>LR990140.1:22500-5022500 GCA_905147285.1 Hypena proboscidalis
TTTTAGTACTAAAATTTTTATTGTTTTGTTTATATTAGGCAACCCTACACCCTATTTTCTAAATTTTTGTTTTCCTGGAGAGGGCGCGTCGAGCTCTTTCTTCCGACACCCCATTTGTTAAAAAAAAACTTACCTAACCTAACCTAACCTATCACAAAGATTATTGTTTTGTTATAATTTGGCAACCCTACACCCTAAAAAACCCTACACCGTAAAAAAAAAAAACCTAACCTAATCTAACCGAACCTAGGTTAGGTTAGGTTAGGTTTTTTTTTTAAAAAAAAAAAGGTTGAGGGTTTTTTTTAGTACTAAATTTTTATTGTTTTGTTTATATTTTGGCAACCCTACACCCTATTTTCTAAATTTTTGTTTTCCTGGAGAGGGCGCGTCGAGCTCTTTCTTTTCCGACACCCCATTTGTTAAAAAAAAACTTACCTAACCTAACCTAACCTATCACAAAGATTATTGTTTTGTTTTTAATTTTGGCAACCCTACACCCTAAAAAACCCTACACCTAAAAAAAAAAACCTAACCTAATCTAACCGAACCTAGGTTAGGTTAGGTTAGGTTTTTTTTAAAAAAAAAAAGGTTAGGTTTTTTTAGTACTAAATTTTTATTGTTTTGTTATATTTTGGCAACCCTACACCCTATTTTCTAAATTTTGTTTTCCTGGAGAGGGGCGCGTCGAGCCTCTTTCTTCCGACACCCCATTTGTTAAAAAAAAAACTTACCTAACCTAACCTAACCTATCACAAAGATTATTGTTTTGTTTATAATTTTGGCAACCCTACACCCTAAAAAAACCCTACACCTAAAAAAAAAAAAACCTAACCTAATCTAACCGAACCTAGGTTATGGTTAGGTTAGGTTTTTTTTTTAAAAAAAAAAAAGGTTAGGTTTTTTTAGTACTAAATTTTTTATTGTTTTGTTTATATTTTGGCAACCTACACCCTATTTCTAAATTATTGTTTTCCTGGAGAGGGCGCGTCGAGCTCTTTCTTCCGACACCCCATTTGTTAAAAAAAAACTTACCTAACCTAACCTAACCTATCACAAAGATTATTGTTTTGTTTATAATTTTGGCAACCCTACACCCTAAAAAACCCTACACCTAAAAAAAAAAACCTAACCTAATCTAACCGAACCTAGGTTAGGTTAGGTTAGGTTTTTTTTTTAAAAAAAAAAGGTTAGGTTTTTTTAGTACTAAATTTTTATTGTTTTGTTTATATTTTGGCAACCCTACACCCTATTTTCTAAATTTTTGTTTTCCTGGAGAGGGCGCGTCGAGCTCTTTCTTCCGACACCCCATTTGTTAAAAAAAAAACTTACCTACCTAACCTAACCTATCACAAAGATTATTGTTTTGTTTATAATTTTGGCAACCCTACACCCTAAAAAACCCTACACCTAAAAAAAAAAACCTAACCTAATCTAACCGAACCTAGGTTAGGTTAGGTTAGGTTTTTTTTTTAAAAAAAAAAAGGTTAGGTTTTTTTAGTACTAAATTTTTATTGTTTTGTTTATATTTGGCAACCCTACACCCTATTTTCTAAATTTTTGGTTTTTCTGGAGAGGGCGCGTCGAGCTCTTTCTTCCGACACCCCATTTGTTAAAAAAAAACTTACCTAACCTAACCTAACCTATCACAAAGATTATTGTTTTGTTTATAATTTTGGCAACCCTACACCCTAAAAAACCCTACACCTAAAAAAAAAAACCTAACCTAATCTAACCGAACCTAGGTTAGGTTAGGTTAGGTTTTTTTTTAAAAAAAAAAAGGTTAGGTTTTTTAGTACTAAATTTTTATTGTTTTGTTTATATTTTGGCAACCCTACACCCTATTTTCTAAATTTTTGTTTTCCTGGAGAGGGCGCGTCGAGCTCTTTCTTCCGACACCCCATTTGTTAAAAAAAAACTTACCTAACCTAACCTAACCTATCACAAAGATTATTGTTTTGTTTATAATTTTGGCAACCCTACACCCTAAAAAAACCCTACACCTAAAAAAAAAAACCTAACCTAATCTAACCGAACCTAGGTTAGGTTAGGTTAGGTTTTTTTTTTTTAAAAAAAAAAAGGTTAGGTTTTTTTAGTACTAAATTTTATTGTTTTGTTTATATTTTGGCAACCCTACACCCTATTTTCTAAATTTTTGTTTTCCTGGAGAGGGCGCGTCGAGCTCTTTCTTCCGACACCCCATTTGTTAAAAAAAAACTTACCTAACCTAACCTAACCTATCACAAAGATTATTGTTTTGTTTATAATTTTGGCAACCCTACACCCTAAAAAACCCTACACCTAAAAAAAAAAACCTAACCTAACCTAACCTAACCTAGGTTAGGTTAGGTTAGGTTTTTTTTTAAAAAAAAAAAGGTTAGGTTTTTTAGTACTAAATTTTTATTGTTTTGTTTATATTTTGGCAACCCTACACCCTATTTTCTAAATTTTTGTTTTCCTGGAGAGGGCGCGTCGAGCTCTTTCTTCCGACACCCCATTTGTTAAAAAAAAAACTTACCTAACCTAACCTAACCTATCACAAAGATTATTGTTTTGTTTATAATTTTGGCAACCCTACACCCTAAAAAACCCTACACCTAAAAAAAAAAAAACTAACCTAATCTAACCGAACCTAGGTTAGGTTAGGTTAGTTTTTTTTTATAAAAAAAAAGGTTAGGTTTTTTTAGTACTAAATTTTTATTGTTTTTGTTTATATTTTGGCAACCCTACACCCTATTTCTAAATTTTTGTTTTCCTGGAGAGGGGCGCGTCGAGCTCTTCTTCCCGACACCCCATTTGTTAAAAAAAACTTACCTAACCTAACCTAACCTATCTCAAAGATTATTGTTTTGTTTATAATTTTGGCAACCCTACACCCTAAAAAACCCTACACCTAAAAAAAAAACCTAACCTAACCTAACCTAGGTTCGGTTAGATTAGGTTAGGTTTTTTTTTAAAAAAAAAAAAGGTTAGGTTTTTTTAGTACTAAATTTTATTGTTTTGTTATATTTTTGCAACCCTACACCCTATTTTCTAAATTTTTGTTTTCCTGGAGAGGGCGCGTCGAGCTCTTTCCCCGACACCCCATTTGTTAAAAAAAAAACTTACCTAACCTAACCTAACCTATCACAAAGATTATTGTTTTGTTTATAATTTTGGCAACCCTACACCCTAAAAAACCCTACACCTAAAAAAAAAAACCTAACCTAATCTAACCGAACCTAGGTTAGGTTAGGTTAGGTTTTTTTTTAAAAAAAAAAAAGGTTAGGTTTTTTTAGTACTAAATTTTTATTGTTTTGTTTATATTTTGGCAACCCTACACCCTATTTTCTAAATTTTTGTTTTCCTGGAGAGGGCGCGTCGAGCTCTTTCTTCCGACACCCCATTTGTTAAAAAAAAACTTACCTAACCTAACCTAACCTATCACAAAGATTATTGTTTTGTTTATAATTTTGGCAACCCTACACCCTAAAAAACCCTACCACCTAAAAAAAAAAACCTAACCTAATCTAACCGAACCTAGGTTAGGTTAGGTTAGGTTTTTTTTTTAAAAAAAAAAAGGTTAGGTTTTTTTAGTACTAAATTTTTATTGTTTTGTTATATTTTGGCAACCCTACACCCTATTTTCTAAATTTTTTGTTTCCTGGAGAGGGCGCGTCGAGCTCTTTCTTCCGACACCCCATTTGTTAAAAAAAAAACTTACCTAACCTAACCTAACCTATCACAAAGATTATTGTTTTGTTTATAATTTTGGCAACCCTACACCCTAAAAAAACCCAACACCTAAAAAAAAAAACCTAACCTAATCTAACCGAACCTAGGTTAGGTTAGGTTAGGTTTTTTTTTAAAAAAAAAAGGTTAGGGTTTTTTTAGTACTAAATTTTTATTGTTTTGTTTATATTTTGGCAACCCTACACCCTATTTTCTAATTTTTTGTTTTCCTGGAGAGGGCGCGTCGAGCTCTTTCTTCCGACACCCCATTTGTAAAAAAAAAACTTACCTAACCTAACCTAACCTATCACAAAGATTATTGTTTTGTTATAATTTTGGCAACCCTACACCCTAAAAAAACCCTACACCTAAAAAAAAAAACCTAACCTAATCTAACCGAACCTAGGTTAGGTTAGGTTAGGTTTTTTTTTAAAAAAAAAAAGGTTAGGTTTTTTTAGTACTAAATTTTTATTGTTTTGTTTATATTTTGGCAACCCTACACCATATTTCTAAATTTTTGTTTTCCTGGAGAGGGCGCGTCGAGCTCTTTCTTCCGACACCCCATTTGTTAAAAAAAAAAACCCCTACCTAACCTAACCTAACCTATCACAAAGATTATTGTTTTGTTTATATTTTGGCAACCCTACACCCTAAAAAACCCTACACCTAAAAAAAAAAACCTAACCTAATCTAACCGAACCTAGGTTAGGTTAGGTTAGGTTTTTTTTTTAAAAAAAAAAGGTTAGGTTTTTTTAGTACTAAATTTTTATTGTTTTGTTTATATTTTGGCAACCCTACACCCTATTTTCTAAATTTTGTTTTCCTGGAGAGGGCGCGTCGAGCTCTTTCTTCCGACACCCCATTTGTTAAAAAAAAACTTACCTAACCTAACCTAACCTATCACAAAGAATTATTGTTTTGTTTATAATTTTGGCAACCCTACACCCTAAAAAACCCTACACCTAAAAAAAAAAAACCTAACCTAACCTAACCTAGGTTCGGTTAGATTAGGTTAGGTTTTTTTTTTAAAAAAAAAAAGGTTAGGTTTTTTTAGTACTAAATTTTTATTGTTTTGTTTATATTTTGCAACCCTACACCCTATTTTTTAAATTTTTGTTTTCCTGGAGAGGGCGCGTCGAGCTCTTTCTTCCGACACCCCATTTGTTAAAAAAAAACTTACCTAACCTAACCTAACCTATCACAAAGATTATTGTTTTGTTTATAATTTTGGCAACCCTACACCCTAAAAAACCCTACACCTAAAAAAAAAAACCTAACCTAATCTAACCGAACCTAGGTTAGTTAGGTTAGGTTTTTTTTTTAAAAAAAAAAAAGGTTAGGTTTTTTTAAGTACTAATTTTTATTGTTTTGTTTATATTTTGGCAACCCTACACCCTATTTTCTAAATTTTTGTTTTCCCTGGAGAGGCGCGTCGAGCTCTTTCTTCCGACACCCCATTTGTTAAAAAAAACTTACCTACCTAACCTAACCTATCACAAAGATTATTGTTTTGTTTATAATTTTGGCAACCCTACACCCTAAAAAACCCTACACCTAAAAAAAAAAAACCTAACCTAATCTAACCGAACCTAGGTTAGGTTAGGTTAGGTTTTTTTTTAAAAAAAAAAGGTTAGGTTTTTTTAGTACTAAATTTTTATTGTTTTGTTTATATTTTGGCAACCCTACACCCCTATTTTCTAAATTTTTGTTTTCCTGGAGAGGGCGCGTCGAGCTCTTTCTTCCGACACCCCATTTGTTAAAAAAAAAACTTACCTAACCTAACCTAACCTATCACAAAGATTATTGTTTTGTTTATAATTTGGCAACCCTACACCCTAAAAAACCCTACACCTAAAAAAAAAAACCTAACCTAATCTAACCGAACCTAGGTTAGGTTAGGTTAGGTTTTTTTTTAAAAAAAAAAAGGTTAGGTTTTTTTAGTACTAATTTTTATTGTTTTGTTTATATTTTGGCAACCCTACACCCTATTTTCTAAATTTTTGTTTTCCTGGAGAGGGCGCGTCGAGCTCTTTCTTCGACACCCCATTTGTTAAAAAAAACTTACCTAACCTAACCTAACCTATCACAAAGATTATTGTTTTGTTTATAATTTTGGCAACCCTACACCCTAAAAAACCCTACACCTAAAAAAAAAAAACCTAACCTAATCTACCGAACTAGGTTAGGGTTAGGTTAGGTTTTTTTTTAAAAAAAAAATGGTTAGGTTTTTTTAGTACTAAATTTTTTATTGTTTTGTTTATATTTTGGCAACCCTACACCCTATTTTCTAAATTTTTGTTTTCCTGGAGAGGGCGCGTCGAGCTCTTTCTTCCGACACCCCATTTGTTAAAAAAAAAACTTACCTAACCTAACCTAACCTATCACAAAGATTATTGTTTTGTTTATAATTTTGGCAACCCTACACCCTAAAAAACCCTACACCTAAAAAAAAAAAACCTAACCTAATCTAACCGAACCTAGGTTAGGTTAGGTTAGGTTTTTTTTTAAAAAAAAAAAGGTTAGGTTTTTTTAGTACTAAATTTTTATTGTTTTGTTTATATTTTGGCAACCCTACACCCTATTTTCTAAATTTTTGTTTTCCTGGAGAGGGCGCGTCGAGCTCTTTCTCCGACACCCCATTTGTTAAAAAAAAACTTACCTAACCTAACCTAACCTATCACAAAGATTATTGTTTTGTTTATAATTTTGGCAACCCTACACCCTAAAAAACCCTACACCTAAAAAAAAAAACCTAACCTAATCTAACCGAACCTAGTTAGGTAGGTTAGGGTTTTTTTTTTAAAAAAAAAAGGTTAGGTTTTTTAGTACTAAATTTTATTGTTTTGTTTATATTTTGGCAACCCTACACCCTATTTTCTAAATTTTGTTTTCCTGGAGAGGGCGCGTCGAGCTCTTTTCCCGACAACCCCATTTGTTAAAAAAAAACTTACCTAACCTAACCTAACCTATCACAAAGATTATTGTTTTGTTTATAATTTTGGCAACCCTACACCCTAAAAACCCTACAACCTAAAAAAAAAACCTAACCTAATCTAACCGAACCTAGGTTAGGTTAGGTTAGGTTTTTTTTTAAAAAAAAAAAAGGTTAGGTTTTTTTAGTACTAAATTTTTATTGTTTTGTTTATATTTTGGCAACCCTACACCCTATTTTCTAAATTTTTGTTTTCCTGGAGAGGGCGCGTCGAGCTCTTTCTTCCGACACCCCATTTGTTAAAAAAAAACTTACCTAACTAACCTAACCTATCACAAAGATTATTGTTTTGTTTATAATTTTGGCAACCCTACACCCTAAAAAAACCCTACACCTAAAAAAAAAAACCCCTAACCTAATCTAACCGAACCTAGGTTAGGTTAGGTTAGGTTTTTTTTTAAAAAAAAAAAAGGTTAGGGTTTTTTTAGTACTAAATTTTTATTGTTTGTTTATATTTTGGCAACCCTACACCCTATTTTTCTAAATTTTTGTTTTCTGGAGAGGGCGCGTCGAGCTCTTTCTTCCGACACCCCATTTGTTAAAAAAAAACTTACCTAACCTAACCTAACCTATCACAAAGATTATTGTTTTGATTATAATTTGGCAACCCTACACCCTAAAAAAAACCCTACACCTAAAAAAAAAAACCTAACCTAATCTAACCGAACCTAGGTTAGGTTAGGTTAGGTTTTTTTTTAAAAAAAAAAAGGTTAGGTTTTTTTAGTACTAAATTTTTATTGTTTTGTTTATATTTTGGCAACCCTACACCCTATTTTCTAAATTTTTGTTTTCTGGAGAGGCGCGTCGAGCTCTTTCTTCCGACACCCCATTTGTTAAAAAAAAACTTACCTAACCTAACCTAACCTATCACAAAGATTATTGTTTTGTTTATAATTTTGGCAACCCTACACCCTAAAAAAACCCTACACCTAAAAAAAAAAAAAACCTAACCTAATCTAACCGAACCTAGGTTGGTTAGGTTAGGTTTTTTTTTAAAAAAAAAAAGTTAGGTTTTTTTTAGTACTAAATTTTTATTGTTTTGTTTATATTTTGGCAACCCTACACCCTATTTTCTAAATTTTTGTTTCCTGGAGAGGGCGCGTCGAGCTCTTTCTTCCGACACCCCATTTGTTAAAAAAAAAACTTACCTAACCTAACCTAACCTATCACAAAGATTATTGTTTTGTTATAATTTTGGCAACCCTACACCCTAAAAAACCCTACACCTAAAAAAAAAAAACCTAACCTAATCTAACCGAACCTAGGTTAGGTTAGGTTAGGTTTTTTTTTTAAAAAAAAAAAAGTTAGGTTTTTTAGTACTAAATTTTTATTGTTTTGTTTATATTTGGCAACCCTACACCCTATTTTCTAAATTTTTGTTTTCCTGGAGAGGGCGCGTCCGAGCTCTTTCTTCCGACACCCCATTTGTTAAAAAAAAACTTACCTAACCTAACCTAACTATCACAAAGATTATTGTTTTGTTTATAATTTGGCAACCCTACACCCTAAAAAACCCTACACCTAAAAAAAAAAACCTAACCTAATCTAACCGAACCTAGGTTAGGTTAGGTTAGGTTTTTTTTTAAAAAAAAAAAGTTAGGTTTTTTTAGTACTAAATTTTTATTGTTTTTGTTTATATTTTTGGCAACCCTACACCCTATTTTCTAAATTTTTGTTTCCTGGAGAGGGCGCGTCGAGCTCTTTCTTCCGACACCCCATTTGTTAAAAAAAAAACTTACCTAACCTAACCTAACCTATCACAAAGATTATTGTTTTGTTATAATTTTGGCAACCCTACACCCTAAAAAACCCTACACCTAAAAAAAAAAAACCTAACCTAATCTAACCGAACCTAGGTTAGGTTAGGTTAGGTTTTTTTTTTAAAAAAAAAAAGGTTAGGTTTTTTTAGTACTAAATTTTTATTGTTTTGTTTATATTTTTGCAACCCTACACCCTATTTTCTAAATTTTTTGTTTTCCTGGAGAGGGCGCGTCGAGCTCTTTTCCGACACCCCATTTGTTAAAAAAAAACTTACCTAACCTAACCTAACCTATCACAAGATTATTGTTTTGTTATAATTTTGGCAACCCTACACCCTAAAAACCCTACACTAAAAAAAAAAACCTAACCTAATCTAACCGAACCTAGGTTAGGTAGGTTAGTTTTTTTTTTAAAAAAAAAAAAGGTTATGTTTTTTTAGTACTAAATTTTTATTGTTTTGTTTATATTTTGGCAACCCTACACCCTATTTTCTAAATTTTGTTTTCCTGGAGAGGGCGCGTCGAGCTCTTTCTTCCGACACCCCATTTGTTAAAAAAAAACTTACCTAACCTAACCTAACCTATCACAAAGATTATTGTTTTGTTTATAATTTTGGCAACCCTACACCCTAAAAAACCCTACACCTAAAAAAAAAAACCTAACCTAATCTAACCGAACCTAGGTTAGGTTAGGTTAGGTTTTTTTTAAAAAAAAAAAGGTTAGGTTTTTTAGTACTAAATTTTTATTGTTTTGTTTATATTTTGGCAACCCTACACCCTATTTTCTAAATTTTTGTTTTCCTGGAGAGGGCGCGTCGAGCTCTTTCTTCCGACACCCCATTTGTTTAAAAAAAAACTTACCTAACCTAACCTAACCTATCACAAAGATTATTGTTTTGTTTATAATTTTGGCAACCCTACACCCTAAAAAACCCTACAACCTAAAAAAAAAAACCTAACCTAATCTAACCGAACCTAGGTTAGGTAGGGTTAGGTTTTTTTTTAAAAAAAAAAAGGTTAGGTTTTTTTAGTACATAAATTTTTATTGTTTTGTTTATATTTTGGCAACCCTACACCCTATTTTCTAAATTTTTGTTTTCCTGGAGAGGGCGCGTCGAGCTCTTTCTTCCGACACCCCATTTGTTAAAAAAAAAACTTACCTAACCTAACCTAACCTATCACAAGATTATTGTTTTGTTTATAATTTTGGCAACCCTACACCCTAAAAACACCCTACACCTAAAAAAAAAAAACCTAACCTAACCTAACCTAACCTAGGTTAGGTTAGGTTAGGTTGTTTTTTTAGGTGTAGGGTTTTTTAGTACTAAATTTTTATTGTTTTGTTTATATTTTGGCAACCCTACACCCTATTTTCTAAATTTTTGTTTTCCTTGAGAGGGCGCGTCGAGCTCTTTCTTCCGACACCCCCATTTGTTAAAAAAAAACTTACCTAACCTAACCTAACCTATCACAAAGATTATTGTTTTGTTTATAATTTTGGCAACCCTACACCCTAAAAAACCCTACACCTAAAAAAAAACCTAACCTAACCTAACCTAGGTTCGGTTAGATTAGGTTAGGTTTTTTTTTTAAAAAAAAAAAAGGTTAGGTTTTTTTTAGTACTAAATTTTTATTGTTTTGTTTATATTTTGGCAACCCTACACCCTATTTTTCTAAATTTTTGTTTTCCTGGAGAGGGGCGCGTCGAGCTCTTTCTTCGACACCCCATTTGTTAAAATCCGTTAGATAAAACGTCAAAAATTCGCCCGCCCTCCCACCCATTATTGGCTTGGGTATATCAACTCGGTGGGTCCGCTGGGAGGAATTGGTTAGAAATTTTTTTGTGTCGATTTTGATATTAAAATTTTATAGACTGCCGTTTATTGACGGCTCTACTTTTTATGTTTGTCCTGTCTGGAAGACAGAGGTCTTTTGACGAAGTCTGGACACCCGAGCCCTTTTGATCGGGTTATTAGAATAAGTTTTGACTTAAGAATTTACTGTTTTTGTATACAGAGCCCTATTAATTGGCAAGTAGTTTTAAGTTTTATTGACATGTTATCCTGACAATTATACTGACTATACAATTTTAATTTCACTTTATACTTATTTTCTGTGACAGACAGACAGACAGACAGACAGACAGACAGACAGACATTTTGTTTTTTGAATTTTTTTAAAGATGCAAGTAATTAACACAAAAAGAGTTACTGTTTTGTCTAGATAGGCTGTAGGTGCAGCTTGACCACGACGACTATCTATCGACGATAGTATCTTGTAATATCTATGAACCATTTACGAATATAGGTACGACTAGGATTGTATGAGTCACGCACTGGTAGCACAAGTTATCGAGTACACTTTGCAAGTCACTCACTGAGTTTGATTATAAAAATCAAACTCAGTGAGTGACTTGAGTGAAAAGATGATTCTACAAATGATCCCGACAATTATTGCTCTAGGTCGTTTTGCGAAACTCAGAATGCGTAAATACCGGCGAGCAGGCCGTGTTTGTCACATTTACTTTTGGCACATTTTTAACTGCACTTCACTAAGTTCTACCGAAACACTTTGACCGTGATCACAACCTATCTCACTTCCGTTATTGATCTGTAGACAACTTCCGCTTGCCGGCGGTGCTGGCGAGGCAATAGCAGCTCTTTCTCTGCGCCGGGGAGCATGTACGGTGTACGAACTTGCATACACCGCACATTCGCGCTCACGTTGTGCGCACTCATCAATTATATTCTAGCACGTTTAAGTAATGTCCGTCGCAATCATCAACGCGCTTGGCTCATATCATTCAGTTAGTGTTATAAGAATTCAGTGTAATAATCAGTTTTCTTTTAATAATAACTTTGTAAGGTGTACAAACCGTACATATTCACTTTCTAATCAAAACGTGCAATAAGCACATTTTGGTGTTAAACTGTATTAAATAAACTGTATGTTATACATATAAATAAATATAAATATTCATTTAATCTACATGTTTATACAGGGTGTAAATTACTTCGTGACGAAGCCGCTTACCAGTGATTCAGAACATGATTCTGAGATAGATTCCGAATTATATTATGGTTTGTAATATTTTGACGTGATCAATTTAAAGCTCTAGGCATACACAAACTTTACATGGGAAAATTTATATCGGGAAACACCAAATTCAATCGGGAAATTGCATATAAATATTGACACAGTCTCAACATACGTTACTCTTCCAAAATCAGTTAGAAAACTTGCGAAAAAACCGTCCTCGAAAAAGTCACGAATTTTTCGGGCGCCTTTTTTGCACCAGTGTACAGTCAACTATAAAAATGTACCCTGTATATTTTTGTAGTTGACTGTACTATCAAGGACTAAATTGGCTGAAAATCAAAGGTATTTAGAATGAATCTTATTTAATAAAACGTACAAAAACATAAGTTATTGTATAATGACTAGTGCTGTGTTATATCACTGTTGCTGTGGAGCAGTATCGGCAGTGACTAGGAGCGCGCAGCGGGCGGTCGGTGCGCGGCGGGCGCGTCGGCGGGGATATGCAGCACGTGCTTCTGCTCCAGGACGGGGTAGGACATGCGCCGCAGCAGGCCGCACGTGTTGCGGTTGGCGCCCAGCTTTATGTAGCCGTCCTCGCCCCACGCCGTCGTCCACGAGTTCTTCAAGATGAAGTACGTGTGGCCGCGATGCACCGTCCACCCTACGGCCAGCACGGCGTGGTTTGAGTCGTTAATCTTGCTGCAAACCGAACGATGCGTGAGGAATTAGAAACGAAATGTATACTGTACATTCTAGTTACTATTGAGTTTACTAGTTGCTTTGCGAATAATTGAGAGGCAGAATTTGCTATTTTAATGTATGATTACAATAGCGAGCTTTACCTCTCATTTATCTGAAACTAACATCCATCCCTTTACTCACCCGCGTGGTGTTTGTTGTAAGCTTGGTACAAAGATGAAACATGAAAGACTGAATACTGACTACTGAATACATAATATACCAGTTCTTATGTAAGACCTGCAGCAACATATCCGTGAACCACGAAATTGCACCCAATTTCATGTTGTTGTTGTTTCGTGTTGTTGATGTTTGATTGGGCATTGTACAGACAAATGACAAATATTATTATTTTTTTTTACCACTGTTGTTATAGTATACAATATTAATTTTTCTTCGTGTAAACATGGCGAACATACAATTTTAGTATTATGTATAGATTGACAGAAAATTTGATTGCGTGAATTTTTTTTAAATTTTAAGTAGCAAAAATGTAATTTGTGATTCTTAAAATTTACAGCAACTGAAATGCGGCATTACTCTTCATAAGATATCAAATGGAATGTTTTTTACGTTTGATGTTTAGAATAGAATGCATACAAACCATCTGGCGTCGTCGTAGTATCCGGTCTTGTGCGTGGCGAAGGACGAGGGGTGCGCGTCGATGAGCACCACGGTGGGCCCGTGGTCTTTGATCGCCACCTGCACAAAGCCAGTGAATACCATTGAATCATAGTGTACATTTCAAATATACATGCGGGTAATTCATTCGTCATTGGTTTTACACCCTTAGGAGTGGAACCTTAAAATCCCTTCTTAGTGCACGCCTACGTCATGTAAGGAGCCTTTGTGCAAAATTTCAAGTTTTTAGGCCCAGTGGTTTAAGCTCGGCGTTGATGAATCAGTCAGTCGGGCGATCACTTATATATGTATATATATAGATATAATCAATATTAATTACAATTAATCAGGCATCAATTAGGCAATTAATTGCCGCCGGCCTCTGTTTACTTTGTACATAAAGTTAAGTGAATAAATGAAGTATAGTATATGAATGAAAACCCTAACGGTTTTTATAGCATTAGTTATGTTGCTTTAAGATGTAATGGATAAATTCGTGTCTTTTAAACCTTGAGAGCTAGGATGAGATCTTTCTTGTCGGCGGTGACGTTGACGTGACCGCCGATGCGCGTGACGGCGGGCACGCGGTGCGCCACACACGTTTGCTCCTGGAACAGAACGACATTAGTGTAATATGTATATGTGAGCGGTATGTAAAATTGTAATGTATTTTTTGTTGCCTTGTAAACTATTAAACAAAGGACTTTGAAATGAAAAAAGAAATGCATTATTCCTAAAGGAAGTTGCTGAGATAAAAGACGAGTTTCTTACTTTGCCCACATATGGCGTGTATTCATTGAGCGCAGGCAGGCCCTTGTCTTGCACGTAGTAGTAGGCAAAGGTCGGCCACGTGCTCTTGCATCCGTGAGTGCCGTGTCTGCGCAATTATACACATGTTACAGAAAATATATTTACAGTCTTCTTCTTCGTCGTGTCGATGGCTGAGTCAAATTTTATTGGTCCAATAAGTGGCCACTGTTATGGCGCTCTCGTTGGCGTTCATGAACGCCTTTCTTGTGCAGGTGGTGGGGCATTTTGGACAGTCAGTAAGGTGGTCAAGGTTTTGACTTGCCATCGTGGTGAAAGGATTAGCCAATTCGCTTTTAAGAACTCGCGAGTTGCCCAGGCTACGCCGGGCGTAGGGAATCGTTGTGTACGTCACTCGGGGAGGCTCCTTTCATGCACCCCATATATTTACAGTAATTGGATACACGTAAGAAATTAATCATCAGCGTAATACTGACTGGTGTCCGCAATCCACCAGGCTCTGCTCGCTGAGAGGCACAAGACGCCCAGTCTTCGCGAATAGCGCTCCCTCCACAGCGCCTACCACGGAGAACGCCCAGCATGAGTTGCATAGACTCTGATCTACAAGGAAGGAGTTAAGGTTTTACTTGAGAATTCAATAGAATTGACCATCTACAATCAATGGGTTTTAGAAAACTCACTGCGGACATGAGTGACACCACCGAGCTCGCGCCAGTCGAAGGTCTGCGGCAGGCGGCCGCGCCTTGCCTCCAGCGCCTCTTTCGTGTACGGGAACGGATTCCCCGTAGCCACGTTGATCTCCTTCACGCCGAACATCTGGGATCGCTCCTCCACTGAGCGGTCAGCCAAGTAATTCAGCTCTAGTTCCGAGCTTGCGCCCTCCCGGTTACCCGACGAAACGAATCGAGAGGTTTGAATCAATAAGTTGAGTCCTCTTCCAAGTCATCGGCGTAACGTCGGTTAAATATTTTCTTGTATCTGCATTTATTGGCAACAAAACATAAAAATGTTATAAATAACAACGATTACTACGAATTAATTGTAACAGTTATAGTATTTATTGCTACAACGCAAAGATCAGGCCATGCTTATGCAATTTTTTTTTTGTTCGGTTATAAGGTCATTATGCTAACTGTTACCTCGAGTCCTAATATTTCATAAACATTTAAAATAATTACTACACACACCTTTGAAAAACGATGTCGTACGCGGGGTCTCTCTGTAGCATCGCAAACTCCCGCAACGGCTCAACGTGTCTGATCTGGTTCGTGTTCTCGACCTGTTCGCACGCGTCCTCTAAAACATACAAGAGGAGTAAGTTCACAGATGTCAGCTCAGGCTGCTGCCAAAGAAGTGACGGATATTACCTATGTCAAGGTGAAACATTGCAGGGTCGTGGGGGCGCGTGTGCACTTTGTAGAAGCGGTGCGCGTATGAGTCCACGTTGACCCCGAGCGCGGAGCTGTCCACGGCCACGGCGTAGCGCAGTGGTGTGGTGGTGTGGTTGTCGGGCGCGCGCGCCACCAGCAGCTCGTGGCGGTACGTCAACATCTCGCCGCGCGCCGCGCCATTGTCAGTGCTCGCCGTGTACCGCCAGCGCTCCACACGCGCTTGTACGTTATTCGCGCTAGGAGGCACCTCTATGTAGCCTGCAATTTTTTAACCTTCATAAAGCGACATGTATTTATAGTAATATCATTAAGATTAATATTTTCTAGCATGAGCACAAAATGTGTATAGTGCCCTGAAATTACTGGCACATGAGGCATAACACCGTAGTCCTCAGCTGCAGCGACGCATCTATAATCTGCTTTTGTGGATTGTTGATGTCCATGGACTGTACTCCACTTACCATCAGGTGGACTACACGTTCGTTCGCTGTGGGCGTAGAATAAAAAAAAAAAAAAATAGTGAATCGTTAAAATTAATTTTCGTGTCACTCACCAGCAAACATGAAGCCTGAAAGGTCTGGCAGCACGGGCAGCGCGCGTTCCTTCAGTGACACGCGGCGTGGCGCTAGGACTGTGCAGCGCCGAACGTCTGTCTCACCCGTGCGGTCCAGCACCAACTGCACATACACATACACACACACATTACACATCCAAGGGGATGGGGACTGCTACACGCAGTTGTGATCTGGCAAGTGCGAGATTCGTACCTGTACGGTGTGCATGCGGCCATCAATTCGCATCATCCGGTACGTGGATGCGCTGCCGTCGTGGTAATCGATGCGCGACGCACCGCTCGCGGCATCCCACCTAAATAAAACGTTCATTCGTATACTACCCTTCATTGCAGCAGCTTTTAATATTTTTTTGGTTGATTTGTTACTGATTAGAGAATTTGACTTGCCATAACGTATAAGGCTCTGAGAAGTCAGCTCGTGGCACGGTGAGAACGGCCTTCAGCATCAGAGATCTGTCGAAGCGTGGCAGTGGTGGCGCAGAAGCTGCCTCGTGTGCTGTGGCAGGGTCGGGCTCCCCCTTCTCCGGCTGCCGCACACGCACCATGCACCCTCGCCGGCACTTCTCGTCGTCTTTGCCCTGCTCGGCGATGGGGCTCGTCTCCTCCGGTACGTCTGCCACGTCATCGGTGCCCCCGCTGATAGGCGGCCCGATCAATATAGGTGGAAGCGAGGGCGTCTGCGCCACCTGCGCGTGGAACTGCTGTAGCAGCACTTGTGAGTTTTCTACGAAAACACATTTTTTTTTTATTTGGTTCATGTAAGAAAATTTACTTGTTAGCAAGGTTTGGGAAATTTATGACATATTATATTATTTGCGCATGTCTAGTTATGGTATGTTTGGCTTACCAACTGGCGGAAAGTATGGTGCATTTCTTGCGCGGCGCTCGTCGATTGCACTAACACGAGGCTTAGGACGGAACGGTGTCGGCGCGGCGTTGATGTACACGGGCTCGGGAGTCGGCGGCTCAGGGCTCGGCGGTGACGGCGGTGTCAGCGGTGGAGGCGCGCGCGTCCGCTCCGTGTACGACAAATGAATACGCGATGGTTCTTCAGAAACGGGCAAGAACACATTGTTCTGCTGTGGGTGCACACTTTGCACAATGTGCTTAGTATTCTGTATCTCTACGGTTTGTGCGGCGTTCTGTTGCCCGTTGAGTGGACACTCTGAAAATTTATGTTTAATGTTTATAGACTTCTTAATAAACCAAAATTGATCAGATTGCAATGATACCAAGTATCTGAAGCAATGAAGGGCGGTGACTTACGAGACACTGGCACGGGCAACACCACCAGCTGCAGCGTCGTTGAAGTGCCGTCAACACCGTCTGCAACAATATCACACTAACCTTAAAAAATAAAGTCATCTATCAAAAATCGGCAGCATCTACTCATAGATTGCTGAATTAATTGCACGATGTTCCCCAAATTACACACAGACAATAAGCAAGATATATAAGCATTGAACATGCCTTCTCAGAGATTCTTGTTACACTCTTCTTAGCCACGTCATACTTTTTTCTTTACCGATCCCCAAAAATAAGAAATGTATAATATCGGTATATTGTAGGTAGATGACGCACACGAATACTCGGTTATTTCTGAATCAATTAAATGATATTTTTTTTGTTTGTCTGCCGCGTTAAATAATTTAATCGAAATAAAATTTTAATAATTAATAAATATATTTGTGATATGTTTATTTTATTAGAGATGGAACGAGTAGAGAAGAGATGAAAGTTGTATGTATGTATACTATGCACTTGCAGATTCACTTATATATTATGGACTAATTGTGTATGGCCGAACTTTTATAACATATTGAAATGAAGTCAAAAATCTCCTAATTAGCTTAATTAGTTAAATATTTAGTTAGTAACAAAGATAAAAGGATTACACTTCCTTTTATCTTTGTTACTAACTAAATATTAAAATTATTTCCAATTTTTAAAATCTTACCTGTAGAATATAAAGTTAAGTATCTTATAGGCTTATAATATTATAATAGTGACCAACATAAAACATAGTTTTAAATAAATATAATATCAGAAGAGTAAGAGAGGAAAAGCTGGTTAAACCTAAAGTCATCAATTACTATGGAGAACGTACATACAACCAAGTTCCTGGTACCAAAAGTATATTAAATACTTTTGGTACCAGCATAGACATGTTAAGAGCTAACTGTGAAGTTAGTAAAGGTAAACTAAAGAAGGGACTTAGAGAGTTGATACTTGACGACAAGAAAGCCTAGCTTAATTTAGTTTGCTTGGTTAGCACATTTAAAACTATATATTATATTAGGTATACCTAATATAATATATAGTTTTAAATGCATTACTACTATATTTTATATTTCACATATATGTGCAATATAAAATATAGTTTATGTTTAACTACGCAATGATCTACGTAATACTTGGGTTATTATGCATCACTGCAATCATTATTTTGGCTCGTCGCAGCTATTGCCAATGGCGAGTTCCAGTAACGCCGCCACCGTCCGTCGCTCAAGATGAGGAGTATGGAGCTAACCCTGCCCCGGCACCTCGCCTCGGTCAAGAATCGAATCAAGTGGACATCTGGAGCTTGTGAACATCCCCGGACCTCGCAATCTTCACGTGGACAGAAGCACGTCGCCCAATTAATTATTCAATTTTATACATAGCTTATTTTTTATTTTTGTAAATCAAGTTACCTTCATCTCGCATTTATCTCGCCCCGGAATATGTACGATCATGCACATCGCACAATATTTATATTTTACATGTATCAGCATTCTTTAAACAAGCAATGAGTTCAGATTTTATAGCATTATTGTAAACACGTATTTTGTGTGCAATAAAAACATTTTATCAAGAAAACAGCAAGGTTTATTATTTTATCACAAACATCAAGTATTGTATGAGCTGACAAGGGCCCATACAACTTGCATGTTAGTGACTTGGTTATTAACTGTAAGCTAATGTGTCACACACATTAGCTTACAGTTATAATAAATGAAATTGAAATTGAAATAGGATAGGTAGATTATTTTAATACATAAAGAGCGCATTTCAATAAAAAAAATAGTAGTTTAGTCGGATCTAGGATATTTCAATGTATATCATAATATGGTTCGTAGTGTTATACATCTGTTGTTCAACATTGACTTACCGATTTTGATAGGAGCTGGCAGAAGGACGTTGTTTCCCCCTCCGATGCCTCCGGCAAGCCCTTGCGCGCCCGCAGAGCCAATGCGAGCGATCTCTGCAATGTTCATAAACAAACTTGAATTATCTTACAGTATAACTTTTTTATTGAAAGCATTTTTCCTGAAAAGAAAATGAATTATTTATTAAGGAAATCAATACAAAGAATAAAATAAAGTAACCTAAATGTACAAACAATCTAACAGACCGCTGCATGTGGACAATATGGCAATGACCAAAATAAATACCAGCATTCTGAGAACGTGTAGCCTCAAACAGTTGAGACGCAATTTGTGGGTATAAGCTCTCAGGCAAAAATAAGGACACTCGGTGAAAATGTTTATAAAAACTGAACACAATACATGATAATATCACGCATTTAAACCTCCTAACAGTTAAACGCTCAGCCTACATACACGACACAACAGACGCCAAGAACTGCAAACATCACTCTGCATCCACCAATGACATCCATTCGTAGACACTTTACCAATGAGGCACAACGTTCTCGTGTTGTGTAGGTACGCTGTCCATCAAAACTAGATAATTATGTAAACTCATTACCATTATTAATTACATTCATTAATTACATAATTATGTCTTAAAATCAAAAATCTTTTTAATATCTTTTTAAGTTTAACCGAATGTTGCACATAACTAACACTACAATTTAACGGCTTTTTTATATTGCGATAAAATCCGTAAAATTTTAGTGTTAGTTACAACAATATTTTTTAATGTTAACATAACATCACGCCTATATTTCCCCATGAGGCAGTGTGGCAGAGGTGTACAACACCAACACTTCTCTTTGCCCTTAGCTCGACCCGGGAATAGAACAAGATCTCGCGGTGCACTATTCACAAATTATACAGCTCCACCATCGAGGCAATCTTTTCTTTTTTCCTTTGCTACCTGAACATGGAGCGTGTTCAGAAGCCATCAGATAAAATAGAACTATTTACAGTATAAAAACCAAATAAAATCCAAATTTTCTAACAATTAAGACATTGGTTTTAGTATTTTAATATTTTTAGGGTAAATTTTCCTATTTGCCACATTTAGTAACGTCCCTATTATATATGAATGACCTGCGATGAGCGTGAGGAAGTGGTTGGTGCTCGGGGCGACGGCGGCGGGAGCGGCGGGTGCGCACGAGGGGCAGGGGGCGCTCGGCGAGCGACGCACCACGGCTCTGCGGCTGACGCGGACGCGGGTGCGCGGGCCCTCCGCCAGCGTCGCCGACCACGCCGCACCTGCCATTAACATTCAGCACTAACTTTATCACGAGAATCATATGAAAACAGATTTTTATTTATTTTAATATGTTCTATTCGCCATGAAATTTGTGATCACATTCCTGTTCCTTTCGGAAGCAATCGTTCAATGGCCAACGGACCACATTCAAAATGACCAAGAAATCAGTTTTTATTTGATTCGCATAGTACACATCACTATTTATTCTAAGCATAAGTAAATAAATAAACAACATTTTAATGTTGAACAGGGTTCACCACGCCACAAAAACCAAAAAATCTAAAATAAAAATGAATAGATTGTTTGTTTTTACTGTCTTTGCAATTAAAATAAAAAAAAAAAGATTGTAATGGTTTACAATTCGTTAATAGTTAATGAATCGGTGAAATGTCAATGATACCATTATGATTAACATGACAAAAAGTATGTCTAATGTATTATGCTAAATTAAAATGCGTCAAAAATATCATGTGAGAAACCGGGATGCCAGGGAGCAATGGTAAAATGCACTAAATTTATAGTTTTGTTAAAAAGGTTACCGGTTCAAATGATTGGCAAGATTAGAATAGAATGGAAAAAAACTTTATATGCATAGAGCATTTTCATTAAATATAAAGACAACAGCAATATGCAAAGGCCTTATCGCTTAAAGTGATCTGTGATTGTGTACTATATTCTGTATTTTAACTATTTAGTAATTTAACTCTGGTTTGGTATAAATATGAGTTGAAAACTAACAAATTTATTAAATTGGTTCGCCTAATTATCGGCCTAAAGATTCACTATGGTAATATAAATGTTTTTAAGTATGTTGAAATGTTAAAATTTAAGTTAAACCAAGAATAACGAATAAATACATACTATTATACAAGGTGTAAATGACATAGGGGCAAACCGGCTTCCCGATGACTATCTTCGCAATATTAAACGGCTGGCTGTGGAATTATTTTAATTCGGCATGATATAAAAAAAGAAAATTAAAAAATATAAAGGTATTTTACACCATTCAGTTACTGATTAAGATATAATATTGATAACGCTTTTCTATTCCTACACTTTTGCACATTCTGCGATGAAATTATCTAATATGTGGCATTTGCCGTTAAAAACTCGCGCACCGAGACTCTCAGTAACATGTTCTATTAGTGCATACAATGTATGCACTATTAGAATTATGCCATACATACATAAAGTTACGCCGTTATCGCACGGGTGTAGGCGTCTATGCGTTTTTTCGCTTTGCTATTTTTACGTATTGTAGTCATTTATTTGCAGGCTATGTTTTCGTATTAACGAAATTCGAGGTTCTTCTTTTACAAAAATGGATAAAATATACTAATCAATAAATATATCAATAAATAATCTGATTCATTAAAATATAATTTTAACAAACATTGTGTCGCGTTCCAAAACTATTTTTGAAATGGGTTATATAAAGGGTAAGATCGACTGTCCCGAACTCCTTCCGAAGATCAGGTTGCGAATACCACGAAGACATTTACGCAAAAATCTCGTGTTAAACACACCTACTAGCGACACAAACTTTTGAATTAATAGCTTTCTGCCAAAAGTGTTCAGTGAATTTAATAAATTGAATGGTGACTGTCGTATTGACCTCTTCACTACTGGTAAACATTCTGCCAGAACGAATTTCTTTGTTGAAATTGTATAGATTTTAATGTTGGATACTGAAATTACTTAATGTTTACGAACATGAGAAACTATTTTTAACCGACTTCAAAAAAAAAAAGAGGTTCTGTATTCGATCCGTATGTATGTATGTATGTATGTATGTATGTATGTATGTATGTCACCTTTTTATGTTCGCGATTTTCTCGGAAACTACTGATCCGATTTGAATGCAGATTTCGGTATTTTAATCCTTGTGTTTCAAGGAAGGTTTTAGTATATAATTTATCATAATCTGATAAAGATCTTTGGAGACAGGCAACGGAACTCTTCAAAAACGAATAGCTAATGAACCACGTTTTGTGCAATCGTGTATCTATGTATTGTTTTCACCAGTGAGTTATTGAAGGCGGTTCCTTTTTCTTTGAAAAAAATTAGTACATAAAATATTATAATATTTAGAATACGCTCGAGTTAAGAATATTCTTTTTTTTTTATTAGTTTTTTTAATTAGTTTTTTTTTATTTTATTTTTTTTTCTTCTCTTTTTTATATTTAGTTATAATGTGTCAGTTAGGCTAACTAAGGTACTTCTACGGTAGGTATTTAGGCTCTTTAATGTTACCATTATGTTGCTGACTTTATGTGAAAGCTTGTAATTGGCGTTAGCTGACCTATTTCGTTTAATTATTTGTATGTGACTGTTAGCTCCCCGAATAAAAGAAAATAAAAAGTATTTTTATTTATTAATACTTGTCATTTATTATTTAGCTTTTAAGTGCAATAGACATTTATTTTGTAAGACTATATAACTGCGATAAACCCAAGTAATGAAGATAAGATCATCAAGTAGATGTACCTAATGAATGCATGTTAATGTTAAACAATTTCGTCATCGATCGGTGTAAGTGAACTACCAACCGATCATAGTATTTTTTTTTTCAAAATTATTAAAATAAAAGCCCTCTAGTTTTAATTTTATCTGTTGCTAAAATATGTATAAAAAACATCGATTGTCGTAGCTTCAAATTAACCATATAAATTATAATATTGATAAAAAACTTCAAAAGCGTGAAGTAACTGCATTGACCATATCGCAATTATATTCCTCTTTAAAACAAATCACAAACCTAATAAACTACGGTACTAATGTTTGTACCAAAGTTTTTGATAAACCTGAGACATCCAAATGAGTTGATGATCACTACACTTAATAGGCAGATGCTCTCGGCGCTACTCACCGACGAGGCACATCAGCGCAAGCGCACAACACAAGTCAGTCCGCATCGTCACGCACGATTAGTCGCACTCCGGCGCGACACGAGTCAGGCAGTGCGAGCGAGCGGTCTCGTCGCAGGCACTACTACTATAATTCGGTGTCGCAGCCTCCGCCGCATCTTTGCTTCGCTCCCGCTCCCCACCCACACCACACATTCTCTTAGTGCTGTCATTGATGCGCAGACGCAGCTCATTTCGATTCAATCGACTGTTTTGTAATATTATTATGTTGGAAGCATCTAACATTTACGAACGATTTCACGGCTAAATACAATAATGCGTCGGGCAAAAGTGTTATGATTGCAGCAGTGGATGGCGCTGGCGTTAGACTCACCGCCCACTACATGGGATCTAAACATAGCATGTGAAATGTCGGTACGACTATGCCCATCCATCTGGGTAAAATATAGGCGTGATCATAAAATATGTTATTTAATAAAATACTAACATTCAACGATTGTTGACATTCTAGAAAAATCCCGTACAGTTGCAAGGTCACCAACGAAGGCAACGTTACGCTCCATGACAAGTCGGTCAATCAATAAGTGGCAAATGTATCAGACCTACCACTGTTTAATAATTATAATGTAATAATTTAATACGTTTGCTGCGGATAAACCTAATAATAATAAGTTAATGACAGCTCTACTAGAATGTTAATACAATAACTCAATATTAAACCATTAGGTGCGTATACTTATCTTGTTCACTCAGTGGAAAAATAATAAATAATATAATAATATTCTATAAATTGAAATAAAATCATTGGGGCACATTACATAGTAATAAAAGCTCTAATCGAATATCGATCTTTAAGAATCGTTTAAGAAAAGTTTCCGCCACCGCCTGATTTTGTGAAGATTAAGGAGCATGTGCCCTCTGGGTCTAATCTGCAGTGGCCTATATGGAAATCGCTAAATCGCTTGAGAACTCAAGTAGGCCGCTGCAGACACAATCTAGAGAAATGGGGGATATTAACAGACCAGATCCAATGTGACTGCGGTGCTCCCCAACAAACGATGCCACATCTGTTGAATTGCCCTAATTGCCCTTACAGCTGCTCTTTGCACGATCTGTACGACGCTACAGAATGCACTTTGTAGTAACATTGATACGAAAGAATAAGAAGAATAGTTATTTTCTCTAAGCGATCAACAGATGGCGTTACTAGTACCTAACGAGCATGATTTTATACTACATACATTCAATAATTCATTCACTGGACGCAATAAGTAAGCATTAGCTATTGCTTTAATTAAAAGAAGCAAACTAGTAGTTTGTATTTATTGTGACAAGATTGTTCGTCCATTTATAGGGGCCGTCTGATCCACGTTGCGTAAGCTGGTTCGTGGCCGTTAAGCATAGAGGAGAGCCTTTTGTTCTGCTAGCTGTATCCAGCCTATTGCCACTTCAGCCTAGTTAATCGCTGAGACTTTTCAGTAACTTGAATTCGCCTGTGCATCTCTTCACACACTTATTTAAGACATTTTTTTTTAGGCATTGAGGTATACTAGAAAATACACCTAGTTACGATCTACCTTAATTGGAGAATGGACCCAATTACACAGTCATATTTATCAACAACTAGTAGGCAATAAAGGTAAATATATAATCTGTAATTTCAGAGTTTTCAGTACTTTCAGGATTCAATTGAAGAATATTAAACTGCGTCGCTGGTCTAGTGGTTAAATTATGCGCCTCTCAACGGGAGGTCTTGGGTTCGATGCCCGATAGGCGTGATGTTATGTTATGTTATTATGAATTCCATAAAAGCAAAATACATAGTTGAGTGATGGATAGTAAATGTGTAGTCAATTGAATGACCTAAACAGTAACACGCATCGTTCCCTTGATCCCGGGGCACAGCGCCCTCTCGAGCACCGAATACACAACGCGGCATAACAATTGCATAACAACAACCATTCTATTTACAATCCTGCCAAAATTGAAGGGAAATGATTGCCGGATGCCGTGTTCAGCATGTTATCTTTACAAGTTGCTAGTGTTGGGTATTAAGTACCTATAAAAGGTTAGCACAGAGGCATTGTCAAATGTCAGAACTTAATGGGGAAGTAATAGATGATATAACAACTAAAATTAACAAGATATGTATAACAACGAAAGTTATCATTTTTAACCGACTTCAAAAAATGGAGGAGGTTCTCAATTCGGTTCTTTTTTTTTTTTTTTATGTTTGTTCACCGATTACTCGAAGACGCCTGGACCGATTTGAGAAATTCTTTTTTTGTTTGAAAGGATATACTTGTCACGTGGTCCCATTTTCTTCAAGTCACGTTCTGATGATGGGATCCTAAAGAAATCGAGGGCAACCCTCAAATTTAAAAGGCTTCTATATTGTTTTTTGTATATTATCTAAAGCTACTCGGATATCTGCATCTAGTAGTCAGCATTTTATGTTGCTGAGCTGATGCTGGAAGGTACAACTCCTCAACGGTTAGGAGTACGGGGATAATTCTTTAAATATAGGCTCCTTGCGGCCGTTTACTGTATTCTTTCAAGTTATACACAGATGTGGCGAGACGGTGAATATTACTTATGTATATTCATAATATGAGGTCATGATTTGATGATGGGATCCTAGAGAAATCATGGGTAACCCTCAAATTTCAAAAGCATCTATATTGTTTTTCGTATATTACCTAAAACTACCTGGATATTTGTATCTAGCAGTCATCATTTCATTTTGCTGAGCTGATGCTGGAAGGTACAACTCCACAACGGTTAGGAGTACGGGGATAATTATTTTAAAATAGGCACCTTATGGCCGTTAACTGTATTATTTTATGTTATACACAGATGAGTTGAGACGTTGACTATTACTTATGTATATTTACAAAAAAAGTTAAGAGTAACTAATTTTAATTTTGTCTAATCGTTTCCGTCTATCATTTTCCGTCTCAAGCAACCGTCGTCTTCATTCGAGAAACATTCTTGCTCGGTCTACCCATCACTTAAATCGTAAAATAAAATAGTTTTTAACAAAAAAAAAAACCGACTTCAAAAAGTTGGTAAACTAAAAAGCAAAAAATTAATTTACTTCGCACAAAATAATACGTTTTTTCATTTAGTTAAATAGACATTATTTAATCATTATTTTATAATTCTGAAGTCGGTGCTGAACGTTAGACCAAATAATTTTCGATTACATTAGCGTTAAAACAAACAACGTTATACTAATTAGGGTTTAGAATAAATAAATGTTAAATGTAAAGAAATTATATCAACAGTTGGTATATCTCACGTTTATTATATCTTATGAAAGATAATAAAATGAAATTAGACCAAACATGTAGGCCACGCAGGTCAATCACGTCGGGTCAAAAGCAAAACTTAAACACGGCACTCGAAAGAGAGAAGTAAGCTGAGCGCAGACCAATCTGAACATGCCATACAATAAACGTTCATTGAAACTCGTTGGTCCGGTTATTCCAATTAGTCTAGTATTTTGACTTCGCAAAGTAAAATATTATAATCTAATAACATTTTATGATATCACAGGTATCGCCGTAAAAGTTGAGTTATACAATGTAACATGATTACCATATAATGACCTTGATATTGTATCAGGTTTGGAGCTTTCGTAACCGTTAATTTTTTTTTTATATTAACCTTGTTACACTTATAATAAAAATCCCCCTAAAATTTCCAATTCTATAATGTTGGTAATTTATTTTGTGTAAAAAACCTATGAACAGAATTTCATGCAATTTCATTCAAAATTTACTTACTTCCCATGTAAACTTACAACCTAATTCACCCCCATGCGGGGTGATATTTCCAAAAACTCCTACAGTTCATTCACGTCATTTAAGGAACCTATTTGCAGAATTTCATATATTTTCCTTTATAATTGACGAACCTTCCATATTAACTTACACCCTCTAATTTACCCCCTTGGGATACAATACAATACAAAGATAAAACATATACAACTGTGAAAACCGCATAATCTAATTCCATGCAGCAGTCTTTACGTGATGCGCGTATACATACAGAAAAACAAAAAAAAAAAATATGGTTTGGGTTCTACTGCTGTTCTAGAGATATCTTTATTAATTTACAGACATGGCAAATTAATAATGTTATCATAATGTATATAAATATTATGTTTTTTCGTATATGAATGTATTATACCTAAGTTATATCTAATAACAGTTATGTAAAGCAATATTATTATACCATTCATTTGCTATTCTTGCTTTTAGGTAAATAAGAGTAGCCATCTGTTAAAGTTAAAGAGCAAAATCTTTTTCAGGACCTGCAATTGGCTGAATGTTGCATAATATTTTTATTAATATTAATTGTTACTGCTGTTGGTCTTCCAATAAATAAATAAATAAATAATCACATATATTTAAACTATTGAAAAAATGAAGCAATCAGTAGATTTGATATATTTTTTAAATAAAGTTATTACACATGAAGCCCTCCATGGCAATGTTTAAGCTAGGATACTATTAGGGCACACATGGAATTTATTAGTGTGAATTCGTGCTTGGTTCCTGAAAGAATCGTCCTAAGATATCTGAAGGTCGAAAAACCCTACTATACCTAGAACCAAAACATCTCAACAGGATACAAGAGTGTCACGGCTGTTACGAAAGATGTAAGTAACCTTGAATCAAGCGGTTCGAAGTGGTACGACGCTGTTATTTATAATTGCGTCACAAAAATCACCTCAACAGTGACCGCCAACGTGTTTTATATACATATTAATGTATTTGCTTATACAAATCTGATTTATTGTTCATATTATTTTTTAATACTTAGGTAGTAGCTAATTAAATAGAGGTTTAGTTAGTAGTTCATAATACCTAATATGTTAGAGAGCCGACACCTTACGACATTCAGGGACGGCCCGAGGCTGACAAAGAGTATACTTATCTTGAATTAATGATGCTGGTCAATACGAGGTGCGATTATGGGTGATGATAAAGTAAACATCATTAGTGGCTGACGTCATGTCACTGTGTGGAGGTGATCGGCGATCGATGACGGAGTGGCGGCGGACAGCGAGTTATGGTGACACCACGTCAGCGACCCCTCACCCCGCACACCCCGCACGCCGCCCTCACGCTGATTGTTGCTGTCAAACCAACGGCTTCAGTGGCGGTGGTAGTGTAGTGCCATAAGTAATTCTTTATTATCTGTACTTTCAAAACTGATGGTCATTCTTATTTAGTTAAAGATTTGTGTTTCTTTCACTTATGAGATTATTAGAACTCATGTGAAAAAGGAAACGTCCATGAACTTTCTGACTACGTCTAAACGTTATTAATAACAAGATGTTTACTACGTTACAATTGTAGCAAAATAATACCCAAAGCGCGATGTTTGTGACGTGTCAGTGACACAATTGATCGATCAGTGACGCGCCGACGACCACCATTTCATTGCCCGAGCCTCGGCGCTCGACCATCGATCGTGACACCGGCTCCGAACTGATTCAGTACGATTAGTACATTAAATACGAAGTCTGATCAGTAGAGGCCACCTACAGGATATGGAGCAGGTCCACGAGCCGACGCTGCTGCAAGCCGTGCGCGGTCACCGCGGTGAAATCACGTGCGTGGACGCGGCCGGCGCGCGGCTCGTGACCGGCGGCGGCGACCGCACGCTGCGGCTGTGGCGCTGGAAGGCGGGCGGTGGCTGGGACGAAGCGGCGCGCGCCGACAACGCGCACCGTTACGGCGTGACTGCGGCGCGCTGGGCGCCCGGAGGCGTGCTGCTGGCGTCGGCAGGCGTGGACGGCGCCGTGAGAGTGTGGTGCGGCCGCTCGCTGGCGCCGCGCCGCTCGCTGGCCGCGCCCGGAGCTGCCGCTGTGCGCGCTCTTTGCTGGGCGGGGCGCGCGCGCGTGCTCGCCGGCCACGACGACGGCGCGCTGTGCGTGTGGCACGCGCCGCGGGCCACGCTCGTAACACGTCTCCTGGCGCACGAGGGAGCGCTGCACGCGGTGGCTGCACCAGGGCGTGGCGCGCTGCTCCTCACAGCCTGCACTGACGGTGTACTCAAAGTCTTTGATCTAGCAGGTTAATTATATTTATTATTATTATTGAAGCTTTGCTTTGCTCACGCTTTGTAAATGAGAATTTGGCTTTGCCAATGGTTTATTGTTATTTTAAACTTGTTTTAACTTGAAGTTGGAGTTTCATAAGTTTTAACATAGTCATACCACCACACCATAGTGCTGCATTATGTTTTCCTAAAAGTAATACATAAAAGACTTTGGGGACTTGGGACCAATGTCGTCCATTTAGCCTTTTCACTAGCTAAATTATTATATAATTTCTACTAAGAAATAAAATGCCTAGTAGTCTATTGGTTAGTGTATGCGTCTCTCACCGCGAGGTCTCGGGTTCGATTTCCGGGTCGGTAAAAGTGTTATTTGTGAACTTGCCGTTAGGAAATTCACATTAGCAGCAGGGCGTTGGAATTGTGCTCGGTGGATCGCGATAGGCTCACCCCCTATCCCATGGGACTTAAACATAACAAGTGAAATGTAGGTGATTTACACCTCTGCCACACGCTTCTGGGTAAGCTAGGCGGGCGTGATGTTATGTTTTGTTAAATAATCTGCTACTTAATAGAAGTATGCCGAAGTGGCGTGGAAGGTTCCTCATCGCCAGCTCCGTTGACGTGGGTGGATGGTGCGCACGACATGGGTGCGTTGTGTGCCGACGCCACGGAGGGGGGCGGCGCCGCGGCCACGGGGGGACACGACGCGGTCGTCCGCGTGTGGCGCGTGACGACGCGCGGGCTGGAGCCGGCCGGAGCTCTCACCGGCCACGCCGCCGCGGTCACAGCGCTGCGCTGGAGTCCCAACGGCGCTCTCCTGGCGTCCGCGTCATTAGACCGCACGGCGCGGCTCTGGGCCGTCGGCGCCGATTCCACGTGTCTGCACGTGGTCCACGCGCACACGCGCTATCTCACCTGTATTACGCTGGCACATGATCTACAATATATGCTGACAGGCAAGTTTTTTACTATGATAAATTCTGAAACTTTGCTGCATGTTGAATTATAGCTTAAAAAAGAAAAAGAGAACTATCCAATATTATGGTAGTAAGACAAGGTAAATGATTTATGTATGTTATATTTAGGTTCAAATGATAAGTCCGTAAGAATGTGGTCGCTGGGGTCGCTGACCTTAGAAGACGAGTTGGAGATCCCTTGCGCGGCGCTCGAACACTTCGCGCTTGGAGACCTTGAGGTAAGATCAGGTGGAATTTGTGTGTTTGTTTCCATTGAAAAAAGGAAAATTTTGAAATTTTTGACAACTTTAGTGGTATGCTACAGCGAATTCCTATTTACTTCGTATAGAGTATCATCCTTGATAAACCCAGGCGAAACTATATCTGCCATCCTCTAACTAATAAGTTGTTAACCTTTTTGATAAGAGGGTTAACACGGCCATTCTCAGCATTAGAAACCAGAAATCAAAATTAAACCATTTATTTCCATGGTCCCCGCAAGGGGCGCTTGATCACATCAAAACAATGCTTCATTTTCGGTCTTCGGAAATATGATCATGTTTCCGAATTCAGGAAAAAATTGAGGTGGTTACCCATTCGGCAACGTCGTAACCTCCATATTTTGTCTCTTCTTTTCTCCGTCCTTCACAATCCTAATTCTCCTTCTTACCTGCGTGAACGCTTTGAGTACTTAGTGCCCAGGGGTAAACCCTGCCGTTCTTCTTCTTCTCTTCTTCTTCGCACTCCATTACACTATTCTAGCTGTTATGACGGATCCTTTTCCATTCAAGCAGTGCGGTTATGGAATAGTCTTCCTCATGGAATACGCGATAGTCCATCAATAAATGTTTTTAAGAAAAAAGTTAAAGAGCACTTTCTTTCTCTGATAAATCTATAGTTTTATTTGTTTTTTTTTTATTTTTATTTCTTCATGTATTATTATTATTATTATTATTTAATGATTATATATGTAGGTAGTCGTGTGTATGTATTATATATATATATATATATATATATATATTTATAATATATATTATTCATGAATAATATTATGTATGTATATGTTATGTATATGTAGTTATATTTATATTTTGTATTTTCTACTTAAGTTGTACACTTATTTTGCCCTCTATGGCATCATCGTCTCCTCTATTGCTCTAGGTTTGCTGGAAGAGAACTCAAGCACTGAGTTAAGCTCGCCTTTTGTATACTCTTACTGTAATATGTTTATTTTTTTGTAATCTTTTGTGTACAATAAAGTGTTAAATAAATAAATAAATAAATAACAAAAAAAAAAAAAAAATTAAACTTAACTAAATAAGTAAAATAAATAATAGTTTAAAAAAACTAAAAAACACGCTTTTAAAGTACTTCTAACTAAAAAGTGAAAAATAATTCCTAATATAAGCTGAAAAAAGCGTGGGTTGCTCGATAGACGAAAAATATGGCACAGAGCGCCCCACGCTTTTTTTTTTTTTTTTTTTTTTTTTTTTTTTATATATTTTTAATTTTTTTTATCGAATTATTGCATTGTCATCGATCTTTGACAGGTGTGCAAAATTTGAATGAAATCTGTCCGTTTAAAGTGGGTCAAAATCGAGTCCAAAGGAGTCGGTTACATACAAACAAACAAACAAACAAACATACAGGTGAAGCTAATATAAGCGTGTTAAAAATAATTAAATTTAAATTAAATTTCGACACCTAATTTCTAAATTAAACATTTGGTACTTGAACGTACAGACTTGAAGAGTAGGCTTTTTAAAAAAATAAATTTAATTCCATTGGCTTAGAACTAAATTCAAATAAGTGCGAAATTTTTCTTACACACAAGACAAGTTTTCGATTTTATCTTAATTTCAATGTCTGGCACCAAATATTAAAATCCTTCAAAAAGACTCTCCACCTCCTAGGGGCTCCAATACATAAAGACGCTTATGATGCTTTCATAGCAGAAAAAAATACAAAATTTTAACGACCGCCGTGTTTACTCATGCCCTCAGATCCACTCATTTTTGGAAAAACGTTACTCTTTTAGGCCAAATGGACAAATTATCCAAAATACAATTAGCAAAATTCTTAACGTAACTTTGAATGACCGAGCGTGGCTACAGGCGTCCTTACCGGCTTCCTGTCGTCGGTCCATAGCACAGAAGAATAAACCAGGAAAATTTTAGCACCTACACTGGTTAATTCTGAAGTGTTATGCAAGTCCGATGCAGTGACCGCCTGGCAGATGGCTTCTCCGAGCACAGCCGTACCGACTAACCCTTTCTCCCAGAGACAATGGGACGGGCCGCTCTGTAACCAAAAGATGAACAACCTTTTGAATACAGCCTCTAATGCGGCCGAGCGCGCTCGCTTGTTGGCTGTGGGAGAATGGGAGTCATGTGTTTGGCTATTTGCGCTCCCGTCGCCTAGCTTAGGTACTATGCTAGACAACGAGACATTCCGCATCGCTACCTGTTTTGAACTGTTTTCGTTTGGGTATACCTAGTGACACTCCGCATCCCTGTCACTGCGGTGAGAGCGTCGATTGCTTCGGACACCATGTCCTATCGTGCAGCAAAAGCGCAGGTCGCATGTCGCGGCACACGCATCTAAACGATATAATACGTCGTAGGTACTCTTGTTACCGCCGGCGTGCCAGCCGTTCTTGAACTTAATGGCTTGGCACGCGACGATGGCAAAGGACCAGACGGTATGTCGTTACTGCCATGGATGATGGGCAGGCCTTTGGTATGGGACGCTACTTGCGTCGATACCCTTGCGCCATCACATCTTCCAAGCACTGTAAGTTGAGCGGGTACCGCGGCAGCATTCGCCGAAAACCTCAAACGGCGTAAATATAATAATCTCGTCAGTGGTCATGTATTTGAGCCGTTTGGGGTTGAAACTTTAGAACCATGGGGTCCGAGTGCTCGGGCTTTATTTAAAGACATAGCAAAACGCCTAATCGGCGCTTCTCGCGACCACAGGACTCGTTTTAACTTCGCCCAGCAAATAAGCATTGCCATTCAACGTGGAAATGCTGCCAGCCTTCTGGCCACGGTATCCGTTGTGGACAGCGATGCGAAAGAATTTTATGACCCATAATGTAATTTATTATTTTATTTCATTTTATTAATTTATTAATTGTATGTGTTTGTTATATAGTTTTATTATTAGTCATTATTTAGTATTATAAATTTAAAATAAAAGAATTAAAAATGGAATTTTAATAGTACTAAATAAATTAAAATACTTATTGCAATAAAATGATTTGACACCGGAACTTAGATTGACTTTAATTCAACTTAGAAATTCGAATTAAAATCACTTAGAAGTTTGAATTAAAATCACTTAGAAATTTGAATTAAAATTCCAAAAATTAAATTTATTCAACTCTAGAATTCGAAAATTTACATCAATTACCAGTTCTATTCTCTACTCTTCAGAGTCAAGTCTGAGGAATAAAGATATTTTCATTTCATTTCATATGAAACTATAGAGAGATACATCCCTTTCAATAAAGCGTTACGGTTATTAGTAACTTTGTTCAATTTATGCAAACAAACCACTCCTATAAATAATATTTATTGTAATAACATAAAATAATATTCTATCTTACAAATTGTGCAATAAACTAGCAATATAGTTCTTTGCTTAGGGAACAGAAGTTTGAAAAATTTTTCAGACATAATACTAGTTATCAGATTCCAAATTTAGATACAAATGGATATTTGATATATAAAATTTAAGGAAAAAAACATTGTTTTTTATTACAATTTAAGCAAAAAAGGGCTCCTCTGAGAATGGCCGAACTATGAAACGTTCAATTAGGTATCCAAAAATAAATCAATGATGACACGTGGTTCTTTTTACCCGACAGCGTCAGAAGGAGGGTTATGTGTTTTAAAATTTTCACAGTTATTTTTTTGTTGAATCCAATATTTATAGTAAGAAGACGGCGATAATAATTTTATTAGCACAGTTAGAGAATTAGCTTGTTACCTGTCGTTCGTAATCAGTTCACGCACGGTCAGCACATGTCAGTGTTTCAGGGCATCACACCCCTTGAGGAAGCAGAAGACGACGGAGAAGCGGCTTCGGACGATGGGGAGGAGGTGGAGGGGAGCGGGGCGCGGAGGGTGTGGCACGCGGCGCAAGCGCACCACGGACCCATCAACTGCGTCGCCACGCACGATGAGTGGGTCGCCACTGCTTCCAGGTTACATTTTAATTGCTGCTAGTGTATCCCTGCTAGTGTATGCTGGGTGCAGGGTCGAAACACTTCTTTACACATCTATCTATCTATTCATATATAATTGTAGTGCTATCGTTACGACGATAACGGCGAGGCCTACGGTCAGTTGATTGGCTTGTTGGTAAGTTAACCAAAAATGTTATCTCACCGGAGATTCATTTTAACTTTTAATTTTTATTTTTCCATAAAACTTAGCTAATTAGCATAAAAATATTAATAAATATATTTAAAAAACCGGCCAACTGCGAGTCGGACTCGCGCACGTAGGGTTCCGTACCACTATACATCTAAATAAATGTTTTTTTATTCTTTATTATATTGGAGTTGATTGAATTAAAGGTAAAATGCGGTTAACGATTTATAACTTTAAAAAAAAATAATTATTGGATCTCGTTCAAACCAATTTTCGGTATTTTATTTATTTTAGAAGTTACGGGGAGGGGGGGCCACAATTTTCCACTTTAGAAGCGTCTCTCGCGCAAACTATTCAGTTTAGAAAAAAAATTTGAAGGCTATACAGGGTGTATTTTTGAAACGGGGCAGTAAGGGCAAGTACCTTAACCGTTGCAGTTACAGCAAAACGTTCTTAAAAGACCTTCCCTAACTTTTTGGGACATTTTGAACTGCATTCACAGATTTTGTAAAAAACTTACAGTTAGCAAAAAAAATGCAAAAAGTTCAAATTTTTTTTTTTTATGCCAATCGATTCTATTTCATGTGGGGATCAAAAAACTCTATGGGGACCATTTTAGCTTTCAGTACTAGAAAAGACAGAAATCGCCAAAAACGTTTCCCATACATTTCGGCAACAGAAACGAATTTCTACGATGGTCTTACTTTTTGTTATGGCCTGGAAGTGGGTAGAATTGACTGTAAAGTAAATAAAAAGAATTTTTACCCTCAAATTTCGAATTTGATTCGAAAATCTGTGTGTTATACTTAGTTTCAGCTGAGAAACTTCGTATGAGTTATTAATTAAGGATTTTCGCTAGAATGTCTTCTAATCGTGAAAAAATTGACTTATTAGAAGCGTATTTTGTCAATAATCGAAATGCGGGAGCTGCATTAGTGTGGTACCGCAATAAGTATCCGTTGCGGCATGTGCCAACAAGAAAGGTTATTACAAATCTTTTGAAAAACCTGGAATTGCAGGATTCTTTCAAAAGAAAGCGGCAGCCTCGTGTGGACATGGACACGGAGATTGCGGTTCTGACTTATGTCGAAGCATATCCAGAGGTATCGTCCAGGCAAGTCGCCCTTGAAGTAGGTGTATCCCACTCCCTTGTGATAAAGATATGGAAGAAATACGGCTACAAGTGCTATCGATATGGGCGCATAGTTCAAGTGTTACATCCGGGTGATGATGTTCGAAGGCTTACTTTTGCAGATGGCTAAGAGGAAAAATAAGCAGAGATCATGAATTTTTACATTACATACTGTGGTCAGACGAAACGAATTTTTCCAATAACGGTATGTACAACAGAAAAAATCACCACTATTGGTCCAAAGAAAATCCACTAAGAGTTACGGCAAGTCATAATCAGGTTCGCTTCTCATTCAACTGTTGGTGTGGTATAATGTCCAATCGAGTCATAATGGTGGAATTTTATGAAGGGAAACTGAATTCTGCCATGTATAATGAAGTCATTTTACACCATCTTGAAAACGAGATGGACGAATGGCACCTGTCGGAATTGCGAAAAGTTCATTTTCAACAAGATGGTGCTCCGCCACATAACAGTCACCTTTCACGTTCCAATTTGAGCCGCCTATTCGGTACACAGTGGATAGGTACACATGGTCCAACACAGTGGCCACCTCGTAGCCCCGATCTAACACCACTTGATTTTTTTTTATGGGGCTTCGTGAAAAACGAGGTGTATAAGACGACGTACGCCAGTGTTCAAGAGCTCAAGGATGCATTAATGACCATTTTACGTAATATTCATCCCAGAACATTATTAGCCGCCATTCGTTCAGTGCAAAAAAGGATAGACTTATGTATTCGTGAAAATGGAAATCATTTTGAGCAATTTATTTCATAAACCAATTTCTTAAATGTTTAAATGTTTTTTTTTATTTAAAAAAAGTTCAAAATTTTACCTGACCTATGAGTTTCGAGTTGATTTATCATATTTCCGTACGAAATGTATGGGAAACGTTTTTGGCGATTTCTGTCTTTTCTAGTACTGAAAGCTAAAATGGTCCCATAGAGTTTTTTGATCCCCACAGGAAATAGAATCGATTGGCATAAAAAAAAAAATTTTGAACTTTTTGCATTTTTTTTGCTAACTGTAAGTTTTTTACAAAATCTATGAATGCAGTTCAAAATGTCCCAAAAAGTTAGGGAAGGTCTTTTAAGAACGTTTTGCTGTAACTGCAACGGTTAAGGTACTTGCCCTTACTGCCCCGTTTCAAAAATACACTATAATACCCACTCGTATGAATTTAATGAAAAAAAAAATGAGTTTCAGTTTTAAGTATGGGGCACCCCAAAAATTTATTGGCTGTGACATACAGACGGACAGACGGACAGACATGACGAATCTATAAGGGTTCCGTTTTTTGCCATTCGGCTACGGAACCCTAAAAATGTATATACAATTAAAGAAAGATTTAATCCGTCACATTTAAGGTATGACATCTTTATTTGCAGAAAAATATACATACAAATAAAATAAAATAAAAATAAAAAAGCCTTTTATTTCACCATTAGGATCACATGGTTTTAAAAATAATAATAATTTATCAATTAATTTAATAATACAATAAAAAAAACATTTCATTTTCATGCAGTAATAAATAATAATAAAATATCACAATAATAAAATTTAAGAAAAATACTTTTTATAATTAAAAAGATTTAACAAAATAACAAATTAAAATAATAATTTAAAAAAATATACGTATTGAATCTTAAATTAAAATAATCTTATAATAAAATAAAAATTAAATAAAAATAAAAAAGCCTTTTATTTCCTTTTGCAGTAATAATAACAAAGCAAAATATTTACATTTCTTAAACTTATTTCGTAACAAAAAATGATTAAATCTAACCAACCTTATTCTATATGTATTTTCTATGTAAAGTTAAATTTATTTATTTTTCATGCTATTGTCTACTTATATTAATACAGTAGTCAAATAGTCTAATAGCTTATCTAAACCTAATGAGTCCCTGTCAGAAGGCCTCGTACCCTTTTGGGTAGACTAGACGAAAATGCTGGCAGCATTACCGCAATGTAGTCGCTGGCCAGAATATAAGCCAGCATTTCGAGAACGAAAATAATATTTTATGATAATAATCTGTTAACAATTTAGGTAGATCGAATTCACGACAAATCGCGTCCATGACATGGTGCGTGTAGTCCCCAATACTTTGTAAATTTGTAAAACACTTTTCAACTTTAACTTCCTTACTTATTTAAAATACTTATGCACTTTTTAATAAAACAAAATCTTTTAATTCTACTCTAATTGCCGTTCTTGATTGCTTTGTAATTGCTGTTTTTGTTTTTAAATTGATGGTTCTGAACAATGATTAGCATTTTTAAGGTTATTCGTTGTATTGTTCAGTGACGGGTGGGTGCGCTTGTACCGTTGGCGCGAGGAGCTGTGCGCGTTGGTGGAGCAGCACGCGCTGGAGGCGCACCAGTATCCGGCCATGGCGGCGGACTTCGGCGCGGGCGGAGCGATGCTGCTCAGTGCCGGGCTCGACGGACGGGCTTGCCTGTGGGATGTGCAGGTTCTTAAACGTTTATTATTTTGCGCGGTTACACGAGCAGTCGATACATTTTGACTATTACGAATGACCTTTTCACCTTCTATGTTTTTATGCGGGTCAATGACAGTGAAGTATTATATTTGGACTTTGTCTTGAAATCTATACATTTCTATTTGCATGTGTAGTCAGGCGTCCAGCTGCGTGTGCTGAGTGTGGGAGGCAGCAGTGGCAGCGCGGCGTGCGGAGAGGCGGGGGGTGGTGGCGTGCGGGGGGCGCGGGTCTCTCCGCACCGCCCCGCACAGCTGCTGCTCGCCACGGACGATGGCATCGCACCGCTCTGGTGTCTCGATAGCTCCGACCCTAGACCCGCTCAGTAACTACATATATAATTTAAATGCTAAAGAACCAAAGTAACATAGCTCGGAAAATGAGCTCAATGAAGTGGCAATGTGCTGGTCGTGTCCAGGACCATCAGCCATTTGAATAAACGAGTCCGGCAACTGCAAGATATGTAAGGAAGGACGTCCCGTCGCTAGGTGTTCTCCAGTCCCTACTGGATGCGGAAAGAGGAGGACCGGTTGTGGTTAGCCCTAGTCCACCTACTTAAAACGTATATTTATGTTTAGCAAAATAAATAAATGTCGCAACAAAATTTTCATTATTCGCACCTTTGGGAACAAAGGGTCACTTCTGCAATTTTTTGCAAAAATGACTTAAATATACAGAAAAAACCGCGATAATCGACTTTATATACACACCAAAAATGGTGATATTCGCATGCAAAACGGCCTTGTGAGAGAGGGAGTGACGTTCTTTTATTTTGCGTGATTAGCACGATTGTTTGAAATGTAACGTCTCAACCGGTCAGAAGTGTGTTGACAGCCGACGTGTCACTTCGTGCATTTTAAACGAAGGGGCACTACGGTAAGTAATAACTTATATTTCTTGCAATATTAATGTTACTTCTGGATAAAATTGACGTTTTGTTACCAAATTTTGTATTTCTTTGCTGCAAACATAACGTCACTTCTGTTTATAAATCTCACTTTAGCATAAGATATTTATTTTTAATGGAACCAAAACGTCACTTTTGGTACCCTTCCCTTAGTTTATGGCTTGTTTCTCAGAAAGCCCTACCTATAGAGTATTTATATTATTCACGATTATTTGTGAAAACCTAATCAATATTATATCCTAGGAATCGACATAATACACAAAAGTAATGAAGAGCTATTTAAAAAAAGAAACAAAAAAAAGTTTAAAATGCTCCTCCTGTAAAGTTGGAAAACATGCAGAAGTGACCCTTTGTTTCCAAAGGTGCGATATGAAAATATGTTTAGGTTAGTTTGCACAAATTTTACTTTGGGAGTAATGGAGTAGGCCTGATTTTTAAATAATTTACACTATGTATCGATAAATATTTTTTAATTAATTGTTAGAAAAAAACAAGAAGATACTGGGAATAGGATGTTTTGGTGAATAAAAATAATATTTTATTTATACAAGAAAGTTGAATTGCAATTAAAGACTAAAGAAATAGCGTGCCTCATCTTGGAATGAAACCAGCCAAATGCGAATATATAATAATAATAATAATAACCCCTCTGGGACAGTCGTTACCTCACGATGAGGATAGCGCAACACCCGGAGGCATATTAGACATTATCTGCTTTTTAAACTTTTACATTTGATATAAACAAAAAATGTATCTAATGGTCGATAAAGAGCATACAAACCGCAGGGCAGCTTGTGGCGAGCTGAATGTGAGTGGTGACACTGCGGTCCTGATTCCCCAGAGAGTCGGTCAGGGACTCGTCTCCGGCTTGCCTTCATTGGCCGGTCGGAGTGGAAACCCAAGAGCACCCGCAGGACTCTCAGCTCTGTTCTTACCTTGGGCGGCTGGTCAGAGAGGGGTCGCCAGAGCAGAGATGCTCGGGGGTGGAAGTGTCATTTTCAAGGGCATAACTACGAGGAAACCCGCTCTTGGTTATTGGGCTAGTACTAAGGTATTAGCCCAATAACCTCGATGGTGAAATCGGCGCCGCACCGCTCGACACCCCAAGCCGCTCACGGCAATGTTGCGCCCTATCGCCCGTATGGCTTTGCCTTAGGTGATAGTTTGGGGGGCCCATATAGTGAGTTGGCGAGTCACCGTCGGCTCATTTGTCCGTGTTTATTCATGTGTTGCAGGGCAGGCGTTAGTTTTTTTTTAATCCATAGTCTAAGACTTCCGGTCCATAAGCATCTCACTACAATAGACCAGATTTTTAGTTACCATAGTTTGCAATAGTTTAACACAAACCGGGGGTTGTCCTTTGGTGCATTTATATAGTGTGAACAGGGATGATCGTCGGTTAGTGCCCCATCACATTTAGATTAATGCGTTAATCGGGCCTCTGTGCTGTTGGCTTCGGCCCCACGCATGCCTTCCAAAGGTCCGGGAATCCATATTCCCGAGATACGGAAACGTTAACCACATAATAATAATAAAAACTCTTTATTGTACACCAAACACAAAGCAATAGAAAATAATGACATAAGATATTTACACAAAAAGGTATGGTAATACAAGTGGTGGCCTTATCGCCTTGTGGCAATTTCTTCCAGGCAACCATTGGATGGAAAGAAAATTTATAAAGCGCGCGGTGTATAAAGATGTGAAAACTAAAAATTAAACTGTTTAATATCTTTAATAATACATTACACATAATTAATAAAATATAATAATACTGTACTAATACGTATATAAATAAATAGTACTTATATAAATACATAATAATACATATATAAATAATTGTAGTAAATATAATATTTCAAAAATAAATATAGATGTGTAGCATAATTAAGAGACACAACACATAAATAAATAAAGCAAAAAAACTGAAGGGATATCATTTTATTGTAGACAGGTAGTGTTCATGGACCTTTTTTTTAAAAACTGGTAGTGATTTTGCACCCCTCACATTAGCCGGCAGCGCATTCCACAATCTGACAGCTTGTACTGAAAAGGCCTTGTCCATAAATTTTGTGGAATGTTCAGGCATTTTTAATCTCTGGTTCTCAGATGACCTTAAAAACTTCGTGTGGGTGTCATGCAAGTAACTAAAACGTTTTTTAAGGTAAAGGGGTGTTAAGGGGTTAAATAAAATATTATACAAAAGGGACAGTATATGAGCATTCCGGCGAAGGCGTATGGGTAACCACTTGACCTTAACACGAAAAGCAGAAACATGATCATATTTGCGCAAACCAAATATAAATCTTATACAAAAATTTTGGAGGCGCTCAAGTTTATTAAGTTGGTCTTCGGTGAGATCTAGATAACTGGCATCCGCATAATCTAGGATAGGAAATAGAAGGGACTGCACTAGCGTAGTTTTCGTAGCTATAGGAAGAAAATTGCGTAATCTTCGCAGGGACCCCCCCGAAGCAAACATTTTACGACTGAGTTCTTGGAGCTGAGGACCCCAGGACTAACATCTGTCGATAAATATGCCTAGATTTTTAACTTTATCGCTGTATGGAATAGCGGTTCCTTCACAATAAACAGAAGGCAAAAGCGACCAATCTATTCGAGATATTAACTTAGGGCTGCCGACAACCATCGCCTGAGTCTTCGTCGGATTAATAAGTAAGCCATAAGACTTACTCCAGCTGCAGATCTTGACTAAGTCATCGTTAATTTCCTTCACGGCGCACAAACGGGTATTAGAGTAATCTAGCTGGCCAAAATTATTTAACTCACTTTATCATTTGGAAATGGCTCAGTAACTTATAAAACCTGACTTGCAAGTGTACTTCAGTCCTAAATTTCAGTTTATGTTAAAGGAGAGCACCAAATACGGAAAAAGGGAAAAAACATGTGTTCCAAAAAGAACCATTGGATTTTATTTACCGCATTTATTTTATAACACCAAATAATATCCAAGCATATATTAAATAACAGTAACAATAGAAAACAATAAATGAAATGAAAAAATAAATGTCAACTTTCTTCACATAGGTATTAACATTTCTAACGTTTCTTTCATAAAAGCATTTTGTTCTCTTTTTTTCACAATTCTCCTTGATGCAAGTAAAGATCTTATCAGATCAAAAACTTCCTTGCGAGTCATTATATTACTTCCAAAGGGTCCTGAAATAATAAAAATTAAATTAATCAAAAGTTTAATATTTTTGACATTTTATGGTTAGAGATATAAAATCGCTCCAGATGAGGGGATAGGAATTAGTAGGAACCAATATTAACATTTTTTTTTAAAAGACTATTTACACTTTAAGAATACATAATAAATATAGAAATGCTAGGAACTATAACAAAATACCTCTTAAAACAAAAATTTGTCGAAAAATAAGGAAATTTAATGGTAATTTTCAAAATGGCAAGAACTAATATAATAAAAAATAAAAAAAAAACGGTAAAATAATTCACTTACCAGCAGTTTGAGAATCCATCACTAAAATTTATTTATTCACAACACAACACAAAATAACACATAGATAAAGTATGAGTTAAAAGCAGAAATATCGAAATCAAACGAACACTATAAGCAATGTCTGAGTTCCGACTGACCTTATCCGCTGAAATTTGGGGTGGGTAAGATTTGAACAAAAGGGTTGGGTCACCTAACTACCTGGCCTTTCTGGGAACCCATTTTTTTTACCTGAGCTTAATTCTGGGAATTATAATTTTGGCCAGCTAGATATTACATATACCCGTTTTTGCGGCGTCAGGCAGTTTATCCAAAGGAGCTTGAGAGTAAATTTGGAGGTCGTCAGCATAAAGGTGGTAGGAAGAAGTAAGTTGGGAAGTGATTGAGTTTATGAAAACCGCATATATATATATGAATATATATAAATATTGTATACAAGCTTCTTCAAATACGGGAATACTTTGAAAATACATTATTATTAGAAGAAACATTGCCAAAGACAGTTAAGTATTAAGTTTTTTTATTTTATTTGATTCATTCCGTGATAATAACACTTATACGTTTAAAAAATAAACAATCAAGTTTTTCAACAAAAAAAAATTATGATAAAAAATTCATAAAATACTATGTTTTAAATGAAATAATACTTGCAAATAAAACAACGAAGGCCGAAAGTACCTTCTTTTACGATACAATTAGGCATTTTAGAGTGACTCGGAGTTAGGGGCTTTTTGCGTTCTAGAGAACTTTCAGTTCTTACACTTTTGAGCTCAGACCCGAAGTCCACTACGTTAATGTTTGTAAGTGAGTCATAGAAATAAAAGAGGGATTTGTATGGCAGTATATACGTGGGGCACACGGAGGCGGTGATGTGCTGCTCGTGGTCTCACGACGGGCGCGTGGCAGCCACGGGCGCGGCGAGCGGCGAGTTGCGGCTGTGCGCGGCGCACCCGGTGCCTCGCTTGCTGCACCACGAAGCGCACGCACACGACCTTGGTGAATATTATGTATATATTAATTTCACTTATGATCGTGCATTATGCTAATGAAACAGAGACCCTTGGCCAATTTTAATAGAATTTAATCTCTTGCTGCTGGAATCAGCATAATTGTTGATGTTATTTTCTTTTAATGAATTTCTAAGTTGAAACAAAAACTTTTTGATGGTAGGAGTGCAGAGTTGTGACTTCGCGCCATTTTGCCCTGACCTTGAACTGCCGGAAGAAACGTATCTGCTTGCGACCGCTGGCTGCGACTCCTTTATCAAGCTGTGGACTGTTGAGACCATACAAGTAACTTTATTTTTCTTGTTTTACACTTCGTTGCTTCATAATTGACTTGAGTGTGAGTTGTAAGAGTTTCTTTTATAACGTGTTTGAATTTAATAAACTCATTTAACTACTATGAAACCTTTATTTGATATATTGGTGCGCAGTAATGTAAGTATTCTTGGCAGACACAGATATCAAATTTACGCTGCAAAAAAATCTGGTCTATTTCGGCAGATAGTCCAAGAACGAGATTTATTCATGTAAAATAATTTATGACTGTTTAAAGGAAGACGGAGCAGTGCGGAGTGCTGTGGTACGATTGGTGCGGGCGGTAGAAGCGCACGGCGGCGGCGCGGCCAGCGTGCGGTGGAGCGGAGCGCTGCTGGCCAGCGCGGGAGCCGATCGCTGGGCGCGCGTGTGGCGCGTGGCTCCGAGAGGTGCGGCCACGCGACAGGTGGCGGCGGCGCCGGCGGCCGGGGCTGGCGGAGTCCTGGCTGTGGCACTGCTGTCGAGAGCCTCTGCCCCAGTGCCGTTGCTAGTATCGGGCACTTTGACTGGAGAGCTTGCGCTGTGGCAGCTGCCGATCGACGAGATTGATGACGAAGATGATGATGAGGCCACTCCGCCTTGCTTGTGGGGAGCGGCGGGCGTCGCTCGATGGATACGAGAAAATATTACTCGATCACCAGGTGAGCTAGTCATGAAAACTTTAAAAGCAAACATATAATAATCTTATAAAAATAATTGGAATTGTGGTTACATATCAGGTGCGCAAATGAGTCAGGAGGAAGAAACAGTTTTAATTCGAAGGCTGCATGACACAAACGTCTCAGGCGCGAGACTTGTGAACGATCCCATCGATGAATTACTCGAAGACCTCGGCTACGGTAAGAGTCAAAAATGTTAAATAATCTCAATTTGAATTTTCCTTTTTGAAATTTTCGACGGAAAGACCAAAATTAAAATGTTGAACATTCTCAGGGGGCACAGATTTACTTGCGAGCGAGTTGATCGAGATTGAGAAGGGAGAAGAACGAAGCACAACGCAAACTCGTCTACGCGAAGAGTTGGAGTGGCTGCGGCGCTCGCCGCCGACAGTTGCGATGGTCAGTGTGTACAAAATGGATTACTACTTAATCTTATGCTGTTAAATTTAACTTACTTTACTCATAAGTTTGTAATGACATTCGGATACTAAAGTACTTCCTTGAATTTGTATTAACCAAATGTTCGGTTTAACCAAAGCCCCCGTTTAGCCTGAGTATTTGTTGTTAACAGGAGCAAGAGGCCCCTCACAGCCTGCTGTGTCCGCTGTCGCACCGCTTGCTGCGCGAGCCGGCGCGTGCGGCCGATGGCTACACTTATGAACGCGCCAACATACTCGACTGGTTCATTGCTGCTGGTACACCGTCTTTATACTTAGAAAGCTTATGGCTTTGCCCGCGTGGCATGTCAATAAAAAGTAGCCTATATGTCAACCCGCGCTTTAAGCTACATGTGATTCGTCAAAATCATCCCGGTAGTTTTTGCGTGAAAGAGTTACTAGCATCCGTACATCCAGACATCCATTTATCCATACATCCATACTCACTAACTTTAGTATTTATAATATAAGTAAGTTCAAACAAGAGTTTACTAAACTCTTGTTCGAACTTAACTGCACAACTTTATACTTCAGAGCAAAGAGAACCTTTATTGTTAAATTGAAGACAAAGGATTGTTAATGCGTAGGTATTATTACAGAAAAATATCATTTTTAGAAAATTTTAGGGTCTAATCAAACCGAAAATACCTGATTTGTCCAATTGATTTTTGGCCTCATTCAATTAGGTTGACCTTATTAATAATAAAAGCACGAGTGATTTCATCGGTGGTATTTTTTACTGGGGTTAAAATAGGTGACAATTGTTATCGGATCTCGTAGCCCTAAATGAATAAGTAATGTATTTAGATGGCGCGGTATCGCCGGTGTCGTCACGTCGCCTTCGCAACGCGCGCGCTCTGCCCAACTACGCGCTCCGCGACCAGCTGCGGCAATTCCTGCTCGATCACCAGCCTACCTGACTGCGGTAACTAGCGAAGATAATCTTCCTGTTACCCTGCGCGCAAATCCTACTGAGATATACTCGAGCATGCTCCAAGTGACGATACCCAACAATCTGTTCAATATATATTATTATAACAACACATAAACAATAACATATTTATAATACACTTCTTCACTTTATAACCTCATCGTAATTTTCGCTCTGCGTTTTCTGTTTGAGCGGGGTGTTTATACACTTATGTACTATTCCTAAAATTTCCCTAGTTAAGCGTTTCATGTGATTTTGTCTTACCTTCTATATATGTTTTACGAAACATAATAAATGTATTAATTAGTTAACATCGTTTAATTACTTACCAGGAACCTTTATACTTAGTGCCGCAAGTTCATGAATTTTGAATGATTGCATGGAAATGTGACAATGACTATGAATGTATGACTATGTGACAAACAAAAACTCGTAAAATTAAATCTTGAAACCCGTTTTTAGGGTTCCGTAGCCGAATGGCAAAAAACGGAACCCTTATGGATTCGTCATATCTGTCCGTTCGTATGTCACTGCCACTTTTTCCGTAACTATAAGAGCTATACTGTGGCAACTTGGTAAGTAGATTCGGTGAACCGCATTAAGATTTTCATACAAAAATCGAAAAAGAAAAACAATAAATATTTGGGGTTCCCCATACTTAGAACTGAAACTCAATTTTTTTTTCATCAGGTCCATACGTGTGGATCATCCCATCCCATCCCATCTATGGATAGGTCTTCAAAATTGATATTGAGGTTTTCTAATATATATTTTTTCTAAACTAAATAGTCGGGGGAAAGTGTTATTTGTGAACTTTCCGATAAGAAATTCACAATAGCAGCACGGAGTAGGAATTGTGCCCGGTGGATGGCGATAGGCCCACTCCCTATCCCATCGGACCTAAACTCTGGCTTCACCTTTCTGGGTAATATGGGCGTGATGTTATGTTATGTTATGTTATTGAAGAACTGCTGACGACATATTGATTAAGTGTTTTTATGAGATTTCAACGTTTACAAAGTTTGTAAAAGCCAAGCTGCGCGAAGGCACGGAGTACCAAATATATGTTTACCTTATTCGTTTAAGAGTAATAGCGGTCGAACTGCAATCACTAGCAATAATTGGCACTAAATCCAAAAATTCCTTTAAAAATAAACTTTCATGTTTTTTTTACTTAATATTATCATGGGATATTTACCATAATATATATTTGTGCGGTGGGTGTGGCCCAAAAGCCTTACCTACCGCACCGTACTCTATTTTTACACTATGTATCCAAGTTATTATTTGATCTTTATTAGGCAAAAAAACATTTCGTCAAAAAATTATGTCCATAGATTGAACTGCCAAAGGATAAAAATTATACCAAAAACATGCCTAGTGTACGAGCAAATCCGTACATCGCAATAGTTTTCGTTTTATACTGACATACCACATTACCAACAAAATACATACATTTGACATAATAATGAGAATTTGCAATCAATCGGTTCGGATAACATCAAAACGTTCCGACTCGCGGCGAAAGGAAGGTTTTGATGTTAACATAATCTTTCAGTGTAATCTATCTATCTGACTTTAAATACATTTCTTTTAAAGTTAAAAGAAATGTATTTAAGGTAGTTAAGTAAGTATCAGACTTATCATTTAGATGTACCTTTCCCGTACACCTGGCGTGTTATGCTAAGTTAAATAGGCCCAGAAATGCAGAAAAGAGGATCCCAAAAATACTTACGTGCGTTAGTTTAACAATTTAATGTGATTAATTGTTCGACGCGTCTCCGTGATATTATTCACGGAGACGCGTAGCACAAGTCCGTACAATTAAAATTGTAAGCTAGTATTTCAATTTGTTTAGAAATTGACCACCTGACGTGTGTATACCAATATTCATTCATTTTTTACCCGACTGCGTCAGAAGGAGGGTTATGTTTTTCGAGCGTATGTATGTATGTATGTATGTATGTATGTATGTATGTATGTATGTATGTCTATTTCTTTGGCACGCCCTACAGCCCAAACGGCTAGACGGATTTTGACAAATGAGGTGTCGTTGAATTTGTCGAAACAGTGATAGTGACATAGGCTATATAAATTTTCAAAATGGCGCCGGCAAATGAAAAAAAAAGGGGGGGAGGTATGGATTTTCTTTTCATCATAGTAATATGGGTATCAAATAAAAGGCCATGAAAAGACCATTTCAAAAATATACAGGGTGTATTTTTGAAACGGGGCAGTAAGGGCAAGTACCTTAACCGTTGCAGTTACAGCAAAACGTTCTTAAAAGACCTTCCCTAACTTTTTGGGACATTTTGAACTGCATTCACAGATTTTGTAAAAAACTTACAGTTAGCAAAAAAAATGCAAAAAGTTCAATTTTTTTTTTATGCCAATCGATTCTATTTCATGTGGGGATCAAAAAACTCTATGGGACCATTTTAGCTTTCAGTACTAGAAAAGACAGAAATCGCCAAAAACGTTTCCCATACATTTCGGCAACAGAAACGAATTTCTACGATGGTCTAACTTTTTGTTATGGCCTGGAAGTGGGTAGAATTGACTGTAAAGTAAATAAAAAGAATTCTTACCCTTAAATTTCGAATTTGATTCGAAAATCTGTGTGTTATACTTAGTTTCAGCTGAGAAACTTCGTATGAGTTATTAATTAAGGATTTTCGCTAAAATGTCTTCTAATCGTGAAAAAAATGACTTATTAGAACCTTTTTTTTGTGAAGAACCCTGCAATTCCAGGTTTTTTCAAAAGATTTGTAATAACCTTTCTTGTTGGCACATGCCGCAACGGATACTTATTGCGGTACCACACTAATGCAGCTCCCGCATTTCGATTATTGACAAAATACGCTTCTAATAAGTCAATTTTTTCACGATTAGAAGACATTTTAGCGAAAATCCTTAATTAATAACTCATACGAAGTTTCTCAGCTGAAACTAAGTATAACACACAGATTTTCGAATCAAATTCGAAATTTGAGGGTAAAAATTATTTTTATTTACTTTACAGTCAATTCTACCCACTTCCAGGCCATAACAAAAAGTTAGACCATCGTAGAAATTCGTTTCTGTTGCCGAAATGTATGGGAAACGTTTTTGGCGATTTCTGTCTTTTCTAGTACTGAAAGCTAAAATGGTCCCATAGAGTTTTTTGATCCCCACATGAAATAGAATCGATTGGCATAAAAAAATTTTTTTTGAACTTTTTGCATTTTTTTTGCTAACTGTAAGTTTTTTACAAAATCTGTGAATGCAGTTCAAAATGTCTCAAAAAGTTAGGGAAGGTCTTTTAAGAACGTTTTGCTGTAACTGCAACGGTTAAGGTACTTGCCCTTACTGCCCCGTTTCAAAAATACACCCTGTATACTTCTTATCACATTTATATTACTGATTAAACACATTTTACCAATTTATATATCGGCACGCTCGCGCGTCCGAAGCATACTAATCCGAAGTGGGTGGAAGTTAGTTTGTATGTTCGCTCACGCTAATCTTGGAAACTGCCGGTCGAATTTGAATAATTGTTTTTGAATTTGATAGTTTAACTCACGATTAAGGCTCATTGATCTCAAAGAGATTTGATTTCTACAAATTAATAGATATAAAAAAAACATGTCGGTTAAAAGAACTAAAAAGAGTGAAATAAAAAATAATTATTAAAAAAACAAAAAACCCGACTGCTTAAAAAAAAGAACTAAAAAGATAAAAACAAGTATAGCATTATCTACATTAAATTCATTAACAACAAATGAAATATCTCAAACTAAATTCTTTATGATGTTGCAGGCGGGGACAAACAATACTTTGTTACTACTATATAACTTCGTTTGTCACCGCCTGCAACATCATAAAGAATTTAGTTTGACATATTTCATTTGTTGTTAATGAATTTAATGTAGATAATGCTATACTTGTTTTTATCTTTTTAGTTCTTTTTTTTAAGCAGTCGGGTTTTTTTGTATGAACTGTCGTGAGAGTTGATGCAAGACAATAATAATGATCTACTTTTACGAGCGCATTTAGAACCGAATGACACACGGTGGTTGTTTCAATTGACATGTGAAATGACGTCGAGATGAAGCCGCTTACAAGTGATTCAGTGCATGATCCTGAGACTATGGGTGCAAAAAAAATATCGCATATTATTACCTATAGGAAAACGTTAATGTATGGAAATAACCTTGCAGAAACACTTTTCAGTAATTAAGAATATGAGTTTAGCTCTAGCTGCAAACATTTTTCATCGAAATATTCTACGAATGGCAAAAAAATGATGGGATAGTTCCATTGTTGACCGAAAAATTGCAAATGTATTGGGATAGTTTGGAACTCAAGGGTAACATTATTCTTCTATAAACGGTCAGTACCAAATGAACCTCTGAAAAACCATAAATTTACCGGTGGTCATTTTTTGCACCTAGGGTTCCTGAATCATTACTGGTAGGCAGCTTCGTCACGATATAAGTAACATCCTATATGGGATGTTAATTATATCGTGACTATCTATATAGACAGACTATTATATGTACTATAACAGACAGGATCAAATTCAAACAATCATACCAATGAAAATGTTTCAACGATTTCATCTTTATTTTGTATTACTTATATTTATATATTTACAAGTGAGGCAGTAACAGTGTCAACGAACCAAACTTATACAACTCTGAATCACTGTTCGACGACATGACGTGTTACGTTAAATTAATTAACAAACAGTTGTTAGTGGCGGCCGGAGCACTACATGCGAGCCGCGAACTAAATGCACGAACTGCTCGTAGTCACTCGTCTCAAATACTCAACAGAAATCAATAAATAGTCGAGGTTTCCGCAGAAGGAGCCCCGGCTCGCCACTAACAAACAAATATAAATAGATATTTATAACATGGCAGACGATATTCCATATAAAATAATTCATAGGTGACAGCACAATTCCATTGCATGTTTGTACTGACAGAAACCACGACTTGCGCGAAGCCGCGGGTCGCTCAAATGCTTTCGATGTCACTATAGTAGTGCACATCCCCCCCGCGCCCCCCGCCTCGGGTGCCGGACAGGCGGCGGGGCGCGAGTGCGCTGTGCTGTAGGTTAACCAATATTACTATTAGTTAGTTAATTGTATCGTTTATAATAATTATGTACAACTTTACAAATGTGAAAGACGAGCGAGAGGCGGCGGCGTGTGACGTCACGTAACGATCCGGCCCCCTCGCTCCGTCGCCCTATGTACATAGTTTTGTTTCCCATAATATAAACTTTAGTAGTAGGTACCGATACGAATAGTTTCGTAGTTAAATTATCTTCTCACATATCGTTCATATCACAACGCGTACGTCTGACCGTTCCCATTATCTAAGTAATACATTTAATTTTTTTACAATACATTTTAAATTAATCCACTAGGCATCGGATGCGTAGTGTTTGTTGGACGTGAGGCACCCCAGCGGCGCACGCACACATTCGCACACACTCACTCACAGAGTTTTTCACACAAAATCGCAGTGTTCGCGTGGCGCGTGGCACGGTGGCACACAGTGACGTCACGTGACCGCGACGCGTTCACGCACAACTCCGCTATTTGCCTTCATCTTCGTCGTGACACAGCATTCTGAAAAATTAAAAATAGCAAAGGTCAAAAAATATATACGGATAATATACTTTTGTATCGCATTTTACATCACTGCTCATCAAATTATACTTAAACGTAGAATTTATACGTACAATTTATACGTACAAATTATACGTACAATAATACTGGTGAACTGTTGCAGACAATATGGCACGCCAACATAATTTATTAATGTAAAGTCTTTATTTAATTAATGTTTTTCTAACACTCAGATGGTCAATACTAGTCATGCCACCCAATAGTCATCCCTCAAGGTTCTAACTCAAGACCAGAAAGATTAATTAGCAAAAGACAGTGTGGTCTAATGATGGAGAATCGATATGAGTACTAACAACGCAAAGGTTACTTACGGAAACACAAATGCACACGTGATGAGCGCTAGTAGCCTAAGCACTGTACGTCGCGGCTCTTGCGTATTGCCCGCAAGCAGCGCCACGGCCAGCGCGGCCACGTGCGGCGCCAGCGACGTGCGCGGCGAAGCGTTGCCGTGCTGCATCGCTGCCGGCTGCTCACCTGCAAAATATTAAAACATTTTTTTATTACAAAAAAACTGCACCTAAACTAGAGATCATTACTATATGCCGACAATTACACGAACAAACGTTTCACACACTCACAAAGTACACCCAAAGTTAAAAACCAAATAAATGTTTGCGAATAACACACAGATTCGTCCTGATGGAGGATCAATCCCTCCCGCAGCAGCAGTGCTGCGAGTTGATCATTTCAACCACTACATCATCATCCGTGCAATCAAAGTTTTTAAACGATGAAACATTACTGATCATAACAAGTGCTCATTTCAAGCATTTAGTTTATAATATATTCAGAAATTCTTGGTAGAAATGATATATCCACCGCAAGACCAGTCCAGCCAACACTGTATGTGGGTTTTGTGAGTGACGGCGCACTTACCACTGAGCACATGCAGCATGACGGACGCGGAGTCAAGGTTGGATGGCGAGCACGAGTAGTTGCCGGAGTCTTCACGCCGCGGACTGTAGATTATCAGATTCCCCACCTGAAATATAACACAGCATAAATCATTAATAATAAATCATTGCATATTGAAAGCATGCATTAATCTACTCATATTATATGTAGTTTTTAAAGAGAAAAACATTACGATACAAGTGTTTATAGTTTAGATTAGATCAGTGCATTAAGATTGATTGAATCAAATTTCAATTGGTATCAATGGGATGTAAGTATTTCTTTGATAACTAAAATATGTATTAGGTATAGCGATGTAACCAAGCCGGTGGGTTAAGCCTTGGATGTTTAATCATCGGTGTAAATTCAGCGAATCTGTTTTAAAATGTGTGTTGTGATTGATAAAAGAATATTATCTGGTTTTACTTGCCTAGTTTTTAATTAATAAATACAATTTTAGAAAAGTAACAGTTATTAGAGTATTACTGTCAAAATGCCTCCAGTTTTTTGGAAAATCGATGAATGGTGTACCAGAAGATGTAGTGATGTTATCGAGTACTGACCGTGGTGTCGGGCGCCACTCGCTCCATGCGGATCTCGACGAGGCTCTTGTCGTAGTTGAGCACGCGCTCGTCGTTGTGGTACCAGAAAATGTAGGCGGGCTCCTCCAGCGCCTGCGTGATCACGCACTTCAGGCTCACCGTCGTGCCTGCCTTCACGTACAGCTCCGATTCTCCCACTATCTCGATCTTTGGCACTGCAACCACAACATGCAGTCCGTGACAAATTCAATTTTCAACATTGCATTTTATGATATAGAGTTACAATAATATGTGAAAGTGCTCTTAAGGTATTAGTGGTGTTGCACTCACCGACAACGTTGAGCTGCACGAAGTGGCTCATCTTGGGCTCGGTGCCCACCTGGCACTCGTACACGCCGGCGTCGCGCGCCTGCACGTACTTCACCTGTTATGAACAATCATCATATTTGCAGTTGACACCTCATTAGCTTTCTATAGTAGTAGTACCCGTAGTACTCGTAAAGCCATATGCTTATGAATATTTATTTTATAGCGAACCATTGATTCAGAGTATTAACCTGAGACATAGAGCAAAAAAAATGTAGGAAATCGTCGTCGTCATAAAGAAAATCGCAAAAGAATGATTCTCATTCATTTGCGATTTTCTTTATGATTTTATTTACATCAAATAAAAAATAATACAAAATTATTGAATAAAATATAAAATCTACTAAAAAGTTTAGGTGTCAAAAAATACGTCCGCATCGATGTCGACCGCGGGTAACGTGCCCAGAAGGCTGGCGGCATTGCCACGTTGTATGCTTTGTTGCGTTGTAGGCGGCAATGCTGATTCTTTGTCCAAAGTAGAAACCAGCCTTCTGGTCACGTGAAGAGTCAACTAGTCTGTTACTTAGCTCATTAAAAAGAGAACGGGCGCGAGGACCCCACGGACCCAGTGTCTCGACCCCAAACGGCTCAAATATATAATTTCCTATAAGAGTATCATATATATTGATTTTTAAGCGTTTTAATTTTGAATTCGGTAAAGATTTAATTGGCAAATTCCAAAACTGAAAGGAAATTGCTAATGTTTTGTGATAGGCTAAGGTAACGTTGCTTTTCCGTATTCAGTAGGTACAGTGGGCCAAGCAATTAGGTATGCAGGGCAAAAACTTCTACGCCATACTGAAAACTAACTGCAATAGATATGCATGTGTGAAATTCATATTTAATAAGTGTAATATACCCACTATTTAGATATGTAACTCACTTATCCATAACTGGTGTAGTAAGTCTTTACTATGACATATAAGTTTTTGCCCTGCATAGCTAACTCGTTGGCCCACTGTACAAGGCAAAAGACTGATGAAACCCGAAAATTCATGAATTTTCCGGTTATTTTTCTTCCAGACCGGGGTTTCATGATTAAGTAAAATCTATCGGGAATTAACGAAATCATGCATTATTTACCTTTAAGGCCGTTGGTTATTGTTGTCGTAGGCCAAATATACTATTAAGTAACTTCATTTGGAATTGTAATGGAGTAATACCCTTTGTTGCAAGGCGAGTATCAACCAACCTTGTCAGAAAACATGCAATTAATTCCGATGATCCGATGATATACTGAATCACTGGTTCTTTGCGGCTATTTGTCACAATGTCCTTTACACTCTGTAGATATGAGTATCAATTTGTATGACAGATCTCAGTTAAATGTATAAAAAAATAATTATTAAAAAAACAAAAAACCCGACTGCTTAAAAAAAAGAACTAAAAAGATAAAAACAAGTATAGCATTATCTACATTAAATTCATTAACAACAAATGAAATATGTCAAACTAAATTCTTTATGATGTTGCAGGCGGTGACAAACGAAGTTATATAGTAGTAACAAAGTATTGTTTGTCCCCGCCTGCAACATCATAAAGAATTTAGTTTGAGATATTTCATTTGTTGTTAATGAAGATGAAGAAGCGTATTTTGTCAATAATCGAAATGCGGGAGCTGCATTAGTGTGGTACCGCAATAAGTATCCGTTGCGGCATGTGCCAACAAGAAAGGTTATTACAAATCTTTTGAAAAACCTGGAATTGCAGGGTTCTTTCAAAATACGCTTCTAATAAGTCATTTTTTTCACGATTAGAAGACATTTTAGCGAAAATCCTTAATTAATAACTCATACGAAGTTTCTCAGCTGAAACTAAGTATAACACACAGATTTTCGAATCAAATTCGAAATTTAAGGGTAAGAATTCTTTTTTAACCGACTTCAAAAAAAAAAAGAGGTTCTGTATTCGATCCGTATGTATGTATGTATGTATGTATGTATGTATGTATGTATGTATGTATGTATGTCACCTTTTTATGTTCGCGATTTTCTCGGAAACTACTGATCCGATTTGAATGCAGATTTCGGTATTTTAATCCTTGTGTTTCAAGGAAGGTTTTAGTATATAATTTATCATAATCTGATAAAGATCTTTGGAGACAGGCAACGGAACTCTTCAAAAACGAATAGCTAATGAACCACGTTTTGTGCAATCGTGTATCTATGTATTGTTTTCACCACTACATAACATAACATCATGCCTGTGTATGCTTTGAAGGGTAAGCAGAGACACCCTACTTACCTACCCTTAAAGTACCGAAAGCTCTTAGGTTTGGACGGGGCTTACGTTTCAGCATATTTGTTATTATCGTAGTGATAACTTATGATCATGAAGATCTCAGAAAGATTTTTTTGATAATATATAAGGATTAGATAATAAAAAAAATTAATAAAAAAAACTAATAAAAAAAAAAGAATATTCTTAACTCGAGCGTATTCTAAATATTATAATATTTTATGTACTAATTTTTTTCAAAGAAAAAGGAACCGCCTTCAAAAACTCAAAAGTAAAAAATAAAATATTCGCTAAACTTTGCTTACCTTTATATTAATTTGTTTAAAACAATAAACCCAAATAATTATGTTATACCAATTATTTATATTTTTTTGAAGTCGGCGCCAAATTACAAAATCAAATACCAATTAAAACCGTATTTACCGAAATAATTGTTGAAAAAATCACAAAATCAAATACCAATTAAAACCGTATCAGCAATTATGTGATTTGGCGCCGACTTCAAAAAAATATAAATAATTGGTATAACATAATTATTTGGGTTTATTGTTTTAAACAAATTAATATAAAGGTAAGCAAAGTTTAGCGAATATTTTATTTTTTACTTTTGAGTTTTTAAAGGCGGTTCCTTTTTCTTTGAAAAAAATTAGTACATAAAATATTATAATATTTAGAATACGCTCGAGTTAAGAATATTCTTTTTTTTTATTAGTTTTTTTTATTAATTTTTTATTTACTTTACAGTCAATTCTACCCACTTCCAGGCCATAACAAAAAGTTAGACCATCGTAGAAATTCGTTTCTGTTGCCGAAATGTATGGGAAACGTTTTTGGCGATTTCTGTCTTTTCTAGTACTGAAAGCTAAAATTGTCCCATAGAGTTTTTTGATCCCCACATGAAATAGAGTCGATTGGCATAAAAAAAAAAAAAATGAACTTTTTGCATTTTTTTTGCTAACTGTAAGTTTTTTACAAAATCTGTGAATGCAGTTCAAAATGTCCCAAAAAGTTAGGGAAGGTCTTTTAAGAACGTTTTGCTGTAACTGCAACGGTTAAGGTACTTGCCCTTACTGCCCCGTTTCAAAAATACACCCTGTATATTTTTGAAATGGTCTTTTCATGGCCTTTTATTTGATACCCATATTACTATGATGAAAAGAAAATCCATACCTCCCCCCCTTTTTTTTTTCATTTGCCGGCGCCATTTTGAAAATTTATATAGCCTATGTCACTATCACTGTTTCGACAAATTCAACGACACCTCATTTGTCAAAATCCGTCTAGCCGTTTGGGCTGTAGGGCGTGCCAAAGAAATAGACATACATACATACATACATACATACATACATACATACGCTCGAAAAACATAACCCTCCTTCTGACGCAGTCGGGTAAAAAGCAAACTGTATTCACCTGCAGCGTCCAGGTGTCGGTGGCTTCGACGAGAAAGGCCTGGAAGCGCTCGTCGGCGATGAAGGTGAAGCGGTCTACCGTGAGGATGTGCGCGTCGCGCCGCCGGATCCACGACACCGACTTGTTGCTCAGCTGCCGAACCTGAAGTATTACACGCCCAAGGATACATTCAACTGCTTGATTAGCCAAAATGTTAATCTAATGCGATGATGGCAATATTTATTTTAGTTATGAGTTTTACATATTAAATTTTTATGCGCCAGGTGGTTTGTTTACGGTATGTGCTAACGGTGCCGTCCAAAATCTATTCTCTCATAACTCCTTGTAGAACGGTGACGTGAAACGGAGCGCCTCAGATTAAGAAGCGTCATTATGTGTAGATCGGCTACTTACTTATTTATATCTTACGTCCAAATGTCGATCAAACTATGGTAAAGCAGACACCAACCTTGCAGGGTAGGTATGCGTGTGTGCCGAGTTGCGTGGTGATGTTGTTGGGCGCCGTGGGGTCGAAGTAGGGCCCCGTGTAGAGCCCCACGTAGCGCTTCGTCAGCCGCGGCCCACCGCCCGCCTCGCCACAGGACAACACTGCAACAATTACACATTACTTGTTACTTTACAACATTCACAAGTATTTTGAGTCTAGGATAAACCTAAACTAAATTCTAGGCACTAATACCGGCTTACATTCATACATTTCATGATATTGACAAAACATCGGACAAACAAATCTTAAACCGATATTCCGTTCGTTAACTAAATTCATAGTTTAAATTCATGTGCAAACACAAAAAGCAATTTGAATTTATTGTTGTTAGAAGTGGCGTACCCGTCGTGGCATGGGAGCGTGGCATGGGTCGAGCATCCGTAGCATGTGTCCGGCGGCGACGGCGATCGCAGCCTTCATTTCCATGCCCGATTTCCGGAGCGGGGACCCAATAAAAACGAGATTTATGTGGGAGAGCTGTACGCCACCTCGGGCAAGGCGAGGTGGTGTGCGGGCGGGGGTCGGCAGGTCGTGGGACCCAGATCTAATTAATTACATGATTATACTGCAATGAGCTAGCGTTGCCCGTATCCGTATTACGTAAAGAGACTTCACGATATTTTCTCTGGCCGTCGTGATTTCTGATTTAGGTCGGAAAATACAAATATTGACCATACTTAATAGCTGTTGCTGGCAGTTATGTGTTAAGATTAAAACTTGGTAAAGTCTTTCTTCTCTCTTTTCTATCTTTTTTTTATTAAATATGTTGTAGGATCACATTTTTCTATTTTTTAAGCTTACCACCGCAAACATTCACCTTGACTTATTGATAGAAACCCAAGCAGAGTACTTGTAGCTGGTGTACCGCAGGAGAATGATCCACAGTGGAGGCAGGGCGTCGCAGGAGGTGCGGACACGGTGCAAGGGGGTAGTGGTGTCGGAGGTCGTATCCCGGAATAAATTTAGTTTTTATCGAAGCCACCCGTCTGCGCCGGATATTGAGGATGGAAATGAAATCCCAAATCTTCCCGCGTTTGTGGCGCCAGAGCGCCCGAGTGAGAGCGGACACTCGCGACAAGCGCGAACACACATACATAAATATATTATACTCGTATGTTATGTTATAATAATGTTCATGAATGTGTTGTTGCGGCGCGAGTTACTTAATCGTTATGGAGCGTTTCTCCATGGACGCTCGTGGAACCCCCATTCTGTTTCCAGTGAATATGTTTATAGCTTCCCATTCCTCAGTTTTAAGCCCGATTTGTGAAGCAGTGTCAACAAATTCGTCTTGTAGCTCGTTCGTTTCATCTACAATATAGCCGACCGACCAAAGAACTTTACTCGCGGCCCTCATGAGAATATTTAAGCTTCAGCTGAAAACGCTGACCAAGAGCGTGTTATCATATACTTCTTCTTCTTCGTCGTGTCGATGGCTGAGTAAAATTTTATGTTGACTAGCCATCGTGGTGAAAGGATTAGCCAATTCGCTTTGGAGAGCTCGCGAATTGCCCATTACTTCATCATATACTTACTCCATGTTTTAGTTTTATCTTGCAATCGGTTTTATAACCATTAGCAGATTAGTTGTTGAGGTAGTTATTGGCTGATGAGGTTCATTCTTCCAGCAAAGAATCTGCCTCCTATCGTTTAAAATTTTATTTTGCTATTGCAAAGTCCCATATATGGTAGCGTTTAAGTCGTTTCTTTTCAAATGGTTTACTTAATGCTGCTGCCAAGGCGTTGTTATGCGATTCTATTCGATTTTTATATGACAGTGCTGTGCTCTATTTCTTCTTTGACTGTTCTTATTTGTAGATGCTCATGTAAATCTGTTGTTTTGATGAACCACGGAGCATTTGTGATGGTTTTGAGAGCTTTGTTTTGAAATCGCTGCAGGATTTCTACATTTGAGTTCTTAGCTGTGCCCCACAGTTTGACACCGTATGCCCACACCGGTTTTAGTACTGCTTTATAAAAAAGAAGTTTATTTTCGAGTGTCACTTGTGATGTTCTCCCGGTACGAGGTAATACGCTACTCTTTGTGAGACTGATGGTTGTTTTGCAAACATAACTTGCCTGCAAGGTCGATCGGCCCGCGCGGCTCCTCTCAATGGAAATAGGATTCATCTAAAATTCAACAAAGGTCACCTTAATACAACAAAACAATAGTGAAAACTGTAATCTTACTTAAGCCGATAATATATGTTAGATAGAATTGCCTACCTTTAGCTAATTCTGAATAACTTTATCTTATTAATTTTCAGGTAGGACAATATTCACGTTCATCATTTCAGAGAGGGATGATAACCTAATTAACACCGAATCCAAAATCAGATGCATGACGTGCCCTTTGGGCAGCGAGGCCTTCTACAGCGGCCATTACTTATTGTAATTAAATCATTGACCACTTGATTATGCAAATTTATTAGATCCTGCGCGTCTCGTCTTTGCCGAGCTTTCTCCTAATTACATTGCGGTCGGCTTCTAGTTTGACAGGTCAACCCACGCAACTGGTGACTCCCAATATTAACATTTCTTGATTATGTATTATGTATTGTATGATTTAAAAGCTATTCAATTTTATGAAATTGCAAGATTTGCGGTGTGCGACATTATATGATTCTGTGAAACTAATTAGTCATTACTAGTAGACTAGTAGGTACACCGACGCAATAATTAGATAGTAGAAGATTAGCTCGGGCTGTTCCACAGACGTGCCATTAATAACGGCGGTTGAGAAGAGCACATAATTTATGAGTGAGACAGCGGCGGAGACAAAGCGATACGAATGCTTTCTTGTTCGTCTTGGCCTAGATCTAGATCTTACATCTAACAACTGATGTCTAGTATTCATTAAATCCCGAATCCGCCTCCATTCCATTAACATTGAATTATGTGGTGACGAATTCTTGAGCCACGTTGGGTAATGACTGACATTACTTCTGTGTACAGCGAATGTGCAGAACGAGCCCACCTTATGGTATACGATAAAATTAAAATCTAATAATCATTAACAAAAACACTCATTGTATGTACATTTACAGTGTAGTAAAATGTAAGTCCTAAAATTAAATGTGAAATCTTTTGACGACATTGAAAATAACCTTTTTCATGATCGGAAGATTTGAGGCGCGGTGTATAAACTGTAGTTAGGAAGTTGGAATTAGTAGGCAGATGAATGAACGAGCCCTCCGTTAGCGTCAGGTGTTTGCTAATCACACCGCCCCGAGCCGTACCGTGCCGATCTATGCCGTATCGTACCGCGCCGGCTGGTATGGGAGCTACCGTAATGAGGCCGCAACTCACACCACACACTAAAGTACTTACGTACTACACTTACCTTCGGTAAAATATACTTAATGTGTACTGGCACTATGTTGTCTTAAGTTGGATAGTTCTTAGTGGTCAGTAGGGCTTTTCAATGTTCAAATAATATCATTAAAAACATCAATAGCCTGAAAGGTAATTAAGTAATTACAAGCACCTCACAGTCATGACTATTTTCGATTTGTAAATCGAATTATTTAAATGTTTTTAAGGTTGTAAGATAAAAGGAACTGTCCAGTCATCTTTGGGTACTTCACCCTAAGGTATTTAAGTAATCAATGAAATAATTACATAAGTACCCATTTGTTTATGCAAAATTTGAGGCCGCTATGGTACACATGTAAAAACAGTGATGCAAAACAGCCTGAAGGCATATAAGCGCAAGTCTGTGTTAAAGTAAACGTCGAGAAAACGCTGCACAAATGTGTTGACGTCTAAGTAATAACATTAAGAAGAGATACTGTCAATCCAAGTGTATCAGAATATAGGCTGTACACAAAACACATAGATACAGAAGGATCAGTACTTTAAGTGGTTGTAGTATTGCAGGAGCATTGTCTTAAGGGATGACGTTACATCACGTTTGGTGAAGAAAAGAAAAATAAGATTTTATTTTTTACTTGTATTCATGTCTTCGCAGAACTGTTTTTGTAGACACGTTTTGATATGCTGCTAGCCAGGAAAAATGTAAGTGATGTAGTTAATTTAAAATTCCCTGATTATCCTCCACGGCAATATTTTTGATGATCGAGCTGCTTAATTTTCAAATTCATGTTAACCTTTTGACGCAGTTACCCGAATAAGTTTAAATGCTGTGGAATTCTGATGAACATAATACTTTTTTATTATTATTTTTCCTTTTTTTACCTTCTACATGTATATGTTTGATGTGGTGCATGCAAATGAGTGTCGCGGCGGTGTTGGTGGCGAACGGAGGCGGCTGTGCGCGGTCGAGGGCCACGTGACCCAGAATCGGACTCTCAGCGCGATCGATGTGCTGCTCCTCTCGAATCACCGAAATGCGCGACTGTGCACCGAGAGCCACTACGAAAATGTGAAGAGAAGGTTTAGTCGTATGCCCTTCTGAGTACAACGCACGGTAGCGTCGTATGCAAGTTACAGTACATTTAATTTCTTATGAAAGTGTTTTATGTTAAACTGCTTTGTAATTCTTCTGCACTTCACACTCTGTCCACGTACTACATCTGCATAATATTATTTAAATAAAAGATAGTGTCAAAGTATACCTTAGCCTTTGTATGAATATCAGTCACGAAAGGTGAAAATGTTCAACCGAGTGTTTGAATAGTTGGGCACACAGTTGACCTTCTACACACGTTTGTGCAGTGTGTGTGTACAGTGAGGCTGAGAGTGTTCACACGCGGTGTAGAGCACCGCAAACATGTCCGTGCAACACGGCAGCGTCAGCAGCGACAAACACTGCGCTAGTTCGTGCAGTTCGTGCTTCAGTGACGCGCGATGCGGCTTGACTCCACGCGCGTCAGGTAATCGCCACATTTCGAGGCATTTGGCGTTCCGATACTGCCAAAACAATCAAATTACTGTATTTTTATAGCCCGCCTGATTACGAAATGGTAACGTTACCCTAGCCTACCCATACACTAAAAAACAAGTAAATGTTGTAATTCTAAAATCTTCGCACATAGAGCTTCAAAATCATGTGCTTTTCGTGTATTACTAAAAAGTGTATTTCCACACTGCATCACGGTTTTTTGTGACACGTAGGGAAAATTTTGCTAAGACCGTTCTTTTAATGTGCGGAGCGATGAATATTTCTCGTACTTAAATCTCTTTTAATCATGTGTACTGCATCACGATGTAATTTATATTATGTATAGAAAAGAGATAACGATCCGTATTTTCTCTTCATCACATCCTTATTGCATTTAAACCACCCCAGCTTTACACTTCACTAAACTTGTAACACATTAAAGAAAAGCTAACCCCAAGCTAGCATATAACGTGCAAACGAGCTGTTTTTCTCCAAGGTAAATATGAGTGGTGCATAATAACATAAGTCTTGGTGTATTTGGTCTGGGGCGAGTGTCGGCGCGGCGGGGCGGCAAACATGCAGCGTGCTCTGTTTGAACGCGAGCAGCGGACTCAGCGAGCGAGTGCTGTACTTTACAGCTGTATACTCCACTATCCTGTAATCAGCCAAACAAACGCTTCAATACTACGTAAGGTGTTTTACAGAATGTACTTTGTATTGCCGGTTGAGTCAATTTTTATTTTATTTTGAAGATGAAAGTAGTTCACGACAAGGCTCTTCAGAAACTAGACGTTTTGTCGCAAGATAAGTCTTTTGATCTGCCGATAAATGCTTATGCTTGTATTTACATACACTTTCTAGCTAAGAAAACTTCAGTTATAATGGTACTAGTAGTATCAATATTACTTGCCACTAATTAGAATACGTTTTTATTAGTTTGAAGTTTTCTTCATTTCGGCGTTGCCAAGTGTCATGATTACGTTTAGTACATTTTTAGCTGGTGGAAGTCACCACTACATATAACGAGCTGATATTTCTTTCTTCTGCTCTGCTTTTGGTGCTGCCGTTAAACTCAAAATAGCGTTAAAATTTCTGTCAGATATTTAAAAATATAACGTTTATTTCTTTATAAGCACAGCAAATATTATGTTGCGTGATGCCGGTGCAGTGGTCGATGTAGTGTATTAAGTCTCGAGTAAACAGCGAGGCGAGGACGGTAATGCGTTCTTGCGTGTGTAAAGCTTGCTCGACGATTTATTGCAAACGATTCTTCTCCTGAATTGCGGCGACGACGCTTTTAAAACTCCTATTACTTTATAAAGAAAAAAACAAAACACACCGACGAGATTTAAAGGGAAGAGATTCTATAAGATATTTCGTACATGGTTCAGTTAATAGTTAAAAACTTTTAAATTAAATGTAGATGGCCTACGAAAGCAGATTTTTAAAAACGTTATTGTGAGAGCTTAGAAGATCATTAGATGAGATAGAGTCATCACAGGTTTTTTTTACTGAAGTTCGAGTTAATTTATTTGCCGTGTATAAGAAAAATGGACTAGGACTTCATTGTAATAGAATGCAAGAAACCTACAAAATGCTGCATTGCAAATACAACTGGATAAATATACAAGAAATCCTATCAAGAAGTACGTGAATAATTCACGTTTCAGAATTAACGTGCAGAAATGAGTTGCTATTTGAAACTAGCTTTACGTTGACAAAAGCCCAATACAATTGTAAACGTATGAGTATTTGTAGTGTAAATGTATGTGGCATAATGTCAAAACGCGTGCCCAATGTTGTGGTCTCGGAAGTACAGGCGAGCGCACAAAGGCTTCGAGATAAACTAGCGCTGCTCGTGACCGTACCGCTATTGTTTGTGACTCGAATACCTATTACTGCAGCTGTGCTGGAATGTGGGTTAGCTTCACTATTGTGTTATTACCTGAAACAAATGAAATATTTATTTAGTCATCATACTTTTGGAATGTCATATGACTATAGTATTTTTAATTAGATTAATGTCCAAAGACATGATCGAGTAATTTAATAATTGTGACTGTTGAAATAAAAATGCATCAAACATAAAAAAGTGAAGTAAGAAAAATTTAATTGAAAATGCAATTAATTAACCCTGCAAAGTTTTCTGAATAATAATATTAAATGGTAAAGTTCAATTTCGAAATATTAACACCAGTTACAATGCAATGTAAAGTTCAAAACAGTTGGTCCCCATCTCAGCCGGACCGTGGTAGCTGCACACTCGAGTGCTTCGGTCAGCTGTTGTCTTTGTGCTACGTCACGCGTCACGTGACCCACTCCCCCTCACCACCACTCACTTCACCCCCTGCATCGTCTGCGAGTACACGGGGATGTCCCGTTGAACGGGTGACAGTTGTATTACAGGAAGCCGCGGGCGCCGCGGCGTGACGTCACCACCCACTAACATTAAGCTCTATTATGGCAATACATTTAGCACGTAATATTATTATGTGAAATGATACTGTATTCATTTATTTGCATTAGTTATGGTCAGTACCGCTGTTGTTACTATAAAAGTAATCTGAACTTTGTCTGTTTATAGCTGTCTGTAATGATGTCAATTGGAATGGAAATAGCTGTTAGCTTTGAAAATGAGATTGGCCACTTTATAATTCCATTAACTAAAAACTAGCTTTTCAATAATATACCTATTGCAAAAAAAACGTATTTTGCTCTTTTGTGAGTGATTCACGAGAATCACAAGCTTTGAAAGCAATTTAATCCGAAACAAATAAAAAGCAAGCTCCAGTTCGTTTGACATTGCAATTCATATCTGAAGTTATACAACAGAGATTGTTATTGAATCGCGAACAAACGCGGGTTTATTGGTCGGCGGTATAAAGTAGGTGACAGCGACTCCGTAAAGATCGTGACTCCGTTGGAATAAAAAGTCGATGGTACTTCAAGGTCGTGACCTGACGGTCGTGGAACACGGCGCTTTTACTTCGACGATGAAACACTAAAATAGGTACAGAAGGCGCACTTTCAAGGCGTACAAAAGCTATTATTATGTTTTACTATCACTACATAACAGTTCAGGTATCACATACCTGAAATTGTGCCCAGTGTATGGCGACAAGCTCAACCCCTTTTTTTTTTTTTTTTTTTTTTTTTTACGTGGGGAAATGCATTTACAACCACCCCACCCCGGGGAAGGGCAGAGTGGTTATGTGGGACTCGCCCGTGCCTAAAGATGGTAAACGGCACGGGAATACCCACTAAAACCCCACGGTGCTCCCGCACTCGCCTTGATGGGGGGGTCATGGGAATCTGGCACAGCCTTTACGTCCACAACCCCCCCGGCGATGCCCGCCGAAGCAGGCCCCTCATGGCCCCCAAAATGTGGGGGGACCGGCGCCGAGGACCGCGTGCAAAGCCATCGGACATTAAGCTCAACCCCTATCCCAAGTGACCTAAGCATAACAGATGAAATGTGGGTGTTGTATACCTCTGCCATAACCTTTTTTGTAATATAGGCGTGATTTTTTGTTAAATTCTGTATGTTATTACAGTTTTATTAAGATATTATGGTTAGTAACTAACATAATACAACTCAACTGCTAATTTATTAGTGATCAGCTAACGCGTGACGTTGCTCGAGACGAGGCCGTGTGTCACGTCACGGTGTCACGAGACACGCGTCACGACACGTCACGTCACATCTTGCGACGCGCGTGAATATACCATGAGACTTCACTACTCACACTTCCTTATGTATTACGGGTACACGAATACCGATGTATGACATAATGGAGCTAAAAGTTATGGAACGCGATGTTAATGTGTCATAGTTTATGTTCATTTTATTTATGTATAGATAGTAAAAGAGATAATGTGCATATAATATAGCCAGTGGTCGTTACCGCAACTTTTATTATTGATTTCATCTGAAGTAGACCTTTTTTTATTGCTAAATGTATCGAAAACGTTTATCTCTAAATCAGTTGAGATATTAAGATGTCTCAGTCATATTTTTACATTATTAAAGCAAGTCAAAGCTAAGTCTTAAACAGTATTTTCTAATGCTTAAAATAGTTCAAATAAACAACCAGCTTTGTAAGTGGAAGGGCGCTGTAAACTGCCCTACCGGGCGATGAAAATAAGATGATGAATAAATAACAATAATATTAACGATAAAAATATAATTATTTATAGTCTGGTGGTAAAGGAAATCTACTCACCAGCAAAACAGCCCGAAGTACCTTTCCGAGTGCAGGATCCTCCGAAGCTGGTTTCTTGCGATTTGCGGTTTAAATTTTTATTGCACAAAAAAGCGGGTGAAGATAAATGGTATAGCGGAAGCGTATGGATGATGAATCAAAGAAGAATGAGAAAAATTATAATAATATTTGACACTGTCACTAAACTTCAATAATTTTGAATTTTGATTTTTTATGGCGTTATGGTCTAGCAGCCAGGAAACTGCACCTCTTTCGGCAACACTCGAGCTATAAAACCTAAGAGCAGAAATCCAAACCACCAGACTGAGATAAAATAAATTATATTTGAAATAAAAATAATAGAATAATATATTATAAATAATGAGTAGAGTTGCGTAACCAGTAAGTATATATATATACTATGTAAGTATATATTACAGACGAACATTACAGTAATGGTGATATGGCGGTTGTTACATGTCAATATTCCCAATGACGAGTAGCGGCAGTGGTGATACGGCAGTAAAAAGCCAAGCAGTTAAAGATTGTGGCTACGGGCAACTAGATACTAGCCTTTTTTCATTTAGAGCCAGTTTCTGAGGTGCCGGATAGATCTTAGGGACCAATAGACAAATAACACATCCAATAGGTCTGAAATTGAGTCAATAACAATTAATAATACTGAATACGATGATCCAAAAGAAATGTGTGAATTATTCAACCAATTTTATATTTCACAAAATAATGTAATAAATAATAAAAATAATAATGGTCTGAACTATTCAATCCCAAATAATCCAAAAAGTATATTTCTAACTCCGGTTAGTGAAATTGATATTTATAATATTATTCAGTCATTAAAAAACACAAATTCAACAGGATATGACGAAATAAACACAAAGGTAATAAAAAAATGTGCCTCAGCCATATTAGTTCCACTCACACATATAATCAATTTATCACTATACGAAGGGATTTTTCCAACACGCCTCAAAATGTCCATCGTCAAACCCCTCTATAAAAAAGGAGCTAAAAATGAGATGAATAATTACAGACCCATAACTCTTATCCCCATACTGTCCAAAATCTTTGAAAAGGCCATTTACAATAAGATAGAAAAATTCATAAAAGACTGTAACATTTTAAAAAGGGAACAATACGGCTTTAAAAAGCAAAGCTCCACTTCTCTAGCATGTTTTTCTTTATTCAAAAAAATTACAGAAGCCATAAACGAAAAATCGTTGATAGCCTGCTTATTTCTCGATATGACCAAAGCTTTTGATTTGGTCTGCCACAAAACATTAATGTCTAAGATATACAACTACGGATTACGTGGCCCGGCCTACGACTGGATCAAAAGCTATCTTGAAAATCGAGTCCAATGTGTTGAGTTATTGAAAATCGACAAACACCAACAAGAGGCCTACCGATCCTCATTTATGGAAAACAAGTTTGGCGTTCCTCAGGGAGGACTGCTCTCACCGCTATTGTTTCTCCTTTACATCAACGATTTGTCCGATGCAATCAGTCATGAGTGCATTCTTTTTGCTGACGACACTACGTTAATAATAAAAAGTAAAAACATACAGGATCTAGAGTCAGAGGTCAACACAACTATAAATAGCACCATAAAGTGGCTAGAACATAATAATCTGAAAATTAATATAGATAAAACCAACCTCATTCAATTCCAAACTTACAGAGCTAACACACCAGCCTTACAAATTAGTTACAATGACCATCCGTTAAAAAATGTCGATGAGTGTATATTCTTGGGGATTTCAGTTGATAAATATTGCAACTGGAAGCCACATATACAGAAAACTGTGGCAAAAATTGATCGTTTTGTTTTTGTCTTAAAACGAATTAGAGAAATAGTCAATGAAAAAACTGCAATTATAACCTATCATGCCTATGTGTCTTCGTTGCTTCGTTATGGTATCGTTGTATGGGGTAATTCGGTGGAGATAAATAGATTATTTGTAGCTCAAAAAAAATGCATCAGAGCTATGTTTGCCTGCGACTACCTAGATAGTTGCAAACCGGTGTTTAAGCTAAATAAAATCCTTCCATTGCCATGTATTTATATCTTTGAAACATGTAAGTTTGTTAAACAACACCCTGAAATTTTCACAAAACTAGGCGACACGGCGAATAGCCGGACCAGACACAAAAACAAAATCAAAATACCACAAGTTAGTTTAGAAATGTGTAAAAGGAACTCCTATTGTATGGCTATTACGTTATATAATTACCTTCCAAATAGCATTAGAGACTTACCATTTAATAAATTTAATAACAAACTATACAACTTTCTGCTAGAAAAAATATACTACAGTGTACATGAATATTTAAATGATAATGGAAGAGTGCAATAATGTAAATTATACATTAAAATTATAAAATTATAATGATAATAATTTTGCATGTGTGTTTAACTTGAATGTATTTGAATTAATATTATTATACTCCCTTTTCTTTCTGTACTGTGACTAATTGCTATTAAGTGCTATAATTATGTGTGTTATAATTTGATGTACCTTTCTTATTTTTTTATGTTATACTTGATTGAAATTTTTATCCTAATATAATATTTAAAAGCCTCAAATGGCTAGTGTGAATAATTTATAGTATGTTATCAATTTGTTAGTAATTAATGAAGCTATGACTTTTAGAAATGTAATCTCTATTTAATATTTGCACGCCTATAATGGCAGAATATGCTGTATATAATCGCCTTCAACACCTGTAAACCACCATATTCTGGGAAATAAATTTTATTCTATTCTATTCTATTCTATTCTATAGAGTATAGCCTAGAGCATGACCGAATTTAAAAGTGACACAAGTTACACTTGAAAAAATAATACAGCTGTCACTTTCATTTAATTGTGTGCTTATTCTGCCAATAAAGTTAATCTAACACCTGTAAAATTAGGGCTTAATTTATATAAATCTCGTGTCACAGTGTTAGTTATCGAGCTCCTTCGTCTAAAACGGCTTGACCGATTCTTATGAACTTTTTGAGGCATTTTTGCGTATGTCTGAGAACAGGTGGTAAGCTATTTCTATACCGTTGTGGCAAGTTTGTTTAATATACAACATAGGCGGAGCCGCGGGCAACAGCTAGTAGATTTATAAAAGTTGCCAATCACAGTTATTTATGGTTGATGAAACTGAAGGGCAATCAGTGAGAAGCTTTAATATACGTATTTAGTTAGTCTAGGGTAGAAAATCGACTGACGAATTGCAATTGACGGTTACTGAAAACAGCAATTTGAAAAAAAAAACGACAGAATAAACAGTTGCTAGTTGAAGTAACTGAAGGAAACTGTTGGCAGTTGCCGCAATTGTGGCCGGCGCGGCGTCTGCATAGCGCCTCATGTGGGGGATCTGCGCTGGGCTGATCCCACGCTCGCCAATTACAGCGCGATAATAGAATAGATGCACGGGGACACCGATATATATGCTGTCCGTACACGACAGCAACTAAATATTACTGATTTTGCATTATGAAATATAATATTAAGTATTTTTATGCTTGTTTTGCGAACGCAATGTTATTTTATTTCATGTTTTTTTAGCAATACCAAATTGAGTGTGTCAAAAAAGAAAGTACACCAGTTTTGATTGTTTTAAACGCATTTAACTATGTAATGACTATCAAAACTTATAATATGTTAAAAAGTTTACTATTATAGTTTTAAGCTGTTGTATCTTCCTTGTTCTAAGCAAATTACATTTATTTTTAAGGGGCGTCAATTTGAAATTAACAGAATAATATAACATAAAACATATCACATCTAGCTCATATTACCTAGAAGAGTGTGGCTCAGGTTTTCAACACCGACATTTCACCAGTTATGTTTAAGTCCCATTGAATAGGGGGTGAGCCATCCACTGGACACAATTCCAACTCCGTACTGCTATTGTTAATTTCCTGACGACAAGTTCAAAAATAACACTTTGCCCGACCCGGGAGTCGAGCCCGAGACCTCGCGGTAAGAGGCGCATACGCTAACCACTAGACCATCGAGGCAGTTTAAATTAAACGTAAATGACGATCAAAACCAGAACGCAAATAAAAGCGCTGTTTAACTGTAGCTGCTGACGCTACCCTGCGATTGTCACAGTATCGAGCATTGATTGTTCGGCGGCAATTTGCTCACACACGCCACACAAGCGATCAGTAGGTCAGCCGGTGCTGTACACTGTACAGCTGTGCGCGACTGTACCGCTGTCTCCACGATGTCACTGGGGCAGCTTGATGCTGATTGTAGTGTACAGTGGGCCAAGCAATTAGTTATGCAGGGCAAACATTTGTACGTCACATAAAGACTGACTATACTAGTTATATATGTGAGTTATATAGTTAAGACGTGTCATATACCCACTATCGAGGTATGTAACTCATGACTTCACTATGACGTAGAAGATTTTGCCCTGCATACCTACTTGCTTGGTCCACTGTCCTTTTATCTTATGTTAGTATATTGCATTTTTTAGAAAAATACCGTCATGGATCATTTAAATTTAATTTCAATTTAATTTTGCTTTGTAAATGATTGAATGAATTATACTAAGATACAGTTGAAAAAATTACGGGTCTGGCAGGATTTGAACCTGCGATCTTCTGCACACCATGCAGTCGCTTTTTAACCAACCAGCTACGATCACTTCTTGCCAAGACCATAAATTTCTCAACAGTATGTTCCGTCATTTCGTGACGTCACGTTCATCCATTTGTACCTATCTTAAGTAGGATACGAACCAACATGGCGAAGTTGCATTCAGCACAAACGTTGTAAAGAATGAAGGCGTACGATATTTCAACTTCTTATTGATTATTTTTTATAGCATTTAGCTTTGCTTACTAAATTATACTAAGAATCAGTTGTCAAATGAAGCTAATACTTGTTATAAAGATAATTATTTTCATCCAAAAGGGTTTAAGGCGTACAAAGTTAATGTAAGACTTCAAAATAACAACACTTTTATCACAGATATAGATCTACATCTATATCTGTGACTTTTATCCTGATTGTTAGAGTTTATGTTAATTTATGGTATAGTTTAATGTAATTTTTCAAAATTGTCGCCATAATTTACATTTAAGCAAGCTATTGCATTAATGTAATGAGTTGACAACATTGACACAAATTACCTCGTTGGAAAAAAAATGCATATAAAATTAACGGTTATTCGTCACGAAAGCGAGTAACCGCTATGCCGCCCGATCGGGGCTACGGGCCGCTACGAGCTGCTCTGAGGTGCTACGCCGCTTCGGCGCTACGACGCACCGTAGTCGCTCTCTGCTACGTAATTAATTCCATCGCTATGCAAATTTTCGTTTCAACTTCTGTTTCGTTCGAGTATTTAGCATTTCAATGCTGTAATTCACTCCAATTATGTAAATTAATTACTTTTGATGATCATTAATTAGGATAAATTGGAGTAGCTTTAATATTCAGTAAATATTTTGCTCGCGATCATCTTGAAGCTTGTGATAATTATGAAAAATCAACACCTTTTATTTATGTACATAATTATGACAGGTCAAGGAAACGTTGTGATAAATTCAGTTATGGGGATATATTTAGTTTCAGTTACATAATAATCAGTCTCCACACGGAATAAACCTATGTGATCCACAAAGATTTGTTTTGACTCTAGGTGTGCTTTGTGTGTATGGAATGTATGTTTGTGAACCCCCGTGATACAGGAATTAAGTGCAAGCGTAGTTTAAAAAAAGGACAGGTCATTTTGTAATTACATCTGGGCCCAGTTTCACCATTTCCTGATACAATTTTGGTTATTTAAGAGCCAATTCTATAAAAAACTAATACTATCAGTGATTTATCCAGAATGAATGAAACTGGCCACTAGTAATAAATTGGTTTTGTGACTCTTCAATGATCAGTCAAATATTTAAGATTGTGGTTATTTAGTAGTTAGTATGGCATCGAAGAGAATCAGAGCAATACGTCCTCATTTTGTATTGCTAACGAAATATGGTATCGCATGCTAGTGACGTCACGAGTAACGAGGCAGCAATTCATTGCTTATTCAGTGTCACGTCACGGAAACGGAAAGAGCCGTATGCCGGGCGAGACCGGTGGTGAGGCTCGGGGCAGTGCACCGGGGGAGGGCGGTGCGGCCCGTCCGAGGTGTAATTACAGCTGCAATCACAATCGCAATCTGTCTCTGGTGCGGACGCGACGCGGCACGACACGACGCGGCGCAGCGCGGCACGATGCGATGGTGACGCATTGACAGCGCACAGCTGAGCAACGCGATTGGACATTCTAGACCTATAGCTAGGGAGCTAGTGGTGACTGCGATTTTATTGCTTACGAAATAACAAAAGGGCAAATTGAATGGAATCAACTTTAAGAGCTTTAAAAGATCGTCGATATTATATTATGTTATAAAATAAGCAGCCTTTATGCAGAGACTTAACTAGTAGAAAGAGAGTTCCAAAAAGATTTCACCTGTTTAAGATATTTATTTTAGAATGTATGAGCGAAGAGGATAAGAGTATCGGAATTGTATGCAATCATAAGTTATTCTAAAGGGAGATATTATTGCATGGACGCATTTCGCAAGCATTATCATACTGTAGATATCATTTACACATTCCAAACGTAACTGTGGGCTCACATTTTGCATTGCCAAAGCTGACTCAGCTAGCCGTCCGCCGGCTCCCTGACTACAGCAAGCGTCGCTCGCTCCGTCGTTCACACTCGCGCGTCGCAGTTGTTTGCTCCGAGCGACCGATCGCTCTGCTGATGCGCTAATGCTCCTCAGAGGTCTCTGTTTCTCTTAAATGTCTTTTATACCTAAATTTAATACATTGTGATATCAATTGTCTCAAATTAGTCTATTTATTTACTCTTTGGAGTCTTTTTCTTCAGAATTAGTTTACCTTGTGTTTTGAGAATAAGTTTAAGTTTTGACGTTTGTTATGAATTAATTAACTAAGTCTTTTTTTCGAGCTTTAAATTTAATTTACACTAAAGAAAAGTAATGATTACATTTTTCACTAATCAAATTTTAAGTCATAAGAAAAATATTTGGACATTATTAAGGAAATGGTATGCAAGTAGTTTTTACAGTTGTTACCAAATCACATAATTTCATAGACTTACATAATACGCTACTGAACATTATATTGATTTGCATAAGCGTATATGTATTACATACAGCAAACATTAAATGAAGCCATACGTCTCAAACTTAAAGATCGGAAACCTAATTCCTGTTTCTGAAGTTATGCAAGTATGCAGTTCGATGAGCGCCGCGTCGTTTTCCGTGACAAGTGCGACAGCGGGACAACTTTGTCAATTTCCTGTCGAGAGCATCGCGTCGCGGCTCATCGCACTCAACATCACTTATAAATAGAAACGCAAGTGTTGTATTATATTAAATTTTGCTGTGGCTTCAATGTATTTATAAATAAGTAATAAAAAAAAGTTTTTGGTTTAATAATTATTAGTACCAGTTCAGCGTTCGGCGGTCAGAAACAATGCTAGCTTCTAGAGAAATGTTTGAAGTTTTACTTTTGACCATTTTGTTCATATTTATATCTTTGTTAGTTCATAGAAATATTCGTATAACGATAAGATAGGTTGTAGAACAAGCGCCTAGAATAGTTTTACAAAATCGTTTAATTTTTAAGCAAAATACACTTAACACTTTATGTCTGTTAGCCCATGTATAACCTACACACACTGAAACTGTTTGCAATAAATCTTGCATGCCATATATTTTAATTTAATAGGTTTAAAAATAAGTTGATGGGAACACACGCGAAGTTGTCTGGTCTGGATTCTGATAAATTTTTCGAGACTATGCGAGTTTGGTGGTAAAAATATTTGTCAAGTTGTACGCACACTAGTGCACTGTCGTCAGTGCATCCTTCTTGTAAAAAAACAGTTCGTGAACTTAAAAGTACAACGTTGATGTTTATCGCTTTGAAGCGTTCAGCTTTTTAATGATGGCGCTGCAATTTAACATAATGGCTGGTCGTGACTCATATTACAAACAACAGGTTAACACGCCCGTTGTTAACGTTTTTACTTTGAATAAATTTTCACCGTGATGCAGCGTAGCCGCGTAGCGGGGCCGTAGACGATCAGCTACGCCATGGCCGCGTACATCGCATGCCATGGTCACATTCAGTGTTGTGTTGTGTTGTGTTGTGTAATGGAGAGTTCCCTTTAATTTGCAACACACAACACGAACGTAAATCATTCGTTCGCTCGAGAGCGATATTAAATTCATAGCGTTTCGCTCCGGCCGCGGCATTATAACAAAACAAATATGCCGGCTCATAATATTATAATGGGATTTTATTTGATCGCTCGCGTTCGCGTTTGAGTGAAGGATTACCAAAATGTGAAATTAATATCTGACAGATTATTATTATATGCGAAACGAGGCTTTGCAAACAATCGCCATGTAAATGCAAAGGTAGTGGAATCATATGAGATATGAATAATGTAGCGCGCGTCGGTGAATAACGTCGCCATTGAATATTCTGTGAGATTGCACGTGACACGCGCATTAGTCGATTCATTAGGCTTTTTGTGTGCGCCGTGCGGGCCGGGCCGGGGGCCGTGTGCCGGGATGTGCCGTGCGGGGCCGTGCGGGGCCGTGCACCGGGCGATGCCGTGTTGGGACTAAAAGATAAACATATAATAGTAATATTAACTTCGTAGTGTTCGTTTGTTTAGAGACTGAGCGCATTCTGATTAAATTAAAAAGTATTGTGTATTTGTATTTAACTTATTTTTAACCGACTTCAAAAAAAAAAAGAGGTTCTGTATTCGATCCGTATGTATGTATGTATGTATGTATGTATGTATGTATGTATGTATGTATGTATGTATGTCACCTTTTTATGTTCGCGATTTTCTCGGAAACTACTGATCCGATTTGAATGCAGATTTCGGTATTTTAATCCTTGTGTTTCAAGGAAGGTTTTAGTATATAATTTATCATAATCTGATAAAGATCTTTGGAGACAGGCAACGGAACTCTTCAAAAACGAATAGCTAATGAACCACGTTTTGTGCAATCGTGTATCTATGTATTGTTTTCACCACTACATAACATAACATCATGCCTGTGTATGCTTTGAAGGGTAAGCAGAGACACCCTACTTACCTACCCTTAAAGTACCAAAAGCTCTTAGGTTTGGACGGGGCTTACGTTTCAGCATATTTGTTATTATCGTAGTGATAACTTATGATCATGAAGATCTCAGAAAGATTTTTTTGATAATATATAAGGATTTGATAATAAAAAAAATGAATAAAAAAAACTAATTAAAAAAAAAGAATATTCTTAACTCGAGCGTATTCTAAATATTATAATAATATGTACTATTTTTTTCCAAAGAAAAAGGAACCGCCTTCAATAACTCAAAAGTAAAAAAACTAAGACACTAAAAAGCTTGAAATAAAAAAATAAAATAAAAAAAAAACTAATTAAAAAAACTAATAAAAAAAAAAGAATATTCTTAACTCGAGCGTATTCTAAATATTATAATATTTTATGTACTAATTTTTTTCAAAGAAAAAGGAACCGCCTTCAAAAACTCAAAAGTAAAAAATAAAATATTCGCTAAACTTTGCTTACCTTTATATTAATTTGTTTAAAACAATAAACCCAAATAATTATGTTATACCAATTATTTATATTTTTTTGAAGTCGGCGCCAAATTACAAAATCAAATACCAATTAAAACCGTATTTACCGAAATAATTGTTAAAAAAATCACAAAATCAAATACCAATTAAAACCGTATCAGCAAGTGATTTGGCGCCGACTTCAAAAAAATATAAATAATTGGTATAACATAATTATTTGGGTTTATTGTTTTAAACAAATTAATATAAAGGTAAGCAAAGTTTAGCGAATATTTTATTTTTTACTTTTGAGTTTTTGAAGGCGGTTCCTTTTTCTTTGAAAAAAATTAGTACATAAAATATTATAATATTTAGAATACGCTCGAGTTAAGAATATTCTTTTTTTTTTATTAGTTTTTTTAATTAGTTTTTTTTTTATTTTATTTTTTTATCCCAATTACATTGGAATCGGCTTTTAGTCAACGGATTCTCAGACTTTCTTCTCTGGCTACCCGTTACGACTGCCACTTCAAATGGCAACCGTGATCGACGCGACGATTTTACATACGTTCCGAGGCACGAGGAATACTTGTCGTATTAAGATGGTCACCCATCAAGCAAGATCGATCGAACCGCGCGGATAAGACAGCATTGAGTTCCTCAAACATTTCTTTCTCGATTTCTGAAAAATCAATACTAAAATCCACCGACTAATATTTTCTCAGAGCGTCATAGCATAAGATTCACCGGAGCCAGAGGCCGCAGTTTTTGTTCACTTGATCCTTAAATATGTAATGTAGAGCTGAGAACCGCTCTCACTCTCACCGGATATGAGACACGTATTTTAATGCTGTGAATGCTGTTTTGGCGGTACATTCTACTACGCTAGAAACTATGATTTTAAGCTAGCTCTAAAGTTATGACATATTTACATATTTTTTATACACAAAGAACGTAATATCTCAGGATTAACTTTAATGCTTGAGCAGTTCAAATCGAAAACTTAATAATTATATTTGTCTGTTTTATCTATTCTTATACAAATTCATAAAACTTTCCTTATTTTAACCGGGGGCGTAATTAACTATCACTCAATTTAAGTGACGAGATGTCGAAATAAAATATTTTGTGTAGTCATTTTAGAACTATTAAGCAAAAGATCCTTTCCCTATTACATAATTTCATGAAGCATATTTCAAATACGTCTTATTAAAAGCGTTTTTATCTCTAAAAGCCTTAGTATTTCGTAATACTTATGGAGCTGTCTGTTTTCAACAACATCTATTCTTTCCATCAGGTGCGCCTTTGTTATGAACCTCACGTACAAAAGTGACAGGTTTATTCATGTTACAAAGTAGATTAAAAGTAAGACAAGTCTCAGCATCGGCGCACATATGCCGAGGAAGATGAACACTGCCAACACATTATTGACTTAATAAGGTAAATTAATACCAACGACATAAAATAACTAGTATCGTTATATATAACGATCATGAATTCAAACATTACTGAACTAATTAATATGGAGTTTTTTTTAAACTTTTAAACTGACGCGTTGCATGATTAAGTAAAATATAAGGGGAATTAACGCGATCATACATTACGCAAGCTAACTGTTGTCTTGCGACCACGGCCAGTGTAATCTGTCTGCCAAAACGTCAAGCCTAAAAGGTAAATAATGCATGATCGCGTTAATTCCCCTTAGATTTTACCTATGCAGTTTTTACTAAAATATAGAATGATTTATAAAAAAGGATCGGTATGAATATTCTCCTCGTTCTATAAGACTCGTTTCAAGTTATATTCGAATTAAAAGTAATTTGAGATGTTGAGGGCGTATTGTTTTATTCATTGGCTTAAATACAAAATGGATATAATAATTATGATCCATCAATAACTCAAACGCGTTGTACTTTGAAAGCCTTTCATATTTACCGTAACGTAATATTATGATCATAATAATATTTTGTCAAGCCCAATTTGTTTATCACTACTGCCGTGAATTCAGTAGCATTCATTTAGAATACTTTCTTAACATTCCGTGGTTTCCTTGTGGGTAGCTGTCCCTTATAGGTAAAAGTGGTAAGTTAAACGATAAACAGTCACAACGTCAAACTTTGCTGGAGAAACCTATTCACTCCCAAAGTAAGTACTTTTAGCTACGAAAATGTATTACGTAACATCCAGACGTTAGGGTAGACGCACTATTACCGGCGGGTGACGAGCACATGGCTGATGACAAACGCTTAAAGACTTGACGAAAAAGGCTCTGCTATCGTGACGAAGGCAGTGGTTACAAATGGACGGATACATTTGCAGAAAGAATTGGCGCGAACAACAGCGTCGTTAGTGACAATAGACACCATCGTCCTACCCTCCATTCCCCGCGCCCTCTTCACGCCCCTCCTCCAAACTTGGTGTGTAAGGACACGCGGCAGCTTTTGACGTATTTTGGCTTGTTTCCGGACGATTTCAGCTTCTATTGTATTGCATGTGTCTGCAATGAAAGTTCAGGAGTAAACGTTTGCTTGCATCACTATTTGGATGAAATTTTTCTGTGTTCTTTATAAAATAAATATAAATAGAAATTATTATATACTTATACTTTGAAATCGCAACTCAATGTCCTTTTTTTATGACGCAATGTATCTGCAACATGTACAATAATAGTTTCTTTTGTCATTGTGATTGCTACTATTTCTTCCTTAACTAACAATTTAATTTAAGAAAAAGTGTACCTTTTAATAAAAATTGCAATCTGTAATATAAAGACTTCCAACCGTGCAGTGAATCAAAGTACGCCTCGTGTTGAGAACAAGTGGCTGTAACTCTCGAACTAAATTCATGGAGTTGTATCACAACGTTGCTCATAACGAGAGTGTTCCAGGCGTCGCTCGTGTTGCGTCGTGTCGTGTTGTGTCGCTTTAGCAATAAACGTGGTGCGCGTCTGTGGGTAACGCGTAGTTTCACCAATTTTATAGCTATATGTTGACTTAGAAATACCAATGAGCAGATGTTTTGATAAATTATTCTAAACAAGTTGAGCATAATAATTGTGTTTTACATTCAAAGATAAAATTTTATAAAATTAGTTATTACTTATAATGCCAAAAATATAAAATCCTACCATCATACAAGTATTATAGATCAAAACAAGTAGATACAAGTAAAATATGTAAAATCAAATCAATCCAAGTATTATCAATGAGTGTTACCTAACATTACTAAGAAATATAAGATTATAGGCAACAAAAGCGTTGCTGAATTCTATGTCAAGAAGTACTATTACAGTTTCTGAGAATCGTTATTACAAGTATTTTACTTTTGAATGATCCGAACCTTTTACACGGAAACAGCTCGCTCCATCTCCTCCTCTAAGGGAAGCAAACGATGCGCCGCTAAATATCTCAAACAAACGCTCCGTGTCTGTGTTGAGGTAAATTGTTTAAATTATTTAGTGCCGGGCCCAGACTCAAATAATACAAATAGTTTACGAGCACTTAAGTGAGTGTTAGAGCGTTTAAACGTTTAAGCGGCGCTCGGGGGCAATAAAGGAAATTATTCATCGGCGAGCGGCAGGTAATTAAATACGAATTAGGAACGCAACGCCACCAGACGCGCCGCAGCTGAACGATGGCGCACTGTGCGGCCGAAGACCTAACCCATCTATTACACACATACCTATAGTTCCGCTCTATAGAATGAAAGTTTGTTCGTTAAAATGTGAAAGTACGAGTACATAATAGCTACAACCTAAATTGCAAACGATTTATAAGATTATTTGCTAACAAGCTCTAGCAATTAGTGGCAATAATTCGTAGAATTTTTAATATGAGCGCCGATACAATCTATTCAACGATTTTATTCATAAACGACTAAAATGATGATATGTTATTAACGTTGTTTGAAAATAGCATGCAAACAATGAATTTGCATAGTAGTTTGCATTGCAGGTGTGGCGCTTATGCACTATGCATAGTATACATGTGTGTTAAATCTCTAAGGTGTATTTTAAAGCAAGAACAGGGAGTGCAGCAAAAAGATACTCATTTATATCCGTCATATTGTTAAAGTTGTACAGGGCTCGAGGCGGTTACGTAACGGCCCGGCGCACACCCGGCGTGCACCCGGCGAGCACCCGTACGCCTCTAAAAAGGATTCCCTTTACAATATTTCTTTTCCAGTTCGAATGTGAATTTCCCGCGGCGATGCGAACTATTCATGCGCCCGGAGAGGAGAATTTATTGCGAGATATTTTTTTAACTTCCATTTGAATCGAAGTTTAAATATTAAAATGATATCGGAGCTGGCGGCGTGCCCGTCGTGGAGGTAAGGTGAAGGGCGAGGGGCGAGGGGTGAGGTATTGCAGTGAAAGAGCACATTTAACACATTGCTGTCAGCGGCACTCGCGGTGATCGCTGTGACGCTGCGCTCGCTGGACCGAAGCCTATCACGGCTCTTTTGTGCGCCACGCTAAATTATATGTCATCAACAACTACTGTATGTTTTGTTCGTAGTTACAACAAGCTCATGTTTTGTTTAGGTCTCAGTTAAAGTACAATTGTCTCACCTTAATTTTACAAGGTTACAAGGTATATCTGTATCATAAATCACCACGAATTCATCAGATTGGAGCGTATAACACAACATAGCAACGCCATAAAGCAATCAATCATTGTTTGGTATCATCGCCGGCCCATTTTAGCAATAGGGTGACTGTTGTTTGATTATTCTCTGATCTACTCACAAAGTAAACAAAAGTTGTCCAAGTACGATATCGAGAGGGGCTACAATTTGATTTCTCTTTGAGCAATATTTTGTTAGTGTTTTCCTATCGAAGGCATTTTAGTAATCGGATACTTTAGAACTATAATTTCACTCTCGTCGTTAAGATAAAACTCGTTTGAAAATAGCTAGATACTAGAAGCATTAAAAAATACAATCCGATCGAATGCCCCAATAAAATATGATCGACGGTAGTTAGACCACATCGTTAGCTTATTGGCTGGCTTGTAGCTGCGGTTACTGAGGTTTTCAGTTACTCAGCTTGAAAAATTGAGTACGGTTTTGTATTAGGATATTCAATAGCGTTCTCTCATATGGGATTAAACCAGTCCGGGCAGTTTATATTCCGTACGACCTAAATACGTTTTAATGATAATTGTAACTGGTAACTCCTCGTGAGTCTAGTGGATAGCGCATGCAACTCCGCGTGTCTCAGGGCCGATCTTCATGTCTGCAGAAGTATCATTTGGGATTTTTTTCAGTCAGAAAATTCTCAATAGCACGGAGTTTGAAGTGTGCCCGGTAGATGGCGATGGGCTACCCCTCTATTACGTGGGTGATTGTGACGCCTGCCGCACCCTTCTGGGTTATATAGGCGTGATGTTATGATTTAACTGGTTACTACAATCGATGATCAGCTACAAGATTTAGCTGATCCGTCACTACATTGAATCACCGTACACCGTCCTCCCGCGTCGCACCGATCTTTGTTAGTAGAGTGTACTACGGTCAACTGATTTATAATGAGAGCTTGAGCGTAGTCATACAACAGAAATATCTACAAAACAGATATGACACGAGCCCGGCTAGCCCGAGCGTACACCATACACCCTTTGACTGCGGCGTGTACCGCCTGCAACGGTCAATTGATTTACAATTACTGGCCCGAGGCCTGATTCTGTGCAATAGCGATAGAATTAACATCCTGTGTTACGACAGCAATACATGTTTGTGTTCAAATCTAGCATCTCGTTATAGGCTTTTGTTTATTTCATGTGGAGCTAAGAAAGTCATTTATATTGTCACTTTCAGTTGTTGTAATCAACTTTCAACTAAATATGAAATGTAATGTCTACTGGCCATAGTAGTCAAACAAATGACTGCTGTTATTCAAATCACATGCACGACAACCTTTGTAATTGTAAATTATAAACTTTTTTAAATTGTACATCGTAAATACTGTGACCAAAAAAAGGTCGAAATAAACATACATTTAGTCCACGTCTAGTGGTAAGCGTACGCGCTTCTCACCGCGAGGTCTCGTGTTCGATTCTCGGGTCGGGCAGTAATATTATTTTTTTTTGGAACGAAGTTCCTTATCACGCGTTGTGAAAGGGGGCTAGGCGGAAAAAATTGGGACGAAAAGTTGTAACGACACATTTCGTAGCAATTCTCGTAGCGGCATAGTAATTACATGCTACGTTACAGCTACGGTGCTACATCATCAGATTAAAAATCGAAAGGAACTTTGTTCCATCCGGGTGTCCCTTGACTCCTCAGTAGTTTTTTTTTTTTTAAAAGCTTATTAGTAATTTGCAAATACAAATTACTAGTATTCTTGTTAACCCCCTCAGCTAAGCTTAATTCGCTTGTGTTAGGAGGAAGTTCACGTCCGTGGTGTAATGGCCAGGATACGAACCCACGACCTCTCGATCGTAAGACCGATGCCTTATCCATTGCGCCACGGCCGCTTATTATTTGTGAACTTTCCGTCAGGAATTCACAATAGCAGTACGGAATTGGCATTGTGCCCCGTAGATGGCGATAAGCGCCTGAACTGAACCTGAACATAACAGATGAAGTGTGGGTGTTGCGCACCTCTGCCACAACCTTCTAGGTAATATAGGCTTGATGCTATGTTGTATGTTGACTTACATACATATATGAAATCACGCCTTTATCCCACGGGGTTAGGCAGACATGATAAAAGCCATGTGCTTTGCTTTTAACTACCTTACGAAAAGTCGATCGGAATTCTTAATTTTCAATGAACCCAAAATAGCGTTACTCGGTAAATTATTTAAGATAATGTTACACAGAATTAGGCTGTTGTTAAGTAGACATGAGTCGTCAGGGCGTGCGCCAGGTGTCGCTGCGTTCGCACTCGCTATCAGATCTGCGTCGGCGGCATTCCGCGCCAGGGTAAAGGAGGGTTTGCGATGGGAACGGACGAGACAAACAACAGGCTCTTTATGAAGGGGTTTGTATCTTACAGAATGCAGAAGCATTTCATAATATATTTTGCAGTGAATGTTGATTCTCCTTGTAATTGTTTTAATAGCTTTATTTTTCTAAGTAATATCAGCAAAATTGATTCATAACTCATTTGACAAATATTTCCTTTGAAATTGTTACGCGAATTTAGACTTTAGTGTTATGAAATGTGTATATCAAATTAATATTAAGTTGGATCATTAATCTACTTTGATGATAGTACATTTTGAACAAAACATAAAGATAGCTAAAGCTAAAGTTGTTCTGATGCAGTTGCTATCACTTAGTAATGATGAAAGATTTTAATGTCAAAGACAAGCTATTGATTTATACGAAACTAACTATATTTCCAAGTTATTCAAGTATAATACACAGAAAGTCCAAATAAGTGAGTGCATCAGAATTTGCTGAGTGGGAGACATACTTATCATACATAATGAAGTGAGTAGATGTGCGGCGCGAGTCGTAAATCTTCGCGTGACGCGGCGCTCGCTCAGCGCTGAGCAAAGTCACGAGGCGAAGCTGCTTCACATTGTACTGTATTGGTAAAGAAAGACAAACTCTTGAGATCTCAAAAAGTATTTTTAGCGCCTATTATTTTAAATTTTGTTAAGAATACATTGAAATATGAGGATTTTTATTTAATATACAGGGTGTCTTAAAATTAATAGATACCTTTACTTGAAGGTTGGGAGCATCACGCCTGATTAGAAACTGCAAAATATGTTGAACAAAATTATTATCACGATGCCATGTTCATAAACCTTGAATTATCCAAGTCTGGTTTTGGAATTCAATTCTTGTATAGATGGACATTACAGTTGAGTACTATCTCATTATTGTACAATGATTCAATTGAAAAATTACAAAGGTTGAAAAATATTTTTACTATAAAAAAAATATTGACCTAAAGATTGAACCTCTACACCAAAAAAATGTACCTGCACATGAGACCTGCACATCGCTTCAAAATATGGCAGTTTTATTGTGATTCTAAAATAATATGAATATACTATAGTTCTTCTCATATTTTCAATTGTTTAATTCAAGGAAAAGTTTGAACAAATTGATTGGTGAAGAATCCAAATACTCTTAAAGTGGTAGGAAAACCATTTATGACATAAACATGTCATAAATCACGTTTTTAGTATCCAGATAAGAGCGTGTCAGAGAGCGTTTTGAGCACTTTCAGATCGATCTTTGTTAGGTCAATAATGGTCACAAAGATAAACAATATATTTAATATATTTTAGTGCAAGTTTTGATACTATTTATTAATGCAAAGTATTGGAAAACTTGCCTTACTAATGCAAATTGTCTTTCTTTGTGTGATATCTGTCAAATCCCGCGGTGCGTCGCCACATTTGCAGAACTTTCCTCACTATCTAATAAAAGTGAGGCGCCTCTAATTTGTAGCGTTTATACACAACATTTATTCATTACTCATTCGGCAATAGCCAAAAAGTTTACTTTGACAAGAGTTTGGGAGTAATAAGGCGTGTGTAGTTATGATGAGGCCATCAAATTTGTAATGTTGTTCAGTAGAGTATTTACTTACATTAGGAAAAAACTATACGTGAATTGATAAATGATGTAAAATATCGTTGAATCCAGGCTCTTTGAAGATCGCATTGCGGAAAATATCTCCATTGAATTGCGAAAAGGAAGTATCAGTACGAGTGATGTACCAAATCAATTTAAACTGTTTGAAATTTCAAATACTCCAGTACCCGTACTGTGGTGAGTTGTGAACACACACAAAAATGAACCTAGTCATAAAATGGACTTATTGTACATCTTTAGTCTTACTTCATAGCAACATATCCCTGGCATGTGTCATACGGCTGCATCCGTGCATGCTCCACGATCTCGCCTCGCCGCGCTCTCATCAAAGCCTTGCCGTAAACCCGAATACCTAATGAAATCCGACGTGTAACGCATCGACCTCAAATTATGATATGCAAATACGGACGCGGTGGAGCGACTAATGTTATAAAATGCGTGGAGAAGGCACCGGCACCGCTCCAACAGAGTATTAACGAGTATGTTAGCTTCATAGCATGAGCCGCTGCCGGTTTGAATGTTTGCGTGCTCTCTGGACGCCATGTACGCACGCACTTTTACGTACATTTAGCATTAAACCTGGGGTAAACGGGGAAAACCAACAGATTTATTCTCTGCGCGCGCTCTCGTGAACTGCAAGCCCACACGCATTTTATTCGTATTTCATTTAGTTGTATTATGTTATTAATATATTTTATAAATAATTATTGAACGTGTCTCATAATACGCAAATTAACTTAAGTAATACTTAAACGCCGCACAGTGTACGCTATAGAACAAGCCAAGTGGACAAAAATATTTTTTAATGGTTTTGGAACTTCAACTATAAATTTGTTATTTATATAGCACTATTTTTTTATTTTTTTATAAAACGCATATTAATTGTGTATATATATTTTTATTCATGTATATATGATTATTATACAAAAAATAAGGAATAAACTGTAAGTTTTTTACAAAATCTGTGAATGCAGTTCAAAATGTCCCAAAAAGTTAGGGAAGGTCTTTTAAGAACGTTTTGCTGTAACTGCAACGGTTAAGGTACTTGCCCTTACTGCCCCGTTTCAAAAATACACCCTGTATATTATAATTATACAATCTTACACTAACATCTAAAACAAAAAAAAAATATAAACCTAACTCTACTCCTCAATATCAGAATCATCAAATTCAGAATCCGATTGATCCGATAGAAGATTGTCTTCCTGAGTTTGTGGAGGTCTTGGATGCAGTTGAAGTCGAGGGTCTATAGTGGGAGCTATGATGAGCTTTATGACCTCCGCGCACAATTTATTAGATTTTTTTTTCGGTACTCCCCGGAGGCTGTTGATCAGAGGGCCAGAGAAAAAAAAATACATGTTGTACTCAAGTGTGCTACATAAATTATATATCATAATCATCTATAGCCATGTAGCTAAAACATATAAAAAATTTAGAGTGGATACAAGAGGATACATGGCTTTTTCAAGCCTGATAAGTTCGAAAACAAAGAAAAACATTGTAATTTTTTGTGTATTCATAGACAGTTTATTTTATGAATTTGTGTGACACATTAAAAGATTCTAATAAGTAAATAATATAGAACATACCTTCAGAAGTAAAATCCATCACTAAAATTTTCCACAAAATCAAAACTACCACTATGTTAGTGCAAGTGTCGCGAAAGTGCAACTGACCTAATCATTTAACTGCACTTACCTCATCAGCTTACTTTGATAAACAATGACTCATTAGTATGGAATGTTAGATTTAAACAATTCTTGAAATTAGAGGTTTAGGGGTGTTGTTTACACGTAGAAAGTACAAATTGCCGGGAATTAGATGATGACTTTTGTCCACTTGGCTTGTTCTAGGGCGTTTACTGTGCGCCGTCACCGTCGTCCGGGTAGACCGAGGAGGCGCTGGCGGGGTGACCTAGATGCCGACAACCACAACTGGTGGGCAACTGCAGGAGATAGAGAGAACTGGAAACGTTTGGGGGAGGCCTTTGCCCAGCAGTGGGACAGTGCGGGCTAAGAAAAAAAAAAGAAATCTTAAATTGACAACCCTACGCATCAACGCCAGACTAGGCTATAAGCTTATAGATAGCCTACTGTATTTACTGTGGCTCTACCGTCACCACTCGGCGTCAAACGTGACGTGATGCTCGACCTATATGCGATGTGGATATAACACGTAAATACGCGGCTTCCTACATTATTATAATAATATGGAGGGTATTTTAATCATGTTATCTGTCACAGATATTCATCAGAAAATGTTGCGATGTTTTTCACGTACCAAGGAGCAATGGAAATGTTTAATATCATACGTTATGTTTCTTGACTACCGCGCAATTACATTTATTTTGTTCAAGAAGTACCTACTGCAATATAAATATATTTTACACAGCTAGTTTTGTACAGAATTATATCCTGCTTGGCATGAGGTGTATGTATGTGATGAGTATAATCCACACGCAGGTAGCGAGTAGCGTTGTGGGAATGTGGAGAGCGCGCACTAGTTCCGCCGAAGAAAGACTGCGCTTCCCCGTGACCTTTCATTACCGGCGCACTTTATTGTTGTTGTATACCTCCTCCTCGTCCCCGCACACACCCACACACACACACACACACCCGCGGCCACCCGCAATGTTCCCACGGACTTGTACTGAGCATCGAAGCGGTGCGTAACACTACATGTAACCAATCTTAACAATAGTCTGAAGGATATTGTTGATGACCGATCAACCTGAACACAATCACCGACTTAAGATGCATTAGTAAGCCCCAATTTCACTGGTATTAAATAAACCTTATTGCCAGGATAAGCATGTAACACACATGAATTAATTATTAAACGGCATTAAGTCCGCCCATGCACCATCTTTGTGCATAAAGTTTTTAAAGAAATAAATGAAAGTGGCACATGAGGCATAACACCGCAGTCCTCAGCTGCAGCGACGCATCTATAATCTGCTTTTGTGGATTGTTGATGTCCATGGGCTGTACTCCACTTACCATCAGGTGGACTACACGTTCGTTCGCTGTGGGCGTATAATAATAAAAAAAAAAAAGTGACTGCCGTGTTCTTTTTTCAAGTGTAACTTGTGTTACTTTTAAATTTGGTGAGGATTTTATATTTAATGGGTCGAACCTCGGACTGGCTCAAGATATGGTGGTTTAGCACTAATTTTTATTTATATCAAAAAATAATAAAAAAACATATTAGAATAATAGATGTGGAGTATAGTATTATGGGTCCTGTTGGTACACGAGCATTTACACTAAACTATAAAACTAGGTGCAAATGATCGCACTAAGTACATAAAAGTCAAATCTTCATATTTCTCGTAACCGGTTATAAATTACGCTGATGACATGGTGTTGCTGAGCCCCTCGATCAGCGCGTTGAGAAAAATGCTTCGCATTTGTGAATCATACGCTGTGGCCCATGGACTCAAATACAACACAACCAAAAGTGAGTTTATGTTGTTTAAAGCAGGAAACAAGAGTTACGAGGTTGTACCAGACATTTATCTGTGTGGTGCATTGATAAACAGGGTACACAGGTTTAAGTATTTGGGTCACTGGATCACAGATGATATGCGAGATAATGTGGACATTGAAAGGGAGCGCAGGTCGTTGGCTGTCCGTTGTAATATGCTAGCCCGTAGGTTTGCACGCTGTAGTGAACCAGTAAAGAAGACGCTTTTTAAAGCATACTGCCAGTCCTTCTATACGTGCAGCTTATGGATTGGTTATACGCAGCGGGCATACAGCGACTTGCGAGTCCAGTACAACAATGCGTACAGGGTGCTGATGGGGTTACCAAAGTTCTGTAGTGCGTCGGGCATGTTTGCGGAGGCTAACATTGACAGTTTTGCTGCAATAATGCGTAAGCGTTGCGCCTCCATGCTTGTACGGCTGAGATCAGGTACCAACAGCATCCTGTGCGTATTAGCTGACCGATGGGACTCCCCACTGCTCAGACGATGGGTAAAATTGCATGCCATCAAATGATAGTGCATACCAAACTTGTGGGAAGTCGCATTGGGCAGAGTTCTTATGTTATTATTTAGTTAATTAATGTTTACTAACACTAGTTTTTTAAGATTTATCGTGTTACTAACAAAATTATGGATACTGTCCGAAATAAAGATTTATTATTATTATTATTATTATTATTATGAAGAAAAGCGTATTCGCATTTTAAACAAAGAAACATACCTGTTAAATGTTAAGTATTTATATCTTAAAGTTTTATGAATCTACATCTGGTTCACACTGTATAAGGGACATAACAGGGGGTAAGGAGAAGAAACAAGTTGCTTGTGAATTTAATAAAAATAAAAAGTAGAACATAAATTGTGCGGCGCTCATGTTTTGCGGAACACGGATAACTCTCGTTGTTGCGATGGCTGTAAAATGGCAGCGTTGTGAATTTGAGGCGCAAACGAGCCCCGCGCCGACGCTTCGTGTGATTGAACACCGCACCGCGCCGCGCCGATGCCGTGCTGCGCTGATACCGTGCCGAGCGATAGCTGCCCGTATTTCACACATTGATTCATTTCATTGGCTGCTATCATTACACAATATTTACGATATTGACACAATATTACGCTGGTTTATTGCGCCCGAGCGTATGTTAAAATGTAACAGATTGTTAGTACAAGCAGCCAGAAACGAACACTTTGTTGAAGAGTACACAGTCTGCAGCCGCGGCGTCGCTGCCAAGTGTGTCTCATTTAAATGCCAGTACCGGTAATAAATCTGACCCAATTTTATCAAACAAAGTGGAACGAGGTCCATTAAAGGTTTCTTCGTGAAAGTAGATTAACGAAATAATTAGTGCAGATTAAAATGTCCTGAAAATGGGATTTACAAAGTGACTGTTGAATTAAATATGCACGCTGCGCTACCCGCAGGCTTTGCGGTACTCTTTTGTTGCTCACGGGTCTGAATTATACAAGGTCTAACAAAATTAGACTCAACCCTTAACAACATTCCTATTAATTTTAGCTGTAATAGAACACAAATTTTATTTTTTTGTATATTCGAGGCATTATGGGAAAAAGGCAAAATCTGATTTCAGATTTAAATTACATTATAAAAATAAAAATTTATATATTTCCCTCGCTTCGCAATTTATTAAGATCCGTGCTACGACGCTACGAAGCTACGTTGCTACGAGACGTAGCGCTCGTTAGTGTTTAGTTTTAGTCGCGTTGGAGGTAATTCCCGCCTCGGTGTGTAATTTGAGTTTTTAATTGATGCGGTGGTGGCGCGAGGCGAGGAGGCGCGGAACCAAATTAAATTCGTTTCCGATGCGCCCACACTAACACGGCACGCGATAGGTTTACCCCTCGCTGCTATATACAGACAGATATTAGTCAGTTAGGTGAACTAATGCAGATGAAGTTACAACTAAGTATCTGTTTTCTTTTCAAGTTGATTAAACTTTTTGGCCAATATATTTCTTAGTTTTCTATTAACCCACCGGGTTTAATCGAAACAAATGACATGAAAAATGTATGGTTTCCTCTCTGAATAAAAAGACTTAAACAAGTGAAATAATTTAGGTACAGATAATGTACACATTGTATAGCGTAGTGTATAGCGATTGGCTGGTTGCATTGCGTGCGGCGCAGCCACAATCACTCGCCACGGCTAATGAACCGCACCAGTAATCTGATACGCGGATCACTACACAGTACATAACACGCAAGTGGAATATCGGGAATGTAAGCTTATGATATAGTGACCAAGCTTAGGTGCATCTCAAGTAATATTGCAAATGAAAAAGTCAAGTATAATCGTAGTACGTAAAGCAATGATTGAAAATGGTTTTTTATTATCATTGTGTTTTTAACATAATATTTTTTGTTTGCAAAAATACTTTAACATTGTAAAACATTGAGCCCATTACCCGTCGCGTCTCGTATTTAAAGTAACAAAAGAATCTCAGGTCACAAAGCAATGTCCAGCTTTGTTTCAGTTCTAAGCTCGGTGGTTTTTGCGCGCGGCAATCCGGTGCAATCCGGCCGGACAATCGGATCGCCGGCACGGCGCCGGTGCTCGGGCGCTCCGCCACGGACGCAGTAATCGGCTTTGCCGTCCCGCGGGCCACCGCGCGCCGTGCCTCCCACGCCGGGAGCGGGGCGGCCAGCCTTCGACGTGTATTTGAATGTCGTTTCGCTGTAGACTTCTATTTTAGAGCAGGCACGTGAGCATGAGTGTCTGTCAATAGCCAGACAAAGGGTTAAAGTAAATATATAAGCAACAGGAGAGAAATAGTTTGACGTGAAAATCCACAATCACAAAATATTTTTTGTATAGCCTTTGATAAAACGAGCCTACAGCCTTACAGTTAGCGTGTGGCAAGGAAAGCTTTTAACTACGACTGACGGAATATGGACTCAACTAGTGTAAGATAACTATATAATTTTGACGTACAATGACATAATCTTTAGCTTTGTCTCACTATCGTGTAAATTTCATACAGTTTGGTTCTTACATAGTTCGCATTAAAAATACTGAAATTCATACCATAGATCATCAAAAACGCCGATTTGACAGCATCATGGTCACTTTATCGCCACTGCATACATATATACAAATACACAATAATATTTACTACAATTAGTCAATAAAACAATTCAATTCAATTCAATTTCATTTATTCATAACCAAATTTTACATTGGTGTTGAAACATAATATTTTACTTAAATATAACATAAAATACAAACATTAACACACATTAACACGATTAATACAACTAAATTTACACAAGAGAAAATTACACAAAATTCACCTACACAGTTCATATAAATAAAATAATATCTTTAGGCCTACTGAAAATAAATAAGTCATACTTAAAATCGAAAAGAAGTCAAAGAAATTAGAAATAGTATGAGAAAATCTAAATTAAAATTATTATTGCATATTACAAGAGAGAGAAGTAGCAATGTCAAGAATAAATAAATGTTATAAACTTAAATAATACAATCACAAATTAATTCAATAAAATAATAATAACAAATTTAATTACTTATGTCATGTAGTAAGAGATTATGTCATGAATTTAATTTATTTGTGTCATTTAAGAACTCGTCCAAGCTGTAATAGCACTTCTTTAAAAGAAACGATAATGGAGTTTTGTTTAATTGTATGTTTTAATCAGTTAAATCCATATTTACATTGTTTTCGGCTTTTAAAAACAAACATCCATCAATATATTACCAACAATTTGTAAACATTCACTTCATGGGGGCAACTTTTCATAAAAACAAATGTATTTATTCGTTTATATTAACAATGGGGTTTAAAACACATTGTGTTGTTTTGATAAAGAGTACACACAATACATAGTAACACAACACAAAACCAAATAAGGTTCGTCTAGCTAAAAGCTGGCACAAAAAGAGTTGAGAAATTTCGAGTCCGGCAGCATACGAATCCATAGCTGAATTGGCAAAGCACTTGGGGCGTATACCCAGGGGGTGCAGGTTCGAGTCCTGCTGGATTCTTAATTTTTCAACTTTAATATTTTATAAACATAGTAACATGTTGAGTTAAATTTGACCGATGACAATTAAATAATTATGACACTACCTGAAAGTGGCCAACGGAAGATCTTTGGTGATGAATTATTATTTTGCAAATTGTACGATCTTTTTATTAGTTCTTTGTTTGACAAAGAAAACTTAATCCAAATTATACTAACAATCAAATCAAAAAGTTAAAGTATTTTATTTAGTTCATAAAACAGTTTCTGTTTATTCTATAACTTAGTTTACAAAAGCAGCAGAAACACTAACGCGTATATTGCGCTCACACGTCGCTACATCTCGTTTGTCAAATTCTGTTTAGACAATGGCACATCGCAACCCCTTACTGTGTGCCTCTACATCTCCATGTCGCAGTCTCGTTATCCTGTAACCGATTGTCTCGCAGGTATTGCAGGTATCCTCGGACGCACATCGCACCGTTGCATTCGGCACTTAGAGCAACGTCTATCTTAGAATTCAATTTGCTACCTTATATGACGTTTATCGTACTAACAAGTTTTTAGGTTCGTACTCAACTCATTATTATTCTGAAGGTCATTGCTTAGCATAACCTAGCTTCTACAAAGGGTGCCTAGGAATTACTTTAGGAAATACTTAGTAAGATATGACCGTTGAATAAGTTAACTAAATCACTCTTGTTCTATCCCACGTACTACAATATTTTATACAAAATATTCAACAGACATAAAATAAGTTCAGTATTCGACCTTTATACTTTTTGTAGATTTTAGGGACGGCAAAAAGACGCCTCTAGAACAGATAGATACGATCGAGACGACAGAATGACAGACACATTGAGATCACGTTTTCTATCTTCATTTCAGCGATGAAATCTAGCGTTTCTTTATTGAAACCCACAAAATGTATTCAATAAAATATGTCCTGACAGCGGAAAGCAGAAATTCTACGTACACTTAAGCCTAAATAATTCTGCCAAACAGGAATTAGGTTTAGTTACCACCAAAACGGAGAGATGGGGAGATGTCTTTGCGTACTAATCAGGTTTCGTTATTGCTACTAGTCCTCTCCTCTCCACTTTGATGGAAACTACTGAATACATATTTATCTCAACCGTATCCAAGTTCTCAAGCAATCACTAAAAGGCTCATAGCTTTAAAACTGTACTAAGCGGCGTCCATGGCACATGCATCGGGTATAATGCAAGCTGCGTCAGGCATGACGTCACATCGCTGTGTCATCCATCCGTCATTACGATGAGATATGGCGATCGTTTGCAGCCAGCGCTGACTGCTGTCCGGTTAAGGATGGACTTTAGCTGTTTTGACAAGAAAAATGTTTGTATTCTTGAAATTCTAAATCAAAACCTAAATATGGTTTGTGTTCATGCAAATAACGTAAAAGACCTAAAGTATTTTTCAATATGACCCTTGCAGTCGGATCATTCATTTTTTCAATTACAATAGCAAAATAATATTTGTACGATCTCGCTACCGTACATCTTTGCTGCTACAACAAATTCATTTGTAGGTCGCGGTCGCGCGTCAGTAATTATATAAATAACATGACTCCACAAATAACTTCGAGTACATTGACTACCGTGATATGAACCTATTGCCAAGAGTAAGATACACTAACTTAAGCTTTGTAACATATAACTTAACTTAACTCAACAAACATTGATTTTAGTGCTTTTATCTCGTGTGTACTTCATTAACTTAACATACCTGTAACTAAATAGTGTAAGAGTTAAATGGCCCTTATATTCTTGTTTGAGTTCAAAGTTGAACACTTGTTATTAAAATCTAACTAATAAAGATTATATTACAGTACTTAATGACTAATTTCCACCTGATACTAAACAAGGACTCTTTGTTTTCTTACACGCGGTGATTAAACTCGAGGTTTAATCGGTAAATCTTAACCAACGGATTTAGTATGCATTTCTGTCGTAGCGCGTCATGTTGCAGGTCTGTCATACATGTCATACAGGACGAGAGCCGTGTGTACAAGCGATGTTTAGGTGCCAATCACATTGTCTCCCATCGAATGGCCACCATGACGGGATTGACCCATAGCCCGTTCCTATTCATAGTGCGAGAGCGATCAGCCTCTCGCATTCATAGAGCGGCTTCGAATGAACGACGGTGGAGTATCGAACGTTTGGTTTATTAAAGCGATTTGGATTTGCTGCCCATTTTCCGAAAATTGTCTATGGTTTTGGGAAAATAGCGCTTGGCATCTGATACGAGTATTGTTGTATAATAAAGCTGGTATTGCCATTTAGACGGTGGCGTTTTTTTGTCCTGGTAGATATGGCTCGTCACCGATGGTGTTTATTAAGTGTTGAGTAGTCTATTTCAATCAAATTTAAAATACGTTTACAAGAATATTCAAACCGATTCTGAAACTGCTTCAATAAATGTGATGCATATTTTTTGCAGATTGTCTTACCATTAAACTGCAACTAGTTTTACTACATATTTTATATCAGATAGAAATATTACAAAGATGCTAGTTAGTTACTGTGATTTCTGTCAATTTAAAAGTGTAATACAATAACTGTTAAACACGAAATTATGTACTTCCAACATTAACATCATTTACATTACAAAAATGCGGGATCGGAACAAGTGGAATTAAATAAGAGCGGGTTCGCGTCTGTTTCAGTTAATGCGGTTATCGAGTTAGAAGCATCGGGCGCAGGTGCGCTCTCGCTACCCGTGCCGACCGCGACGTGACGGCAGACAAGGCTGCGTTGCTTCTAGAGATGAACGAGCTTGTGTAGCGAGGGATGTGATTGTTCAAATCAATAGATCGCTTTATTTACGTAGCATCGAAACGCTAAGCCGTTTTCATAGGAGTGCCGCAAAGCGTAAATGAAAGGATTCTGTCAAACATCCCTCGCTCTGCATCTTCGCACATCTTTGCCGGAGAAGCTAGTTTAAGGACTGCGAGCCACCACCCAGTAGTTAAACAAAGAAAGTAAATAGTCGCTGGGAATTCGGATTCAAGTCTGGTTCAGGCGCTAGAATCTAATCTGGAGGGATTCAAATTAACTTCATTATGTATCCGCCGGTTGTTCTGCTGACACGTACAATTTCACTCAACATTTATTGAGTCAGCTAGCTTTGGTTGTTTATTGAAAACATTTTAGCCAAATAACTTTTCTCGAATAATTGCCATTAAATTTTAATCAATAAATATTCCAAGTAATTTCATACGTATCAATTTTAAAATATGATTGCGTTGCTGTTAACAGTCTGTCAAATTCAGGCAATCAGTTATTTCCCATACTTTACTGAGCTTTTATGATAAACTGTCCTGAAACTTTAATATTTATGATCACCTCGTTGATAAATTTGTCATCATAAAATACAATACTTCGAAATAGTCAATCCGCGTTTATGTCACCGTTTAAACAGCTGTGTGTGACGCGAACGTGACATGCGACATGCGACGTACGAGTAATGTATGTCGACAGCTTGTCGCGGACTCATTACTGCTGTCGTGGTAGTGAGTGCTTGCCATCCGTATATCGTTCACACATTGTGTCATTCACTCACGCATACATATGTATGGGTGTGTATTTGTGGTGAAAATGTGCCAACGCGCGAAGAAGTCTGCCGTATAGAGTTATTAAAGATGGTGTTTTATGTACGTACGTTCGTACATTGCCTTTAAAAGAAACGACTACCAATGGTACATATCTTAATGTTAAATTAAATTTATAAGTATTTATTTTGGCGTATAATAAAATTGTTCTATCTATCAACGTAATTACGAGTATTGCTAAGTATCTTTTAGGCCAACTTTGACAGATGTTAACAGTTGCTGTATGGACAGCGTTCACAATTAAATGGCATTAATACGATTGAATATTTGATATTCAATTAACCACTACTCATATCTTTTTAATCCTACTACGCAAATTAGTTACAAGACCTGTACCACAATTTACAGACATTGCAAATGCACGGCCATCGGAAGGTTCGACAATCGACAATCCGCGTTTTGACAAACGAAACCATTTATAACATACCGTACCGCAAAATGTCGCACCGCGTCATGACATTGTCAAACCGCAGGACATTGTCAGACCGCGTCATATTTTACAGGTCAATGTGGCTCGCGTCATACCGTACTCGTCGCACTGCGCGACATCACATTACGTTCGCGTTATTTATTATAGAAGTGTATATTTATCGTCCGTTCAATAATGACGTGTAATGTGCTCTTCGCGGCGACAATTCATTCGCACAAGCTTTATGCTTAAATTTGATTTCTACTTTTCGTCTGCCTCTCGTGGGAACCGGTTTTATTTGATATTCAGTTGCATCAAGGCAGTCTAGAAGTCGATTATAATAAAAACATACATAACATAACATCACGACTGTATTATCCAGAAGGGTGTGGTAGAGGTATACAACACCCACATTTCACTTGTTATGTTTAGGTCCCATGGGATACGGGATGAGCCTATCGCCATCCAACGGGCACAATTCGAACTCCTTGTTGCTATTGTGAATTTCCTGACGGAAAGTTCACGAATAACACAATGCCCGGCTTGAGAATCGAACTCGAGAGCTCGCGGTAAAATTTGAGAAAAGGTTTGAAATGGTGGCTACCGTTGTCAGATAAGTCTCAATTACGTTATGTTCCTCATTATGATAACTATTCCGTGTTCACATATTGCTTATACATACTAACTCTATAACATGTCAGGAAACCGAATACTGAGATAACTGCGAGTGAGAGCGATACTCACTCACTACATTGAACACAGTGTAGTAGCTATTCAGCTCATTAAATACAAAATAATGTATTATTAATGAACCGCAATGTTAGGGTTGTTACGGTTTGGAGACATTTATTCGAGTAACGTTAATTGGCAATGAAGGTCGCCACAGAGCGGTAATCCGCGCGATCCGAATTGCGAAGTAATCACGCATTTAAATATCTGGAGCATTCCTTTAAATCGACGTAATTAGCTCCATTCTGAGCGAAGCTGAGGCGCGGCGTTACAAATGCATGTGCAGAAGGTTCACTTTTAGTTATATAATTTAGTATATTGTGACTTGTGATGTGTGGTTATAAAAAAACAGTATGTTATTTATGATTACGGATGGCACTATTCGGGGTTAGGATAGGATTTTGTTGTTACATTTCTATGAAAAAGGGTAGTACTGTCTCTCATTAACGAAGTCCCTTTTCAGAAGGTTTGATACTCTATATAATTAAGTAAAAATACCAAAATCCTTATCATTTTTTTTAAAAGACGTTGCCCAATACTAATTTTTCTAGTAATCCTTAAATTACTTTCTAATTTAACGAAAACAGAGTTAGTTTTCTGCACTTCCACGCACATTGACAATTGGCCCTGACGAGCGGGCGCCGCGAGTGGCCGGGCGCGCTCGATCAGCGCATTGTGTAGTTATCCCACTCGTCATTACAACCAGTTAATTAATAAGTAATTGCCTCGCGCCAGATGACGGTGACATCCCGGTACAAGCGAGATATTGCCATTTGTATTGATAAGCGAATGTAATGGACTTAATAAACTGGTAACGGTGTAGCTTATGTTTTTGTCTTTTAGGAAGAATATTGAATAGACTAAAATATGAATGAAACATAGGGCAATTCAGTCCTATCTTCTTTATGTGGCCTTTGTAGAACTGATATAGGGATCACCTGATCGTAAATGCTTAGTACATTTTAAGTATAGGTACTTGCTTGTCAATTTCCGAGTCAATCTGAAGTTATCTCAATAGCTGTGCAAACATAATATTATTGGCATAAAAATATAAAAAAGCAAAAAAAAAAAATTTAGTCTATATAGATATAAAAATATAGCCATGTCGGTACTGTATGTTTGTACGGGCATCACGCAAAAACTACTGCATATAATTTGATGCGGTTTTCACAGTTGTAGCTGAAAGTCTAACTTAAAAACTGGTATATTATTATGTTTTATTTTAGTATTTATCTCCTTAGGGGTAAATTAGTGGTTGAAGGTTTGTATAGAAGATTATTCAATGAAATTCTATTAAAAGGCCTATTCAGGTGTCTGGTAAATTAAGTGTTGAAAGTGTATTCTTTAATACATCAATTCAACGTAGACAAAACCGCGAGCAAAAGTTAGTTTAACAAATAAAACTTTCCATCTAACCCTCTTTTATTTTATACGGAGACACAAAGCAATTTTAGGAGGATAGCACAAAATCTAACTGTTCATTGCTTAAATAAATAAAATGCGGAAGAGACAACGGAAGCTCGCCATATTTGTCGATTGCAAATCTGCAAAAGCTTTTTTCGTATTCCTCTGTTTTTTTTCTTCAAAGTGACACCGATTTGAATATTCTATGATATACGCGTATAATACCTTTATAGCGATCGCACCTTGCACACTCGTTTATTCTAGTGAATCGTCCAATCAGTGCATACCGCAGAGTGAGGAAGAGAATACAATAGAATTGACATAACACCACGCCTATATTACCCAGGCGGGTGTGGCAGAGGTGTCCAACACCCACAATTCCAACTTTGTGCTGGTATTGCGAATTTCCTGACGGAGCGTTCACAAATAACACTTTGGCCAACCCGGGAATGAGAAACACAAAACCTGAGACTTCGCGGTGAGAGGCGCTCACACTAACCACTAGACCATCGAGACAGTTAGCAATAGAATTCGATTTGTTCGGCGCGTTCGGTGCGGACTGATGTGCAATCACCGAACTAGAAGCCGATCGGGAAAAGGCTCGGAGAATTAATGAATTGCGTATCCCGCATACAATACATTCATCGTTAAATTGTATGGCTTACAGTTGTTAAATACCAAAATAATATAGTATTTCAATGATGCTTGAATCAAGTATCGGTGTCAAAGCGCCTGTGATCGACATTTTGTGACGCTTTTATTTACACTTCAGATTATAAACTATTTATTTAAAAAATATTTATTTTTTTTCATGGTGGACAGGTTCAAGATCCTATAGTTTAGTGTTGAAACGCATTTAATATTTGTTTTTATAAGTGTGCTATCAACTGAAATAATCCTGGATGCAAGCAAACATGTAAAGTGATCCAGAAATTGAACCCAAGATCACTTAAATCACAGTTGTATAAAATAACTAGCTAGAAGGTCGTTTAAAATATATAGTAAATATAATTCGATCCTAATTTAGTGGGCGTGTGCCGTCATTGGATAAAGAGGTACAATTTAGGTTAAAGCAATATTGTACCAAGGTTAGGCATTGTGTACATTAAATTACAACTTGAAATGCTGGTGCTATTATATTAGAACATTAGGTCGAATTATAGCAACACTCGGTTCAGACGGCTGCTATTACCAGCACTGTATTCTACAATTTATATTATAAACGGTTATTTGACCGAAAAGTAATGTTCTATCGTAGAAAGCTCTGTTTATATTATACCAACTATAAATATTTATTCAGCAATATGTTCGGTAGAAGTTATAATGACCGAATTAATGGGAGCAAATTGTAAAATTTTCAATTACGGTCAAAAGTTACTCAACATTATGTAATTTTAAGGATTCAGTGATTTTCTGGTATGATTGGAGCATTTTCAACGAAACATGGCTTTGTTTTAACCTTTATTGGAAAGGACCTAAAAATCTCTTTGTATGAGCTAACTTGTTCAACAAGAATCAGCTCATAGACGCCTAAATTTCTTTTAAGGCGGTCTTAAATCCGTGTTAGAGTAATAGAGCAGTGAAGTGGCGCCGTGTTTGGCGCGTCACGCTAATCGCTCTCAACACAACGCGAAATCAACTCATCGCGTCACGTCATCACGTCGTTACCTTGTCTTTGAACAACTAAGTGCTCGATAAAACGAGCCAGCTTTACCTGTTAGTTTAAGAGCACAAATGTTGCCCGGAAAAGAGTATGTCGGATTAGAATACTGATGCAACACACTTGAATGAAGTTAGTGTGTATGACCCAGAGTGCTTTGTTTGGTTTGTAACTTTTATAAAAGACCACTTCGCTACTCAATCCAGATGAAGTAAATTAGCACGCTACAAAGTTTGTTTGATAAACTAGCGTATCAAATGATCTCTTCTACCTAATGTGATGTATACAGTTGGAAAATCATGGATTAAAAGTTTTATATTTCCAAAATTTTACAAAAACAACTCAAGAGACGTGCAAGTGACTCGAGAATATAATACTGTGTCATAAAGTGTCTTAAGTACACGTACATTGTAGAAAAATAAAATGTAGTGTGACGCTTCATTTTACTTAGTTATTGCACATTGTGACGCGACGGAAACGACGCACTCGCTCCGACTTCCTGCCTGTCTCCTCCAAGCGCCGAGCGGTAACACGAGTACACCCGCGTACACTAACACTGGTGCGCATACTAGCAGAGTGCCGCGAAGTCGCGATACGCTAAAGAAGAGTTAACGTGCGGAGACAAGCTCTATCATATTACAAAAGATTCAGATCTAGAGAATAATAACACCTTTTCAGAAAGCAATCTTGATATAAATACCTTTCTTTTTTATATTGATACATTATGAGAATAATTTTAATAACACCAATCACAAACGTTAGCCTCGGGCAAATTATGGCGTTGATTTAAAATTTTCATCACTTTTTAGCAATAGTTTTTTTAAGTTGTATAAAAAAATACCCACACTATCCATACTTCCTGTGTCGTGGGGTTTCACGAACATACATCTGACGCATACTAAGCATACTCAGAGTCCCAGAACCCACAACCCCATGTAACGTGGTCTACAAATGACTAGTTAGGTAGGCAGAATAAATAGAAACAATCGATAGATTAACAAAGGTATTATTATTCTATATATTTATATCTATTAAATACAAGGTAGTCTCAAGGCGTAGGTTGGTAGGTAGGTAAGTGGTTTGGTAAGTCCTGGGCAGCGAAGTGAGGAACACTTAACTCGGCGCTGGTGACCGCAGGCAAGAAGGGCGCGACGCGCACGCAGGTCCTTTATATACCCCACAGGGGTCTGCAGTGGGGGGCGCATCTTGAGGTTGCGGTGGCCGTGCGGTTGCGACGTCACACACCCCCTCCGTTAGGGCAGAATTTTTCTTAAAAAATTCGGCTCCTGGCTGACATGGAAGACCTCAGGAAGCAGTTCTTAAGCAGCACCGGCAGCTCGATCCGGCTTTACTGAAATCAGAACAATAAGTGTATATAAAAAAAATAACTAGAAAAAATATGAAGTTACGATACCTAAATAAAATTGAAAAGAACCGGAGTGATCGAGCCAAACGCATTCAATACAATAACAATGTCATGATGTCATTCAAAAATAACACTACGTGCAACCTATTAAGATTGAATTTTTACTAATTAAAGAAGATTATTGAAACTCATTCTTATCTAACGGAACTAAATATAACTAAAAATGTAAGTATAACAACTTGTTTACCAAGTAGCGCGTTAGCGAAGTAGTATTGGGTGTGCGCGTCTACACAGAAGGCATGACACATTTCAAGATGAATGAATGAACAACATCGTATAGTTGAAAATAATAGAATTCGACATCATTAGTAGATGTGATTCTAAAGGAATTATGAGCGTGAAGAATATTAGCGAACAAAATGGTATACCCGATTCGACAATGAGAATTTTAACCACTGAACCATAGGGTAAAAATTTTTTTTTTTTTTTTATACCATTATTGTTTATAGTTTATTTGTTTAATATCCTTTATATGCCATTCGCCAAGTGGCTTATCAGACATATCTGCTAGTTTGTACACTAATGGAGACTTTTTTGCTACGATTTTACATTTAATAAATTTAGGAGCGAGTTTTTTACAAAAATATTTATCCTTATCGCTCAAGTAAAAGGTACGTTTCCAAACAATATCACCAACATTGAATTCTGCCGTTTTACGGCGAAGATTATAAGAATGACAATTACGCTTGTGTGCACCTATTAGCGCTGCCTGTACTCTCTCGAAAATAGAGGATAAGTAGCCTAGTGACTCAGCATAACTATCACGTGGCTCATGAATTATATTAGTATCAGATTTACTAGAAACATAATGAGAACCACAGGTTACCATTTCACGCCCGAATACGATCATAGATGGTGTAAAACCGGTTACTTCGTTTACTGCACAATTCATTGCGAACTGAATTTTAGGTATAAGTGTATCCCATATGCGTTGATCGTTTGAAATGAACGTAGAAACAGCTGTTATTATAGTTTTATTATATCTTTCTACCGTATTTACATGAGGTGCATAAAACGGTGTGTAATGTAAATTTGGAATTTTATATTTACTTAACAAGTTTTTAAAAGTTGCGCTTATAAATTGTTTGCCATTGTCTAGTACTACGGTAGATGGAATACCATGTACCAGAAAAACTTTTTCCTCTAAGATTCTAGTTATTACGTCAGCAGTCGCACGTTTAATAGGGAAAAGTAAACAATATTTTGAGAAACAACAACAAACGACAAAAATAAAATTGTTCTGTTGCCTTGTAGGAGGCAAGGGACCAATCAAATCAATACTTATCATTTGAAAAGGTTTTGAACAAGACTTAGGTTCACCCATAAGACCCAAAGTTGCATGATTCTGATGCTTATGTGCGATGCAACTATCACAAGAATTTACCGCTTTTACAACATCGGAATACATTCCAGGCCAATAATAATTGAGGGCTAAACGTTTGAAAGTTTTGAAAATACCCATATGACCCGCCGTAGGGGAGGAATGGCTCTGAAGTATTACTTCGTTTCTCCGTTCAGATGGAACTACTTCCTTCCACTGAAATTCTCTGGTAAGAGGATTAAGACTCTTTTTGAAACGATATAATTTATTACTGATCACTTGATAGTCAACAAAGGATGTAGGAGACTGCGAACAACCATTAAAAATATTCAAATACCAAGTGTCATTAGTAGATAAGGAACTACCATCTGGGAGGAGATTACTATCGATATCCATAATATTAGGTGATCGAGAAAGAAAATCTGGTACAATATTATCTGAACCACGACGGTGTCTTATTTCAAAGTTATAAGAGGAAAGACGAACTCCCCACCTGGCTAATCGCCCTGTAGGGTTGTTCAGTTTTAAAAACCATTTCAAAGCAGCATGATCGGTGTACACAATAAATTGTTTTCCGTTTTCAATATAACACCGCCAATGTTCGATAGCAGATAAGACAGCAAGCGCTTCGCGCTCAGTAGCACTGTAATTTTTTTCCTGGTCCGATAAGGATTTACTATAAAAGGCTATGACTCTTTCCTGTCCCTCCTTGACCTGGCAAAGTACAGCTCCAATGCCGTAATCACTAGCATCGGCGTGTATTTCAAAAGGCTGATCAAAATCGGGACAACATAAGACCGAGGAAGAAGATAAACATTTTTTTAATTTATTAAAAGCTACATCCGCCTCTTGCGACCATGCGAACAGTGGAGCCTTTTTGCCGTTAGAAGTTAATTTATTTAAGGGAGCCGCTAAAGTACTAAAATCGGGTATGAACCTTCTATACCACGATGCAGCACCCAGAAAACGACGTACCTCTTTTTTATTTGTCGGAGTGGAATAACTTGTAATTGATTTTACCTTCTCAGGATCTGCATGAAGACCTTCTGAATCCACTATATAGCCCAAATATTTAAGTTTGTCTTTGAAAGAATTACATTTTTCTAAATTTATAGTTAAGTTTGCATATTTTAATTTGTTAAGTATTTTAATTAGAAGTGAAATGTGATTTTCAAAGGAATTTGTCACACATACGATGTCATCAACGAAACAAAAGACCTTGTTTTCAAATTCGGGCCCGTAAAATAAAATATCTGCTAAACGCTGTTGTGTCGCAGGAGCATTTGTTAAACCAAAAGGCATGGATTTAAATTGAAAAGTTCCACGTGACGGAATGTAAAAAGCAGTTTTACAACGGTCCTCTGCCCTTATTGACGTCTGCCAGAAACATTTAGATATATCTAAACTAGTTAGGTACTTAGCGTCTCTCAAGTTATCCAGAATCTCAGAGATATAAGGCAAATTGTACGCGTCTTTTTTTGTTACCGAATTTAGTTTACGGCTGTCGAGACAAAAACGCAATTCACCATTTTTTTTAGGCGTTAAAATGACGGGATTAGACCAAGGCTTTCAGATGGTTCAATGACATCTTCTGCCAACATTGCATCGACATGTTTTAACAAAATACGCTGTTTATCGGGAGACATACGATAGTATCGCTGACGAATAGGTGGACTATCACCTGTATCAATCGAATGAGTAATGAGTGAAGTTCGGCCGAGCCCTCGCCGTTCATAAGATATATCGGTGAATTGGGCGATGATGTCGTTAGCAGTAGCTCTCTGCTCATCAGACAAATGATCAAAAGATACCAAGTGACTGGTAGAACTAGGCTGTAGTTCCGAAACAACAACGTCGTTATTATTTTTCGTGAGTAAAATAGATTCCAATTGATCAGGGAACAACCCAAAACCCCTCCAGAAATCCATACCAAGGATTAAAGTTTTCTTAATACCCGGTACAATATGAGTAACAAGAGAAATAATTTTATTTTGAAATTCAAAAGGAAGTACCACTGAGCCAAGTGAAGAATATTTGTCGCCACCAGCGGTGATAAAATCCAGAGGTTTAGAATGTAATAATTTAGATTTATCCAAAAAAAGTTTGTGGGAATTATTACCCAAAATAGTTACACATGAACCAGTGTCTAGTAAACCAACAGTGTTCTTCCCGTTAACCGTAACGGGGATAAATGGAGTATAATTAATGTTAGAATTAACGATTGAGGAAAGTTGATATGAATTGAAAAATTTAGATACATAATTTAGCCAATTATGCCATTCATTTTTACATGTTTTCACAATTACTTTTGATTTTCCCCAACCGTATTTTTTACGTTTTTTGAATTTTTATTAGTTTTATTGTTACAACTAGGACAGTCTAAAACTCGATAGCCAGGTAATCCGCATTTAAAACAAACCAAAAAACGAGGTTGACGACAATATTTTAAAGAATGTGAATCTGTTCTGCATCTCGGACAGTATAATTTAGGTATAGCAGTACTAGTGACAGAAACAGCATTGACGCTCGGTTCAGCAGAATTACTATTTTCTGTCGAACATTGATCTGTATTTAAAACATTGTAAGTAGGTTTAAAGTACTTATGTTTTTTGTAAGAATTATTGCTATAAGAAGTTTTTTTCGAATTCGTATCATTGGGATATCTATAAGCAAAATCTGGCGCTAGAGTATTGGCAGTAATTTTAGGTGGTTCCGAAAATTCCTTGCTACGACTGTCATACTTCTCAAAATTTCTACAAACACTAATTAAAGAAGGAATATCCACAATATTGCCAGTTAAGAGTGAATTTGTATAACACGGCCTGATATTATTTAATAGTATTTCTAATTTAATAGACTCGCTGATGGGTACGTCCAGACAGGAAAATAACCCTTGCATTTTAGATACATAGATGGTTATGTTCTCTTTTTCACCTTGAGTACGAGCCCTAATTTCCGACATTAATTTAAAGTCATAGTTATGAGGACTGAAATCGCGTTTTAACAAAATACACAAATCCTTCCAGGAACGAACACTATCTTTAATTGAACGAAACCAATGCAAAGCATCATCACAAAATACCTCAAAAGCAAAAGAAAATATTCTATCTTCGGGTATACCTCGACACGACATGAACTCGTCAACCTTCTGAATAAACGCCCTCACACAGGTTCGACCGCTATATTTAAACTTGCAGATTTCAGAAAACATTTTGCGTTCATTTATAAAATCCACGTGTTGAACTTCACGTGGTAATGAACACGTTGGCTCGACCACATGACACGGTACATTGGTAGGAACCGACCACGTGGTAAAAGATGCTAAGATTTTATAATTAGCGTGAAACATATCCCATACAACTTGAATTGATGATTTATCAGTAAGCAACGAAGTATCTATTCTTGATAATCTATGAAAAACATGATGCATAATAGATTCCGATCTAACAAACAGGTTTTTATCATAATGAGTTTGCAAAGTCAAAAGGTTATTTGAAACGCGCAACAATGAGCCATTACATGCGGTAATATCAACATCTGGCGAAAAGCACGACGATATTATTTCATCAAATGCCAGGTCTGACAATTTAGCAATTTGTTTACGCAATTCCTCAACCGTAATTGATTTTTCAGGCACAACACCACCTCTTACAAGCACTTCATATTCGAGCTCAGCCTTACTTAAATGATTAAATTTGATAGCATAAGCCATATTTAAAAAAAAATTGATTGGGAATTACGCATACAAAGATACACAATTATTTGAAAAAAAATGAATCCGTCCAAAAGGTGATAAGAATGTGTTTCTTTTTTTTTTTTTTTTTTTTTTAAATCAAAAACATAAGCACATAAAAGTAGAAGTTTTTGTAGGTTATTTAAAACACGAGGTGAAATAAGTGAGATAATAGAATAAAAAAAAACACCGTACGCACCTTTCGGACGAAGAAAAGAAATATACACAGAAATAACACACAATTAAATAACTGCCAAGACTTAACCAAACCATGTACCATATAACCTCTATTGTTGGGCGCCGCTGTAACGTGGTCTACAAATGACTAGTTAGGTAGGCAGAATAAATAGAAACAATCGATAGATTAACAAAGGTATTATTATTCTATATATTTATATCTATTAAATACAAGGTAGTCTCAAGGCGTAGGTTGGTAGGTAGGTAAGTGGTTTGGTAAGTCCTGGGCAGCGAAGTGAGGAACACTTAACTCGGCGCTGGTGACCGCAGGCAAGAAGGGCGCGACGCGCACGCAGGTCCTTTATATACCCCACAGGGGTCTGCAGTGGGGGGCGCATCTTGAGGTTGCGGTGGCCGTGCGGTTGCGACGTCACACCCAACATAGTGAATAACTATTTATAAGAAAAGGCTTTTGATAAACCATAATCACGTCTAGTATGATAATTTTTATTTAATAAAATAAAGGCATACAATCAATATTCACGTTGGTAAAAATGCATCAACGTCTATAAAAATACTTAACGCTAAATTTATCAGTAGTTAGTAGTGGTTGGTGGTCGGATTTAATACCGCGTAAGTACGTCAACACCTAAATGTGCTTACTCTGCAATTGTCGCCAGCAACCAGCAAAAAGGGGGCAAGCAGAAGCATTGAGAGCCCGAACTAAAGGACTCAAAACGGGTTCCTGAGGTGGATAAGGAAGGCTTCGTCAAGGTTGTGAAGAAGAAGAAGAAGAAGATGCACGCTCCTAAGAACCGGTTTGGTACCGCACCGACCAGCCCAAACCATCTATTGCGTCTTGCTTTACCAACGACACTGCTGTATGTGTCGCGTTTACATTACTCCACGAAAGAAGAGGAGATTGCGCAGTACATCAGCGTGAAGACAAATTTCACGTTGAGGGTCGAACGGTTGTAGTCACGCCGTAATGTGAATTTTAATTCTTTTGTGGTGAGTTCCGACCGAACATCTGGGGATCTTCACAAATGAAAAATTTTGGCCGAGAGGTGTAGTTTACCGGCGATTCCGGGGCAGCCTATCCGACACCACGCGTCACATGTTGCCGACGAAACGTGTCAAATAGTTATAGTGTTATAATTAAGTATATTTATCGTACTTATATTTTATAATATAGGCCATGATGCCTGAATCAAATAAATAAATAAAATAATATACTCGTATTTTCTCTATTTTATTTGTCCAGGTGAAATGACTCTAAGGCAAAACGGCCGTAACAAACAGATACTGCGTAAGCTCCAGTATTGTATTTTTCTATATTTTGGATTACTAAAAGAATATAATTTAAAATACCCAGACTGAAATATTAATGGCCTGCAAATTCATTCGCCCAGAAAAATACGCACAAAAGTAGTCGATGACAAAGGCGAGTGGGAGCAGCTCGGCGCGGCGCGGTGCGGGCGTGAGGCGTGATCGCTCCGCGGTTTACTCCACACTTATTCTTTTGAACTCCCTCGGGCAGCTTATCATATTACAATCGTCTTATACTTATTTATCGTAATATTTCGTTTGAAAAATCTTACGTAACGCGATACGACTAATTCAAACCGCGGAGCACTTGTGAACGGAATAAAGTGGAGATTTAAAGCGATAATTTATGAAAGGAACGACGCGGCGCGGCCAGAATATTCTGCTGCTCTTAGATATTTTTCAGTCGCCCCTTCGTCTATTGAATGCGGAGCTTGGCGGGCGTGTGCGGGGTGTGAGAAATGGAGGCGGGGGTGGGTATGCTGCGTCAGCAACATCTCGGTGCGCCGCAGACATATGACGAGTGACGACGACGGCTTTTTATTGTGGACTCCGCGGAAATTACTGTGTGTAAGATCATCGGTTTGGAAAAATACCCCAAGAGAAAACATTGTACTGAATCTTTTGTTTATTTTAGTTATGTATTTATGAAACACTGTAACATCAAGTAACTATTTAGCAATTAGGCTTATCAGAGCTTAATGGAATGAGAACTATCACATTATTTGTATTTAATCGACATGCAAACGGGCACAGTCTAGTCTACCAGGCTGTTTCTCAGTGGAAACTACAGACATCATTAATACGCAAAAGATTTCGACCCATAATAAATAAATAAAATATTATCTCACCACCTAACTGTTCTGCTCCCTGCCTCATGCTTATTCACAAGAGCTTTACCACCACATTGTTAATTCAAAACACATATCATTAAGCTGCAGTACCCCACAGGATAGGCAATAACATTATCTCGTGATTTAAATGAAAGCTGTTCTGCGATGTTATGAGAATGAGTTATGATGTTGGCATGAGTAGTGATTAGTTGTGTTAATGGTATGTTTGAACGATGGCATCGCACAGAAAATGCGATGTTTCTATTAGCGATTGCGATGGGCGCATTTCTATTTATTGCGGAGTTTGTGCAATACCTAATTGCCTAATTGAGCTTTGTGTAAGGAATGTTAATGTGTGTTGGTGCAGGAATTTAGTATTCAATGAGCATAAACGATGGTGACAAGCGTTGAACATTAAAGTGGTCATTTTGTCATCGTGTGTCGAATAAATTTGGCGAAGTGATTATTCAGGCAAAATGATGGAAATACTCCCTTTGTGATGGTTCTAAAACATTTCGGTCTTTAACTCGTTCCCGTTTGATTATAAATAAATAAGATTTTCTTGCGACCTAAAATATAACATACAAGAACGTTAGATATATTTATAAATCTTTTCACAGCACAGTACATTTTTAATACTTCAAACAAAGTACAATCGGAGCAAAACAAAAAGCTTTACTCGTGTTAAATGTTAAATGACATCACCAAAACGTACGCTAATCCACGTCTACTTCAAATATTAACTTTGTTTTAATAAATCACCGCCCCGTCCCTTTCCCCGCACCCTTCACCCCATGCACCCTTCAATCTTGGCCCTGAGGGAAAACCGCATCGAGAATTCCGTACAGTAAATGAGCCCCGGAATTATGGCCACCTTTGAACCGTGTTTAAATACTGCGGGCAATTAAAATCAAAAGATTAACTCATAAATGTTGAACTCAAAGAAACTGTTGGTCCAATATTCAATATTAAGAGTCGGCAGCTCTTAAGGAAATAACTTCAAGGTAGTTGAAAAATCACCAAATCCTTCCAATAATACTGTATTCTGGTTTTACGGTGAAGTTAAAACTAGAAGAGGCAGTATTATTTTGTATGGCGAGCGGGCGCTGTGAATTTACCGCAATTAGGTATTGTACTCTAATAAAATATACATCAAAGTATTACTTACAGTCACTAGATCACAGTGGTAATATTTGCTTCCAAATGTTTAACCGGAATATTGAGAAATTAGCTAAAACTTAAACCAGCACCTAAACTAAAAAAACATTTTTAGTGTGAGTTTACTGTTCCGAATGATAGACTATCTTTACGAACAAAAAGTAATTATATCATGCTTTTTTATTTTTGATCGAATTTCCACACAAATAAGATCATGGTATAAGGATAACAGGTATGCTAAACTCAGACAAATGCCGCTATATTTGTGCCAGGTTCAATGATATAATGTGACATTCGCGGCACACGATACTCGACTGCTATCGTAAAACCATATGCGTCATCGATCATGGAAAATGAGATTTGCGTTTCGTTCTACGCTGATTACAACTTAACAAAACACATTGAATAATATTAATAATAATGTAAAAATATTATTATACTTATATATTTAAATAATATATACCTATTTGTTCTTTGTTCCTTAACACGATTGTAGCGTTTATGCTTTTCAAGGAAACAACGATTTACTGAACGTAAATACAGTACTTTTATTTTACAATTTATGATTTCGTTTTTTTTTTAATCTTTTTAATTGATGGAAATGATTTATTTTATTTAAGGAAATAAAAAGAAAAGAAAACAAAATGGTACAAACTTAGTGATTTCGTTTGTATTTGTATGATTGTCCTGAAAAATAAGTTATTATTTAAGAATATAATTCCTTTATTGAATATACCGAAAATCTTAGAAAAGAGAAATAATCTAAGATAGCCCGAATTCAACTGTGTCTTCACACTTCACTTAACATCATTGCTTGTTTTAAGTGTTGTAATCAACATTTTATGGTTGCAACTGACATGTGGTTGTTGCGGTTATTGTCCTGCCAGACATGAAATCAATTGGTGGCTTCTGATGGAGCCATCATTGCAATCAACATTTTATGAATGGATTTTTAATTGTCTCATGTTTTAAAATACTTAACAACGTAATAAAATAATATTACAGATGAATCAAAAATAAATATATAGATGGTAGAGCAGTGGGCCGCAAATTAAATGTCACGTCAAGTACCTGCTCTGATTGATCACGCTCAAGTGTGGAGCTCGCCGATTGGTCGATAAAGTGCAGCACAGGTAACTCCAGCCAACTACACTACCGCCTAGATGTTTGATTTTATCTATACCTGTTGTATTGCCTTTAGTTCTAATATCTGTATTCAGTACCACGCCAGGACTTTCACGTAAAACCTTAAATTATCAGCGATATCGAAGCAATGAATAGTGTGATACAGTTTCAAGTCACGTGTGATGAATTCATAACTATGATTCTGGATACGAAGTATTTAACGTAACATGCCATGTTATGAAAAAACTGAGTTTCTCTTGTCTTATAATGAAAAATTATCTGCTGCTACTAACTACTTTATTGATAAACATTATTTTCCTAGCTTTTTCTTATTAAAAACGGTTTTAGCCTAATATAAAAGAATTTATAAAGACCGATTGAAATCACACAATTCTACTCAGTACGGTACAGGATACTATGTTGTACACATGGTTACTCCGTTTTTCAACTTTTAAGCCTGTGATTACTCAATATTACTGTCTAAGATCTTAAAATCAGAACAATAAGATTTTAAAGCACTTCTGTTTGGTAACATAACGTGTTAAGTTATGCCTGTCACACAGAATACAAATGGTGATGTTGAACTGGGCACATGTGCTTCGCTAATGGGCCATTCATTCTGTTCAGAGCGAAGCGAAACGAAGCGGTGCGAAGCAACACTACTTATTCGATTTATTATATGTCGTATATTCATTAACGAGCGAGCCAAATGCACGCCATCTATCGTCATTATTGGTTTGCATTGCATCAACATTTTTAATATCAAGTTACGATAATGTCCGATGTTATGTGCGAACATATTTTTTCATATTCTTTTTATTTCAGCTATTTTTGATCTCTACAATGTACGCATTTAATTGCTCTATTCATAGGGCTATTTTAGTTTTGTTCATGTTTCTGGCCTGGAATTGTAATTACCATCATAAATGCACTATAGTAAGTCGATACTACTTAACATAATATGTATCAATCAATCAAAAAATGACGATAAGACTTTCAATAATTTCAAAACATTTTTTTTAAAGAACATCAACTTTAGCTAAAGACCTAAAGGATACAAATCTTTGGAGCATTATAGATTGGACTTTATCGGCTTATCCGATGAGGTAATTGGTCTGTTTACCCTGGTTTCGACTCGCGGCCGGGCGCGGGCGGTGGTCGCGGTCTGCTCTCGACAACTTTTTCCTTCAGTCGGTTCACCACACACCGCACTCCACCAATACAGAAATAACTTGATCCCTCTGTACAACTTCGCAACATTGCTTTCTTAATCATTTTCTCAAAGTTTTTCGTTGAAAAGTTAGTATGTCTAATCGAGTGATGCTTTATTTCATTCCGAATTAAATTTTATTTGAATTCTTTTTACTCTTTATTAGAATGAAAACACAAAGGTCAATTCAATCACAATAATTAGACAATTCAAGGTTAAATTGTACAAAGTTTACATTTACCCTTTTGCATATCAATAAGAAGGGATTAATGCAATTATTTCAGGTAATTCTTAATAGCACTACTAAGTTGGAATTGACCCCGGTCGATGGCGATAGGCTCACCCCGTATCACATGGCTATTTAACATAAAAACGAAATGTGGGAGTTATACACCATTGCCACACACTTCTGGGTTATACCGGGGTAATCTTATGTTCATTGATAAATCTGAGTCGTTTGTTATCGACGCGGGTGTAGCCGGGAGACGCTGTTAGTTTGTTTATCCTTGACACTATAGAAACGGTGCATCTCCTCAATTGCTTGTGCCAATCCGTGTCTATAATGCACAAATAGCACCTGAGTGCAGCAATCAAGCTATATTCGGATTGGGTGCAACAATTAAATGGCGGATCGAGTGAGCGGCGTGTTTGCGAACTAATCTGCGTAATCCTTTACTATTGCCCGATTGCCGCAATCGCTGCCAGTGCCTGCCATGTGGAACTGCTAATTGCACAAATCTGCATCGGTTTGAATCTACTGTAGTAAATGTTATTCAATTTCATGACAATATTATAATCAAAATGCCACTATGAATCAACAACATAATTGTGTATAAATTACGTTTTATACTGTGACGTGACTTTGTTTGCAACTTTTTTTTATAATCCTTAAAACAAACATGATCCAAATTTCATTTTTAGTGATCGTTTTTAACTGTATTAGAGCCACAAACACAACTTTGAGAAATTATGCGGCAAGTAGGCAAACTATTTTATGTTATATTCTTATTTGGTCCCACTGCGGCAAGTCTGGTTGAAATCAACAGTATGGAAAGTGTTCACATTTTATTTTTAAATTTGATTTAACTGCCTTTAATAAATCAGGAAATTCAACGTAGACCTCGTTTCACCCCGATACTAGCGAACTAATGTTGAAACTAATAGCGTATCTCATTTAATATAAACGAGTTCTAGAAATAAGGCTGACCGGTGCTTAACGGAACGAAGTTTTAATCTCCGCGGCAGCGTGTAAATCTCTTGGAGGGCGTTTATCTCCGCGGAGGCAGTGCTTGTTCACGGACGACAAGCGGGAGCGGGTGCGTAGGCGGGTGAGTTTTTTACATTAGCCACCAAGCATTTGAGTGACTGTGACATGTTGCCAGAGGTTGTAAATATTTTGCCGCTTTACAAAAACGATTGTCGGTTAATATCGTTTGAAATGTCAAGTTCAACCCGATTCAACTTGTTTAAAGCCACGGGTGAATCACGCTCTCAGCTATCGGTGTGACATTTGAAATTGCTGCGTTTTGTAGGTGTATACTTGCCTATTAATAGTAGATGCCCGAGTGCCATAATTTCATGCGAATGTAATATGGGGTTTACTTTAATATTATTAAGATTTAAAAATTTTTTTAGACAAATCATATCTTAAACTCAAAAATGCAGTATAATTCGAGGCCTTTTTGTCTAAACTGCTTAAATCATCAATTGAAATACATACAAACTGAAAAATTAAAATAATAGTTTTGAAAAATGGGCGCCAACAAACATTTATTTTAGTGTATAAGATATGATTTGTCAATAGACAAAAACTTAATAATATTAAGGTAAACCCATATTACTTTTGTATGAAAAACAGCCAAGCAATTGCTCCCCCTTAATGAGGTCGTTTTATGGCCGCGCTCGCTTCCGCTACCGCAAGTTAATGTGAACACGCACGTAGAGGGGTACGTACCGGCGCGGGGGGAAGTTTCTTGTTTATTCTATCTACGCTGAAACTCCTACGCGGTGGCTTTAGAGATCCTTACCTGGAAAAAACGAAATAAAGTTAGTCTTTATTACTTAACAGGATTTGCCATAGGATAAAACAATTGTAATTGAAATTGTATAGATGAATAGATAGATAGAAAATTATTTATTGTACACACAGATTAAATTCAATTTATAGAGGAGTTATCTAAGTATATACACAATGGGCGGCCATATCACTATTAAATAATCTCTTCCAGGAAACCTTTGAATGAGTTAATATACATATTAGTCAGTGGTATGGTTTAAAATTTAAAAAATACTTAAAACTAACATAAATTATGTATAAGTATATGTTTACAAAACTATAAATATAAACAATGTTTACATACATACATACACTTAGAAATATTGTGTCCATATTATTTAAAATAAATATATATAACATAACAAAACATAACATCACGCCTTTATTACCGAGAAGTGTGTGGCAGAGGTGTACAACACCCACACTTCACCTGTTATGTTTAGGTACCATGGGATAGGGGGTGAGCCTATCGCCATCCACCGGTCACAATTGCAACTTGCCACCTGCGACCCGGGAATCGCACCCGAGACCTCGCGGTGAGAGACGCATACGCTGACCACTAGACCATCGAGGCAGTTAATAAATATATAATTATGTTTGTAATGTATACACATAATAAATATAATTGTAATATATAAATATAAACATAATTCAGAAAACATTATAAAATGCTGACTTAAGTTTTGCTAACTATTATCTTCTAGTGAAAAGGTAAAAAAATTGCGTCCAAGAAAAGCATAAGTTTTTAGTCTTGGCAATAGCAACGGTTGCTAAATCGTAATTTAAGAGTTTCAGTAACATGTAGCCGTGATAGAATAATGACTTGAGCAATAAGCAATATTATTACGGAACCCACAGTATACAGATTAAACTCCCATTTACCTAAATTTTACACTTACAGCTCTTAGCCCAGCACGAGGCTATCTTATACAGTAAATATTAAATAATATTGAGTCAGTGCTTGCGTAAGTGCCTTTATACACTCGCCGTAATTACATGTAACGGTTAAATATGCATGGAGTGAATTTATGGAGAAGCGAGTTTGGCTTGTGAGCATAGGGCCTAAGCTTAACTAGATTTATACTCGTTAATTTAATTAGTAGTGTTCCTTTGGATTAAGATACGATTAAGTGCTTTGTCCAGTTACTAATGCTGAGTTAGGGACATTTTAATGGTAGTTAAGATAATTAGAATCCTTAGGCTTTAAGATTCTGTCCAAGCATGACTCAAAAAATACTTTTATGAATATTTTATTGAATTCTATTTAAATTATTTAGCAGAGTCTTAAAAGAAAGCATCAAAGATATTTGAACGTGGAATATTAAAACTGTCCACAATATTAAGAGAAGTCCCAAAAATAAATTACATCACTCGCCTACTTCATTGAGTTACAGATGACAGTGCAGTGATATCCAAAACCCAGAAGTTGTATGACGGATTGCAAATTAAAGCGCGCCGCCCTTTGGCGTGTCGCCCCCACCACCGCCGCGGGACCCCAGACAAATTGGATTTTTGTTTGTTATACACTGACGACCAACGACCGACGAGACGTGCGCCGACGTCAAGAAATAGGTTAATGAAGTACTGTCGCTGTATGCTCACGTGTAGTGACGGTTTTCAAACGAGGCTAAATTTTTCAAATTTGCTTCTTTTTGCATCAGAGCAGAGTTCGTTACGAAAAGTGTTGCTTTAAGTGATGTCAGTGTATTAACAAGTTTTAGAATAGAACCATAGGCTTGTTTATATCCTGCTACCTTTCCACTCAAAAACCACGAAACAAAAGAACCAAACGTTAGTTATTTTGCTTTCTAGGTTTTGCAGTTATAGATTATTAGTATTTAGGTTTAGTTACGAGGAAATTCACGTCCGTGGTGTAATGGCTAGGTTTTTAATCCACGATCTCTCGATCATAAAACTGATGCCATATCCACTTATGGCCGCTTAAAGTTTAATTTTGGACTTTGACTATACAAACAGTCCTCTGTTAGCAAGGTACTGTCATAACTATTCACGGGTTTGACAATAAATGATGACTGAAGTTACGTCGCTTTGTCTGCTACATCCATTGTTTTGTATAAAACAAAGGTTGAATAAAATATGACAGTGTTCGGATGCCGCGATGCATATGACTGGGGCAGTGACCCGCGAGAATGGAGCCATTCGGTTGAGTTTATAGTATTTAATCGATCGTGTGCCAAGTGAATCTGTGATTGTTTCATAACGCAGAATGTTGCGTTTGTGAATGACGTGAATCAATCAGAGATAAATGTTACTCTTTTGCGTTCGAGCTATTGGCATGAGACTGATGAAGGTTGCACTTGTCGAGCAGAGGGAAAACGAATAATTAAAATTATATTCAGTAGATTTTGTATTTGTTATGCTTCCTTATGCATTTGTCATCCAGATGCGTTATATATGCGCAAATATTTTGGTATCATAAACCATCACTTAGCAAAATATGGGTTTAGGGACTAAGCTGTACACAAATACAGTTTTCAGTGCACTAGTTGAATTGACTTACGATCAAACTGAAAATACTCTGGGTGTCGAATGTATTTGAGTTCATGACTTAACAACAAAGAAACAGTTGTAATGTTGTCAAATAATAAAAAGGTAAAGCAGCTATTTGTCGTCCCACTTGTGGGCAAAAAGCTCAGCATTTCCCCGAACGTTTTACCTAAAAAGTTATCCACATAATAAGATACGGCCTCCACTTGTGTACCGTCCAAATTACAACGACCGCCAATTTGTGTGGCATCGTCAAAATAAAACTTTGTGTAAAGAGCTCTGTTTGTACAATGTGAACGGAATAATCTCCTAGGGTCACGGGCACCTGTGCTGCCTAAATAATCCGAGGAACCCGGGATTTGGGTACCAGGCCAGAGGGAGCGGGGTACACGCGGGAGGGAGGGAGGAGTTTAGGTTTTTTACTGTGCGCGTTTCACGGATTCACGTCACGCACCCACGCGGATTCATTTCACGAGGCGGCCTTTTTATAATTTAATCTTATACCTTGTTACAATCAAAATGATAAAAGGGCGCGCGCGACGCAGCCGAATATTCATGAGTGGCGTTTTTCTGTGTCGCTGTTGGTACGAGTACAACAGTACAAGTACAGTACACGTATTGTACGGGGTGGAGAAGGCGAGGCGCGCAAATTGGAGGCCAGTGGTCCGACTCGCGTACGAGTTAATTCCATTCGGCAAATTGCTCAGTAAATAACGAGCCAGCCGTCGGACACATAATAGTTTTCCAATTTGTTCGTCGCTCTTATAATTTCATTGGTTTTTGATGGCGACGCTTTGTGCCTAACGAACCGCTCGTGATCAATGTTTTATTTCCTGAGTACGTCGCCGCGTCGCGGGTCGCACCCTTAATCGCGAATTTATTGAGAAACACTTCACACAAAGGATTGAGTGGGTGTAATGTGAGTGATGGCCATTGAATAGACGTTGATTTTGATTGAGCTGTAGTGTTCTCTAGATATTGAGCCCACTTTCTTATTGGATATTTTAAGCACGACTTTAGTTATAGAGAACAAGTATATCAATAATTCTTTGAGTGGGTATCAAATCCTATTCAGCCAGGCATCTTTGCCTTATTTCTATGTGGGCGTTATTATTAACATAGTTTCTGAGAGAAGAATATTTGTAGGCTTCTAATGAATCAGATCTATTTAATTGAATATTTAGCTCTAGCAAATAATAAAATTAACAAGGCACAATTACATTTTATTTTTTTTTTTCCCAAAATCAGGTACCAAATGTGAGCATCATCTGTTCTTGCTTATGACATTAACCAAGTCTTTGCGCCGTTATAATCTAATCTAGTCTCTGCCCGAGTATTTGCAATCACATTACTTTCCATTACGGGGCGATGGCGCGAAGCTTTCCAACACGTCATCTTAAGACGGTAATGGACGGCACAACATCTCTTTATGTCGTTAACACGATAAACATGACTAGCGCTAATGCGGCATTAGTACACGGTAATCACAAATATTACGCGATAAGATTTAGCTCATTATGAGTGTTTGTATGTAATATGTTAGGAATAATTATTTTAGAAATATGTGTCGTAATATGGGTTGTATTATCTCGTGTAATATTGTTTACACGTTGTACGATCATAATGTACATGTATAAAACTAGTTTTGTCTTATTATTATATAATAGATACAGAAATAAGTAGTAGAAATTATTATTAAAGAATCATACAGACCAGCTACAACATACTTGATTAGTCGTTCTGTGCAAATAAAATATTTTTTTTTAAACGTCGTGATCTATTTTAATCTCAGTTTTGTCTAAACATTTCATTCCATTCTCTTAGCATTTATTTTCACTTAACCCAAATATCTGAAATAGCTTTCTCAAGACGCTGCAAATAAAATAAAGATTCAAATGGCTTTGATGCAGAACCTCGCGAACCTCACAAAGCTCAGCGTTAGTGGAAATAAAGCGCTTATTCTAATAGCATTAGTGGTGTCCCGTGCCGTTAAAGTATGAAGCTGGTGTGTCGGTGGCACGGTACGGCAGGGTACGGTTCAGTCAGCAAATGAAAGCTTATGACAATTCTTGCTCTTTGAATTACTGAAACTAATACTGAACAGATTTAGATAGTAAATAGTTTACAAGTAGCTACATAATGTGAGTGGAGCCACGGGTAGAAGCTATAATTATGGGCAAACTTCTTGAGCATTAGGTGACGTGGTAGGGGAAAGTTTGCGCATCGTACACTTACAATTTATGAGTTTACTGATAACAATTTGTAAGATACTGAGAGTATCTTGTAGTTTTAATTAATAAATAATTTGTATATCGGCAACTCAACAAATAACATGTTAAATATCCCGAAATAAAATGCTCAAGAAGTTTGCCCATAATTGTAGTGTTGAGGTTTTAGGATTTACGGGGGCTTTTATTGGTAATAAAAGAGATTTTCTGTGCACAAAACAAACTTCTATAATTTTCCCGATCACATAGATGACAACCAACAAACGAACGTTGTCAATACCATTAACAATAGAATATAGAAACTTATGATAGATATACAAACAGGTTGTATCATATAAAATTATTTCTATATTCAACAGCTAGTATTTTATATTATACTTAAGTCACATTTTGAGGCTCCACCAATACAAAGCATCGATAACACAAAAGGTTTTCATAATTAATACAAAAACGGTCACAGGAAATATTTTGTGACACTTATTTCTTAGAATTAGATAATTGCCTGGTTTTGATTTCATAATGAGGTTTCACAAATAACTGCAAGCTATTTAAAAGTCGCAGTCGACAAGGAAGGGATATTTTTAGGCATATAAATATAAATATATCTCACAACTTACACACATCGACATCTAGTCCCAAACTAAGCAGAGCTTGTACTATGGGTACTAGAATAACTGATACTAATACTTATACACTTTTCTTTTGTAAATACATACTTATTATAAATAGAAACACCCAGACTAAGACAAACCCCCATGTTCATGCACACAAAGATTTGTCTTAAGCGGGAACCCGCGACCTCGGCGTCGCAGGCAGGTGCACTACCCACAACGCCGTCCGGTCGTCATATATATATACCTATATATATAGTTAACATACTTCGGGCATTGACGCTGAAGCTTGCTTCCAACTGCAAGCCCTATTAATATACATAATAATTTTAATAGAACATTGAAACACAGTCTAGTTCATCGATCTTTTAACCGATAACGCTAAAAAGTGGTACATATTTTTTTCATAATGATACATTTTATTGCAGCATTTGTGGTTAAGTATTTGTTTAAAAGTTCGAGATACATAATGTATACACTGCCGTATCACCGCTAACCAGCCGCTCAAATAATAATGCTAGAGAGCTCCAATTTGATGATCAGACTTCAAAATTATTGTTTCGTGAGGTAATAAATAGTAGGCCTAAGATGTAGCGATGTATAACCGGATTATTGAAATTAATTTAAGAAGTAATAGCCACAAACCACAAAGTCGTTTGCCACATACATCTAAAATATCTTTATTAAATTTTATTTTATCCTCAAGTTTTGTGCTTCGCAATATAACTGTGTGATCTAAAATCAGTCCACGGTCACAAACCGGAGCGGCCACAGAAAGTCGGAATAATTAAAAGCTCGTTAAAGTGGACGTCGCGTTTAATGAAAAACCCGAATTATGTGATCCAATTAAAGAGCCTGAAACATCGACGACGGTATTTAAACGATTTACGTATTGAGAATTACAAATCAAATATGTATATTGCATAGTTTAAAAGTTTTGAATAGCTGTTTTTTTTCTTTATATAACGTATGTAGCATGACGAGTAGTCCACTTAATGGTAAGTGGTAATTACAACCCATAGACAATAATGGATGTGAACAATCCACAAAAAAAGTTAGATGCACCGCTTTATCTAAAGACTACCACATGTGCCAGTTATTTCAAAACTTGATCTGACCACCGAACCTGAACACAGTAATGCAAGTGTTACTATCTAGTTGCAGGTTAAAAGTGAGACATTGGTGACGGTGATAAGAGCAATGTACTTGTTAAGTTATATGAATGTATTTTTATCATAATTTGTAATCATAGAATTGTAAAAAAAGTTACAACTAACCAGATAATTTCCTTTTTGTAATATTTCTACGAATGTACATGCTCGTTTATTTAAATTCGTGGAATTTCATAAATGAATGTCCACTTAAACAAAATACAATAGCTTAAATGGACCAATTCGTTTTCTTAAGTAAGGTCATAACATCACGCCTATATTACTCGTCAAGTTTAGGTCCCATGGAATAGGGGGTGAGCCTATCGCCATCAAACGGCCGCAATTCCAACTCCGTGCTGCTATTGCGAATATCCTGACAGAAAGTTCACAAATAACACCTCGCGGTGAGAGGGGGCATACGCTAACCACTAGATCATCGAGGCAGTTCATAATATACAGCTGTAGGTGAAATAGTCTATTCCTAGCTCTCTATCTCACGACAACTACAAAAACACGTACAATAGTAGCACCTCCCAGCCATTGGTGGTATTAACAAATAGAGCATTAACCAATGTTATGCCGCACAATTGAATTACACGTCACAGCTGTTTGTGCTAACGAATAGCTACGGCGTAGCGAGGTGCTACGACACGTAGCCGCTGTAGCGCTGCGGCTACGGCGCACGTACCGATGGAATTCAAAGGAAATTCGATGGTTCATGTTGATTAATTTTCATTATTAGATTTGTCAAGTGTTTTTGTTTACATGTATAATTATGTAATATTGATAAATATTAAGAGCATGTGTCACAAACGTCAAGTTAATGGTACTCAAAGGATAAAATGTAACAGAAACAAATTGAAGTTACAGCTGCACACAATTTTACTCAACCACACATAGCGCTAGAAAGAGCCTTAATAATAGCTGTCCTGCATACTTAAACATTTCCAGTGGGGCATGCCCAATAGTGATCGGGCATGGGTCTCTTTTCACTTATGGCTATAGGGCTAGGCATTAGTCTACCACGCTGCCGTGCACGATCCCTCGAGTACCTGAGGCACTCTCAGCTATGCAGGTTTCCTCACGATGTTTTGATAAATACACACAACCTATTGCAAAAAGAAGCTAAAGAAAAAAAAATATCTTCAGAGAGACGAATCTTATCGATTTATTGGACAGATTTGTGTGCCATGGGTTTGAACCCCAGACCTACGAATTAGCAGTCCTACTGTGTCTCACTATCGCTGCTTTACACCTTAAAACAAGATTCAAGTTAAAACATTTAATACCTCTTTGCGTTTACAAACGTCTACCTCCCTCGTCTACCTCCACACTACTGACCCAGAAAAAAATGATCCATCTATCTAAAGCGTTCATTAATTTCACAAACAAATTGATCAACGAATAATGCCGCGAATCATCATTAAATTATCGTTAAAGGCTATTTGTCTCCGTCACTATCACAGCTCTAATTCGTACCTGACGTTTTATTTGAAATGTCTGCAGAATTTTTCATTCGCGTCATATATTTGTCTGAAACTTTCAAGCACTATGCAGTATGTTAGAATGTAGAAACTCTGAGTGGTACGTCGTACCAAGATATGAATGGAGACGTTACGAGTTTTAATGCTACCGATATTTTAAAATGAAAATGATTGTATATTTTTTGCAGAGTCTGAAAATTACCCCAAAATCTATGTTGATCATGAAGGTAGTAAGTGTATCAGATGGAATATCAAGTAATATAACATCACGCCTAATATACCCAGAAGGGTGTGGCAGAGGTGTACATCACACACATGTCACCTGTTATGTTTAAGTCCCGTGACGCGTGGTTTTATTCATTATCCAAATTTTATAATTTTGCTTAAGAATCAGGAGCAACTTTAGCACATACATATTTATGTACATTTACGCTCTAGTTTCAGTTCTTTTAAGTAAAAGTTTTTAAAGTGTGTTGCCAAATCTGCTCAGCTATTTCCATTAATGAGGTGGATGTGTATGCAATATGCAAATAGTAACGTGTGCGAGGTGTGGGGTGCACTGCGGGTGGAGGGGGGCAGGGGTGGAGGGGTACAATGGACATTCTCGTCACGCGCCGCGATTGCCCACTTTTGGGGTTTACGACAACCGCCATGCACGGGGCGAAGGACCACTACTACCATTATACATGTTATAGACAAAAGAAGACCTATAAAAATCTCAGTTATAAATACTTCATGAAATCTCATGGACATCGCACACTGTAACGGTCCTGTTCCCGCACGCCAAGGCATTATCATTCAATATTACGTCCTGCGTCAAAGGTCACGAGATTCTTTGTCACTAAACTGGTTTTAACCCAGCTTTATCATATTATAAGTAAAATTGATATTTTCATGTTGTGTATGTATGATATTTTTTTTCATACATATACAATTTTTAATCCTATCTTCATCATTAATTTACACCCTAAATATAATTCAAGAACTTTCACCTAATTAATAAACAATTACACCTTCTGTAAATCCGCGTATTGTGGCCAAAGGTTACCCCGGCAGGGCTCGGGAAGGGTAGCGCCGGGGGTGCGAGACGCGCGGGGTGCCGGGGTAAGGTCGTCGGGTCCGTGTTATTGCTTATTGCACACATAAATAGGGCGGAGTGCGCCGCGCGAGTACGTGCCGGTGCCCAGCGACCGGTGACCGCCGTATGGGGAATGCTCAAATGCTCACACCGGGAACTGGCTTTCAATCACAAAGACTTGTGAGTCCTATCGAACCTTTGTATTGACTATAGAAGTTCTAGAACAATTTGAAAACGTTTGATTTTGCCATATTTGGTCTATCTAGCAGGTTCACTACAGTATACAGTTCATTACAACTGCTGATAGCAATTAAATAAATTTGTAGTTAAAATTGTGATTAAGGTAAGATTAATGTACTATTTAATTATTACTGTACTTTTCGTTAGCTGAAGAGATCTTACATTTCATAGAATAAACTATTCATTTCGTAAGCTACTTGTATACGTTTTAAATATGTAGGTAGTTATCAATTAACATCAGGTAAATAAAAGTGAGTGTCTCGCAGTATTTTTCTATTAAAAGAATCGTAAACAACAAGCAATAAATACAGCCGAATAATTTATGAAACAACTTTGTTGTTATTCATTCGTTTGTAGATTAAGTTCTTTAGATACAATCAGAGTTTGTAAACACATAAAAATGATTGATGGCTAAAACCATCGGAGCTGTATCGCATCGCAGCGCATCGCAATAAATGGTATGTAAACGATGGATATTAGTTTGGTTTGCGAATGTTTACATTTCGCTATCGATTGTATACATGCAGCTATTCGATAGCTCGCTGTAAACTTGTGTATTTGAACTGAGTCATAGCAGTGAAATATTTCACTTGAATTAGTTAGCAGTGCAAATAAATATCTAAATGTATATTAAATAATATGCGCTTTGTATGCAAAATAAATTTTAACTTAAATGTTCAGAGTTATGCAGAAGTAGGGGCTTTTTAACGAAGAGCTTGTGGCAAAGTTAAAAACGCGCGGTTCGATCGATCTTTCAGGTTAAGCAATGCCTACCGCGGTCGGCCACCGATGGGTGACCATCTTAACAAAACGAGATTTCCTCAATGCCTCGGAGAGCACGTTAAGCCATCGGTATCAGTTGTTATTTGAACATCTATGGCAGCCGTTACGTGTAGTGACAAGATAATCTGACAACTAGTCAATGCGTCATTCAAAATAAAATACGATAAAATATATAAAATTAACAAACTAAATTATCATTACCAAAATTGATTTTCGACGCAGATAATAAAATTTTGTAATATGGACTTTCTTTCGACTCATTTAGGAATGTTTCTTACCAGATTTTTTTTTTAATAAACACGCGTAACTACATATCTCCCACATTACTTTGATGTCGAGAAATAAACCACACTATGGTTTTTTTCACCTAACAGTCCATTAATGTCAGACATCAAAAAATTTTTCTCTAAAATGTCCCTCTTTCTAAATAAATGAATGTTTATAACTTATATTATGTTAAACATAAGCGCCACAAAAAATTGACTACCATCTATGTATAGAGTAACTAGATTTATTGTTTATTGCGTTAGGTTGCGGGGCGCACAGCGGCAGATTTGATTCGGGTCGGTGCGCAGTGAGCGATGGATGTGATAATAGCTGTGACAAGCCGTGCATACACACGACCCTGATGGACACGAGGAACTGTTTATTGAATACCATCCTTTACAACATTAATTATGAAATATCAATACAGAAATACAGGAATGGCATTGATTTGCAAAATGATAATTTAGACCAAATTGTTTAATAGCTTAGTTTTAATTTATGATTAAATTAGTTAGTGAAGCTTACAACCATAGGAGAAGTATATTTGACTGGTATAAATAATAATCCTGGCTGTGTCTGAAATACGCATGAAATATCACTTTCCCTTCTTGCCACAAACATTATTTGTCCCTAGCGTAGTACGTAATCCACCACATCTCTTAGTAATCCAGTGGCTTCACATTAAATATAAGTGTTGTTGCACTGTATGAGATGTGGCGCTGGTGAGCTGACAGACACATGAGATATGCCTTAAGTGGGACATCGCGTGTAATCTGCGAGCGGTGTAAGAGGCCGCCAGCTAATCTTCGTTATTTGTCACCCGCACCGCCCGCGCTGGCAGCACGGAGCCACACGGCGGAGGTCACAGACACGGCATATGCTCAAGACAATAGCATTCCTGTCCTTTTCTTGTTGCAGTCTCAGGTTCTTACGTAACAATGGAACGTCGCCCAACAACGTACCTATGCTTTTTGTACGATTCTCTAGTGCTTTTTGTCTGGACCTCTTAATGTTTAAGTAAAAGTTATCTCCAGGTAATGCTGTGTGGACTTTTTGTTTTTGTTACCTGGGTTGTTTATTTTACAAAGTCACGCATATAAAAACAGAGAATCTTTTGCTTCATACAATAAAATAAATGAAAAATCTAAAGTTTAGAAACCGTAGCCATGGTTTACTTTTCTTATCCTCTATATTTTAATGTTTACTGAATAAATCTAGACATAAATTTCTATACTATTCCTTAAAAAGTTAATACCCTTCTTCATACTTACTGAAACAATGAAATTGAGAAGAGTACGTAACTACAATTTGGTGGCACAAAAAACGTTTGTACTCGTAATGAATGACGTTTGTAACAGAAGCCGCCAGATTCGAGGCTGCCTTTGAATAAAGCGTCGCGATTGCAACAAATGTGATGATTTGTGACGTTAATACGTTATGTGCTATTTGGTTATTGCGACACGCTTTAGGGAGCCGCGGTTAAGTGGAGTACTATCAGGGATATGGTACTGGGACTCGTGACAGTTATTTAATTGACACTTTTTGTTAACAGTATACACTTGACTGTGTAAATTCTGAATCTCTTTATGTCTACTTAAGTTTTAAGGGCTTGATAATATTCCGTTTGAAAAAAAAAAACCAAATAAATGAGGTTTTTTTATTAATTTAAATTATGAAATTGGAATTTATTTACTTTAAAAAAACAATAAAAAATTTACTAAGGACGATTTCATATGTTAAATGGTGGTGAAATATGTTTTTATTAAATATGAGACCTAAAAAATTGCCGTCTATAATATCACTAAAGCTACTTCAGCGAAGTTGAAACTCAATATTGAGAGCACTCTGATTTGCTGCTCACACTTGCAGTGTAAGTACAAATGTGTAATGAAGCCAACTCCTGAACAACCGTGAACAAGTGTGAACAAGCGCAGCACTCGCTCGCAACACTCCCCCGTGGAAACTTTCATTCATCGTCGATCCCGAGAGCGCTGTATGTTTGTATGTAACCTAATAACACACAACGTAAACTGACACGATGAAACATAACATACATGTGCATTCACCAAAGATATATACAAATATAAGGACATGTTTAGCAAATTCTATGCTAGTGTGACTTTACTTTGGTAATTAAATTATCCAAAAACCTTAGTGTGGCAATTATGAAACCGACGACAAATAATCCTAGCTGGTCCTTACTCATAATAATGTGAGAATAAGAGTTTTAGAAATAAATTCTGTCGGTCTATCTGTCTATCTGAACGCTTTCACGACTAAGCTACTGAATCGAACTCGATAAAGTTTAGTTTGTAGATAGTTCAAGATTCAAAAAAGGACAGAGGCTTTTTTTATTTGCATACCAACAATGAAGTGGGGGCCGCGCTAGTTTTTAAATATAGTTTTTTTGCACGTTAGCTAATAGCAGCCAATGTTTTAGAATAGATAACAATTTTAAAACATTCACCGACGTTCCAACTATTCTAATATGCTCGAACGATGCTTGCAATATTTACTTAAATACTTGTTATTTTTAGTCTCCAGTACGAATGCGATGCTGCACTAATACCGAGCCCGTGTGCCGTTAATTGTAGTTCTTTGTATGAGTGTGTGTATGTGTGTGTGCGGATCGAAGGTGCTTTGTTCTCTTTTGTTTTTATTTAATTACAGCGCGCCGGCTAAACAAGAGTAATTCGATTACACAACAAAGAGAGATAGAAATTGAATCGACGGTAGTACAGTCTGCAACAAAAGTTGCTCCACAGTATGACATGTCATATTAGAGCACACATTTTTATACTAAACTCAGTTTTAGCTAGAAGTGTTTTTACATAGTATAATCTGTTAAAAAATTATATATTAGTTGCTGCATGTGGCCTCTAAAAAGTTCCTATAAAAAGTTGCTCGAAATATTTATTCAGGTGATAAAATCTATTTTTGACCCAAATTTTATTAACATTACTCAATTATATGGGATGTAAAGAAGTTAAATCCACAGATACACATAGTTTTCGCATTTATTATGTCTGATCACACTACGTAATGAAGGGCCGTTACTCCTCAACGAGAACATATCCTCGAAACAGTGAGGTCACTCTGCAAAGCCTTTGAAGCTCCCAGGAAGCTTCTGTGCTTCTAGGCAGGACTCTCCACAAACAATTCACCGTATGAGAGTCTTAGTGTGGAAAAACGAGTCCATTTTCCATTCACAATACGTTTTCCAATACTACAAGGATTAAATGGTGTTATATTAAGATTTTGAAAGTAATGTGTGTGTTATTATTCGTCTATTTATCCAGAATTTTATTGCTGACCATACATAGTGCAGGGTGAAACGGGACTCGACCAGGGGTGCCGGTAGGGTAGGTGTGCTACAACAGACGGTGCAAGGGTTATGGTTGTTAAATATAGACTAATTTGTTGTTTGAAAGTATTATAGTGTTGTCTGTTGTTTTAAATTAACGTGTGGTTACTCAGCAGAGCATAGCATTGGGCTGTGAAGTGGATGATGAGAATGCTGGCGGAGCGATGGGAATCCCTGAGATAGATTTAATTCGTCTCTGAATTGTGCTTAATTCGTAGGTTTGGATTTACTTGAAAATGTCTGGGTGGAATACAGTTAATTACAGTCCTATGGATAGTTTGATTTCCTAGATATTTAAGGGCTTATATTAAAACAACACATTTTAATTGCATTTTCCTAATCTTAATGTTGACAATATTTTATAAACAACTACACCAACATTTTTCGGTTGAACAGAGGGGAACAATGTTTTATTTAAATAATACAATGACGTCAGGCAATAAGAAAAAGTTAAAGAAAAAGTAGGAAAACAGAATCCTGAAATGTATTTCTTTCCTAATGTTGCTATTTTCCAATCAATCACAAAGCCCCAATTTCAGAAAATCGGATGATCATTATTGGCAGGAAAAGCATATAACAAACATAAATGAACGTGACAGCTGTTGTGTCATTTTTGAAGTGTGACTTGTGTCACTTTTAAATTCAGTCAGGTTATAATTTATGGGTCGGATATTGTTACTACTCACGTGACTCGACGCTCGTTCATATTAACACAACAATAGCACTAAAAGTCTAAAAGTTAATCTTATACACTAAACACTGAAATTATGATAATTCAGGCGGCCGCCTGTATAAAGTTCGTAGTTCACACGTAAAAGTCTAGTTTTTAAAAATGGCTGCCCTCGCACGACACTCGGGGAAGCGCTCCCATTGGTTACCGCGCGCGAGGATCATTCACAGTTCATATTTGAATTTATGGCGCCAACATTCTCCCGGCGTTGGGAGAAGCAGCTTCCAACAATGGACACAACTTGGAGAAAGCACGTCGGATAATGCCTTTTTCAGTGCGAACATCAGCAACTCTGGATACACCATCTTTGCCAGGGCATGTACGGATGATACGTCCAAGTTGCCACTTCAACGGCGGAGAGTTGTCTTCTTTTATAATAACCAATGTGTCAGCTCGTAGATCTGTGCCCTGAGACTGCCACTTGTTTCGTATTTGCATTTCGGAAATATATTCTTTGCTCCATCGGGACCAAAAGTGTTGACGGATTTGTTCAATGCGTTGGTACCTGGGCATTTTTTGCATCTCTACTGCGGCTATGGTAGAATCGGCATATACAGGCGCGGTTAACGGACGGCCAATAAGGAAGTGCCCCGGGCTTAATGGAAGCAAATCGTGCGGGTCCGAAGACAGAGGAGTTATTGGACGGGAATTAAGCATGGCTTCAACTTGCGCAAGAACAGTACTAAATTCCTCGTATGTCAGATGTGCATTACCCACAACCCTCAAGAGGTGATGTTTACATGATTTTACACCTGCCTCCATTATTCCACCAAAATGAGCCCCATATGGAGGTCCAAATCGAAAAGTTATAGATTGACTGTTAGCGTATTCGATAACGTCTGAAGAACAGTTCTTTAAGAATTTTTCAAAGTCATTTTTCAATCCTACAAAATTTCTCCCGTTATCTGAAAATATTTGTTGTGGTTTTCCACGACGTGAAATGAAACGTTTAAGAGTCATTAAATAAGCTTCAGAGGTTAGATCAGTTACTAACTCTAAATGTATTGCCCGCGTGGCAAAACAGACAAAAACACAAATGTAAGCTTTACTGGTTTTAGCTCCCCTACCCTTGCGGTTCAGTATGTATACTGGACCTGCGTAGTCAACTCCGCAGTGTAAGAAAGGAAAACCACCTGTAATCCTTTCCACAGGTAGGTTACCCATAATGGGAGAAAATGTTTTACCCTTAAAACGAGTACATGTGACACACTCACGAATTACTTCCCTTGCGAGATTTCTACCTCTAAGTGGCCACCACATTTCTCGGAGACTGAAAAGCAGTGTCTGTGGTCCTACATGCAACATCAGTCGATGTTGATGTCGAAATAATAAAATTGTAAATGCATGCTTGCTTGATAATAAAATAGGATACTTTTTGTCAAATGTAAAATCTTTAGAATTAGTTAAGCGACCTCCAACTCTGATTAATTTGCTTTTGTCTATAAATAAATTAAGTTGAGATAAACAATTCTTTTTATCAAAGCGACCATCTTTACATAATATTTTATGTTCGTTGGGAAATGACTCTAATTGGCTTAATCTTGCCAACAAAATTTCGGATTCTAGTAATTCCTCTGCAGTTAAATTTCCACTACGTCTAATGTTTTTATTTTGAATATTAAAAATGAAACGCAATAGGTATGCGCATGACCGCTTAAGACGATTGTATTGAGAAAATCTGTGAAATGGAAACAAACTATTATCAATAGACAAATGGTCACTTACGAATGTGCTGTATGTTTTAATGGGTTTTAATTCTGGCAATTCCTCTACGTCACAATTTACTGAATTATTGTGTGCGGTAAAATCAAATTCAGGATCGAGAAGAAATTGAGGGCCTTGCCACCACAAATCATTGGAAATTAAATTGTCTAAACTAACACCCCGCGACAACAAAATTAAATCAGCTGGGTTTTCTTTTCCGCTGATGTGACACCACGGTATCCGCCTGGTCAGTTCGTGTATTTCAACCACACGATTCTGCACAAACGTTTGTAAGACGTTTGGAGCCATTCGGAGCCAACCAAGGACAATAGTAGAATCTGACCAAAAAGTTACGGAATTGAATGAACAGCGCAGTGCCTCGCGAACCGTATGGAACAATTTTGCACCGATGAATGCAGCAGTTAGCTCCAGACGTGGAATACTTAATGTTTTCAGGGGTGCAACCTTGCCCTTAGAGCATAACAACCTGACTGAAACTACTCCGTCACTGTTAATCGTGCGCACATAAACACACGCACCGTAAGCTACTTGTGACGCATCTGTGAAGATATGCAGTTCGATACGTTTGGGTTCACATAACATAACGTGTCGCTTCACTCGCAATGAGTCGAGTAAGCTTAAATTATTAACAAAGTTAGTCCAGATTTTAGCAATATCATGAGGCACTAAAGTATTCCAATCTAGCCTTAACAGCCATAGTTTTTGCAAAATTACTTTCATTGTCATTGTCATAGGACTAAGCAGCCCTAATGGATCATATATTTGAGAAATAGATGACAATATAAATCGTTTTGTTATCGGTTCGCTTTTGTTTATAAGTTGCGTATTGAAATATAACTCATCTGTTAAGTTGTACCAATTTAAACCCAATGTTTTATTGTGACTGTTTTCTGTAAGAGCTAGTGATTTAGAACTATCCAATGATGTTTGTGAAATATCGCATTTAAAATTAAATAACCATTTGCGTAATGGAAAACACCCACCCCGTAAAACTTCAGATACCTTTTTACATAATTGTAACAGTTTTTCCTTATTATCTCTACCTGATATGTAATAGTCGACATACATATCTTCACAGATGGACTGCTTTACATCAATGTCATCACACTCATTAGCCAACTGTTTAAGACACCTGACTGCCAAAAAAGGCCCGGAACTTGTTCCATAAGTGATGGTATTGAGCTGATAACTATCTAAGGGACGCGTGGAATCTTCACGCCAAAGTATCAATTGAAGATTACGGTGGTCAGGATTAACAAGAACTTGTCGGTACATTTTTTCGACGTCACCACATGCAATGTATCTGTGCTGCCTAAACCGGAGTAGTATGGCAAAGAGATCGCCTTGTATTGGCGGCCCCACCATCTGTATGTCATTGAAGGACTTACCAGATGCGGTAGGCGCGCTGGCATCAAAGACTACTCGCAACTTTGTGGTCGTACTACTTCCCCGGTAGACTCCGAAGTGTGGCATAAAATAATGCGTTTTTGAAATGTTCTCAATGCGAGTCATGTGACCTAAATCACAATATTCGCGCATAAACTCGCTATACAAACGCTTATAATTGGTGTCACGTGACAACCGTTTTTCTAGCGCGTAAAATCGCTTTTCAGCTAGTTCTCGGCTAGTACCCAAACTTTCAGGAGGTAGTTTAAACGGAATACCTACTACAAACCGTCCGTCGTTATTGCGCTTTGTATTTTCGACGAAATGTTTGTCGCAAGCTTGCTCCTCCTCTGTGCGCGTATCAAGAGGTTTAGGTACCTCTTCGAGAAGCCAAAACTGACGAAGTTGCTCTTCGATGGACTGGGAAAAGTTACAATGGACAATGCTATCCTTGTGCGCTTTATAATGGACAGGTCCGGAAATTATCCATCCTAACTTAGTATTCAATAAATAGGGCCCGTTATGTAAACGAATCTTCCCCTCACCTATCAAATCCCAAAATATATCAGCACCCAACAAGATGTCTGCAGAATGCGTCTCATTAAATAATGGATCTGCTAATTGACATTCATTAGGAATTAATAATTGTTTATAGTTCAAAGGAACAGCTGGTAGTGGTGACGTAATACTAGGTAAAACGATGCACCTTATGTGCTTGTTATAAGGCCCGTTTCGCGACCGAATAAAAACGTCACAGCTTTGTGTTGACTGCGTGACAGCACTAGCAACCCCTCTTATTTCGACTGTGGACTGTAATAAAGGTAATTGTAATTTTTTGCATAGAGGTAAAGTTACTAAACAACGTTGGCTGCCACAATCAAGAAGCGCTCGGGCGACATGAAATTTGTTGTGACGATCTGCTATCTCAATAGAAGCAGTGGATAGTAAAATATTAGAAGGAAATGAACACTAGTCGGTCAATTGCATATTATTAACAACAACTGAATTTAAAGGTGCGCTTCTACACTGTGAATTGGCGGCCGCCTGCGACTCACAGTGCGGTATATTCAAATGATTATTATCTAAATGTGTGACAAGACTGGTAGCGCTGTCACCAGTAATGTCATCAGAGTGTAACAATGAATTATGTTTTTTGTTACACTTTCTACAAGGACCAAACCGGCATTCTTCCAATGTGTGAGTGCGAGAACGTAAACAATTCTCACATAAATTATTAGTGCGTACAAGACTAAGTTTATCTTTAATTGATGAATCTAAAAATTGTTGACATGAGTAAATTGGGTGGTTAGATTTGCACATTAAACATTGCATTTTTTTTGAAGTATTTTTATTACCAGAATTATGAATATTACTAGACTTATTTACTGATACATTACATTGTACATTGTTACTAGAATGTTTAAAATTGGTGTTTATTGACTTACTGTGACTTAAGGTCAATGTGTCTAGAATGTCAGCACGCTTTTTAAGAAAATCTAATAAATCATCTACTTTACACTTCTTTTGAGAATTATTATCCAACTGCAATGTCATACACTTATATTGTTCCCACTGTCTTTCTGTAATATCATCAAGTTTTGAAACAATAATGTAATTAATGAGTGTGTCCCATGAGTCAACAGGCTCACCCAAGACTTTTAATGCCCGGAGATTCTTTAAAACTGTATCAATTACTTTTCTAAGCGAGGCAGCAGACTCTTTGTTTAACTTTTGCACAGTAAACAATGCTTTTATATGATTATGAATTAATAAATTATTATTGTTATATCTATTTTGAAGTAACTCTAAGGCAACACTATAGTTATTTGATGAAAACTCTAACTGATCTATGACTAAAGCCGCACTACCTTTCAAAGAAAGCTTCAAATAATGAAATTTCTGAATATTTGAGAGATGTTTACATTCATGAATTAGTGACATGAAACTGTCCCGGAAAACAAGCCATTCTTCACTTGCCCCCCCAAAGGATGGAAGCGAGATGGCTGGCAACTTAACTGAATTTAGTTGTGAATTATGACCTTTACCACTTTCACTAACCTCACCGCCATTCAACAAACATTCAGCTTGAGCCATAATACAATAATATGAGTTTTCAAATAGGTCCCGCTGTTTAAACTGTTCTTCCAAGTTACTATCTGAAACTATTTCCTCAATTTTTGTTTGTAGCTCATTAAATTCACTCAGAATACCCTTAGCACTTTGAATTCTTAGCTTTAAATCTACCTTTGAAACAGGAGACACTATACTGTCATCATTTAATGTATTAATATGATTTGAAAACCTTGTCAATTTGCCTTTAGTAATGCCACGTTTTCGAACAAGATCATGATACATTTGAACAGTAGCTTCATCGCCTTGTACTGCGAATCTAGCCGGCGACTTCGCCCTACCTACTGTGTCCTGCGCACTAATCATCTTGGTGGAATATGAAATATTAGATATTATGCACGATTTTCAATGTTTCAACCAGAAACGAACACTTATAGGTATTGCACAACTGTACTTACGATTAAATGCAAGCTATGTTAGGAATTAATGAAGTAAATTAGACACAAACAAGAATAGGCACATGCTTTGAAACACTGAGAGTAATGTCGGCAAAATGGTTGACCGTACCGTAAGCTGAATAATGCGCAGTCTTCGATATGCAAGCCAACTTTGATGCGTATAGCCGTATAGCCCTCTTCTTGCGGTAAACAAAGCTTTTGATGCTTACTCCAAAGCGTTTTCTTGTATCTTATTTGCGTAAGCGCCGATATTCGTACACGTGTCCACGTTGCCGGTTTTTGACTTGTGTTATCCGGCTCGAAGGACCAATTTATGTTTGATATTTTGTTACTCACGTGACTCGACGCTCGTTCATATTAACACAACAATAGCACTAAAAGTCTAAAAGTTAATCTTATACACTAAACACTGAAATTATGATAATTCAGGCGGCCGCCTGTATAACGTTCGTAGTTCACACGTAAAAGTCTAGTTTTTAAAAATGGCTGCCCTCGCACGACACTCGGGGAAGCGCTCCCATTGGTTACCGCGCGCGAGGATCATTCACAGTTCATATTTGAATTTATGGCGCCAACAGATATAATTACTATCACTTAAATAATATCAAAGAATTAATGAAAAAAATAAATATAGTTTAAAAAAACTAAAAAAACACGCTTTTAAAGCACATCAAACTAAAAAGTGAAAAATAATTCTTATTATAACCTGAAAATAATAATAAACGAAAAATACTAGTACTATTGTGAAAAAAAGCGTGGGGCGCTCTGTGCCATATTTTTCGTCTATCGAGCGACCCACGCTTTTTTTCACAATAGTACTAGTATTTTTCGTTTATTATTATTTTCAGGTTATAATAAGAATTATTTTTCACTTTTTAGTTTGATGTGCTTTAAAAGCGTGTTTTTTTAGTTTTTTTAAACTATATTTATTTTTCACTTTTTAGTTTGATGTTATTTAAAAGCGTGTTTTTTAGTTTTTTTTTAATCCTGGCGATCCTAATCAGGATAATGAGATAAATTTATGAAATTATTATATTGTCGCTGATTCTTTACAAGTGTAGAAAGTTTGAATTAAATCTGTCCGTTTAAAGTGGGTCAAAATCGAGTCCAAAGGAGTCGGTTACATACAAACAAACAAACAAACAAACAAACAAACATACAGGTGAAGCTAATATAAGCGTGTTAAAAATAGATAAAACTGCCTAGCATAAATGTGGAACATCACAACAGTCGCTATTTAAATTAAATACACAATAATTTGTGGGCGATAAAGATTAGTGGCGCGGTGTGCCAACTCTCGGCGCTCGTATATCAATTCATATTAGTGATGGAATAAAAACGATATATGCCGAATATTCAAGTATTTTCCCTGAGATTAACTCTGAGATAATCTAATTTCTTTTCATTCACATTATCAAACGACTATTCCCACGTTTAGATGTATGGTACTGTGTATTTTATGTGACAATGTAGAAGTTTCATAAAGTTTGTTTTTTTTTGCGTACATACATACCATATCTAGTTGAAATCAAATAATTTTGTTGTTAAAATTAAAACAACGCATTCTTTTAAATACCGTTGATTTGTGTTCTAATTTGCAAAATTGCAAAATGTGAATTAGAGTAGAAACTGTATTTTAATTAAAACTTCATGTTTTTTTTTGTCTTCCATCTGTTCCTTTTAGTGGTGTATTTGAAAACGTTTAACTATAATGAAAATAAAATAACTGTGATAATTATATTTTTAACCAGTTAAAGCTTTTGAAAAATAATAAAAGTATGTATACAGAGTACCTACATGCACGATATGGAAATGTATTGAAACCCCAGCTTTTCTGGTGGTCAGTATTCATGTCCACGGATCAAAAATGAATTTACGATAAAAATCACGTTTTACTTTTGCATTTACTGCACTGATAGTTAAGTATTTTGTATAATTAGTATAACAGATTTGTATTTACCCATTACGGTGTGTTGGACATCACTAGTCCGTGCGTCCTTGCCAAGGGTGAGCGGCAGTAAAACTTTACAATCAGCAAACAGCCCAGCTGAGCTTAACTGGATCCTAATTCTGGATAATAGCACTGAATATTACATGATGTGTTACGACAGTATTGGCCTGTGTTATTAGTATTTATGTGTGTTGTGTATTTAAGTGGCTCATAGCTTCAAATTGAAATGGTACGGTTTATTTATCTAATTATATATAAGTAGAAAAATATAGCCGTAAATTAAAATTTTGATCTTTATTTAAAAGATATCGGGTACGCTAGATGATTGATTATCATAACTAAATTTTTATTCGTCTGTAATTTTTTTTAAATAACAAACAATAATTCAGACAGTTTGCACAAAAAAAATCAGCGACATTTTCTGAACCTTCCTGATACAGCCTTGGACAAACTGCTCATTATACATCCCGAACGTACGTGCGTAGAATTTTTTCCTGTTACCGTACACTATTTGGTACAATTCGGTGCCCATTTTCAATATTGAAAACACGTTGCCGAAAAGCAAACTACTATTTTGTGGCATGTTTGCACTAAAAGGAAAATGTCTTCTGCTCCGAAACAATGGTTACGTAACACAACGCGTTAGGTATGCCGGCAAACAGAATCAACCCGTTTGCTTATCATATTACCGCATGTAGTAATATAATGTATCGAGTTGGTGTTTATCTTGGAGTTTGTCTCAACATTCCCATGAATATTTGATACACGAACAAAGCAAACACAAAGAGGTTATCGTCTTTTGAACTCGCTGTACCATCAATTGTGTATTATAATGCATTTCCTTATGATTATATATTATATTACACATATATACTACTACGGTTCACCTGCGTAGTACTTAATAACCATAAGAAATTATAATAATATAATAACCTTTGAGACTAGATACGGTTCGTTCTTTATATTAGATATCGCGGGATATATACCGTGTATATTTGTTGTACCATGTATATCCAAATAACTCGTTGCAACAAATATAAATGGTAATAAGCCCGCGATTTCTAATATTTATTAATATAATAACCCTTCCTCATCAATGATACTATTTATTAGTGACGTGACCTATCGATTTTATATAATAGATTAAGCAATGCTTACCAAGGTCGGCCGTAGATGGGTGACCATCTTAACACAACAAGTTGTCCTCCATGCCCCGCAGTCATAATGGGCAGTTAGAGGTCATAGTCTGAAAACTAGGCTAATAAAGATAATCGTATCAGCTCGTACTGGGTCGTGGAGGTCTGATGGCTGTCGCTCCTCGTAAAATACTGATATTCAGCTTAAGCTGTTAGACTAGAAGCCAACGCCAATATTTTTGGAAGAAAACTCGAAAGATTATTGTGAAAATTGCATGATTAATGGTTCAGTAGTTTTTGAATTAATTACGAACACACATACAGACGCGGTGAAGGGCTTTGTTGTACAATATTAAGAATATTATTATGCGTCCACGTGGAATGTTGAGGTAAACGTTTTTATTGTAAATATAAATAGGCTTTGATACAAAAAGTTAATTATGCTAAGCCGTCTTACATTATGGAGGTTGAATATCGTATTTCCACGGAATAATATTTTTTGTTGTTGTATTTGTTGTATAAACAACCGGCTTATATGGAAGTATGTAACTTTTTGCCTTTTACAAGTCAGCTAATTTAATGATACCAGTTTTTATTGCGAGTTCTTTGCTTAGTAATACGCTTTTCCAAATATCGCCATGATCGCATAGCTTCGCCACATGTCAGACTGTCTTTTATCGAAATCGGTTCAGTGGTATTACTTTGAAAGCTTAAGTTACGGACTAACAACGCTACTTATTATTCATAATTTTAGCCCTGATTTCACCAGTTTTTAGGTTTAGAAAGTTAACCGTTTGATACAAATTTTACATTTAATCCGTCAGATAAGTCTTGATAGTCTTATTAAGGTCTTATCAGGAACCCGTGAAACTGGCCCTAACAATTGTAGATATCGTGTTAGATCTTTAGGGAATCAAAGCATCAACACAAACTGCTTGTATTGAATAATGCATTGGTAGGCCTCGGGCCAATATTGTCGTAGCACACGCCCGGGCCTCCCCAGCACAAACACTAATCAGCTACGCGTTGGGTTACGAGGTGCTACGACGTGCTACGAGACGTAGCAACGCAAACTTGATACAGTATTTGAATTGTCAGACCGTTACATTTTAAAATGCACATCTTTGAAATATAATACAGTGGTACAAGTGTCTCTATTATATCAAATGGAGTATAAGATAGGGTGGAAAATAATAATTTTATCGATTCAGTTTGCAGAAAAACAGAGCTAAACTGCCTCGTTGGTCAAGTGATTGGTTCACCAGGAGGTCAAGGGTTTGATTTCCGGGTCTAATTAGGGATTTTTCCGTTAGGCAATCTTCAGTAGCAGAATGGAGTAGAATTTGTGCCCGGTGAATGGCGATAGGCTTCCCTTCTATCACATGGGACCTAAATCATAAAAGGTAAAATTATGTGTTAAACAACTTTGTCTTACTTTTCTGAGTAATATGGGCGTGAATAATATTACAAGATAGCTCTGATAGCAAAACTTTGAGCAAAATCCTATAATATTGGTAAAGGTTATTCTATTAAGACAGTATAGAAACAAGATTCAACTGAAGCCAAAGGATTAGTGTATAGAAGTTAGTTCATTGATTTATCTTTTACAGACTTCAGTTTAATTAAAGTTTGCTCGACTTACGACTTAGTAATGTTAATTGTTGGTTAGATGAGACAGGATCAAACTTGTTCCACCTGCCAATAGAATTACGAAATACAAAAGGTTATAATAAATTAAATTGAAATTATTTTCTTGTGCTTTAGTTTGCGCTAATAACCTGTAAATTAAAAAACCTTGACAGAGTGATAATAATATGTTGATGAATATAACCTTATCGTTATATGACTATATAATATACAACGAAGTCGTTTTCCGCTGTAACGCAACTGTAACTGTAACTACGCAACGTTTATTTTTATAGAGATTATTTATATCGAATATTTTTCTTTTAAACGACGTTAGCACACGGAATGACGCCTATGTGTTGCGAGGGTGTTCAAAAACATACATTTCACACACACAAAGCACACATAGAGTCAAAACAATCATTGCATTTGCGGATCGCACAAAGATTTGTCCCGTGTGGGGATTGAACCTACAGCACCAGGAAGCTGAAAGCGGCAAAGCAACCGCTTTAACAATATGCCAACCGTGCACTCGTAAAACTTGGTGCTAAATAGTACCCGAAGCAAAGCCAGGGCGGGTCGCTAGCCAACTATAAAATATTGTTTAGTTATTACACACACGTTCAAACCAATTTAATTATTTATAAAGAAAAAAAAAAGAAAAGAAAATTATTTTTATTTTCTTACATATACAAAAATAGGTAGTTATTATACAAAATATGTAATAAATATGTAAGAAAACAGTGGTGGTTGCTCAGCTTTAATGCTGTGGAATCTTGCATTTCTGCAAAACTTCCACAGCGCTGATTTTCAGCAACCACCACGGTTGACGGCACAAATAGAAAACAGGTAAGTACAGCAACATATAAAGATTTTTTTGAGATTTATGAATTTCTATTCCTCTTTACTTGACATAACAAAGATGAAATATAAAACCATCATCTTAAAATATCAGTACATCCATAGTTATTTGCGACCTAAATTACATTTTCTAAGTATAAAATACTGCACGACTACCTCGATGGTCTAGTGGTTAGCGTATACGCCTCTCACTGTGAGGTCTCGGGGTCGATTCCCGCGTCAGGAACTGTGTTATTTGTGAACTTTCCGTTAGGATATTCACAATAGCAGACGGGATAGAGGGTGACCTCTATCCTATGGGACCTAAAAAACATAAAAGGTGAAATGTAGGTGTTGTACACATCTGCCATACCCTTCTGGGTAATATAGGCGTGATGTTAGGTTTGTATGTACACGCTTGTTTGCTACATTTAAAGTTATGTAAACTCTTCTCTCGTTTGAGGATCTATTTACCTAAAGTAAGTAAGTTTTAAAAACTGGTAGTACTGGGGAACTTAGAGTGCAACACAAAATGTTTACATTCCCGAGTAAAATATAGTGAATTCGTACCAAACACATTTTCTCATGAAAGGAAACTTTGAAACTTGCTTACGAGTACCTCCACTCTATGCTACAAACAACAACTGCTAAAATAATAAATTAAACGTGTATGAGCAACATCTCTTAGTAAAACACCTGCTTTAGTTATTTCAACCATATTTCAATGAACTTAAGGATGAAATTAGTTTCTTAGATATTAAACATATAATATAGAAATGAGATTTGAATCTTACGGTGTAGGTGTTAGGGTTGTTAATAGGCTGTGCGGGTGTTATCTGAGTGGCGTGCGATAGCGGCGCCTGACCGCGGTCGTAAAGAGCCGCGCTTTGTGTCTATGACTTGTGCGGTACACCTTATACTACACACAAGAAATGGGCGCAAATTGTGCCAGGAGTTATAGGTACACCGAAATAGCAGGGTATTTATTAGTGAGGAAGCATACTGTCTGCCGCCAAATGATGGTGCTTGCACTACTGTGTGCCGGTTTTCTGGTGAAATTAGGTGTTTAAGTTATCTCTGACATGAGAGGTATAATATTATAATTAGTTATCTATTTCTAAGCATAACATCACGCCTATATTACCCAGAAGGGTGTGGCAGAGGTGTACAACACTCGCCTGTTATGTCTAGGTCCCTCGGAATAGGGAGAAAGCCTATCGCCACGCATCGGGCACAATTCTAACTCCGTGCAGCTATTGAGAATTTCTTGACGGAGAGTTCACAAATAACATTTGTCCGACCCGGGAATCGAACCCGGGACCTCGCAGTGAGAGGCGCATATGCTAACCAGTAGACCAACGAGGCAGTGTTTCTAAGCGTTTAAGATAAATTACACTTTATCGTAGATCGTCACTGACTGTTATTTTTTGTTTAAAATGAGGTGGACATAAAATAGTACGAAATACTACTAAGTATAAGAAAAAAGGTTTTTTTTGGTCATGGACGTGGTCATGGACGTGATTTCATCGTGAGTTTAGGACCTCATTTATTTAGCCGCTAACGTTTCATCCACGATTTAAGATGTTTTATACCTTAAGTGACGGTATCCAACATCAGTTTGATTTCATTATAAACTGAATCTAGATCTATTTTGATTGCTAAAAATACCGTTACTTTTCAAAGTATCTCAATGATATTTATATAAAAAAAAATATTCTCTTGGGAGGAAATGAAGTAATATTTAATACAGGAGCTTTTCAGAAGCGCTTGTTAGTTGGTCAAGTGCACTTGAAACTTTCAATTTATAAATGAGTATAGGGAAGCAAATTAAAAGGCAAGGAGCTCAAGAAATTCTTGAAAATTTTAACCTCAAAAAATACACGTCAATATAAATCAATGGTTTTGCGTCACAATGTCTGCACCAGTAACTGGATATTTTAAAAGCAGTATTTATTTATACCTTATAAAAGCTATTTGTGTGTCAAATATCATTGAATCGATCCACTTATTTTTAAGGTACTTAAATATCTAATATCAATACAATATCTCAATGAAATATTTTAAAATTAGAAGGATCCTCCTTAAATTCCATATACAATCATAAAGACTGCGAAATAAAAATATGCATACTTATACATAGATTTGGCTCCATCAGAATTTCAGCACTGCAGGATATTTTATTCAATGCAGCTTTACGCAAAGATGAGACTATTTTTGGCAACGTAAATATGTGATAATGTTCTCTTTCTGCGAATAACGAATTTTGTGCACGAATAAATAGCTATCACCCGAGGCAGAAGTGGCACACACTCCCCACCCCTCACAACATCTCCCACTCTAGTGTCATCACAGATCACCAAACAACATCTCATTTTGGGGCCGAAGGGCGTCGGACTTGATTATATTATTATTAACGACAAAGTGATCGTTACGATATGAAAATTGATGAGGAAAAATACATTAGTATTGTTAAATTGATAATGAATTGGTATGTGAGATGTGTTTGCTAAGCGATAGTCTAGAAGAATAATATTGCATTCAAACAAACTACCAGACTGATAAATTTGTTGAAATTGGACTTACGAATGGCTAAATTTCAAGTTTATATTTCATTTCATTTCAAACGTATAGTAGCAAAACATCTTCAATCTTATAAAAAATGTGCCTGACTTAAAGTAAAATATTACCAATAGGTAAGCAATTAAATGAATCGTTATTAAAGCGAACACAACCTAAGATCCATATCAAATAAAACCTGTAGGCAAGCTTGCACACATAACAGTTACGTACACGTATACAGTACACGGTGGAGTGGAGCGTCCGACGAGTAACGTACCGCTTTGCTTATCTCTCGATGCCTAAGGCCTGGCGCTATCAGTCCTACATCACAACACGGTACCTTAAAAACTGCCTTAAAAACTACAACTTTAACATGTAAGACATAAAGGTTATTTTAGCCTGTGGTATGTTCGAAATACGCGAGCCAGGTGACTTTACTTTTAATAGTTTTGTGTTAGTTAAGCTAATAGCTTGGAATCGCGCGGAATGGACAATGTTCGGAACTCACATTATCTGATAATGTCGCGGGTAATGCGGGTAATGGGGGTAATGGGGGGTTTACCCGACCTCCACATACTCCACGGGTAGTACTTGCTCCGACTGTAAATGTTAACAAAGTACTTACTTGTAACTGGCTTTACAATTTTATTGCGAATATAATACTAAACTTACATGTGCCTTTTCTAAAAACTTTTAGTGTTATAATATAACTTTCTTGCTCTGATACCCACAGACTTAAATCAATCGTCATTCTTGGCTTTCTCATGAGAACCATGAACCATCTACTCTAGTGCACACTGTATTCCACTACATGCGCCATGGAAAATCTTATGCAAGCAACCAAATAGGGTGTGGAGGGGGTGGTGGTCACACTGGGCGAGAATCGTCTAAACAAAAGGTATTTATAGTATAAAGAAGAAGAAGAACATGAACCATTCTCTTATATTACTCCATCCAGTATTGTTAAACTACAGCGATACCACACATATTCTATTCTATTCACAATGAAGCTAAACGTTTGCTTCAAGTATCTGTACAAAAACCCTATTTCATCACAGCCTATATTGACACTTAACCTTTATCTAAGTACTTAAGAACAAAAGATTATATTCTTTGTTTGTGCCTAATATTCGACTACAGAGCTTTTTAAAAAATCGCGATCATTCTACCACAAAGACATTAGAAGCACTAAAAGTACCGCCAGCCACAGAAAGGTTGTATTGTTCTAACGATGGCCTGACTTCCGTCCGCGGCTGACTAATGACCGAAGGTAAAAACTTTTGAATCAAAGAAAACTCATTTATTTCCACTGTTAAATAAATTATGTACTATATACTCGTAAGGTCATTAAACTTGTAAGTCGTGAAGGTCAAAGATCTGTAACAGTGACAAGTGAGTTCATAGATATTTTTTAATGTAGTTAATATTTATTTGCTTACGTCCATAAACGTCTTCACCCAAAACAATTTGTAGATACGTTTGAGGATAACGATTATTGAATCGGAACATTTCGATCACAGTAGCGCAAGCACTTTTATTAAGCGACAGGTGAAAGGTGAGACGGTCGTGTTTCCATCCTTGTTTGTTTGAAAGAGCTACCACTGAGATTTAAATTTACTTTGTCAAAGCATTGTATTATATAAGTGTGTAGTAAATATTATTTTCCATAGGTACCCAGCAGTACAAGCTGGTCTCGCATTGCACGGGCGGTCTATACAAGGCGAGACCATTATACTGGAAATGTATAGCCGTCTGCACGGTCCATCATGAAGTGTTATTAGAAGAATCGATGATTGATCGATGATAGAATGGATCAAACGATGTCGATAACTAGTTTTTTCTCACCTAAACCATCGACAGATTACGAGTTTTCTATCGAAGCCTTACGAATCAATCGATCTTACACGTTAAGCAACGCTACCCGCGGTCGGCCGAGAACGGGTGGACGTGCCACGAAGCGCACGTTAAGCCGTTACGGGTAGTCAGAGGCCCGAAAGTTTGACATGTCGTATAACAAAGAGTATCGTATTACCTCGTACTGGGCTGCGGAGGTCTGGTGGCAGTCGCACAACGTAAAATACGAATGTTCAGCTAAATCCGTTAGACTAGAAGCCGACTCCAGTGTAATTGGGCAAATGCTCGGCAGATTGATTATCATTGGAGTCATTAACACCCTAATGAAATAAAATAATTTTTAACAAAAAAAAAAAACCGACTTCAAAAAGTAGGTAAACTAAAAAGCATAAAATAAATTTACTTCGCACAAATAATACGTTTTTTCATTTAGTTAAATAGAAATTATTAAATAATTATTTTATAATTCTGAAGTCGGTGCCAAGTAAATCGGATAATTAAGAACTAATATTCAGTCAGAAAATAGTTGTTAGAAAGATTTATACTTATTATCTAGTTATTGGTTACTTGGCACCGACTTCAGAATTATAAAATAATTATTTAATAATTTCTATTTAACTAAATGAAAAAACGTATTATTTGTGCGAAGTAAATTTATTTTATGCTTTTTAGTTTACCTACTTTTTGAAGTCGGTTTTTTTTTTTGTTAAAAATTATTTTATTTTACGATTTTAAGTGATGGGTAGACCGAGCAAGAATGTTTCTCGAATGAGGAGACGACGGTTACTTGAGACGGAAAACTTATTAATAATAATCCCCGTACTCCTAACCGTTGAGGAGTTGTACCTTCCAGCATCAGCTCTGCAACTTAAAATGCAAATATCCAAGTAGTTTTAGGTAATATACGAAACACAATATAGAAGCTTGATTGACCCATGATTTCTCTAGGATCCTATCATTAAATCATGACCTCATATTATGAATATACATAAGTAATATTCAACGTCTCGCCTCATCTGTGTAGGTATAACTTGAAAGAATACAGTAAACGGCCTCAAGGAGCCTATATTTAAAGAATTATCCCCGTACTCCTAACCGTTGAGGAGTTGTACCTTCCAGCATCAGCTCAGCAACATAAAATGCTGGCTACTAGATGCAAATATCCAAGTAGCTTTAGATAATATACAAAAAACAATATAGAAGCCTTTTAAATTTGAGGGTTGCCCTCGATTTCTCTAGGATCCCATCATCAGAACGTGACTGGAAAAAAATGGGACCACATGAGAAGTATATCATATCAAACAAAAAAAGAATTTCTCAAATCGGTCCAGGCGTCTTCGAGTAATCGGTGAACAAACATAAAAAAAAAAAAAAAAAAAAAATACAACCGAATTGAGAACCTCCTCCTTTTCTTGAAGTCGGTTAATAAATATTAATACATATTTCCCCACAGACAGTATGTGTTATTCCTATGGACTATGCGAGTCATGTGTCTACTGCTTGCATATACAGAAACATACCTGCCTCATAAGCATACTCCTATCACCATAATAGGTCACAGGGCAGCACTATTGTTCGGAACCTAATAACTAAGTATAGTAAAGGATCATATTCAAGCCAATTGGTTTATGAACGCTATTAAACTAATTCTGTATGATGTTAACACTTTGCTAATAGATCACAACATAAATTATTTTATATAAAAAGTTAATTATATTTAATAATAAAAGCATTATTTATCTACGGACTAAACATCAGAAGCTAGGCGAGACTGAAAGACTGCGAAGAGTATGTAGCAGAGATTTTTCCTCAATCAGAGTCTAAAAAACGTACATTTCTGACTTCAGGTCGTTGAACTTCTAAACATGTTTATTATAATTAAATTCGTGACATTTTATCTAATGTCAAAGGTCTGTTAGTGGATCAAAGCCCTTATTAACCTTAGGATGTCAGAAACTTACAAAATACGTGGAATTTATTTGTGTTTAATAAATTATAATGATTGTGAATATAACCTCAAATCAAGAACAAGGCAAAGTTAAAGTTAACGAGATACTATGTACTAAGTTATCGGTTCATTAAATTTATTTTATTAGAGTTCAATAAATGGTAAAAAAAATATATTTAAAAACAATAACGTGAGCAGTTGTTAAGTCCACCTGGTGATAAGAAATGCCGCGTTTAAACGTAATATAAAATATTGCAAAAAGTATGTACTTATGTTATGCCTCATTTGCTAAAAATTTTAAGCGGCAGGTTAAAAGGGGTTCCTTAGTCGAACATTCACGTTTTATCTTTGCATATTTCTCTAGTTCTTTACTCTAAGCAAAAAGTAAACGAGTGTGGAGCATGCAGAAGGTGTCGTGCATGTTCAAACGAGATATTTAAGTTAATGTGAGCTTCGTTTAAGAAACACCTCGTGTACAGCCTTATCGCGGACAAGATTTATGGAATGTGTGATGGCTTTGTTACTTTTTATTTGAAGAAGTGAATAAGACAGTGAAATATTGAGGTTGTTAGACTTTTAAAGCGACAAACCAAACATGAGACAAAACCCGTTGTTTTTTTTTAATATGTATGCATTATGTCACTCATCATTTAGACTAAAGTTCAATATAGATTTTAAATCAAAATGATAATGTAACAACCAGAACAGCAACTTATCAAATTTAGCCCTGATCTCTCTTCCAGAATTTACCATACAAGCTAAAGTAATACGAATATTGCATAGAGAACGAACAAAATTCACTTTTAAATTACAAAGCCACCAGCTCGCGTTCATTAATATTCGCAAAAACAGCATTTAGTAGGAAACAAGCTCGTAAGTGAGGTCTGTTACCGGTGAGGCGGCGCGGTGGCGCGGCGGCGGACGGTGGGTTAACATTCATATATTCACGAGATTATGAACGCTCGCAACACCGAGCGAAACGAAACTCAATATCCTGCGGCGATCTTACCGACACGTGAACATACGCGCTGCAAGCCCGCGCATAATAGAAAAGAAACACAATGTAGTCGCCGAGAGCCGCGGCCCGTGATTCATTAGAAACAATGCCAGGCCTCGGGCCGCCGGGCCGGGCCTGCCCCGAGCCCCGGGTTGCCGCCGGGCCTCCAGAACAAAGGCGGTAATCCCGCCGGATGCGGCCTCTCCGCACCGCTGACTCCCAGGCTATAAAAACCGCTCACTTTTGTTTCGTAATTATCTAAAATAGTCTGTTGCACCGAAATGCTCAGAGTTTCAGCGTATGTCACTTATTACGTGTAATAGTCGTGGAACGTTGGAACAATTGCGATCGTAAAGGCTTCGAGCTGCTGATACAAAGTTTGTCCTGAACGCATGCGGAGGCTGAACAGTCAGTAACGGAAGTAGCTTCAATCAAATTGTATTTAACTATTGATCAAAGCTGCGAACCCGAGTGGGAGGTCGTAGGACCGCGAAGTCGACGGTCTCGGGTTTAAACTTAGTTGTGATGTTACGGCACGCACATCCTTGTGTGTTTTAGCATGCAAATTATCGCTTGCTAACGGCAAAGGAAAACATCGAGGAAACCTGCATACAAATGTGCTTGAGGCTGTGTGCAAATGAAGTTTAAATAAGTTCAGCTAATTTTGTCGCAAACAGTTCTGAAATGTGCCTCACAAATAAGTATTGTATGACGGTGTCACTTCGCTACCGTTCGAGTGAATAAAAGGGATCATTTTTGCAAAAAGATTACTCGTTCGTTTGTTGTTGAATTTGTTTGTTGTTGACAAACACCGGGAATAAAACATTCCGCAACAACAGGCACAATCGTAAAGGTTTTAATTTCGCCTGTGTTCTGTCGCTTTGTTCCTGCGACTTACAGGCACCGTCGCACCGCCGCGCCGCGACGGATCCGGGACGGTTCCGGAATAAATGTCTGCCGTAAATCATCTATTTGTTTGCGACAGAACATAACTACAATGGTAATAAAATAAAGTTCTTAGTAAGCTTAGTACTGTTTGCTAGTATTGGTAGTAATTACTGTGAGCAAGCAGGTTTGTTTAGCTCTTAATTATTTAGTTGCATTGTTTAACCTATATTATGTGTTTTGTTGTTCTAAGCACTCCCGTACAGACACAACGTAGAATTCTGATAATCAGCCAATTCAAGATTGTAATAGGGAAAATACTTTACGATGTTATTCGCAGAATCTTGATATATCTGTGCCCACTTTACGGTAAACCGTCTTATAACTATTTTGTTACCATTCATCAATCATGAAAGCGATGACCATTAATTAACACTCAATTAATATTTAACTACAAACTACAGAAGTCTTGGTGCAATTGATTCATCTCCCAAGTTTAGTTGTTAAGCGTTATTGCTGTGACCTGCAAACTGTCGCATTACCAAGGTGCTATTTAATATTGAATAAGTAACTAGCTGCCTCGTCGTGGAGTCACTCGCCCACAAAATTAACTAAAACTACGAATAACTTTATGACGACTTCCATAAAGTCAGTTGGGTTAATTGAAATATTTGGATCATTTGTGTTGTTTTTTGGGTAAGAGATTAACAAGATTAGAAAATGAAAAATAATCTCAATAATGTGAAGCCAAATAAAGGTAGAAAAATGGAATTGTTGTTCCCTAAATTTCTATTTTTTTACTATAATTTGTTTTTGTTGATTAGTGCCATCACTTAGAAGGCAATTAAATAACTAAAGGTTATCATTCTATCGGATAGTGTGTAGTAAATGTCAAGGCAATATGTAGTTTCGCAGTTTACAGCGACAATTAGATTTTATCGCACACGAACTCGCTAAATTGCTCATGTCATGTAATGGCTTTCTTGTTTGTTCGACAATTGCTTCGTAACTTACCACTCACTTATATTTAACTTAATGGCTGTTTTGAAACTTAACACTTAAGTTTAACATACAATCGACGACGTGGGCACTGGTCACGTGACGTAACGCGAGTTCGTATTTCAGTTGGGACTTTCTTGATCTTTTTGGGTTTTAAATGAGACGTTTGTATCATGTGTTTTTATTGTATTCTCAGTCATTTTGGATTTTTGCATGTCTAATGCGTCTAACTTACATGTTTTAATTAATAAGTAATTTAAAGTTTTCCAATAAATGTTCCCTGTTTAATATTATACAAATAATTACCACGTCAACGTGTTTTAATCTCGGATAACATTTGTCATATTACAGTTACTGTCACATGTCCCGCGGTTAACACGAATTGACGTCGGTTTCAAAGCCAGCTTTATGGACGTGTCATAGAATATGGATTTAAGTAGGGTATTGCGTATTTGACATGTGTTTAAAAACCCGTATAATATGTACAAAAAACATGATTAGTTGAGACCTCTGTGTCTGACAATATGCTTATGTTACCTGCCCTCGATTGAGGTTTTTCTTTATATAGCTAGGGATTAAAAAAGTATTACCTATTGTTTTGGCTAAATGTAGATCATTAAGACTAACTTACCATCATCTAAGTGTACATACCTTTTTTTGTCACCGAAGTTTTGTAAAACATTATTCTTACCTGAAAAAAATAAAAAAACGTTTAGACAAAAATAAAATTGGATCAGAAAAATGTGAATAGAAAGCTACAGAAAAGTATTAGATATTCAATTAGTCTGTGGTAAATTGGAACAAGACCACACAACATGTATGTACACATCAACCAATACATAACATAAAATTGACTTTATGTAATTAAATGAATATTAATACATAACATAACATCACGGCTATATTATCCAAAAGGGTGTGGCTGGGTGTCGTACACAGAGTTGTACAACACCCACATTTCACCTGTTATGCTCAGGTAAATAAGTATAGGGGGTGAGCCTATAGGCACCGGGCACAATTCCAACTCCGTGCTGCTATTGAGAATTACCTGACTGATAGTTCACAAGTAACACTTTGCTACCCGAGAATCGAACCCGAGACCTCACGGTGAGAGGCGCATACGCTAACCACTAGATCATCAAGGCAATACATTTCCAGTATAAACCAGTCTCGCATTGCACGGAGAGCCCATAAAACGCGAGACCAGCTTATTATACTGGAAATGTATCTTTACTTCAATAATTAAGGCTTAAATAATAGAATACCTCAATAGTGTAGGCCCTGTTCACTTTCGCGCAAAAGTTATCAGCCTGTTCAGGCAATAGCTTTGTCGAGTGTACATTACACACACACACGCATGTGCGATGTATGTGTGTGTGTGTGTGTGTGTGATGTGTATGTGTAAAGATTATCTTTTAGCAAAAGAGCGTTAATATTAAGGGGTTTCAGGAATTTTAGCAGATTTCAATGTGTAGTGTACGCGTGTTCCATACAAATGGCTTTTTGCGGTGGCAAGGACTCGCGAGCGCCTGCCTACGTACATGAATAATGCGCAGGGATAGAGTGCGTTGAATATTTTGTGTTCAGACATTATGTAGGTGTTGGGGTACAGCTTTATTATTAAAGATTAGCCCTACCCGCAGCTTCGTTCTCGGAGATTCATGGACCGCGTTTACAAAATGTAATGAAGTGGAACGTAGCCTAGATTTGAGGCTAAATCTTATTTATAACTTGAAACTGTAAAATAATTTATTCATTGTCAAAAATATAGAATTAAGAACAAAGGATCCGTTTTGGATTATAATATTTTAATGCCACTTCACTTTCAAAAGAATTTTCAGTCACCTCACACACCTATCTAAAAACGTCATAGCCTTGTTACACTTTTACGTTTACGAAACCACCTGTTATTTAAACTAAGATTATTATTTAGGTTGAGGAACGATAAGGCTAAGCTTTAATGTCAGATTTGAACGATTTAGGTACGATTGCGTCGAGCAACATTGAGTTAGCTTTGATCTAGAGCAATCACCGGCTTTGTGCCAAAGACACAATTCTGTTCTCTGCAGTATCAAATCAATCCTAATGTCTTCGAATATTAATTTGAAGTCTATCTTGTTTGAGTTGTCAGTCTTAGTTTGGGGAAATCAAAATATATTCTGTTCATGTCGTATTATACCTTCTCTGATGTTGTTAAACTATTTTTTTTTACAATAGCGTGAAATTAATGGCTGTGTCTTATAAGTAGGTATATTTAAGAAATAAAAACGAATATTATTCCCGTTTTCCAATATCATAACTCTCACATCCTTGGGGCGTATTGCACTTGCAGACTTTCTCTAAGTTGTTTTGCGTATCGCAATACTTACCAGCACAAAGGTGGTACAAGGTTTACCAAGGTACTAAACCATAATGTACTATACTCAGGTACATGGCGAGGTGGATCGCGTGCCGAGTGCGCGTTACGTTCACTTCCGGGCGATCGCGGCGAGCGATGGATCGCGCGATTACCCCATTCACGTCACATTGTACCGCGACGTCTCACCGCCGAGACCGAGCATGGCTGCACTGTACGATCGGCCAAACTCAGGCATGCTCACTTTATAAAATTATCAAAGTGAGTATGCGGAAGTTTTGCCTATTGTACCTCTGCCTGTGTGTAATCTTTGCCCGTCAAAGCCTTTGAGCAATCTGTTCAACGTTTTTTGTAAACGAGCGTTCAGTCCGCCTTTGGCGTAGCATCAGGGTTTGAACTGAACCACACCGTCAAATCCATAACATCCATATGCATAAAGCAAAAATATCAAAGCAAAAGCAGACCTGTGGAGTCCATTCAAACGGTTATAGGGGTTTTAGAATGTAAAAGTTTTGTAAAATACTACGATTTGTGATAAAGTTTTTCGAAAAGTTAACCTTTGATGGGAGACAAGTTAGCAGCTCATCTGATGGTAAATGATAACCGCAGTTCATGGACTTCAGCAACACCAGCGGTACCACCAAGCCGCTGCCAAGCGTGACAGGATTGCTTCTTTTTAAACATCGTTTGAAAAAGGACATGTCGTAGCGCTTGGGCAACACTGCGGCAGATAGTTTATATTCCACTAAAGTGGCAAATAAGCATACGGCCCGTCTGACGGGAGCCTATGGACCATCACAACACCAGTAGGGGCTAGCATAAAGAGCGCTATATAGTTTTTGTCGCATTTTTTGCATGTTTCTTGCTTGTTATGCATTATCCCTCTGGGATATTTCTCGTGCGTTGCCGACCCAAAAATATGAAATACATATTATTTTGAAGTCTCAGTCTCTGCAGGCGATTCGATAGAATGACAGACAAGTTAATGAGGCTTGCTTTTGTGAATTAAGTAAACAACTTAGTAATGTTTCATTTCAATTACTCTTAATTATTTTGTTTCAATTCATATAGATTGCGAATGTCCAAGTGTTACGAATCTGATAATATTTGACTACTGTTATTTAATGAGTCCATCTCGTTTAGAACGCTCAAATTAAAATAAATTAATGAATAGTTTGTACTTGATCAAACGACCAATAATTCTCGTAGCATAAAAGAAATTAAAACCGTTTCAATTAAAACAATTAACAGCGACTCAATTTTTACGATCAACTTCTAAATTGAATAAAATTGGTCAATTAAGCACCTCAGTGACCTTATTCGGCGTTTTATTGTTATTATTAAACTGTATCAGGTACTTATTATATAGTTAACATAAATATTATAGCACTTATTTTTTTATAAAACGACCCTAAATAACTATATTTTTTATACTCTAGAATAAATAGAGCTGGTATGGAAAATAAAGGGTAAAATTCAATTGATATGAGGGGAATGTGTGTGTGCTCTGTGTGTGTGAAATGTATGCTTGTGAACACCCCCGCGGCATGAGAGTTATCCTAATGCGGACGTCGTTTTATTAAATAAAAATGTTTTCACGGTACATACCTTGTCTATTGAAAATGTAAATAGTGAGTAAGCTTAATAGTGAGTATTAGTACTTAAATTACGCCCACAAAACTGATTTAACAACATTTAAGATAAGTTTGCATATTTCGATATATTTGAGATGTCATACATAGACCTACGGACTAACTAAATTAAACTAAGTATTGTTTTGCTATAACATGCAGCTTAAAAGTTAATTATATTCTAATTTTGTAGAACGAGTCCTGTTACTTTCATAGACGGGGCAATCACAAACAAATTACACGTCAACGGTACCTACAGTGTTGCCGTAAAAAATGAATCCCGCCCGTATTTTGACAGTTCATTGAGTCGGCGTACCATTAATTGTGTTGATAGTGCGGAATAATTAACTTAGCCACATTTCGTGCCGGGGTTGCGTGTTCGGTGCTCGGCTCGTACAATAAATATTATCGCTCGTTAGGCTGTGACTCACGAACTGAATTAACGCACAGACTGATGTCGTTTGTTTCTGTACTGAGTTAGGAGGTAAACCCACGGATTGAATTAAAATATATTTGAACAGCTTTTTCAGTAAACAATCGAGTAAATTTAAATCTGGCTAAGCAAATATTTGACTCAGCAGCAGTAGCGTTTGTGGAAGAGGACACGAATGAATCCGGCCCATATATTTTCAGTTTAACAAATAAAAAATAAATTTATGTTGATTGGATCAATGTAGGTATCTTTATAATGCTTGATTGCGAAGAAATATCGTTATGTTAAGAGTAAATTGGGTTTAATAATAAGAGGCAATATTAGCAGTTGGGGACAAGTTCTGGATAGCCAAACCGCATTTTTTTACAGATGAAATGTCAAATTTGTTTAAAAAATAGTTGTAGTAAGTAGTTGTTAAGAAATAAACAAAACCTCATCAGAAACTTATAAAATTAAATCTAAATGTATTATTGTTGTATTACAAAATAAACTTATACCACATAACTTTTAGTACCAGATTGTAATTTAACTTGCAATTTATACAAAAGCAAAACAGTGGGCTACTTACTCAGTATACACTTTACTACAATAATAAGCCTACTTCTCCAGTAATCGATAAATTTGACTTCTATTTGGTTCAACCAGAACCCAACAGTACATGCACAAAGCTTCTAATACACACACTGAACATTTTTTCAATAATTGAGTTTTATTTGTATCGGCCTATAGCAGGCTTTTGTATGTCAGCGCGTGACCGCCGGCGCTTGGCCTACTAAACAAAAGCGCTACGCACTGACCACTACCAGCTAACAAGCGATCAAGCTATTCCCACCACTTGTCAAGCTACCGCACTAGTTTAATGTAGTTACGATCATGTTAAACTATGTTTGAAAAAGAAATCTGCACAAGGTCAGGCGTGTCCTGCAGAAAGTACGACACCCGCACTAAGAATAACTCCTGTGTCACGAGGGTGTTCACAAACATACATTTCACACACACAATGCACACCCAGAGTCAGAACAAATGTTTGCGGCTCACACAAAGATTTTGCCCGTGTGGGAATCAAACAGAGGCGACCGCTTTAACCACTACGCCAACCGTGCACTCAAATACACTAAACCATTTACTATCGTTTGGTACGATAACTTTGATGACAAGCTGAACTGTATTAGCTAAATAGTGCAAAGCGGACTTTATTGTACGTTGACTTTATTGACTCACAAATACGAATTATGTAGACATTATGTAATATATACCAACAGAAATGAAAACTAATATATCGAAGTATTATATGACACATTTGAAAAATAGCCAATAATTCAAAGTTGGAACATTTCTTTTCCTGATTTCGAAGCTTGGCGGCTCTTGGCTCAGGAAGCGATTCGCAATCAGAATGAGCAAACATTTGGTTTGTCTTCGTATATAATAATGTGTAATGCAGTGTCACATGTTAAAAATCAAATCGCTGCATTTTTTCGAAGAATACAATAATTATGTGAATGCTTTGTAATCAACATGTTTATATATCTTAGGATATTTCATTATACTGAATCTGTTACGAAACATAACATACGCATAACATACACATAACATAACATCAAGCCTACATTACCCAGTAGGATGTGGCACACCATCCACATTGCTCCAATTATGTTTAGTTCAAATGGGGGTGAGCCTATCACCATCCACCGGGCATAATTCCAACTTAATGCTCCTATTGTGAATTTCCTGCTGGAAAATTTACAAATAACACTTTACCCAACCCTCTTTACCCATACCTCGCAGTGAGAGGTGCATACGCTATCCATTAGACCATCGAGACAGTTGTATGTTACGAAACTACTGCTAAATTTAATATAATCTAGCAAAAACCATTTCCCAATTTGGCTATAGTAGCCACCCGCTACAAGCCACACATTATGATGTTAAAACATTTGAGTGGAATTAGGATAGACCGGAGTGCAGTTAAGTGCAAATGTTAACCGCACTAACGACTGTAATGTACGCATTGCGTATATTCGGGAACGTTCCGGAACGTTCGGGAACATCACGCGACGTTACTGCCCATCGGGGCCATGGACGTGAGCAGTATGACCTCATAAAAGTGCGTAATTTGCATTATTACGCAATATTCGATGCCATCCGCGCGATGTGTTACATGAAATCCGGAACGCTTCGGGGCGCTTCGGGATGCTACGGGGCGCTTCGCTGTATCCGGTGTGCTTCGATAAAGTACGGTACAATTATCGCTAATTGGTGTTGATTTGGATGCTTTCAATTAATGCTGATGATTTCACGAGCGCGTTCAGATTTCTGATAATTCAATTAAAAAGGTTTTTTTAATCAACTTGTGTTGTCCGACGACCGTTAATGTTCGTTTTATGCAATCGTTGTTTTAATTAAAGATTCAATTGTGTCCCTTTTTCATTTCGCCGTTTGTCATGATTTATTTGGGGATAGGTTTGTTATTTTACCGGATGGTAAGGACCTGTGTTTTATACGGCTATAAGTATGTATAACATTAGCTGTGAGGGTTCACTTAGTTTTCTCTACAAAGTAATACTTTCATTTTCTAGGATATTAATTTTAAATTTAGAGAACAGAAATAAAAATGTAGCATTTTTAATTAAGTAGTATTTTTCCTTTATTTCTTGAAAGGTCTTTTTTATTATATAAAATGTATTTTTTTGTTGAATATTAACATTATTAAATGACTGAATGTTAAATGAAGTGACTCCTGGTTTTTAGTCTTTATCCGTGAGTAAATAAAAGCTGCTATTCGTCCTGGTAGTACATCTCCATCTGTAAGGCTTTGCCGGCTTAGGGTAATGCGCTCATTAGTCAGCAGAAACAAAACACATTCGTTGTCTCTCTGATTCATTGCGACTGTCCCGGCAGTGTCTTTCAGGGATGACTATTCTATATTAGCTAGGGTTTCGATTAGGTTTAGATATTTAATTATTTTTTATTAAGAAGGTCCAGAAACAGATGACATATTAAAGACTTGAAGAAGAAAGAAGATTACATACATAATTATGTTTTACATGAAATAAATTGTAAATCTGATGCCTAATTATATATGTACATAGCACTTTAATTCAAATAGAAAGGATTCATAATATGTAAAACAAAGAAAAGATCTACCTAATTTGCCGCTCAAAAGTAACTTGTAGACACCAAACAAGTCAGGGTTGGATGAGGGACCTAAACAGAACAGGTAAAATGTGGGTAATATATAATGTTATATTATGATATGTGCCGTTTTATTACACTGAGTAACTTCAAACATTAAACGTTTCTAGGTTACAAGTTTTTTTTAAAAAGAACAAAATCATACCTAACTATTTACAGCTGGAACAGAAATAAAACTAAAAAAAAATAAAAATTTAAAAAGTTAAGTGTCAAAAAATACTTCCGCATCTATGTCAAATGCGGGTGACGTGCCCAGAAGGCTGGCGGCATTGCCACGTTGAATTGCAATGCTCAACCTTTGAGAAGAGTAAAAACCAGCCTTCTGATCACGTGAAGTGTCGATCAGTCTTTTTGATATCTCTTTAAAAAGAGAATGGGCACTCGGGCCCCATGACCCTAGTGTCTCGACCCCAAACGGCTCAAATATGTAATCTCCAACAAGATTACTATACTTGCGCCGTTTGAGGGTTTCTGCAGATGCAGCAGCAGTGCCGGCGCAGGCCGCTGTATTTGGAAGATGTGATGGCGCGAGGGTGTCGACGCAGGTAGCCAAGTATGTGCCGTTATTTTGTTTGCCATTAATGACGTCAGTATTCAAATAAAAATCATATTGAAATATATTTCATTTTCCGAATAAACGATTCATAACCTCAATTCCGCATTATAATTACTGGTTGGACAGAACGATCGAATTTTCTACCACAATTATTTTATTTCAAACACCTTCAAAATATAATTGTGTTCAATTCGGTACAATTGATGAGTCATCATTTTAATAATTCACGGAGCACTCATTATTTTAGCGATTTAATTACCTTTATTTGTATAATTAAGTGCACCAAGTGCTTAATCAGATGTTACTGTTTCATTCATTTGTTGTTTTTAATTAAGTTCATACTGTACATTTCAATTATTTTTTTTAATATATTACCTAGCTAATTGCTCGTAATTAAATAACAAAAACTCTGAAATATAACGTTTATGACATAGACCTTTGAATTATCTGTGAACTCAGTGTTGTATACTAATGAGCCAACGGGTAAAAATATGAAATTTAAAAAATAAATTAAATGGACTACTAGGTCATTTTCTTTTGAAACCTCTTCAACGAAAAAAAACCCGAAATATATAATATCTTACGTCAGAGGGTGGTCAGGGTGAAAGGGGGACAAAACCAGGGACTCTAAAAGAGCACCATAAAAGCTTAGATCAAAAGATTCGTGTTTATCCGGAGGGAGCACCGGCCCCTCGGGGTGCGGGGTGTGGTGTGTTTGAGGGGAGAGGCGTCCTCCCCTCTCCTCTCGACACTCCGCTTAATTTACACGTGAAAATAATGAATTTGAATGAAAAAGCGGCGCGTCAAAGGCGACACTTATGGCGCGACGCTTTTTAAACACCGCACTGACGGAGTGTCACCTACACACAGCGCGTGACGTCATTCTTAGGTATAACGACTCAAAATGGGAACAAAATCTCTCAATTCATTTTATTAATCGTGGCATCAAATGAGGTTTGTGATGGGTAATGCTTATATTTTTTTGTTTGCCTATCAATAAAAATATTTGATTATTCAGTACAAAGCACTTTATTTAATAATTATATTGAAAACTTTGCTGGAATCAAACCCATTTGTTCGTTTCATATAGAGCCTTGTTTTTATTGAAACTTCCAAAAACTCATTTGTACAAAGTAAAATTGAAGCCCAAATGGAAAAGTTTTATTTAATTTAGAAGCAAAACACAAACTCAATTAGACGATATCGTAATATTCATACAAAAACTCGATTACAACTACTGAATCAGCACTCCGTTATTATTCGATTTCTGCCGAATACGAATAGCGATTTGTTATTCAAACGCAAAAATAAATATTCGCAAAAAACATCGTCTCTATTTCGAAGGGAGCGTTAGGCCGTAAGCCGTAAACAAGGTGCGGGTGCTGAAAAGGCTGTAAAAAACTAAAGGTCCCCACTTTTCGGTGGACATTTGTGACAGTAAACAATTCCATAAATCTACTCAAACTAAGGCGTGGTTCTGATTTGCAAAAAATACACGTATTCTGTTTAGGTTACAATAGTACAATATTTGGTATTATCAGAGTATGGTGAATACCTTAATTTTAAGTCCTATAAAAGCTGATGGTATTCAATATTAAACTATATTTCTACCAGCCAAAGTTCTATTTAAGTTCTATCAAACGATTGCCATAACTGATCGTAGCCGATTGTAGCCGAATGAGAGAGCTTGAGATTTTTTACGCATAGTAGGTGAAGAACAAAAGAGTGTCGAATTGAGTGAGTAAAAGACTCGTCAATTAGACCGCGTCCTTACAGCTTCATCGTTCAGTGAGCGCGCGCCCTATTGAACAAACACCACATTAAGACGCCCAAACGCCCGCCTTTCGACCATAATTAATTCATTCTAAGACATTTCTAAAGAACTTAGGCTTCACTTTGCTATTCCATGCCTTTTGTTCACTATTTTATTGTTCCCAATCTTTTACTAGGCTTATTGTTAGCATGAATGTCCCATTCATAGGAGCCTTTCCATGATTTCGTTTTGGTAAATGGAATACAAATAAAGACGTTTATCCGTGATGTAGATATGCTGCGTAGGTTAATTTGGTACCTGCTTGCACATTATATAACGGTAATTTATGGAATAATGCTAGTTTACAATAACGTCTCACATTAGACAATCACAATCATTACATTTTAGTATCTAATTGATAGAGTATTCACATTTTAATTGTAGTCTAGATACACATTGCTAATTAAGTTTTAAATAATATATAAACCCATTAATTACAATCATAATTACTAAATTTAACTTTAAATACATAGTTCGTTGTTGAGTTTAAATTTTAATTGACCTTTGAAATAATATTCAAATCTTAATATTCTAAGTTCAGCGATTAATTTTACTTTAAATAATTTTACAAATTCAAATTCAAATCATTTATTTTCATAGGCCCCAGGAGGCGCTTGAACACGTCATAATATTACAAACAAATGATATAAAAATAAATTATAAGTGAAACTAAATTATACGAATTACAATAATTTGAATAACCGGGGCTTAGATTAATTTTAATCCAACTCTTTAGAATCAGATTAAAATCAAACTGGGTACCAGCTCCGATGGGTATTGCATTATAAGAAGAGCTGGTGAGAAACTCATGAATAAAATAAAACAATTATCATACATATTAAAAGTCACATAAAAAGAGCAGTTCATTTCCAAATACTATTATCATTTATGATGTATAAAATACTGTAATAAGTTTTTTGAGATAATCTGATTTTAATATATATTTTTTAAATTTACCTATCGATAATTCTACTCAGTCTTATGGAAGTTTATTGTAGAAGCGTATACATTGATCTGAAAACGAGTTAGAGATTTTATGGAGCCTAGTAGTGGGCACAGCCAGTTTGTTTATGTTTCTTAGATTTTATTTATGGAGATCACTATTTTTCTTAAATTTTGTTTGATTCTCGTGGACGTACAATAAATTTTGATTAATGTATTGAGAATGTAACGTCATAATATTTATCTCTTTAAATTTATTTCTTAGTATCTCCTTAGTGACTCATCATATAGATAGCTCGAATAGCTCGTTTCTGGAGCACAAAGATTGAATCTATATCCGCGGCACTACCCCAAAGCAATAAACCACATGACATTATACTATGAAAATAGCTAAAATAAACTAAACGCGCAGTGTCAACATCGGTTAGTTGACGAATTGTTTTTACGGCGTAAGCTGCTGAGCTGAGTCTACCAGATAACGATTCTATATGTGGGCCCCATTGTAATTTAGAATCTAATGTTATACCAAGAAAGACAACTTTATTGACCATTTCCAATTCCTCATAGTCCATTTGAACGACGAAGTCCAAAAGAAGAATTATGCGAGCTAAATGGAAAATATGTAATTTAAATTAAGACTACAAAAGCCTTCTTTCTCTACAATACTTTTTTTTTAAATGCAATGACGCCATATGATCAAAATACGTACTAAGCTACTTACTATTAATTTAATTTATTCTCTTAATCCATCGACTTATTCATCAGTTCTTAGAAATTTACCACGTACCATCAATAACGTTAAACAACTTTACTAGTAAACTGAAAACATCGCCAAAATTTTACTGTTTGCAGATCTTAATAAACATCAAACTTAGGAAATGCGGCGACGTATAAGATAGTGCAGTGTTACGACTCAGCTTGGGATATTTGACCTAAATTCTGCTGCACTATTTAGACATACGGCAGAGACATTAAGACCTCGTTACACTGCACGATGCGACGCGGCGCGGTGCGGCACGGCGCGGCGAGGCGGCCAGGTGTTACGTAATGCCGTCATAAATAAACGCCGACAGCATTAATGTGGTGCTCCACTCTGCTCTGTTTGATTTGTTAATAGTAGCATTGCCATTAACCCGCTCCGATGCTTCTCGCTCCTGCTCCCCGTCGCTCCGCCGCGTCTTAGCGTGCCATCTACGAGATCATTACTCGGGACTCGTTCAGCTTTGATATACAGATCTGTAATTTGTGGCATTTCCTCAAACAAAATTATTTTTCGTGCACTCTTTTTCTGTGACTGGCGCAAAATTCTGAAGGCACTCAAATTGTTTAAATTCACTTCCTTCTGCAAGTTAATTACGTCGTTAACCAACCTAAACGTTTCCTGCCAGTAAAACCTGGACTGTTTGTGAAAAAACACACCAAACTTCATTAGTGCGGTGCCGCGCAGACTGTTTGTCGACGATGACGGTCGACGCGGACGGCGCCTTCGTTCATAACTCGGAAACTTTTCATTTTATTCCCATTAAAACTTGTTTACGATTCTGGCGACAAGTTAACGAATAAAGAGCAAGTTTTCAACGAGTGCCGCAAATTTTCACCTTCTGAATTGATGCCTCGGTGAACGTTTAAATATTCATTAAAAGTAGTGTCGCAAACCGCGGCGCGCTCGAGCCGAACAAACCCGAGAGTAACCGAACGCAACCGAATGCTCGTCGCGGGTGAGCCGTGTCTCGTGCGCAAGTGCTGTTTACACGGCTCCACTTAACGCAACATCCATTAGCTGTAGTAACAAGCAGCGCAAACTCGATCCCGCCAATGCAATAACTACTCGCTTTTCACATACATTGCTGTATTTACATACGGATTTGCAACTGCGTAGTGCGAGTACGCGTTCAAGTACGTACTTGAAAGCTGAGCTATCATTTATTCACAAACAGGTGTGTTCCGAGAATATCTGAGTCTGGAGCATGACGAAGCGGGCATTATCTAAAATTCATTTGAAATCTGGAATGATGGTCAGCGGCTTGGCGCGGAGGCACAAAGGTCGAGATTACGCTCGGCCGTACCATTTCTTTTGATAACATACAATAAATGCTGGTAATGCAAGCTCTTTGGGGAGGAATACACGTCGGTCTCGGGGCCAACTCTAATAGTGTAAAAGGCTAACACTGTCAGACCTTTGTTAAATGTATGTGAATGATGCCTGAAATATTGGTCGTTTCGGAGAAAATAATTCTGCTGAGTCAATTTATATTTGACAAAGGTTGTTTTATGTCATGCTAAACGAATGGAGAGATACTTCAATTATACTGGCTTTGTAACTTTCGACAGGTCACCAAAAGTGTTGTATCAATTAACATAAAATTTAGCTCTGTAGTGAATACTAAGTGCGACCCACTTTCAACGTTTGTATGAAATCATTGATTTTGACAACATGTAGGTAGCGTGGGGAATAATCAGCGTTCATAAAATACACAAATTATTATGAAATCATGATCTGCATACATTTCAAATTGAAAATGAATTTGGCAGTTAATTTACTGTGCCATTCATGTTTTAACAGTATTATATAATGACCAGGTGTATTTCAAAATCTTCGTGATAATTCTGTAACACCGTCTGTCAGTGATAAATATGTTATCATTCGCAAACAGTGTTACGCAATCTTCATAGTATAAAGAGATAATAAATGTAATGATACTGTACCTATAAACGTGCTTTACTTATTTGACGCATAGAAACAAAAAGATATGAAAGTTATAAGTCAAGTCAAATATTTACGTTTATGTTCATAATAACTCTGGATTCCAACTCCTCCAGATTTTACTTACTTTCTGAGGAACAAAATAATTTGCAATCGTGAATGCTGTATGTATTTTGAAGGTCAACCTACAGCTACTCTAATCTTTAATTAGGTGAATTTTTGTCTAAAGATAATAATATTTAACAAATACTTATCCTAAAACTAAAAGCTGACAGGCTATTTCCATCGCGTCGCGGCATTATTTTTGTAGGTGCTGCCGTTTTTTCTCGCAAAAAATACTTAACAATCTGGGCCTTTATTTTTATTCGTGATCTCAGGTTACTATTTTAAGACATATTGTTAGAACTTCAGAAAGAAATAGTAGTTGTTGCACCTCACTTACTTAAAAAAAAGAGATGTCAGTGACGTTGAAGCGACGGGTGCGATTATTTTAACCCACATTATTTAAGTATCAGAAAAAGAGTTACTATACGTAGAAGTAGTCTTGAACAAGTTTATGAGAAACATTCGTAATATCAATAGATCTAAGTATCTAAAAGAGCGTTTCAATTAAACCGGCGTTAAACTCCGCGGGGACCCACTCCATTTGACTCCACTCTGCCCAGCTCGGAGCAGCGTGTTCATTTGTATTCCTTGTAAATCCACGCGGATGGAGCGGGCCGAAGTAGAATAAAGTAGAGTGGAGTGAAGACGAGTGGTCTTACACGGTGATTGATCAAATCAATACGATTCACTACACCCTGCTTCGCCCCGCTTCACTTCAATGTAAACGCAGCCTTAGCTCAGATTGTATAAAATATTGGTTGTTTTATTTTTAACCGTATATCGTTGTAGGTAAGACTGACCTTTAATAAGATGCGCGGCGAGCACGATGGCGGCGGTGAAGACGTGCAGGCGCCACGCGCACGCGCACATCCTGCGCACCACCACACCCTCTGTAACAAACAAACGTATGTGTAAGACAATAGGCAACATTATTTCAATAATCAGTTTGTGAATAGCGTTTCTAAATCAAAGATGTAACTCATACTGGTTTAACTGATGTTAAAGAATCATTTCTTGTTCAAATAAAACTATGTTTGTCAAAAGAAGCTAACCTTTTAGAAACCTTCGGTAGTTAACTCGAGTCCGGACCACTAGCACTTTATTCTTTTTAAAATTAAAAAAGCTCATTCCAATAATTGTATTGGAAATGAACTTTTTTAAATTTTAAGCAAATAAGTGCTATGCTAGAAGTGTAACAATTTAACATTTTAAATGTAACTAAAGTTCTTATATTTAGTTCACTGTGACTGTCAATTTATTTATGAGAGAAGATAACGAGACATTATAAATCTTAAAGTTTAAGCAAATAGTACTTAATCGTTCCATTTAGTTCAACTTCAGCACATATAACTTAATAAGTACTTCTAGAACTCTAGTCTCAAGAAACAAATAAAACAGGCTGAGCATAAGACAATGTCCCACAAACAAATTGTCACCCACATTACACTCACAAGTCATTAAGTTGTCCCTTAACGCGCTCTTAAGTGCATCTTAATGTGTTAAGCGTTCGCGTCACAACGCTTTGTTTGCAGCAAACGCTCGCGTAATGAGATATGATTTGTCGCTCATACTATAAAGTAGCGCAGTTTTATGCAAAGAGCAAAGAAAATAACAAAATATATCTTTTCAGTTCATTAGGTCATAATTTTTTACCATGGATTTATGATATTTATGAAATTTTGTTAAGTTTATTATAGCTTATTTAAATTTTCATAGATACCAGAATACTCTAATAACTCTCAATTCTATACATTTGATTTCGTTAATACAAGAAAATACCTTTGACGTGCATTAATATAACAATCTGATTTAATTCAATAATTAAATGTGTTTGACAATTTTCAACGGTTGAAGAACTTACATTATATTGTTTTTGAAATGAAATTTGTTTCAAACTTCCAGATTAAACAGAAGTCACACTTAAACCCAAACAAACTATGTAGATAAATATGTACCTTAAATCTCCGTTTCAATTCTCTCTAATACTGCTGAGCTCAGCAGTGCCAACAATTCTACGTGATCGACGTACGGCGTAATTAAACTTCTACAACTCTTTACTCTCCTCGATAGAAATCAAATAAACTTTTAAATTGCGTCGGAGTTATCAACGCTCTGATTAACTGTCTAGACGACTGACTCGACTTATATCGATAATAAATAAAAATATTCATAAATGTCTATTAAAGCGCTGTAATTAAAGCATTACGTTCTTAATAATTATGTTAAATAAACTGCTATTTAAATTTAATATGTATTAACTTAATTTTAAATGAGTAAAGTGAACATGATAACACATTATTAAAAAAAAATATGGTTAGCAGAATTGAAAAATAAATAATGATATTTTCTATTGAAAATGTTTATCTAATTACTTGAAATATGTTAACAATAGGTAATACGATTGGATAAACAAATTCAATACAAAGCTGGGTTCACGCAAACAAATAAAGTTTTCTTTATTTTTATATTTTGAACAATGGTCTGAGGATTTTCTCACGAAGATAAATTTTCAATCATCTATTCAAAATTTATTCATATTGAAATTTAAAAACAAACTTAGCTAAAAAGAGTGTATATTTAAAGAACATTGTCTGAGCTTTTCATACTAAATTTAGTTTATGCTGTTGGAGGATTGATGGAAAAAGGCTGTGAATCTTTACGGCTGTTTTGAATTTCGACTATTATCTACGATGCAGATGTAAATACGATTAATTATATATTATTATTTAATTAGTAACAACTATTGCTTTAATTTAATAGCGGTACTAAAACGCATTACACACGAAAGTCGCCGACAGTAAGCACATACTGACACAGGCCGGCTAAGGAATCATGACTGTGTGGTGTCGCTGTGTTAGTTTAGTTTAATACTTTATTGTACACATAAATTACATTAATACAATTACAAAAAAGTGGTAATGACAAAAGGTGAACTTAACTCAAAAAATCGTTTTCTGTCAGCAAACCTTTGAGGGCCAGAGGAAAAAGAGACTCGTAAAATGTGAGTGTGAAGTGTACAAACAAAGAGAGGTGAAAAAATAAATAAGATACATAAATAAAAGAACTAGGCTTCACTTGTGTCACAAAAAAAATCTCAAAATGTTACCTGATCAGACATGTTTCATAATGTTCAGCTACGTCAAACCTTTTTTTTTAACATTTTATGACAGATTATCTTGTAATTTTGTACTTTACTTGTTTTTCACATGGCAAAATACACGCGCTGCGGTTGGACGACTGCCACGCGAACATTCGAATATTAATTCGATACGACGAGAAAACGTGTAAAACCATAGTGCCTATAAACTACACGCCAAACGTACAGCCACTTTATGAGTCTATGTATCTATAGTGGCCATAGTTAACGACATCCGTAAAGCTGTGCCTAATATTGCCATCGATCTCTCTCTGTGTTAAGAACGTAGGCAATTTTACCATCTCATTGTCTTGATGTGTTCTATTGACTTACGCAGAAAATGGTTACTATTTAATGCCCGTGTTGTTTGCCATTGAATTGGACCCGCTCTAAAAACTAATTCAACTTTTTCGTCTTTCTCGGTAATTTCATGAATATTGCTTATTGCGTCAATGTTAAAGCGAACTAAACATAATCGTTACAATATTTTATTAAACTTTACGGACTCTATAATTACCTTTAAAAAGCTTTACCTTCGAAGGCTCATAACTAGAGTAGTGCGTGCGGCGCGTGACTAACGGACATAAACACGAGTCTACAATACCGCCTCTACCAACTCTACGATACGTAGAGTACATGTAATAATAGCCGAGAGTCGAGACAGTACACTCTAATACCTCGGCGAGTAAATCATAGAGTAAATATGAACAGACACGAACAGCTTAATGTTAGAGTGTAATATCTGTAGTAGCGGCCGAAGACCTCGCTTGTTAGAGTAATAACTACAGCTGGTGGTAATAACGCGAGGGGTAAATAATACCCCTCTTAGAGGTGGAAATTTCATATACTAATTTGAAGGTACAGCTAATAACAAACAGCTGTGTTTGAAAATAACCACATTTTTTTTAATAAAATCCTTCGCCGCTTCTGTATGTTCGCGATAAACTCGAAAAGTACTTCATGAGGAAGGTTCCAGTATAATAATATATTTTTTCGAAGTTATCATATTATTATATAAGACACAAGAAAAAATAAATACGGCAACAAAAATTCATAGAGTCAAATTATAATCTACTTATTTATCTTCTGTATGATTCATCATTTACCAATAACATTATCGTTCTACATGACTCCTACTAAACACGAGAAAACATTTTGTATCTTTTTATTTAGCAAATGTAGTATAGTATTATAATGTACCTCAATAATGTAGAGTAAGAGACCGCGGGCGGCTGACTTACGTCGTTTTATAAAATCAGAAATTTAAACTATGTGTGCCTTAACATAGGTAAAAACGATCAGGTATGAAGCGAACATTTTTAATATAATTGTTTTGGTAATGATAATGGTAGAAATCATCCCAAGCTATTGGCAGACATTAAGCAACCCTTTGGAAGACACCCTACATTCTGAATCTTTCAGCTGCTATAAAATGATGTAAGTCAGCCGCCCACAGGCTCCTAGGCTATTAGTACAATACAGAGCAAAGACAAAAGTGTTGTCAGCAAACAACAAACAACACAATATAATTCAGTGTCCGGTGGAGCGTGAATCCTGCTCCTTCAAGAGTTTTGTGTTCGTTCGTGATTCACTTCGTAATATGTTATAATGTTATTGTTTTATCAGCTCACTGAACATGTAAGGACGGGTTGTTACTACGCAAACGGTTTGCTGCTAAATCTGTGCTCCTTTTAAAATTATAGAGTCGCTGTTATACTTTCCTTTAACAAGGAGTAAAATATAAAGAAAACGCTGTTTGTTTTTTTTATTCTTTGTGTTTATCCGCTTTCAGAAGCAGCGACAGCTGAGTGGGAGCCCGTAGGAATGCGAAGTCAATGGTCTTGGGTTCAAACCCACGGTACACACCTCTGTCAAGAAATCGTTGAGATTCTTTTTTACGAAGAAATGTGTGAATTTATCATATAAATTATCGAACGCTAACGGTGAAGGAAAACATTGTAGGAAACCTGCATGCCTTTAAAGTTCTTGAGGATGTGTGAAGACTACCAATCCGCACTTGGCCAGCGTGGTGGACCTTACCCTTCTCATCATGAGAAAGTCCTGAGCCAAGCAGTGAGACGTATATTAGATACACTACTGCTATTATTCGCTTTCTATGTTAAACTGCCCTCTCAGCACAACTAACCACTCTTGACATGATGATTCGATAATGACGTAGTTTTATAGAAACATCTTTTCTTTCACTTGCCATGAGTTTTAAGGAAACGGATGTCACGTAAATCATGGAACTAAAATGTGGCAAAGTTATTTGCTTTCATCTAATAATATCTTCTAACTTGGAGTAAAGCATAAATGCCTAGCTCACATCATAAACACCCTTAGGCTTTAAAATACGTTACCTTTGGCACGTGAGATTTAACATCGTAGTGTTAAAATTAAACCAGAATTACTATAATCTCCATGGGCTGTATTTGCCGCCCTTATAATAAATGGGCAACACGATCGTTTACAGTCAAATTAATTAATATGTTGGCAATATTGAACCTTATGACAGAGAAAATAAAAAAGTACCTAGAACGTTTGTACTATGTTATTCCTGTATCAATAATTTCAAGGTTTACACACAATAATAGTATTAGTTGCCTAGGAACAGAAACTGTCAGAAGTTTAATGTCGGGTAAGTTATCTCGTAATGCTTATTGAATGTGTACTCACTCAGCTGTATGTACAAGCGTATTACACTATGTATTTACGTAATGTATAAATACACGATAATAATTATCAATAGTATACATGTACATGAAATAACATTAGATAAGCTTAGCACATGTGTACAATGGCTCACCAAATATTGTACATAGTTTGTACTAACTTCGCAGATATAGTAACAGAACTTTATATCTATGCTTTTGAAGTGAAATGTCAGAGATTAATAGAACAAACTATAGTACTATTGGATAGATAGACGCTTTATCGATATCATTAGGGTTATGGAATTTTTAGATTGACTGACAGTGGCTGACGAAGCTGGTTAGTTAGACTTTGACAGATGTTTAAAAGATGAATTAGACTTTATCTCAAGAGCTCGTGTAGTACAGTAGTTATGGTCAAAAATAAAAATGTGTGGAAATGCCTGAGCGTGGTTCTGGCAGCTCTGATCCCTAACCATTACCCCTAGTCCTCTATTCCAAAAGAGAGAAGTTCATGAATATTCTTAGTGGATCGTTCGGAGTGTTTGATACTGTGAAAGAACCAGATTTGATTCAGATTGTTCATTCACACATAAACAATGAATTAACGATTGAACGTCGCGGAAATAGTGAATTCTTATTTGTTTTTAAGTACAAATTTTTAATAGATTTATTTTTATACTCATAAAACATAAAATAAATTATGTCAGCTTATACTCCTACTATTTTTTGGTAAGCGCCAATTACTCTAAAACATTGTTTTACACTATTGTATGACAAACAACAACACAGTTATGTTATTTGTTACTAAATCATTAAATTATTATATTACAGACTAGTCTGGCAATGGCTCGCCTGGGACAGACAGATTCGACCGAAACGACCAAAGGTCACGATTACTTAACAAATGAGCTACTATATTACATGGATAAAAGTAAACCAGTCATATACTTGTAATATTTTAAAGCAAACTATAGCTGTGCTATGCTTTTTTTTAAACTAGTTATGCTCAAAGTTTAAAGTTGGTTGATTGTTAAATGATGATATAGACAACCAAATTATACATTTTTATTTTTATTTTTGACATGCAAGGGTGATTACGATACCCCAGTCTGGGAACAAATAGTTAAAAAACTTCAAGTATTTTTGTTTAATTTCTCGGATACAGCTATACTGATGCTTTTTATTTTGTTTTAATATATTAGTGCAGTATACTAGTGCGATGGCTTTAAAAGATTGTTCACATAGTAAGTAGCAGTTTTCTTAGTAAATTTTTGACACAGTTAGCTAAAAAAACATCCAATAAAAAAAACTCTATGACAGGAGCAAAGTACTACGACAAAAAAAATGGAATAAAATATGTTGTCTTTCTTTTTTAATTCCATTGTGTCGTAGTCAGCCAACAGGAAGGTAATGTATTAAAGCGATATATTCCCGCTTGTATTTTCTATCCTCTCGATTCTTCGAATAACGGAACTTCTATCATCATTAGAAACATATGAGCACTATTCTTTTCTAATAAAATATCTATAACGGGAGATTAATTTTATTGTAAAGCTGTGTTTTTTAGTTTTATATTCATAATGTGATGAGGCTTCCATCAAACTTTTATTACAAGAGTGGTGCCGTGGGCTCTCGGACTATAATGGGTAGTTTTTAATGTTCTTCCGCTTAGTAACGACATTTCAGTAATCACCAGGGCTCGGAATTAGGTAGAGTTTTTCATGTACTTACACTGATTTCATACAGCGAAAGAATAAAGTGGATATGCCTCAAATCCCGAGATTAATTTTAAAGAGCAGAAAAAAATCCCATGATTTTTAAATAAAAAGTTATTTACTTTTTTACACAATTTAAACTACTGCACGCGCGACTAAATATTTTAATTCTCACAAAAATTATACTATAATGTCGGAAGCGAACACTTCAAATCTTACTGGTAATGAATCGGACAAGGAAAATGATTCTGATGGGCTGTTTGAATAAGCAAAACCTCACGAGTCTAGGCTAGAAGCAAAAGTATTTGCTCGTATTTATAAAAAAAGGCGAAATATGCGTATGAGAATTTACTACAGACTTTAAACAATTTGTATTGTGAATTAATGTAAACTAATAAAAAAAAATATGTTAATTATCTTTGTTTTATTTATTCGTAATATTGTTGGCCACACGGGATTGTCCATTAGAAATCCCGGGAAGGTCCACATTAATATCAACATTTCGATGCAAGTACATAAAAAACTACCTAATTCCGAGCCCTGGTAATCACTACAAAATAGCCTTTCATAGCGTGATCAAATACTTTGGTATTTTTGTATGTGTTATTTTTTTTTTACTACAAGTCTTTAAATTATAGTTCTTTTTTTTCTTGTTATTTGTATAAAACCAAACATGAAAATATATGAATAGCAGTAACACGTCTTGATTGTTTCATTTGAATAAAAGACAATAGTTTTTAAAACTTATATAAAACCTAAATATAAAAATATATATAAGTAAAAAACAACAAACAATTAACATACAATAACTTTAAAATTGCAAACTTATGCACAAATATTTAAATTTGATATTAGAAATAAATAGCAAAATCATGTTTATACATCATAAATTCAAGTTTAAATAACCTTTGCATGAAGCCAATAGCCATTTTTATACGCCCTGTTCGAGCTTCTATAGCTTAATTCGCCTGTTAGCCAGGACTCGAAACCACGACCTCTCGATACCTCATCCATTGCGCCACGGCCGCTTAACAAAGCTGTGCGCCTTGTGGCTGTACATCGGTGGCACCGCCCTATTTACGGTAGTGTTTGTATGAAGGTTTATTTTCAATCCACGAGGTTAAATGAAATTAATTTAGCTGTGTGCATTTCCAGTGAACAAAGTGTAGTATTTTGTAAGGTGTACAGTAGTGCGCCGCGTCGCGTGTCACGTTTCGCCAATGTTGTCAAACAGAGCACTCTGCTCGTTGTTATAATAAGTGATTTCATTTGTTGTACTCCTAGCAAATCAAATTGCTGCGAGAAAAAACAGTTGTTATAGTCATCAATATTATGTATACGTATTGCAATAATTTAGTCACACAAATGTAACCATCTAATAAGAGGGACTTAGTTCCGGTGTTGCCCCTGGGTAAAAATTTAGCAAATATATATTTATGGTAACTTCTCGAAGTTGAACGTCGTTTTCACGATCGTGAAGGTACCTAAAGCTTCCCTGCCTGGCCTGCGAAGGCTACCAAACTATTTCTCCTTTACTGCCTGAAATAACGAGTAACGAAATAATTTAATATTTTTATACAGTATAAAACAAAAATTATGGTGGTTGACAGATCAGGGAAACTTGTACTGACAGACTCCCCCAACCTGGAAATTGTCGAGTATTTCATCTATCTCGGCTCTAACATAAGCAACAATGGAGGCGAATTGGAATGGCAAAAAGTGCCATGGCCGATCCTGTATATGGAAGGATAGAAACATCTCAATAAGGACAAAAATGAAACTGGTACAATCCCTTGTATTTCCCATTTTCTTGTACGGAGTTGAAACATTGACACTGAAAGCCGCGGACCGCAAACGAATTGACGCTTTCGAGATGTGGTCCTGGAGAAAAATGCTCCGAATACCTAGGACAGCTCACCGCACTAATCTTTCAATTCTCAAAGAACTGGGCATAAAAGACCGCCTTTCGTCCGTGTGCCTTCGCAGAATTCTTGAGTACTTTGGTCACATAGCGAGAAGAGATAACGACAACCTCGAAAGACTGTTGGTCACTGGGAAGGTCGAAGAAAAGAGACCCAGAGGCCGCAGCCCGATATCCCAGAGGTCTGATCAGGTCCGCACTAACCTTAACACCACGGTCCACACCGCACTACACACAGCCCAGGACAGGCAAAGATGGCGGACCATCACACGGAAATTTGATGATCTACAAAAGCGGTCACGACCCTCAGAAATGAGGAAATCGAAGCAAGGAGGAGGAGGATACAGTATAAAATAATTTTACCCGAAATAATTTTATACAGTAAAATGATAACCCAATTTCATCGTCTAACAAAGCCTCCAAAATTTACAGTCTCGTAATTCATTATCAAGAAGTGAAGATAAGTGTGGATGCCATTGCGGTGAACGATGAACAAAGGAGGAGATAAGCAGCATTGAAGGTGTACCTGAATGTGCCTGTGACGTCACAACAGCAAAAGCTGAGATTTCAAGGCATTCGTTATCTGGATTGATCTGAGTATCGCTGCATTTGAGGCTGAAATGTAAGACTGTGAATTAGTACGTGACATTCGAATTTCGAGATTACAGATTTTCTTTGTATTTGACAGTTTACCTTGAGGAAATTATGTCTTTTAATTTGATACAATACAAAAGAGTAAGTAAATACATAAGAGTAAGTAAATACAGTGGTTCTGAGGTAGACAGTATCACTGAGCCCCACACGAGGATACCCTGTGTTGTGGGGGTCAGTCTCTTTCATCCTATTAAATTAATGTATTAACATTTAAAAATTGCATGCATTAGTATTCTTAATAATAGATTATTTAAATTACAATAAATTATTTCGTTACTTTAACACATAGTTCTACAAAATCGAATTAACATTGATTATATCTTAATTATTACTATTTGAGTTATTTAAATCATTATTATTGTTATTATTTATTTACTTAATTAATTACATTTATTGAATCATCATTTTTAACATAAAGAAACTCATTTATAATGTGTGTCTATGTGTAATGTGGGTATAATGTAATGTCAGAGTAGTGTGTGATAGTGTTGTGATTGAGTGTGTGATAGTGTAGTGTTTGGAAAGTGTTGTGTGTGTCTTGTGAGTGTTAGTGAATCATAATTAGTTTTTCTGTGTTATTATAGTCCAAATCCAACAACAAATTTGTTACTTTTTTTTGCAAACTGTTCTAGTTGTCGGTACTATATTAAGTTCCTTGTTAATTTTTGTGTATATGTGAGGACACATAAAAGCAATCGTCTTGTGTCCAAAGTTTAGTTTGCATACCAGTTTTTGCCACTTCATCGTTCTTTGAGAACAAGCAGTACTATAGATGGTTGAGTTTGCACTTCTGTGGAACCTGAGTACAACCGCTAGTATGTACAACTTGCGCACTGTAAGAACTTTAGTTTCCTGGTAGAGTTGGGATATGGGGTAGCGCACTGCTTTTCTGTGCATGACTTTTAGGATAGCTCGTTGGGCACGCTCTGCAGTTATTAGTTGAGTCTTTTTAGCCCCTCCCCAAGTAACAACGCAGTAACTAAGAATTGACTGACATAAGGCGTGATAAGTCATATTGAGCATCTTTAGGTCTGCTAGTGATCTCAGCCTTTTGAAGATGAAAAGAAGCTTTCTGACTCGCGCGCTCACAGCTGTGATTTGTTTTTGCCATGTCAAGTGTTGGTCAATAAAGACACCAAGGTATTTTATATTGGCAACTTGTTCGAACTCGGTGCAGTTACAGGTTTTGTTTTGGGGAGATCCACATGAATGCAGTTTAACTGTAAGAGATTTAGGAGCTAACGTTCTTTTGCTTATGCTAAAGTTAATCATTTTAGTTTTTTCAACATTTAGAGTCAGCAGGTTATGCTGGAGCCAAGATGATATTATTTGCACTCCAGCATTTGCTACATTATATGTTTCTTCCCAGTTCTTTCCAAAAAAGATGACCGCAGTGTCGTCTGCGTAGGCAACAGTAGGAGCTTGGTTAATCTGCAACGAGCACAAGCCGTTTATATACACAAGAAACAGGGTAGGACCAAATACAGTATTAATTATTTGTGATTTGTAGGATTGTCAACTTTGTCCGTTAGTTGATTTACCTGATTGAAGCAGACACACACTGTTAACCAAAAACAAACTTTGTGTTTATTTTATACCCACTAATATCGAAGTAAATAAAGAACTCAAGCATGACCATTCACAACACATACAGACGCTTCAAAAGTTACTTCGTGGTTCTTGTAAGTAAAGAGTGAGTACTGATTTCTATTTACTAGAAAAGGCGTCATAGGCACCACAATGTCATCAGCAACTTATTACTTAGTCGTATAGATTTTTATTGGACCTTATCGGCCTCTAGAGCTCTTTCAAATAAGCTACACATACACCACACTCGGCCACCCGAAACTCTCCACTTTAGTACACACGCCGACCAATTGGTTTAGAATAACAACGTGCAAAAATACACGTATTTTCCTTTAAAACAGCGGTTCGGGAAAATAAAACGAATGTACGCAACAGACTGCTATATGGCTGATACGACTACGCTATAAAAACAACTACGATATGCGCTTGTTCGTGATTTTATCACAATTCTATCTTCTTTTTTATGTTTGCTTTAATAATTTAAATGCGTGTTCTATTTAAAAAAGTGGTTGACATATTATGTATTAAACAACATTTTAATTGTTGTCAACTTTTAAATTCACAATATTTTTTATTTAAGCATCGGATAAAATTCATCACGTTTGATTTTTTGTATTTCATAGCCGTAATAAATGCTAGCACAATGAATTTAAAAGTGAAAATATGTGATATCTTTGTAGATATATATATGAATGTTTATGGGTCGTAGTTGCCATATTGAGGACAAGTTTCTGAGGTTCCAGATTCTTATCCAACCCATAAAATATAACCTAACCGAATTTAAAAGTGACACAAGTAACACTTGAAATAATTTTACAAAAAAAACGGATTTGATTACAAAAAATGCACTAAAATGCAAGAAATACTTTAGTCATATTTAACGTGAAGTGCCAATATTTAAAAAAATATCCTCGTACTCTTAACGTTGAGGAGTAGTACTTTCCAGCATCAGCTCAGTGACATGAAATGCTAGATGCAAATATCCGAGTAGCTTTATGTAATATACGAAAACAAAATTAGATGCCTTTAAAATTTGAGTGTTGCCCTCTGTTTCTCTAGGATGTCATCACCAGATCGTTACATAATAAGCATGGGACCACATGACAAGTATACTTTTCCTTTTATTTGAATTCATTTAAAAATAATACAGCTATGTTCTATCACTTATGTGTGACGTATGCTTATCCTGCCAATAAAGTTTGTCTAACACCTGTGAAATTGGGGATAAGTGTGTCTTAGAGTATAAAAAAAAAGGTTTATTAAAAACTTTTCAAAAGTTAATTTTCTTCGAAACATAGTGAAGATTGCTAATAATAGTGAAGATGGCTAAAGTTATCAAAGTTATTGTTTATAAAAGTAATTAGTATATTGTGAGGAGTTCGTGTGACAATGCTTTTAGAACAGAAGTGGGACGCGGCGGCATTACGGTTGTTTTATTGTCGTCTTGTTTACCTTTTCTTGGAAGCTTTAATTAGAACAACAATGTTTTGGTTTACTTGGAGACTTATTTCTCTTTGTGCTACAAAGAAAAACATAGTGTAATATTTTTTGACGATCTTTTTAGTATATCTTATCCATGTTCTTCGGCTTAGGTATTTTAAGTTTCAGCAACCGCATGCTAATTACAAAGCATTGTGGAAATTCAATCAAAACGCAGAGGATTCATTCAGTTAGTTATGAACAGCCCATGCCCACATATTTAAAAACGCTTCATACTCTCTTTGAACAAAGGTTGCCCCAATTGAAAAAGGCAACATGATTGCTCTGTGGATCAGCAGAGACCGGCGAGCCGCGTGCCTCTCTCGTAAAACATTATATTCGAAGGCGCACCTGCCGCCGGCCCTGTGATTAAATCCCGGATTTCACGACCGAACCCGAAACGAACACTATTAAAATTATAAGTGCCGGTTGATAAGTTCCCGTCAAACTGTGACGTAACGTTATTGGTCGCAGGGCGGGATTCATTTTCTGATATTTTTTTATCATGTCACAAACAGTTTTAATAAAAATTGCAAATACTATTCATATAGAGCTTGGTAACAAGGTTCTAGGGTATGATTGTTCAAGGTCAAAATAAACGAGACTTAGTCAAAGCTCCTGAAACCACATTTTCAGACAAACCATTGCAAGACAATAACAATTCAGGCTCATGTGCTAAGTTTAATCCACGTAACATTTCCACACAAGTGCGGGTTAACTTAAATAAAAAGTGAAATGTTCTCGTTTAGTTAGTACGGCACACGCGGCCATCATCCGCTTGGGAATTAGGGTTGGCACAAGTACCCATTTATATAAACGTCACGCACAAACTTGGCTAAATTATATTGTTAACTTCTTTTTTGTTTTAGGCATTATTCTTATAAACCATTTTACCACTTTTTCTAACCAATAAAAATCCCTTAAACTAATTTATAGTTTAACGGTCCAAGTCCTTTTAACTCAAAATATTATATAAACTGTTTATATTACTGTCGTTGGTCGGTTGGTAAGTGACTTATAATATTACTGTGTTTCTATGAGCGTAATTAAAGCCCGTAGCGGTAATTTGAGCAGAGGTTAATGAGCTCAAACACATAAAGTCATTGACATAAAGCTTGCAAACTAGCTCCGTAATCCAAACAATACATTAAGGGCAATAGGGACAGCCCTAGCCGCAATCAGCTGGTTACCGTCCAGTTAACGCAACTCAATCGTCGTTTAACCGTCCCCACGTTAATAAATAGCAATACCGTAACCGCTTCGAAGGATTATCGTAAAAATTAACATATTGTCAATTTCCCGAGCGGTTATTATAACGTAACGTTATCAAACTGATGCAATGTAACTTTTATTTTTATAAGCCTTTATGCATGTAAATGCGAATTTTACAAGGTTTTTTATACATTTTCATTTAAATGCTAATTGGGTTTAATTGAAGCGAGAACTTGTTGAGCGAAAATATGTTTTTAAACAAGCACTTTGTAAACAACGCTTGTTACAAAGCGTGCAATCCACTTAATGTTAAGTGGCTCATATCATGGACAGTACTATGTACTGCCTTGTGGCTCTACTTGACATAATTATATCTAATTGCTTACTGTAAGTACTCAGGTTTGATTCACAGGTCTGACAAAAGTAATATGTGTATTTTTATAGTTAGAGAATTCTCAGTAGCAGTACAAAAGTCTGAAATTAAGTACAATTGTTAAGAACACAACACACTCACCCACATCACATTAGACTTTTCACAGTTTTAATTACACTGTAAGTACTATTGCTAGACGGTTCATAGGTAAAACGGTAAATCTGCGTTCCACATGCTCTTCCGCAGAATATTTATCATCGAAACACTTTATAAACATTGTGAATACGTACGGGACATTATTTCGCATATAACGAGTTTGGAAGTTTGTGACATTATTATGAATAATTCCACAAATTACTTAATCCAAGAATTCGCTACTTACAAATGTACGAGAAGGTAAATAAGTTGAAGTTTCATCGCTCCAATTTACATGTTGTTTATCTTCAAAACATTTTTATCCTTTTGGGGCAATTTTCAAACATCCTTATGGTGGAGACATTTTGTTTTTACCAAATTATGTCAACAATTTTGTTTGATATGTTTGATCCACATGACGGAATCAGATTATGTTAAATTTGTGTTACTCGAGATGAATAACGAATAAAATGTTTACTCATATATTAACCTCCGCCTACCGCTTTGCCCACGTGATATGTGGATTTAATGTTATTTTCTAGGCTTTCAACTATCTCCATACTAATTTTTATCAAGTTCTGTTCAATGGTTTAGCTGCGAACTCCTAATAAACAAACAGTGTTTTTTTAACATATACAGGGTGGATGCGACATAGCGACATTTATTGAAACCACAGCTTCTATACATGGCCAGTATGCATTTCCACCGGATAAAAAATTCTCTGGCGAAAAAAAAAATCCACGTCTTCCGAACAAATTGCACGATCGCAATGTTCAAATTGTTCGGAGAACGTGGTTTTTTTTTTTTCGCCAGACAATTTTTATCCGGTGGAAATTGATACTTACCATGTATAAAAGCTGTGGTTTCAATAAATGTCGCTATGTCGCATCCACCCCGTATATGTATAATTTATCGATGTACAAAATGAAACAATTGTTATGGTATTCAATGTCGTCCACCATACATTTATTCAAGAAATAGGATTATATTTAGGACTAATAAGCTTTATTGACGAGGGTCTACCTTCCTCATACATTACATATAAATGGCGACCAAAGAGAGATCGACCCGAAACCCTTTTCATACATTTTACGCCTTGATTTGATATAATTTTAAACCTACCACTAATATAAAAAAAAATAGTAATAAATAATATTTGGTCATAGTAGTAAACAATTCTACCTATTTTTATCTCAATTTTTTATGTAAAATCCGTGACGATGCAACAAACAGATGACAGCAAAATGCTTCGCAATAAAATATCTGTAATAGTCTACACGTGTCACGAAATGGGGATATATTAAAAAAAAAAAAACTACTGAGGTGTCAAGGGACACCCGGGTGGAACGAAGTTCGGTAATTCCAAATAACAACAAATCAGGATTCGCATCCGAGATTGCAGTAAAAGGTATGCGACCTTAACCACTAAACAAATAAAACAGTATATTTATAAACTAAATACGGTAACAAAAATTTAAACCAAATTAAAATAAAAACAAACATTAAGACAATTAAATTATCAAGCGTAGCAAGCGTACACAAGATCATTCAGAATCACTTTAATCATTCTCTTAAAATAATCGAATGATACTTTTAAAATCATTGTGGAGATATTATCACAATACTCCTATAGGCTGAATGGCTACATAACAATATTTCCTGTGCCTTACACACTTAATTTTAAAATAATTCTTATCTTCAAACTTTCGCGCTATTCGAATTTCAAAATATCAAAAGCGAGGTTCATTCAAACACACGCATAGACTTATAATGCCTAGATAAATAAACTGCTTGTATGAATTTAAGTATAAAGTAAGGCTAAAAACAGATTGATTGAAAATTATAATGCACCGCTTGGCGGACAGACAAACTAAACGAAAATCTGATAAATACCAGAGAGTTACACTGAACTGAAACGGCACAATTAAAGTGGCTTTACATTTCATGCGTGTACTCGGTTTCTAGGAGTAATAGTTCTATGACCACACATAACAAACCTTATCTTTAACATTATTTTTCTGCGATTATCTTGCTTTCTTTTAAATTGTATTCGCAAGTTTACTCGTGATATAATAATATCAGATCTCATTATCAATAATCTCATCACCAATCCCAATGACATAATTAGATGTGTTCTAATCGTATATTCCATGAAATGTACATAACAAAATTAGTAAACATTCTGTGGTAATATTAAAAAATAATTTGCTTTTGAATTTAATATAGTTATGACGCGTACACTTGCTAAACACACAATAATGAAGAGATTATAACGCGTATGACTTGCTTAGCACAATAGTAAAGAAAGGTTATAAATACAAAAGCATTTATGTAAGTAGAGCATAAGCATATCAGCAATATCCAGAACTTGTGAAACACTGTCAGGATTCATTATTGTAACTATTTTTAATAATTTATTATGTACAAAACACCTGTATACACTCAACAAAAGGCGGGAATTGTATTTTTTTTTTAAGTTATGATAAATTTTTTTTTTTAGTTACTTTATTATTCATAGAGAGACAAGATGAAAATATTTCGATTGCTTTCTCTATGCGCAGCATATTTCTGTAGCACCAATTAGTGCCGAAGTCGCGCGATAGATGGCGTTGGGATCGAATTAGATCGCGCTATGGTTTCGTTACAAGGTCCTGTATATAAGGTCCACCGATTTAGAGTTTAAGTATGTTCAGCAGATCCAAGTGAGGAGTAATGTTCACGATATCGAGCTATTTATTCCCTGGTATCTGACTAGAACAGCGATCGTGTACGCCTTCGCAGACCTTTCTTAGCGCGCCAGCGCCCCTAGTTTTGCAGAAACTGAACTCTAGTAAATTTTTTTTCTTATTATTATTTTTTTTTTTTTTTTTTTTCTATAAGCGAGATGGAGCGACGGACACAGAAAAACGCATTTTTTTTTTTTTAGTAATTCAATTCTAGTAATTTTTTTCTTAATAGTTTTTTTTTAAAATTTAATTTATCTCTTTTTTTCTATAAGCAAGAAAGAGAGACGGACACAGAAAAATGTGCACGCCGTGCGGCGTGCGCATTTTTCTGTTTTGTCTGATGATGTAGCACCGTAGCTGTAACGTAGCATGTAATTACTACGCTGCTACGAGAATTGCTACGAAAAGTGTCGTTACAACTTTTCGTTCCTTTTTTTTCCGCCTAGCCCCCTTTCGCAACGCGCAATAAGGAACTTCGTTCCAAAATTGCGTAAAGGCCATTGTCCTGCTCTCAAAAACTGAAAGTTCAACAAAAGTCTGAACTGAAAGTGCTCCAAAACGCTAAAGTCATTGCATTTCGTGCAAGCTAAATTGTACATTAAGAGTCAATCTTCCGAGCCTTTTACCAATTACATTGGGGTCGGCTTCTAGTCTTACGGATTTTGCTGAATATCAGTATTTTGCACATTAAGAGAATTGTTAAAAAAATATTTTTTTATTTCTAAACATGAATATACGCTAATGTAGGTTGACATATGAAATTATTTTCGTGAAATTTATTTGAATCCCGACGTCCATTCTGTTAAATGTCATTGGTTGGGCATAATGTTTAGCGTATTTCGTATAACATTTCTAACTATGCACATTGTCACACGTTATTGTAAATCAAACAACCATGTTCTATCGAATCAATTTTAATTGCAATAGTTATCGAATCGCAAACAACATACCATCATATTGTAGATAAAAGTGGTTCGGCCGCCAACATCCATGAATAACAAAATATGAAGACTTAAACAAACAAATATATTTGATATCAATATATACAGAATTTATCATGTTTATTTTCCTTTTAATATGAAATGTGGGCTGTTGTTAGGGAAAAATAAAGCGAAATTAGGATTTGGAATCACAAGTGGGTTAATTTGTAGAATATTGTTAGAGCAAGCTCCTGGCTGGATCCCGGTCACGGCGGCCAATCTCAGAGCTTGCATAATCAAATGAAACCTGCAGCAGAACAATGACAATAGAATTTCATCCAACTTCCCAGATCTATACAACCACTGAATATTTTCAGGCGGATAAATTCGAGCTATAAAAAAAACAAAACTACGCAATACTAGCCAAAACTTTCAACTACTTTTTTGAAAAACCTAGCGCTTGGAACAAACGTGTCCTATTATTTTATTCTCAAGTACACGTTTGATGTCTTCTGTTTAACTATCTTATGATTGGCTGCTAGTTTATATCATCAAAATATTGATTGATCAGTTTGTTCATCGTTTAAAGGTATTCATTCTGAAAGAAAGAATTCTTCCAATTCAAATCTCTGTGAGCACAGTTTACCTAACCTACCTACCTCCTATTCAATCCGCAGCTGTATAACTTATTCACTAGCTAATCAAATAACTTTATTGCATTCATACTTATAATACTTGTAGCCTGTTCAATACAATATTGTAGCCTGCTACAATACAATTGTAGCCGTCTGCAAAAACATTGTATTGCCTCATTGCTGAGTCAGACGCCACCAAGTGCCGTTCGCACACGCACTTACGGAAAGTTACGTGCGATCCACGATTTACAAGACTAACTGTATGTACAGTCGGTTACACATCATCCTATATATTGCTAGTATAAGATGGCTTCGCGTAGCATAAGCTGCCCATTCAATGCGAGACCAGCTTATACTGGAAGGTATAGGCTCATCGATAGCCTTGTGTTTGTACTAGATATTGATTTGTTTCGTGAAAAAAATAATATTTTATGTGTCTTTTGTTTATCGAGTCATTTCATAAAATTTTGTCGGTAATTTTGCATAATACATTGAAGAAGAACTACCTATTTGCTTCGTTTTGGCCATTCCTTATTTGTCCATAGCTCACTACTTGTAAGGTCCTATAGTGTCAAGAATGACACAGACAAAACAGTCAAAGGGGTTATAAGATGTGGTATGGAGAAGTGGGAAAATATGGCCTGAAGCAAACGCGTAGTACACCGGTATCAAGGCGCCCACTACCTAATGAAATAGCATTTTATTCAATATATTTCCAACCCAACGTATTTGGTAGTGATTTCAGTATAGCAATAACATTGGCTCCGTCAAGCATGTTTACAATAGCTCATATCAACTTTCTTCAATATAAAAACTACAGCTAGAGACAAGAAACATAAATTGTACAGTTGCATTGATTCTTGGCTTACCAACTATATTGAAACTAGAAACTGACTCTATAAAATGGAAAACAATTTCCTCAAACAAGCAAAGCCGCGTGCAAACCTTGTTTCTCAATATGCCGCCTATTCGCTGGTGGTCACGTATTGGTGGCGGCATGTTTAGTTGCCGCGGACGTGCCGCGCGGCATACGACACGCGGCACGAGCACGCGGCACGAGCACACGGCAAATACGATGCAAATACACTGTGACGCGGTTTTTCTTGCGAATCTAACAAATAATGCGACATACGGAATTAATGGCTTCGTTTTGTGGAACTTTCGTAATATTGTCTGTTCAGATGTTATACAATACGTGGCGCGTGTACTGTATCGTCTCATTTTATATTTCTTGCAGGAATATATCAAAAAGGCATATAATAGTATGAAATCAGACGCATTTTTGTAGTGACTTTATTTTTGTTGAACAGTACAACTCAGATGTCAGTGATTTTTGTAGTGACTTTATTTTTGTTGAACAGTACAACTCAGATGTCAGTGACTAGTACATGGTTCTTGTTTATAAAAAATAAAAAAAGGTTTATCCTTACTATATAATAAATACGAATTTTTGAGAGTATGGATGTTTGTCACGCAAAAACTACTAGGTCTATTTTGATGATTTTTTTCACCCGTATAGCTTATAGCCTGGATATGAGTTACTTTATATAAATTGATATACCACGGGACTGGAGCCATGGGCAGAAGCTAGTATAATTCACTACTACTGCAAACTAATCCACTTTACTTCAGAATAATTACAAAGATCTTTCGAAAACAAGTACTTAAATCTTAAACTACATCATCTTACATAGAAGCCAGTAATTTAGTCCACACAATGCACAGCTTTGTAGTTACCCTGTGACCAAACGCGAACACGAGCAGACTAGCTACGGGCAGTACCGGCCCGGGCTGGGAGGTTGTGAGGCGATTGTAAATTACTTTAATCGAGGCCCGAGACTGCTTTAACGACTCGTCCAAGCCAAGCATACCTAATTGTTATTGCTATGGCTATACGAGCTGTTTGGTAAATATTGAACTTACTAATTGCTTTGCAGTTAGAGTTTTATATCGACAAACTATTTAGAAGATCAGCAATGTCAAGAGCGATGTTTCTTGAATGAAATTAAATGTCAATTGAATGAGTAATCATTTCCTAATAACGGATATAAAGATTGCTAAACGTAGTTAAAATATCAATTTTGTATGGTGAAAACATCAACCAAGAAGTCTACGTTTACAATTCACAATTTCAGTTTCTGAATAATCAGAACCTTAATAACCTAACTATCAATACATACTTTTGCGAAGATTAGGTCTTTACTAAGAAACCTGAAGCAACAGAAAAAATAATCTCCAAACTAATTTAATTCAGAGAGAACGGAACCCAAATCAGAGAAAAAATTTCCATTTGTGTGAGCAAAAAATCTCAAGAGTTGAATTCTGTTTGAAAGTAATTTCGTGGTTCGAATCGCTGAATACCTTTTCCTCAGAATTTGCCAAAGAAAAGTTGTAACTACTAGCGAGCTGCAACAAACGGCGACTTCTTTGTTTTTCTGTCGTTCTGCAATTAATGTGAAAATGTAGTTCGCAATATTAGCATTCTTATTTTTACAACCACTCGTTTTAAATCTATTTTTGAAAAAGGTATTTATTATTTGTTCATATCGCTTAATGTTGTTTTTTTTTTAATAAAACGAGTGGCTACAGATTGTTCTTCTAGATAGTAAAGGTAATAATATTAAACTTGTATATTTATTTGGTGAATAGTAGGCGTCAATAACCTCCTCCTTTTTCGAAGTCGGTTAACATAATGATTCACACCCACTGACTATCAAATAATATGCAATTATGATTAAATAATTTTTGTGATCAAAAAGTTGCCGGTTGTTTGTGACCTGTTTGGAGAAAGTAAAGTCCAACATTTACATTAAAAGTGAAATGAATTTTGCTTTCTCTTTCAAACGATTGAACATCTTTAAGAGATAAATAGATAAATCTCTTTTTTAATAACAACGCCCGCTCTAGGAGAAACTCCTGTGTTGCAGGGGTTTTTACAAACATACATTTCACACACACAAAGCACACCCACAGTTAGAACAAGTCTTTGTAGATCACACAAAGATTTGTCTCGTGTGGGGATCGAACCCACAACACCAGCGCAGTCAAAAGTGATGAGGCGACCACCAACTACTACTGTGCACTTATTTACATTAATGAGTATTCTCACTAACAAGCATACTTGACTAACTTGTTTTTGGTAGAAGGTCTGAACTGATTGACCACCAAAATACTTGGTGATTTGTACCTACTGAAAGTCACGGGCACCTTGTTGTACTCGTAATTACTACTTATAATTCTTCGCAATAATCACTCATACTACTATAATTCACAGACTAACTACTTACAGTGTGTTCAGTCACTTATTACTTTATGAAGTAGCCAATAGACGACTTATCGAATGTTCCTTAAGTTACCCTAATTAGTGTAAGGGTCACAGCACACTTAAATTGTGTCGTTTCGTTTAATGTTTATTGCAATATAATAATTTTTCATAAGTCTGTAAGCCTTTCTAAAACTAATTAATAATAGAAAATCAAATATCGGACTCTGTGTGTAAAAAAACAGTTTAATTTCATCCCGCCAGGTTGACAAATAGAAATTTCGTGGTGTTGGAGCAGTGTCGCACGCGAAGCTCTGTGTTAGGACGCTAAGTGAGCTGTGGCGATTCGATGTAAATAACAGAATACACAATAATTATATTTAGATACGAAGCACATATTATTAAGTCAGGAGAAACTGTATGTTAAGTTTAGCAAAGGGCGGCTTTATTCCGCTAAAAAATAGGTATTTCGTTTTTGAATGAAGGTCACGAGTTCGTGACGTACGATGATTAAATATAAAGTGTTGCCATGCATTGCCATTCGATAATAGAGACAATAAGATAGGTGTTAATGGACACATTCTTAGCATAATTTAATTTAGTAACTTAGGTCAAAATTAAATTACTCATTAGCCTCTAATTTTCTATCTAGACGAGATTGTTATCTTGATGAAGTATCTCATTGTTTAGACACATAATAAAAAAAAATAACAAAATGTACATCTTTTTAATTATTATTTTTTAGTCTCTCAATTGCAGGGTGATGGACTACCGACGTTTGGGTTTATAGAAAGCTAAACTTACGCAGCCCATGACTTGGCTTTATTTTTTATTATCGGCGCCATTTGATATGTATAACAATTAAAGTGGCAAGGAATCTAAAGTTTCTTGCTAACTAAAATAACAAAAAAACCTAGTTTAAAATATACCGTCATGAGCTGCGTGTGTAGTTTTGATTATTGTATTAATTGCTAAATGGAAAAACAACAACATTTTACCGTGCAAACAGTATGTTTCAAATTAAATACTAACATACAATGTCAAAGAACGAATAACAAATACTGCAATAACAATACAATTATAAATTTTTGAAGTAAAAGACGTGGATTTAATTCATATTAAATAATCATTTTCTTACCGCACAGCTGTGTCACAGTTTTTATTAGTCTAATGAGCTTGCAATTTACTTTTTAAGACGTGCGACTGCAAAGATAAATGTTTTGCTTCACCGCAGGGGTATAATACTGTCTTATGTAGTATTTAGCACTAAACAACTACTGATAAGAAAACATTATTTATTATTTATCATCAGCATCGATCACCAAACCTTTGCCCAATGGCTTCTTGTCTAACGGATTTAGCTAAAATTATCTACGTATAGCGTTAAGTTGCGTACGCAGAGCGACTGCCACCAGAACTCCACAACTCAGTACGAGGTGACAATACTCATTGGTAGTCTAGTTGTCAGACTTTCTGGCCTTCGACTACCATAGATCTAAAAATGACAACCAAGAACGATAGCTCAAGGTGCAATTTGTTGGTATTTAACTGCAAATTGTAGGTAGTAAGGCTCATTTGTCAAAAGTTTCCCCCACACATAAGCCTACAATTATTTATTTTAGGACAGACATACATAACACTCAGACCAATTAAAGCCCACCATCAAGTACGCACTATATTTGTATAAGGTCTTAGATGCTCTCGTTATCGTGGCACCGATAGAGGGCGTTGCTACAAATTAAATATTTACCCATCCGCGCTATTCTCGGGTATCGACCCAACGGCTTATGTATTTATAAATACTATTGCCTTACGAACTGATATGACCATAAAAGGGTGATTGTGACGAGACGAGAGTGTCAGCTTGCAAATATCATGAAAAATGGCAACAGTTATTGAAGTTCCCTTATTTGAAGAATATAATAAACTTGTAATAACTAAAGTTTTACTTTCAAAAGTACTTGCGCAACCATCACTGAAATAGACTTTTTAATTTATTTTAGTCTTCACCACAGTTTTAGACATTTTTAATTTAGATGAAAAGTAAATATCATGTTGTTCCATAAATTATTTGGATGGAACAAAATGAATATTACTAAAGATTTTATAAAGAATGGTTCAGCACTGCTCGTATTTATATTTGTCCTAGGAAGAATAACATTCATATAAGTTGTCTCGGCTGTCTTATTTAAAAAAATAATGACTTGTTATTCCAAGTTGTGGTTCCAAGCATCCTCACTTATAACACAGGCCATTAATTTTAACTAAAATAAACTATGCAGCAGTAAAAAATGTCTATTAGTGTTTGAAACAGCGCGATAATTAATTGCGTGTATATTTATTGCGTCGAGGGATTAGTCTGGCAAGTTGTGGGGGGTGGCGCGAGCTGTTTGTAATTCAAATCAGAGAGTAGTTTATATTCGTTCAAAGGAACACGTACGAATACGTTATGTAGATTTTGATGTGTTGTAGAACTCGGTTCTAGAATCCCCGTGGGCTGAGATAATAAAATGCATTACTTCGTAGTATTGTATAAAACTTCGGCTTAACTCTCCTCTTTTGCACTAACAAACTTTAGCTTTTAAAGATAAATATGAATAGTAAAACTTCAGAGCTCGCGAATCTTTCTTTGTCTTTGAAACTGAGCTAGTAATTTAAAAACTCAATTAAAAATTAATTTTAGTAATTTATGTATGGTTATGCAACGAAAGCATAGAACATTGTTGTATTCTATCTGTTACTGATTTGAATAAAAATGCTCGATTGCTTGGTAAATAAGTCGATGAAAAAATCAATCAGACCACAATGGGTTCTGAGTTAATTACACCACACATTAGGCAGTGTGTACACCGTCCAATCGACTCACAGCTCATAGCGCACACCTGTTACTGCTATTTGTCAATTGAATGCGGACCTCGACAGACGCTGGCTCATTCGACTGCGTTATTGACTGATAAATAACGACCAAACTGAGTTATGGACTTAGGGTTATGAAATTGTGTTATTTACGGTTCAGTAATAACAATTCTTTGAGATATGTACTAAGGGTTTTTGTACAGGGTTAATGCAAAATAACGACATTTATTGAAACTACAGCTTCCAAACATGGTCTGTGTTCATTTTCACTAGTTATTAACATAGCAATCATCCGATTTGTTCGGCAAACAACCTTGTATTTCCTTAAATAATTTCCTTCGTAATTATATTATAGTATTTTTCAGTAATGTAGCCAACAATTATGAGATTTTGCGTTAATTTCTGCTGTGTAAAATGAATGTTGATGATTAAGTGAGTCTTAATCGAAAATTAATTACAGACGGTTTCAATGCTCGTGAGCTAATCACAATGAATTTAAATGTCTGTGCACACCATTCAAGCACATGCTGGACTGCATTATGAGCTTCTACTAAGGATATATCCATTATAAATAAATAATGCCGAATTATATTGCCAGGTTTGCAAAAAATTTTTTGGTTCAGAATTTAATATTAAGTAGCTATATTATTATTTAAAATAAGATTATTTACTGACCATTAGGTAAATCTAAACTACAAACTTAGTGCTAAACATGAAAATGCTTTTCCAAAAATTAGGCTTGGTACACACCAACGAAGTAGCTCAAAGCATACACACACACACCTGTTACCGCCATTTGTCAATTGGGGGTAGAGAGACGCTGTGTCACTCGATTGTGTTATTGACTGATAAATAACAACCCAACTGAGTTATGGGCTAAGGGCCTTGAATTTACCAATGACAGAATCAAGAATCTATGTTGATTGCTTTCTGACTGTCCATCAAATTAAATCAAAATCATTTATTTCCATATACTATTACGAAGCACTTAGAAACGTCGAAATGTGCTAATAATATTTTAAATTACTACCTCTTAGATTACCGACGCATGAAACCAAAATGTTAGTAACATTTTAATTTTGGTTAAATGGAATTCCTCTGTCGGAAAATGTAGTAGAACCTTGAGGATGTCCTAAGCATAATAATACGAAACGTGGTTTTATTTCAGAAGCATAAAACCGTGATATATTATATAAATTTGCATACAAATTTGACATCGTAACTCTCAATAAAGTTGCGATTAGCCTATCGGAGACTTGTTCGGAACTGGTGAAACTGGCCCTTACATTTACAAATTAGCACCTGAAAATTAAAACTATAAGATAATAAACTAATATGAAAACATTTCTTGGTAATAAAATAATTCTTATATTACTATAAAAAACCATAACAGAAATGGAACAATGATTACTTCATATTAACATTGGTTGCAAATAAGCGACGCTTTGAATCGTGGCTGTTATTTAAATATAAACTTTATAGTAATTTAGTTAAGGTCAATCTTTCCTTTTATTTTTTATCATTATGGAGGAGATAAGAGAACAACTATTAATATGATTGTTGGTAGTTGTTCTCTTTCTTGCAATGTGTACCTACTAATGACATATATGTACTACAACTATCTCATTTGTTTATATTATCTCATCGATTTATCACTTGAGTAATTTAAGTTAGGTTACCCTATTGTATAAGGATTCAATTTAAAACCGTTATGTATTTTAAAGACAAATAAACGTATTCTTATTCTTATTCTTATTCTTATATTATGTTAATACAGCCTCCCAAATCCACCATCTGAAGAGAAATCATAAACTAAAGCTTATTCGAGCAAACATTTGTTCGCACAAAGTACACAATCCGATGAATGATCTCTTGATCTAGTAAAATTGAATCAAACCAGCTTTGGAAACAAATCTGTCGCTTATGAAACAAAACGACTGCTGAAACTACTCGTGTCCGCAGAGGGGCGCGGCGCGGCCATGTTGTGACGTCAGCGCGCCCTTACAGATACAGTGGTACAGAATGCTCACTTGAGAATTGCATTTAATTAATCTAAGCTTCCACGAGGTGCTAATTGTAAAAAGTAATAAATAATAATAATTTTGATCCCATCCAGTAGTTCACCATCCACAGTTTTTCACAAAATTAAAGCTGTATATTGGCAGCCCAGAATGTTAGACCATGGAAATTGGCCTTTCATTCCTAAGTATATCAGTATAACTATATTTTGATGATGAGCTTGATTCTGGTAGCATCACCATATCGCTTTGTTTTTATTTCAATCACAAGTTTAAGGTGCACTTAGGCGTTGAAATTGCAGTCACAATAGGCTAAAGCTAGCTACTTTATTTTTCAGTTTGTACGTAACTCAATTAATGAATAAAACAATTTTGAAAAATGGCCACCACTATAAAAATAGATACAAACTTAATAATATTTAAATTTTACAATTGTTTCGCCTTAAATCCTGTAATATAAATATCAAAGTCTTAAAAGTAAAAGTACAAGTGAGCGTACTGTACCTACATTATATTGCGTTCAGCCTCTCGCTATGAAACCCCAAGCCTTGCGATCAGAAAGCGATTTACTTATCGAAGGTGTTTTATTCGCAATATCGCATAATGCGTTAACAATACTGAGATTAAAGCTGCCGGTACAATCGTGTATTATTTGGTACAACGGGTTTTGTTACTGAACGGTTTATAGAGAAAATATTTGGATGTCGAGATTAGCATAAGGTTATCGTATAAATACGTTTTAAGAGGCTTTGTATATATTTATATTTGTACTATTTGTGTCTATTAAGTATTCGGCAATCAAATATGATACAGTTGTCATGCATGAAGTCTGGAAACGCGCTATGACATATACTATTCAATAATGATATACCTCTTATAGACTGCTGCCGACGAGTAATGCTTAAGGTAAAGTATGCCAGTTTTTTGATAAGACTGGATAAGTCCCTGGTAGCCTATTAGGGTCTATTTTGACAGAACAATTGTCAAATTGGCAAAGAAATTTACACGGGATGAACACGGGACTTCAAATATTGTTATTATTAAATGGTACCACGCATCTTGAATTATTTCAAGCCTTAGTCGACACTTATCATTAAAAGAACACAACATTCATAATTATATTTGTTACCCAAAAATAAAATAACGTTTTATTTCAATATCTAAAGTACATTTTACCTTTACCTCATTCGGGACACCTGCTCACAAAAAACATTCGAGTTCAGGGGTAAGTGTAGCAACAAACGGTCTTTCAGTAAATAAACGAACAACAATCAGGTGTGGGTGAGCGTCGCAATATACGTCCCTCACAATTGGTGTAATGGGACAAGAGCCCATTGACCGCCGACCTACGGCATTCTATAAAAGCTGAAAGTTTCCTTATGTGTGCCTATATCACAAGTAAGAATGAACACCAAAAATCTAATTTGGGTCGACATGGGAATAGAAATTTAAAAAAAAATAGGCACTACGACTGTGAAGTTGTATAATAAAGCTTCAGTAATTTTTACCATAACCCTCAACAAAATATTCAAAATTACACGTTATTCTATGAAATACCACTTTTCACAACTTTCTTTTTATTTTTCCCAAAACTCAATTCCATATTGATTTTGGTAATCGTCGTAACCTATGTTACAGGCACAGACCGGAAAACATTCAGGTTTTATCAAAAGACGTAGGTCGGCTGCCCATGGGCTCTTACTCTATAAGGTGAGCGTCGCAATACGCGACCCTCACAACTCACGGGCATCGTCACCATTAACTATGCATTACACAAACAGGTGCGATATTCGGACGGTTTTCCTCAATACATTGTATTCACTTACTTCTTACCTTACCTTGGGGTAAGGTTACATTGGTGAGTGATAGCAATTCACGATCGTGATCATAAAAATTGAAATGAGCTGAGACTGTCTTCAGTACAGTTATGAGCATTTTAATTCAAAGCCGTCTTCACTATGTTATTTTCGAAGTTCGGCGCGCGCGCTTATCGCTGTCGCTCGCGTCCTATAGCTGTGAGCCCCCCTACTTAGCTACGTAACAAATCCACTAGTGATGGGAAATGATCGATACCGATAGTTGTCGACACTCTCGATATCGACTACTGGTTTTTCTGACAGCATGGAACGCTTCTTGACACGTTCAAATTCATCAGGAAAACGCCCTCTCGAGGAGCCACTGGATATAAGTGAATGGAAGGTGCCGAAAATTACATCGCGTCCAGCTGTGAATGCACCGCCTGACCCAGTGAAGACTACCAACCAGTTTGCAAATCTGCCTTCAGAACAGGCATGTCAGTCAGCGGCAAGACTTCGTGAAGGCTCCGCTGCAACATCAAAACCCAAGCGCATTCCTCCGATACTGTTGGAGCTCAATCCTGTTTGGACACATGACTTCATTAAGACACTAATATCCAGGTATACAAAAACCTTTCATCTACGATACAGAGGCAGTAACAGACTCGCCGTTGTTTGTCATTCGTCTGAAAGCCATCAGGCACTAAAAGAAGGCTTTACTGCGGAAAATGTTCCATTCCACACATACACGCGTAAAGACGAAAAATCTTTTAAAGCAATCATCTTTGGTTTGCCGCACTATGCTGAGGAAAATCTCCAATCTGAGCTGGCATCTCTGGGTTTCCTGGACGTCACCATTCGAAAAATGAAGAACCCTGATGGAAAAAATGTTCTTTGTCCACCATTCATAGTGCAGCTAAAACCGGGTACTGACTTCAAAAAATTATTGCAAGTCAAATATCTTAGCAGCTGTGTTGTCCAAATTCGCAAATTTAAGCCCAATAATATGCACGGGACTCAATGTTTTAGATGCCAAGGCTTTGGTCACTCGTCCAACAATTGCAATCGAATGCCTCGCTGCGTCAAATGCACGGAACTTCATTCTACTACTGAGTGTCTTAAGAAAAACAAAGAACAACCAGCACAATGTTGCAACTGTAATGGCAACCATCCGGCCAACTATCGTCAGTGCAAAGAAAGGCAAAATTACCTGAAGATGATGCGAGAAAGGCAAGAGCAGATTAAAATCTCTAAAGCTACCATCCTGAGTAGAAGTAAAACAGTAGATGGCAGAGCGTGGAACACTGTCGCTGCCCAAGACAACAAGATGACAACAAACGTCCATGTTGAACTTCCCAAGCCCAATGAGGAGCCAGACCAGGCCACAGCAGATATGCTTGCCATCCTAACAACTATTAGAAGCATTAGAACTAAATTCGTCGCCTGTAACAACATGATGGACAAAATTATTTTAATATTAACACATTTGGGTCAATATGTCTAATGCCAATCATTTACGAGTGCTTTACTGGAACGCGGATGGTATCCGAACCAAGAGTGCTGAACTGTTCCAGCTGGTGAGTGAGCTAAATATCGATATCATTGCTTTGTCCGAGACAAGACTGTCACCTACGTCTAAACTAGTTACGCCTGGTTACACTTGTTACAGACAGGATAAAAAGTCGGACGGTAAAGGTCAGGGTGTTGCGATCCTAGTAAAATCAGAAATTGTTCATACTCCAGTTAACCTACCTATCACGAAAAATCTCGAATGTACTGGCATACAATTGGTTCTTGCCAACAAAAACATAACAATAATTTCAGCTTACCAATCGCCAAATCTGCCTCTATTACAGAATGATCTGACGACAATTTTAAATTCTTACCCAGCCCATATCATAATGGGTGACATAAATGCCAAGCACAGATACTGGCATTGCACAGGCTCCAACAAACATGGTGAAACTCTTTTCGATCTTATGTTTGAACATGATTTTGATATCCTGGCTCCAATTACTCCAACGTTGACGCACTATCACAGTGACCACACCCCGTCGACCCCAGACATAATTATTGCTAGAAATGTTTCATCCTTGACTGACCCACAGACGCTGACTCGGTTGTCTTCAAACCACCTACCGGTTCTGTTCACTGTTACTGGTGCACATCAAAGACAGCCGCGCGTTGTCTACAACTATACAAAGGCATGCTGGAAAAAATTCAGATCTCACTTAGACGCACATATCTCTTTGTCCTCAAATACATACAACGATACGGAAGACATTGAATTTGCGGTTGAACATCTTACAGATACCATTATATCAGCTCGAAACATCAGTGTACCTAAACACATTTCTACAGAAACACATAAACTACCAAGACGTATCAAATCAGATATTAAAACAAAAAATAGTATCCGTCGCCTTGCATTACAGGAACAGAACCCACACATACGTCGTATAAGGTTTGCGCAAGTTAATTATTTACAAAAATCTATAAAAAATAAGATAGCCGAAATCAATGATCTTTCATGGAATAAAAAACTAGCTAAAGTAGATAATCCTAGCTCAGATCTTTGGCGTATTGTCAACTCAATCAAATATAAAACACACCACACTCCTCCACTCAAAACTTCTGAAGGCTCGTTTACTCAAAGTATACAAGAACAGTGTGAAACCCTGGCTAGTGCCTTCTCAGATAACATGCATCTTACGAAGGACTGGTTAGGCGATTGTTCAATCAACACCGCAGTGAAACAATCACTAAACAAGCTTAACAATACTAAAGACCTGGACCACATCAGATTAGTAAAACCAAGGGAAGTCCGTCTTTTGCTTAATAAGCTAAAGTTGAGGAAGGCTCCAGGTGCTGACGAAGTACAAAATATTTTATTAAAAAACATATCTCAAAAATGTCTTGTTTACCTAACGAAAATCTTTAATGGTTGTCTTCTGACATATCACTTCCCATCGCATTGGAAACAGGGTAAAGTAATAGCTATCAAAAAACCAGGCAAAGATGAATCCATTGCTTCAAATTACAGACCCATTAGCCTGTTGCCTTGCCTTGGTAAACTCCTCGAAACAATAATTCTACGACGTCTCTCCAGGGTCACGGAATCCACACTATTAAAGGAACAATTTGGTTTCCGCAAAATGCATTCAACGACTCAACAACTAACGAGGGTAGTAGAACATGTCGCCCATGAACTTAACCAAAATAGAAGCACAGGCATGGTCCTTCTTGATGTTGAGAAAGCTTTTGATACCGTCTGGCACGATGGACTGGTGCATAAGCTAATTACACAAAATGTGCCCATTGGTCTCGTAAAACTCATTCAGAACTATCTAATGAATCGAACATTCTCTGTGCACATTGGTGAACTGTCTTCAGATCCAAAGCCTATCCCTGCCGGCGTACCTCAGGGTTCGATACTTGGGCCATATTTGTTCATCTTGTACCTCAATGACATACCCAAACAACCCCACACCCATCTGGCCATTTATGCTGATGACACAGCAACGTACACATCATCTGATGATATTGACATTATAATATCACGTCTTCAATTCTCACTTCAGCTACTAACCACATATTTCACTAATTGGAAGCTCAAACTGAACACGAATAAAACAGAAAGCATTATGTTTACTCGTAAGAGATCACTACCCAGCAGAACAGTCAGAGTCGATGGATACCACATACCTTGGAGCTTTAATGTGAAGTATTTAGGTGTAGTGCTTGACAATAAAATAAATTGGAACAAAAACACCGAAGCTACCCGTACTAAAAGCATAAAAGCACTAAATGCCTTACAACCGATTTTTAACAGAAAATCTAACCTAAGTCAAAGCACTAAACTGCGAATATATTCCACACTTGTTCGACCCTGCCTAACCTATGCTGCTCCAGCTTGGAGTAGCATAACTACAACAAACTATAACATACTACAGCGTATCCAAAACAAAGCAATAAAAATTGCATTTAATACCCCATTCAAAACAAATCTTACAAATCTACATCGTGATATTGGGTACCCACTTTTAAGGGAACACATCTTGAAAATATCACGTAATTTCTACCTTTTTAAAAATCCATCACATCACAATACTCTGGTCTGTAACATAGGTAACAGTCGACTAGTAAATTTAAGATATCGATACTCATACAACAGGTACCGCTTACCACATCACTATTTCCTCGGCGAATAACAATGGCGCGCTAACCGGCTGACAACAGTACTGCGCTCTGTGACTGTTATTACTTTATTCTAAGTTACCCACTTTTACAAATAATGAATAGTAACTTATAAATGTACAAATTTATTCATATTTATTTCAATTATTAATTAAATCTCAATGTTTTTGTGATTATCAATGTTACTAGGTAAGTCATAACAAAATGCTATTGATCTTCCTATGAAAATAATATTCACGCGTCAATATCATAAATAAAATTGACGACGTAAATTTTCCACTAACCAATAAGTTGTGTACGTGAGTTTTTGTCAAAAAGCTGCGTAATAATTGTATATTCATCTAATTTATGTATAAAATATGATTTAAATAGTTTTATAATGTGATGTTTAGTGTTCAAAGAGGTGCTAACAACCTAAGTAAACAGTTATTTAATATGATTATACGGTATACTATTAGAATAAGATCTAATTGTATCAAATTTGTTTTACAAAGTGAAATAAAGACCTTTTTAAAACTAAACTACTATGTTATTTATAGTCTCAAAATGCAATATAATAATGTCTTTTTTTTAACATGTGCTATTGTGATAAAAATATTTAAAAACAATTAATATTAGTTTAAAAACAGTGCCTGAATATAAGATGATAGCTATCAAAATTGTTAGCAGCTTAATCATCAATCAACCTCACACTCGAAACACTTCAAACTCAATACATCTATTAGCTAGGGTAGTGAAGGTATACTCCTCTATCACGTCTAGTGCACGATTTCAGTCCAGCCCTCTATGGCTGTATCTACTACAGCCATGATTATATCCCCTTTCTATTTAAATAATAAATTGGGCAGCATCACCCTTCGTCAAATCGGCACTTAATGTCGTTAACACTGAGCTCCGTGTGTAACACACACGACTATTTATAGCAGAGGGGGCTGGCAGATTAAAACTACACGTCTGTCGATAAATTAGGGGAGCGATTTGTTGCCGATCGAGTGACGCTGGACAATGTGACATCATTCGAAATACATTAGCGAACTACTTACCATTAGTTTTAAAGTAGATTTGAACCTTGACGAAATAGTTAAATATTAATCTCATTATTATTATAAGAGTAATGAGATAGTTCATGGCTTGCCGCTAAAAAATAGTATTACTTTTGCTTTACTGTGTTTCAAGTAAATGAATGATAATTAAACATAAAAAAAACCGAATTGAATTACAAAAAAAATGCTCTAATAATTGAACAAACTGTATGATATTGTCTGAAACGTAACAGTTATAATAATTATGTATGCTTATAAATTGAGTGTTCTTCTCGATTTCCTTGGGATCACATCATCATATGCTGACTAGATGACCAGGGTACCAATTTGAATATGTACCCTAACGAACAAAAAAGAATTACGCAAATCGGATTAGAAATTTTAAAGTTATCGACATACTGATATACAAAGTATCGTCAAAATGACATCGTCCAAATAACAATAATGCTTATAAAATAAAAACTACTAGACCAAACTGAAAGAAGGGCTGGCAGCTATTTTGCGTCGAACAAAAAAACCTTGAGAACCTCCTCCTTTTTGGGAAGTCGGTTAAAAATATAGTAAAATAATGCAGTTTACTGTAAATTATGAGAATCAATACTTATACAGCCTTTTGTAAACGTTTTTGGGACCACTAACCATTAGGTGGATTACCCATTTTTTTTCTAAAAATTTAAAATTCCGTCCTAAAAATACTGCATAATTCTAAAACTCGAGGAAGTATCTACAAGCAGGCAGTTACGAAGCGCAGAGCACTTTTATTGAAGAAAACACGGATTATAAAGTGTTCCTCGGGGACCCCAAGTTCAGTGCGGAGGTAACTTTGCTTACAGCTCGTAAACTAATGAAGCAACGCAATTCTAGCTCTCTATGTTTAACTTGTATAACTTTGCTAACTTAGAATCAGCTGGGATACGCCATGGCGACGGCCACTCGTATTTGGGTTACTGAAAAATTATGTGCAGGAGCGGATAAGTCACAGAGACTTTGATGTTATAGTAAATAGTTCTAATTAACGAGTGAACAACAATACATAAACTTATGTGTTTACCTACAAGTGTATTTTCCATTCCATTACGAAGCATTTCGTGAAAATTTTGAAGTCAACTCGGAGATAAGCTTTTTACTTACAACCTTTTTACGCCCCAGCCGCCCTCGGGTGCAAAGTTATGTTAACACTACAGCGTGTCCGATATCCCATACGCATCACGTTAATCCCCATTCTAAGGGACGCGACCGAAGGGACGACAACTTTTCTTTACACCCCAACTTGTCGCCTTTAGGGGCGTGGACGCTCCAGTGCAGGGCGCCCGCTGGCCTTCCCGACCCAAACTTGTTTTTGTTTCTACTAAACTTTACAACTCTCCGACTCAGCTCCATAAAAAGAATATAAATTGAGACGCATCACTGTTAAGGTCCCGCTGGCTGACAAAGAACCCTATTAATCTTGCTACGACAAGCGACACTGCCCATCAAAAGTAACTTAGTGGCATTATTCGTCAGCGGGATGGAGCGCGGGATGACATTCGCGAATAGTTTTTGCTGATGGAGGCGATGTATGTAACTTCAACATTACACCAGAATTTAGCGTCGTTCTGCAAAGGCAAAAACACAACGCTTGTGCGAACTCGATTCATTCATTTTGTGCTGTTCGTTCCACGCTCCCGTTACTAAAGAATCTAAACTAACGTTCGCAAAAAATGTGTTTATATTTTTCGTTTGTGAAGCGAAACAGTTCTCGTTCGAGTCATTTAATATACGGTGTAGGCGCATATGTTAGGACAGAGGACGCACGCTGCAGGGAGTGCGCGCGGGGTAAAGGGGGCGAGGGTGTCGCTCAACGTGATATAGGGCCGCGTCTCAGCGCAATCATGGCGCCTACAAAAAAATAATTGCGCTATATTTCAGCGACGGCGCTATTTCACAGTTCATTACAGTAATGGACGAAATAAAGTGCATGCGGTGACGACAAAATATACGACACTGGACACACCACACCATGCCACGCTGTATGGGAAGTAATGGGTTACTGTACTGTGTTTTTCATTGACTTTGAGAACGAAAAGGATTAATGGTATCTGTATGTAGGTAGTTGGTATCAGTCGTTGAGTTAAAGGTTATATACATTTTGTTTTACAAATGCTCATATGTAACTGTGGTGTTTGTATTGCAAATGCGCACGTTGTTATACTATAGTTTTGTTTGTAAGTAGGTATTTGAAATCATTTTCGATGTTACGTAAATCAGCGAGTAAAAGTTGCTAGTACTAAGATGTCAACGTTGTCATAAATATAACCCAACAAATAAACCATGCCAGGTAGGTACTATCTTAATAAAATCTTGAAAGATTGGATTCCGTTAATCGTTGTAGGGTTTTTCTAGCTTGAAAAATCCCTAAGAATGCCAAGTTTAAAATGCCAGCATCAAATATTTTTATAGAGCTCGCCATATTTTCTTGTTGAGTTATTTACGGGCGGCGTCGAGATCTTTCATGCCACCAAAATTTTACGAATATTGAGCACTTAAAAGATAAGACTATCCAAACGAATTTAACAATATGACAAGAAAATTTACGAGGCGTACAATTTACGGCTACCATCCTAAGGCTCACCGCACACCTATACGCCACCACTTCAGTACCGCAAAATTTCAACTTATTGATTGGCAGGATTGCAGCAAGCGTTTACAGTGAGCTGTATGCTAATTTATGTTGTCAATGCTTATAAATGAAATGTAAATGAATATGGAAATGATATTATATATCGGTATTTTGCATCAAGAAATTCTTTATAGCAGCACGGAGTTGGAATTGTGTCCGGTGGATAGCGATAGGCTCACCCCCTATCACGTTGGTACTAAACATTACAGTTGAAATGTGGGTGTTATTCACTCTGCCACACCCTTCTGGGTACTATAGGAGTGATGTATTATGTAAATGATATACAAAAAGCACGATATGAAGATCACATTTATTATGATGAATACTTTTTTGCATACAGATACTCAAGACTGATTTGTGGTGTATATTAAAATAACTTTTTTTATTGTACTTATTTCACCGATTAGGCGAACGATACCGTTATGTTTTGAGTGTGCTGCGACTCTTAGCCGTAGCTACCAACAACTAGTAAAGGCAACATAGCGTCGACGAAGAGTTATAGCGGTCACTTTTACGGTCACAGATAGAAATGGCCTCAAATTGTATAAGGCAATCCCGCGGACGCACCTCGAATAGTAATGCCAGCGTATAACGAAGCGTATTTGTCTTGCAGCTGCCACTGGACCGAATTCCGTTTGTGGACCAAAATGGATGCTATGAACGTATAAATATAAATAGTTTTACCACGGCATACATTTTTATATGTTTACAAAGAGTTTATTCATTTCGGAAATCTTTTTAGGGTTAAACACTTTTGGGTAAAAAAAACTCGTCTTGGTGAGACTTCAGTGTCTGTCTTATTTATTTTGGCGATTCCCACCGTTTTCCTAAAACTCTACGATACGTTACTCGTGATTAGAATAGTTGTCAGACTTTCTGGCCTCGGACTTCCCGTAACGACTACCATAGATGTTCTAATGGCAACCGGGACCGACGGCGTAACGAGCTCACTGAGGCACGCAGGAAAACTCGTTATGTTAAGATCTCCCTGATCATGGTCACCCATCCACGGCCGACCGCGGTTACCATTGCTTAACCTGCAAGATCGATTGGTCTGCGCGACTTTGATTTAGCCACGAGCTTATTAATATGAGCAGTTATTGTATTAAAATGTTTCTACTCAAATATACGCTAAAAAATCCCCGCAATGTAATTATTTTCATTTTGTGTAGTCAATATAAAATATACATTTGAAGCTTAACGTTACTCGGGCATCCATGCAAAGAAAATTAGGTATTACGATTCCTAGTAATTTCAATTTGATTTTTTGCAAACGTACTCGTACGATGGAAAATATATATTCCAACACGCTTGAATAGATAATAACATCCTCTCAAGTAAATATTCCCCAGCGATACCCTTACAAGTAATACACGAAATTTACGTCACAAAGCACAATAAGTAGGTTTGGAGTGATATCCGACGTGGGATTCAAAGGCGTCGCCATAGTTCCAGCGATAAACAAAGGCTCAAGAGTACGTATAACTCGCGAAGTACCGGATGTCCTAACGGGCGAGGCCGTGATTTCCGCATCGAGAATTCGAGTATTCGAGATCTGCCCAAAGATAAAATGGTTCGAGTGACATTTTAGTAACCAAAATACGTGGCATTGTGTGCTAAAATCGCAGAGCTATTTTGTCGTGACATTTTTGTGACAGGCTCTGCGTCCAGTGTCGGTTCTCTATCGGCCTAAATTGTACCAAATAAAAGAGTTTCGAATCGGATATGTACGTGGACGTGGACGGGTGCGTGGCTCTCTGTGTGAACGGAAATGTCGGGCAACGGCCCGAAGTAATATTTGTTTCTAAACCAATCATATTCGCGATAGATCGCTTGCTACCTCCTGTACTCGTACGTCCTTGGAGGAAAGGACAAAGGAATATAAGTTATAAAGTATGTATGACGATTCTTTGCTTATTGTTTATTTAACTGAAAAATAAGGAAACACGAGAATGGATGACCTCAAACAAGAGGTTACACGTGAAACAGCAATTTTCTCGTGATACTTATTAAGAATATCTTACGTGCCTAATCGTCTCGAAAATAAGACTAATTCTATATTTTCTTATATAAATTAAACTTTATATGTCAGAGTGTAATAAGTTGTGTTAAAATACACATACGGATGATCCGTAGTACCTACAAGGAACCCTTATAGTTTCGCCATGTCCGTCTGTCTGTCCACGGCATAGCGACGAAACCGTTGGTGCTAGAAAACTGAAATTTTGCATTAACATGTATGTTAACTAAACAAAGAAAGTCGTAGAGTAAAATTTGGAAAAAATTTTTTTTTTTCAGGTAGCTCCCCTACATGTAAAGTAGGGATGTTTTTTTTTTTTGTCGCCTACCCCATAATGTGGGGTATTGTTAGATAGGACTTTTAAAAACGTTTAGGGGTTGCTAAGACAGTTTTTTGATTTAGGGATCCGTTTGCGAGATAATTAACTTTAAAGAGCAAATTTTTGTTCGAGTAGGGCGTCCCCCCCCCCTCTAAAAGGTAAACTACTGGATCCTAAAATCTGAAAAAAATTGTGTCGGTAGTACATGTAATGAACTTTAAAGGAAAACTATAGCGGATAAGTTCACTTCATTAGTTCAAGAGGAATAGGGGTCCGAAATGTCAGATGCAGTTACTCAGAATATTTCGTTCAAAATTCTTGAAACATAAATAAACATACATAATACATATATAAAATCACGCCTTTATCCCACGGGGGTAGGCAGAGACGATTGAACGCCATGTGCTTCGCTCCTTACATACTTCTTTCGCTTCCTTAACATTCATACATTCGTCATACGTGCTAGCTGGTTTCGTGTACTACAAACATTTCCTATCTGAAGGACGCTATTTATCTGGTTACTTTAACTTAATTAGTTCTAGAGTAATTGGGGTCCAAAGTGTAAAATGCAGTTACTTAGAATAATTCGTGCAAATTACAAAAACCTTTGAAAGTAATGAGAATGACTTGTATGAAGATGTTACTTGTTTAATACAGATAGTAAATCCCTTTTAAGTCGAAATATGTTGTTACGACTAGCTACGGAAGCCTACTGCGCGTGGCCCGACACGCACTTGGCCGGTTTTATTCTAACACTATGAATAGATAAAAAAAAAAAGAACTATGTTAACTAGTCTAGACCACAACCAGTGGGCAGATTCCCGAAATGCTGGCAAAGTTGCCTTGTTGGATCTAAATTTTTATTCTCGGATCAAAGTATATTAAGAAATAAAAAACCGGCCAAGTGCGAGTCAGACTCGCGCACGTAGGATTCCGTACCACTATACATGTAAATAAATGTTTTTCTTTATTCTTTATTATATTGGAGTTGATTGAATAAAAGATAAAATGCGGTTTACGTTTTATAACGTATTAAAAAAAACTAATTATTAGATCTCGTTCAAATAAATTTTGGGTGGAAGTTGGCATGGTTAATGTACATCATATATTATTTTCACATTTATCAGTCCCTTATTTTAGAAGTTACGGGGGGGGGAACATTTTTCCACTTTGGAAGCGTCTCTCGCGCAAACTATTCAGTTTAGAATAAAAATATATTAGAAACCTCAATATCATTTTTGAAGACCTATCCATAGTTCCCCTACACGTATGTCGTATGTATGGGTTTGATGAAAGAAAAATGAGTTTCAGTTCTAAGTATGGGGAACCCCAAAAATTTACTGTTTTTTTCTATTTTTGTATAAAAATATTAATGCGGTTCACCGAATACATCTACTGACCAAGTTTCCACAGTATAACTCTTATAGTTATGGGAAAAAGTGGCTGTGACATACGGACGGACAGACGGACAGACATAAGACATAAGGGTTCCGTTTTTTGCCATTCAGCTACGGAACCCTAAAAAGTTATTCAAAAAATTTTTTACCTACAACACGTATTATGTGCCGTATCGAAGAATCCTTTTCATCTGTTTATACAGTGTGGTTATGTGACGGATAAACCTTGAAACTAAGCAACATTAGCAAAGATCAGCAAATACATCACACACCAACTACAAACTGGGTCGTTGGGTTCCTTGAGTGAGGTGAGACGTGAGACGAGGTATCGAGCGATATGATATGACGTTCAAGTTATTCGGGTCTCTATTAAACTTGGCCTTTATCTGGACTTGGATTTCTAGTCAAAATGTTAACTCTATTTGTTTCAGATGTCTTTTTTGTGACATGATTTTTTATTTGTTATAATTTAACTTAGCACTAATTGACTTATTTTTTTTTACCTTCAGGATTTTAGATTATTCTTGAGTAATAAAGGCAAGGTAGTTTTATTGAGGTATGTGAATTACACGTGGATGGAAGTTGGTTATTTGAAATATCAAAACCAATATGGCAGTAATAAAACTTTAGAACAGTCATTACACTACATGCGGTGATTTCAAACTAGCATTTACTTAATTTAAAAGCTAAATGATTGGCAGCTAAATAGTTGAATAGTGAGGTAATGTTTAATATGCATAGAATACACCTTAACAGCCGTGCCAGAAATATGCTAATCTGATAACCCAAAATGGTTGATCACGTACAACACACTTGGCAACTTTAACTGGATCGAAGTCAGCCTTGAGGAGAGGAGAGGTGAACGTAAGGTACCTACTCGAGTCAGGAGGATAGTTCTTATACCGAGGATTATTCTATTAGTTCTTGAATTTTTTTTTTAAACATTTATCTAGTTTAACGGCTCGCGGTCACTCCACCAGCTTAAGGATTTAGTTATCTATCTATACTCATATAATTGTTCGCCTGACTGATTGATTTATCACTGCAGAGCCGAAACCGCTAGGGCTAGAAACTTGAAATTTTGCTTGAAGGTACATGGCGTAGGGCCGCACTTAGAAGAGGTTTTTGGAAATTTAACCCTAAAAGAAGTCCGATAAGGGTTGAACGGTTGTGCGAAAGTTCGTCATTTTTGAAAATTATTTAGAAAAACACAAAATTTCGTATAAATAAATTTGAAAAATAAAACACTACTGAATGAATTATGATAACTTTAAGAACTCAGATAGCCTAGACCAGTGGTTCCCAAAGTGGTACGCGTACCCCCAGGGGTACGCGAGACTGCATCAAGGGGTACGCGCAGCAATCTCTCAACTAAAATCCTTAAATAAAAAAAAATCAATATAATATACCCACATTGACAGATAAAGAATCTCTATTTCTATTTCTACAACTGCCAAAAAAATATTCTATTTAATTAAACGGCAGTAGCCGGTAAGTAAATCGCATGCATCAAGCGCTTTGGCCCGCGGCGGCGGCGATTGACCCGTGTTACCCGCGCCTCGCGTCGCCCGATCGCGGCCGCTACCGCTGCCGCCTATTTGCTCGTCATTGTCAATCATTCAGTTCGGCTTATGTCGCGTGAGCGTGTCGCTGTGTGTTATCGGTTTTAAGGGTTAAAAACGGTTTTTCTCGATTTCCGGCAAAACTAAAAGTCCTATGGAAAAAAGTCGAATGACAAAGTTGTTGGTAATAAAAAGCTCACTTTACACTTTTTTCATATAACCTCAAAATGTATGTGAAAAATTCAAAAAACTAAGTTTTTCGTTTTTTATTTTTATCTTTCACAAACAATTTTTTTCACGAAATTTGGTGAAAACTTACCTTTTTATGTCCCAAATACGCTGTAATTTATTTGATTGGAAATATTTATTTTTTCACCTTATTTTGAATGAATATCAAAAAAGCACCCTAATTTTCGATCGAAAATTCACCCGTCAAAATATCAGCTTTTTTCAAAAAATTGGTATGTTTTCTGTTCGTTGAAATCTTTACTTTAAATTACTACAAAATTGTATATATTAATTATATATTTTAATATTATATAAAATACAAAAAGGCATAGCAAAGCTAAAATTTGCTTTAAAATATTACAAGTATTTGATAAAAAAAAGCGTCATCCCTCGACAGTAATAGTGTTGATCTTAATTCAAACTTACTGTATGTGAATAAGTGACTCATCACATAGATGGCGCTAAAACCAATTAAGGTTCGTCTAGCTATGGCTGGCACAAAAATAGTTGAGAAATTTCGAGTCCAGCAGCATACGAATCCATAGCTGAATTGGCAAAGCACTTGGGGCGTATACCCAGGGGGTGCAGGTTCGAGTCCTACTGGATTCTTAATTTTTCAACTTTAATATTATTTAAAATATATATTTATATTTTTTTTGATTTTTGTTTTGCATTTTCTGTGAAGATTTACTATAGTAACATATTTTTTTTCACCATCGTAATGTAGAGATTTCAACAAACAGGAAACATACCAACTTTTTGAAAAAAGCTGATATTTTGACGGGTGAATTTTCGATCGAAAATTAGGGTGCTTTTTCGATATTAATTCAAAATAAGGTAAAAAAAATAAATATTTCTAATCAAATAAATTACAGCGTATTTGGGACATAAAAAGGTAAGTTTTCACCAAATTTGGTGAAAAAAATTGTTTGTGAAAGATAAAAATTTTTTTTTTTTTTTTTTTTTTCTCTATCCTGCTACTTAGCAATCTGTTTCTGTGAAACAATAATCTAATATTTTGTCAGATTTTAATCAGTTATTATGATTGTCAGCAGTTGATTTGTGCATTCATTAGTGCCAAATTCATCTTCTGTCTACGAATCTTGTCGCTAGATCATGTATACTATTTCTCTTGAGTCGAGAGTATGTCACACTGCCGATTCCTTGCAGTTCAGCAGCTAGCTGGTTAATGTGATTGTCTAGTCTACTTTGATATTTGATGCTGTATGTCTCTATTTCTTCTCTTACAGTTCGCAGTTTAAAATCTAGGTTGATATATTTGTTGCTTATGTATGCTGGAATGTTGAACATTGCTCTCATTGTTTTACTTTGGAATCTTTCTAGAATCTCTATGTTACTGTGGCTTGTTGTACCCCACAATTGGATTCCATAAGTCCATACCGGCTTAAGTATGGATTTATAGACTGCCATTTTACTAGCGTCAGTCAGCTGTGACTTGCGTCCGATAAGCCAGTAGAGGTTTCGAAGTTTACAGTCCAATTGTTTCCTTTTGGTCCATATGTGTTTGCGCCAGGTAAGGCGTCGGTCAAGATGCATGCCCAGGTATTTGGCATCATCTGATTGTGGGATATCAGTATTGCAGAGCCTCACAGGTGGGCATGTTTTTCGTCTGAGTGTAAAAGTTACCTGAACCGATTTGTCAGTATTTACTTTGATCCGCCATTGTTCGAGCCAGGCTTCTATGAGGGTTAAGTGTAGTTGGAGCCTTTTTGATGCCAGTTCATGATCCTCATGTGTTGAGAGGATTGCAGTATCGTCCGCATATGTCGCTGTGGTAGTATAGTCATGGGTGGGTATATCTGCTGTGAAGATTAGGTAGAGAACTGGACCCAGTATGCTGCCCTGAGGTACTCCAGACTTGATTTCGTGCATTTGAGATGTGTCAGAGTTATATTTAACTTCGTAGCATCTATTTTCAAGGTACGATTTTAGTAATAGGAAGAAAGAGTGCGGTAGCGACTTTTTGATTTTGTAAAGTAGCCCATTGTGCCACACCTTGTCGAATGCCTGGCTTATGTCTAAGAAGGTTGCGCAACAGTATTGTTTGTTTTCCAGCGCTCTACCAATTACATCAACTAGTCGATGTACTTGTTCGATGGTGCCATGGCCTTCTCTAAAGCCAAATTGGTGAGATGGTATTATTTCTGCTAGGTGTTCTCGCATTCTGTTTAATATGATTTTTTCTAGTAATTTTCCCACTACTGGAAGGAGACTTATGGGTCTGTATGACGCCACATCCTGGGCTGGTTTTCCTGGTTTCAGTATCATAATTACTTGGGCTATTTTCCACTGGCTTGGGTAGTAGGACAATCTTAGGCATGCGTTGAAGATAGAGACTATAAGTAATAACCCTTTTTTTGGGAGATGCTTTAATAGACTAGCGTCAACAAGGTCGTAACCTGGGCATTTACCTTCTTGAAGATTCAGAATTTCCCGCCTCAGTTCACGCAGTGTCACATGTTTCAGAGGTAAGCACATTTGAACAGGAGAATTGAGGTATTATTTACATTAATACCTTATCCCTGTACTTCCCTCTGCTTTCAAATTCAAATTCAAATTCAAATTCAAATCATTTATTTTCATAGGCCCCAGGAGGCGCTTGAACACGTCAAAATATTACAAACAAATGATATAAAAATAAATTATAAGTAAAACTAAATTATACTAATTACAATGATTTGAATAACCGGGGCTTAGATTAATTTTAATCCAACTGTTTAAAATCAGATTAAAATCAAACTAAGTACCAGCTCCGATGGGTATTGCATTATGAGAAGAGCTGGTGAGAAACTCATGTGCACCATCTTTTCAAATGAAATGAATAATATACAATTATATTAATATATAATAATATATAACAATTACAACACATAAAAAGAGCAGTTCATTTCCAAATACTATTATCATTTATGTAGTCTAAAATACAGTAATAAGCTTTTTGAGATAATCTGATTTTAATATATTTCTTAAATTTACCTATCGATAATTCTACTGCGTCTAATGGAAGTTTATTGTAGAAGCGTATACATTGACCTGGAAACGAGTTAGAGATTTTATGGAGCCTAGTAGTGGGCACAGCCAGTTTGTTTTTGTTCCTTAGATTTACTTTATGGAGATCACTATTTTTCTTAAATTTTGTTTGATTCTTGTGGACGTACAATAAATTTTCATAAATGTATTGAGAATGTAACGTCATAATATTTATCTCTTTAAATTTATTTCTTAGTGTCTCCTTGGGACTCATCATATAGATAGCTCGAACAGCTCGTTTCTGGAGCACAAAGATTGAATCTACATCCGTGGCACTACCCCAAAGCAATAAACCATATGACATTATACTATGAAAATAGCTAAAATAAACTAAACGCGCAGTGTCAACATCGGTCAGTTGACGGATTGTTTTTACCGCGTAAGCTGCTGAGCTGAGTCTACCAGATAACGTTTCTATATGTGGGCCCCATTGTAATTTAGAATCTAATGTTATACCAAGAAAGACAACTTTATTGACCATTTCCAATTCCTCATTGTCCATCAACACACTAGTTTTGACTTGTTTAACATTTTTTGTAAAAAATCTAACATATTTTGTTTTATTACCATTTAAAAGCAAGTTGTTAACACTAAACCAGTTTACTATCTTTGACAGAGCATTGTTTACATCGTCAATTACTGTTTGTTGTCTATTTACCTTAAAAACTAAAGAAGTGTCATCCGCAAACAATACTATCTCATGATTGTCCTTAACGAGATGAGGTAAATCATTAATGTACAAGAGGAACAGGAAAGGGCCCAAAATAGAGCCTTGTGGCACCCCCATTGCTACAGCTGATCCATGCGATCGCTTTCCATTGACATCAACTCTCTGAATCCTATCACCTTTCCTTCATCATTCCATAACCAAGTTTGTATGTAGGTTTGTGTATGTAAGTATATATACATATTAACCATAATAATATATATATATTAATAATAATTAATAAAAAAAAAAAAAAAAATAATAATAATAATAATAATAATAATAAAAAAAAAATAAAAAAAAAAAAAATAAAAAAAAAAAAAAAAAATAATAATAATAATACTAATATAAAATAAAAAAAAAAAAAAAGGCTACGAGGCAGAAAGTTACTTGCAGCTAAGATCTGGAGTAAATCAAGTAACAATGCCGAACAATGGGCGGCAGTCAATTAACCCATATCGGGCAAGCACAGGCCCGGAGAACTTAAATAATCTCCGAAAGAGTGTCAATAGGGTCATGGGAAAGCTCTATCGTCCATATTCCCAAAACCCTTCATGAAATGTCGTTAAATGTGAATGAGAGTATGTCGTGCGATCCGGCTAACCCCCGGCGCTCTCTGGTACCCGGGCCAGAGGGTGTGAAATTGGCTACCGAAGATCCCAAAGAAGTAGGCGACCAGGCTTCTTTGGCGGTTCATGCTACTGGCAGCAAAAAATTAGTTCAACAGGCTTTTCATCCTAGTCTGTTCATCACCAGACCTAGGAGTCATTCTCTAGGTAGCGGTACATCTGCTGCAAATATCGCTAAGCAGGATACCGTAGACTTGACAAGCGACCCAAACAATGAGCTACAATTCAGTGCGAAAGACAAAAATAAAAACACATGGCAACAAGACCGAATACCCCAAACCAAAAGAAAAAGAGTGGAAACCAAATCACCTCAAACGGAAAATGAAAAGAAGAAATTTAATACAAACGCTTATACAATAAGTACACAAAATAAATTTGAAATATTGGATAGTGAAGAAGACACAACACACAACAAAGAAACAGAAAAACCGCCAAAACCGGAGCCAATCTTTGTAACTGGAGTCCTGGACATCAATGCTCTTAGAAATGTGCTTAAAAAAATTACAGCATTAGAAAACTATACTATGACCACCCTCAGATCAGGCCACATAGTAAAAATAATGCCATTAAGTGTAGAAGTATACAAGTCAATAAGAGAACAGTTCGTAACGGACAACATAAGTCACTACACATACATGCTAAAGAGTGAACGACCATACAGAGTTGTTCTCAGAGGTCTGCACACTTCAGAGGATACCTCCCAAATTAAGGCAGAACTTAAAAACCACGGGCATGAAGTCCGACAACTCGTAAATGTACGACACCGAACCACTAAAGAGCCTTTACCGCTATATTATGTAGACCTAGAACCAAAGTCGAATAATAGAGACATATTCAAACTAAAATTCTTAAACCATATGAAAGTAAACTTTGAACCTCCTTACAAGAAAAAAGAGATACTACAGTGCAAAAGATGTCAACGGTTTGGACACTCCAAAAACCAATGTTACCGACCATTCAGATGCGTCAAGTGTAGAGACGACCACCCGACTAATACTTGTACCAAAACAAGTGACACAGAAGCTACATGCGCAAACTGCCAACAAAAGCACCCGGCCAGTTATAGAGGATGCGCTAAATATAAACAATATAAAGAGCATATACTTAAAATCCAACCAAAACAAACAAAGATTAATCCTAGCACCCACACCCAGATACCCGAAGCTGCCAAACCTCAGCCAAAGAAAACTAAAACATACATTACAAACACTACAAGCTACGCAGATATGACTAAAAATAAAAACGTGATCTATTCAGAACAACCAATTCAAACCCAACAACTTGGAGACATCTTAGATAAGATGTTTAATAAAATTCAAACTATGATGTTAAACATAGTAGACATTGGTCATAGTATAGTTTTCTAATGCTGTAATTTTTTTAAGCACATTTCTAAGAGCATTGATGTCCAGGACTCCAGTTACAAAGATTGGCTCCGGTTTTGGCGGTTTTTCTGTTTCTTTGTTGTGTGTTGTGTCTTCTTCGCTATCCAATATTTCAAATTTATTTTGTGTACTTATTGTATAAGCGTTTGTATTAAATTTCTTCTTTTCATTTTCCGTTTGAGGTGATTTGGTTTCCACTCTTTTTCTTTTGGTTTGGGGTATTCGGTCTTGTTGCCATGTGTTTTTATTTTTGTCTTTCGCACTGAATTGTAGCTCATTGTTTGGGTCGCTTGTGAAGTCTACGGTATCCTGCTTAGCGATATTTGCAGCAGATGTACCGCTACCTAGAGAATGACTCCTAGGTCTGGTGATGAACAGACTAGGATGAAAAGCCTGTTGAACTAATTTTTTGCTGCCAGTAGCATGAACCGCCAAAGAAGCCTGGTCGCCTACTTCTTTGGGATCTTCGGTAGCCAATTTCACACCCTCTGGCCCGGGTACCAGAGAGCGCCGGGGGTTAGCCGGATCGCACGACATACTCTCATTCACATTTAACGACATTTCATGAAGGGTTTTGGGAATATGGACGATAGAGCTTTCCCATGACCCTATTGACACTCTTTCGGAGATTATTTAAGTTCTCCGGGCCTGTGCTTGCCCGATATGGGTTAATTGACTGCCGCCCATTGTTCGGCATTGTTACTTGATTTACTCCAGATCTTAGCTGCAAGTAACTTTCTGCCTCGTAGCCTTTTTTTTTTTTTTTTTTTATATTAGTATTATTATTATTTTTTTTTTTTTTTTAGTTTTTTTTTTTTTTTTATTATTATTATTTTTTTTTTTTTTTTTTTTTTTTTTATTAATTATTATTAATATATATATATTATTATGGTTAATATGTATATATACTTACATACACAAACCTACATACAAACTTGGTTATGGAATGATGAAGGAAAGCAGAGGGAAGTACAGGGATAAGGTATTAATGGAACATAGGGATGGGGTAGGGGTTGGTAGCTCACACTTGGGATTTAGGCGAAAGCTACCCTTCCTTTGTCCGGGGTCCACAGATTGGACATTCCCCATAACATGCAGCAAATTGCATGGTATGGGGCGGGCTATCCGCAACCTGCCCACCCGCTCGGTAGCTTAGGAAGAGAGCTCCCCCCGCAGCAAGCCATGCAGTGCCTACAAAGCGTCAGTGAGAAGCAGGGTGTGCAAAGCAAAACTTAAAGCGAAGCCGAGTAAAGATTAAATTATAAAATAAAAATAAAAAACCAAAAACATGGTTTTCGTTCGTGGGTAGTTGGAAAGAAATAACATATGTTTAAGACTCTAATTAATTATTTTGATATTTAATTAAAAAACCTTATAAAGTTTTGTTTTGATGATAAACATTGAAAGTTAAGTGACACTACCTGCCAGTCAAGTGTTATCTCCTGGATCCATCTTCTCTAAGTACTAAGAAACACATCACCAAATATCACTCACTCAATATGACATCTCCTGATTACATTGGAAGCAAATTGACCGATATGCTGAGCATCTTTCAGAAACAGATGGCTACTTTTGAAGCACAGTTTGCCGAAAGTGCGCAATAAGATCTGGTCAGCGAAGACGAAGCTCAAAGGGTCAGGCATTACTATGTCCGAATATTTGACTCGCGCTCGCCGTGAAATATTTATGTCTGCACGAAGCAAATTCGGCATCTCTAAAAGCTGGACGAGGGACGGCTTTGTTTACGTTGTTGGGAGCGACGACGTACGGCACCGAATAGTATCTTTGAGTGATCTGGACAACATCAACCAGCAAGAAACTTCTAAGCCCGCCGCGACGTCTGTTACTAACACCAAAGCATCGAGGCGAATAGCAGCGAAAAAGTAAATAGTCCATTGTCTTTTTCATATAGTTTGCATGACACCCGGGCAAGATAGGTCTCATTCGCAATAGTTTTAGTTAATTATTCCCCACTCACTTCAATAATTTAATTTACTTTCCACCTTGTTATTATGTAAATATAATGTTCACTCATTCACTGACCTCAAGTTTTAATAAAATTATTAGTTTTTTATCTTAATGTAAGTATCACAAGTTGTTGTTGTATTGTTTTTGGCTGTCAATGTCAAAATGTGACGGATATTGTGACAAAAGTGTGCTTATGCGCACGGTCGTTCAGAAACCATTTCGACAGCCGTCAGACGATCAATCTAGATTGGGTGAGTTGGATGATTTTAGCAAGTTAAATATTTATTGATCTAAAATTTTAACTGTATAAAATATATAATTGTATAGTATTACTTTTATTGATTTTGGTTTTCTCATTTTATGCTCGGGTATGTGTTAAACAATAATTAATGTAATATTCTTTAAAGTAATTATTTTAATAGTAACTTTAGAACACTTAACTGGCGGGTGGACACGAAGCTTTTAATTTAGCTAAGTAACATCGTTACAAACATTTTTAAAGTACTATTTATTTCATTTTTTGTATTTATTTATATTTACAATATTATATTATATTTTTATATATAATATTTTTTATTTATACTTATATTTATTTTTATTATATTAATTTAAAAATAATTTATAGTTTTCATAATTATTATTAAGTTTAATGTGTGATTCTGACTTTAGTGATGATACTGGATCTTTTTTAACGGCTAACAGTGGAAATGACAGTTTTGTCAGTATTCCCTCGCTGTCTGATACGCTAGAGTTGCAGTTTTCTGATGTTCTCAGGAACTTTAATGCTGTTCATATCAATGCTCAGAGTATTCCGGCTCACTTTTCCGATATGCTGGTGACCTTCAACTGTAAAAACATTCACGCTATCCTTATCTCCGAATCTTGGCTCAAACCCTGTCTTCCTTCCGTCTCATACACTTTACCAGGTTTTCGGCTTATACGTAACGATCGCACAGGTAAAGCCGCTGGTGGAGTTGCCTTGTATCTTCGTGAGCATCTGGCCTTTAAAATTATAGACATGTCTCCGCAACCGCCACCCGCAAATGCCGGAGAACACATTTTAATCGAAGTTATTATGAACCACGAGAAGTTATTGCTTGGTGTTTATTACTGCCCGTCGTTACGTATAAATTTCTTTAACTCTTTTGAAACCCTACTTGAAAACTTTTTACCTTCTTACAAACACACTATTATAATGGGCGATTTTAATACCTGCTTACTCAAAAACGACTCACGTACCTCTTCTTTCCATAGCATTGTAGACTCTTGCAACTAGCGATGGGTCGTCGACGGTTTTTGCGTAAACGAAACTAGACCGTTCATTTTGGTTCATCGACTAGTCGATCGACCGGCTCAAAATATAGACTATAGTTCATGGTCTCAGTTCTTGCAAACTGCTAAGGGTCGTTTATAGTTCTTATGCGTTTACATTACGGGCGACGTTGAATTCGACTGAATGAATAAACGATGCGGTTCGACTGTTAACTGCACTGCTGATTGAAATTTGAGAAAAATAATTTAAATAATAATCAAATTTTATTTGTTTATGTTACATTAAATAAATTGAAAATATATACATAGGTAAAAATAAAAAGGCAAATATTTACATTAAGTTAGGCGTCATAGTATTCCTCCGCATCGATCTCGGTTAAAAATATTTCTATAGTGTTTTTAAAATAATAAAATTAATGAAAAAAAAAAATATTGTTTAGGTTTATAATTCCAGGTTTTGTTGATCTTCCCTTCATACTTTTTCCAGGCTTAGGACTGGCTGAATAAAGCGTACCTATATGAACTTGTCTATAACTTACTATAACCATCTCACTCGCTAGCATTTCGCATTCAAACAAATATCAACGATAACGCGTTCAAATATTGTCGTCTATTGTGTAGTTGTCTATTGAACTATGAATGAAGTACGAGAATATAAACCGTGATCGTGTCGTCTACAAAATGAACTGGTTTATCTGACAAACGTAAACGGTCGAACCGTTCATGAACCGTCAACCGGTCCATTGAACCAGTCCGTTCATTCAACGCCCACCACTACTTGCAACCTATCTATACTTCCTTTATCTGCTACTTATAACCTTCCTAATGCTACTCCTTCTCTTCTTGATCTTATAATTGTTTCTTCTTTTACCCTTGTAGCTAAACATGGTCAGTGTTCAGCTGACTCTTTCTCTTACCACGATCTCATATATTTATCCTACCGGGTACGCCCTCCAAAGGTTAAACCCAAAATTCTTCTGCAACGCAATTTTGGTGGTATGGACGTAGCCAAACTCTTAGAGGATGCACAAAATATTAATTGGAGCCAGCTGTTGGAATCTCACAGTGTTGACGAGAAGGTTACTTTACTTACGGCTAGACTGATACAGTTGTTTAATGTTCATGCTCCCGTCCGTAAAATAAAACTTAAGCACCATCCCTCCCCATGGATAACTGGTGACATAAAGGCGATTATAGCTAAAAAGGCTGTAGCCAAGTCCAAGTACAAGAAGAATCCTACTCCTGAAAACTTCGACAAATATGCGTCAATAAGAAATCGCTGCAGTAGAGTGTGTAGGAAAGCGCAATGCCACAACATTCACAAGTCTGTACAAAATGGTGATCCAGCCAAAGTCTGGAAATTTCTTAAAACTCTTGGAGTTGGAAAATTACGGCAAGACTCAGTTCCTAATCACGTAGACGTCAACATGTTAAACCAACACTTCACAGCTTCGTCCAACTTTGATAGGACAACTAAAGCAAAGTCTTTAGAGTATCTTTCATCACTTCCAACTCCAGGCCATGACTCTTTTGTGTTTAATCAAGTCACTGATTGTGATGATAAGAAGAGTATTTTATCAATTACATCCAATGCTGTTGGAACTGATGATGTCAGCCGTAATATGATCCTTCCCATCCTTGATGTAATTCTTCCCATCCTAACACATATCTTGAATTTTTCTCTATCCAGCAATGTGTTTCCTTCTTCCTGGAAAGACGTCTTAATCGTTCTACTCCCAAAAAAAGCAAATCCTAAATCCTTTTCTGAATACCGTCCTATATCCGTCTTACCTTTCCTATCCAAAGTCCTGGAGCGACTTATTCATAATCAAGTTAGCTCTTTCCTTACCAGAAACAACCTGCTCAACCCTTACCAATCCGGTTTCCGTCCTGGACACAGTACCACTTCAGCCCTCATCAATATTACGGATGACATCAGGCACGGATTGGAGGGTGGAGATATCACGGTGCTTTCCTTACTCGATTTCAGCAATGCGTTTAACACCGTTGATTTCGACATTTTGCTTGCTGTCCTTAACTCTCTTAACATATCTCCAACGGTGATTGATTGGTTTCGTAGTTACCTGTCTGGTCGCCGGCAACGTGTTCGTATCGAAGATACCTATTCTTCTTGGACTGATACATCTGTCGGTGTACCACAGGGTGGCGTTTTATCTCCTTTACTCTTTACGATTTTTATTAATCCTATCTCGAATAATATTTTATCTTCCTACCACTTATACGCAGACGATTTGCAAATCTATACACAAGCGCCTCCAGGTAACTTATCATGTGCTTTTGATAAAATCAACTTGGACCTGGCGCATATTAGTGTTGCATGTTAATCTTGCAACTGTTATATTTCTGCCCTGTAGAATGTTAAATAAGGCTAATTTATGCAATGGAAACAAAATGGTTTGTTTACATACAACACCATAGAACTTACCTTTTGATTTCTGTGAAATGTAACGTAACTTACGGTTAAAAGGATGTTTCCACGTAACCATAACATACACTATAGCATAGCTAAACATCGTATTAGACTTAATACCATTTCTTTGTTTATTTATTTAACAATAAAACTGATAGCGTTTGCGAATCAATAACCTAATCAATAAAGTTTGTGAATTGAGAAAGTGACAATTAAATTGACAATGACATTTGACAGCTGGCTGACGTTTAGTGACGTTCTTCTAGATATTTTTGGTAAATGATTTACGATTGTCTAGGAAATCTTATGTTGTCGTAATTATAGGCTGTCAAGAAAGAGTAGATTTGGAACTAATTTTTTTGTCTGTTAGCAACATTGTCAAAATAATGACAGATGTCAATAAATAATGTAAACAGAGTTTACGCATTGGTAAATTTTATTTATAAGAGTATAAAACGGCAATTAAAACAGGAAAAAGTAATAAACAATGAATAAAACTATCCGAAGGTCTGGCAGAGAAATAATTTACAATGTATACAAAAGATGTTTAATGGAATATGAGGCAAAAAAAAATCGTTCGGATATCGGCAATGTTTATCAAAGAACCGCTGATATGACCGGTATGTGAGAGTTTAACATGTTGTTTTTAGTCAAATTAAGTATAGGTAATGGATAAAACCAAAGCTGTTCTGAATTTGTTGCTAAAATAAGCGGATTATTCAATAATTAAAACTAGCACATTGGTTTAGTTGACTTTTGTTGTACTCAGTGTTGCAGTATAGTGCGACTAGGTTAATGTTGATACTTGAGTATAGTTTATGTAAATAACATAAAATAATATCACGCATGGGCGTAGCCAGGGGAGGTGTTAGGGGTTCAACCCTCCCCTCACGCCGAAATGACTCGGACTGCTTTATCTTTTCTGCTATATCTATGATTTTATCTTAATTCAGGTAAATCAGTAAGTACTATTCGAAGAATTGCACGAGGAGGAGCACAAAATAGAGGCGTATTTCTTACACCAGGAAAAAACCGAAAAGGTCGTCCCAAGAAAGTGTTAGATAACTTTGATTGATGATTTGCTATTAGACAAAAAGATCATTTTTTTTAACGATAACCACTAGACCAACGAGGCAGTTTAATAATATGTATAGAAAGAAAAGATTTATTCAAATACTTAAAATAAAATATTTTTCAAATATATTTTTCTTTTATTTTTTGGTAATTGATAAAAACAGAGGACAGTAAAACCACCAATCAGCTTGGCAAAATAGTCTGGAAACGGAAACTAATTTATGACTGCTTGCTGTACAAATTAATTACATTATTTTTACTATTACTTAGTGCCGATTTCATCGTGTTAAACCGACGTTTAACGCTTAGCTACAGATTTGATATAATGGGTAATAATAGAATATTTTTTTATTTTATATTTTATAAACAGCTAAGTATCAAGTCCTGGGAAGTGAACTATATGGGTTGCCATACGAACAGTAGAACAGCACTCTAGCGCCCCTATTAATTTCAACTCTTTCTTGACAGCCTATACCTGTATTGATCGTTAATCGATTTATACTGGTACATCCTTCATAGATTTGACATCTGTGAGTTGTCAATCTTTTTCTTTTGCTCTTCAATATGGACGTGGAACGACGCATTATTGTATTCGCGCGTGGGTGTTGCGATGTGTTCGCGCAGCCGACCGCCGTAATCTTTTGGAAGCCAGCAATATTGTAATTGTACTAATACTGCAATGCTGGTAAGTGATAGTTTAGTTTGTTGAGTAGGAATATTTCTCTCACCATGTAACACGTGGTTCTACAATGTGTGAATTTCTTTTGGTTTCAGGCTTCCATTATTCCAATATCAAGTATTCTTCCAATATACACTATTTTCCAATATTAATTGTTCTTCCATTATACACTATTTTCCACCATTATTTCACCACTATTTCAACATTTTCCAACATCTTCCAAATGTCCTGAATCTAGATAGTATTCAGCCCATTTTCCACGACAACATGTTGTGTAGTTAATGTTTTGTTCTCATGTGTGTACACATGTGACTATATTTCACTCATCTTGAGTTTATGATTTTAATCCAAATTTAACATAATCATCTTAAGATGTTTACCAATAATCTTTAAGGTCTCTGACCTCATTTAATTTCTTCTTGCAAATGCAAGTAATATTTCACACTGGAACCAACAAGCATCTTCAAGACTGACAGTTCTGAAGGAAGGCTTCACATCCCGGTTTGACCGAGACGAACCGGAGCGTGAATCCACCGCTAGTGCTGCCCAGGACCAAGACAGGAAGATCCAATGTCGTTGAGCTTCTGTTAAGTTAAGATGGTTCCAGTAAATTAGGTATTAATTATAAGTAAACTTTGTAATTTAATTTAAGAAACTATATTCTAAGCTAACCCTAGAATAATAATTAATATTATTTTAAAACCATGTGAGAAGTAAGGTTAAACTTTAATTAAAGTTGTATTAACATAACTATTGTTTATTTTGTAAATTCCAGGAGTCCTTCAGACCCCTGGTGGCGCCCTTATAAATTTCATAAATCATACACTCTGTCAAAATTACAGATATATAATAACCACAACACATGTACCCGATACTGTTGTCAATAGAGGCGACCGTCCCACCCCTGGATAGCTGAGCTTGACTTATACAAAAAGTGCTTCAGCATTAAGCACGTAACATTAGTCAATGGAGTATACAACAGGGGCTTACAGTGAATCCAACAAAAAGTCAAGCGATCGTCATAGGTAGCTCTAGGTTAGTGGCAAAAATAAATTGGGCGGAACTCCCGCAAATTCATTTTAACGGATCTGTTATACCTATTAGCACTAAAGTTAAAAACTTGGGCGTGTACTTCGATAAAACATTATCTTGGGGTCCTCAGCTACAGGAGTTAAGCCGTAAAATATATGCGTCCGCTACATCACTCCGTAGGTTACGTAATTTCCTACCCATTGTCACCAAAACTGCGCTTGCACAATCTCTTCTTTTACCTATCCTCGACTACGCTGATGCCAGCTATCTAGATCTCACCGAGGAACAGCTAAATAAGCTTGAGCGACTTCAAAACTTTTGTATTAGATTCATATTTGGTTTAAGAAAATATGATCACGTTTCAGAATTTCGCGCAAAGCTCAAGTGGCTCCCAATTCGCCTTCGCCGGAATGCTCATATTCTTTTCCTTCTCTACAATATATTGTTTAATCCATGTACTCCTGCCTATCTTAAAGAACGTTTTCAGTTCCTTAATGACACACATTCAAAGTGCCTGAGATCTGCGGAAAACTTGCAACTAAAGACGGCACCACATTCCACTATTTTCTTCGACAAATCTTTTACTGTACAAGCTGCGAGGTTGTGGAACGCATTGCCGGTGCCAGTAAGGCGAGCTCAGTCGCTAGCAGTATTTAAAAAACTAGTCACAGATTTATACTTATTGAACAAATAATAGTATCAATGTATCCATAATAATATGTATTTAAGCATTTATGTTAGTATAATAAATATATATATATATATATATATATATGTATATATTTATGTTATTTATTTTTATATAATATTTAGCTATTATTGTTATTTTAATCGTTTAAATAGTACTTTATTTGATTATAAGAAATTTAATTGTTTATTCGTGCACCTACTACCGCCACTAGTTTGGTCTCCATATACTTCTTGTCCATCCAGGTTGTCTGGAAGAGATCGCGGATAGCGATAAGACCGCCGATTGTACAGCGTAGTTTTAGGTATTTAGTTTTTAAGTTTTAAATTTATATTTTATCTGGTGTACAATAAAGTTGATTTATTATTATTATTATTATTATGGTTTTTTGAATTTTTCACATAAATTTTGAGGTTATATGAAAAAAGTGTAAATACAAAAGTTTTAGATCTTTTATTATCAACAACTTTGCCATTCGACTTTTTCCATAGGACTTTTAGTTTTGCCGGAAATCGAAAAAAAAGTTTTTTACCCTTAAACCAAACCCCCCAACTCCTTCCTGACCTCAGATCGCCCGTAAATTATTTTTCCTTTCATTTTTATAATATTATCCTTTTTTTCTAATGGTTTTCATCCTACTATATTTTTTTTGGTTTTACAAATTATCGACCCTGGTCTTTAAAGGGGTACGCAAGTTGGAGGTCTTTCTTAAAGGGGTACGTAGAAAAAACTAATTGGGAACCACTGGCCTAGACTAATGACTACTTTTGATTAACGTTTCTTACAGACAGATACACGAGCCAAATCTGCTAAATAATAGTTTGTATAAAAAAAAATTCTATGCATGTGTAGTAAGACTTCAAACTAAAAACGGCGTAGGTCGTCCTTGAACCGGCGTGCGACGCGACATGAACGTGACAATCTTTGCAATGGCGCGGAATCTCACAAACACTCAATAATGTTTGTTTTTCATTCTCACGCCCGTACTAATACCCATAAATATACCAAAGACGATATCTTGAAGTACCGACACTCACTTATTATAAACGAAAGATGGGCAAAGGCTGGGCATACATTGTTGGTGAACTTTGTTGGCCATATTTTGTAAGGCACATTTTTTGGACAAACAATGCGGTAAGTCAAGTATCTTATCCTGAGTTTACATGGTTATTGTTTTGAATAAAGTAAGCTTGTATTTGTTATGTTAACGTTGGTGGTTAAAATGACAGGTTTGTCAAATAAATAAAATCTATGTAGAAGTCTACTAGGAAATAGATTAGTGAAAGTGATAAACAACGCAAATGTGGCTAGAAGTACTGGAAACAATCGTCCACGGAAGACATACAGAGACGAGATAAGTGGCATCGTTCAGAAAGGACAAGTAATGAGTACACAAAACCGGTGAGCATGTATGACGAGATTTCTGAATGTTGAGGAAGTGAAAGAAGTATGTAAGGAGTGTAGCACATGGCGCTCTTACGTCTCCGGCTCTCAAAGGGGGCCTTTATCCCATGGGTCCATGAGATAAAGACATGATTCTATATACGTATGTATCCTATTAAAATCATAAATAAATGTGAAAAATCGTCTAGATGCCAGTGACTCAATTACAAAAGAATCTCAGAGTGGAATTACACCTTTGGAACAGATGGGATTTAATAAAGAATACACCCTAGCCTTTTTTATTTACATTCAACGCGAGTAGAGCCACGGTTAATAATATTTTTTATTAATCTTAAAAATAAGTATGACCAACAGAACTCAAACAACAATGGTCTGATAGTGTTCTTTACCTCTACATTAAGCTTCCACCATATTACGACACGAGACAAATAATTGTCTCTCTTCTGACAAGAGGACTTGCATACTATTTGTTATCTTTAGAGCCACAGCTGCAGAAAATAACTACTCTAACAGCTAATCTTTGTAGCAAATCCTTGGGTTCAAGTAGTTTCTCCTACTCAAATGAAGTAGCTTTCTACATATTACATTCGACCTAAATAAGACGCAAATAAACCTGTTATCACAAGCCAGTATTATAACAATGATACTTTATTCTCGTAACATCATTTCGACCCCATCCATCTTCGCAAATGAATCATACAACATCAAACAAGATTGATGGCAAAATTCAAACATTAATTTGTTTTTCATTGAATTAAAATGTCAATATTTGCTTCCAGAAAGAAAATTAGATCAGCTGACATAATTATCAAATCCAATTTATATTCCAAGCGAATTTTATGAGGCAGTTGTAAAAGAAAGCTCGCTCTTATACATTTATAATGGGCTACTAAAACATCACGTAGAGTCGATAAATTGGAAGCTCTACGGAGGGTAGTCACATAATATTGAATCGTTGGCTACGCTGCTACGCTATAGCTACGGCGTAGCAGGGGCAATAAGCGTAGACATCAAAAGGTTTCATTCATCCCAGACCGATAGCTAAAATTAGCTTTTCACGACGCTTTGAGTTACAACCTTAATAGACTTGACACTTTTTGTAGCCTAATTACGTGTTTCGGAATTGATCTAATATAATTTAATGATCATAGAAACATAACATAACATTACGCCTGTATTACCCAGAAGGAATGCCAGAGGTGTACAACCCCCACACTTAACCTGTTATGTTTAGGGTGAGCCTATCGCCATCCGCCGGGCACAATTCCAAATCCGTGCTGCAATTGAGAATTGCCCGACGGAAAGTTCACAAATATAATTTTCCCGACTCGGGAATCGAACCCGTACCATTGGCAGTCACTAGACCATCAAGGCAGTTATCATAGAAAGTGACAATAAAATATTATTGTAATAAAAAATCCAATCATTTTCTGTTAAAACTTGTCTTTCTAAACTACTTGATTGATTTTTAACCGACTTCTAAAAAAGGAGGAGGTTCTCAATTCGATTCGTATATATGTTGCTTTTTTTTTTTTATTTTTGTTCACGGACATCTCCGTCGTTTATAAACTGATTTTGATGATTCTTTTTTTGTTGGATAGAAGATGATTCCAAAAGGGTCCCATCGTCAGCATGTCGTGATCTGATGATGGGATCTCAGAGAAATCGAGGGCAACCCTCGAATTTTATAGGCACATGTAATGTTTTTAGTGTGTTTTTCAAAGCTGCACCAGTATTTACGTATTTTTATGTGGATGAGCTGATGATGGAAGGTCAACTCCTCAACGGTTAGGAGTTAAAGGATAATTCTTTCACTACTGTACGCGTATTCCTGCTGCTAGTTATTGTGTCAAATGAGCTGATGATGGAAGGTCGTGACCCTCAATAGTCAGGCGAAAGGTGTCGACGAAATTCTTGTCTATTATTAATAAGTTTTCCGTCTCAAGCAACCGTCGTCTCCTCATTCGAGAAACATTCTTGCTCGGTCTACCCATCACTTAAAATCGTAAAATAAAATAATTTTTAACAAAAAAAAACCGACTTCAAAAAGTAGGTAATATAAAAAGCAAAAAATAAATTTACTTCGCACAAAATAATACGTTTTTTCATTTATTTAAATAGAAATTATTAAATATTTATTTTATAATTCTGAAGTCGGTGCCAAGTAAACAATTAATAACTCTGTATAGATAATATCAATCGTTCTAACAACTTTTTTCTGACTGAATATTAGTTATATTTCTGTGGTAAGTACCAATACTGGGCGACCGCGCACTAGAACACCTACGCCTCCCTTTTTGTGTGAACTGTAATTTGATATTGTAGAAAGGTTGTTTTTACTTGGCACCGACTTCAGAATTATAAAATAAATATTTAATAATTTCTATTTAACTAAATGAAAAAACGTATTATTTTGTGCGAAGTAAATTTATTTTTTGCTTTTTAGTTTACCTACTTTTTGAAGTCGGTTTTACCATAGCACTTTTAACATGAAATCGAAAGAAGATATTAAAAAATTCATTTATCACTTCGTGTCAACCAAAATCACATTTATTAATGTATTTCCAAAACCTTGTAACTCTGTGATCTTAATTAAGAAATTGATTTACTTTTATTGGTTAACTAAAGTTTAACGTAGCAACAAAAAGTTGCCAGTCTAGAGAATCTGTTCGCCATTTAATGATAGACAAGAGAAACCTCATCTCCAGTATTGAATACTCCATCGATTTGCTATTAATGATTGCTGTTATCGCTTCTAGGTCGTACAATACTACAATAACGGGTATCTCTATTTATTGAATCCGAATTGTTACTAGCTTATTTACTTTATTCCAGACTGTAAAATACGTTTTTGAGTTGATATCTACGTTTTGAGCTTTGGGTATTCTGGTTCACGTTTTATCTTAAAGATTATCACGCAAATATAATTAATATAAGACCAAAGTATATTTTTTGCATTTCTGGTTCAAACAGAGACCGACTTTGATAGGATTTAATAAGAGTTATTTTATAACTTGTGTTAATAGTGAGCGAGACTCGAGAGTTAGGAAGACGATATTTTAGTAATTTCAACAGTCTATTCTACAAAAAATATTTTTTAATTCTGTCACTTGATATAGAAGAGCAATTAAATCTTTGAGAGGCTAAAACCTTTTTTTGACATAAAATTTCGCGTCGCTCACACCCTGGATGAATTAAATAAGGAACTTTTAATTGATGTACCAAGCGTGTGAAACCGCAGGTGAAATCTATTGCTTTAACAAATCCATTGGTAAATAAAAAGCGGTGCAAGTTATTTTTCATCAAAGAATACCTAGCATAGTTGCAATATCGTAATTTCACTCTCTTTTAAATCCGTGAAGAAAGAAGGTAATACAAGAGACCGCATGCGTTTTATTTTTAGTCCGTTAGGTGTGAACCGGACCCTCTAACCTAGTTACTCATTGACCTGCGCTAAAATAACTACTTCCATCGTAACCACTAGACTGCAAGGCGACGAAGCCTCATATGAAATACCTACAACTTAGGTATTCGGTTATCATCGTGTTGGTTTGCCTCAAAAGGTTTGAATATATTTTAATCCCTGAGGGTAATAAAGGTATTTTGACTAAATTGTTCGTCAAATTTAACTACCATTTACGGATGAAATGGGACGTGAAAAGCTTAGCGACATTATGCAAGTTTTTTAATATGACAGTTCGATAAAACACTGATTCGATATAACCAGAGGAAAATCTCGCTAAGGACAGGGTAATACTACAACCAGAGATATGAATCGTAGATGCGCGCCGTGCTTTAAGAAGCTGGCCACATTTTAGAAACAACGTGCACTACGATGGAAGAAGTGGACTTACTTCTTTCCACGTTGAGACGTTTCCATGCCTTCTTGTATGGTATGGGAAGATCTAACGATTTAAAATTCTTAGCGCGCAGTTCCAAAAGTATCCTAGCGATCAAACTCGAATTTTCTTTATACGTAGTCCCGTACTTTCTTCTAGGTTAGCTAACAACCAAAAGCAGCTATAAAATTTAAATAAACATAGACTAGAGTACCCTAAATTTAAATTGAACGAAGCCTTCCCTACTTCTAGGCAATGAGTTGTATAATGCGAGGCACATTACCAAATTCGTGGAATACTCACTGATTATACTTCAGAGCTCGAACCTGCAATCCATTTGAATTTAAAGCACCGATCATATCGATATGGATTGCCTAGTAATGCTAAAATACTAGGTGTATTTATAGGTTAGGAGCTAGTGGCAATTTAATATCATCCTAGTGTTATTAGTGTTAATTTATTTTATGATTAGTTTTTTTTATAAAGCGCTTATTTTTTTAGCTGGGTTGGAACGCCTATTTTTAAACAAATGTCCAGAAAAAAGTTTACTATTACATATTTCTATGTATGTTGTTAGGTACCTTTACTCGTATCAAAATGAGAAGTATGATATACAACCCCAAAACAGAGACGATCTGCCTTTTTTTGCCCAACCGTAACGGAAAGATAAAGTTTTCAAATCAACAAAAATGTTTTTACATTACCTAACAAATCATAAGTGAGTTTCTCCTACGGGAAATGAAAATGTTTGATATATTTCGGCCGTGAGCTTCCTATCTATGATAATATAGGCCATGTTTGAAGGCTTTCCTCGTCGGCATTGTGGAGCAGAGCAATAAACCTTCGCAGGCTTCAGATCGATTCGATAAACGGCTCATACGTTTAATGTTTTCTGTTATACTTCTTAAAATGCATGGAGGTATTAAAGGCTTTACTTTTGTGTAAAAACATGCTTATTATGTGCGAGTAAGGATTTTACTTACACTATTAATAATTTCTTATTTAAAAGAAAAAGAAGGGGTTTCTGTCCTATTTGTATATTATATTATAACTATAATTGAATATTATAACTCTCCCAACGCAAATCCTTATAGATTATAGGGTTCCGTAGCCGAATGGCAAAAAACGGAAACCTTATAGATTTGTCATGTCTGTCCGTCCGTATGTCACATACAAAAATAGAAAAAAACAGTAAATTTTGGGGTTCCCCATACAAAGAACTGAAGTGGAAAAATGTTCCCCCCCCCCCCCGTAACTTCTAAAATAAGGAACTGATAAATGTAAAAATAATATATGATGTACATTACCATGCCAACTTCCACCGAAAATTGATTTGAACGAGATCTAATAATTAGATTTTTTTAATACGTTATAAATCGTAAACCACATTTTATCTTTCATTCAATCAACTCCAATATAATAAAGAATAAAGAAAAACATTTATTTAGATGTATAGTGGTACGGAACCCTACGTGCGCGAGTCAGACTCGCACTTGGCCGTTTTTTTTTAACTTATTTTATCGGCACCCACAATACACCAATTTAAATGTTTGATGTGATATACTCATGTGGGCTTATTATGCCAACACATGGGTCTCTACAATAGGTGCCAAAAGTATAAAAGAACAGGTTACAACTCCACAACAAACTGTTATATCAGCACGTTATAACAGATATAATAACAAATTCTTGACTTGTTAATGTAATTGCACATAAATAAATAATCCTTCATGACTGCAATAGATTACGTATAGTATTCCGGCGGAGATATGTGACATTGCTGCATCGGTGTTATGGCGCTAGGATCACACAGGAAGTTGTAAAGCGATGTAAAGCGACGATTTGTGTGCGTGACTGTGTGACGACAAGGCCGGGGAATATTCTACATGGAAGAACAACAAATATGATATTGTAAGGTTGTGGATCAATATTCGTTTTATTGAGGATGATGATAGGGGGAAGCTCACACCTAATATTTCGCAAAGGACATTTGTCTGGTATCGTACGTGCTATATTGCTTTAACATGAAAAGATTGCTTGCTTGGAGTCTTTGGGCATCCAGGAACCGCAAAATCAGAATGTAGCTTATCATTCAGCCGAACCACGACCACAGCAGTGCGGGAACTTGTGTTTGGCAACAGATAAGACCTATTACGCACTGTCAACCCGTCACCAGCGCGGCGACTCGGTCCCTCGGCGACCAAAATATAGGCTAGGCTACTTTGATGAAGCACATCTTTGTTATTTATTTGATTTGATCATCAAAGTAGTATATCATCTATGTTTTCCTTTAATATTATATTCTAATATCGATAGACTAACCCTATATCACGGGAGGTCCTACTGAAACATGGCGGGTGAAGGGTGGGTGTTAAGCACCTCGGCCACACCCATTTCGGTGTAATTATTAGTTTGGGTGTGATTTCTGTGTGTAATGTATGTTTGTTAACACCCCCGCGACACAGGAGTTATTCCTACTGCCGGGGTCAGTTAAAAAACAAAAAAAAAACGTATAGGTATGTATTTCTTCAATTGTATATTTTGACAAAATTAAGGTGTGCATGTGAACATGAATTTGAGTATTTATATATTAATTTATAGCTATGTGTGCATCGTTATCGGAGGGTGACAGGGCTCTCCCCCGCATCGCCGTAAATAGCCGCTTTGATGTAGAGTCGGCAGGTGGTCCTCCCAGACTACCACAAGATATATTACTGACTTGTTAAATCTAGTCAAATGATCCTTTAAATTAGAATTACTTGCCTTATCTGGTAATACCTGCTATTATAATATATTATCTGCTATATTAGAAATGATCTAAAATACTTTTTTCAATTAGAAATGCGATTTCACACCACAAGGTCTCAGTTTCGATTCCAAAAAAGTGTTATCTAGGTTTTCCGCTCAGAAAATGTTCAATAGTAGCACGAAGTTGGATTGTGCCCGCTAGATGGCGATGGCTCACTCTCTATCACATGGCACCTAAACAAAACAGGTGAAGTGTGGGTATACACCTCTGCAATCCCCTTCTGGAAGTTGGCGTGATGTTATGTTATGGTTCTTGAAAAGCTTGCTATCCCTAAAACAGCAGACAAAGACAATAATTTTGAAAACTTTAGAAGTCCAAGTTCATTGCATAGCAGTGCAATGCTTGTCACTTATCATCAAAGATCTTTTGAAATATTAATCGTATTTTAACATTGGCAGTTTCACTCTTGTTTTAAATTCACTGAATTACTGAGTACCTTTTCAAATGTTTCGATTGTTATTTAACTTTTATCAAACATACGACAAAATCATTCAATAAGTAATATAGAATGGCGTTCAGTCTAATTACTTACAAACTTGTTACGAACGAATGATTAAATATTTAGTGTATATGAACAATTTACTGAAACAAACAAATGTTGTTTCCGACAGCCTAATTAAGTAATTAGAGGAAAGAAAAGTCAAAGGTAATTTAAGCAGAAGTTTGGGCATTTACCTTTGTTGCTTGAAGTTAGCGACAAGCCTTTAAATAGACTCAAGAGAAGTGATTTTGTTTTGATGTTTGCATTCACTGGGTGTTATATTATTTATTAATTATACTACTGCCTCGATGGTCTAATGGTTAGCGTATGGGTCCGGAAACATGTTATTTGAGAATTTTTCGTCAGAAAATTCACGATAGCTGCACGGAGTTGGAATTGTGCCCGGTGGATGGCGATAGGCTCATCCCCTATACCTTGGCATCTAAAGATAACGGGTAAAATGTAGGTGTTGGTAGGAGTTGTACACCTCTACCGTTCTGTCGAAGTTCCATACCTACAGATCGCCGCCAGAAGTGAGGCTGATGCCTTAAGATCTACTACTACTACAAACTATTTGGTTTGGTTGTCGTACAGATATAAATCAATCATACGAAGGCTAATCTTAAAAAATATGACGAGTATGACTTACAAAAATACACGGTGTAAGTATTGTAGACGTACCTGTGAAAAAAAAAACTCGATTATTTAGAGTCTCGACAACATTAATAAAAACAAACACTGTATTATTCATATCCACAAGAAGAAATCATAACAATAATACAAACGCAATATTTATATAGCACGTGTCAAAAGCTAAAACACTTCTTGCTTAAGTGGTTAGAAACTGTTTAATCTGCAAATAAATAACAACACTAAACTGAATTTGTATAGAAAACAAACATAATAGAGTTGACACGAAAATTACAGTGCCCTCCACCACTTTAATTTACATCCCATTATACACCGTAACAAAATTGAAATGTCCAGCACCGTACAGTACTAATATTAAATTACGAGCAGTAATGCTGTCGGTGTAACAGGCGGCCAGTGACGGTGCGTTTAATAACGAGTGTTTATGTTAATGTAACACGCGTTTGCATCAGTGCTGGAGTTTGGTTCGGGCAGGAATGTTGGGCTGTCCCAACGGACAACTGGAACTTGTAATTGGAAAGGAGCTATTTGATTCATTTGTGTAGCTGCTGCTACTCTGTTGTTTATGTTTCATTTTACAAATAAAATAGTGGTAGTCTAAAAGACATGAGGACATTTATAACTATAAAAATCGCGTCACTCTCGCAAGAGTCACTCTTTTGTTTTATTTGGTGTAACACGCACCAAGACACACATGTATAGATTTGATTTTAAACTCAGGTAAAACTAAACTGTCTTTGTGGATTGCAAGAACTATAGTAGTTAATAAGCTTAGCAGCAAATACTCAGTTAAAAATCATATTGCTGTTACTCACCCATTTTAATTTCTAAAATTGTTTATACTTAATTATACATTATGTTTACTTTAGCAGATCCACACTCTATCCGTTAATTATTAATGTTCTTTTATTTGAATTAATGTATCATACCATTCATAACTATCACTTTGAATATACAACGATTAGTAGTAAATAACACTGTCGTACCGAGTCTTTGGCTTTATTATTACTACGTGTTATTAAAAAAATATTCTGAAAATAGAAAAGAGAAAATAGGGGCTTTAAAAATGATTAATGACAAAACACTGTCAACACAATCATTCCAGTGAATGTTAAATATACGATAACAAACAATGCGTAGGTCGTAGGCCTACATAATCACAGGCTAGGTACAACATGTGTCAATGTGTCTTTGTAACTTGTTGAAAGTATAATAGCTCGTTAAAAAAATATAAAGATGATGAATTATGTTGACAGATATTTTAGACATAAAGCTCATTTTGTGTGATTGGCAGTTTTCGGCAAAAAACTCACGACGCGGTTTTTCATACGTATCTGCCCGCAGCCGGTTAAAACCGCGGCGTAAGTTCTTAGCCTTACGCAGTTAGACAGCAGATTTATTAAGTTTTTCATTTTATTTTATTTAAATGTTCATTGGTAACGCAGTATTGATGGATGGTTTATTACTTACATATCAAAGTTTTTAAGTCCGTTAGTTTGTCGTTGGTACCAGTTGTCACTTAAAGATCTATGACAGTCTCTACGGGTAATCTGAAGACCAAGCTATGTTTGCCAACTGATCCACTTTGTACTGGGCTGTGATGTCTGAAGGCAGTTGTTTGGACTAAAAAAAGGAACAAAGCCTGAGCCTTAGTCAAATGCAAGTTTCAGTTTTGACTCATTTTAGAGAAATTTATACGACAAATTGTCACAAGCCGACCACTCATCATAAAATTCTTGTAGAAATACCTAATTGACTACTTTTAATTACATCAGCAATAGTAAATTGCTCAATTTAAAGGGTTGTTTTCATGAAAAGGGTAAGTTTTGGTCAAATACAAGTGATCATGCTCGCTATACAAACGTCGACCTATTTTCGGCAAAAGATTAATGAGTGACGAACCCAAGTACTTTATCTATGTCGTATGAAGTGTTTACAAATATAATAACATTAATAAAGTAGTAAGGATAAAAACGTGGAAGTGAAAATAATTTTAAAGAGAATAAATAAAATAAGAAATAAATATCTCACGGGGGTAGCCAGAGAAAAAAATAATAATATTGTAATTTTCAAGACAACTATCTTTCTGTTTAAATTGCCTTCGTTTTGTGAAACTTACAGAACAGACAGACAGGCAACTTTTTGGCAGTTAGCAACATTAAAAGGTGTTTTTTCAAATGAGTTTACACAATTTTCAGAACTTAATAAAAAATAATAAAAAACACCTATTCACCCTTTAAGTGCTTATTACCAACGAGTTGTTTGAGGCACAAAATAAATAAATTGTAAATAAAATGTTTCGAAAACATTCTGTTAATGAAAACTGCAGATAAACTGTTTATATTAGCGTCTGAACGTAAAAGCTCGTCTGAGAAAATCAACATTTAAAAATAATATTTTTTAACAGTCTTCATTTCAATAACGAGTTTCTTCACAATAGGTTTTATTTTAATAAAGAAAGTGTTTTTGTAACCTGGCGCAGTATAATAAAATGCTCAAGAATTGAATTAAAATGTTGTTCTGACTACAAGTAGTATTATATACTTTGGTAGCTTTGACTAATGGAAATATAGAAATTCAAAAAAATCATCACATTCAACTTTAGTTGTTTACTTTTTTTTTCTAATGATGAAGTTCAGAAGCAAAAGAGCAAATAGCATTCCATTGTCTCTAACTGCCTCCATGGCATATAAACATGAAATTACTGGCACATGAAGCATAGAACCGTAATCATCAGATGAAGAGACACATCTACAATCACACTTCACCTGTTATGTTCAGGTCCCATGGGATTCTGACGTGTTCAAGCGCCCCTTGGGGCCCATGGCAATAAATGATTTGATTTCATTTGATAGGAGGTGAGCCTATTGTTATCCACCGGGCACAGTTGAACTCCATGCTGCTATAGTGAATTTCCTGACGTCAGGTTCACAAATAACACATTGTCCGACCCGGGAATCGAACCCGAGACCTGGCGGTGAGAGGCGCATACGCTAACGACTAGACCATGGAGGCAATTCTTTCTCATATTATGTTTTATTTAATGTTATGCTGGATTACCGGAGCAATTCACCAAAGTTTCACATTTGAATACTTTCATAATTTATAAAACTGAATGTTGTTAATTGCTTTAGTTAACAGTAGGTATTTTTTCAGTTCATTGCTTCATGCAGGCTTGCAAATTAAAAGCTTTATAATTACTTGGTATAGAATAAGAACTGTTCAGTGTTATAAAAATATTTTTTTTGTTAATTTATTTAAATAAGTGTTTACTTGTTTATTAATAACTAAAGTATATTTTTTGAATACTGAAATATTATCATCATATATCAAATACTGTCATACACTATTCTGTTTTTAATAATTCTTAACTTTAATATTGTTAAAGAGTTGCTACAGTGGAAAATCACAATAGTAAAACGTTAAGTGTAGTTATTGAAGTTCAATAACGCCATTATTAGCAAACAGTAGCCTTTTCTATTAAGTATATCTATCGCCATTTAAGACAGATCAAGATTTCGTATTGCTACTGAAAATAGTCTTACGAGAAAATCTTTAAGACGCTTTGTCCAACCTGAGAATGAAACGTGATAATTAAATCAGCAAATAGTTTATTGATAAATTCGGTCAATAAGAGCACATTGTTTTGAACGTCGGTTAACATAACAGTTATTCTGTTCCTTGTACAAAGTTTGTGTGTGTCATAGCGCTGTGGCACTATTCCGCGCGGGACCGCTGGGCTCTGCGGCACCTTTCACTAGGCGAGCTTCATTTTATATGCCTAATGAATTGTTACGAGAAACTTACTAAATATAATTTAATTTGTTCTGTAAAACTTACTGTTAAATATATAATAACAGTAATTTTAAGGCAATAATGTAAGGCAATATAAAAGATTATGAAACTGTAACATGGGGTTTTGGTAGTGTCAATACCTATAAACGTTTTTGTTGTTGTTACCGCAACAAACAGAAACCACTGAAACTCAAGTAAGGTAGTCAAAACAGATCAGAAGCACATTGATTTTGATTTCTTTTGGTATACCTACATAACAGATTTAAAATCATACATTTACATGGATGAAACTCTACTCTCACGTAAAGATCGTTAATATTGCAATGCATTAGTGTCAAGCTGTTGAAAAAGTGTCAGCTACATAATTAAGTAACAAAATACAATGATTTCATAGCAACTGTCATGGAGGCTTTTAGCCCAAACGATACGCCTCGGGACATATTCTCCAATTATAGAGTCAATATTAATAACAGTACAAATTTGTTCTGAAATGACAGTGTAACGTTTTATGGATGCTCTCCTTTTGAGGTATTACTATTGGTTATGAAATTTCAATTATATTTCTGTGAAAATTTCGTTATAGAACTTAAAACAATATTATTAAGTTTTTCGGTTGCATAAATATAATATGAAATAGAATCTTTCAGTCTTGTCAGGAACATGAGAATCAAAACATTATTTTGAAACTAAACACTACTAAATTTACTTACGTTTCATGAATGCGTTATTATTAACTACTCGCTTGTAAAACTAGGTTAAATCTATATAATTATTATAATTATTTTATTGTTCGCCCGACTGACTAATTCATTAACTCAGAGCATAAACTGCTAGGTCTAGAAACTTGAAATTTTGCATTAAGGTTCCTCACATAGCGTGGGCGCACTAACAAGGGATTTTTGTTTTTTTCTAGGAAGCGGGTTAAATTACGGTTGAATAGTTGTTTAGAAGACCGTATTTTTTTAAGTTTTGCACAAAATGTTGTAAAGTTGATCTTGTTGTAGTTTGGGCAAAAATACAGCATATAACGTTATGTATATTTTTTATCCCGTTAAAACTCTCGAAAATAGAGGCGTGTACGTTTGACGCGGGTAAAAAGGCGGGGTTCAACGAATACCACTCGGAAAAAGTGCCGGGGAACAGTTCGTATTTAATAAACACAAACTAATCAGTATTGCCAGTAACTACGATTGTTCGAATAATTTAAATCGAACAATTCAACAAGTTACTTTAACCGATAACCATAACAGCAATACCGATTACCGATAATCAACAATGAATGCTGTCCTCAAGTGATTCCCGAGAACCGAGTGAACAGCTTTTAATCAGTCTGGAGTTAGTCTGTTCCACTTCTTAGATTCAGGTAATTACTTGTTGCTTGGTACCATTTATGTGACGGGGTTTTCAGTGATTCTACTTTTTGCCAGAGGCTAAATGTCTTATAATCTTTCATCCATTGTCTTATCCCCTTAAAATAATATGACCAAAAATCCTTTCGTAAGGCACATGCGTCATATAAGGACGGTTTGTTCTAATGTTAGCCCCAGCGGTTTAGTCTCCGGCGATGTGCCGGTTTGGTAGTGAGATAGAACGCTAAAATACTTTACATTTGTGAAGCACGATTTTAGCTATAGTTACCACTTACCATTAGGTTACCAACATGCTAATTTGATACCGCATACTTCGAATTATTTGGTTTATTTGATTAGTGATTACTCTTAACAGAGCCCTATTTGTAATGACTTAATAAATTAATCAGGCTTTGAGGTAGAATATAAATAATAGGTTCAATGTTAATAATAGTTACTTTTATTCAAATGAATACGTAAATCTCAATAATGGGTTGACTTCATTTAACCTCAAATCAACAGTTCTCGGATTAATGTGTCAATCAGATATAATGTGATTAATTAACCCCAAATATCTACAATGACCTTCACACTCGCCCAAAGCGAGCAGCTTATCAGGCCTCGTAATTTAGATAATAATCAACCTTATGTGTAATACTATTTAAGTCTATTTGAGGTTATCTCGTATCTAATTAGAGTCCTAACTCACGCAAGAACATTGTTCTCTAGAATTTTGGCTAATTACTGTTTCAGTCTTAAGATTATATTATTTTAATAAAGCTTCGGTGGAATGTGATTTATTTTGTGCAGCTTTAGGCAAATTATGGTTGTTAGTGCGTTATTTATGTTTTAATTGACTGGGGTAATGCTTTGCTTTCAGTTTTGAAGGTTTTATTAAGATTAATGGGAAGCAATTTCTGTACCTTTTGCTTAATTCAGTTTAGAACCATTTAACAAGTCTATTATATTTCTCATAAACTTTAATCATTAGTTTAGTGTCTATTTTTCGTCCTAACATTTTTTCAAGATATTTCAAACATAAAAGTTACTTCATTACAGAAAGTAAGCTTGATACGTTTTAAAGAAGAAACATTGGTTGGCTGCTTAAATTTAATATTTATACTTTTAACCTATTTTTATAGACAAATCATAATTATATAAAACACTAAAATGCATGTTTGTTTATGCACATTTAATTTTTTAATTATGCGTAAACATGCGTTTTAGTGTTTTAGATATGATTTGTCTTTATAACAATAAAAACTTGATAATATGAAAGTAAATTGAAACCCATATTACGTTAGACACGTCATTGTGAATCAACTGTAAAATAAATCATAAATATCATAATCGTAATCGTTTATATATCGAACGTAAAGAACTGAGTCTGCCTCGAAGCTATTTTGGCCTTAAGGCTAAACTATTTGAATCTTTATTTTAAAACGATATAATGCATGAAAGTTCTGAAAGAAATATAAAACAGGCAAAGTGTGGATTGAAAAAAAGTAAAAAATATCCAGTCAGGTTAATTTTACTCTATCGCCCTGAAGGGTGTGGCAGAGGCGTGTAACACCCACACTTCACCTGGTACGTTTAGATCCCGTGAGCAGGAGGTGAACCTATTACCACCCACCAAGCACTTTCAACTTTTTGCTGCTATTGCGAATTTCTAGATGGAAAATAGTTCCTGACCCGGAAACCGAACCCGGTACCTCACCTCGAGGGAAAGAAGAGACACAGAGACACATGAGACCAGCGAACCCGTTTACTGAGGTCTTTTATCTGCCTATCATATTTATTAAATTAAATACACATTTCTACGACACGGTCGTTTGCTAACACTGCCAAAGTACAAAGATTTCATGTAACGAATTAATCTCCATTGATCGGCTTATTCTGAAAGTAAGTCGCTTAACACGGTGTGAGCACAAGTCGCTTAAGTAGTTATAAGCGCCTTAGTTAAGCACCCGAGTGGATCATAGCCTCTTGTAATATTACAAATAATTACATTCATTAAGCGCCAGCAAAAAATCAGCTCCGCCACACAATGAAAATAATTTTAATTTAGTTTCAAAATTTAATAATTTTTAAAAAAGCATTTGAAAGCATTTTAAGTCTTTAAATTTTGACAACACAACTATAATACCTATTATAGAATAGGAAGGTAGTTTCTTAAAATATCAGATAATTTCCAGCAGAATATTTGCATAACGTAACAAATAAGTAGTGACGTATTTTTAAAACGTGTTATGTTTGTAATGTGTTACAAATACGGCGGCGGTGGCTAGACGTGTGATGTCACTGATTTGGGTGACATAATGCACTCGTGCACCGCACGCGAACCTCCAGGGTTGTCAGTTATGCCAAGATGCTAATGGATATTATATCTAATTGACGCTAGTAAAGTACCTTTTTGAAGATACTTATTGCAATTTTGAATAAAAAGGTTGTAATCGGAAATAATTTACGTGGAGAGTACAGAAATAGGTCAAAATTAGACCCATAACTGTACGAATGCAAATCCAGCACAATTTCAACTGTAGATTATTTCTTAAATTTTTGATGCCAGGAATAATGTTAAATCAATACTTAAATAATAACATCTAACCATGTTTCAAGTAAACCCAAGCTTTATGATTGTAATCTAAATTTTTATTTACAGACAATTAAAAGAGAAGAACGTTCTTAAACCACTTTTGCAGAAAACTTCACTGTAACTACATCCAAAATTCATGAGGAAAAGTTCTTAGTATCCGTAAGTGGCGACCCTATCGAAGGTGACGCATAGCGTGTTGCATTACCACCTGTCGCCGTCGCACACGATAGAGTCATGTACTCTTGGCGTCAGCGCTCGATGCGACAACCCTACACGAATTGCTATTTATTTTTAATCAACTTTTGTTAAAGTGCTTTCAGCCGCCGCTATGATAGCACAAACAACGTATCGTTCACCGTCAACGTACTTTTACTTATATTCTTTTTACTAAGCTCCTTTGTGTCTAATTTGGGCTTGTTTCGTGAGATTGTGTAATTTACGCTTTTGTTTCATATTACGTGGCGTTTGCTTTTTATTTCAGTTCAAAGTGAGGGATGGTTTGCAGTCATGGTATCTTATCACGCATACGCTAGAACATAATTTTGATCTAGTATTTCGGTTATTAGTTTGACACACTTACAAATAAGTTATATAATGAAGATATAATGCGGACTGAAATTACTACCCAAGTTTGGTTAAGCAAAATCTAAGTTAGTCAAAGACCGCAGGCAATGCATCTACTTTATAAGTTAAACACAAATACTTACCCTTGGAAGTAGCTTACAAGTTTGAAACAATTTACTATACTTAAGCAAGTAACAACTGTGTTGTGTTTGTCAACAAGTTATGTGTGCAAGTTTTCTTTTACCCGTTGAGTTAAAATTAATGTTTGTATTAAGTATTCAATTCGTGGTTGCATGTAAGAGGTATTGCATTTATTCCTTTTGCGTCTTTTATTTGTATTTTAAAGCATTATAAAGCTCACACCTACATTAGCGAAGGATTACACGAAATATGTTTTACGTCCACACTTTACCTTTATATATCACTTGTGTCCATTATCTACTAAAAAAAAAATAGATAACTAAATAGTAATGTTTTTTTTGTTGTTCTTCTTTTAACGTGGCGTGTCAAATTGACGTTGTTGAAATTTAAATTGTTCTTGTCCGGCAACGCCCACTTCTTGATAAAAACATCATTAATTTATTTACACTTACAAACTTGTTCAGCTATAATTAAAAAAACATAAAAATAATTTGCTATTATTTTATGTTACAAGACTCACAGATTTATGATAGATTTGGTTTTTTTATATTTGTCACTTATCACATTTCCAAAATGGCCTTTGGATGATATAATTTCCTAAAAATAATTGTATAACCTTAATTAATGGTACTATATTTATGTTATTACAAAATAATTGTTTTTGTCTCTTATTAAAAATGGCCACGCGCAAAAGGGTTCCGTGGTCACATACAACATAATTATGTTCTCAAAACAGGTTTAATATTTATATTATTATAGAACATTAACAACTTCATACAAGTCATTATTTTCCATGGTTTTTAATTTTCTACGAAATATTCTAGGTAACGTCATTTTACGCTTTTTATCGCATTTACTCTTGAACTTATTAAGTTAGCGTAGCCAATTTAGTTTTCCGTGAAAGTTCATTACAACTACTTTGATCTTTTATAGATTTTTTGAGCTAACGGTATAGCTTTTAGAGGAGGGGGAAGCCCTACTTGAGCAAAAAACTGCCATTTAAAGTAATTATCTTGCAAACGGATCTCTTAATCAAAAAACTTTCTTTGCAACCCCTATATGTTTTTAAAAGACCTATCTAACGATACCCCACTCTATGTAACAGACGTCAGAAAAAAAATCATCCCCACCAAAAAGACAGACAGACAGACGGTCATGACGAAACTATAAGAGTTCCTTGTAGGTACTACGGAACCCTAAAAAGGAACCATAGCTCATCGAAAACGCAGTTAATTGGAAGAAAATAAAAATATCATCCAATTCACGACTGCCTTCATTTTTTTCGTATTTTGTCGGTTCTTGATCAGAATCTTGATTTTATCATAAACCGCACAATGGCCGTTTAAAAAAATAACAAATGATGCTTTGCAAATATCCAAAACAAGTTATGTTAGTAGGTTACATGTTAAAATCATAATAATATTACACCCGATAACAACATTAGCCAACGCTGTTATCTAGTTAAAACACGTACGAGCTAGGTACTAACTACGTTTATTATCTAGGTTAACCAATTTTTTACATAAACCTTGTTTTTATAGTAATAGAATTTGGATCAAACATTTTTTGCTGTTTTATTTTGAATATATAACTAGGTAAAATAGCAATTCACTTTTTTGCAGAAATATTTGAAAAAAAAAAATAGGGTAGTTGCGCAGTTAGGTGAATATTTCTATGATATCACATGTTTTCTTTTGCATGAATAACTAAAAGCTATAAAACTTGTAATAAAATAAATGGAAACTTTAAAAAGCAATATTACGTGTTTTGCCTATAGCGCATAGCCTTCCAAAGGTCATCACCATACCAATTTGACATCAAGATCAGTTCAGTTGTTAAGCCGTAAAAGCATAAAAGACTGAAAGACAGACATTGCCAAGACCTTTTTGTTCTGTAATCTGAGATCAAGACATTAACAGTACAAAATACAAATAACAATAATTCCAAACAGTTATTAAATTCTCTCACATTAACTTCAGTAAAACAAAAATCACCGCAGAACCGACAGTACAAACCGCAACGATATTCTAATGAATATGACACTTTTAACTGCTCAAGTTTTAACGGCATCTTTTAAACAGCTTATGTTTGAAGTTCAATGTTTATTGCTCTGCCGTATTCCTTCGGGACATAGCATGATATTAATGACTTTGAGTTACGAAAGCCTAGTTTGTAAACAGTTTGAACACTAATCAGTCTTTGCAACACATAAGTATTAATTTTTAATTAGGTTCTGCCGACGGTACCCAATGGGTTGACACTGATAGAGATATGGCCATCTTTTACGTCATGCTATGGCGTGATTAGTGGTTTATGTATAAGTTAGGTTATACACCGTTGGTACGAGTTATTTCCAATGTTATGTTTCAATGGTAAGTACTATCAAAATTCGATTATTTGTTTTTGCGCATAAGAGTTAGAAACATTATGTGTAACAAGCATAACATTACATAAAATCATGCCCATATCACTATTAAATAAATAAAAATAAAGTTGTGGCAGAGGTGTAGGTGTGCACACTCACATTTCACCTGTTATGTTCAAGTCCCATGTAATGGGGGGTGAGACTATAGCCGCCCACTGGGCAGAAATCGAACTAAAGAAAACTCAATTCCAATGACACTTTTTCTCAGTGTGAAAATAACTAGCTTAACCAACGAGGCAATATTTTCGTTTTAATTAAATAAGTTTTTTTTTCCGTGAACAAATAGGTACTACATAATAAAAGTTATAGTAGCTCCCAGAAACCTATGAAAGCTTGTGTAGTTGTTATATCATGTAAAACCTCTAATGTTTTGACTTAAGTGGCTGTAAGTGCCGAGTTTTATTCGTGTAACGTTTTGTAGTGAAATTATTGTTCCGCTTTAGAATATTTGTTGGCAAAACGGAAGTGTTTATTGCCATGAACTAGTTTTCAAATACTAGTTCATAGAAATATATCCGAAACCGCACCTCAACCATGAATATCAAGAAAGCATGGTAAGTTGTCGGTTCCGATTTCAATTTATCATCAAGTGTGAATGAACTGCCTCTCATTGTGGCAGTAGTTTCAAGATCATGGATGTCAACTATGCTCGTTTGGGCATATAAATATAAGCACATTGAAGATATCATTTTGAAGTATGTATATTACATAAATTACCACTCCAAAGCAGAAATTTACATTATATTTTTAGCGATGATTGACATAAAACATTATAGCTTCTACTCAAAAGGGATATTACGCAATCGAAGTCTGATATCACTCACCATATATGAAAAAGTCTTCGTTATATCAACTGAGATAATTGAGTTTTGATTGAAATTCTCAAAGTCTGATAGTTGATATTCAGACACACCGTCTAATGAAAACGTGCCCTTAGACTTAAAAGAAAACATCTAGTTGTTTTATTTCACAGAAATGCCCGTCAGAGCGATTCAAATCACCCGTCAGTTTATCAAGTCAGATATTAATTTTCTGCTGCTTTTATATCTCGGCTTATAATTTATTGCTCATAAAATATTCACTCAAAATGAGCCGTTTTATCTAAAGATGGGTTTTACGAATACTATTTAACAACCATGGTTTTACTGCCCCCCATTTTATATCTTTTGTTTAAGGCCAGGTAACTTTTTAAGAAACTTTTTTTGTCAATTTAGTGCGTGTCTGTTAAGTTCAAGTCAAGTACATGGAAATGTATATATTAAATGTATATATTAAATATGAAAATTTTATATTAAACATTAATATTCTCCTATTGATTATTAACTCCCAAAAAGTAATAAAATGTGTATAAATTCAGCATTTCAGAGCCATTTCAATACGAAGTGTTCCACTTTGCGAAAAGTTTGAAATGTCGTTGATCTAAATGGCGCGGCGATGGTTCGAGAAATGCTCACCTTATATGCTAATGGGTGCAGGTTCGATTCCCTCGGGATACATATTTATGACGGGGTGTGACCAAGATTCAGGGTAATGCGAGGGAACACTATTTAAGGCTTGCTGGGAGTATGCATGAGCCTGGGATCTGTAAGGCTTGGCAGGATTTTGACTTGCTTAACCTTTTTTGCTTAGTAGCAAGAACGTTAATGATTGTGAATGGAAAGGTTTGGTAGTTTTTGAAGACAAAGAAATTAACCTAAATTACAGTTACCTATACTAAAACGTTTAGTCCATGATTATTTTGGGATAGACAAATTGACGGTCTAAACAAAAATCTGTCTCATGATTCTTTATTAATATTATACTAAAAGAAAATTTTCGTTTGTTCGTTTCTTAGTACCAAACGGGCTTCAAGATTACTGCACTGATATTGATAAAATTAGAGAAAGTTCAAAGAGACAGTCAAAATTTAGATTTTTCATCGACGAATCACGCGCTTTAAGGAGCACATGCAGGCTAGTATTGCATAAAATAATTACTCAAACAGAATGGGAAGCTTACGTCTCCTGTAATTGGTATTTAGTGTTTTAATCTTACCATAAAACTTGTATCCATTAAATTCTATTGAAAAAGAAAAGACCTGCACCAACGTCTTACAAATTTTATTAAAAGAATTTTCTTTTTATTTTCTATCTGTTTTGCCAGCAGTATTTATAGCAAAGCATCACAATCACAAAAGCAATTAAACACTCACTCCTCACACCTTTCAACTACTCACATTCGTCGGCGGTAATTCCCACTTGGGAACACGAATGTTCCACTGTGTTACGGAAGGTGAATGTTCCACTGCGTTACGCTATGAGTAACAAAAGTGAGTATAAGTACAGAAGGCTCGTTGAGTTTTATCACTTCCGCGTGTTAACTCTAATATGACGCACTACCTTGTAAGTACATGACTCATTAGAACCTACTCGTGCGTGGAAAATAAAACCAGTTTGGAAAGATACAAAAAAAAAACTTCAGCATATATGCGTTAAAGCGTTTTTCTTATATAATATAAATGCTTGAAAGAGCTAGCTTTTTTTCACTTTTTCATGAATAAAATGTAACCTGCACATGGACATAATCCTTGTATCGCGATACAGGCATTATTTCGTTTCTTTGATACAGGTTCTTACACAGAAATTCATTTTACACGATGTAATGTATGTGTATGATGTATTTTACACCCAGCCTAGTTACAAAAATCTTAAACTGACGTTAGACATTATCATATGTTAGGAACTATTCTTTCTGCATACATAAATAACACAATTACAATAGAAAACAATAAACGCAGATGGCTCTCACATTACTAGGTGAACCTTCTGCTCTATGTAAAAGCAGCTACGGGTATGGACCGTGTATTGTCGGACTTGTGTTATTAGCACAGCGCCGTAGTTCTTTTATTGAGAGCGTGTTTTCCTTCACTGTTATATTTTAGCACCACGAGTAATGAAAACGGCTGGCGGGATTAGTTTGTACGTGTATTTCTGCCACTTTATTGTTGTAAATGTAGTGGTGGGCTCTTGAGACTCTGCTAGCTGTTCCCGCGGCTTCGCTTTGGTGGTACGTTAGTATTAATAGATTATGTCCTTCCTCGGGCTTAGACTTACGTTGATTGTTCATTCATCATCTTTTAATTTACTTCAAGATCAGTGATTTAGTTTTGTCGTTACATACTGTAACTTTCATAACCTTACATCGCGCTTATTTTAGAATGGTGTGGCAGAGGTGTATAGCGTCCACATGTTACCAGTTACGTTCAGGTACCACGTGGTAGTGGGTGAGCCTATCTACAATTCACTATCAATTCCATCTTTGCTCTACTATTAAGAATTTAAATGGTGAGAAAAAGCTGAAAAACACTTTTGCCCAACTAAGGAACCAACCCCGAAATGTAAGTAACAAATATAAATATTAGCATAAGCAACTAGTATCTATTTATAAATTTATATTATCTTTGAGCACTAGACAAGACATACATTTGGTTTTAAACATTGCGTCAAAACTATAAGAGTATTTTCTCACTAAAATAGTTTTCCGAGAAAAAGCTTTAAGCACATAATATGCGAGCCTGTAAATACCGCAACCATTTTGATTAAAACGTTTATTCTCATCGTGAAGAGAATTCTCTAGAAATCTGACATGCTTATAACTCAAGCATTGCTTTCTGTGTTACGCCAGTGTCAATGAAAAAAAAAAAATTATGACAAATAAAACATCATACGTGTATTTCTGAAAATACACGTATGATGTTTTTAATAAAAATAGGTTAAACAAAGGTAATTTGCATCCACATTTCTCTTGTCATGTTTAGGTCCCCTTATACCGACATAAGATATAAAATCTCAAATAACACTTTTTGTCAATCCAGGAACCGAATCTGAGACTAACGATGAGCAGTTACTAAACAGTATAACCGATTAAACATAATTTTCAATATTACTTAAGTCATGAATCTAAATACATTGCCCAATATAAATACCCTGGTAAAGAAATTCAATAAGGTAAGCCGACTTCCTCCGTAACTGTTCGTAAACTTGAACAAAATCCAAAGTACTTATAAATAGTCGGGCTTTATCTACACTAATATTATAAAGCAGAAAAGTTTGCGAGTTTGAGGTAATCTTAGGATCTGCTGAATAGATTTTAGGTATTTTTTGCTATAGTTTTTTAGGTCATGCTTTTTGTCCATTATATATACAAACTCCAGCAAAAAATTACATGAGACTAATTTTCTTTTATGGGATTCGGAAAGTTTGTTTAAATGCAACCAAATACATTTTTACGTAAAATGTTGACATGGTCATGAGTCAAGTTTATAATTTTACACGCCCTTTACTCTAAAAACCCTAGCCTTACAAACACTACAATTAAGATAAAATATGAGGCTTGGCGAAACAACAAATTCATCCACATCCATAATATGGGTTACAAAACTACAATTTTAATTAAATAAACAAATATAATATAAAAAAATTTCCGCTGCATTAATCGTACAAAAAAGCAAGCACATTTTAATGAACGAAGATTCTATTTGTTCCCAACTTTAGATATGAGAGTCGTAGAAAGTCCCAGAATAAAATGTATAAATCTACAGACAAAGCAAATGTTTGTTCGGAACCGCACTTAATAACCGTAACAACGACAATTTGTACCTGTCGCAACTTGAATCATTTTATACAAAGAGATAACAAAGAGGCGTCACCTCTTAAACGCTGAATTGTACCTTGGAGCAGAGCCTCCGTGGAGTGCCCGAATCGAGTGCACCCTAATTATTTGCACAAGGCACCTGCCATGGTTCTTAATTTTGACAGCGAAGAGGTTGACACTCTTTGTCAAAGTTGTGAGAGCCCTCTCTCCCCGACCCTAGGCACAAAGTGGTGAGACGTGCCGTGTCGGGCCGATAAAATTATTCGAACAGCCTGTCTTATACATTTTAAACGTGTTTAGACGCTCTCACTCGTGAAAACGTCCTGTCAACTCGTGCCGCTCGCGTCGCTCGTATCGCTCGTATCGCTCGCATCGCGCATATCGCTCGCGAATACAGCTAAAACACTTCGTTTACTTGTGCTGATCTCAGGATAACGTAGGATTTTGACAGGCGCTTATCTGGCGCGTACATCGCCGAGAAATCGTTTCGATTCACGCTCGGGGATTTCACGGAACGGATCAATTTATTATTTCGGCAATCTGCCTGGTGAAGTGTGGGTGATAAGAGGCGTAATACTGTGGTATTGTTTTAGTAAGACGCTTGAGGAAAAGGAATTGTTACTTACGAAAATGGAGGCTCTCTAGGAGGAAAAACTATAACAAAAACGTTGAAGAAAGGACTTTATTTTTCTATGAATATATAGAAAATGAGCTTACAAATGAAGACGTTAAATTGATTCGAAATTGACTTTTTGATAATGTTAGATTCGAACTAGACAGGCTGTAATATGGTATAACAAAGTCTTTTATTTTAGTTGTCTGTGGCATATCACTTACCATGAAGCTTATATACGAAACGTGTATGCATAAATACACTTATCACTATATTATTAGACCTACATCTTATTCTTTTCAAGATGGAATCATAGAAAGTACCTATCTTGAGTGATATCAAATTAAATACGTATTATATGAGTTCTTGACCAAAATATGTGTTTGGTATTTGTTTTTTTTTTTTTTTGTAAATGGCAACAATTGTGGTTTTCAGGCTACGACTGTTACTGTTTACGAATGGATAAGGAAGTTTGCAGCCGTGCAAATCATAATATACTATATTTATTTATAATGTTAGAACTTCTCCATAACAATGACTAGCATTTTGGTTGGCTGATAATGGTGAATTCTAAAGAAAAGTTCACAGCACTAAAGTAACAATATATTTAATCCATAACCAAATGCTATATTCTCAAAGCATAACACTTGAGAACAAAACCAACTAAGTAAATTAAACATGAACAACAGTTATAATTGAATTCAAACGATATGCTTGCCAGGGCTTTAGAAAACGCTTGAATACTTAAAGTAATCATACATTTAAATGATGTCAGAATTACATCAGCAATTGAATAATAACTTTGTTATTTAGCTGCCACTAAAAGCATTTGTAGGGCAAAACGTTAAACCTATTGAAATTAGGATTGCAATGGAATAACATTACATCACGCCTATACTACCAAGAATATTACCTGTTATGTTTTAGTTCCATGGGAGAAGAGGTGAGCCTTTCGCCAACCACCTGGCACAATTTACACTTCGTGCTGCTATTGTGAATTTCCTAACGGAAAGTTCACAAATAACACTTTGCCGGACCATGGAACCCGAGACCTCGCGGTGAGAGGTGCATTAGCTAACCACTAGACCATCGAGGCAGTTTAAATAAATAGTAATCTGATTTCACCAACGTGATAAAGTAAAGCTTAACGCCAAGCTACGGGTTTCAATATATCCGTCTCGTACAAAAATGGAATGTGAAAGAGATGCACATATGGGTTTAATAAAATAGTTGAATAAGAATAGCTCATCCTAATGGTCATTAAATAGCACATTGGCAATCCCCTTGTTTCCATATATACACTAAGTTTGCAGGTAATTGAAAGCTATGATTAACTCATGTTTATAAGTGGGTTCATGAAATTACGATAAATATTGCTAGTAAGCAAATCAATAGGTAATATAGTAAAGGATTGTAAGAAATATAGTTGATGGCTTAAACGGTTATATACACGATATTAAAAATATACCTGATAATAAAGTTGTCCATTTTTTCAGAATTATTTAATATAGTCTTTACCGTATTTATTAAAATAGAAACGAATTGTTCATCGTTACGACATTAAATTTAGTTTAGATTCCAGTCATTAAACATTATTATTACATAAGCTACATTTAAATGATCCATAAATCAGTAGAACAAATAGGAATCTAAGTACCTCCTCCCACATTTATCTTCCACCTCCACCAATAAGTCACAAAGAGTCAAATAACAGCGTCTAAAAGGACAAGAATTGTAGCCTTCATATAAATTTGGTTCGACACCGATATCGAATAATGTAGGCGGCGCTAAACGCCCCGGGAATAATAAAAAGGTAGGTATTTCTAGGTCTGAAGAGAGGAGTGCTAGATAGATGGATCTTTTACCTCTGCGTAAACGGATTCGATGGAGAGAAATGAATAAAAACTGGACAAGCGCGAGTCGAACGCTAGCTACAGTGTTTTGTATTAAAATTGTGATGAACATCCAGTTAGGAAAGCCTCAGGGTATATAAAGAGCGTAGCACATGGCGTTCCATCCTCTCTACCTACCCCCGTGAGATAAAAGCGTAATTTTATGTAAAGAGTAAAATAAAGAAAGCCACATTAGCTCACTATAATTGTAAAAGTTATTTTGGTTATCAAGTGGCACGGAAAGCAATATGCACAGGTAAAGTCTTCATTAATTATTCCTTTTTGGGCAAAAACCCTAATTGAAATTACCAAACCGTAGTTTTCAATTACTGTTTTTGATACAAAATGTGAATTATTGAAATCTGGTATAACATTGATTAACAACATTTCTGTCTGAATATTTTTGGCAATTAAATTGAATGTGTAATGTAATACATTTTACAGCAAGCATTTTCAAGCCTTTTGCCGTAAGGATCCCTAAAATAAAACAACAGCGTCGGAGTAAATAATGCAGTTATAAATGGTTCAGAAAAGCTTTTAGTGTATTGATTCGTTTCATATCGAACAGTCAAGCTCAAACGCTGTTATTTCGTCATTAAGGCTAATAATAAGGGACACCTACAAAGGATATTGTTTGCCTTTTAAAATGTGAATAGAGTCGAAAGTAAAAAATCATGACTTTTTTTACTTTTACTCAATGAAATGAGCTTCAACATGGAAACAAACAACTTGGAAATAATCTTGCTAGTAATTGCTCTAGCATCTTTCAAAAATTTCTTTGTTATAGTGAAAATTACTCTTTTTGATAATCTAGTTACCCACGCTATGAATAACTCCTGTGTTGCGGGGATGTTCAAAACATACATTCCACACACACAAAGCACACCCAGAGTCCGAACAAATCTTTGTGCATCACACAAATGTTTGTTCCGTGTGGGGATCGAACCCACAACACCAGCGCAGTTGAAAACGACGAGGCGACCACTTTAATTACTACGCCAACCGTGTACTTTAATGTGATAGGGAGTGAACCTATCAGCATCTTTTTGATTCACGAGTTGATAATGTGAATATTCCTAACAGAAAAACTAAAACACTTTTGTCCGACCGTTGACCTGCCACCTGCACTATCGCAGCAACGAAACAGTGATAAATGACACCAAACTGTTGTATGATCCTAGAATCAACCAAAAACTGCTGACTGTTGAATACAAACACACGCATTATTTCATTTCCATTATCCTGAATTAAATTGCTTAATCAGCCAATTTCCGTATCATCGACATTTCGATTACATCCCCTCAATCACTCGATACAACCATAAACCGATAATCAGCACCAATCATCATAAATAAATTATTAATTTGTCTTGCCTCGTTTGTTTATTATAAATTTGTTTAGTAATAATAATTATGCATGTTTGTCAAAGTTTGTAATCTCAATAACTAAAGTTACAATGTGAATGCTATGCACACCTATTATTTGTAGAATTACATATAATTTAAGCTAACTAATGTTAATATTGAGTATCTTTGTAATTCTACTGTTGGTAGTGCTTATGAATAAATAAATAAATAAATACAGTAAAAGTGAATGCGAACAAATTCCCGCGTTCGTACATTCCATACATTACATACATAACGGCCGACCCTGACATCCCAAGCAAAAATAATAGAGGGAAATATATGTTTTTTTATTGTACCCGCAATAACGCAATAATCGAGTTTTAAATAATAGGTCACCAGTAAAAAAGGAACTAAGAACTATATGATATTGATAAATGATTCGTTGACTATTAACTCTTGGATCACATTTTCCAAAATCCATTTAATCCCACACTTAGCCAAAATTAAACACGGAAATGTTCCACGAATTGATATCACTGAATACAGCGGATATTTAAAACAAGAAGTGTTCCAAATGCCGGCACTTTGCCACTATTTATACAAATGTAGTGCATGCATAAACTTTGTACATTTTGGCAACAGTTGCGGACTTGTCTCTAACTCCCACCCGATACCAGACTAAGTACGAGTAAGTTGTCGACATCTTGCACACAGCACACACCCCAACAATTATACCAGAATATATAATTGTACATGCTCTGCGAAATTAATATTATACCCGGGTACCAGTATAATTATACAGCTATCTCCCGAACTACAAGGATTCTCGTTCTGAATTTGAAACTCTGTCACAATGTCGCTCACATTCAAATTAAGATCATATTCCATTTTGGAATTCAGTCTCGATAATGGTTATATTCAAATTAAGAAGAACATATTCCATTTTGAAATTCTGTCAAAAGGTCGGTCATATTCAAATTTAGAACATCCATTTAGAAATTGCTGCACACGTCTGTTACATTTAAATTAGGAACAACTTTCGAAATGCTGGTTGTGACATCTAAATTCCGAATCATTTCCACAAAAAGTACTTGCAGTTACCTTGCAATGCTTTTAAAATACACTTTAATATGCGCTCTAACACGTTGGCTTATAGATGCAAATGGCTTGGCAGGTGAAAGCCTATTAATCGGTTAGGATGAGCGTGTAATACATGAAACCCTACTTAGAAGCGGTTGTAAGGTGAGATGAGCTGTTGTTCGCTTCAAATTCGTGCGCATGTGACATCGGGCTTAGTGTCGAGTACGAATCATAGCGCATTAATTGGTCCTTCGGTGTGTTTGTGATAGACGCAACAACTTAACAACTACGTTATTGACGGGCACAGAAGTTGGAAATTAAAATAACATAATGTAAATTAGCTTTATTCACACAATATGGATTGGACATGTTTTATTTATTTTGATATATGTATATACAACAAGCATAAAAATGTCTGTTTGTAAAACTTGTATCATGTAAGTAAAGAGTATTGAGAATGTGAGTGTACATCGAAAAGTTCCAAGTATCGGATGTCATTCGATAAACTTTGTAAGAATGCTCTAGTGTTTACGAACACTTGAACTTTTTGGATCAAACAACTCATGTTTACTGAACTATCTATCATCTCTGCTGAATTATTTATGAACACATCTTGTATTTTGGAATATTATAAGTGAAAAGAGGCTCACGTTGACCTTTTTAGAAAATTGGCTGAAAGCATACACCATGCCTACTTCAATCCTATTTAGATTAGTTTTGAGATAGCATGTAGGTATGCAATGTTGTTCAAGTGGTTTAAAGGGAATGTCCAAAAACTGTATCACTATAACCCTTGTGTCATGAAAATAAGATAGTTAAAAATTTCTAGTTTAGTGTATAATGATTATCTAGTAACGAAAGACATAACTTAAGTGGCATTGAATAAACAAAATTGATTTTCTATTTAAACATAAAGGATGAACGGGGCGCTTATTGTTTTTCATTAATTATCACTTGTGTTTGTTGTGTTGTAAATAAACCCGAGAGCTCGCAGTGCGAGGTGCTTACGCTAACCACTGGACCACCGAGGTAGTATAGTATTAGTATGGACGAAATAGACTACTTGAAGGAAAACGTGTAATGTCAAATACAAACAAAAGATTAACTATGTATTTATACAAAAGTCTCATCCAGAATTTCCATCTATCTGAATCCCAGTGTAACAGATCAGTTGTTGCTCAAACAAACAGTAAAGTAGACTAACTTAATTGAATAATTTATAGTTTAGCATTTTACTTTAGTTTTTATTTCGCTTTAAATGGAATGGTGCGGAATAAAAAGTAAATTATTTCAAAGTAAATTGCTAGAGATTGTGTTGTCAATCATATTTTATTAGTTAACTCTCAGTAGCTAAAATTAACAATATCATTTTATTTTCGGTTGCTTATTTTCTTTAAGACTTGTGTAGAATTAGCTACGAGATAAACAGTTGTAGGTTTATTTATTATCTTTCATTAGTGCTCACTTATTAAACTAGACTAGAGTTTACAACTGAATTTAGAAAATACCAAACGAAATAGTCAACTAAGTGATACTTATTTGGTGAAAATATAATAAAATTGTTGGAAGGCGCTTATCACATTCATTTTAATAACCCTTCAAATATTTCACCTTGCGATTGATAGCCTGAAGAATATTTTTGTTAAAACTTCATATTTTCTCTAATGTCGAGCCAATTTTTCAACCTTCGGATAAAAGCTATCAATCAATTAAATTTTAACCTGTGCTAATATAGAAGTCACACTTATTAATAGCAAGGATAGTTAGTTTGCATAAAATTAACTCCTGTCACTTTTGTAATCGGTCAGGTTACCTATTTTTTATATAACGACTGAAAAATCAACACTTACAATTTTAAAAAAATTGCCCCACCATCAAATAAATTGATATGACAATCACTTGTATAAATACGATCCATTACCCAAACAACTCCATTAAGACCAAACAGTGGATGCAAAAACCACATTGTGATTAATTCAGAACGTATTCATACCGAGCCATAATTACATAAAGTACCTGAACAATAATGTTCAGATATGAAACAATGCCGTTATTGAATACACATACGCAATTTATTCCTTTATTACCCAATAAATAGTCGAGAACCAATAATAAGTAAATTCCATTGTATTTGTAACGTTGTATGTAAACACCAGTGCTAAATATCTTTACAGTGACATTTCGGTCGTGAGTGCTGATTTTGTTTGAGAAAAATAATCCTAACATAACTTCTCGCCTATATAACCCATCAGTTGAAGTCCCATGTCAAAGTGAATGAGCCTAATGCACTCATACTCCATGCTGATATTGAGAATTTACTGACGGAAAAAATCCCACATAACACTTTTTCCCGTCTCGAAAATCGAACCGAGGCCTCGCAGTGTGAGGTTACATACACTAACCACTAGGCCAAATATGATATATGATGTAAATAAATGACAATTATTCAAATAAAGCCTGTAGTGTATAATATAATCAGGTTAAAAGCATTAATATTTGGCCGGTGTCGGTAATAATAAATAAATCTGATATGTATCAATAATTTTAATTAATTTTAATTAGCTTGTCTGTTTGTTTTGTTCGGATATACGTGACGAGGTTTGATTCAGGTACTTTATCATTATAAGGAAATTTAAATATGACATCCAACGTAATGATCGTATTACATTTTGTTTTTGTCACTCAATACTCAGTTATATATTGTTGGATTTTCAATACAGCTATAATACCACTGTTATACTGTGTGATGTGATACATTAATTTAAAATTACAATTAGGTAGTAATTAATCCTACGTCAATCCAACTTTTATATTAGCAAAAATATTTGTTAAAATTGTATAGCAAATTATATATAGTAATATTTTTCAGGTGCAAATTTATCAATTTTCGGTTCTGTGTCTGACACAATCGACATTTCATAATACTTAATATTAAAACTTTTGGCACTTATAACGAACTAATATCAAAACTAGCAAAGAATTATTATTTGACCTCAAACTGCTGAGTCATGTAAAGAGGATTTATAAAAGCCACTAAAGATTAATATCTCGAATAATCTCGATACTCAGCAAATTCTATCTCAAAGAGAACATGGCGACCTCGATCGACACAATGATAACTTACGTATTTTCAAGATCGTTATAAACTTGCAAAGATGTTACGAAGGTCTCAGCTCTATTGTTATACTTTGTCAATACCTCAAAACATGCCAAGATTTTTAAAAATACACTTATTTTCTTTAATATCAAATAAAAAAGAAATCATATCAATTACATAAAGCTTTTGAACTACAAATTAAACCAGTTTCACCGAGAGCAGAGCATTCTTCCCCATGTGAAAGTTGTACTTATCAAGAATTTCATCAAGTCGTGTGGGTTGGCGGCACTTGGCAGTTGGAGTTGAGACTCACCCAAACTCACCTCAACCCATTATAACTCACCCCAACTCACGGAAGATAAGTAAACCACAATACACAGGCTGAGACACGCTCTTAGTAAACTTTCGATACTTCAGCTCTGCTTAAGATAGAACTGATATAAATAGAAAGGTATTTATTATTAAAGGACCATTTAATTAATGTTGGGTTTCGTGAGGTAATATATATTAATTCAAATTTCTAAGAAAACTGTTTCGATGGTCCAGAGGCTAGCGTACGCGCCTCTCACTGCGAGGTCTCAAGTTTGATGCCCGGGTTGTGCAAAGTGTCATTTGTGATTTTACCGTCAGAGAATTCTCCATTCCAGCACGGAATTGGATTTTGGCCTGGTGGACAGCGATAGGCTCACCACCTATCCCATGGGACCTAAAACATAACAGGTGAAGTGTGGGTGATATATACCTTTGTCACACCCTTTTCGGTAATATAGGCGTGTTATTATGTTATGGTACATACAAACATACATATAATAATGCTTTTATCCGATGGCTACAGGGATCTGCACACATTGAAACGACTTTTATGTTATATTTAAATTATTTTTGCTCTTCTTTACTATAATAACCTCCTTTTTTAAATCGTTAATAATACATATAACCTTTTTAATAGTACACTCCTTAAATTTTCATACACCTCGTCATACATGCTTGATAGTTTCGTGTATTTTCGTACTTTTCCTTTCTGTTGAACGCCACTCATCAGATCTATATGTCTGCCAAGCACGACCTCTACCAGTATTAAATGTTAATTCATACATATCTCATTCACAATCTCATACTATCTGTGGGTTGAAGCTGCAGCTTATCTGTCAGATAAACAGGCATCTTTCACTGCACTGTTATAAAGTATAACAGCCATGCTAGTGACATAATATCAAATAAAGTGCATCACAACACTATCCTTTGAGAATTTCAGATCACGTTCTCGTTAACTCAAACGCCAGTTGCAGAAACGCCACAACTCATAGCAGCATAGATATTACTGTGACGTCATCAGCAAAACCGCAATACGAAAATTACTAATGCTACTTAATATTATAAATGCGAAAATTCGTGAGGATAGTGTGTGTGAGGATGTTGGTTACTCTTTCAGACAAAAACTACCGGGTTGATTTTGATGACACTTTGCATGATATATTGTTAGTAGCATCGATTACCATATAGGCTACAAATTATTGACGTACCACGCGGGCAGATCTGGTAGAAGCCAGTAAAATTTAAACACGGGAGTGTGGATGGATTTTGATAAAATTTTCTTTTTATTGAGGTTGATACTAAGTTCATGGCTCTGGGGAAGGAGAGAGGTAAGCTATAGAGAAATTTAATACTTTTTACTACACTCACATTTAAATGGAATTGCTAAGATAAAAACAACCTCTCGACATGACAAGAATATTGTTTCTCGTTCGTTCACTACGTTCTAGTTGACTGAGACGCTTGTCACAGAAATTTCAAAAGTCACTTGCACTAGACACAGCAGTAGCATAGCTATTACCCGTGACGTCACAACGCAAACCACAATTGGAATAAAATGGTGCTCGTCCGCAGTGTGGACTAAAACGACAAATTTTAATATTTGAGCTAAACGCTGAACCGTGCTGAATGTTGGTTATTCTGCGGTTTGACCGGCGAATGACGTCACTTTTAACATAATTCTATGCACTACTGTGTGAGTGAATTTCAAATATATTATGAGCATACTAACATTATTCAGCATTATTCACATTAGCATAGCAGATAGGAAATATATTTTCTTTGTACAAGATCGATCGACATAGGAGCATTATTAAAAAACCGGCCAAGTGCGAGTCAGACTCGCGCACCGAGGGTTCCGTACAAACCTGTAGGTATATAAGTAAAAGTTATGGTATTTTTATTGCTAAATGAAATCCATAACATAACAATGTGGAAAGCTGACGGTACCTTGTCAATACATATATGAAAACATTATGTATGTTCGGAAAAATCTTCATCTCTTTAAGAAGAGAAGTGATAGACATAATTTTAATACTAGAAATAGGCACAATTTGGATCAATCTCGGTTTAGATTGGCTAAGGTACGAAATTCTTTTATGGGGAATTGTGTAAAATTTTATAATAAAATACCACTGCGGATTCTACAACTGAACGAGACAAAATTTAAAACATGCATAAAACGCACACTATGTAGACAAGCATATTATAAATTAGAGGATTATATCCTTGATAAAAAAGCTTGGCTTAATGCAGGATTTGCTGGGTCAGCAAGTCTAATATATAAAATTCTCGTGTTGCGGTGTTTGTTTCCAAACTCCTCCGAAACGGCTGAACCGATTTGCATGAAATTTTGTGTGCATATCGGGTAGGTCTGAGAATCGGCCAACATCTGTTTTTTTTTTTTTAATCGCTGAACAACGTTTGCTGGGTCAGCTAGTAAGTTTATGATTATTAAAAAAAATATACTATGTGATGTAACTAAAAATTTAAGATTTTCGGAATTTTTCCTATATGTGTACTTTATAACGTTGCTTCATGCCAAATTTCAAGATTCCAGGTCGTCTGGAAGTATCCTTTAGGTTTTGATTCCCTTGCGAGTAGTTGCGAGTTTCAAAATATGCGGCTTTAATTGCTGTATCTTTTGATTGCGTTGACGTAGAAGTTTGATTTTGTTACAGCTTAAAGATATTATAGACTTGAGTATTTGTTAAGAATTTAAATATAATACCACTACGCGTTCATGAGTAAAGGGGTAATAAGTTTAAAATTATTAAAAATATTTTTATTATATGATGTAACTAAAAATTTATGCTTTTCGCAATTTTTCCTTTATCTGTGTTATAAGACGTTGCTTCGTACCAAATTTCAAGATTCTGAGTTCACGGGAAGTACCCTGTAGGTTTTGATTCCCTTGCGAGTGTCGAAAATTTGCGGCATAAACGGGAGTATCTTTTGATCGCTTTGACTTAGAAGTTTGATTTTTTCACAGCTCCAAGAGACCATAGACTTGAGTATTTGATATGAATTTCAGCTTGATACCTCCACGCGTTCCTGAGAAAAAAGGTCTTGACAGACAGACAGACAGACAGACAGACGGACAACAAAGTGATCCTATAAGGGTTCCGTTTTTACCTTTTGAGGTACGGAACCCTAAAAAACAACACTTGGACAGTGTTTATTTTCATGGGTTTTAAATAATGTTATGAAAAAGCACGTTTTTCGAATATATTAAATTATCTCAATTTTCAATTTGTTTGGATAAAGATTATTTTTTCATTTCATGATATAGTTTTTACCAGGTTTAAAATGAACACTGACAGCGTGTATAGTATGTGTTTTTAATAAATGTTGGCATCCATCCTGTACATAAAATAAATGTGCTTTAAATTAATAGTACCATTAGAATAATCTACCGTTTACATTTTTTTTTGGAAAAAATCATTAAAATAAAAAGCAACTAAAGATATACTTGTACTTCTATGTCATCCTTTTGGGATATATCAGGGTTTAGTAAATAATCACACGTAAATCCCTGCAATGAATATTCGTGGAGCTAAATTAAAGCATTTTTTCCAAACCTTATTTTAACGTGGTAGAATTCTCTAAATAAAAATTCTATAAAAATATGTAACTAAAAAAGCTATTCCATAAACTGTGTATTTGAAGCCTGTTATTTCAATACGCAGCTGACGCTTGAACGTCGTGTTTCGTCCACCATTGACTGTGAAAGGTACTCTTTTCATAGCTGAACTGTTACATCTGTCTGCAAAGCGTTTGTGAAATATCAAACAAATATAAGTGTAGTTTTACTACACTAAATACATTTAATTGCAATACAAAAAAATCATGAAGCAAAAAATAAAAGTAAGATTTAAGTGTAATGGTATCTTATGCACTATCTTCATGAGCTATTCTAAATATTTATTGTAAGTCCGTAAATACCAATAACTACCATTAAATAAACATTAATTCCTATCCTATTCCTTCCTATCCAAAGTCTTGGAACGCCTTATCCACACACAATTTAATTGTTTCCTTACCAAAAATAATCTCCTTAATCCCTACCAATCCGGTTTCCGCCCAGGCCACAGCACCACAACTACCTTGGTTCATATTACGGAAGACATCAGGTCTGGTATGGAGGAAGGTAATCTGACAGTCATGTCCTTGCTCGATTTCAGCAACGCCTTCAATACCGTCGACTTTGAAGTTCTGCTCAACATATTGCGCTCTCTTAACGTATCTCCAATAGCAGTTGACTGGTTTCGTAATTACCTGCATGGCCGCCGTCAGTGTGTTTGTATCGAGGAGACTATGTCCTCTTGGTGCCTAACCACTGCCGGTGTGCCTCAGGGTGGCGTTTTATCTCCTCTACTCTTTGCGGTTTTCATAAACTCAATCACTTCTCAACTTACTTCTTCCTACCACCTATATGCTGACGACCTTCAAATTTACTCCCAAGCTCCTTTGGATAAACTGCCTGATGCCGTGAAGGAAATAAATGATGACTTAGTTAAGATCTGCAGCTGGAGTAAGTCCTATGGCTTACTTATTAATCCAACGAAGACTCAGGCGATGGTTGTCGGCAGCCCTAGGTTAATATCGCGAATAGATTGGTCGCTTTTGCCTTCTATTTCTTGTGAAGGAACCACTATACCATACAGCGATAAAGTTAAAAATCTAGGCATATTTATCGACAGATGTTTATCCTGGGGTCCTCAACTCCAAGAACTCAGTCGTAAAATGTTTGCCTCGGGGGGGTCCCTGCGAAGATTACGCAATTTTCTTCCTATAGCTACGAAAACTACGCTAGTGCAGTCCCTTCTATTTCCTATCCTTGATTATGCAGATGTCAGTTATCTAGACCTCACCGAAGACCAACTTAATAAACTTGAGCGCCTTCAAAATTTTTGTATCAGATTTATATTTGGTTTGCGCAAATATGATCATGTTTCTGCTTTTCGTGTTAGGCTCAAGTGGTTACCCATACGCCTTCGCCGGAATGCTCATATACTGTCCCTTTTGTATAATATTTTATTTAACCCGTTAACACCCCTTTACCTTAAAAAACGTTTCAGTTATTTGCATGACACCCACACGAAGTTTTTGAGGTCATCTGAGAACCAGAGATTAAAAATGCCTGAACATTCCACATCATTTATGGACAAGGCCTTTACAGTACAAGCTGTCAGATTGTGGAATGCGCTGCCGGCTAATGTGAGAGGTGCAAAATCACTGCCAGTTCTCAAGAGAATGGTACATGCACACTACTTGTCCACAACAAAATGATATCCCTACAGTTTATTTGCTTTATTTATTTATGTGTCGTTTCTCTTAATTATGCTACACATCTATATTTATTTTTGAAATATTATATTTATTACCATTATTTATATTATATTGTTATGTATTTATATATGTACTATTTATTTATATACGTATTAGTACAGTATTACTATATATTATTAATTATGTGTAATTTGATTAGCTTTGTATTATTAAAGATATTAAACAGTATAGTTTTTAGTTTTGCCCATCTTTATACACCGCGCGCTGCCCTAAATTCACACTTTTTTAAAATTTCTTTCCATCCAATGGTTGCCTGGAAGAAATTGCCACAAGGCGATAAGGCCGCCAATTGTATTACCATACCATTACGTGTATTATATCTTTTCTATTGTTTTGTGTTTGGTGTACAATAAAGAGTTTTATTATTATTATTATTAAATTTTCAATAGATTCTTAATACCTATTTATTGAAAGCCGCTGTTTATAAAAATACAAATGAAAGTTACTTTTTTTATAACAAATCCTTCAACCATCCAAGTGACCTTTGATTTTTAAGATATATTAAAACATTAATTTTCACACATTTTACTACCTTTATAAGTCAGTCAGCGGATAATTTTTATAAGTTAATTAAGCAGTCTGCGAGCGATACCATCGAGACTAATAAATTAACACAATGGTTGGATTTTACAGCAAAAACAAAGCAATATGTTAAGCAAAGCAGTGTGTGGTAGAACGGTGGCCGAGGCGGGTCATTAGTCAGATGGTAGATAACACTGACGCACCACCGCGCCCTCCAACCAATAAAAAATATATCAGAAGGTTAATTAAGTACTAATTTGAGAGGTGATAAATATTTTTGGTGTAAAGTCGCTTGTATTTTGCCAGTGTGGAAGACCAGGTTCTAGTGTTTTTTTATAATGAAAAGAGGCTCATGCAGCCATGCCTAGCAGTAGAATATGTTTTAACATCGCACTACTGTAACATAACAATTAAATAACTTTTGAAAAAGTTCGAGACAGAAAGCTATATAATGTTAATGATTTATCATGAAATTCCAAAATTAAAACTGTAGTATAATATTGCATAGTTAGCATTTTCTACTTAGTTTGAGTAAGTAGTAAGTTAATAGTGATCTAAGTTATGTGCTAAGCTATTCTATGAACTAGAAACCCTTAATGAGCAAACTGACTGTATATCTAGACAATAGCTTCATTTAGTCCTTATCACATGAAACCTAAACTTTTAGAAAAATAAGACAACAATAAACCTAAATCTAGCTCTTTAGGAGCTACAAATGTATTGTTATCACAATTTTCTCGTCCGTTAATCACCTTGCACTCTGCTGTATTATTTACGGCATGGCGCTTGAAAGCAACAAAGCGCTTTAATTGTTCCCACAGTTATTAATAGTGCGCCGATTACATCGCATTGTGCCCAAACAATCGACTATTTACTGCCCTTTAATTACCCAATCTATTAACCTAGACGAATGTATTCATTTCGTTCATTTCGCGAATAGCACCCAATCCGTCTTGCCTGACTTTTTGATGTTTAGCCATTTATTCCCAAGAAAATTGCAATTAGCACTAGATTCATTGCACGCAGAGAAATATATTATTCCTAATGAGAATTACATTAAGCCAAACGAAATATGTTAAAAGATATTGCCTGTGATTTGGAGTGTAAAGGGTGTGGGTCTGACCAGTGTTCGAAGACCTCTTCGTACCAAAGAATGGCTTTATTATCTGGGCTAAGCCCATTTGGTTAATTTTACGAGTTGACTTTCAATAAAAACCTTTCTTATAAGTATATACAGATAATACATTTTTTTGAATTGGAGTGCACGGTTGGCGTAGTGATTAACGCGGTCACCTCGCCGCTTTCAACTGCGCCGGTGTTATGGGTTCAATCCCCACACGGGACAAATGTTTGTGTGATCCCCAAAGATTTGTTCTGACTCTTGGTGTTCTTTGTGTGTGTAAAATGTATGTTTGAAACACTGGATTTTATTTTTAAATATAAACAAAAGTATAGAGCTTTTAATAGTCATTCTGGAGATTCGTAAATGGATTTTTTAATTTTATCTAACACCAATTCTAAAATATACACTTAATTTTTTTTTAAGTCAACGTATGATTTCATGGCTCTTTACCAAATGTACCGATTACGTGACCACTTCAAAAAGGCATTTGATTATTATAGTTTAAACTCTACTTACGCCCGAAATCCAGCTTATAATAAGCACATTCAATAATTCATCAGTAATCACCAAATTGTATACTAAAACAATTTATATCCAACCATTAATATATGGCCCAAATACATTAACTAAACAAGAGATACGATCTACACACATCGAGAATTATGGTGATAGATGCTATCTCCGTACACAATAAACTGTTGACACAAGAACCGGACACCGTATCGCGGTGTCGCGTGTCCATCGCCACACGAGAACGATTAATGTCCAATAAAATGGTGCGGAACGCGCGATGGACGACGATCCATCACGCCACCCCGCGATCGTTCAGTGTTGGGTAACAGTCAACAGTATACGAAGCCAATGAGATGTGAAAATTCACGAGAAAATATTACTTGAAAATTGGATCGCAGAGACTGACGTCTTTTCAAGTTGAAAGTTCTATGGAACGTATATTGTAAGCTTAGTTTTTAATTAGGCAGATGTGGAAATTTCTAGACGATAAAGAAATACTTCTGTGATAGTTAAAATTAAAGAGCATAACTAAGAATCATTATAGCTAACGCAACTATAGTAAACATATTAAATTAACGTTATGGAATAGAAACTGGCCAAGTGCGAGTCGGAGTTGCGCACGAAATGTTCCGTCTATAAAAACGGCCAAAATATCATTCTGTCTTATTGGAGCCTCTTAAATATTTATTTTATTTTAATTTAATAAATTCTTTTAAGTAATTGTATAAATTAATACTCTGTAAATATTGAATGAGTCTACCTGTTACCATTATCCTCTCCACTCTCCTAAGTGTTTATTTAATTCGGTTTTAAGTATTTGTTGTTAAAGCGTTAACAGTTATACAGCATCTGTGAAAATTTCAACTGCCTAGCTAACACGGTTCATGAGATACAGTCTGTAAGTATTAGGGTTTCGTTCTAACCCTTTGGGTACGGAACCTTAAAACGAAACCACTGAGTTGTTTATGTTGATAGTAATTTTGTTACCAATTTAAAATATAAGGTGCTTTAAATAACACAAGTGATTAAGTGTATCAATAAGTCAATGCTTTCACATTTTAGTCGATAATTACGACTCAAACTCAAATTAACAGTTTCACTTAATGTAAAAACAACTAAAACTAACTTATGCATAATATTTCTACAATCATACTTAAGTCTTTATCGAGGTCCTTAGGACGAATCTAAGTGAGTACTTAACTTTCGATGGGTGAATTAAAAAATAAAGATATCTAAGGTACTGGTAACAGGGCCAGGTTATGACCCGTTGGGCAATGTTCCAAGAATCAACGATAATGTAGGAGAAGTTTGACGGCGACCTCGATCGCACTACACTTTAATGTATTCTGTTATTCTACTTAATGTATAAGATATTGTAATGCTGCGGAGAATCTCTGCAGACTCGTTACTTATTACTGAATTTGAAATACGTCTACGAGCTAGTTTGGTGCTCTAAACAATTTTAATAATAGATTTTAACGAAAAAAATATGTTATGTACATTTATTTTTCATTATCATTATAAAGCACTTAAAAATTATCAAGTAAGTACGTGGACACAGTATAAACTATTTGTTTTAAGTCATGATAAAAAAATATTGATGAAATTCGAAAATGGTGTACAAATCGGCAAGAATGTCACTGAAAACTAGTAAAGTATGTTATTTATTCTTGGGTATTATTTATACCAAAGATATAATTAAATACAAATGAAATGATGGTTACAATAAAAATAACGCAAATAACATTATTCCATTTTCTGAGCCCTTACATTAAGTGTTATTTAAAATTTTAAGAGTAGATAACTACACAAAGAGACTTTAAAAGGGTTGACTCTTGAGTCTCCAAAAATGCATAGTTATCTAAATTAAATATTAAACATAATTTCAAATATCTCAGCAAGCTTTTAAAGATTTAAATCTCCATTAAGTTTATAAAAACGTCATTGAACAAAGCATCAAAGAAGTACGTAATAAAGATGAGACCATCACTTATTTCTTTGAAGTGAATGTTTGGCTTACGTTTAAGTAATGCCCGGCGCGTCTCGGCTCGCTATAATTAGATCTAAGAGAGTCGTCGAGTTCTTGTGATCATTAGTCACTGGACAAACGAACACTTTTACGGTGATGAGGATACATCTTATGGTTATATATAGAGATGTACTTTTTGTTTTGTGAAGGGAGGAAATGGGCGTAAAATTTACGTGATACTGTAAACTAACTGAATATTGTCGTAACTTGAACTTGCCGGGAATTGAACATGAATAATGTTATTCATAAAGGTATTAATTTTGTTAAAATTCATGTTATGTCGTAGTAAGCTTATCTGAAAATATTTTTCACAAAAGGCAGAACTAAATCAATCCCACGAAAAACTTCTACCTGTATATCGTTAACATCTTAAGTTCAGAACTTAACACAACCAGACTCTGTGACTGAGATCTATAAAGAGAGCGAGCTAAATGCTTTGTGAAATTTGCGTCGTGTAAATGGGCCTTTAGACTTTGATTATTTTTATTAAGTAAAAATACGTCAAGCTTAAATGAGATAAGTGAAATGAAAAAAAACATCACTTTGTACTTTGCCAAGCTCGTCTAGCACAATCACAATGTTAGTAAGCGGTGTATACCTAAGCTTAGCAGAGTAAAAGTGTAAATTCGCTCAATAGATCTCACCCTGAATGTCTGTGTAACCAAACAGGTTAATAACGTGTAACATCCATTACTACAATTAACTATCTTATTCAAATGTAAATATAATTATAGCTGTAATAGATCAAGTGTCTGTACATATAGATATGTCCGTCTTGATAAGTATTATACATATATTAAACAAGATGTTGATTATAAAACTGTATACAACATGTAAATAAGTTCAATAAAATAAATGTCATTGTGTAAATTTTTATATATTTATCCTTTTTTTTCTAAATACTACTACTTGTCTACTTTTTAATAAGCACTTTTTTACTCACCGTGTTTTTAAGTAATCTGATAAACTAACTAGAAACTCAGGCTTTTGCTCTCCTAAAAATAATCAAACTCATCCTCTAATCACCTCATTAATGTTATTTACACTATTATTAGAAACCGTTGTTAAAATTAAAATTTTCAAGTTAATTGAATTTAAATTAATATATTAATAAATTGATTACATTTGCCCACAATTCAGCGATGGTGTTTTACCCCTGTCCTGCCCCAATTAACCAGTCGTTATATAAATTAACCGTTTGCAAAAATACTCCACTTTCCAGTCATTTTTATTGGCAATTTATAAATTGTGACAGTACAGCTAGTTTTTGATGGATACGCATTTTATCATTTAATTTCATTCGCATAAAATTCAATTACAAAGCGATCGGTAGATTTAAAATATGTTTTACATTTGCAAAAAACATACGAGAGCTTTTGAAAAAATATTTTTTGGTATAATGCAATATGGTGGGTCGAAAATGGTAAAAATAATTGATAGTTTGTCTAGCTGTGTATATCAAGTAAATCACGCTAATACGTTTTCAAAAGGATGTGGGTACTCAACAAGAGTCCCAGGAAGACTACTATCGTATTTTAACAGTTGCCACGGTAAAGCAAAAGCAGGAATCGTCGAATCTCACGCGTATGACAGCAGCTAGCGTATGTATGAAAAAGGTAATTTCCTTTTCAATATCACATCAAGTATCATATCTAGTCACTTCACAATGCACACTTCACATGTTTGAAATACATTTTCCGTTCTTTTATTTCATCGATATGATAACAATACCTACTTATTCCAACTCGAATACGGAAAATGCAGTATGTAACTGTAATGAGACAACATTTTCTATTCGAATATAACTTCTAAGGAAAAGAATATTGAATAAAAGCATCAGATAAATACGGAACCCTTTTTATCTCGAGAGCCATTTGTTCAGAACTGTAAGTAAACGTAACTTCACTAATGAACTGAGTAACACCGCAGAAGATTAATTTGACGGAATTCATAGACCGATAATGATAAAGTACACAAGGAGAGTGTAACAAGATAACTGCAGGAAACTGAAGCGGCAGCGGAATCTGTAATCGTTAAGGTGAAGGTTTCCCCAACTTAAGGCCCATATGGCCTTTTATCAGTAATGGCATGGCACAGATTAAAATAAATTATTATTTAGTAATTCTATAGCACATTACCTTAGGAAAGTGGACTTGAATTTGTGATAGTGACCTATATTATCGAACAAAATAATCGACCAATATTATTTAGTTCTTCAAAAGTACTACATACATTGGTATACGTAATGGTTTTATTTGATTTAAAATCATGTTAATTGAACCAAAACTAACCTTATTAGGTATGACAGTAAGGTGGAACCTGGACATGACAATGATAAGTAATACAGGCTTGTTTTTTAAACAATAACATACTGAAATAGTTCATTATTACCATTTATTATTATTATTATTATACATTTACACTAGTTGGCAACCTCCGCCTTAATACCAAGAGTACCAGGAGATCATAATTCGTTAGAAGACAAACCAAAAGCTCTTTACAGTGAAGTGGTCGGATTAGCCGAGCGATGACGTCACAACTACTCACATAAATAATTGGATAGAGCAACTTGACTGATATCGGGTCTGAGACGAGGCTGTATGGAACTAGCAATACAGATCAACAAATAAATTTATCCGAAAGGTTTATTGTTGAATCCTTCTAATATAATAAATGTGAAAGATTGTGAGTATGTCTGATTGTTGGTTACTCTTTCACGCAGAAAAACACTGCATGGTTTTGATGAAATTTTAACAAACATGCAGCTTATAGGCTTGATTAACATTTAGGCTGTTTTATTGACGTTCCATGCAGCCTAGGTGCAGTCGCGGGCACATTCTAATTTTATCTTAAATAATTTGATGAAGAAACTTGGCTGACATTTTAGAAGAGGCTTTATGAAACACGAGAAATTACAACAAGTAAGTTCCGAAGGTTGTGAAGTTGAATCTCGTCATAAAGTAGTGGAGGTTTATGTAATACAGGGATTGGCTTATCATTCCTCGGGGGAGAGATGACGAGGCTATTGAGATGAAAACCAGTAACCGACTTGTTTTAACACTGGGGAATAATTTTGTTTGTTGCTTTTACGTTATTATGAGAAAAATATTATTTACGTGATTTTATTACACGTCACCATAACCTTCGTGAGTTGGCAATCTTTACTCGCGGCGAGTATTTAACTGTCGTAATATATATAGTAGAGGCTTTTTGTAACACAAGGATTGCTTAATGATTTCTATGACATGGTCTATGGATAGATATGGCAATTGAGGCAAAAATCAGTATGGCTTGTTTTTCTGAAGGTTTCATGACTTAAAACTAATATCTTTGGTATAGTAATACTTTGATAACGAGCTCTGCATGAAACTAGCATTCTTATATCAACAGCTGAGTTTTGAAATGCTAAAAAGTTTTTGGATCAAATGACAAGTTTCTACTTTTTATTTAGAAGGTAGTTGGTAGGTTTTGAGCAGGTATTTTAAATTTTAAAAGACATTGAATTGATAAAATTGATGATAGCAATGGCACAGTTTACAAAGAAAATATAAAAAAATATTTTACAATAGTAGTAAGCCACTTCTTTAGATATTTTAACTACCATATCGGGTTAGCTTTTCACTGCAAAAGACAGAATACAACAAAATCTATTTTCCTATTTAATGAACCGAATTTAGTTAAGTAGCATTGTCATTGTATTTTTCCTATAGGGTTTAAAAACTGACTAATTAAAATAAACCGATTTTTTTTCCGACCAATCAAACTTAACTGTATCACAATCACTAAAGAACGTATAACACAAACGAATTAAGGTGGCAGTTGTGTACGATTTGATGTTTCAAATTTGTCACATTTATATTTGATCAAGTTGTAATTTATTTGGGGAATTAATCTGACGATTATGAAACAGGCCTTTAGCCCTTAGTTGCGTTGACCTTAATCTTGGACAAACAATTAGAATCACTTCTTGTTCACCGGTCAGTTTATGATTTATCAGTTTATGTTATTAGTCAGTTTATGTTTATGAGATGTTTTAGAAGCCATTCGATGAGTTCTTCAAAGGCGAAAGCTTGCTAATAGGTTTTAATGGATTTCTTAATGTACCTAATAAACGCATAATGTCGTCACCATCCCATCGATGATTTACCCTAGACTTGTCTTAAGTGTTTGATGGTCTATCCTAGTAGAGCTTGTGTGTATTTGTTTGGTTGTTACTTCTTCATGCTCGAACGAATAGTCAATAATTTTGGTATTTAATAAGCTGACTTCTTATAAACATTTAGGCTACTTTTTGCCAAATTACTTCGTGGGGGCAGCTACGGGAAAAAGCTAGTATTCTATAAACACTTTATCCATTACTCACACATGTAAAATTAAGGTAAACGATGTTTAGTTGAAGACCTTTGAATATTTAACAAACGTTGTTACAGAACATATTATTACTAACGTTATTTGTTCAGTAGTACGTAGGTATCGTGGGCGAACTTCATTAATTATGTACGTACTTAGATAATGAAAATGTAACCAAATGGGTTTCGTCTCAGCGATTCTTAAAGTTTAACATTAAGTGTTCATTACTTATTCAAGCCATACGCGTACCTCACGAGAAAATATCTTAGAGATGTCGGGTTCCTTTTAAAGTACAATTGGATTATCTCGTAATTCCTCAATTACGGAGCCTTAATCTTTTTCTTTGTCTATTATAATCTGAGATTACGAGGCAAATTGGCGGAGAATGCCTGCGGTGAAGCCTTTGAGTTATAATTTATTCGCAGCAATCCATTCATTAAACGATTCCCGGAACATTCGAGCCACCTTTGTGCCTTCTGGGCCCTCGGTTATACATCTAATTACTGTCCGACGCTCCGCACGTTTGCGGGGACATTGTGTGCATATGCTCGTGCTTGCATAAATACCTTTTGATGAGCTTACACTGTTGTTAACCGCCCTTTATTACCTTTTTATTCTTTCGCAGAACTAACAAAACTGATTCTTTTCTGTTTGCGCCAGTGACGCTACAATGTTTTCACGTATGACAGAGTATGAAAGGGTATTGTGTGAGGCTTTCACGAGCGACGGCCGCCGGATAGCCGGCGATTGTTGCCGGCGGTTTGGTAAATAGTGTTCAGAGGGGTGTCGACGGACTGCGCATTACGTAGGGTTATTCGAAGCCAATTCCAGTCCGCATATTAGTTTATCGCGTCCCTCGAAAGGGCTAATCCCATTGAACCCTCCATAAAGCGATTCGCCGGCGGTCCACGCGCTGGCGCGAGACCTACAATAAGGTTACAACCATTTCTCGGAGAGCTCTCGCGCTATTTAAACTCAACTATTCACTCGTTGGATTAAAAAGAAATCCTCTTTGCGCAGTTTTGCGGTGCCTTGAAATAGAGAACATTTTTTTAAAGTGGCACTATTCCTGTATGCCTATGTATGAACTACGGAATAAGGAGCCTGAAGCGAGAAACGTTAGCTTGAATGGTGCCACAAAGTTTTTTATAAATTAAATTTCTTCAGTCGCATTTAAAGTTTCTTTTAATAAGGTCCACGGCTTTGTTCGCATCGCGATTGTTTCACAAACAGTCGTTAGAGTGGATGCCGAGACGTCTGCACTTGATTCTCAGTTATATGAGTAATTACGACGTTCATCAAAGAGAGTGGTCCGAAGGAAATTGAATGTTTTATTCAGAAGCTAAGATCCCTGCGGCGAGGGCTAATGCTGGCTCTAAACCTTGGATTGCGCTCGGGGCGGCGCGGCAGCAGCATCCGCACGATACCTGCCGCGCCGCACCGCACCGCATCGCTATGCTTTTCTCACTTTGTAAACATTTAATGCCATTGTATTCAGTTTCCGCTCGCCAAAGCGTCGTAAATATAGTATCAAATATAATAAAAATATGACAAAACTTGCTCATAACACTATATCAAAAGTAAGTTAACTTTTCGTGTGAAAAAGTTGCAAACCTTCACAGAGTAAGAACCCAGTGCTTGCGGCGACGGCCTGGAGCCCTGGAACGTCGGCGATGACGGTATCACGTCAATCGCACAGAGACAAGCTACGGCACTCAACTATTCACTGGCAAACATCTCAATCCTCCGATCTCGCGGAGCAACTCAAAGTTTATCAACAGCGGCCCACGGCACACTCACGAAACTTACGGCGGCACGGAATCGTCCGCGGCGATCAGACGGCGAGGGAGCGCGGGCCCTTCGCGGACGCGCCGTCGACACCGAGCACTGCGGGCACAGCACGACGCGACGCGGGGTGGTGAGGGTCGCGGGGCGGGGGGCGCATCGCGGGACACGTGCGGCGGACGCGGGCGGCCCGGGACACTGCCGCCGGCGCCGCGCACGCCCGCGCACCCCGCCCCCCGCACTACACCCCGCGGGGTTGCGCGCGCACGCGACGCCCCGCGCGCCCCGCACACCACCAACGATCGCCCTCGAGCCTCCGAGCATTTTTACATCTGCACTGTTGTGACATTGAAATTCAATTTTCGATTGAGCGGCCTTCGACGACGTGGCGGCGCGAGCTTCGAATGAGTTCCGGAATCGTGTTCCGGTTTCGTATTTGAATAACGAGAATCGGAATTTTTGTCGAAATTATTCGATTCGACGAGGGTTTCCTTTGTTGAGCGCCGATAATTATTTTGGAAATTTATTGATATGCCACCGATTCCCCGATAACGATTATTGATAGATGCCGATACTGAATTGAATTCCGAGGAGCCTAGTTCGTGTTACAGGCGTGTATTTGCAGGAGCGCGTAAAGACGATTTATTGCCGAATTTGTCCCGCCGACGAATAACTAAGTTAGCATAACTCTCTCTCTTACCGTAAATAATAAATTGGGGATCCAATATCGCATATATTAACACGTAAACTAATACAGTTGCAATAAACAATGTTCGTATTTTATTGACAAAGTTTGAAACGCGAGCGAGATAAAGCGCCGGGGGCAAACTTCATACGTGCGAAAAAAGTTGTAGCAGCGAGCCGTAGCGCGGGTCTCGTAGCGTGACGTCGCCTGTCGTAGCGGTCCGTCGTAGCGCGAGTCGTAGCACGGCGCGATAATCCGTAGCCGCCGCCAACAAACACATTGGAATTTAATTTCGCGAGTTTCTTTTCTGCGATTGGTTATTGTATGGATCTGCGGATTCCGTCAATCGCTCGCGGAACGATTACGCGTCATTTTTTCATGCACTTTGTGGAGAAGTTGAGCTTCGAAAGATTCGAGTGTAACAGAACAGGCGTGCGAGGGGGTGAGGTCGGTTCGCGCGGGGCGGAACGAGGGGGGGTTTCTCTCAGTACTCGAGTGCTTTTCAATTCAACTCTATTGTTACGTAATTGCGGGTACAATGAAAACCATATATTTCCCTCAATTATTTTTGCTTGGGATGTCAGGGTCGGCCGTTAGGTATGTAATGTATGGAATGTATGAACGCGGTAATTTGTTCGCATTCACTTTTACGGTATTGACGATTGGTGCTGATTATCGGTTTATGGTTGTATCGAGTGATTGAGGGGAAGTAATCGAAATGTCGATGATACGGAAATTGGCTGATTAAACAATTCAGGATAATGGGAATGAAATAATGCGTGTGTTTGTATTCAACAGTCAGCAGTTTTTTGTTGATTCTAGGATCATACAACAGTTTGGTGTTATTTATCACTGTTTCGTTGCTGCGATAGTGCAGGTGACCGCTCAACGGTCAGGCAACTGAAATTTCTGTTACGAAAATTCTCATTATCAACTTGTAAACCCAATAGATGCCGATAGTTATAGATGCACATGAAAGTGCATGGTTGTCGTAGTGGTTAAAGTGGACGCCTCGCTGCTTTCAACTGCGCTGGTGATGTGGGTTCGATTCCTACACAGAAGATATCTTTGTGGGATCTGCAAAGATTTGTTCTGCCTCTGGGTGTGCTTTGTGTGTATTTGTGGACAACCCCGCGACGCAATATTTCGCACCGTCGTTTTTAAAACTAAAAATAATAATAAAAGAAAGATACGACAGATGAAATATCGATACGCTTGATACGTGTGTAATGCGGGCATGGTTTTATATTTGAACGAAAGTTCTCATAACAGTTTATAGTTAAAAATCATGTCCGCTAGATGGCAAAAGCTGTCTATTCAATGAAATGTAATCACCAAACATAAAATTTTAAAATAGTGAGGTGTAAAATATCAGACTAGATGTGATTATCACGAGAATTAAGGCCAAAATACCTGAGACTATTAAACCAAAAGGACTAGTCTTGGTCAGGCGTTGCGTCTGCCGCTCACAAAAATAGAAATAAACTGCTCTTGTACGTTATATAAAACTATTGGTCAAAACATAGATGCACGAAACCTTCTACCTCCTCGCTCCTCCGCGAGTATAGTCCGACTTTTTGGATTGATATTTCTTCTTGATATTGATTATGAGCTGTTTGCAAAATACACGTGTCTGTAGCTAGCACGCTTGCATACCAAATCCTTGCACGTGCCACCTTTTGTCATGCGTATACAATAATAAAGAAGCTGCGAATGGCCAAGCGGGAGACCGTAGGATGCTAAGTCAAAGGTCTCGGGTTCGAACCCACGGCATACACCTCTGTCAAGAATTCGTTAAGATTTCACTTTTCGAAGATATGTGTGTATTTGTCATATAAATTATCACCCGCTAACGGTGAAGGAAACATCGTGAGGAAACCTGCATGCCTGAGAGTGCCTAAAAAGTGCTCGAGGGTGTATGAAGTCCTGCAATCCGCACTTGGCCAGCGTGGTTACTATGGCCTAATCCTTCTCATTATGAGAAGAGACTGAAGCCCAGCAGTGGGACTTGTATTTGATACAGGGCTGTTATTATTATACAATATCTTAGATACCTTTAACTTAAATACAATGCCGTACAATCTACTTGCATGCCAGTTACAGGCAAGTGTGCCAATTACATGCTTGTGTGTTTTGGCCTTTATTGTCTAAAATAAAATCATTGATAATCTTCTTAATAATTCCGTCAGGAAATTGACAATAACAGCACGAAGTTGGAATTGTGCCCGGTGGATGGCGTTAGGCTCACCCCCTATCCCTAGGGATCTAAACATAACAGGTGAAATTTCGGCGTTGTACACCTCCGCCACACTCTTCTGGTTAATATAGGCGTGATGTTATGTTATGTGTGTGCAATCATTGATTTCCATTGCTGACGGCAAATGCAATTTTCAAATGGTTATTGAAAATAGATACTCGTTGTGACATAAACAGTATCAAAACTATTACACATTTTCATCATTATTCATATCAAATCAGAAGGCTTTACTTCGTTTTTAAGCATGTACAAAAACGTGTTAGTACGTACGAGTGTAAAATATTATGATACATGAAAAAAAACATCTGGTACATATTCATAAGATGCACATCGGAGAGACGATCACAGCGATTGCAAAACAAACAACAAACTTTTACTATTTCTCCGTCTTACGAATGCTGTTCAGTTTGCAACGTATTCTGCATGGAATTTTCTTTATCATAGGTACTACACTCAACATTACACCAATTTATTATCCCAAACGGTGTGGCAGATGTGTATAATACCCATACTTCACCTGTTATATTTAAGTCCTAGCCCTAGCGATACAGAGTGAGCCTGACGCCGTCCAACGGGCACCATTCCAACTCCATGCTGATTATTGAGAATTTGTTGATGGAATAATCCCAAGAAAAGTTTTTGCCCGACCCAAGAGGTATTTTTTCCTAAAGATCTATTTTAATTGGATTTAATTTTGATGAAACTTTGCTTGCAAGTAGTTTATAGCCTCTAGAAGTCTAGATAACAATTATAAACCATATTTTATTGGCATTAAATATCACAAGAGTTAAAAAGAATCCGCACCGCAATGCGAAGGAAAAAAGCTAACCGCATACTGCGTGCGTAGCCTGAGATATACATGAATAAAAATAACAAGATCTGCCGAAAATAGCAGCACAAAACAAAAGAAACGTGTATGATACCTGTTCCTTTATAAGCATCTGAAGCGTAACACGTAATGTAATTTGTATATTCTCGATAAACAGCTCGCTATCTTCGGGTAAATATCCAACGAAACAAGAGAAGTTCATTTTATTTTTCATCTGCTGTTTATTTCGATGACGATATGATTTATGTTCGAATTTTATGGTTTTTGCAACCGACTTCTTAGAAAGTAAATCTGTTTCGCCCGTATGCTGTACCTAAGGTATGCACATGTACTATCAGGGTAATTGATTCATGACCAATTCATGACATTGATTATGTTTTAATGATATGAATTGATGTGTCAAGCGACTTAAGACTTTGATGTTTTCACTATGCAATATTAAGGTGGATCATGAATCTTATAGTCGCATAGTACGTTATTTTTGAGTAATAGATAATGGTTTAAAGAAATGTTTAAAGGTAATATTAAAAACTTCAAGATCAAGAACGTTTTTAGGAGCCAAGAAAGCTTTGCTATATTTATAACTTAGTTTTTTAAGCATACAACCTTCAAGATGGCAAAAATTTTCTGCCCCGCGTTTCCAAACCTCGTCTCTTGTAAGCTTTTAACTTGTCAAAAATGACACGGCTAAATCATTCAAAGGAGAAACTGGACTCCAATGTTTTGTACAATCAGAGAATCAGGAATATTGGAAGCCCTAGCCTTTGTTTGAAATATATCAAAATATTACTTGTCCTTTATTTATGATATTAAAATAACGGTTCAGTTTGTAACATTAATTACAAAATTTCATCTACGATAAGGAAGTTTTCTTGTATTAGTATTTTAATATACCTACAATTTTATCATACATTCATAGTGGGATTTATTGAAAGAAACTATTTTATCAGTTATCACTTTTGAATATATATTGTTAAATAATATTGATTTTAATATTAAAATGCTCTACGATTCAATTGCTAAAAAGTAGGAAACCAAGTTACTGATTTTATAATTACACGATTTTTGAAATATTTTTGTCTTAACGGGTAACTTTGCGTCAGTTTAGGACATAAATATCTCGAGCAGTCAACGTGTTCCAACTACTTATATACAGCATGGTTCTCAAATCAAATTTTAAAGTAAATAGCTGTCCAAGAGAAAGTTTATTAGTAAGGCGATTTCATAATATTGACGGAGCAACGGCGCGACGTCAGTTACCCCAACAATAACACTAACTTATTTAAACTTTGGCAAATTCTATTAAAAACTTATCTCCCGTCAGAACGGAGTTCCTTTCGGCTTAAATAAATTTCAAAAGGGAATAAAATAAACATGGGGCTGTCCGTCACGTAGGATTAGTCTGTGCGGCCGCTGTGCCTCGCGTCGCCTCGCATCGCGCCTCCGCGGAGATTAGCGAATGAAAACGTTCCCGTAACCGACGCTGCTGATTTTTTATTGAGTGAAGCGAGCGCCTCCTAGCCTCGAAGCCTCGATCACTTCGCCCCCGCACCGCTCCTTGCGTACCCCACCCCCTCGCACGCCCTGCCGCACCCCCGGGACGGACTCGAGGAATACTTTAAAAAACAATCCGACTACAATTGGAACTTTGAACAAGTTCGAGCTCCGAGGAAATCAAGACTTGCCAACTTTTTGTTTTATTGGTCAATTTGTTTCGGAAATATTAAACGTTCTTCTATCCACCGTTCATTATCTGCGGCGACGGTTGCGGGGGAGGAGACGTATCGGGGGTGAGGGAGCAGACGACGCTGATTACAATAAGACTTGTTCGTCTTTTGTTAAACAACACGCGGCTCGCCGTCCCGAGCTCCGTCTCATACAACATATAGATGTATTATCTTCCACTCCTTAATTAGAATTCCGCTCTAGTTAAGTTGTTACGTACGCGGCGGGAAACTTTTGTGAAACTTCCTATGTACATGTGTAATTAAAATTGCGCATCGGGAAAAGTGTGGGCATAAAAACTTCCTAGAAATTACCGCCGACGGCGATGCTAGAATATTATAAAGTCATTACGGGCGCTGCGGCGTCTATTCAGGCCGGTGTCTTTGTTGCATAGGTAACGCCACAAAGACGTGCAGCAAATTTTAATTGGCACTTCATTTAGTATGATCGGGCGATTGTGCAGCGCCGCAGCCGCACAATGCCGGGGCAAATAGACCGACCATATGAATGAGTAAACGGTCTTCCAATTACTCAAAGACCGGCCGCAAACTTAAATTAACTGGATCGAGCCGTGAGCGAGACGTTCAATGGAAGTGGGTGAAGCATGCCCCGCGGCCGACAGCACGGAACAATCGCACAGCCTGCTGCGACGACCCCCGGCCCTCGTACCCCCGTCGATACACATTGAAAGCAGCAGTTAGCGGATAACGCGATGCGTCGCACGGTGGTCCAAAAACGGCGATTCATAGACATTGACATCAAAGCACGGTTGAGGTTTCTTTCATAATTTATATTGATATAGCTTGTCAAAATTAATTAAAGCAAGAACGGCTAATCAAAGATAGACAGACAAAGAGGAAACATTATAAAGTATGAATAAAATAGCCATAGCAGCCCTGTAACTAATAAATATCCCACTACTGGGTTTGGGCCTTTTCTTATGATGAAAAAGGATTTGTCATATTCACGCTGGCCAAGAATAAGTGTGCGGAATGACAAATATGAAAATTAATAAATAATTGTGTATTTCATAGCATTCTTACTAAGTTTTTTTTTAATGTTTTGTAGTTTCAAATATTTATAGTTTTCCTCTCTTTTTTTTTTTTTATTATTTATTAACATTTACAAAAGCCATCTTAAAAAAAAAATTACATCTTAATGCGCTGCTAAAAACCACAGAGGTTTGCCTGCAGCGCAATTTTATCTGCAGTCTAGTACAGCAGTCGTAAAGGCTATTAAAAAAAAATATTACAATTCTAGTAGATAACATTACATTATTAACTTAGGTACAACAATATTTTATTTTCTTATATTGTTACTTAAGAGCTACTAATAACAAATTAGTAACCAACTGACTAGTGCAAGTTTTGCTGACACGTACCACGTTGAATATTTTAAAAACAGCATTTTAAGCGTCACCTTATGACATAAAAAATCACAATAAAATAAAAAAAAACTTAAATCATACTTTGTTTTCAATGTCTATGAAAGGTCAATTTCACACCACAGTGCGTCGTTGTCGTAATAAGTTTAGCGTCGCCGCCAGCAGAGGGTTAAGCCGCTGCTTCTAAAGATATTACGAACAGATTTTAATTGCCGATGGTCATCTTGCACGGGATTACCGATAACTCGATATATTTAAACATTGGATGTTTGAGGCACGAACCTTACTCTTACTGCCTCGATGGTCTAGTGGTTAGCGTATGCGCCTCTCACCATGAGGTCTCGGGTTGGATTCCCAGGTCAGTTAAAGTGTTATTTGTGAACTTTTTGTCAGGATGGCGATAGGCTCACCACCTATCCCATAGGACCTAAGCATAACAGGTGAAATGTGGGGAGTTGTACACCTCTGCCATACCCTTCTAGGTTAAATAAGCGTGATTTAATGTTATATTTCTATCAGAAGATTTTCGATCACAACCTGTAGATGATGAAAGGCTTACCCCATCACATGAGATTTAAAACATCACTAAAGTGTAAGTTTAAAACATCTAAAAACCACTCTAGATAATGAGGACGTAATGTTATTGTATGTGTGTATTATATATTTAAACATCTAATATTTCTAGGCAAATTTTAATATTAAAATGAACCTAACGCTACGTGGCTTACGTGAAATTGAAAAAAGCCGAAACAAAATCGATTCGATTGAAACTAAAAAAGTACGCACAGCCGACAGCCGGTCACTGATCGCAGATGTAATAATAAAAAGACAGATTAAAGGGCAATTTCCATATTCCACGAGATAACGCCGCTGAATATGCATGCGGTTTATTGAAATAAGTCACTAAAATAACTTTTAGGTACGCGGTCAGCAAAAAGGATTTTTAATTTTTCTAAATAAGTTTGCTCCTCGCTTCAGCATTTTGCAGCGTTTCCAATAATAGTGGCGGTATTGGCGGATATTTTTAAAATGTTTGCGAGTAGAATTTTGGATGAGCGAAAATATTTTACATGGTGATTGCTGTTACGCTTATCACTTCTGAACCTCATCGATATAATCTAATAGTCAGCTCTGCACCCAAGTTGGCCGCTGCCAGGAAAACTTAGCGAGGTGGGGTTATGCAGACATCGCTGATTGCGATTGCGGTGCCAGTCCCCAAACGATGACTCACCTTATTACATGCCCTTTATGTCCTACCACCTGTACCATAGACGACCAGTGGGGCGCCAGCGATAATGCCGTTCTGGTGGCAAATTTTTGGTCCAACAAAATTTTAATATTATGCAGTAATAAATTTTCTTTAAATTTAAATTTAAATATAATGCAATATTATCCATTTGTTTTCCATTGACACGCAAAGAAGATCTAATAGTTATTTGTGCAACAAGTTTTATAAGTAAGTTTGTTTTTGTTTTAAAAGGTTCTATAGTAACCGTAGCAAGTGATTCTAGTTTGGAATCTTGAGCGTATCATCATCATCATCATCAAATAAAATTGATCTCGAGTTAAAAATTCAACTTTTAACCTCAGCAGCTCCAAGAGGCAAAAACAGTGAGCTAATTTCGATTTTGATTTAAACGTGACTCGAAGCGAAAAAGAGTTTTGCTCACTGTTTTTACACAACAATGTACGCCTTTCCTACTCAAATATTAAAAGAAAACGTTAAAAGACCCAAAAAATATATTTTTGCAGCACTTCCTACCTTGAATACAAACAAATATCCTTACTCCATTGATATCCATATTTGATTTTTGATTAATTACCTTACATATAACTCATCAAGTTATCGTACCCCGTTTGGATACGAATGGTGTTAGAGTTTCATTTTATGATTAACTGCGCGATTGGAACTGTTCGCCTATCGGATGTAAGAACAGACCCAGAAACCTACAGCAAAGCGAAGAACTGCGCTACTTTTATGATATTAGTAGTATTTAGAGTATCATAAACACAGCATATACACTACAGGGAGACAATCTTAAATATAAATAAAATCTATGATATGAATGAAATGAAAATATATTTATCCCTTAGACTTCAAAAAGCACTTATAATCGTCAGACAAAAATAATTCTACTCTAAATTCGCGGAGCTTAAACTTACATTTATCAATCATCACAATATCTTGAATGTGAAAGTGAGTGTAAGTGCCTGTGAAAGATAATGAAACACCATATTGCAATCCTCACTGTCAGCCAGTAGCATTCCATGCAAACGATCATAAACTTGAGCAGTGCTCAGCGACCGCTTCGTGAGTCTTGACGATTTGTGAATTTCGGTCACAAATGCCGTCTTTAAAAAGCTTTGACTGTGCTTATTTTGAGTGTAATTGATTTCAATGCACAATTCTAAAGTATAAAAAAAAACAAAAAACTTATTTTTTTAAATTGTAAAATACATAATAATAAATAAAAGTAATTAAGTAATCAAAATTAAAAATTACAAACCACAACTAAAAAGAAAATATGAAAACAGAAAAGTTAGTATTAAACTATATAATATAACTTGAGTATTTTTCACTATGAATGTATATACTATTAAAAAAAAAATTATAAAACACAATATTAAATTAAGGGGGAATCCACTTAAGGACATAGGCCTCCTCCGTCGCATGCCAGTCGTGTCTATTTAGGGCTTTGGTAGTCCACGTTAAGTAGCAACGGTGTAACCTAAAAAACAAAAATAATAGGATGAAAAACATATCTAAATATAAATTGCAACGCTCACTATCGATCATTGTATTGTTCGATCGGCAAACGATCACAACCTCAGGCAGTGTTGAGCGACCGCACTGTGGTCTGAAGCTAGACAGTTTCGTGACTAACTTCGCTCACAGCTGCCGTCTCTGCGATGGTTGAGCTTATTTGGAGTGTATTTGGTGTATTTTAACCATTGACTTGGGTTAAAAACAAATACTTCTTAAATAGTAAATTTTAAAAACTAATCCACAACATAACTATAAGACGTATAAACGCATATAAAGGATTTTTTCACCGTTTTTTTTTAAACTATATGTAATTGCTATAATTGTTAAGTGTCAAATCTACCAGAGTTGATACGTAAACTTCTAACTCATATATTTAAATAACCGAACAATTCAATTATATTAGTAGTTCAAATTCTCCATTACATCAAAAAAGACATCTTTAAAATATAACAAGTCCGTAGTACAAAAAATCTTCACCTTTCATTCCCGAAATTCTCAAACAATTTTCCTTAAATTTTATCGCAGACTTTTTTACATATTTAAAATAATAAGGAAGCCTACAACATTTTTCACAGCTTTGCCTTTGAGAAATGTTTTGTAAAGCCTCTGCTCTATGGCGAAGTGAGAAATGCTCTTCCATTACCGTGATTAAACTTATGTTGTTTTAAGTCGGGTGTTTATTGCGCTCGAACTAGATTTATTTCAAGACCTAGCTTTAAATAAATGAACAAGCTTACAAAGTGAAAATTCACTTTGCTGCCTTCAGAAACACTTTTACATTTTGTTGCTAAATCATTCAAGAGGAGCTCGTGGCTAAGTCGAAGCCGCGCCGGTCGATCGATCTTGTAGGTTAAGCAATGCTTACCGCGGTCAGCCGTGAATGGGTGACCATCTTTAACATAACAAAATTTGTTCCGTGCCTCGGCGAGCACGTTAAGCCATCGGTTCCGGTTGCCATTCGAACATCAATAGCAGTCGTTACGGGTAGACAGAGGCCAGAAAGTCTGACAACTAATCTATCAATCTAACTATCTTATTACCTCATACTGGGTTGTGGAGGTAAGATGGCTTAGCTGAGTTAGGAACTTAGAACTTTCAACTGCCTTGTTGGTTGGCGTATGCACCTCTCACAGCGAGTTCTCGGGTTGGACAAAGTGTTATTTGTGAACTTTCTGTCGGGCAATTCACAATAGCAGCACGGAGTTGGAATAGTGTCCGGTGGATGGCGATAGGCTCAAAACCAATCCCATGGGACCTAAACATAACAGATGACATGTGCGTGTAGTACAACTCTGCCATACCCTTCTGGGTAATATAGGCGTGATGTTATGAGTTAGAACTTTTACAAGTTATTATCATTGAACAATTTACTGCAATCGTTTGCCATGAAATGAATATGAAAATGCATTAATTGCCTCAGATATCGTTGTTGCGTTTCATAAGTACACTAAAATTCCAATTTGATAATAAATAAAGCTTAATATAAATCCATCTAACAATAGAATGACGTAAGCTCACCTATAAATAACGTCTCTTTCCACGTGAATAAATCCCGATCACACTCTATTAAGTCACTTAAGATAAATCATTTAGATTTAAAACATCGACGTATCGCCGTGGAACGGAGCGTCGACCGACGATCCAACACAAACAAAAGATATTACTTTTATCTCTTTCTATCAAAGGGTGGAGTTTGATTATCTTTATTTTATTGGAACATTGACGGCCTATTAATTATCTCACTGGCGATTATAAATGCTATTCGGTTGAATAATGCTTTTGAGAGGGCTGAGGTGCCGTACAAAAGTTTGTAAGAACGGGAATTAATTTTAATGTGGTTGCTATTTTTGGGGTAACTCATGATCAAATAAGTTATTGGCGATATATGAGTATTTCGACTACATTACGTTTTGACAAAGAACACTGTTTTTGTTTTGGTATTTATTTTTGTCATCATCTCTTTTTTAGTGTTCCGTAGTACCTGCAAAGAATCCTTATAGTTTCGTCATGTCCATCTGTATGTATGTCTGTCCGAGGCGTAGCGTTGAAACTGTTAGTGCTAGAAAGCTTAAAATTTGCATGAATATGAATGTTAAGTGGGCATGATTTTTTCTGTCGCGGTTCCTTAGACTTCACAAAGCACTTACAATCGTCATACAAAAATAATCCTCCTCCCCCCTCTCTACATGCTTAGCCGTTAGTTAAAATATTGGGTTGTTTGTGTAATGAACTTTCAAGAAAACTATAATTAATTGAAGAGTAATTGGGGCTGAAGTGTAAACCTTCGAATATTTCGTAGAAAATACAAAGGTCTTTATTAAATTTAAATAATGACTTCAACGTTAATGTTTTATATAGATATTTAACTCTATTGCGCATGGCCCGACACGCACTTTGCTGATTTTTATAGATAATGGTACGGAACCCTTCGCGCGAGAGTCTGACTCGCACTTGGCTGATTATTTCTATTTTTATTTTTTTCACATTTCACTTTCTAATAAACATTGCAGACGAATGACATGATTACATTATTCAATGTTTTAAGAAGAGTGACTGCCATTTAACTTCAAAACCCGGAATGGTCACCCAACCACAAACTGACTGCATAAAACCACCCAGTGGTCGACCCATCCACGATATTGAAATCATCATCATCATAAATCCTTTTTTAATTAACGCATCAGTGTACACTCACCCTAATGTGTATCAATGTTTGTGACGTCATTAAGTCGTTCGGCAAAGAGAAGCTGGTTTCCGCACACGTGGGTGTCGTCGTTAACGCCGTGTAATCTCTGTATATAATGTCAAGTACTATCTATTAATATCCTAAATAATGCGAGCCGACCTAAAACGGATTTGTCCGTATTAGTTTTGGCAGAGTTTAAGCAAAAGTGCCTTTGCTTCTAAGTACTTATGCGATAAATTAAGATCCTTCGTAATTTATTATTATTTTCGAAGTAGGAGTATCTACAGTGAGAATAAAACAAAATGGAAGTTGTGTTTTGTTGATTTTCGCATAAATAAAATTCACTCAGACTCAGATTTAACAGTCTTACAAAGGTTCTTAGCTACCGTTTTAGGTATATTAAACCAAAAGAAATAATACTATTACAAAATATTCTCGACCGATAAAAATACACAAAGAAATAAGTATTATTTCAAGAAATTGGTAAAAGGAACAAGGATATAGGCCTAGTTCTTGTAAATTAATAAAACAATAATTTATAAAATTAATAAAAGAAGACTTCTTAGACGAGAAATTAAAAAAAGCTAAAAGGCCGTCTGCACATTTGTGTATTGACTTGACCTGAATTCAGAAATTACAGAACAGAATCTGTGATGTTGTACCTTTGGGAACTTTAAAATCTCGTAACTTTCCAGAGCTTTGCAAAAACGTATGACTAGAATAATTTGGACGGCTGCCACTAGTAAATTAGTTCCGATGGAAACAGGCGAGGCGCTCATAAATCTAATGTTAATGAATAGCGAAGGGTTGAAAAGTTAAAACTACTATTTGAAATAGGTAACTTTGAGGTTTTATTATTTGGATGAAGGGCAACTGAGATTTATCAAAACGGAAAGAAGCACGTCTCAGCAATTTATTGATACAGCCTTATGATACGAGACTAGAATAAAAGTGTTGTGTTTTGAAAACTCTCTCATACATTTCAGTACTATTATTCATAATGTATAGGTACTATGTACGTTAACATTGTCATTATTTGCTTATAATATCATAATTTAGTGATTATTATTGTAATTGCCATCAATTTCAAGTTATATTTGTACCAATGACCATTATTAGTTTTGTTTATAGTAAAAACTATTATTTCACTAATTTATTAATGATTTCAATGATGTCTCAAAACCATATTATAAAATTAAAGAAATAAAAAACACATAACGAATTAATTGTCAACATAAAACAAAATGAAAGTGAATTTTACGACAAATTCGGCAAGAGTTTATGGTGCGTCGCCCCATAACGTAGAAATGATATTGCAGCAAATAAATGCATGGCTTTGTCTTATTGCTTTCTCTAAAATAATATATTACCCGTATACTTCACCTAATACCACGCAAAAAGCACGTTAATTTATGTGCTAATGCCTTTTGACGTATTTTGTTGTCGTTTTGACGCTTGTCACAAAGTTTAAATTTTTATAATTTAATATTTACGATTCTAACATTTAAAAATGATACCGAGAAAACGCTCGCTGCTTACAATTGTTCATTTACTTGGGTTAAGTATGGGGAAGCAATACCTGAAGATATGGCCAAATTGAAGTGAATGAGTAATATGTAGCTATCCTCCTCAATTTAACATCCCCTAACATTGAGATACAGTGGTTTGCAATTCAATGTAATTGGCTCAAAGGAAATCAGATCTTAATAATAATTATGTCAACAAGAGTTGAAGTGAATGTAAATATTAAGTTGGTAGCTGTATTACATTACTGACTTAACAGTTTCAAAGGAGTTATTGCAACTATTGATTCATCACCTGTTACCTAAAATAAGTAATTTCATTTGCTTTTTCTAAGTCCTTGGACAAAATACTGCAGAGATGAGTTTATGCCGATATTATCATTACATTTTTAAAAGTAAAGTATAATAATATTTATTTCAGTCCAGTAAACATAAACATTTCAACATAAAAGCCACACTATGCAAGCCTGTATCGTGGCTGTCAATAATAATAATTTAACGGTAGACATAGGACGATATAACTTAAACTAATTAACAATCACGTAAAAAATCATTTTTAAAATAATTATAGTGACTTAAAGATGAATTAACAGTAGGAGGGTGAGCTTTTATTCGTTCATGTGAGTGCCTGAGTGTTGTGTGAGTGGGTGTCTGTGTGTTGTGTATGTATTTGATCAAAGCTGAGTTTCAAAATATACAGTCTACATTTTGTTTGAGCTTCTCGAGTTGTGTGTTTCTTAATGTTAGATAATTTTACTATTTTGTCGTAAAGATAGGGGAATCTATAGTTTGAAAACGTTTCGCAAAACGAGGATTTGCATCTCACTACTTAAATTTTGAAATCTCGGTGATTTAGCAAATCATTATAACCCATAGAGTTAAGAATACTTTTGTGAGTGCACGTAATTTCTTTTAAAAGGTAAAGTCGTCGAATGCTTAGTTAATCAGCCTCTTTGTATATTTTGATATCGAATATGTACGTAGGCAGGTAGGTGATAGGTTTTTGTAGCATTACTTTCAGAATAAGTCGTTGAGTTATTTCTAATATAATTAAGTGTGTTGCTGCTGCTCCTCACCATATGCTAATGCTGTATGTAAGGATGGACTGACACAGTGCAATGTAAATGGTCTTGAAGAGATCAATAACAGCTGCGTCTAGAAGTTGTTTTATGACATATATTCATATTATTATTTCCTTGCCCTAGCTGGAAGTGCAATGATTTGGTCTTTAATTGTTAGTTTGTCATCAACAAGTATGCCTTAGTATTTATAGACCGAGGTACAGCAAAATAGCCACACCATCGAAGCCAGGGGCGCTGTCTGAATTTAATATAAACTAGCTTCCGCCCGCGTGGTATGTCAATTAAAAGTAGCCTATATGTTAATCCAGACTATAAGCTACATGTGTGCAAAATTTCATCGAAATCGACCCGGTAGTTTTGGCGTGAAAGAGTAACAAACATCCATCCATACATCCATACTTACAAACTTTCGCCTTTATAATATTAGTAAGGATAAATCTGAGTCTTCACTATTATTTGTAGCCAGTTGGTTTAAAAAAAGAAAGAGTTTAGCGGAGAGTATGCCATGTCAACCCCCAAAAAGTTTGCTAAAAACCTGTTAAAAAAATAAGATTGCACATCTTAAGTTTTTAACAGGTTTTTAGCAAAATATTGACCAACTGAAGCAAAAAAACTTATTACAATTATCAACGATTACTTGTGCGTTTACGTCAGATTTAATTAGATCAGCGGTGTTGTCTATGACATTTACAATTTCCTATTTGATTTATAGTTTTCCAAAGCTATCTAGGTTGGATCATGTATTGTAGTAATTTATCTTTTTAGTAGTCATTTTTAATTTTGCGTAATAAAGATACATAAATGTTTCGGTATCTACTGTATATTAACACATTTTGTGACATTTTCTTTCTTTGGAACTCTAATCCGTTATATATAATTATTGTTTGCACGCAGCTTCCTTCGCGTGGTAGGAATGTCAATAAAAAGTAGGCTTTTTCTTTTCTTAGGTCTTGAACTATCTTCATAAAGATTTTCATTAATATCGATTCAATAGCTTAGCTATAAACAGACAGACAGGCAAGGATAAGTAAGGATTGTGTTATATTATCAATATATCACTATGACGTATGATACTCGACAGCACTAAATCCCACTGCTTCAAACCAAAAATCCAAGCACCGCTTTTGTTTCAAAGGGAATTCTCTGCTCATTGAAGTCCATTTGGAGTTCACATTTTCGTTGATGATTTCAAAGACGTTTGTGTTTATTTGTATGACTAAACAAAAAAAAGTGTTTCTTTTTTAGAACTAACAAGATCGTTTGTTGTAAAACAGATGAGAGAAAATTATGATTGAACGTATTTGTATTAGAACATAATGATGCGATTCAAATTATTAGTATTGTTATTTCAGAATAAATAATGCCATTTACATAATCAAATCAATAAAATCCATTCAATAAAAACTAATCGACAAACTTATCTGTACGTTGTTTAATTCTTAGTAATATGTTCCATACTCATGTGGCATTAAAAATGAGAGATGTGTTATTTAAAAGTAATTTGGCATTTGATAGAGAAACACAAACATTAAAATAAGAACAAAATTTCAAGATTATATCAACCTTTTTTTAAATTTCGATTTAAATGCACCATATTCATAGTAAATTTTTCTCATAATAATTAAAATAAAAAACGGTTGAGATGAAATGTGAGTCAGGGGTGCTAAAACTATAGCTAAGGATATTTATTTTTAACCAATTTAATTTTGCAAACGATGCACGAAATACCCCGAATAAGTATAAATGATAAGGATAAATTTGATAAGAGAACAGCAAAACTAGCTTCGTGCAGAATTTATTTTAAACACTATCTAGAATTCGGTAAAAATAGGATAGAAATTACTGGGTCCATCACTTGAGCAGTTTACTCAATTATAAAACAACAACGACAACTATTATGTAAAAATGTACATTTACATCACGGTACATCTCTGTACATTTTTAGTCAATCTTTTCATAGAAATTTACAGATGACAACACACGACAGTTATAATATATATTTTTATTTCTTTGTATTTTGACATACCTTATATGCATTAATGCATATTATAGCTGCCATGTGTCAAGCCTATTAGTCATAAGAACTTAATAAACCTTTTTAATCTGTAACCTTCGAATCAATGTCAAATGTTACAGAAAACAGTTCGAAATAAATAAAATTCTTTGAAATTATGTTTATTTCACAATACATTGTAGTTTATTTATATTATAGTTTGCTTTGATCGTGATTGTAGTTTTATTTGGTTAGGAAAGACGTGAGCAAACTTTGATTGTATATTATATAACTAACATGAGTTTATTACGCAATGGTCCGTGGAATAATATACTAAGCTATATTTTATGTCTAAATAGGCAGAGCTATTGAATTTGTTTGTTGTTGATTTGTGAACCCTTTGCGAAGTTAACTATAAAACTGAGATATAACCTAGTATAATATTACATCAAATAACACCACGCTTATAATTATTATCCACGTTAAACTTGCAGAGGTGTAAAAACCCCTATTTCACTAGTTTTTGGAACGAATTTCCTCATAGAGCGTTGCGAAAGGGGGCTAGACGGAAAAAAATAAGACCAAAAGTTGTAACGACACAGTTTTGGCTTATGAATGTAACTGTTTAAAGATCTAATTTCTCCTAATTTTGAGAATTAATTCATCAAGCATAGCAATATTCTAAAGATGTATCTCGAACGCTTAGCAGATACAATAAAAAATTAGATAAACTTCCACTTATTTTGGCCGGTGATTTTAACATCAACTTCAGTAATGAAAAATCAAAACCATTGCTACAGTTTCTAAAGGAAGAATTTGATTAAAGAATAAACAATAATCCAGCAGAATCAATAACAAAATATAATACTACCATCGAAGCAGTTTTTTCAAGACATTTAAATAAAATAGAATCCCAAACATATTTTTGCTATTTCAGTTACCACAAGCTAATTATTACTAAAATTGAAGGTACTGATTAAGTTTATATTACATTATATTTGTTAATAATAAACAAATATTATTATAAATTAAAAAAAACAATATATATTACAATTCCTTCACTAATTAATTGAAAGGAACTTCGTTCCATCCGGGTGTCCCTTGACACCTCTCAAGTTTTTTTTAAATGTTCTGTTAAAATAAATATATGGTAAAAACGATGTTTTATTGTTGGGGCATAAATCACAAAGTTTGTGGTGATTATGGTCGCCGGCGAATGAGTCACTGCACCCCTCCCCCTCCCCTTGCGACGCGACGCGGTGCGTTATGTTGCAGTTTATTTATCACAATTCTGGACAGCAACAATTTGTAGTCTGCGTAATTAATTGGCTACATAAACTTTGGGTAAATGTTCTTTTCGGTCACGTTTTGGTATGAATGATACTGATTTTCATTTAAATATTAGAATAAACATCTCAGTTTTTTTAAATTTAATTTAAAGTTATTAGTTTTTAGGTAAGGTAGACCATGGTAAATGATAAATGTGGCTATGGCAATTTTAGATGGCAGACGTACTATACAATACAATAAAGGGTTTTTATTTTCAGAAACCTCTGTCCAATAATTCTTAAAATCAAACAAGGTATAGGTACAAACAAGAACATAACAAAATAAACACACAAAACCCACTCCTAAATCAAAACTATAGCACCTCTCCGAATTGTAATTACAATTCTACAATGTATTTCCGTTCGTCCCTGCATCCTGTTCCTAAAATGTAGGTCTCGAGAAAGGCTTTGGTCGCACTAAAATTGAATTAATCCTTCCATTGCGCTGCGTTCCCGAAGGCCGCAACCCCGACACGGTACAGCGATCTCAAATCTCCTCTGTTACATCCGAATATGAGGAATAAGACTGGACTCTGGACGTCGTGCTTGCAATGGAATTGTAAATTAAAATGTACTATCGAATTTGCTGAATTTTTAATCAAAGTTTTTTGTAGATGTGGCAATCTGAAAAATACTAACTGCTGACTGAAAAAATCATATGATACTATCACATCTGTTATTAAAACTATACTCTTTTTTTTAAATTCAAGAGGTGCATCTGAAGAAATGTAAGTTTAATAATAATAATCTTTGATAACTAACCCTCTTGAAGCTTTTCGGCGATGTCATGGATCAATGTTTGTAATCCGATAGCACTGTATTCCAATGCAACAAAAAAAATAAACCGATAGCACCAAACTTTATTTCTATAAACAGTCTCCTTGCACCCTAATCTAGCACTCTCTGTGTCTGCTCTCCGTTAAATCCACGGCTGATACAATTTATCTGCATTTCTTTTACGAAAATTAGATTTTGTTTCAAAGGGAATTCTCTCTTCATTGAAGTCCATTTGAAGTTCACATTTTTGTTGATGATTTCAAAGACGTTTGTGTTTATTTGTCTGACTAAACAAAAAATGTGTGTTTCTATTTTAAGAAGATCGATACAGAACGAATTCTTTTATTGAAGTGCCTAGAGCGTTGTTTGTAGAAAAGGTTGCAGAAAATTACAATGTAATTTAAATTGTAAGTAGTAGTGGTATTGCAGATTAATAAATAAAATAATATTATTTATGAAATGCTCGTTATTTATAAAGCAAGCACCCACTTATTTAAACGCTTTGTTCTTCTTACTCTTTATTTTCTCTATTCAAGTACATTGACCCTCTTTCAAGAGGAAAAAATCGTGATATTCCCATAGACTTAGGAGCATTATTCAATGGAGACGTACTTTTCTGCATAATATTATATATAAATAAATCTAATAGGATAATATTTTTTTCTTTGGTAAGGACAAAATTAGTTAAAGAACAAATAAAAAGAAAATTGCGCTACTTATCTTTTTAGTTATTGAGAATGAATAACTCTTTGAATCCGTAACCTTTGCAATCAATGTCAAATGTCAAAGAAAATAAAACTCGAAAATAAATAAAATTCTAACAAATATGTTTATTTTACAAGACATTCTAGTAAGCAAGTCATTATTTTCTTTGATAGTAATTGTAGTTTTATTCAGTTAAGAAAAGACGTGAGTCAACTTCTACTGTATATTATATAACTAACATGAGTTTTTACGCAATGATCCGAAGAATAATATATTGCGCTATATTTTATTTCTAAATTGGATGACTGAATTATTGTGTGTATAAAAATAAACGCAGTATTTCGATTTGTAATCCCCAACAAAATTACCTATAAAACTAAACTCTATCGTAGCAAAGTATTATATTATAAAACATCACGTTTATAATACCCAGAAGAGAGGTTGCAGAGGTGTAATAATATGTACATTTCACAAGTTATGTTTCAACATGTTTGCCATACTCAATGTATGGTAAAAACCGAAGTGTTATTGTTGGTGTATAAATAACAAAGTTTGTGGTAATTATGGTCGGCGGTCATGAGTGAATGAGTGACTACACCCCCTCCTCCTCTGTGACACGACGCGGTGCGTTATGTTGCAGTTTATTTATCACAATACTGCACAAGGTACAATATGTAGCGTTATGAATTAATTGACCTATGGATTAATGTTCTTCTCGCTCGTCCATATTGTGATTACGAGATTAGTTCTTAAGAATACTATAAAATTGTTGTGCAATTAATTAACACTGGCAGTGCAGGCGAAATTTGGCTAGAAAGACAGTGCAATGATTTATTGGGCGGCGACCATAAGCTCTACAAACTTTGTGATTTATGTCTCAACAGGAATACATATGTTTTTACCATACTATTATATTATATACTATATATTAATATATTTCAAATAAACATGTGATCAGGACTGTACAGGACACTGGATCAATGACTGACCAGTTCTAAACAATTTATCATAAAGAAGTTTGTTTTGGTAGTGTGTTGATAGTTAGTATTATTCGAAACATTCCTTTGACACTGATATAATTTAACAAAAAAACAGATTCAATCAATTCTACTACAAAGAAAAATAGGTTCATCTTTCTTTATTATTATTCTGAAGTATGCCTTTATATGATTTACGTTAAAAGTACCCTCGAGGCTCCTTCAGTTTATTCACAAGTGCATTCGTGTTTAGGGGAAGTCTGATTAAACGTGACGACGCATTGAATAATGCTGCTCTATCTATAGAAATAGCTCGATTGTTTCATCCCCCTTGAAAGAGGGAGAATACTACTTGAGTACGGCGAAAAATGAGTAAGAAATAAACAGCGTACAGGTAAGTTGGCTCTTGATTTATAAATAACTGTCATACCACAGATAGGATAAATACCCACTCTCAATACTCACGGATCGAAATACCATATTTCTATGGGAAAATGTTTAGAATTATCATTTAAACGCCCATGATTCTCTAAAATAGTTATTCAATAAGAGTTCATTTAGCATTGATTGACTTAAAATGGCACCTCATTTTTTTGTTCAGTCAGATAAATGAACCCAAACGTCTTTGAAATCATCGACGAAAATGTGAACTCCAAATGGACTTCAATGAACAGAGAATTTCCTTTGAAACAAAATCTAATTTTCGTAAAAGAAATGCAGATACAATTGTATTTTGCTTAGATTTTACGAAGAGAAGACATTCGGAGTTAGTTTTATTAGTAGTGAGAGTAGATATAGAATAAGACAACAAACGTAATTTCAAATCCAAGCTTCAAAGAGACGAATATACAATTGCAACGACACCTTTGCAAATGTAATATCAGTAATGTAATACAGCTTTACCAATATTTTATTTGCATTCATCATAACTCTTGACACAATTAAAATAAAATCTGATCTCCTTTGAACCAATTACATTGAATAGCAAGCGACAGTATCTCTTGAGGATAGAGTGTTATCAATGTTAGGGGAGTACCCTCGATTGAAGAAACGATAGCTACATAAATATTCTTGAAAGCAATAAGACAAAGCCATGCATTTATTTGCTGCACTATCGTTTCCACGTTATGGGGCGACGCACCATAAACTCTTGCCGAATTTGTCGTAAAACTCGCTTTCATTTGGTTTATGTTTGGTTTTATTTCACCATGTGTGTTTTGTGACAATTTGTTACGTTGTCGTGAGGACACCGCGGAGTTATGGGATTATATAAGGATACTGTCCTTTTACAAGTGAGTAATCTCGAGCCTACACGTTGTAAAAAAATATGTAAATGTTTACATCTACCAAATTTGCATAATTGTTTCCCTCGGGTTTTATTTAAATAACCTAGTGAAAATATAATTTTACTAGTACAACTTTAAATTGACATTTTGACTTACATCTTGAACTTTTTGAGATAACAATTTGTCTCTCATTTCCGCGCTCATTTTAGCTAGCTATTTCTGGATCTGGTTTAAAACCAGATCCAAAAATAGCGCCCACATTTAAATTCAAAATTTTTCTACGTTATCTAATTCCTTTCGAAATCTTAACTTAGCTGAATAAAATTTATAATCACTAGTAAGATAATTAATAGACCGTCAATGTTCCAATCAAATGAAAATAATCAAACTCCACCATTTAATAGAGATAGATAAAAGTAATATCTTTTGTTTGTGTTGGATCGTCGGTCGACGCTCCGTTTCACGGCGATACGTCGATGTTTTAAATCTAAATGATTTATCTTAAGTGACTTAATAGAGTGTGATCGGTTTATTCACGTGGAAAGAGACGTTATTTATAGGTGAGCTTACGTCATTCTATTGTTAGATCAATTCACATAAGCCTGAGCATAAATCTTTATGACATTATTTTAGTAATAGTTTTGATATTGATAAACTTCAATAATGCATTTAAGAAAGTTTAGTTTCAGAGACGTTACATTAATTTCAGAAAGTTCTTGTGAATATGCTCGAGGGCGGCAGCACCACCGTCTCACCTTTAACCTGCCGCCAAATAGTAGTGCTTCCATTACTGTGTTCCGGTTTGGTGGTGAGATCAGGCCATGAAATTACTGGCACATGAGGCATAACACCGTAGTCCTCAGCTGCAGCGACGCACCTATAATCTGCTTTTGTGGATTGTTGATGTCCATGGGCTGTACTCTACTTACCATCAGGTGGACTACACGTTCGTTCGCAGTGGGCGTATAATAAAAAAAAAAAAATATATATTATACTGAAAATTACACGTCAACGTCAACACTTTGAGAACTAAGTGTCAAATTACCTCATAAAAGGTTTGCTTCCCCGAAATAAGGTAATTTTGCACGACAACAACAAACAAGGGGCAAGATTTTACTTGTTATATTATTTAATGAGTCAAAATAAAAATTAAAAGTGTGCTTTAGAGAAGCACTTTATAGTGCGTAATAGATATTATCAAAGACGATCTAAATTACTAGTATTTAGATCGTCTTTGATATTATGTTTTCTGATGCTTCTGTTTTAGAAAAAAGTTGTACATTTTTTTTTTATTATATTTTAAACATATTTTTCAAAGTAAACTTTTTTTTCTTTCATTATTTTACTAAATAACTTTCACAAACTTCTCAATACTTTTATAAAGGTCTCGTATGATAGGCTTTATTAATTAATTGCTGAGACGTGCTTCTTGCTTTCTTGAAAAATCTCAGTTTCCTTTCGTCCAAATAATTAAACCTATGCGATACGTTTCAAATAGTCCTCTGTTATTAATTTTTTAACCATTCGACCTTTTTATGCTATTAATTAACTTTACATTGATAGCCACCTCGTTCGTTTCCATCGGAACTAATTTACTAGTGGCCGCCGTCCAAATTACTCTAGTCATACATTTTTTGCAATGCGCTGAAAAGTTCCTGAAGGTACAACATCACAAATTCTGTTATGTAATTTGAATTCAGGTCAAGTCAATACACAAACGTACGGACTCACTTTTAGCTTTTTTAATTTCTCGACAAAGAATTCTTCAAAGAGAATCGAAACTTTTTTCAAAGGGTTTTTATTTTATTAATTTACAAGAACTAGGCGTATTTTTTCATCGCGGCAGCTCTTCAGTTACTTAAATATTCTTGTTCCTTTCACCAATTACTTGAAGCATTATTTATTCTATTGTGGATTTTTTATCGGTTGGGAATATTTTGTAATGTTATATTGTTTTTTATCGAAAATATACTTAAGAAGTTAGCTAAAATCGTTAGTATACTTTCTGAACTGTTAAGTCCAGTCAAGTAGACGTTTTGTGCTAAACCAAATAAAACACATACAACTATGCCCCACATTTTTTTCCCTATACGCCCACTTAGTAAGTTTATAATAAATTAGAAAGTTAATTAATCAATTGCATAAGCGCTTAAAAGCAAAAGCACGTTTCCTTATATTCCCAAAACTAATTGGGACAAATTCGTCGTACAGTGTAACTACTGTCATAGATTTTCAAGTGATAACTTAGACCTTCGTACGAAAAGCAGGCGCTTGTAAGCACCGCTTAAACCAGCGATCAATTATCACTTCAGTCTACACTCACTCTTATGTTTATCAATGTTTGTAACGTCATTAAGTCGTTTGATAAAGAGAAAGTGGGTCCCGCACACGTGGGTGTCGTTAACGTCGTGAAATCCTTGTAGATAATGGCAAGCACCATCTATTTATATCCTATATAATATGAGCCAAACTAGAACGGATTTGTCCGAGTAAATTTAGGATTGGAATAATCAACAATAGACATTGCGTCAAGCAGGTAATAGACAAAATAATCCAGGTGGTCCTGCGGAATTTCTAGAGGTAGGACTATAGAGCGACAACAGTGCTAGAGGATGATTATTCTGGTTGTAGTATCGTAGAAATCAAGAAATCAAATAATTTATTTCCATGGGCTCCAAGGGGTGCTTAGTAACTTCCCGTACTGGATTCTGAATCACAATTTGACAGTCGTTTTGCCTGAGATACTGATAGTTAGCTAAATTTATTAGAATATAATTTTAGAAAATACATTCAAGGAGAGAAGTCATAGATTTATCAATCCAACTTTCAAGATCAATAAGTAAATTAATTGCCGAGTTTTTGTGATACATTTCACTCATTCTATTCTATTACGTTTTCCTGTCTTCGAGTTTCTTGTAACACAGTGGGTTTATAAGACGTGAGTGTTGTAATAAACTTTGTTTATATTAATCAAGGAGGGGTGACGAATGGAGTGGTGAGAGGGTGAGGTACGGGGGGCGGGGGCCGGTGCATCTCGCGAGGGTGCACGCTAAATTAAGTTGTCTCCGCGATGTATTGCACACCTCACGGGTGAGATATACAGGGTGTTATGTCAGCTTGCATAGCGGTGAAGGTGAGCTTGAGATATTCAACTCGTTAGGGATTCTTGGTGAAAAGAGTTTGTCAATGGTTTTGTTAGTGGCAAATAAATGTATCGTTAAGACGTATTCGGGCTAATGAAAATGAAGACATAAGAAATACTTAATACAAACTGAATAAACAAGTGTCCATCGGCCGGTAAATGGTTGCCATAAGGCCGTGTTCTTGTGCACTGTAATGAAATTAACAATGTATATTAAGGGTTTCAGAAATAGTATTTTAAGTATCTGAATATGATAGCTGTGAATAGAAATTGGCAGGCTAAAAAAAAACCTAAAAATGACTCAAAATAAGCACATACTCTTCGTCAATTTATTAATTTTATTAGAGTAGGTATATCAGTTATCCATCCCAATTCAAAACAGTTTAAAAAAACAACTTTAATAAATCTATTCAAACTGTAATTCAATTTCAACCAAACTTAAACTTCAGAAATCTATATAATCATGACAAATAAGATACTGTCACTGTTTGCCAACATTCATGAGCTCATCAATTAAACAGCCTGTATATTTACTCCCGTGCATTCATGCCTTGCGATGAACTCGTGCACAAAATATATCAGTGTAATTGCGAGGGTACATCCCCCGGATACTGCCCCTTAACTCTGCCACTCAAAATAGAACGACATTATTCTATCGACTATATCCGATGTCCGATAATCATCATTGCAAGTAAAAGAAAGAGAGACGGAGAGAGATAGAGAACGGTTTAAAGGTGAGTGCCTTGAAACCGTTACTTAAAGATTTAAAAACAGTCATAATTAATTTAAAAAAAAACCTTGAGATCCTATAGCGTTCTTAAACTGAAGTAACCTAGAGAGACAGGGCAATGTCAGCTCCAAACAATTGCTCACCTTCTTTCATGCCCATATGGGGCACCGCCTGCACCACAGACGATCTGTAGAACGCCACTGATGACGCTGTTCTTGTGGCTAAATTCTGAGCAGACAGAATTTTAAAACTAGTTGTTTTTTTTAGTGACACGCAAAGAAGAAAATTTTTAAGACTTTGTTCAAAATTATCTTGAACAAAACACCGTTTAAATATTTTTGTCACAAAGGTAAAGTCTGAGCAAAGTATCAGAGAAATCTAAATACACTCCAGCCTTAGGACACAAATAGTGCGTGAGCAAAAATATATTTGATGGTACTGGCGTCACACACCCTATACTTAAATATCGGAGTAAAAATTGCGAGGGTTATACCCTCAGAATATGCCCCTTCACACTGCCAGTCAAAATAGAACAACACTATTTTTATCGCCGCACCATCACCGGGGCGCGTGCATTTCTCAAATATTTTTCTAATGATATTTTAAGATTCTTACGTTAGTCACGCCGTATTATTCTATAATTAAGAGAGTGTGGACGTTTCTTATGTTTTAATTTTATATTCTTATTTGTTAGTTTCCTGTCAACTATTTCTTTGATGGTGAACAAATTAGTAGGAAGACTCACTTTAAAGTGTCTCAGAATAGTAATGACTTTTATATATCTATACTTATATATTTATTTTATTTTATTTTATTTTAAAACTTAATGTACAATATCGCACATAGGCGGACCATTCTCTACCAGTCAACCTTTGGGTGATGCTGAGAGTGGGGTAGTAGGTGCAAAAGTGGAAGTTTTAATTAAGAGAAGAGCAGAATAATAAAATAATTATGAGTACACATAGGTACTTAACACATACCTATAGATATAATTACACAAATAACCAAATATACAATATTTGAAAATATAAATGACACATATACAATATATACATAATTTAAATACTTAATATACATATATACAATATACTTATACATATTACATATAATAATAACAATGATGAGATGATGCCGCAAATTCTTCAAATAGTAGAGAGCACGGACCCTAACCTTGAACGCATAACGGTTTGTGGACATCCTGATTTCAAGAGGTAGCGCATTCCATAAAAGGACAGACTGGACAAAGAAAGAAGAGCTGAGAAATCCAGAAGTGTGAGAGGGACAGAGAAGGAGAAGATTGTTTGAAGAACGTAAGTTTCTGTCATGGTTGGAGCAGAGATATTGGAAATATGGTGTTAGGTAAGAAGGGGGTGATGGGGAATTTAGAATACAGAAAAGTGTTATTAGTGCGCGCTGATTACGACGTTGTCGTATAGGCAACCAATTTAATTTTAAGCAATATGATGAGACATGGTCATATTTTCTAAGGTTAAAAATGAATCGAATGCAGAATATAATTACAACTAAACGCGTATAATTACAACTGAACGTGAATAATTACAACTGAACGTTTTGGCATGTGTATTTGATGGGGGGTGTAGGATAAGAGAGGATTTATTTCAAAATTCACTTCCTTTGGGGTAGAGGAAGGGTTACTGTATAGCCAATATTACTGGACACAAGAAGCTAACATTTTGCAACTGAGTTTGATGGGCGGGAGTAGGGGAGCACTAAGAGAGGATTTGACCCTGTTTTTTGTCTTTGACCTTGGAAATTGACCCTCCTTCCCATTTCAAAGGCAAAAAGGTGGGTCTGACTTGTATTACAACTTTCAAAGATTGTCGCGCGTCTTAAAATATCATACAAAAAGATGCGCTATTGTTACTATGTTTTAACATCTTATCAAACTATTATGCCGAAATGATAACGAAATCCAGGCAGACGCAATCGCAGGCAACAGCTGATGTTATTACAATAATGCTAAGTATTTTTCGGAATGTTTCTGAAGAAAAAAATAGTCTGCTACGTGAATTTTTATTACATGTTTTTCATTTTGAACTTTCAAAACAAGCTAAAGAATGTTTTTTTAGATGATTTTGTAACGTTATTATAATAATACTTTGAATTCAAGATTTGACCTAAATAAACACATCATGAACTTAGTATTGCTTGAAGCTAAATAAAATCTAGTAATAAAAATATTTATCTTTTCCAATGATTCTACGTTCAGATTTACTGTAAACAATTCTGCCAGTTTATTTAAGACTCGTCTAAAAAAATATATAGAATTATTCAAGTGATTCCTTGAAACACAAACGTTATTTACGTCCTAAATACTTAGTAAGAAATTAGATTACTAGAATAGACATCTAAAAGCCAATTGGATACCTAAAAGCTTCAGTTGAATTTGGCAGCGACCTTTGCCAACTAAAAAGATCAAAATCAAATTCTCCGAAACCGCAACCATCAATACTCTAAAACCTTTCACATTAAACCAATAAACCGTGTTCAAGCCACAATCTAAAAAATAAAGAACATTCCAATTATCCGAGCGTACCTTTCTACGACCGACAATAAAATCCGTAACTTACAAACCGATCCGTCTAAAAAGCAGTCGCAAGCTGTGGCGGTGGTGTTGCCAACTTCTGGATGTCTTTTCTGCTAAATTCTATCTAGAAGTTGCTAGCCAGCTTGGCGTTTCTGAATATTATAATATCAGTTTAATTGATTAAGCAGTTATTTAACCAGTAATATTTATTTTAAAATATATATTGTGTTCAAATAACATTACATATTTAAGATAATGATACATTTTGATTTACCTCCGAAAGTTGTAAAAACTTCGCCAAATATTTTTTCTCAAACTTCACTTAGCTAAAGCAACAAAAAATGTCATACTAAGATAAAAGTCGCCCTTTCTAGCAACAAAGTCGTTAAACTGGCAACACTGTGCGGCGACGAGGTCGGCGGGGACGGGCCACAGCCACCGCACTCGATTGCCCGCAACTCGAACAAAACGCACATCGACATGGGACAAACGCTGTTGACAGTATGTCACACAACTGCTAACTAGTGCGCCGTCCAACTTTATTTTTATTTTTATAAACTCCCCTTTTCATGCCTCGGTTTCAGGAGAGAATAATTAGGGCACGGATTTGTGTCGTGTCGTATGAATACTGAGTTTATTGGATGTTTGATTTTTTATCAATGTTTTGTTATTGGGTGCACTGCGAATTGCGAATGGGAAAATGATTCTTCCTTGAGGTTGTAGTGCACTCAAAGACAAATCAACATTGGAATTTTTCTATTGCGCGACGAATTGAAAACATCTGATTGGCAATAAAATGCCATGGAACAGGGCTAGCAGACACAAAAAAGAAATGATTTGATACCATACTTGTATCTGGTGGTGATGTAGGATACTTACTGACTTACGTCAACGTGGGGACGTTAGATATTTTGAACAAAGTTTCAGAATAAAGTCAAAGAGATTCTAAATAATACCTAACACTGAAAACAAAAAAGTGTGTCAAAAGTCCACGCTTTGTGTCCATGCAAACAAAGTATTGTGTAGATTGTAGGTAATAATACAACAAATCGTCTAACTAGCTTTACGACTGAGAGTCTACGGTTACCACTGTTAATCCTGGCGGCACAGAAGTCATGGGCGTGTCCCACTGCCCCACTTGAAGAGATGTTGTTTTCTTGAAATATATACTAAATTCTGAATAAGAATTATATAGTTCTAGTTTTCTGTCCTTACTGCCCCGTAACATACCATGCCTAGTAAAAACCTTAGAAACTAGAATATATTTTATTCAAGGCGTATTATTTCATAACTCTTCTTCATCAATAGTTACCAAATTCATGATCCAGTATTTATGCGCCTTACAGTCAAGCTCACAAGTATTTTACAAGGATATATTATTGAGTACAGTCGCAGCCACATCTCTATTCAATGTCGTCATTAACATCAAATGTTATCGTATTGTTCCTGTAGCATTGATGCACGGTTATTGCTACTGGATATTGGATCCTTGTTTACGGTTGTGCTTCTCGTGACTAGTTTACGCAATTTCGGCTTCTAATATAATATGCAGGTGTATGAAAAACAGTACCTGACATTTTAGTATATGATTTCTGATTAATACCAACTTTTTTATTTGATTTATTTTCTGGATTGAGAATGTAGGTAATCTAACCAACAACTTCTTATTGGCTGACAAAATAGCCATGGGTAACTGTTTCTCACAAACTTATACTTTAATCACATCTTCTTCAGGGTTAATCATTGTTGGAAATTTCATCTTTAAGTCTACATTTTACAAAAACATTTAGTTCATAACAATAAATAAAATAATAAGGACAGTCTAGCAACAATTGAAAAACCTCAGCAAATAGAAATGTTGTGAAGAAATCGGATACACGCCTTAGAAGGTAGTTTTTGATTTCGCAAAGTTTGAAACAATATTTGCTATTGTGACCGTGAACGGTACTCAACTCAAGCTTGAGCTGATAAAATATTAACTGAGATATCTGAAATAATTTTACCTGTGTCTATTATTTGAAAGAAAACAATACTAAATTTTTGTGAAAGGTGAAAGTTAGTACCAACTTTTTACTAATTAATATTAAAAAGATATATAATATATCTTTTTAATAATAATTATTATTAAAAAGATATATTTCAAGGTGACGACCGGATGGCGGAGTGGGTAGTGTACCTGCCTGCGACGCCGAGGTCGTGGGTTCGATTCCCACTTAAGACAAATCTTTGTGTGCATGAACATGGGGGTTTGTCTTAGTCTGGGTGTTTCTATGTATAATATGTACATATTACAAGCTCTGCTTAGTTTGGGACTAGATGGCGTTGTGTGTGAGTTGTGAAATATTTATTTATTATTTATTTATTATTAAGTTTGAAAACGTGTTTATATTTATAAGTTGGTTTAATTAGTTGTGATATTAAAGGCAAATATTATTTTTCCATATGGATTGCTTAGAACAAGTTTGTTTGTCACGTTGGGGTAGAAAACTGGATGATTGGAGATTGTAGACAACAGTAACACCAACCACCGCCTTAACATCATTTAAATGTTAAGTATAAAAAAGATTTAGTTACCGGTTTTTTATTTGTCTTTTCCATGATTTATAATAAATATATATTTTAAAGTTTTGAAATGTAAAATCAGTAAAGTCTCCTCCTCCTCTCCTCTCCGTGCTATTTTTTTAAAGACTTTTTACTTCCATGTGGTGTGTATTATATAAATCAATACATAATATGCAATTACCGAAGTCTTCGCAATTAATTTTATATAAGCAAAACTTACAACTAATAAAGTTTCAGTGAATATTACAGTTATCCTGTTCCAATATAATTTCAGTCCATTTCAAAATTATTACTCTCTTACAGTAAATTCTAAATTGAGATCGCGTTATAGTAATAAAACGTAGGTTTGGAAAGAAAGATGACCGTAACGAGGATAATATGATTTCCAGAGCTGTTACAGTAAGATCATATTATTATTACGTTTATTACTGATATTAGGTCTGACCCCGTTCTAGTAAAACTTTTAAGTTATTTAACTTAGTTCAGCATATCCTACTCCTACAGCTCAACTGTTTAATGGTGACATTTTTGGCGTTTGGTCTGGATTTTTTTGAAATTTAATATGAGCCTTTCAAAATCTTTTAGACAATAATTATGGCAAAATTTGGTTTTCATCAATAAAGAAAGTTTACTTCAAGTATTATAGTGATGATGGTATCAATCATAAAACTAGTAGTAAGTTAGACCTAGCTGTGTATTGTAATAAGTTGGTCCTTTATACGTTTATAATTGTTCGCCCGACTGACCGATTCATCAACGCGAAGCCTAAACCGCAAGGGCTAAAATCTTGAAAATTTGCTTGTAAGTTCCTAATTCTATAATTCTAACATCGCGTAGAAATGCATTAGCAAGGCATTTTTGGATTTTCTACCCCAAAGGAGATAAAGTAAGGGTTGAACGGTTGTATGGAAGTCTGTCAGGTTTAAAGTTAGAAGCACGAAATTTCCTATAGTTAAATTTAAATAATAATAAATTATTTTTGTAAATTATATTCTCAATAGTGTGATTTTGGGGGTTTAATTTAAAAGTAAGATAACGCAAAAATTAAATAAATGGCACTACTCATATTTTATTACTCGCTGGCACCAAGCAGAATAACGTTGGGCGCGGGAAAAACGCGCGGGTCATTCAGTCTAATAAATTACAAAATTTCATGTCACAGCGTCTGTAATCGAACTTTTCCAAAAGAAAAGCTTGACCGATTCTTATTTCATTTCATGTGTATATTTAGTAGGCATAGCAGGTAGTCTATATATTATACCGCTATGTGAAGGTCGACATATTATTATCACGCGGGCGAAGCTCAGGGCGACAGCAAGTAAAGGAAGTGAAGATTACAATAATTCTTATATAGTTCTTCGTACAGTAAAAGTAAGCACTGTTTATTTATAAATATTCTCATGGAACCGGACTGAATTATTGTAATCTTCACTTCCTTTTAACGCCTCCTTATAATATGTAATTTAGACGTTCTCCCAAGATGACTGTTATAATAAAAGAATATATTTGAATGATATCCCAGGGCACCGATAATGAAGTTACTTGTACAATTTAATGTTTTACCTGCGCGTAAAATGAACACGGCTAAATTATGAGCGACACTTAAAATGTAGCTTAAATATTTACTCTGCCAAGTCCCACTGTGGACACTGATTCTAAATATGAAACCTGAAAAACGTAGCTTATCATGTTACGATACACATCAGCTAAAAATTGAAGTTTTAAGTAAGTCAGATTTCAAGCTTATTAGCTTAGAAATGTTTTTATATAATTGTTGTTCGTTATTTGCTTATAATATTTATTGTGAATTGTGTATGTCATACCTTTGCAAAACTTTTCGGGTAATATAGGTGTGTTGTAAGGTTATTTATATTTACTTATTGTAAACTGAACTGAAACGATATAAATATAAAAATATAAAATATGCTATTAGTACACACAGTAGTAAAAAAAATATAATTAAATTATATATATAAATGAGTCTGTACGTCTTTAACCAAATCTATATTGCATGAAGATCTCTTGTTTTATTTTATTTTGTTTCTATTGAAATAATAGTAAAGTAGAAAAGGTCTTTGTCAAGTTTCGTTATCACGGTTTTGGAAAACCATTAAAAAATGAGCTTCAATAACACAACAAACAAAGTTAAGTTTAAACTTGCATATATCGAATAGTGATTATATCTGCAGTAGTAGCGGCTCCGAAAACTTAATGAGAGAAATGATTTTCTTCTTCTTGTCAGTCCTGATACTATTTATTTATGATTAAATAAAAACAGAACTAAATTTATTTTTATTTAATCACTTATTATGTGGCAGCTGCATTCTCCAAACTTTCTCTTAATTACATTGAAGGTGGCTTCTAGTCTTACTGTTTAAGCTGAATATCAGTATATTACGTGGAACGACTGCAATCACATCTCCACAACCCAATAGAATGCGATGCGATACTCATTGTTAGACAAGTTGTCGAACTTTCTGGCCCCAGTTTACCCGTAACGACTGCCAACCGGGACCGACGGCATAGGCCGACGGCTTATCATGCTCTCCGCGGCACTCTCGTTATGTCAAGATGGTGGCCTATCCACGGCCAACCACGATTAGCATTACTCAACTTGAAAGATCGATCAGTACGCGCAGCTTTGATTTAGCCAAGAGCTCCTCAGATTCTGCTCCTCTAATTATAATATCAGGATATTAATTTAAAAGCAAAATTATTTGATTGACGAGCTATTATTTCCTTTGGGTATACACTCGTAAACAAAAAAAAAGAACACTAATTTACTCAGCATATTTTTATGAACTAACGATAAATACAAAAAAAATAACATTAACTAAAAACTCAACACATTTTATGGAGTGACAAATTTGTAAGCTTTTATTGTCATTTCTATGATTATTTAGTATTGTATATTATAGTATTAAATATCTCTACGTTATATATAGTTAGTAAATATGTTAAAAAACTTCCAAACAATATATATACAAAGAAAAAGTTAAATACTTATACATCTATATTTTTTGTTTGAACCCTGCATTGATGAACTAATGTTTTATTAGCCGTGCAAAAAAAATTACACTTATATTATTTTAGATCACTGCAATCAACTTTACATTCATGTTGCTAATAAAATAATAACACAAAGTTTCAATTAAATATAACAACATAATAATTAATTCTGCGGCTTTGCCCCACCACTCATAACCGTTTAGTTTAACGAGCTAGTCCAGGTTTTTTTATGAAAACCACTAATTTTATTCATATTATCTGCAATAATAAATTGTTTACAGTCGAATTACTACGTAACTAACCATCGGATGGATTAAGAATTTCGCCTATAAAACTGTATTCAAGTGATACAATTGTAATAACATAACTTATACGTATTGATCCTTTTTCCATGGGACAGCAATGTTTATATGGGCCCTATCTTATCATAACATACAACAAAAATAAATGAATGCCAAGATTTACTATGCTATTTAAAAAAAAAAATGCCCCTCTTCTTCAAATGAGGGTTTTATCAGTTTTCTGAATCTTATCAAGGTTTAAGCATAATAATGAATTGTCAAACATTAATTTGGAAGACTTCCTCGAATTCGTTGTTATGACAGCGGGTAATAATTATGTCATAATTCCCAAAAGAGCTGAGTGGAGCTTTCAGCATAACCTAATTCCGCTAATAATAGAACAGTATGTAACAGAAGGTGTTGAATTATTTGCGCGTCCCTTGGTGATACATTACGTTCGCGAGAGGGCGCCGGTATCTTATCCCTCCCTAATTAAAGGGGAATACGTAATCGAGTTTTTGTGCGAATGAAAGCGATAGGTCACTCCCTCGTTCGTTCATTCATGAGTGAAGGAATGAATGTAAATGAATTTATCATTGGGTGTGATCTATGTTACATTCAAATTAATGTTTGACTATGTTTATATTTTGTAGTGTTGATAGGATATTTTTAAGTAATGTTCTTGAAAGTTGTAAAAAAACCGCCAAGTGCGAGACGGACTCGCGCACGAAGGGTTCCATTACCATTATCTATAAAAACGGCGAGAAAATCATGTCTGTTGTATGGTAAGCCCCGTAAATATTTATTTTATATTTGTTTTATTATTTATTTTATATTTGTTTTAAGTAAATATATTACTTAATGTTTTGTGCATATTTCAAACGTCTACCTGTTAATGTTATCGAGCTGAAACGAGCAAAAATTTAGTTAATTAAATTTAGTTATATTCAGTAAATGTTTATTTTGTTCAGGTTTTTGTTAGAGCGGCAACCGTTTTACAACATCTGTAAAAATTTAAACTGTCTAGCTATCACGGGTCATGACACTCATGACATACAGCCTGGTAACAGATGGACAGACGGACAGCGAAGTCTCAGCAATAGGGTTCCGTTCTACCCTTTGGGTACAGAATCCTAAAACGCAATGACCAATTTACAAACATTTGTACTATCCACTTATCACATTAACAACCCATTGAACATACTCACATGATGTCAATATCTGTGCACAACCAGTGCATACAAACTATTTGTCAAATAGACATTTTACAGCCATCCAATGATTAGTGAACAGCCTATGCTGTTCACTAATCATTGGATGGCTGTAACGTCCATACAATGGTAATCTGGCATTGCGGTACAAAAACGTGCTGCGCAACACTCCAGGGAAAACCGGGATTGGGGAAGAGTCGAATTTGAGTTGGACAACTTGAATTAACGAGATGTATGCGAGTGGAACAAAGAAAAGAAATGAAAACCTATTGTTTGGAAATAGAAGCGCTTGATGCTACGTTTTGGTTTTAGTTTTTGCGTTTTCGTAGTCGTTTTATTTTTTCGTAGGAGTTGTTAGTAGTTAAACTTATGTTAAAGGAGCATGCCTACCGTTATGGTTTTTATTTATTTGTTGAACTTTATTTGTCATATATCTAAGTTTATTTGCCAAATCTTACCATAATTTTGTAATGTTAATAAACATAAGGTAATATTTTCTAATCTGTAAAAAAACAATTCATTTCACAGCACCTTATTCACTAACAGTCCAGTAGATATTTAAGAACTTTCAAATAAAACTGTTTCATTTAACTGTTTCTACGTCGCAAATGTATGTCAACTTATATCGGAGAGAACGACGAAATTTGCTAAAGTTTAGATTAAACAAAAAGCAAATACTCCGCCATTGGCATCTAACACATTCGTACACAATTAAAACGTGTCTCAATTCCGTGCATTATTTATTAGATGAGCTACAACATTAGCTAATTAGAGAGGATCGTAAACTCTATGCAAAGAGGTTCATTATTTTCTTTTACGCGCGCCAACGAATCGCCACGGCCAAATTAAAAGGTCACATCTCTAATTTAATTCTTCAAGAGGGTTCAGGTGTACACTTTTATTTGCGACTGTACTTACACACACTTACGTCTGGTTTTAGAGGTTTGTGGCTTTAAGACGCGGCGGGACCTTACCACTTTTATAGTCGTAACGTCCGTCCGACAAATATTGCCCAAGTCATATAAAAATGCTCGCTTTTACGTTTTGCTTAGGTTCGGCCACGTGACCTATCTTTGAATTGAATATAATATTGTATTTTCTAAATTATTAAGTTGTGTGAGTATTTTGTCAAAAAGTTTTCTAATTTAATTTTTTTTTAATAATGAAGGGTTGGTTCCATTTGCTTTGAAGTAGTTATTTTGCTTATTTTACAGCGATTGCAAACGAAAACTTTTTAAAAAGGTTGACATACTTACAGTTTTAAAGACTTTTAGTTCAACAATCTCGCCTTCACTCAATCGGCATTTTAATAAAACAGGAAAAGTATATTGTACGAAATTGCGAGTACAATATTTAACTTAACAATAAAGAGTAGGAGTCAGTAATTTTGGTATATACTCGTGCATCGCTGAATTTTCTTTAAAATACTCCTAAACGGCCGCGAATGGTAATAAAAAATGATAAACTACCCACATTATGTTAATATATTTTTCTTTTACATTCGCTAAGATGGTAGGATAATGGATGCGTAACCCTGAGGGATGTTAATTTGTGCTATATATGTAGTTACTACATGTGGTATGTAGTATGTAGTCACTACATGTAGTAGTAATTCGAGAATAATATTAATTGGTTTGAGTCTGTAGAGACTGGTCACAGATTGACGTAATTAATATCCTATGCCATCATGACTACTTAATTTGATTATTATATGAGTTATTTTTATTCTACGCTGGCTACTAAAATAAGAAGAGTAAGTTAATATTTCGAGGAAAGGACTTCATTTTGGATAAAAGTATGATGAACTGATTCAGTCAACAGTTGAGAGCTTAACCCACGCTTAAATAGAAAAATATCAATATAATTTAGCGAGTATAATAATATATCAAAGAACACCGCTGTAATGTAATTAAATAGTCGAAAAAAACAAGTAAAGTTTTTATGCAGAGGAGACATGTTTATAAATATTATGTCAAAATACTATTATCCAAAAAGTAACATAAATAATTTATTAACAGCTTTATTTACTAACGTCAGCGAGCCGCGACGATTAAGTCCTGGAAAATATTGGCTATAATAAATTGATGAAGGTCGCCTGGGATTTACAACAAGTAGACATTTTCCCAAAGCGCTATATAGGTCTTCTAGTTAATGTTAAATATTTTATAAATAATATTTTACCTAAACCTTTTTCGTGAATATTTTTACCTTAATAATTTGGTAATACGAGACGAATTTCGGTTTTGGAGCTCCAGCGTAGGTATTTAGGTACTGTAACAAAGTACAAAATTTCTATTCTAGAGTTAGTTACAGTAATTTTTTACAAAAAGTAAATAAACATGGTTAATTAAAAAACAAAAAATTAGAGTTACCTTAAAAAAAATGACGGCAATTTTAATTTTTACTACTTTCTACACAACACATTATGCTCTTAAACATTTACGAACAATATACCATAATGACAAAACTAAAAAATACAATATGAAAAGGGTAGTTCAATCTGTTAGTGCTCGTAAATTTGGAAACAAATAGTCATTATGAATCATTTCAATAGGTTTCTACCATAGTCATAATATTTTACCCAAATATAACAGGCAGAAACATGTTTTTTATATCTAAAAATCAATACAACAACTCAGCACTTAAGTCAAGTTATCAATTATACCAGTCGGTTTAAAAGTTTACTTTTTACCTATCATTTTGAACTGATTGCTTTTCCGTGTACAATCAAGCTGGATGACGTCATTCCGTTTGCAATGGAATGACGTGTACAGACGTTATCAGCCACTCTCCAAACATTCCTGAACGAACATGCAAGCAACATGATAATTGCACCGATTCCTACTACCCGATCTACATTACCAAGATATTCTAGGCGAATAACCCAGTTTACTAAGAACTCTACTTTATTTATGAAACAAGGATGATACAGTTCAAGTATTAATGGTTTATTGGTAGTGTGAATATTGTGAGATCTTTGTCCGTGAGTAATATGAAGGCGTGGAAGGGTCTGGTTATAGCGGTTGTATGAGATAATCTGCTGTTGCGACAGGTCGCGGTGTTCAATTCGCAGAGGATTCACTCACTGATTGCGTTTCTCATACTTGAGCTATGATTATCTACAGATCACGGTTCTTGTACAATAAATTGTGATAAACAATAGATAAAGATCGATTTTTAGGGTTCTGTAGTACCTACAAGGAACCCTTATAGTTTCGCCATGTCCGTCTGTCCGTCCGTCTGTCCGAGGCATAGCATAGGACTTTTAAAAACGTTTAGGGGTTGCTAAGACAGTTTTTTGATTTAGAGATCCGTTTGCGAGATAATTAACTTTAAAGAGCAAATTTTTGTTCGAGTAGAGCGTCCCCCCCCCCCCCCTCTAAAAGCTAAACTACTGGATCCCAAAATCTGAAAAAAAATTTGTCGGTAGTACACATAGAAATCTTAATAATAAGGCAATAGAAATGTCAAAGACGCGTGACCTTGTCGCCGCGCATCTGTCAAGTCAAACACAAGTGCGAGTTGAGGAATTGTCGTCTTAATGTCATCGCAAAAAGAATAATTTTGTTTGCAGGAATACAAGCGCATTTGTCTAATCGAACATAAGTGCGAGTTGAGGAATTGTCGTCTTAATGTCATCGCCAAAAAGAATAATTTTGTTTGCAGGAATACAAAAAGTGGTATTTGAAAACCGGCGACATGCGTCCCAGTGTTAAAAGATAGTCGATAGCATTTCTATTGACTAGTTATTAAGATTTCTATGGTAGTACATGTAATGAACTTTAAAGGAAAACTATAGCGGATAAGTTCACTTCATTAGTTCAAGAGGAATAGGGGTCCGAAATGTCAGATGCAGTTACTCAGAATAATTCGTGCAAATTACAAAAACCTTTGAAAGTAATGACTTGTATGAAGATGTTACTTGTTTAATACAGATAGTTAATCCCTTTTAAGTCGAAATATGTTGTTACGACTAGCTACGAAACCCAACTGCGCGTGGTCAGACACGCACTTGGCCGGTTTTAAGAATAATTTTCAACGTTTACGTAAGCAATCATAAAGTTAGTCATATAGTTATAACACTTTTGATTAATTGTTTTTATAATACACGGTCGCATTTTATTTCAATAACTCTTAAACACTGCGCCATAAAAACACATAAATAATAATCGGGTAAAAAAGCCTTTGGGTATTTAATAACATGTTGAAAGTTCGGTACGGTATTCTACAATTTCAGCATTATGTTTATTCTCTTCTTCTTGATATTAGTTTATCGTAAAATGAATATTTGTCTTGGTCGTAGAGTGATTACTCTAGCTTCATCCGATTGTCCCTTTTAGTAAGGGTATTTTAGTTGTACTAACTTTTAGCCTTGAGATTATTGGTATTTTGTTAAAATAACAAAAAAGATAGGTCATAGAAACAACACAATATAATAAATTATGCTATATCTATCTGAAAGACAGACCAAACCAGTTTAAGTGTAAGTAAACTTTTGGTCGTAAAGCCAGTATGACAATTTTTGGCTGCCGTCTACACAATATCTTGCTGTTTAATAATATACCTTGGGGTTCAGACCAAGTTCAAGGAACAGTAAAAGACGAGTTGTCTTTAACTTTTTCTTAAAATAAGTCTAAGCCCAACGCATTTTCAATTGAGATAATCACCAAAGCATGTCGCATCAGCGATTATCTCACACAACCATTGTAACCAGACCCTTCCACTCCTTAATACTACACACGGACAAAGATCTCGCAATCTGTACAGGTCATTCCATTGCAAACGGAATGACGGCATTTCACTTGATTGTACGGGGAAAAGCAATCACTTGAAAATGATAAGTAAAGAGTAAACATTCAAACCGATTACTAGTAAAATTGTTACCTTGACGGGATCTAATACACATGTTATTTCCTGTTTCCACACACTGGGTGAAATGTTATCACCACGATAAAAACCTATTGGAATTATTTAGATGAATTTTTGTTTCACATATTATACAAGCACTAATTATATAAAACTATTTAAATTAATAACAAAATATGACTCTTCATGTAGTCAATAGGAATGGTGACTGATTTATAGATAGTAAAATATAGAATACTTAATCAAAATATAGGCAAACATAAACCAAATGTATGAATTTTTAGTAATATACTATAAATTTAACTCATTTAAAAATCATCCAGTCTCATGGGCGAGTCCATTTTTCAGTACGAAAATTCATAAATTAACAAACAAAATACAGAAGCGTGACGTCACACCATTGTAACCGTTTGTTTGGAGCGTTTGAGCGAGTCTATCTATTAATGTAGATTTAAAATATGTAGTATTATCTCAGGATCATTTTGTAATATCAAAGCACATAATTATTTAAACGATGTTTCTAATATCGAGAGTTGTTTCAATTGTATACGAAAATAAAAATTTGTCATCATGCCTATTATCAAATACCCCGACTTTCTTTTATTTTTAGTATTCATAATGAAATGTTATATTGTTTCGTTTTTCAAAAAATAGACAACGTTATTATTTATTAGGTATTTATTTACCTTTATAATAATTACGCGATTTAGACCCGTTGTCTAATTTTTATTCTATAAAACATATATTGTTTCGTTTTGTAATCTCTTAGGTCATAATATTTCGCGTCGAGGGTACCAACTCAAATCAAAAACTTCGTACATTTTACAGCAATTTTCTACTAAGTTACAGTACCTAAATACCTACGCTGGTTCTTCTAAAACGAAATTCGTTTCGCATTACCAAATCTTTAAGGTAAAAAATATTCGCGATAAAGATTTTAAGTAAAATATTATTTAAAAATATTTTACACTAATGAAGTAGCCTTAACTAGAAGGCCCCTAGGGTAGCTCATATTATAAGCACTTGTTTTGATAAAAATCACAATTTATTGATAAACATTATGAGCTGAGTCTCGACTAGGGGCTATCTTGTCGTAACGAGCGCTCTGGGAAAATGTCTACTCGGTTTGAATCCCAGGCGTCCTTCATAAATTTATGTTAGCCAATATTTTCTAGGTATTAATCGTCGTGGCTCGCTAAAGTAAGTGAATATAGCTGTAAATAGGTTATTTATATTACTTTTAGGAAAATAGTATTTTTACTCAAAATTTCTGAACAATACTGTTGGACATTCTTACTAGTTTTATTCGTCTTTATAACTTTTTAACTTTTTTATACATTACAGTAGTGTTCTTTGTTTTTTATTATTCTCTCTGGATTATAATTCATATGCCTCTAGTTTAGCGTGAGTGAAAATCAAACTCTCAGCTTTGGACTGAATCAGTTCATTATATTTTTTTTCCTCTTATGATTTATTTATTACTCAGGTTAGAATGAAAAAAGTCGAATAATAATAAAATTATGTTGTCATTTTTTCTGGGTGGGATATAAATCACGTCAATCTTTTTAGACTCAAACCAATCAATATAATACACATATTAAAACACAAATTACCACCCCTAAGGGTTACACATCCATTATCCTACCATCTTAGCAAATTTAAAAGAAAATATTGAAAAATAATGTGGGTAGTTTATCATTTTTATTACCGTTTGCGGCCGTTCAGGAGTTTTTTAAAGGAAATCTAGCGATGCACAAGTATACACCAACATTACTGACATCTATTTTTTGAAAAGTTAAATATTGTACTCGCAATTCCATATAGTAAACGTCACCTGCCTTGTTCAAACTCCGATAAAGTGAGGGCAAGATTGTTGAACTACAAGTCTTTAAATTTGTAGAATGTAAGTATGTCGAACCCTTTAAAAGTTTTCGTCCGCAATTGCTGTAAAATAAGCGAAATAACTACTTCAAAGCAAATGGAACCAACCCTGCAATATTCAAAGAAGAAATGAAAGTAGAAAACTCTTTCACAAAATATTAACACAACTTAATAATTTAGAAAACACAGTATTAAATTCGATCTAGAAATAGGTCAAGTGGCTGGCAACCCAGGCGAAACGTAAAAGCGAGCATTTTTATATGACTTGGGCAATATTTTTTGTCGGACGGACGTTACGACCATAAGAGCGGTAAGGTCCCGACGCGTCGTAAAGCCTCGGACCTCTAAAACCAGACGTATGTGTGTGTAAGTACAGTCGCAAATAAAAGTGTACACCTGAATCCTCTTGAAGAATTAAATTAGAGATGTGACCTTTTAATTTGGCCGTGGCGATTCGTTGGCGCGCGTAAAAGAAAATAATGAACCTCTTTGCATAGAGTTTACGATCCTCTCTAATTAGCTAATGTTGTAGCTCATCTAATAAATAATGCACGGAATTGAGACACGTTTTAATTGTGTACGAATGTGTTAGATGCAAATGGCGGAGTATTTGCTTTTTGTTTAATCTAAACTTTAGCAAATTTCGTGGTTCTCTCCGGTTTAAGTTGACATACATTTGCGACGTAGAAAAAGTTAAATGAAACAGTTTTATTTGTATGTTTTTAGTTCTCTTTGTGTTTTTCTGCTAAAATTTTATTTAATTAACTCGTTTTGTGAGTATTTCGACGCTGTGGGATTATTTTATTTTATAAAAGTTTACAAAACTTAAAAAATATTACCTAACGCTACATATTTTTTGCCATTTTTAAAAACTGTTTATCGATTTCATCAATATTTGACATCTGTTGATAATGGTAAGGTTTGGCTTATTAATTTTGACAAGGTAAATGTACATCAAATAAATTGAAACTGTAAAGTAAGGCACGCTAATAAAACATGAATTTAACTAAAAACAACTCAAAGAAAAAATTTAGTGCTGTACAATAATTGAAAACGCAAAAAACTTAAAAGGAAAACGTAGCATCAAGCGCTTCTATTTCCAAACAATAGGTATTCATTTCTTTTCTTTGTTCCACTCTCATACATCTCGTTAATTCAAGTCGTCCAATTCAAATCCAACTTTTCCCCAATCCCGGTTTTCCCCCGAGTGTTACACAACACGTTTGTACCGCAATGCCGAATTACCATCGTATGGACGTTATAGCCATCCAATGATTAGTGAAAACCCTGTTTGCTTTTACAGGGTGTGCACAGATATTGCGATTTTACTTGCGGTTTTATGGTATTAACGTCATTTGTGGATAGTGGAGAAGCAAATAGCATCTATAATTATGTAATTTACAGAGTAGTTAATCATTTTAATAATCAAATTCATTCGAAATGAATTTTAGCACAAATTTTGATACATGAATCCGATTTAATCACAAGCAACATCATATGTAATGAAGAAAAATCGTACATAATCGAAATTCACAATAATACAGAACAATTAGAATTGTTCAGTTAATACAAATATAATTAGTGGTCTTCACAAAAATACTGGACTAGCTCGCTTAACTAAACGGTTATGAGTGGTGGTGGCAAGCCACAGAATTAATTATTATGTTGTGAATTCTAATTGAGATTTTGTTTGGTTATTTCAACTACATGACTGTTTAATTATTTCTGCGGTATAAATATAATATAAGTGTAGTAGTTAGCAATGTTTAATTATTATTGAAAAAGTAGGTATGAATTGAATAAACTTGTTACGAGCATAAATAATGCGCAAATTTGTCAACTTATAAAATGGGCTGTCGTTTCTGGGTGTGTATTTTATTAATTTAAATATGTATAATAATAATTTAACTCACGAAGTAATTTTTTATTCCTAAATCATTCACAAATACCAAGTAATTTAATAATTATCACAAAAACTTTTGTTTGCGAGTGTACCTCGAGGAATAAACTCGACAGTCAACTTAATTTGAAAAAAATATTTAATTTAAAAATATATATTAACCTACGTCATAAAGGCATTAAAAGTGGAATTAACAATTCTTGAAGTCTGTGCTGATCATTTCCTTAAAAATTATGAGCACGGACTTCAAGGGTTATTGAAGTTGTTTGTTTTTTCATTTTTACTTTAACTGACTGTTTTAATGAAGTAAAGATATTTCACCATGAATCATTCTCGTTTAAGACTGCTTGTCCAGCAGTTCAAATATAAAACAGTAAATTATTTTGTTACTCATAACTTCTGATATTATAAATCTGCTTAAGTAATATTCAACCTCTCGCCTTATAGGTGTATAACTTGAAATAATACAGAACACGGTCTAACGGACCTATATTCTCTGAATCGTCCACGGAAAAACATAAGACGTTGACTGCTAGATACAAATATCTAAATAGCTTTTGGTAATATATGAAAAACTAAATAAAACAGATAAAATTTGAGGAATACCCTCGATTTCTCTCGGATCCCATCATCAGATCGTGACCCATCTGGTCACGATGGCACTACATATCAAGTAAAACGCATCATACAAAAAGAAAATTTTCAAATTGTTAAAAAAAAAACCGGCAAAGTTCGAGGCGGACTCGCGCACGTAGGGTTCCTTACCACTATACATGTATATGTTTTTAAACTTTCGCGATTTGAGAACATTTTTGAAAAATTAGACAACGGGTCTGAATCGCGTAATTATTATAAAGGTAAATAAATACCTATGCTATGTACATCATATATTATTTTTACATTAATCATTCCCTTATTTTAGAAGTTACGGGGGGAGGGGGGGAGGACACATTTTTCCACTTTGGAAGCGTCTCTCGCGCAAACTATTCAGTTTAGAAAAAAAATAAAGTAGAAACCTCAATTTCATTTTTGAAGACCTTTCCATAAATACCCTACACGTATGCGTTTGATGAAAAAAAAATTGAGTTTCAGTTCTAAGTATGAGGCACCCCAAAAATTTATAGTTTTTTTTCTATTTTTGAATGAAAATCTTAATGCGGTTCACCGAATACATCTACTTACCAAGTTTCCACAGTATATAGCTCTTATAGTTACGGAAAAAAGTGACTGTGATATACGGACGAACAGACATGACGAATCTATAAGGGTTTTGTTTTTTGCCATCCGGCTACGGAACCCTAAAAAAACAATCTAATTGAGAATCTATTCCTTTTCCGAAATCAGTTAAAATACTGATAAATGAACAACAGATAAAACGGAAAATGTTTGAGTTTTCTGACAAATTATTGTAATATTGTGGCAAATTATGTATTTTTTGTGTAATGTTATTTTTATCTTAAAAGTTATTATTCAAAAAAATAAACAACGGTTCTAAATCGCATCATTAATTTTAATTATTATTTATTTTTATTTTTATATCATTTGTTTGTAATATTTTGACGTGTTCAAGCGCCTCCTGGGGCCTATGAAAATAAATGATTTGAATTTGAATTTGAATTTGAATTTAAAGGATTTGTAAATAAATACGTATGCTTGGCGTTAAAACTGTTATATTTACCTACGAAAATAGAATAAGAAAAATCAACATGATAATTTTCCGAATTAAAATAAAGGTAGTATCAGCGATTCAGTCGAATAAAAAAAATGTATACATCGTAGACAGAAAAATAAGTGCAAAAAATTAACAGTTTGAGAACTGACAAGAAAAAAATGCATAATATTTTCTTTTCATTAAGTTTTCAGCGCTGCTACTGCGGGCTGCCCTACAGCTTACTTATTATAATAAGCAATTTTTGAACATAAAGTTTTATGTTCTGTTGATGGCAATAAAAACTAACTAATTCAATGCTGAGAAATAAATATACCCTTATCCCCTTACCCTTACCCTTTTCTGATCGGAAATTTGAAACAGTTTACAGAAAAAACACATGTTAAGGTTATTTGTTATAGAATAATCACTTTGTTTCATTTGTTCACTGAAATTTTACATAAAACCCGGCTTAATATTAAAACGTCCGGCTTATATATTTTTTTTTTAATATAATAAACAATCAGCCTACCTATTCAGTCTACGCGCGACCATGAATGCTGAAATAGCATTTGAAACGTCGGGAAATCAAAGTAAGTGAAATTTAAGTGAAATATCGCGATGAAATCCGCAAAATAGAAGTGTAAGTCATATAATAAACAAGTTTTTATTTTGAAATAGCCACAGAATAGATAGCATAGCAGCGATAAACAATGCATAGTCAACTGGTCATTATCTTTATATGAAAGATTTATTATTTTACTTAATTTATTGACAAGCACTGATGTATTAACTTCTGAACGTGAGCGTAAATAGCTGCAACGCAGTTAGGTATCGTTGCTGTTACCGAAGTCATAAAACTGTAAAATTTTATTTTGGTTCCAATAACCATTATTGTTAAAAAATATTATTGCGTCGACGCTATTAAAACGACTGTCGCATCGGTATCTTATAATAAAAAACAAACGAAAAACGCTAAGCTGTCATACAATTTTTGTTAAGCTTATTCTTATTGTTAATTTGCACTCGGTGTTCACGTAACATGTTAAGATACGGTTAGCAGGTATATTAATATTCAGAATCAGCGTCCTCAGTGGGACTTGGCAGAATAAATAATAAAGCTACATTTTAAGTGTCTTTCATATTTCAGCCGTGTTAATTTTACGCGCAGGTAAAACATTAATTGTACAGCTAACTTCATTATCTGCGCCCTGGGATATCATTCTATCATATTTTTTATATATTATAGTGATCTCGGGAGTACATCTAAATTTTTAAGCAGTCCGCGTTAAGGGGGAACAATCGGTATGGAATTCTCATACAAAATGAGTATGGTTGTATATTTTACATTTTTCATCACAATGTTATAATTTTTGCACAGCCAATTTAAAACATCATTATCTATGTTCCTTCGATTTCAAATTATCTTTAGTCTGCTTATTTTAAAAATTATGGGCATCCAAACATGCGTAGTTTTGAACGGCCAGATAAATGTTGTGTATACTGTGTTGTATATTTGTAGTGTTATACAACAGGTTGTTACAAGTTTTCAAAACGAAGGAACCTAGTAAATATAATGAACTTTTTAATTCATCAATAACTTTTATCAAAATACCTCATTTTCATTCATCAAATACCATATTACAATTTAAAGGAAATTACAATATCTATCTCAACATAGTAAATTAAAGTAGAAGTAAATTTTAAATAAATACAAAGAAATGTGAACTTATAGCATATAGTATCCGTACAAATTCTTTTAAAATTATGTCAAAAGTTCAAATAACTTCGTAAAAATAGATCTTACTACATATTGCTATTTTCACTCTATTGTAGTTAAAATATAATTATGTCCTAATTATAACGTTAATTATGAATGAAGTGTATTAAAATGACATAAGTGTCTAATTTTTGCTATACTTATACACGGACTACGGAATGGTAATACAAACATTGAATAAAATTACAAGGGTGAATTAAGAAAATTATGAGTCCATTTAATTACACCTCTTGAGATTCCTGCACTATTCGATTCGAAGTCACTTAGATGTCTGATAACAATGTAGTATATTAGTATTAATTACGTAAAATTGATGGTAAAAAAAAGCTAATGGTTAATATAATGAGGAACATAATTCAAATAATGTTTTTATTATGACATGATTAAAAAACTCGGTTTTTGCATTTAAATATCACTGAAAATATATAAAGACTCCTCGTAGCCCTCAGATAATTCAACTTTATGAATTTTCATGAACAGTTGTCAACGTCCAGTAGACAAACCATTTTTGGCTGTACGCCCGCTATATCTATATAAAACCTCTTTATCAAATAATAAACAAAGAAAAAATAAAGTCGAATATAGTTAATATTTTATCAGAACAAGCTTCAATAGAGTACCGTTCACGGTCACGATAACAAATATTGTTTCAAACTTTGCCGAATCAAAAACAGCCATCTAAGCCAGTGTATCCAATTCCTTCACAATGTTTTTATTTGCTGAGGTTTTGCTATTTTTTGCTGGACTATCTTTATTTTTTTACTTCCCTTCATAAAAAAAAAGTTTTACGAGGTAGGATTTCTAGATTCTGGAACAAAATAGTTTGTAACAATGACTGACGTGGGAGCAATGAGATTATAATAATATTACAAAAAGCTATAACCGCTAGAAAAAAATACTTTCGAAAAATACTTTTTTTAAGAAATACATACGTAATATTCAACGTCTCGCCTCATCTGTGAAAAACTTGAAAGAATACAGTAAACGGCCTAAAGGTATAAAAAAAAATATAGAAGAGAAGAAGCCTTTAAAATTTGAGGATTGCTCTCGATTTCTATCTCTATAAAAATGGGATCACATGTATACTGAAGTACGAGGTATACTCTTTTAGACAAGAAAGAACTTCTTAAATTAGTCCAAGCGTCTTTGAGTAATCGGCAAACAAATATAAAAAAAAAAACAATCAAATTGAGAACCACCTTTTTAAGTCGGTTGAAAAGAAGATAAGTCGAAACTTAATGCGAAAGGTACCATGTTACAAACTTATTACCGACTTTTTAACCTACTTCAAAAAAGGAGGAGTTTCTCAATTAATCTGTATTTTTTATGTTTTTTTTATTTTTTTTATGTTTGTTACCTCATAACTTTCGACTGGACGAAGCGATTTTAATGATTATTTTTTCATTTGAAAGATGGTGCTTTCCGTATGGTCCTATTTCAATTTGGTCTAGTTTTGACCATGGCACCCATTAGAAAACCATATAAGTTTAAAATTATTGTAATTGAAGTCAATTTTTTTTTTTTTGGAAAATTATTTATTAATAGTTACTACCATACACTAAGTACATTTTTTCTTGCTTGATTAATATTTCTTTCTTAAGCAAAAAAAGCTTGAGTTCAATCAAGTCCGGTCGGCAGCTTTATCTCATTTGTGCAAAGGTCAGTCTTGATTCAATTAAGTCAGCGTTGACTCGAAGCGATCGTCCACTGTCCTTACTTGATTAACTGAACGACATTTATGTTTAGAATTCATGGGAATTGTTTTTGATCTTTTGTTAACAGGGAATATTTGTTTTCTTTAAATCGCATTTATTAGAAAAAAAAAGGGTTATTTTGTGAATTTGATATTTAAATCAGCCAAAAATAAGGCTAGTACAAGCATTTTAAACTATTAACATAAGAATGACGTCACAATTCACAACGGACATCCAAATTCCATGTTAAATTTCGTTTTGCTAAAAAGAAATTGAAACAAATCTGAAACTGTTTAAAACATTAATGCGTAATTTATTATTAATTTAGGTATTTCTAAATAAAAAAATCTCATAGATATTTCCCATTAATAAATAACAGTAAAGCGGTAGTAGTTATTAAACGAAAGAGTTTATTTGTTTGTTTATTTTTATGAGAACGCGTTTATTTCTGGAACTAGTGATTAGAATTGGATTTAAAGGATAGAAAGGTAGCCTAAGCCTTAAAATGGCTTTAACTTATTTTATTATGAATGGTACAATGCTCGGGCAGGGAGCAGTAACCGTAACGATGACCAAAGCATATTTAAACATAGTTGTATATAAACATAACATAACATAACTCCATTCGTTTTCATTACCTATCTGGTATGTTGGCAAAACTTGGGCTGTAGCAGAATTTTAACTATAATTTTATCGGTTCAATGGTTCAGTTACAATTGTAAGAATTACTTTTTTTACATTTAAAGTGTTTTAAAATTGTGTACTATATTAAAACCACCGATATTGCTTACCGATCTGTGCCTCCCTTAACACATTCAAAATAATCCAGGTCTATCCTCACTTTATTTTCATTGATGTATGCTGCCCTCTGTTTGCCCGAGGGGCGCAGGGCGGGGAATATTTATCACCACAGTTTGTACGGTATGGATATTTTTATGCACTACATTTATAATGCCGTAAATCTTGCAAATTGCTTGTACTTTCCGTACTAGGTTTATGAACGATGTTTCAGCTGGAGGTATAAAATAGTAGTACCTTTCACAGAAACGACGCTTCAGCTTTGCTATGAAATTTTCACTCATCGCAAGTCATGAAAATATGTCAGAAACTTTAATGGATATCGATTCACACAGTATTAGTTTTCGTTCGTATGGTGAGTCGATAAGAAGCGTATAATATTAATCTTTATTGAAAGCTACATGTGATAATGATAATGATAATGATAGCCTTTATTAACAATCTTAAAACTAGTTTACATTTAATTACATTAATTATTTCACTAAGACATCGGTAAGAATTGTTTTGCTTTCGCATAGGCCTCTCCCAGATCCCTCCAAAGTTCTCGATCGCGACATTTCCTTCTCCACATCGGACAAAGCTACATGTATGCTACATTTAATTAAAATCCATCAAGTAGTATTTGCATAACAACAATTGAAGCATCCTCATAGCACAGTAAAATGTCTCTAACGTTGAAATTTATTTACGATTTGATGAAAAGGTAAAATTAATCACTTCACATTAGTTATCAGTATCTAAAGGGTTCCAATTCAAAACCAAATCGACTACCAAATAAATGCCTCATTCTATGAGCACAAAGATGTACCATCATTTAATAATTCAACAACAAACCGGGAACTAAGTAAGATTTTTAGAATTCGCATTTCCCAATATTCCAAGAATTGATGCTGTGACAGAGAGCAAGCTTATTTGGTCAGTACCCGGCGAGCCTTAATTAAGTGCTTGCAGCTATTCCCTGAAGCACTCGTCTTCCGCCGCGACTTTTATTTACTGCTCCGTGAAAACAAACAACAATACTTTGTTATTGTGTTATTCTATGAGATGTTCCTGGTAATCGTTATTTCAGGCTGTAATCAAGCTATTCAAGGAATCACAGATGGACGCTTATTATTGTTTCGCTTTGATTAAGTCAAGGGAATATTTTTTAATACATGAATTTTAGTTAAGAAAAAAAAAATAAAATAAAAAAAACAAATAAAAAAATAAAATAAAAAAAACTAATTAAAAAAAGAATATTCTTAACTCGAGCGTATTCTAAATATTATAATTATGTACTAATTTTTTTCAAAGAAAAAGGAACCGCCTTCAAAAACTCAAAAGTAAAAAATAAAATATTCGCTAAACTTTGCTTACCTTTATATTAATTTGTTTAAAACAATAAACACAAATAATTATGTAATACCAATTAATTATATTTTTTTGAAGTCGGCGCCAAATTACAAAATCAAATACCAATTCAATTGGTATTTACAGGTACGCTCGAGTTAAGAATATTCTTTTTTTTTAATTAGTTTTTTTTATTTTATTTTATTTTTTTATTTCAAGCTTTTTAGTGTCTTAGTTTTTTAGATTTAACGATGGGGTTAGGAAGAAATACTAAGGCATCATTACGCATGAAACACAATAGAAACAATCAAAATAATCAAAAAATTCTTTCTGAGATCTTCATGATCATAAGTTATCACTACGATAATAACAAATGTGCTGAAACGTAAGCCCCGTCCAAACCTAAGCAGAGCTTTCGGTACTTTAAGGGTAGGTAAGTAGGCTGTCTCTGCATACCCTTCAAAGCATACACAGGCATGATGTTATGTAGTGGTGAAAACAATACATAGATACACGATTGCACAAAACGTGGTTCATTAGCTATTCGTTTTTGAAGAGTTCCGTTGCCTGTCTCCAAAGAACTTCATCAGATTCTGATAAATTATATATTAAAACCTTCCTTGAAACACAAGGATTAAAATACCGAAAACTGCATTCAAATCGGATCAGTAGTTTCCGAGAAAATCGCGAACATAATAATATTCAGTCAGAAAAAAGTTGTTAGAACGATTGATATTATCTATATACAGAGTTATTAATTGTTTACTTGGCACCGACTTCAGAATTATAAAATAATTATTTAATAATTTCTATTTAACTAAATGAAAAAACGTATTATTTTGTGCGAAGTACATTTATTTTTTGCTTTTTAGTTTACCTACTTTTTGAAGTCGGTTTTTTTTTTATTAAAAATTATTTTATTTTACGATTTTAAGTGATGGGTAGACCGAGCAAGAATGTTTCTCGAATGAGGAGACGACGGTTACTTGAGACAGAAAACTTATTATAATAAACAAGAATTAAATCCTTTCTCCTGACTATTGAGGGTCACGACCTTCCATCATCAGTTCATTTGACACAATAACTAGCAGTAGGAATATCCGTACAGTAGTGAAAGAAATATCCTTTAACTCCTAACTATTGAGGAGTTGACCTTACATCATCAGCTCACCACATAAAATTATTGCGACCAAGCGTAAATCCTGGCCTCGATTAATAAAATATGAGGGTTGCCCCCGATTTCTCTGGGGTCCCATCATCAGATCATGACATGCTGACAATGGTACCACCTTTAAAATATCTCCGTTCCAACAGCTCACTTGACATCATAAACTAGCAGTCTGAATATGTGTACATTAGTGAAAGAATTATCCTTTAACTCCTAACCATTGAGGAGTTGACCTTCCATCATCAGCTCATCCACATAAAAATACGTAAATACTGATGTAGCTTTGAAAAACACACTAAAAACATTACATGTGCCTATAAAATTCGAGGGTTGCCCTCGATTTCTCTGAGATCCCATCATCAGATCACGTCATGCTGACGATGGGACCCCCTTGGAATCATCTCCTGTCCAACAAAAAAAGAATCATCAAAATCAGTTCATAAACGACGGAGATATCCGTGAACAAACATAAAAAAAAAAAAAAGTAACATATATACGAATCGAATTGAGAACCTCCTCCTTTTTTAGAAGTCGGTTAAAAAGGTGACATACATACATACATACATACATACATACATACATACATACATACGGATCGAATACAGGACCTCTTTTTTTTTTTGAAGTCGGTTAAATAACACAACAACACGCCTATATTACCCAAATAGGTGCAGAAGAGGTGTATAGCACGCACTTTTTACCTGTTATGTTTCGATCTCATCTGATAGGGGGTGAGCCATCCACCGGGCACAATTCCAACTTCGTGCTGCTATTAGGAATTTTCTACGACAAAATCTTAAATAACGCTTTTAGCCGAACCCAAAATATCACGGTGAGAGGTCACATACGCTAACCACTAGACTAATGAGGTAGTTACCCCTACCTAAACCTAACTACCTTATATAATCCCATTGATATATTATGAGTCAGCCACCGAGATATTGCGCAAAATATTGTTAGAACAGATTCTAAAATAATAAATTAGTCTATCCTACTTTTAATATTAACTCCAATCGGTATGTATTCGGTAACGATCGACTTAAAGCCAGAGCTGGCATGTTATTAGTCCGGAATCCCCCACGTGTAAGCGGCTGATATTGCCTGAGACGTGATTGTCGGCCTGTTCCAATGCCACTGCCAAAGTGCTCGGCCCTTCCGTACTTGTTGTATTTATTTTGACTTCAGGGAGCTCATAAACGAGAAGTTTGATTGAATAGATTTTGAATCTTTTTTGACGTAGGTACAGTCAAATCATTCATCGATGAATACTTGAAAAATTTCATACCCGTATAGTAAAACTTAAATTTTTCACATTTAAATGTCACTTATATATAAAATATTGCACATTTATCAAGCGCTCTAATTAAGTTTAGTATTATTTATTTAATCATGAAATAATGACGATTTCGAGAAATAATTGAGTTTAAAAATGTTAAAGTGTTCAACGAGCTATGATGCTGACTGAACATTTTAAGGTAATGTTTTATCAAGCACCAAATCCCAGTGCAGCAGCGATGTGAACGGACAGAAGACATTGAATTATGCGACAAATTGGCTAGCAACACTAACCTCTTTATTGATATAAAACACTTTCTTCACCAATACCTATTGTATAGCGCTTCTCGGATACGTCCAATTAGAGGCCGTTGTCAGTCTCATATTTCAGGTAATACCGCTTGTAACCTGATTGCTGACTGTGGCATTATAATTAACTAGACAAGGTATTATAATTGGCCGTGTGGCACAGCTGTGTTTGTCGAATTGATATTGATTACGGGCAGAGCATAAACATGACCTAGTCTACTCGATAAGTTGAAAATGGTACAAAATAGAGATACTGGTCTTAAAATTATGTGCGATACCTCATTGGATTCGGAATGACGCCTAGAAAAATGTGCCAAAAGAGTGTATTAGCACATTAAAAATTGCAAAAGTTATAAACAATTAAAGATGAAAAAAAAAATGGCATTTTGTTTTTGCCAATATTTCTTTAACGATTAATATTTGAGAAATTTCAAAATAAGATTCTGAAAGAAGAGGAACAAAACCTCATAACTTCCGAAACTCTATCTCCATTATTTATAATTTTAATTTAACGCTGAAAATAGGTCTGCGCGCGACATTTTTAGATTGCACGCGTGGCGTCAAAAGCGAGTACGGCACATGAATTAATTTATTTAAGGTATTGAATATATTTATTTTAATTTGAAAAAAATATGGTATGTTTTGAATACTATAAATAATTTATTCCCGTTGGAAATTCTACTTAGTTAATTTTTCAAAAAGTTAAACAATTATTAACTAACGAAATTTTCTCGAACTACTGTCTTAATTGTAAGTGAAAAAAAATGCTTAAATAATGGTCGTAAAAAAAATTCGCTTCGTAGAGCCTTTCTTACATACATAATAAACAAGATCGTGCCATAAAAGTTAAAAAAATATTTATACTTCGTTTCTAACAATTTTTCTACTTCAACAAAAACTTAAAAATCCTAGTAATGTTGTTCAAGTAAAAAAACTGTTATAAACAAAGTATAAATATTTTTTTTTGAAATTTCTTAAATATTAATCGTTAAAGAAATATTGGCAAAAACAAAATGCCATTTTTTTTTCATCTTTAATTGTTTATAACTTTTGTAATTTTTTATGTGCTAATACACTCTTTTGGCACATTTTTCTAGGCGTCATTCCGAATCCAATGAGGTATCGCACATAATTTTAAGAATAGTATCTCTATTTTGTACCATTTTCAACTTATCGAGTAGACTAACCTTGGAATAGTTCTTTTAAATTGAGTTATAAGGCCTAATTTATATTACAATATTAATGGAATGAAATTAAGGCGTGCATTGTAAAAGTTGATGTTTACACGTGAAGTTGTTGATAAAATCAATGTCACGACTTAAGAGGGCTGTGGTTGGTGCCTCGTCGTTTTAGAGTTAGCTGTTAGTATGACCATAACAACCGAATCATTGATCTATTTTAAAATAAAGAATTCACGAGAATTAAACCAATTTACTTTTACGTAAGTACAAATTGAAGTAATGACCCAATTTTTTTTATTTTTTTATATAACAAAGCATCACAATAGCAATGCGCATCAACATTTAGTACAAATTCACGGCAGTATTACACAAAGATCACAGAGAGATTTAACTTATAAATAAAGTACTTCCAGCATTTCCTACTAGAAACTGATTTCAGCTTGGCTTTGGTTATACATTTCAAAAAATTTGCCCTTTAAATAGCTGGATAATGTAAGTGTGACTGACTTCCCGAAACGACTGCCATTGATATGCAAATGGCAACCGGGATTAACGGTTTAACGTGTTCTCCGTGATACGAAAAAAACTCGTAACTCTAGGCTGGTCACCCATCCAGGGCCGACCGCGTTTCGAGCTCCTCACGACCAAGGATGGTAGAAGAAAATCTTTAAAGAAAATTGTTTTTTTTTTGCAATATGATCTACGTAACACCTACGTACGATCTCTTGAACTTAAAGGTCATGTTCTATCGCAAAAGTCACATTGCATGCAAACAAACATTTTAATTTGTGTCCAACATCGTCAATATTGAACGAATTGCAGATATTTTAAATTGGTTTCTCATTTTGTTAAACGTATTGACACAATCTGAGTTAATATTCGTAAAGATTTTAAATAAGCTACAATGACAACATTAATGGAAATAATTAATTTGAATGAAGAGTAATCAGTTAGTACTCCTTATTGCCCATGGGGATCGTTGACTGAAAATATTGTACGCATATTGGTTTTTTCTTTGTATGCGAAATGCGTATGTAGCGAACGGGCATGTAGTCCACCTGATGGTAAGTCGTAACTTTAACGCATGAACATTAACAATCCACAAAAACAGATTGTAGATGCGTCGCTGCAGCTGAAACGGTGTTATGCATCATGCGCCAATAGTTTCAGGACAGGTTCAAAAGAGCTATACCACTAATATTTAGTATAGTTTTTAATAATACATTCAAACATTCTGAAGACTTAGTTTAATACCACCATTATCATAGTCCCTTTCTATTTTGCAGCTATCCTATCCTATACGGGTGCAGGGTCGCATGACATTCATCGTGACCTTGATCTTGTGCTCGTCTAATTCGGTGATTGATGAGTGTCGCTTATGTGTGGGTACGTGTGTGTGAGTGTGTGTGTGTGTGGTGAGGGTAATGAACTCCGGAGTCTGCGGGCTGGAGTTGATAAGGTAATGAGGTTTTAAGCATGTTGTTAAAAAGCTTATTAGATTATTTTATATAAACAACAATCTACAATTTTGAATATAGTAAGAATTTTCATTGTTATAATCGTGGACGTTATAATGTTAATAAAAAAATAAAAATAAAAATGTTTATTTGACACAAGTAAAGTATATACATATTTTTACTTATCTAATAGTTTGACGCTATTCGTTTACATAATTATGTACAAAATAAAGGTACTGGCACTGTTTACTAAACTAGGCAGAAGCCTGTATTTTAGCTGACAGTGTTCAGTCGCAGGAAGTGACACTTTAAAAACGTTATTTAGGCGTTAAAGTCGTTGCACAGCTAGTTATAAGGCAGGAGTAAGTAAATAATAGTAATCTACTAATCAAATAAAGTTATTACTGTTTTGATTCATAATTGATAATTTCGTAAGTGATTGGGTGTGTTGTGTGTGTGAGTGCGTAGAGTGAATGTGTGAGTGTAAAGTGTGTGTTTCTGATGAGGTGTTTTGTGAACGTTCGTCTGACTATTTGTATTTTTGGCAAATTATTCTTATATTGACCAAACATATTAACTTCGGTAGAGCATTAGTCATTCTGATTTATCTAACAAAGAACTAAATTAATTTTTTCTTGGGGTTCTAGGGGCGCATAAATACAACAAAAAAAAACATAGAAATACAATAAAATACTATACAAATTACTTGCTTATTTATGAGACAACATCGATAAAGTATATTTCGATAAAAGCCCTTACTTGACTATCGACGTCCAGAGAACTTAGTCACGTAGATTCGGCACACTCTTCCACGCAGCACCTTCAACGTCCCACACGTATCACACGCGACATAATAAATTATATCAAATAAGAAGAAGGAGGAAATAATTTCCTCTGAGACAAGACTAAATCAAAATAAATTATCGGTTTGCAGCTGGCAAAGTATTCTCGAATGGATTAAATTAAAACTGAGCACAGAGCTTAAAATTCAGTGTTCAATCATTGAATTTATAAAACTTCTGCCGGCTGCGAGTTAGTACTGAAATCGTTTCTTTAAAGAAAACACAAGCTGATAACTAACTTCTAGGAAAAGTCTTTTAGTTTTGGAGTGAAATACCTTAATGGACAATATTGCTTATTTAATTAATTTTCTGACTTGTGTTACACAGGACTGCGGGATATTTATTAAACGAGAACATTTTATGTGTCATTCTTTGTGTTTGGAGGAAGCGTTACTACGAAATGTATTGGCAATTTGTTTTTTTTTTTTGCATTCATTACCTACACATTTGGATGATTGATAACGATAAGATAGCATTGATTATTTTTTAAACATTTAGCTACGCTTAGTAAATTTAGCTACTTTGCTAAGTATAGCTAAATGCTACAAAAATAATCAATAAGAAGTTAAATACAATAAGCGTTCATTCTATACAACATTTTGGCTAAATGTTACTTCGCCATGTTGGTTTGTATCCTACTTAAGATAGCAATAAATGGATAAACGTGGCGTCACGAAATGATGTAACATTCAGTTGAGAAATGAAAAAAAGGTCGCAGGTTCAAATCCTGGCGGTCCCATAGCTTTTTAACTATTTTTTTAGTATAAGATAGCATTGGTTTCATCACCTTAATTCTAAAATTGAACATTCCAGAATTATAAGTTTTTTTTATATGACATACGTAGCGAACGGACATATAGTCCACCTAATGGTATGTGGTAACTAAAACTTATGAACATCAATAATCCACAAAAGCAGATTGTGGATGCGGCGCTACATCTGAGGACCATGGAATTATGCTTCATATGCCAGTAATTTTAGGGCCTGATTCCACCACTAAACCAGACCGCAGTAGTACGCTACTATTTGGCAGCAGGTTGAAGGTGAGACGGTGGTGCTGCCGTCCTCAAACTCATTTACAATAGCCCTTCCACCATCAAATTCTATCAAAGTCTATTCAATGTACGAAATAATCCAGAAATTTTGTTGTTTAACACTTTACAAGCTTAGTTAAGCAAAAGCAGTTTATAGTAACTTCAACACTAACAATAGAGTTTATCAAACCTTTTTAATTATCCCACCAAAGCATCTGAAGTACGTTAAAACCGTCAGAGTGAGTAAACATAGGAATCAGCTGCTTTTAAACAAACAAGAGCGGACGGCTTCTTTTATGAAAATCTCTTCCAGACATGATAACTTTTACGAGGTACAGCGTTATATCAATCAGAATATGTGTCACACTTGTTTCGTATTAAGTTAATATTATACGGAAATCTGTTCTTATATTTATTAGGTACTTCTCAAAAAAAAAGTTGGTCCTGTACCCGGTGGATGGCGATAAGCTCACCTCTTATCACGTGGAACTTAAACATAGCAGATGAAGTCAGTGTTTTGGGTGTTATACATACACCTCTGCAAACCCTTCTGGATAATATTGGCGTGATCTTATTATTATATTATGTAATGTTTTCAAATTACTAAAACCATAGAATTTGGGTCAAATTTAATGAACCACAGAAAACTCTGCTAAAGTTTGAAAATTCAATCTATGTCAACGTTTGTGCAAGAGCTAAAACTTAACGTGAACAAAACTTTATCAAATTTGCTTTGAGCGAAAACTGATTTCCGCGATTAAAATCATTCCATTAATCTTTTAAAGCGTACGGCGCGATTGTCACGTGAATATTGAAAAAGCTATGCAGTATATGTTTTGAGTTAAAACTCGCGAGATTCTCGCAATTATTTATGGGCGAATAAATTGTTTGATTGGTTAAATCTCTGCTGTTTCCTAGGGGTTGAACCTAAAAGCAGTATCCCCAGCACCTCATTTCTAGTTAAAATGTGATTTGACTGTAGATAAGAGGTGTTATATCGAATTCCATCACGCGATGTATTTTTATCAGCGTTACAATAAGTTTACTGTAAATTAAGTTACACATATATGAACAGGTATTTCTAACTAAAGTACAGTCAGTAAATCAAAACTTATAGCCCGAGTAGAGGATAAACGCTAGCATTATATAATACAGGAAATAGGTGAGGGTGGGCATCCTTCTGATTGATCACTCCCCCCTTTACAGTCCTGATTGGAAACGTATCAGACCCTCCACATCTTCCGGTTATTGCATTCCTTACAAGTGATTTCTAAGAAGTCATCTTGATTTTGATATTTTATTTTATACGAGTTACGAATTGTTCATGACATATGTCCCTTATGATTTGTAGGTAAAGAATACTTGACAAGACAAGTAATATTTAAACGTTTATGTAAGCATTTCAACTTCTTCATATTATTATTTGTACTCGTATATTGCGTTCGTTTGGGAGGGTCTTGGGATTTTTGTTGACGAAATTTGGAACACTTCAAACATAAAATATATTAAAACAATAAAATTGCTTAAGTCTACTTTTGATCGACATGCCACGCGAGCGAAATCGCGGGTTTAAACTAGTAGTTAATAACATTGCTCTGAATTACAGAGATTGTCAAGAAAATTCTTAAGTCTGGTAAAAAAAAAGCTTCTAAGAATATCTGTGGAGTCAATTTTTTTCCGCTATTCAGTGAGTTAAATAAAACACCAACTAAAAATTAAAGTTGAAACCTAATAAAATGGAGGTAATCAAAGCGCCATTTCTCAAAAGATTCAAAACTGACCCACCGACCTAGTTAATAAAAAGCAAAAGTAGGAGCGTATCGGCTAATAGATAACGCCAGATATCGAAGAAGCCACGTGCTGGCACTATGCCACGACTGCAAGCTGTATACCAACTGTAAACTGCAGACAGATACTTTTAAATTAAAAGACTAGGCTGCTAACTTTTATAATAATGTCTAAATGAGACTTTTCTTTTTACTTTTTAGGGAGAAATATCTTTGATCAGAGAATGTCGTGCCTGAATCGAAATTGTGCTAACCGAAAGATCAACAGGTAACAATATATTACTATAGTAATTGTGATCGGTCGTGGACATCGATCGATAGTAAATAAAATATAAAAATAAATATGGTAGTGCAGGTTACGGCGCTAATTAAATAAATAAATTAAAAGTGGAGCGTAAATAATATATAATATAGTCTGGCGGTATTTGGACTCTACTCACCAGCAACAGCTCGAAATCGCCTTCCAAGGGCAAAATCATTTTCTGGCCTCTTCTCACTGGGCGGAAAGGTAATATGGTAAACGTCTATCCACAACATGATAGTTATTAACGCTAATACACAAATAGTTAATTCACAACACAAGAGAAAGGTTTTTAAATAAATCGATCTTCTAAACAAAACAAATTTTCATCTATGCCTCGAAGAGCACGTTAAGCCGTCAGTCTATTTGAAGATCTATGGCGGTTGTTTGGCGGATTCAGAGGCCAGCAAGTCTGACAACCAGTCTAACAATGAGTATCGTATCGCCTCATACTGGGTTGAGGAGGTCTTTTGGCGGTCACTCCTTATACTAATATTTCACTGAATCCGATAGACTAAAAGCCGACCACACACCTATCAACGACAATGTGATTGGTAAGAGATGTGTACTTTCATATTTATTAGGTTTTATGAAACCTAAAGAAATCCAAAAAGTTACAAAGGACATTGTAATATGTTTTATTAAATTCAAGAAAAATTTACTGAAAATTTCAACTTGACTATAAATATATTTTTATGAAAACGTTTTATTGAATATATATTTGTTTGTTGGCTCTTAACGATATACAGATCACATATAATGCTGTGCAATGCGGGATTTTGCAATTGTCAGTTATTTTTATGCCAATATGAAATATTACTTTTGTAGCAGTTTTTTCTTTATCATGAATTGCGATACCAGGTAAAACATAATATAGTGCCACTTGTACTTGAAATATTTTTTTCTGATTACAAAGAGTATTCAATATATAATATAAGAGCAGGTTGTATTTTACAAGCTTTTGCTTGCGGCCTCACCTGCGTGGCAGGTATGCCAATAAAATAAAAAGTTTTATTCCTAGATGGTCACAGCTCAGTGTTTTGTTTTTTTCTTTTTTCCCATTGTGTCTCATTTGTAAAAACAAATTAATGTATGGGTAATTTCAATGTCCCATTTGGTCTCATTTATAAAATAAATGCAATAATAGTACAGATAGCAAAAAATCTTTTCTTTCTTATTTATTACACTTGTTTTTTTTTTAAATTTTCCATAAAGTAGCCTTCGACCTTCCTCAGGTCTTACAATATCTCCATACAAATTTTCATCAAGTTCAGTTCAGTAGGTTGGCTATAAAGGCGTAACAGAAAGACAGATAACTTTAGAATTTATAATAATTATGATTAGCAAGGATAATTTGTTAAAAGGAAGGATAAACATTTAGCAACAACGTTTATCCTTCCTTTTAACAAATTAATGCATATTTAATAAGTGTTTCACCAAACCAGTGACCGTTCTTAAACGGTTGCAGACAATAAATTATTAAACGCCCCTTAAACGCCAAAGAGTAAAAAAATAAACGATAAAACAAAAAGTTACAAAACAAAAAGAAGAACTCACTGACCGCTACGGTTAGAGTAAAAACTGTCCCACACTGCAGATGTTGTATTGCTGTAATAAATTATGTCGTTTGTTTTTTCAGTAGGTTGGATGACTATGGTTAGTCCCTAGGATCGTCGTAGGTTTAAAAAAGATTTGGCTCTTGCTTATAAAATGAAAATCAATTCATATTATTTTTTAGTTTAGTTCTCATTTGCCGACGCATGTCGGTACATAGTCAGTGTGTTGGAAATTTTATGATTTCTATACAAATTGATATTCTCCGCCTTGAATGTAAGGCGGAGTTTTTTTTGCTATTATAAAATTGGCCGTTAGAAGTGTTAAAATTTTATAAACAGGGTAAAATACTCACACTATATTATTAAAAGAAAAGTCCTATTTTTTGTATTTAAAAATTACATTATTTTAATGCCAGAAATCTGAAACACCTTAACCCAAGAAGAGCGAATGAACGAATGAATGTAACGATCGCTCATTTGTCACCAGCCGCCGAAGGTTTTACGACCAAATTATGAATGTACGACTTTACGCATCAATACCAAGTTTTATTTCGCCACCAGAATTAGCACCCTGTTGTCGCGAATAAAATCAAATAATATTCTTTGGCACATAACGTGACAATTTTACTTCCCGTACTTATTTAAATATAACTTTGCGTATAAACAGTCGGTTAAATATTATATAAGGTGTCCCAACCCTCCTCGTCGATAGATAACTTGATTTATGAGGTTGCTGATTCGATTCCCGAGTAACCACGGCGTTTTATTTTCTTTTAGTAAATGCTCAGTTCACGCTTATAAGCCTGAGTTTTTAATGAATGATAGAAAATGTTTTTTTAGCTAATGTTTAAAGTTCGGACGTTGTTTTTAAACACAGGGTGAAAATGTCATCGTGATGAACCTGCTTGCCAGTGATTCAGTACATGATTCTGAGACCTTAGGAGGAAAAAAAACACCGGAACTTAACGCGCTTCGGCAAATCACCCTTTGTGATTTTTCACCCAATAGAAAAATATTGCAAATGAGAGAATAAGCTTGCAAAAACTCTTATAAGTTATTAAGCATAATATTATGGTTTTGAAGCTCTAAGTGCAAAACATTTTTTGATTGCCACATTCTACTAATTGCACATTTTTCATTGAAAAATCTCAAAGTTCATCGAGAAATCGTATTAATATTTGATAACAGTTTGAACTAGCATTAGTATTCAGAAAACTCGTTATTAGTCTGCCTAGGTATAAAATGTTATGCCAAAAACTTATTATGCGAAATGATAGATGTGTGATATTAGTGAAGTAGTATGCCAAAAAACAATTACGGGATTTTTTTATGCAAAAAAAATGCGTGACGTGTTATTCTAAACTAAATTATGCGAAACATTACTATGCGAAAAAAAGGATTCTCCATCCAACATCCGACTGTAGTTAGCATTGCTTAAGCTTAAGATCAATCGGTTCGCGCAGTTTTGTCTTAGCCACGAGCTCCCCTCCTTCTCACCCAACTTCCTTAATACAAATAGCATCGTATTTCCCTTCAGAGATACTGCGATTTCATTTATGTTAACACAAAAGGGTATCGCAAGTAATCTGCGACGCAATATAATAACGTACGATGAGTGTCCGGTGTCGGCCGCACTGCGACAAAATGTTATTGGATCGCGGCCGGTTGCTCGCCGCGGGTTCTGCACACCTGAGCGAATGTAAATAGTTATTGGATAATGAGGCAATCAATATTAAAATAATCAGTGTTTGTGTATGTAATGAGGAGTTCATATTTTTGTTGATATCATGATTTTAATAGCTCGAATGTAATCTCATACATTTTTGTTCTGGAAGGAAGAAAGGTTCACTCTGCCAGTTCTATTATTAAGATTACATCACGCCTATATAACCCAAAAGAGTATGAAAGAGGTTTGTAATACCTATATTTCACCTGTTTTGTGTAAGTCCCTTGTCGGCCTATCGCCATCAACAAGGCACCGGCAATCAAACCTCGTGGTGAGAGACCGCATAATAATATGTTTAACACAAGACCAACGATTTAAATTATTATTTTGAGTGAACATACGCATCTATCTACTGTTATTCAATCTAGATGTATTTGAATTTGAAGTACAAAACAAATCGTCTTTGTACTTCCATGCAGTAAAAAAAACTTTATGATAGCAAAATTTTATGATTGTGAAAAATAATTTACGTAAAGAAGCAAAATTAAATAGTAATTTTTTCTCCTTTATTATATTTTTACAAGACTAAGCCCCAGTTCAGAGGTGTAAGATAAACCCCATTGGCAGGATAAGCATACTAAGCACATAACGTAAATGAAAGTGACAGCTGTAATCTATAATAATAAATAATAATAAAAATCTTTATTTAAGTTAAAAAACATACAGTGTTCTGCCACTTTTATATTCGGTCAGGTTATATTTTATAAGGCAGGCTTTTGGGCACTTTTTGTTGAGAGTGCTTAGAAATAATTTGGTTTTGAATATGACTAATATTGTGTACTACTTTTTTAAGTTATAGCTAAAATAAATACTTTCATACATAAAACCACGCCGTTATCCTAAGGGGGAAGGACAGAAACGATGGTAATAAATATTGCTTTGGCTAAACAAAAGCTGAAAAAATAAGCATGTTTTGTTATGAACTAATTCAGTTTTCGAATCGCAATAAGAATCAACCATTTTCTGAATACTTAAGAGATCTAGAAAAAGCTTGAGTCCGAGTCCGCATAAATGCATTCAGCTTTTGCACAGTGCGATCAAATTCACGCTCGGTTACAGCCGAGATGTTATTATTGCCATTTAAGTCCTGTCGATGCTTAGCTCGTAATCTATCGCCTCTCCGCCCTGTTCTTGCCTGTTCCATCTCGTTCTACCCCGTCCTGTCTCGCTCTAAGCCGTCTCGGCGAGGCGATTTCATTTTTATAGCCAACTAGCATTTATTGTGATCGCCATAACGACTCCATGCGTTTTTCCAAAGCCAATGCGATTTAGAATGTGACCAGGATTTTGTTTCCAATGTTTTGGGGAAAATAGAACGATTCTATTTGAACAGCTGTAGTGAATCTGTTGGACAATAAATGTTTTATGATTTGATGACTGTATCACGAATATTGTGGGAAAATTTTTGTCTATATTTTATCTGTGGGTATTTTTTCATTGTTGTTGTTTTTCAACGTTAACTGAAATTATAATGATTGTGAATTTAATTGAAAAGAAAGGCTAAATTTCATATTGATATGTGGACGAAAAAAACTAGGGGTGGAAGAACTGGGTTATACGTATAACAATAAATGTCAGTCAGAGAGCGTTCTTACTAGTTTCAGCCCATAATCTATACTCAATACGATACAAAGTGACTATCTATTATACCATTATAATCAAAACGAGAGTTTGTTTTAGTTTGATATTTTCATTAATTGTGATAAGTGTGAGATAAACTTGTGCAAAACACAAGTTTATCTCACTGACTTAATGTTGCCGAATAATCGTTGTTTAATTTACATCTTAGTTTTGTGAATGAGGTTGTTTGTTTGAAGAGGGATGTTTCTTTGTTTGAGGTTTAAGAAAGTTTTAGGAAGAAAGTAAAGATGGAAACAGACTTACCCGTCGTGTCGTCTGTGCGTCACGACACAATAGTGTGATTGTGCCACGACTCGCTACGACACGTAAGTGTGTTTCTGCCTTAAATCATTATCATGATTGTAGCATTTTCTGATTTTAAATATTGTAATCTACCACCTATCAATAATGCTTGTAAAAACGTATTTCAGGTTGGCGTTAGGATTTCGTCTTAAAATTATTATTTCACGCCTTTAATAGCAAGAAGGGTGTGGCTGAGGTGTATAACACCCAAGCTTCATCTGTTATGCTTAGGTCCCGTGTGATTGATGGTGAGTCTATCGCCATCACCGGCCAAAATTCCAACTCCATGCTGTTAAAGAGAAAAAATCCCCGGTCCCGGGAATCCAACCCAAGACATCGCAGTGAGTATATATTTTCATATAAAGTCACCATTTTTTTAAAGTTATATTTTCATTTAAAGTCATCTTTTACAATATTTTGCGGAATGTTCAATGTTCATAGATTTGTAGTCGACACTTAGGTCTTACAATGTAGATTATATGTTTTTAAACTTTCGCGATTTGAGAACATTTTTCATTAATTAGACTACTATTTACCTTTATAATAACTACGCGATTTAGACGTTGTCTAATTTTTGAAAAATTACGACGGAGATGTCACACCCATTTTGCTTTAATGATAAAATAAAGATATAAACTTAAGAATTCAATCATAAGTTAAGACTAAGTTATTATAAAATACATACCCTCTAACATCAGTGTATAATCAATTTAAGTTGCCAACTGGAACAAGCTGAAATTAAAACGGACCGAACCGGATTGAAAGCTCGAGGTTTGAAGTGTTCGAGCAGTCCCAACACTCGAAAGTAATAAAACAGCATTTTTAATTATATTACTTAGTCAGACTTTAAATTATTAACGTTTTGTGAATTTATTTCTAGTATCATCCAATATGTCGTGTAGGTGTACAAAGCTGTATGAAGTTTTTAAAGATCTACTTTTTGGATGAAGTTTTAATTTATTCACTCGATTTTATCATACACTTTCTGGTTAAATTATGTTAGCTGAGAGTTTATGTGAGGTAAAAAATCTTATAACAAGTTTGTAATCTAAGATTATTTTTATTAAAAATGAAAATCAGTAGAAAAATATTTATATTCCAAAACCAGCAAACAATATCTTGAGTTACAGCTCTAGATTGCCGAAACAAAACATATACATTTTCTCGCTGTATCGCATAAACCCACTCAACGAAATAAGATATATTTTCAATATTCCAACGATTCAAACAACTGTAAGATAAAAAAAGCTGCATGAACATGTTTTATACAAAAACTCAGCTGTTGAAGGTAAGATAAAATAGAAATGACGACTCTGACAAAGAAGCAGTTCGTGTATCAAAGGCGATTGTGGACACAACTGATATCCCATAAAACACAAAGGAATCCGATTTCTTACTCTTCCCACCCCGCAACACCCGAAAACAACGATCTGATTGATTCGCACCTGTAGAATGCTGGCTTCAAATCGCAAACTCAAATTCCGGCATAACAAAACATTCAATGAATGCAAATTAAAAAGTGCGACTTCACTGTAATAATCACGTGTAATCTTGCGTAGTACCAGAAATTGGAAAATCATTTGAGTCGCGCAGATCCTAATTAAACGTCAAATCAACGGCGTCAAGTGGCAGCGACAGAATTGAACTGAGAGATGGAACTGAAATATCAAGAGCAAAAGATAAAACTTTGTTTTTGGAATTGATTTGTGAAAATATGGGAATGAAAGCGTGAACTTACAAAAGTTATTGTTGTGATTTTTCGGTGAAGTTTGTAAGGAAATAGAACTCACCGGAAGCTGTCAGTTAGGAACGCGGATGTCGACACGATAATACTCTGTGTTTGTGTGTCTGTTGATTATTTATCGTGTGCGTGTTTGTGTGTGTGATTAGCCTTCAACTCCCTCACATTTGCACCGGAAGAAACATCGTGTAATTTATGTCGTGAAACCATGAGATCCGGTACACACAACGAAAAATGTTAATATTTGTTGCTGTTATTTACCTTCACATTTTCAAAGAAACGAAATATTATATATATTAAAAATGTATAGATGAAGGCACAGTTGATATAGCTGAGTAGTAACACTTTGACAAATAATTATGTGTACAGTTTTGGAACCCAAACACTGTAGACAAATGTATTATTTGTATATTTTTTAAAGAAGATAAAAAGTTATACACATACACAAACTAGCTTATAGCTTATAGTAAAAAATGATGACGTTTGTTCGCTTAGTTATTTTTAACATACACAATAAATTTTAATTCGGTTTTTACTAATAGATACAATAATTGATGAATAGGGATTATATGTATATTTTTTATATAGAACAGCCAATAATTTAAATGATTTCTAATTTGAATAAAACTTTTAGAGTGCGCTTACACTGCAAGCAATAGCTAAACCTTACGAGATTCATCAAATAAATGTAAGACGACCATCTAAAAACCAAAATAAAGCAAACATTTTGAATGAATTTTACTTGCCTCAATTTAATATCAATGATCATGAAGGACTTTTTAACAAATTTGTGTTTACTCAATTACAGTATTTTCAGCATATCAATAAATTATATAGTCTGAGATCTAAATATTTTGACAAAACTCTGTGATGAAATGTAAAGCTTAAAGGCAATAGGAGCCTTAGAAGTTGCGGCTTTTAGGCGGCACCAGTGTTGTACAGGGAGCCAAAACAGCTATGGAAGTATTCCACCGTTTGGCCGCGGCCGGCGACTACAAGTCTGCCTCACTTCCAAACAAATAATTAAATGAGTCGCGAACAATCCCGTGCATTGCCTCCAATTACACGGATTTATGCCACAACAATGGACCAAATTGTTTTGTGCCTTTATGTGGAATATTCGAGGTTCATGATTTTTAGTAGTTGAATGTTAACGGGTTTAATTACTGATAATTGAATTAAGGCCCCATGGGACAATGGCGTAAATTCATGTGTGTTTGTAATTGAATTAAATGTAGTTATTGGTTTGGAATCTGGATAAGATTATGATAAATCTGCAAGTGTAAGTTTAGGTTGACACTTATTACGTATCAATGAACTGCCATGGGATTTGTCTGGCAATTAATAGCATGGAGATGGTTTTGTGCCCAGTAGATCGCGAAAGGATCATGTTCATTCCCTATAATATGGGACTTATACATTAAATGTGGGTAGAGGTCCAGAACACCCATATTATACTAATATGTTTAGGTCCCATGTGATAGGGGTTGAGCCTATCGCCATCCACTGGCCATAGATTAGATTCATTTATTTCGCATAATTCCAACTACGTACTGCTATTGAATATTTGCTGACGACAAAAATAATTTTTAACAAAAAAAAAACCGACTTCAAAAAGTAGGTAAACTAAAAAGCAAAAATAAATTTACTTCGCACAAAATAATACGTTTTTTCATTTAGTTAAATAGAAATTATTTGATAATTATTTTATAATTCTGAAGTCGGTGCCAAGTAAATCGGATAATTAAGAACTAATATTCAGTCAGATAATAGTTGTCACTGCGGAGGAAGGGGGAGGTAATCAAGCCGCGATGATAACGCCAGACCTCACTCACGCGGGACCTACGTCACGATACACCACAGATAATACAGTGTCGCTTTTTTACTACATTTTTCATCAAGCCAGTCGGAAAAGAGGATGTTGTAAGTTACTGGCCCCTTAGTAGTTTATTTTTTAATTTAGGAACTTAAAATACATTAAGTAATCATAATATCGGGATGTTAACAATATTATGTCTTTTACTGCAAAAAGGTATCCGAAGGAGTCGTAACTGCAGCAGCAGAGTGCACAGTTGGCGAAGTGGTTAAAGCGGTCGCTTCGCTGCTTTTAACTGCGCTGGTGTTGTGGGTTCGATCCCCATACGGAACTTACCTTTATGTGATCCGCAAAGATTTGTTCTGACTCTGGATTAGCTTTGTGTGTGTAAAATGTATGTTTGTAGGGAACGCGACACAGGAATTATTTCTCCTCCGCAGTGGCGACGTTTTTTTAAAGAGAAATTAAAAAAATGACTAAACTTTAGGTCTAGAAAAGTTTTAGACACTTTTCTAGATCTTTCTTTAGTTAGGTCACCTATAGAGATAAAAAAACTCTAGGTTGTCCTCTTATGGCGCTGTAGTCGATTTATCGTTATAATTATATGTGTCTCAGAATGACGACATGCAAATTTGTTATTATTGTGAGATATATTAGTACCTCAAAGAATTCGTGGGACAACCTGGATTATTATGACTTTATTTTCATACATGCAGCGTGCATTATTAGTCAGTATTAGTGGTTGAGGAGCAAAAATCTTCATTGCTGCAATAATTGCACACTTTCTACGCATAGGTACTTACTACTTAAAGTAGAACAAAACTTCATTGGTCCACATGCCCATCACATTGCAATCAAACAAGAAACAGTATTATTGAGATACTAACTTGACCGAGTACTAGTACACGTTCTCGTACGTAATATCAGAATGTCCAATATATTCTGCTAAATCGCAAGGCTCAGCAGCCTGGCAGGTATCTCTGCAGCTGCCAACAATTGAATTAGCGAGGTACGTGCTGTGTTAAACAGGGTCATCTGGCAACTGAATATAGGCCCAGTCACCAAACGCAATTTTTCTTGTACTATCAGCTCAATAGATTCATGACCCGTTCTTACCCCTTTTTGCTGATTATGTTACTCAGAAATACAAATAAAACGATGTAAACAAAGAATCCCACAACCCTCCAAAAATAAATCACAATATGTTCCCATTTCCACTGCTTTTAAAAAACTATTCGCTCTTAAGAGTGCGTTCTAAATAATAGCAGCACATTATTCTTGTACCCCCTCCACCCCTTTGCAATGGCACTATAAGTGTGTGTACCACTCTTTCTAGTGTACGCGTGTGTGTGTAAAATAGAATTAGTTAAGAGAATGCGAGTAGTTTCGTTGAAGAAAGACGGTATTTTTATTTTAAGAGACAACTGACAAATGCTGTCATGAAGATGTAAGATGAGAATTGTATTTACGTATTCTATGAATTCTTGAATAACTTATTTTTGCATAGCATTCGTGGAGTAAAACTATGGTAAACGATAATTCAGTTTATCTGACTTTGGAAGCACTGACAAGTCAATTTATAGCAATTCATTTAAATAATCTTATTATGATGAAAAATGCTATTGAATACGCAAAAACAGTTTCTATTCAGTAAAGAACAAACCAACACATGTACCTATATAGTATTTACTGATCTAGCCAGTGAGTAAAGTGTACTCACATTTCACAGCCAAAATTGGTTAGCACAAGGCTCGTTTATTTCAGCAATGTATAGCAGCGGCTATAAGCCTCACTGAAGGTGCACTAGCCACCGGCCACGACCACTGCGCTACACTATTAAACTACGGGAATGGCGCCCTGGCGTATCGCGTGCGTGACTACTACATACATCTATCTATTGACACGGTAATTGATAATATTTAAACAAGATGAGTTAGGTGGCATCTTCTTATAAAGATCTCAATGTGGAAATCGTGTTCTTTCTATGAAAAAAATTGGCGTAATACAGGTGTGATGGTGATATGTATTGCCCAAGCCAATACCTATATTACCTAAATAGGTGTAGCAAAAGTGTATAACAGTGACTTTATAGGTTTAAAGATACTCTATTCTCATAATACGAATAACATCATTTACATGAGAACATTGTTGAATTACATAACATAATTTTTACATTCGTCGTCATTTAACAAAAGTAAAATATTAAAAGTATGTAGGTAGTGCACTAAAACTAAATCAGATTAATATTAACCAACGATTCCACAACCTGTTATGTTTAGGTTCCATGTGATAGTAGATGAGCCTATCGCCATGCACTGGGCACTAATCCAGCTCCGTGCTGCTATTGAGAAATTCCTAATGGAAAATCCCAAAAACAAATTCGCCCGACCCGGGAATTGAACCCAATAGACCTCACGGTGAGAAGCGAATACGCTAAAGACTAGACCAACGCGGCAGTTTAGGTAAGATTCATTTTGCCTAGTAGCTCTTTTAAATTTGAGAGGTCACCCAATTACTTACTGAGAACACTTTTGATAATAACAATAATCTTTGATTTGTTAATTATAAAAATGCGGAAATTAACAAAACAATGAAGATAAGTGCGTTGACTGGGTGAATCACGAATGGCTTTGTATGCAATATCAGCTAAAATATAATTATAAATGTTATGTACGCTGGAATTGTTATGTACATCGGAAATTGTTGTTTCTAAGTATCATTTGTATGGTGATGATTGATGTATGTGATGTGGCTATACTTTATAAATAAATAAATAAATAAAATAAAATATTTTTTTTAACAATATTTACGATCCTAAAACCGTTCATTACCGATTTAATCTATACAGCTATGAAAGTATTCCACCGATTGGCCGCGGCCGGCGACTACAAGTCTGCCTCGCTTCCAAACAAATAATTAAATGAGTCGCGAACAATCCCGTGCATTGCCTCCAATTACACGGATTTATGCCACAACAATGGACCAAATTGTTTTGTGCCTTTATGTGGAATATTCGAGGTTCATGATTTTTAGTAGTTGAATGTTAACGGGTTTAATTACTGATAATGAATTGAAGCCCCATGGGACAATGGCGTAATTTAATGTGTGTTTGTAATTGAATTAAATGTCTTCACTGGTTTGTAATCTGGATAAGCATAAATATAATGATGAAAAGTTTTAATTGATTTTAATATTGTGCATCTGTGAATTTTGGGTAACGAGCAGTTTTGTCTTAACTTTCAAGACATTTGATAATAAGTAATTCATGCCGTGTTTGTCTTAATTTTTTGAAAATATCCAATTATTAGACTTATAATTTTTGCCTTGTTGGACTAGTGGTAAGCGTAGGCGAGCACTGACAGCTTAGGTCTGGAGTTCGATTTCCGGGTCAGGATAAGTGTTATTTATGATCTTTCCATTAGGAATTTTTGAATAACCTTATTAGGTTGCTAATAGTAATTAGTACTGTTGTGACGGATTCACAACAGAACTAATTTAAGTTAAAATTGTCTTGGAACCCGCAACGAATTTAATCAGAAGTTGGAGTTGGAAAGTATGTATCTTTATTTAATTAGGCTAAATATTAGGCTTTATCAGCATTATGTTAGCTTTATATTTATTGAATATTAGCAAGTACCGTGTTAATAGATAGATGTATGTAGTAGTCACGCACGCGATACGCCGGGGTGCCATTCCCGTAGTTTAATAGTGTAGCGCAGTGGCCGTGGCCGGTGGCTAGTGCACCTTCAGTGAGGCTTATAGCCGCTGCTATATATTGCTGGAATAAACGAGCCTTGTGCTAACCAATTTTGGCTGTGTAATGTGAGTACTTTACTCACTGGCTAACTTAGCTTGTATTTTGAGTTTTGATTTAGTCATAGCTTTTTTTTTTAATTTTTTATTAATGATGTTTCTAAGCAATTAGATACGTCATAAAGATTACAATCTAGTCTAGATATAACATTAGAGACTAATGAGTAATTTAATTTTGACCTAAGCTACTAAATTAATTTATGCTAAGAATGTGTCCATTAACACCTATCTTATTGTCTCTATTATCGAAAATGACACTTTGTTCTTGTGTTCTTTTAAGATAGCACTAAACCACTTGAATCACTAATTTCACTGAACTAGCTCAAAAGGTTTCGTCCTTTTAAGTCTTCTAACTATGTCTGTGGTGTCAAGGAGCTGGATGGCCTCGACATTCACGTGTTGAAGAAGTCGTCGTTCATGAGCTTCAGCATACTGTTGTATTACACTGGCGACAAGGTTCACCTTCAGGTCACGATGGAGATCCTCATTTCTGATGTACCAGGGTGCATTCACAATTCCCCTTAATACTTTATTCTGAAACCTTTGGATTATTTGGATGTTACTTGGTTTGGTACAGCCCCAGAGCTGTATACCATAAGTCCACACTGGCATGAGGACTTGTTTATAAATAAGTATTTTGTTATGCACCGACAACGTGGAATGTTTACGCAGCAACCAGTACATTTTTTTATAGCGAAGTTCCAACTCACTGCGTTTCTTTTTGACATGAGCCTTCCAGCGAAGTTTTGCGTCTAGTGTCATACCAAGGTACTTGGCTGAGTTCGCATACGGTATTATAAGGTGATTCAGATATACCGGTTGATAGTTGGCCTTTTTGTTAGTAAAGTCTATATGTATCGATTTGGATTCATTTAGTTTTATACGCCACTTTTTTGTCCAGTAAACAATGGTATTGACGGCAGCTTGAACCTTTTCCACAGCTTCTGCATGAGTGACTCCTGTAGCCATGATAGCTGTGTCATCCGCGAATGTGGCAATTATATTGTTTTCTAGCTCTGGAATATCACAGGTGTACAGTAGGTACAGCACGGGACCAAGGACACTTCCCTGTGGTACTCCAGCTTTTATTGGCGTCAGTTTCGAATACGCATCTTCTTGTCTTACTCTAAACATCTTTTCTTTAAGGTATGATTCCAGTAACTCAGAAAACTGTCTTGGCTTAGTCATAGCTGGGTAAAAATCTATTTGTAACTGTAATTTCTGAGATAATACAAACAATATAATACTGTTCACCGATAGGCAAAACTTGTCTTGTAAAGTGTAGTCCAGTTACTGGTGTGAACTGGATAATTGCTATTGGCTGCCTCAGGTAGACTGTATTATTGTTTTTCTCCACAAACACTGCTAACACTAAAGTTAAAAATTTAAGAATACAAAGAAAATGTAAATAAAATTCTCATCTCATATCTTCATGATATTCAGACGACAGCATTTGTCAGTTGTCTCTGAAACTAAAATTACCGTCTTTCTTCAGCGAAACTACTCGTATTTTTTTAACTAATTCTATTTCACACACATATACACACACGCACACATACACTAGAAATAGTGAAACATACACTTATAGTACAAATGTGTAGGGAGGGAGGGTATTCAAGAATAATGTGCTGCTTTTATTTAGGACGCACTCTTAAGGGCGAATAGTTTTTTAAAAGCAGTGGAAATGGTAACATATTGAGGTTTATTCCAGACGGTTGCAAGGTGTTTTTGTTTACATCATTTAATTTATTCTTGAGAATAGGAAATGCTGATAGAAGGTACACTACTGATACTGTAAAGTGACTATTTCTTATGTAAAGAAATGATTGATACTTAAAGCAAAAAAAAAAATAACAAAGACAGCAGCTTGAAAAGGATTTTTTTGTTACGAGAAAATAGAGAGAAAAACTTGATTTTGCGTTGAGTAATTTTTTTTCACGCTTGAGTATTGTTCACTGCTGAGGGAAAAGTTGTCTGCGCGACACATGATAAAAGTTATTTACATCTCGTGGTTTTAAGTCTATGGCTATGGTCGCGAATTTAGTTTATTAGGAATAGTATAAAGTAATATTATAGTAACAGTAATAATCTTGATGTTGAGTCTACTCAATTTATACTTCATAAGCCTTTAAAGAAAATACGCACTTTGCTATCTTGTTGCAAAAATAACGTTATGTGTGACGTTATTAAAATGTAGCTCAATTAATAACAACATAATCTAAAAGCCTAATCATTATTTTTAAAAAAAGACAACAATAATAGTTGATGAAAGAATGAGAATCAATGCAGTGAGACCAACAGAGAACAGTCTTATAGTTGTTGGTTAGATATAGAAACACTCTAGTCCTGCAACAAGTACCTGTAAAACTTAAGTACCCCAAAAATATTATAAAAATAGTACAAAATAAAAAAAAAACAATAATAATAACAGTTTTAAAATCAAATATAAAATGCTATTGTTGTATATTGGTATCAGACCGCCAGGCTTATTACATTTAAAATTTCAAATGGTATGTTCTGCATATTTCGTTCTCTCATAGATTCGTGTGTTCGGTGTGCACAGAGAGATAACACTCAATATTCAACGAGCTTTTTTAAAAAATGCTCGGTTTTCTGGTCAACGATATAGTCCCATATTTTATTTGATATTTTTCCTAAGCATAACATCACGCCTATATTGTACAAAAGGGTGTAGTAGAGGTCTATAACACCCACACTTCATTTTTTATGGTTAGCTCTCTTTTATGGTTCTATCTTTAGGTCGTCTTAGGAGAATGAACCTATTCCTATCCACCGTGCATAAATGTAACTCCTTGCTGCTATTGAGAATGTCCTGCCGGCCAAATCCTAAATCACACCCGGGAATTCAACTGGAGCTTTCGAGAAGAGATACACGTACCTAGTGCACGCTAGCTACTAAACTAACGAGGCAGTCAAAGCGAAAAGGAAACCTCAAATAATAACAGTCTTGCTTGTTCCGAACAAAAACTAAATATAAAATGTCTTTGTGTATTGGTAACAGACCGCCCGGCTCTGACGTATAACATTTAAAAATTGAAATCGTATGTTCTGCATTTATTTCATTTTCTCATAGATTTGTGTATTTGGTATGCACAGAGATAACACTCAATTAAAAAATAATATTTTAATTAATGTTTGGTGTTTTCTGGTCAGTTATATAATCACATATTTTCTGGGTTTTTTTCTTAGCTTTGATGAAAAAGATTTTTTACAAAGTTATATCCCAAGTAGCAATCAAATGTCCTTAAAAGGTATTGTAGATATCTTGAAGGCAAGTAGACGAACTCCAGCTGTTGCCTTGGGTAAAACCAATATGTCCCTCAAGATATCTTGAAGATACACTCCAAGAATCAGTTAAGTAAAAGTGGGCACAGATTTTAACACATAGTTAAGAAAGAGATAATACTACTCTTTAGATAAACTTAAACCCTACTTAAGAATGTGGTTTTGCAGAACTCTAAACACTGATTTCAAGATATCTTGTAGATTGACTTCAGATCATAAAATAGACTTAAAGATATCTACAATACTTAATTAAAACTATCAATATTGAATTGCAGATATTCGATCTTCACCTAGTAAAGTAAACTTTAAAACTTATTTTGCTTTAAAGTGCTTTATGTAACTTTATTTTAGAAAATATGGTGAACTTATAAATTATTACAAAAACTGTTTTAAGATTAATGACAATGGCGATTAAACAACAAATTTTTATGTCTAATAAAGGCTATCAAAAGGCATTAAATGCATTGGAAATTTAAACCGCATGATTATTTCTCGTGTCAAATCTATAGATAGTGCTATAAAACACACGGGCTTTTAAAATACTAGAAAATAAGCAATACAATTTAGTAAAAAAATATTGCAAAAAAAAAAAATTGTGCTTTTAGTGCATAGTTGTTATTGTTTCTATGAATATGTAAGATATTAATATAGTTATAATGACTTTAACATAAATACAAGTTCAATCTACTTTAGTTTTTGATTAAGTGTTGTGGTAAAATGTTTTATTACTTTTGTCATTTAAGAGGAAAAATGGCGTTAATTCTTAATTTTCCTAACGAAGCAAGATTTTAGACTAAATTGATTTTGTAAGGTTAGTTCAGACATAGTAAAGACAATTAACATTTGAAGTAGCGCTAGTTAAGAGTTAATATACTTAACTTATATTAAAAACTGTATTGGCGAAGTACTATTTAATTCTTGGTGGTATAAAGTGATTCTAAAGTTTGATTTAGTTAAGACCAGATTAGGTACGTACGTTACTTAATATTTTCTTAACTTGTCTTCACTATTCTTTTTTATTTTATGGTGTAAACAAGTTTATGCAAGATAGACTAGTGAATATTATCTAATTAATAAGTGTAGGTAAGTTTAGTACCTAATGTTTAAATTCCAGTAAACATCAGAACACAAGTATTTAAATTCAACAGTAAGTACGTGATGTTAGATAACTATCCAATCCCCATTTATTTAGAATTTTAGAGGATTCCCAAGCTCAGCAAAAAATATTAACACCTATATTTAATAACTTCTGTTCTGCATAGTTGATAATCTTGACGTGCCAATACCAAATAGCTTTTTAGTATCTCTTGATCTTATTTATTTACATACTATTGTTCTTTACGCCATCAACTAGGAACTAAGTTTAATATCGGCTGTTTAATTTTTGTGTGTATAATTATTTATTATATACCTATATATTATAATTCAAAGTGAAACTAAATAAAAGCTTGTAAAACATCAACTTTTAAAAAGATCATTCACATAAACTAAATGAATTATTGAATTATATAAGTAGGTACCTAAGTATAAAAGAAAGATAGCGGGCTCCTAAACACATAACATGATGAACCATAATATAATTATATACCTGGCAATAAATTACGTATTTTCAATTTTTGCCCACAAGCCCAGGCATGAAGGCTGAATGGATTAATAAATGCATAGGTCACTACCACACACTACCACATTGAATAAAAAATATAAAGAGCATTTGGTAGGTATAAGAAAAATAAAGTTAGTAGCTGTCACTTACTTTTTATCGCAATTTTATTCTTATAACATAATTATTTATTTCAATGCCATTTTGCATAATTTACTTCATTTCAGTTACGAAAGGTTTTAAAAATTCATTAGGCTGAGGTTTTTTAATACCACAGTAAATTCCAATGGTCATTACAGGCAATGTGTTCATCTCATGAATGTTACATAGAATTGGCCAAAATTCTACTTTCGAACTTTTACACGTGGGTAACCCGTCGATATTTACATTAATACATAAATTTACATTTTTATCAAAATTTTCAAAATACTGCACAATATTTTTGCGAAATCCATTATGCCAGTATTCTCCACTGCCACAAGGTTCGATATCCACAGATTTTACATTAATTTTCAGAAGAGTTCTAGCGTCTTTTGACACAACACCTGGATCATGCTTGTTAAATATCAGCATTAAATCATTGATTGCAGTATGCGGTATATTGTGATTAAAATCAAAATTACGAAATACTTTTGATGCGTGAATATCAGCTGTCGAGTCGGAATCACTGTACAATTGCGCTATTTCTAAATTATCCGCGGTATCTTTTTCCTCGTAGTCCGTAAACGACACTGAAGTCCGACTCAAAGATATCGCATTGCTATTATTGGTAACGTTTGCAGCACTTATAGGCACAACGATGGAGTTTATTTTTTTATATTTTAAAATACGCCGACGAAAGCCACCAGATCTTTTTAATTTTTCCACTTCATCCATGATGTTTCTACTTGGTTCTATTTGTAGAGAACGTCCCGTTAAATGTATTTTTACTCTAAACTTATTAATTTTAGTAAAAAGGAATAAAATTATACTCTAGAAAAACAGTTTTTAGAACTTGGTATGACTATTATCTTAAATTTATCTACAAAATCATTCTAGTCTTTGTGAGTCTTAAAAGATACTTCAATTATTAAATGTATTATTTTTAATTAAGTTTTAAGTGAGCTTTCAGATAATCTGGTATAGTAAAACAATATTTTAAGTTTTAACTATAGGCATACTTAATACAAACTAGTTTTGAGAATACTTAACCTGGTTTTTGGTATTCCTAACTTGCTTAAGTAGCGGTAGTTTAAAACGATTTAGTATTAAAGAAAGAAAATACTTAACGAAATCCTTCTTGATTTAGCAAAATCTAACTTTAGATAAAGTACAGATATGTAAGATTTACTTGCTATTCTTGTTTGCTACTTGGGATTCAACGGCTATTCCAATGCCATGTTGATATTTTTTTACCTTCGGCTTCTTGTCTAACGGATTTGGCTGAATATCAGTATTTTACGAAGAGCAATTGCCAACATACCTCCACAGCCCAGTACGAGGTACTACGATATTCTTTGTTGGTCGGTTTGAAATCGAGATGAAAAATTACTAATAACTGAGCAATGTCAACGGAGCCTAGAATTTAAATTATTTATTACCAAAACTTACACACACATCCACACATCCTTTCTTTTATAATGTAAAGTAATGTGTAAATAATAGCGACAAATATTTAAGGTTCGCGTTGTGTGTAACGGATTTCATGGTTTCACGACATAAATTACACGATGTTTCTTCCGGTGCAAATGTGAGGGAGTTGAAGGCCACGCACACACACACTTATACAAGCACACGGACAAAACGATAAATAATCCATACACAGAGTATCGTCGTGTCGACATCCGCGTTCCTAACTGACAGCTTCCGGTGAGTTCTATTTCCTCACAAACTTCACCGAAAAATCACAACAATACCTTTTGTAAGTTCACGCTTTCATTCCCATATTTTCACAGATCAATTCCAAAAGCAGAGTTTGACCTTTTGCTCTTGATATTTAAGTTCCATCTCTCAGTTCAATTCTGACGTTGCCACTTGATGCCGTTGATTTGACGTTTAATTAGGATCCGCGCGACTCAAATAATATTCCAATTTCTGGTACTACGCGAGAAATCACCTACTACAGTGAAGTCGCACTTTTGATTGCATTCATTAAATGTTTTGTTCTGCTGGAATTTGAGAACGCGATTTGAAGCGAGCATTCTACAGGTGCGAGTCAATCGGATCGTTGTTCCGAGTGTTGCGGGGTGGGCGGGGAAATAAATCGGATTCCTTTGTGTTAGCATGGGATATCAGTTGACATTGTGTGGTGTCCACAATCGCCTTTGATACACGAACTGTTCCTTTATCAGAGTTATCTTTTTTTTTTCATTTTACCTTCAACAGTTGAATTTTTATATAAAATATGATTATACAGCGCTTTGTGTCTTATAGTTGTTGGAATCGGAGGAATATTGAAAATATATCTTGTTTCGTTGAGTGGGTTTATACGATATAGCGAGTGGGAAGGTTTTATTAAAGAAATTGGATGAGAAGAAAATGTATTATGTTTGTTATTGTATTGTATTTTAGCTGTTGCCCGCGACTTCGCCCGCGTGGATGTTACTGCTCCGCTCCTGTCACCCATCTATGCAACGTATTTCAATGCTGCTACGCTCTCATTAACTATAGAATTATGGTTTTAATATATGATTGTTATTTTACCTAAACTTAAGTTATATAGCCTTACTTAATAAATGAGATATCCAACAAAGAGATTATTTCGAAAAGGACCAAAAGTTCCTGAGAAACTCTTCAGCATTATAATATTAGCACAAATCGGAATTTGAAATATCATTTCCTTCTAAATATAAAATATACCTTATATCTTAAAAAAATATCTAATGTCTCATTCTATCTAGTTAGTTACCACGCTATTGTTATATTTTATGGTTCTTGGGTACTAAACATAAATAATAATAGGTAGCGTCAGAAATAATACATACTACAAATACAAATACATAGTACAAACAAACATAAAATGACCCCTGAGAGACGATGAGACATTTCATTGTTATTTGATTGAGTGAGAGACTATGTTACACTACTTAATAGAAGAATAAAATAAAAGGAAAAAGTTAATAATATTGCCTAAATATTTTCTAAAAAACTGCCTCGATTAGTGTTAGCTTATGCGCCTGTCACCGTGAGGTCTCGGTTTCGATGCCTGGGTCGGGCTAATGATTTTTTTGAACTATCCATTAGGAAATTCACAATAGCAGCACGGAGTTGGAATTGTGCCTGGTGGATCACGTTAGGCTCACCTCAGATCCCATGGGACTTAAACATAACAGGTTAAATGTGTGTAATATTTTAAAGCAAATTTTAGCTTTGCTATATGCCTTTTTCTATTTTATATAATATTAAAGTTGAAAAATTAAGAACCAAGTAAGGTTCGTCTAGTTTATACCTATGACGCTGGCACAAAAGAGTTGAGAAATTTCGAGTCTAGCAGCATACGAATCCATAGCTGAATGGGCAAAGCACTTGGGGCGTATACCCAGGGGGTGCAGGTTAAATGTGGGTGCCTTACACCTCTGCCACACCTTTCTGGGTGATATAGGGGTGATGATATGTTTGTTATGCTTTTCTAAAATTAACTATTTTGACAAATTAAGTGTACACCCACGGTTATAGAATTAATTTCATAGAAAGTTTGCAAAACATTAATACTTTTAAGTCCTTCTAAGCGATGTTTTATTAAAAGCTGTTTACTTTCGAGTGTTTGGTCTGAGTTTTCAATCTGTCCGGTCCTTTTAATTCACAGCTTAGTCAAGTGCCTGGTTTATACTAACTATAGCTATAATATAGTAATAAAAAATAATAGCAGCCCTGTATCTAATACATGTGTACCCACTGCGGGGCTGGGGCTTCTTCTCATGATGAGAAGGGTTAGGCCATAGTCCACCACGCTGGCCAACATTGGTAGACTTTACACTCCCACGCACAATTTTTCACCTGCATACTTGCAGGTTTCCTCCTGAAGTGTTTCCTTCAATGTAAGCGAGCGATAACTTATATGATAAATACACACATATTTTCGAACAGACGAATCTTGACGATTTTTTGACAGAGGTGTGTACCGTAAGTTCAAACGCAGTCCTTCATCAACTTCGCAGTCCTAGGGGTTCCCACTCGGTTATTACTGCTGCATTTTTTCGTTTGGCGTGTTTTATGTTTATACAAGCAACAACATCAAATAGCAACATTTGGAAGTTCATAATAAACATCACTTTCCCGCTGGTATGCTAGAATAACTGTCATACTCCATTTCAAAAAAAAATATCCTTATAGAAAGATAACAATATCCATAAAAATGTTAGTAAAACGAGGTTACATTTAAAACGTCTGTGATTACTCGTCAGGTGCGGGGGCCATCCATCTGGCCTCGGTGAAATATAGCCGTCATTGTTACGGGCCACGGAGGGGGTGAGACAGCGGTACAGCGGGGTGGGGGAGGCAGGACGAGGTCCCGTCACCGCAGGACTTGGAGGAGTTACTAAGAATGTGGATGTGTAAGGAAGTATAATATACTTTTGCATATAAATAAGTAGTCAAATTACCAAAACGGATATATAGGGTGTCACATGGACATATGAAGGCGAAGTATCGCAAATATTGTTTTAGATTTTTATTTGCTTTCTTAACCGGTAAACGAACCAGTAAAATTTAAATAAATAACATACCTGTATTTTTATTTCAGCAATTGGTAACATCAATAACTAAAATCTAATCTCTATAATAAACATGGTAGGTTAAATGCAAGGAAAACAATGATATTAAAAATTAAAAAAAAAAAGTTAAAATTAGTATTCAATCATAGCTAATCATTAAAAATAATTTGCAATAAATGTTTTAAAATAAAGAAAATTCGGTATTTCAGTAGTTACATTAGTTGACACGTGGTTACTCATTCATAAAATAACGAAAGAAAATAAAAATACAAAAAAATATTATATAAGTAGGTAAAACTTAATTTTTGATATAAAACACAAAGCGTTTTCATTAAATTTTTAATACTAACTGCTTTAATAGAAACTACTGGAAAGAAGGAATACTCACCTTATCAACCACCAAATCACACCTTAGCCAGTAAACTTGTAATAAAGATTAAGTAACCCCAGAACTTGACTCGCAACCAACGTCCTAACTTATCCAAACTTAGCACTTCACCTTTGGTAATTTTAAATGAATCCAAGTTGTGGAAGCATTGCTTGAATGTAACTTGACGATTGTTTTGAAGGAGAGTTTGATGTTTGACACGTTTCTGTTGGCGAAGGTGCAGAAATGCTGTTTGGAAGAATGTCAGTTTGTTAGTAAGGTTCTATCTGTCGAGCCTTTTACCCATTACATAGGGGTCGGCTTCTACTCTAACGGATTCGGCTGAATGTCAGGAGTAGTCGTGGAGCGAATGCTATCAGAGCTTCACAACCCAGTACGAGGTAATACAAATACAATACTCTTTATTAGACTAGTTTTTGACCTCTGACTACCCGTAACAACTGTGTGGCGGTATCCGCACATGATCACGTGACATATATGTCGACGAGTGCTGAATCGCGATAACGAAGTGTTCACAGAGAGTATACATATATACCACTTCCAATAAGCTACCGTTGGACAGCTGTCCGCCAGGCAACACCACCGAGCCTGGTCGGAGGATCCTCCCTTTGTGGTGGAGGAACATCACACCCTGTGTTCCTCTACAACTGCCAATAGATGTTCAAAAGGAAACTGGGATTGATGGCTTAACGTGCTCTTCGAGGCACAGAAAAAAACTCGTTATGTTAAGAATATGGTCACCCATCTTCGTCCGACCGCGGTTAGCATTGCTTAACCAAGATCGATCGGACTGCGCAGCGTCGACATAGCCACGAACTCCTATTCTTTGTTGGTGACGTTACTAGATTAAATTGAATAATGTTTCAGTACTGTTTAAGCTGAAAAAAAAAATAACGCTAACTTTTGATTGATGTTTAGATAGCGTTTTCGCAAATCATACTAAGAAACAGAAGTTTTTTTGGTGCAGGCGGCAAGCCCGTTATTTTTGAATATCTCTTCGCCAGATTGCCAACTAGGCTACTGTCCGTGTGTCTAGTCTCGTCAGTTTCTCAATCGGATGTTACGTCTTTTACTTCCCAATTGTGCCCAGTAGATGGCGACTGCGAACATAACAATTGAAGTGTGGGTGTTACACACCTCTGCCCCACCCTTCTGTGCAATATAAGCGTAAAGTTCTGTGATATGTGTATATGTATAATGTTACGTCCTTTTATGATCTTATCAGCCATTTATTACATATCTTAGGTAGAATACAAGCAACATGGCGATGTTACAATCAGTACAAAATGTCTTGTCCATCGGGTAATGCATCCATGGCACGCTATCAGTGCTGCCCCAAGAAAACGATGCGATCAATCAGGAGAACGGTCGATACCAGCGTTTTTTTCTTATCATCGACCAATAATATGTGTCACAATACGTTGTTTTAGGACTGTTTAAACTGTGTATGTAGCAACAGGGAGCTACGACGTAGCTCTTGGTACTACGATCTACATGAACATCAAGTTGGTAAACTGCAAATAGGATATAGTAGAGCCTTAAAATCTTGGATGCTATTGTTGTAATTAAAATTGATCTTAGTATTGTCATTATAGTATTATCAATACTTGGGAAACGGTCATTTTTTTGTGAAACAAGAGAGAAAGGTTCATATCTATATCAAGTGCTAAGTTGATGCCCTCACTACGCTCGAAACTCTAACCTAGACTATACAATCTTTTGCTTATTCGAGACTCAAGAGCACGAAATATCTCTGATTTCGTGTTGCACATACAACTTTTACCTCAGCTGCTCAAAATATACGTGATGTGAAAGTTATGTGACATTAAATAATAGGCTAGCAATGTACTAATCTCAAATTCGATATAACCGAGACCAGAACTCGCAGCAAAATCGGGTTTTGCTCACTGTTTCACAGACCAAATAACGCTTTTTCGAGCTGCTAAGATGTAAAGGTGTTTCTAGGTATCTTAAAAATAATAAAGTACCCATTCAATCAACCTTGCAATTACCAATTTCACACAGAACTATGTAATAAATAATTCTAATTAAAAGGATGTACTTACACTAATTCAAGTACAGCCACAAACTCTCGCTCGTAATTATATATGAACGCTTTACTTCGGAACGGCACAGTCCTTACGTCTCGGACTAAGTTATTCCGAGGCTAAGCACATTAAACTTAATTACAGGGCTAAGAAAACCTAATTATGAAAGCGCATTGTGCTTGTATAAAAATGAATGAACAAAGGCAAATTCTTGCGGTATGCAGTTAAAATATAATGACTGAAATAGTATGACATTTTGAGGTAAAATATAAAACGATAATATAACCTATATTTCCAACAGTTGTCATTCGTTCTGTAATGGTAAACCAGACTCCCGGGAGTAAAAAGGGGGGAATTTACCAAGAACCTAGATCCGAATCCAGGACATATGTCGACAGGCACTACAACCTTGTGTGGCAAAGAGAAGCACCCCATCACATCGTACATCTGATAGCACTCAACCCACAAATTAGCTTAGTAAGCTTAAGCACGCCTCCCACACTAGTGTCCTTCGACACCTTGGTTGTAGGCAGTTAGCTTTAGAGAAAAGCTAACTACGTCAGTCTGTCTGTCTGTCCATTTCACAAGAGAGGGCAATCCACCTCCAGCTCTTTCCAATCTCCAGCTGAAGTTATGTTATCAATTCGAACCGGATTCGTAACGGTAACTCATAACAAGAGCTAACAACTTGTTTTCGCGCGCGCGGTGCACACCGGCACACGTGACCGGAAGAGAAGAGCCGAAGTTTGAGCCACAGTCACCCAACTTTACACTTATGTGTACACGTATTATGACTAACTTATCTATAAAAGTTGATTACTCAAACGCTGGAGGTCCGACATCACCTTTGGCGGATGTACCTCTCTCCGCCCTGACCCGCGTTAAGTATTATACTAATTGTATGGAGGACTCATATATAATCTTACAATGGTCTAACTTAATTAATTGCACAAGTAATATGTATCACTCAAGTGTTGATAAACTCACCAAGCATTGGCGCTGCATGATTTCAAACACTTACGTGAAATACTGCTACTGTTGCAACTTGAAGCTTCAGTCACTGACTCTATTAACTTAGATAGAACTTCTCACGACTTTAAAAATAAGACTCACGAAAACTCTCTCACTAGTAGTCGTACCGAACTCTCCGGGATTCCAAAACCGAATTACCTACGTAAACTCTCACTAGTCGTATTGTACTGAACTCCTCGGTACTCAAAACCCGAATTTATCTAAACTCTCTCACTAGTAGTACCAAACTCTCCGGGACTCAAACCCAGAATTACGTAAACTCACTCACTAGTTGTACCGAACTCTTCGGGATTCAAAACAGGAATGCCTCACTAAGCCTCTTAGTTCTTAACATCGAGTCGCCGACGCTATCCCTATCATCTCTCGGGTTTTACCCAGATGAAGGTTTTTTGTTCTAGCTTCGTTGAAAAGACTCTCAAACACGTGTGCCCATTGCAACTAATAAATTTGTGTCAGTGTGTCTAATAAATTAGCAGGTTCTTTAGATAGTATTGTTTTTATAACGCCACGACGGCGATGGTCTAAGTACGGACTTTTGCCAGTAAAACTATTGTTAGGACCGTGCAATACTATCATAACAACCAGATGTTTGGTTTCATAGAATAAAAGATTTTAGAAGGTTTTGTTTACGTCGCTTCCTTAGAATATTATTTGTATGGTAGAAATATTGATTATTTACATAAATATATAACGATATTCACGTAAGTCGCTAACCATTACATTCCCCCCTCTGATAAATCAAATACCAGATTGTTAGCTGGTATATGATTTTTCACTGTAGGATTCTAGAACTGAAGTATAACTTATATTGTTGTATCAAGTTTTTCTAATACTCTTCTATGGTATGGTCAGAAATACAAATTGTGTAATTCATTCAAATTATGAATAAGTCTGTAGTTTAATTGGCCAACAAAGGTTGAAACTATTGTTTCTGTTAGCGATATTAAACACAGACATTACTCTCATCGCAAATTCATTCAAATTGTTCATAAATAATAAACATCAAGCTGTATATAAAATTAACACGATTACTAGTTACGCGGTCAAATATTTAACCCATGTGCAAAAGAAATAGTACCCTGTACTAGAAATTTACAATGCTTGTGTTAATTTAACAGTGAATAGAAGGACGATAAAACATTATTAATTTAATAAGATTACAGTTTAAGGTAGCCTTTCACTGTACAAAATGAATAAATTATATTGAAAATTACTGATTACGTATTAAAATTATCTATTCATATGCGGAATAGAAATGTACATAACAGAAAATACAGAGATTTTAATGGTAAAATAAAATCATGGCTTCATGATATTCTTCTTTTTAGAGATTAACTAGCCCTAATTGCATGTCCGAGAAATCAAAACAACCGTAATAAAACCTGCGATACCTGGTTATGCAATTTAAAGTACTGCCCATGCTTAGAATGGAATTGTACATACCAGAAATCTTCTACGTTTGTGATACCTGGACTGGCTAGCGTACTCAACCCTCAGAAGACTTGGAGAAGTCGGTTCTGGAAAACTCGCCGGCGACGAAGTTTTCTATTCGAATCGGCTGGCAGCTTCTCCATATTCATTATATAAATCTCTGAAACAGTTCGCACACATTTTCATTACAATTTATCCTAAATATTCTTGTAAGATCACGTGCAGGACACTGCTTATTGGAACTATTAGGACAATCTTATTATATTATCGGCCTACTAGTTTAAAGGCTTCGATGCCCCCCTCAGACTCTTCATGGTCCATTTAATATTAAATATTCTTGTCAAATCACGTGCAGGGTATAGCTATTTAGAATTTTAACAGCAATCTTATAGGATTATCATCTTCCTAGTTCAAGGGCTTTGATGCCCCCCTCAGACCTTTCAGGGTCCTATTTCGTATATTGCAGTTGTAATATTTGGCATAGAATATTAAAACTGTTTAGCTGCTCCAGTATGAACTTTCTCACTTGAGACATTCTTCTTCTTTCATCAGGGCGCCCCATACATACAATACAAACTTAGGCTTAAAGAATTAAATGCTTTAAAATACATAAACCCTTCTTCTGCTATTTGTATCCCTTCGTAGGTTGGATGGATAAGTACAAACTCGAAAGTTTACAAGATTGGCGATAATTAAATAAAAATACTTAGCTCTGTATAAGATGATCAGTGACGTCAGCGTTGCCCAATGTCTCCCTTTTCTCACTTAAAGGCAGCCGCTAAACTTTGCGCCTTACTCACAGTTGCTTGCCCTCAGCACCAGGTACCCATGCACCCGTGACAGATGTTTTATGGTCCTGGAATTGTTAACAAAAGCGCGCAAGTATCCGTCCTATTTTGCAATAACGTCATTTTTATATTTACCTAACATTCTAAAATTTCCGTTTCGAATATGAACCCATAACAATTTAACACCACATGATGTTGTTCAAGTATTTATAAAAGATCTATCTTGAAATTCTAAAGATGGTAATAAACTGTTCCCTTTTTTATGTTAAAGTGTTGCACATTCGTAAGTGTAAAGTGAGAACCTCTTGTCCCTTTTGAATCACTTTGAAGTGACCAAAAAAAAAAACTAAGTCCCTCATCTAAAATGTCTAAAGTCTCACTTAAGATTTTAGAATTAATAATTTAACGATAAGTTTGACATTTTAAATTAGCGCGTTGCACACACTTGAAACCTGACGAGATTTCTACACGTCCCCAGTTTAAGAAGTTTGAAATTTAGAAAACAAAAAAAACCTTTTCCCATAATTGAGTGCTACCAAACCTTTCCAAGAATTTTTTTGTGTTTACTAACTAGTTTTGAGAATGCCAAATATCTTTGAACTTGAAATAGTTTACCTGTAGACATATGCACTTCAAATTCTTAGCAACGTCCCCTTTCCATTTAAGAAACATATTAAGTTAAGTTTTGAATTATATTAGCGATAGGTACAAATCTACTAATTTACCAAATTATAATGGGTGTGATCGTCTAGTTGAAAGAAAAAGTTATTTTACATTTTTATGAATAAATATTAACAAAGGTAACCGTAATTTCAGCGACTTTAAATCTGACCAACTGAACTAAAGTAATAAAAATACCATGCATCATATAATATAGGAATACTCTTAAAACACCACGCATAAGAACCGTCATGCAAATAGAACCATAATTAGAAACATCATAAGTGCATTTAAGGAAGTAACATAATATCACCATATGCTCAATCACAATCTAAGCATCATACAACTATTGCGAACATACAAATAAGCATACGCATATCACATTCACATGCCTCGCATAAGAGTTTCAAGCAAAACAGTCATCATTACAAACAAAATGCAAACCACTCGCGATACCCAAAAGATGCGTTTTTTATTTGGAGTGCAAACAATAAAGGGAAGTAATTTTAAAAGTAACAGTTGATCAGATCAAATTTATATCGACTTAAAATGATATTAACGGGGCAACTAGTTGGCCAATCTAGTCAATCCATCAATTTATATTATAAAATGTTATTAAATAATTTCTACGTTGTGTTATTTACGAAGTAACCCATTATAAAGTTCTTTTATGTTGCACTGAAGTGAATCAGTACATGTAATGACATAAATCCTTGGTCACGCGGCATCAACTGTAATGGTAAACCAGACTCCCGGGAGTAAAAAGGGGGGAATTTACCAAGAACCTAGATCCGAATCCAGGACATATGTCGACAGGCACTACAACCTTGTGTGGCAAAGAGAAGCACCCCATCACATCGTACATCTGATAGCACTCAACCCACAAATTAGCTTAGTAAGCTTAAGCACGCCTCCCACACTAGTGTCCTTCGACACCTTGGTTGTAGGCAGTTAGCTTTAGAGAAAAGCTAACTACGTCAGTCTGTCTGTCTGTCCATTTCACAAGAGAGGGCAATCCACCTCCAGCTCTTTCCAATCTCCAGCTGAAGTTATGTTATCAATTCGAACCGGATTCGTAACGGTAACTCATAACAAGAGCTAACAACTTGTTTTCGCGCGCGCGGTGCACACCGGCACACGTGACCGGAAGAGAAGAGCCGAAGTTTGAGCCACAGTCACCCAACTTTACACTTATGTGTACACGTATTATGACTAACTTATCTATAAAAGTTGATTACTCAAACGCTGGAGGTCCGACATCACCTTTGGCGGATGTACCTCTCTCCGCCCTGACCCGCGTTAAGTATTATACTAATTGTATGGAGGACTCATATATAATCTTACAATGGTCTAACTTAATTAATTGCACAAGTAATATGTATCACTCAAGTGTTGATAAACTCACCAAGCATTGGCGCTGCATGATTTCAAACACTTACGTGAAATACTGCTACTGTTGCAACTTGAAGCTTCAGTCACTGACTCTATTAACTTAGATAGAACTTCTCACGACTTTAAAAATAAGACTCACGAAAACTCTCTCACTAGTAGTCGTACCGAACTCTCCGGGATTCCAAAACCGAATTACCTACGTAAACTCTCACTAGTCGTATTGTACTGAACTCCTCGGTACTCAAAACCCGAATTTATCTAAACTCTCTCACTAGTAGTACCAAACTCTCCGGGACTCAAACCCAGAATTACGTAAACTCACTCACTAGTTGTACCGAACTCTTCGGGATTCAAAACAGGAATGCCTCACTAAGCCTCTTAGTTCTTAACATCGAGTCGCCGACGCTATCCCTATCATCTCTCGGGTTTTACCCAGATGAAGGTTTTTTGTTCTAGCTTCGTTGAAAAGACTCTCAAACACGTGTGCCCATTGCAACTAATAAATTTGTGTCAGTGTGTCTAATAAATTAGCAGGTTCTTTAGATAGTATTGTTTTTATAACGCCACGACGGCGATGGTCTAAGTACGGACTTTTGCCAGTAAAACTATTGTTAGGACCGTGCAATACTATCATAACAACCAGATGTTTGGTTTCATAGAATAAAAGATTTTAGAAGGTTTTGTTTACGTCGCTTCCTTAGAATATTATTTGTATGGTAGAAATATTGATTATTTACATAAATATATAACGATATTCACGTAAGTCGCTAACCATTACATTCCCCCCTCTGATAAATCAAATACCAGATTGTTAGCTGGTATATGATTTTTCACTGTAGGATTCTAGAACTGAAGTATAACTTATATTGTTGTATCAAGTTTTTCTAATACTCTTCTATGGTATGGTCAGAAATACAAATTGTGTAATTCATTCAAATTATGAATAAGTCTGTAGTTTAATTGGCCAACAAAGGTTGAAACTATTGTTTCTGTTAGCGATATTAAACACAGACATTACTCTCATCGCAAATTCATTCAAATTGTTCATAAATAATAAACATCAAGCTGTATATAAAATTAACACGATTACTAGTTACGCGGTCAAATATTTAACCCATGTGCAAAAGAAATAGTACCCTGTACTAGAAATTTACAATGCTTGTGTTAATTTAACAGTGAATAGAAGGACGATAAAACATTATTAATTTAATAAGATTACAGTTTAAGGTAGCCTTTCACTGTACAAAATGAATAAATTATATTGAAAATTACTGATTACGTATTAAAATTATCTATTCATATGCGGAATAGAAATGTACATAACAGAAAATACAGAGATTTTAATGGTAAAATAAAATCATGGCTTCATGATATTCTTCTTTTTAGAGATTAACTAGCCCTAATTGCATGTCCGAGAAATCAAAACAACCGTAATAAAACCTGCGATACCTGGTTATGCAATTTAAAGTACTGCCCATGCTTAGAATGGAATTGTACATACCAGAAATCTTCTACGTTTGTGATACCTGGACTGGCTAGCGTACTCAACCCTCAGAAGACTTGGAGAAGTCGGTTCTGGAAAACTCGCCGGCGACGAAGTTTTCTATTCGAATCGGCTGGCAGCTTCTCCATATTCATTATATAAATCTCTGAAACAGTTCGCACACATTTTCATTACAATTTATCCTAAATATTCTTGTAAGATCACGTGCAGGACACTGCTTATTGGAACTATTAGGACAATCTTATTATATTATCGGCCTACTAGTTTAAAGGCTTCGATGCCCCCCTCAGACTCTTCATGGTCCATTTAATATTAAATATTCTTGTCAAATCACGTGCAGGGTATAGCTATTTAGAATTTTAACAGCAATCTTATAGGATTATCATCTTCCTAGTTCAAGGGCTTTGATGCCCCCCTCAGACCTTTCAGGGTCCTATTTCGTATATTGCAGTTGTAATATTTGGCATAGAATATTAAAACTGTTTAGCTGCTCCAGTATGAACTTTCTCACTTGAGACATTCTTCTTCTTTCATCAGGGCGCCCCATACATACAATACAAACTTAGGCTTAAAGAATTAAATGCTTTAAAATACATAAACCCTTCTTCTGCTATTTGTATCCCTTCGTAGGTTGGATGGATAAGTACAAACTCGAAAGTTTACAAGATTGGCGATAATTAAATAAAAATACTTAGCTCTGTATAAGATGATCAGTGACGTCAGCGTTGCCCAATGTCTCCCTTTTCTCACTTAAAGGCAGCCGCTAAACTTTGCGCCTTACTCACAGTTGCTTGCCCTCAGCACCAGGTACCCATGCACCCGTGACAGATGTTTTATGGTCCTGGAATTGTTAACAAAAGCGCGCAAGTATCCGTCCTATTTTGCAATAACGTCATTTTTATATTTACCTAACATTCTAAAATTTCCGTTTCGAATATGAACCCATAACAATTTAACACCACATGATGTTGTTCAAGTATTTATAAAAGATCTATCTTGAAATTCTAAAGATGGTAATAAACTGTTCCCTTTTTTATGTTAAAGTGTTGCACATTCGTAAGTGTAAAGTGAGAACCTCTTGTCCCTTTTGAATCACTTTGAAGTGACCAAAAAAAAAAAACTAAGTCCCTCATCTAAAATGTCTAAAGTCTCACTTAAGATTTTAGAATTAATAATTTAACGATAAGTTTGACATTTTAAATTAGCGCGTTGCACACACTTGAAACCTGACGAGATTTCTACACGTCCCCAGTTTAAGAAGTTTGAAATTTAGAAAACAAAAAAAACCTTTTCCCATAATTGAGTGCTACCAAACCTTTCCAAGAATTTTTTTGTGTTTACTAACTAGTTTTGAGAATGCCAAATATCTTTGAACTTGAAATAGTTTACCTGTAGACATATGCACTTCAAATTCTTAGCAACGTCCCCTTTCCATTTAAGAAACATATTAAGTTAAGTTTTGAATTATATTAGCGATAGGTACAAATCTACTAATTTACCAAATTATAATGGGTGTGATCGTCTAGTTGAAAGAAAAAGTTATTTTACATTTTTATGAATAAATATTAACAAAGGTAACCGTAATTTCAGCGACTTTAAATCTGACCAACTGAACTAAAGTAATAAAAATACCATGCATCATATAATATAGGAATACTCTTAAAACACCACGCATAAGAACCGTCATGCAAATAGAACCATAATTAGAAACATCATAAGTGCATTTAAGGAAGTAACATAATATCACCATATGCTCAATCACAATCTAAGCATCATACAACTATTGCGAACATACAAATAAGCATACGCATATCACATTCACATGCCTCGCATAAGAGTTTCAAGCAAAACAGTCATCATTACAAACAAAATGCAAACCACTCGCGATACCCAAAAGATGCGTTTTTTATTTGGAGTGCAAACAATAAAGGGAAGTAATTTTAAAAGTAACAGTTGATCAGATCAAATTTATATCGACTTAAAATGATATTAACGGGGCAACTAGTTGGCCAATCTAGTCAATCCATCAATTTATATTATAAAATGTTATTAAATAATTTCTACGTTGTGTTATTTACGAAGTAACCCATTATAAAGTTCTTTTATGTTGCACTGAAGTGAATCAGTACATGTAATGACATAAATCCTTGGTCACGCGGCATCAACTGTAATGGTAAACCAGACTCCCGGGAGTAAAAAGGGGGGAATTTACCAAGAACCTAGATCCGAATCCAGGACATATGTCGACAGGCACTACAACCTTGTGTGGCAAAGAGAAGCACCCCATCACATCGTACATCTGATAGCACTCAACCCACAAATTAGCTTAGTAAGCTTAAGCACGCCTCCCACACTAGTGTCCTTCGACACCTTGGTTGTAGGCAGTTAGCTTTAGAGAAAAGCTAACTACGTCAGTCTGTCTGTCTGTCCATTTCACAAGAGAGGGCAATCCACCTCCAGCTCTTTCCAATCTCCAGCTGAAGTTATGTTATCAATTCGAACCGGATTCGTAACGGTAACTCATAACAAGAGCTAACAACTTGTTTTCGCGCGCGCGGTGCACACCGGCACACGTGACCGGAAGAGAAGAGCCGAAGTTTGAGCCACAGTCACCCAACTTTACACTTATGTGTACACGTATTATGACTAACTTATCTATAAAAGTTGATTACTCAAACGCTGGAGGTCCGACATCACCTTTGGCGGATGTACCTCTCTCCGCCCTGACCCGCGTTAAGTATTATACTAATTGTATGGAGGACTCATATATAATCTTACAATGGTCTAACTTAATTAATTGCACAAGTAATATGTATCACTCAAGTGTTGATAAACTCACCAAGCATTGGCGCTGCATGATTTCAAACACTTACGTGAAATACTGCTACTGTTGCAACTTGAAGCTTCAGTCACTGACTCTATTAACTTAGATAGAACTTCTCACGACTTTAAAAATAAGACTCACGAAAACTCTCTCACTAGTAGTCGTACCGAACTCTCCGGGATTCCAAAACCGAATTACCTACGTAAACTCTCACTAGTCGTATTGTACTGAACTCCTCGGTACTCAAAACCCGAATTTATCTAAACTCTCTCACTAGTAGTACCAAACTCTCCGGGACTCAAACCCAGAATTACGTAAACTCACTCACTAGTTGTACCGAACTCTTCGGGATTCAAAACAGGAATGCCTCACTAAGCCTCTTAGTTCTTAACATCGAGTCGCCGACGCTATCCCTATCATCTCTCGGGTTTTACCCAGATGAAGGTTTTTTGTTCTAGCTTCGTTGAAAAGACTCTCAAACACGTGTGCCCATTGCAACTAATAAATTTGTGTCAGTGTGTCTAATAAATTAGCAGGTTCTTTAGATAGTATTGTTTTTATAACGCCACGACGGCGATGGTCTAAGTACGGACTTTTGCCAGTAAAACTATTGTTAGGACCGTGCAATACTATCATAACAACCAGATGTTTGGTTTCATAGAATAAAAGATTTTAGAAGGTTTTGTTTACGTCGCTTCCTTAGAATATTATTTGTATGGTAGAAATATTGATTATTTACATAAATATATAACGATATTCACGTAAGTCGCTAACCATTACAGTTCCTAAGTGATAGGGCGTGAGCCTATCACCATCTAGCGGGCACACTGCCAAAATCCATGCTGCTATTTGCCTGGCGGAAAATTATAAATAACACTTTAATCTGACATGTTTTATGATAATAATATCAAGTACTAGCTGTTGTCCGTGTTACATTATTACAAAAGAATGTACATGTATAATGCATATAATATAATATAAAATATATAAAATGTTACTGGTGGTAGAGCTCTTGTGAATGAGCTCGAGGGCGGCAGCACCACCGTCTCACCTTTAACCTGCCGCCAAATAGTAGTGCTTGCATTACTGTGTTGCGGTTTGGTGGTGAGATCAGGCCCTAAAATTACTGGCACATGAGGCATAACATAGTCCTCAGCTGCAGCGACGCATCTATTATCTGCTTTTGTAGATTGTTGATGTCCATGGGCTGTACTCCACTTACCATCAGGTGGACTACACGTTCGTTCGCTGTGGGCGTAGTATAAAAAAAAAGAAAAAATGCATGATATCGATTAATTGATACAGAATAAGTTACTGCTGAGCAAAGGTCTTGTGCCGCAGGATTTCACCAACATACTTTTCACATACACAAAGCACACGCAGAGTTAGAACAAATCTTTGCGAATCACACAAAGATTTGTCCCATGTGAGGATCAAACCCACAACACCAGCGCTGTTGAAAGCGGTGAGGCAACCGCTTTGACCACTTCGCCTAAATGTGATTATAGAAAAAAACGGTTACCTAAAGAAATTAATAAAGTTTAGTATTTTGAAATAATATAAAGCTAATGATCCATTGTTTGACACTCGCAGCTCTATTCGATAACAAACTTATTGACACGACATTTTGATATATTAGATAATAACATTACAAATAAGTGCTTAGAAAATTTCAAAGACTTTATAGCATTAACTTAAAGGGTACACATTAGCTGGTTCGTTACGGAAAGAATATTCGCGGCTCACACCGAAGCGGCGCTTGATTTAATTTCATGTCCAATAAAATGTCGGGCTCTAAGGAATTTGCCTCACTGGATTCTTTCTGCAGAAAGTTATATTATTAGATTAGGCAATTATAATATTGAAATGAGATAAATCTTTTGTCTGTGTCTCATTTTTGTTTTATTTATGCATTTGTGCATGGTGGATGAGACATGAATAAAACTATAGTATTAAGACATAGTCAGTGTTTATATCCACTAATTATAAAGATTGCTAGGGAAAAATAAATTTCACATTTGCTGATTAAAAAATGAAATAAAGGTCATGCAATGTGCTCGGAGAAAAAAAATACTTTTGTCATATTACTGTGGATTGTCATATACATACTGTGGATTAAAAAAAATCGCTTGTTCGGATCTACTCTGTATATTATTATCTGATTACAAAGCAAAAGGTACTTACTTGTTCAAAATTACGAAAATTGATGTATCGTTTATTTAATTATCCGAAAAATTGATTTTATTTCAGACAATTATATAAACGAATTTGTTAATGTCCAGACTCAAAAAATATTAATATGAATTCCTAAACTCTTAAAACCATCTTTGGGATTTTCATGTTTTTAAGATAGTGTTTTTCGATAGACATTGTTTTTTATAAAGTTACGTTTTTCATAACATATAAGAGCGATTTTCCAATGTCCTATATTTGAGCAATGAAATAAATCGTCACGATGCCTTTTACACCCTGTATTAAAAGACATATTGATGTTTACTTAAGTTCTAAACCCATGACAAAATCTCGATACCGAATGACAGCAAAACCTATTAAAAACCGAATGTAATCAAGTTTCCAGGTCATCGTATCATGTCAAACGTAGTCAGTCTGCTTACCCCCTAAGGGGAGGTATGCGGTGAGGTATGGGCGGAGAGGCGCTCGCAGGCTAATCTTATTCGAACCGAGGCGCTTTGTACGCGCACCGATGACGGAGAAACTGCTTTTATTGCTCCAATCACTATGAGCTTATATATACGAAGTTTATGTATGTTTTTTATTCTTTATACAAATGAGCTTGGTAATAGCTCATAGACATCAATAATCTACAAAACTAGATTGTAGATGCGTCGTTTCATCTAACTATGCATCAACCAGTAATTTCAGAGCCTGAACAGGCTTCAAACACTAGAAGTGTTTGGCGTCAGGTTAAAGGTAAGATGGTCCTGCTGTCGTCCCCGGCCTTGTTCATAGGAGCACTACCACCATCAGTATAAGTATAGATATACGAAATGTATAAGTATGTGTGAGGTTTTATGACTTGCAGACTAGAAATAACGGGTTTTATGAGTTGAATGTGTTGAAAGTCACTCCGACTGCCAATAAAACCGATATTAAATTCAAATTCAAATTCAAATTCAAATCATTTATTTTCATAGGCCCCAGGAGGCGCTTGAACACGTCAAAATATTACAAACAAATGATATAAAAATAAATTATAAGTAAAACTAAATTATACTAATTACAATGATTTGAATAACCGGGGCTTAGATTAATTTTAATCCAACTGTTTAAAATCAGATTAAAATCAAACTAAGTACCAGCTCCGATGGGTATTGCATTATGAGAAGAGCTGGTGAGAAACTCATGTGCACCATCTTTTCAAATGAAATGAATAATATACAATTATATTAATATATAACAATTACAACACATAAAAAGAGCAGTTCATTTCCAAATACTATTATCATTTATGTAGTCTAAAATACAGTAATAAGCTTTTTAAGATAATCTGATTTTAATATATTTCTTAAATTTACCTATCGATAATTCTACTGCGTCTAATGGAAGTTTATTGTAGAAGCGTATACATTGACCTGGAAACGAGTTAGAGATTTTATGGAGCCTAGTAGTGGGCACAGCCAGTTTGTTTTTGTTCCTTAGATTTACTTTATGGAGATCACTATTTTTCTTAAATTTTGTTTGATTCTTGTGGACGTACAATAAATTTTCATAAATGTATTGAGAATGTAACGTCATAATATTTATCTCTTTAAATTTATTTCTTAGTGTCTCTTTGGGACTCATCATATAGATAGCTCGAACAGCTCGTTTCTGGAGCACAAAGATTGAATCTACATCCGTGGCACTACCCCAAAGCAATAAACCATATGACATTATACTATGAAAATAGCTAAAATAAACTAAACGCGCAGTGTCAACATCGGTCAGTTGACGGATTGTTTTTACCGCGTAAGCTGCTGAGCTGAGTCTACCAGATAACGTTTCTATATGTGGGCCCCATTGTAATTTAGAATCTAATGTTATACCAAGAAAGACAACTTTATTGACCATTTTCAATTCCTCATTGTCCATCAACACACTAGTTTTGACTTGTTTAACATTTTTTGTAAAAAATCTAACATATTTTGTTTTATTACCATTTAAAAGCAAGTTGTTAACACTAAACCAGTTTACTATCTTTGACAGAGCATTGTTTACATCGTCAATTACTGTTTGTTGTCTATTTACCTTAAAAACTAAAGAAGTGTCATCCGCAAACAATACTATCTCATGATTGTCCTTAACGAGATGAGGTAAATCATTAATGTACAAGAGGAACAGGAAAGGGCCCAAAATAGAGCCTTGTGGCACCCCCATTGCTACAGCTGATCCATGCGATCGCTTTCCATTGACATCAACTCTCTGAATCCTATCACCTAGATAAGAAGTAAGAAGTTCCAGAGCGATGCCTCTTATACCGTAGTGGTGTAATTTTCTGACTAGAGTTTCATGCTGCACACAATCAAAAGCCTTAGATAAGTCACAGAACACCCCATAGGCGTCCCGCGACTCCTCCCAAGCCTCGAATATACATTCAAGTAATCTAACCCCAGCATCACATGTTGACCGTCCGCGAGTGAAACCGAATTGTTTAGTGTGCAACAGGTTGTTTTCATTAAAATATTTAAGTAACTGCGCCAGAATTATTTTTTCAAAAATTTTACTAAACGTAGGTAGCACCGATATTGGTCTGAAGTTTGTGGGGTCTAATGTACTACCTGATTTAAACAATGGAATTACTTTACTTAATTTCATTAAGTCAGGAAACACACCACAATCAATACATCTATTAAATATCATTATTAAATCAGGTGCAATAATATCAATCAACGATTTTATAATTTGTACAGAAATGCCCCATAGATCAGCCGTTTTCTTAATATGATTTAAACGCGGCTTTAAAATCAGATCCATTAACATGACGAAATGCGAAATTATTAAAAAACTCAGGCACATTATCTTTAAGTAACGACTCGGCATTAAAACTGTTGGAGAAAATTATGTAATTTCTTCAGAATTTGATACTCGTACGACGACTTATGAGACTGAGATTGTATTTTTATCTTTACTAAAACTATTAATTAACAAAACAAACTTCGTCTGAATGAATTTTTGATTGTTAAATCACGTAACCTATTTTGATGAAAATTTAAACCGGGAGAGTTGTAGATTCCAGGATAGACAAATAATCATCACTGGGTATTGCACCCATCGGAGCTAATACTTAGATTGATTTTAATTCAAACTTAGTTGAATTAAAGTCAATCTAAGCTCCAGTGATTCAAATAATTTTAATAGAATTAGTATTATTTAACAAACAAAATATATATTTTTATATATTTTGATGTTTGTTTTGACGTGTTCAAGCGCCCTTTGGGACCCTTGGAAATAAATGATTTGATTTCTTTAATAATATTGTCGACGTACCACGCGGGTGAATCATGGGCTGAATCTAGTGTATACTGTAAACGCTAGTAACAGCCTCGTTGGTCTAGAAGTCCTCTCACTGCGCGGGATTTATTTGCCGGTTGTGTTATTTGTGATTTGTCCATCAGGAAATTCTCTATTGCAGTACGGAGTTACAATTGTGCCCGGTAGATGGCGATGACAAGGGAAATGTTGTTATACACGTTTGCCGAATCCTTTTTTTGTATTAAGGCTTGTATGTATTTAGGTTTTTACTTGTATCTAACAGAGCCCTAGAGAAAAAGTATAAAGTTTAAAAAAAATACCTTTTAACAAAATAAGTATCATAAGTATTTAAAAATCAAACAATCTAGGTTGTAAAATACCTCCCCATCAAAAACATTAAATCTAGAATTGAAAGTATATAGAGATACAGATTGAATTTAAATTACAACGACCTTTCTCAGAAATACCTGGCAGGCTTTGTGTAATACCTACACAAGGAATTTATATTCCCAAGTTATTTAAAATACCCTTGTATATTTAGAAATGCCTTGAGCATTGTTTTATTTTATCTTTTCTTCAATATTATACCTTCAATCTCTTGAAATGGTATCATATGATTTTATTGGACTGCCTTGTCGGTTAAACGGTATTGTACGCAACTGCGAGGTCGCTGGATCAACCGCCGGGTCGAGCAAAAGTGTAATATGCGACTTTTTTCGTAAGTGATTTCTCAGTAACAGATATTGACAGGATTACTTGCTATCACATGAAACTTAAACATACGTGGTTGAGTTTACGTGTTAATATACTCTGCCATACGCTCCTGCGTAATAAGGCGTTACGTACTTTTATACCCTAAAATAATGCTTTTTAATTTTGCTATAATACTGAAGTTCTAATTACATCATTGTCCATACAAATATAAAGTTTCTAATATTTTCTAAGGTTTACGCGAATGTTATACATGACTAACACTTCAATTTTACGGATTTCATCGCGATATTGAATGCTGAAATAGCATTTGAAACATATGTTTTTAAACTTTCGCGATTTGAGGACATTTTTCAAAAGTTAGACAACGGGTCTGAATCGCGTAATTATTATAAAGGTAAATAAATACCTATGCTCGACGTTTCGAATGACTTGCATCATTCTTGGTCACGAGCCGACTGACCAAGCTCGTTGTCTAACTTTGAAAAAAGCATTTGAAACGTCGGGAAATCAAAGTAAGTGAAATTTAAGTGAAATATCGCGATAAAATCCGTAAAATAAAGTTTCTAGTTATCACAAATAAATTATTTGCTTATTAGATCAACATTGTTAATCCTTCTAAGTCTGCAATCTCTCAGTTGCTTTGTTAAATACTTATTTAGCTTTATTCGGACTTTGTTGATTTAATATTGAGTAAGTTTTACACACTTTGGTATCGGCTCGCTGATTGGCTGATTGTTATTGAAAACTTAGCTGAATGCTTCGCACGCAATCTGTTTTGAAATGAGCTGAAGTTTTATGCTGAATTGGATGATATTAATAATAGAAAATAATTTTTAGATTAACATTTTTTTAATCTGTTCTGAATATCCCGTGAAAATTTATTCCGGATATTAACTTAATGGTTGAACAATATTAGATTTTTTGTTGTTTTAAAATACATTTACTTAAACTGTTTGCATAAGAGATGTTGCAAAATTCTCAACTGACGGACGTGGGGTAATTATTATTGGACGTTGCAACTTTTCCTTTGCTTTGAATAGCATTGTGGTATGTTTACTAAATTATTAACATAGTTATAAAACTAAATTCTAACGCTTTGTGATCCTTTGAATGTTTTTAGTTTGATTTTTACTTACGATCTTGTTCGCGTAATTTAATTATGTAAATGAAATGAAACAAAAAATGAAGAACGTTAAATGATGACGTTTGTTTACATATTGAAAATCGATGCATTACTTTAGTAAGCAATTCAATAAATCATGTATTATTTATTTTTAAGTTGAAAATTATTTGTATTACCTAAAACTAATGAATTTGTTCTGCAAATCTTTTATGAATGGCCTCAATTAATATTCCGCTTAAAATATTGCACACCTTTTCAAAAGCCTTACAAAGCCTGAATAATTAAGGCACATCATGTAAAACTCAGGCAATTTATCTCTAGACCAAGTTCACCGCAACAGCCTTTATTTTAAAACTATTAGCGCTAACACCTATTTGAATACAATCAACAAAGCAAACACTGTAGCGGCGTAGCTTCGTAGAAGCGTAGAGCTTCGTAGAACTTCGTGTAGTACAGTGTTGTTGGAAATAGAGATGGGCTGCTTCAGGCAGATAACAGTTAGGACGACTTTGATTAAAAATATCTAATAGGGTATATTCAAAAATATAGTATTTTAATAAAGGGTTCGCTTCTAAAGTAAGTTTTAATATTACCAGCACTTGCACACATAAATACCGAATTTAAGTACCTGGTTGATACTCTAATACCAAAGATCGGTTAAGTATACCTTGGTTAGTATTGGTCTCAAATTTTGGATTTATTTCTTAAATTCTCGACAGTCGGAAAATACACATAGGGTTTAAATGATATCATCATCATTAAGACTTCCATCAGGAGCTCACTAATCGATTGCCACAGCGCGACGTTTTGAGCCGCAATCTTGAAAGTGGGCCGACCCAAATAAGAGGCAAAAAAGTTATTTAGTGTTCTTTAGTGGCGGCCACGAACCGGCCAACGCAGCGTGCCGGTTTGTGGCCGCCACTAAAGAACTTTTTTGCTTCAATGTCCCATCTCTAGCATAAAAGTGCAAGAGTTTAATTAAGATGAACGAGACGTGAATAAATTAATGTTAGCACTTAATAACCTTTGGCCGCGAGAGATGTCGTCATTTGCATTCGCTTCACCGTTACATTTTTGAAATGACTTAATCCCGGTTTATGCTGTCTTGAGGTTTATTGCTCTGCCTTTGTTCAAAGTATGATAAGTTACGTCTGAAGGGATTTTGTTTAATTAACGTTTTTGCTGGTGCGCGGTTTTTTGGACTAGAATTATGTTGGATGTTCGTAATATTTTATTAGCATTACTGAGTCAAGTAAATCTATCTTTAGAGCTAATACAGCTATAAAATAAAAACACAATTACCTTAATTTTCTGTGTCGAATCCATGTAAGCTTTACCACCTAATAACTAATTTGCGGATAGTAACAGCGAGTAATACGAAAAGATAATTAGTAGAACATAATCCCTAGTAATCGCATCCTCTGGGTAAAACATTGGTTAGTAATATAAGGTAAGAATTACATAAATCCTAATGTGTTACCCTATAATGTTCTAACGTTTAATTACGACAAATAATTATGAAAAAGCTTTTGTAAATATAGATAGCAAAAATATTTTTTTGTTTTAATTTTGCCTTTGAACATTTACAATCAAATATAGATATACTACATTTACGTGGAGAAGGAATCGAGAAAGTGATACAAATGTGAACATGGTTTAAGACAGTCATTTAAAAAGTCTATGACAATCGTGAATACGAACCGACCGAGAAACAATTTCGCAGGCACACATTGCATTAATAGTTCGTTCAATGCACTGGCGTGAAGCTTGAATACATATTATAAAACGTCTTAACAGCGCATACACCTGCTATTACATACACTATAAATACACATAGTGAACATCTCCACACATTACAGAGTCAAGTGTGTGACGCGAGCGATACAATGCGTCAATTGTTCGTTCAATGCACTGGAGTGAATATTGAATACATGTTGCAAAACGTCTCAACACTAGTATACACTCGCTATTACATACATTTCAGAGTCAAGTATGAGACGCGAGCGATACAATGCGTCAATTGTTCGTCAATGCACTGGAGTGAAGATTGAATACATGATACAAAACGTCTCAACACTAGTATACACTCGCTATTACATACGCTATAAACACACAAAGTGAACATCTTCACACATTACAGAGTCAAATGTGAGACGCGAGCTATACAATGCCTCAATTGTTCGTTTAATGCACTGGAATGACGCTTGAATACAAGTTACAAAACGTATTAACACTAGTATTCACCCGCTATTACATACGCTATAAGCACACAAAGTGAACATCATCACACATTACTGAGTCAAGTGCGAGACGCGAGCGATACAATGCATTATTTGTTCGTTCAATGCACTGGAGTAGAGCTTGAATACATGTTTGGTATACACAAGGTTAAGGATTTGAGCTCATGTACACCAAGCCTATTTCTAGCATAAACGGAATCTCTAAGTGACTTAAGACTAGATTAGAGGTTGCCAAACCTGTTAGATCGTGTGTGAGATTAGTTTTATTTCAATATAATAATCACCTTGTACTGGGTTCTGAAATGCTAATGGCAGTCGCTCTACGTAAATACATAATTATTTAGCTTTACATATTTTAATATTTACATGTTTAGCTGAATCTGTTAGACTAGAAAACGAGCCCAATGTTTTTGGACAACGCTTAGACGAATAAACTCAGACACTCATATTTCAATAGCTTTAATTAGAGCATTCATTAGATAATAACTACATGCTTACTAATATTAAATCCAATAGTAAGTTATTAGTTATAATACAAATGTAATGTAAATAATTCAATCAATCAATGCTCATTACAAATTATTTGATAATCCTGTCCCCGTAAATAGTTTTTTAGGGTTCCGTAGTACCTACAAGGAACCCTTATAGTTTCGCCATGTCCGTCTGTCCGTCCGTCTACAGCAAATTTTTGTTCGAGTAGAGCGTCCCCCCCCCTCTAAAAGCTAAACTACTGGATCCCAAAATCTGAAAAAAATTGTGTCGGTAGTACATGTAATAAAATTTAAAGGAAAACTATAGCGGATAAGTTCACTTCATTACTTCAAGAGGAATAGGGGTCCGAAATGTCAGATGCAGTTACTCAGAATATTTCGTTCAAAATTCTTGAAACATAAATAAACATACATAATACATACATAAAATCACGCCTTTATCCCACGGGGGTAGGCAGAGACGATGGAACACCATGTGCTTCGCTCCTTACATACTTCTTTCTCTTCCTCAACATTCATACATCTCGTCATACGTGCTAGCTGGTTTCGTGTACTACAAACATTTCCTTTCTGAAGGACGCCATTTATCTTGTCCCTATATGTCTCTCGAGGATAAAATAAATAATAAAATAAATAATTTTGAGGATAACATAAATAAAATAAATTAAAAATAATCATTACATATCTAGGTCATACATAAGATCACGATTTTTATCTCAAGACGAAATACTAGAACAGGTTGAGTGAAAAATATAAATTATTTTATAAAAGGACTCGATAGATGGCGTTGTACTCGTTTTCTGAATCGCGCTATGGTTTCGTTACGAGCTTGGGTATAAAAGGAAAGTTATTTTTAATACTTCTTGTACAATTGATTGTATGACAGCGCCCTCTATTACTAAGTAATATATCTGAATACTTATTATTTAATAGGCATTTGTTCGTTCGCGCACTAGTTTTTTAACTGCATTACAACACAACTTATTATAAACATTTATGTCTTCAATCTCATAAATTCATTCTTGTTCTGTTTGTTTTCATAGTGTAGTCATATGTACCTAAATAATTGTAATAATTTCGAGTATAAATAAATATTGCTATCTTTTTTATAAATTTAGGTTAGGTTTTGTTTCTCTTAGAATTAGCGCTATTCTGCTGTTAATTATTTATTAGCGAAACGTTATTTTTCTTTAGCTACTTATTTATTTCTATAGTTACATCGTTAGATTTTCAAGTACTGTTTTGATTCTGTTAGAGTTAGGTGGAGCGACTGCCATCCACAACCCAGTATTCATTTCTTCGCGATTTTAACTCAATATTTACTTCCAAGGAGATTACTGTTACTAGTAGTCCTGTCTTTGGTGACTGGGCAACCGCAGGTATCCATAAGAGTAGGCAAACATTGTACATTTTATACTATGAAAGACAATTTAATAGCAGTGAAGAGTTTAAAGAACATGTCAAATCATACTCGAAGATTTTTAAACGCGTTTGTAAAATTGCCAAATCTACATTTATTAAATCTAAAATCAAAAACAGTAGTAATAAAATTAAAGCCACATGGAAGGTTATTAATGAAGAGACTGGGAAGGTTAGATCAAAAAATTCAGACTTTAAGTTAAGTATCAATGGTCAAGTAACCAAGTCAGATTTAGAAGTTGCCAGTGCTTTTGAAGGATTTTTTACTGCTTTTCCTGTCTCTCTAACTAGTGCTTTAGGCTCTTCCTCCTCCGTTGCCGAGTCGTTACTTAAAGATAATGTGCCTGAGTTTTACAATAATTTCGATTTTCACCATGTTAATTTGTCTGATTTTAAAGCCGCGTTTAAATCAATTAATATTAAGAAAACGGCTGATCTATGGGGCATTTCTGTACATATTATAAATTCGTTGATTGACATTATTGCACCTGATTTAATCGTGATATTTAATAGATGTATTGATTGTGGTGTGTTTCCTGACTTAATGAAATTAAGTAAAGTCATTCCATTGTTTAAATCAGGTAGTACATTAGACCCCACAAACTTCAGACCAATATCGGTGCTACCTACGTTTAGTAAAATTTTTGAAAAATTAATTCTCGCGCAGTTACTTAAATATTTTAATGAAAACAATCTGTTGCACACTAAACAATTCGGTTTCACTCGCGGACGGTCAACATGTGATGCTGGGGTAAAATTACTGGAATGCTTATTTGAGGCTTGGGAAGAGTCGCGGGATGCCTATGGGGTGTTTTGTGACTTATCTAAGGCTTTTGATTGTGTGCAGCATGAAACTCTAGTCAAGAAGTTACACCACTACGGTATAAGAGGCATCGCTCTGGATCTTCTTACTTCATATCTAAGCGATAGGATTCTGAGAGTAGATGTCAATGGAAAGCGTTCGCATGGATCAGCTGTAGCAATGGGGGTGCCACAAGGCTCTATTTTAGGGCCTTTCCTGTTTCTCTTGTATATTAATGATTTACCTCATCTTGTTAAGGATAATCATGAGATAGTATTGTTTGCGGATGACACTTCTTTAGTTTTTAAGGTAAAAAGACAACAATCAGTAATTGACGATGTAAACAATGCTTTATCAAAAATAGTGAACTGGTTTAGTGCTAATAACTTGCTTTTAAATGGTAGTAAAACAAAATATATTAGATTTTTTACAAAAAATGTTAAGCAAGTCAAAACTAGTGTGGTGATGGACAATGAGGAATTGGAAATGGTCAATAAGGTTGTCTTTCTTGGTATAACATTAGACTCTAAATTACAATGGGGCCCACATATAGAAACGTTGTCTGGTAGACTCAGCTCAGCAGCTTACGCCGTAAAAACAATTCGTCAACTGACCGATGTTGACACTGCGCGTTTAGTTTATTTTAGCTATTTTCACAGTATAATGTCATATGGTTTATTGCTTTGGGGTAGTGCCGCGGATATAGATTCAATATTTGTGCTCCAGAAACGAGCTATACGAGCTATCTATATGATGAGTCCCAAGGAGACACTAAGAAATAAATTTAAAGAGATACATATTATGACGTTACATTCTCAATACATTTACGAAAATTTAATGTACGTTCACAAAAACCAAACGAAATTTAAGAAAAATAGTGATCTCCATAAATTAAATCTAAGGAACAAAAACAAACTTGCTGTGCCCACTACTAGGCTCCATAAAATCTCTAACTCGTTTCCAGGTCAATGTATACGCTTTTACAATAAACTTCCTTTAGACGCAATAGAATTATCAATAGGTAAATTTAAAAAATATGTTAAAACTAAATTATGTCAAAAAGCTTACTATAGTATTTCAGACTACATAAATGATAATAGTATTTGGAAATGAATTGCTCTTCTTATGTGATTTTTTTTATGTACTTTTATATTGTTATATTTTTCTTTAAAAGATGGTGCACATGAGTTTCTCACCAGCTCTTCTCATAATGCAATACCCATCGGAGCTGGTACTTAGATTGATTTTAATTCGATTCCAAACAGTTTGATTAAAATTAATCTGAGCCCCGCTATGCTATTCTGTAAATGTGACTAATTTCCAGTCGCTTTCGAAATCGACTAATAATTTTGCAAGTAACCGGTACATCTCGGATTTAGTACATCCTTATTTACATACAGATACGGTTGATAACTGCTTGGCAAAAAAATTGACAGCTTGCCAGTTACTATCCTCTAGCAGATTTGACAGCTTTACAGGCAAGTAACGCAATTTCTTATGTCAAAATCGGAAACTGGTCATGGAGCAGTTTCTTAGTAATTTCTTGTACTTTGGCGAGATAAAATAATTATATTTAAAAGGTTCTTTTACTTCAGATTAACGTTATACAACAAATCAATAACTGTTTAATACTATGTATGTCATAAAATACTAATTAAATACGTAATGCAATAGAATTTAGGTCATATTATTTTCAGTCATAGATCTCGAGATTTTTCATACGAAAACTTATAAATATGACAAGTAGTAGCACGAATTATGCCAGTCTGGGATATAAAAAGCACTAAATGAAAATAATGTATCTTCAAAATATTGAAACAATAATATTATGTAGCTAGGTTGTAGGCTTCCTTTTTCTCGCCAAACTAAACAAATTTTAATGAATTCTGGCACACGGGTAAGTGCTTTTTATCGACGTAGTTCAAACCTAGTTACTTACTTATAAAAAATGAAAAACCTGATTCATTCCATTTCAAGGATGGTGGAGACCTTTGCCCAACAATGGGACAATACAGGTTATGCACCAGATAATGTAACTGCTTACATTCTGTATGTATTCACGTTTATTAATTTATTTGGAGTTTACTTTTAAAATTTCTTATGTACGTAACGTAGTGTCTATGTTTATGATAATTATGTGAGAGAAATAAGAATATATTAAAGGAAAATCAGAAGTTTTGAAAATTTTATTATTTCACAGAATTTCAGGAACATTTATTTTCTTCTAATGTTCGCTAGGCTTGCACTGATGAAACTTAAGACTTAAAAAATATTTAGCTCTGAAATCACCCGCCGCTATCATCTTTATCATAATACTATTATAATATAGGTGTGCTGTATTCGTGTATTGCACCTGAAAGACAAAAAACATTACAACACAAGTGAGAGATATTTATATGTGATTTCATCGTGTCACGGAGGAGGACTAAGTAGAAATTATAACGCATACTCACTGTTTCTAGTACATAGCAGTAGCAAAGAGTGAAAATCACATTTATATATCGTTTTTATAGTTGTCTTAAAAGACTGTCTTGATCCTAAATATTTGTTTTGTAATAAGGATAACTTTTTTTTCCATCACATCGCGTTCCATTCTTATTTTATTTAATTTTATGCACTCGTTTTACACTAAAGAGAAAATCTCTCCAAAAATACCTCTTACCATAATGACTTATATTGTGTTTGTTGTTATAATGTGTACAATTTTCTATTGATATAATCAGTTAAATAATTTAAATTTTATTGTTTGAATTTGTTGCTTTCTTAATTCAGTTTAAAGCTATTTAAATGCTTTTCGTTGTAATGAAACGTGCCAATTTTCTTCAGCCAAAGACATTAGTTGCCACAGAGTAAACATGCATTTTAGTAGGTGTCAACAAGAAGGTTTTATCAATACAAATAAATAATATTGAATTGTCTGTTTTTATTTTAATGTCACAACAACAATATTTTTAATATAATGTTATAGTTATTAGCTCGATACTTATTTATAAAATCAGTTTTAATTTATTTAGCTACCACGCAGACAAATCCACGAGCGAAAGTCATTTCGTTTATTTTATTGTTTTATTCTCGCGAACTACTGAATATTAAACTGATATTTGAGATTACGCTAAACTTCACGGGAATGGAGCTGTAAGGTTTAATGCGGGTCAAAGCGTGGGCGTAGCTATTACTAATTTATAATGAATTCCACGCAAACGAGGTGGCAGGCAAAGTAGTTATATAATTAAATATATGGAGGATGTTCAAGTTAAATATTGAAAGCCCAAAAACTTAATTTATGATTTTGTGTTTATACTCTTTATAGCTACATGGCGAAACCTCACGGTAAGTGGCCGCAAATTTTACCTCTAAGGTAATACATTTTTTTTTTTCTATGTGGCAGGCAGCAATTTTAAGGCGTCTTTTCACTTTCAAATATATTTTTAAAAATGTAGAAGTTATATTTCACTCTTTACATCAATTTCAAATGTAGTTTAAAAAGTATTATTTTATTGTTAAATAGCTTCTGCCCGTGGTTTCATCCCCGTTAAGTTCGATATTTCTGAGTTATTATATCTTTCAAAATTGAGAAACCTTCCTCATACACTTGCAACCCATAATTTACCCCCTTTGGGAGTTAAATTTCCAAAAAATCTATCCCAAATTCATCTACAAAATTTATTTTATTTACTTTACCTATAATTATGAACATATTTACAGACAGACAAAAATCCAAAAAATATGTTTCGGCTTCTACTGCTGTTCTAGTCTCCTCTTATTATTTTTTCTTAAATGTCTTTAATGAACAGGCATTTATAATTTCAAATTTTATTATATGTATGGATTAGCTAATAATCATGAAACCATTAAACCTTTTATTACGACTCAAGTTATTTCAACCACAGATAAAACATCATTAACTAATAGGTACAGTGCGCGCCACAACTCAGTAAAAAACTATAAAACAAAATAATTTTTACTTCTATTAAAACTATAACAAAACAATAAAAGTGGATAAATTTGTATATTCCTCGTCCTATTAAATAAGAAATAATTTAATATTAGTTAATAATTTACAAATTGGTTATTTCCATTTAGTTTTGCCTATTGTCGTAAGCCATTAGTAATAACACGTACTCTATTTTTTTGCTATTTTGAAATGAGTTTTTAAGCGTAAGTATTAATATCAGGCAAGTAACCAGGAGAGTAATCCGTGGTTTCGTTATGTCAAAAATGCATGTTTTGAGTGAAAGAATTACTAATTGACAGAAACTATTTGTTAAGAAACCAAAATCTCAATAAGCGAATAACCCCCCCGGTTATTCAAATCATTGTAATTAGTATAATTTAGTATTATTTATTATTTACTTTTATATCATTTTTTGTAATGTTTTGACGTGTTCAAGCGCCTCCTGGGGCCTATGAAAATAAATGATTTGAATTTTGAATTTTGAATTGAGTACGTGGTGATACGATACTCATTGTTAGACTAGTTGTCAGACTAAGACTAGAGTAACGACTGCCATAGATGTCAAAATAGCAACCGGGACCGACGGTTTAACGTGCTCATCCGATGCACGGAGGAAAATTCGTTATGTTAAGAAGGTCACCCATCCAACGGCCGATCGCGGTTAGCATTGCCTAACATGCAAGATCGATCGGTCCGCGCGGCTTCGCTAATCGGTCAAGTCGTTTCGAAGCCTAAGTGGGGACGATATTTTTTCTGTCGCCTACCCCATAGTGTGGGGTATCGTTAGATAGGTCTTTAAAAACATAATGGGGTTGCAAATACAGTTTTTTGATTTAGGGATCCGTTTGCGAGATAATTAACTTTGAAGAGCAAATTTTTGTACGAGTAGGGCGTCCCGACCCCCTCTAAAAGCTAAACCGATAGCTTAAAAAATCTGAAAAAAATCACGGTGGTAGTATATGTAATAAGCTTTTCATCAAAACTATAGCGGTTACTTTAACTTAATTAGTTCTAGAGTAATTGGGGTCCAAAGTGTAAAATGCAGTTACTTAGAATAATTCGTGCAAATTACAAAAACCTTTGAAAGTAATGACTTGTATGAAGATGTTACTTGTTTAATACAGATAGTAAATCCCTTTTAAGTCGAAATATGTTGTTAAGACTAGCTACGGAACCCTACTGCGCGTGGCCCGACACGCACTTGGCCAGTTTTTATTATTTAGTGACAGAATTACAGCATTGTTAACCGGTAAATCTAGCTAAGGAATACAGCTTTTAATTTAAATTTTATTAGCTTTTAATTTAAATTTTATTAGCTTTTAATTTTAATTTTATCAGTTTTTAATTTTATCAGCTTTTATTGTTGACTAGCTTTTGCCCGCGACTTTGTCCGCGTGGAATTCGTTGTATTAAATAGTAGCCGCTTCCGCTCTTTGACGCGTGTTCAACCTTACTGCTCCGCTCCCGTGCAGTTAAGTGTAATGTTCAATATTTTAAGACATTTATTACAAGTTAGAATATCAATCACAAAAATTGTAATCAATATTTAACCAGTCATTTTTGAGATTAGCTCTATCAAACAAACAAACTATCTTTACCACGTTATCGTCTGCGTGTCAGGTTCATCGATAAAAAGAAGTCTATGTTACGCACTTTGTAGTCAATTACCTGCATCTCAAATTTTATTAAAATCGGTTCAGCCGTTTAAAAGATTAGCAGCAACAACCTGACAAACAGACAAAAAATAATCAATACATTTCACTTGTTATGTTTTAGGTTCCATCAGATATGAGGTGAGTCTATCGCCATCCACCGGGCACGATTCCAACTCCGTGCCATTGTGAATATCCTAACAGAAAGTCTAAAAATAACACTTTGCTCGACCCAGGAATTGAACCCAAAACCTCGCAGTGAGAGGCGCATACGCTAACCACTAGACCATCGAGGCACTAAAAAAAACATATCCTAAACAATATAATTTAAAAAAATATTAATGTAAGCAACAACTGAGTGAGGTGTGGTTCGTGTATTAATTTCCATTACCAACCCACTTACCTCAGTACTAACACTTCTGTACACTTTGCATATACATACATCAGCTTAATATCAATCATAATGTGACTGATTCAGTGCTGAAATTAGTGCTGAATATTTAAACCAAAGCTATTTAGGTAGTCGGTGTAATGTTGGTTATTTTAGATATTGGCGGCAATGCAGCGGAGCTCGTGGCTAAGTCAAAGCCAATGCGGACCAATTGTTCTTGCAGTAAACAATTTTAACCGCGGTCGGCCGTTGATGGGTGAGAATCTTAGGAGTAGACGACTTAGAACGTTGTGCTTTAAAACTAACGTAATATTGTTTGAACTTTAATATTATTATAGACAAATCATATATCTAAAGCCCTAAAATGCTTGATTTTTCCGTGGCAATTTTGTGAAAATTGTTTTAATCATTCATTGAGTCAGATATAAATTGAAAAATAAAATTATAGTTTTCAAAAAATGGGTGCCAACAAACATGATATATGGTTTTTCTACAAAAAAGGATAAAAACTTTCACTTGGTCTGATGGTAGTCTCTCTAAGTAAAATACTTATATCAAGCTAAATCTGTTAGTCTAATATCCAACCCTAATATAATTGAGATAAATCTAGAAAGATTGGATTGGCGTAAAATAAAAGGCTTCTTGCGTAGAATCTATTTGGCACGTTACCATCAGTATTTGATACGGACGCATCTGTATTTGACAACACATTTCACTATCACCTATTATCACCACAGCAATTGAGTATCTAATCTCTTAGAGCAACATCTCATCACGTAATGTGTTGCATCGCTTTGAAGCATCATTATGCACTAGAGTAATTGTATGTAATCGCACAAACGGCATCTGATTTACCTTACCTGCATTACTGTGGTCTGTAGTGACAAAGATTTAACCAGCTTTAGGAACTGAACACTCAGCACAGTATAGTAGATGAAAGTGACAATGACAATATTAATAAAACTTCTTATTGATTTCTATAGCCTAGCATATAAGCCAAGCAAATTATAATAAAGGACAGTTAAAACATTGTGGGACCAGCAGAAGTGGTTAATGGTTAGAGCGGCTGCCCAGAATGCACAGGTCGCAAGTTCAAATCTTACCGGTCCCATAATTTTTCCAACTGTTTCTTAGTATAATATTTATAAATACTGATAATCAGCAAAATCCGTAAGACTAGAAGCTGACCCAATGTAATTAGGAAAAGGCTCAGAAGATTGATTGATCGAATCCTTTATTTTGAGAAATTGAACTGAAAATACCCAATATTTTTAATAATAATTTGTTGTTCTTTACTTACGTAGCAAACGGACATGTACCACGGCGATGGTGACAAATATAGTAACAGCCCACACATAACAACAATAAACAAAAGCAAATTGTTGATGCATCGTTTAATCTGAGGACTACTAGGTGTTATGCTTCATGTGCCATTAATTTTAGAGCCTGATATCACCACCGAACTGGGATACAGTAATGCAAACTTTACTTACATTCTATGTACAGTAAACGCTCAAAACTCCATAGGCATGCTAAGGATTACATTGCTATGAACTGTACGAGCCCGATACAGCCAGTACACACACTAACGAAGTCGCGTGCGTGTATAGCAGTTTTTAAGATAACACACACTATTTAAATGTTGTCGCATTCGTACTAAATCCGTCACAGTGGCGACCTGTTCTTTAAATTTGCATCTATCTATCATGAGAGGTAGCTATATCGGGTAAGCATTGAGATCACGATCAACTACATCAAAATTTTGAAGCTTAGTTGATTTGTGGTTGTATTTTGTTTTTACGAAATCATAATAATATTTGTAATATTTCAAGCAGAAAACTTGTTAGGTATTCATGCTTAAATAGTTACATACAATCCATAAATAGTTACATATTAATATAATGACTAATAAGTCAAATATGTTATTATTATTTAACTATTTACGTAATTTTTTATTTTTATTTTCATTGTTGTAAGGTAGAAATAAAAAAAGTCATGCTGAATGATGATAAAAATGTTTATTCGTTTTATTTATTTATACAATTAATAAACTTTTAAGAGTATTGTGACGTCACATTCCTACCTAAATAAAAGAAAGTTCCCTTGTAACCGTTTATAATATTTTTGATTAATATAATAACTAATAAGTTAAATATGTTATTATTATTTAACTATTTACGTATTTTTTTATTTTTATTGTCATTGTTGTAAGGTAGAAATAAAAAAGTCATGCTGAATGATGATAAAAATGTTTATTCATTTTATTTATTTATACAATTAATAAACTTTTAAGATAATTGTGGCATCACATTCCTACCTAAATTAATAATAGAAGTGCCTTTGTAACCGTTCATAAGATTTTTTATTGTAACCCACCCATAATATAAATGTTACTAAAATGATGCATCATGACAAAAGGAAAGGATGTTCTAATAACAAAAATATAATTTTTGACACCCTAAACTTCAAAAAGTATAGACAGGACTTAGCGAGATTAGATCTCACGGCTCATTGCTATTCGCATCTAACTGCACGCCTTAACCACTCGGCCATCTTGACTCACACTAAGCATGTGAATTTATGAACTACAATTATTTTTTAACAACATGTGTCTATTTCTTGGAAATAGAAGGTCGTTAGTCAAACTACACTTTAAACTATTGCCTTATGAGATTGCTTATGGACTTTTGGTCGCCACTGTACCTGTATTTGCAACTAAATAAATGAATAATTATTTTGAACCATAATGAAGCTTTACTATTTAACCATCGAACGATGTTTTTATCTCAACTTTTATATCGACTGTGAAACTACTTATTGAAAGTTTATCTACGTAATCACTTTTAAATCAGTTGACTAAATCAGGAAATAATTAGGCCAGATTTACAAATAAGGCTTCTTCAACGATATCATATATCTAAAATAGCCTTATAATGAAATCCTAACACAATACATAATAGCTTTATTTCCTCTTTCATTATCTTTATACGTTTGCTACAAATCAAATTATCCAATTCCTAATCCTCTTTCTATCTTTTTCTTTTTTACAAGTGTAAAAGAGACAGGATATATTATATGGAGAATATTCAGTGGTCACGGAAGCCGTAGAAATTATAATCGTGGGGCAAATAAGAATACAGAACAGATGGGTCACTTAGATTACTAAGTAAAAATAAATATTTAAAAATATATATTAGCAGTAAACAATTCACCACTCATTAGAGTGGTCAAATGTTAACTGCTAATATATATTTTTTTATATATGAATTTAATATTTTATTCGTCAATGAGAGCAAATCGTGATAGTTTGTCTAATTTATCTAATTTCAATATTTGTTGAGTTTATTTATTTAAATATTTACATTACTAACCAAACTACAATTTCACCTTTAAAACTAATTAAAAAAATACCTAACTTTATATAAATCAAATAAAAGAATAATATAAAAAAAAAATATAAAATAATATAATATATTATTATAAAATAAATTTAGCCTAATTTTTATTCATAAATTAAAAACATTAAACTGACTCTTTGCAAATTGCTCACAAAATTAGACGAGTCATTTATTTGTCTACTTTCACCGAACCTTCTGTACCGTTTCTTATTGGCAGTGGTCTCAAACATGAAGCCAAAGCAATAGTAATTCAATCCAATCACGCCGGTAATGAGTCACGACGGAATTGTAAATGTGTGTGTGTGTGTGTGTGAAATGTGGGTGTAATTGTGTGGGTAAATTAGATAAAGGCTGGTCAAACGTATTGTTTGGTGAACTACTGTCTGGCTTAGATGGGAAATGGAATTGTAATTATGAATAAATTATTCCAATTGCAATGTAAAGCTTACAGTATTAATAAGAAATAGTTGCATATAGTAATATACAGCCGTACTTGGACACCGAGCCTTGCTCGGAATATTATATTAATTAAAGATTTTTTTTTATTTATAAACATTTGGTCATAAAAGTACAATACAATACATACACAATACAATACATATTGAGACAAATTTTACAAATTCAACACGACAGGTTTATGTAAACCAGTATTGCCGTATTGGAGAACTCTAAGTTCATGGTCTGATGTTCGATGCCGTGGATCGGCATCGAACATCAGACCATGAACATCACTTGTCATAAAATCGTCAAATTAAAATTATGATCATCAAAATCGTTAGAGCCGTTTTCACGATTGTCCAGGCGTATATATTTATATACAGGAATTGCTCCTTTATATAATATGCTTAAAAGCCGATTTCTCCAACGTGATAAACTTACGTTTAAACCTGAGCTACAACTAACAAGATTGAAACCCCTGTTTAGATATTGTTTTCTCGTCTCAATTAGAAAACTTGACAAGTCAATTGACAAATTTATATAGAGTAATCAGGAAGAGAGGAAGGAATCGAGAAGAGTTATCCTAATTTCTAGCAGAACCTAAAACTGCTTAGGCGAAAAAGTTTATGCTATATTTTTTTTAATATTCTGAATATTACAAAAAATATAGTATTTACGCTTACCAACTATTATTTACTTAATTATATATTATAGACACGGGTCTTAATCGCGTAAATATTTTTAAGGTATAAATACCTCCTTGCTCGACTGTTTCAAGGAGGTATTTATACCTTAAAAATATTTACGCGATTAAGACCCGTGTCTATAATATATAATTATGTGTACAAATCGTGATAGTTTAAAATCATTATTATTTACTTTGTTAAAAGTTTAAACGAAAATTATTGGTTTGTGAGCAAAAACGTGGTAACATAATATCACGCCTACATTACATTCACCTGTTTTTATTAGCTGTGCCATGGGATAGGGAGTGATCCTATCGCCATCCACCGGGCACAATTCCAACTCCGAACTGCTATTGTTAATTATCTCACGGAAAATTCACAAATAGCACTTTTTGTACCAGTAATTGATCCCGAGACCTCACGGTGAGAAGCGCATACGCTAACCACTAGACCATCAAGGCAAAACGCGGTAAGTGCTGTTCAAATACACCGACAATTGAATTATCTTGTTTTGTAAGCTAGAATATAAGCGTGAAGGAAGAACCCTCCATCTCACCTTTAACCTGCCAATGATGCTCGCTAATGAACCTCCAACTTCGCTAATTGCCGTCGATGCAACCTTTGTTCTGATACTGAACGAGCGTTTATTGGACAACTGTTTCTATCATTGTTTTGTTCTGTTACGTGGGTTATAAGAATTGTTAAGATAAAATAAGGTTTAATGGCAAAATATCTCTTGTTTGTTCTTAGAGTCAAAGTAGAGATGTAACTAACCTTATTAATTTTAATAATCATTACAGTTTATGCTATAAATATTGGTTGATTAGTTCCTCCATCTGACTGTTATATAGTACATAATGTGTCAGTAATTACACGACCTAATTTCACCATTAAACTGGCACTAAGTATCAGAAGTAGGTGATATACACATAATAATATCTTTAATATATGGCAGCAGAATATAAACGTAATGGTAGTTTATCTCAAAAGCTTTGTTGGTCCAGTGGTTAGCGTATCCGACCCTATTTCTCTCGCGTACCATTCCTGGGTCGAGTAAAAGTATATTAAATAATTCTTTATATTTTATAATTTCAACTGTCATTATCATGACTTTTCATTTTATACTTCTATTTCTTTTTTCTTTAATTAACGCACCAACAACTGCTTCTAACTTTGCTTACTTGTCCATCCTAAGGTAGCCTGTAAGAAATTGCTTATAGCGATAAGGCTGCCCATTGTGCAACATAATTTTTAAGTGCAATTGTTTACAACATATTTTCTTTGTTAATATTGGTGTACAATAAAAGTAGTATAGAATTGGGGTTCCTGGATCACGGATCCAGGAACCCCAATTCCCTATTGGAATTTGAGTCTTTCTATCATCCATTCAATTATTCTAGTCATTTGAGATATGTTTTATCATCCATTCAATTATTCTAATCTGCCAATACATATACATACATTAATTATTCACACTTGATGTGAATTCGGAGATGAAATTATTTAATTGATTTATCAGTAATTATTCGCATATGATTTTACACTCGATGTTAAGTAAACCATCAGTCAATTACTGTTATAAGTTTTAATATTCATTTATCATAATTACTATATTCATTAAAATGATCTAACCACTAAGATGCAATGCTATGTTATCGATTCAACATTGCAACCAAATGATAATGGAATTCGCGCTCGCCGACCTGAACGCTGCCATTTATACAAAGAATATCGGTGTTTATATTGTTATACCTGTATAAATAAAACGAAGTATCTTTTATTTTATCATGATTTTATTAAAATTTTAATATATTATAATCATGCTACTTTAAAATTATAATCAATATAGTGCTTACTAGTATAATTTTAATTTATATTAATTAAGCTATACAATAATTGAAAAACAAATATACAAAACTATTATACACTAATCAAGTAACCAATTATTATTCTTATTATTACATTATCTATGATTTTGTTTCGATATCATCCTGAATCTTCGATATTAATTCTCTCGTGCTAGAATATATATCATCAAATAACATCGTTTTTACGACGTGCTGAACGCATACATCAGCTTCACAGTGACAAATCGGGTGCTCAGCTTTTGGGAAGCTCTCTGTATCATATATTTCAATCTTGATTATTTTTGTTCCCCGCGTGATAGGTTTCTTTATATATTGAAAAAACGTTTGATCCGTTTTCGATCTTTTGCGAGTAAGACCGAGGGTCTTTTGTCCAGGTTTTTGTTGAACCGCTGGTTGATCCACAGGTATAAAATTAAATAGTTCTTCCGTGTCCTGAAAAATAAATTTATTCATAATGAAAAACACTTACCAAAATGTACAAGACGTAATAAATGGAGTTATGTAGAATTAAATAAAACACTAATTCAAGTAGGATCGAACTTCTTATAACTCAAATCATCGTTCCATCTGTATTTTATAGGTAAAATTAAAATATTCTTTTTTATAATAAAAGATAGCAATGTTGATAAATTATAAAAGTGTATGTATTATACACGACTTTTCAGTTAACTATAATTCAACAAACATTGTGTGCAACTGGACAACGATGTATAATAACTATGTACTTTGTGGAAAAGCAGAATAATCGATCATTTGCTTGGGAATTGCTAATCCAGTGCGTAGATATTGCTGCCTAGAACATGAAGAGAGCAAAAAACAATTATTTAAAATAAATAAAACATTCCTCACCGACATTTTGTTAGGTTGTCTAATCTCACTCGCTGGCAGATTTCAACTAATTTGTACTTATTTATTTTTTTAGTTTATATAGAATTTAAATAAAATATTGTTGAAGGATATAGAGTTCAAATTAGCTATGAAATTATCTTAATTAACATGTGCTGATGTAATTAAAATCAACACGTGTCAATGTTATTTCTTAACAATACGAAGACATACCGCCGCGGATTGCATGACTTATTTTAAAGAGAATATTTACTTACGAAACCGGGAGTGCAGCCGGTGTCAAACCTGCGAATTATGCAAGTTAGACTCCCCCGGTGGTCCAGCGTCAGCGTTTATTGTACAGTCAACGGCACATCAACCTAAACCTTTGCAACACATCAATCTATACAAGCCAGTATAAGCTGGCCTTGCGGTGTATAGATTTCCCGTACAATGCGAGACCAGTTTATACTGTAAATGTATAGTTTGTGTGTTGCGAATGTATGTTATTTTATGTCTTGCACTGTATAGATAAAGTTGAAATTGCATCGTCCTAAATTTTCATATTTTGGGTTGAGTTGACGAAGCGTTTTTATCCATATACTCCCTATAGTATAGGATCCCGATATAGAACAACCTTCACCGAGCTAGTTAATGAATGAAAAGTATTTTTTTAAATCCAGTTAAATGTCAATAAATCTATTGCATATTGGTTGGCTTCATACTTTCGATTCGTATGAGATTCGTCCTTTTACCAAAACAGGGCAATGATAAAAATAATAATAATAATAACAATAATAATAATTTTTAATTAATCGTATTCTGGACTGAAATTTTATAGACAACCCATATATTTATAGACATGCTTAATTGGATATAACATTTTTTTTACATTAATTTTTAGTCAGCTCAGTAAAGGCCGTTCTATAGTGGGATCTTGGACTATTATTTCTTAAATGGGATTGTATGGTGCAATTCATCACTATATAAGTGGGAACCTGGTGAACCTAAATCACAACGAAATCTTCAGCTGGAAGCAGTCACATCTGAACCTCAATATATCTACGAAGAAAAATATAACTCTTTTAAAATGTAAGTACATAATCATCTTTCGATTGTTACTCAACATTTCTACTATACATTCTTCTTTAAGTATTCAGTTGCGTTCACTTTTCACTATCCAACATACAACAAAATTACATTAATAAATATGATGGTAGATAAATTATCTCACTATTTCAATCATTCAAGTATTACTTTCATTCGCTTATTTGACGATTCAATTAATTGTTTACTAATGTTAAAGGATGTAGTTTGTCTTATTTAATAATTTATATAATTTTGATTTTTTCTAGGTCCAAGCACACCGCTGAACAACTTTTCCCTTCCGAGAGCGAGTCGTCGGGCGAGGTGCAGGTGAAGGCTAATCCAAAAGAAAATAAGAAGTGTAAGCCAACATCAGAATATGACGAGTCGTCCGACGAGGAGCAAGTGAAGGCTAAGCCAAAAAAAGAAAACAAGAAGCGCAAGCCAACATCAAACTCTGGGTCGCGGCCGTCCACAAGCAAAAAGAACAAGCCTACTATTCACCCGATCACTCCTGTCACCAAGTCAACAGCACGTGACTTGTTCGGTTCGGACAGCGACGACGAGGAGCTTCAAACGGCTGCTGAGAAGAAGACTCAACCGCTTTACTCCTATGTTACGAGGAGGTTAGCCAACGGGTTTTCTCGTCAAATGGATGAAGGTAAAAAAGGTGCGTTTTACGTCGAACTAAAAATATACAAGTTTGATGAAATAGAGCGAGTCCAACCTATACATAGGTGGCGCCACTCTATTATAACAGTCAAAGACCAAACTAATAACGATTCTGAGTCTTGGCGCCGCCTAAACGCATATATAACAAGCGTTAGAAAGGAGTTCAAAAACTGCCCTCCAACATTTATTAGCACTTACCAATAAAAGTTATAATAAATTATTGGTTTTAGAGTAACCTATTGCTACATGTATTCATAAACATAAATACGTTTCATATTAAATTGTAACGAATCATGTACCTTATCATAATATTAAAAATACTAATTACTTACACTAAAATAATTATATTGTCTTTGTAACGATTCTGAGTCTTGGCGCTGCCTAAACGCATATACTTATAACTAGCGTTAGAAAGGAGTTCAAAAACTGCCCTCCAACATTTATTAGCTCTTACCAATAAAAGTTATAATAAATTATTGGTTTTAGAGTAACCTATTTGCTACATGTATTCATAAACATAAATACATTTCATATTATATTATAACGAATCATGTACCTTATAACCTGTACCATGTACCTATACCTTAATATTAAAAATACTTATTACTTACACTAAAATAATGATATTGTCTTTGTAAACCAAATATTTTATTATTTAATAAAGTGCAAAGTTTGATGTTTGTTGTGTCTTCTTTTGATTCCAGTAACACAACCCAGCGATGACCCATCAGCAAGTTCTGATTTATTTATTGATAATAATGATAAACGTAAAATTACTATCCCCGAACATGAATATAATGTGAATGTTGGTCAGCCTGACTGTTTATTCAAGACAATTTATTGTGAAAAATGTAAAATTCATATCCTCGAACATAAATACAGATACCATAAAAGAACGAATATCCATAAATCGAATTGTTTAATAAAATCAAGTTTTGAGAATATAGATACTATTGCAACAGCATTCAAAAACAGAATTGTGACCTATCGCTTAAATCCTTCATTTACAGAAAATGAGTACCTCACTCCAGAAGCGTTCTTAGATGCCAAGCGAAAGGATATTTTTAAAATTATTAAGTTATCCATATTGAGGAATACTAGCATTAAAGTTAACTTTGAGTTGTTTGCTTATTTTTTACTACCTAAATTGAATGAGCAACAACTTAAATCATTTAATACGAAATATGAAATTATTTACAATAGTACTGATTTAAATGAGATATTTTTAAAAGTAATAGAGACATTAAAAACAAAATGTACTGAATTCGAACATTGCGAGTCTGGGTGGTCATTTGTTTCTATAAATCATTTAGAGGTTAATATAAATAAATATTCCCCTATGCGGGGTGGTACTTTCTTACAACTACCTGCTGTTATTAAAAATACAAAGAGTTGTTTGAATATACGAAATAATGATGAATACTGTTTTTTATGGAGCATAGTCGCTGCGTTATTTCCAGCCAAAAAGAATGTCTGCAGAACGAACTCCTATCCACATTTTAGTTCAATATTAAATTTACAAGGGATTTCATTTCCACCTTCACCAAGAGACATCAAGCTTTTTGAAAATAATAATTCTGAGATAAGTATTAATATTTATGGATTAGATGAACGCAACACGGTAACTGGTCCTCTTTATATAACGAATCATAAAAAAGATAAACACATTAACTTATTGTATTTTGAAAATAACAGCAAAGGTCATTATTGTTTGATAAAAAACCTTTTGCGGCTAGTGCGACGACAAGTGTCATGCCATAAAGGTCGAATGTATTTATGTGAAACATGTTTACAATTTTTTACTTCTGAAACAAAGTATTATTCTCACAGTTGCTCTAAAATTTTAACCATACTACCTGACAAAAACAGTATTTTACAGTTTAAGAATTATGAACGAAAGCAGAAAATAAATTTTGTTATATATGCTGACTTTGAAACTATATTATCGAACTATAACGACAAACAGAATGATCAAAATACAGTGAAAAATAAGTTACATCAACCATCCTGTTTTGCATATTATGTATGTTGTTCACATGATAGCAGTCTTAATAAATTTGTGACATACAGAGGGTCAGATTGTGTAGAAGTATTTATAAAAAGATTGATAGAAGAGGCAAAGTTAATTCATAATATTTTAATAACGAAAAAGCCTATGAAACCTATGACAACCGAACAAATTGATTATTATCGTTCAGCAACTACATGCCACATATGTAATCATTTATTATTTGATGATAAAGTTTGTGATCACGATCATATTACAGGCAACTATCGAGGTGCAGCACATTCATATTGTAATTTAATATATAGAGTGTGTCCATTTATACCTGTTATATTTCATAATTTGGGTGGATATGACTCACATATATTCATAACAGAATTATCTAAATATGATGGTGAAATTAAAATTATTGCAAAAACTAAAGAAAAATATTTAACCATAACCAAAATAATAAATACTGTAAAAGGATGCAAACCAATACAGATAAAATTTATAGATTCTTTTCAATTTCTTAATTCAAGTCTCGATAATTTGAGTAAAAGTTTAAGAGAGAACGATTTTATTCATCTATCATCATATTTCTCAGACAAAAAACAATTCCATTTAATACGAAGAAAAGGAATATATCCCTATGAATATATTTGCTCATGGCAGAAATACAATGAAACACGACTTCCTGCAAAGGATGATTTTTATAACACTTTACAATCGAAACATATATCTGACATTGATTATCAACATGCTCAAAATGTGTGGAATTATTTTAACATTAATTCTCTTGGTGAATATACAGATTTATATTTAAAGTGTGATGTTTTATTACTGTGTGATGTATTTGAAAATTTTAGAAAAATTTGTTTGCAGCATTATAAACTCGATCCTGCATATTACGTAACATCACCTGGATTGAGTTGGGATGCTATGCTTCTGTACACAGGTGTTCGCTTAGAATTAATCAATGATTTAGAAATGTATCAAATGTTGGAAAAAGGAATACGTGGAGGGTTAGCGCAATGCTCTCACCGATACGCTAAAGCTAATAACATGTATTTACCTCATTTTGATAATTCCAAACCATCAACATATTTAATCTATTTAGATTGTAATAATCTATATGGCTATGCAATGACGAGAAAATTACCGATTTCAGAATTCAAATTCATGACAAACGATGAAGTAAAATGTTTTAATATATTCGATTTTTCTGATAATGCCGATTACGGCTATATTTTAGAAGTAGATATAGCGTATCCAGAATATTTACATAATTCACATAGCGATTTGCCTTTTGCTCCTGAAAAATTCATACCTATTGGAGGGAAAACACCTAAATTAATTGGAAATTTGTATGATAAATTTAACTACATTATTCATTATGTGCATTTAAAAGAATGTCTAAAAAATGGTCTGATTTTGAAAAAAATTCATAAAGTTCTTTGTTTTAGACAAGAAAGTTTTTTAAAAAAATATATAGATTTGAATACTACACTACGACAATCCGCTTCAACATCATTTGAAAGAGACTTTTTTAAACTTTTGAATAACTCGATATTTGGCAAAACTATTGAAAATAAACGTAAACATGTCGATGTTAAATTAATAACCAGATGGAGTGATCATTCGAACAAAACTAATAAAGTAATAGGTGCTGAGAAATTAATTACAAAACCTAATTTAAAAAATCTTACTATATTTAATGAAAACTTTGTAGCCGTACAGTTGAATCCTGAAAAACTTGTTTTAGATAGACCGATATATATTGGATTTGCGGTGTTAGAATACTCTAAACAACATGTGTACAATTTTCATTATAATTTCATTAAGACTAAATACGGGGCTAAAGCTAAATTATGCTATACCGATACAGACAGTTTATTGTATCTAATACATACTGAAAACTTTTATAAAGACATGTGTGATGATATATCACAATATGATACGAGTAATTTTGAAACGAATAATCATTACTGTATACCAAAGGTAAATGAAAGAATTCCTGGTTTATTTAAAGACGAATTAGGGGGAGACCCAATTACTGAATTTATAGGTCTAAGAGCAAAACTTTATTGTATTAAATCATTAAAAACGCAAATAAACAAAGCTAAAGGTGTATCAAAGCCTATTTCAGGGAATTTAACATTATATAACTATAAAGATGTTTTATTTAAAAACTTAACTTTAAAGTGTAAAATGAATATGATAAAATCGATGAAACATGTGCTGTTCTCACAAGAAGTAAATAAAATAGTTTTAAATAGAATAGACGATAAGAGGAACATCCAGGGAAATCAAATTAATACTGTACCTTGGGGTCATTTCAATCACATTTGTTAACTGGTTTATTTTGTATAATATGTGTTTAAAATTTTGACTATGTGATTTTAAAATAATGGTTGTTTTATTTTAATTCTAAAAATCATTTGATTGTTTAATCAATTGAATTGTTTATATTTTTTAATAATTACATAAAAAATGTACTCAAAACACAATTTTATGTTCCTTAAGACTAAGTATAATAAGTATCTAATACAATACCAATAATCTTTTGTATAAAAATGCGGGGAGGCACTATAATTATGTATTTTTAAATTAATAATATAAAAAAATAAAATATTTTTGTAAATTGTACCCTGTTTTATTATTATTATTATTGTTATGTACCTTTCACTCATTTTATTTAGTTGCTTAATAGACATAATGAAGTTAGTCAAACATCCTGTAACACGACTCGTTACTTAGAATAATTCCTGTAATGGCAAGTCTATAAATATAAGAAAAAAAACAATTATATAAATATCTATGTTAGATTAATATTAAATTAATTGACAAGATGAAGCTGATCAAACAAGCCATATCACTAAATGTCAAAAATATTAATCTTGGTGAATCTCCTAAAGAAATTAGACATAGCCCTTTGTTACCAAATACGATTCGATGTATTATTTGTGGCCCATCAAATTGTGGTAAAACAAACGTTGTTATCAGTTTATTGTTGCATGAAAATGGGCTCAAATTTCAAAACCTTTACCTTTACTCAAAAACTAATTTTCAACCAAAATATTGTTTTTTACGAGAAGTTTTAAAAAGAGTGCCTCAGATAAAATTCTATGAGTTTAATGACGATAAAGATGTCATATCTCCGAGTGAAGCTTTACCTAATTCAGTATTTATATTTGACGATGTTGTTTGTGAAAACCAAATAAACATCCGTAATTATTTCTGCATGGGTAGACATAAGCAAATTGATTGTTTTTACTTATCGCAAACCTATTCAAAAATCCCGAAACAGTTGTTACGTGATAATGCTAACTTTCTTATAATATTTAAACAAGATGATGTGAATTTAAAGCACATTTATGAAGAACATGTCAACTCTGATCTAACGTGGCATCAGTTCAAAGATATTTGTAAAACTGTGTGGAATAACCATTACAACTTTCTTCTTATTAACAAAGAATCATCTTTAAGTAATGGGAGGTATAGACAAAATTTCGATATATTTTTAAAATTTGAATGAATGAATGTACACTAATATACAATAATAATAATATTAATGAATTATATACAACACATTGTTAGTGTTATCCCTTCCTTAGTTGAACATAGTTGTGGTTACTTAGGATGGAGAAAAATATTAAAATCGAACTAATGAAGTCTGTTGACTCCATAAAAAATAAAATAAAACAAATGAAAAGTCAAGAATATAAAATGAACTTATCTTTAGATAAAATGTTCAAACCAGTTGCAGAACCCCTAAAAACTCTTATAAATTCAAAGACAAATCTTAATAATATTAAAAATGATGAAAATATATCCGAAAGTTTTGCCCCTATTCAATCGGATACAAATTGTGAAAGTAATTCTACTAAATGTGAAGATTTTCATGATGCTGATATAATGTTTTCAAGTTCCCCAAAAAAAGAAGTGAAAAATAATTTAGAAATTTCTTTGCAAAGTGAAGATATCTATGGTATTTATGATGGTGTAAATGTACCATTTGGAATAAGAACTGACAACAAAACTTTGATGATGGGTAATTCAGTAGTAACATTTTCTAAAATTGAAAGTATTGACGGTGATAAATTAGTTTTGGTTAAAATTGGTGATAAAAGTTACGATTTTACTCCTGGACTAAAAGAACTTTTACTTCGAAGGAAACCTGATTTACAAATTGTAACAAACACTGACAGGCTTGTTTACAAAGATATACTGCATCATACAAACGCTCATAAACGAGATTTTAATCCCAGAGGTCAAGTAAGAGGTGATAAAGGACTCAAATATCGAGAAATAATCAAACCATTATTTGTTGATATTTCGTTGGAAAACAATCAGCAAAAAATAGGGGGCAGTTTACCGACGCTTAAGACATACAAAAAGAATACTGACTTAGTATATTGGGACGATCCCAATGAATTGGTTGAAAGATTACGATTATTAATAGCTTCAAAAGATGCGGGTAATACTAACCACAACAATGAAATATTATCAATAATTGAAGAATTAAAAGAAGCTAATATAATTAAGGAATAAATACTGATCATCAGGAGCCTTTCATATAGTATTACGATGTCATTCAATTGAATAAGAAGTCGGTTAAAAATATATTTAAAATATGTAAATATACAGTCTGTCCAAAAAATATATTAAAAAGGAATGTTTTAAAATGAGTAAAGCGGATGTGGTAAATGAAATTCATAGAAGTGCGAGGGTTAACTTTCCGCGGAGACGTGTTATTATTAAGGATATAGATGATCTATGGCAAGCAGATTTAATGGACATGCAATCAATTTCGAAAGAAAATAATAATTTCAAATATATTCTTACCATAATTGATACATTTTCAAAATATGCTTGGGCATTTCCTTTAAAAAGTAAAAACAAAGATGAGGTGTATAAAGCTTTTGAGAATTTACTGAAAGATAATCGTGTTCCTAAGAATTTGCAAACTGATAATGGCACAGAGTTTTACAATCATAAATTTAAATATCTTATGCAGTCTCTTAATATTAACCACTATTCAACGTTTTCATCAAAAAAAGCTTCAATTGTTGAGAGACTTATTAGAACATTAAAATCGAAACTGTACAAAGAGTTTAGTTTGAAAGGTAATTATAATTGGATAAAAAATATCCTGAAAAATGTTGTCCAAAAATATAATCACACCTATCATCGAACTATCGAGGAAATACCAGCAAACGTCAATAATGTAAATAAAAAAAAAATACAAGAAAGATTTAATAAATTAACAAAAAAGCAAAAAATTACGAAATTTAAGTTTAAAGTGGGTGATTATGTTCGTATCAGTAAGTATAAAGGAACATTCGAAAAAGGCTATACCCCCAACTGGTCAACAGAAATATTTAAAATTAGATACAGACGGAATACTACTCCAATAACTTACTTAATAGCGGATACAATTAGAGGACAGCCTATCTTAGGAGCATTTTATGAACAAGAACTTCAGAAGACAAAACATCCCAATGTATATCTTGTTGAAAAAGTTCTTAAAAGGAAAGGGAATAGAGTTTTTGTAAAATGGTTAGGTTTGTCTTCTGGTGAAAATAGTTGGATAGATAAAACAAATGTTTTGTGAGATACAAAATAAACCAAATTGCCTTGACAATCTCCATAATATATTAAAAAGAGTCGAGTCCTTAATTGCTTAGTCTTGTGATGTGTATTGGAGAGAATAGTCTTATTAATTGGTTAATAAACCACTTACCATTTGAATTACATTTGCCAGGATATAATTATTGTGGTCCTGGCACTAAATTACATCAGAGACTTACACGTGGAGACAAAGGTGTTAACAAATTGGATGAATATTGTAAAAACCACGATATTGATTACTACAAGTCGTCAAACTTGAAAGATCGTCACAGTGCTGATCTACTACTATTAAAAATGGCTAAAACACGATCTCTTGCTTCTGATTCAACTGCGGGAGAAAAATTCGCAGCACGTTTAGTAAAACATGCAATGCTGACAAAAATTAGAACAGGTGCTGGCTTAAAAACTCGACGTCAAAACGCAGCAAAAGATACAGATGGCAAAAGTCTTAAAAAGAAACTGAAAAATGTTATATCTGTTACGAAAAAAAATATGAAAAAATTTAAACCTAAATGTAAAAAAGCAGCAATAGAATTAGCTATGGCTGCTGCTAGAGAATTATCTAATGATTCAACCATTAAACTTCCTCGGATTATTCCAATACCAAAAACGGGTGGAGTATTACCTTTGATTCCTATTTTTGCCGGATTATCAGCCGCAGGAGCTTTAGCTGGTGGAGCAGCTGGTATTGCTAAAACTATAAATGAATTTAAGATGGCTAAAAAACTTTACGATGAATCGAAGAGACATAATGAAAAAATGGAGGCTCTTTGCATTGGCAAAGGGTTACATCTTAAACCACATAAAAATGGACTTGGAATATTTGTATCAAAAGAAAAAAACTAATACCTCGGCTACCCAAACGAGCCTTAACTAATTTTGACATTCTAAAATATGGAAATTATATTCCTTACTTTAGAGGGGTCTTTATGAGAGATGAACTCCCAGAATATCCTTTTAAAAATGAGTGTGCAGTTGTTAATTTAGATAGTTCTAAAAATCTTGGCTCTCATTGGGTAGCCTATGCAAAATGTAGTGATTACATTGAATATTTCGATAGTTATGGAAATCTTAAACCGTCAAAGGAATTAATAAAATACTTAGGCTCGAAAATCAACTATAACTATCAAAATCTCCAGGGTGATCACCCATACAAATGTGGACATCTATGTTTAAAATTTTTAAAAAACTTTTGGAGTAGGCATCATCATCAGCCTGTAGCAGTCCAGCAGCATATAATATATAAAACATAATTTTTGTAAAGTGTTCAGTATGTGACTATGTCTATAACTGTGACAATCTCTGGCAATAAATCAGAATTAGAGTCGTATTTTCAACCACCTCTTAATTTATCTGAAAAATATGAGTGTGGTTTGCTTTATTATTCAGTTGTAAACTCCGTATTAAATGTGGCTAATAATATTCCGTCTGTAATCAGGATTGAGTGTGATTTAATATACGGTTCTTACACTAACGGTATACCGACACATATTATCTATGAATTTATACCTGTTATAACTGCAGGCAAATATTACCTAGAAACACCTCAGAACGTAATTTACTTCCCAGTTAACAAAAATCTCATTACATCCATATCAATTAGAGTTGTTGATCAGTTCGGCTACAGTATCTCTTATATAGAACATATTCAACTACGTCTTCATTTGAGGAAAGTAAAATGATATTATACAATATAAAACCTATTCTTAAAATGAAACACCTTACTTCTTCTACAACCAGTAAGGTGCATAGACGTAAGATAAAAGTGAAAAAATTAACAAAACCAAATAAAGACTTTCTCAGAGCGTTGGGTCTTAAAGTATGAATATGCTGCAGATTACTGATTTGCCGCACTTCGATAATTCTATCGAAAGTTATGAGATTCATTCCTACAATCCTTATAACAACTGCTTTAGAGAAAACGATGAAATCAGAATACCCATCCATCAGCAAGACATATACGTGTTGCCATCAGCCAGTTCAGTTTACATTGATTTGTATTTTGTTTACAAACGAATAAAAAAAGTAATAAACTAAAAGATTGTTCACTATTTGATCATTGTCAAGTAACAAATGTTACGCTCTTTTTGAATTCACAATATTATCCATATGAACCATTAGGTTTAAAATTTTCTGAGAACAAATACAGTATATTATACGAAATGTATGCGAAATTTCGACAGTCGTATTACAGCTGTCCGGCGGATCCCTTGCTTGATCTAAAGGACTTTAAAGATAAGGCTCCTCTGTTCATTATCGATTGTTCAAGGCAAAACGATAGTGTAAAAACAGGACCAGTAGACGTTCGATTGGAGATTGAATGTTCGGAACCAATACCAGATAACACTACTGCATATTGTTTGATTATAAACGATCGGCTTGTGGAATACAAACCTTTAAGTAACATAGTGCATCGATTATCATGACTGCCATTGTAGATGTTCAAGGCTTTAAAACTGAAGCAAATGAATTTATAATAAAAGAAATTGCTATATGGTGTGATAAAAAATTGCAAATATTTTTAATAAAGCCTCCATTCCCCTTTTATAACTTAACAAAACCAGAAAGACGGCAAGTTGGATGGATTGAACGTAACAGAAAAATATACTGGAATGAAGGATTCATACCTTATTCAAATTATCAGACGATTATGTTAGATATTTTAAAAGATAAGTTTGTTTATACTAAAGGTCTAGAAAAAGTTCTATGGATAAAAAGTATTTTTAAACATAATAATGTAATTAATTTAGAAGATAAGAGTTGTCCTAGTTTATCAAGCTTGTATGATCGATATGAGTATTCTGAAGATTTGTTTAGTTGTATTTATCATGAAAAAGTATGTGCTTTAAAAAATGTTTTGTGTTTAAAAAAATGGTGCTTTGATAATAAACTTTTTTAGAACAAAACGAAGTTTTTTTATTTTTATTGGTAAAATATAATTCCCTGCTGTTTTCCATTCCCATATTTCAAAAACTAACATGATTGGACAGATTTGTCAAGAGCCATAGATGCAACCTGTTTACACTAGAATTCTGAATGTTTTAGAACTAATAAAACAATCAAAACGAAAGTAGATCAGATTGGACATGTCGACTAGAATGATTGAAGGGATGATAGAAAGTCTCAAATTCAAGTGATTAAGTCGTTGATACCGGACAGATCGATGTGCAATGGATAACGAGATGCGATCGATATAATGCCTAATAGATGCACTACAAGCTACAGCATTGCATTGCATCCCAATGCGAGGTACTCGGATTCGTGTTGAATGAACTAAATCAATTAAATAATTTCATCATCGAATTCACATCAAGTGTGAATAATTAATGTATGTATTGGCAGATTAGAATAATTGAATGGATGATAAAACATATCTCAAATGACTAGAATAATTTAATGGATGATAGAAAGACTCAAATTCCAATAAGGAATTGAGGGTTCCTGGATCACGGATCCAGGAACCCCAATTCTATACTACTAATAAAGATTACTCTATCTATCTATCTATTATATTTGAGATTAAGGAGTTGGAATTATGCACATTAGATGGCAATAGGGGTCAACCTCTATTAAATGGGACAGGTGAAGTGTGGCTGGTAAACCCTTCTGGGAAGTTTATTATGTTTACTATCATTAAAATAAGTCAAAAAGAATATTATTATCGTTACTGTCCCACAGTCCCCCATAAATACTGGTATACATAAAGCCGAATGACGACGTTGACGAATAAGGCTTCTATCTCGGCAGCCATGATGCCACGAATGGTCGCGGATAATTACATTTCGGATTTTAGGCTCGCGCCGAGATCAAAGATTACATAAGTTTGTTAGTTATGGACGAGATAACCTTGTTAGCTGCCGTGTTAAAGAAATACGGAATGGAGATTGCGCCTGAAGGTTCAAAGAACGTTAGTCGTACACATTTTTATCTGTAGTGGCTGTATGGATTTCAATACGAATGATCCTTTACTCAAGCAACATACTTTTTCTTGATCACAGTCTTTCCATCGCTCGACAGTTGGGTTTGATTCGTTAATAATAACTTGTCCACGCACAAGATAAGTGTAATTTTTCACTTTCACACATCGAAATATTGATTATAAAGCCAGACTTAACTATCAACCAAACAAAGATCTGTGGCATCAGAGCCTTAAGAGCATTAACAAAGTTAATTTATGATCATTTCGAGTTTATGTATTGTATTTAGCATCAGTAATTAGAGCTAAAATACAGTAAGTATTGTATTATATTATTTTTAAAAGGAAACAGTGAAGTCTTTTACATCGAAATAAAATTAAATCATTCACCAATTAATATCTCTGTACTGTATTTAAACCAAACTTTTTATCCTTACAAACATTCTATGTTATGGAACACAACATTTATTTCAATAAAATAAACGTCGTATCGAACGAATCCAAATATCGTCTAGCATGCGTGATATCCGCCAGTTGGCAAACCACGCAACAAGACACACGTCATGTCGCACCTCACGTGACAGCTCGTGACAAACACGTACGCCGAACCTACGCACACCTATACCCGTTACGGCTCGCTATACACACTGCCTATTGACTTTTATTCATGTCTCATTCATATTAATACGTATCATCAATTTATGTATTAGTATTGTTTCGAAATCGGTATAATAATGCTATAATGATTGTTATATAACATTACGCCTGTATTTATACGTGTAAAAAAGCAGCGATAGCCGAGCGGTACACTGTAGGACTGCGAAGTCAAAGCTTCCGCGCGCGGCTCCACTTGCGTGGTATGTCAATAAAAAGTAGCCTATGACATTTCTAAGGTCTTTAACTACCTCCATACCAATTTTTATCAAAGTCGGTTCAGCCGTGTAAGCGTAACAGAAAGACATTTCATACTAAATAAAAAATAAAAATCTTTATTGGTACAAAGAGGGTATTTTACAAATATATATAAACGCTGGCCACCGCGATAGTATTAACCGTGTTGCGGGTGCCAGTGTCTTCTCCAACAGGTCCTGTATTACAAATATAAAGGCGTTATTAAGGCGCATTCTGTCCGTTCACGTTTGGTGAAATGCTATTTGGACTAAATACTTGTTGACGTAACCTGTTGGACAAAATGACTGTTAGACGAAAAACGCATTTAACCAAATGCGTTTTGTCGTAATCCCTGTTAGGTGAAATAAGTATTTGACCAAATGCGTGCTGGACAATTAGCGTGTTTTCAAACCGATTGGACGAGTTGTTTGTTGGGGACCATTTTTGGCTATCAAAGCATTTTGTTTGCTATTTTCAAATCACTCTTAATTGAGGACTATTTTACTTGACAAGAAAACATATTTTGTTTAGTAATGAAATATATACGGAAAGGAAGGTATGCTTCCACCGAGGTGGGACAGGGACAACCCGAGTAGACCTTGCTCCAATAAGTAGTATAAAATTGTAAAAATGAAGAGGTCGTTTGTTTGTTTACTTGACCGCGTTAATCTATGGTACTATTAGTTTAAATTCGAAAATGTTTGTTGCTATTAGAACAGTAACGCGAGTCAAATCGCGGTAATAAGCTGATGTAAAGTTTCATTAATTAGCTTCAAGCTACACGAGAAAATTTAATACACTCGACATCCACGTAAAAATAAATAATTAAATACATATAACATGTGTTGATTTTGCTCCAACAAAGTTAAAAATATATTACGAAAGAAAAGTAACCCATACGCTGATATATTTTTATGAAAAATGAATATTTTCGATTGAAACATGAAGATTGAAATAGAAATATTTTTTTACAGAAAATTGCTTTGATATGTTTTAATGAGTGAATCCTTTTTACACGTATGGCGCTGGCGGCGAGGTATTCAATCATACTGTTTCTAGGTACTTTATTTTTAAATTTGCTTTTATTAATAGGGTACATTGATTAAAAATAGCGTACGGCCTATTTTTAGTTTCATAAAATCGGTCAAGCCGTTTTGGCGGCGTTTGGTAAGTGAAGTAGCACTGGGACTTGTCATTTTTCCACTGAACATTTTTCATTAATACAAACAGATTTTGGATATCAATTTGACAAATATTAGTATTATATTTTAGGTTGATATCTCAAGTTTTGTCAACAGAATTTTGCATTACAATGGTAAGTGCATGTCTTAATAACGTTGTTAAAGTTCCGTCTTCGGCTCTACTTGCGTATTACGTCGATAAATCCATATTACAGATATATTAGACTGTAATTCAATACGAAGTGATTATTGCTCAATATTGTAAGACATGAAACTGACACAGAATTCGACACTCAATCAGATGAACATAAACAGCTGTACATTAGCTTAAACACGAGATCGCTTAGGATTGCTGCAGACAGATTAGACGGTGATTAGAGGTACGGTAATTAGCTAAGCGTCGGAGAAATGATGGTGTAGAATTGTGGTGGATAAGCGATCGAAATGCGAAAGGTTGTTAATTTTTGTGATACTTTCACGCAAAAACTACTAAACATATTTTTATGAATTATGTAGCTACTGTTTTCTTAGCGGTGAGCCGCGGATGAATGCAAGTCGTTCGAAAAATCACTTAAATATTATTAAACTACACTGCAAGTTCAAAATGCGTCTCGTTTCAATAACAAATACTATCAATATCATGATCAAGTTTGTGAGACACGAATTTGATTTGTCACTTAATCAAGTGAACATAAACAGCTGTACATTAGCTTGAACACGAAAATGCTTAAGATTGCTGCAGACAGAATAGGCGGTGATTAGAGGTACGGTAATTAGCTAAGCGTCGGAGGAATGACGGTGTAGATTTGTGGTAAATTAGCGATAGAAATGGGCAAGTTAGTGAGGTTATATAGTATCAAGTAGTGTTTGTTACACTTGGTAGTGGTAGGAGCTCGAGGGCGGAAGCACAAGTGGTAACCTTTTAACAGCCACCAAATAGTGACGCAATCAATGTTGAGTGCCGATTTAATGTTTATAACTGGCCCAAAAAAACTGGCATACATCATAAACCTGCATTTATAGAATATTGGAGGTGGACTACACATCCGTTCGATACATACCTCATATTAATAAACACATTTACACAAAAAGTTCTAGACAGATTTGTAATTAAATTTTACACATAATATACCTTATAGTGCTGCCTTTTGACTGCCAAACATGTCCGGAAATTTGCGAGCGTACTTTGCTCTTTATATCTTGAAGTAGTCTTAAGGGTAAACATAAACATATGTTCATATCCAGCGAATCCCTGAACTAATGAAGGAGGAAGTATTTTGGGTCAAAGGATGGGGGTCTAACGGTGGGGTCGATAGGGGTCATTGTGGGTTATGTGTGCGTTTGTCAAGGGTTGTATTGTTTACATGACAGATAGCGTGAGCTAGATGCGGAAGACCTTTTGGGAACTTTTGCTCTTCAATAGACCTACATTATGTACTAATTGCGACGAGATTGAGGGGCCTAATTTGCGCGCACCTGACCCATTAACTACTCGTCTTTATATTTTTTTAGTATTTCGGTTATTCAACGTCATAGAGCAGTATCATTTAAACTGCGCGATCTTAGTACACAAAGTTCTTTTCTATTTCACATTCAGAATTAAAAAGAAGAAGCTGTTGTGTTGTATTTCAGTATAAGAGTAACTTTAAACCACGTAATTACAGACAAAGACGACAAAGTATCGCAACGTAATTATTCAACCTGCAATGTTGAATAAAATTCTTTGTAAATAAAACAAGAAAAATATATGTTTGGTTTTACTCGAAACACTTCCAGATATTTTTAATCTCGTCGAACAAAAACTATTACTATTAATAGTTCATCCTTTTACAGTTAAAACGAACTCTGCTAAAAGCTACTGTTGTATCCATTTCGTCCCACTGTTGGTTGCCCTCACCGGGTCATACGATATTTGAACACAGAAGATCAATGGTCATTTAGTGTATACATCTATGGCTGACAATTAATCGAATTTCCTAGCTTATGTTGATATACCTAAGAGTTTTCTACAAGCACCGCTAATCTGTGAGAAATAAAAGAACTGGATAACCCGTCATTTTGATTATTTTTGCCTGGGTATTTTGTGCTCATAATAAATATGAAGTTTGGTTTTGAACGCATTTTCGCTACTTTGTAAGTAAGAAAAATCAAAACTTCCGTTCAATTGAATTGCAATAATTTTGGGATATTAAAACATTAATTTACCTACGTTCTAATTTGGTACTCTAGCTGTACACGAAACATACGTTAGTCCTAAAAATTCTATTGTCTTTTCAATGAAAATGTCCTGTTAAATCGGACTGAAACTTCTTTCAGCGTCCATTTACGTTCTTTTGTCCGGCACCGACTCAGTGGATTTACCCTAAGCCTCTGTCTACATCAAGATCACTGATATTGGACAGGCTATTTCTATGTAAATGGCTATTCGGCTATTTTTAAACGCTGTTTCTGTACAGCTCGATTTATTTCGTTTGCGTGGGTAAGCTGCGATTGTTTCGCAGACGAAAGGGTGAATGAGATTATTTTGCTCTTTCAAATGGGTTTGAAAAAGACTTCACGTTTTTCTGCACGTATTGGCTGTTTGGTATCTTTATTTTATTCTTTGAAACGAGATTAGGTTTCACTCGCTGGGTACTACGAACTTGCGCTTTTTATAGGATGCTACATAATAATGACAGGTTCTTCTATATTTTATAGTATATAGTATGAGTTCAACCATTTTATGTGTTTAGTCACTCATATCCACATCTGAATCTTTTATTTAATATCAATGAATCGATCACCTAGAAACATAGATTTTTATTAAAATAGGGTTTTTTCACAGTTACTCAAATAAAATTAGTTATTTAGTTCTGTATTGTCACTTCTTTGAAATTTCATCAAAATTAATCTACGTGACCAAGTTCTACTTCTGGACGTCGATAGTCAAGTATTTGTTTTATCGAAATATACTTTATCGATGTTGTCTCATAAATAAGCAAGTAATTTATATAGTATTTTATTGTTTTTCTATGTGTGTTTATGTTGTATTTAAGTGCCCCTTAGACCCCAAAACCAATATAAAAAATATTTAAATAAAAGTCCTTGCTATAATTATTCGAATCAACTTTATTTTTAGGATAAATATGTTTAACGACTGTTACGCTGTACCGAAGTTCTATATATATTTTAATTTTTAGGTTAGTAGGAATTTTGTTTTTTTATTTTTAATTATTAATAAAGATAATTATATATTTAAAAAAAAGTCTATATATATACATATTATTTATCAAAATAACTATATAAAATATAAATATATAAGAATAATTTGGCAAAAATAAAAGTTTTCTGACGAACATTACAGCATCCACAAAAAAAAGGGTGGCGCATGAGGCATAACACCGTTTCAAATGAAGCGACGCATCTACAATCTGCTTTAGTGGATTCTAGATGTCCGTGCGTTGTTGCTACAGCTAACTATCAGGTGGACTACATGCCCGTACGCTAGTCGCATAAAGAAAAAACAAATATGCGTACAATATTTTCGGTCAACGATCCCCATGGGCAATTAGAAGTATTAATTGATTACTCTTCATTTAAATTAATTATTTTCATTAAAGTTTACATTGTGGCTTATTTAAAATCTTCACGCATATTATCACAGATTGTGTCAATACGTTTAACAAAATGAGAAACCAATTTAAAATGTCTGCAATTCGTTCAATATTGACTACGCTTGAGGCAAATTAAAATGAAATGACAGCGTTTGTTTGCATGCAATGTGACTTTTGTAATAGAACGTGACCTTTAAGTTCAACAGATAGTATGTACAGCATTTGGCAAAAAAAATATACAATTTTTTTTGAAGATTTTTATTTTTAGACGGTTACGGTTGAATTTTATTTATTTATTCTTCTTCTACCATCCTCAGTCGTAAAGAGCCAGCTATTTAGAGGGCAAATTCTTTGAAATGTATAACCAAAGCCAAGCTAAAATTAGTTTCTACTAGGAAACGCTGGACACGGCTACTGGAAGTACTTTATTTATAGTTTATAATAATATAGTATTTATTTATAGTGGAATCTCTTTGATCTTTGTGTAATACTTCCGTGAATTTGTATTAAATGTTGATGCGCATTGCTATTGTGATGCTTTGTTATATAAAAAAATAATAAAACTGTGTCATTAGTTCAATTTGTACTTACGTAAAAGTAAATTGGTTTAATTCTGGTGAATTCTTTATTGTAGAAGAGAACAATGATTCGGTTGTGATGGTCATACTAACAGCCAACTCTAAAACTACTTAGTAGTCGCGCAGACGAGCCACCATCCACAGCCTTTTAAAGTTGTGACATTGATTTCATCAACAACTTCACGTGTAAACATAAACTTTTACAATGCGTGCATTAATTGAATTCCATTAATTTCGTAATGTAAATTGGGCCTTATAATTCAATTGAAAAAAACTATTCTTAGATCATGTTTTTGATCTACCCGTAATCAATATCAATACGACAATCACAGCTGTGCCACACGGCCTATTATAATACCTTGTCTAGTTAATTATAATACCAGTCTGCAATCAGGTAACAAGCGGTATTACCTGAAATATGAGACGGACAACGGCCTCTAATAAATTGGTCGTATCCGAGAAACGCTATACAGTAGGTATTGTTGAAGAAAGTGTTTGATATCAATAAGGAGGTTAGTGTTACTGGCTAATTTGTCGTACAATACAATGCCTTAAATGAATACTATCGCCGCAGCACTGGGATTTGGGGCCTGATAAAACATTACCTTAAAAATGTACTGTGTTTTTAAACTCATTTAGTTCTCGAAGTCGTCATTATTTAATGATTTAATAAATACTAAATCAGAACGTTTGATAAATGTGCAATTTTGTTACATAAATGTGAAAATTTCAGTTGTACCATACGAGTATGAATTTTTCAAGTATTTATTGATGAATGTTGCGACTGTGCCTACGTCGAAAAAAACTCAAAATCTATTCAATAAAACTTCTCGTTTATGAGCTCCCCGAAGTCAAAACTAATACAACAAGTACGGAAGGGCCGAGCACTTTGGCAGTAGCATTGGAACAGGCCGACAATCACGTCTCAGGCAATATCAGCCGCATATACGTAGGTAATTCCGGACTAATAACATGCCAGCTCCGGCTTTAAGTCGATCGCTACCGAATACATGGCCGATTGGTATTGATATTATAAGTAGTAAACACTAATTTATTATTTGAAAGAAAAGAAAAAGAAAGAAAGAAAATTATTTTTATTTTCTTACATAACTAACATATATATACAGCAAAAAACAGGTAAACAATAAACAAATATGTAAGAAAACAGTGGCGGTTGCTCAGCTTTAATGCTGTGGAGTCTTGCATTTCTGCAAAACTTTCACAGCGCTGATTTTCAGCAACCACCACGGTTGACGGCACGAACAGAAAACAGGTACAGTAACATATAAAGAGACAGTGACGTAAAATTAGATTAAGCTAAGTTCGAGAAAACACAAAAATATACACAAAAAATAATAGGTACATTATACGAGAGAATAATATATAATAAATAATAATACATAAATTAGGTTATAAATACATGCTTAGAAAATTATAATTTTTGGTTACAAAGTAATTACACAGACGGCAAGAAAAAAAAACCGGCCAAGTGCGAGTCAGACTCGCGCACCGAGGGTTCCGTACAAACCTGTAGGTATATAAGTAAAAGTTATGGTATTTTTATTGCTAACTAAAAATTTATGCTTTTCGCAATTTTTCCTTTATCTGTGTTATAAGACGTTGCTTCGTACCAAATTTCAAGATTCTGAGTTCACGGGAAGTACCCTGTAGGTTTTGATTCCCTTGCGAGTGTCGAAAATTTGCGGCATAAACGGGAGTATCTTTTGATCGCGTTGACTTAGAAGTTTGATTTTTTCACAGCTCTAAGAGACCATAGACTTGAGTATTTGATATGAATTTCAGCTTGATACCTCCACGCGTTCCTGAGAAAAAAGGTCTTGACAGACAGACAGACAGACGGACAACAAAGTGATCCTATAAGGGTTCCGTTTTTACCTTTTGAGGTACGGAACCCTAAAAAGAAAACAAAACAAATAAAAATAGTAAACTTAAAACAATTATTATCTAGATATTATTATCTGATCTAACTAAACTAATAATAATATAATAAACATAAAAAAATATACGGATGGCGCTAGTATCGCCTTGCGCTGGCGACGCGACGACAGTTGGTACACTGTTTATGGCCTGCCTTATTTAAGAATGTTCTAACAATTTTTGTGCAATATCTCGGTGACTGACTCATATATCAATGGAATTGTATATAAAGTTAGGTAGGTAACTACCTCATTAGTCTAGTGGTTAGCGTATGTGACCTATCACCGTGAAATCTCGCGTTCGGCTAAAAGCGTTATTTGGGATATTGCCGTAGAAAATTCCCAATAGCAGCACGGAGTTGGAATTGTGCCCGCTGGATGGCAACAGGCTCACCTCATATCAAACGGTATCGAAACATAACAGGTGTAATGTGGGTGCTATACACATCTACTGCACCTATTTAGGTTGGTAAAATGTAGGCGTGTTGTTGTGTTATTTCTCAACTAAAACTAACCCATAATTTTTTTTTCCTTGACTTAAATTTAATAATAGCGCTACAATAAAGAGCGTCCATCTGAAATTCCTTGTATAGCTTGATTACAGCCTGAAATAACGATTACCAGGAACATCTCATAGAATAACACAATAACAAAGTATTGTTATTTGTTTTCACGGAGCAGTAAATAAAAGTCGCGGCGGAAGACGAGTGCTTCAGGGAATAGCTGCAAGCACTTAATTAAGGCTCGCCGGGTACTGACCAAATAAGCTTGCCCTCTGTCACAGCATCAATTCTAGGAATATTGTAAAATGCGCATTCTAAGAATCTTACTTAGTTCCCGGTTTGTTGTTAAACTATTAAATGATTGTACATTTTTGTCTTCATAGAAAGTGGCATTTATTTGGTAGTCGGTTTGGTTTTGAATTGGGTCCCTTAAGATACTGATAAAGAATGAGAAGTCATTAATTTTATTTTTTCATCAAATCTTATAATAAATTTCAACCTAAGATACATTTTACTATCCTAAGAGGATGCTTCAATATTTGTCCGTCAAATACTACTTGATGGATTTTGATTAAATGTAGCATATAATTATGTTACTTACAACCGAAATTAATATTATACGCTTCTTTTTATCGACTCACCATTCGAACGAAACCTAATACTGTGTGAATCGATATTCATTGAAGTATCTGGCATATTTTCATGACTTGCTATGATTGAAAATTTCATAGCAAAGCTAAAGCGTCGTTTCTGCGAAAGGTACTACTATTTTATACCTCCAGCTGAAACATCGTTCATAAACCTAGTACGGAAAGTACAAGCAATTTGCAAGATTTACGGCATTATAAAATGTAGTGCATAAAAATATCCATACCGTACAAACTGTGGTGATAAATATTCCCCGCCCCGCGCCCCTCGGGCAAACAGAGGGCAGCATACATCAATGAAAATAAAGTGGGGATGAGATGAACCCGGATCGGTGAGCAATATCGGTAAGCTTTTGGCGATAAGGACTGGATGCAATCGTAACACGGTGATTATAATATAGTACACGATTCACTGAAGATATATAAACTAGCCGTGAACAAACTAAAAAAAGCAACAATATACAAATCGAATTAAGATCCTCCTCCTTTTTTAGAAGTCGGTTAAAAAGTAATTCTTACAATTGTAACTAAACCATTTAACCGATAAAATTATAATTAAAGTTCTGCTTCAGCCACGTTTAATAGCCAGATAGGTAATGAAAACGAATGGTGTTATGTTATGTTATGTTCATATACAACTATGTTTAAATACGCTTTGGTGTAAAGCGGACGTTTAACGTTACTGTTCCCTTCCCGAGCATTGTACCATTAATAATAAAATTTGTTAAAGCCATTTAAAAGCTAAAGCTACGTTTATATCCTTAAAATCCAATTTTAATCACTATTTCCAGAAATAAACGCGTTTTAATAAAAAATCAAACGAGTGTGTAGAAAAAAGCGTGGGGAGCAATTTTTGTTACTAAAACGACATCTACGCGGACGAAGTCGTGGGTCAGCTATAGTATGTTATATATTGTGATGATGCCATTACTGCATAACATATGCAGTAATGGCATCAATTCACTTTGATGCTCACAGAGCGAAAGTGATTAGTGATGAAAATGACAAGAAAAGCCTTAAAATGGCAAAGGCTTATTTTTATCGGCCTGACTTGGACAAAGCCACGGGCCAAAGCTAGTACTTAAATAAATTAACTACAATTTGCAGAACTAAATAATCAAGCAAAATTATGAATTCTCGGCTGCAGCACGATTTTCTCTCGCGACTACAATTTGGAAACGTAATCAAGATAATTCAGTTAGTTAAATGCTGCAGTAGATTGTAGCATCACTAATTAGTTGCTACATGTTGGGTGCAGCGCCAGCTTTGGTGTTGTTTGAATAAAATAGCGATGGTTACTGATGATGTAATAAATTGTGACGATGCAATTAATAGATATGATGCTAATTTGGAAGAATATTAAATTACTAGCAGCAAACTCGTACATTTGCCTATCATGTATGATTTATTTTATTTTAAAGTACGTTGTAGGATGTTGTTTATCACTATCACTATGTTATATGTAGAATAAAACAAAGTCACGTACATTATGGACAGCGGAATCGCTATCTGTTTGTCCCTAAGTATGCTAAGATCTTTAAAACTACACAACGGATATTGATGCGGATTTTAAAAGCTTTAGTATTATATACCTGACCGTATACCACACCGTTACGGGGTATGGTGCGGTTATGTGGGGCCCTCACCCACTAAAAACACCGCTGTGCGCCGTCAAGCCGCTTATTGGGGACAGCTTGAACCGTGAATACGTCATCAGCGACCACCGCAGCTATGCCCGCAGGCGGGCCCTCCTCGGGGCGATGGGTAACCGATTTTACCTTGCATTCATGGCACCGATCAGCCTCTCCCTGCGAAGGCAACTCCACAACGCTACGAAGGCAATTTATTGTTAGTGTGGAGAAGAACACCACTAAACTCACTTGGTACTACTGACCGCGCCTAGTAGCCCTCAGTCCCACCAAGCCTACTTTTGCTGAACCACTGTGCCCTCTGCTGATCTTATGAACAGAGGAACACGCGGTGGGCCACCATGCCAGAATCGGCCATTGGACATGGTTTTCTTCTGGGATCACCGATGCGCTTCCCCACGCAACGATTACCCTAAGAAATCACCATTAACCAACCACCGAATTTAAAAGTGACACAAGTTACACTTGTAAAAAGAACATAGCTGTCGTTTTTAGTTATATGTTATATGCTTATCCTGCCAATAAAGTTTATTTACCACCTATGAAATTGGGGCTAAACAAACTTATGTTTTTAAATACGTTTTCACACCTTGAGGGTTTGTATGGCAACAACTAACAAGTTTTAAGTATTCGTTTGGCACACTTTCAGGGTTTGCCAGCTCCGTGGCATGATGCCATAGCCTTCGAATACTTTACAATAATAAATGCTAATACTAATACTATCAATGTACGTCTTTATGGCCGTTATGCCCATGATTTTGCTATTTTATGGCCTAGGATAGAGTGAAGGTTATTTGGTGACTAAATATTTTTTTATACTTAGCATTTATGCTCTGATGCCGCGATAGTAAATATAAGGTTATTTTTTTAACGAGTATGAGAAGTATTGCCTTCCATAGACATAGTCAAATCCGATACACACAACAACACAACTACAGTTTATCTACACTAATATAAAGAAAAATATTTTTCGTATGTTTGTATATTTGTACCCAGAAATCTTCGAGTCTACTTGACTGATCCTAAAGAAAGTTGGTGTGGAGATGGTTTAAGCAGAAGTTAGTCTTGAAGGAAAAACAAATTGAAAAGTATTTCCGCAAAGTAAACAAAAATAATCTAGCTCACACAAATTGAAGCAAAATGGAATTTCGGTTGTAACAAAAAATCCATAAACACTCGTAGTTTCGCAATTTTATAGATAAGGCATACCTTTTTAATAAAACATTAACTAATACATTTTTATTCCAAGTCCGTACCGAAACAAAAAGAGTCTAGAGTATATCGAGGGTAGAACATTTTAATCCGAATAAACTTACCTTGCCGGCCAATAACGGACAAAATTCGGCCGCAGAATTGCCCGTCCGTCATGACAAAAACGCCCGACGAGGGCCGGGGGTTCCGCACACAAGTAATGTGGCTTTAGGGGCCCGTAAGCGGCAGGGTTGCCGGAATTGTGGAGCAAATGTAAAGAATATATTCTGTTGTTCGCTTGCGGCGGCATAGTTGAGTAGCTGCTTCGAAAGCAGTATAGGCACGAAATGTTCACAATGCTACCAATAAACCTATACATTGCCCGTATGAACTGGTCTCGCATTGCAGGGGAAGCTATACAACGCGGGACCATCATATACTGGAATGCATAGGTCAATGTGGAGCCGTCTGTCCGTTGTGCTGTTATGAGTGAGATTATGATTATTGCTAGACTTAGAAAAGCTGAAAGGAATGAAATAAAATTCGAAATTCGTTTGGTTTTGTATGTATTTCTATTTTCAACGTTGAGGTTCTAAGTATAGTATGACAAATATGTACATATTCGAACATACAACTAATATTACTATTTTGCATTGCCCACAGGTGTCAATAAGAAAATCTTTTATTCTCCAGGTCAGTAAAAGGCTAGTAATAATATGTATTTTTTACAGATTTTTCTGAGCATCACCACCATTTTGTTCTGGACGTAGACTTTTCTCAAAAATCATTCAATCAAATTATTTAATCCTTCTTATTGTGTTAGAACTTCCAACAATCAAGCTTAAATAAAAATATTTTTGATAAAGCATACTAAATTCTAATTAAATACTATAAGAGAAGATGAGCTTGTGGGTATTACTTAATTACTAAAAGAAAGCGATCCTCAGCGCTTCGTTCGATACAAAGATAATTACGAACGCCATTCATTTATTTATTACGGTAACAGATTACTGCTGGTTTATTAAAAGATACCCAATTTAGATCGACGGATAATTTTTAGGTATCTAAGAAGAAAATACATTGTCTTTTGGCATATTAGAGTTTTTTTAATAATAATATATAACTTGTTTCTATCTACGGATCCACCCTCGTGGTACGCTAATTAAAAAGTAACCTTTGTTTTTTCTGGGGTCTTCAACTATCTCAAGATCGGTTGGACAGCTTTGGAGTCTATTTGGCACAAAAAAATAAATATTTCCTCTTCATAATATTAGTATCTGATTCAGATTCAATAACAAGAATGTATCGAAGAGTTTTTGACGGAAGCTCCTTATTTTTTATTTAAGTGTATTTTAATGACTCAATGGACGGAACGATAACAAGGAACCTTGAATTAAATTTCCTTTTTCAGCACAAGTGTAATAGAATATTTTTTTAGGAAAATCATTCCTGTAATGACAAGCGGAGATATAAAATAAATATAGTTATTCGATGAAGCATGTACTTAGTTTAAATATTTACATTACTAACCTAACTACAATTTAATCTTTATAACTAATTAAAGAAATTATACATCAAATAAAAGAATAATATAAAATTAATTAATAATATAAAGAAATTATTCTTCATTTAGTCTGGTATCATTTTAAGAGCAAAAAGAAAATACACTTTTACTTTTATAATTTGTATAAATGAATAATAAAATATATTTCAAAAGGTTCACGTTTTTGATGCCTGTAACTATTATTAAATATTTCATTTCACTACTTCTGTCAAAAAAATAGTCTGCACCTGCCAGCCCTAAGTGCCGGTTTCACTGTAAGCACAATTGCACCAAACATAACACATATAAGGTGGCAGCCCTCGCACTACTCCTCAGTAACGCAATTACAGTAAATTAACTAAAACATTGTGTTATCGACTGTGTTATGGGAGAAATTAAGGTTTACTGTTATGTGTACTGTGTGTTGCTTATCAGAGATGTGGTGTAAAGTGGGACTGATTTGAAATTAAAAGGAATATTTGCATATACTCGTATTATACCATATTGATGATTTACGGATATATTTTTTTTCATGTCACTAAGTAAGAATAGTTGATGGTGTTTAGAAATATAGAATGACTTCTATATATATTTTTTGAGATTGGCAATGATGCGGGATTTTCACTATATTATTGTTTTCCAAAATATTGTTTTTTTTTCTGCAAAACCAATAAAAAGTACCTGATATAGACGTTACGGTGAATGTGTAAAAATTTAAAATATGAGTAATAACTTTCACCACGCCTTTTGGTAATATTGACAATCACTGGTAATTATTAATAACTTTAAATTTATCGCATTTCCCGTAAATAATGAATTAATTAATCATTTAATACAACATAACGCAGAACGGTGTGTGTGTGTGAAGTGTGGATGGTGTACACACTTCACCTGTTATGTTTAGGTTTCATGGGTGAGCCTATAACCATCTACCGGACACCATTCCAACTCCGTGCTATTGTGAATTTGATTGTGAATTTCCTGACGGAAAGTTCACAAATAACACTTTGTCCGACCCGGGCGTCGAACCCCAGACCTCGCGGTGATGCGCATGTACGCTAACCACTAAACCATTGAGGCAGTTAAAATCATTGTATGGGCAGAAAATATCGTAAAATACAAATGATTCCATTGAAGTAAATAAAGTTATAAATAGAAATATTAAACGTCAAAGTGAACAATATAAAATATCGGAAACATGTTCGAGGGTTGTATAAATCAAACATATTCTTTACTCCATTGAAAGCGATACCATTGTCAGCCGAATTTAAATTCAAATAAATCCACCCACTATAGTATTTATTTACTGTACTAGGGCTGCCACATGCGACATTTTCTTTGCTCTAGAAAAAAAAATATTACCCGCGGCTTCGTCCACATGTTATGTTATGTCAAAACAAAAGTAGTCTACTCGTATTTTATTAACAATAATAATTATCAGTTCAGATTATTTTTTTCTTGTAGCTTCATAATTTTTAGTCAACTGAAAGATCCACACATTTCAAAAAGAAAATATGCAAAGAGACAAGGTATATTAGATTTTTTTTGTTTAATGGTCTTCCAAACTCAAAATCTATTTCCTTGGGCCAGTTTGCAACTCATAATATTATTATTTAGCCTTTTGTAGTCTACTGCTAGACAAAAAGCCTCTCTCAATTAATGCAACAACACCCAGTCCTCTGCTTTCCGTCATCCAATCCACTCCAGCGTCTTACCTTTTACATGGGTCGTGGTACTCGCTGTCTCCATTCCAGGAATCTTTTGCTCCAACGGCTGTCGGTCCTTTGGCAAACGTTGCCAGCTCATAGCTACTTAAGCAAGCTTATTTGAAATGACAAAAGCTTTATTCCTTAGACTTCTCAAAGCACTTAGAATTGTCATTACAAAAATTAGTTTTACTATAAATTCGCGGAGCTTAAACTCACTTTCTTCACAATACTTTTGTTCGCAACTAGCCATTAGTGGCCATTTTAAAATAATTTATCAATATTGTACTCCCTTTTCTCACTACCGTAGTATTGACAGCCCTAATTCAACAATGACATCATAGAAGTCACAAAAGTAACAACTTTCGGGAATGTTATTTCATACTACAATGTAAATAGGGACCTTTATCGACAGTTTATTCAACTATATCTGGGTACTAATAGGTACTTTCAATAAAGAGCTAACTTTTATTATTGGACCTGAAAATCACCTTTAGGCACATTTTATGCTACCAATGAACCCATACACTGCCAGTACAAGCTGGTCTCGCACGGCTCAGGATGCCAGTACAACGCGAGACCATCTTACATTTTGCGTCAGTTAGGGATAAATAAAGCTTCACGATGTCAGCTTTGGACGTTTATAAACCTTTAGTGATAGATAAAAGAAACAATTTTAGGACGATTGTAATAGGATTAGCTATAACTTGCTTTGTGTCTGTTATTTTCGTGAAATTTCAAAGAAATATGGTGGTCGAGTTTTGAGACTTTGAAAGGGTTTGAAAGGGATTTCTGCCTTAGGAAATTTTCAGTAGTTAGTAGTTGGGGATAGGCTCGCTCCCTCTCACAAGAAAACTAAAACACGTGAAATGTGGGTATTATCCCTACTACTGTACCACAACCTTCTGTTTAACATAGGGGTAATGTTGTAAAACGGATGTTACACCTAAATTTTATTTCTACAAAACATTTTGCAACAACAGAGACACTATGCAAATTCAATGTACAGCCATTTGGTTCAGAACACTAAATTTCATAATCATCCAGGTGCAGCAATATAATTCTGAAATTAAATGAATGTGCCACGTCCACTTCACTGTATTACACGTGCTCCCGTCGCCGCGGAAATAAATAACTTTACGACCACTCAAATTCATAAAAGAAAATGAGTTGAGTTCCTCAGAGCTAAATAACGAATAACTTCCACCTCTATTAACTTTATTAGTTAAACACGGGGTATAAAGATTTTGTTTTTACTACCTTATCTTTGCCCGCAAGCGAGCCGCCTTAATTTTTTTGGGATCCGTTTTTGCAACAAGGAACCCTTTACAGTTTCACCATGTCTGTTTTTTCATCACTCTGTGATGGTTAGCTTCGAGACTGTAAATGTTAAAGAAAACTGACTAATTGCATTTAGTAAATTGACTGACAAAAATTATACTGATATTAGTTCACTAGTTTGTTTGACTAAGCGCGCCATCTCAGGAGCTCAAATGTTTTTTTTTTATATAGCCAATCGTGCCAAACGCTATATAACATCAATCGAAGCGGTTACTTTAAACACGGGAAAACTATGGCAAGCAGATAGATATGGTAGGGGATTTCGGGATTTACTAAAGCGCAATAGTAGTTAAATAAAATTTAAGTTAAAAAAACCTTATAAAACATACTTAAATGAAATAATTCCTTATTAAATATGTATAGGTTTAGCAATACCGAATCATCTTTTCAGTTTATTGCACGACACGCACTTAACGGTTTTTATATTGTACCTAGACAAGGCCTTTTACGCCTCGACGTATGTTAAAACTTAACAAACCAAACTTATAAAGATAAAGTCGTAGAAGGTTTGCATAATTTAACTTACGTCATTATTTCAGTATGGATACATGGCAAAAACTTTGGAAAGCATTTCGATGAAACTTGGCACACATGTCATGATTGTTGCATCATATATATAATATTTTTATCCAGCAAAATAAAAAATAAAGATAATAAAATAATAATATGACGCGGCAAACCAAATAAAACTCTTCATTGCCATTGGAGCGTGATAATATAATCTTGATCAAGATGCGCCATGTTTGTAAATATTTAATTTACAGAATACCGCGTTTACCCGCCGCTAACACGTACACACCGGTACCGATCAACCTATACATCTCCAATATATGCTGGTCTTGCATTGCACGGGAAGCCTTCACATCGCAAGACCATGTTATACTGGAATTATATTTATAGGTTGATGTGAAGCCGTCTGTACAAAAACTGATTTGTATCAATCCCAACGTTCCTTCATCTTGTGAACCATCTTCTATTTGTGAGAATCTTTCCTCAATTTTGAGTAAAGGGCTTGTTCACTTGCTTGATTTTATTTTTAAACAAAAGACAGGCATTGATTTCAGTCAATAATAATACAATTTAGTAATATAGAAGAAACGCCAAAACTTGTATGCTATTTAAGTAACATATTATATATATATATAAAGCAAGGGCTCTTACAAGGCTGGGTCAACTGGCAGACACTTCAGCTATCCAATAGGATAAAGTATATATTTCTATTCTCTCATTCTATTTGGTGATCATTGTCACAAACGCACTATTTCGGCCCCCGTGGTAAAGTTGGTGTTATCATTCACATACAACATAACTACAGCTACAGCCCATGAACATTTTATAATTCAGTTAAGTTTGTAGATTATACTTGTGAAATTGGAGGCAGAATAAATGTGAGACAATGATTTTTTTCCTAGAGTTCGTTTACAATACCTTTAGTAATACAATTTAGCCGTCGATGTACAGACTCCCTAATACCAGCGGGTGTATCTCTTATTTTAAATGAATATTTGCCGTAGCTATGAATGTATATGTTTTTGTATCGGATGAACGTTTTCATCTAATAAATCTTGTATAAGGCCGGCTTAAGAGATTATAATACTTTGTTTTATGGCTATACAAGTTTGGGCTACAGTTTTTAGGGTTCCGTGGTACCAACAAGGAACCGTTTTAGTTTCGGCATGTCCGTCTGTCCGTCTGTCCGAAGTTACTTTATTAGTTATAGAGTTATTCAAATTATAAAATACGGGTGTTACTCACGTAATGTTGGTCTCACGTAATGCGCCTGAGTCGCAGCCAGTCTTGCACTGATGCACTGATGTACAAGACTGGCTGTGACTCAGGCGCGACGTATCGCACTCTTTTGATAATGCCTAGATGTATAGGTGAAACCGCGGTCGACTAAATAGATCAACATTACGTGAGTAACACCCGTATTTCATAATTTGAATAATGTTACAAACTCACGTCTATTTTAATAAAATATAGTTATAGAGTTATAGGGCCCCAAAAAGTAAAATGCAGTTACTTGGAGTATTTCATACATAAGGGCCTTATCATACTAGCGGATTGCGAGCGTTCTCAAAGCGGAGCGGGCGCGCAACGGATTCGTTACGGGCGCGCAACTAACACGCCGCGCATTTGCCGCGAATTCGTCGCGGACGCGCGGCGTGGACGCCATTTTGTACTGTCTCGTACAAACGCCAGCCAACCAACTTAATAAAATATTTTTTTTCAAATGTCAAATCATTTTGCATCATAACGGATTCTTGCGGGATTTTATCTTGCTTAAATATTTTATGTTTGTTTTATGGTAGGTAGGAACGAAATTATTTAGGATTATTTTTTAATCGTTTGCAAAACAACACAAAGTAGTCGCTCTCTTCCATTCGAATAATTGATAATGGATCTTCCCAAATTCGTCGATGCTTTCGTTTTCGTCGCCGGCGTCTCCGAAGTAATAAAGCCAACAGCAGTGTTTCCTCGTCGGAATCCATTTTGTTACTGAGTGTATTCTACGTCGTTAATTCGCTACAAACACGCGACGAAAACGTAGCGTATTCGCCACGCGTCCGCGACGTCCCCGCTGCGCAGCCGCTGCGTGTTCGCAACGCATCCGCTGCGTGCCCGCCCCGCCCCGTAGCCGCTCGCAATCCGCTAGTATGATAAGGCACTAAGACAATAATCTTTGAAAAAATGAAGTGTATGAAGATGTTACTTGTTTAATACAGATCGAAAGTCCCTTTTAAGTCTTAATGTATTGTAACGGTTAACAACAGAACCCTATTACGCGTGGCCCAACACGCACTTGGCCGGTTTTTATATAAATAAAATTTCTCATCTAAAATATGTATTTACTAGCCGTTGCCAATGGCTTTGTCCGCGTGGAATTCTTTACAGCCACGGTTTTACCGGCGTTTTAATTTACTGCTCCGCTCCCGTTGCGTTTGGCGTTATTTAAAAGCTTAAAAACCGAATAAATTTTCTCTATTTTTGCAACATATTTCATTACTGCTCAATCTAACTGCATTTCAAATAATTCAAATCAAATTAAATCATAATTCTAAAACAAAAACGAATTTAGTGTAACAATTTTAAAGCAGCTATAAGTTTCAAATTATCAACTTTGAAAGAATTCAACGAATCGTTCATACAATTTTTGATATTATAAGAAACACCGCAAAAGAAAAGTTTTATGACTTGAGTCTGAGTTTTTGTACGCGGACGCTCAAATTATTCGGCAGAAGTAAAACGGCTGCGTGGTTGAGCATCGTAAACCTTACCACTATGACTAGAACAAGGGTTGTCAAATTTGGTCCCTGAATTTTAGGTGTTGGCAGTGAATTTGAAGCAATAAAAATTTCGAAATTTTTAAGTCTTTATGTGTCTTTGAAAGTTAAAAACAAACACCTTAAGTTTTAAAAATATCGAAATTATTTTTTCTTCAGATTCACGGAGCTTTTAAAATGTAGCGAATGTGAGTATTTTTTGTTTTAATGTCTTAGTTTTAGTGTCGAATCTCATTATGAGAGAACAATAAAATTATAAATATTGACTTGTACACGTCTTTTACTTATGTGGTTCCGGAATGATTGAATGATGAATGAATTTTATATACCTTTTTAACAAGAAGCCCCTTCAAATTAATTTTGCTGCCACATTAAGAAAAAGTAATTTAAAAATACAAAGTGTTAATATTTTTATGCACTTTGGCTTAAAATTTCGACAGCCCTGAAACCTAGGGACTATGTTATGCGATCTCTTAAGCATTCTCGCGAGCCCTAGTGGATTTTCATAATGTAACAACGAAAGCTAGAACTGACCAGCGAATAGCAACTTCAACCAATTTTGCTAAATATTTTAATTTTAAGGTCGTTTAGGCTAATTGAATCAAAGCAGTTTTTTAAAATCATTAAAAAATGCATTAAATGATTCTACTGCCACAAATTTTTTGACAGTCAAACACAGCATTTTTTCTTTGTCTGTGTATTTTGCGATCAGCCTTTCTGGCTTTAATCAGATATGCCGTCAAGTTCACTTATAAGAAAAGAAACAACGCACTAAATATAACAGAACTTTTCTTTAATTTTGATTACCCTCATACATAGGGGCTCGTTGAGTAGTAGTTCTTGCTAGATTATCGTGCAGTTACAAACGGTTTTTGCAAATTTCAAATAAATAAAAATAAATAAATATCTTACAACTTACACACAACGCCATCTAGTCCCAAAAACTAAGCAGAGATTGTATTATGGGTACTAGAATAACTAATACTATACATACATACATATATACTTTTTTTTTGAAAATACATACTTAACTATACATAGAAACACCCAGATTAAGACAAACCCCCATGTTCATGCACACAAAGATTGGTCTGAAGCAGGAATCGAACCCGCAATCTCGGCATCGCCGGCAGGTACACTACCAACTTCGCCATCCGGTTGTCAAATGTATAAATATTTTAATTGGCACGAGTAAGACGGTGCGTGTAGCCGGTACCTTAGGGTTAATTCATACCTCATGAGAATCGATTTAATTGTATATGCATATAACTTAAAAGTATTTTTGTCTAAACCATAAGCCATTACTTCACCGCAGGAGATCATTATAAGTGATTGAACGTTATATTAGTATTCTACGAGTAATACGCGTTTGATGTCACTTTGATCGGTGTCAAGAACTGAACATGAACTCACGGATCAGTTATTTGATTTAAAAATAAGATTAGATTGAGATCATAGATTAATAACGTCTAGATCGATAGTCTTTTTACAAGCAGATTGATGTATCGTATCCAAAAATAAATAAAATTTACGAGTACAATCTTTCGAGCCCTTTTCTTTCTTTTTTTATCCATTTTCTCAATTACATTAGAGATGTCTTTTAGTCTAACGGATTAAGCTAAATATCAGTATTTTACGTGAAACAACTGCACTCAGACCTCCACCACCCAGTACGAGGTGATACGATAGTCTTTTTTATATTATTTGCTAGACGATTTGTAATGAACCGAAACGATTACTATATTTATGTGACTTAAATTTTAATGCATTTACTCGGGTACTAGGTGTTATAATTCTACGATTGAAATTAATATGGCTTGAAGAAACTTTACGCAAATGCTAATTTTAACTTGAAAGCTACGTGAAAATGTACTAAAGGGAACAGGTATGAGTCACTTCGTTATGTAAAGTTTTTCAAACCGGTCTATTGTTATCATTAAATTCCTGCATTACATTTGTTATATTGGAAGCTTGATATGTCGTTGTAAAAGTTTAAGCAGATATATTTTTAATTAATGAACTGTGAAGAAATCATATTAAAGTTATTTGTTTCATTTACCGGAATCGTAAAAAATACTTATAACTTATCCTACAGGCTTAAATACACATACACACATTATAACCTCGCATGAGTGAAAAAATTACACGTATACATAATCTCCTTCTTTTTTTAACTCGGTTTAAAACGAATAAGTTAAAAGACAACCCTAGTAACTATTTTTTATAGAATCATGAAGGGCATTCGTCGAATTGTTGCATTGCTGTCTATTGCCCGTATACTAGTATCGCCCATGTACTACTATTGTCCATTGTCTATGTACTTTATCTTTATTTTTTACTGGCCTCGTATCATCTGATGTGCGGTAGAACATCTAAATCAACAAGCATGCGAAGGTCGAAAAAATAAAATGTGTAGTATAATAAAACGTCTGAAGAAATAACAAATGATATACGCAGTTTTTCAACAAAGCCAAACATAAAATTTTCCGAACATATTGTCAGTCGCGTGGCCATCAACTTGCCCATTACCTTACATCTTTATTCAACTACTACTGAGTTTATCTATCATTGAATTAGCTTTTGTCCGCAACTCCGACCGGTAGGTATGTCTGTACATTCATGGTTGGTATACTACCTACTCTATGAATAAGGCGCAATGTTGAGGCACTATGTACCTACATTTACAGATACTATAAAACTTGATGTTACGTTTTAAATGACGAGTATATATTTAAGTATTTGGTACAAATTGCATACATAATTGAAACCAAATCGATCACAAAACTAATAACATCCGATTCACCATAACGTCTTCATTAAACACACATCATCCATCATGATTCTCCAAAAGGTCACCTACTACACCTATTACATCAATTGCATCAATCACGGCTTAGCCGGTCACGCACAATCATCCCATACACATTCCCATACGTACTCAATTTCACTTCAATAGAGATCGAAAGTTTTGTGGTATGTTAGCTTTCACTTTCGCGTATGTATGAAAGTCTTTGTTATACAATCATCAATGTTATTGATGATTTGTTCTGAACTAGATAAGGGTGACTATAACCATGACCGTAACCAAAAAGGTGTGGCAGATGTGTATATCACCCACATTTCACCTGTGATGTTTAGGGAGTGAGCCATCTAGCGGGTACAATTACAATTATTTAACTATATAATAGAAACATATTGAAATTAAAACGTATTTGGGATGGAAACTCCTATTAAGGAATATGTATGTATAATTATAGGTTTAGATGTAATTTTGTTTTCGTTACTTAGTGTTATATTATATCTCATGTAAGTGGCTTTGTCTTTTTTGAGAATAAATGAAGTAAACCTACAATTCCAGACTCTGTGCTGCAATTGAAAGATTCATAACGAAAAAATCTTATATTACACTTTTTCCTACCCGGAAATTGAACATGGAAGACCGTGCAAATAATACCACTAGACCGGTAGGCAGTTCGAAAGATCATTATTAAAAAAATAAAAAAAAGTAAGACATTATAGAGGTCAACACGCAATGTGATTGTTGGTTTGTATTATGTGTTCATAACATAACATCACGCCTAAATTACCTAAAAGGTTGTAGCAGAGGTGTACAACTCATGTCTTAGGTCCGATGAGAAATAGGGTGAGCCTATCGCCATCCACCGGACACAATTCCAACTCCGGTGCAATTGTGAATTTCCTGACAGAAAGCTCACAAATAACACTTTGCCCGATCCGGAAATCGAACTGATAATCGAAAAATTTTTTTTTTTAATTTATTTATTTATTTAAAACTTGATGCACAAAAATTGGTACATGGGTGGACTTAATGCCGTAGGCATTATATACCAGTCAACCTTTAGGTGATGCAGAGACGACAAGTGGTAGGTGCAAGAGCTGAGAGTTGGTTGGAAACTAGAACCATTAAAATGACTCAATCTAATATATTTTCTCACTGGAAGAGGTGAAAAGGTTTGTATGTAACGCGTGAGAAAAAAATAATTTCCAGTTCGTTACCTCTTAAATCTTTCCCTTGCAAAGTAGTCTTTATTAGAATCACTCGCTACGCTCGTGATTCAACTCAAGACTACTTCACAAGCTTAAAATTTAAAATTGGCACTCACAACAGAAATATAAACTTTTTCTCACTTATACCATAAATAACTATTGTCTGTCTGTCTGTTTGTATTAGCTAATCTTCTAAACGGCTAGATCGATTTTGATAAAATTTTATATGCAGATAATTGACTACAAGGCGCGTAACATAAGCTACTTTTTATTGATGTATCTACCACGCAGACGAAACCGCGGGCGAAAGTTAGTTTGTTTGTTTGCTAGCGCTAATCTCGGAAACTAATGATTGTATTTTAATAATTACTTTTGTGTTTCATTAGGTAATTATCTATTAAAGTTTTTTGATATTTAACATAACGGTAAATTCCTCGATAGCGGGGCAGTAACCTTTAACGCGGGTCAAAGCGTGGGCGAAGCTACTACTACTTATTATAACGAATTCCACGCGGACGAAATCGCGGGCAAAAGCTAATAAAATTGAGCAAATACATTTCTCGTTATGTTTTGTTACCTTGCACTGTCGCGTAGGAAGCCATCGTTATGTATGAAGTACATGATTATATTAAGTAAAATGGTTAAGGGTCATCAAGAAAAGAAATAATGAGATGCCTGACATTTAAATAACAATACACGTTTGATTGCTAAAACTTCCGTAACCGTCAATATACTAGGTCACATTGATTAATTAGGAAGCCCTTAATTTTACGTAACTTCACCTTTCTCGTACCAACTGCTTTTGCATAATTGATTTGGCAGATTTTCACTTTAATTCCTGTAAATTAGTAACGAGATAAAAACCTGTCACTATTCACTTGTATTGTGTGACCCAGAAGAGTGTGGCAGAGGTGTACAACACCCACATTTTACTTGTTGTGTTCAGATCCCTTGGAATAGGGAGTGAGCCTAGAAGAAATTTCCTGACGGAAAGTTCACAATTAATATTTTGCCTGACCCGGGAATCAAACCTTAGACCTCGCGTTGAGAGGCGCATACGCTAACCACTAGACCTTCGAGGCAGTCATCAGTCAGTTTCTGTGGTTGTGTCACCACGTATATAGTTTTGTGGTGCGGTCAACGCGAACAACTTTGCTGGAAACACCGCTGCTATCCGTAAGCAATAGCGATCAAAAGAAAGTAATTTCCCGTATGAACCTATCCAAAAATTGCTTTTGTATCGATATTCAAAAGCATAACGATATTGTAGCTATTCTAAGTTAAAATTCCTGTCAAATTTGAAAAGGTGCATCTATTTGACCTACATTGTGCATCAATTTTATACTGTAGTAAGATGATTGGCTGTGGGCATCGTATAGTTGTGTATCTAACCGTGCATGCTATTCGTAAATGGAATTATAGATTGTGCATTTGGAAGTGTTTTTATTGGATGACAAATCCATAATAGCGGTACGTCGATATGATGTAATAAAGCTTAAAACCTATTATTAAATGATGACTAGTGCTGGATAAACAACACTGACATGGATGTTGAAGAAATTGTTGTGTTGTGTTTAGCAAATCAGTTAAACGTAATAGAAACTGTACTCTTTTTTCTATTAAAACAAACTCTACTCAATTGAAGAGAAACAGATCTGTAAAATTAGTACAAATGCTTGTGAATTTGCATCTGACCTATATTTAATAGTAACTACGCATCAAATAATTTAGTAAATGGCTATGGATACTGTATCAACGCGCATCCGACTGTGCGTGCTATACGTGAATGACATACCAGATTGTGTTGTGTATTTATTGGATGACTGATCTATATCGAGCAGTAACTAAGCACTATATAACTAGATAAATGGAACTGAGTCAACGCGCGTCCAACCATGCGTGCTATTTGCGAATGAGATACCAGACTGTGCTGTGTAATTATTGGATGACTGATCTATATCGAGCAGCAACTAAGCACTAAATAACTAGATAAATGGTACGGAGTCAACGCGCGTCCAACCGTGTGTGCTATTCGTGAATGTGATACAAAATGAATAATTGTAGACTGGTTTTTATCAACTTGTATGACAAGCCAGTCAAGCTTTAAATCTACGAGTATCTGACCGTGCGTGCTATTCGTAAGAGAGATACGCAAGGTTTATCAATGTAAGGAAAAATTGGTTTTATATGATTATGAATTAGTAGGTGGTGTTTAATTGTCTAATACTAATTAGCCGTGAGCCTATAAAATACAATTGCTCCAAATTACTGTCTCTAGTGCAACATTAAAGCTACATCGAAACAGTGCAAGTTGTCAACGAATTGCAAATCTAGCTTCGAATTCATGGAAAATCAGAGCTCACCCGGGACTGCCTCGTTGTAAATTTATTATAACTTACTCGTACTTCGTATCTTTTGTATCTCTCTATGGCTTATAGATTTAGTGCTATATGTAAACTTAAAAATAACATAATTAAAAAAAAAACCGGCCAAGTGCGAGTCGGACTCGCACGTAGGGTTCCGTACCACTTTACATCTAAATAAATGTTTTTCTATATTCTTTATTATGTTGGAGTTTATTGAATGAAAGGTAAAATGCGGTTTACGATTTATAACGTATTAAAAGAAACTAAATAATAGATCTAGTTCAAACCAATTTTCGGTGTTTGCATGGTAATGTACATAAAAAAAATGTATATAATATATTATTTTTACATTTATCATTCCGTTATTTTAGAAGTTACCCGGGGGGGGGGGACACTCATTTTTCCACTTTGGAAGCGCAAACTCTTCAGTTTAAAATAAAATTATATTAGAAACCTCAATAGAATTTTTGAAGACCTATCCATAGATAACACGTTTGAGTTTGATGAAAAAAAAAATAGAGTTTCAGTTCTAAGTATGGGGAACCCCAAAAATTTATTGTTTTTTTTCTATTTTTGTATGAAAATCTTAATCCGGTTCACGGAATACATCTACTTACCAAGTTTCCACAGTATAGCTCTTATAGCTACGGAAAAAAGTGGCTGTGACATACGGACGGACAGACATGACGAATCCATAAGGGTTCCGTTTTTTGTCATTCGGCTACGGAACCCTAAAAAGGGTTTTGACCGACTTCAAAATATCTTGGAAAAGCATTTATCAACGCAAAAACTCGAATAAATAGTTCTTGAAGTCTGTGCTGATAATTTTTATCCAATAACAATTATGAGCACCGACTTTTTGCATTATTAAATGTTTTTCGATGTATGTTGAAGTCGGATTTTTTTTCAAAATCTTTCTCATTTATATCTTTTTAGAATCTTTATAAGCCTATAAAATTTCAAATCAGATCATGAACAAATGACCATGGGACCACATGACAATTATACTCTAGGCGCCTTCGAGTAATCGTTGAACAAACATAAAGAAAAAAAATTGAGAATGTCCTCCAGTTTTTGAAGTCAGGTAAAAAAACATACAATCGAATTGAGAACCTTCTCCTTTATTGGAAAAACAGCTAGTAGAGCTCTTATTGAAACCATCTCAAGGTGTTACTCAGGTGATGTGCTCAAAATGTATGAGCATGTCTGGAACCATTTGACAGTAAACATCTATATTAGAAAATTTTGGAATTATATGTTATTTTTGTAATTGTATTAACGTGTTGGTCTAGTAGTTAGCGTATGTGACCTCTCGCCGCGAGGTTTTGGATTCGATTCCCGAGACGGACAAATGTGTAAATTGAGATTATCAATAGAGATATATTATCTATTGAGATTTTGTTATAGATTCTCAAAAGCAGCTCGGAGTTGAAATTGTGCCCGTTTAATCTTATATGGGCACGAAACAAAACTAGTAAAATATGGGTCTTTTACACCACTGGCACACCCTTCTAGGTAATACAGGCGTGATGTTACGTATGTATTTATCCGAACATTCTCTGCAGAATATTGCAATGGAGATTATTCTGATATTACCGGGTAGACGTAACTCCATTAGTAATGCAGTACAGAGAGAGCATATTATTATTATCAATGCACTTTCACTGCCTACAGAACATTATTGTAATTTGATGATAGTACATGTTATGATTTCTGGATTATGTGACTTGAGCTTGCATTTTCTGTTGGAAAAATTTTGCATAAAAATGTAAAAAAAAAGTATTTCTTTGCGAAAAAAAAAATGTTAGCAAAATATTTTACAATATTTACATTATACATAACATCACGTCTATATTACCCGGAAAGGAATGGCATAGGTGTACAATACCCACATTTCACCTTATAATTATGTCCATATTTTAGGTCCTATGTGATTGGAGTTAAACTTGGAGATCGCCATCTACCGGACACAATAAAATTCCAACTCCGAGATGTTATTGAGAATTTCATAATGAAATCGAACCCGTGACCTCACGATGAGAGGCCGTAACGCTAACTAGACCAACGAGGCATCTATAAAGATTGATTTATAAATGAAGAGAATCACAGTCAACTAAGTTATAAACATCTGCATCTTAATTAAAACCCATAATAGTTATAATGTATGCACCACATGCTTTCCATGTTCATTAAACATTTCAAAACTAATTATATTCAACACTAAGTTGAGATTTTAGTCAATTGAAGCGCAATAAGCTGGTGTCAATACAATTAACAGCAAAACACCTTATTGGATTGAGTACTCGGCATTTACAAATACTCAAAGCATAATGAAACACAGATAAATGCGAATTTCACCAACCTATTAAACCTAATATCAACACTATGCTACAGTTCTCTCATTGTTATGACGGCATGTCACACAAATCGCCGAGAATCAGCGATTTGCGTCGTTTTGAAATAACGATGGCCGCACTAGAAACAACTCCTGTGTCTCGCGGGTGTTCACAAACATAGTTACATTTCACACACACAAAGCACACCAGAGTGTGAACAAAATCGTTCGAGATTACACAATGATTTGTCTAGTGTGGGGATCGGACCCACAACACCAGTGCACTTGAATGCGGTGAGGCGGCCGCTTTAACCACTACGCCATGGTGCACTCACTTCATTGCTAGAAAATAGTATGTGTAGGACAGGTAAATAAGTTAAAATAAATTACACATAATACATTTAAAAAAATATTTATTTATTTATTATACCACACATTATCATACAGAAAGAAACAAACGTAATGTATATGAAAAAAAAATCAGTAAGAACACAATAATATGCGGTACGGGATCTAGCTCAGTATTTAACCCCGCCAAAACTAACAACAAACAATTGAACAATGGCTCAAAAACATAATAAAAATAAATAAATAACCGCATTTGAAGATTACCGCATAAACTATTGCCTTGTTAAACAATTAGTTATCAATTAAAATGAAAGGTAAGTATAACAAAAGCATTTATTTTATTCTGGACGACGATGTAGTCTACCGTTATTCTACGAAAAACTAATAATGTTTTGAGAACCGTACAGAAACCAGTACAATAGTTTTTCTTGTAAACTCAGCAATTGTGGGCAGTAGCTTTATGTCTTAATAAATCATTCTTGAATAAAAAGGTACAACTTTGTTTTAATTAACACATGGAAGGTTAAATTATAGTTTTTTTTGTTTGCACAAAAGATGATGAACTCAGCACTTTTTAAAGGGAAACATAGTCAACATTATTTTAGTATCCCTAAAAATTTTTTTTCACTTAATAGCATTATTTATTTAAACAATTTTAAATTTGCCATGTCTGTACATTCAAGATATTTACGATAATATAATACGAGGGGTCTTTATAACAGCAGTAAAGGCCAAAACCATTTTTTAAGATTTTAAAGTGTCTGTCTGTTTGTATGTTCGTACGCGCATCGTGCAAAGTCTACGGTATATAACTATAACAAATACGGTTATAACGGATACGAACGGTTTGCACAGTTGAGTAGCTGAAGGTCTCACTTAAAAACTGGTATATGTTTTATCTTTATATTTTATCTCTTAGAGGGCAAATTAGGTGGTGTAAGTTTATATAGGAGGTTTGTAAATTTATAAGAAGATACATGAGTTCTGGACGTAGGTTTCCAGCATGACATTAATTTACAATATGATAAATTATTAAAATTTGAAAGTTCCACTCTCCAAAGGAATAAATTTGGTGTTGAAAGTGTATGGGAAGTTCCTCCATTTTGTAGGATAGCATGGAAACATCGTATTATACGCGGACAAAGTCGCAGGCAACAGCGACTATAATATAGAATAGTCTCCAAATTTACAGAACCGATTCTGATGAAATTTGGTTTGGAGATGCCTTAATTTCTCAGATATAACTAGGCTACTTTATATGCGAGTATAGACCTACACGGAAACTGTATAAAATAATTTGTTATGTCACTGAAAAGAGTAAACACATACTTATTCAAAAAACAAAATTAGTGATCCAGAATAACGCACCAATATGAATTTTCACCCCAGAACCCTTAAATCACGGGGGTATTCCCTAAAAATCCCATAAGTACCGCCTCGGGCAACATAATAACAATTAATAGATCCGTTGATTCCACAATATACACACCAGGCTATACGTTTCCAGTATAAGCTGGTCTCGTGTTGCACAAAGCCTATACAATGGGAGACGACCTTATAATGGAAATGTATAGCTTGATTTGTAGCCGTGTGTACACGTGCACCAGCTGTCATCTTCTCACTCAGATTGTTGGGGCAAACAGGGTGCAAATGTTACCCAATTCGAGCTAGTGATGTGACACAAAATAAATCGCAATTTCGATATCAACGTTGAACCCGCTTTCGATATCTATATCTTATTCAATATTTGACCGGAACAAAAAGATCAAGAACCGGTTTCAACGTTGACCTGAGACCTGTAAAGCCTAAGGTAGTTTACCTCAAAATTGTTTTTTTGCGCTTGCACTAGTCTACATAGAGGAAATCACGACCCTCTGCAATGAGGAATACTCAGTCTAGTACCTATAGAAGGAGGAGTCCACCTAGGACCAGTCAAAATAACGTACTTCGGGGTAGAAATAAATGATTCATTAATTCAGAATATGTTATACAATTCTTCTTTTTCTTCTACAACAATAATACAATAATATTACATTATAGTTGATATTAATTTGAGCATACTCGTAGTACACGTCAATAGATGAATGAAGAATGATAAAAAGATTAAAAGATTCTTGGATTTGAGGCGTCTTGCTTAGATAGCTCAGGTAGAACGATAGAACGGAATCATTAGGTCAAAGTAAAAAAAAACGCCTATTTCTATGCAATATATAGCTAAATGCTATATAAAAATCAATAAAAAATTGTTTATTAACTGGCTGACTATTGTTGCTTCAAGTCATAATATATTATTTCGATGTATTGTATCACATCACTACAGTAACCATAGTAGTAAAACGCCTGAAGGCACTTTGTCGTATGCACCGATGCCCCGATGCAATTATCAACTGAATATATTAGAAATCTCGGTGGCCTGTTTACGTCTGTTGTATTGTTTATTTGATTTATGAATCTCCTAAATGTTGAAAATATTGGGCAAGAGAATAATGTTATTATTGTTTCTAATAATTAACTTATTTATTTCATCTTTTCCATGGTAATTTCAAAAACCGATTAAATTTCACTTGGTATAAAATAGCTTGTTTGCATAATGGTCAATGCTTTTGGTGTCACCTAGCTACCACCTAAGTTGGATCACTAACAAACTTTAGCACAGGGGCCATCCCACCACTGGATGGTACGCATGGTAAGAATTATTTGTAATCGTACTAATTGTTCGTCAAACTTCTAAGTTAAACTTGTACGGATTAACGACTGACGGTGAAAAACGTCGTGTAAATCCATACCAAAACATTGATTTCATCCCTTAAATGCGGGTAAAACTTAAATATTATATAAACTCAGTTGTGATAATAATATAATACAAATACGGTATACAGGACTATCACAGTGTCTATTAATAATCTGAATCAAATAAGATTTGACAGTAATTGGAAACACAGATCTATTACTATCTGTCCACTGAATAATGGCCGATGGGCTGTTCCGGGACACACATGAATATTAATCGTCTTTTCGAGACATTAAGGGACTGAAAAAAACATTGGACCTAGTTTTGACCTTGGACTGCCTTGTTTTAAGTGGTTAGATGCGAATTCTCACCCTGAGGTCTCAGGTTTGATGCCCGGGTCGGGAAAAATGTTTTTTTGGGTTTTTCCGCCAGGGAAATATTTTTCTATACTAATAAACAGTGAAAATATTATTCTTATACGTTTATGATTACTATTTGGTTAAACTTGTGCATGTGGATATTGCAAATGCAAATCATTTGGGTTAGCGTAGTCGCGGGATAGATTTTTTTTTGTTACCCTATACAAAAATATGACAAAACCGTAACAAAAACTATTTGGAAAACCCTGATTCATTATCTTTACTTAAATATTTTGTGCCAATATTGAATAACTATCGAACTGGTTGCACGTTTGTGATAATTTAATTTAAATTTAAATTTTAGTCAACCTAATATAAAATAGTAATAGAAACCTTTGGAGTACTTCAGTTAGTCAGATTTAATTTAAAACGTACAACCTCAAATGCAATTTATATTTGTGTTAAAGCTAGTTCAATCAAGCGCTTGTCCTACAATCGTAATCGATTAGGTCATTCGATGTAATCGCTCGCGAATCGATGTCGCCGCGGGTCAACTCGTTAAGGACATTTGAATTGAGCGAGCATTGCTCTTATTTATTCACAATCCATATAATTCAAATCAACTGAAAATAAATTGAACTTTATTTGCTACTAGCTTTTGCCCGTGACTTTGTAGAAGTCGATGTATTAGATAATAGTTACTGCGACACCGTATTGTTCCGCCGCGCCACATTAAATTTTAAAACCTTCCTTGAGAATAAGCTATCACACAAAAATAATTATAAAAATCCGAACTGTAGTTTCAGAGATCAGCGTTATTAAACAAACTAACATTCTCCCGCGGTTTCATCTGCGTGGTTTCATCGATAAAAATGGTCTATGTTACGGGCCTTAAAGTCAGTTAACTGTTTCTAAAATATTATTTTAATCCTCCCAGCCGTTGTGTAAACATTTGATTTTGGTTGTAAGGTTTTGCTTCAAATTAACTGTAATCTTGGTTTCATAAAATTACTTCCTTTGCCCACAAAATGAGGCAATCAAGAATAACACTTCAATCCATTATTATTTACGCCGCAATCTATTCAAACATTAACTCATCCTATCTCTTTCTCCTCAGATCTACTCCACGATGAGCCTGTAAATCAGGAGAGCCGTAAACGGACCGAGGGTGTAAAAATGGCACTAAAACAATTTATAGTCGGAGAGACAGCGGCTGTCCTATTGCCTAAAAGCCTCGATAAAAACCTATCTCTGAGACAATCTTATGAAGTGCCCCCCGACATACGTAAATAGGGATATAAACGTAGACTTCGTTATTTCAAATTTAAAATACATGAGCTTAAAAGCTAGCTTTTCTGGAAAAGATGTGAAAAATATCGTAGTAGGTTATACCTTAACTAATGCCTTCTTGTTCGGTATTAAAGGAATATATTCCTTCTGTATACCAAGATTATCATCATCATCATTTCAGCCTAACGACGTCCACTGTTGGACATAGGCCTCACCTAATTCCCGCCACAACGCGCTGTTTTGGGCCGCCTGATACCAACGGCTCCTCGCGATCTTAACCAGATCATCCGTCCATTTGGCTGAGGCGGACCTGTTTATCAAGAAAGTATGCAATACAATGCATTTTATCAACCAAATATTCTAGAATTAAACGTGTATACTTACAATTTAGAGATTTTCTACAATGTGGTGCGCTTAGCAAGGTAATTAGGTTGAATAATTACATTTCAGTCTACATTAAATTATCCAAAAAATGAGATTTCAACCATAAATAAATATTAGTAATTAATCAAAGCAACATTTTTCCACTCAACCATAGCATTTTCAGCACAATACAAGCCAACCGACCCAATATTTGTAAAATGGCTCGCAATAAATCCAAATCTCGATAACACGGTTTTATTGTTTTATTTTTTACAAACAACTCGTTGAGTTTTCATATTTACTCCCCCAACAAAGGGTGGTAAGGGCGGCGACAGACTGCGCACAAAAAGGTGCTAAGGGCGGTGACACATTGCTAAAAAGAGATACCGCTTTGAACCAATATTTGATTTTATTGTCCAAATTGGCTTGTATGAGTTTTTATTTGTTTTTGATTTCGCGATACTTGGGGGGCAATATTGGGTGATTTTTAATCTGATTGGAAATGGATTAACATATTTCGATGTTTTCAATTATTTAGTCCTGATTGCAGCAATAAGGATTACGCTTTTAATGAGTAACAATAATAAAAAAAGAAGATTGACTGAGTTTTTTTAAAAAATCTGTTAAATTATTATATTGTGAGATGGCAATGTTAGTGAAGAATAAAAACTATAAAATAAATTATGTTTTCATCAAACACACCGCAACATCTGTTTTAATAAAGCCCTTTTTATGACTGGCAGATTGGCTTTGTAAATCAAAACAAAAATGCACATTAATTTCGTTTAACATTTATAATAGCCCTTGGTTTTTATTTACACTTGAGATTAATGATATCCATAAATTCAACCAAATCACATTTGAATAAGTTAATTTTAACGATCCCCTTTCTCCCCTATTCTTTATAATAGACAATTAACAAGTACAGAAAATATCTAACTCTTGTCCCCATTTACCGAGTGTGAACATGAAACAATATATCAAGCGAATTTCAGTACCAGATGCGTCGGCTCCCAGCGGGGCCAATGCATCCGGTCCTACCTTTACACATCATGATAAAAATACAAACAAATAACATCATTCTGTACAAACAAAAATCAACCTTATGTTACACTGTTTGGGCCAATAACGAACGCAGATAAAATAGTGGTTAAATTTTTTGACGCAAATGAAATTGAACTTTATAATCATTCAATAGGGTTGGTTATTGTTTCAATTTTGTGTGTGAATGAAGGGAGCTACCCCAGTGAAAGAAATCGGGTAATGGCACTGATTATCGGCGCTGATGCTAAATAATAAATGTCGTATGTGAGTAGTTTTATCGGAGAAAACTGTAGGATTTGTAGCGAGCCCGGGATTAGGTGACAGAGCGCAGATGTGGCCCCAAATACTTGTTTTGGATTTATAGTCGCTCTCTTTTTATGTAGGTCGTGAGGACTGTAACTGTTAAATAAACTTGAGCAATATTTCCACGGAGAGGCAGAATTGAATAGTTTGGTAGCGCAAAATTTTGTTCCGAATTTTGCAAAGGAAAAAGGTTAATTGGAGGACTTCGATAAAACTGTAGTTGAAAATGTTGTTATCAAAAAGACCTCACCCTCTATAACATGAGACCTAAACATAACAGGTGAAATATGAGTGTTATTTACCTCTGCTACACCTTTCTGGATAATAATGCGTGATGTTATGTTATGTTATCAAGAGGATCAACATAAGTTTAAACAAGAAGTGTACAGTAGTAAAGCGACTCAATGTTGCACTGAATACCCGTGTCAAATATGGCGACACAACAGTTCAGTTCAATAAGCATGACATCACGGTTCACTTACGTCACGATCTATCTCATAGTCCTGGGGGTGTAGTGTGTACAGATGAATGAAAACACTCAAATAGAGTAGCAGTTGTTTTTTTTGTCAACTAGTAATTCACCAATACAGTTTAATACTTCTTATTTATTATTTTGATAAAATGATGCAACAATTCGCAAATGCAAATGAACCTAGAAAGCTTTTTATGTGGGATATGTTGTACAGGAAGCTTCTTACACCGAATCTGTCAATACGTATACGTATGTGTCCATATTGGAAAAAGGGTTAAAATAGTTTTTTTTTTATTTATTGATGATGACACAAAAGAGTCTATCACTTTTTTGCGTACTATAATTAAATACCAATAATCTTCACTTTCCTTACTAAAAACAGTTGAAAATTTATTCAAATCCTGCCGGTCCCATACTTTTTTAACTTTTCTTAGTATAATTTGCTAAGCATAGCTAAATGTTATAAAAAATGCATCACTCTATCTCCCATCTATTCTTTGGCGTGCACTGTGTCGGTAAATTCTTGTATTTTATATAATGAAATCCTCTCTTATATCATTAATGTGAAAATAACGTCATCTGTTTGTATAAGTATTGTATCTATGTCAAAAGTCTCTAAACGGATAAACAATTGAATGCCGGGCGAGAGCAAGTAGACATGATAATAAAATGATCATGCCAATACATGGTACAGGCATTCAATGAAATATCTCAATAGAAAAATAACCACTGTCAGATGTAAGGCACAATAGCAAATGAAACAATGAGCAATGTCCAACTGTTTTCCAATAAAATACACACGCACATCTGTCAAATTCAAATTCAAATTCAAATCATTTATTTTCATAGGCCCCAGGAGGCGCTTGAACACGTCAAAATATTACAAACAAATGATATAAAAATAAATGATAAGTAAAACTAAATTATACTTATTACAATGATTTGAATAAACGGGGCTTAGATTAATTTTAATCCAACTGTTTAGAATCAGATTAAAATCCAGTAAAGTACCAGCTCCGATGGGTATTGCATTATGAGAAGAGCTGGTGAGAAACTCATGTGCACCATCTTTTTAAATGAAATTAATAAAATATAACAATTATCATACATATTGAAAGTCACATAAAAAGAGCAGTTCATTTCCAAATACTGTCAGCCGAATATTCACATTCACTCTCACACAGCAAACACAGAGACATATTCGGTTTGTCTTGTATTGAGCACATCGAGATGGAGTCATAATGCACTGATTGCACTGAATTTCGGTGAATTATTGCACTCATTTCGGACGCTATAAATCTCGGTTTGTGTTTTAAAATTGAATTGGACGTGAGTGGTGAGCGTACTTCCTACAGTATTGTTTGTTTTACTAGTCTCACATTTGTTTTATTCGTGCAATAAATTAAAAGTTTTGAGTGTAATTAATTAACTAAACGTAATTTATACCAACTTGGGCAAAAAAGACTCTTCATTTCAAAATAAATTATAAACATCAATGCTTACAATAGATGTAATAGGTAGAGCAGCTGGAGAACTGACGATCTAAATAAGGTCGCTGGAGAGGACTGGATGTGGTAGGTGGAGAACCTGGTGTTGTTGGGCAAATTTTGAGAGGCCTTTGCTAAACAACAGTAGACTAATAAATATTTAATTGATTTTTTTAAGGGGGTAATCAAATCTGTCGGAAATGAACAAAAAAAAACGAAACCAAAGTCGTACTCAAACTTGTCTCCTTACGAGAAATTTATCTACTTTCTTCTACATACCGCTGGCTAAAAACGCGTAGCAAGCAAGAATTACAAAGGTACATCAATTAACGAGGAAAGCTAATTTCCTTCCTTTGGAGCAAAGCAATCAAGACAAGTTAATATTCCATAATTTATTAACTGAAGGCGCCGCGGTAATGCTCACTACATTATTAATGCCTTGTTACTAAAGCCAATGTACTATCTAATATTTCATGATTTGGAATAAATTGGAGTAGATATCATGTTTATTACATAAAAAATTAAGTTCCATAGGCTAGCGTTTGACTACGCTCACAACTGAAACAAAAAGTGATGATGCTGTCTACGGTGGAGCACGTTTACCTATGAGATACATATTTACTCTTGCTTGGAAGACCAAAATAATACTCATGCGGAAATACAGACCCGGGCAGAGCGTTTCCCTCCTTAGCAGTTCACAAAAATAATTTTGAAGGAACACTTTTAGTGCGTTGTTTAAGTTAAAGAAGTTACCTAGTTAAAATAACCCTAGGAAAATAATACATTTATACTAATTTCACTATCTGTAACAAATAATTTAAATTAAAACACAAACAGCTATCTGGCATTCACAATTATCTCGAAAACTAAAAGATAAGCGGTTTTTATTCTAACAATACAATTTGCGGCACAAAGCCGCAAGAAATATGGAAATGCCGCTAAAGCGATGCAGCGGCTAAGTAATTGAGTTGAAATAAAATCTTAAACGTTGAAAAATAAAGTTTTGTGATATTGTTAGAAGAAAGAAGTGTTTTATTGTATTTTTTGTGCTGTTATAAAGCTTTTAGAATTGTCGTTGTGTTCGTTTAGTTACAATATTGTTTTAAGCTTGCTGTCAATTAGTCTACCATTTTAAATACAAACAGCTTGTAACAACATCTTTGCGTGAGGACATAGCATAATATCACGCGTTACTCAGAAGCGTGTGACAGACGTGCATAACACCCACCTGCTATGTTTAGGTATTATGTAATAAGGGATGAACTAACCGCCATCCACCGAGCACAATTTCAACTACGTGCCGCTATTGAAATTTTCCTAACGAAAAACTACTTTCAACCCAAAACCTAGTAGTGAGAGCTCGCATACGTTAACCACTAAACCAACGAGTTTTCAGTGTGTTCAGTTAAAACAAAGTTAATCGCGATACACAACGTAAAAAAACTTATCGCGGTAAAACCTCATAGACTCAAAAATATTATATTGTTGACTTTTGCTGTACCTCCCAGACCTGCCACCAGAAGTCCTTTCGACACGAGATCAAAGGCACAGTCCAGCAAAAAGTGCAAACGCGTTCTTTGTGCTCAAATCCTACGTCACGATCACGTGACGTCACAAGCGTGTAGTGTATCGGTTAGGAACGCCTCCTTTGTATGCCCGTCGATACCCGTGATGAAGGTACTTTGTACTTGCAATGGAAGGTTTTCAGGACAAAACAGGGTTGCTTTCGACGTGTGTTGCAGTTAACATTTTCGTGTATACTTTTTTTGTGCTATAAAGTATGGAGTGAGCCTTGGTTTCTGTAAGAGCATGACTAATGAATATTGACTTAATGCTCTTCCAGCTGAGCTATCCACCATGCCTCCTCATCTCCAATTTTCAACTGTAGGGTTCCTAATTATCTGATGCCTCGTATTATTAATTGTCTCAGATAAATAAGCCAACCGGAGGCGTCATTGTTTGTCAGCGTCCCCACGTTGCTATATGTGGAAGGGTCAAATAAAACTAGGGATTGGACACTTGCGCGGAATAATCTACCTCACCACTCCCCCACGAGTTTTGGCAAACTTTTTTGTATAGATTGATAGATATTTGCGTTTATTTCGTGTACATACTGTTTTTTTTAGTCTGAGTTAATTTAACCTTTCATTTTAGTACGCACCACCATCAAGTTTGATATTTAATAAATTAATGAATACCTATGTTATCCTATTTACCTTTATAATAATTACGCGATTTAGACCCGTTGTCTATTTTTTTTTAAATGTTCTCAAATCGCGAAAGTTTAAAAACATAAAATAAATTAATGATTGACAACGATTTCAAAAAAACTATCTTCACCCTTCAAATAAAACACTACTAGGATTCTCGAAGCTACATAAAAGAGTGAAAAAAACGCTATGTAAATTTTCCTCTTCCAACAATATCACAAAACTTTATTTTTCAACGTTTACGATTTTATTTCAACTCAATTACTTAGCCGCTGCATCGCTTTAGCGGCATTTCCATATTTCTTGCGGTTTTGTGCCGCAAATTGTATTGTTAGAATAAAAACCGCTTATTTTTTTGTTTTCGAGATAATTGTGAATGCCAGATAGGTATTATACTTCACGACTTATTTCGACGCGACTTTTAAAACATTTTGTAGCTATGTCCCCAAGCTACAGCCTTTACACGGGTTTAAAAGCATTAAAAAAAAAAAAATATATAAATATTTTTATCCGCTTACCACACCGGCGCTCACCTGTCATTCTGTGTTTCCGTGCGAAAAGCCTTTGCACGCGGCGCTCCAATATCAAATAAATTTATTAGTTTTTAGTTCAATTTATTGTTACAATAGTTTTAGAAAGTGTTAAGTAATGAGTAAAAGAAAAAGTTCAACGAAAGAAGATGCTATTCGCGAAAAGATATGAGGTTAGAAGAGGATCTCTTAAGGCGTAACCGGCGCCGACGCCGACGCGTTTGTTTCACCGATTCGGATCCCGAAGAAGAAAATATTGGTTAGTAATCCAAATTAACTTTGATAGAATATGGTTATTAACGTACACATTTTATAATATTTACAATTTACAATTGTTATCGTGGGTAGATTTTTTTCTCAAATCGCAATGCGAAACGAGATAACAACAGGTTTAGTCCACCTATTGGTATTTCACAATTACCTACCTACCTAATTAATTTTTCTGCAAAGGCCTTGTGTTTTACGCAAATCAAGCGATGCGAGTTTACCACCAGGGTTCTCTCTGTCGCGATTTTAACCTTACATGGTGATGCGAACTGAGCAACAGGCTCTTTTCTGTCACGTCAAAGGATAGAACTCCTTAGTTCTATTCCTGTACATACAAGTGATGCGAAATGTATGAAATATGATCATGTCTTCACTCATACAATTATGTATGCATATCTACTACAGATTTCGGATCCACACGTGATGCGAGTGCACATCCCATGTACGAAGAGTACAATGATGAAGGCGCAGGTTCATCTGAGATGCCGTCCAAAACCCAATCCTCGACCGAGCCTACACCCACACCTGCAGCGGACACGTCATTGATCCATGCCACAACACCACCTCAAACGGACACTGAGCCACAAGAATTACCCGAGGACCCGACATTAGATGAAGATATCCTTCAAATGTTAGGTGATGCTCCAAAGATAGACATCGAATTGGGACCTAATATTCACAAAGATATTGCTTCTCGCTGGCAGGATATATTATCCATAGGCCTATCTAAAGAAATAAAAGAAAAACTATTTAAAGATTACACAATTCCTGGTAACTGCAGCCTTCTTTTACCGCCTGTATTAAATGCGGAAGTTAAAGCGGCCATTCCTGACTCAATGGTAAAACGGGATAGAAAAATGTGTGAAAAACAAAAACAACTAGGTATAGCACTTGCTGCCTTGGGCCGAGCAGTAGACAAACTTGTATCCATGAGCTCATGCGCACCTATATTACAAAATATTAGTGACGCTAGCCGCCTCTTGGCAGATATACACCATAGTGAGACCACTATGAGGCGCAATTTTGCTATTTCTACCACTAATAACATTTTAAAAGAGACTTTACTAGAAACTAAACGAGATAACCATCTCTTTGGTTGTGATTTAACTGAAAAACTAAGATTAGCAAAAAGTATACTAAAGTCAGGGGCAGAATTAAAGCAACAACGATCAAACAATAACAAAGTTCATAAAAATAATTTTTATAAGAATAAGCAGTCTTTAAACATGAGGGCCCAGCACCGGATACAGAGCCAGAGGACGGTTGCAACCAGGGCGCGACATACTCCGGCAACAACAGCCCACAGGCGTGGCGCCTCACGGTCCCACCACGCAACGACGGCTCCGCGGCGCTCGTCACCTACTCAGCGCCTCCGTCAGTCAGCGAGGATTTAGATAAGGTATATGCTGGTCGATTAAGTCACTTTACTTCCGCTTGGACACAAATAAGCGACAGCAGCATTATTCACTCTTGGATAGTTGGGTATAAGATACCTTTAATATCTGTACCTATACGTCAAGGTTGTCCTAATACAATACCAAAATCAAAATTAGAACTAAAACATTTCCAAAGATGTATTAAAAATCTGTTGAATATTGGTGCTATTTCCATAAGTCAACATGAGCCCAATGAATTTATATCTAATGTGTTTTTAGCAAAAAAGCCAAACGGGGAGTACAGGTTTATATTAAACTTAAAATGTTTAAATAGGTTTGTTCGTACGTTTCATTTTAAAATGGAAGATTTCCGTACGGCAGCTAAACTAATAACAAAATATTGTTACATGGGCACTATCGACTTGAAAGATGCCTATTATTCTATTCCAATTCACGAGGAACATAAAAAATACCTAAAATTTATGTTTAATGGTATTTTGTACAAATTCAATTGTTTGCCCTTTGGGTTATCAACAGCACCCTTTGTGTTTACTAAATTAATAAGACCTGTAATGGAACATCTTCGGTCCCGTAATATGATTTTAGTTTCATATTTAGATGATTTCTTTTGTCTAGGAAGAAATTTTAATGAATGTCAAACAAACATTTCATATACTAAATACATGTTGAACAAATTAGGATTTATTATTAATTACAATAAAAGTCAAATGACTCCTACAATGGAATGCAAGTTCTTGGGATTCATGTTTAACTCAAACAGCATGCAAATAACATTACCAAATAAAAAAAGATTAAAAATTAAAATAGCTGTACAAAATTTTATGAAGTTAAAACAATGCAAACTGCGAGACTTTGCTAAGTTTTTAGGACTTTTATCATCAGCATGTCCTGCTATTGAATATGCAAGGCTGTATACAAAGTCATTTGAACGATTTAAATACTTATCATTACTTCAAAATAGTTCTTACGAACAGAATGTCCAATTACCATATAGTTTTAGAGAGGATTTGGCATGGTGGATAAATCACATTGAGAATGGCTATTCTAAATTCAAGTTCACAGATTATAAAATAGTTTTATTTTCTGATGCTTCATGTTCAGGCTGGGGTGGTTTTTGTGACGGCCTCGAGGCGAATGGATTTTGGACTAAAGAGGAACAAAATATGCATATAAACACTTTAGAATTATTAGCAGCATTTTTTGTTTTAAAAATATTTTGCAAACGTTTACACAATTGTAATGTTCTACTTAGGATGGATAACGTTACAGCAATCGCAAGTATTAATAAGATGGAGAGTGTTCAATATCCACACTTAAATGACATTGCTAGATCCATATGGCAGTGGTGTGAAAACAGAAATATTATACTTCATGCCTCCTACATTAACACAGTTGATAACATTGAGGCTGATAGGCTATCACGAATCACTAACATAGACACTGAATGGGAGTTGAATAATGTAGCCTTCCAACAAATTGTTTTTATGTTTGGTTTACCCGAAATCGATTTATTTGCTAGTCGTGTTAATAAGAAATGTACAGACTACATTTCCTGGAAACCAGATCCAAATGCAATAGCAATTGATGCATTCACAATTTGTTGGTCGAAATATAAGTTCTATGCTTTTCCTCCGTTCGCTATCATATTAAAAACTCTTCAAAAAATCATATATGACAAAGCAGAGGGCTTATTAGTAGTGCCACAGTGGCCAGCCCAAACCTGGTATCCCATATTTCAAAAACTCCTGGTTGATGATCCCATTTATTTCAACCCAAGTACCAATCTCTTAATTTCTCCTTTCAGGATACCTCACAGTCAACACAAGAATCTTACCCTGGTTGCAGGGAGGTTGTCCGGCAGGCTTTATTGAAGAAGGTATCTTCAAAAAACGCCATCGAAATAATTTTATCTTCATTATCCGATAACACATATAAGCAGTATGAAAGCTCTTATAAGCAGTGGTTTGAATATTGTAAAAAATTCCATTATGATTATTTATGCCCTGAAATACCTTTAGTGGTAGATTTTTTAACGGATATGTTTGAGAAGGGTGTGAAATATGGTACAATTAACTCCCACAAATCAGCTCTTATGTTAATTATGGAACCAAAAACTGATTCTGATATTATAAAAAGATTTATGAGGGGAGTGTTTCGGTTGAGACCAACACTTCCGAAATATAACTATACATGGAATCCAAATCAAGTATTAGACTTTTTATCTCAATTGGGTCCTAATGAAAGTCTTAGTGTAGAAATACTTAACAAGAAAACACTCACATTGCTGGCATTAGTAACGGCACACCGCGTGCAAACATTTGCATCTATTGAAATAGATAATATAAAACTCCGGGAACCTGCTGAAATATTATTAGAGATCCCCTGTCTCATTAAAACATCAAAACCAAACTCGGTTCAGCCACTCTTAAGATTACCTTTTTATGATACCAGGCCAGAGATATGTCCTGCTCGTTCCTTATCATGCTACTTAAAAAGGACTCGACAGCATAGATCCTATTCAAAAAACTTATTTATTAGTTATAGAAAACCCTTTGGGGTAGTTACAAGCCAAACACTTAGTAACTGGATCAGATATATCTTGCAGAAGAGCAGCGTAGACGTTTCCGTGTTTAGTGCACATAGCACGCGCCATGCCGCTACATCGGCTGCCAGCAGAGCCGGGGTTAGCTTAGAGGTAATTAGAAAGACTGCCGGCTGGGCAGAATCTTCCATGTCGTTTGCTAGGTTCTACAATAGAGAAATAATTGATGATTGTAATACATTTGCACAGACCATGTTGTCTAGGTCAGGGCAATAAATTTAATAATACTCACCATCGGTGTGTAAGGGTAATTAATATAAGTAGTAAATTATTAAACTATAATATAAATGTGATTATACCATCAACTGTTTTATTTATTTATATGGCTAAATACATTTCTCTAAACATCCTACAAAATGTTTTAAAAGTCGCGTCGAAATAAGTCGTGAAGTATAATTGATGATCAAACGAACTTACCTGTACGTGAAGTTCGATCATAATTATACGAACGACTTATTTCGACGCGACTTACTCATCACCCTCCCAGACAAAAACCTATCAATTGAAGGTACATTAAGTATAGTAAGTATATATACCTATGGATACCCAACCCCAAAAATAAATAGAGGGGTACAATCACATCAGTAACATAAATACTCTACTTTAAACAGAATGACAGGTGAGCGCCGGTGTGGTAAGCGGATAAAAATATTTATATATTTTTTTTTTAATGCTTTTAAACCCGTGTAAAGGCTGTAGCTTGGGGACATAGCTACAAAATGTTTTAAAAGTCGCGTCGAAATAAGTCGTTCGTATAATTATGATCGAACTTCACGTACAGGTAAGTTCGTTTGATCATCAATTATTGCTGTTGTTCATATTTTTGTTTAAGTTTAAAATAGCAAACAGTATTTATCAAATCCTTAAATATTATTATCCAGTGGTAATATATTTGCTTTAGTAACAAGGCATTAATAATGTAGTGAGCATTACCGCGGCGCTTTCAGTTAATAAATTATGGAATATTAACTTGACTTGATTGCTTTGCTCCAAAGGAAGGAAATTAGCTTTCCTTGTTAATTGATGTACCTTTGTTATTCATAACTAGCTTGCCCCGCGGCTTTGTTCATCTAGAATGAACTTTTAAAAATTGCCAATGCCCATAGAATAGAATAGAAGCTTTATTTCAATAATGGTTTTTATTTATATCAGGTCTGAGGATCCCAAGATTATCCCCTATTTTAAAACAAATATTTTACTTATGTATTAATCATATAATAAATTATGATTGATATCATAATATAATTTACACTATTTTACATAAATATCCCTTTTTTGGAAAAAAGATCAATAGATATTTTTACGGTCAACCTTTAATTTATAAATACAAGCTATGTTGAGGTTAGTGATTCGCGGGTAGTTTGTCTTTTATGAATAATATTTGTTGAACTTTATTAAAAAAAACAAATAATAATAAATACAAATATTTTTTACTACAACAAGAAAGAAAATAAAACGAATTAAAGTATAAAAAGAACAAACGATACAATTGAAAAAACATTAGGCTTTTAACCATTTTGACTTAGAAATTACTTAAAGTAAATAAAAGCTTTCTTATAAATAAAATCTAAACCCAATACATTGGTATGGACAACAGTTTGCCAGTACATTTGCGGCGATATTCCAGTCGACTGCAGTCGTAATGATGGGAGCGAGGCGAGCAGACATGCAGATTTATAAAATATGTTCCATTCAATGCTCCAGGCGTTATTGTAAAGCTCCGATGGGATAGAGCATTAAGGGACACAGTCTAGAAATACAGTGGATTATTGGGTACATTTTTTTTTGAGAATTCCGTTTCCAAAAGTTGCCCATAGGACCCCATTGAGAATTTTCTCGCGATGATTCCCTTCCAGCCTTCTAACGAGGGATAAATTTTCATGATAAATATACACATATTTTCGAAAAGTCGAATCTTATCGACCTTCGACTTAGCAGTCCTACGCTCTCCCACTCGGCTATCACTGCAGCTCATGTAGCGTAGTAATTCAACAATTTAAATTTTCATACTATAGGTTACTCTATTACCATTGTAACAACAAATAACTGCTGTACCAAAAATAAAATAAATTTTAATGCCATAAAATTTCTTATTTGTTAGGAAAATAAAAGAAGCAAGTTTTTATACTGCATTTTTATACTGTAACATCTTTGCAGGGAGGTTAGTTCGCAAGGGGAATGCGAATAAGACAATATTGTCTGGCAAACGTTTGACCCGCGATAAATATCGCCATTGCTCCTCCCTTTCGCACTAATCGTACCTTTATATCCCTGTCTCTTTCATACAAACACCTTATCCCGAAGGCTAATGGAGAGGAATGTAGTGTACGGGACTCACTTAAGCGACATAAACAAGTGTTGACAGTTGAACTCTCCCGAGCACTCCCAGGCATTTCCACTACTTACTTTCATCGAAAAGATTTATTTCTGAACCCTTCGAGATCGATGCAGACTCTACGTGTATATTATACGAGAAATAAATTTCGAATCGGTTTAAAGAGAATTTTAATGGACAAAAGTTTGTATAGGAAAAGCGTTCGTGAAGAAATAGTTGGCTTCGGGATGCGGCCGCAGAATGCAAAACTTACCCATGGACTCGACAGTCGCGGCGATTAATTAGTTTTGCGCCGATGAACAGTGAACAGACTGTGAACTAATAACAAAATAAGCTGACTACCTCATTGCTTCGCTCGGGGTTCATGTAGTTTTTGGAACGAAGTTCCTTATCGTGCGTTGCGAAAGGGGGCTAGACGGAAAAAATTGGGACGAAAAGTTGTAACGACACATTTCGTAGCAATTCTCGTAGCGGCGTAGTAATTACATGCTACGTTACAGCTACGGTGCTACATCATCAGACACACAGAGTGAGTATTCGGTAACATTTCTTTACTAATTAATCGAAAGGAACTTCGTTCCATCCGGGTGTCCCTTGACACCTCAGTAGTTTTATGTTTCTACTTTTTGATTGCACAAAATGTTGATATTTTAAAAAAGAAAATGTTGGTGATTATAACACTTACATAACATCACTTTTATATCACCCAGAAGAGTGTGGTTAAGGTGTACAACACCCACACTTCAACTGTTATGTTTAGGTCCCATAGTTCACAGCCCAACCATACGCTCAGCATTAGACCACCGAGGCAATTAACAGTACACACAAATAACACTGACGTTATGAATTATTGGTCTAGACTTAGACTGAGATCTATAATAGTGCGTACTTTCACTTCGACTTTGCTCACGCTGGGCATATAATTTGATTCAGAATTGATACGTTGTCATCGCATACTGATTTGAGTTAAGCAAAAACTCAGATAAAATACGATTTGATGTTTCATTTCATGCATCATCTTGTGATTGAAATAAATTGAATATGACGTGTTTTGCTATGCCTAATTATTTTTTAATTTTGTGAAAGGTATCAAAAACTTTCAAGTCATAGTTTTTGGCAATTCGTCAATTTCGAGCTTTTATATTTTGCTAAGCTTGCATTTCAAGAAGGAAAGTCTGAATACAGAAAGTCTTAGTGACCTCTGATAAAATCAATGTTCACATTTGATTAATACGATTTTGTTGATTTTCTCTTCAATCACAAATAACCATAAACATATACTACTATCTTAAAACTTCACAAACTTGATGCCGTTTACATTTTAATCAGACAAGACGCTAACTAACTTGATACAGGTAATTGTCTCAAGCTAACACTAATACAGACTAATAATACTAGTTCCATGTAACTAGAATTGATTGCTTCACGTGAAACAATAATACGAGAACACACAGTACACAGGTACACGTCAGGCTAGCAAACATTCCAGTATGAGCCGGTCTCGCATTGTATAAGCTTTCTGTGCAATGCGAGACCAGCTAATACGGGCAATGTTTGCTAGCTTAATGCGTGCTTGCGAGGTAATTACAACCCATGCAATGAACTTCAATCCTTAATATGGTTACAGAAGAGATAATTTTGGCTGGCAATAAAGCATCATAATTACGTTCGCAACATAAATCTTAATTATTTGATTTGATAATTGAATTTTATTGGCGCTTAAATTATTGATTTTTAATTCGGGTTATTGTCGAGGACATTGACCTCTGCTGAAAACAAATATGAAATTATAAACCTGAATGATGATTACCGCTAAGAAATCCAAGTTTCAATTTTACGGTTCTTGGTTACTATCATTTATGTCATTATTATAGAGAACAGCAAATAGAATCATATGACATACTTTTCTCTTGCTCTTATTATGATACTTATGATATTACGTATTAAACAATGCATAAACATTAATGTCTACATAAAGGGAAAAAGACATAAATCAATTAGTTATTTGGTATTACACGAATATAATATAAGGACTACTCAAGGACGATTTGTCCTTTTCCTTGAGAAGCTTCCTGGTTGCTTGACCGTCTCTCCACACACGCATATCCCCCTTTAGGGGAAAACTCATAAATATTCCTTTGACAATAACTTTTGACAATATTTGTCCTACAACCGAATTTATTGCTTTTTGAAAAAAATATATTTTTCTCAAAATCTTGGTGCCCACTTTTTGTGTTCACTTCGTTTAGTGGGATGCTGAGCTGCTTTATTCCATAGAGATATTTTATAACTGTACATGATTATTTGACTCACTATCCATCGCTTAATCTCTCTTAAAATAGTCCATAACTCAAAGTTTTGTCTAGATACCGGGTTTCATGTTATCTTTGACTTTAATATTGATATTTTTTTAAATAGATAAATCTTTATAGTAGTAAGTCTAGTTTTTTTTCAAAACACCGGGGTGAAAGAGGCACAAGAAAGTGCCCCGGCTAAGTCAAACAAACAAACACGCATGTTCGTATAACCCTTTTCTCGAGCCAATTTTAGTCAAAACTGGCTCGAGAAAAGGCCCTATAATAATTGGCCTTTTATATTCTAGAGACGATATAAATTATAAAATGTGTAGTACGTAGCAGATATAAGTACTTATCTAATTTAACGAAGAATTTTATTCTTAGTTGAAATTTTCCCTAAAACCAGGATGTGGGTATCCTGGTTCCCCCTCGATAACCTATCAAAGAGTGTATCTCAGTCCGCGGTAAATCACGAAGCCTTCGCCCTCCGATAAATATAAATAAAGGCTTTGATACGATAGGGACGGTGCTCTGTCTACACTTGTCAAATCGATTGCAACTAACACCAAACTAGATAGCAGTGCCACGAATAAAGTGTTAGGTATTTATACTGAAATACTAGTAGGTGATAGATCATCGAGGTTGTTGTTATTGGTTAACTTTAGATTCTGCAGTCTACTGCAACCCTTGATAAATAAAGTTTTGCTCATATCATTGGCTTAAATTATTGATTAATCCTTATCGCACTATAATTACCCAGAAGCGTGTGGCCGAGGAGTATAACACCCACTCTTAACCATCCATTGGGTACAAATCCAAATCCTGCTGCAATTAAGAATTTCCAGCCAAAAACACCAAATAACACTTTATCCGTCCCGGGAATCGAACCCAAGACCTCGCAGTAAGATGCCTAAACACTAACAACTTGACCTCTAAAGAAGTTAAAATTACAATATGTTTAACCCAAAAGCAGTTTCCAAAATTCCAATGAATAATAATATTAAATCACCAAATACAGAAAAACCAGAAATATATCAAGAATTCAGATATCAAAAGCCAAATGCCAAAATTAAATATGACATCGTTTCATTTCGATGCGGCTCCGATCGGCGCCCCCGCGCTGAATACCTGATGGAAATGCTGAAATCAATGTATTTGTGGATCTACAATATCTACCTGCGGCTCAAAGTTGCAATTTCATATTATGTCCTATTGAAGTTATTCAAATTTTGTACTACGGTAAGAATAGCATGTTTGGCGAAATGTTCGATTTATGAAGAAGTAAAAGGTTATCTTTGCCCTTAGTGGATAAAAGTGTAATTTTATGTATGCATGACAAAATATTAAAAAAAATAATCGATTGGTTGATCAGTTTTTCTTTATTAAAAAACTTAGTTAATGGCTGTCTACGTGAAATGACATGAATCTTGGTTTTAGAATCATGTCATTTACATCTTGTTTTGTTCACGACTGTAACTCACGATGTCTGTACTGCGTTGTTGGTCTAGTGGTTAGCGTACGCGCCTCTTACCGCGAGGTCTCGGGTTCGATTCCCGGGTCGGACAAAGTGTTATTTGTGAATTTTCCGTCAAGAAATTCACAACAGCAGCACGGTACACTTCTGCCGCATCCTTCTGAGTAACATAGGCGTGATGTTACGTTATGTTACAACATTAATTTCATTAAATTTGTTCGGAAAAAGTATTTTTCTCGCGATTTTATTTTATTACAAAATAAAAGATTTCTTGGAATCGTATACCTTTTCATTTGAAAATTATTTAAAATATTTTAATACAACAATAAAAAAACATATTCTAGACTTTTAATGTAATAAATATGATTTCCTTTTTTAAATTTATTTTAACACATTAGCATATTGCACGAATATAATATGTTTGAAAAATGTATTGATAAATATATTTATTCCGTATTAAATGGAATACAGTATTACGGAGGCTGTAAGGGCGAGATTAATTATCTTCCCTGCTCATGAATTCCATCTCAAAGTAAAGCTGCAAACATAAAGCCACAACCATATATTATTCATGTTTTCCAATTAGTTTCATTTTAAAGAAAAAAGTTTATTTCATACCCATAGAGTCTTATAAACACCAAAGTTCACTCCTTGCCTCTCCACCTTGTCTGTCTGTTAACGATAAACTCAAAAACTATAAACGGAATAATAAATTAACCAACACGTGGTAGGAGCCACGGGCAAAAGCTAGTTTTTTAGGTTCAATCTAGCAATTAAAGCTTGAAAAACCTTTTTTACCTCAGCAGCAGCTTGAAATAGTGTTCTTTGTTGTGTGAAAACAGAGAGCAAAACTTACTTTGCTCCGAGCTTGAGATACTCGAATCTCAGATGATTTTTGCTCACTGCTCTAGCCATTTCGAGCTGCTGAGGTGAAAAGTTGTGCGTGCGACACGAGGTCAAAGGTTTTTACATCTTGTGCTTTTAAGTCCCCGACTAAGCTTAATATTTTAAATAATTATTACTTGCTACACTCGTCAATGTAATAAAGAATCTTACGTTTTTACGTAACTTCAAATAAACACTCGAAGAAAATACGAACTTTGCTGTTTTGTTGCACAAATAACTATTTTTGTTTTTTTTATTTTTTTACCATAGTGTCTCAAGTGGCCCTTGTCTCCCCTTGTGGCCTTTTCCCAGCATTTCAGTAAAGTGTACAAGTCATCGCGCCAACGTGTTCTGGTCCAACCAATTTAAATATCAAACAACTTTCAGGCATTGAAATGGTAAGTACAATAAGGGTTTGTTCCACAAGTTGTTGAATGAATGAACATCAAGCACAGCCTGCTGTTACTCCAATTTGTTTGTGTGATATCCGTTGAGTAACGTTTACTTAAAGATAATGAAACATGCCATGAGTTTAATGTTTAAGTGCTAATTGAAATCCAGCTCAACAAGATTTCTTGTTTAAACAATACTGGTTTTCGAAGAGCGTTGTTTCTAGGAATCTTGTTAATAGGCACAAATTTCTGTAGGATGTTCCAACAAGTTGTGTGAGACTGGACTCCGCCTTTTGCCTGTTCAGGAGGTATTTATACATTATGGCTATCCTTTAGTGTACTTCATTTTTATAGCTTTTATTTAAAGAACAAAGGATAAAAGATAAGTTGATAGATATCGGTCAAATAGAAATAAATATATATTTATGTATTTTCAATAATACATCGGGGAATTTTGAAGTTATTTTTTATCTTACTTACCACAATTTATACAAACTACTGGAAAAATACTTTAAATTACGTAGCAAAGAAACAGCTCTATAAAACAACTCAAGAAATCATGCACAAAAACTAAAGTAAATTTCCTTAATAGAATACGTTGGTCTCCCCCAAAACCTTAGAATACTGCCTTACAATACCGCTCACGCGTTTGTGTTGATTTATACCAAACCATAACTCATTGCGTTTCATTTGCTTACCATTTTACCGTTTTACCTGCCCAAAAAGTAATTTAGACTATATTGATTGTATCAAAATGCCCACTAAAATTTGTTAAAGTAGTAGTAAAAACAAATTTGAAATTATTTCGTAACTAAAACATCGACTTACGTCATTTTATAAAAGCTAAAAGTAGACTTTTGTGATAAAGGCACACCCAGGAAAACTTTTTACAAAACATCATAGATTATAAAACGATTATCAACGATTACGAAATATAGAATTTTGATCGCGGTGATTTTTGAAAATATAAATTAAAGTTGTAATATTTAGAACAAAAAATCATGCCTTCTATTAGCAGACACTTAAAATGGTGTCAATCCTTTGAAAGTTCAAGTGTAAGTCGGGTAAGGGTAAGTCTAAGTAAGTCAAAGTACTGGTAATAGAGACAAACAAAAATAAATGAAAAGGCGTAGAAAAAAAAAACAACTCGTATAATGTATACCAGCGATAAGTAGACGTAGATATAACGGACATGGCAACGGATTGACGTTAATGAGTGAATTTTGACATTCATTGGTGCAAAAAAATTTCTACGCTTTCTTGATATTTATGCCTCTCTAGTAGTAAAAGAGTTATTTCTTTGATGTAGACAAAGAGACAAGCATTTCATTCACAAACTGAACAATTGTACACCGATAAAATTCGGTAGCATACAAATGTCATTGAATTTTCAAAGCTACAGAATTAACGATAGTCGAAACTTAAATTATAAATTTATTTTACAAACTAGATTTATGGATAAGCGAACGATAATTCATATTTCTTAAAGGCATCTTAAAATACCTGAGATGCAAAAGCTATTTAAACCAATTTAAATTTTAAAAGAGTTTACGATCGCGTTTAAAGGCTCTCAATGTTAAATATATAATAGTGTAGATATATTATTAGAATCTGTGTACCCATTTTGCCATTTTTATTTTTTTTTATTGTTAAGTTTGTATGTAAAATAATTAATGATTAAAACAATTTAATGCGTTTTATTGTTATGTATATTAATATGATATGACTATAAAAATAGAGTAAGACTTAATACTATAGCTAAAAGGCCTGGCAGTTACTCCATTGAATCTCAGAGACGGTAAAACAGCTCTACATAAATTATAATCCAATCATTTCTTCATAAATTCCTCAGACTCAAAAGATTCTCTTTTCAGCTCTGAAACTATGCAATAAAGAACATTCCTTGGCTCACAAAGGCACTGAAAAAGTCACTTAAAACTACAAGACTCACCTCCAATATAAAACTTATTATTGTGTCCCGAGACTTCGCCACTACAACTACAAAAACTCGTTTCAGAACTAAATTGTGTCGAACGTAGAATGTAGGGATGTAGAGTTTTGAGTGTTCTTGGTCTCTTAGAGTATGTAGTATGGAAATAAGGAAGAGGTAGCATAGCTCCAGAATTTTGTAAGAAGTTGTAGAAGGTATTCATTCCATTACGTTGGTGTTGTGGGTTCGATTCCCACATGAATGGTCTGGGACTAGGTGTCCTTGTGTCTATGAATGTGTGTCTTATTAATAAGACCATTGGTCGGACATCTAGTCTAATAAATGCGGATAAATATCGACATTTTATGCAAAGGTACTCAGATCTCAAAAGCCTCTGATTATCCGTACTGAATATTTGTTAAATGATTCAGTAAATAATTTCAAATAGGGCTCAAATTTAAAAATAAAACCCGTGTGTTCATTGTGAAGATCGATAGCTAAAGAAATTTATGACCAAACATTTTTCAATTCGTCACTTTCTCTACTCAAACCCAGTAGATAAATTGCCGTGATAATTTGTCCCTCGCCCATAAATAGAGGTGATAGTGACCGAAGTTTGGGTACCGTACAATGGAGCTATGTTAGGCAGACCGCACGCGTACTCATATTTTTCTGGTAACATGAATTGTTTTTTTTCGTAGATATTGGATTTTCGGATGGTTCTAAATGTTATATGGGATTTTTTAACATATTTTTTTTGAAAGCAAAGCAAAACAAAACGTTAAGCAGGTGACTGTGTTTAAGGCTTAGTACTTAACATATTGCAATTGAGCACTTAATATGGGCAGTGGATGTGTACATCTCGCGTGAACAGCAGGACCTATATAGCTGATTCGTTTTTAGTAGTGTTTTTAAAAAATTGTGCAGAAAATAAGAAAATTTAAGAATAATTAATTTCTAATGATTTGCTAGGTATAGATAGCCTTAGCACTTTTGACAATATGAACTTTGTTAATGTAACCTAATGGGGTTACACATAACATTGATAGAATGTTTGTTGCAAAATATCGTCTGTCGGGTCAGCTAGTTTCATTATAAAAGTTAAAACTTATAAATAAAATAAAATCCATAATCTGTTGTTGCATTCATGGACTGTAAATGCTTCTTACCATCAAGTGCGTTCGTCATAGTTTTTATCCCCAATTGCAAACTTGCGCATATAGCGAGCTATGCATTAGCTTCTCGTATATTTTCCTTTACCCTTTCCATCATCTAACAAACCACGAAATACTTAATTTGCCACAACGAGATGATCGTGTCTGGGCCGACTGTGATGACGCTTTAATATAAATGCAGATAGTGTCGCACGCAGCACCGCGGCACCGGCGTAAACAATTGCTCTGTCCCACGGTGAATTATTCATCACTGTGAATTACAGGAATACTGGGATGTGGCAGGGACTATGTGGGAAATTCAGATAAGACAGTTTTGGATTTGTGTTTGTTGCCTATTTTATTAAACTCATATTGCCGTTAGTTGTTAGTTTTGGGTAATTGTCATACCGTTGTCACACATAAAAAAAAATACAAAGGTAATCCACAATATCAACTTGGGTAGTGATTTATTACCTCTAGTCCTTTAATTTGTCATCTATTTACTTTAGATTTAACGCAAAGTCTTGGATAAAATGTACAAAAATATGTCTCTTTAAGTCCAAGAAAAAGAAGTGGCTCAATCTTAATAAACATTCATAACCTCAAACATATTTACGAAAAATCGTTTCCTTCGAAATACAAAACGTGTTTTTTAAACACATTTTTCAGAAGGCTGTCACAACTGCACTTAATAATTCTATCCCCGTGATATGTACACACGTGTGGCGCGGGTCTGTTTGCGTACCGTGACGTACCCAGAATACAATAATATAAAATTGTACATAATTATTGCCTTTTGTAAACACCAAGCTGATTATACACTCATTAATGTAAAAAATATTTGATCAAGTGTTTTTTCATACTATAGGTAATTATGGGCAAGAAAAAAGTATAAAGGCGGAAATGGTATATTGTATTTTTTAGTTTACAGTGTGGTGTTATGTCGAAAGGTGGTAGAAATGCAGCTAGTGATAACATAAGGTGATTAGAGAATATACAAAGAATTGTCGAATCATTGTAATTGTTGGTTTTCAATGGTATGTAATGGTTTTCTTCATTTCAGTGAAGAGTTTTTTTTTGTAAAACTTATTTATATAGCTGTTTGTATAAACGAAGAAAAGTGCACGGGATTGGGTCTCGCAGGTTAAGCAATGCTAACCGCGGTCGGCCGTTGATTACCGGTAGCACGTTAAGCCGTCGGTGTCGATTGCCATTTGAAGTCTATGGCAGTCGTTACGGGTAGTCAGACTTTCTAGCGTCTGACTACCCAGACGCCAGAAAATTTAACAACTAGCCTTATAATGAGTATAGTATTATCTCGTACTGGGTTGTGCAGGTCTGATGGCAGTCAATCCACGTAAAATACTGATATTCAACTTAATCCGCTGGAAGAGAGCCGACGTTTATCTAATTGTGTAAAGGCCCGGATGTTACAGAGCAGCAATTTGTATATGATGTAACATATACAAATTTCAAATGGTCATAGTACATTGTAACTTGCAGAACTAACAAAGTAAAGCCAGTAGGCCACATTTTTTTTGCTGCCCGCAGCACGCCTACATCTTTTGTATACAATACGTTGTGTCCAAGTGCCATTAAAAACCGCTTCTATTGAATTAAAATCTTCATCATAAAGCTTCATCATAACGTACCTTGTTAAATATTTAGTGAATCGTGTGCAATCACTTACAAATCATTAATCAATAAATACAAACTTCATCTCGATTGATTGACAGCTTACGCTTGCTTACTGAACTTGTGAGATAATAATATCGTCATAGAATTATTGCATCTAGAAACCGAGTACACGTATAAAAGTGAAGCCATTTTACTGTGCAGATTTTTGTTTGTATGCGTGTCGGTTTTAGACGAAGCGTTTGTATTTATCTATCTACTATCGATCTACGCGTTATTAATCTATGAATATCGTAAAGTAAGCGGATAAATGCTCGCTAATTTGATAATAATGACGTAATCGTCTCCATTATAGGATGCTATAAATGCTATAATAGTTGATTAGAGCATAATTGTAGTAACAATGATTTTACATCCTAAGGTGATCCCACACGGCGAGCGTTTGCTTCTAATGTAGATGTGGTAGCCGAACGAAGCATTATAGCGCGCAACCAGTAAATAAATTTGGCAATGTTTTTATTTATTAAGCGGATCAATCTACCTTTGGGTGATGCAGAAATTAACAATTCAGATGAAGTTGAAGGCGTTTTGATTTGGAAGAAAAGATATATTATGTTTATTGTATATAGTATTAGTATAAGTAATAATCAATGCAATTAAAACATAATGAAAACATATTATGCATAATACCTACATAACAAAATACTTAAATACAATTTAATATATATTTTTTTTATAATAAAAACGACGGCTGCAATAAAAATTACTCCTGTGTCGCGGGGGTTCACAAACATACATTTCACAAACACAAAAATCGTATAAATGTACATTACAGGCAAATAGGAGACAGATAGTAACGTACACCTCAAAATCGAATTTACTACGTGGCATTTACAAGTTGAATGCTCACCGTTGTGGGAGCACCTTTATACAAAATTTCGGTAAACACATAAAATATTTTTGCTCTGATATGGCCTATCATTTTACGCGTCGACTGTCATCGATAAATTATAATTGATCGTTGAGACTACTATTTAGTTAAAAAACACATTTCAAACATTTACTTTTACGGCAAACAAAATAAAGCAGCTTTGACCACTATTCAGCGGTAAAACCACAGCACAGATACACGCCACAATATATCCGTATCAGCATAAACTAACTATTGCAGAGATTCACAGCTCACCGCGGTAAAACCGCACTAGCAACTTTTTTAATTATTCAAAAAGAAAAGAAATAGTATCGGGAGCATATCGCGGTCTGGTTGCGGGTACGACGCAAACACATTAATCTGGTAGAAAGAGTCGCTCCCGCACCGCACACGCCACGCCACCGCGCCGCATCCGCACCGCAGTCGCACCGCCGCCGCAGGTGGATTGACGACGTTGGTAATTAACGCGATTTAACGATTAATGTTGTTTTGGTAGGTCGCGGTCGCCGGTCCCCGTGATGAGCGCGCTCGAGTTGCGATGCAATTAAATTACTTGGTAAATGAATATGTCTGCCTAAACAGATGTGCGGGGGGCTCGCGGCTGGCTGAAGGCTTTGTGAGTAATTATAGGCGTTGTTTGATCTTGATACCTGCGAATGACGCGGTAAAGAGACGCTTCCGGAAGCGCTCTTATTTATTTCAAACTAGCTTGCAACCTACGCGCACAGTGTAATTTTGGTTTAAATGCGGACATCTTTTAGTATGTTTTGAATAACTAAAACTTTAAATAAAACTCCGACAAATTTTAGTAATAAAGATAGTAAAAATAGTTGAAAATAATAGAAAAACCATTTTAACCCTTTCAGGCTTTTATAGCTGTGTATGCTGACTAAAACTAATAAGGAAAGTATATGCCCACATTCCTATACTAGAAAAAAAATATTATATTTCATAACAGCCGTATAAAAACGACCTTTTCTGACAAAACAATAATACTAAAGAACAGTCAAACATTTTCTTGGACTTGAAGCGGGGTTAAACCCCTGACCTTAGGACTCCTAAAATATTTTTTTAAAGAGGGCTCTAATACAACAAACGTTATAAACGTTATTTTTAATTATGTCGATCTCATGAACCCTCATAGCTAGACAGTTTTCTCAGATAATTTGATGCCACTGTAACAAGAAATACTAAAAACCGAGTAAAATAAATATTTATGCAACTATTTCATTTCATTAGAATCATTTCCATCACTACAATTACTAAAAGTGTATCTTTATTTGTAAGTTATATTTGAGTTATGTCGGTTGATTGCAAGTACTGAAAGAAAGAAGAGCACTTGTTTGTTTGTCTTGTCCTGATTGAACTCGTGACGCAATCAAAGAGCTGCATCAATTTGTATTTGAAGCGCTTGTCTCTAGACAGTTCAAGTATTTTTAAAGCGTAAGTTTTACTACATATTATTATGTATTGGTGCGTATCTCACGATACAATTCAGAATTTGCTGATCAATTTTTGAAATACTGGAATAATAGGCTAAATTTCAATAGTTTTTTTTATAAATAGTCAGTATATAATAATCAGTAAATATTTGTAGGTATACAAACTAACAAAAAATAATAATATAAAATTATTAAAACGAACACGAGTTTTTTATCCATGCAGCCGGCGAGTGCATCGAGGATGTTAAGAAAAATTCTTAAATTCATTAGTTTAGTCTTATAGTTAGGAATATATCCATTTGTTAATTTATTATATTATAGATATTTTAGATATATTTATTAAGTTATATATTTTTATTTTATTTAATTATGTCGGATTCGGATGATAATAATTTTGCTTCTTGCTCTTCTTCTAGTTTATCAGATGAAGACTATGATAACGCGTTCAGTGATGAAGATGCTTCCATACACTTGCGTGATCGGCTCTATTCTGTTTTTTCCTGTTCTCAAAACCTCTTTAACGCAGTTCACATTAATGCTCAAAGCATTCACGCTCACTACTCTGACTTACTTTCTTCTTTCGACTCTGACCTTGTCCACGCTATCCTTGTCTCCGAAACTTTTCTGAAACCTGCTCTTCCTTCTGCTCAGTACGCCCTGCCGGGATATAAGCTTGTCCGTAACGATAGAACAGGCAAGGGATTTGGTGGAGTTGGAATTTATTTGAGGGATGATCTTCCTTTTAAGATTATCGATCAGTCTCCGAGTGTGTACTCTAAATTCGCCGAACATCTCTTCATCGAAGTTGATTTCCGACACACAAAATTTTTACTTGGTGTTTATTATAGTCCGTCCTGTACGATAGACTATTTTTCCTCACTAGAAATAAAATTAGAAAATTTTACCTCCATTTATGAACACACAATTATACTTGGTGACTTCAACACCTGTCTGATAAGAGATGATTCGCGCAGTCATAAACTCCAATCCCTTGTCTCTTCTGTCAATATGAGTTTATTAGATCTGCAGGCTACTCACAGGGCTCCTCATAGTACTCCATCACTTCTAGACCTTATTCTCGTTTCTGATCCTAACAAAGTATCCACACATGGCCAGCTACCACAGATATAGATCTACATAGATAACGCAGATGCATGTACTTCGCGTGTCTCAACCCCGACCAAGCGTCGAGGTTGGTCGCCTCTAACTTCAGTCCACGCGCGTCTTTTGTCAGAGAAAATCATAGCGGACGGCTCCAGTTGAACGTACTGGGCGGATTGGCATCGACGGCATCGGTGTCTTTGAATCGGTTTGGATTTCCCGTCACTACATTTCGGCTGTGACGTCACAAAAGGTATTAAAAAGTTGGCACGCTTGGTTTCAATACAAATCGTGATACTTGCGTTATCTATGTAGATCTATATCTGTGCCAGCTACCTTCTTCCTTTTCATATCATGATCTCATATTCCTCTCCTATAAAATCCGGCCTCCGAAGCGCAAGAGTAAATTTCTCAGTCTTCGTAGTTTTAAAAACATAGATCTGGAGCGTTTGGTGTTGGATGCAGGCAATATTGACTGGTCCCCTGTTTACAACTGCGAGGATTTAGATGATAAGGTCGTTACTTTTAACAAAATAATATTAGACTTGTACGATGTCCATGCGCCACTCAAAAAGGTCAAGGCTAAGCACCTTCCTGCGCCTTGGCTAACACCAGCGATCAAGTCTTTTATGTCAAAACGTGACAAGGCTAAATCAAAATATCGTAGGGATCCCACCGAGGTAAATTGGGACACGTACAAAATGCTTCGAAATCGTTGCGGTCGGATGTGTAGAGATGCCAAAAGACGCCACATACACAGCTCAATCCAAAACCTTAAAACCACACAAGTTTGGCAATTCCTTAAAACCCTAGGCATTGGCAAAAATTCTGCGAATGGTAACTCTGACATTGATATCAATGCATTAAATGCCCATTTCTCTCTCTCCCCTGTTGTCATTGATCAGAGTACCAAAACTGCAACCTTGACACACCTTTCTAATCTCCCTCGGCCACTTAATACTGCTTTCTGTTTTCACCCGGTTGTGGAACTAGACGTTAAGAAATCTATCCAGTCCATATCCACCAAAGCGGTAGGAGATGATGGTCTTCAAATCCAAATGTTTCTCCCTATCCTTACAGCTACTTTGCCCATTATTACCCACATCATCAATTACTCCCTTTGCTTCAACTCCTTTCCCACCTCTTGGAAGAAGGCACATGTCCTACCGCTTCCCAAAGTTTCCAATCCCACCTCATTGTCCCAGTACCGTCCCATATCCATTCTTCCTGTGATGTCCAAAATCCTAGAGAGTACTGTCCATGACCAACTATCCCATTACCTTTATTCCAACAGCCTGCTGAGTCCATACCAGTCTGGGTTCCGTCCTGGCCATAGCACCGTTACAGCATTGGTGAAAATCACTGATGATGTGCGACTGGCTATGGAAAACAAGCGGCTCACGGTCCTGGTTTTATTGGATTTCAGCAGTGCTTTCAATTCCGTTGACTTTGATGTACTACTTGCAATCCTATCCTCTCTTAACGTCTCTACGTCTGCAACTACATGGTTCAAATCTTACCTTCAGGGTCGCTCGCAGTCGGTCCGCTATGAAGATACCAATTCTGAATGGTGTGATCTGGCTGCGGGTGTTCCTCAAGGTGGCGTTCTTTCACCTCTACTTTTCTCCATTTTTATAAATGCCATCACAAAGGTCCTTACTTCTCAGTATCATCTCTACGCAGACGATTTGCAGCTGTATCGTGACTTTGAAGTTAACGACGTTGCATTAGCTATTGACGCTGTCAACAATGACCTTGCTAGCATTAGTAAATGGGCAAAGTCTTTTGGACTTTTAGTCAACCCAATTAAGTCGCAGACGGTCATTCTTGGGGGCAGATATATGACCAATATTTTAAACCAGCAGCCTATACCACCTATCAAATATGATTCTATTTCTATTCCGCTCACAAAATATGTAAAAAATCTTGGTGTCATGATAGACTCTAATCTATCATGGGACGTTCATATCGCAGAGGTAAGCAGAAGGGTGTTCTGTTCTTTTCAGGCTCTCAAACGACTCCAGAAATTCCTACCATTTCAAACTAAAGTTACTCTTGCCCAGTCCCTTCTTCTCCCACTTATTGACTACGCTGATGTCTGTTTTCTAGATGCAAAGGAGGAACATCTTAACAAACTGGAACGTCTGCAGAATCTGGGTATCCGCTTCATTTTCGGTCTTCGGAAATATGATCATGTTTCCGAATTCAGGAAAAAATTGAGGTGGTTACCCATTCGGCAACGTCGTAACCTCCATATTCTGTCTCTTCTTTTCTCCGTCCTTCACAATCCTAATTCTCCTTCTTACCTGCGTGAACGCTTTGAGTACTTAGTGCCCAGGGGTAAACCCTGCCGTTCTTCCTCTTCTCTTCTTCTTCGTACTCCACTACACTATTCTAGCTGTTATGACGGATCCTTTTCCATTCAAGCAGTGCGGTTATGGAATAGTCTTCCTCATGGAATACGCGATAGTCCATCAATAAATGTTTTTAAGAAAAAAGTTAAAGAGCACTTTCTTTCCTTGTTAAATCAAACCAATTTGACATGATATTTTATAGTTTTATTTGATTTTTATTTCTTCATGTATTGTTATTATTATTTAATGATTATATATGTAGGTAGTCGTGTGTGTATATATATATATATATTATATATATATATATATATTTATAATATATATTATTCATGAATAATATTATGTATGTATATGTTATGTATATGTAGTTATATTTATATTTTAAGTTGTACACTTATCTTGCCCTCTATGGCATCATCGTCTCCTCTATTGCTTTAGGTTTGCTGGAAGAGAACTCAAGCACTGAGTTAAGCTCGCCTTTTGTATACTCTTACTGTAATATGTTTATTTTTCTGTAATCTTTTGTGTACAATAAAGTGTTAAATAAATAAATAAATAAATATACCTTCGTACTCATAATGATGATTTATATCCACACATGTCAACACAATAATTTAAGCATATTCCTCCAAAAATACCTTGAACGTTTAATTATCCTAAAGTTCAAGATTCGTTGGCGTTTAATAAAAACAAATAAATATTCTCGCGGACCCCAATTTATTTCAACTAAGTTGTTGAAGGCCCCTTTTATACGAGCCTGTATTTAACTCGTAATTTGAAAACGTAAATTACTGCTTGCCTTTGTATTGTATTGTTATGTTGTGGTCCTTTTAATGGTAGCATTTGACCTTCGAAATAGACAGATGAGGTTCTAGATTTGTATGAGGTGAGCGGTAATCCTTCCTCCGTCAACCTTATTCCTCATGTCTGAGGGTTGTGACCTTCTCCATTCATTAGTCTTGGTCTCACGATGCAACCTTTTTTGAGATAGTATTGTTTGCGGATGACACTTCTTTAGTTTTTAAGGTAAATAGACAACAAACAGTAATTGACGATGTAAACAATGCTCTATCAAAGATAGTAAACCGGTTTAGTGCTAATAACTTGCTTTTAAATGGTAATAAAACATAATATGTTAGATTTTTTACAAAAAATGTTAAACAAGTCAAAACTAGTGTGGTGATGGACAATGAGGAATTGGAAATGGTCTATAAAGTTGTCTTTCTTGGTATAATGTAGATTCTAAATTACAATGGGGCCCACATATAGACACGTTATCTGGTAGACTCAGCTCAGCAGCTTACGCCGTAAAAAAAAATCGTCAACTGACCGATGTTGACACTGCGCGTTTAGTTTATTTTAGCTATTTTCATAGTTTAAGTCATATGGTTTATTGCTTTGGGGTAGTGCCGCGGATGTAGATTCAATCTTTGTGCTCCAGAAACGAGCTATTAGAGCTATCTATATGATGAGTCCCAAGGGGACACTAAGAAATAAATTTAAAGAGATAAATATTATGACGTTACATTCTCAATATATTTATGAAAATTTATTGTACGTCCACAAGAATCGAACAAAATTTAAGAAAAATAGTGATCTCCATAAATTAAATCTAAGGAACAAAAACAAACTGGCTGTGCCCACTACTAGGCTCCATAAAATCTCTAACTCGTTTCCAGGTCAATGTATACGCTTCTACAATAAACTCACCAGCTCTTCTGATAGTGCAATACCCATCGGAGCTGGTACTTGGTTTGATTTTAATCTGATAGTAAACAGTTGGATTGAAATTAATCTAAGCCCCGGTTATTCAAGTCATTGTAATTAGTATAATTTAGTTTTACTTATAATTTATTTTTTATATCATTTGTTTGTAATATTTTGACGTGTTCAAGTGCCTCCTGGGGCCTATGAAAATAAATAATTTGAATTTGAATTTGAATCCCATCTTAATCTATCTTCAGTCACTCAGAGAGCATCGCAGACAGTGGAGTCGACTGTGATGCAGATTTAGTCAGACCAATGTATCGGTCTGCGGTTCCACGACCTTTTTCCTTCGACTTTACCAGTGACAGTTTCTCAAGGCTGTCTCCATCTTTCCTGGCAATGTGTCCGAAGTACTCTAAGATATGCTTGAGAGCCTTGTTTTGATGTTGAGTTTGGTCAGTATGGATGACTTAGTTCGAAATAAAAATACTACTTATCAAATGGACAGCCATTTGATTAGTAGTATTTTTCTCCAGCACCACATCTCGAGAGACTGGTAATATGAATTAAAAAAAATAAAGTAGCATTAAATTAATCACAAAGTTTTATATTTCTTCTTACTAACGCAAAAACTACCTAGTTAGTTTAGTTAGCTAGTTATTTTATTGCTAATCAACATAATTTAAGTTAAGTCTAGCATATATATTTAAGAGCATCTGTATTAAACAAAAAAAACAAAAAAAAAAATCGTGAGGTCTCTCTCGGCTTCAATATGAAAAGTTGGGTAAAAGAGTTATTGAATTTCCGTCGCAAAAATTTCAATAGCAGTACGGAATCTTATCCTAACAGGTGGAATGTGGGTGTTACAACTCTAACACGATCTTCACTCATACCAAGCCAATCTTATTGCAATCCAATAATAAACGGCTGATGTTATGTTAATGTAACACAAAGTGTTCTGTTTTCGTATTCAGGTAGCTCCTGAAATTAGTTGTTGTCTCTAGAGCAACAAATATAGGCTATAAATACATTGTTATATCTCTATGTATCAATGAATCTATACCCTATTGATCTACACGAGCTACTATTGTTGCCGCTAACTATGAAATTTGTAAAAAAGAAAGCTTTAAATATATACCTTACAAAACGAGTTCGCTTAAAATTTCATACACATACACGTACAATGTACATTCTCCTTAAAATAGATCAAAAAGTTTAAAAATAGACTTTACGTATTTCGTCTTTTATTCTACTCACAAAGCTCAACGAGTGGGTTAACGATGTTTAGATGTCATGTTTCTAAGACTATTGTAAAGTTAAAATCATTTTAAACGTGGCTTTTGAAGTGAATTATCAACAAAGAGATAAAGATAATATTAATGTTAACGTGGATATCTTTGTTTAGAGTAAGTTTCATAATTATGCTTATTTTGTCTTGAGTGTGTTCGGAATGTTTTAGAACACCACTTACTGAGTTGTGGAAATACTAATATGTAGCTCAATCCATAGACTAGATGCCGACATAAAGATGATGGTGTTCGAAATGTATTATGTTTGAACGGCGAACCTTTAAATATTATTTTTATATAAAATAACAGGCTAAGTGCGAGTCAAACTCGCGTACAAAAGGTTTTGTACCAATTTATCAAAACGACAAAAGTGACATGTTTATTGCATGGGATACATTTTACTATTTATTTTTAAAGTAAATATAATTTAATATTCTGTGAATATTTCAAGCGTCTACCTGTTGTCGTTATCAATATCGAGCAAAACCTAGCACAAAAATAACTTTTTTGTACGAGAGTCCCCCTGAAGTATTAATTTTATTCGGTTTTTAGAATTTGTTGTTAAATCAACATCATCGGTACAGTCTAGCTATCATATCATATTCATGAGATCCAGCTTGGTGACTAGTATCGAGCACATACGTCTGCAAAATTCAGCTCCCTTAAATAAATATATTTTTTTGTATCTGTAGACATAGCGGTCCTAGTAATACATTATCTGTAAAAGTTTCAGCTGTCTACCTATTACGGTTCATGAGAGACAGCCTAGTGACAGACGAACGGATAGTGTAGTCTTAGTAATAGGGTTCTGTTTTTACCCTTTGGTTACGGATATCGATTTTTGAATACTAAGAACTTCTTTGTTTTTCGATCCCGGGACTAACCTGTTAAATCTTTATAAACCTAATTTTAACCTTAAGCAACGCTTTATTTTATTCCGGCTGATCTTAAATTGGGGTGACCATTAATATGGGTGCTTTTCACAAAATAATGTTGGCCCTAGATATTCTGTTAATACGTTTAACTGGTAACAAAACAAGTATAGTTCTTAACCGTATTTGTGTGAATCGCGTGACATTTCTTTTAATAGTACTTTGTTAAGTCTAGTACAGACTATAACTTGAACACTTAATCTCTTTCTAAGTAGTTTATCTTTGAACAAAACTTTTATTAAGTTTTTCGGTTTTACTGAACTGTATTCAACAAAGAAAGCTTAATGTTTAGCAATTTGTATGAAATACAGCGGTTCTTTATTATGTTTTATTATACTAATATTCATATTTTTTTACCATATTTTGTTAAAGTTTTAAATTCTTAAAAGTCTTTTTGGATTATTACTAGTGGTTTTATGTCCTCTTAGATGTAAAGTACTTGGAGACCAAGCTTTGATCGGTTTTTATAAGTAACAAAATGTCATTCAAAATATGACATACGGGTGTTATTCACGTAATGTTGGTCTATTTAGTCAACCGCGGTTTCACCTATACATTTAGGCATTTTCAAAAGAGTGCCACACGTCGCACCTGAGTCGCAGCCAGTTTTGCGACTACACCGGAATTTCATTAATTGAATAAATTTATAAAATTACAAATTCACGTCAGTTCTAATAAAAATAACAAAATGTCGTTAAATATTTTTTTAACACCATCACTTGTCATGAAAGTGCTAAATATAGTAAAGTAAAAAGTTTATAAATAAGAACTAACTTTTTTTTCGAATTTCCAGGGTAAAAACAGTCATCACTACATAGTATAAAACAAAGTCACTTCCTCTGTCCCTATGTCCCTATGTACGCTTAGATCTTTAAAACTACGCAACGGATTTTGATGAGGTTTTTTTAATAAATAGAGTGATTCAAGAGGATGGTTTTTATGTATAATACATGCATATTATAGTAGAGAAAAGCCGAGAAATTTAAAGATTTGTAATGTGATGTCGTAACAAACATATTTTTCTTCGCTTAAATTGGAAACGCTGGCTAAACCTTACGAGATAGATCAATTTTATGTACTACGGAATTGTATATCTTAAAAAGATGAATAAAAAAGTCCACGATAGCATATGTTTATCTCCTACGGATAACTCACAGTAACCATTTTTATCTTTTACATATTACAAAAAAAATATGTGTTATTTACCAAGCTATTTTAAACGATACGGTATCATTCCTTATCCAATTAAATACATTAAATACGTTGTGCATTTCATGTAGATCAAAATTGCCCTTAACAGCATGTGATTTAAATGAATATTTTCGAAGATATTACAGATTTAAAAATTGCGGGACGTAGCGTTCGCGGCGGTATCGGCCGGTCGGGGCGGCGAGAGCGAGCCTGTTCAGAGGGTCAGAGAATTGTCAGTAGAGCGTGAGGCTCGTCTCAGTCAGCTTCGGGATAGATATAGAGCTGAGAAATGTAAAAAGTAAATAAGTAAAAATGTTGTGTATGAATATTTCAAAGATAGCAGGAAATCTTCATGGTATAGGGAAAGGGGAATTGTTTTACTCCAAATTTAACGCGTGCGGGCCACGGGCAGTAATGAATAAATCAAAACTACTGGATCGATTTTAATCATTTTTTCAGTGAGTGACATAGGCTATATATTATATTATACCCGTGCGAATCCGGAGCGGGCCGCTGTGTTTTTATATACAACGTTCACAGTTTTTCTGTAGTGTATTTAGTATCAGCATTGTACCCGTGCGAAGCCGGGGCGGGTCGCTAGTATTTATAATAAAGAAGAAAAGGGGGAAAAATATATCAAACATTTTTTCTTTTAAAATCATTTTGACCGATTGTTAAAATATGACATAAAATAATTTTTAACAAAAAAAAAACCGACTTCAAAAAGTAGGTAAACTAAAAAGCAAAAAATTAATTTACTTCACACAAAATAATACGTTTTTTTATTTAGTTAAATAGAAATTATTAAATAATTATTTTATAATTCTGAAGTCGGTGCCAAGTAAAAGCTATAACAACGTTTCTACAATATCAAATTACAGTAGGGTACACCGAGGCGAATCGGATCAATTTTTGTTTGAGGATTAAAAATTCATACTAAAATGTAATTTATATAACTTTTATTGATAAAATGGTAATCAGTAACAATCCAGCTACACACTAAACATTTTATAACTTAAATCGTGCTTAAATTCTTCGAAATAATAAAAGAAAACATAAAAGGCAGAAATAGCCGATTCACCCCAATTCTCGGGGCGAATGGGATCATCCATAAAATAACTTAAATAAAGTTTTTTTAAGATTTATAATCTTTGGAATCATTAATAAAATTTAAATAATATGTAATATTATCAATCTTAATTACTAGCACATAAATCACATATATATATATAAGGACCTTTTTTCCCTCCCGTATCAGCACATTTTTCGTGGTACCATTCCTCACGGGCATGGCACTGAATCCAATCCTCTGGTGGTGGATGAATGAACTGTTCTGAGCAGTAAATACAATGCCAATCTCTCTGTTTTGCAGACGAATCTTTGGCTTTTTTCCAGGCGTACCCTAATTTTTTTCTTTACATTTTCTTTATCTTCAGTCTTCTTCTTTTTTTCCACAATTTTTTTGTTTGTCATAAGTTCATTCTTAGCATCTTTCTCTAAAAGATTAATCTTACTCTGAGGTGATATCAAAGTCTTAAGGACACCTCTGAAAAAAGAGACTCTTTCTTGTAAACTCATGTATGGTAAATCATAAATCTCAGCAGCTCGACGTAAGGTTAACTTTTTAACCTCTTTTACTTAATTTGCAGCTTTCTTCGTTTTTTCTTGAGACCATTATCCTGCATTGGCCTTTTTTTTGTACGTGCGAACCATCTATGAAGAAATAAAATGCATAATTAACATTAAATATAAAATAAAATTTTATGAAACAGTGATCCGATTCACCCTCGATGACCCGATCCGAATAACCCCATGTTAAAGACTTTTGAAATAAATATTTTCTACATTAACCTATAACATTGTGCTTTAAAACTAAAATGTTTTCTAAAATAGTCCCCCTCTCAATCAATATAAAGCAAATAATTCAACATTTTGACACAATTCCTTTGAATTACATAAATAAATAATAAGTACGTACCTTAGATGAGCGCCACAATTCTACCACACACAAAAACTTACTCACTGGTGAGACGCGCCGGCACTGATGTACTAGTCGAAACAAAACATTGCCATTGGCGGGAGGTGCGGGAAGGGTGCGGGTCGTAAGACCCCAGACGCATTCGTTCCTTTTTATTGCGTTATTTAAAATATTTACAAATCTCTTATTTTGATCCGATTCACCCATTGATCCGATTCGCCTCGGTGTACCCTACACACAATAAAGGGAGGCGTAGTTGTGCTAGTGCGCGGTCGCCCAGTATTGGTACTTACCACAGAAATATAAATATATTCAGTCAGAAAATAGTTGTTAGAAAGATTGATATTATCTATACAGAGTTATTGTTTACTTGGCACCGACTTCAGAATTAAAAAATAATTATTTAATAATTTCTATTTAACTAAATAAAAAAACGTATTATTTTGTGTGAAGTAAATTTATTTTTTGCTTTTTAGTTTACCTACTTTTTGAAGTCGGTTTTTTTTTTGTTAAAAATTATTTTATTTTACGATTTTAAGTGATAGGTACACCGAGCAAGAATGTTTCTCGAATGAGGAGACGACGGTTACTTAAGACGGAAAACTTATTTAAGGTGCCTATATTAAAAGAATTATCCTCGTACTCCTAACCATTGAGGAGTTATACCTTCCAGCATCAGCTCAGCAACTGAAAATTCTGACTGCTAGATGCAAATAGCCAAGTAGTTTTACGTAATATACAAAAAACAATATAGAAGCCTTTGAAATTTGAGGGTTACCTATGATTTCTCTAGGATCCCATCATCAAATCGTGACCTCATATTATGAATATACATAAGTAATATTCAACGTCTCGCCTCATCTGTGTATAAATTGAAATAATACAGTAAAGCCTATATTTAAAGAATTATCTCCGTACTTCTAACCGTTGAGGAACCTTCCAGCATCAGCTCAGCAACATAAAATGCTGACTACTAGATGCAAATATCCGAGTAGCTTTAGATAATATACAAAAAACAATATGGAAGCCTTTTAAATTTGAGGGTTGCCCTCGATTTCTCTAGGATCCCATCATCAGAACGTGACTTGAAAAAAATGGGACCACATGACAAGTATATCCTTTCAAACAAAAAAAGAATTTCTCAAATCGGTCCAGGCGCCTTCGAGTAATCGGCGATCAAACATAAAAAAAAATAAAAAAAATACAACCGAATTGAGAACCTCCTACTTTTTTTGAAGTCGGTTAAAAATGATGTACTTACATAGTTTATTTCTCAATCGCCTGGGATCGCTAGCATTGCGATGTTTATGAATATGATCTTACCAAGGAATTCAAAGATTTGAATGTCTTTATGATACCCGTGAGGGACTTTGAAAAGTATATGTAACAATGTTATATTGGTGTAGTCTCCTGGGTTTAATTTCTAGATGAGAACTCTCTAAAATCTGACTTCAGATTTGCTAAAACCAAAATGTAACAGGTATTACTAATTATTTTTGCCTCATTTAGTCGTTTTTTTGCTCACTGACAACTACCACATAGGCAATAATTTGGAAGTAAAGATAAAAGGCGCGTCGTTGGCCTAGTGGTTAACGTTTGCAATCACGTATGCATAAACTCACCCGCTATCGGATGGTACCTAAACATAACAGGGGAAATATCGGCGAAATACAATTTTACAATTTCCTTCTAGGTAATATAGCCGTGATGTTATATTCAAAAGTAACGCCCAGACAAAGGCAACTTTCAAAAAAAGTTATAAATTGAACAGTAAACACACCAATCGAGAGTTGCAATAAAGCAGTCGATATCTGTATCTTGGTTTGTATAAATCCCGTTAAAAAACAAACAGACATTGCTAAAACACTTCGCGAGGAGACATAAAGCGCTGCTCTATCAGGAGCGCTATAAATCCTCGTGTGTATGTGTGCGTGTGTAGGTAGAGTCGTGGAAGAGAGGACATTGAGTGAAGAGATGTGTAGGGTTTAGTGGTTGTAAAATAGATGATAACCTTATTAATAGCTTCCGGCAGCGGCTTCGCCTGGCTAGTACGTCAATAAAATAAAACTATATTATTTCTTAAGTCTCAAACTGTCTTCTTACAAATTTTAAAATCGGTTTATTAGATTCAAAGGCAAAAATATTCATAATATTAGTATTGATAACATAACATCACGCCTATATTACACAGAAAGGTGTGGCGCACGTGTCACACTATCATACATATCATATATAACCTGATATGTTCAGGTTTCATGCTGTAGAAAAAGCCTATCACCATCTTCCTGGCTTACGAAAATTTCTTGGTGAAAAAGCCTAAATTAATCCTAACCATTTTAAATTAAATGATCATCAATCATTTCAAATTAAATGACTATCTACTATCTCCATCAACTTTTTTTTTTTTTTTTTTTTTTATTCTACGCCCACAGCGAACGAACGTGTAGTCCACCTGATGGTAAATAGAGTACAGCCCATGGACATCAACAATCCACAAAAGCAGATTATAGATGCGTCGCTGCAGCTGAGGACTACGGTGGTATGCCTCATGTGCCAGTAATTTCAGGGCCTGATCTCACCACCAAACCGGAACACAGTAATGGAAGCACTACTATTTGGCGGCAGGTTAAAGGTGAGACGGTGGTGCTCGAGCCGCCCTCGAGCTCATTCATAAGAGCTCTACCACCAGTAAATACACAACTACTAATACAATGAACGAATGCACATTTTATTTCAAATTTAGTGTTGGAATGCATTCTATAACAAAACTATTAATTAGTAATATTTATTTGTCATGTACCTTGATTGCATTCTGTTTTTTTGTGGCAATAAATAATTAAATAAAGATACAATATAAATGTAAGTTCAACATTATGAGGTATGTCCTCTTACCTCTCCTATCTCTTTGCGCCAGTCCCGCTCCGGTGAACTTATGTCCCTCTTGGGACCTCCTCTGTCGCTGAACCAACTTTTTTAACTCTCATTACGTATTTACGACCAACTCATATTAAAAACTTTATGCAAAAAGATTTATTGCAACTTTGTCATTTTTAAGCTCTGAATTTTGATTTGTGAGCTTTGAATATTTTTGTTTTTATTTGTTTGAAGGTTGAAATGTTAATTTATTTTTCTAACTTGAAAAAGATAAACAATTTCATTGTGTTTTATCAACAGTTACTCAACTTAAAATATTTTATTAACAGAATTTTATAAAAAGCTTTTCGAGCTTCGATAAACATACTGAAAAAACAATTTAGCTATCTTAAAAATAAAGCACAAACCACGGATTTCATAAGATATGGCTGCGTTTTCACTAAAGATGTACTAAGCTACGTTGCTGTGCGATGTGTTTTAAAAAACCAATAGGATCTCTCGATGGTCTAGTGGTTGGCGTATGCGCCTCTCACCGCGAGGTCTCGGGTTCGATTTACGGGTCGGGCAAAGAGTATTTATGTATTTTCTATAAGTAAATTCACAACAGCAGCACGGAGTTGGCATTGTGCCCGGTGGATGGCGATAGGCTCATCCCCTATCCCGTAAGATCTAAACATAACCGGTAAAATGTGGGTGTTGTACACCTCTGCCACACCCTTCTGGTGGAAGCATTTTTACTGATTTCCTACTCACTTAAAACTTTTTATCAAACACATTCCTCGCTACGCAAGCAGGCGCATCTCTGGTAAAATCGCAGTGTTGGCTTTTTCAAGCGATTCTTAAGTAAAACTTTAAAAAACTCTCAAACGAAGTCAAACATATTAAAATACTTAGAATTGCTTATAATGATAAAGTGGTATCATAAATTTCTAGTTATTCATTAGTCGATTCATCAAATACTGTTTAATGTGTACTTAACCCCTCAATAACTATGCAACATAATTTGTAAACAAGTTTTCAAACTAAAGCACTAGTTTATTTAAGTAATTTAGTAAATTTATGATCGAACAACTTTCCCAGAATATATGCGTTTAATTATAGTGTATATTTTTAATTAAAGGAATATTATAGGCGCGGGTCTTGATAGCGTCAATAATTTTAAAAGTATAAATACCTGTTTTGCTTGACAGTTTCGAGCCAACTGGTGAAGGCTCAGCGTCGTCTCTAAGAAGGGAGGTTTTGTGCACCACCTCACTTGGTCGTCACTATTTTTATTTTTGTCCAAACTGTCGGTTTTTTACACACAACACTAACGACGTCTTCACACTGATGCGTAACATTACGGCGGCGATTGATTGCATTAGTCGATGACAGGATTCCAGGCTGTTGAGATCTATCTTCGCGGTTGAAATTATTGTACTTCTTGATTTTATTAACGGAATATTGTTTTTAAAGGAGTATTTTATTATATTTTAATAACGTCGATGAACGTTTTCTTTGTTTAGATAATTCCAGTTATAATATGTACTAAATTGGAGACAGTAGATTAATGTCGATGGTCAAGTGTCAAAAGTCTGAAAGAAACTAAAGATTATGAATATAGGTAGGTACATCACGGATTTTCATTCAAAAATGTTGAAATTCTTGAAAGTTTTTTACCATTACGTGGTTATAGCTAAATTTATAAATTGTCAATAAAACTATCGTCTTAAATTTAAAAACATAAAAATAATAAAATGAATAGTTGAAGTTACGAAAAAACTGTAAAAATCTGAAAATTTGATCGCAACAAACATAAACTTTCAATGCAATTTTAAAAAAGACGTTTCTTTAAAAATCCCACAACTCTATCGTAAAATCAACTCTAAACTACATTATTTATATTCAGCTAAGTGTCGTAGGCGACAAGGCGACGACGAGGCGACACCGACGTGACGCGGGCGACAATATTCAATACTGTGCGATTGAAATGCGACGCACGACTCACTACAATTCTACAACAGAAATGCTACAAAATGTAATCTGTGTGAATCATAATAAAACTGTTTTAAAGGTTTTTATTTAGCTTGCAATGTGGGTATGTAGGTAAATATTTATGTATGTATGTGGGTTACAAATCTTGTCAAGCAGTTTTCGAAGACATTTAGTTGCCCGATCGAGCTGAAAGTTGGCAAACTTCTGTAATGTAAGTAATATTGCAATAATATAACAGAAATACTCTGCTGATGCAGCCAGGAATGCTTTAACACGAGGAATCTCCTTAACGTTGAAGAGCATAGATACGAAACTTTGCATAGTTGATAATTTTTGGTAATAATTGTAGAACACCTTTCAGAATGTAGGGGTTTTAAATAAGTCTCATCGCTTCTATTTAACGAAAATACATTTATTTTCTTTATACGTATAACATTTAATTTTATACGGTTGTCAATAAGATTTAAAATAGTACTTACATGTTTAGAGTTATTATCCAATCCACTCCACTAAATCAACGCACGCATAATCTATGATAATATTACTGATTATAAAATTATCACTTTAACCACAGTTCACTTTTAGGAGATCTCCTTCATCGATCGTTCGACAGTTCAACAAGCTCTGCCGACCGTTACCGTTCGCCAGGAGTGTCTTCTCATTAGGGAAGTTTTTAACGCATAGAAGCATTGATATTCAATATCGCACACTAACGCTGTATGCACGTGTAGAAGTTGAGGCAGAGCATGAACAATATTAATTATACTAAAAAGTTAAAAATAAAGTATAAATTTATTTATTTATTTTTAGTGTTATAAACGTTTTACGCTTTCATTTTGAGTTAAATAATGTTTCAATTCAATTCAATTCAATTCAATTCAATTCAATTCAATTCAATTTATTTATTTGCGAATATGGGTTTTACAATGTTGTTACATGATAGATGAGTATCACCATAATCAGCCTGTCAGCATGCAAAATAATATTGATAATTTAAAAAAAAAACATTGAAATACAATCACTACATTCAAGAAAATGTCACAAAATAATAATTAAAGTCATGTCAAGTATAAAAATTGAGAAGTAAAGTATAATATAATAATAATAATAACAATCTATTAAATGCAATAACAATTAAATCAAAGATAATAAAATTTTATTCTATATTAATTTATCAGCTAGGTATTCTTTGACTGAGTAGTAACATTTCGCCACAAGCAACCTCTTGACAGTATTCTTAAATACATGAAATTTTGTAATTTCTAAAATAGCATTTGGCAAATGGTTATAGAGGCGTGGGATCATACAGAACAGACTATTATTTAGTAAAGCAGTTTTATTTGCTGGAAAACATATTTTTAACTTGTGCCTTCGACTATGCAGCTTATCAAACATATTGATATTACTCCTTGTGAATAACACTACTTCGAGTATATAGATACATGGGAGTGTTAACAAGCTAAATTGTATGAAAAAAGGTTTACAACTGTCAATTGGCTGCAGTTTAAAAATTGCTCTTATACATCGCTTTTGTGACTTGAATACCGCTTCCTTATCCGTGGAATTGCCCCAGAACATAACCCCGTACCTAAGAAGAGATGTTACATGACCGTGGTATGCTGTTATGACTGTTGATGTATCGACCGTTTTATTTAAGTTAAACAGTGCATATGAAAACTGGTTAAGTCTAGAAATTACTGAGTTTATATGTGGAGCCCATGTAAGTTTACAGTCAATGTTTATACCTAAAAATTTAGTTTCCTCAACTTCTTCAATTTTGTTTCCCGAATAATTAATGTTCATATTATTTAATTTGTTTACCCGATTCCGAAATGTCATGAAATTAGTTTTTGCAAAATTATTTTTTAAATTATTCAATGTCAACCACTCGATGATAATGCTCAGAGTGTTGTTTATGTCTTGCTCTAATTGTGAAGCATTTGTTCCAGTAAATATAACTGTGCTATCATCAGCGAACAATATAGATTGATGGTGTATTGATTTTGGCAAATCATTCAAGTAAATAATAAATAGTAATGGTCCCAACACACTGCCCTGAGGGACTCCAAAGAAAACTTGATTGTATTGTGATGAGTAGTTGATTACCTTTTTCTCAATAGGGCATATTTTTGTTAACTGCGTGGATTGAAATCTATCACTAAGGTAAGATCTTATAAGATCTAGTATATTGCCGCGAACACCATAGGCATCTAACTTATCCAGCAAAATTTTAAAATCAACGTGATCAAAAGCTTTCGTTAGATCCATAAACAGTGCACATGAAAAATTCTTCTTATCAATGTTTTTGTTGACTGTACTGAGTAAATTATAAACGGCCATATTAATGCCTTGATTTTTTCTAAAGCCATATTGCTCAGGAGAGAATAGCTTATTGACCTCAAAGAAACCGTATATGCTATCATAAATCACCTTTTCAAATATTTTTGAGAAAACGGGTACCAAAGCTATCGGGCGGTAACATGCAATATCATGTTTGTCATTCTTTTTAAATAGAGGTTTGATAATGGTAAATTTTAATTTTTCTGGAAAAACACCGTTTAAGATTGATAAATTTATTAAATGGCTAAGAATAAAAGACAATTTCTCTGACACCGTTTTTACAATTTTTGTTGATATTTCATCATACCCAGTGCTTTCGGTATTTTTTAAATTTGTTATAATTCTATTTATGTCGCTTGGTATTGTCGGAAGTACAAAGAGAGTTTTATGATACCTCGGAATAGGAGCAATAGGCTCAGAAGTTAGATTGTTTATTTGATTTGTGTAAAAGTTATTAAATTCACTTGCTATTTGTTTTGGGTCAGTTATGTTATTACCTTGCACGCATATACTTTGGATTTGTTCTGAAAAAGTATTTAATTTATTATTATTTATAATATTCCATGTAGCTTTGCACTTGTTTGGGGCCCTATTTATGTAGTGAATGTTTTGAGATTTTTGTGTCAATTTGGTTATTTTGTTAAGTCTTGATGACAGGGCCTTGTAACGTGCTCTGCTACTTGGATTGTGACTTCTTCTATATTCCCATAAAAGCTGCCTTTTACGTTTACAACATCTCCTAATACCCTTTGTAATCCATTTTGGTCTGATATTGGCGGATACTTTTATTAGTATTTTTGGAAAGCACAGGTTATAAAACAAACTAAAAAGTTCAAAGAATTCATTAAATGCAGTATTAGGGTTCTCACAATTTAAGGCTTCATCAAAACTGAGGGCATTTATACAGTCCTGGAATTTATAAATATTTTCCCTACTATAATCCCGCCTTTCTACGTACCAGTGCTTTAAGGAACAACTTTTATTAACAGGACATGATAAAAACTGTGCTGTATGATCAGATAGTGCAAATTCGTACAATTTAGTTTTACAACCCCTTGCATTATAAGCGATATTGTCAATACACGTGTTACTTGATAACCGCGTAGGTTCCTTAAAACCCAGTTTAAGATTGCATCTTAGTAGTATTTGGGTGAATTCAGTTGATTGTCTGGTTTTTTTAAGGATATCAATATTGAAATCACCACATAGAATAATTTTCTTCTTATTGCAGCAAAATTTGCTAAGTAATAAATCCAATTTTAGACAAAACTGACTAAAATCCTCTACAATTACCTTTGGAGGCCTGTATATGCATATAATATACAATTTATGTTTTGTCAACTCTATTCCTGAGCACTCTATGATATTTTCAATAGAATATTTTTCAATTCCATCAATAGGATTGAACTCAAGACTATTGTGTACAAGAATACAGGAACCACCATGGCGGGACTTTCTGAAATAGATGGAACCAAGTGTGTAGTTTGGAATTCTTAGTGTAGTCTTGTCATTTGATACCATATTATGTTCCGTGATACATAACACACCAACAAGTAGTTGTTCTACTCTAAGCGACTCTAGACTTAACGTTAGTAAATCAGATTTAGAGATCAAGCCGTCGATATTTTGATGCAGAACATTAATCGATTGGTAGACGAAAAAAATCATTTGATCCCTCATGACCGGTACGATTTACATCTTCCTGCACGGTTACAGTTTGTGTACATTTGTCTAAATAGGTAGGTTGATTATGTTCTGGCTTTTCATGCTGTTGTTTACAATAAAGTTCAAAGTTTAGCTTGTAGTCAATATGTAAAATTTCTTTGAGCAGCAATCGACACTTATGTAGAGTAAAGTGTCCCTGTCTAGGCAAGAAAGAACTATAGCTCATATCTACAAAACTTGCATAAGTTAATTTGGAACAGATAAATTTTAATTCATAATTTAATTTACTTTCATTAAGGTACCTATTATAAGGGACCTCAGAGACAATCACATTACAGTTACATGCATTTGTTAAAAAATTTCTAACAGAAAACAGTCCTTCATCCGGGCGTACATCATTTATCCCACCTAAAACAATGACAAAGTCTTTTTTAGTCAGTTTATACATTTCTGATTGTGATAATGATAGTAATAGTTCTCGGAGAGGGGCACCATGCTTCCAAAAGCATTTTACCAGAAATTGGTCACCAACTAAATTTTGGAGAACCTGTTGCATTCTTCGTCCCTGGTTATCCGCTAGAATAAAAATCCTTCTTCTCTCTTCTGGTATTTCTATGTTTTCTATTTTATGCAGTATCTTGTCACCGTGGAGATTACTTCCTTGTAAACCATCTGTAACCACCAACGACTTTTGGATATGGTCGTCATTTGACACTGCATCATTTCTAAGCTCCGCAATCGAGCTATTGGCCTGAATTAACCGTGATTTATCCGTACTCTTCACTGGTGTTATAGGTTTAGGTTTTGCGGGGCTATTTGTAATTTTTTTATATAGCTGATTTTTCTTCTGTAATGTCTCAATAGTTTCTCGAAGTGAGTTATTTTCTAATGTAAGGTTTTCTATTTCACCATGTGTACTCTGAAGCTGAGATTCTAATTGGGAAAGTTTATTCTTTAATAGAGCAACTTGGTCGTCATCATCTGATATATCAGGCATACTATTTGTGGTACATTCCAAAGATTGGGATATGATATCACTGTCATCAATCACTGGATCCGATCGAGTTCGTGTGCGATTACGCCGAAAAGTAATATTCTCCAGGAAATTCATATTATAAATTTTTCGTAAAAGTTGTGTTTCAACCAGTGTCGACACAGTCAATCCTGATTTATATCCAACAAGTTTACAACAACAATTTTTTCGCCCAACAAATGTTGGCCCTTGAATAGGTGGCTTTATTATTTTTTAGTAATGGCAACTCTCAGCTACATTCATTCCATAAGTAGGTCAATGGTTCATTGGGTCACTTGTCAAAATCAGATGTTGTCATGATTTTTGCCTCTGTGGTATTAATACCAAATCAAAAACAGCTGTTAAAAAACCCGTTGTGTATGTGTGTGTTATTTTTGAAAATAAGCAACGATTTTCGAAGTACTCTGAATGGATTTACTCACAGTAAAGATGAGGTAAGGGAGAAATAATCCGTTCACGATCCTTTTAGGTTATGTCACACACTTTTGTCACAATTTAAGTTTGTTATATTGATTATTTTGACGAAAATAATCAATATAACAAATGTTGAAAGTTTCATAGTTCGTAGAAATAATGTAATTGCCTTACAAGTGAGAAAAAGTTTATATTTCTGTTGTGAAAAGATTCTAATAAAGACTACTACGCAAGCGAGAAATTTTAGAGGTCACGAACTGGAAATTAAAATTTTCTCACGCTTTACATACAAAACTTTTCAGCTCTTCCAGTGAGAAAATATTAAGATTTCAATAAACTCGTACTCGATTGCTTAACCTGGAATAATTACATAAAATACGACAGTAATACTGATTTAGAATGCGTTTTAGGGCCTTTTGTAAGTCGCCACTAAATATGTCGTACGCTTTCAAATACTTTTCACATGATTTTTCTGTTCAAAAGCAAACTTCTGTGTTAGAAGCAAGTTGTCGCAACTCTTTTGGAATTCCACAAAGTTCTTCATCACAGGATTCACTATTTTTTTGTTAAAAAGTTTCAGTAAACAATTAATCATAAACTGAAAAGAATTTATAGTTGCCCGCGATGATTGACACAGACACAGTCTTTATTTTTAAGAAATCGTTCGGAAATTCGTTCCGTAACATTTATTTATAGAGTCTAATATAAGTACCTGATTTTAATTAATTTAATGGTCAATCACGAATATAAAAACATTAATATAATAAATAAGCGTGTATTTATATAATTAAAAAAAATTGCCTCACTAGTGAGTAAAAACAGTTTTTTCTCACTGAATTCTGGCTAGCAAACGATCTTTTTTGTGCTGGTGTGGTGAAAATATTATTTAAAGATAGTTAATATATTAAAAAAAAAAAAAGTTAATTTAATTTAATTAATATTTTAGTTTCCAGTTAAAACTTCTAAATTCGTGTTTCAGAATAATAACATTTTGGTTTTATGTGAAACCAAATAATCTTCTTCGTCGTGTCGATGGCTGAGTCAAATTATATTGGTCCAATAAGTGGCCATTGTTATGGCGCTCTCGTCGGCGTTCATGAGCGCCTCTCTTATTCAGGTGGTAGGGCATTTTGGACAGTCAGTAAGGTGGTCAAGGTTTTTATTTGCCATCGTGGTGAAAGGATTAGCCAATTCGCTTTTAAGAACTCGCGAATTGCCCAGGGTGCGCCGGACGTAGGGAATTGTTGTGTACGTCACTCGGGGAGGCTCCTTTCATGCACCCCAAATAATGATCTTGGCATACTATATTCTCCTAAAATTAAACAATAAGCCAAATAAAACATGCTGCAACGTAATATTATAATTAAAATAAATTTAGATTTTGAACAACTACCTCATTGGTTTAGTGTTTAGCGTATAAGACCTCTCACCGCGAGATCTCGGGTTCGATTACCGGGCTAAATCAAAGAGCTACTTATGATTTATCCGTCAGAAGTTCTGAATAGGAGCACGGAATTGGACTTTTGTTCGGTGGGTGGCAAATGACTTACCGTCTATTACATGGTGATTAGACATAATAGGTTAAATTTTGTTGTTACATTATGTGCTACATTCTGGATGTTAAGTTGTGATGCTATTTTATGTTATTTTAAAGTTTGCTTAACATACAATTTAATATTTTTGATGCTTTTGCATTTTACTAAACTAGCCAATCCATATAAATAGTAATATGTCTGTAAAACAGTTTGGCAAACATCGTTTGGCATCGATGCGGGAATGGAGGCAGCGCTGCGATAATCGATGCGATGGGTTATCGGGTCACCGCCGACGATGTACGTCCGTAAATAAATAACATGGTTGTTTGTAATGCATGCCAGCAAATTGCTTTTAAAAGTGATATTTACTGTATTTTTCATCAAAATTTGACGTTGTAGTAAAAATGTTATTCTCTACTGATTATTTTAGTTTTTTTTTAACATTGAACCTGCACTTACTATTTTCTGATCATGTTTATAGCAAGATAATTTCATGACTTCATGATCATTGTGATTAAAACTTCTTGATAATTGTTGTTGTAGGATGTACCCCACTGCAACGTTTAACAGGAAACAATTTTACGATCCCAACAATAACTTTAAAAATAATATTACATTTTATAGCTAAAGCAGAATGAATCAAAGGTATGAAATAAACATGGTGTGGTAGAAATTCGTAGTGAAATAAATTCAAGGATCTGCGGTGATCAATACAAATATATAAAATTGAAGTATGTGCTTTTAATAAAATAAAAATCAACGTTCAGTTCATGGGATGTTTTGATTTTGATTTGATTTGAAAAAAACTGGTAACATTTTATAAATATAATGAAAAAAATACAGGTTTCTTTCTGAAACGATTTACACAACTTACATTTTGTAGCATTATTGTCGTAGATTTGTAGTGAGTTGAGTCCGTGCGTCGCATCGCAATAGCACGGTACTGAATATTGTCGCCCGCATCACGTCGGTGTCGCCTCGTCATCGCCTTGTCGCCTGCAACACTTAACTGAATATATAATGGACTACGACTTGATTTTAAGAACGACTTTGTGGAATTTAATCGAGTCTAGATTTTAAATTGAATTGTAAGTTCAAGTTTATTGTGATCAGAAAGCATTTTTAAATTGGATTTTTCAAATATAGTTTTTTTAAATATTGTGTTTGATTTAAAGTTTTTTTAAATAAATAATAAAATAATTGATACAACCAAACACTGAAAACGTCCTGTATAAAATGCTTTATCCACTTTACCGCTTGATATTTCAGCCGCATGCTAATATAATTATTCTCATTTACAGCATCAGCTCTTTAATTAATTAATTGTAAAACTTATTCGGCTTATTTCTATGCGAACGTCTCATGAATTGGTTTAATGGTAAGCTCGGCCCCAACCACGACCGGACGTGTAGCAATTTCTAATTTCATGATTTGTTTAGTACTGTTACTATAATTAAACAAAAGCACTCCTTCCTAATGATCTGTCATTGTTTCCACATAATGATAATCATCCCAATAACTCGCATCAAGTTACACGCGTAACTGGATGTAACTATAAACCAAACACAAACATGTCCTCGTGTGTACGGGCATTATATTGGTTTACCGTATTCGGTAATTAGTTGATTTACTAATTAATTACAAACGAATACTTTGATTAAAATGACTCTGTGTTTATTTTTGTGGTTATTTTGGATATTTTATATTACAAATACCGATGTAAATAAAGGATGTCATTGTAAATATTAACTGCCTACGTTTACCACAGTTTTGCAAAGTGTGTGATGAGTCAGACAAAAAACAGGCACGTACATAAGTGAGACAAATTTTAGTTTAATTACCTACTAATCAATAAAATTATTATATTCTTAAATTATTTTAATCAAACTGATCAAAATAATAGCAATACTAACTTACTTAATTTTTTAGACTTAGTGAAAATATAAAATGTCTTCAATGCTCTATTTTTCTAGTCCACAATGTAAATTATACATAATGTATATTAAATGCAATCCAACCTGATTGATCCCAAATTCTCTGTCAATGTTTTCACATAATGATAATCACCTCAATACCTCGCATCACATAACACGCGTAACTGAATGCAATTATAAACCAAACACAAACACGTCCTCGTGTGTATGGGAATTATAATTATTTGTTCATCGTATTCGGTAATTAGTTGATTTACTAATTAATTACATGTTATATAGTTGTTTGCTGTATTTATACGGATACTTTGTATTAAAATACACTGCGCTTGTTTTTGTGGTTATTTTGAATAACATTTTATTTTCAAAAACTGTGTTTTGTTGAAACATGAAGAGCGTTTCGTAAGATTTTTAGTTCAATAAAAAGATATTTAAGTTTCATCAGTAACCATGTATCAGTACGTTTAGTTATTATGCTTTGTTATCGGGATAGATACATTTCCTTAATTTATTTAAGATCACGGAATGTATTTTTAATATCATAGTAATTATATTAGTAAGAATATTCAGAAAGAATATTAACAAAACAATATATTTATTGATATAAGTACTACTTATAGGAGTTGACTTTTCAGACCGCAATTTTCAGTCAATTGAAACAAAATCTAAGCAAGTATACCTAAAAATAACTCAAAACCCCTTGTTTTAAATCACTAGCCAAGAGACGAATGGTTATTTGATTTTATGTAGACTGATCGTTTCACTTGTGCGCTTGAACTTCCAAGATAAATTGTTCTCCTAGTTTGTAAGTGTACTTCAACATAATTGAATATTGAAAATTAATCGATTTCAATGAAAACTCTGCATTTAAGGATTTATATTTTAAATCTTAATTGCGAGAATGAGAATGAGATTGGTTTTTTAATTGGAAGCATTGAGTAATTAATTTTATATAGTTTAATTATAAACTATTCTACATTACTACGCCAGGGAGATTTTAACGAAAATTTGCCTTTTTGTAAATTGATTACCAGCAAGAAAGAAATGTTCAAGTATCTTTATTTAGTTTTATTAAAACTTCAGATCTAATTTACGTATCAAAAAAAATTACACAAATCTTTAATTATAGTACTTCAAACTATTAATCAACTTTCAAGTCCACCATCAAACAACAAAATGAACCAAAATAATATTCTTATTCTTCTGAAACAAAGCCTCTTGTCTTACTCCAAAATAAGGCAAAATCATAACACCGCACATCACAAAATGATGTTTACGTGTACGTTTTACTCCATTGTTGTAGCGGAAAGGAGATGAGGAAATAACGAAATCTAATTGGTTATTCAAAACTCCACTTTGGTAGAAACTTAAGCCCAGTGTCCACCAAAGTGGAGTGGAGAGGTGCTGTGACTGGTGTGCTTGTCATCTCTTCTCCGTCCCGCCTTATGAAATTGTATTGCGATACTAAACATTTTGATCGGGTCTAGGATAAGGGTAGGTGACAGTGTTAGCAAATTGGACAACGTCGGTGCTACTATCATTGAAGCGCTGGATTTAATATAAGGCAGCATTTCGTATGCTTGCAAATTTCTGAAATGTATTAAATAATAATAACTGGCCTAACTTCATTACACCTTAGAGATAATCTATTCTGTGTTACCGTAGTTTCTTTGATTGTTTATACTCTTGATATTTTAACTGGGCTGAGAGGAATACAATAATAATAAATATCACACATAATTATCACACAATTTACACACAACGTCATCTAGTCCTATACTAAGCAAAGCTTGTACTATGGGTACCAGAATAACTGATCTTAATACATAATTATACTTTTTCTTTTGTAAATACATACTTATTATACGTAGAAACACCCAGACCAAGACAAACCTCCATGTTAATGCTCACAAAGATTTGTCTTGAGCGGGGATCGAACCCGCGACGTTTGCGTAGCAGGCAGTTGCACTACCGACTTCGCTATCCGGCCGTCAAATCAATAAAATCAGTTCACCTGGTTATCAGGTTATAAATGGTGTAACAAGCACGACAAGAAGATTAAATTAAAACTATAAATCAACCTACAATCTGATAGCAAATTCTCGCAAATACTGTTACCCTATCTTTTTTTATCTCTACAAACAACACAATTCTATTTAATCCGTCCCCCTACCCCAACATCGCCAGATTATCATAGATGTCGCCAAATTGTATCAATGCGATATCCATCCCGACTATTATTTCTATGATATGAGTGTCTTGGTACAGAGGAGTATTAACTCCTTAATTATATTATTCGACATAGCTTTTTGATATTATTTTTGTCTGTTTCATTCTTAGTCAACTTTTGTTTGTCACATTTTATTGTAATGTTTGTATTAGGTTGGTTTGTGGGTTTTTAATGTATTGGTTATACGTCAAAATAATAGTTACTCATAAGTAAACTGAAATAAAAAACAGCTTATTTCGCTGTCTTGTAATAGTACCATTTATTTGAAGATACTACAAATAAATAACATCACAAATCAATATAAGTACATATTTATTTACAGAAAGTAATTTAATATAACTATATTAATAAAGTTATATTGAAGACTGCCCCGATGGTCGTTCGAAGGGGTTAGCGCGTGCGCCTCTCACCGCATGGTGTCGGGTTCGCTTTCCGGATTGGGGCAAAGTGTTATTTGTGACCTTTCCATCAGGAAATTCACAATAGCAGCAGGAGTTGAAATTGTGCCCTGTTGATGGCGACAGGTTCGTCTCCTATCCTATGGAACCTAAGCATAAAGGTAAATTTTTGAAGTTGTACACCACTGCCATACCCTTCTGGGCATTACCCAGACGTGATGTTAGGTTTTGTTAAGTTATGTTATGACATTAAAAACGCATTTTTTTTGGCCAAAGCCCTCTAATTAATTACACTCGTTCCATCTCACCGCCCTTAATATCTGTATTCGATCTGTATCAAAAGGGAAACCAATATTACAAATACTTCAAACAACTAACTTAAAACTACAAACTCATCAAACTATGCTTAAAATGTTACATTAATAGCAATTCGTACCAAAAATTTGATCTCGCCATAGTTGACATCCATAACCCCTAATTTGACTTTGTCTTTGACAAACTACACCAAACTAACTAGAAGCCAGTAATTTGTCTTAATAATGTAATATGACATTTGAACCGATCAAACTGTTCGCTCCGTATCTCACAAACTAATGTACAACGTGTATCGAAGTACCCGCAATTAATTGATATCAATGTTACCTAATATGACAAATGCAGGGTCATTTTCAAAATACCAGTACAAAGTATTTTAAGGGAATTGATTTTACGACACTGAATAAAAAAATACTTAATTATTAAAAATTATTGATTTAGGTGGTTTGTTAAATACTATGTAATGTTCAAGTCATTCACACCTTCATGGTTATTAATCGCGTCATAATCATGCCAAGTAATGAGGGCTATCGCGTATGAATTTGCCACTATGGGTGCTTGTTTAGTATGAAGTCTCCAGTATGTTAAATGTCACTATTTGCGCGTTGACTATGTGGTCATTGAGTTTATAAGTGCCTATAGAGACACAGTTCTATAGGGCGCACTGAAGACAAACTTTTTACGAGAGACAGCGCACTTGTGCATAAGGCACTATGAGAGCAAGAGAAACTGACGTACTAATGTCCCCACTTGACATTGGAAAAAAAATCCGTACTTAAAATGTTTTTATTCAAAACGCCCTAAAGAACTGTGCCTCTAAAAAACCTATTATCTCAATGGTTTGGATAAATTGATGTATGTCAACAATATTTGACAGACTCTATAGGGACGCCACCTGTTAGGAAAAAAAATGCAAAAAAGCCTTCATTGAAACAAATTACCACTTTTGTTTCTTTTGCATAAATAATAGAGCACCTAGTTCTAGAACATATTTTTTTTTTTAACTCATAGTTGTAAAGTCAAATGGCGTAGTATCAGTATTTTAAAATTACCCTGCATAACGTGTATCGAACTATCCGCAATTAATTAATACCAACGTTACCTGTAATATAACAAATGGATAAACAAGAGAGGTATTGACTAACAGGGCAAATGGATGACTTCGGCATATCTCTTTGTTAAACATGTTGGGTATAGTTTAATTAGTTCTTATTGTTTAACTTTTGGTACGCTAAATGAATTTATTTATTAAATAAGAAATAAAATATTTTACAGGCATTAAAATTAAATTATAAAAAGAACAAAATCATACCTAACTATTTACAGCTGAAAGAGAAAAGGGTTATGCGTCAAAAAATACTTCCGCATCTATGTCAAATGCGGGTGACGTGCCCAGAAGGCTGGCGGCATTGCCGCGTTGAATAGCAATGCTCAACCTTTGAGAAAAGTAAAAACCAGCCTTCTGATCACGTGAAGTGTCGATCAGTCTTTTTGATATCTCTTTAAAAAGAGAATGGGCACTCGGGCCCCATGACCCTAGCGTCTCGACCCCAAACGGCTCAAATATGTAATCTCCAACAAGATTACTATACTTGCGCCGCTTGAGGGTTTCTGCAGAGGCAGCAGCAGTGCCGGCGCAGGCCGCTGTATTTGGAAGATGTGATGGCCCGAGGGTGTCGACGCAGGTAGCGTCCCACACCAAGGGCCTACCCATCTTCCAAAGCAGTAACGACATACCATCCGGTCTCTTCCCATCGTCCCGTGACAAGCCGTTTGGTTCGAGCACGGCAGGCACGCCGGCGGTAGACAGAGCACGACGGATAATGTCGTTAAGGTAAGAGTGCCGCGGAATGCGGCCTGCACTCCTGCTGCACGAAAGGCCATGGTGCCCGAGGCGATCGACAGCTTCACCACACCGACATTGATGCGGAGAAACGCAAGGAACACCCAAGCGAAGGCAGGTAGCGATGCGGAAGGTACGGTCATCCAACATGGTTCCTATGTTAGGTGATGGAAGTGCATGAAGCCACGCTCCTGACTCCCATTCACCCACAGCCAGCAAACGAGCACGCTCAGCCGCATTGGTAGTAGTATCAATGAGATATTTTCTAACACTACAGCAGAGCGGCCCATCCCACTGCCTCTGGGAGAACGGGTTGGTCGGCAAGTCAGTGCTCGGACAAGTTAAAAGCCAGGCGTTCTGTGCGTCGGATTTGTACAGGACTTCCGAATTAACCAGTGTAGGAGATAAAATTTTCCTGGTTAATTCTTCGGTGCTGTACACCGAGGACAGAAACGCCGGTAAACTAACGTCAGATATTTTCCGAACGCCGAGGCCGCCCAGGCGAACCGGTAAGCTCGCCTGTTGCCACGTCCGGTCGTTCAAAGCGATATTAAAAATTTTGCATAAAGTGCTACGAATAATTTCATCTAATTGTCTTAAAAGTGCTAAATTTTTCCAAAAAGGGGTTGATCTGAGGGCGTGTGTGAATTTAGGGACGAAAAGGCAATACCGGATAATTGTGTAGGCCGAATGCATATTAATTTGTAGTAGCCGGTCAGAAACTTCACTGAAATTTTGAATTTTCTCCTCTATGAAGTTATAAAAACCTTCTTCAAGGATTGGGGACCCAAGGAGGCGAAAATAACTTTTTTCTATAATTTTAATGTTAGGTGTCAAAGAATAAAATTTAGGTAAAACCGAAAGCTTGTCTATTTTATCACTTATAAAAATTTCACATTTGCTAGAATTTAGTTCCAAACCTATTGCCTTAAACTTAATTTTTAAAGTTGCCAAATCTTGAAGTACTGTTTCTGCGTCACCTCCCAGGGTTCCATCGTCTAAATACCACATATTCAATTTGGAATTTAGTTGCCGAATAATGGGGTTAACAGCGAGACTAAAAAGAACAGGTCCGAGAGGATCACCCTGCTGACAGCCTACTGATGATTCCAAAAGATTTTCCTTATAAAGCAATTGGGTTTGATTCCTGGGTCAGGCTAAACTGTTCTTTTGGATTTTACCGTCAGGAAATTCTCAGCTAACACAGTCTGGAATTACGGCCTGTAGATAGCGATTTCCTTCTATATTTTGTTATACAGGCATGATATTATTGTTCACACATTTCCGCAAAATGTTGCTATCTATAAAGTTGCACGGATTGCGGCGTGGCATTTATGAATGCTGTAAAGACCCATATCCACCACCACGAGACCACTGCACTGCAATATCGTTAAAAACGCCGATGCAATATATTTTAAAGTTGTACATTTTGGTTGTCTGGCCCTTTTGTAACTTGTTTTGAACATATTTTTTTTATAATATGAAACAGATGAAAAAAAAATTGGGACCGGCGGGATATGTACGTGCAACCTTTGTATACCGGGCAGCCGCTTTTACCACTAAGCTACTGTCGCCTCTTGCCAGGACCCTAAATTTCGCAATATATTTTAGATTAGAGGTCAGACGTACAAGATCCTTTTTTTAACTAAGTTTTTATGTTAAACACTACCAAATACGTTGAGGCACAATATAATTATGTAATTCAGACAAGTAAGAGTTTTGTTATGAAAACAAATGGTATCTACATTACCACTCAATATTAAAATAACAAAGCCTTGTTCTCAGTATATAAATGACATGAAAATTTTCTGTACGATTTTTTAAACTTTTATATTATCGTGCTATTTGTAACACCTTTCACCATTAAACCAACTAAGGTAAGAAACTCATGAAAACCTCTCGCTTTTAGGGGTAAGGCCCCGCAATTGTCGAGCAAACGCAATAAAATATACTTTTACGAAGTACTGGTAATCGTTGGATTTAGTTCTTATTTGACTCGTAAAATGTTCTGACGGTTCAAGGACGAATCAAAGCTTGTGGTTTTATGACTTTATAATGAACGAGAATTGCTTTTACCTTTGACCCGTGGTTCAACATTGGGGTACGTAAATACATTTACGTGGGGTAGGAAATATTAAAATGTTTCTTTTAGAAATAAAAATTCAAATAATTGTTTTTATTTATTTATCTACTTGTGTTAAAAAATATATTTCCTACCCTTTTTTTAGTTTTTCATATTGGAACACTTCTTGCAGTCGCTTCCTGCGACTTCGTCTGAGTGGATTACGATATTTCCATGCTATTTACTACAAAATTGAGGAACTTCCCCCACACTTTTTTAACCCTAAATAACTCCCTTGGGCAAAATTATTTCCAAAAATCAATCTTATTGAAGAATTGTATGCAATTTCCTTAAAAAAATACTAAGGTCACATGCAGCGTGATGCGCGTACGAACATACAGACAGACTGAAAGACAACTGACTGGCTTCTACTGCTGTTCAAATAAAAAACAGATTTTTTTATTTGGCATTTAATTATTAGCTAATTGATATTTCCATAAGAAGTAACCCAAATTCTTACTACACAACAATTTCCATCAGTCCAGTCTAGTTTGAGCTGTGATAATGTAACAAACAGACCAACATAATATATTACATAGTAACTTTTACATTATATAAATAAAAGACAAAAGCGAAGTCACTCAACAACCTTTCGGCAAAGGTTAATGATTTCCAATCAATATAAAGCAGGTCTCAGACATCCGTCGTGGAAACAATAAGGCTTTATTTCAAACGCCTGGCTTAATGTCAACTCGCACAAATGGCTACCACTCAACTTGTACATTACCAGTATAAGATGGTCTCGTGTTGTAAAGGCTTCTCGTGCAATATAAGATCGGCTTATACTGGATTGCCAGCCACCTGTACATTGGTACAGGTTGATCGGTAGCCGTGTGTACAAGTCGTAAGAAGAAGAAAGGAATATTGGTTCAGACAAAGGTTGTTCGTCTAATGACCTAGTTAAACTTATTTTTATAGGCATGCGTTTGACCACGATCACAATGGTAAGTTTTGATGTAGACGGTGGAACACGCTTACCCATTATTATACCGCTTACCATATATTACCCATATTTATTCTTTACTGTTTGGTAAAACCTTAAATACCTGAAAGGATTTGATTGAAATACAGCCCACATATACCTTACAGCCAAGCCAAGGTTGATATATTATATCAACGGACTCTACGTTTATGTACATTTTACAGATGTCATGAATTAATCTTAAATATTCAATAAACGAGAAATTTATTGTATTTTTGCTATTTATTTGAAAACTAGCTTTTGCCCGCGACTTCGTACGTGTGGTATTCGATATTGCTTTTAGATTATTCAATTTTGTAGAAAATACTTGATATTTTCTACAAAGTTGAGGAGCTTCTCATTAACACTTGCAACCTTAAAATTTACCTTTTAGCAGTATAACATACATATGTGCAGAATTATACGCAATTTCCTTCAAAACTGACTTATTTCACACGTAAACTTACAACGATGAACCACCTCACATATGAACATACACCCACTAATTAACCCTCTTAGGCATACAATACAAAGATAAATACTATACCCGTTTTTAAGTTAGACTTTCAGCTACAAACGAACATACATTCAGACAGATAGACAAAAATTCTAAAAAATTAAGACCCCTTCTATATTTTTTGTACAGACATGCCAAATTTTAGATTGTATCAATGTATAGATTTGGTTAAGAAGTATACTTAAGAGTTACCAAACAAATATACTTCCAAAGCTTGACTATTGAAAATTACGACAAGGACCTATTGGTAACTGGCGTGGCAGTGAATATTTTTCTATGAAGGGCTTCTAATAACTTAAGTAACATACAAGAGCTCTTATCCGTTAAAGTTTTTACAAGTAGAAATCTAGTAGTGTTTTTTTATAGTTTTTTCCAAATTTTCGTGAATAGATTTAAGTCTTTATAATAAGTTAGCTACCAAAGAACATGCATTTCATTTAAATTTCAATTAAAAGCAAGTTAAAACATAGCTGCGCTTTTTTTTCTTTAATCTACATTTTGTTTGAATATAAAACAAAATGAATTTTAACATGATAACATACTAAAGGTAAGTCAGTAGTTACTACAGTTCCTAGTTCTACAGAGAAAAAGCAAAAGATGAAGGTAGTCATATAAAATAGAATAATTCTCACAATACGGTGTTGGGCACTTGCGATAACATTGCGAGCACCTGCCTGCCATTACATATGCGGGTCGAACCGCGCTTGTCGTACACTCGACCACTGAACATTTCTGTAACTTATATTTTGTTAAAGACATGTTAGATATATATCGTTTTTAGGGTTCCGTAGTACCTACAAGGAACCCTTATAGTTTCGCCATGTCCGTCTGTCCGTCCGTCTGTCCAAGGCGACGAAACCGTTGGTGCTAGAAAACCGAAGTTTTGCATAAACATGTATGTTAACTATACAAAGAAAGTCGTAGAATAAAATTTGGAAAAATATTTATTTTTCGGGTAGCTCCCCTACATGTAAAGTAGGGATGTTTTTTTTTTGTCGCCTACCTTATAATGTGGGGTATTGTTAGATAGGACTTTTAAAAACGTTCAGGGGTTGCTAAGACAGTTTTTTGATTTACAGATCCGTTTGCGAGATAATTAACTTTAAAGAGCAAATTTTTGTTCGAGTAGAGCGTCCCCCCCCTCTAAAAGCTAAACTACTGGATCCCAAAATCTGAAAAAAATTGTGTCGGTAGTACATGTAATGAACTTTAAAGGAAAACTATAGCGGATAAGTTCACTTCATTAGTTCAAGAGGAATAGGGGTCCGAATGTCAGATGCAGTTACTCAGAATATTTCGTTCAAAATTCTTGAAACATAAATAAACATACATAATACATATATAAAATCACGCCTTTATCCCACGGGGGTAGGCAGAGACGATGGCACGCCATGTGCTTCGATCCTTACATACTTCTTTCGCTTCCTCAACATTCATACATCTCGTCATACGTGCTAGCTGGTTTTTCAAATTAATTCGTGCAAATTACAAAAACCTTTGAAAGTAATGACTTGTATGAAGATGTTACTTGTTTAATACAGATAGTAAATCCCTTTTAAGTCGAAATATGTTGTTACGACTAGCTACGGAACCCTACTGCGCGTGGCCCGACACGCACTTGGCCGGTTTTTTAGAAGATAATACTGCGATTCCTTATTTAAATTATGTAAATACCTTTTTCCTTTTGTTTGTCTTGTCGACGGCAAATTGAGTAAGATTTTCGAGACCCAATGTGTAGTCACTAGGACTAATTTACAGTTAAACACTAATACAGTCCAACCTTTAAACGGGATATAATCCCACCCACACGCCCACCACTGTGACTCCTGTGACGCCAGGATATACAGCGGTAACCAACTGAAAGCCACCGTGCATGACACAAGGGCAATCCCAGGGAGAGTTAAAATTGTCTTGGAACCCGCAACGAATTTAATCAGAAGTATATAGTTAGAGTTGGAAAGTATGTATCTTTACACTTCCCTCCAAAGCAACTGATTAATGTCAAATATAGACAAAGTTTCTATATGGAAAGAGTGTAGACACCACGGACAGTGACAAAACTTTAGGGCCTAAATTTGATTGCTATAATAGGTATGGCAGAAACGGCTAAATGCACGGAAATTTATTCTGTTCGATACGAGATCCTCATAGTATACCACTCCAGATGTCAATTGTAAGCTATTTAACATAACATTACGTTCGTTGTGCCAAAGACTACACTCCCAGATGATATGGTGGGTGGTTTGTTCGTGCTCAGATGTAGAACATGTACAGAATGGAGAATCGACTAGCTTAAACGAAAATAGTTTGCTCTTAAAATTGCCATGACCCGTCAGGAATTGAGCCACGCAGTGATTCACCTCTAGCCATGGTTTCGCAAGTCTGTCGCGCATGAATGAAAGAAATGATAGAGGTGGCAGCCCTTAGGTGATGTGTCCTAGCGTTGCTGCCATTCGTCTATGAGGTGGTTATAGACATCCGTTGGATTGTTAAATTGTCTTGTGATCTTTGTGCGGTCACGAGGTCCTAGAAAGCCTTTATTGAGATCATCGCGCGTAGAATAATACATTGCCGCGCGTCTCTGGACCTCGAGATCGACCGGAAGTACACCTGCCAGTACCGGTAAAGCTTCTTTGCTAACTGTCCTATAAGCCTTGCACAAGAATATCAACGCGAGACGTTGACTTTGAAGCATTTTGTGGCGTACAGCACCGACAGTGGCCCTGTCAGCCCATACGGGCGCACCATAGCACATAGAACCAAAATAAGTAGCACTGTAAATGATTCTTAAGGTTTTAAAAGAAAGTCCCCATGTCGCAGTCAATATCCCTGTTAAGGCGTAAAAACTATTCTTAGACTTTTCCCCTACAGCTCTAATATGTTCTACAAACGAAAAGTTTATTTCAATAAATATGCCTAAGTAACAAACAGAATCTTTATTTTTTAACAGTTACGTTATCAAATTTGATACGAGGAAGTGTTTTTAGATTACCTTTTAAAAGCAGTTGAAAAGTTTTCTGTGGCGCAAAGCATAAGCGATTTCTTGCCCCCCATTTCAAAATTAAATTTAGACAAGTGTTAGCTAAACGTTTAAGTCCTACTCTAGTGTTAGATTGTAAAAGGTAACAGTAAAAGGCCGTCATCGGCATATCCCGTGAGCGAGCAGCCCGATGGTAGTGACAAGGTAAGGAAGTCATCGAAACCTAGATTCCATAGGTATGGAGCTATGACCGAACCCTGAGGTCCAACGTGACTAAAATTTTGTAAAAGCAATGAACACTGGCAGAACTAGGTAAATAATATTTTCATTATATTATTATACGTCATTGTAATGTTTTAATTAAACGAATTAGTATTCAATTCACAATGTTTGAATAATATTTGATTTCGTTATAGAATATCTGCACAAGGCTGTGAATAAAATTAAATGACGTTAATCAAAATAGCATTACAAAATTTTAATACTTGACCTATAATGATTGATAATGATTTTTAAACTTTTGTGATTTTAGAACATTTTTCAAAAATTTGGCAACGGGTCTAAATTTATTTACCTTTATAATAATAACGCGACTTAGACCCGTAGTCTATTTTTAACCGAACCGAATTTTAACCGACATAACCTAACAAAGTATCTTCGTCGTGTCGATGGCTGAGTCAAATTTTATTTTGACTTGCCATCGTGGTGAAAGGATTAGCCAATTCGCTTTGGAGAACTCGCAAACCCGTCACTCGGGGAGGCTCCTTTCATGCACCCCAATGCTTCGCAGAAAGGTTTGGCAGAGGTATATACCGACACACTTCAACCGTACGTTTAAAGGTCCATGTGACAGGGTTAAACCTATAGCCATCTTCTGGTCAAAATTATTACTTTAAGCTGCTGAGAATTTCTTGACGGATCAATCTCAAATAACAGTTTTGCCTGACACAGTAATCAACCCGAGACCTCAAAGTAGAATTCATATACGCTAACCAATACATCAACGAAGCACTACTTTTATTGATGTTCTGAATAATGAAACATAATAAAACACTAGTGTGGACACTCTATGGTCCGCAATCCAATTTGAGTTGTCAACGAGTCGGGTTGCTTGATTTATAGACAGTTAATAAGTGAAAATCAACACTAATTAATTTATTTAATCATTAATAATTTTATTAAAAGTAAATACCGCTAGCACGTGACCTATATGAAGTTTGTTCACATATTGAAAATAAAATAATTTATTCCTATATTACTAAGATCTAAGTGGCTCACATAAAAAAATATGTACCCATTTTTCACCCACAACACATGTTGATTAAAGTAGCCAACATGTTTACTTAAGTAGCTCTATGTGTGCCAAATTTTATCAAAACCCATTGTCTAGTACTCCAGTACACTATTCCCAATGACAAGGTCAAATACATACATTCACTCACACAAGCACACCCAGTCTCAGAACGAATCTTCGTGACTCACACAAAGATTTGTCCCATGTGAGGATCGAATCCACAACACCAGTGCATTGGAGAGCGGCGAGTCGACCGCTTAAACCACTTCACCACATGTGCAGACAAAGTAAATATAAACGTAAAGAGAAACAAACATCCGTCCAACAAATTCACAAACTTTTAAATTTAGTAGGATGTATCTGACTAATGTAATAGTAGCAAAGTATTATATAAATAAAGTATGTCTTTTGACTCCACCAGACTCAAAGGCTTACATCTCACCGGATGTAAATGTCTTGAGTAGTGAGAAGGCTGTCACGCCGGAAGAGGCTTCAGGCTGTATAGCTATTGTCAGACATTGTGACAGGTCATACCGATAGAAGGTAAGTCTGGAACATGTCTGCATGGGGACTTTTAGTAAATACTCGATTTAAATGTTGCATCAAAATGTCTGTAGCCTAAATGCACTTCTCGTTGCTTTTACTGTTGTGTAGATTGTGAATTTTATTCCATAGACAAAGTAAAGTATAACAATGAATTGCTTTCAGGTTGGTTTATCATTTCAAAATACAGACAAAAAGAAGTTAAATATTCACATATTGGCTGCACATACAGCCGTTGAAATTTGTATTGAAATATTTATATTGCATGACATAATATAATTAAAGCATTGGCAATAATGAATCGACATGTAATAATTAGTGTCCATTGTCACTAATTGAATTTATATTAATACAACGTGACTTGACAACTCTTATCGTATTGCGGCCAAACGACTGGTACTTATTAGCGTAAAAGCACATAATTCAAAACATCATTGTTAGCCTTCACTATAATATTATAAATGCGAAAGAAATTTGGCTGTATGTCTGGATTAAACGCTTCCACGGCTAATCTACTGAACTAATCTTGATACAAAATAGAATGGAGATAGTTGAACATTTGAAAAAAGACATAAGCAACTTATTATTAGCATATCTAAATATTAAGCGAGTGAAACCGCGAGCGGTAGCTGTATTATTATTATGTCTCTATAAATAGGCGCATATAATACACCATCAACAATTTTACCTAGTAAGTATCACTCAACTTGTTTCACGTGTATATTCCTTTGATGTCTACCTAGTACACAGACTGCAGCTTTGGGCTCAATACTAAACATAAAGCCACGCAAAAGAGCCATTCTATCGCCGCTCTCGCACAAGTCCACATAAGCCGTGCTTTCGGCCTCACGCCGGAATGAGGGCTTAAAACCAAATTAGCAGTGCAAGTGTAACACCAACACTACTTTGTAGTGCTGCCCAGAGAGTCTGGCTTCACTATTGCTGCCAGGAATAGAGTAGTGGCTCCCGGATTAATTTGACTGTATTATGTGGTTCGGTGGGGGTAGGAACTGTTGCTGAGCCTTATTAAGTCTAATTGAGTTTTGGTGATATAATACTGTATTGAAATTACGTTGATAAACGCAGAGGTTAATAATATGAAAGTAGAATTTTGGTGAAATTCTGCTCTACAAAATAATACTGTATTGAAATTACGTTGATAAACGCAGAGGTGAATATGAAAGACGTGGTTTTACTTGCGTCAGACATTACTCGGCTCGAATCCCGTTTTGTAGCGTGAGTGTGAAAATATGCACAGCGCCAGCTATTTGTTTTTTACGTATACTTACTACTAACTTGAACTAAGACGGGAATATGTTTTTGTTAAAATTAATTTCATTTTTAAAGTTATAAAGCACGAAATTTTGTATTACGCGCTACATCATATAAAGAACCTACATGCAAAGATTTAGGTATCTAGTCCCAGCAGTTTAGGCTTTACGTTAATTAATCAGTCAGTCAGGTGAACAACTCTATATGTATAGATAAAACGATATTGGTCATATCAAACAGGGTAAATGCAACATAATAGAGATATTTGCCCCGCCCCTGGCTTCTCCCGACATGACCTTATATTCCTTGCTTATATTCTTAAACCCCCTAGACCCCGTCCTAAGATTTTGCACAGGCGTTGCTTTAGTAGAATGGATAGTAACAAACTCCGTGTGGATGCCGGGCAACTTGACTGGGAGCCTCTGACAGTAGCCACCACAGTCGATAGTAAAGTTGCTATTTTGCACAGCTTAATTATTGACCTTTACGACAAGCATGCTCCTGTCAGAAAAGTCAAAATCAAGCGTCTACCTGCCCCGTGGATGACAAGGGGTGTTCGGATGGCGATGAGACGCAGAGACCGTGCTTTTCGCAAGTTTAAAAGGGATCGATGTGACGAGAACTGGAATTTATTCAAGTCTGCAAGAAATCGGTGTACTCAGATGATTCGTAACGCTAAACGCCGCCATATTCTGGATAACATTAACTCTGCTGCTTCTGCTGCTGATACCTGGAGGTTTCTCAGAACGCTTGGTATCGGCAAGCAACGTCACACGGATTTTCAGGCGACAATTAGTTTGGATGATATCAACAAACATTTCTCCTCTTCGTACCAGCTGGATCACCAAACTAGGCGTCGCACTGTGGATTTTTTAGATAATTTACCACATCCTAATATAGATTCATTTAATTTTTCTCCAGTGTTGCATGATGAGGTCAAAAAGATAATTCTATCCATTAAGTCCAATGCTGTCGGATGTGACGGTATAAGCAGGCAGATGATCACCACTATATTGGATGAACTTCTGTTTGGTATCTGTCACATCATTAATTATTCCCTTTATTCTGGTACTTATCCTTCCCTCTGGCGTAAAGCCTTTGTCATCCCACTACCAAAAATTAACAATCCTACCCATCCCAGCCATTTCCGACCAATTTCCATTCTTCCTTTCCTCTCGAAAGTGCTCGAGGCCTGCGTCCACAAGAAGCTATCACAATTTGTCCGCAAGAATAATCTTTTGAGCGCTCTGCAGTCTGGATTCAGGCCCGGGCACAGTACGACTTCCGCTCTCCTTAAAGTAACTGGCGATGTGAGGGCGGGAATGGAGGACACTAAAGTCACTGTCTTGGCTTTGGTGGACTTCTCGAACGCCTTCAATAACGTCAGTTACGATATCCTTATTTCAATCCTGTCCCATCTTATGGTCTCTCATGATACACTGGAATGGTTCTCAACATATCTTCAGGGGCGTCAGCAAATGGTTTGCATCGATGAGCGTTCATCGACTTGGTGTAGACTTGATGCTGGCGTTCCTCAAGGTGGCATACTCTCTCCTTTACTCTTTTCTATCTTTATTAATTTCTTAACATATAAATTTCAATGTGCGTATCATCTGTATGCCGATGACTTGCAGCTCTACTGCCAGGCCAAGGTTTAAGATATTTTGGAAGCAATCTCTGACTTAAATCATAACTTAGACATTTTACTGCAATGGTCAAAAGAATTTGGATTAACAGTCAACCCGAACAAATGTCAGGCGATTGTGATAGGCAGTAATCGCACGATGAGCAGGTTGGATACAGTTGGGTTGCCACCGGTCTTATTTAATGGAACAATAATCCCTTTCTGCCCTTCTGTCAAAAACCTTGGCCTGCACATCGATTCCACACTGAATTGGCAAGCTCACGTCACTATCGTTAGCCAAAGAGTTACGGGATCTCTTCGCGCTCTTTATCGCCTAAAGAATTTTCTCCCTTCAAATACTAAGGTAATGCTTGTGCAAACTCTTATCTTTCCCACAATCGACTATGGTGATGTATGCTATTTTGACCTGAATGCAGATTTCCTCAACAAATATGACCGACTTCTAAATAACTGCATTCGATTCATTTTCAACCTTAGAAAATATGACCATGTCTCATCGTATCGCTTAAAATTAAAATGGTTGCCTATACGACAACGTCGTAATCAGCGCGCACTAACTACACTTTTTTCTATTCTAAATTCCCCATCACCTCCTTCTTACCTGACACCATATTTCCAATATCTCTGCTCCAACCATGACAGAAACTTACGTTCTTCAAACAATCTTCTCCTCCTCTGTCCCTCTCACACTTCTGGATTTCTCAGCTCCTCTTTCTTTGTCCAGTCTGTCCTTTTATGGAATGCGCTACCTCTTGAAATCAGGATGTCCACAAACCGTTATGCGTTCAAGGTTAAGGTCCGTGATCTGCTATTTGACGAATTTGCGGAATCATCTCATCATTGTTAGTATTATATGTAATATGTATAAGTATAATATATTGTATATGTATATTAGGTATTTCAATTATGTATATATTAGATATGTTTATGTATTATTTATATTTTCATATATTATATATTGTTATTTGTGTAATTATATGTATGTGTTAAGTACTCAACAATATTTTATTATTTTATTCATCTCCTAATTAAAACTTCCTTTTTGCACCTACTACCCCACTCACAGCATCACCCAAAGGTTGACTGGTAGAGAATGCCTATGGCATTAAGTCCGCCTATGTGCGATATTGTACATGAAGTTTTAAAATAAAATAAAAATAAATAAATAAATATTATTGAAACTAATAGTCAGTTCGTTTCCATCGGTCAGAATGCTATACAATAAACAAAACACGGATTCGTATAAATTTATCATTGAGATCATTCAATTTTGTTCCTGAAACGTGACATTTTTTGGTAGATACCAACCATGTCTAGAATCGGTGGTTGCAAAAAAATTCACTTTGTCGCATCCAACCTGTATTAAATAGATATATTATTATGCACCTTGTATAACATAAATATTATTTTTTACTTCTATACTATCTTTTTACTCTTAATATAGTGAGGCAAAAACTGACGAATATCCGTGTTCACACTATAACAATGCACCCAATGACAATACCCGGTTTGAGCAAACATATTGCAGACAAATGGAAACTTAATACTATGGGCTTTTGTGTTAAGGTGCTAGAGAACTGGATGATTTAGAACTATTAAAGAACAAACTGTCACTCGGAATGACACACATGCAAGAACTCGAAAGAAATTGAATTCAATGCTTTAACATAGCATTATATAACATTACGCCTATATTACCTAGAAGGATATGGTAAAGGTGTACAACACCCACATTTCATCTGTTATGTTTAGGTCCCATGGGAAAGGGGTTGAGCTTATCGCCATCCACTGTGGACAATTCCAACTCCGTGCTGCTTTGTTGTTTTTAATACAAAATACTACAATATTCCTTACACATTTACCTCAACATTTAATCCAAACAAGCGGTTAATAGTAGGTATGCCTATAATAATACTCTAACGAGAGTATAGTTAGAGAAATGTTCAGTGATCGAGTATACGACATGCGCGGTTCGACCCGTATATAAGTAATGGCAGGCAGGTGCTCGCAATGTTATCGGAAGTGCCCAACACCATATTGTGAGAATTATTCTTTTTTATACGACTACCTCTTTTTTCCTTTTCTAAGTGGGTATTTTATCGTTGGTATTGGCATGACCTATCTTTATTGTGTTTTTATGACGTTTCAGTAAAAAATCTTGTAAACAAAAAATAAAAACGTACGAAAGGTTATTGTAGAGTTTTTAACATAAATGTTTTTGACTGTATTGGATTACGCGGCCACTCGCTATCAACTCGTTGAAGTCAGAAAAGACAGCAAAAATAATGAAAATATGTGCCATTTTAATATTTTTATTTACTTTTTAATCTTTTGTAGCAAATGTGTTTTTTTTACTTTTTCGCTTGTAGGATTAAGACCTATTATTACACGATGCATGTTTTGCAATCCAATTTGAATTCTTATTTTTCAACACAATAATACAAAATACAAATGGAAAATAACACCGAAATTATAAAATTTTAATGTAAAATAAACAGTACTGTATTGACTTTCAGAAAATCGCTGTTTCCTTGAAAAACATAAACATAAAATTAAATATACTATCATACAAAAAAAAATGTTCTTTAAAAGTGTAAGTAACTACTTTTAAAAGAAAATACCCAAAATTTCGTATTCAGTTTTGGGGCACCGCTTCTGGAGTACTAGTCTTTGGAAGTTGCAAATGTATACTTCGTTAGAACAGATATTGTATAAATTATTGGAAAAGATGATGCACATGAGTTTCTCACTAGCTCTTCTCATGATGCAATACCCATCGGAGCTGGTACTTGGGTTTGAATTAAAATCAAATCTCTAAGTTGAATTAAAGATAATCTTAGTTCCGGTGACCAAAATCAATTTCATGCAATAAGTATTATAATTTAAGTAGTTAAGATTTATTTAAATTTGAAATCATTATTATTTTGTATTTTAATGTTTGTTTTGACGTGTTCGTGCCCTTTGGGCCCATGGAAACAAATTATTTGATTTCTGATTTCGGCCTATATTACCTAGAAAGCTGAGACAGAGGTCTACATCATTTTTGGGTCCTATGTGAGCCAATCGCCATCCACCGGGCACAATCCCAACTCCGTGCAGCAGTCTTATTACGCTAACCACTAGATCAACGAGACAGTTTTCACATTTTACTGTAAATTGCTGTAAATTAATTGCTATGAAGTGTTTTGCCGGCGTACCGTTCCTCGTTACGGACCCTGATTAAATGTTAATTATTTTACCAGTAAAAACTTTTATAGATAAATACGGAATAATTGGTTTTACTTAATTATCGCGTTTAATTACCTTAAGTTGGTCGTTCATATAAAAAGTGGGTGTGAGAGTGAGTTCAAAATCTTGTTTTATTTTTGAGTTTTGTTAAAATGTCTCAGAATTTGGTACTTAAAGGTAACTAGCTAAATACTTTGTCTAATGGGTCATGAACGTGTTGGTATGTAGTACATAAAGCTGTATAACCTTTTTATTATAAGTTTTAATACTAGTTGACCTGCCCCGTCGTCCGCCCAATTTAATATGACCCGCGCATTCGGAATCACCTCTTGAGGCCGGGGTTCGATTTGATTTGACGTTTGTCCATACCTTAAATACTTAAATCCTCTTCAAGGTAACATTACAAATATTATATTGTCAAAAGCGCTAAAGTTGCATTAGGAAATCATTAGAAATTATATATAGTGGTAACGATTTTGTTAATTTTTAAAATGTCCGTGTAAATTTCTATTTTTTTTATCATAAAAACCTTCTACTAACAAACAACCAAAAAAGATTTAACCAATCGGTCCAGTCGTTCACGCGTAATGTCGTGACCAGGTAATTAAAGGTATTAATACATTTTGTAATAAAAATAGGAAGCTTTTAGCTAACTCTTAGTACTTTTTATTTTTAGTCAGTACGAGAGCGCCATTAGTTGGTTTAGTAGCAAATAAACTAAGCAATGTGTTTGCTTATTTACACTCTACGCTGAGTCCAATTTCTCGACCTGGATAAAAGACACGCGCATACGGTAGGAAAAGAGCCTAAAGATAAAATATTGACAACTTCCAAGTATTACAATTTAACCGAGTCAGAATTGTTTTGTTCTTCACCAGTCGTGTCTCGAAGAAGAATGAACTTTATTTATCCACAGGCTAATATTTCCCTTCGAATTAATGATGGAAAACTTGAAAACAGATAGTTGTGATGAATACAAGTAAACTCATAACCAATTGACAAAATCCATTAAGTATTTTTAACCTTTACTATAATAACTGAAACGTTTTTAACAAAAAAAGCGTGCAGAGCAATAAACCTATTTTTTTATAGCGTTTTGGTAAAACGGTAGAGTAGGTAGGTATATAAATTTCAACAAAACCACAGATTTATATGAACGTAATTAATTATATGAAAAGATACATTATCGAATAAATATTAACATAATGTTCATACGAACGATGAATCAATTTTGCCGGATTTTACTCATATATAATTATATCACATCACTGACAGTTTTATTAAAATGTTTTTCATAAAATAATTATTTAGTCCGCTAAATTCGATTGCAGTTGCAATTCTTTATTTTGTTGGATGAATCGTTACAATATCACGTTATCTATCATAGAGTTTTATATTCAGGAAATTATTCTAGATTTAACTAAAATGTTTGTTCAGTTGTTTCCGATAAAAAGTTCAATTTACATTTCAAAATTTGTTTAAAAGTTTTTTTTGTGGTACAGTAGTGTATTTTGAAGTTATCAGTCATCAGCATTTTTTTTAATACCTTCATAATAAAATTAATCCATAAGACCGGTTTTATCTCTAGCTCTCAGTCTAAGAGTAGTGCATCCAGTAATCGGTTTACTCGGACCCGAGGCGTCTCGTCTCGATGAAATAGATTTACTCGCCTCATTTTGCACGACACAACGCGATTCTATTTGAAAAAACTTGTTCGTGTAACTTGTGAATTACATTTGTAGTTCCAAGGCGTGGATTTGTGGTTCAAGCTTTATATATTGTTGGTAGAATGAATTTTAAAATTCGTTAGTTCTGAATGTAAATAGCACGTGAATGAAACCTATTACTTTTTACATAACAACAATAAATTGATGAAAGCGCTTTACTCATGGCAGTTATAACGTAAAGATGTGGGATAGAACACGATACATCTTATTACATCACTCCATAGAAATCGTCAAGTTGTATAGTAAATATAATAGCTGTCGTGTGATCTTTTGGAAGTTAACAAAGTGAAGCATTCTAATAAAAAATCCACCTTAAAAGTTATTTTGGAAAGACATTTCGAAACATCAAAGTCTAAAATCGTTTACCTACAACAAATTTAACATTTATTTTAGAAAAGTGAAAGGTGACAAGTTTAAACCAACTAATTAAATACCTTATCAAAAGTGACATTTTCGAAAAAAACGACTGTCAAAATAAATGGGTCATGAATCTATTGGTCTGAGAGTACAATGTGCACGTTACCCCGTTACATTGCGTTATCTTTTTACAGGTTCATTTTCACCAAAGGCTGGACTTCGATTTTTTTAAGTCGCATGAACCAGTACAAATTGCAGGCGAACAGCCCTTTGTACAAAATTTGCTTCTTTTGACGTGAACTTGTACCGGAGCTGGTCCAATACTGCCAATCACTGCACGCTTGATTGGGCCTTTTTGGACAAATTTTGCAATGGTAATTTTTGTTCGGTCGTAGCATGTAAAAGGTGTTCTTTTTACGTTAAGAATTAACAATGTGGTGTGATTTATTTCAAGAGAAAAATAATGTTTTGGCAAACAAACATCCTGTTTTCTTGTTTATTATTACACGTTACCCCAAATTAATATTAGCAAAAATATTTGATCTACAATTAATCAAAATACCTCATCTTTATTAAAATGTAAAACTTAATATATAATTATAAAAAATACGGAAGCATGCGAGCACCTTGAACATTAATCCAGGTCAAAGATACAAAATGCATTGACCAAATATTCATAACATGAAATCATCATGAATCATCATTTTTATATCGTTACTAATACTAGCTTTTGTCTTTTCTATGCTATTTTCTACAAAAAACAAATATGATAGGTAGCCTCTACTTATCAAAATTGACTATCCGAGGACTAACATTAAGATCACAAGATAGTTTTTTTGCGTTTTTGTCATATTTTTGTAGCAGGAAGCAGGACAAAGACGCCAAAAGTCTTTGAGGAGTCAAACTATGCATCACTTTTTTTGATTATAAAGGCCCTTTTACACGATTCAAGTTGCTTTGTTTATCCGACTGACAAAAAACAATAAGTCACTTAAAACTCAAGGTCACCAGACATGTTGTGACAGAACACATGTAGGTGACACAGTGACACCGCACACCATGACAAATGGTTAAATGACACCCCATGTTAAAAAGGGTGGCTTCTACTCATTTATTATGTTAATATTTGGAAGCGAGGGTGACGGTGAAGACCGTTTGGTAATGACCTTGAGATTTGTATTAATTATATTCATTAGTTTCATTTGCAGCTATTTTGACGATATTGAACTTCAAAAGTAAGTTTTGATTTATGTTTTGAATGTTAATTTGTGTTTTTGTATGACAGTGTGAATAGCGTATGTATCAAAATGTCCCAATTACAGAATGCCTCGCTTTGCCTCGTTGAACGGTTCTCTATTGTATCGCATAATTTTATTCGGTATAATTTAAATTCGCATACCTTGATTTGGCATAATGATAGTTACGCATAATATTTATATTTTAAATTATTATGGCCCAAGGGCTACCCCCGCTGCATTCTACCCTATTATTACACTATTTATATGATAGCCATTTCAAATTTATTTTTTTCTTTATGCCTAATAAGTAGTATATGATAGTAGTATATGGTAGTAGTACATGGTAGTAGTATATGGTAGCAGTACATGGTAGTAGTACATGGTAAAAGTACATTGCGAATCACACCAAGATTTGTCCCATGTGGGATCGAACCCACAACACCAGTGTAGTGGAGAGCGGCGAGGTGACCTCTTAAACCACTACACCACACGTACAGAAAAATGATAGTTATGCCAGGTGAAGTAGTATGCTAAAAGACAATTATGCCAAAGGACTATCATGCGAAATGACTATTGTGCGAAAAAAAATGTTGCGGCACGTGTTATGCTTAACTATATTATGCGAAATAATATTATGCGAAATAATGGTATAATGTATAGCATATGCGACCTTTTACCGGAAGGTCTTGGATTTGATTACAGAGTCGGGCAAAAGTGTTATTAGGGATTTTTCCATCAGAAAATTCTTAGTAGTAGCATGTAGTTGGAATTGTGGCCTGGAACAAAGAACAGGTATGTGGGTGTGTGGGACAATGAAGTGTGGGTGTCAAACACCTCTTATTTGTGTTTCTGGGTAAAACAGGCGGGATGTTGTGTAATTATAGAACGAGTACGTTGTAATCGATCGTCAAGAGTACGTGGGCAGTGAACTTGACATTTACTAAGCTCATAGTAAATATTATGTTAGAGTCATAATGTTTGTGAGGCTATTTGTGATAATATGACACATGATTTGATAGGCAACCTTCAAATTATGTGTGTCATATTATCACAAATAGCGTGCGATATATGAAAAATAAAAGCAGAAATTATATTATATCAGTCTTGGTCAACTGTAAGCTGTTACGACATTAGCTGTTTTAACTTCTAATTGATTATTTTTATAGCATTTAGCTATGCTTAGCAAATTATACTAAGAAACAGTTGAAAAAAATACGGTACGGGCAGGATTTGAACTTGCGATCTTCTGCACACCGAGCAGTCGCTTTAATCAACCAGCTACAATCGCCTCTTGCCAGGAACCTAAATTTCTTAACTGTATGTTACGTCATATCGTGACGTCACGTTTATCCATTTGTCCCTATCGTAATTAGGATACTTTTAGTAGGGCTGGTTCTTTAAAGAACTGCCCGGTGTGCAGAAGGTCGCAGGCTCAAATCCTGCCGGTCCCATATTTTTCAACTGTTTCTTAGTATAACAAACAACCCGTCTAATACCAGCATTTTAGATATCATTCGTTATAAGTTTTATTGTTTTAAAATAAATAAACCTTACATATTCGTAAGACCATGATCACTTATTATATCATACCTAACTTAATTCACTTGTAACTTAGTAGAACAAGTAAGTATTAAGCAACTAAAAGTTACTAAGTAAAACACTGTTCGCTGAAGTTGGCCGCCTCTGTATTACTTGCCTATAAATAAATTAATAGCCTATTGGCCTTAATCGAGTTTTGAAAAGTGGGTTACATCTTTCACGATCAATTTGTTTTTCAGTGTAGTTAGCCAGGTGAAAGATGGTACAATTCTCATAAAAGAAATAAAAAGAAAAAGTAGCGTTCTTGGAAAATGCCGCAGCAGATGCTTAAGCAAGTGCTAAGGATAAAGGAAGAAAGTGTTGTTTAAACTGCATTATGACTAGCCCTGGGCTAGACCTAGGATATAATAGATTTGTTAGTAAATAAAATAGTTATCAACTTATAAGAACATTGATAACATCTTAGGCTGAGGCTGTTATTTATAGAGAATACTTAGACTTAATTAGCAAAGACTGGGCCTCTGCCCAGTCTTTGCTAATTAAGTCTAAGTATTCTTGCATTTTCAAAGTATTTTGCATTTTTATTTTTGTCACTAATACTAACTCTCTAGTTAGTATTAGTGACAAAAATAAAAATGCAATTTATTGTTCAAGGTAAGTCAAAGTAGTGTACATCAGCTGAATATTAAGCAGATCTTTTTTAAATTAAATCGACGCCCACACTACGAATAACTCCTGTGTCGCGGGAGTATTTACAAACATTCATTGCACACACACAGGGCCAGAACTAATGTTTGCGGATCACACAAAGATTTATCCCGTGTGGGGATCAATCCAGCGCAGTTGAAAGCGGTCGCGGTGACCGTTTGAGCCACTGCGCCAACCGTGCGTTTAAAGACTGTGCTTGCCATTAACCAAATCCATTGCTACATTTATACTTTGTGTAAAAAACGTATTTTAAAAATAAAATATACCAAGACTGTCAACTGTTAAAATATTAAAACAAAATCTTTTGACGAACTCGTAATAACAAGATATATATATTTATAACTTTATAATAATTAAGTTTATCATTCAACAAATTTAAAATTTATAATATTCAAATAACTTAACATACTTGACATTTAGTAGCGGAATCATTTATGATAATTCTCATAAACACGGCACACAAAAAATATAAGCCTTTTGTCCTAAATGTCACTGGATTTATAGATATAATTCGCTAGGCAAATAATTTGTAACTCATTCTCAGACCCCGGCAGCCTGTAAAATTAGTATCGGCTAAAAATAAATGAAATATAGGTAAAATCAGTCGATACCAACATTTCTTCAAATTTTTTTCGCATGGCCCGACACGCACTTGGCCGGTTTTATCCCGCTGCTAGATATAGATCTCTCCCTTACTACACTAGTTAACATAAGTTAAAACGTGGTTGGAAATATTGCTTGGATAATACATTTCATTTCCTCCAAATTCTTTCGGATGTAAGCAACAAATAAAAAACATGAAACATGAAATCTATTATACTTGAAGTAATCTTTCAACATTTATGTAACGGTGCAAAAGTATGATTCTATTTGTTTAGAAATCAGCATACAGTTTGCAGCAAACAATTCGCTAAGTGACGTCTCGTCTCGTACTTCGTCTTTTATCTACTTAACATTAAACATTCTAAGAAGTATGCCTACGAATAAAAATAAAACGGATCTCTAAATAAGTAAGAGCGGTTTGTCCAAATATCTTCAAAAGCATGATATCACTGTAAAGTACTTTGAACCATATCATTTAAGCGGACCGCATACTGACTTCCAAAACAAAAACAAGGCAAAATTTAGCTTGCCTTTTCCTATTAACTTTGCGGTTGCCTTAAAATAATTATAACAATAACATAACTATGGCTTTGGCCGAAGAGAAAGTGGCTGTGTTATGTCATTTTATAAAATCTGAAATTTGCCCTTTTTGTTAAAACGATCGTCAAATATGGAATTTGGATCGCAGTGGCTTAGGTAAATATTAAAATTATCGTTTTAACCTCTATTAGAATCACAAACAGGTGTATGTACTTTCAGATTATATGAAATATTAACATTTAATTTCAAGTTAAAAATAACTTCATACAATATTATTCGGATTATAAACGTCATATCAAAGTGGGTGCCATACGTAATTTAAATATTTTCAATTTTACTTTTTTAAATTACATAAATAATGTATATAATATTTGTGGTACAATCGGAATATATTTGAAGTACATAGTTTGATTTTTTGATATGTGGGTACCAGCTTAAAATAATTATTTGACCAAGGAGGATACTAAATTCATCAAGAAAGGGAATTTAATAAAATTTTCGAGATAAATAAATATAGCCAATGTTTTTTTACACATTTTTTGAAATGTAAACACCCCCAATAATCTCCTCCTATCAATTATACACAGTAATAAATAGATGCGATACGATAGTCACTAGTGCGTGGTCAGCCTATAACAATCGACATAAAGAAGTGTTTTGTGAATGACTGTACACAGTGCTCGTGACCTTGACACTTGAAACTTTATTTCATCTTTTTTTGTAAGAATACTATTAATATTATTTTTACTACCTCACGAAATAGATCGAGTACCACATCCGGCAATGTTGTTTGTATTGCCAATTTGTGTTTTAGTTATGGTACTGGTGGTTTGCATATCTAGGATTTAACACTGAATTAATACCCATTATAACTTTTTAATCCGACATAATTATTACGTCATCTGTGCAAAATAACATCAAATTCAACCCGGAGGTTTTTGCAAACGAGTAACAAACATCCATCTTTACAAACATAATAGTAGTAGTTAAATAATTTTGTTAACACTTTTGTACATTTGACTTAAAAAATCTTAAAAATCTTAAATATTCAATCTTATTTTTTGTGCTATATGATATACGAGTATATAAAAAAGTCACAGTGTTAGTAATCGAACTTTGAAATTTCTGGACCGATTTGCATGACTTAATTGTATATGTTTAATAACCTAGTCTGAGAACAGGTGGAAAGCTTAAGTCAAAGTCAAATCATTTATTTGCATAAACCCTTGAACACGTCAACAAACATTATAATCACAGGGCAAATAAAAGTAATCTAAAGATAAAATAAAATAAAATTTTACTAATCAAACTAATATGATTTGAATTACCGAAGCTTAGATCAATTTTAATAGAATTGTTTAGGTTCAAATTAAAATCAAACTAAGTACCATGCAGCTCCCATGCGTATGAGTATGTTGCATCATTAAGAAGATCTGGTGAGAAACTCATGAACCTTCTTTTCAAATAATAAGTCATACAATTTTGATTGTTTTTGACAATACTTTACACGCGGGCGGAGCCGTGGGTAAAAGCTAGTTTATTATAATAATTAAAAAAGAAATACCGCAAAGGCGTTATCAGACATAAAATTCAACGATTGCCGTAAATCCACATTTTATTAGCATTGAAATCTCATAAACGTATGATTATGAGTTGTTTATGAGTTCATTGCGTAACTCATATTGGAGTCATGGACAAATTATGGTAAGTCAAGGTTATGATGAGCTTAACTCGTTTTGCCTTAGGCAATGTTATAATTGATAATTGCGTGTTGTTTTGGCAACTTTAGACTTTGGTGCTATTTATAAATAATTATTTGCGTTTAATGGCCTACACTTATGCGGTGATGAAACTGTACATAGATAGAAAACAATAACTTAACTTATTTGAAGTGTAAAAAAAATATTGAATAATTTTGCGTAATTCATTAATATTGACTTAAACAAGTGTTTTGAAAAGTATGGAAACTGAAAATTTAATATCTATTTAAATTACTAAAATTATATGAATTATATTATATTCAAATTAAAAAGACAGATCCTTATTAAGTGAACCATTATCGCCTTTGGACAACGTTTGTAAAATTTCCACGCCACATGTAACTTATATAAAGTGGCTAATCTTCTATATATATAAAAGGCTTTGTCCTGACTGACTTAGTATCAACGCACAGCCTAAACCATAGGTCGTAGCGACTTGAAATTTGGAGGGTGTATTCTTTACAAGATTTTATCGTGCAATAAGAAAGGATTTTTGAAAATTCAGCCTCTACCAGGGTGAAAAGTGGGACGAAAGTTTGTATGGAAAAGCGTTTGTAGTAATTATGAGGCTCGATCAATTTCAAAAATGAAACTTTGTTGAGCAATCGTGTGACAATGAGATGTTGACATGAAGTTTCATAAAAAAGGATTTAATGTCAGTGTAAACTTTTTATTTGTCATTTCGGCCGCTTTAGATATCTAAGAAGTAATTGTTTTGTTTAGTAGAAACCAACTTTAATGTAATGGAAGATGTGTAATGTAAATTATAAAAAAAATATTTAAATAGGGTTAAAACTATCATTTTGATGTGCTATAGTCAGGTGGCAAACATGCCCAAGGTTTAGCTGATGGTAAGTTAGGGCATCAACTGCGCAAATTATACAACATACACTTTTGACGGAAGGACTAATTAATATTAAATATAATCTACAGTAAAGCCCGACACGGGCGTTTATTTAAGTAAACAGGAGGTAGAATCAAAATCCATCGGATCTTGGTATAGTGGTTTCAACTGTTGACGAATTAATAGCCCATATATATAATGATATCCAGAACCTACCAAAAAAACCAATGGAGTGGCTAAATGAGCGTGCGATTTTGACACCAAAAAACGATCAGGCTTCCGTCATTAATGATATTCTGCTAATGTCATTCGAAGGGTCTATACGATAATACCAATACAAATCTGTTGATACTGTAGTACATTCAGATGATGCTACCAGCTATCCTGTAGAGTTCCTGAACACTTTTAATCCACCCGGTCTTCCTCCTCACATACTAAACCTAAAAGTGGGTGCTCCGGTAATGTTATTGCGAAACCTCAATCCTCCCAAACTATGCAATGGGACCAGACTGCAAGTGAAAGCGCTACATAACACGGTGGTAGAGGCCATAATATTTACAGGCTGTGCACGAGGGGAATCAGTGTATATACCACGGATACCACTTATACCGTCTGATTATCCCTTCGAGTTCAAGAGATTGCAGTTCCCCTTTAAGATGTCTTTTGCAATGACTATAAATAAAGCTCAGGGTCATCACTGAAAACAGCAGGTATCGATCTGAGGGGGAACTGCTTCTCACACGGCCAGTTTTATGTCGCCTGCTCAAGAGTAAGTTCGCCTCGAGATCTGGTTTTGTTGGCACCTGAAGGGAAGACTTCGAATATTGTTTACAAAGAAATACTTTAATTGGGTATTTATTTATAATGATAACTCAACTTACGAAAACTTACAATCGCGAGCAAAGCCGCGGGCAAAAGCTAGTATTACTTATATAATTATAATTATGATCATACATAAGACACATGAATGGAAATTACACGTGGTGGAAATGCGAATGTCAAGATGGACAAGACGGGATAAAAGAGGAATGAGTATGTTAAAGGAAGCCTGAAAGTGGCACCAGCGACAGAAAAAATTAAAGGGAATCGTTTATTATGGTATAGACATGACATGTGATGAGAAGAGATGCAAGGCAGGTGACTCAAAGAGTGATCAGTTTAAATGTCGATGGAATGACAGGGAGGGGCAGGCCGAAGAAAAGATGGATGGCATGCGTAAATAAACCGGAATGGCTGACAAAGGAAAATGGTGGCAAAAGAAGTTTTGAACCCCACATAAAATGGTTATGTTACACATTGTTACGACTCAAAAATAAAAATAGAATAATGGATTCAAAATACACCCTTAACCACTTCCAGGGTTCCATTAATAAGAAATATAACCCCAAAAATACCAAAAGTTGCCAAACAACAGAACTCAAAGAGCTGTCACGAAAAGTGCATCAATACTGTCCCGAAGATTAATATTTACGAATCTTTTCTCCCTTACCGTACAAATTCCAACATAATGACAGCTGCCGTTGAAAAATATTTGTTCCCTTCAAAAACAGAGGGACAAAAATAACTTTCCCAAGTAAATAATACATCAAAGGGCTAAGTGATTGATGTAGGGGGTGAAAGAGTGAGAGGGGGTGTGACGTCATTAATCTTTTTGCTAGGGCTTCGCGCGAAGTTTCCATAGGGGCATTGATAGCTCGTTGAAACTCTGCGTCTTGTCGTAATTGTGATCGAAAGTAATTGGGTAATTGGGTGGGTTTTAAATGTTTGGAAATTATTTTGTAGTATTTTGATTCCTCGTATTTAGCGGATAGTTCCAACCTTAAACACATATCTATTTTAGATGTGGATTTGTTATTTTTACTAGTACAAATAAAGAAATACTAAGAAAAAAAATATCACGTTTTTCGAACAAATTGAACATTACAATTATTCTGGGGCCCAAGATAAAGGCCCTGTAGCACATCGCTAATAGACCAGTTTATTTTTTTTTATACAATTTTGACATAATTGTTCTATTTAAAATAAATATTCTTTGTGATGCCAGCAAGGCAGTATTTGAGATTAATTCACAAACAGAACTTCGCTATCTTTTCTAATAAAACGACTGTTGCAAATAAACCACTACAGCACTACGATTTTAAATAATTCACAGCAACATAAGCTAAAAATAATATAAAAACTAACAAATACGAAGTTGAAAATAAAATAAAATTGAATGTTAAATAATTTATGTAAAATGTTCTCTTCACTTTCAAAATGTTCCTTGCATTTTTTATGTTGGTAAATAAAATAACATAGAATTGAATAAACTAACAATGAACTAGGAGTTCTAAGCAAAAACAAATGATGTTTGCTCATAAAACTCTGTTTTATTTGCGAGAGGTGGGTTCGTAAAAGAAAAAAAAAAATGTTGGTGTTTAATTTATTTGATGTGAAATTTTGCTTACTGGCTTTCTGAGATCAATGTTTGTAAAAAGGTTTTAGCAATGTCATTATCTACATTTACTTTAATTTTGATAATTGTTACATAACATAACATAACATAAGGCAGAAGTGTTAAACATCCACACTTCACTAGTTATGTTTCGATCCCATGTGATAGGGGGTGAGCCTATCGCCATCCATCAGACACAAATCATACTCAGTGCTGCTATTTGATAAGTCCCTGACAAAAAATCCCAAATAACAATTTACCTCGACCCGGGCATTTAAGTTTAGACCCCGCGGTGAGAAGAGCATATGCTAACCATTAAAACATTGAGGCAGTTTTCTGATGAACTAACTGATCAAAAATAACTCCATCCTCTTGCAATTTCAATCAAAATCAATAAGAAAGGTCTGGATCGGAGCTGGTACTTCGATTGATTTTAATCTGATTCTAAACTTTTGGATTAAAATTAATCTAAACCCCGGTTATACCAGTCATTGAAATAAGTATTATACAGTTTTACATTTATTTTTTGTTCTTTTTGTATTATTTGTAATATTTTGACGTGTTCAAGCGGCCCCCATGGGGCTTATCCCATTTCAAAGGCCCAAAATAAATGATTTGATATTTGAATATTTTCAGAGTTCTTATTTTATCATTATCATATTAGTAATTCATTTCTAAGTAATTTTGCTCCCTTTTTTGACTTTTTACTATTCAAATAAAACATATCTAACTTCATCATTATTTATTCATTAAGCAAAGAAAACGTCTAAAACAAACAGCCAATGTTTGTAAAACAAAGCGATGACGAATCAAAACGAGTCGTCCAAACAAAGAACGGCCTAAACAAGTAATTTATTTAGGGATGATAAACTTATCAGCCATCGATGGCAAGACAAAGACAAACAGATGTCTCTCAAATAAAAAAAGAACAATGAATTATTACTTTATACTACACGATTCACGATACTGTTTTATTTGGTGCTAGTTTATAATTGAAGCGGCCGTGGCGCAATGGATAAGGCATCGGTCTTACGATCGAGAGGTCGTGGGTTCGAATCCTGGCCATTACACCACGGACGTGAACTTACTCCTAACACAAGCGAATACTAGTAATTTGTATTTGCAAATTACTAGTAAGCTTTTTAAAAAAAAAACAAAAAAAAAAACAATATTAATAATGCTATTTATATTAAAATGCGAAAGCTTTTTGTTTGTAAGGATGTTTTATGTATATTGACTAACCGAATTTTTGTGAATGGATATTGCTGAAACACGTAGTTTATGATCTAAATTAATGTATTCTTTATTTCATTCTTTGAAAACATAGATTAATATTGACCAATAACAGTAATAACACTGCTTTTTTACCCAGAAGGGTATGGCACAAGTGTATTACAGGTCGCGCGATGGTTTAAGATCGCTCGCCGTCGGCGCACACCCGCCCCCCTCACTCCGCACGCCTTCAAATAGACCTTAAAATGGAACACTGCGCATCCCTTTCCACTTTTGCCGAGCGATCATAAACCACCGTGCGACCTGTACCCCGCATTTCACCTGTTATGTTTAGGACCCAAGTGATTGACGTGCGTGCCTATTGCCATCCACCGGGCATAATACCAACTCCGTACTTAATTAATTAATTAATTTTCTGTCGATGATTATCAAATAACCCTTTTACCCGACCCGGACATCGAACCTGAGACCCCGCGGTGAGAGGCTAACCACTAGATACACGAGGCAGCTAACATCTAAAAGTCAGCAGTTATAAATACGAGCGTTTACACAACATCGTTACTATACAACCTTACACTAAATGTTAGGTATAAACCAACCAAAATAGATTTGCCTCCAAATATTTACCTTTGAATTCGGTTGACCTTTGGCCACAAGCGTTGGCCATAAAGTGACACAGCAACAAACAATGACAACGCAGCTAAATCTATTTACCAATCTATACAAGGTGGAATTGAATCGTGCCCATCCTTTTAAGGAAATACACTATACTGATTGTATCGGGCTAATATTATGGAATGTTTATAATATTAAGTGTGAGAGTATCCGCGACAAAAAACGTGTGCGTGAGAAGGCTGAACTTTACTATTTTCATATTATAGTACACAGTAACATACTTCCTTCATATTGGAAAATCGACGAAAACCATTACACGCGTTATTAGTTATTTATTTTAACGTTAATAGACTACATCTTCCTTCCGTGGTTCTGCCTGCATGTTATTGTATATCTTTAGCAACTTATGGATATTTCATTAATGTTAATCATAAACGATGTGATAAAAATATCCTCAAAAGCCAGACACAGAGTTGCACTAAATGACATATTATTATTTTACTTAAATATAATGCCATTGCTACAATTTCCACCCTGTATAATTGAATACCTTTAGCAATGTTACTTTTCTACGAGCTGCTCTTCACTGTAAATACTAAGAATAAGAATCAATTATTTGCTAATTGGGTCTTTATTCTGGGAATTATATTTATAAGACAATAGAGACTGAGTGAAGTTCTTTGTTCTAATATCAGATATCTCATTAGGGTTTTCACTGAACTTTATATTTACCAAGCTATTCAACTTACTAACTATTTCTTTCAACAATATATGGTTTTTTATTTTTATTTTTAAGGAATGAATGCAACATTATAATATAAGACTGTATGTTATAAGACCCCGTTCAAATGCAAGAAGTGCGGCGCGGTTAAATCTTTTACACGAATGTCCATCCAAAGGTTGCCTGGAAGAAATCGCGTTAAGTGATAAGGCCGCTCTTTGTGTATGTTGTTATTTAAACGTTCATACAAAATGTATATCCTATGTTGTATGCACAAATAAAGTTTTATCTATCGATCTATCTATCTATGCTATTTATTATTTCGACTAAAGAGTTACTCTAGCGTGGCCGCTGATTTTTTCAGTGCGACGCCGCACAACGCAGATTTCAGCGGTGTGGCACCACACCGCATACATGTGTGCCGGCCCTAATGTTGGTGTGCCAGTTATTTTAAGATCAACTCCAAGTGCAAGCAACACTACTTGATAAAAAACTCATAGTTTGCATTCTAAATTAAAACATTAACTTACCATTAACAGGTTTTGAAATTGTAAATAAAGGAATAAAGAAAGAAACATATTTATTCTGACAAAAAGAAAAGCAAACAAATATAGGAAAAAATTTACAAAATAATTTGTCAGAAATGGTCACCATCTCAACCTTGCAGCAATGATTTTCTGATGGAGCCAGAGAGAGGACAGAATATGCTTTATTTTATTTATAGAAATGACACACACAAATTGTGGATTGCCCTAAATATACATGCGATATGTGTTTATTCCTCTACTTCAAAGCAGTCCATTAATTCGTACAACGTCTCATTCCAATCGAAAGCTTTTTGTACTCAAATGTTTAGTGGCTCGCTGTGCTTTGTGTACATTGTACTGTACAAAGTGAACAAGTCTGTACAACGATTAATGTCTGTACTGTACACAAAGAGTAAAGAATTTAACAAGTTTATTTTCCTGTGTCTGAAATATTCTAGTTTATTTTGGCGTGGAGTTATTTATAAATAAGGGGTGCTTTGATATTGATGTGGTATCCTAAAATACTAAAAAAGTGAGATTTATTTTGGTCATACTATTTTAAATCCAGGTACGGCAACTTCAAACATTTTTTCTGAAAATTTTGATAACAATTAATTAATCAAATATATAACACTCAGAAAAGACAATAAACGTTGTTTGAGCTTTTTATAAGAAATCTTAAAATAAAAAAAAATAAAATTTTTTACATATTATCAACCTACTGATAACAAAAAGTTGAATAAAACTTTTTCTATTACGACAATGCAGTGATATTTTTTTTTTTTTTAATAATTATCCACTAAATATTTATTTTTAGTACCAAAAAAACATGTAAGTTAATAAGTCCGATGTTTACCGTAAATCTATCAGCACCCACTTTACGTCAGTCAGTAATAATGTTCAACAAATCTTTCACCAAAACCTTACTATAAACATGTTCCAGAAATCAATAAATAGAACTTAACGAACTTGAGGCGTGATCTTGTCGTCCACAGGACGTCGCACAAAATACAACCATATATCTACAGCTAAACCCTTTACAACGCAAACGATTTGAAACTTTATCTCGTCACAATAAGGTTGCAGGAAGTTTTTTCTCGAGTATAAGTCTAAAATGGTTCTGAAAGTCCCTTTATGTCCCGCGAGGCGTAAATTGGGTTCGAGTTGGACCTTTGTGCAAGCGAATTTATAAAATAATAAACTCCCCCGTATTATATGGTTGGTTCATAAACGGTTGATACCGAACACTTGGGATCAAAGGTGTAAGGGAAACTTGGATAATTTTGCAGTTGTGGAACCACTGACCTGTTTACCTGAGAGCTTGAGTTTGTAAGTCAAATTCAATTTGTCAAGTTGTCCTATCGGTTAAATGCCGCACTACGGGGTTAAAAGAGCTGTTTATTTATGTTTTCCAGAAAAGCATTTACTGCGGTAAATTGTACAAATTAGCTCTGAATTCATTCGAATGTTAGTCAAGTTCAGTTTGTTATTAAGTTATTAGTGCTTTAAAAATATGTTAGATTGCCATTTAGTTTTGGCGTAGAATTATATTGTTTAATAAATTGACCATCTTTTAAATAAGATCTTAAAATCAAGAAAAAAATTGTAAAAAAGATATTGTTGACTTTTACGAAATAGAAAAGAACATGGTAAATGAAATTCCAAAAATTTGTAACTTATGTGTTTAAAAAAACCTTATTTTATAACTCACGCTAACGTTAATGTCAGAACGATAAGCTCCACACTTTCCCACCTCATAAAATACGCAAATGAGTCCTTTCCTTCAGGCACAGAACAGAATGCTCCAGGTATTTTATATCCCTGGTGCTTATTAATTAGTCAGGCAAGCAATTAACAAGCGTTAGTGAACGCCAGGTTAAATACTTTGTACTATTCCTTAACTATTCTTTTATTTCGTGTTCGTCCTTTTCTTTTAACTTTATCCTTTTTCTATTATTATTTTAGAGGCTAGCAATGCTACTTTTGTATTAAAGGGTGAAAAATTGGTTGGCTGTATCTACAAAAGTAATGTTAAACGTAATATCAATAATTTTTTATCTATTTTTCCTTTTTCTTTTAGTGTCATTTAGTGTTTTAGATTTGATTGGTCTGTAAAAATAGGTAAAAACTAAATAATATAAAAGTAAAACCCATATTACGTTAGTACGAAAACACGGCGCTAGGGAGTCTACTCTTATTATATATTGTATAGTATTGAATAAATATTCATTAAATAATTAAATTAAAGATACATTTCTAACTCAATACTAACTTGACTTCAAAATATCCTACAACAAAGACAAATAGTCTTGCCAACAGCAAGTTATCTCAGAATATAATTGCGTAGGATGCCAGACAAAAAACCAAAATTATTTCTGTTAACTTAGGATTTCTAGATCCTGTTATTTCATACTAATAAATAACAAACCAACTGCTACAGACGTGAGTGTTGTCATAATTGTTACAAAACACTCAGCAAATCCATTAAATGATTTTATTTTCTCTTAGCTCCCCAAAAACACTACTCCCGATGGACTTTTTCACGTCATAGCTAAGCCCATAATACTCCATTTGTCATCGCACACACAGAGCTTGGCCCAATACAATCAGATCACGTACTGAGCCTACCACTCCACAAATTGTTTAAGTCAATTTCGATCTAAAACTTCCTTGAGTTTGGCCTTCGCTAATTCTTTTATAGGAAACTAATTGAACATGTTTGAGTGAAAATTGAAGTCGGAAAATGTGGGTTTTCTGGTAATGTAGCTCTTTTAGGGTTCCTTACCCAAAATTGTCTGTCTGTCTGTTTGTCACCAGGCTGTATCTCATGAGCCGATGATATGTATAATAGAATAGAATAGAATAGATGTTTAACTATTGCCGCTAACAAACACTAAAATTTTAATAAAATAAATATTTAAAGGGCTCACATATCAACAAACGTATTTTTTTTTGTTTGTTATTGTCTCGGATATTCACGGCATATTAATATAAAAATAAATAATAAAATTTAAATAAAGTATACATTAAAGTGCGACACGCACTTGGTCCTTATTTGAATTACAGGTTCATTGTGTGAATGTCTCCTTGGTCTAGCGGTAGTATTTGCGACCGTACACCGTGAGATCTCGTGTTCGATGCCCGGTTCAGATCAAACTGTAATTTTTGGAACTTTTCTGTCAGGTTTATTTTAGTAGCAGCTTGGAATCTGGAATTGGGCTCGTTGGATTGCGATAGATGTCCCTTATTACATAGGATCTAAACTGGTGAATAGGAACTGTGAATACACCCCTGCCATACCCTGCTCGGTGATATAGGTGTTATGTAATGTGATCACCATAATTATCAAATAAAACTCAGAAGCAACAGATATCCCAATACAATCAACAAAAGCTGTACAGCACTGCAGGGAATAGGATAAAGGCCGTAAATAGCAGCTAGGCAATATATTACATTGTTTAGCGTCCATTGCGCGCCGGCATCGGCTAATCCCGAAGATTGTGCCATCGACGCTCCAATCTATGCTGTAAATTACTCGCTCACGACAATGGATTGCGATGCCCATGTTTTGTGTTAGATTCATGATGCTATTTTAGGATGTCTTTTTTGGAGCGATTGTGGATATTTAGTAGATGGTGTCTTAATACTGATGGAATAATCTGAAACAATCTACAATGAAACACATTGCTGCTTGTAATGTTCAGTTTTGCCACAGCGTCAGTTAGGCTAACAAGTTATAACCATTAGGATCGAGATTTACGACTTAGGTGGCGCAAAACTTTAGTATTGTAAAGTGTTTTTTAACAAGACCGAAAACATTACACGGCCGGTGTGACACGAAACGGTGTGACCATTTTTAACCGACGTCAAAAAGTAGAACTTATTGACGTCGCTCGGTTAAAAATAGTCACACCGTTTAGCAACGTTAGATAGAGAAAGCTATTGAAACATTTATATTATTATTCTATTTATATAGTCATTATTGGGTTAAACAAATATTAAAATTCGGAAATACACAGATTTTTTTAAATAAAACCTTGCTATGAAACAAAAAGTCAGTTAAATGGTTCTTGAAGTCTGTGCTTATATTTATTTGAATCACAACTCTTGAGCACCGACTTCATGAACTGTTTAAACGACTTTTTGCATTATTTAATGCTTTTACAAGTCTGTGTATCTCTTTGCAAAAATACAAAATATTTATCTCTTTTTAGTGAAATATCGTTACCATGAATCGTTCCCACTTAAGACTGCTTGTCCATGAAATGGATTCAAACACCACAAACTCAGTAACTGCGCCTAACGTTTAACGTTTAACTTATAATTAATAAAGAAATGTAAGTAGCTTTTCGTTTTTATTATTATTTGTTTTAATTTATTTTATTTTTAGATACCTACCTAAGGTACCTTTAAAACTGTATCTACTGTGTCTTCTCACATAAGATAGTACCAGATTTTTAGTTATTGTTTTCTTTTTGCTATCAAAAGAAAACTCCTTATTTTTTCAGCCGAGGGTGGGCACTGGTGACCTGTAACACAGGTTTTTACTTAAAACCTACATCAGGCACCAGTCTCTCACATAAGGTGAAAATAAACAGATGTCTTCAAACTAACCTAATTATAACACCTTTGTGAAGAGATAATAAACAATTTATTATTATTATTATTACTTAATAAAATGATTGTGAAAAAAAAAAAAAAAAAAAAATTAAAAGGGTAGGTACAAAATACGACTTATCCTATGTAGATTTTTTAGGTACTCTTAACTTTTTATATGAATATACTTGATTAATATTCAAATCTCGCCTCATCTGAATATAACTTAAAAGAATAGAGCTTTCGGTCTGAACGCCATTATCTAAAGAATTATCCCCGTACTCCTAATCGTTAAAAAGTTGTAGCTTCCCGCGTCAGCTCAGCAACATGAGATGCTAACTGATAAATGCAAATTTTTAAAGAACTTCAGAAAATCTACAAAAACACTATAAGAACCTTTAAAATTTGGAAGATTCTCTATAAGATCATTTAGTAAGTAAGTACGTTCTTTCGAAAAAATATATTTTTAGAAAATGACATATAAAATAGTTCACAAATGACGGGGAAATGGCTGGACAAACATAAAAAACCGGCCAAGTGCGTGTCGGGCCACGCGCAGTAGGGTTCCATAGAAAAATATTTTTAATTTTACTTTTTAACTAAATGGCGTTCTTCAGAAAGGAAATGTTTGTAGTACACAAAACCAGCTAGCACGTATGACGAGATGTATGAATGTTGAGCAAGCGAAAGAAGTAGGTATGTAAGGAGCGAAGCACATGGCGTTCCATCGTCTCAGCCTACCCCCGTGGGATAAAGGCGTGATTTTATATATGTATTATGTATGTTTATTTATGTTTCAAGAATTTTGAACGAAATATTCTGAGTAACTGCATCTGACATTTCGGACCCCTATTCCTCTTGAACTAATGAAGTGAACTTATCCGCTATAGTTTTCCTTTAAAGTTCATTACATGTACTACCGACACAATTTTTTTCAGATTTTAGGATCCAGTAGTTTAGCTTTTAGAGGGGGGGGGGGACGCCCTACTCGAACAAAAATTTGCTCTTTAAAGTTAATTATCTCGCAAACGGATCCCTAAATCAAAAAACTGTCTTAGCAACCCCTAAACGTTTTTAAAAGTCCTATCTAACAATACCCACACTATGGGGTAGGCGACAAAAAAAAAACATCCCTACTTTACATGTACCTACCTGAGCTACCTGAAAAAAAAATATTTTTCCAAATTTTACTCTACGACTTTTTTTGTTTAGTTAACATACATGTTTATGCAAAATTTCAGTTTTCTAGCACTAACGGTTTTGTCGCTATGCCGTGGACAGACGGACAGACGGACATGGCGAAACTATAAGGGTTCCTTGTAGGTACTACGGAACCCTAATAAAATACGGGTCGAATAAATAACCTCCTCTTTTTTGGGAGTCGTTGAATTAAATTAAATAATGTAGTGTCTACAAATTATGATCTATTTAATTAGTGCGATCTGTTGCTTTGAATGATCCGTGACAAGTTGACAAGCATAATTAATTCCAAATCCTGTTACTATCCCCTCGGGGGTAGTTTAATTTAGTTGTCTTCTACACGCATGGGAGTTCATGACATTAACTATTAGATTACGGATTGGCTGTGAAAAACTAGAATTATCAGCAAATAATCATTATGCCCAGTTTTCATCAAACCGCAGCAGAGAGAAGCTAGCGAAGCGAAGAGGAGGATTAGAATTCGTTATTTGTTCATCGCCTCTCCGCTCCGCTCCGTTTTGGTGGAGAAGCATCAAGTGGAGGGGATAGAAGAGACTTTGGTGGAAATTGGGCCATGAGTAATGAATTTATTTTAACTTCAAATGTTATGTATTTTCTTATTTTATATGAAAAAAGAAAATACTAATAAATTAACAACAATCTTATGCATTGTTTTTTGTATTTATTGGTTTGAGCTACAAGTCGGGTACAATTACTCAGTTGCAGCACTGACTCTGGAAATATTTTCGGTAGATGGCGGATGTTAAACTAAAATTATAATTTTCTTTAATAACATAACATAATATCAAGCCTACGAGTATATTACCCAGAATGCTGTGGCATACATTTCACCTTATATATTTTGGTTCCATAGAATAGGGGGCGAGTCTATCGCCATCCATGGGGCACAATTCCAACTCCTGCTATTAAGAATTTCATGATGGAAAGTTCTAAAATAACACTTTGCCCGACCCGGGACTCGAACCCGAGACCTTGCGGTGATGTATCGCGGATATAAAAATTATACCGCTAGGATCAACGTAGCAGTATATTCAATATAACAGGTATTATACTTTTGTTACATCCTTCTGGGTTAGAGGCGATGTTGTGTTAATATAATACAAACAAAATCCTCCCTTCCCTATATTCCCTCGAAGCCGCGATGTCACTGGTGTGTTTGTCGCCACGACATGGTCTGTCGTGTTTGTGCTATGACACGTCTCACGCGACTGTCACTTATAAACGACTCGCCGCGTCGCTTCGCGTTCCGACGCACTCGAAGATTCGGCACTTCTGCTTCTGAAATAAAGTAAAATATACACGGGCTTTCTTCTTCTTCTCAGTCGTTTTCTTCATTGCTGAAGGTCGTGTCTAGCTATGCTTCTCCACGTATTCCTGTCCTCGGCGGGCTTTAATAAACATTTATTAAATTATATAAATAAACTATATTCATTGTAAATTTTAACGATTGTTAAAATTAACAAAATAAAATGCAACACTGCGAAACAACGTCGCCTCATGCTTGTGTTTGCTGTCGCGACATGCGTTGACATGTTTGCGCTATGAAATGTTCCGTCCCGCATTTTCACCTCTCGCTCCTGTCACCTGCTAACATCACATAGCATCGTATGTCCTTAAGGTTACAGCAAGGAAGAAATGGATAAGGGTTTTAAGATAAACATATTTTTTTTGGTAAATGACTTAAATTATAAAAATGAAATGAAATTTAAAAAAATGTAATCAAAATCACATTAACTGTTTTTCGTACTTTCAATATAGAAAACTTGTTTCTTTTTTTTTTATTTGTCTTATTTTTTGTATAACCTCTACTTATTTAGTGCAATGACATAAGCATAATAAAACCTCTCATTTAGCAGCATTATGTATCTCGTCGACATGTATTGTCATACTGCAAACATGCACAGCACCTGACAATTAAATTATATTTAATATTTTTTTTCCAGAGATGGTAATATTTACAACTTTACGTATTGAAAATTAATAATATACAAGTAAATTAAAAAAAAACAAATACCTATTTACAAATTTACAGGTAAAGTGTCATAGAATTTCTCCGCATCGACCTCAACTGCAGGGAACGTGTTAAGAAGGCTGATGGCATTGCCACATTGAATGGTAATGCTGATTCTTTGAGCCAAATAAAAGCCAGCCTTCTGAAAGTAAAATTATATCAATTTGCATCATCAGAACATAAACATATTAAAATTTCCCATATCACTTGCAGCACGAAAGCGCTGTGTTTGTCGTCGCGAAGCGAGGACATGTTTGCGCTATGACACGTCCCGCGTTGTCGCCCCACGCTGCTGTCAGCTGTCAACGTCACATCGTGTGTCCGACGCACGCAACGATACGGCTCCTGCAGGGGAGAAAGGGAAGGGCTTAAGGATAAACATTGAATATTGGTAAGCTATGTTGAATTATTAAAACAGGGTGAATATTGCCCTATTTTTTTTTAATATGGAACTTGATTTTCTTTTTATTTTTCTGATTACTGTCATAAGTTATTTTATTACCTGATTGAGGCGTGACGTCCTAAAATTGGACATAACGTATGTGGTTACGCAAGCACAAGTGATGTGAAGGTGTGTTTTAGTGAACATGCATTTAATAATCCTGTCAGTTGAAACATATTTTTTGAATTATACATGGTGCGGCGCAGTATCCTCTAGCAGTATTCTTATTCTTGAGAAACCATCAGGTGCTGTGTGGTGAATCATTCAAATAAGTATCTAACCGCGCCGTGCTCTGTAAGATTATAACTTTCTTGCACTAATCAAATTGTAGCTCGTTTAAAGTTTTATATCTTATTAACATGTATTTGTAAGTCAAAATGTACCATTATGTAGCAAGGCATTTTATTAATTTTGTTCTCAGCTTTCATTTGTTTGTTTTTCTGTAGTAATTATAAAAATAAATTTAACATCGTTTGTATTAACTTAAAAATACCATCTATTATGTTAAGAGAAATATTCGAATAGAATAAAATTTTATCATAAAGCGAAATTATTATTTAAAATTAATAATACACCACACTTGAGAATATAATCGCAATCAAAAGCACTACATAACTACTACAGTTACATGTAATTTAAGTATTTTAATTAAGACACGTTAGGTTGATAATAAGAAAATAAAAATAAATTTACAAAATAAATAACGTTACAAATTTTCAGCGAATCTCAAAATTGTGTTGTGAAATATTTATAATTGGAAATGCATTTTATGTAACGTTCACTGATTGAAATGAATAATTCTGTAACAACATTTTTATCTATAAATACAATAAAATGGTAAATTGGCCTGTACATTAATGATATTTAAAGAAATCATACGAAGGTCTTTATAACAGAAGCTGAAGCCAAAACATATTTATTTAGATTTTCGTCTGTCTGTCTGTATATTTGTACCTGCATCACGCAAAAATTACTGCATAGAGTTGGATGCGGTTTTCACAGTTATGTAGCTGGGGTCAATCTGAAATCTGGTATAATAATATGATTATCTTTAAATGATTTGAATTTTGTATTTTATCCCAAAGGAAAAATGAGGGTGTGTAAGTTTATATGGGAGATTTGTCAATTTTAAAGTCCTTACGTGACGTATATGAACTGTAAGAGTTTATTTTGGAATTTTGGGTTGAAAGAGTAAGATAGAATTCCTCAATTTTGTAGGATGTAGCATGTAAAAATCAAACTCCACGCGAACGTAGTCGCGGGCAACAGCTAGTCTATAATACAGTTTTTGATACGTAATAAAATACTCTTTGTTATTTTGATATTCATTTCAGTTTTAAAACTAATTAAATTAAGCATTCACGTGAATATGATAATAATGATGGAGTAACAATATTAAGTATTTATAATTAAATTTCCATTATGTTCATTTCCGTGTTATTATTAACAACACGTTTGTTATTTATTTTTATTGAACATCGCAGCTAATTAAGCTCGTACGTTGTTAACACGATTACATCTGATTCTGTTTTTTTTTTAAATAGCACCGTATTTAAAAATGTACAGTACTTATTTATTTGCAAGCTCTACACGATACAGGTTTATTAAATCATGATACTTACAGTAACACCAATTATCTACTAATTGATTATTTTTATAGCATTTAGCTATGCTTAGCAAATTATACTAAGAAACAGTTGAAAAAATTATGGGACCGGTGGGATTTGAACCTGCGACACACACACCGGGCACTCGATTTCACCAACCAACTACGGTTGCCTCTGCCAGGACCTCAAATTTCTCAACTGTATGTTATACGTGACGTCATTTCATGACGTCACGTTCATCCATTTGCACCTATCTTGAACAATTTCTATTTATGATAAGTCGTTTATGAACACATTTATGATCTGCGTAAGAAATATAGCCAAAATAAATGAATCCCTAATAATCCTGATATTCCGTCCACGGCGGGCATTCGAAACGTAGTAGTTGGCAGTAAAAGGTGTTGTATATTTACAGTGCGTCAGCGCGGACAGCTATTTCCGCAGTGAGCACACAACGCTGATGGAATACAATGTTTGCACTCGCAAGCATTACTGCCAACATAGTGTGCACACGGTAGTGTCAATGTGGATATTATAATCCGGGTAATGAAGACATACAAGGGTACAGAAATCCCCATAAAACTGAAAATAAAAATAAAGAATGTTAAAAATTACCCTTCATAACCGTACTTGGAGAGAATAAAAAAAAACGTGTCACTTAAATTGTTTTCTGTGTTTTCTGCAAAATTGTAACCTTTTATCATAAAATGATGTTAGACAATATTGTAGACCATCCAATTACCTACAAAAACTTACTGCTGCCCGCGTGCAATATGTTTAATTAACTTATTGCTACTCCCGTTGTGATAACCGCGTTATACCTATCTGCTTCACTTCCATGAAGTTAAGCGTGATGATAGATATTTTTGTACATTTCTTACTAATTAGACTACCAAATGCAAAAACAATATAAAAATCCAATCAGTCATCCAAAAACTGTTTCCAAAAATTTGCATTGGGCTAAATTTTAATGTCGGTATGAATATCGGAACACCATCATAAATGTATACTAAAAAGTCCTCATCGATCCTGTGCCCAATTTTTTTTATTTAACGTAACGTTTAATAGGTCAACAAAACCAGTTTTCCCCGTTTGATTAAAATAAAAAATGTGTAAACATCGTATATTTTCAATGTTTAATCTGTTAGGAAAAATAATAAACATTGAATGATCAATGAACACCAATCCACGGCAAAAAATAAAACATAGCATTATTCCATGACCTTTTTTAAGCAAAAAATTATACATTATTACTCAATTACCTTTAAAGAATCTTCTTTATTTAAGCAATCGGAGTGGTGTAAAACAAGTAAACTGGAATTAGCATTCGTAATATCGCTTATGTTTATTTTAATTACCTAAAATATCTATTTAAAATAACAAAACATAATCTAACAATAAAACTTTTTCAGCCGCGAAGCGCCTAATCTCTAATTAACATTAAAATGGTTCTAAAATTTATTTCAGAAAGAAGTTTTGTAAAATGATTATACTTTAATTAGTATAATTATAAATAAGCTTTTTTATGCAAGTAAATTAACAAAACATTCGTTTAATAAAGTCATTTGAAGTTTAATTAAAATATTTATGTTTGATTATGTATTCAAAAATACTGAATCGTACTAATTAAAAGAACATTTTAAGCTGGTATTCTCTGAACATAAACAATAATTAAACTTCTGCACGCTTGACAAGAATTGATAAATATACCATGCTGTATTTACATACAATAAACACTGATTGCGAATTATTCATTGTTAATTGATAAGAATAAATGACATCATGTGTATGCATTTGATCTAAATATTTAAATCGATTTGTGTAAAGTTCAAGAACGTGATTCTATTTAGTAAACAAATATGATGTTATCATTAATTTATTCAGTGCCATTGTCAATGATATCAGTGATATCTCTATTGTTATGAAAAGATCGGTAAATATTTAATGTTTCCGAATCTTTGTATTTTTTTATGAGTAAACTACATAACATAACATCAACCTTAAATTAGCCAAAAGGGTTTGGCAGAGGTGTACAACATCCACACTTCACCTGTTATGTTTTAGGTCCCATGAAATAGAGGGTGAGGCTTACACCATCTAACGGGCACAATTATTTCCAACTCCATCCTGCTATTGCGAATTTCCTGACGGAAAGTTCTCAAATGACACTTTGTCCAACCTGGGAATCGAACCCGAAACCTCGTGGCGAGAGGCGCAAACTCTAAAGACTATCGAGGCAGTCAACAGTAAACTAATCCTTACGAAAGTAATGTCTGTTTGCCTCGAACGCTTTCACGGCTAAACTACTTAACCGATCTTAATTTTCGCAAATTTAAGTTTAATTAGATTCTAATATTTTATTTGTACATTTTGTTGACGTTTTCTAGCACTATGCACTATGTAATAAATAATTTTTGGCTTTTGTCTTTAATGAAATTGGTACAGAGATAGCTTAAGACCAGAGAAAGGACATAGGTAACTTTCTATCGATATACTAGCCACGCGAGCAGATCCGTGCGGTGAAGCTAGTAATGTATATTTTATGACTTATATAGCAAAACTTTTGTTAACGCGCTCAAGTGACGAAGTCCTATCTTTCCACATTAAACCTACATTCATCATGAGAAAATGCTGAAATAAGATTAAATCGAGAGAAAATGTCTTGAAATAACTTACATAAGCTATTAATATCAAAGTTGTCACATGTAGCGATCCAACTACAGTCTATTACATAAACATGTGGATCGTGGATTATCAATAGCCGTAGTTGTCTAACCATCAGAAAGACAATAAAAAAAATACCTTATTTGTTTCAATATCTTGTACATTTCTTTTTAGGGTACATAATATATTTAGATAAGGGCCGGTATTTCAGATTCTGTATTCATTTATAATCCACAACCTCCAGAGTAAACTTGAACACCTGTTGAGATTAAAATACATATTTTACAAGCTATCAAAATACTGTGAATTTATGATCTAGCAGACCTTTGTATATTTTTACGAGAATTAAAAATCTCGTAGAAAATGAATAATGCGTCTTAAACTGTCCCCAAGTCGACACTTTTTATTAAAAGCCTGAACAATATATTAGAAGATTATTCTTTCTCAAATAAAATATGTCGGGGCAAAATGTAATTAAATTAATAAAAGTTGCGACAGTGGTAGTAAGTAGGTCGAGGGCTTAGAAATATACTTTTTAATTACATTTATTTTATTACTATATATTGTAAGTAATTTAGCACCAAACATATTTAAAAAATTAGCGTATAAAAATATATGCGTTTTTCTTAATAATAGCTAAATTACCCTCTAAAATTTTAAAAACATATTTAAATAATTTACTTACATTTCTCTTTAGTAGTTTAGAATCAGATGAAATTAATGTAAGTCAATAACATAAACACAAAATCTGAACTAAATATGTTTTTAATGAAAATACCATTCTTAAACATTTTTAATTCTGAGAAACCAGAGCAAAATTACAAAAACTGCACTAAATGTAAGCAATACTTAAGTAATACTCAACGTCTCACCTGACATGTGTACAACTTAAAAGAAGAATACGAACGAATATTAAACGGCCTTAAAGTGCCTATATTTTAAGAATTATCCCCGTACTCCTAAGCGTTGAGAAGTTGTACATTACAGTATCAGGTCAGCAACATGAAATGCTGACTGCCACATGCAAATATCCGAGATGTTTTAGGTAATATACGAAAAACAGTATAAAAGCCTTTAAAATTTGAGGGTTGTCCTTGATTTCTTTAGAATCCCATCGTGATCGTGATCAGATGAGCATGTTGCCACATGACAAGTATACTCTTTCAGACAAACAAAAACTTTCTCAAATTTGTTTAGGTGTCTGCGAGTCATCGACGAACAACAAAAAAAAATACCATCGAATTTTAAACGTCAATGTTTTAAAGTCGGTTTAAAACCAGTGACTTTAACAATTGTGTAGAAGCCTGCCTATTACCTAGGAGCCACCGTTTCGAGATACAAACACCTACTTTGTATTCTGCTATAAAAATGATAATAATAATATATTATTTCCGTATACGTAACGTTTTTCTCAAGTGTAGGATTTCTGAAACAAGCCTGAGAAGCTGTTTTGTTTTGCAAATGAATGAATTTCAGTACAGATATATTTTCTTAGCAGTTTTTGTAGTTTGTATAGTTATGTTGCCAGAGTCCAGACTGTAAATTGTTAAAAAAATTATTTTTGACGTTGCGTTATAAAAAATATTTATTCATCATCAAATATCATCATATTCATCAAATATTTTAAAGATAAATAAAATGGCATTGACATTAACATTGTTATGCAAATAATGCAATTCCAATATCAAAATTAATTATAGTAGCAAATATAATCAGATCGGAAATTCATTTTAAAAATTATGCATTCAGATTTGCATTTCCTTATTTATTTATACAAATTGTAAATTAGCCGCGCATATGTATTTTATACAATTTTAGCTAAAGACTTAGATTTTTTTACGGCATTTTGAACGAATATTTTGAAATATGCTAGATTTGTAAAGGAACATTCAGAGTTGTTTACTAAATAGCATGAAAATATGCCTAGGAATACTAGAAATCCTTATAGAATTATTTTAGCTAAAATTCCAAGAGCAACCTTATATACCAAGAACAGCTATTTAATGTGTCGGCGTATATATAATGCATTACCTAGTAGCATCAAAAATCTTTCAATGCATTTTTGAGACAACTGCAAGAATGGCTTTTGGCAAAATGTTTTATTCAACCTCTGAGTTGTTTAATTTAATTTTGTTCGCAAAAATGTGTTGAGAACCTTGCTTATTAGTTATAATACCAATATGTTGCCAACACTTAAGGCGAATAAACGATTTCAATTTAATTTTCACCTGAATAAAAAGTTGCTAATATTGTTTTTAAAGCTCGAACTATCTTTATTAACCGACTTCAAAAAAAAAAGGAGGAGGTTCTCAATTCGATTGTATGTTGTTCGCCGATTACTCAAAGACACCTGGACCGATTTGAGAAATTCTTTTTTTGTTTGAAAGGATATACTTGTCATGTGGTCCCAAACAATAATTCTGAATAGATAATATCAATCTTTCTAACAACTATTTTCTGACTGAATATTAGTTCTTAATTATACGATTTACTTGGCACCGACTTCAGAATTATAAAATAATTATTTAATAATGTCTATTTAACTAAATGAAAAAACGTATTATTTTGTGCGAAGTAAATTTATTTTTTGCTTTTTAGTTTACCTACTTTTTGAAGTCGGTTTTTTTTTTCTAAGCAAGTACACTTCTCACAATATTTTATATTTTATAACAGTAATGCGATTTAATTGCGCGCTCACAAATGTCCCTCACATTCCAATCGCACCCTTAAACCCTTTGAACTCGGACACACAATTCTTTGGCCTCACCCTGAATGCACAGGATGCCAACACCGTTTGTCCTAAACGAAAAATCGCAACTATTACAAGATCTTGTAGTGTTTAACAAATACTCTTTGTATGAAATGTATGCTTGTGATCACCCCCACGACACAGGAGTTATCCCTAGTGCAGGCGTTTTTTTAAATGAAATAAAACAAAAGATGTAACCAAAAAAAGCATAGTGTGTACGTGGTTCGACATGTACTTACTATGCTGATTTGGTTACTGTAGCTGCATCGGTTACTTTTACGGCTCACCGGTGAGTATCCGGCTGTAATTGTTAATTAATGAGTTGTTTATTACTTAAAGATTCATAAAATAATTTATTGTTTGTAAAATGTAAGAGTAATAGCTATCTATCATCACAATATTTTATATTTTAAAACTGTAATCAGATTCAATTTCCTTTTCACAAACCCTTCCCTCCCTCACATTCCAATCACACCCTCTGAACTCCGCACCTTACATTGCAGTGACAGATATTTAACTCGTAAACAGTCCTTTGGCCTCACCCTGAATGTGGGCTGCCGACACTGTTTGTCCAAAATGAAAAATCTCATCTATTACAAAATGCGAGTGAGGATTTTACAGGTAGAATTCGTTTTGCATAAGAACAGGTGTAAGTTTAAACACTTGTATTTTGTTTTTCTGGCCAAAGATTGAAATATTAGTTGTCAAGAGAGTGTTCAATTCAATTTATTCTCTGCAAATACAGATCCAAAAGGTGTCAAATTTATGATCAAATTATCTTAGACCGTATTTCGCCGGTAAGCATGCAAATTGTTTGTATCAAATATCTAATATTGTTTAATAGGAACATCATACATAAATATATTTTTGTGGCAGTAACTATTTTATTAATGAGTTAGATAGAAATACATGCAATAGCTTGCATTATATCATATTTTCTCTTAATTAACAGAATTGTTTCCAAACGAAACCAATATAAGCCTTTATGTGGCCGAAAAGGTCAAGGGATAGCCATTTATTAATATTCTATTACAAGATAGAGTACTACGACCAAAATAACACTAAGCTTATTACCTAAAAGGAAATCAGGAAAAGCCTTTTAAATACTCATTAGCTACAATTATTCAAACAAACCGTTTCGTATAATTGAGTCTAATAAAAACACTTGACGGAATTCAGTGAAAAAGATACGTATTTTATTCGCAGCTCAATGGGCGTGTAGGAATGGATGACAGATGAGAGAAATTATACAGAAAAAAACGGTCAGGTGCTGGTGACACGCGACGAGAGGGTTCCGTACAAAAAGTCCAAGTTTTTAGTCTAAAAGACTAAAAACTTTTATACCGCATAGATTTTTGTACTGAGCTTTTCTGTCGTCGAGATTCTTAGCAGAGGCACAAAATCTGATATGATGCCCTGTGCCAATTTCTCATAATATACATATAAACATAATTGGTGCAAATACTCCTCTGCTATACTTATTTGGGTAATACAAGCCTGATTTAATGCTATGTTATGTTCTTTTCTTGACTCGAAAGAAGAAAAGAAAAATGAATTTAAAGGTCAACTTTAGCAATTTCCTTACGGCTATATTGTTTTACAAATTGAAGCGGCCGTGACGCAATGGATAAGGCATCGGTATAACGATAAAGCTACGATAAGCGTAGCTGGCGTAACATGAATACTAGTAATTGGTATCTATAAAATACTAGTAAGATTAAAAAAAAGGGAATATTTATTTTTCTAAAATACTCAGGCAATTATTATACATAATTATTCTAAAATATTACAAGATTAAAAGCTTCCTATTTGACAAACTTAATACTATTAACTTCATTAAGATGTTTGTCGTGTTGGTAATTTAATCAAAGGGGACCACCTCCTTAGTCTCGCGATCATCCTAATTAGATTCCGCAGTTAGCTTTAGAGATCCAAACTTGGAGAAATCTGTGAGTTTCATAATCCACTAAAGTAAATGTAGCAAACATCGTGAGTGCAGGAACACTGGCTCCGATTCTGAACTCTAGTTACATATGAACTAATTTCTAAAGTTTGATATTGTTCGCTAACATGTCATTTAAAGTTATTGAGTTTCAAGATTTGTAGTTGTAATGTAGTTCCGTTTGGCATTTCAACATGGCGTCGGTACTTTTTTGAACATAAATAGAAAACAACACACTTATACACAGAAGGGTGTGGCAGAGGTGAATAACACCCACATTTTACCTGTTATATTTAGGTCTCATGGGATAAGTGGTGAGCCTATCGGCATCCACCAGCCACAATTCTAACTCCGTGCTGCTAGTGTGAATTTCCTGACGGTAAGTTCACAAATAACACTTTGCCTGACCCGGGAATCGAACCCGAGACCTCGCGTTGAGAGGTGCATACGCTAACCACTAGACCATCGAGGTAGTACATTGAAAATAATCTGCCCAAGTTAAAACAATTTCAGGTTACATTTTTGTATCATGATAAAATAATCGATTTATTGTAACTAAAATAAATGTGAAATATATTTATTTTTTTTGCAGCATTATACTTATTATACCTACAAATAGATTTTTTATTCTGACAGAATCTCGTCAAACGCCAACTTATGAAAGAACAAACTTTTTAGTTACAGAACCCTAAAAGCGACAAAAAATGGGATGTCTTGTCATAAGTAGATTAAAATATGCACCCTTGTGTTGTAATATATAGGGTTTTGAGAGCCGGCCCAGTGGCGACGGACGGTGGACTGATTCTGTAACTTTTTGCGACCGGCGCGAGTTGCTACAATGCGACTTCCAAAGTTTTGATTGTGATTGCTTGTTGCGATTTGTTTGGATTTGTTTTATGGCAGTTGTTTATTGGTGCTAATAGGGTTTTGCAACATACAGGTATGAGTTTTAGTTAACTTATACTGGATTAATAAACATTTATTATTAACGAAAATATTTTTAAAGGCATCATCATCATCATTATCAGCCGAGGAACGTCCACTGCAGGACATAGGCCAAAATAAAGGCATAAATACCTTTATATTGCTCGAGGACTCGTGTCTATAAAATATAATTATGTATACAAATCGTGGAAGTTTCAAATCATTAATCTAGGTTTGATTATAAGAAGTTAGGGCAGTTAGGTTCTTCAAAGCGTCAAAAAATAGAATTGAACCCCATTTTGAAAATTGTATAATAATATTTTATTAACCACATAAACCAAAATATTAATTATTGATGTTTAGAATATAACCATAATTAATAAATAAGCTCTCTTGGTAGCTCAATAACTCTTAATGACTAGTGTTGGATCTGATCTCCAAACCGAACTTCCGAAGATTGAATGCGCGCGCAGCGGGCGGCCTAACTGGTAGCGCCCGTGACCGCAGTCGTTATTCGACAACACTTTTTCTCTTCTACGAAAGTGATGCACATTTCTTTGGTCTAGAACTCTAGAATATTTAATTTTTTTTCATCAAGAATAAGAATCAATAATCCTATTATCTAAATTGACAGAAAAGTCTTGCAGTAAGAAACTTCTGTTTTGTTTTAATTAAAGTTTTGCATCTTAATAGCTTAAATAACTGAAAATGTTTTTTTTTATCAGGACGAGGTGTTAATCTAAAGTTGAAAAATATTTTTATAATTAATAGCAACAAAAATAAAAGTACATGTGAATTTCATTGAGTTACTTTTATTTGAATCTATTTTCAACTTCAATCTTCAATATCCATTTAACGAGGAATCTACTCCATAGCCCATCGTATCTGCGTAAGTACCTGCCGTTGGCTAAGTTATGCGGCGCCAATATCCTGCAATTTGGATCGCTTTCGGATATCCACACTTCGAATTCCAACCTTATGAGCAATTAGCTAATCATCAACCCATTAATTAACTTGTGTTTATTTAAGTTTTATAATTATTGTCTGTACCATAATAATAAACCTGAAAATTTATTTAATTTAAGTAGTTTTTTCGTCCCTTCTAATTATTATTTCTGTATTTGGTGGTCTAAATAGAAAGGTTAATAACTCAGAGGAGCGAGGCAATAATGTTTAACATAAATGACACCACGGGGAGATGCTATTCTAATTATATTTTTTCATTCCCTTATCTTTAAAAGTTGCATTTCACAACATGTAACAGAAACAATACCAATTATAATAAAATTTCTACACAATACCATTGAGTTACTACTATTTGCATATATTCTCATCTTCAATCTTCAATGTCCATTTAGCAAGGAATCTACTCCATAGCCCATCGTATCTGCGTAAGTGCCTGCCGTTGGCTAAGTTATGCAGCGCCAATATCCTGCAATTTGGATCGTTTTCGGATATCCACACTTCCAACTCTAGCGTTTATCCGAAGACCTTAATAAGGTCTATGAGCAATCGACTAATGATTAAACTATTCAGGACCTATATAATGTATATTTTTATCTTTAGTAAGGTTTGTTAACATAATTTACATTCCTCTCAAAAATTAATCTTAAATTCCTTACTAATATTGAAAATTAGAAAGTAAATTTGTCAGTCTGTAACGCGTTCACGGCTAAATTACTGAATCAATCTTGATGAAAGCTTGGTACGACGAACGATCAAGACTTGAGGAAGGAGATAGACTACTTCTTATCGACATACCTACCACGCGGGCGGAACCGCCCGCAGAAACTAGTATTATAATTGTATTTCAATCTGCATCAACTGCCTCGATGGTCTAGTGGTTAGCGTATGCGCCTCTCACCGCGAGGTCTTGGGTTCAATTGGAAAGTTAACTTTCCGTCAATAAATTCACAATAGCAGCATGGAGTTGGAATCGTGCCCAGAGGATGGCGTTAGGCTTACCCCCTATCCCATGGGTCTTAATCAAATCAAATGAAATCATTTATTTCCATGGGCCCCAAGGGGCGCTTGAACACGTCAAAACAAACATCAAAACACAAAAAATATAAAATTAAAATAAAACTTAGCTAACTAAATTATAATACTTATTGTAATAAAATAATTTGACACCGGAGCTTAGATTTGAATTAAAATCAATCCAAGTAACAGCTCCGATGGGTATTGCATCATGAGAAGAGTTGGTGAGAAACTCATGTGCACCATCTTTTCAAATAATTCATACAATATTTGTTTGTTTTTGGACAATAATTCTATGTGTAAGTTATAGCAACCAAAACAACATTATATAGCTAAAGATGGTTATAAAGAGAAAATAAACTCAAATATAGAAATGGAATTAAATTAATACTTATAAATAAATCTATAGTATATAAGGTTGCAATATCTTACACTTCAAGCAGAAAATAAAGGAGTAAAAACAATGTGTGTATACTACTGTATATATAAGGGTTTCAGAACAGACAAAAAAAAAATTATATTTATACTAATAACAAACTCTATTTATGACACATAACAGGTAAAGGCATGATAACATAACAGGTAAAATGTGGGTGTTGTAAACCACACAATATAAGCGTGATGTTATGTATAATATAACTCCTATTCTATCAAATATATTTTAGCTTTGACTGTTTGTGCCACAAGATTTCAACTGGCGCAGGACAGTAACGTTTGACACGGTGAAAGCGCTGAACTATTGCTAAACGTATAATACACAATGATAAACGATGGCAATTTAAAATGCGGTTTATGGTAATTGTTTGCAAAGTCAAATTGGTATTTTATGCGGTACTTTGAAATTGTGAATATTTAAAAATTAATCAAATTAAAATATAATTGACACCTTAAAACTACATGCTATTGCTAAAATATTTTTTGATTACGGAATACGCAACCTTTAAGTAAAATTTCCAAACAACGAATTAATCCAATAACATGATGATGTTTTTACATCAATTATAACAATCATAATAGTTTTAATGACCTCGCTATATTAAAATCAATGAGAATTGATTTAACTTAATCATGCTGTTACCGAGGGACGGGTTTTGATGAAATTTAAAACAAAGACAGTTTGAAATTTAGATAAACATAATATATCATTATACTTTCTTAACTTACATATTACGTGGGTGGAATATAAATCCAAACCAAATAAATTTTCTAACTTTTTAAATCACCTGAAATGCAAAGGTTTTCCCAGCAACCAGTAGCAATTGCTGTGACGTAATACAGACGTATGAAAGTGACACAAGCAATAATTAAATCCGGACAAGATACATTGAGGTGGGCTCGCTAAGTGGAGGCTTAGCCCGTCAGATACATCAAACATTTACTGCCACGGGATTATTAACTTTAATAAACAGCTATAGAGCACATAATTGTTTCATGAATGAGGGGTTTTAAAGGTGCTAAGTTAAAGTGATGTGAATAATTGGTCTGGCCCTGTCTTTTTTTTGTAAACATGATGGATGATGGTATTTAACTTTATTAAATCATTACAGTACTTGTTTATTTGCATATTTTTTTTACGTGGACTGTATAATTTTGTAGAAATATACGTTTGTTTTTGTATTGTTAATTAGACAATTTAAAATGGTATACCCTGGGGATCTTTGATATTTGTTTAGGACAAAATATCTAAATGTGGTTACGAATAAAGAAGATCCGATTCTTTTATCAAAGTATAATTTATGTTCTTGATAAATCATATAATCATTTACTTAAAAGGAGAACTAGTAATTAAGTCCTAAGAGTGAAGCGTAGAAATATGATTGAAATCTTCAGATACATCTCATAATGGTAGAATTTCCCTTCAATGTACAATTACATCGTATAAACATGGTGCGATTCTGTATTTGAAACGGTCGATTTTGAAATAATTGTGTATCCTTATATAAATATCCTTATATAAGTATCCCAAATAAATACTATCGAGTGTCAAAAATTTTAAATAAATGTGATTTTTACGGAATCCGCATTATTACGCAGGCGGCATCTTATGAATGAATAATAATTTTCCTTTTTTTTTTAAAGGAATTTAACCAAATAACATTAAAAAGGCAAGTTTTTACAAATTAATTACCATCATCGTCACACTGAAAAGTGATCGCACTTAAAACACATGAAAGCTTCCATCACACGCCATAAAACGCAACTAACGAGTTCAGATCAAAGGCCTTGAAGCACGATTATAGAACAAATGCTGAACTAATCGCCATATTTGTCACGCGTGTACAGGATTTCGTGTTTCGTACTATAATATTAGAGGCCGGATGACAGAGAACGCGATACTTTAGGGTATTTTTGGAACGACATTCTTTTGCTTTGAGTGATTTTGTTGTGATCGCTTTGGATATTAATTTTGTTCGCTAGTTGTTTGACTTGTATTTTGCTGATTAAAAATTGCTGGAAATAAGGCGCTTTTTTTCTTTATGTTCTACAGTATAACCCAGTACGACTACTTGGGTGCGTAAGGTAATATATCTGCGCAAAGCTACTCAAATAAACATTCGTCGCAATATCTAACAAATGAACGATATCAATATCTAATAAAATGAATTGTGTTGCTTTAACAGACGTACCCTACGCGCGTCAGGTGACATTTCGAGTATACAAGTTATTTATGGTATAAGTGAGAAAAGTTTATATTTCTGTTGTGAGTGCCAATTTTAAATCTTGAGCTTGCGAAGTAGTCTTAAATGGAATCACAAGCGTAGCGAGTGATTCTAATAAAGACTACTTCGCAAGCGAAAGATTTTAAGAGGTCACGAACTGGAAATTAAATTTTTCTCACGCGTTACATACAAAACTTTTCACCTCTACTAGTGAGAAAATATTAAGATTTAAATAAACTCGTACTCGACTGCTTAACCTGGAATATTTCCATGAAATACCACAGTAATACCAATTCAGAATGCGTTTTAGGGCCTTTTCTAAGTCGGCACTAAAATATGTCGTACGTTTTCAAATACTTTTCACGTCATTTTTCTGGTACAAAAGCAAACTTCTGTGTTAGAAGCAAGTTGTAGCCACTCTTTTGGAGTTCCACAAAGTTCTTCATCACTGGATTCACTATATTTTTGTTAAAAAGTTCCAGTAAACAATTAACATAAACTGAAAAGAATTTATAGTTCCCCGCGATGACTGACACAGACACAGACTTTTTTTTTTTAATCGTTCGTTCGGAAATTCGTTACGTAACATTTATTTATAGAGTCTAATATTAAGTACCTGATTTTTATTAATTTAATGGTCAATCACGAATATAAAACCATTAAAATACTAAATAAGCGCGGATTTATATAATTTAAAATAATTAAAACGTATGTAGTTATTTAATAAAATAGATGTCAATGTTTATTACTAACCTACATGGCGGCTGCTTTGTTTTTTTTTCTGCGCCTATTCATTGGAAAGATTTTGTGTTTCGAAATTTGAATCACTTTGCCTCACTAGTGAGTAAAAACGTAACTGAATTCTGGCAAGCAAACGATCTTTTTCGTGCTGGTGTGGTGAAAAATGTATTAAATAACAGACGTATGTACCGTGCACGTGCGTAAGGTGACTTCTCAAGTACACAAGGCACAATTTGTCACAATATCTAACAAGCGAACGATATCAACATCTTATTGAATGACTTAAGTCACTTATTGTACAATATGTATTAAATAAAGACGTAAGGTAAAATCGTACGTGCGTTAGCTGAAATCTGAATTCCCGAGACGTATTACTTACTAGGAACCATTCTTCACAATACTAGCAAACTAACAGTATCAATATGTGACAAAATGAATTGTTTTTATTGTTTTGTTTTGTTCGGGCACCAATCTTGTTGATAGTTCGCGTGACTATTTCTAGGTAGTTCCCTTGTTTTCAGAATGGTACCTTTCAGATAGAAAAATAATAACTTTATGACTGGGGTAAAAGTAACTCTAATATCATTGGGAATATGCGATGACAATTAATTGTGTTTGTCATCACTTGTTACAGATTTTTTATACGAGCTTTAAAATTTAGCTGGACTACGGTGAGTACGGTGTTATGCCTCATATGCCATTAATTTCAGGGCCTGATCTCACTACATAGTAATGCAAGTTCTACTAGTTGGCGGTACGCAATTTTTTTTTCTCAGTATTACTGTATGTGTTAAATAATTTTCTAGCTGAATGGAAAATTAATACCATATTATAATTATTATATTGAATTTCTAATTGATTTATATATAGCGTTTAGCCATGCTTAGCAATCTAATACTACAACAGTCGATAAAAAAATTGTACTCCGTCCGGAAAGACGATGCATGCAGTCTAAATATTCGTGGATTCGCGGGTCTTGGATGGCTGAGTGGTAATGCGATAGGCTGGAATGCTATAGTCACGGGTTCAAATCCCTCTTTAAGTACAAACCATTTATCGACTGTTCTTAGTACCATATTTACTATGTTTGAGTTACTGATTGAGAAATGTAGGTCATCTGCTAATTGGAATAAGTAAGCTGAGTTTTCAACACATACCTAATTTTCTACAACTAGTTATTTTATGAACAAGTCGAATAGATTTTTTAGCAGCTCATTTCAACGATGTCAAATTAAAAACATGGTTGATTGTTATTTTAAACTAAAAAGCGTAGCAGTTTTATTTTCGTGTGTTTGGAACTTTGAAACACATTTACAATTAACCATAATTATAAAATTGTAATGAAAATATAGATTAAACTTAAAATTACCATAAAGTTTATAAAACTTTAGATTAACATAGTTTTTAATTTAAAAATTGTTCATTTACTCCTAAAATAGTTTAGTATCTTTAAAACAATAGATTTTTAAGCCAATTCCAGTAATTTACGAATACTTATTATGGGTGTGTAGTTTAACAAATTAATAAGTCCTTTCAAGAGAAAAGGATTCGGAGAACGTTTTATAAACTAATTTAAGTTTTAGTTTAGTTTAAATTGCTAAATAGAGATTTTGTAAATGAATTCACAAACTTTTAATTTGATGGTTAACCAGTGAGTGCAAGAATAATAATTTTTAATCATTCAGGCCACTTACATTTTTTTTTTAAATTACTAACACGCTTAATGTCGTCACTTTTATCAGGTCTTGGAGCGTTTCGCCCACGACTGGTTCACACCGGGAAGCGAATCGCCCAAGAGCATTTTTCAATTCAACTTATTTATTTGCGAATATGGGTTTTACAATGTTGTTACATAATAGATGAGTATCACCATAATCAGCCAGTCAGCATGCAAATTGATATATTAATAATTAAAAAAAAAAACATTGAAATACAATCACTACATTCAAGAAAATGTCACAAAATCATAATTACCATGTCAAATATATAAATTAAGAAGTATAATATAATATAATAATAATAATAATAATCACACTGTTTTTTATATTTTTAAATGTTTTTTTGTATTTTTTATAAATCATATTTAAAAATATATAAAATAAGTTTAAAAATAAATAAAGAGGAATAATAATCAATTAAATGCAATAATAATTAAATTAAAGATAATAAATTTCATTCTATATTAATTTATCAGCTAGGTATTCTTTGACTGAGTAGTAACATTTTGCCACAAGCAACCTCTTGACAGTATTCTTAAATACATGAAATTTTGTAATTTCTAAAATATTATTTGGCAAATGGTTATAGAGGCGTGGGATCATACAAAACAGACTATTATTTAGTAAAGCAGTTTTATTTGCTGGAAAACATATTTTTAACTTGTGCCTTCGACTATGCAGCTTATCAAACATATTGATATTACTCCTTGTGAATAACACTACTTCGAGTATATAGATACATGGGAGTGTTAACAAGCTAAATTGTATGAAAAGAGGTTTACAACTGTCAATTTGCTGCAGTTTAAAAATTGCTCTGATACATCGCTTTTGTGATTTGAATACTGCTTCCTTATCTGTGGAATTGCCCCAGAACATAACCCCGTACCTTAGTAGAGATGTAACATGACCGTGGTATGCTGTTATAACTGTTGATGTATCGACCGTTTTATTTAAGTTAAACAGTGCATATGAAAACTGGTTAAGTCTAGAAATTACTGAGTTTATGTGTGAAGCCCATGTAAGTTTACAGTCAATGTTTATACCTAAAAATTTAGTTTCCTCAACTTCTTCAATTTTGTGTCCAGAATAATAAATGTTCATATTATTTAATTTGTTTACCCGATTCCGAAATGTCATGAAATTAGTTTTCGCAAAATTATTTTTTAAATTATTTAATGTCAACCACTTGATGATAATGCTGAGAGTGTTGTTTATGTCTTGCTCTAATTGTGAAGCATTTGTTCCAGTAAATATAACTGTGCTATCATCAGTGAACAATATAGATTGTTGGTGTATTGATTTTGGCAAATCATTTAAGTAAATAATAAATAGCAATGGTCCCAACACACTGCCCTGAGGGACTCCAAAGAAAACTTGATTGTATTGTGATGAGTAGTTGATTACTTTTTTCTCAAAAATATGCCCATATATTTTTGTTAGCTGCGTGGATTGAAATCTATCACTAAGGTAAGATTTTATAAGATCTAGTATATTTCCATCTAGTAGATATTTTTGCCTTATTATTATGAAACTCTTATTTTAGGAAAACTTTTTGAATAATTTCATTATTGTCAAAGTTTAAGCTTTGGGTTAAATTGAGCAAAGAAAGTAAAATTGCCTTATTTGTCGCAATGGGGTGCATTTTTGAGTTTATTATGAATGGAGCGTGACACATGGCGTTCCATCGTTTTTGCCTACCCATGTATGTATGAATATATATAATGAATATTTCAATACATTATTTTTATTATTTAATTTTGATATGATGATTAACGAACATTAATTCATAATTATATAGCTTTTTTTTTGACACATTAAATTTTATTTGTATAACTTCATTTCATGTTATTTAAAATATTGTTAAGTTAAGGCAATTTCGGTGTACATTTTTTTTTGGAGTATAAATAGTTTTTGTTATTAGCATATATATAATTATTTTCTTTGTCTGTTCTGGAACCGTTATGTATACAGTAGTATACACACATTGCTTTTACTCCTTTATTTTCTGCTTGAAGTGTAAGATATTGCAACCTTATATACTATGGACTAATTTATTTATAAGTATTAATTTAATTTCATTCCAATATTTAAGTTTATTTTCTCCCCATAACCATCTTTAGCCATAATGTTGTTTTGGTTGCTATAACTTACACATAGAATTATTGTCAAAATTAATTAAAAATTTAATTATTTGAAAAGATGGTGCACATGAGTTTCTCATCAGCTCTTCTCATGATGCAATACCCATCGGAGCTGGTACTTGGATTGATTTTAATTCAAATCTCTAAGTTGAATTAAAGTCAATGTAAGCTCCGGTGTCAAATCATTTTATTACAATAAGCATTATAATTTAGTTAGCTAAGTTTTATTTTAATTTTATATTTTTTGTATTTGATGTTTGTTTTGACGTGTTCAAGCGCCCCTTGGGGCCCATGGAAATAAATGATTTGATTTGATTTGATTTGATTTGATTATGTATGTATAATACTAAATGATGATTTTGGTTGACTTCTTTAAGATTGTTTTAATATAGCTTATATGACTGTTCCACTATAAAAATACAACAAGAAATTTAATTAATATCAATGAAATATCCACAACCAATCCAAACAGTAAGAGGCTTAGTGTTTTTCCAACCGGCAGTCCGTGGCATAAAAACCCACAATAACTATAGATTCTAAGGCAAACGCATAAATCTTTGATTCGCGTCGGTGTGTATGGCGGCCATCAATATCAATAAAAACGAACGAACGTGTGAGCGAATCACGCAAATAAAACTATTTTATACTTTTTCTTCCTGAACTAAACATTTCTCGTACATTTTGACGCATAATTTATTTTTAAGTTTTGGCCACTTGTCGTATCTATCAAAGCTCATCTTTACCACACCCACTGCTAGTTTTAGGGTTTCATATTAAGTACAAGGCACCCTTGTACGTAATTTCGCCATGTCATTCTGTCTGTTTATTATTTACCTGTCGATATTACGACACTGATGAACACGTCTACCAAACTATCAAGTCTATAACAAGTTCGATAAGTAATTCCCAAGTTCGTTCGATATTACACGTAACCAAAGTTGTAACAAAGATGCACTGTATACTCCATACAATCGAACTTCAACGGGGTTAATAGCAACTCATGAATAACTTCAAACTTCTCTCATCGTACTCCATCTGGTTATTACCACATGTCTGTAGTTAACTTTACCTTATTATTTTAAAAAGACTTTAATAAAAAATAAAGCTTAAACCACTGTTACCCAAAGTTACGTAAAACGCGGTCAGAAAATACTGAAAATAAAAAAAAATATCCAGGTAGAAATTAAGAAACGCATAGGTATAATAATGGTCAAGCCAGAGACTTGCTAAACTAGTAATGGTGTTTTTAAATTTACAGATTGCCTTTTAATAGTAATGTGATGACTTAAAATTTCAAGTGGATATGAATTAGTGACTGGATAATAATATGATTGCTGACATAGAGTAATACATTTAAACCTTAGATTTAAAAGTGTGAACAGTGTCTCAATAAATTCTATAGTACAAACCGCAAGCAATATAATGCAGTGACCGCTAAATAAGCATTTGAATAATGATTCCAATCATATGAGACACGTGACATGTCATTTTATAAATTTCCGAAAGCGTGTAATAACAAATGACCTCCTATTTTGATTAAGACTTGATATGTTCATTGTTAATAATATTAATAAAAGCTTACTTATAATAATTAACAATGAACTTACTTCCTAAATGTATAATAATAATGTTGTTGGTATTATGTTTATTATAATGCATTTATGTTTGTGAACACTCCCGCTACCCAGGAGTAATTCATAGTGCGGGAGTTGTTTTTTTAAACAAGACAAACAAAAAATAAATAAATATTTAAGCAGTTAACTACACAGAATAACAATAAATTCTCATAATATGATGCACTTCTAAAGTAATGTTTTTCTGTATCTACCATCTAACTACTGTTTTAACTTGAATACAAGTTAGTCCTCAGAGGGCTATGAAAGTAATTAAGATTAAAATAATAGCCCTTACTGCAGTGCCCAACGTATCGCTAACTACACTCAAAATAGTAGTATTCAAGTAATTAGTGGCTTGCAGTAGCGATTATTCTAATGTTGGTAACTCGCTCTAATATGCACATAGTAATATGGGAACTGCCGGGTTCGGGCGTATTATTGTTATATTATTATGCTGCTGTATTGTGCAAGCAAGTATTTTGTTGTGATCTTCTCAAACAGTGACTACGTTAATTTGGGTTTGTAGTATAAAAAGTTAAAAGTGACGTTTATATTTTTCATAATAATTGTTATCCTGTATACATAATTTATACAGGATGAATGCGACATAGCAACATTTGTTGAAACCACAGCTTCAATACATGGGTTACCATTAATTGTTTTCACGACAAAAAGAAACAGCCACGATTGTCTAGTGGTTAGCGTATGCGCCTCTCATCGCGAGGTTTTGGGTTCGATTCCTTTCGATTTCGTCAGGAAATTTACAATAGCACCACGGAGTTAGAATTGTGCCCGGTGGACGGCGATAGGCTCACCCCCTATCCCATGGGACCTAAACACCTCTACCACAACCTTCTGCGTAATTTAGTTGTGATGTTATATTATGTTAAATTATTATTCTCTTCATCTCTACTTTACATTAAATTATATTAAACAAAAAGTACGACTCGTAAATAGCCAAGAATTGCCATTCTGAAGAAAATCATTGATATAATTCATGATAAGGAAAAAAAAAAACCTGACTAATGAAACATTTTGTTCCTTTAAGCCCAAAATAAACGTGCGCCGAAGCAAACAATCTCAAACAAAAGAAACTTTACACCATCACTTCAAAACAAAGATACTTCAAAAACAACTTCAAATATTTTCTTAAAATAAAGGAGCCCGTGATTGTTCTAAAATTACCTCAGTTGGGAATGAACCGGCGATCAAACGACATGGCTTCGCCCAACTCATCATCATGACATAGACGCATTTAGAAATGAATATATGACACACGAGTTTAGTAAATGAAGCTTGGTATGGATTGCTCACTCCTTTGATGTGGTAAGAGAGATTTTAATCCTCTCTTTTGTAACAGGAAATGAAGGAGGAAGTTTGAAATTTGACAAAGAATTTTGTGAATAGATCTGAAATGAATTGATATCAAGGGAATTTTGTTATATAACAAGCAAATTATGGAATAAACTTAATACATTTCCATTTTTGTTTTTAGGGTTCCGTAGCCAAATGGCAAAAAACGGAACCCTTATAAATTCGTCATGTCTGTCTGTCTGTCCGTCCGTCCGTATGGCACAGCCACTTTATTCCGAAACTATTAGGACTACACAATTGAAACTAAGTAGGTAGATGTATTCTGTTAACCGCTTTACGATTTTTACACAAAAAAAAATATTAATATTAGAGGGGGACTCCCCATACATTGAACTGAAACAATTTTATTTTTTTTTCATTCTACCTATACGTGTGGGGTGTCTCTATATAGGTCTTTAAAAATTACCTTGACGTTTCTAGAACCATTTTTATTCAATGTCAATCGTTCCAAAGATAGACAAATCGATTCAAAGTGCTAAAATGAGTGTCCCCCCCCCCCCCCCTCTAACTTTTAAACCACATAGGTGAAAAATCTAAAAAAAATTATATTATAGATCTTAATAAAAACTTTGTTTTGAATGAGAGACAGTCGGCAGTTTTTGAGATATAGCACTTTTTCAGCAACCGCAAATTATAACTTTGTTATGGATACAAATTCCATAAAACACTATGAAAGTTATTTTTGCTGGCAAAAAAATGTTGGTATTTTGGCTATTTGTCGGTAATCGGTACGTTTAAGGTTGTTACGACTAGCTACGGAACCCTATTGCGCGTGGCCCGACACGCACTTGGCTGGTTTTTTTAAACGAAATTAGTTGAGATTTAGAAAAAATAAATAAATGCATATCTAGAAAAAAAGAAAGAAAAATCATTTATTCCGGCATAATTGCGTCTAAAACTTAAAAAATTATAACAAAATAAAAACATTATTTAATATGCCGGAAATGGTACGCATCTCAGCACAATACTGCAGCGCTAAAAGCACCGCAGCGCTGATAATTCTGATGCGCCCAGTGAGTGAGGATCAGTGTGACAACAGAAAAAAAATACATATTATAATATTTTGTGTCACAAAAAAAATATACCCTTAAACTACTAAATCAGATTTCATAAATAAAAAATAAAATAAAAAAAACAAATAAAAAAAAAAAAAACGAAAAAAACCAATCAAAAAAAAGAATACTCCCAACTCGAGCGCATTCCAAATACTACAACTATGTACCAATTTTTTTCAAAGAAAAAGGAACCGCCCTCAAAAACTCAAAAGTAAAAAACAAAATATTCGCCAAACTTTGCTTACCTTTATATCAATTTGTTCAAAACAACAAACCCAAACAACTACAACTATCTCAACATCGAATACAAATTTGGAACAAGACGTCAAAACATTAAACAGTTTTGCTTTTGTCATAATGTAAATTAATTGATCAATTATTTTTTAAATACTTAAATTGACTATACGATAATAAATGCTGGAAAAAAAATATTTTTACGTGAGTAAAACAATAAAATCTCAATTTATACAGGGCGAATCATAGGGATATTAATTGGAAAGACAGTTTTGTAGAGAGAAAAGAGATAAATAGAAAAATCCTCGTTTTCCGAAAAAAATAGCGATAAGATCAATCTGTGTTTTTAATAAAAGTCTCTTATCGCATCCGCCCTGTATGAGGTTAAAAGCATGTAAAGTGTGATTATATATTTAGCCATTGATATAAGAAGAAAGGATGAACCCCTTACTTATTCACACTTTACAAAAGGAAATGAGAAAACAACTTCAAAACGCCAACAATTTGTTTTCCGAAAGTTGTTTGTTGAAGTTGGATACAATTTATAATTAGTGTAAAAGCAATGGCTTAGACATGTTTGTTAACTTTTGAATATAAGGGGGGGGGGAACAATAACCCCTTCAAATACGACCTGCCAATGAGAACTAAAAAAATATTTGAAATATCAATTAGATTCAACCATAGTCACACATAATAGAATTTTTGAGTTGTTTTTTTTTTAGGGTTCCGTAGTACCTACAAGGAACCCTTATAGTTTCGCCATGTCCGTCTGTCCGTCTGTCCACGGCATAGCGACGAAACCGTTGGTGCTAGAAAACCGAAATTTTGCATAAACATGTATGTTAACTAAACAAAGAAAGTCGTAGAGTAAAATTTGGAAAAATATTTTATTTCAGGTCCCCAGGCTCCCCTACATGTAAAGTAGGGTTTTTTTTTTTTTTGTCACCTACCCCATAGTGTGGAGTATTGTTAGATAGGACTTTTAAAAACGTTTAGGGGTTGCTAAGACAGTTTTTTGATTTAGGGATCCGTTTGCGAGATAATTAACTTAAAAAGAGCAAATTTTTGTTCGAGTAGGGCGTCCCCCCCCCCTCTAAAAGCTAAACTACTGGATCCTAAAATCTGAAAAAAATTGTGTCGGTAGTACATGTAATGAACTTTAAAGGAAAACTATAGCGGATAAGTTCACTTCATTAGTTCAAGAGGAATAGGGGTCCGAAATGTCAGATGCAGTTACTCAGAATATTTCGTTCAAAATTCTTGAAACATACATAATACATAATATAAAATCACGCCTTTATCCCACGGGGGTAGGCAGAGACGATGGAACGCCATGTGCTTCGCTCCTTACATACTTCTTTCGCTTCCTTAACATTCATACATCTCGTCATACGTGCTAGCTGGTTTCGTGTACTTCAAACATTTCCTATCTGAAGGACGCTATTTATCTGGTTACTTTAACTTAATTAGTTCTAGAGTAATTGGAGTCCAAAGTGTAAAATGCAGTTACTTAGAATAATTCGTGCAAATTACAAAAACCTTTGAAAGTAATGACTTGTATGAAGATGTTACTTGTTTAATACAGATAGTAAATCCCTTTTAAGTCGAAATATGTTGTTACGACTAGCTACGGAAGCCTACTGCGCGCGGCCCGACACGCACTTGGCCGGTTTTTTTTAATGGTAGATAGGCACGCGTTTGACTACTATCTCAGCTGATGGTAAGTGATGATGCGGTCTACGGTGGAGCAAGCTTCTCTATGAGATACCTACCATGAAGCGATGCCGGAGTGTCGGAGGCACAGTATAAATATGTACAAACAGTACGGAAACTGCCTACAAACGTGCGAAACGGCACGCACACATAAACATGCACACCGACGAGACCCCTAAGCGGCACTCGCTACTGAGAGCACCGCGAAAACCGCTTAGGGGTCTCGTCGGTGTGCATGTTTATGTGTGAGTGCCGTTTCGCACGTTTGTAGGCAGTTTCCGTACTGTTTGTACATATTTATACTGTGCCGGAGGTCTCTTTATTTTTTTTTTTTGTACGACGTACGAATCAAACTTATATTTAATGGCATTCTGCTCATGGACGTTAACAGACAACAAAATCAGATTGTAGATACGTCTTGTATTGCTTAATCTAAGGACCTTATGCCTCATGTGTCAGTAACTTTCAGGGCAGATGGGCTTTCTTACAAGAAAACGCTGTTCCGAAACAATTTGATTTATAAGTCATGTTAGGTTCAACAAATTGACACATGAATAAAATTCAATTGGAATCGCGTTCAATCGTCATAAGCTAGCTAATTTCTCTACCTTACACAGAACACAGTAATGCACTACTATTTGGCGGCAAGATCGAGGCGAGATGGTGGTCCTACCGCCCTCGAGCTCTTTGTTTACAAGAGCTCTTCTAATATAAATTTGATAGCTCGTTAGATTTCATTACTATTGTAAACATCGAATACTGTATAATAGAATGCAGTGACCCGTTTGATTATTTATTTCAAACGATTGACACAAGTGATAATGTCACTGAATAAATTTCCTATTTCGTCATGAAATTTCCTTTATTTGATGCTATTTGTGTTAACAATAGTGCATTTAATTACTAATAATACAAATTTCCGTAATAATAAATTTGTGTATCATGTCACATATTAATTAAAATGCATTTTTGATTAATTATTTCCTGGATTAATAAATAATTGTAATTCAAATTTGGAAATACGCAAACCTTTGAAAAATGTTTTTTCACTAATGAAAAGAGCTCTTTCATAGCTCGTTTATATAGTCAAAAACCCTGCAGTTTTTTGTTCCTTATTTTTTTTATAGAGAACCGAATATAACCCACATTTTTCAATTGTTATGTTTAAGTCCCATGTGATGAGGCTATCGCCATTCACTGGACAAAATTCCAACTAAGTGCTGCTATTAAGAATTTCCTGACCATAAAATTAAAAATAACACCATCACTCTACCTGGGAATCGAACCCAAGACCTCATAGTTGCACGTTAACCACTAGACTACAGGAACGTTATATAAATCATAGCTCCTTGAAATATTTCCCAACTGTTGTTGAAGCCATATTTTACGAATTCTAAACATGCATCGTTTGCGTCGCTGGTGCACTGAATATGAACTAAATAATATTATGTATGGGAGACATAATGTGCACCGTGGAAGCTTGCAATACTGATCTAACGATGCTAGGCAAAAATGTCACCGTGTTATCGAGTTACATGCTTCCAAGTCGTGCTAAATATAAAAAACATGATGAACTTTTACAACGGGTGCAAAAATGAAATAGTTAATAACAATTTTGCGATTTTCGGATTATTGTATAATTTGCTTTGAAATTATTCAAATCCTAAAAACTCTTTCCTTTTATATGCTCTCCTGTAAAGTAGTTGTTTTGTACATAATTCTTTTAACTTTACTCCCGTCGTTTTTCTAATAAAAACTGTGCTTTTACTACAAAAGAAACATTTTTGGCGTTTTATAAAAACTTTTGTCATTAAAGCAAAAATGAATACTTTCGTTGTGTATTTTAAACTTCTGTGTAGATGAAATTTGCGAAATTAATAAATAAGTATTAATTTTATAATTCGAGGTAAAATTTTAATGCAATTATTAAATTATAATTCTTAGTTTTTTCTTACCATGTAACTTTTTCTAGGCTATGACATCGAAATCATATTACTTTCAATGAATATTATAGGTCAAAGAACCTTTACAAATAATAAACTATTGAATTCGGCATCATCAAAATCACAGAGGTCACAACAAAAGTGGAGTCGCACAAAGCGAGCGACATTGAGTCGAGCACGCGATGTTTCAATTAAACCGGTCCATTTTTCACTCGATATCATTGTGTATGATTAATCGAGCGACACCTGAATAGTTCGCCGGTTAATGTTAGTGAGACAAAAGCCTTTGTGAATTCAGTGCGTTTGTTACATTCGATATGTAGGCCATAAATTCTGTGCTTTTTAATATAAATTATGGTATTTCTGTTATAATAATTAATGGTCCAGGTATTTTTGACTGAAAAATTTAAATAGCAACACGTAGTTAGAATTATGTCCGGTGGATGGCGACATCCTCAACCTTTACACATGGGACCTGAAATATAACAGGTGTAATGTGGGTGTTCAACGTCGTTGCCCGACCTCACTGTATACTAGAGGTGTGTTGTTATGTTATGTAATAGAATAATACTGACCGTTCACTGCTTCCTTACCTGCGTTATTCTCAAAAAGTAATTGGTGGCTCTTGTATATTGTACTTATTTACATCAAAATTGGTTAGAAATATTGTCGAGTTGCTCAAACCATAATAGTAAGATATTTTAGTTTGTTAAATGAGTTGAATATTATGTAATAGCAATACTAATTAATTATTAGGAATGTGAATGAAAAAAACATTTTTGTTTTTATTTTAAATTTTTATTTTTTTTATATTTAAAAAAATAAATGTATTACTAAAGCTTTACATTCAGCCAACTTAAAGAGAAGAAACATTTCATGTCTATCTTATAATTTATGAATAAAAAGCTCCGTTTACTTTAAATTAAAATGTTTTCTTACAGAAATAATATTATAGGTAAAATAAAAAAGGTAATTAACTCCGCCTTTAAACTCATTTATTTAAAACACTCGGATTTAAACTCTCTTAAACTAATTTATTTATATTTGAATGAATTACGCTAAGTATAATTTGAAAAATTTACACCATAAAAACCTGCGGGACAGTTTGAAAAATAAAGTATTTAACAGAAGAAAAAAAAATGGTTTGTGTTTTACTTCATTTTTTTTAATTATAATGACTATCAGAGGCCTTTGCTTAGCAGTGGGACAATAAGGGCAAAATAAATAATAAAAATGAATAGTAGCTTTTGGTCGGTTTTTCTACAAACATATCCTATCAAAAACATTTACAATGTAAAAAAGGCCCAGTCAGTATTGTTTTTGGCCATAAAAGTTGTGAAATCGAATTTAAAACAAGTCGGTTAATTCAGTTACTTGGTCCAGTGACTTGGAAAATGCACAGGACAAAAGTTTTTATACATTAATATTATCAAAATCCATCTAATATTAGCGCTGTCTAGGTGTTGTAGGTAGTTGTGCATCGACCATCACATGATTGTAATATATTCATATTTATGCTGAAAAGTGTATTTTCATTTTATTTATACTACAATGTTAACTCTTTAGTTTTCTAGCATACAAATCCAGGATATTTTTTTTATTTTTACTGATTCAATTCACCGGTGAAGCAAGGATATTTTTCTTTGTATTTCATTAAAAAAATCGACAGATATTTGCTTTGAGTAAAATTTGTTATATGCTGTATTAAGAGTACTTTTTTTTAGCAAATAAGACATTCTGTACACTTAAAAAATTGCACAAAATATTCGAAACATGGAATTTTTTTATTGCTTTGTAGGCTAAACAAAACTCTGTGCAAAATTTGGAGTTTATTTATTTTATTTATTTATTTTAAAACTTCATGTACAATATCGCACATAGGCGGACTTAATGCCATAGGCATTCTCTACCAGTCAACCTTTGGGTGATGCTGAGAGTGGGGTAGTAGGTGCAAAAAGGAAGTTTTAATTAGGAGATGAATAAAATAATAAAATAATGATGAGTACTTACATACCTACATATAATTACACAAATAACAATATATAATAACTATATGAAAATATAAATAATACATAAACATATCCAATATATACATAATTAAAATACCTAATATACATATACAATATATTATACTTATACATATTACATATAATACTAACAATGATGAGATGATTCCGCAAATTCGTCAAATAGCAGATCACGGACCTTAACCTTGAACGCATAACGGTTTGTGGACATCCTGATTTCAAGAGGTAGCGCATTCCATAAAAGGACAGACTGGACAAAGAAAGAGGAGCTGAGAAATCCAGAAGTGTGAGAGGGACAGAGGAGGAGAAGATTGTTTGAAGAACGTAAGTTTCTGTCATGGTTGGAGCAGAGATATTGGAAATATGGTGTCAGGTAAGAAGGGGGTGATGGGGAATTTAGAATAGAAAAAAGTGTAGTTAGTGCGCGCTGATTACGACGTTGTCGTATAGGCAACCATTTTAATTTAAGCGATACGATGAGACACGTGTGGTGTAGTGGTTTAAGCGGTCGCCTCGCCGCTCTCCACTGCACTGGTGTTGTGGGTTCGATCCCCACATAGGACAAATCTTTGTGTGATTCGCAAAGATTTGTTCTGAGACTGGGTGTGCTTGTGTGAGTGAATGTGTGTATTTGGCTTTGTCATTGGGACCATTGGATAGTGTAATTGCTTCTGGCGTTCTGTCTAATGTAAAAAAATCCAAATTTATCTTTATCTTAATTTATGGTCATATTTTCTAAGGTTAAAAATGAATCGAATGCAGTTATTTAGAAGTCGGTCATATTTGTTGAGGAAATCTGCATTCAGGTCAAAATAGCACATATCACCATAGTCGATTGTTGGAAAGATAAGAGTTTGCACAAGCATTACCTTAGTATTTGAAGGGAGAAAATTCTTCAGGCGATAAAGAGCGCGAAGAGATCCCGTAACTCTTTGGCTAACGTTAGTGACGTGAGCTTGCCAATTCAGTGTGGAATCGATGTGCAGGCCAAGGTTTTTGACTGAAGGGCAGAAAGGGATTATTGTTCCATTAAATAAGACCGGTGGCAACCCAACTATATCCAACCTGCTCATCATGCGATTACTGCCTATCACAATCGCCTGACATTTGTTCGGGTTGACTGTTAATCCAAATTCTTTTGACCATTGCAGTAAAATGTCTAAGTTATGATTTAAGTCAGAGATTGCTTGCGAGATGTTTTCAACCTTGGCCTGGCAGTAGAGCTGCAAGTCATCGGCATACAGATGATACGCACATTGAAATTTATGAGTTAATAAATTAATAAAAATAGAAAAGAGTAAAGGAGAGAGTATGCCACCTTGAGGAACGCCAGCATCAAGTTTACACCAAGTCGATGAACTCTCATCGATGCAAACCATTTGCTGACGCCCCTGAAGATATGTCGAGAACCATTCCAGTGTATCATGAGAGACCATAAGATGGGACAGGATTGAAATAAGGATATCGTAACTGACGTTATTGAAGGCGTTCGAGAAGTCCACCAAAGCCAACACAGTGACTTTAGCGTCCTCCATTCCCGCCCTCATATCGCCAGTCACTTTAAGGAGAGCGGAAGTCGTACTGTGCCCGGGCCTGAATCCAGACTGCAGAGCGCTCAAAAGATTATTCTTGCGGACAAATTGTGACAGCTGCTTGTGGACGCAGGCCTCGAGCACTTTCGAGAGGAAAGGAAGAATGGAAATTGGTCGGAAATGGCTGGGATGGGTAGGATTGTTAATTTTTGGTAGTGGGATGACAAAGGCTTTACGCCAGAGGGAAGGATAAGTGCCAGAATAAAGGGAATAATTAATGATGTGACAGATACCAAACAGAAGTTCATCCAATATAGTGGTGATCATCTGCCTGCTTATACCGTCACATCCGACAGCATTGGACTTAATGGATAGAATTATCTTTTTGACCTCATCATGCAACACTGGAGAAAAATTAAATGAATCTATATTAGGATGTGGTAAATTATCTAAAAAATCCACAGTGCGACGCCTAGTTTGGTGATCCAGCTGGTAGGAGGAGGAGAAATGTTTGTTGATATCATCCAAACTAATTGTCGCCTGAAAATCCGTGTGACGTTCACGTATCAGCAGCTGAAGCAGCAGAGTTAATGTTATCCAGAATATGGCGGCGTTTAGCGTTACGAATCATCTGAGTACACCGATTTCTTGCAGACTTGAATAAATTCCAGTTCTCGTCACACCGATCCCTTTTAAACTTGCGAAAAGCACGGTCTCTGCGTCTCATCGCCATCCGAACGCCCCTTGTCATCCACGGGGCAGGTAGACGCTTGATTTTGACTTTTCTGACAGGAGCATGCTTGTCGTAAAGGTCAATAATTAAGCTGTGCAAAATAGCAACTTTACTATCGACTGTGGTGGCTACTGTCAGAGGCTCCCAGTCAAGTTGCCCGGCATCCACACGGAGTTTGTTACTATCCATTCTACTAAAGCAACGCCTGTGCAAAATCTTAGGACGAGGTCTAGGGGGTTTAAGAATATAGGCAAGGAATATAAGGTCATGTCGGGAGAAGCCAGGGGCGGGGGTTTGACCATGGGAGTGGACTAGGGTAGGAGTGGAAGTGAGGATAAGGTCAAGCCAGGTGTCTGCACCATCACTGTTGTGATGAGTGGCTTGCAGAGGAAGTAAGTTAAGGCTAGTAGACTTTATGATCTCTAATAGTTTTCGGGAGCGTGAAGAATGAGGGACAATAAGATCAGTGTTAAAATCTCCCATAATGATGTGATGCTCATATTCTGACCCCAAGGATTCCAGCACTGTCTCCAGGCTGGAGAAGTAGTCAACGGAAGGGGGGCAATAAACTACTCCAATTACTGTTTTGACACCCTTGACAGAAACTTCTAAGAAAAGAAATTCTGCTGTAGCAGAGTTGTTTGAAGGGGAAGAAGCCAAGATTTTGTATTGAAGAGAACTATGCAAATAAATACAAGTCCCACCCCCTCTCCTTTCGACCCTATCATTGCGAATAAGGACATATCCCGGGAGAGGGTAGGTGGTAGAAGAGAGATGTGGTTTGAGCCAACTCTCTGAAACCAGGATGGCATGAACGTTTGCGTCATGGAAAGCCTCAAAAAAGTCATTGTAGTGACTTGGTATACTTTGTGCATTCAAGTGGCACACATTGAAGCACTTACTGGGTGATTGACTAAAAGTCTGCCGAACAAAGTCACCAAGAGTATCAGTAATTGAGGAAAAACTAACATCAGACGACAAATTATCGGAATCAATAGCAGATTGATACGAATCGTCATCATCAGAAGACATTCAAATATAAATAAAAATAAATAGATATTATATAAATAAATAATATACTATAGTTACAATAATATTACAAAAAAAAACAAAATTAGGTGGTACCGATACATCACAGCACCACCCGCCAACCAACTCACTATACAAAATAAAAACATAAGGATAAAACTTAAGATTAGATACAAAACATATCTCTGTAGGTACCGATCGCACGTACACCAGATCATACAAAACAAAAATTAAAAAAATATATTTCTAAGGAATGAAAAGAGAAAAATAAAATTGTATAACAATAAAAGTTAACTGCGAACGGAACGCGATTCTGAGATTGAATGTGTCACATTCGTTGTTCTGAGGTGTCACAGCACCGCACATATCAAAACACTAGTGACATTCGTAAACGTCATAAACGTCATTGAATGTCAGCTTCGTGTGTCGTCGTAAATAATATTGTTTTATGAGGGTGAGAAGTGAAAAGATAATTTACATAGTATTACATAATTGGAAACATCAAGAAACAGGGGAGGGATATAAATACTAACGAAATTAATAAAAAGATTCGTGAAGCTAAAGGTTAACTATGTACAGGAAAACTAAGCGGCACAAAACTGCTGTGGTTGTAAACAAACAGTTGTTGTAATCAGATTGGGATCTATTTACGAGATACATTTTTGTTTACCACGTTTGCTTCTGTGGAGACCGCAGACCCGACGCCATCCTTAGCCGCTGAAGACTCGTTTGACACTACTTTGGGATACTTTAGAAGCAGAGGTCGAAGTTCATCCAAAGAAGTCACTTTTTGCCGGCTTCCATCGGGAATCTTGACGATCACAGCGCCGTCCTGCGTCCAAACAGTTTTCACACTAAAGTGCTGCCTAGCCTGAGTGAACACCGCTTGTCTTTCTTTAGTCAGGAACTCTCTGATTAACACCGATGAAGCTTTCAGTGCTGACTTGGCCCTCCAGACTGCGGACCGATGGGCAACACTCTCGAAGCGTATGAGTATAGGGCGTGGATGCTTGCTGTTGGAGACTCCTATTCTATGACATGCACGGATGTTGTTGGTGGAGATGTTACTTAATCCAAGCTTATTGTGAACGATGCCAAGAAACTCAGCTGTGCAGTCCTCCTTGTCAGCCTCAGACACTCCCAGCATGATGAGTGCTTTCCGGCGATGCCTGGTCTCAATGGCATCTGTAGCTTTGCAGCACTCATTTATTTGCTGCCGGATCAATTTGAGCATTTGGAACATAAGCTCCCGGAAGACTCGAAACTCCTCCGCAACCTTGGCTACTGTGTCCTTAGCTGCTCCACTGCTGTTCAACTGTCCCTCTAACATTGCCATCTTCTTTGTGAAGACATCCTCCAGAGTTTGTTGTGCAGTTGTAATAGCAGAGTGCGACATAGTGAATGTTACTTTGTGCAGGTATAGTGACTAGTGGCAGGTGGTGTTTATAAATTTATAAGAAAAGCTACATAAAACTAGACACCTATGTAAGTAGTGACTAATTGTACTTTTATTAACTAGGTTCAACTATATTTTATAAAAATAAATAGGATTTTTAAATTTAAATTAAATATTATCACTGAGAATATGTTTCGACTTTTTCTACACCTACCGCCGAAAAAAAATATATCTGCTAGAACCTTATAATTTTTATGACCTATAGATCAGTCAGTCAGTGACAAAATTAAGGTACTTTAAGATGCAATAATTTTAATTGCAGGCTTAAATTTATTTTTATTTGGAAATCTATATAGTTATGTAATGCTCTCTTAATGACTGAAAATTAATAAGTCTAGTTATTTTTACAACGTTGCTACAGGCAGGTCAAAAATGGCCTGAACCGCTTTGAGAAAAAGTTGGTACGTGCCTGTTTGCTCGACTTGGCGGGGGCACAGTCACTGCCGTTTCCCCAGATTTGAATTATTAATTAAAATACCACCCCATGTTGTTTTTCTTTATCAAGTGTGTAGCGAATGGACTTTTAGTCGACCTGATGATAAGGAAGACTTCGATCGATCGTCGAAAATCTGAGTGGTGCGCTCTAATTAGGTACTTCTTTTAACGGCAAACACATCGATCGACGACAATCGATTTGTCTGTAATAACACCCTCAGAAGTACCAACAGCCCAAAGACATTTAAAATCTACAAAATCAAATTTTAGATGCGCCGTTTCATCTGAGGTCTACGGTGTTTTTCTTCGTGTGGAAGTTAATTCAGGGTCTTATCTCATCCCCAAATCGAACACATTCGTTGCAAGCACAAGACGGTGGAAGGTAAAAGGTGAAACGGTGGTGCTTTCATCATCGAGCTCTTAACATGAGTTCTACCGCCAATATTTCAATATAACTGAAAATTTGCCTACAGATTGCTTGGTGGTCCAACTAAGATTTTAGTAAATTTAATGCTACTTGCAACTGTATAAGAAATTTGCTATCTCACATTTCGACATAAGACTGAGACGAGAATTAATTTTCATCAATATAAACATAAATTACCTACAAATTTACAATGGTTGATGTATTACTAAAAACAAAAATAATATAAGTTTCGTGGAGTAGCAAAATATATACTTTTTTTTTTTCACTTTCATTTTAAATTCAAAAAATTTAAATTGTTTATTTCTATATCAAGTTTACACCAATTAATTTGTGATTAGAGCCTTCTTTTAAGCAAACAATGCCTGTATTAGAAGACTCCGCTCTTCCATAACAAAAATAAAAAATAAAAAGAAAAATATTAATAAATTAGACATAGCGGATTATAATTCAGACAAGATTAACATAAATACAGATTGTGTGTTTGTGTGTGCGTGTATTTGTGCGTGTGTATTTGTGTATGCGTGTATGTGATGCGTGTTTGAGTGTCTGTGTGTAGGTTAGGTTACGTGGTTGGTTTAAGGAGTTCATCCGTTTCCTCATAAGTAATAGGTTTGATCCATTTTAGTATATTCTTTTTGCATGTATAATATTGTACTTACCTGCCAGAAACTAAAAAATCCCGCTATATTCCTAAATAGTTTACACGAAAATATATAAAATTATTTCAATAAACAAATTAAATTTTAGACAAAAATTTATAATAATTTAACTGTCACCAGCATATAGAGAATGTAAATTTTATTTAAAACAACCTAAATTCCGTGAGATGAAAACGTAGAAAATTATTTGCCTCACCCCACAACAGATATAATCACCCGAGGCACATTCTAAAATGTAATATAATAATTTCAACAGCCTATATCAGGTATTTGTGATCCATTAACACAAACAAAACAGTTTTCACCTCGTTCCGTACATTTGCGGACCATAATTAAACAATTCAGAGTATTTGGTTAGGACCGGCTGGGATCAAGGTACAGTCATGAGCTTTATAGGTCCCACTGTGTAAACTATACTATTGTAACCTAAAAACTTTTACTTAACTAATGGTAGGTGTAACGTTTAAACAACGTATTCTTACAGAAGAATATTGGCAACAGGTTAATTAATGTGTTATCAGGTTTGACATAACCTACTGGGGTGGACACTACTTGCGTAAACACCTTTGCTTTGTCTCATTTTTCTAAGACATATTATGTAAGGTCCGGCGCGCGATTCTGCTCTGTGCCTCAAGAGGCGCAAATATATCTCGTTTGATAGCTATTATATGTTTGCGCCTTTTGCAGTCGAAAAATTAGGGCCACAATACAACGCGGTCTTCTTCTTCGTCGTGTCGATGGCTAAGTCAAATTTTATTTTGACTTGCCATCGTGGTGAAAGGATTAGCCAATTCGGTTTAGAGAACTCGCGAATTGCCCAGGGTGCGCCGGACGTAGGGGATCGTTGTCTACGTCACTCGGGGAGGCTCATACAACGCGGTAATACTGCCTGCATTTTGGGTACGAGGCCTTCTGACAGTGACTTATTAAGTGGAAATTAAGTTATTAGACTAGTTTAATTTTAGGTCCAATGTGTATATTTTTCTATTAATACCTATTGGGTAATATCAGCGTCATGTTGTACAGCAACGAGTACAAATAAAATGATCTTTAAAAATCATCTTCTAGTTACAAACATAAATATAATTTTATTACATCTTCAAGGAACCAAATCTCATTTATTTGTAACTTAACATAGGTACTCATAACAATTACGAATATTCTAGCAATTTACTAAAATATAAGCGTTTCTAATGAAAATTGGAAAGCAATTTTAGGAAACATGTAATTTGGCAAGTGAATTAATGTCATGTCATTACAGGCTTTGGAACTAATTCTAATTTAATGCTAATTCATGTGTGTTTGTGATAGAATTATGTTAACTGAGTTGGCAATTTACAACAGCTACTTTTGATGTTATTGTTTATTCATTACTAAGTTGTACTATCTTGTTGTATCGAGGTTCACCCTGTAAAGATAGATTGGAATAAATCACAAATAAAATAGAAACATTGTGTCATTATTTAGTCCTTTCCCGCATCATGACCTAGCGAGTCGTGGTGACTATTTTGTGTGCAAGGAGTCGCCTTTAAGAGCTGACCTGTACCTCGACCCCATGGCATCGATCGCCCTGAGATGGGCCCATTTTCGGGCATAGCCGCGGTGGTCGCTGAGGATGTTTTCGCGGTTCCGGTGGCCTCTATCACGGGGCTCGAACGAACACGGCGCGTGGCGGTATTTTTAGTGGCTGAGAGGCGATGGCTCCACATAACAACTCTGTAATTCTCTGGTATTTCTACCACTAAGTCTTTTTTTAGCTTGGCAAAAAAGTAGAAACTAATGAGGCCGAAGCAAAAAGGTTTATTTAGTTTATTTTGGATTAAAAATTGACTTAAAATCATAACTAACACTTCAATTTTCGGATTTTATCGCGATATTTCACTTAAATTTCACTTACTTTGATATAACCACAAGTACTTGCAAAGGAGAATCGTTTCTTACCCAGAATGCTTCGTGAGGCTATTGAAATTAAAAAACATCCTAATTTCAATAGAGAGGATGGTTGGAACCTACCACCAGCTTGGGACCCAGTTATTGAGTTAACTAAGACACCCTTCAAACAAAACACAGCTAGACTTAAAGACACAGTGAGTTCAGCCTGCGTAAATAGAAACTCTCAACATTAGAAAAAGTGAAGAAGAAGTACCAGCTCAGTCTACCCGCGACCATGAATGCTGAAATAGCATTTGAAACGTCGGGAAATCTAAGTAAGTGAAATTTAAGTGAAATATCGCGATAAAATCCGAAAATTGAAGTGTTAGTCATGTATAACATTCGCGTAAACCTTAGAAAATATTAAAATCATAAAATTAAACAAGCAGTATAAAAACTCTGGCCGCCTAATCCATATTCTGCTCCACCCCCCACGCTCCGGTTGAACGCCTCGCAAAGTTCGCGAGTGCATTCGCCATGTGTAAGCGGTGATAAATGAAATAATTTTATTTCTACGCGAGTTTCAAGTCTTACGAGTGATTTATAGTTGGATACATACAACATAGATGGCACAGAAGAACCACATTTTTTTGTTAGCGTAGCTGTGAACTAATAATAAAATAAATAATTAAACAAAATTGCAAAACACTCAACCACTTTTTTTTTATTGTTTGCATTTAAATGAACATTTGATTTATTTTAATTAAAGACAATTTAACAAACCAATTAGTGATAGAGCAGCTCGTTTCTCACGGGAGAATAGGATAATATTTTTCTTCTTTAATATATATTTTTTAATTAGAGCGCTGGAGCTATGTGATCCAAAGCTTTTTATTTAGAACGTATGTATTGCAGTTTAATTTTACACGCTTTGATTTATTCTGAAATCGTATTGTAACGTATGCTTAATCATTGTTTAAGTAGTAGAAGGTACGAAGTATGACCTTCTTACTCTCACATGTTATGGTGCAGAGCTTGAACTCGTGCACGGGGATTACGTACCGGAACCGCGAGGCTTAGGGGAGGGAGGGGTAGGAAATAAAAGTGTTTCGATTTCAAACAGTTTGGGTTTTTAAATGGTTTACTGAAATGTGCAGGGAAAAAGTTTTATGCTATAATTTAGGATGAAATGCGCTTCAAATTAAATAAAAGATAAGTTCTTACGGGAATTATCATATTAAGTCCCAATTACACAATTATTAGATAATATTAGCAGGATAAAATTAAGTGACAGCTGTGTTCTTTTTTCAAGTGATACTTGTGACACTTTTAAGACCTATCCAGAACCTTAGAAATTGGCCTGTTGACAAATATTTTTTTTCAAAATTTACACGTAAAGAAACAGTAAATAAGTATTTTTTAAATAGGCGCACTGTTTATATTAAAATATGCTGCTCCATACATTGTGATCATTACATACTAAAGTTTGTTTAGTTCTCTAGTTAGTATGAGATCGTGCTCATTTCAATATAATAGATAAAAAATACATTTAAATAAATGCAAGTAAAATATTAAATAGCAGCAACATCAAATATTATATCGTCGGCTCATACACGATTTTCTGGTAATATACTTGTTGTATTTAAAAAAAAGTAACAATACTCTTATTCTGAAGCCTAAAAAACAAGTTTGTTAAATAGATTTACATAAAAAGTTTAGAACTTTTTCCAAATAAAATAGTAGATTGAAATGAATAATGTATTCATATGAATTTTGAATACATTTGCTTTCAATTGAACTGTCAGCGACTGATAAAATATTGTTTTATTTGAAGTTTATTTGCATTCTAAATATTTTTTGTAAATTGAAAATTACATCAAGTTTTTTTTTCTTTCTTACATGAGAAAGGCTTTCTAGTAACATTATATATACGTCTATAATACATGTAAAATCGACATAGTTATTTTAAGTATAGTTTTTAGGTGAACGTATTTTGTATGCTCGTGGGTTACAGTTGTGTTTTCTGATGTAGCAATGTATTTGTAGGATCGCTACACACATAAGCAGGCTATCATATAGGCACTAAACACAACAGGTGAAATGTAGGTTTTATTCACGTTTGGCACACCCCTGAGAGTAAAATAGGCGTGATTTTATGTTTAACTAAACACTAAACAATTCGGGTAGTTATTATAACAAAGTCGTTTCTAACTTTGTTGTTTTTCCATCGTAGCTAAGTAAACTCCCTTAGTACCAACATTTTATTACGCAATACTAAACGCCTGAACCCTACGATCATACCAACTTATTGGAAGCAAAATAACTGATAAGCCTTAGGTACTGCCGAAATTATCTATAAAATATATTGCTCTAAATGTATGGAATATATTTTTAGCGTCACAAAGGGAATACGCCTTTTATGTATTGTGAGATAACGTAAGGGATCGTTACTGCGGGTTCACACGACTATAGTATGTTATATGAATTCCTTGTTTGTGTTGAATTTAAGATAATGCTATGGAATTGTTATGAAAATAGGCACATATTTGGGTTATTTAAGAGGACTAATTTAGGCAAATTGGCAAATGAGGTTCATAAGTTAGGGACAAGTCTTTTGCAATAAATTGGGTACAATGGAAAAAAATTGTTTTGCTTTTAACGTTTTGATCTTAGCAAAGAATTGAATTAAATAACACCTGAAAGTCGGTTACCTCAACTAGCCACTAGGTTAAGTTAGTTAGGTTAGTAAGGTTGTTTGTGTGTAGTATAAATTTAATAATAAGTATTTTAAACTTAAAAACATCATCAGATTTAGGTGCCTATAAAATTTCCTAAATATGTTGCGAATCAAGCTACATAATAATGATGAGTGAAAAGTAAATAAATGTACGTAGAATTTTTCACTTCGTCACCGCACTCTTATTTGGTTCATCAAAGTTTATGCACTAGAGATACATTCATACAAATATTTATTTACACCGAATATCAATATGACATTACCTCAATATTCAAAGCACAACCGGTTATACTTAAAAATCTGATATTATTAGGATTGGTGCTTGCATGTTGGAATAAAATTAAAGTTCATCTACTTTTGAGTGAAATAACTTAGCCTTTTTGTCTACTTTCATATTGAAAAATTTTATTATACCTATTTTTAATAATTAATTTTAAAGAAATGTAATTTTAGTGCCTCGTTTGTTCTGAACAAAAGTATGGTTGATAGTTTGGTGTCATATTATGGATAAAAACACCCTTTAACGTTGAAAAATACATTATATTTGTAAGTATTCGTTTAGTAATTGCCACACACAATTTAGGTACTCGTATTCGTAAAAGTGGTATTTGCTACACCACTAGTTAATTGTTCGTGTAGTTACACATTCCAACATACGAGACAGTACTTAAGTGAGTAAATATTTCGTACATTTCTTGCTAAATTATTACTGCTTCGGTGTGAACCGACCCTTAAGAGCTTTTGTATTGAGTGTGTTGTTATTTCAAGCTGGCTTAAGTGCTTTTTAACATACAATAATGGATTGTAATTGAAAAAAATACAAGTATAATTATTATTTATATTGAGTGCCGCAAAAGAAATAGTATGGTGATAATTTAAGAATTAAAGAATGATATGGGCTACACTTTATCGACATATTATACCACGCGGGCTGCGCTCAGGAGTAAGCGTTGAATAGAATAGTTTAACCATTCAAACGATAATAAAAAGCAGCGATAGCCGAGTGGGAGACCATAGGACTGCGAAGTCAAATGTTTCAGGTTTCTAATCCACGGTACACACCTCTGTCAATAAATTGTTAAGATTCGTCTTTCCAAAGATATAATATGTGTATTTATCATATAAATTATCACTCGCTAACGATAAAGGCAAACATCGTAAGAAATCCTGCATGCCTGAGAGTGCCTAAAAAGTACTCAAGGTCATGTGAAGTCTACCAATCCGCACTTGGCCAGCGTGGTGGACTATGGCCCGATCCTTCTGACCATGAGAAGAGGCCCGAGGCCAGCAGTGGGACATGTATTAGATACAGGGCTGCTATTATTATTAATACAAATTCAAACAATATACCTACCTTGCAACAAAACCATTTTGGTTTTATACTCCATTTTCAAACGAATTCAGCGCACGAGAAAATGCCTACTCAAAGCCGTACCATCGATCTCGTTGTTTTTTACCCCTAAAGTACATACATAATTGAATGCCGTACACACGTCAAGCTAGACATTGCCAGTATAAACTGGTCCCTCACTGCTCAAGAAGCCTATACAACGCGAGGCCATCTTATTCAGGCAATATATAGCTAGCTAGATTTGAAGCCGTGTGTACATCCCATAGTACGGCACAAGCACATTGACATGAATAAAACAAGTAGTATAAAACAGTAGCACTAACAAATTACAATGGCAACCCCATTCTTCGTTCGGCCGCCGTTAAACATCGTGATAAGCGTCCTCTAGTGTTGCCACACCTGGGAATACGTTGTCCGAGAGTTTGATACTTAACACTTAAAAGTTTTATGGGAATATTTACTTAATGTTGCCCGCGATATAATTTTTTTAAAGAATGTATTTACTGGTGGTCTACACTCTAGTTTGAATGTTAAAACACCACCGTCTCACCTTAAACCTGCCACTGAATAATGATCCAATGAAAATTTTGTTTCGGTTTGGTGGCGAATTAGACCTTGAAATAAGAGGCTCATGAGACACAGCAACGTGGTCTCAGATATTTAGTAACACATTTGAAATCTTCAGCTAATTGCAAAAATACCCCTAACTTTATTGCATAAGTGCATCAGACACTTTCTGTAAAGTTAGATCCTTTGTGATAGCCATTTGTTATCTATCGGACTTAATTCAAGACTCTGGTTGCTATTGAAAATTCCCAAAGTAATCATTCTAAAAAACACCTTTTCCCGTAAAAGGTTTTTCCAAAAACCAAGGAAGACTGTGCATCAACCCTAGCAACCCAGTTCCGGCGCGATGCGAATAGAAACAGTCGTATTACCGAACGGTATGGGCTCTAATGAATAATAAAAGTTGCAGTCGACATGAGCACCGCCTACGGCTTACTTATAAAACATACGGTTTGTGGAGGAATAAAGGTAAACTTCGCCAATAGCTGTGTTAGGGTAATGTATGTTTTGTTTTGGAAATTAGCCTAGTTTCGTATAGGGTTGTACGTATTATATATTACCCTAACAGCTATATTAGTTAAAGTTGTTATGGTTATTAACATTTACTCAGGTAGTTATGCAGTGGGCAACTTTTTGTTATTGGGATACTGGGTAAAAGTGGTGACATGATAAAAAGTACATAAAAGAGTCAGTCAACCTCTTTTTACACGCTTTATATTAGCTTGACTTGTTAGTCTATACGTAACCGGCTCCTGTGGACGCTATTTGACCCACTTTAAACGTTCAGATTTCATTCAAATTTTGAACACCTGTCAAAGAACGATGACAATGCAATAATTCGAATATTATTATTTTTTTTTATTGAAAAAAAAAACGCTCTTATTAATAAACCAAACTAAAAAGTAGAAAATGAATAATAGTTTAAAAAACACGCTTTATATAGAAAACCAAACTAAAAATTAGAAAATAAATTTTAATAATTTTGAATTTAGAATAGTGTAAAAAAAATCTAATAAGCGTGGGGTGCATGGGTCAATAGTTATAAATATTTCATTGACAGACATGAGAAGAAGGATTATAATTTCGATAATATCTTAAAAAGCACCCACGCATTTTTTTAAATATTATTTTTGTCTTTTCACACTATTATTCATTGGGTAGTATTTAAACGCAAATCATAAAATATCCTTTTTCTATGCAATTAAATACCGAATTCCCATCAAAATTACTGATTGCACAACAAAATATTTAACTCAAAATATCACTAAACACACTACAATTTATTTTCACAGCGCACAGCAATTTTTCCTAAAGTAAAAGCTTTTTTATCAATGCACAACTAATAATCTTAATGCACATTATACATGTTAACTCTTTTTCTTTTAAATATAGCTTCTATTTTTATAATATTTACAGCAGTTTTTCTAGATCAAACAACATTTTATTAGTCACAGTCATCTTATTATTTATTAATTATCACATAATGAGAACAGCAAAAAAAATATAAAATTAGATACAAAATTGTAATTTATTGAATTATTAAAGCGGGTCTTGCTTTCGCGGGGCGTCCACGCTTCCTTTTTTGCCCAATAGGCACATTTTTAGCTTCTGCAGGTGGCGCCACGTACTGTCGTCTGTTACGATCTATGATAATAAGAAATTGGTAGGTAGTATAATATTATTTTATTTAGTGGGTAGATTCAAAAAGGGGTCGGAGTATCACAAAGATTAGCTAGCACTCGCCGGCCGCTGCCGCGGCACGCTCGCTTCGCTCGCTCGGCTCGCGCTATGTTATGGTCGCAGTTCTAACCTAACCTAACCTACTACTTTACCCATAATTGACCTATGCCATAACTATAGCTTTTATTTTTATATTATTTACTCCAGTGACGAAAAAACGCGCGAAGTTTTTCAGTTAAGTTGTTCTGCTTTTAGAAATAATGCAATGTAAAAGGATTTTTTTGTTATAATAATCATTAAATTTACCGAGCATGGCTTCTTGAAAATTAAGACAAATATGATGAACAGATTTTGTTGTACTTACTGGTTAATATGCGACTGGGATAGTTATTTTGCTATGAAATATGGTAAATTTGATGTGCAGTCAGTATTTATGCTATGCATGTAGTATTTTTGTACAAAAATAAATTTAACTGTATTGCATTATGAGGAAAAAAGGAATGTCATATTGATGTGTAATTTCGAATTATCTGCAGTTTGAGTTTTGTTAAACATTTAGTTTATCTGTAGTGAAGTAAGTTATTTGATGCAAAAAAGAATATAAATGATGAGTATGTATTGATAGGCGATTATTTATTTGATATGCAATATAATATATCCCTTATTCATTTATATTTATTAGAATTTTTACACTATTCTGAATTCAAAATTATTAAAATTTATTTTCTATATTTTAGTTTGATTTTCTATATAAAGCATGATTTTATAGTTCTTTCAAACTATTATTTTTTAAGACTTCATACCTCTATACTTTCAACTGTCTTTATCTTTGTAGTTCTTATTTATTAAAGACAAGATGGCTCACGTGGTTTTACCCGCATCAAACGTTATTTAACCCGGTGCCAGCAAGTAAGAAAATATATGAAACGCCATCTTTTGAACTATAGCAAAAACTCATTTCAAACTGAAACTCCTAAATTAACCCTCTTGCGAATAAAATTTAGAAAACGCTTGTACAGAAATTAATTTATTATTTTGTTTTCAAGTTTAATTACCTGATTTATTTTGCTATTAATTTGTGCGGGTTATTCAATCATAAAATTATATTAAAAAAATGGACCTACTTGCCCATGGTACTTTGAATGATCATAAAATGAGTAAGATATAAAGTATATAATCCTAACAATCTTGAATATGGTTTCATCAGGATCAGTCAAGTATAAGTATAGATAAAAGAGAGTGATACAAATTTAATATATAATAATTATTATAGAACATAATTATTGATGGTCGACTACGCCCTAATGAAATTGTCATTAGGGCCTTACATGTTTTATAGAATACGAATCCACTTCGCAGAAAACTGGATGCAAAATGCTGAGACGGAATTTCTAGCGAGTGACTGAATTGAATGTCTTGCGAGGTCGTACATTACGATGCGAAGATACATCGCAGTTCTTTATAGGTAGGTATAAGGCCATAGTGAAATTCAGAGCGAGGTTCATGTGGTCTATTATAAAGATTTAAATTTTATCAGAATTAAGATACAATTTTTTTTATCAATTTGCCTAATCTCATGAAAGAGATTTATAAAACTACTTCAACATATCACAAATAATAGGTAGGTAATTCAGATTTAAATGTTTAAAACAAAATAGTTGAAGGTTTGTACAAATATAAAATGACATGACAATGATATGCTCTGAATCGATCAACCAGAGCGTGCCGTGAGGTAATGGCAACGATCCTTTTGTACGGTACAAAGGACTGTTCTTCTTGGTATTTAGATTTGATGAGGAAATTAATTTTATCTGTTGGTGATATGACTAGGAAAGATGATGTTCTTTTAATGGCATTTTGATCGTATAAGAGATAAGGAAACTAAGCGGGGAGCTTTGTCATGCTTTAAAAAAATATAATAATTGTCTTGATTTTTGGCGGTTACTTTAATGATTAAATAAATCCTTAGGTGCACGAGGATATAATAAGTTAACTCCGTACTACATCTGAAAGTCCCTAAAATTGTAATCTAATATTTCAAACTAAAAACTTTGTTGTGAATCATGACTTTTTTATTTACTGAAACTATGTCCACTACTGCATTGTTATTTATTTATGACAAAGATTATTTAATTGACTAGGAATAACACTTGAAACTTGAGCATAAAGATCAAAGGAGCAATATATTACCACCCATTCATCCCTTACGTCAAAATTTTAAATGAATGGATAAGAGACACGCCTACGGTGGTGGCGCATTCCATTCATTCATTGATAATACGGTGACAATTAATGGTTAGTTTTGAATCCTAAAATTAGATCTCTTCTTCAATAGATGTTTTCTTATTTACACTTCGAATTTAAAGAACAGTTGTGTAGTCGACCTGATGGTATGTGTTAACTACAGTTCATGGATATCAACTATCCACCAAAGCATAGTGTAGATACGTCGCTTTATCTTAGAACTGCGTCATGTGTCAGTTATTTCAGGGTCTGATCTCACCTCCAAAATAGAACAAAGTAGTGCAAATATACTAATAACTAGCAGTAAGTTAAAAAAGAGTCGTTACCCAGACTCAGAGGCCAAACTTTGTCAATTTTTAATTTAGAGGTGTATCTTTTCAGAAACATATTTTAAATCTCACATCTCTTTCTCTTCAAAGTTCAAAAGAAGGTATTATGACAAAATATAAGTAGTGACTATTCAGTGTCCCAAATAAAATGACGCTGTTGTGTAGTAGTGTGGAAGACAAACTAGCTGCCGGTCGAGATACGCGCTAATGTCTGTTTGTACCAACTTTTGGTACTAACCCCTTGCTGGAGGAACTATCTTTAAGGGGTTAAAATGGACTTTCTTGGTACTTGGTTGTTTTGATAAACGTATTCGGGCAAAAGCTATTATAGGCTTAACCCAAAAAGCGCCACAACACCTAGGCATTCATTCTTCAAAGCCTGTACGAAAAAAAAAAAATATTATATTTATTAAATTTAAATATTAATTAAATAGAAATGCCAAAAGCAAGAAACAATCATGTTTAATTATGTTCATGAAATGCAATGCTGTAATTCAATTTATACCGACCAAAATAACAAAACAATAATATTTTGCGCATCAACATCATGAATTTTAAATCACTATTATTTAAAACCATTTCAGCTTAAAAACAATATTGCACTGGTACTAAAAGTTGCAAACTCAATAAATAAAACAAACCCAATCTGTCCCATGACATAATTTATTGTTTATCGAGCTCTCCGCGTCACATTACAAACTCAATATAAAAAGAAGAATAAATCACATTGTCCTTAAAGTGCCGTTTGTTTGGTGACACTAATCTCGTTTTTGTCCTTGCTTAACTGACTCTGTTCGTCAATGTGAAATGTACTTATCATTCTAAGTTATAAATAATCATGATATTACGTTATCAATCTATTGTATGTTTAGTGAAATTGAAATTGAAATTCAAATCATTTATTTTCATAGGCCCCAGGAACACGTCAAAATATTACAAACAAATGATATAAAAATAAAATATAAGTAAAACTAAATTATACTAATTACAATGATTTGAATAACTGGGGCTTAGATTAATTTTAATCCAACTGTTTAGAATCAGATTAAAATCAAACGAACAATTCTATGTAATTCTGTGTTTTAGATATTTATGTTTATGTTTCCCTACCATTTTCTTTTTCTTTTTTTTTAAACTTCAAACTTATTAGTAATATGTAAGTACAAATTATAGTATCATTGTTAGCTCCCTCCAGCTAAGCTTAATTTGCTCGGGTAAAGAGGAAGTTCACGTCCATACAATGGCCAGAGATTACATTTTTTCATAATTTACGGAAACTAACCATGATTGTTAGAGAGATTTTATCCTGATGATTGAAGTAAACAAAAGTAAATTAAGGTTATTTAATTTTTGTTATTTTAGCAAGTAATATTTCAAAAGTCTGTAAATAAAACATTGTTTTTTACTTAAAACAAAACAAAAGGCCTCCTATTAATTGATTTTGTTTTCTAGTCCTTCAAGTACTTTCCCTCCAAATACTTAGTATAAAAATATTTATTCTGTACAGTTTAGCAACTGTGCCAAAATGTAATCAAACATTTGGACCAAAGGTTTTGGCAGCCAATCAAATGAAAATTGAATGTTTGATTAATATTCGCCTGATCGTGCTGGTCACGCTTCAATTTAACTATTAGTGTTTATGTAATTAACTTGTAGTTAGATACTCATAGTTATATAACATTCAACCTTGAACTTGAGCATAACATAAATATATCAATCATTTAGTTTTTATTTTCATACACTAGTTGTTGCCCGCGACTGCATCCGTGTGGAATTAAGTCGCGTAATACGTTACTGTACCTTGGCCGTCGCGTTTTAGCGTATTGATTTCACCTTTTTTTGCAACCTTTGTCGTTCTGCTCTGCTCCTGTCGCTTATAGCGTGAATAATCTATAGCCATCCTTAATAAACATGAACAAGACGAAAATTATGTCGAATGTCCATGTAGTAGCCACCCCAATCGTTGTGGACGCATATGTGAACATGGGACAAATTATCCGATTAGGTAGATCCATCTTCGAGAAAGAGGTTAACCGCCGAATCCAACTCGGCTAGGCAGCGTTCGGGACACTACGTAGTGTCTTTTCGTCCAGTATACCCCAGTGCCTAAAGACAAAATTCTTTAACCAGTGTGTGTTGCCAGTGATGACTTATGGAACGGAGACATGACCGCTCACTATAAGTGTCATTAAAAAGCTCAAGGTCGCTCAGCGAGCGATGGAGCGAGCTATGCTCGGGGTTTCACTACGAGATCGAATAAGAAATGACGAGATCCGTAGGCGAACTAAGGTCTCAGGGCTAATAATGAGGATGATGATGATAATAATGATCCTTAATAAACAGACATAACAAAAAATAACAACTCCGACCAGTAGTTCCTGACATAAGCGCGTTCATCCAACCAAACAAACTAACCTTTATTAACTCTTAACCTTTATAATATTAATATAAATTATGAGGAAGCTTTTGAAAACCGAGCATTTATTGAATAATTACTATAGAATCTGTATATTTCTCCTTGACATTAACCACTTAAATAAACTTAACACAACCTTATTTTGATTCATCTTATTTATAAAGAGGTTACTTGATCTCTCTGATCTTTGACTGACTCAAGATAATTATAACAGTATACTATTATGTTAAACTGGTTAACCTAGAATTTTAAATGTTTTTTTTTGTTAAATTATATTTCCCAAAGGTTCTCACTGTATTTTTTTGCCACTAAAGGCTTCAAACACAGTAGCGATAATAATCTATGACCATGTTATCGACTAGTTATATCGCAACATTTAATTACATTGCTATTGCAAATTTGAAGTTTGACTTACAAAAAAACAAAAAAGCGACCCAAACAGCTTTGGATTACTATAACAGGCGTAAAAGTACAATCTCTTGTATTATTATTATTTATTTCAAAGTTAGTTCAATCTTTATTTTGTAACTGTAACAATTTAAAATAACTTGATGTTATCTAAAGTCAAATAAAATCTTGATTTCGTGTACTTAAAATACTGATGAATCAATTAAAGAATATTTATGTGCGCCATAATAAAGTGCCGTCAATGTGCAACATGCTTAAGTTACCAAAAATCTGCTGCATCATGACCTTATGAACGTAATTAGTGCCGTAAATTTAATCTCATAGATACATAGCATGTTATTTTTTACCATGTTATTATATAGTGTTTTTTTCTGAACCATTTCCTTAACTTTTTGTATAATTAAGTGTTATTACCAGATTTTTGTTTTTGTTTCAAGTGCACTTTTTAAGACGTCATCAAATATTTTTAAAATACCCTTTCAAATTCATTTTAAAAAAAATCTGGAGTAATAACGTGAAGAACAATAATATATATAAAAATATTTGAATCAAAGGTTAAATTGGAGAAGAAAAATATTCACTTTGTTTTACTTTAAGCAACCACAAAGTTACCACAAATTGTACCTGCAACCTAAACCACTTTGACCGCCACATTTCACGACGCGGTGCTCAGTCACCGAGTCAAGCAAAGTTGTGCAATTACGGGCTGTGATTAGGCGAAGTGTGACCGCCCCCTCGCACCCCGCTGCTTGATTTACTTCAAACTCCCACAACTTGAGCTAATGTATGGAAGTAAAGGTGCTCGAGTAGAATTAGGTTCTGCAGTCAAGTTTTAGGGTTGCATCTCAGCGGGTTCAAGTAAGATCTGTGTATACAGTAAGTACATTTAAAAAAAATCGGATTAAACGTCTATAGTACGAAACAAAATTAATTTTCAATCTTATTACATTACCACTCTATCGTTTTAAAATACTCAACTAACTTATATTTACACTATTAACTAAAAATAACTATAAAAGCCTCCATAGACAACGTATCGACCGCCATTGACATGGTCAACGGAGATCTTGATATTATTAAACGGTGGTCAGATAGTTTCGGGCTGGCAGTCAATCCATCCAAGTGTCAAGCAATCATTGTAGGAAGTCAGAGGATGATAGGCAGGCTGGACTTAGCAAGGATACCACCAATCATTTTCGATGGCTTAATTGTTGGTCTGTCTCCCAATGTCAAGGACCTCGGCCTCTTTATTGACTCCACTTTAAACTGGCAGGCACAAGTGACTAATGTTAGTCAAAAAATTACCGGTACCCTGCGTGCTCTGTACCGGTTGAAAAACTTCTTGCCTTCAAGTATTAAAACCACAATTGTGCAGACCCTTATCTTCCCGATGATCGACTATGGTGATGTGTGCTATTATGACCTGAATGCAGAACATCTTAATAAATACGACCGTCTTCTCAATAACTGCATTCGATTTATTTTCAATCTTCGTAAGTATGATCACGTGTCTACTTATCGTTCACAATTACGTTGGTTATCTATTCGTCAACGCCGTAGCTTGCGTGCTCTCACAACCCTGTTTTCTATCCTGATGTCTCCTACTCCTCCTACTTACCTAAGGCCTTATTTCCAATATCTGTGTGATAACCACGATAGACACCTTCGCTCTTCTAATAATCTTCTCTTACTATGTCCTTCTCATAATACTGGTTTCGTAAATTCTTCCTTCCCTGTCCAATCTATTCTTCTTTGGAATGCCCTCCCTCTCGAAATTAGGACCGCCTCCAGTCGATACGCCTTCAAAATCAAGGTTCGGAATCTTCTCCTCAACAAGAATGAATCGCCACCATAATATATATTATTCGTTCATATATATATATATATATATTTTATTTATTAAATATTTACTTATATTTAAGTATTTTGTTATGTAGGTATTATGCATATATATATATACGCACTTATTTTCATTATGTATTTATTAATTGTATTGATTTTTATTCCATTTCTTATCAAAACGCTATATTTTATAACTTCACCTACCTTGTTAATCTCTGCATCACCCAAAGGTTGACTGGTAGAGAATGCCTACGGCATTAAGTCCGCCTTGTATACAAATTCTGTATATGAAGTTTAAATAAATAAATAAATAAATAAAAGAAAGTATACTTTGGTTGTTTTCAATTTATGTATTTTTACATAAAAATCTTCATAACACCTGTCTTTCGTGTCTGTATTCGTCGATTCAAACAGTATAATGACATGAAAATACTGAGAATAATCAAACTTTTTGTAATTTATACAACCCACAAAATTATCAGAGCGAATTCACCTGCAACTGAAGCCGCTCTGACCGCCACATTTCACGACGCAGTGCTCAGTCACCGAGTCAAGCAAAGTTGTGCAATTACGGGCTGTGATTAGGCGAAGTGTGACCACCCCCCTCGCACCCCGCGGCTTGATCTATTTCAAACTCCCACAACTTGGGCTAATGTATGGAGGTAAGGGTGCTCGAGTAGAATTATATTCCGCAGTGAAGTTTTAGAGTTGCATCTCAGCGGGTTCAGGTAAGATATGTGTATACATATCGATCCGGGGCTCGCCGACCCACCATCTTTCGGCGACGAGGGCACACCGCGGGGTTTTAGTGGGTATTCTGTGCCGTTTAACATCGTAGGCACGGGAGTCCCACATAGCTACTCTGCCCGTCCCCCCACGGGTGGGGTGGTATGCGTAAATGCATTTCCCCGCGAAAAAAAAAAAAAAAAAAAAAAAAAAAAAAAAGATATGTGTATACATGACAATTAAAAAAACGGATTAAACGTCTATTGTACTGAACTAAATTAACTTCATTACAATAACCTCTCTATTTTTTTAAAATACTTAACTCACTAACTTATACTTACACTACTGACTAAAAATAACTATAAAAAGGTATACTTTGGTAGTTTACCATTTATGTATTTTTACATGCAAACCTTCATAACATCTATAATTTCGTATGTATAAACAGTATAATGAAAATACTGAGAATAATCAAACTTTTTGTAATTTATACAACCCACAAAATTATCAGAGCGAATTCACCTGCAACTGAAGCCGCTCTGACCGCCACATTTCACGACGCGGTGCTCAGTCACCGTGTCAAGCAAAGTTGTGCAATTACGGGCTGTGATTAGGCGAAGTGTGACCACCCCCCTCGCACCCCGCGGCTTGATCTATTTCAAACTCCCACAACTTGGGCTAATGTATGGAGGTAAAGGTGCTCGAGTAGAATTATATTCTGCAGTGAAGTTTTAGAGTTGCATCTCAGCGGGTTCAGGTAAATTCAAATTCAAATTCAAATCATTTATTTTCATAGGCCTCAGGAGGCGCTTGAACACGTCAAAACATTACAAAAAATGATAATATAAAAATAAATCATAAATAATACTAAATTATACAAATTACAATGATTTGAATCAAACTGTTTAAGGTAAGAGTAAGTTTCGGTAAGATTTGTGTATACATGACAAAAAACGGATTAAACGTCTATTGCACTGAACTAAATTAACTTCATTACATTAACCTCTCTATTTTTTTTTAAATACTCAACTAACTAACTAAAAATAACTATAAAAAAAGTATACTTAGGTGGTTTTCCATTTATTTATTTTTACATGCAAACCTTCATAACATCTATATTTCGTATGTATAAACAGTATAATGAAAATACTGAGGAGAAACAAACTTTTTTTTAATTTATACAACCCACAAAATTATCAGAGCGAATTTACCTGCAACCGAAGCCGCTCTGACCGCCACATTTCACGAGGCGGTGTTCAGTCACCGAGTCAAGCAAAGTTGTGCAATTACGGGCTGTGATTAGGCGAATTGTGACCGGCCCCGCCCCCCGACCCCCACGGCTTGATTTACTTCAAACTCCCACAACTTGGGCTAATGTATGGAGGTAAAGGTTCTGGTTTAAGGTGCTGTGGGTGAATTATATTCTGGAATGTAATTTTAGGGTTGCATTATGGTACGATTATACTTAAGTAAGATATGTTAACATCTATCTATCTATCTATCTTCTTTCTATATACCTATATATATATATATATATATATATATAAATGAATTGCTGTTCGTTCGTCTCGCTAAAACTCGAGAATGGCCGGACCGATTTGGCTAATTTTGGTCTTGAATAATTTGTGAAATCCAGAGAAGGTTTAAAAGGTGAATACATATGAAAACTGAACACTATCAATTAGATTATTTTTATGAGGATTGAAAATAACATACCGAGCATTTTTTAAATAATAATTATCGATTTCTTTTGTTTGTTTTAAATACAGGATCTGGTGTAAGTCAGGGGAGCAACCTTGGGCCCTTGGAATTCATAATCATGATAAATGATTTGCCTAAAGTGGTCCAAGATGCTAAATGCTTGTTGTTTGCAGACGATTTAAAGTTGTACCTACCTATTAAAAGCGCAGATGACTGTCAGAGGTTACAAAATGATATTAACAGAGTGGTAGCCTGGAGTAACCACAACCTCCTCCAGTTTAATATCACAAAATGCGCCACGATCACATTCTCCCGCGCCCGTACACCAATCTTGCATGAGTACAAGATAGCAGATACTCCTTTAGTCCGAGTAACAGAAATAAAAGATCTAGGAGTGTGTTTTAATACTGAATTAAACTTTAGGGACCACATAATAAAGATCTGCAAGAAATCGTTCAGAAATCTAGGTTTTTTACTTCGCACCGTCAGGAATTTCACAAATATGAATGCTATAGTAATATTATACAACTCGTTAGTCAGGAGCCAGTTAGAAAGCAACGCAGTCATCTGGAGCCCGCATGAAATTAAATATGATCTCATGTTGGAGCGAGTACAAAATAAATTTATAAGATATTTGTATTTACGTTATTATGGAGTGTATCCTTTTTACCCTTTAATGTATCCAACTTTATTTATATTAGGTATGGTTGGATACAATAAACTGGTGGTTAGAAGGGAGTTCGCACTGGTATTGTATTTATTTAAAGTGCTTAGAGGTAAAATACATAACGCGCATATACTCGAGCAAATAAACTTTAGTGCACCAGATGGATACGTGCACCGGCGCCGACGGCCACAACTAGTGCGATGGCCGCGCGCGCGGACCAACTTACAGCAGCGAGCGCCCCTGACGCGCGCACTTCATTTCCTCAATCTGGTCGCAGAGGAAATTGATTTATTCATTGTTCCTCTGAGTGAATTCACAAGGATAACATTACATGTTATTAGCTATAGGTTATAAGAGTAAGAAGTTTAGTATTAGGTTTTTTTCTTTTATATGTTAGGTTTTTAGATTATAAATTGTAAAATGACTAAGTTGTATATTACGTGTGCTACTCTATTGTATTGGGGTTTTCCTGTAAAAATAGATGTAAGGATGAAAATAAATAAATAAATAAATAAATAAATAAATAAATTTATTTTATACAAAAGTTTATGTCTTTTATTTATCGATTGAGGCAGTACGAAGTCTGCTGGGTCAGCTAGTAATATAATTATAATAATGTACTCATCTTTTGAACTCACAAAAAAATCTTTTTATACCAATAACACCCATATATTGACAAGGACGAAGCTGTTATTTTTATATAGAGAGTGATCCTATCTCTATCTAAAGGCCACAAAGTTCCAAACTTTTTACTGACTTTCAGTTTGCGGTTCTCGCAGACTCGCTTCTTACATTCACGGATAACAGAAACCTAGCCTTAGTTTATTATTAATATATTCGTTACTCTAATTTATATTAAATGCAGGTGTTTTTCTCTGAAAATATCCAACAGTAGATACAGTAACTCTGTATAACTACCATCGTAAAGGCTGTCTGTGACAAACGGGACTAAAGTTCTTTTTTATAAGACATATAAAAGTTTTTACTGTTTAACTTTTATTTTGTCATAATTTGGCTCCACCCAGCGGTTGTGGTGGCAATGACCTCGTAAATGTGAACATAACAATTATTATTCGTGATTTCTACTGTGATCTTCAAGACTTGTAGAGTAAACTTAAGTCGGGAATTTATTTTATAGCATGTGTTTGTTTGAAGCAGTCACCACTAAGCTGAAATTACTTTATAAAAATGCTAGTGATTCAAAACTGCTTCGATGGTCTAGTGGTTAGTGAATGTGCCTCTCTCCGCGAGGTCTTCGGGTTCAATTTCCGGGTCGAGTAAAAATAATTCAAAACAATACTTACCTAAAAAACAAACACAACAAAATTAAATCATAATATCATCCCAACTAGTGAACATCCTGTGAATATCAGTAGATGACGACGCGCCACAGAGAACGTAAACAACATTCACACTATTTCACACCAATAGATCGATGATACGGTTTTTTTTTTCAATATACCCACTTATGCACACTATATTTCGTTTTAGTTAAGTTTTTGCTATTTTGAAGCCTGCATTCAATGGTTGAGTGATTGTAATGTTCCAGCTATGTTGTTAAAAAGTAGGTATTGTGATGTAATGTATAATTGTAGTGTAATGATTGTGTCTATGTACGCTTATCGTCTTGCGATGAATCGGATGTGCGGAAAAATCCCTCGGATTTATGTTGCATTCGTTGTAGTTTTTTAATGTAACTTTGTAATGTTTTTATAAAAAAAAAAAAAAAAAAAAAAAAAGAGTAAAGTGTTATTTCTGAACTTTCCGTCAGGAAATTTATAATAGCAGCACGGAGTTGGAATCTTCCCCGGTGGATGGCGATAGGCTCACCTCCTATCCCATGGGAACTAAACATAACACGTGGGTGCTGTACACCCTTCTGGGTAATATAGGAGTGATGATATGTTATGTGATGTTATGATGAACATGAGTGCAAGATTACATTGAAAGTTTACTTTTAGTAATTGTCTTATCAAAAGGACCCTAGCCAACCAAATACAACAACAACAACAACAACAACACCTAGTAATTAAAGTAGCTAAAAGCGTATTATTTAACCATTGTCAAATGGTTATTGGATCACGCAACTAAAACGATTGCTAATCACTAAATACTTGTAAGCACATTCAATTTTATGCAGTTATCAAGCGAAGCGAAGGTTCCAGAACACGAACCATTTCGCGGCACTTTTAGTTATAGTATTTAGCCTACATACTTGAAATTTGGCGTTTACGCTTTCATTAGCGAGTCTGTCTAGAGCTTGCCTCGGTATGTGTTTGGGGTCCTTTCAGAGCGTGTGGCCGATCCACTTACACTTGCAGCGTTTTATTAGTTGGTCAATCAGAGGCTCACCGCAGAATTTTTACAGATCTAAGTTATATCAACTCGTTGTATGCTATCATACAGGTAGAAGGCAACCAAGTCAAGTAACTTCTCTAACACTATAATGCCTAAGCTTTTCCAGAAGCGTCAGGTGCTCTTTACAGTCAAAAGATGGCAGTGATCGACTTTAACCTGAAGTCGATACGAGATAAATAAAGTTTATTACCAAAAAAAAGCTATTAGTCGATACGAGATGTCTTATATCTTTTTTTTCTTCTTACGTGTTAATGGCATTATGGTTTCTCATTTTTTATTTATATTGTTTTTGCTCAGTAGGTAGTCACTTCTACTCCCTTGCTTGTGGCTTGCATAAGGTCTTCACGGGCGCATGTAGAGGGCGACATCGGGTACGAAAGCAGGCGAATGGGGAAACCAATTAGCACGAGGCCAGGTTCTGTTATGTCTTTTATGACCACGGGTCACATACGTACAAAAGCACGCTTTTGTCATTGGAAAAGAATATTTTGAGCTTAATTAAAACTTAATATACTTCAACGAGAAAAGCTCTGAAACAGAAACTATTTCACTTGTTAGTTCAGAATTATACTGACACACTTACTGCACTTGAATGGAATTTATTTACAAAATCAATATGGCCGTCCGTACAGGTAAGAGGTACAATTGGGAGCCAACCAGAAAACATACATTGTGGAACTTTCACACAAGGCGTTCGTAGGGTGAATAGGCCTGTTCGCGTCCGAGCATTGGTTATTTCCGGATAAAAAAGTTGGTAAGGTGGCTTAAGAAATACAAAAGTGTAAAACAGGTCGTTTCGTAACAAGAATATTAATAATAAAGCCATAAATGAGCCATAACGTAAATTGTTAAAGAAGTAAAGAAGATTAGTAAAACTCACAAATAAATATATATATCCTCTAAAGATCCAATGCCTCACACCAAAATTTTCGACATTAATACATAATATTATGTATTAGTGTAGCCGAAAAGTTTTCTGCCAGTAGGTATCCTGTATTAATTTGGAAATAATTATAAGGTACAGTTTTTGAAATACGATGTTTAAAAGTAATCATGATTTTTTCTAGTCTAGTGATTTGGTTAAAAGTGTTATTTAGGATTTTTTCAATAGTAGCACGGAGTTTGGATTGTGCCTGATGGCTGGCGATAGGCTTACTCCTTATCATATAGCACCTTAACATAACAGGTGAAGTGTAGCCACAGTCTTCTGAGTAATATTATATTATGCCTAATTTAATGATAAATGAAAAAAAACTTTATTTAACATTAGTATACAGTACAAAATAAACAATTTAGCTTTATACGATAAAGTTGGATCCGTATGAATGGTGACCTTTTCCTGAATGATCCCAAACAAACAGAGACTCCCTTACAAATAGTTTGAACTGCTCCAATCTGGTTATGGTTGACCTATTTTTGCTAAATTAAAACATAGGAAGGCATTTCAGATAATATTATGCCTTTATTTCTTAAAGGGTGAATATTATAGTCTAAGTAGTAGTTTCAAGGCTGGTAGAGTAGTTTTAATACAATTATTATATATTTAAATAAGTCAACAACAAAACTACTATTATTATTGAGAATACGGGTACTCACGTTATTTTAGCCGGGATCATCACCTAGTTGATGAATCTACGTTAAAGATTCGCAACTAGTCAGTAACCCGTATTCTCAATAATAATGTCTTCAGACTGACCTTACGTCAGTTTTAGCAATATATAATATTGCTAAAACAAAATGACAATTTTTAAATTAAAGCTTAATATTACACATTTGTCATCTGTCTTTGAAGGCCACATTTGTCACCTGTCTTTGAAGGCAAGATGCAAGTTTTGCAAGACAATTATAATGCTTTCTTTGTTTATCGCGATTATACAGATAAAGATAGCAAAAGAATTGCCTTGCAAAAATTGCATCTCGTAAATGAGTCGAGATAGTTGCCAAAATTAAATTATTTTGTCATTTATAAGATATAATAATATTATTACTTAGTCGGCATTGACCGCAACGAACGAGTTACATGTGTGTATTGAATTATTAAACAATTCTGTGGGTGTCTCTTTAGATTCGGTTCGGACAAATTTTGTTGCAACCAATTTTTTTTTATAATATTTATTGGCATCTCAATAATTGAGTTTTATTGAAATTACCTATTTATTCTTGTATTTTTATGTTACAGGATATTTATGTAATTTGACATTCTCTATAGTTCCTAGGAAAAATATGGAATGGAAAAAATTAACACCAAAAGCTTTGTCAGTTAAGCATAGATTTTTAAACGGTAATAAAAAAATAAAATACATTTCTAAGTACTCCAAATCAGAGCAATCGGACTCGGTTTGATTATAAGTCTAAATCGGCAATTAGTGGTTTTTTGATTCACTCAGACTGCGTCGATAATATTCACTTACTTTATTAAAGTTAATAGCATTAACAGTCGTTTTAGTTTAAAAAAAGATAAAATTATAATTTAACATTTTTTCTAAATAAGCTTAGTTTTACATTAATTTCCTAGGAATGTAATACATTGCCTGATTTTCACACCTATCCCGTAACATGCAGTATTCAAGAGTTACTCAATTTGTCATAGTAAATGTTTAACTTCGATGATAGAGTCAATCATCGAATTAAATCGAAACCAATTATTTATTCACCTTGAATAAAAGCAAAATAACAGTATATTATTATGTTTAACATTAGGTAAGTATACAGGATGGCTCATTTATATCGGTCAGTGTGGGGAGGTATGAAATAATTAGAGATAAAATAATATGTTCTTTAGAACCAATAGATAGATTTTAATAAATACAAAGACTGCCTACTTAGATTTAATAAAAACTTGCAATACACAGACAATCTATTAGTTTGGATCAAAATACCGTTCCCGTTCATTTAAAGACCCTGTTACGGCAAGTCAAATGCTTGATGAATTATTTGAGATCGAATGTAATAAAATCCACTATCACACTACCACATACTACTAAGAAGACCATCGAAATTTGTTGCAAACCAGCTACCGTGTGTGTGGTTTTACACTAACAATCTGTAGGTCAATACTACCCTTGACCGAGTCGCACCCTTTGTTCGAAACTATAGAAGCTATCAATTGGTCAAGGTCCTCGACCTGCCGTCTCTATGTCTGGACAGGTGTTTGGTTCTCATATACGGCTATTATTAGAGTGCTTGTAAATTAAGTTATTACTTCCATATTATGTGTTATTTAGTATACAAACGTATGAATGAACTTCTAATTACGTTGTTTCATTTTATTTAAGATCAGTTGTATTTTTCATGTTTGTTTAGAATGCTTAAAGCCTTAATCCTAGACAACCACTTCATCGGCGCTTCTGTAGCAGATGAGCTACTTTCTGGTTCCTGCAATCATCTAACGTTGAGATTTTCCAAAATAAAAAAATACACTCGTGTCGCTTTGAAGCCTCGATCTACGAGGCCCGTGCTTACTTTCTTTTACAGATATTTTTTTATAATGGTCAAATACACAGATATAGATCTACATAGATAACGCAAATGCATGTACTTCGCGTGTCTCAACCCCGACCAAGCGTCAAAGTTGGTCGCCGCCAACTTCAGTCCACGCGCGTCTTTTGTCAGAGAAAATCATATGATTTGGCGGATGGGCATCGTCGGCATCGGTGTTTTTGAATCAGTTTGGATTTCCCGTCACTAAATTTCGGCTGTGACGTCACAATAGGTATTAAAAAGTCGGCACGCTTGGTTTCAATACAAATCGTGATACTTGCGTTATCTATGTAGATCTATATCTGTGGTCAAATACAAAAGTAAAATACGGTAGAAAAGAGATTAATGAAAAGGTAACTATTCAAAGAAAAATTTAGGAACGTGTGTAATTATTGTTTTTTAACAAAATTATTATAAGTTATAATTATAATATACCCGTATATGGTTGGAAATGTTGTTAAACAACAGTAATCATAATTTAAAGCTCAAGTGTATTGTTTCATAGAATTTTGATGCAACGATTAGCCATTAAAGTTAAGTGAAACGCTTAGATCAAATGACATACAATTATTGAGTTATACCTATTACAGAAACATGAGTATTAGTAATTAAATTATGAGTAAGATTGTATTAATCAACTTGGAGAGCACTTAGCCGTTAGTTTCTACTGGTTGTGTATATTTGCTGGGAAGTCTGAGATGGTAAATATGGAAACAGTTTAAACTGAACTAGATTATGTGGCGATGAAGTAAATTAATTTTAGTACTATGTAATTTAAATCGTGTCTGAGCTCTAATATGAAATAATTATTATCTTTAAGTAAAAGTGTACAGTTATTGTCTATGCTTACCAATCGGTCGTTATAGATCAAAAGGTAAAATTGCAAGTGTCGCGGCAATTCGACATAAATGAAAGAAGGATGTTGCAACAAACTTGGTTTATTACAACTAACTTAAAGTAACGTACAATGTTGTATATTCGTGAGCTCGAAGGAAGAGAAAATAAGAGAAAGAGGGTTCGATTGAAGATCGCAAGCTTTATATAATGAAATCTTGACAACCGTTTGACAGTTGTCAAGTATTTGTCAAAGTGACTTAGGAAACTGGCCCTTTGGCCTATTATGTTTAGGGAGCGTTGACACGGGCAATGTTAATGGCGTGATTGGCGCCAACATCCTCCCGGGCGTTGAAAACCAGGTTTCAACGTTGTTCTTCCTCTAGAGGCAGAGCGCATAGGCGATTGAGGGCCCTGCGCACTATGCCCTGTGATGTGGAGATGTCTGCCACCCTAGGCACACCATCAGGTCCAGGGAAGACCTTGGAGACGCGCCCCAACCGCCAGCAGAGAGGAGGCACGCTGTCCTCCTTTACGAGAACCAGGTCGTTGAGCTTCAAATCACGACACCTGGTGCGCCATTTTGTCCTCTGTTGCAGTTCAGCGATGTATTCTGCAGCCCATCGCTGCCAGAAGTGCTGCTTGACTTGCTGAAGACGCCTGTAGCGGTCGAGACTGTTGGTGCTACAGTCTTCGTAGCTCGGTGAAGGTAGCGTTGTTAGTTGCCTACCAATCAAAAAGTGAGCGGGGGTGAGGGACTGTAGGTCATTTGGTGACGGGCTGAGAGGACAGAGGGGTCGGCTATTAAGGATGGCCTCTATTTGTGCAAAAAGCGAAGAAAGTTCTTCGAACGTTAAATGCGAATTGCCAAGAATACGTTTTATATGGAATTTAGCCGACTTGACCCCGGCCTCTGCCAGCCCGTTGTACTGAGGAGCGTACACTGGAGAAAATTTAAATTCTATGCCTTGGCGTACTCCAAACTCACAAATAGAATCGCTATTGGATTTGAGAAAATTAGATATCTCTTTGGCTGCTGCAACAAAATTGCGGCCATTGTCACAATATATGGTTTGAGGTAGACCACGGCGTGCTATGAAACGCCTTAAAGTTAATATAAATGCATCCTTGGAAAGCTCACTAACAGCTTCCAAATGAATGCATTTGAAACGACAGCAAATGAAGACACACATGTAACATTTGGATATTTTACATCCTCGACCTTTGCGGTCGGCGATATAAAACGGTCCAGCAAAATCAGTTGCTACTGAATAGAAAGGGTAATTAATTTCAACTCTATCATTAGGTAAATCTCCCATCATATTTGTTAAGGTTTGGCCCTTAATACGACGACACCTAAAGCAGCTGCGAGCCACCTTTCTAGCTAAAATACGGCCCCCAATTGGCCAGTAGCGTTCTCTAACTGAAGCTAGTAGTTGCTGAGGACCAGCATGTAGCAGACGCTCATGTTCTGCCTGGAATATTAATTTAGTAAGTATGTGATTAGATTTTAACAAAATTGGATGCCTCTTGTCATATGGATGGTTAGAGCTGTCAATGCGACCACCTACTCTTAACAATCCTACTGAGTCTATGAAAGGATTTAATGAAATTAAAGTAGATTTATTTGATAAGCCTTTTTTATTTGTTAAGTGATTTATTTCCTCAGAAAAAGATTCTTTCTGAGCTATTTTTGTGATAACTTCAAGTGAATAATTAAGTTCAGACACTTGTAAAGTACCTGTGTATTTATTTTTGGGGTTTTTACAGTTATGAATAAACCTAAAAACCATTGTGTAAACTCTATGCAATTTGATGAGTTTAGAAAAATTATTAAACTTTAAAATAATGGAGACCGAAGGTGTAACTTCCGCCGCCAAAACGGACACCGTTTTTAATTCAGGGATATCCTCTAGATCTGACTTAGTCAGAGGCCAGCACTCCTCCAACAACTTAAGATATGGAGGCCCATGCCACCATAGCGAGTGCTGATCAGCTGATGTATCTTGCAAACTAACACCTCGTGAAGCGAGATCTGCAGGGTTTTGAGATGTGGGCACATAACGCCATGAATTACTGTCTGTGAGCTCATGGATAGAGGCAACTCTATTGGCCACAAACGTTTTAAGTTTCTTAGACGTGCGAATCCAACTCAAAACTACCTGGGAGTCGGTCCAGTAGAATGACCTATTGATATTACAGCGTAGAGCCTTACTCACCGCAGAGCTCAATTGAGCCCCTAAAAGAGAGGCACACAGTTCTAAGCGTGGGATACTAGTAGCTTTTAAAGGAGATACTCGCGACTTGGCACACAGCAAGTGCACTTCAGATGCACCTGTTGCGTCTATGGACTTTAGAAATATACAAGAAGCATATGCTTGCTGTGAAGCGTCACTAAAACAATGTAACTCTATAAATTTAGCATTATTTATAAGAGTTAACCTAGGTATCTTTAAATTTAAAAGTTTAGGCATGTTACTAGCAAAACTTAGCCATTGAGATTTAATGTTATCAGGAACTGGTTGATCCCATCCATTAACTGATGGATGAGTCCATAAGGATTGAAGCAAAATCTTTAGTCTGATTATATAAATTGATAATAACCCTAAGGGATCAAACACTTGAGAAATTGACGATAATATTGATCGTTTAGTTATTTTAGACTCACTAGGAGTTTTGATTATAAAATTTAATTGATCTGAGTCAGGTGACCAGCCTATGCCTAATGTGCTAGTTGCATTACTAATGACTAAATTATCTAACTCAGGCTTTATTTCATCGATTGAAAAAAGATTTGGAATGTTAGACCTATATTTCCGTAGGTTAAATACTATGCGTATGCGAGTAGACTCGCTGTGCTCTCGCATCACAGGGTGATGAGGCAGAAAAAATGAATTAATAGGCCTTTCAGAAGGAGATTCTGAAAGGTGACCGAGTTCAGCATACTCGTGTATGAAATTAGTGTAAGCTATCTTAAGCTCTGGCTGTTTTTTAAAGCGTGCTTCTAGAGACAAGAACCTTTTCTTGGCTGACCGGTATGAATCACCTAAGCAATTGCGAGAGTCACGAAGAGGTAGTCCTACACAAAAACGACCATTATCTAGGCGGATAGTGTTGGTGAGGAAGTGTTTCTCACACAACTGTTCCTCCCTTGTAAAGGGTGAAGTAGGTGGGACATTTTCTAATTCCCAGAATTGAGTTACCTGGTGCTCAAGGGTGGATAATTGATCTTCCTTTAATGCAACATGACAGGCATTTATGGATTTACATTTATTAGGAAATGTAGTTTGTGGGTTGATGGGAATCGAACCCGCCACTAACCATCCGAGTTTAGAGCCGCGAAGCACAAGGGAGTTACTTCCTAAGGAGCGCTGCTCTGAGCCAATGAGGTCCCAGAACAAATCAGCACCTATTAGCATATCAATAGGGGATGGTTCATGGAAATTAGGATCCGCTAGATCAAATCTAGACAGATTTGCAAATGTGGAATCAAATGCTAACCGTGGTAGATCATCTGATATTTTAGGTAAAACTAGGCAAAACATATCTACATTATATGTTTTATTGTTAGATTGCAAATTTATCATGCAACGCTTAGTTTTGTATTTGATTTGATTGCTTCCAATGGCAAAAATATTGACATTAGATGGTTCACAAGACACATCTAGTTGGGTTTTAACAGATTCAGTTATGAATGAACATTGACTGCCACAGTCAAGCAAAGCTCTAACGTTTATAGTTTTGTTAGTTAAACAATTAGAAAGTTGAACTCTAGCTGTACATAATAAGACTTGAGAACTATGAGACAAAGCAGCAGATAAAACAACAGTTTCAGAATTACTGTTAGGCGTTATAGCATCATGTAATAAACTATTATGTCTTTGCTTGCATACACGGCAGTGACCTGTAAGTCGGCATTGATCCACAACATGGCCCTTTCGCAGGCAATTTTCGCACAATTGCTGAGAAGTTACGAAGAGCTTTCGTTCCTCAGGAAGCTTCGCCTTGAACTTCGCACACTCATACAAACGGTGTGACTCTTTGCAAAAAACACATTTAAATTCTACCTTCCTACTATTAGGGGCGGAGTCATCCTTAGCTGTTGCTACTAATGCTCTTGTATGAAACTTGTTAGGAGGATTACTGGCCACTGGCTTCGGCTTGTCTAATCTTTTAAGTTCGACAGACTCAGATATCTTTGACCGAGACTTGAGAAAATCAAATAATTCCTTTAAAGTAGGGACATCGGATAAAGTTATCTTATGTTCTTCCCACTTGTAGCTAGACCTATTTTCTAATTTAGAGGTTATCATTAGAACAAGTGGGGCATCCCATTGCTCAGTGGGTAAACCTAATGTATGAAGAGCCCTTAAGTTTTTAGTTACATGATCTATAACAAATAGAAAAGACTTAGAGTTTTCCTTGATAGGTTCAAAGTTAAATAAAGATTTTAAGTGATTATCTATAAGTTTGCGCTTATCATCATAGCGAGAACAGAGAAGTTCCCATGCTGTAAGGTAATTCTCATCAGTTGCATCTAAATTGCTAAGTACATTTGCAGCTTCACCTTCCAAATATGAATTTAAATAGTAAAATTTGTGAATATTTTGTATTTTGCTATTGCTATGTATAAGAGAGCTAAAAGTTTCTTTGAAAAGCAACCATTTTGAACATGAACCATCATACTTATTTATTTGAATTGTGGGCAGCTTAAAACCCAAACTATTAGGACTAATATGGCTACAGCATGAGTGTACAGATGATTCATCAGACTTAGTGCTAGTGTTAAGCTCTGATGGAGAGAATTTAATTATTAAACGTTTAGCTAATGCAATATAATGATCAAAATCTTGTTCACAAGCCTCACGGATATCCAACTCATCCTCCATAGATGGAGATAGCAATTCTATCCGTGAATTTAAGCCGTCAAATTCTTTAAATAAATTTTCAATTCTGGACAACCTCAATTCCAACTTATTGATTTCCAACTCGGATACAGTTTCTAATTTAATTAACACATCCATGTGGTTTTTAAATTTGGTTAAACGGCCTTTAATGTTGCTGCGCTTAACACACAAATCTTTGTAACTATTTTCCTCTGAGCTGGAAGTCATTGTGGGTAGATGAAATTAACCAGAAAGAATATTCTAGAATTTAAAAGAATAAATAATTCAATGTACGAACGATACGCTCCTTAGTCCAACGGCAGTGCTGGCAGTAGGCAGGCAGGCAGTGATCAGCGAAGCGTGCAGTCTTAAGCAAGCAGATGGTGGGTGAACGTCTCGTACCAGGCGGCAACTGGAATTAATATTTGTAGGCGCTAAATATATTGCTTATGTAGCAAATTAAAGCGGATTGTATCAGCACAAGGCTTGTGAAATGTTAGTTTTGTAATGGGAAGGTTGAATTCCAATTAAAAAAGTGATACTATGCAGATAGCACACTTAAATTGTTATATTTTAATATAAATTGCTTATAGTCTGATGCAGAATTATGTTAAATTGGATGACATGGCAAAATTTGAAAATAAAGTATGATGATGTGGCTAATTATTTAGCCAAAAATTTAAGAAAATATTGAATTTAAATTGTTGAAAATTACTGAATCTACAATGAAATTAGCTAATTGCACAAAATTGAGTAGGAAATATGAAGGAATAAGAAAATGGAACGAGCTCACATGTGGTAGGTGCAATCAGGCATGCTTGAGGCACACAAAATTAGCGTGCACCCGCTTTAGGCGCCTGATGCGTTGGAGTTGGTGGATGCGCAGCCACGTGGCGCATGCGCGTGGCTAGGGGCCACAAAATGGCTGCGGGCACGGCGGCGATGTCACGGGGATGGCGTGCAGGCGGAATGCCACACGTTGGCCGCAGGTACTGATGGCTTCGCCGGGACGGCAAGCTAGCAGCCTTCAGCTTGATCCTTGACCTGGGTGACTTGTAGGCAGCACGCTGGATCTCCTCACCGCTGTCGCCGTGGCACATCCACAGAAGAACCGCGTTGTATAGCGAGGTCCTCGTCCACGGTCGCCAATTTATGTCGCGGCAATTCGACATAAATGAAAGAAGGATGTTGCAACAAACTTGGTTTATTACAACTAACTTAAAGTAACGTACAATGTTGTATATTCGTGAGCTCGAAGGAAGAGAAAATAAGAGAAAGAGGGTTCGATTGAAGATCGCAAGCTTTATATAATGAAATCTTGACAACCGTTTGACAGTTGTCAAGTATTTGTCAAAGTGACTTAGGAAACTGGCCCTTTGGCCTATTATGTTTAGGGAGCGTTGACACGGGCAATGTTAATGGCGTGATTGGCGCCAACAGCAAGATTTTGATTAATAACGTAAATTATTTATACGTCTTTTGCAGAACGTCGAGAACAGTTCCATCTACCCTACCATTCCTCACAAAACAAGTGCTATACAGTGAATCGGTGCAGTTGTAAGGAACTTAATCCAAAACGCAGGTGGTATTCACCCACTATTTCTGTACCTTTTGTTAACACTAGTTTTTACTCAAGACAGTACATTAAGTTATTTGTATTCTAGAAATCAAGAAATCGAATTATTTATTTCCAAGCCCTAAAAGGCGCTCGAACATGTCAAAATATATAAAATTAAAATAAAACTTAACTGATTAACCTAACTTAACTTATTGCATTAAAATGATTTGATACGTTTCATTCATACAATTAGGAATTATTTTTGTCTGAAACACTGATACCTACTATGATAGATCATCATTCGTGAGCCCTTTCCAATTCCTTTGGGGTCTCGGCTTCTTCAATTCAATTTATTTAATTTGTGAAACACAGGTGGATACAGTTGTAATTACAAATAAATAGGTACATTCCATGTTCCGCCCGTACGGGCATACAAAGTTTTCCCTCAAGGGTTCTTAAATTATAATAATAAATTAATCAAATAAAGAGTAAAATCATGCAGTCATAATAATAATGTAAATTCAAAAATAATTGTAGATAATAGTAATAATATGTCAAGAAGTGATTTAAAAAAATATCCCATTAAAATGTCAATAAATAAGCATAAATGTGAATAAAAATAATGTCAATAAATAAGTTTATTTAATAATATTGATCAACAACAAATAGGAGGAACATAAATATATTGGTATAAGAATAAATTGTATTTAATTAAAATCGATCATTTAAGTATTCATTGACAGAATAATAAGCTTTGCCATTCAATAACTGAAAAAGTTTATTTTTAAATTCATTTATAGTCTTGCTTATCTTTATTTGGTCGGGCAACTTATTATATACCTTTGGTGCCATCGCATAAACACTTCTGTGAGCAAAGGCAGTTTTTGTTGGTAGCAAATGCAACATTTTTGAGCGACGTTGACTATCGATGCTTTTAAATAAATGCATGTTGGTTCTTACGAAAATACCAACCTCATAGATGTAGAGTGACGGAACAGTAAGGATCTACAAGTTTACAAAATGTGGCCGACAGGTATCTGTATGTTTTAGCTTACATATGGCTCGTATGCATTTTTTTTGTGCCAATAGAACGTCGGACACATTAACAGCATTGCCACAAAATATAAGGCCATATCTCAACAGAGAAGCGACATGGCCATGGTAAGCTGTCAGAAGGGCTGTTTTATTTGCAACTTTACTCAGCATATAAAGAGCATAGGAAAACTGACTAAGTTTAGTACAAATTGTGTCAATTTGTGTTTTCCATGACATATTATTATCTATATGCAGTCCAAGAAACTTCACTGTGTGTGTTTCAATTATTTTGCTATCTTTGTAGTCTACATGATACTGAAGTTGTTTTATTTGCCTTAGCCTAAAATCCATTAGAGTCGTCTTTGTGAAATTAATCTTAAGATTATTAGTTTCTAACCAGTTGACAATTGAGACCAAGCTTGTATTTATGTCTTGTTCAATTTCTTTATTGTTGCCGGAGTTGTATACCACGGTGCTATCGTCAGCAAATAAGGACATTTGATGTGGGGTTGCCTCAGGAAAATCATTTATATAGCAAATGAAAAGTAGAGGCCCCAGCACCGATCCTTGAGGAACACCACATTCCAATTGTCTGGTACTCGACGCATGTACGGTTTCTATTTTTGATTTTATATTTATTTGACCAATCTGAGTAATTTGTTTCCTATACTTTATATAAAATTTTATCAAATCAAGTACATTACCCCTGATCCCATAGCTGTAAAGTTTATCTAATAAAATTTTGTGGTCAACATTATCAAATGCCCGGGTCATATCCATATACATTGCAACTACAGGTTTTCTATAGTCCATATTATGATGTATGTTTTTAAGAAAATTATATATGGCCATGTTGATAGTTTTATTTTTCCTAAAGCCCATTTGTTCCTTGCATAAAATGTTATGTTTTTCAAAGTAGGTGTTCTTGTCTAAGGGCTTTAACTGAATATTGATATTTTACCGTTGATAGGGCGTTACTTCCTTCCAGGATCTCGATAGTGAGGGCTCTTCCATATTAGAAAAAAAATTACAATCATTCATCATGCCCATTTTCCCAGGAATCTTTAAAAAGTCGTTTATCTGGTCACAGGAAGTAGCGTAATATAAATTGATGACTCCATTGGTCACTAATACGATACTACAGGGAATACGCGCGCTGCTATTTTGAGCTGCAAGTAGAACGCCCAATAAAATAGACATGGCTTATATCTTCCTTATATCTCCTCGGATGCATAAATTATAAAGATGTGGTAGAGGGGTATAGCACCCAGACTTCAACTATTATCCTTATGTCCTATTTCATAAGAATTTTCTTAAGATATATGCCCAAATAATACTTTTGCCTGACCCAGGATTCAAACCCAAGACTTCACAGTGAGCGGACGCAAATAGTAGCGCTCGACCACGAGTCTGAATAAAAGCTCTACTAAATATTATTTGGCAAATATTCCTTAACAATCAAGTTCGCCTTTTTGCAAGTTGCAACACAAACATCCACCTATGTAATCCCATTACAGTTCAATCTCCCATTTTCCCAGAATCATTAAAAAGTCGTTTGCCCGGTCACAGAAAGCAGTGTAATATAAATCGATGGCTCCATCGGTCACTAATACGATACGCCAGGGAATACGCGCGCTGCTATTTTTAGCTGCTAGTCGTACGCCCAATAAAATGGACACGGATAATCTCCATGGACGAATAACTTGATTTTGTAGCTTGTATAAAAGTAACGGAGTAAGTTTTATGGTGGTATATCTTGTGAACAAGTAAGAGGGTGGTAGTACCAGCGTTTTACCTTTAACCTGCAACCAAATAGTAGTAAAAAAACTAAATTTTAAGCTATATCTAGTACTAGTTTTGGTTTGGGCTTTTCGAGTTGCTGCTGAGGTGAAATAGTTATTTGTACAAGAGAGCAAGGTTCCTATTTTCTTCGAGTGCTAATTTTGAGTCTGGTATACGAAAGATGCTATTAGTAATACTCGCTACGCTCGGGATTTATTTTAGAATCATGAGTATAGTGAAAGATTCATAAGCACGAGATGTAAAAATTTTCGATCTCGTGTCGCACATACACCTTTTTATCTCAGCAGCTCGAAATACAAGTTCTGCTTCGTTTCGGACTAGCTGACGTAGTGTGGAATTTGTAGGACATTAAAACAAGCGAAATTAAAATACAAAAATAAGACTAACAGGGAGACAAACTTATTTTTGCTTTGCAAAAGAAAAACTCCAAGCAAAATCGAGTTTGCTCACTGTTACATGCAACAAAGAACGATCTTTCCTCGTTATAATACTAGTATAGATTAGCTTCTTCTCACGCGTATACCCATGTTAAAGGTTCCTTTTCACAAATCAAACCAGTAGTGCCGGAGATAAGCGCTTTCATACAGAAATTGCTTGATAACATTAGCATACACCAGCTTTTACCGGATCCACCAGCGTAGTACGTCTAGAAAAAGTTTTTCATAACGTTAATCTAGCAAAGCTATATACACACACTCAGCTAAGCTATAAGCTACACGTATACAACATTTTATCAGAATCTATCAAGGTTTTACAGATTACATCAAATATATTTCCTCATCGGACAACATTGCACTACCCTCATAATTAAATTCCTACTCCAAACTGCCTACAGAGTAAAAACATTGCGGAAAGAAAAAAAATAATGAAAACGTAGAGCGAGTTATCGCTGGCTTTATCTATGGAAATCTATGCGGAGCGAATGGAACCTACTTTTAATTAAAAACTTTCTTACAACTGCCTCGCGCGCTTTTTAGGATACTCTGTGATTCGCTAGTCAGGTTTTTATGTGCTGAATGGTATACTCATGAGGAAATGAAATTTAAGTGCAAAGTTTTTGAATTTAACGTGGCATTCAATGTCTGCCAACAAACTTCGACAGACGTTACCCTACGGAGGCGCCACCTAGTTACAAAAAACGATAGCCCTTATTCGATCATAGTATGTGGTCAAAATCGCGGGCAGTAGCTAGTTACTTCATTGCGTATGCATAGCAAAATTTTAATTAATCAATTTTCTTCAAACACAAAAATCTCTAACAGCTCAAGTAAAAATCTAATAATAATTGCCAAACCTATCGTTAGCATACAATCTCGGAGCAAAAGCACGTGATTTACCACATCAGCACATCAAAAACCTTGACGGAGCCTTAAATGAGCGTATCACACGTCCTTCTACTCCCCAACTGACATATAATGGCCTCCGACAAATCCCTGATTTAAGGCGAGACTTCAGACCAGTAAAAAAATGTAAGGAACAGGGACTTTGCCATGACGTTATTTCGTCATTTTTGTCTGACAAAAATCGGACTCAATACTCGGTCGTAGGCTAACTTAAATACCGTTGATATTCGATAGTTTTTAAAACAAAACGAGCAAAAAAGATACCTACATATACAAAAAAAAATATTAACGCGTTTAAGACATGTGTCTGCAATATAATTGAAAAAGTTATATGTTTTGCATATTTACGAATATTACGATTTTCTATAGATGCTACAAAACTTTGCCTAAATAATAATAAATATTATGTAATTCAAATAAAACTCTTTTTAGTTGCAGACTATTTAGTAGTGCTTTTTTATACAGTATGATTTTTTTGGCAGCACGCTTACCTTGGCTTGAAAATTATAAAGCAGCATAACACAGAAACACACAGCGAAATTACTGGCACATGAGGCACAACACCGTAGTCCTCAGCTGCAGCGACGCATCTATAATCTGCTTTTGTAGATTGTTGATGTACATTGGCCTGTACGCCACTTACCATCAGGTGGACTACACGTTCGTTCGCTGTGGGCGTAGTATAAAAAAAAATACATAATTTTTTGTGTCATTTAGTAATCGGAAATATTCGCCTTAATCAGATCTTGAAGCCAAAAGGATTATCAAGAGGTCTTAGTATTCTGGTCGGATCTAAGTTCATTACTTTACGTTGCTTTACTTAATACATTTTAGTGAGTTATTTTGTGATGAAACTTTGTATCAAGTTTGTGATGTTTATGTAATGCCTAGAAAATACAAGACACAGAAATATTGCCTTACGCGTATTAAAAATAAGCGTTTAATAATTATGTTAAAATCTAACGACCTTTAGTGCGGTTTTGTGGTTGGCTAAATACCTATGATTTGCAAACCTCCTATTGATTGTGTCAAGGACATCATAAAACTCCATACATTCACATGGCAATTGTGTAAACATATTTTGTTCTTTTTTCGCTTGGTTGTTTGTATATACATTTATAATAGACGCAAAATTTAGAGACGGCACCTGAGAAAGAAAGCATGAATCCTAAGCAAGTACTTGGGACATCACGTTTTAGCACCTAACTTCAGAACCACTGACTAATTTGGTAACTACTATATTTTTTTTTTATCTTAGTGGAAGAATACTTCTATGATTGTGGTTGAAAAAAAAACATATGTCAATGTGCAAATGTCAAACAAGTACTTACTGATCCTACCACCAAACTATACATAGTTATATCTAAAGACGACTCCAGACGCTTGGCGAACATTGGCAAACAGCGAATACCAAACAACATACGCTAACATTAGAACGGGTGTGTGTTGGTGTTTGCCTGTTTTTGTTTGTGTTCGCCAGTGTTCTTCATCGGTTTCAATTTTCTTCGCAAACCATAGGATGTCCGGCTAACAGTGTGCACCGTCTCCACACGCTTGTGTTTGACGTTTGCTGCGGCGATAAGCGGCGTCTAAAGCCAGCATAGCTAGTCTGGAAAAATGGGGTATTATTGGACCACAACAGACACAGTGCAATTGCGGTGCACCTCAGCAAACAATGACTCACTTACTTGAGTGCCCCAATTGCCCTGATAACTGCTCGTTGGATGACCTAGACAAGGCTACAGAGAATGCTATTACCATGCCTACGTACTGGGCGGGGCTTATATAAAACTTTGACCATTGACACTAAAAGAAGAAGAGGATAGCGAGGCTATAGGAATACTGTTAAGCAAGAACTCCCTCAAGATTTCAAGAATTTCATAAATGTCTACAATCTTTAAGAAAATGTAACAAGATCTATATCCCTGAATACTGTAAATAACCTTATTACTCCTTTTAAAGTATCGTAATCATTATATTTATATATTGGTTTAAAGAGGGCTGTAATTTAATAATCCTTAATAAACTTTAAGCATGGCGCGTTCGGCGATGAAGGCGTCTAATAAAATTATTATAATTATTTTCACGAAGAAGTGCGTAATTGAAGATTGCCGACAGGAATCGTGGTGGAATGTTAATATTTTGTATTAAATATTACTTGAGAATTTGCAAAGATTGAAGTAATATTAGAGTTACTATGAAGGGAAAAAAATAACTCAAAGATTGTCAGGTACAAAATATTCGTGTGTGCAAAGTAAGTTATAAATAAAGTCAACGGAATGTACGAAGAACAGGGCAATAAAATAAAATATTTTGATAAGAAAAAAGACACGAGTCGACTTTTCAACTTTCCTAGAGTATATTTCAATTATACTTTTGATGAATTAAAAACTAAACATATTTATTTAAAACGAAATACAAATACTCACAAGGAAGCAAACAGCTGGAAGCAATCGTAACCTACATATAGTATTTTAGCTACAGATTAAAACCGAAGTAAATAATACATTTTATTGGAATCCCAGTCCTAAGAAATCTCACCGAAGTAATATTATTGTATCTCCTATTTCCCGTTTAACGATTTGTGGCGAGCTGAATCCAATTATATTTGCAAGGATCTAGTTTATCGTCTCTCCTTAATAAACGCTGTCATCTTATCGATTTCTGTTATTTAGAGCTTTAGTTGTGTTTACCCAGTCTTAACAATCATAACACCACGCCTATATTACTCAGAAGGGTAAAGCAGAGGTTTACAATACCCACCTTTCACCTGTTGTGTTTAGGGATGGAAGTGAGCCTTTTGTTATCCACCGGTAGTGTAGTGGATAGTTTCAGGTTCGATTCCCGGGTCGGGCAAAGTGTAATTTGTGAACTTTCCGTCAGAAATTTCTCAATAGCAGCACGGAGTTGAAATTGTGCCCGGTGAATGGCGATAAGCTCACCCCCTGGTATGGAGCCTATCGCCATCCACCGGGCATCGACCATCGCGGCCACGTCGTCCACCGGGCACTATCCCATGGGACCTAAAGCATAACAGGTGAAATGTGGGTGTTATACACCTCTGCCTTACCCTTCTGGGTAATATAGGCGTGATGTTATGTTATGGTATTTAGCGTTATAGAGGTACATAAAAATATAGTAATAATTACAATTAACTTTTCTTCTTTACTTTCAATATCAAAATCTTGGATTGATCTTGGAAATATTGTATAATGTGACTGCTGGTCTCAGTACCTATTAAACTGGCTCTTTTAAAAGAATAATTCAACCTGATAAATATACCTACTGATTATAATACCTTTGATCTGACAACCACGTTAATGATGTTTGAAACATAATATTTTGTTACCAACTCAATAAAAATATTGCTTAACATCTTATACGAAAACATACTTAACTTTTGCTTATAGGTACCTAATCTAATTCCTTCATACCTTGTAGCAATTTCGGTTTATATTTCATAACAAGTTTATTATTATTCTGTTCGTAATAATGTAATAGATATCATATTATTAAGATATGTGTGTATTTCTCATATAAATTGTCGCTCGCTAACGGTGAAGCAAAACATTGTAAGGAAAGCTGCATGCCTGAGACTGCCTAAAAAGTACTTGAGTGTGTGTAAAATTTACCAATCTGCACATGGACAGCATGGTGGACTATGGCCTAAACCTTCGCATCATGAGAAAAGGCACTAGCCCAGCAGTGGGACATGTATTAGATACAGGGCTGCTATTATAATAAGCTAATAGATATTTCTTTAATATGATAATAAAAATTCTACTTAGCATTTTACTTAGCCCGCTTGACATTTAATGTAGTGCTATTTTTTTTATGAATGAAATAATAAACCTAAAAGTGGAAGTCATCCAAAAACTTCAAGCAGATTAAGTACGTGAAGTTATTTTATTTTTCTCTAGTTTTTAGTACGTCCTTGAACTTAGTGTTGTCTAGTCATCATTTAAGCAACTTACGAACAAGTTACTTATGACAGGTTTAAATTACTTCAGACTAAATTTAAAGGCCAGGATAGTGACACAAAATTAATAGATATCCTTACAAGTTACTAACACAATTTATAACAGGCGTCTAAGACAGCGCAAGTATTGAATATAGATACGTGGTGAAAGGATTAGCCAATTCGCTTAGGTGAACTGGCGAATTGCCCAGGGTGCGCCGGACGTAGGGAATCGTTGTGTACGTCACTCGGGGAGGCTCCTTTCATGCACCCCTAACTTCTAACTAAAAAGTGAAAAATAATATGTTATGTTATTCTGTTAAAAACTAATAGAGATAAAAAAATACTTTCCATAACATCACGCTTATGGGTGTGGCAGAGGTGTTAACATCCACATTTTGACTGTTATGTTTTAGATTCCATGGAAAAGGGGGTGAGCTTATCGCCATCCACCGGCCACAATTTCAACTCCGTGCTGCTATTAAACACTTTGTCCGACCCGGGAATCAATCCTGAGACCTCGCAGTGATAGGCGCATACGTAACCACTAGACCATCGAGGCACAACTAGACCGTCGAAGCAGTTTCAAAAAAATTTTTTCTTTTACAAAAGATAGAAATATAATCCTTACTTGTAACTGTCTTTTGTGTTTTGGTTTGATGGCTCTTAGTTAAATTTCCTTAGAACGTGTCTGTGCCTTTTCTCTGGCCATCACTTAAACCAACTAATGAAATAAATAAATAAATACCTCGCAACTTACACACAACGCCATCTATTCCCAAACTTAGCAGAACTTGTACTATGGGTACTAAAATAACTTATACTAATACATTATATACTTTTTTGTAAATACATTTATACATAGAAACACATAGACTAAGACGTAGCCCCGTGTTCATGCACACAAAGATTTATCTTAAGCGGGCATCAAACTCGGCGTCGCAGGCTGATACACTACCCACTAACCATAGTCTTAGTCTGGGTGTTGCTATGTAAAATAAACATTAAAACACTCAGACTAAGACAAACCCCAATGTTCATGCACACAAAGATTTGTCTTAAGCGGGAACCGCCATCCGGTCGTCAATGAAAACTTATGACACGTAAATTACCTAAGTCCTAATTTAAAGGCCAGGCTAGTGACAGGAAATTAATATCTTCAAATATTACAAGTTTCGAACGCAATTTATTTGAGGCTAAAATGGTGGTAGTTCGGAAGCGCTCGCTCGACGGCTAAAATAGGTGGATAAAATATTGGGTCGGTCATTAGCCGGACCGTTCCAAGCGGTGCACTGTGAGGTAATGGCAGTTTGGATATTATGAGAGGTGAGTTGGATTTTTGTTGGAACGGGAACGGAATGTAATACGGACGTGGTTTATGGAGCGGAGGTTTGGGAGTGAATGTTGTTTGCAAGTATTCTATGTTAGTTTGTTAGCTTTGTATAGATGCAGAAAGCCTAAGTGGTACGTCTTAAGTTTTGGATGATAAAAAGCATGTTTCTATTTTTTTATCTGTGAAATTATTGCTATTATCACAAATTATTTCGATTTCATGAACTAATTTCTTGAAAATTATATAACTCTTTGCGTTATTATGTTATCGATATGATTTAAACGAGAATAATCGAAAATAAAATAAAAAATAATTGCGATAATTTCCGTTTAAATCATATCAATAAATATGCAACGCGAAAGTTTAAAATAAAAAAAAAAATAAATAAATATTATATTATAACTTGAAAATGAGGTCAAAAATGCTTTAACATAACATGAGAAAATATAAAATCACACCTATATCAACCTGATGGGTGTGGCAGAGGTGTACAACACCCACATTTTACCTGTTATGTTTAGGTCCCATGGGATAGGGAGTGAGCCTATCGTCATGCACCGGGCACAATTCCAACTTCGTGCTACTATTGACACTTTGCCCGACCCAAGAATCAAATCCGAGACCGAGGCGCATACGCTAACTACTACACTATTGAGTCAGCCAGAAAAAGATATTGTAGAGAACTAATTGCAATACATAAAAAGGTCCGGACAATATCTCTCAATTTCCGTTTTTACGGGTTGCCAATTTAATAACCTCCAATATTTAACATGATGCAAAAATATTTTTGCAGTCACAGAAATTTATTTTGCATAGCGCGCAAAAAACAGTCGGCAGATTGAAAGTGTAGAGGTTTGTTTTTGTAAAATGAAAGGGGATAAAATTTTGTTCAATATTATAAACTTTGGCAGAAAAATTTGAAGAAACTTGTGAACTTTGCGACCTTTTTCGATGGACCAATAATCCAATATTTTAATATAATGCCGTATTAATATTAAATTAAGGTGACTTATAATATTCTTTTGACGTGACAACGTCTTAAATTAGGTTGCGGCTGGGAGTCACTTATGAAAAAGTGTAACGCTCGGTAACGTTACGATGAGTCACCGAACGAGAGAGAGGCCCGCCGAATGCCTTGCGTCTCTCTCCCACTCAACTATGATCGGTCTGCCGCGCGAATATATTTCTATAGTTAAAATTTGTGCAATTCTTATTTTCATTCAATTCCTTGTTCCTATTGTGCAATTTAATTATATTCATATCAATAAATATTCTACCGAGAAAAAGACGTTGTCACGTAAAATCTTCGCCCGTAAAACCGACTTTACAGGCAACCATTTTTTTAATTTATTAAAAAAAAACAATTTTATATTATGGAACAAGCAATAAGAAATATTTAGAACTGTAGTATTAGCATTCAATCGCGTAATTAATTACGAGGTTATACTATATTAGGAGGGTTATTTTGACTAAAACCCAAACACAATAATATTATTTATTTTACAGTTAAAAAAAATAGGAATCAGGCGAGAATCAAACTCGTAATCATTGTAATACCGTTCCAACTCGCAGTTACAAATTACTAGTATTTTTGTCAACCCTAAGCTAAGCATAATTCGCTTGTGTTAGGAGGAAGTTCACGTCCGTGGTGTAATGGCCAGAATGCCAACCCACGACCTTCCAATCGTAAGACCGATGCACTATCCATTGCGCCACGGCCGCGGTCTTACCTGATTTCAAATATTATTTAAGTATAATTTACTCACCCTAATCGATTTCAAATTGACACATACTCGATAACGAATACTCCTCGCTTTCCTCAAGCAGAGTTGGAGCACTCCATTAGTCTCGTATTACGTCAACAGTGTAATAGCAGTTAGCTAATCGAAGAGGCTGGTTCATTATACTGTTGTTTTATTGAAAGAGATAGTAAAACGGCAGAACCGGTTCTATTTAGATATTTGTGTTGTGCCTTTTGAGTGAGCGTGGAAATAGTCAAATTATGTATATTGTACGGCCTCGTTGGTCTAGTGGTTAGCGTGTGCTCTCACCGCGAGGTCTCGGGTTCGATTCTCGGGTCAGGTTAAGTGTTATTTGTGAACTTTCCGTCCGGAAATTCTCATAGCGATAGGCTCACCCTCTTTCTCATGGGACCTCAACATAACAGGTGATGTGGGTGTTGTACACCTCTGCCACACCTTTCTGGATAATATAGGCGTGATGTTAAGTCATGTATGTTATGTTATATTGTATAGTTCTGAGTAGGAAGGCAGTTTCACTGTCAGTTGGCTTTACCTGTGTTTGAAGTGTCTATGCAAAACGCAACAAAACACGTTTCTTTGGGCAAATCGATTATATTTGTTTCATTTGATCTCACACACATTATGACACACGTGTGCAGATTCAAGTTATTTACAAGTAACCTATTATTGTTGAGACGAAGCTTTGGGTGTTCGCGTCGACCTCCGTGGGTCTATTGTGATTGTAGCCTCATTATAGACTCTTTTTTAGGTCAATAGCTTCCTTAAATTGCAGCAGTTGGCTGACCGGGAGTGACTTGATATCATCTGGATCCAAGATATGGCGTCCCAGAACGATGCTTCGTTTATGGATCAGTTGTGTTTCCAGTTCCTTTTTACAGAATCTGCAGCTGTCATCGTCCGCATAACCCACACGGGATAAGTGTCTATTTAGCTTGCATCTTACAAGTAACTTAACTGTTTTCGTTAATTTAAATAAATACACCATAACTATATTATTTGTTTTTTCCACGCGGACTAATTATAAATTTTTAAAACCAATTATTAAATTGTCGAGAGATACTTACTTATAGTTGGTCCAGTTACCTGAACCAACCAGTAGTATCTATAGAATAATTTAAATGTGACACTTAATAATTGACACCATAAATTACTAAGTAACTACATATTTACATAACTTGACTAACGGTCGAACAGACACATTAAATGTATGGTGATGAAACGCCATAAAAACCATCACATAACGTATACCGAACGCATTAATGATGCAATAAGTTACAAATTCCATGGGCGTTTAGTTATCTAACTCTGTTTACTTTTCCCGTAGTTTTATCTATCAAACATCTTAGCCCCGGTTTCACCACATTTCTTGATCTACGATTTAATTCAACCCGTATTTGCATCTCTCTCTCATTCAATGAGAGCACGGTTGGCGTAGTGGTTAAAGCGATCGCCTCGCCGCTTTTAACTGCGCTGGTGTTGTGGGTATGATCCTCACACGGGTCAAATCTTTGTGTGATCTGCAAAGATTTGTTTTTTTTTTTCTCTAGGTGTGCTCTGTGTGTGCGCAATGTATGATTGTAGACATCCCCGCGACACAAAGTAATTCCGTGTGCGTAAAAGAATTAATAAAATCAAAGAAAAGTGTCGTTTTTTGAAAAAAATATAAAAAAATAATTGTACGGGACAGAGCTAGCAGATAGCTGTAGTTTAGCGGGAAATTTGAGTTTGCGCGCTTGGTTGCGTTGGTGAAATCGCCATATTTATTGACTTGTTGAATACATTCATTTCACGTTTAATTGACGTGGACGTTTCTAAATTGATTTCAACACTCTCGTTTTTTAATATTCAAAAGGTTAGAAGGGTTATACACGTCACTTGATTTTTTATTTGTTAAGTTTTTGCGCTTATGTAAATGTTTCTTTTTTGTTAACTTAAACAATTAGTTAAGTTGTGATAAATGGCGTTAAATTTGCTAGAATATTACGTATTTATTTACGTTGCTTTGATCACTATTTAAAAGTTATATGTAATTTTTGAAGATAGAATTGTCTTATTTGACGAAACTTAAATATTTAAATAAAATAATTTACAAATTTAATACTGCATAAGTAAGCATTTTCCATCAGTAAATCATGTATAAAATGTAAATATATTGCGATCTTGACCATATACATATCAATAAATAAATCATATCATCCATTTTGCATGTCATTGTGTGTTTACGCCTTAAAATAGTTTAAAATGCAAAATAAACGATTGCCGGAACATCGAGTACATCGATGTTCCGGCAATCGTTTATTTTGCATTTTTTATACATTTTTAGAATCTTGAAATAAATAATGTCAGCTTTGATTATGCAAATAGTTATTTGTTCGACCATGTTTTGTCGTAGGTGTCGGTTTATGACTGTGTTTCCGTCAAGTCCGCTTATTAAAGTGTGTTATTCAACAAGTAATAATTATTTGTTGAATAACACACTTTAATAAGCACACACTAAGCGACCTTTAGACAGTCTAAAAATTCTTGAAAGGTCTGCCCTAAGCCTTATGAAGCAAGAAGTACTTTATTAAGGGGCATTTTACAACGAATCCAATCTGCAATGTTAGTATTGGGCTATAACAATCCGTGGCTTACCTAAATAACTGCCCCAATCATTACTGGTGAAGTGTAGGTGTGAATACACCTCTGCCGCACTCATGAGCGTACTAAGGATGTAGTTTTGTGTGGTGTTATAAAAAAATAACGTAAAAGTAATCATTTAGACCGGCATGGGTATTCCATATATCGAAATTAGAATTAGTCATTCAAATATCGACCCTATTTATATTAAGGTAAGGATGCACTAAATTAGCGCAACTGACAGTTTCCTTTACAGAATAGCTCCACGGGCATTAATATTACATAAAGATAATTACAAATGTTTGTTCAAGGACTTATTCAAATAATATATACGTTTTATTACTATACTATATCTATTTGTCAAATGTTATGTCTAATTCCAACTAAAGTGAGACTTTGATTTATTATAATGCAAATTTAAAGAATGTATATTATTATATTTGGTAATAAACAGGTTGGCAAAAAAACATTGGTTGGCCTTAGTTGTGAAGATAACACTAATAAATCATAGATGTGCTTCTTTTTAGTTTTACACGAATATTATTAGCAAATATTATAGGTCAAAAATAAGTGGGTTAGTGGTGAAATAGAGACGTACGTCAAGATTTTATTTTAATTATTAATTAGAGTAATACATAAATAATGCAATATTATTCTGATTTTTCTGATACTGAGGAAAATATTTTGGGTATGACATTTATGTCTACATTCATACGGATAAAATTCCAAACCTCCTTTTTTAAGTCGCTGAAAAAATTAGTATTTTTTATAAATCAATTCAATGATTTTAATCGCGTGTTATGTTTACTTTCATTGAACACCATAGTGCTGATAAGATTATATTGACATAATCGTGGCATTGTTGATGTCATGATTGTGTCAAATATCCTAACATCCAAATATTTGAGCAGTAAAACTGGAAAGTTCATTATTTTAGTTCCATTTCAATTAGAATGTACTTTTTATTAAATTTAAAAGAAGGACAGCATTTATTGGGTCAGTGCACATACTGTATTATTAGTAAGAATGGCTCGTTCTAAATAATAGTCCTGCAGTCTAGTCCACAGTAAAAATTAAGCTAGCCGTGGTTAGGAATGGTTCGTTAGGACATTGGTCCCGATTTTCTTATTTGTAGAGGCAAGAAGACTGCCAAATGGTCCTAATGAAAATACAGTATCACTCTAATGGGCTCTGGAGGTCAAATAGTAGTTACTTCTAAAATGCATCATAACATAAAATCACGCTTTTATGCAATCTGCCATACCTAGATTAAAATACGCACATTGCACCTTTTATTTTTAAGTTCTATGTTAGGGGGTGAGCCTATCGCCACCACCGGGCACAAATTTAATTCCGTGCTGCTATTGAGAATTTCACGACACGGGAATCGAACCGAACCCGGGTTCGATTATCTTCTATAGGATATTTAACTACAACTAATTATACTAAAATTCTATATCAGTACAAAAACGTGAAAATAAAACAACCACAGACGAGTCTTTGTACATAAGACCTCATGATGAGAAATGGACAAACAGTACTGTAAAAACAATAAAAACATTGTATTCAAAGTTTTTAACCGACTTCAAAAAAAAAAGAGGTTCTGTATTCGATCCGTATGTATGTATGTATGTATGTATGTATGTATGTATGTATGTCACCTTTTTATGTTCGCGATTTTCTCAGAAACTACTGATCCGATTTGAATGCAGATTTCGGTATTTTAATCCTTGTGTTTCAAGGAAGGTTTTAGTATATAATTTATCATAATCTGATAAAGATCTTTGGAGACAGGCAACGGAACTCTTCAAAAACGAATAGCTAATGAACCACGTTTTGTGCAATCGTGTATCTATGTATTGTTTTCACCACTACATAACATAACATCATGCCTGTGTATGCTTTGAAGGGTAAGCAGAGACACCCTACTTACCTACCCTTAAAGTACCGAAAGCTCTTAGGTTTGGACGGGGCTTACGTTTCAGCATATTTGTTATTATCGTAGTGATAACTTATGATCATGAAGATCTCAGAAAGATTTTTTTGATAATATTATATAAGGATTTGATAATAAAAAAATAAATAAAAAAAACTAATTAAAAAAAAAGAATATTCTTAACTCGAGCGTATTCTAAATATTATAAAATGTACTATTTTTTTTCAAAGAAAAAGGAACCGCCTTCAATAACTCAAAAGTAAAAAAACTAAGACACTAAAAAGCTTGAAATAAAAAAATAAAATAAAAAAAAAACTAATTAAAAAATCTAATAAAAAAAAAGAATATTCTTAACTCGAGCGTATTCTAAATATTATAATATTTTATGTACTAATTTTTTTCAAAGAAAAAGGAACCGCCTTCAAAAACTCAAAAGTAAAAAATAAAATATTCGCTAAACTTTGCTTACCTTTATATTAATTTGTTTAAAACAATAAACCCAAATAATTATGTTATACCAATTATTTATATTTTTTTGAAGTCGGCGCCAAATTACAAAATCAAATACCAATTAAAACCGTATTTACCGAAATAATTGTTGAAAAAATCACAAAATCAAATACCAATTAAAACCGTATCAGCAATTATGTGATTTGGCGCCGACTTCAAAAAAATATAAATAATTGGTATAACATAATTATTTGGGTTTATTGTTTTAAACAAATTAATATAAAGGTAAGCAAAGTTTAGCGAATATTTTATTTTTTACTTTTGAGTTTTTGAAGGCGGTTCCTTTTTCTTTGAAAAAAATTAGTACATAAAATATTATAATATTTAGAATACGCTCGAGTTAAGAATATTCTTTTTTTTTATTAGATTTTATTAAGATGTAGTTTGAGTAAAGCAGCGCCATCTAGTAGAATTTAGCAAAAAGTTAGTTAAAATTTCGATATTATGAGAAGCATTAATGTATGGCATAAGTAATTATCTAGAATGTTAATGACTTAATTTCATTGAATTTAAAGGTAACGTATAATATAATTTTTTTAAACTTTCGCGATTTGTACACATAATTTAGAAGAAAATAGAAAAATATTTACGCGATTAAGACCCGTGTCTACAATATACAATTATGACAATGTATATAATAATATATAATATATTTTAATAGTAGCCTGAAATAGAACTTGCAAACTGCAGCATACCATAAAAACCTATATAAATTAAAAGTAATACACCCCAGAGGCACAATCAAGTGCAACATGTGACAGTACTTAGATTAACAATTATTAATTTAAGTAGATAAATAATTAATTGACATAACTAAATTTCAAAAGTTAATAAAATAACTAATAACATTACTAAACTTTCTAAACATTTCATATAGCACACGTGAAATTTTCCCAAATGCTCACCAATTTACAAAATTTTAGAGGAGTTTAATAATGATAATATAATTATGTTCATAACATTACATAACAAAACATAACATCACACCAATATTACCCAAGAAGGTGTAGCAGAGGTGTACAACAACCACACTTCACCTGTTATGTTTAGGTCTCATGGGAACGGGGCTGAGCCTATCGCCATCCACCGGGCACAATTCCAACTCCGTGCTGCTGTTGGAAGAAAAATTGACAAATAACACTTTGCCCGACCCGTGAATCGAACCCGAGACCTCGTGGTAAGAGGCGCATACGCTAACCACTAGGCCGTCGAGGCAGTAATTATGTCTACTAAGTTATTAATTCGATATTGAAAGATTAATATCTTCATAAAATATAGCCTATATTTAGAAACCACCATAATTAATAGGCTTTTATTAATCATGTGTAATTAGATAGGTACTTTATACTGGATGAAGAGTGCTCGTGTATAAGGAGTAAGTTAATAAGGCTTTCCTTAAGGATTATTAATTTTGTAATCAAGGTTTTTTCAATACTACCACATAGTTATTACTAAAATAAAAATAATAGCAGCCCTGTATCTAATACATGTCCCATTGCTGAGCTCGGGCTTCTTCTCATGATGAGAGGGTTAGGCCATAGTCCACCACGCTGGCCAAGTGCGGATTGGTAGACTTCACACACCCTCAAGCACTTTTAAGGCACTATCAGGCATGTAGGTTACCTCACGATGTTTTCCTTCACTGTCAGCGAGCGATAATTTATATGATAGTATAAGATCCCCTAAACAACGACCTTCACCGAGATGTTTATTTGATGAAACGTATTTTATATTTAATTTAATATGTCAATAGATATATTGCATATGGGTTGCCTAACAAATTTCAGTCCATAATATGATTAATTAATAATTGAAAAAAATATTTTTTTTAATCATTTCACCGGTTTGATAATTAGACAAATTCTATACCAATCGAAAGTCTGAAGCCTATAGAATATGCAAACGGTGGGTTGCCTATTCTTTTCCGGTCACAACTCTTGGGTAGCCAGGTATAAACAGGTAAATCGATATACCATTTTGCACCGGTCTGATTATTGAATTAAAATTAATTTACAATAAAGATTATTTCATTATGAAAACGATGGTATAGGGTTAATAAATACACACGTCATATCTTCGAAAAGACGAATCTACACGATTTATTGACAGAGGTGTGTGCCGTGGGTTAGAACCCGAGACCTTTGACTTCGCAGTCCTACGGTCTCCCATTCGGCTATCGCTGCCTATTACTTTACTAAGTTACTAATTATTATTATACTACTCACATTCCTCTTTTGTAATTCAAAAACTTTTTAAAACTAGGCAATTAAAAAATGAAATCTTTTCATTCTTAATCCACATGCTTTTGAGTCTACAAAATAATTTAATAAATTTTCGTTATAATCTCAAAATTAAACATTGTAATTTAAGTTTGAATTAAACATAAATACTACAAAATGTTTAAGTTTCTTGATATTTTGATACTAGTAACGCCATCTATTTGCTTTACTTTGAACTATCCACAAACAATTCAATACTAGATGTAAATGATTTTATTTCGTTTAACGCTTACATTTAACGTTGTGCATTTAAAAGTATTAACTCTATCACTATTCCTGTTTTGTTGTTAAATATAGATCTCGTTTGACTTATTTAAAAAAAAAATAGTGTGGATTATAGCGTCTCCATGGTTATGTTTTAAGGTTCTATGACACTAAACGAGCGGTTTTTGGGTGCCAGTTTTTTTAATATTAAATTAGCTGTAGCCGCGTGAAGTTCAATATTTCCAAGTTATTTCCTCTGAAATTCAGGCTCTTCTCGATACACTTTCAAACCGAAATTTACCCTTATAATAGAGATTTTTAGAAAAAAATCGTTCATTTTCGTTTTCTCGCAAAGATAAAATATTTACCAGTTTTTCAGTTAAATCGCCAGTTTCACAACTGTAAAAACCGCATCAAATTCAATGTAGTAGATTTTCTGTCTGTATTTTTATGAACATACAGACAGAAAATCTACTACATTGAATTTGATGCAGTTTTTACAGTTGATGCAGATAGACAGTCAGACAGACAGACGAATATTCTAATAAAATATGATTTGGCTTCTACTGCTGTTATAAAGACCGCTCGTATCAATTTTTATTAAATATCTGCAACGTACAGATATGGCAATTTTACTATTTTATTATATGTATACAGGGTGTCCCACGGACTTGCCACATGAAGGGGGAGTATTTTAAATATGGTAGATAGAAAAGTTTACTAAAATATTTAAGATAGTTGTCCGTGGGACACTGTGGATATAGATTTATTTGTTTTTTTTTTTTTTTTTTTTGAACTGGCTTCTGAATAATATTATCTGCAATTTGTCTGACAAGCAATCTACTTAACTTAACTCATCTATCCCATATGTCAAGATATCATACATCGTCAGCAAAATGCACCTGCCGTAACACCATTAATCAAACCCGTCATTTGTCGGACGACTTCTGACGGACGTTTCAGTGACGGCCCGTGAATATAGATCATGTGACACGGGCGCCTATTACTGAATAATACTTTTAACTTATCGATGTGTTGACGGAACTTACTTATTTATGTGCGAATGATTTATATTTTGGATACAATTTATGCGAAAAGTTTAGTTTGAGTTCTTGCGAAGTAATATGTTTAGCAATTTTGTTGTATTTTTGGACGTTATTGACGACATAAAGGATTAGGTAAATTCAGATTATAGCATTTAAAAAAAGATTATGTTATTAACCGGAGAATTTTATGTTATGACTACTTACGGGCACAATTTGTATGAGTTATCTACTTAGCTTATCACATATCACATATGACAAGATATCATACATCGTCAGCAAAACGCACCTGCCGTAAATCCATTAATCAAACCCGTCATTTGTCGGGTGACTTCTGACGGACGTCACATTGACGGTCCGTGAATATTGATCACGTGACAAGAGCGTCTATTTACAGAATAATACTTTTAACTTATCATATTATATTTAAAGATCCTGTGTAGGTTTAAGGTGCAAATGATTCCTGTCCTTACTTCCTTACTAATATTATATACGAAAAAGCAACTCTGTCTATATGTCCGTCAGTCTGTAAGGCTTTCACGGCTAAACTACTGAACCAATCTTGGTAAAAATTGGAATAAAGATAGACCTAAGGAAGGACAAAGTATTTATCAACATTCTACTCGAGCGACGCCGCGTGCAGAATATTGTAAAATTATAAGCATTAAAGGCCTTTTTGTGATTGATTTCTAAAATTACATGCACCCTTGCCAACTAGAAAACCTGTGTCATTGCCAACAGTCTTTTCATACAGCAATAGTTTTTTTTTTCCAAGAGTAGGTAAGCTTTGCTTCGCAAAACACAGGTTGGACGTGTAATCATACGTCTTGTGGTGAAAATTGGCTAACAATATTTAAGTGTATTTTTTTATCTAAACGAAAATATTATACTTGCAATATTGAAGCAAATTTTAACTTGGAAAATATTATACTCAATGAAATTTTTAATAAATTAATTTTTTTTATGAAACATTTCCTCACTTTTGTTCCTAGCACCCTGTATATATAGATGCTATTGGTATGCGTTCCCTGCATGTCGAATGCCGTCATATCATATAGCCTTTGACACTGTAGCCGGCATTGAAAGCGATGATCTAACTCCGTGAGTGCTTTTTGTACGTGATCGCTTTGATATTTGAGCGGGAAAAATCGCTTCTGTCACGCTAAAGGTACTAAGTTAAAACCTGCCGGGTTTTTGTTCCTAAATCAAAGAAAGAAGGAATAAATAACTTCTTTCTGGTGTTTATAGACTCAATTAGATGTCAGTGCCAATAAACATGATAAATACATATTTAATAATAATATGTTCTAGATTATGACATGTGTCTATTTTTCGCAATAAAATGTTTTTTGCGTAGTACCTATATTAGGTTTCATGTCATAGTTATTAAGTTCATTGTTAACCTTATCTTACCTTACCTATGTTATATGTACCGTTTGTTTACTGAAAATAGAAACTAAAAACACCCGTCAAAGTCAAAATCAAATCATTTATTTCATAAACCCGCTTAGGGGCGCTTGAACACGCCAACAAACATTATAATTACGGAGCAAATAAAAGTTATCTAAGAAATAAAATAAATTAAAATTTTACCAGTCAAAATAATATATTATTATAATAATTAAAATTTGTCAGGTGTTTCTAGGTCCTGACACAAGGACAAGATGCTCCTTTAATCTTAAAACCGAATCTTAAGATGAACTGCTTTTAAAGTTTAAGCTGCGGATGAATGTACTCTACAAACTTTAATCCTAGACAGTCAAAATAGCCCTCAGATAAAGGATTTTAGTCCGTCTAAAGAAAAGTAACGTCAGCAAAATAGCTTATCGTGTGAACGTTCTATAAGAGGGCCTTCATACTAGACGCGTCCACGAATTTTAAAAGATATTTTACCTGCTATCCAATCCTTCCCTACCTTGCAATCAAGTGAAACACACAATAAATTTTAAATGTAAAAGCATATTTTAAATATATTGTAGGCGAGGCCGGGCTTTTTCGGGGTCGGCTTCTATTCAAACGGATTTAGCTTAAAATCAGTATTTTACGTTAAACATCCACAACCCAGCGCCAGGTGACACGATATTCTTTGTTAGACTAGTTGTCAGACTTTCTTGTAACGTCTATCATAGATCTTCAAATGGCAGCCGGGACCGAAGGCTTAACGTGATTTACAAGGCACGGAGGAAAACTAATTATGTTGAGATGTTCACCTATCCACTAGCGACCGCGATAAGCATTGCTTAACCTGCAAGACCGAATGGTCCACACGACTTCAACTTAGGCATGGGCATCTAATATATTTAACTGAAACACACAAATATAAAATTAATCAAAACCATAATTCTTAGATTAATATACTATTGGGGTACTTTTATCAACAAGTTAATGTTATTTGTATGGTAAAAGTGCACACTAGACCAGTCGCTTTCAAGCAACAGGCTGCCATCTCCCCCCAGATCGTAGACGCTTAGTCGTTCCCACGGACGTTCGTAGCCTAGTCTACTAGGGCTCTAAGACAAAGATTACTCTTCAGAAGATCCTATGACTAAGACACTTCTATATTTGCCGTCTTCCAGTCTGGCTCGTAAAATTTTGATGGCCCTAAGTTAATGCAGCAGTCACTCTGATTGGTTACAACCCACTACCTTTTATGACTCTATTTGTAAATTACAACCGGCTAAAATTATAGTGGCTTAATAGCTCCAACCTGAAATTAGATCGAAATTAATGGATATACTTTACCATCAGTACTATACAGACACTCCTCTTCAGCATTATACTTTGAGGAGCTTGAAGCTAAGTCGAAGCCACGTGGGCCGATCGATCCTGCAGGTAAGGTAAGACGGTCGGTCGTCGATGGGTACGCGTTAAGCTGTCGGTACCGGTTGCCATTTGAACATATATTATCTAGCAGTCGTTACGATCAACCTTACTAAGAGTATCGTAATACCTTGTACTGGGTCGTGGAGGCGTAATGGCAGTCGATCCACGAAAAATACTGACATTTAGCTAAATCCGTTAGACTAGAAGCCGACCATAATGTACCTAATTGGAAAAAGGCTTGTAGAATTACACAGTCACTTCTGTGTCTTATAATGTGTTATAAAGCATAATATAAAATTCAACACTAAAAAATAAGCGACTTACTTGTAAATCTCACATAATAAAAACCTTTGTCATTGAAACTTCAGAAATCATAATTATTCAGCTTGAATTATGATTATATCGACATGACGGGGCTGTAAAATTCTCTTGAAATGTTGAATGCTCATATTTATATCCAAAAATAAACACCAATTTGATACTACTGAATTGAGTTTCTAAGGTGAGTTATGCCGTCAAATTACTACGTTTGCTTTGCAGTATAAAATATATAAAATCTCATATCAACCCAGCACACGCTTCACCCATAAACTAAATCCTAACTAAATTTTATCGAAAACCGAACTCTCTTAAAAACTTCGCACCTCGAAGTTTAACAATAAATTGAGTGGTGGAAGCGCCGCATCCATATTTCATTATGCTTGCATGTGCCAGCTTTACATCGATGACGTCATGAGTGTCATGACAGGAGCACCTGATGCTCGACTAAGTAATTTTTTATTTATTCACGAAGTTCGAAGACACCTTTTAATGGATGAGTCAAGACTCACTAGATTGATAGTGAGGTTATGATGCACTCAAGGAGAAGATTAATGATTGAAGCAGGTGTTAGAACATCGTTTTTTAAAATTGTAAGGTAAGCACGTGTTACGTTCTGCAATTTGTTTGGAGCTTATTAGCTTAGTAGCTGGGTAATTAAATTTAATCGTGCAATTAAGTGATATTGGTTGTATGAAATGCATTATTATGATTGTTTATTTTACATCGTTAGGAGTATAACGTAGAATATTTGATTGATATTTTGATTGATTTAAATAATAATATATTGGTAAAATTTTGAACTTTATATCGCGATTGAAGCAACCATCTCTTGCATTTGGTTTATGTTTACCTATATTTTAATAAGGTTTTCTATATTTACTATCTATGGATCATTCACCTTGCAACCAAATGCAAGAGTTTTTAGTTACATTCTATAAATTTAACTCATTTTATGATCATTCAAAGTTTCAATAGACTCGATGGTCTAGTAGTAGTAGTGGATCGGGCAAAGTATTGTTGGTGGAATGAACATTCCGTCAGGAAATTCTCGATGAATGGCGTTAGTCTCACTTCCTACCCCATGGGACCTAAACTTAACAGATAAAATGTGGGTGTTGTACACGTCTGCCACACCCTTCTGGGTAATATAGGCGTGATGTTATTTTATGTTATGTCAAAATTTCGAGGGCGAGTCCATTTTCATAGAACTAAATTATAAAAAGAAACTTTATTTTAGCCACACAATTTATAGCAACTTTTGTAGTAAAATCATGGTCATAAACGCATTATTTCTTATAACTATCAAACAAAATTCATAACTTCATAATTATACAATATATATATTACTTTAATTAAATTCTAGAGTCAATTTATTGTACATAGTCGCTATTAATAATCACGATACAGGCTTTGCCTAGTGTGGTTATTACTGTTATATCTTTTTATGTACTTGTAGACTGCAATAAAGATTATTCTTATTATTATTTTTAAATACTTAAGCGTGACGATACGCTTATGTAACCGTTTGTCTGGAGCAATTGGGCGAGTCTATTATTAATGTGAATTTAAAATTGCATTATCTCTGGAACTTTACGTCTTAACAAAGTAATACATCTATCTATATATATAAAAATGAAACCCATTTTCCGTTGTCACGACATAGCATGAAAACGGCTTGACCGATTTAGCTGTTTTTTTTTTTTTTGTAGTTTTCTAATACTCTGTACAAGGTTAATACAAAAAAAAATATATATATTAATAAATTTTCTGTAAAAATTTAAGTGAAATTATTGAACCCTACGGAATAAACACTATTATGAAAATATATATTTTGTTTTTTATTTAATAAAATTAGTAAAGTCCTTCTCAGGTATGACGAGACCAGGGAAATATGTATTCATTTTTATATGGAGGATATTATACATAGATTCCAGTTCAAATTGAATAGGTACGCACACATAAGACAGGTCAGCTATACAAAATAAAGTAGAGCATCAAATTTACGCTAAGGCGGTACGAAGTTCGCCGGGTCAGCTAGTTTAATGATATTTCTTATATCGAAAGGTTTTTGATAACTGACCAAAATTAAAATAAATTCATCATGCCTATTATTATGGTGATCGGTTAAACCAGTGATTTATTTGGTAAATCGTATAGTATGTTTGTTTTCTACTATTTTATATGAATTTTCTATCTCAGCCATAAATCTGTTACCAAACAACACAACTCACTCCACAGAGCATAGAGCTACATCTGGAATAAGTAATGCGAAGTACAAAGCCAGGGTTCAGACAACACTTGTTAAGCCTAACGTCTGTAACGTAGTGTTAGTTAGTTGTACTATTTCATTTTACAAAACCTGTTGGGATGTTCGGTTTTGATGCGTTTTGTGATGCCGTCTTTAGACGATGGCTCTATGTCGCAAACTACAGTAAGCGAACAGCTAATGCCAAACACAAACGTGTGAAGACATTGCAAAGAGTTTACCAAAAATCCTTAGATTTGTGCGAATATCGACACCGATTTCTAAGACTTGCGAACACATCCTAAAACAGACAAACACTAACAAACATTCGTCCACATGTTGACGTCTGTTGTTTGGTGTTCTTTGTTTGCTGTTGTTTGCCAAGTGTCTGGAGCCGGCATGAGATAACAGAGTGAGTCATGCAAGTACTTGTAACTTTAACATAAACTAGCTACTGTCAGCTGCTTCACCTGCGTTCTAACTATGCTTTTAAAAACTTGCTTATATTTTTCCTTAAGTCTTAACATATAATAATTAATGACACAAATTTCCATCAAGATTGGTCATCACTTTCGGAGGCTATTGGGCTAAAGCAATAAATAGTTGCTCTTTATAATAATATATTTAGCAGAAAGTAGAGGCAAGAGCACGGTATTTATATTTAAGCTCGTAACGAAACCATATTGCGATTCAGAAAAGATGTACAACGCCATCTATCGAATGCATTCGTAAACTTATCAGCAATTATGTGATTTGGCGCCGACTTCAAAAAAATATAATTAATTGGTATTACATAATTATTTGGGTTTATTGTTTTAAACAAATTAATATAAAGGTAAGCAAAGTTTAGCGAATATTTTATTTTTTACTTTTGAGTTTTTGAAGGCGGTTCCTTTTTCTTTGAAAAAAATTAGTACATAATATTATAATATTTAGAATACGCTCGAGTTGAGAATACTCTATTTTTAATTAGTTTTTTTTATTTTATTTTTTTATTTCAAGCTTTTTAGTGTCTTAGTTTTTTAGATTTAACGTTGGGGTTAGGAAGAAATACTAAGGCATCATTACGCATGAAACACAATAGAAACAATCAAAATATAGACCAAAGAATACGACGACGCCTCCAATACTTAAGAGAAAATGCCCGTACAGTTCATACCCGTAAAAATTCTGAAGAACGTGAACAACGTTTGATTACTGCGTCAGCGAACCCGAGCGTAGCGTCGCAGCATATTTTCATAGAAAAAAAACTGCGCACGCAGAAGTGACATTGCGCGCGCAGCTTTTTTGTATGATAATATGCTGCGACGCTACGCTCAGGTTCGCTGACGCTGCCTTCGGAGGGCCATTTTGAAGATCTTTTATCAAATCCTTATATATTATCAAAAAATTCTTTCTGAGATCTTCATGATCATAAGTTATCACTACGATAATAACAAATATGCTGAAACGTAAGGCCCGTCCAAACCTAAGCAGAGCTTTCGATACTTTAAGGGTAGGTAAGTAGGCTGTCTCTGCTTACCCTTCAAAGCATACACAGGCATGATGTTATGTTATGTAGTGGTGAAAACAATACATAGATACACGATTGCACAAAACGTGGTTCATTAGCTATTCGTTTTTGAAGAGTTCTGTTGCCTGTCTCCAAAGATCTTCATCAGATTCTGATAAATTATATACTAAAACCTTCCTTGAAACACAAGGATTAAAATACCGAAAACTGCATTCAAATCGGATCAGTAGTTTCCGAGAAAATCGCGAACATAAAAAGGTGACATACATACATACATACATACGGATCGAATACAGAACCTCTTTTTTTTTGAAGTTGGTTAATAATATATTTAGCAGAAGAGAAAACATTGGATCACAAATCACAATCATAAGCTTTTTTTTCTGTATAAAAAACAGGAAAAAAATACTTTACTTGTTTATACTCGTAACAGCATATTTCATAAAAAAACATACAGAAAATAATGTTTGTGTAACGAAATCCGTTTCGTGATCCCTCTTTTATTTAGTACAAAGAGCGTCAAAAATTAATCCTGTCCGAATTTGGTGGAGATTTTTCATAAAATTTTTATATATTTTAAAAACAAGAAGTGGCGTTTTTGTACTTAATCTCTTTGGATGAGTATCGAGTGTCAGGCGATTAGGGATTCCTTCGCACTTTTGGAGAATTATCCTCAATTATGAAGGTATATTGAGTTATTTAGTTTGGCACTTTACCCTTTAAATGGATAATTTCGTTAGTGGTAAAGAAAAAACTGCCTCGTCGCTCTAGTGGTAAGCGCAGGTGACGTTGAGTTCGATTCCCAGGTCGGGCAAAAGTGTTATTTGGGATTTTGCCGTAAGGTATTTGTGAGTAGCAACACTGAGTTTTGAATTGTGCTTGGTAGGTGGTGATCAGCTCGAAACGATCACATATTTATAGGACCTTAAAATAGCAAATAAAATGTGGTATTTATACACACTTGCAACACCTTTCTGGGAAATAAGTCGTTATGTTATGTTACGTTATTAAAATTGTTTACGATATAATTACGATAATCTTGCAATGAAAAATATATTCATCGCCGTCTCCGATCAAAAAGAGAATGTAAATAGTTTATTTTGTGAATTAGCGAGCTATAGAATTCTATTGACGAATATATTGGTTTTATTACTTTAATTAACACTATCCAAGTTCATAAAATCTGATGATACTTACAAAACAGTGACCTTTACGATATTAGCAATATTATTGCAAAAACTCACAGTTTATTAATTTATTTTCATTGATGTTGGAAGAATATCTGCTTCGATGGTCTAACGGTAAGCGTATGCGCCTCTCATCGAGAGAGTTATTTGTAAACTTTCCGTCAGAAAATTCTCAATAGCTATATATAATGCTTTCGCTCAGTTAAATCTTCTATGTACAATATTTAAGATACTTCCCCTCCATGTAGCATGTCCATAAGGCACCCTGTATAACTCAGAAAGGTGTGGTAGAAGTATATTCACCCATATGTTTAGGTCCGATATAATAGCCACCGCGCACAATTTCACCTCCTAGGAATCCCCGCTGCTTTTAAGAATTTCTTGACAGAAACGGCCAAATAACACTCTTGCACGACCCATGAATCGAACCCGACACGTCTTGGTGAGAGGCAGCACTAGGGATGACCAACGAGGCAGTTATATCAGATAAGATCTTCCTAGAAATATCATTAGAAATGCAATTAAAACTTGTTATTCCTACCGTGAGCATTACTTGTTTATTTAAATAAGGATTTTGTCTGGCCTCATCACGCTTCATCGGCGTTTGTATACAATCTCCGTAACTGCGTCTGACGTGTGACAAGGTTCCTACGTCAGTACCGACGTCGAACCCAATGATTTGTAATGAACAATATTTTAATATTATATTTTATACAGGGATATTGGATTTTAGTTTCGTAATACTAATATTATAAATGCAAAACTTTAGGCTTTTTTGAATGATTATTAATGGCGTAATGAGGCTCAAAAAAAGAAACAAAGAGACCGACAAAGCACGTAAAAAATTAACGTATAAGACACATACAAACCAAGTCAATATAAGTAAAAAAAAACCGGCCAAGTGCGTGTCGGGCCACGCGCAGTAGGGTTCCGTAGCTAGTCGTAACAACATATTTCGACTTAAATGGGATTTACTATCTGTATTAAACAAGTAACATCTTCATACAAGTCATTACTTTCTAAGGTTTTTGTAATTTGCACGAATTAATTTGAAAAACCAGCTAACACCATGACGAGATGTATGAATGTTGAGGAAGCGAAAGAAGTATGTAAGGAGCGAAGCACATGGCGTTCCATCGTCTCTGCCCACCCCCGTGGGATAAAGGCGTGATTTTATATATGTATTATGTATGTTTATTTATGTTTCAAGAATTTTGAACGAAATATTCTGAGTAACTGCATTTGACATTTCGGACCCCTATTCCTCTTGAACTAATGAAGTGAACTTATCCGCTATAGTTTTCCTTTAAAGTTCATTACATGTACTACCGACACAATTTTTTTCAGGTTTTGGGATCCAGTAGTTTAGCTTTTAGAGGGGGGGGGGGGACGCTCTACTCGAACAAAAATTTGCTCTTTAAAGTTAATTATCTCGCAAACGGATCTCTAAATCAAAAAACTGTCTTAGCAACCCCTAAACGTTTTTAAAAGTCCTATCTAACAATACCCCACACTATGGGGTAGGCGACAAAAAAAAAAAACATCCCTACTTTACATGTAGGGGAGCTACCCGAAAAAAAAATATTTTTCCAAATTTTATTCTACGACTTTCTTTGTATAGTTAACATACATGTTTATGCAAAATTTCAGTTTTCTAGCACCAACGGTTTCGTCGCTATGCCTTGGACAGATGGATGGACAGACGGACATGGCGAAACTATAAGGATTCCTTGTAGGTACTACGGAACCCTAAAAACTATGATTACTGCCAACTGCTACTATAATGATCTATAATAGGAGGATATAGAGGATCTTTAATAGGATACCAGAATTTATAAGAGACAAAGAAAATATAATTGATTTTAAAAACGAACTATTAACATTATTATGCACAAAAGCTTATTATACAGTTAATAAAAATCTAACTGATAAATAGCTATCAAATTGTAAATTATTCTACTGTAGGTACTACCTTGCACTACTATTATATTTTAACTATATATTATGTTATATTTGTACGCCAATGATGGCAAGACATAGCGATCAAAGTGTAATTATTTAAGAGAATATCTGTATACCTATGATCTACAAATAAAAGATTTTGAATTTTGAATTTTGAATGAAGACAGGTACGTAAATTTAAATTTCCTGCCAATCTAAGTTGCATAATCTTGCATTCCACAACCATGCATAAGGAAACATAACCACTTTCTTTCTCTTACTTCCATGCGGCAATTGTATGATTATCGCAAATACAATATTGAAATGCCAACGCTCATAGACATTCATAACCTGTTAGATATTAAATTCCTTGTAACCTACATTGACTCCAGTCCATTTGAATGTAATGCTACCGCTAAGCTGTGCAAACTGTTTTAATGATAATGCTCAGATAATTTGCGGCAATTTCAAATTCATGTTGTTTTTGCCGTTTTATTCGTGATCATGTCTATAAATACCTAATTGGTACTAGGTTATACATCTGATATGTGCAAACATTATGTGGTAACATTATAATTAACATTTTTGAACGGCTTTGCTTAATGTTAATTCATAGAGCAGGCGACACCGCGAGCGGTAAAGTACGTCACTCAAAAAAACTTAAATTACTTATCTATGGAATGAAACGGGTCGTTGGTTCCAGAGATACAAACAACAACCAAGCTGATAAATGATTATTTTACCTCTTTATTACATTGATGTAGATATTATTATAAACCAACTTTAAATTTTTTTACGCAAGGTTGGTCCAGCATTTACTCCATAAAATCAAATTTTGTAGAACAAGAGATTTTCTTTTAAATTATATGTTACTTGAATTCGATAAGCTGTCATCAAATTAGAGATAATTCTGAAATATAAAAGGATTTTAGAAAATTCTGTCTCCAAGCCCTCTTCTTCAAGTCTTCTTCAATTTATGTTTAATGTACCTAAAGTAAAATCTAAAAATAATTATGTCATTGGATTGCTTTGAAAAATCTTAAACCCGTTTACAAATAATTTAATTTAATTTTTAGACTTGTTTTGAATAAACAGAATCCAATTTACACAAATACACTTTATTAGCCTCACTGCACATATAAATACCTAAATAAATAACTGCTGCGCAAAAAAAAAAAATACGAGGGTATATTTGGTTGATATTTGACGTTTTTTTAATATACAAATCAAAAACAAGCAAAATTTTATGAATTATTGAAAAAGATGTTGCACCAAACTTGGAACGTGTTATATCTAAATCAAACTATCACTATGGAACAAAAATAATCACTATAGATAATTAAATTTGATATAACACTCTTCCTACACAACACTCTTATTTACTTTATTACACAACACTTTATTAATTAAACTAATGACTCATTCATTAGTTTAATTAATAAACAATCGACACCTAATTAGGAACTTCAAAATAATTTATCTTCAAATGAAAGTTTTATTGAAAAGTTGTTGAATTTCACCTGCCCTCGCAATCTGCCAAATCCGATGTGCCAACTCCGAAATTAATAATTAATATCTCAAGTTATCCAGTTAATTTAAACTTAAGTAGGTACAGATATCTATTTAATGATTATATTTCTTTGAAATCCAAAGTTAAGATCCCAGGCCCTAATTGAATAAATCCAATTATTTTCGCGCCACTTAAAAACTTATTTCTAAAATAAAAAGAGCAATTCCTTAAAATTAAAATTGGACCGTGTTAAGATTGTGAGAAAACTGCCCAGCATACCTTGGCCTCCGCATACCAATGAAGAGTTGCTATAAGGCCGTATTGTTGAAGAATTCGGGAGGTGAAGGGGATCAAATTGAGCTGGTACACTCGTGTAAATTGCAACAGAAGTAATCTGGAAGAGGGTAGACGGCGAAATGCAATTAGGAAGCATCTAGTGACGCTCTCGCAGCGCAAAGATATCCTACAGTTAAGGGCAGATTAAAGTGTCCATCAAGATAACATGTACTTTAGAGATTTTACAAGATAATATCGTATTGGGTTGCTCATTATTTCTGATTGGTATAAAAGGTTGGAAGGTGCTGCTGTTCTGTTAATATATTTTGTCTTTTTGTTGTTTTATATTTTTATGAGTAACGTCATTTTAATTCAATTCAGATTCGTAGATTTGACAATAGACAGGAAAACATTTTGTTTTCTTATTCGAACATACCACCCGTCTGATGGTTAGCTGTTATCATAGCCTAAAGACATCCGCAGGACCAGAGTAAAGACTCGTGTTTTTTATAAGATATTTTTAACAGATTCTATCAATGTTTTAATTAGAGTACCAATAAAAACGTGTATTTTAAACACAACCTAGCTGACGTACTTTGACGTTTCATTTAAGTGTAGCATTAACAATACAACGCTATGTTTGACCGAAGTCGCAATTAGTCAAAACAAACCAAACAACCGACAATTTATATGGTGGTTGGTAAGAACCTATAATCATATAAATTGTCGGTTGTTAAGCCTATTCTATTTAAGTTCTTGAAAATAAGTAAACAAATAAAATTCAGAAATGATCAAAACTTTTGTCCCGCAGTGTACGTCGAGGGACTAGTTTGGACCGTACCTCTTTAAATGTAGCACTATTTGAGTGTTCAGAAATGCTTAATTCCTAAATGAGTTGTAAATATAGCTTCATTGCGCCGTTTTATTTTTCACGAGAGAATTTTGTTAAATAAAATGTGTACTACTTAAATTATTTTACATAGTGGACGAAAATCAGTCAAGTAGTTTATTATAGTTATTTAAAAAAATGCATGTATGCACTGCTAAGTAAGCTACCTCTCAGGGCTCCACCCGTAAGTCGTAAGTCTATAAAAGTAGCCTATGCTAATCCAAGGCCTGTTTCATTCATCAAGTTCAATTACAAAAATTCTACTACTCTACTACTATCAAATTAACCAGATTATTAACCAAAAGGTCACAAATCACAAATATAATTTACTTAGAAGCAGTATCGACTACTACCGGTATTAAAACCGCAAGAACTCAGTGAGGTGTAATTTATTAGTCGTTAAACGTTGATTATTATGAACCGAGACTGTTTGTCTTGGAGGATGACCGCAACTGAAAGTAGGCCATGGTTGGAGGACTTATTTCTTCGCAGATGATATGGAAATAATTATAACAAGTCATATAAAGCATATTTTTTAGGGCTCCGTAGTACTATTAAGTTAACTTCAAGCCATTTTATAAGTCGATAAAAGCACGGTCACACATTTATACAAACACACACACACACACACACACCTAAACACACACACACACACACACACACACACACACACACACACACACACACACGCACGCACACAAACGCGCACGGAAATATCGCACCAGCACTTACAATTTCTTTCTTTCTCTCTTTTTAATCAATATGTTTTTTAACTTGAATAAAGATTTTTATTATTATTATTAGTAGCGTTTGTTAATCTAGGCCCTAGATTGGGCTGCATATGTATGTAGAAGATAAGGGGATGTTGCTTTATCGATCGAGTTAAATAAAACCAGATTATTTGACGACCGGATAGCGGATCCAGATATCGGGATGATGCTACCCCGTCGGTCTAGTGGTAAGCGTATGCACCTTTTACCGCAAGGTCTCGGGTTCAATTTATGGTTCGGGCTGTGGTGTGTTATTTGGGCTTTTTTAACACGTTTATATTAGCTTCACCTGTATGTATGTATGTATGTATGTATGTATGTATGTATGTATGTATGTATGTATGTATGTAACCGACTCCTTTGGACTCGATTTTGACCCACTTTAAACAGACAGATTTCATTCAAATTTTGCACACCTGTCAAAGATCGATGACAATGCAATAATTCGAAAAAAAAAAATAAAAAAAAAACACTTATAAATAAACCAAACTACAGCTGAAAATGGTTATGAACAAAAATACTAGTATTATTGTGAAAAGCGTGGGTTGCTCGATAGACGAAAAATATGGCACAGAGCGCCCCACGCTTTTTCACAATAATACTAGTATTTTTTGTTCATTACCATTTTCAGCATTAGGAATTATTTTTCACTTTTTAGTTAGAAGTATTTTAAAAGCGTGTTTTTTAGTTTTTTGAAACTATTATTTTTATCAGTTTGAATTGTGCCCAGTAGATGGCAATAAGGTCACCCCTATAACATGGAATGAGGTTCCATGTTATAGGGGTGACCTTATAACATCTGAAATGTGGGTGTTATGGGGATTATGATAACTAGTAAAATCAACAACTTCAAGGATTTTACTTTACTTTTACTTTACTGTTACTGTTATTGTTTTTTTACTGTTTTTTTTTTGTGTACCAATCTCAAATGGAACTTTCTTAGTTTTCTTTTTTTTAATAATCTTTTGATTTGGGAAAAAAACTTATTTTTATGAATGAGTTAACTTAGTATTTTTATTATACTGCCTCGTTCGTCTAGTGATCAGCGTATACGTCTGCGAGGTCTCGGGTTCGATTCTCGGGTCGGGTAAAAGATATTTTTGTGATTTTTCTGTCAGGAAATTCTCAATAGCAGCACGGAGTTGGATTTTTGCCCTGTAGATGGCAATAAGCTCACCTTAACACATGGAACCTAAACATAACGAGTGAAGTGTGGCTATTATATACCACACCCTTCTGGACAAAATATGCGTGATGGAACGTTATTTACTCATTGTAACTTAAGGATAATCGTAGTACAGACGTATCTGAACATACATAAAAGCTTTTAATTATCTAACTCCAATAACAAGAATTTAAACTTTCACGTTCATAATATTAGCAAGGATTTAAATTACTATAAAAGTTATAAAAGTTCAAGTCATTCATTCTACAAATCTCGCTTGTCCGAATTTTAAAAGAGTTTAACTTTTAGCCTTCAAGTAATTTCCTTTAAATCACATTACAGCACTTTAATTATGCGACGCCTTTATTCTGTGCGACGACGACATTTAACGTAACATGCCGAGTCACGAGATACAATTCAACACGGAACTTATGCTCGCTTTATGGGGAAACTATTGCTTGGACGTTTTCATACAAAAGTAATATGAGTAACATTAATATTATTAAGTTTTTAAAACAGTCAAAATATAAAAAAATATATTACTGGCAACAAGTCAACAAATCGCTACAAATGTTTAATAATATCATGCGTATTTTTTTTTAAGTATGTCATAGTTAACCTTATATTAACACTTTAACATTATGGTTTATAGGGTGACAGATCACAGACAAGAGCTATGTTTTTGACAAAAAGAGTGCAGCTTCTCTGAGAACATTTAACTCTATCGTGTTTTTTCTATTAAGTCAATGTCAAAAAACAAATAAGAACATACTTTAATATTTATTTATTGGCATGGGATACATGGCATTTTACAGAGAACAATATTATAAAAAAAAAATTAACATAGTTTGTTATGTTAACTATTTTTTTCTTTCGCGTTTTTATTATTTTAAGATGGAATCAGCTTCCATGAGCGAAACGTTCCGTTGCATTTAAGTAAATCTGCATTTATTCAACGTTCAGGATTGGCCTGTGCAAGTAATCGGTGACGTCACTGTGATTTCATTACCATTATTGAACTGGTTTGCATTTAAAACCACGGTATTGATTTTGTTCAAGGGAATTAGTTAGGGAAATTAAGGAAAGTGGATAGTTTAAAAGAGTTCCGTTTTTTAATCACCGGTGGTTAGTCGCTGATTGTTTCCTAAGGGCACATTATACCTCCAAAGGTTTCAAAATTTAAAAATAAGTCTAAAATTGTTTATAAAATATATTGTGCAGAAAATGTGATTTTACTATTTAAAGTTTAAGAAACAAAATGATGTATGGTCTAATAAACGTTAAATTATTTTTTCTACTTTACTCCAGAAAATCAGCGTAGATTTTCAAGATGTTGATGAATTTAAACGAATAAAACAACCATTCGATTCAAGATGTCGGAATATAATGCCTCTAATTAATCACTTTACAACATGACATTTAAAAAGAACTAAGCTCCTCCCAAAAGATGCCTCATCAACACTGAAAGTGGTATATTAAAGAATCTAGAGACTCCACATCTGAAGTTCTAATAAGTAATACGTTCGCGAGATGACATAAAGCCGGTCCTATTCGAGTATAAGTTGTGTCGAAGCACCGCGGATACGACTTGAAGCTGTGGCTTACGCTTAGACGTTGGGGCAAAGATTGAGGAATAATAGAGGCGTCACCTTTGGGAAAGTATTCTGCCTATTGATTATGTTTTTGCAACAACGGAAAAGGAGCAATCGGCTTGACGGCGCGTCAATCATTTTTTAGAGTGGCAACCGTGCTACGTCACTTGCACTCTGACGCAACACCGAAGGCGGGCGAAAACACGGCGAACGGCGGCGATATAAAAGAAATCGGTCGTGATCGAGGTGTGAGCGCCACGCGTTCGGTGGAGTGTCGTATTAAATTGTTTAATTGAGTGGCTCTGCACATTATAGTGATTATATTTCGTTATTTTACAATCATTGCAAAGTGAAATTATAATAATAATTGATTGTCTGAAAAGTGAGTTCATTCTCTTCGCCCGACTACCCACGCCTGTAGATATCTTATGATGGAGCCTACGCGTAATAATTCCGTAGAGCCTACATCAGAAGTGGGATTCGAAGGGCCTCAACCTGAAGAGAACAGTAACGGAAAGCAGGCGAGTGCTTCGGCTCCGGCGCCAGTACCAGATTATTTACGTAATATGGAAGCGCTGTTATCGCGATTATTGGCTGCTTCGCAACCACAGCAAGCCATCACAAGTGTGTCACCGAAGCAGTTCGTGCGCTTTGACCCTGATGAAGCAGATGCTGATATAGAAGGATGGTGTAAAATTACAGAAATTATCATAAATGGACGTAATATACAAGGTACCGAATTATTATTAGCACTTACACATGCGCTGAGAGGTCGTGCAGCTACCTGCCTCACTAGATTGTCAGATTCTCAGCTATCATGGCCGCAGATAAAAGAAATGCTGATAGCTAAATTTGCCAAGCCTATGTTGCCACAAGATTATTTTGATGAAGTTTTGCGCTTTCAAATCAGTTCTAAAGAGACGGCTAGCGAAGCGGCTGTTCGACTGTGGAATCTTATAGAACGTATACCGCGCATAGAGATGGCAGAAGACATCATAACCGGTTTTGTGACATCTGTTTTGTGCCAGAAAGATGGAGTAATACGAAGAGAGCTTCATTCCCATAATGTAACCACAAGAGCACAGCTACTTCGCATTCTTTACGGAATCTCACAGAAACGAAGGCATGAGAACAGCGATGGCAATGAAGCTGATAGCAAAAGGGCGCGTTACAGTGATACTCGTTTCAATGGGACATGCCATCGATGTGGCACGCCAGGACATAAAGCAGTCGATTGCCGCAAACGACGTGACGATTCTGGCAGTGGAGTCAAAACGTCAGATCATGCTTCAAGGATGCCAGACAAGACTCGCATTACGTGCTATGTTTGCGGCCAGCCAGGACATCTTGCATCGACGTGTTCGGAACGCAAGGGAGGTGGGAGTGCGCCAGCAACTGTCAAGGAGGTGCATGTCTGCGAGCGCAAGCCCACGAGGAGCAGCCTAACCACATCATCCGGTGAGCTCGTTTCTTTTCTCTTTGACAGTGGATCCGCTTGCTCGCTAGTAACTTGTAGCTTTGCCGACAAGTTCCCGGGTACCTTGCGTAGTGATATAGTTTTTCTTACGGGTATTGGTAGAGAAAATGTAAAATGTGATTCACAGGTACTTAGTACGGTTAATATTCAGAACATCGTATTGCCCATATTATTTCATATAGTACCCGATGATACAATTACTGAACCAGTGATAATTGGTAGGGATCTATTAGACAATGATATCCACGTACAAATAGATAATACTCACATAACTTTTTCAAGATGTAAAGAAGTAAATTTTACCAAAGCCCATGACCGATCTGACTTTAGTTATATCGACACAGATTTGCAAGGTGAAGATAGGATAGCCCTTATAAAGATATTACAAAAATATAGTGATTTTTTTATTGACGGCATACCTTCCCGACGTGTTACTACCGGAGTTTTACGCATAGACCCTATTGACCCTAGTAAAGTCGTACAAAGGCGCCCATATAGATTATCTCCACTGGAAAAAGATATAGTTAAAGAAAAGGTAGATTCCCTCTTGAAAGCAGGAGTCATTCGTGAAAGTTCGTCCCCGTTTGCCAGCCCTATCCTACTCGTAAAGAAAAAGGATAATACGGACAGAATGTGCGTAGATTATAGGGAGCTAAATTCTAACACGCGTCCCGAACATTTTCCTCTACCTAGGATAGATGAGCAAATAGATAGACTCAATGGAGCTCAATATTTTTCCTCCCTTGACATGGCTTCTGGCTATCACCAAATTTTAGTTGATCCAAACGGTGATAGCATAGCGCGGACAGCATTTGTGACCCCTGATGGCCAGTACGAATATTTGGCTATGCCGTTTGGCCTCAGGAATGCGGCATCAGTGTATCAGCGCTGTATTAACAAGGCCTTAGGTGCTCTAAAAGACAGTGTAGCTTTAGCATATATGGATGATGTTTTGTGTTTTTCGGTTAGTGTAGCCCAAGGTCTAGATAATTTAGATTGTACTTTAAAAGCCTTGTCTGAAGCTGGGTTCTCATTGAATATAAAAAAATGTAAATTCATGAAAAGTGAAGTTGACTACCTTGGCCACGTCATAAAAGCTGGACAGGTATCCGCTAATCCTAGGAAAGTACAGGCATTGGTCGATGCCCCCGTTCCTAAAACCGCTACGCAAGTTAGGCAATTTCTAGGCCTAGCATCATACTTTAGGAGGTTTATACCGAGTTATACCCGTATTGTAGGACCACTTTACCCCTTAACAAAATTAAAAGGACCTATCAAATGGACTGACGTACATAACGAAATTCACAAGAAAATTGTGAAAATACTCACCTCAGAACCGGTTCTGACCATCTTCAATCCTGACTTACCTATAGAGCTGCATACAGATGCCAGCTCAGATGGTTACGGTGCAATATTAATTCAGAGAAAGGACAGTGCACCACATGTAATTTGTTATTTTAGTAAAAGAACGACTGATGCGGAGTCTCGTTATCATTCTTACGAGCTAGAAACCTTAGCCGTTGTTCGAGCTGTTGAAAACTTTCGACATTACTTGTACGGTCAGCATTTTACTGTATACACTGATTGCAACTCGCTTAGGGCATCTAAATGTAAAATTGACCTCACTCCAAGAGTGCACAGATGGTGGGCCTACCTGCAAGCGTATGATTTTGATATTATACATAAACAAGGGACTAGCATGGAACATGCAGACTATTTGTCTAGAAATCCTTTGCCTGAGTCAACACCCATCTCTGACAAATCCCCACAGACACCCGTTAGAGCGCAACAAAGTAAAATTGTCCAGTTCGTAGAGTTACATCAGGGTTGGTTAGCCGTAGAGCAAAGGCGGGACAATGAGATTCGGGAACTCATCAACAAGCACAACAATAATGAGATCCCTGAAGCAGTTGCACATACGTACGATGTCCGTAAAGGAGTGTTATATAGGAAAATCGAACGCAATAAATGTAGTTTTTGGCTTCCAATTGTACCGCGATCTTTAACATGGACTTTGATAAACCATGTACATTCAGAAATCAAGCACCTAGGGGCGGAAAAGACGCTGGATAAAATCTATGAGCAATATTGGTTCCCTGAAATGGCTAAAAAGGTACGTTTATTTGTTAACTCGTGTATCATATGCAAAGCGTCGAAGGGGTCTTCAGGTGCCCAACAAGTTCGACTACATCCCATACCTAAGGTTCCGACACCATGGCATACTATCCATATTGATATCACGGGGAAACTGAGTGGGAAAAGCGACCGCAAGGAGTATGCTTCGGTCATAATCGATTCTTTTACGAAATACGTCCTTCTTGAGTACACAGCGTCTCTCGACGCAGCTAGCGCGATATGTGCGTTAAGAAAAGCTGTTTGTCTTTTCGGCGCTCCTAAGCGTATAATCGCAGTTCAGGGTCGGTGTTATTTGAGTGGAGACTTCAAGCAATTTTGTAACGATCATGGCATAGAACTTCACTTTATTGCTACGGGTTCTAGTAGGGCCAATGGGCAAGTGGAGCGCATCATGCGGACTCTAAAATGTCTTTAACAATAGTGGAAAATGATCCTAATAAAACGTGGCGTGACGAACTGCCAGAGGTTCAATTAGCTTTAAATAGTACAAAGTCTAGGGTTACAGGCTACACACCAACGGAACTAATGTTCGGAATTCAAGCGCAGTCTTTAGACATGGCTAGTATCTCTCCTAATTCCGATCCCGAACCACGTTTAGATTTAGAAAGAATTCGTACTACTGCCTCTCAGAATATTGTACAAGCTGCTACTTCAGAAATTAACCGCTTTAATCGTGGAAGGGCTGCTATAAAACCATTTGCTAAGGGTGAATTTGTCTTTATAAAATGTAGTGAACGTAGTCAGACTAAACTAAATAGAAAATTCAAGGGTCCATACGTTATAGTTAATGTCTTAAATAATGACAGATACGAGTTAAAAAGTATTGATGGGTCCAATAGAGTCTACAAATATGCTCATGAAAATCTGCGTGCGGTGCCCGGGGGCTATGAAGGCTTGTTAGATGTCGCTACTACCTTAAGTAATAACTCGGAGACGGCCGAGACGGCGGTTCAAGGTCAGGAGACTAGGGGTGTGTCATCTGGCGATGAAAGTGATACGGCATCGGTAAGTAGTGGGCAGACCATGACCGCCAGCTCTCAAACCCTCTCAGCCTCCGAGCAAGATGAACTGTAGTTAGAGGTAAACCATTATGCTTGCCTAAATGTGTTGTAAGTTTGTGAGTTGAAAGTTAAATCTTCAGGTAATTTCGTGAGACTTATGTGTGTTATCCCAAGGGACTGGCTTATACAGGTCGACGTTCCGAGATAAAGCACCAGCTCTTTGTCATAAAATGCTAACAGTGAGGACTCGATTGAGAAACTGGCTTACATTGGCCGAAGTTTCCGATCGTAACACTTCACCGTGGTTTGTGTGCGACCTATGAGAGGTCTGTTGCAATGTGTCGAGTGGTTGTCCGGTCCATGTCATCGCACGAGGCAATGGCTGGTCGAAGGGACGCCTGTGTCAGAATTCCGGATCAGTCCGTGGTATTAAAAAAAATAAAATAATGAACAGTGATCGAGCAATGGGTTGTTGAGTTAAAATGTTGGTTTTGGATACCAAAGTACGTGTGTGTCAGTGATGGACGAGCGTAGGTAAATTGTAAACTGTAAGCAGTATGTCTTCGTCTTTGCAGGTGGGACAGTGATGGCTGGACAAGATACGCACGAGGGCGTGCGAAAGTCAGTCTGGCCGTGACGGCGCGTCAATCATTTTTTAGAGTGGCAACCGTGCTACGTCACTTGCACTCTGACACAACACCGAAGGCGGGCGAAAACACGGCGAACGGCGGCGATATAAAAGAAATCGGTCGTGATCGAGGTGTGAGCGCCACGCGTTCGGTGGAGTGTCGTATTAAATTGTTTAATTGAGTGGCTCTGCACATTATAGTGATTATATTTCGTTATTTTACAATCATTGCAAAGTGAAATTATAATAATAATTGATTGTCTGAAAAGTGAGTTCATTCTCTTCGCCCGACTACCCACGCCTGTAGATATCTTATGATGGAGCCTACGCGTAATAATTCCGTAGAGCCTACAGGCTTATCTATTAAGGTTTCTTTTTTTATCAATATATGTATAGTTTTTTTTATCAAACATCTAAAATTGTATTTACTATTCTGTGCTTTGAAGATATTTAAGAAAAATAATACGATGGGTCTTTATAACATCAGCAGAAGCCAAATAATATTTTTTTGAATGTTTTGGTTGTTAGTTTATATGTATAGTTAGTAATTTACCTACCCCTACTCGACATAATTTAACAATGAGACATATTTTTTGAAAATGCCACTCCTCAAAGGTATATATGAGATAGATATTGAGAGAAGTGCCTCAATTTTGTAGGAAATAGCATGGAAATATCGAATACCACAATAAAGATGACGGCAACAGCTCATAGGTATAAAAAAAAATATACTAGTATAATCCTTTACATGATAAGCTTTATTTTGTATAATTAGTATAAAATAATTAAAAAAAATACTATATTCACTTTCTTTCAGCAAACGAACTAGTTTATGATTGGCCTCTGTGTTTAAAGCCTATTCAGTGTAAAATAATCACCTGTCCAACAATTTGTGTTACATTTTTGCGAGGATTATTTAAGCAGTAACAGTTAAGCTTTTATTTATTTTATTACAATACACATAACTTTTTTGTAAGCTCGCCAAACAAGCACAGATTGAAATTTGATATTTTGATTCCACAATGGCCAATCAGATACGCTGTACTGATTTTTGTACAAAATTCTGTACACCCGGCTACCGATCAACGTCTTCTTTTCTAGTACAAACTGGTCTCGCATTGCATGTGAAGCCTATACAATGCGATTCCATATTATGCTGGATGTATGAGTTGAAGTGTAACCGTCTGTACACTTTAACAGTAAATTTATTTATTGGTACTTAGTTATGCATGATTCGGCTTTGTATTGTATTGAAAAACAGAATTGATTATTTGTAGCTTAGTTTAGCTATGAGTTATTAACTGAAATGTGTATTTCAAATGAGTAGTAATACAGTTTGATTTATTTATTTATTCTCTTTGAAAATATTAAATAATACACGTTACAAATACTTTAACTGAGTAACTAATTGATTGGAATTTGTTTTGTTATAGTTATAAAAGTCATATAAGCAATTATTTTAATCTGTCGATAAAAGCAACAAAGCGGCAGGAAATATATATATTTTTATTTGGTAACTAGTTTCAGATAAATCTGCATTTAAATGCCAGTTTCACAATCATACGCATAAAGTCTAAGTCAATCGTTAAAAGATTTTAACATTATTAAATGAAAATACATACTAACTGTGTGACCGGTGGATGGCGATAGGCTCACCCCCTATCTCATGGGACTTAAACATAACAGGTGAAATGTGGGTGTTGTACACCTCTTCCACACCCGTTTAGGTAATATATGCGTGATGTTATGTTATGTAATGTTACATACTAACTTTACATTGAAACTCATATTGTAATAAAATATAATTACATCAACCCTCGATATAAATCATTTATGCCTAAAATCACTTCTACAAAACCAACTTCTAGACGAGTCTTTGTCCTAAAACTTGATCCACATTAAACTGTAGGACAAAATGATTTCATTAGCGACACATGCCGCGAACGATATTCAGAAAGAGATTCGCTGTAACGACGCGACTCGAGACTTACACACAGATTACGTAGCGAGTAGTTGCTTTGTGGGAAAGTTTGCATATTCATGGCACAATGGATTATGATGCATATTTTGATTAGTTTACGTATTCACTTTAGTGAAGGCAGAATAATGTTATTCTACGTATACACAACAGTTTAAAAAAAATAAAGACCGGCAGGATTTGAACCTGAGACCTTCTGAACACCGGGCAGCCGCTTATCATTTGTTTCTTAGTATAATAGCTTATTGCTAAAACAATAATGAATGAGAAGATGATCTTGCTATCCACTCAAACGCTATTCAAAATTATTACGTTCTGCATTGGGAATTGTAGCAACTCAAAAAATATATAAAACTAGCTGACCCAGCAGACTTCGTACTGCCCCAATCGATAAATAAAAGACCTAAACTTTTGTATAAAATAAATTTGAAACAAACAAAAGAAATCTATAATAAATAAAAAAAAATGCTCAGTATGTTACATTAAAATAATCTGACAAATAGTAAACAACTTTTCTTTTTCTGGACTTCCACAAATAATTCAAGACCAAAATTAGCCAAATCAGTCCTGTCGTTCTCGAGTTTTAGCGAGACTAACGAACAGCAATTCATTTTTATAGATAAATAGATAGATAGATAGAAGATAGATATCTCTCTCACAATAATTACAGAATCGAATTATAAGTCATTATTCTAAGACAGATATAGAACTGTAGAGCGAGTACAGCGCTAGAGGGGGACAACCTGGAGTGTTACGGCTGTACACGTGTTTTCCTTGTATTTAACATTTTGATCTCAGAACTGCCGCATTGGCCTAGTGGTTAGCGTATGCGGCCTTCCACCACGAGATTACAGGTTCGATGCAACCTGGCAAAGTGTTGTTTGGTATTTTTTCGTTAGGATATTTTTAATAACTGCACGGGTTTTGAATTGTGCCCGATTAATAGCAATAAATTCTTAAATAGCAGCACGGAGTCGAAATTGTGTCCGGTCGATAGCGTAAGGCTCACCCCTAATTACATGGAACCTAACCATAACAGCTTAAATGTGGATGATATTTATACCTGCGCTACATCCTTCTTGGTAATACAGGCGTGATATTTTGTTATGATAAAATTTTTCCGTGAACGGTTTTAATAATAAACCTGAAAAGAGTTGAGAAATCCAATTTATTTAAAAAAAGGATTCAAAGGTAATTCCAAGAACTTGTTATTTAACATAAACGTACGCACGCACGTATTGAGTTTTATCAAAACAACGCGGCTGTTCTGAGAAATGTCGGAGATTAGTTAAACCAGAGGGGCTAGCATTAAGCCGAATATCCTCTAAAGTGGAGCAATGAGGAGCGGAACGGCGAAGTGCGCCGAAGCTGACAGGTAATTTCTACCAAAGCAGAGAGAAGAGGAACGAAGTGAGAGAAGCGGAGACGTGTGGCGCGCCGGCGAGCGCGGCGCAGAAACGTGTGCAGCCGGCCGGCCGCTCGACCTTCTCGACCGTGGCCTGCCTGATCCACAGAGTTCTATACAAAATGAGGCTTTTCCGCTCCTTCCCTCCTCTCTTAGCTTGATCCATTTCCAATGAAGCTGAGCGGAGAAGAGATGAGAAAAAACCAAAATTGATTGGTTATTCAAGCTCTTCTTTACTACGCTTTGGTGGCAACTAGGCCTTACTTACTAGTGCGACATAGATTTCGTCGCGTTTTGTCATTTCTAGACCGAAACATGACAAATTCACTACACAATACATGTTGTCCTTGTATTTCACATTTTAATTTTAACTAGCGCTGATTTTTATCCTACACACATCGCCGCTACAGCTTAACCAGTAAACATCTCCGCACAGCTTGGTGGATACACACTAGCTAAAATAAATCTCTTCTCGTTTCCGCTTCGTACATCTCCGCACATCTTTGCTTTGTTAGAGTGTGGGCCAGTGACAGTTAAGCAGTTAACATACGTATGTTTATGTATATTTTGAAATACGAAATTGTATCGACAATTCTGAAAATATTCATTACAGCTGCAGTGTGTGAAGCGCATTATATCCATTTCAATAATGCCCAGCACATCTTAATCAGATAATTTGCATAAATTAGTTCAATCATAGTAATATATCTGCTTGTATCGAGGCCATCACGTCATTGTATCGTATTTAATCGTGCGGAATGCGTTTAGAATTGCTTATGTTATTATCACCGTGTAAGTTATTGTAATTGGTGAGGAGCAAGCAGAATTAAAATTTGACAAATATGTCTTAAGCCAGAGAGCCGTACCCACTAAATAATTTTCCAGAAGTGTGTAGCACCCTATTTTTACCGGTTATGTTTAGGTTCAATATGATTGGGCTGAGCCACCCACGGACAAGATCAGTACTTTCTGACGGTAAAATTCGAAAGAGAGTTTGTGACATACGCTGACCAATAGACTAACAAGGCAAACATTATAATAAAATATTTATTTAAATTCAGCTACAGTATTTAATTTAAGATGAATTTAATTATATTAAATTAATATTTATGACTAGAAAATAAAAGTAAGAAAACGTATTAAATTATATAACTACAAACAAAAGATAAAATAAAATAAACACATGACAGAAAAAAAAAATACTTTAAAAAGAAAAAATACAATAAAATATGTTTAGCACATTGCATTGCTGCAAGCGCCTTACTTATTAATGTAAGAATGTTCTAAAAATCCAATAAAATTACGTTACTACAAAAAACAGTCAGCACTTTTTTCATAACGGTCGTCTACAATTTAACACGCAGTCCGTCATATCTAGAACAGACAAAGGTTGTGATTGATAGATTAATGGATGGATGGACGGCCATGATGCATCGTATGACGCACATGTAGCCATTTTGTTACATTTTGTTTTAAAGACATTGTGTTTAGCTTTAGTGGACTCTGCAATAAGTTTTGTATGTTGGTTGTCAAAATTTGCTAAGAATGTCCTAAAATCCAATAAAATCACGTTACTACAAAAAACAGTCAGCACTTTTATCCATAACGGGCGTCAAAAAATACTCAAACAAGAGTAGAGTAGAGTAGAGTATTCTTTATTGTACACCAAAAATATACAGTTTGACTATAAAAATACAACTTAAAAATATTTTCAAATGCACAATGGGCGGCCTTATCGCTAAAAAGCAATACATTTTATCACCTTAAACAATTACTGCTACTAGCTAACAAAAATTCCAGGTTTAAATCTACTGTTTTAAGCAAATTTGCTATAGTTGTTATAATTTGCTTAAATATTACAAGGTTTTTAAAATCGTATAATCCTGAAAAACAGAATACGTTTTTAATTACACTTAAGATACGAAGTTCTGTATCCATAAAATGTTAGGTAAACGAAAATTTAACTTTTCATCGGTTACAGAATTTTATTATATTACAAGTAAGCATATTCTATTGCTCTATTAAAATTGCCACTTTACGTAAAACAGTGAGTACGTTTCCCATAACAACCGTCTACATTTGACGCGTAGCTCGTCATTATCTAGAACAGACGAAGGTTGTGATTGATGGATGGATGGACGGCCATGATGCATTGTATGACGCACATGCCACAATTTTAGTTTGGAAGACATTGCGTAAAGAGATTTTGTGGATTCTGAACTAAATCAGCTTTAAGTTTAGTAACATCACGCCTATATTAATCAGAAAGGCGCGGCAGAGGTGTATAACACCCACGCTTCACTTGTCATGTTTAGGTTACATGTGATAGCGAGTTAGCCTATCGCCATCCACCGGGCACAATTTCAACACTGCCCGACCTTAAAATCAAACCTGAATCCTCGCAGTGAGAGGTCACAGACGCTAACCACTAGATCAACAAGTCAGTCGTTAAAATTTTTAACTCTTTGTCAGTGAAATATTTCATTAATATTAGAATGTTCTATAACTCTAATAAAATTATATTATTATTGCCACATAAAACAGTCAGCACTGTTTTCCATAACGCCGTCTACAATTTGACGCGCAGTCCGTCATTTCTAGAACAGACTAAGGTTGTGGTTGATGGATGTATGGATGGACGGCCATGATGCATTGTGTGTGACTTAGTTGCAGTCATTTTGTTTTAATCTGATTCTAAACAGTTGGATTAAAATTAATCTAAGCCCCGGTTATTCAAATCATTGTAATTAGTATAATTTAGTTTTACTTATAATTTATTTTTATATCATTTGTTTGTAATATTTTGACATGTTCAAGCGCCTCCTGGGGCCTATGAAAATAAATGATTTGAATTTAAATTTGAATTTGAAGATATTGTATATAGAGCTTTAGTGGACACTGAACTGAAATCTGTTTCGTGGTTATAAGATTGTCACTAACAAGATCCTTCTACAAGATACATTTTAGTACCTGAAACTATTGACGTAAAACAAATATTTTCGATTCAAGTTAATCTGCTGATTTTCCGTTAATTTTACTAAGGTACGTATTACACCGACGTGACGATATATCAGTCCTGTTCAAACATTAAATGAGAGGGGGAAATCAAATCTGGGTTTAGCGTAAACCGCGGTTAAATAAGTTTGGGACTTGAAACTGAGACTTAACGGTCTGTTTTATGTATACCCAAGATATAACAAACTTAAAAATGTGTTTTGACAAAAGATGTGCTATGCTACGTTACTATGGCATTTGTTATAACATTATAACCAATATAATTGTCCATTTTTTTTATGTTTCGTTGAGAGCAGCTCAGAAAACAAAGCGATTCTTTATGTTTTTAACACACACATCCTTAGCTAAGAATCTTCGCACATCTCTTGTGGAAGCGAACCCAAATTCCAATAGAAGCGTTTGTTAGATCTTCATTACATAACCTTTTTGATGTGAAAGGTTTTCTGAATACAGTACAACATGATATTGGTTCCAAATATTGTCTAATAACACGTTGATTAATCCCATATGCCTTCATCAAAGCAGCTTAACGTGAAACAGCTATCAGAAAAGGTCATACGCACTCAACACAATGGCTTGGGACATAATTAAGTTAATGAAGACCACAGCGGCTGAAGAGCGAGGGAACAAAGCATTGGGACAAAGATGATTCCCTAACAATTTATGCGGATAATAGCAAGAGGTTGTCGGCCATTTGTGAGCTGTGTGAATACAAACGCTATTGTATTCGGCCGGTTTTTTGTTGGCTCGGATTAATTGTAGGGACGGCCTCGCTGTATGGATAAAGGCATCGCTGTGTGCGCCTTGTATGTTTTGATTTCAGGTGTGTGGGTGACTAGACTTTAGATGTGTCTAGTAGATATTGTGATAGTGTATTCAATATCTTTGGGAAAATCCAACCCAGTTCTTTTCAAAGCTCAGGTTGTTGATGATCTAGAATAGTGCAACAAAAGATGTCATCACGCCTATTGTTACTCAGAAGAGTTGAGAGGTTTATAGTATCCACATTTCAACAGTTATATTTTAATTTATAGTCATACCCTTTATCACATGGGATCTAATGTGATATGTGGATAGACCGACGCCTATCGCCAGACTCCATGTTGCTATTGAGAAAATTTCTACCCGAAAAAGCCCTGATATCACTTTTGTTTAAACCGGGGATCTGGCGGTGAACGGTCGCAAATTATACCGCTATAATACGAGCAGTCAGTTATTGTACTATCGATCACAACATCAAAAAAGTCAGAAAAGTCATGGCATCAACAGTTTAGATACGTTTTCCTTTTTAAAGAATTCTGGCCGTCAAAACTTGTAGGAACTCCAAACAATATTCAAATTATTCCAAGGTCATCTCCCTTAAGTTATCTTCAGAAAAGTTCTTCAGCACTGAACAGTTTTCCATAGACAGTCATTTGATTGATGACCTCCGTAGTATCGAGTCATGCTTCTGGTCCACAAAGTTAGAAGTAAACAACTTTGGAATAAAGATCCAACTAAAAACATTTTCATGTATAAAATGTTGCCGCGACGAAGACTAAAATGGCCTGCAGTGACAGTGACAGTTGTTTTTTAGCGTTAAATATTCATGGATTTAGACAAATATATTCCTCCTAAGTACAAAAGTAAATAGCAAAAACATTGGCAATAACAGGTTGCAAATCGAACGCCAATACATCAAACAAGTTGCCACAGAAAGTTGCTCTAAAATTATTCACATCCAATCACAAGTTGGCATTTCACCCGCCATTTTATATTAGTTTCTCGTCCTAGAAATATGGGTTTAGAACGCGGCGGAGTTCCCATCAATATACTTACTTTTTAAACAACTACAGTTGTTGAGAATTACGGCCCAAAATAATATATTAAGTACTTTTGCTTTATATTTTATAATAACCAAACTCTATAGTTTGGTTATTATGGCACTATCTTGGTATTAGTCATGTATAAAAAATAAGAAGTAACTGCTAAATTGAAAAATCATTTGCGATACAATTTGTATAGAAAGTCACATTTACAAAATTTAAGCAGATAACGGACGTAATGCATATTTTATTCTAAGACCCTTTACCTCAATAATATTAACAGCCGTGACAGCTGGAAATTAAAGACGTGTCCAAACTAAATTGAGGTAACAAATCGATTTATTGAAAATCAACTTTATAACGAATCACATCAAAAACCAGTTGTGTATTAATTAAAACGTTCAAATAAATATAGCAGGCTGTATTGTACGCAGAAAATGTTTCCAAAAGGCACAAAAAATGTGTGAATTTTAATTCACGCGACAACGGTTCTGAATCAATATGTAAATATGGACTCCGTTTTCAGAAACTCCGTGAATATTTCAGAATATTTATTTTAACGACTAGGCTTTGTTAACGGTTTGGCTTATTTTTTAAGGGATTAATGGTTTTATATTTTCTCATGTGTATTGAGTGACTGGCTTTATTTATTTGACTTCTAGCTTCAACTTAAGAAAGAATACGAATAACAAGTAGTATTGAAAGTACTACAGATAGTATAAGATTTTTTCCTGTATTTCTAAGTTGTGTCATATGGTCATCATAAGGTTATAATAGATGTATTATCCTGTTTTAAACTGTACTTGTAATTTTAGCTGAATTAAAAATCATGCTCAATCCAACACTCTTCTTTCGTATCTTGGCAACAAACAATTCTTCATACAAATCATTGCCTAAAGATACAGTATCCAAACAAATCGATGTTACCTCAGAACTGACAATGATGAGTTATATAAAGGAAGATATCATCCAATGCTGCAAGTAACTGATCCAACGACTGTACATATGACCCACAAACACAGTTTTTATTTATCAGAGAACTTATCTATACGCAATCTTTTCTTTTTACACAGGAAATATACCAAGTCATAACCATACCTGTACATAACCATTTCAATGCGTTTAAGGTGAAATGAATCGATACAGTCAAAATTTACATGTATAATATTTTTTTTTTACACACGGAAGCTCTACTCGTTCATATTTCATTAAGAAAATAAAATTGATTTTTTATTGATTACGAAAGAATGATTGGGTCTTGATTTTACTAAAACAGGAAGAATAATAACATAAAACTTTTATTAAGTTTTTAATAATATCTCAAGAGACTCACGCTGGAGGCCAGGTGCAGGAGGGACTATAAGACATGGCACAAACTTCAGGAGGTGTTTGTCTCTAGTGCCCTATCCGCCGGCAGCTTGGTTACTGTCCCCGATGCTGGTGGGCAACTATATTGTTCATATTAAATTTACTATTTTTAAATGAAATATTTAAACATTTTATACTGGGTGTAATCTTGTATTCGATTAGTATCGTCGATAGGTCGATAAGTTAAAGTTAAATAAACAAAATAATAATTGTAATTGAATGCAAATTAGACTGTTTTATCATACCACTGTACCATTTACCATCATGTATACAGTGTTTCGTTATATCGTGAAAATTTCAAACTGTGCCTTCGTCTAAAATTTATCAACGGAAAATAGCCTCTCAACGGCTCTCGGTCATTTAGAATCGTTTACATAGAAACTACCCCGCTTCCGTAAATACATCACGACCCAAAACATAAACCAACCGCCCAAGAGCAAACTATCTCCTTGCGTACGGAACCCAAACTAGCAAGTTTATCTTTCGTCGCTACATCTATTACCAGTAACACTAAATACTCACTACAAGCAGTAGGTACTTCGGTCACTAACTCATCTGGACACGGCCTAATCTCAGTGACAAATGAACTGGACCAGAGAACAGTATTATCTTAGTACTGGAAGAAATTATACCTTTGGTAAACAAGACTTTGGAAAATCATCCTTAACTTGTGGCCGTAAGGTTCAGTATGGAAGTGAGGTAGTTAAATCCTAAAATCTGCCATTATGTCGTATGAACGTAGGGGGCGTTAAAGCGCCCTGAGGGGGTTAATCAACTGTTTACACTATAAGATAACAGCGAGGAGATTGCTCATAAAAACCCTTCTCCGCTTTGATGTATGGTTGAGGGTTTCTTAAGGCTTATCCTGTTTTAATTGGTTTGTCAATATGTGCTGGCGTAAACTTACAATTAAACAGTATTGTAAAAAAAACCAGACAGAATAAACACTTTCTTTGTCTTTCGGTCTCTCTAATTAAGAGCTATTTTCCTATTTTACGGTTAAAAGGGAGAAGTAAAATTTTAAGACAAAATGAGTTTTGAACACAAAGTGCATAAAATTTCCCGCATTTTTTAATGCTGCTTTCCATAGCTCTACGATGATTTTATTTTTTGTTTATAATCAAGCAAAAAACTGCGTTTTCGAACGAAGTATGGTTTCGGTTGATTAAATCAATTTGATTTTTCTCGCTTTCTACCCTACAGGGTGTAGGGTGCAGGGATCTTCCCCTTAACCGTTGAATTATGTTCATAACTTTTACTTAATATACTAAGCCTACAATTTCACAGGTGTTAGATAAACCTTATTAACACACATAGATTAACGTGACAGCTGTACTTTTTTTTCGAGAGTTACTTGTGTCACTTTTAAATTCGGTCAGGTTATATTTTATGGGTCGAATAAGATCTATTCGGCACCTCAGAACAGGACCTTAATATTTTTTTGTTTTATCCATTACTTAATGGTAGGAAAATCTGTGTTATTATTTTGCATTGTTTTCACTTCCGCTCCTTGAATGTTTTCATAATACATAAGTTCATCAACATTGCCATAATTTATTACAACAACTTAATTATCTCAAACTACCCTCACTTGCCTGAACTAGTACGAACCAGTTGAATCCGGTTCAGAATTACAATGGGCAAGTTTAAAATAAACTTGTCCGGGCCGGAGTCATGTTAACGTCGGCAGCAGCGGCTCTGCCTTTGAAATATCACTCAACTTACCAACTAGCGCTATGCCAGGGGATTTTTCAACACTTTTTATAAATGTAGTGGACAATCTTTGTAAGGATTTTTTGTTCGACAGGTAGGGAACATTTTTAGGAAAGTTTTTTCGAGAAAAAGAAAATTAATGTCTCTCTTGGTAAATTGATAATCCAAGATATTTTGGCCATTCAACACACTTTACGGCATGTAAGATCAATAATTATAGTTATTTTAGTAGAAATACTGTCATGGGCTTTCTAATAATTCTGTTACGGCAAACCAATCATAATAAAAAGGCATGCTATGAAAAAGATAAGCTTGATGATACAACAAAGCATAACATAACATCACGCCCATATTACCTAGAAGGGTGTGGCAGAGATGTACAATACTCACATTTGACCTGGGACGAGCCTATCGCCATCCATCGGGCACAATACTAACTCTCTGCTGCTCTTGGCAAATTCCATAGAAAAAGCCTAGATAACACTTTGCCCGACCCGGGAATTGAACCCGAGACCTCATGGTGAGAGGCGCATATCATGACCACTAGACCAACGAGGCAATCTTGATCCTGATGATTCTAATTATATTCAAAGTCAAAAAGAGACGGCATTGAGCTGTTGCCTTAAAATGACCAATCAATACCTGAAATACGTAAACGTAAACCTCAAGGTCACAATTGGAACAAACTAATTGTTATGAATCCGAGCATCGTCCCGGGATTACTCTAACTAATTAATTTATAGCTAGTAACTAATACGGAACCCATGAATCCCCGCGTTTTGCTACATTCATTATTCGACATCCGGCTGTACGGAAACTAATTTATTGTTGAATTGATTACGGCCTCTTCCTCTTGATAGCGTTGTGATTTCATAGCCGCTTGTGGTTTTAGGGTGATAGAAACACATCCTCATTTTGTGCCACGAACTACGGGATCAGCAGTGCAAATTAGATTTGAAATGTTATTCTTCAATTTGTGTAGTATCATGTCAGTCAGCTTTAGAGTAATAAAGTACTTAAGGGGGTGAGATTTCTCTGCAGCTGACCGTCCTAAATCAATTTTTTTTATGTTATAAAACCCTTTTTTCCTACATTGAAAAATAACAAGCAAAAACATTTTCAATAACAGGATGTAAATTGGATGCCTATACATCAAACAAGTTGCCACAGAAAGTTGTTCTAAAATTATTCACATCCAATCACAAGTTGCTATTTCACTCGCCATTTTGTATTAGTTTTTCGTCCTAGAAGTATATTTTTAGAGTACGGTCGAGGTACCTTCAATTGAATAACTTTTTAAACAAAGAGATGAAACGCTGACGAGTTTTAATAAACAAAAGAGTTGGGTTACTTACTAGTTCTCGGAAATTTCAGGTCTACCTTGCCTCTCAACCCTAATATTTTCAAAGATAATACTGAATAAAAAGTTTGTTGGTTGAAGTAGATATTTTTTTCTCAATATTACATATTACTCAGAAGGGTGTGGCAAAGGTTCTCAACACCCACATTTCGCCCGTTATAATTAGGCCCATGTGATAGGGGTGAGGCATTCGCCATCTAACGGACACTATTCCTACTCCAAAAGATTACGTATCTTTATAATTTCCTAACAGAAAAAACACTTATGCTCGACTTAGAAATCGAACTCGAGACCTCGCAGTGAGAGGCGCGACTATTTTATTCTCAGTTATTATAAAAATGAAACGTAACATCAAACATAAACATAAACATAAGGTACAAAATCGTAGCATAACAAACAAATATGTATAAGAACTACTAAGCTACTCAGATGTTTGCATCTAGCAGTCAGCATTTCATGAAACTGAGCTGATCCTGGAAGTTACAACTTTTCACCGGTTAGAAGTACGGGGATAATTCTTTACCTTTGGGCCGTTTATTATTCGTTCGTTTTCTTTCAAGTTATACACAAATGAGGCGAGGCGTTGAATATTACTTAATTATTTCTTACTTTTTTATGTTTTTTTTTTATTAAGGTCAGTTTTTTTTATTTATTAATGACAAAAAAGTAAATTAATTCAACACGTATTAACTAAATATAACTCAAATGCCTAACAATACCGTCAAACAAGTACGCAATAGATATAGCTAATTAGTGTAGGAGTCCGGGATCCGTGTCAAGTAAACACTAATTGCAATTTAAGCGGCTCGATCTGAATCCACTCTGTTCAAGGTGTTTGATTTCTGAAGCTGTATTGATTGTCTCCAATACTTGAGCTTGGAAGTAATTAATTGTTTCTAGCAATTCATATTTGATCTATGATTATTATTTTTATAATTTTTATTCTGTAAATATCTTCCCCAAGTATCTGAGGCGGTATCCGTACATAAGCTTTGACACACACGTGACATATGTCAAAGAGCGCTGAATCGCGATAACGAAGTGTTCACAGAGAGTATACATATATACCACTTCCAACACGCTACCGTCGGACAGCTGTCTGCCAGGCAATACCACCGAGCCTGGTCGGAGGATCCTCCCTTTGTGGTGGAGGAACATCACACCCTGTTCCTCTACATATCTTGAAAGGTTTTATTATTAAGAACACGGGTTACTCACGTTATTTTAGCCGGAGATATGCCGAATAGTTTTGAATCTACTACGTGGATTCATCAACTGAGCAATTAATCATGGTACAAAGGTGTCTGTATAAACTAAGTATCTGATTAACAAAACACTGAAAAAATTATACGCCGGCGCTAAGGCCTCCAAGACCTTAAGTATTATTATCCCACGCCAAGTCTGTCTGTCTAATTGCGATAATCTCAAATATGACTTAACGGATTTTCCTGCGGTTTTCATTTCCTTATTAAAAAGTTATAGGTAATTATATAGTTTGTCGAAATTTGACGTACTACCAACCGGGGAGAGCCAGACTAAAAAGATACAAACTAATTAGCAACATAAACAAAGCGCTTACAACAGAATATACGTTCCTTTAATGTGTTTAACATATAACATAATATAAAATCACGTTTATCTTATTCCCATGGGAACACCTATCGCCATCCACCTGGCACAATTCCATTTTCGTGCTGCTCGGTGAGAGGCGCATAACCACTATACCATCAAGGCAGTTACTAGACCATCGCGGCGGTTCAATCAATATTTTTTTAATTGCCAAAACCCCAAAAGTGTTTATTTTCAGCTTACCGAAAACTGTAGACTCATACGTCAGTTTGGAAAATAGTGAGTGGCGATTCAATACACAACCTTCCGAGATTTTATCGACAGGCGATTAACAATACACGATGGGGTTTATCGTCGGCTAATCTATCGATATTTTCACATCCCCCGTCAGTCCCGTTTATTCTTCCTTACAATTTGGTAAAAGAAAAGTGAAAGCATTTTTATATAATGAGAGGGTACCACAGGCTCTTATTAAAGGAAGTAACAAGCATTAATTTGTAATTAAGGAGGGCAACGAGGTTGAGCTGGAGCCCAACGACCCAACCAATGGGAAATGTAAAATATTGTTATGTCTATACCCTTTTGGTTGAACAAATGTAGTGGATTGACCCTTCTTTATATTATAAGAGTTAAATAAAGTAATATGAATAGTATGAATACTGAGTGTGAACAATTCAAGATCATTCAAGGATATGGTTTAGGATCGGAGAGGATTTATAACAGTTAATTTAGTACGTAAACAACCTGAATTTATTTGTGAAGAGTAACTTACAGGTAATCGTTTTCACTTGATTAAAGACTTCAGTAAAAGACTGATAAAAAATCCTTATATAAAGTATTCAAGAAAGAAAGATAAAAGTTCAAAGGCAAATGATCGCGAAATCTGTAAATCATCACAGCCTATGTACTAAATAACTCCACTCAGAAAATTACAACGGCTTTTACCCCTCTTTCTTTAAGACCCTCGAAATACCGCAAAATAAAATAGCCTCCTAAAACATTTAATGGAGGCATTAAAAGCATTCAGCTATACATTTTATGGAAATGTATTTTATTTTTAGGTGAACTCGAAATTAAGAGCTCTTTTCTTCAATAGATTTATCTTGTTTCAGAGGCTCATCTTTAAAATGTATATTTTTTGGTCTTATTATGACTTAATTAACCAATTCACATTATTTCAAAATTTAAATACATTACTTCTTTAGAATCTTTAGTAAAAATTGTTACTAGAACAAAGCACGCAATGTAGTAAATGAAAATCTGTGCAATCGCGATCATCTGTCGCAGAAATATCTGAATACTGGCCGGGTCCTTTGAAGGCACGAAGATAAACATCTAAGAAAAGGTCGCTCTCGTGAAATTTCTTTCGCCATTCCGAGACCTTTTTTGTGAATAGACCAGATTCCTTCATTTCGGCGTTCTGCCGTAGATAATATTGATAAAGGCTCGATTGAAAGTTTTGGGTCACTACGACGCCACTTACCCGACGATTTAAAGAATGCTCCCACATTAAGAAGAAGGAAAACCGTACAGTGTTCTGTAAATAGATCGTTCATTTGTAGCCTTATAAATGCCCTCGGAATTTATCTGTGTCATAAAGTTCCTCAAGGTGAAATTAAAGCTCTCGGCTGCTGTAAATAACAAGGGTGACTTTAGTGTAGCTATTTGCCGTCTAGTTACTGTTAGTGGGACAAAATATAGTTTTTTTTTTATTTTTGCTTTGTGTTGTTTTGTGTTTGAATAATAAATTCATATTTAATGTTAATCTGTGTAATTTTTATGACAATGCATTGAGATCTATAAATATTAACGTTTGCAGTTCACAGATAATAAAATTCTTAAAAGTCAGGGACCATCATATTACTTTTTTTCAAAACAAACTACATTTTTGCTAAATGGGCTGGGATACCACTGCGGAATTAAGTTATTAGTTGTTGGTAATTTCGCAAATAATTCACTAAATTAACACAAGGGTAAGTAATAAATATTTTTGGGTAATCTTCACCAAATCTGGGATAAGCAGTAATCCTTGTTAATATTAAAGGATTCATAACATCAACAGGTGTCGACAGTCTCAAAAAGCGCCTATCTAGAGCAACAGCAACGAGCAACAAAGCGACGCCAGCAACGAAGCAACGCGCAGCAACAACGAACAACGATATGAAGCTCGACGCGGACGATCCACGGACTTTATTTAGTAGCACCCGGTGTGCCTAACGACGTCTGTCGCGTAGGGTTGGCGAAGCCATATTTTATTCAAAATGATATTTGAAGTTTTAAATTTTAATACATGGCTATTGCATGTGGGCGCAAAAAGATATATCTACGGACAATTAACGAGCGTATTTTGGAATCTGTATTGATTTAAAGCATGTACGGTGTGATAGGTTCTTTATTGACTGGTTATCAGATTTTAGCGTAATTTAGGGGTAAAAGTTGTTGTAGGCGTTCTTGAATATATGCTCTCTGAAGCAAAAAGGAGTCTCGATGCCATTGCTTAATCGTGTCATTTAATGTCAAAATGAAATCTGTTTTAATAGTTTAGATTAAGTTTGTATTTGTAATCTAATTTAATGAATTGTATGAAGTTAATAAATGTTTGTTTTTTGTTTGTTTAATAAATAACATTATTATTTCTCTTTATTTATTATTTTACTTATTAAACATAGTTTTAAATATGATATATTATTATTGCTATAAATACTCAGTTTAGGACTTACCACAAAAAGTGCTGAAAATGATAGGCCACGCTGACAATTAACCACGAACTCTTCTTTTAATAAACTTCATGTATATGTCAGCAATTGTTTAATAGTAAGGCCATTTGATAGTTTTGTAATTATATATTATTGCCAATTTCTTTGAATCTTAGTTAAAACCTCTCTATACACCCAACTCTGGTAAAACAACGTATTGTTAATAAAATTGCTATCTCACAATACATGGGAAGGAACCAGGTTTGTTTTGTGACAACCCTGTGCAGTTATCTTCCCGCATAAGATATACATGTTATATTATTAAATTTGGTTACTTAGCTACGGTTTAAAATTTACGGTCGTATCGAAACTCGTTACACTAAGCAATTTATTGGTCATCTTCTCTCCGTATAAAATACTAAAACATTGTTTTTCGCATAACTTTTCATTTCACCTAACCTGTTTGAAAATCATCAAAAATAATCAAAATATAGATTGAAATATGCCCTGTTTACACACGATTGGTAAATTAAAAATGATAATTTTTGGTTTGTAGGCAAATAATTTTTTTTTTGTATCTACCTTATACATAACTATAATATTTGAAATGATTCAGATGAATCCATCAAATAGTTTATAAATAGAGCCAAATTAACATCCCTTTATTTGTATTTAAATATTATATTATTTTAGGGAATTCAACTACGATAAATCTGAAGTAAAATAAGTACAAATTAAAAATTTGATTGAATTTTTTTTTTTGCGTCACCTGCTGTTAGAAAAGGTAGCAGGTATGTCTGAAAATGATTAACCACGATAGTTATTTTAAATTTACTAAGCTAGTAACAATTTGATGCACAAAGGCGTGCTTAATTTAAGATTTCAAGATTCAAGAGTCGAATCATTTATTTTCGTAAGCTCCAGGAGGCGCTTGAACACGTCTAAACATTACAAACAATTATAAAAAAATAATTATAAGCAAAACAGGGGCTTAGATTTATTTAACCATCCAACTGCTTAGAGTCAGATTAAATTCAAATAGCTAAATGCAAAATTGTCTTCCAGCAAATCCTTTAGTCAAAAGTTTCAGTTACCTTCAATATTAAGGCACAATTTAAGTGAACAATACAATATCTAATGCTACGAATAAAATAACATGTAAACATAACTTAACCATTTTACCCAGAAGGGTATGGCAGATGTGTACAACTCCCATTTCACCTGTTATATCTAGGTTCCATCGGTAGCTTATCACCATCCCCCGCGCTTAATGCCAACTCTCCGGTGTCAAATCATTTTATAACAATAAGTATTATAATTTAGTTAGCTAAGTTTTATTTTAATTTTATATTTTTTGTATTTTGATGTTTGTTTTGACGTCAAGCGCCCCTAGGGGCCCATGGAAATAAATGATTTGATTTGATTTGAACTCCGTGCTGCTATTGGGAATTCCTGACGGATGAATCCCAAACAGCACTTTTGCCTGACCCAAACCCGAACCCAATTCATAAATTTTACCGCCAGACTAACGAGGCAGTTACAGTAGGTACATACTAACATAATAATAATATTATTATCTATTACGTCCCGTAGTTCCTGGTACAAAATGAGGATGTGTTTCTATCAGCCTAAAACCACAAGCGGCTATGAAATCACAACGCTATCAAGAGGAAGAAGCCGTAATCAATTCAACAATAAATTAGTTTCCGTACAGCCGGATGTCGAATACTGAATGTAGCAAACGCGGAAATTCATGGGTTCCGTATTAGTTAATAGTAGGCTCTCGAGCGCCGTGTTTTCATACTAACGTAATATGAGTTTAAACATTTAAATGCGTGTTAGTGGCCATTTTGTCAGAATTGTTTCACAAACTGAGAAATCAAAACAATTTTTTTGAAAAAAACATGCATTTTAGTGTTTTAGATTTGATTTTTTAATAAAAATAGATCAAACCTTAATTATATTAAAATTAAACCCATATTACTTTTGTATGGCAAACAGCCAAGCACTTTTTCCCCCTTAATAGCTATAGGTAAATTAAATAGTTAGAAAATCCCAGGACGATTTATTGATTACAGGTTATTAAACAATTGCGTGAAAACAATGACAGTTATTTTTTTTTCTATAATTAACAATAACGAAGTCACTTTAAGTAGTGCAGTGTGTTAAAATATTGACATAGTTGGATATCTGATTCTCGTTTTAGCAAGGAAGGCATTAACTTCAATTTCTTTGTAAAACTTTCCTAAAAAACTTCCTATCCTGTCGAACAAAAACTTCATACAAAGATTGTCCACGACATTCATAAAAAGTGTTGAATAATCCCCTGCATAGCTAGTTGGTAAGTTGAGTGATATTTCAAAGGCAGAGCCGCTGCCGCCGACGTTAACATGACTCCGGCCCGGACAAGTTTATTTTAAACTTGCCCATTGTAATTCTGAACCGGATTCAACTGGTTCGTACTAGTTCAGGCAAGTGAGGGTAGTTTGAGATAATTAAGTTGTTGTAATAAATTATGGGTATGGAAAGTTGATGAATTTGAGTATTTCGAAAATATCTTGGAGCGAAAGTCAAAACAATTAACAATAATTACAAATTATAAATTTATATGAAATTTTTTATTGTTTTGGGATAGATAAAGTTTAATTTACTAATAGGAAAAAAAATAATCTCGAAGTTTGCTTAAATAGTCGGTATCATTTAAAAAGACAATGAACCTGTCAGATTTATTTACGATACTGTTAAATTTTACGTTTACCCTTCACATATTGTAAAACCAATTAAAACACTAAGTCTTAAGAAACCCTCAACCATACATCAAAGCGGAGAAGGGTTTTTATGAGCAATCTCCTTGCTGTTATCTTATAGTGTAAACAGTTGATTAACCCCCTCAGGGCGCTTAAACGCCCCCTACGTTCATACGACATAATGGTAGATTTCAGGATTTAACTACGGCACATCCAAACTCAACCTTACGGGCAACCAGTTTAGGTTGATTTTCCTAAAGTCTTGTCAACCAAAGGTATAATTTCTTCCAGTACTAAGATAATACTGTTCTCTGGTCCAGTTCATTTGTCACTGAGATTAGGCCGTGTCCAGATGAGTTAGTGACCGAAGTACCTACTGCTTGTAGTGAGTATTTAGTGTTACTGGTAATAGATGTAGCGACGAAAGATAAACTCACTAGTTTGGGTTCCGTACGCAAGGAGATAGTTTGCTTTTGGGCGGTTGGTTTATGTTTTGGGTCGTGATGTATTTGCGGAAGCGGGGTAGTTCCTATGTAAACGATTCTAAATGACCGAGAGCCGTTGAGAGGCTATTTTCTGTTGATAAATTCTGTTCCCAAATCACAATGACTTCAGAGATATATAATTATATAGTTACGACACCTACTCTACTTTATTTAATTATTTTCTTATCACAAGTGCTTTTTGTGTCTACTTATTCTATTAAAAATATAAGCTAGTATTAGATAAACAACATGCTTGTGCTTATATTTTTTTAAAGAAATTTTATGCAATACATAAAACAAAAAATAAATCCATTAATCCTTTAAAAAAATAAGCCAATCCGCTAACAAAGGCTAGTCTTTAAAATAAATATTCTGAAATATTCACGGAGTTTCTGAAAACGGAGTCCATATTTACATATTGATTCAGAACCGTTGTCGCGTGAATTAAAATTCACACATTTTTTGTGCCTTTTGAAAACATTTTCTGCGTACAGTACAGCCTGCTATATTTATTTGAACGTTTTAATTATTACTCAAGTGGCTTTTTATGAGAATCGTTAATTTTTTTGAGGTTCATGTGTCAAAGAATAAATTATTTATTTCATGCGATGGTTTAATTTAATATAATATGTCTTTTTTTCATACAAGCAGCATTGAACGTATTTTTGACACCTGAACTTTTTATTAGATCTATTTTATTTAATAAGTTTGTATTATCTTTCATTTGATGTATATGTAACTACATATACATCAAATAAAAAATAATACAAACTAGGTACGTGAACGTAGGTACGTGAACGTAGATACGTGAAAACTAAATATATACCTAGTAAGGTATATATAATTTACTGTTATTTTAAATGTTTAACTTTATCATAATAAATGACTTGAAATAGCAACATTGTGTACATATTACATACATACAAGAAGTCACCTCTATCTCAGTGGTAAAAGTAGAATGGATGGAATTCTATGCGCTTCACTCCTATCATACTTTGTTGCGGCTTCGTCTTGGGATAGCAGGATTTCGGTGTACCGCCGTTTGCCAGAATTTCATTTGCCCGAATTTTATTTGCTATAATACTCACCTGACATATTATTGATTCTCATAATTTTATTTGTCATATTCATTGTTTACTATATTAGTCACGTGCTCGAAACTTTGTTTCCCATAAAGTTAATTGCCATAACATCATTTGTTATAATCATTGTTTCCCATAAAATCAATTTTCATAACATCATTTGTTATAATCATTGTAAGCCGTAATTATCATATTCCCACCAAAATTGCTTGTAAAATAGGTTAAAATAATTATAAAAAATAATAGGTAGGTTAGGTTAGAAACATGAAAGACAACGCACGAGCCGAGCGAGCGAAGCGAGCGTGCCGCGGCAGCGGCCGGCGAAGTGCCAGTATAATCATTGTAAGCCGTAATTGTCATATGCCATAACATCATTTCCCACCAAAATTGCTTGTAAAAAGTTTAAAATAATTATAAAAATTAATAGGTAGGTTAGGTTAGAAACATGAAAGACAACGCACGAGCCGAGCGAGCGTGCCGCGGCAGCGGCCGGCGAAGTGCCAGAATAATCATTGTAAGCCGTAACTATCATTCGATGGCCGCACCGAATAAACGTGCAAAAGCCTCTTACACAAAATTTTTTTTTTTCGTTTTTTCGGTTCATTAGCCTATTCTCCTACCCCCTAAAATTTTTTATATTTTTTTTTCCAATAATACAGTTACAATCGCATTTGATTCGTATTTTCCACGGAAATATTTATATATTTTGTAACAAGAACATAAATTTATGTGACTTTTACACGTTTAATGCATTCTCGATTAGACAAGAATAAACATGTATAAACAGGAAAACGATTACCATAGTTGGTTATCTATTATTTAGTTTATGTAATAGATGTTTGCACGTTTATTCGTGTATTTTTTGTTGCTTACAATTCGAGTAATGGGCATTAACCGGGAACTAATTTTGCACAAAATTTGGTATTGTCTTTTACTATAATAGATAAGTTTTCTTAATTATCTTTATCGATCAAGCACTAGTATTCTCTGTTTCATAATTGAATTTAAAATGTAGTAAAGATGGTATAAACAAATATAAAAGACAATCAGTTTATTGCAATCCGTCGAAGCGGGATTGAAAGGGGTGCGGGGGCCAGCGGGGGAAATGCATTAGACATTAGGTTAGGAGTGCGAAGGTCAGTTGTGTTTTGATTTTACGGGAGTATCGTTGATTGTAGCGTGTGCGCATTATTACGCGTAAAATTCAAATCACGATTTACGATAATGAGTCGTTATTCAGGAGCCGCAGCAAGTCGCTGCAGAAAATTATTACAATTAGTGGACTGTGAAGGAAATAAAGGTGAGTGACTACTTTTCATAAGGTATTTAACGTTATATTATTAGTAATAAATATGGGTAAGTACATACAGATGTTACAATAGTCATAAGAAGTGTGCCCTCCTCAGAAAGAAAAGTAAGCAACTACACGAACGAGATTATAGGATAATAGCCTTTAGTCCTTAGAGTCGATTTTTCAATAACTGGGTTTACGTAGGTACTATAGTTTCTACACAATATATTTTACTATAAAATGGTGTGTAAATGATATACGTAGGTAGGTACTGAGTTTAAACAGCTATTATTATTATTTTTTACAGTTACCTTATACCTACTCGTATTATCTTTCTACCTAAACCTATGCTGTCAATTTAATGGTAAATTAAGGTAGATTTAAAATAAATTTCAAAGTACAGTCGAAAGCAGTTCCGCATGCCCACCTTTAAGACGGTAATCGCATAGCACCGCTCACGGCGTGTATACTCGATGCTCACGTTCTGACCAATGGGGAGCGAGAACGATATTCGAGTTGTATGCGTATAAATATCTATATGTATAATTGTTACACTCACACTAAGCGAGTGTGCGCTCGGTTAATTGTAGATGATTTTTAAATAAATGTAAATCCCATTCGCGTGAGCTCCTTGTTATGAATAGTGTTATTGCCAGCGAGAAACAATTTTGAACTTATTACTATCTTATGTTTAGCTAAAAAAAAATATATTGGTATTGCCAAATATATTCAAATGATTATTTGAACTTTCTGAAACAAATTTTATTTTTGATAAGAATTAATTTATTCAACAATTTATTTTAGTTTTATCTTTCTTTATTTATTAAAAATTTCTTAGTGACTAGATTATGTTAAAAGAAATAAATTGATAACTATCCTTGGGTTATTTTTGGGCTTCAATTGAAATAATATATTTTAACAGAGGCTGCTCAAGTCTTCGAACAAGTGTTAAGTTAATCTGTGAAGAAATCTTAAATGGAATGTATAAATAAATCTCTGATAAAACTGATTCCAACGGCGCGGGCGCATTGAATATCGTAATATCATCATTGTGTTAAAAGATGAATGGATTGATATGCAAGTATTTGTAAATAGGATTTTTATATTGATGCGTTTAATGGGGGTGAAATAACTGTCTTGATTGCTTATTATTTGTTAAATAAATTAAATGTGTTAAATTATATACTAGTAAATTCATTTTAAGTTAGGTAAAAGTAGATTTTATCACTGGATATTGTCGGCGATTTTGCCAATATTAAAAACCGAGTTAACTATTGTTTTAAATCGTAAGAAGTTCAATAAAACATGCCGACAAGCATTGTTAAGGTGCAATATTGTTTAACATTTTTTAACCATCATTTATCGGCTTCTAACACAAAAAAAAATAGCTATTGTTTAAGTTCTGAGAAATTTGACTAAACAATGCACTTACAAAACGTTGCACATTTCGGCTATTGTTTATATTTTGCCCACTGCACTCACACAAATACAATTGTCTCAAAGGGGGTGGGGCAAGGAAGTGTGGCTATTGAGCTTGCACTCACACAAATAGAAAAATGCCTCTGATTCGTTGGTTTAATGTGTGCGTTACTACCTGCGCTGTCGCAGGAATATTTTCTAAAGTGGGCATGCTTATCTGCAGCCGATAGTACATTGGAGGTCCATGGGGCACACTTAGGATGTTCAGCAGAGGATGTCTCAGACCGTGATAATTAAACTCCTGTCGGTCTTCAATCACTTGTGTTGATCGTGATGAGTTTTTACTCATCAGCAGAAATACTACGAAGAAAATGCTGTTATTGCCACAGCTATCGTAGGGCAGGGGACAGCCCCAGGCAGGCGGCTCATTTTGAACGAGTTTACTCGCTGCGCCCTGCCTCCTCCAAATATTTCGAACTTTAAATATTTTAGGTATACTAATTATTAATAATATTTTATAATATAGATACATTCTAATTACCTTGATTTATTTTCAGATAGCATAAATGAAAATGATCAGAATATACTTGAACAGGAAAGAATTTTGCCATCGTTAGGTAAGAAATACTTCCCAGTCGTACCGAGTTTGGTTAAAATCCATTCAGTAGTTTTGACCCATGCGTGCACATACAGACAGACAGACAATAAATTTACTGATTGCATTTTTGGCATCAGTATCGATCACCAATCACCCTCCAATATTAATTTTGAACATATATTAAATGTACAGAATTGACCTCTCTACAGATTTATTATAAGTATAGATAGAAGATAAAATACATCTTATTTGTTTTAGGAAGTTTCACACATCTTTCACGAAGTTCCTTCTCAATTGATGGTGTATCAGAGCTCGATGGAGTTAACAGTAGTGCTAATCACTTTGTTTTTGAAACACCGCTGGTAAATAACTATGATGTATCGCAACAAGAACCTAATATGTCACCTCCAAATTTGCCGGAAAGTGAACTTTTAGATATTTCTCATAATATTAGTATTCCATTTGTACCAGAGACAGGATCGCAAGTATCTGGGGGCGATCCGGCTATCGCTAATCCAGTGTTAATTACGCCATTTATCCAGCAAAAAATTGATTTCATAGCCTCGCCATCTATTTTATATATTAATAAGGATTATGATTTAAACAGTATTTCCGATATAGAGGGTATTTTAAATAGAATTGAAACATCAGCAAATGAAACTACTGAACTAGAAAGCACAAACTTAACTCCTAATAAAAAACTGAGTAGAAAAAGAAATAGGAATCCTGATTTGTGGAAAGATCGGAAAAACAAAGTGTTGAAAAATTTAGGGCAAAGTTATGAAAGCATTAGAACTAAGAAGCAAAGACAAGAAAAATCTATTGGGCCAGCTTGTAACTGCAAACTTAAATGTTACGGAAAGATTGATGAAGATACAAGACTGAAACAGTTTTACAGACGAATTAAAAGAAATGCAATTCGAGACAAGAACTAATTCAAGAAGACGTCGAGTGGTACCGGTAGAAGACATTGAAAACTTAAAACCTGCGTACTCTGGGATGCTTCCTGTGCCGCTTCCTCTATACAGAGATTTAATAAGCCTGTGTAATACGAATGCAATTCCAAACCATTACCAAGGCTTTTATAAAAATCTAGTGCCATCCGAAAATGCGACCTTTGTCACTGATAGTGATAATGATCAGGAAGATTAAAAATAATTATTTTTTTTAATAACAAAACAAATATGAACACATCATAATATAACATGATGGCTTTTTCATATCTCATTAAAAATTAAGTTAAAATTTACTTGCCTTTGTAACTTTTATTATTTTGTTAATGATTATTGCTAAAATTTAAAGAAAACATACCATTTTTTTGTAAAAGACTGAATGTTAATCGATAGTTCCTATGTTCTAATTATTATAATAAATAAGTTTTTGTAAAAACAAATTTTATTTATGAAAACCTTTAAGGAAGCAAATAGTTTAATAAACAATATATTAATAAATATGTAATACACAATCGGAAATTTATGTATTGACACTAATATAAATGCAATTATCATCACTAACATCGAATCACTAAACATTTTCTTTTATAAAAGCGTGCAAACAATTGTAGCTGGGATCAAAAGAAACATAATTTGCGTGTAATAATAGTGTAACATTATATTATGCTCGTTGCAGTAATTACATTTACACGAACAAACGTGTAATGATCTATAACAGTTAACTGATCACTTTAATTTCACTTGAGTAACAATATAATATGGTTTTTCATGAATTTCTTGAAATTGAATGATGATTTCTTAAAAGTAAGTATTACAGTCTAAAGATAATTATTTTATCTTCAGTTTCACTATACATTGTATTGACTTGCTCACAAAGAAACTCAGGATATTAAGGAATAAACGTTTTTATTTTTTCCTGTAAAGTTGACGTTTTTCACTTGCACGTTTATTCGATGCGGCCATCGAATATGCCATAACATCATTTCCTACCAAAATTCCTTGTAAAATAGGTTAAAATAATTATTTTAAAAATAACAGGTTAGGTTAGGTTAGAAACATGAAAGACAATCGCTTAAATATTAGGACAAAGGCGTTAGGTTAAATTTGTACGGAAGCGACTTGGACTGAATAGAGTGATAAGTAGGTATTAGAAATAAATCAATTTTAATACTATAATCATACTTTATTTATATCCAGTTATACTCTTGTCAATAAATATCGCCTACAAATATTTTTCCTACCCACTAATTTGTAATTACTTAAGTTTTTAAATAATTTTAGAGCGCCTGTTAAAATTTCATGAGCAAATACATACCTTAGATAGATTGGAAATTAATTTAGTATGGCGTTTGAAAATTCTGTTGCATAATATTATTGCAATTAAATGTATGGATTAATACGTATGGCATTCGAATCATTATGTAATCAAATGTTCGGGCAAATAATATTATTGCAATTGAAAGTATGGAAAACAATACGTATGGCATTCGAATCATTATGAAATCTAATGTTCGGGCAAATAACAGTATGTCACATGTCTTTTATGGTAAACAAAACATTCGGGCAAATGAAATTCGGGTAAATGAAATTCGGGAATATGAATATTATGGCATATATGATAGCGTGCCAATTAGTTAATTGTTTAATCTCAAAGAAATGATTGTGTTAGTATTATAAATTACAACCTAATTATTATTTGATTATAATAATTATGTAATTACTGTACTATTTTATTAATTATTTATTAAGAAAGTCTTGTGATGTAGGGCGAGCAAAACATCTGCATTTCAACAATCAAAACACCACCTGCAGTCGTACGACAATAACACCACGTGCAGTCGAACAATCATAACAACAGGTGCGCTTGCCCCACCGCTTGAACAGATTGTTTTGGTCGCCTTATAAATATCAGCTGTCTGTATTATTGAGTCATTCCTACTTGAACTGTCGACGAATAAACACAGTTGCAAATTATCTCTACCGTATTTTATTATGGATCACCCGAGCACTCTAACATCAGAAGTGGGATGAACGCGCCCTCAGCCCAAATCCTGGCAGACACTCACCAATTCTACCATGTGAGTCTGGGCGATCGCAGTCTAAAAGCCGCCACAGGAACAATGAGGAATCTAACGACAACTCACTTCTACGACTTCAAGTTCAATTACTACAACAACTTCTTGGACAGAAGACAAAGTCTGGAGCCACAATGACAAACCAGAAGTTAAGCGAAATTTACTTACCTGACTTTGATCCAGATGATTGTCGACTGACTGTAGAAGAATGGTGCAACCAAGTGGATTCATTAATCAATCTTCGAGGATACGCAATGACAACAGCAATGATGAAAGCATTGGCATGTTTACGAGGACGTGCTAAGCTTTGGGCCGACACTAACGCGCACAAACATGCATCATGGGCCGATATAAAGCATGAACTGCACACGCAATTCAAAGCAGAATCCCGTTACATCCATTTTGTCAACAAATTCCGTGAATATACATCTAATGACGCAAAAAATTACTCCGAGTACGTCAGTGAAGCATGGCGCATTTTTTCAAGAATATCTCCAAACGCTCCTGAAGATTTGATGGTTGAAGCTGTTATATCAGGAATCCGGCCGAAATTTATTCAAGCAGAACTGATGCGGTCAGCTCCCAAGTCACAAGCTGAACTGATTGCCAATCTACATCATTATAGAAAACGTCCCGCTGAATCCACTTCAAGTCATGAACCAAATGCAAAACAACCACGAACCGAATTTACATGCAACAAATGCGGAAAACCAGGACATCGTGCACGAGATTGTAAAACATTATTTTGCGAGTTCTGCAAGCGAACAGGACATCTGATAAAAGATTGCCGCTCCAAGCCAAAGATAGGCAACAACAAGGGCGAAGCCCAGGCAAACCTAGTTCAGCGTGAAACACCCGGCAGCACGGAAATCAACATAGGTAATAAAACCCTATCTTGTTTAATTGACACTGGTGCCGAATGTTCCTTGATTTCACAAAAAGTTGCTGGATCTATTCCAGGAAAACGCACAACAGAAGTAATAACTTTGCGTAGTGTCACAAATCAACCACTGATATCTAGCGAGGCAATTCATACCATAGCTAATTTAAATGGAGTAACATTCGACGTCAGTTTGCATATTGTAGAAAAATTACCATATTCTGTTATCCTTGGTATAGACACACTTAAAACACCCGGTCTCAAAATTACAATTACTTCTAATGGCGTAGCAGTTGAGAGGGAATTAAATGTTTGCCACTTTACCCTTCAGGATTCTTTTGACTCTATTGAAACTGATCTAACCGACAATCATCGGGTTCAACTCAATAAAATTATTGATCAACACAAAGATATGTTCGGTATGAAGGACCCTGTTCGTAAAATAGCCACTGGTGTTTTATCAATTCGTTTAAAAGATCCTAATCGCATAGTTCAACGACGGCCATATAGATTAGCTCCCACTGAAAGGGAAAAGGTTAAAGAAATCATTCAGGACCTAAAAAATAAAGGCATTATTAGAGATAGCTGTTCCCCATACTCCAGTCCCATTCTTTTGGTAAAAAAGAAAAATGGTACAGATCGTCTTTGTGTCGACTTTAGAGAATTAAATATGAATATAGTAAGAGACAACTACCCCCTGCCTTTGATCCAGGATCAAATTGATAAATTAGGAAAAGCCAATTTTTTCACTAGTTTAGACATGGAATCTGGCTTCCACCAAATTCCCATTGATGAGGCATGAGAAATAATTAATCTCTTTGGCACCCCTAAACGAGTAATATCTGATAGAGAACCGGCAATAATGAGCAAAGAAATCCAAGACTTTTTTACATCCAGTGGTATTGAACATCATGCTATCGGTAAAGGTGTACCTAGAGCAAATGGTCAGGTTGAACGTTTGATGCGTACTATTAAAGATCACCTCAGTGCGGTAGCTCAAAGTGAAAAAAAAGCTTGGGCTACTAAGCTAGGTGAGCTTCAACTTGCCATTAATTGTACAAAATCTAAAACGACCGGGTACTCCCCATTAGAATTATTAATTGGTAAAATTGGCGCTCCACTTGGCATTGCACAATTATGCATTTTAGACACCAATACTGATCGTGACAAAATTCGTAAAGAGGCTGAAATCAGAATGACCGAACAGTCCTGTAAAAATAAAATTCGTTTTGATAAAAAATGTGCCGCAGTTATATTATTTAAATTAGGGGATTTTGTCTTATGTAAAGATACCCAATGGTCAAACAACAAATTGGGCCCCAAGTACTTAGGCCCATACGAAATTACCAAAATACTCGAAAATGACCGCTACGAAGTAAGAAATTTAAGAAATGATAATGTCACTGTTGTACCACATGAACATGTAAGGATTGTCCCGAACCCTAATTTAGATGACCGTGATAGCGTTATCGAAACAGATGAAGATGAAAATGAATAGTCACTAATTTATTCATTTTCAAACATATTATGTACATTTAAATATTCTAATAACTTAATAGTCACTTGATAGTACGGATCACACTAGTGATTTAGTCTATCAACTGGACAGAATAATTACAATATGTCACTTGTTAGTACGGATCACACTAGTGATTTAGTCTATCAACTGGACAGAATAATTACAATATGTCACTTGTTAGTACGGATCACACTAGTGATTTAGTCTATCAACTGGACAGAATAATTACAATATGTCACTTGTTAGTACGGATCACACTAGTGATTTAGTCTATCAACTGGACAGAATAATTACAATATGTCACTTGTTAGTACGGATCACACTAGTGGTTTAGTCTAACAACTGGACAGAATAACTAAGATTGGTCACTTGCTAGTACGGATCACATTAGTGATTTAGTCTAGCAACTGGACAGAATAATCATAATTAGCCACTTACCTTACGGATCACCTGAAAGATTTAGTCTGGTAACTGGGCAAATAAAAACTTACAACTTTTTATTTTCAGTTTGAATATTTGCGCTCAAGAGCACGAGCTTTTTGGCAGAATGGCCGTGATAGCGTGCCAATTAGTTAATTGTTTAATCTCAAAGAAATGATTGTGTTAGTATTATAAATTACAACCTAATTATTATTTGATTATAATAATTATGTAATTACTGTACTATTTTATTAATTATTTATTAAGAAAGTCTTGTGATGTAGGGCGAGCAAAACATCTGCATTTCAACAATCAAAACACCACCTGCAGTCGTACGACAATAACACCACGTGCAGTCGAACAATCATAACAACAGGTGCGCTTGCCCCACCGCTTGAACAGATTGTTTTGGTCGCCTTATAAATATCAGCTGTCTGTATTATTGAGTCATTCCTACTTGAACTGTCGACGAATAAACACAGTTGCAAATTATCTCTACCGTATTTTATTATGGATCACCCGAGCACTCTAACATATATTCTTCGGGCAAACAACAGACAACCCAGGATTTCTTGTGTTTGAATTAAACAGCTGGCTTTTGGTACATTTGCAGATATATTTCTTGTATATTACAGGATGATGATGCGTATTTGAATGAGTAGCGAAAAAGAAAAGAGTGATTAGCACAATTTTGACAGTAATTTAAATTTAACTGACATATAAATATATAGACTGACAAGGGTGACATTGAGACACTGATATTAATAGGATCCGTAACATACTTAATTATATTTTTATCATTCATACAATTGCTTAATGTACTTACAGTTTTTAAATACGTGATATAAACCATTACAAATAAAAAAGAAATGAGTACTTAGCACTAGACTTAAATGCTACTTAAAAGTACTTAAAAACGAGTCCAAGATACTCCTTTCACTTCCTCAACATTCATAAATTATATTGTAATAATATAAGTATAGATTGGCCCACAGTAAAATAAATACGAACCTCATTATTATGTATGTCACATAAGTATGTACAGTGAAATAAATCAGTATCTGAACAGCTCACCAAATAAAAAGACTATAACAATCCAAGAAAACCTCATAAAATCAGCCAAGAAATGTTTCAACACAAAAATATTTAAAAGCGTTTTACATTTGATACATTTTAAGTTGCTTCGCATAAATATCAGCATCTCACAACGTGTATGGCGCACACAATGTGTCAGGTTCCACCCGGAGGCTTCAAAATCAAATTTTTATGAGCCGTGAAATAACCCCCTCCTTTGTTAGGGTGGTGGTACACTTTATGAAGCCTGTAGAAGTGTTAGAACAACCAATTTTGAAAGATTTTTTAACTTTGATACTTTAGTTGCGTTTCGAAAGAGGCATTAAGAGATAAAATTTATATAAAAATATCTTTAAATTTTTGCGTTACACGATTAACTTAAATGTAACGGGAATTAACGCAATCTTGCATTATTTATCTTTTACACTGGCCGTCGCACGCTAACTGACAGTTTACTTAACGTTAATTCCTGTAAAATTTTAGTTAATATTTATATATTCCATTTAAGTTTGATCATTTACAACGAAGTATCTGAATTTAAAATAATATATAAAATTGACCATAAGATCTTTGTTCAGTTTTCCAGACAAAATATTTACTATTGCCTGCAGGCGTTGTTCTTAACATGAAATAATAATCCATCACAACTTGCTGCGTAAAAAGACTTTGTCACCATGCCAAGTATATAATAAAACATTTACATGTACGAGTACATAATAAACATAATACATACATACATAACATTGGTCTTAATTTAATAACAGTGATTATCTTTTTCTCATAATTATACAAATACAATAAACCAAAAGCATAATACCCACTTTAAAAAAGGTAGAAATCTTGTAACAAATTAGAGTCGTGGTGTGCACCTACCCTAGCGAGGGTTTTGTGACGTAATACCACCGTAATGCCTTCCAATGCAAAATATTGTACACACACTTTATGCTTGCATGTTGTGTGCTTTTGGTTAGAATAGGCATAAATCAATTTATGTACTGTTTTATGGAGCCAAAGGTATCGTTGTTCGATATTTTATAGTTGGTTAGGCAGAGTGACGTGACTGAAATTAGAACGGATTATTGGATTGGTGGCATTGGATATTTTATATATTCTAAATATAACGCCCGGGGACACGACTACAAGGATGCTGCGATACTGGCCACGGCCGGAGTTGCGACTGTCGTGGCCATCACACGTGGTGGGAGGTCATGTGAAGACCTCCCATGAGGTGACACCGATGGGGGCTGTGGAGTATGCGCAAGAGGTCCCGCGCCCCCCCGTCTTTAGTTGGTGATGAGGAACACCCTGGGTTTTTAGTGGGTAGGCCGCCCCTCGGCGGAGAGCCCCACATAACCACTGCTCCCCCCGGACCAGTGGTATCCATAAGGTTGGATTTTCCCAGGTTAAAAAAAATAAATGGATTAGTATGATCGTCCTTAATATTATGATAATGTTGGTTGTTTTTCAGCTTTTGCTCACTTAATAGGTAAAACAAAAAAAAAATATTTATGATTTATAATTATAAATTGAGGAACGCCAAAATAGAAAAATCCTATGAGTGAGAAAGATGCAACATAAATCATTTCGCTACCGCATGAGATAGCATCAGTATACTAAGGGGGTTAAAGCCATACATAGTTCATTGTTTGATTCAGCGATTAACTTTAGATAAAAAACACATTTTCCCTCAAGATGACCACCATTTTCCTTGAAACACTGCTCCTATATTTCCTCAATATTCACGTAAAAAGTACGGTAAAAAATTCGTGGCCACATTACAAATCCCACATTAATGGGTAATGGTCCAAAAAAATCATGTTGATTATCTTCCGCAGTTACTTTATTCCTTTAATACCATTTGTTTTATTTTATTTGTAAATATAACTCATAATATCGTGATTAATGGCTCGTTATAATTTATTAACATCATGGAGTTGCGTGAAAAAATCGGTGTTTTTGTCTGTTCGTAATTTTAAGGTATTATGTCGGATGTCGAATTCATTTTAATATTTGTTTCTGGCTTGGCTTGGATTTTGAAGAAAAAAAAAAGGACTTAAGTACATTGTCCCGATAAGAACTGCCACTCAGAAAGGTTGTTGACTGAAAGCCATCAGCATATGCTTTTTGAGCGTCGGTAATTGACGCCATGGCGACTGATTCGATCGAAACATTAATTGTTGCCATCGATTCAATTCGATCACAGAATTGGAATCGCGCGTTTTGGCGACTAAAAGTATCGTGTGTGCTATAACTGCAAACTAGCCAAATTGTCCTAATAAGTAAGATTATTTATTTTACTTCGAAAATTAAAACTTGACTTACTGCCGACCATCCACATTGTCAATTGAAAAAGGTATTACCAAGTGTAAACTCGTCACATTTGTGCCTTTTGCCATTATAATAATATTTTGGTCAAAATTACTAACAACGCAACGCGTGCATAAAATTGGCGAAGATCTATACGGACAGAATCAAGAACAACTCAAAAAATACAAATTGACTACCACCATTATAAAACAATTACCAAAACTGAACAGCAAACAGTTTTTTTTATTTCCCAAGTTTATTCCTTGATTTCCCCGATCTAATCTTTTCAAAATATAGGGGTACATTCAAGCAAGCCATAAAAAGCCGCGCACGTAATGTCCCCCTCCTTATTTGATGTAGGGGGAACAAAAATGTATGGGAACCTTCGCCATGTGTGTCAGTACAGATTCAAATAGAATTTAATCGGGTGCGGAATACGAGCTTTGGTTATTTTAGTGATGTAATGAATACTTATTTGACGAATACGTATGGTATTTCCTATTTAGCGAATTTGAGTACTTGTATGAATAAATTGAACCCGTAAATTTCAATGAAGTGTATTTTTTTATACAAAATACTACACAAAACTACCAGCTTATTAACAAGAGATAAATTACATTAAATGTAAAATTTATCAAATATTATGCAAAACTCTTGAAAAATTTGCAAAAAAAAAAATACGGCTATTTTACGAATAAGATATTCGCATTCGTAACATCACTTTTATATTTGCGCTGTTTCTCAGTCAGAACACAGTTTTAAGGGGCTTCGAGAGGACAAACATTTCAATTTTCGCGAGTTTTCTTTGTTTGTATTTGAGTAAATCGTTAGACAGTGTGTGCGGAGAAAAATGTTCGAAGACATATTATTAAACGCCCAAAATTTCGACCATAGTTCTTGATAAGTCTGAATTTATAACAAACATCAGCATATAAATTCAGACCTATCAAGAACTATGGTCAGATTTTTTTTTATTTATTTATTTAAAACTTTATGCACAATTTGTACATAGGCGGACTTAATGCCAAAGGCTTTCGGTTTTTAGGGTTCCGTAGTACCTACAAGGAACCCTTATAGTTTCGCCATGTCCGTCTGTCCGTCCGTCTGTCCGAGGCATAGCGACGAAACCGTTGGTGCTAGAAAACTGAAATTTTGCATAAACATGTATGTTAACTATACAAAGAAAGTCGTAGAATAAAATTTGGAAAAATATTTTTTTTTCGGGTAGCTCCCCTACATGTAAAGTAGGGATGTTTTTTTTTTGTCACCTACCCCATAGTGTGGGGTATTGTTAGATAGGACTTTTAAAAAACGTTCAGGGGTTGCTAAGACAGTTTTTTGATTTAGGGATCCGTTTGCGAGATAATTAACTTTAAAGAGCAAATTTTTGTTCGAGTAGAGCGTCCCCCCCCCCCCCTCTAAAAGCTAAACTACTGGATCCCAAAATCTGAAAAAAATTGTGTCGGTAGTACATGTAATGAACTTTAAAGGAAAACTATAGCGGATAAGTTCACTTCATTAGTTCAAGAGGAATAGGGGTCCGAAATGTCAGATGCAGTTACTCAGAATATTTCGTTCAAAATTCTTGAAACATAAATAAACATACATAATACATATATAAAATCACGCCTTTATCCCACGGGGGTAGGCAGAGACGATGGAACGCCTTGTGCTTCGCTCATACTTCTTTCGCTTCCTCAACATTCATACATCTCGTCATTTCTGTCGCCTACCCCATAGTGTGGGGTATCGTTAGATAGGTCTTTAAAAACATAATGGGGTTGCTAATACAGTTTTTTGATTTAGGGATCCGTTAGCGAGATAATTAACTTTGAAGAGCAAATTTTTGTACGAGTAGGGCGTCCCACCCCCCTCTAAAAGCTAAACCGATAGCTTAAAAAATCTGAAAAAAATCACGGTGGTAGTATATGTAATAAACTTTTCATGAAAACTATAGCGGTTACTTTAACTTTGGGGTCCAAAGTGTAAAATGCAGTTACTTAGAATAATTCGTGCAAATTAAAAAATCCTTTGAAAGTAATGACTTGTATGAAGATGTTACTTGTTTAATACAGATAGTAAATCCCTTTTAAGTCGAAATATGTTGTAACGAATAGCTACGGAACCCTACTGCGCGTGGCCCGACACGCACTTGGCCGGTTTTTTAATAATTTTGCAAGTAAAAGATAATATCTTTGAATGACTTAAAAAAATGAGGAACTTCTCAATTCGTCTTCTTTTTTGTTTTTTTAAGTTTGTTACCTCATAACTTGGGACTGGGCGAAGCGATTTTTTTTTTTTTTTATTTGAAAGCTGGTGCTTTCCGTCTAATTCAGTCCAGTTCTGTCAATGACACCCATGAGAAAACCATATAAGTCTAAAATTATTCTCTCATTCATTCTTTTTTCTCATTTTTTACATATTTAAATATAAATTATAAAAGTAAAGTAGGTACGTTTAAAAATATAAAACTATAAAATTCTACATTTTTTAATAATTATAAAGTACCTACAAAAAAATAAGAAAAAATATAAAAAATAGTACCCCACCGGTATCGGATGCAGGGACCAAGCTACCGGTGGTTAGGGCTCTAGAGAGAGGAACCTCCTCACAATCAGTGCCGTGTCGAGGAGCACCGCCTTCTGCATCAGACCCTTGATCCAGCTACCCAACGCGAGTCTCTTAAGATGTTTATCGAGACTCTTTGCTATCAGTCCGTTTACGGATACGACTATCGGTACAATAATAGTCGAGTCCACCTCCCACATGTCGACAATCTCATGAACCAAGTCCAAATATAAAAAAAAACAAAATTATTATTATTATATATAATATTAAAGTTGAAAATTAAGAATCCAGCAGGACTCGAACCTGCACCCCCCAAGTGCTTTGCCAATTTTGTTATGGAAAGAAATTGTATTAAATAAAAGAGTTTGTATTATATAAAATACAAAAAGGCATAGCAAAGCTGAAATTTGTTTTATAATATTACAAGAATTATTATTATTATTGTTTTGTAATTGAAGTCGGTTTTTTTTTGGAAATTATTTACTCATCAGCTACGAGCACCACGCACGCACTAATCCCTGTTGGGATTTAAATGAAGTTTGAAACACTGACTGCTCTACAGCCACGGGATTAATAGCAATCGTCTCGATCGTAAAGAAAACATCATTAGACTAACCGTGGGACACTCTTTATACGTCGTATGTAGCGAACGGACGCGGGCGGGTAGACTACCTTATGGTGATAACAACAGCCTGTAAATTATTGTGATGTATGGTTGCAACTTGCAAAGATTATATAAAAAAGTCATAGATTTTCATTTAACACTTTCGTATCTTTACCACAAGATTTAAGAGCGAACGCCTCACAGACGAAACAAACCAATACGAAAACACAGTCTGGGAATAAAATCCGAAGATAGTCTAAACAACAAGCATTAAGCTGTAACAAACGATCCTTGTAAACACTCCCGTTTCTGCATAAGTTTGGATTTGCAAACAATGTCGGATAAACTTGCCAACTAAACTATGCACCCTTTGCACTCTTAAGTATATGACAATAAAGTTCAAAATCAAATGGCTCGATGGTACAAGATAAATTTGTTGTACAACTCGGTGCATTTACGAAGCTAGCTGCTGGCACTCGCTTACACTATTTGCATTGTTAATAGAGTCAACTGATTCAATATTATCGATGTGTTGGTCCGTGAAACGCTCGCCCGGGGTGTTTTATAACCCCGCCGGACAATATGTTACATGTTTATGGGGTTATTTATTTGGTAGTTTGCCGCTGAATAAATGTGCAATAAATAGTATTAAAATCACGATAAAAATTTATATTCGTTGAAATTTTTGCTGTATAGTTTTTGAAACACTGAAGTTTTATCGCGCAGATTATAGCAGTGTGATTGCGAATCCTTTATCCATGTCATTTATTTTTTATTACTTTATTTTTTGTGACATGACAAAACAACACGCGTATAATTTACTAGAAGGGTGTGAACTTGACACAATTCTAAACTGCCTGGAGTAATAAAAAAATTATAAATATATTTCAAATAACACTGTTGTCTAAACTAGGTCGTACTTTGAATCTGAAACCTCACGGTTAGTTGTCACACACACTACTGCTAGACCATTGAGACAGATTTTTTTGTTATATTCAACCGGGTCCCTATTTATGTCACTTACCCAGTTCAATCACCGTTTCTGACGCCTTTATTAAAACTGATTTAACATGATTCAGGCCGTATCAGATGTCTTATCAGAGCAACGTATCAAGACTAACCAATCCAAACAGGTAATTATGATACACGCAGGCAATATGGATACGGTGATGGTATCTATCAAGTGGTACAAATGTGAGCCTGGCTTATCTGATTAATTTGGGAAGAACGTTAATGCCCCACTTCCATGGAGTACAGCGTAATATCAAATTTAAAAAAAATCTAAATGGATAGTTTGACTATCAGATACAAAAATAATAATTAAAATCCAATCTTTAGTTCTCGAGATAAACGCTAACAAACAAACTAACTTTCTTCCGCGGTTACGTCTGCGTTATAGGTTGTAGTAATTTTGTCCAATACAAACAGAAAAACAGACAAACATTTTAAACTATATTCTAGACATAGGTATCGTGCAAATAACTATATCAACTGAAAAAATCATTGTTATATTGACATTAAAAACAGACAATTTTATTTATATGTATTGATAAGACAAATAAATTAAGCCGTCTCGTAATCAGATGCTAAAGGTTACCACCCTCTATACGATGAATCATCTCCAAAGTGTCTAATCATGTGCACTCAGACAACTCGTTACCGGCTGTTCGCACATTGGATTAGTTACTTTGTACTCATGAAAATAATATTATCATGTAAAGAGAATAGTCAATGTAGTTCTAAGAATTGTGTTCTATGTTACTAGATATCGGTTGATTGACAATAATATATGTTATGGATGTGACACACAGGCATTTATTCTGGAAGCAGAAAGTTTTTATTTCTACCAGTTAAAATAAAATAACGAGAAAAAAACGATTGCCGAACAAATTGAACATTGAGAACTGATTTTTTTTCCTTATTATTTTTTACAAGTGTCTTACTAATGCTGTTCTCGCACCCACCCAACGTTTTTAACATTTGCCAAGCCTCTCTTATGTTCTAGCTAAATTATTAATTTACAAATAAACTTCAGTATGACTAAAGACTGTTTGAAGAGATAATTGTATCTTCATAGGAAGCTAAACTTTTGTGTATCAAACTGTCGTGACTATTATTTAACGATAGCAAGCCTGAGGTTTACGGTTTCAATTCGAATCTAACTCTCGTCCCATTTATTTGTGTTTAACTACTTTATTTTGTTTATAGTTCTAAATTATCTCCACCACCATTTATTTGTGTATAGCCGCTATATTTTGTCCATAAGCCGCTAATAATTAGCCGCAGCGGCAACGCCGATAGCCGGCATTAGCTGTCCGTTGTGCATACAAATTTTAGTATATTGTAAATATTGTGGACCATTTCTCTTATAAATCTGCTTTGGGTGTTAGCGACTAAATTGGATTTCAATGGGATCATGGGATATGGAAAATTAATAGTGGCAAAGTGAACAAGGTTATAAAGTGGAATATGTGCATGGATTGCTGCAGCAGTAAAATTTTGAAGAAACCCGCTATATAAATTCATTTATTTTTATTAAAAATTAACTTACTTTATTTTTAATCTAAATTACAGTGATACCTCACATAGGTGATCTTAGCACTAAAGGCATTCTCTACCAGTCAACCTTTGGGTAATGCTGAAAGTGGTAATTTAAAAAATGAAGGAATTCCAGACAACCGTTTAACCCTTATTTTACCCCCTTAAGGGTCGAATTCCCAAAAATCCTTTCTTAGTGCGCGCTTACGGCATGTAAGGAACCTATATGAACATTTTCAAGATTCTGGGCTCAACGGTTTGGCAATGTGTTTATAAATAGTACTTGTTTTTAAATTGTAACTTAAGAATGAAAACTTTATTTATGGAAAATATATATGTTGGATCTTAAATTAATCAATCGACCAATTTATTTATTTGCGAAAACACGGTTACAACTTACATAGCAAATTGCCCAACATGTTTCACTATAAATTACAGCATGTAATTTTTTTAGGCTTAATATTATTAGAATATACAATTTTAAAAGACAATGAACATTTTTATATAAATAAAATAAAACCAAATACATCAATAAGAAAAAAACTTTTATTATATAAAATACGTATTAATTAAAAATAATTTCAGACTTCTCTTAAATTGAGGAACATTGAGACACTTTATGGCTTCTGAGAGTCTATTATATATGCGCGGTGCCATTCCCAGAATGCTCTTACTCAATAATGCTGCCTGCTTAGTAGATTTTTGTACTGAGAACGTAAAGGAACACCGCGTTTGGATACAATGTATTTGTTTCGAATAGTGACGAGTTGGTTTTAACAAACACACATACTTCAAATATATATATGAAGTGCTGAAACTGTTAATATTTTAATGATATAAAATATGGAACGCAACTGTCCCCCAATTTCAAACCACACATCTCTTCTCGGCTTTGAAAACTACATCTCTTACACTCAATAGTTGAGTTGCCCCAGAAGATGATTCCATATCGCATATAATACGAATAAAGATTATTGAGAAATATATTAATTCTATTGCGCATACCTCGAAAACGCCTGATACGGACTGCTTAGCAATATTCGGCAATCCTTTTTTTTTTAATAAGTCTAATAACTTAATTCTAACTTAATAGGACACTGTCAGACGGCCTTATCCCAAAATGCTGGCAGCATTACCGCTTTGTATTGCGGTAATGTAAGTGCCTTAGTTAGACGCGCTGACAACTCTTTGCACAGATTATAAGTTCTGCGGCCTTATAGAATAACCATAAGACTACTTTGATGCAACATGCTTTATTTATACTTTCATTAACATTCCAATCAAGCTGGTTTGTTTTAATAGTTTTCAACTAGAGCTGAACTGCAAGCTCTTTCCACTACGTGACAATGTCTGAGCAAGTTTGTACTGTGGAAACTCGGTCGTCGGACATTGCGGTCAAATGCGGAATATTTAATTTAATAGGTAGGTAAAAAACATTATTACTTTTGATTATATAACATAACATCACGCGTATAATATAACCCAGAAGATTGTGGCAAAGGTGTACAACATCACCCACACTTCACCCGTTATTTAGGTCCCATGTGTAAGCCTATCGCCTTCCACTGCGCATAATTTCAACGCCGTGTTGTTATTGAGAACTTAGCTGGAAAGGGTCTACAAGAATACTAGTAATTTGTATTAGCAATTAACTACTAAGCTAAAAAAAAACTAAGAGTCGGCACACTTAATATTCCATTGCCGCGTCCATCTCCGTCAAGTGTCAAATGACTCAGATGGACGCTACAATGGAATACACAATGTACCGGCCTAGAATTACAATTCACGCTCCCAGGCAACTATTTTCTAATCACGTGGGTGGGCAATGCCGCGGGCACGCAAATAACTCAGAATAACTGATTCAGTAAACATGATAAACCTTAACCAACACGAATTTCAAAAAGATTAGTTGGTTTTTACTACATAATTGAATACAAAACCAAACTTTCTCAAAATCACACACTAGTTTGAAGCTCAACGGAACAAAAGAGTAGTTTTTATTCGTACTCGTTTAAATTGTATGCAAGAGTTAGTGCAGTCTCGAATACGCGACAATGTCTGCGGTTGTACGGAAATCGGTCATCGGACAACGCGTTCAGAGAGCAGCTTTTAAATATTAAGATAATAATCAATATTTCGAGCCTTTTCCTCATAACATTGGGGTTGGCTTAAGGTGTAACGGATTGCTCCACGTGCTGGTTTTCGCACCGTGGAGGCGCTCCGGCCGATTCTCGAGGAGTGGGCAGGGCGGCAACATGGGACTCTCTCCTTCAGGCTGGTGCAGGTGCTGACCGGGCATGGTTGCTTCGGGAAGTACCTGCACAGGCTGAAGAGGGAGGCGAGCCCCATGTGCCACCACTGCGACTGCGGTGAGGACTCGGCGCAGCACACTCTCGAGCAGTGTCCTGCTTGGGAGGTGCAGCGCCGGGATCTCGCCGCGGTCATTGGGAACGACCTCTCGCTGCCGGCTGTGGTCGCGGCAATGAGCAGCGCGAGGTCGTGGGATGCGGTCGCATCCTTCTGTGAGGACGTCATCTCGCAGAAGGAGGCGGCGGAGCGGATCAGGGAGGACTCACTCCTGGCTGATCCGCTCCGCCGCCGGCGAGCTGGGCGGCGAAGGCGCGCGTACGCCGCGAGCCTAATGCCGCCCTAAGCGAGGCCGCGGGCGGTGGAGGGGGCTTTCCGCCGCCCGCTGATGCCTTCCGCGACGGAGTGACGCCCTGGGTGTGCCCGGGGCGTCGCTACGAGAGTAGGACTGAGTAGAGTCGGGTGCCCGGTCAGAGGTCGAACTGGGCACGGTCGCCGCGGTGAGCCCTGTGGATATAATATCGATCCGGGGCTCGCCGACCACCATCTTTCGGCGACGAGGGCACACCGCGGGGTTTTAGTGGGTATTCTGTGCCGTTTAACATCGTAGGCACGGGAGTCCCACATAGCCACTCTGCCCGTCCCCCCACGGGTGGGGTGGTACGCGTAAAAGCATTTCCCCGCGAAAAAAAAAAAAAAAAAAAAAAAAAGGTGTAACGGATTAAGCTGAGTATCGGTATTTTAAGTGGATCGACTGTCATCAGACCTCCACAACCCAGTACGATTAAATACGATACCTTTTATTAGACTAGTTGTCAGACTAACATCTAAACAGAAACAGAAACATCTATGGCAGTTGTTACGAATGCGTAGCGACTGCCATAGATGTTCAAATGGAGTTCAACCGAGCGACGGCTTAACGTGGTCTCCGGAAAGAAAACTCATTGTGTTATAGATGGTCACTCATCCACGACTGACGGCGGTTAGAATTGGGTAACCTGCGAGATCGATCAATCCACTAATCCACTTCTACTTAGCCATGAGCTCCTCTACCCATATTTACATAACATCACGCCTATATTAACCATAAGTGCGCGACAGAGGAGTGTAAGACCCACATTTTACCTATTATTTTTAGGTTCCATGTAATCGAGGGTGAGCTTACCGCCATCTACTAGACAAAAATCTGACTCTAAAACACATTTGCTCGACCATAAATCAAAGTCGAGACCTCACGGTGGGAGGTTGAATGCGCTAACCACTTGACCAACGAGGTGGTTATAGATTGTTGAACATGATAAACCTAATAAATTTTGAAGAATTACCACGCAGAAAGATAACTTGGTTTTAACTACATAACTGAATTCAATACCAAACAACCAGAGATCTACCCACTAGTTATAAACTCAATGGAACAAAAGAGTAGTTGTTATTCGTTCTCGTTTAAATTGTATGCCAGAGTTAGTGCAGTCTCGAATACGTGACGATGTCTGCGTTGTACGGAAGTCGGTCATCGGACAACGCGGTCATAGAGCAGATTTAAGGACATTGTTTTACGTATTATGATTAGTGTCACAGCATTATAATGTTAACATGAAAGGTTCTGAGTGTATATCTTTTTAATTCTTCACGATTGAACTATCCTGATCTAAATTGAAATATCTTGGGTGATTGTATGTTTTACCTACGGCATAATTATATTCTAATATAATAATTCTAAACAGTTTGATTAAAATAAATCTGAGCCCCGGTTATTCAAATCATTGTAATTAGTATAATTTAGTATTATTAATTATTTTTTATATCATTTTTTGTAATGTTTTGACGTGTTCAAGCGCCTCCTGGGGCCTATGAAAATAAATGATTTGAATTTGAATTTGAATTTGAATTTATTTGAGGTACCTTGGTTAGAAAATATGCTAGCAAATTTGTCATACTAAGTTATTATCTTACTACTAACTGCCATCCACGTGGCACGTCGATCCTGTAACATAATAATAATAATTATGATTATCCAGTTTATAAGCTAACCCATGTGCTAGACATCAACCTAAATATTGCCAGCATTAGCTGATCTCGCAATGCATATACAACGTGAGACCATCTTCAGATGTGTAGCTGTCTGTACCGAATATTATCAAAATCACATCGACACAAACTTTAACATTTATAATATTGGTAAAAGAGATAAAGTATAAGATAGAATATAAGATTTTTGTTTTCAATTTAAATAAATCACAGAAGTTACCAAGTGCTTCACATACATTAGTTGTTGAAACTAAAATCTAAAGTAATTTGTGTTCTCTTAGCATTCTTATCCTTAAATTTTACACCACATAATATAATAAATAAAGCTTTGTCTACACTATTATAAAGTGCCTCAAAACTTTTTATTTTTTACCAAATTTGTCGATTTTCAATATCTTCATTGAACGGATTGCACTAAAAACGACGTATCAATTTCATTGCTATTTCTCAAAGAGTCACTCTCGCAGACTTTTGCAGTTTAAAGTGCATTATTCTCCGAAGCAGCTTCTAAAATCTCTAAAGAAATTACTTCGGGACGCAACAGAGCGGAAAATTATAAAATACGATCATATTGTTGTTCGTTATGGAGTGTAGCCGTGAAGCTTGCAGTGGATGAGGTTTTCTAGAGGGAAATTTTGTTTCACTTTATATTACTGCATGTTAAAATAACTATCTAAGTTAGTTTTAAGGAGTAAATGGCCGAAATACATCCACGCGGAGTGATTGATTGTCTGCCACGAAATGTGACATTAACCAAAATCGGTGACCGAGAAGAGAAGTCAGAGATAGAAATACTGACAATTGGTCTAACAAAGAGTATTTTATGAACTAATAGGTTGTAAAGGTCTGATGGCAGTCACTTTATTAAAAAAAATTGAGTTCCAGCTATTGCCATTAAAATTGAGTTTCAGCTATTGCCATTAAAATTGAGTTCCAGCTATTGCCATTAAAATTGAGGCCAACCTCTTTGTATATGGGAAGGGAGCGGAAATGGATGGAATCGTGACTAATCTTATTATTAGTTTAAAAATAGCAAGTACATATTTTCTTTTTTCAATATAAATTAATATTTATTTGAATGTGTTAAATATTCACAATTAAACCCTGTCCCATGCTCATTAATGCAATATACAAACACCCACAAACATTCAATTCATATTCCAGTAGACATTACGAGGTATTCAGGGTCCGTACATGACTTAAAGGACTTATGCTCATTATACGAAATAATGCATTTGTCCGTGTTTTGATAACATCGGACTGGGATCACAGAGCAGAGACTCAAGTTTTTTAGTATGTACTTTTATTTACTTAGAGCCACTTGCATGTTCCATAGTTTAAATTGTACGCCGTGTTAAATGCTAACTCAGGTTTAATACTAAAATACTTATTATTTCCAGAAGTGCAACCAGTCAATTCGGAGTTTATTTTCTAACCGACTTCTAAAAAAGGAGGAGGTTCTCAATTCGATTCGTATATATGTTACTTTTTCTTTTTTTTTTTATGTTTGTTCACGGATATCTCCGTCGTTTATGAACTGATTTTGATGATTCTTTTTTTGTTGGACAGGAGATGATTCCAAAGGGGTACCATAGTCAGCATGTCGTGATCTGATGATGGAATCTCAGAGAAATCGAGGGCAACCCTCGAATTTTATAGGCACATGTAATGTTTTTAGTGTGTTTTTCAAAGCTACACTAGTATTTACGTATTTTTATGTGGATGAGCTGATGATGGAAGGTCAACTCCTCAATGGTTAGGAGTTAAAGGATAATTCTTTCACTACTGTACACATATTCAGACTGCTAGTTATGATTTCAAGTGAGCTGTTGGAACGGAGATATTTCAAAGGTGGTCCCATTGTCAGCATGTCATGATCTGATGATGGGACCCCAGAGAAATCGGGGGCAACCCTCATATTTTATTAATCGAGGCCAAGATTTACGCTTGGTCGCAACAATTTTATGTGGTTGAGCTGATGATGGAAGGTCAACTCCTCAATAGTTAGGAGTTAAAGGATAATTCTTTCACTACTGTACGCATATTCCTGCTGCTAGTTATTGTGTAAAATGAGCTGATGATGGAAGGTCGTAACCCTCAATAGTCAGGAGAAAGGATTTAATTCTTGTTTATTATAAATAAGTTTTCCGTCTCAAGTAACCATCGTCTCCTCATTCGAGAAACATTCTTGCTCGGTGTACCCATCACTTAAAATCGTAAAATAAAATAATTTTTAACAAAAAAAAAACCGACTTCAAAAAGTAGGTTAACTAAAAAGCAAAAAATAAATTTACTTCGCACAAAATAATACGTTTTTTCATATAATTAAATAGAAATTATTAAATAATTATTTTATAATTCTGAAGTCGGTGCCAAGTAAACAATTAATAACTCTGTATAGATAATATCAATCGTTCTAACAACATTTTTCTAACTGAATATTAGTTATATTTCTGTGGTAAGTACCAATACTGGGCGACCGCGCACTAGAACAACTACGCCTCCCTTTTTGTGTGAACTGTAATTTGATATTGTAGAAAGGTTGTTTTTACTTGGCACCGACTTCAGAATTATAAAATAATTATTTAATAATTTCTATTTAATTATATGAAAAAACGTATTATTTTGTGCGAAGTAAATTTATTTTTTGCTTTTTAGTTAACCTACTTTTTGAAGTCGGTTTTTTTTTTTGTTAAAAATTATTTTAACCATTATGGAACATGCAAGTGGCCGTAAAAGTGGAAAATTCGGATTTATGTATTTTAGATCTATTGTTATTTCATTTTTATTTAAAACAATGCGAATTTCCTTCATAACTAGTGTTCTATCACCCTTTACAATGTTGTGCTTTCATTAAAAATCATTCTGTTTGTACTCATGATTTTTTTATCTCAAGTAAGATTATATTTTTTTAATACATTCCAATTTCAAATCTCATAAAAAAACTGATATTAATAAACATTCTTTACTGACTTTAACTGCAGTTTCAATATTGAATAAAATAAGCGTTTCATTGCGAAGGCGAGTTTAATTAAACGTCCTCGGACAGCTGTAAAACACTTCTGTACGCCTGTGAACTAGCACGGGGTAACTGAAATGAGCAATTAGAGTTCTTTGACTAAAGAAGATTTAACTTCTAATTTTCAATTTCTTGTACATCTTAAAATGACTCAGGTAAAAATACAATTAAATAGAATGATAAAAGTCAAAAGACTAATACTAAAATATCTCACGACAGTGACATGAATTTAATCTTATGACCGCTATATCAGCTGTTATTTGTTTGAAGGCACCGGCTACACGCTCCACCTTACTTGCACAAACAGTTTGTACAAACGATTTGTGTACACAAGTAAGATTAAGCGTGTAGAATAACATGGACAAAGGTCATACTTTAATCATTTATTATCAATTTTGTGATTAAGCCCGGTAAAGACATACCGGGTTTTTTTCACAAAAATGGTAATGAGTCGCTGATGAATGCCATGTGTTTCAAACCTCCAACAGGAGCTTTTTACTAAAATGATTGCTTTGTAACATGTGACTTTTGTAAAATAAAGGTAAAAATCTTCTGTCAACCAATTAAATATTTCAACCGTCAAATAAGTTCTGAATACAATTATATAAACTGAACTCTAAAACAGTGCAAGTGCGAAATATATTATCTCAACCCTTGAATTTATACCCTGATTTCGATACAAATAGGTGAGTGGAAACCCATTCAACCTATTTGTATGGAAATCAATTTAATTTCGAGAACCCATCACACATACACACAGCAAATTAATTTAGTCAAAACCTGTCAAATTTAATTAACACGAAACTAAGTTTCGTTACATTTGCAGCTGCATAACTAACCCAGATACAAACTGATAAGTCAAAACTTAAAATTATCAACGAAATTTGACATCAAAAGTATTTTCCAGAAAGTCCTATCAGATCAGAGGCACCTTTCTTGTAATGTCGGCCTGTAATTAGTTGGTCCCTAAAACTTCCGGGGACCGGAAGGGGGTGTGCAGGGGAGAATGAGGGTAGGGCGCGATAAATTAAACAAAAATGGGACATCCAAACAATCTGCGTCATAAACAAGTAACAAATTTGTCGTACGCGACATTTCTACGGCTATTTGGATGAGGTAATGCTAAATAGAACACAGTTTTATTTTTGTACATATTAAATTTGTTAACACTAAAAAAGTTTAACAAGTTACATATGCATCATAGAAACGTTATAGTAAAGTACTTACATGTTATTATTTTTCAGTCGTCTTAGTATCTATTTCATTTGTTTTTTATATTGTTTTTGCCCAGAAAGTGGCAACATCTGCTCACATACAAGTGCCATTAAACCTTTATAAGTGCTGGTAGAATTATTTTTCAGAAGAATGTGCTTTGACCTAGTTTATAAAATATGTTTTTTTTCTATGTTGAATGGTTGTAGTAGTAGTCGTTATTAAAAAGCTTTTTTTCAAGTACTTCTTTATATTAAATTATGTGTTAGCTATTGAGCTTTAACAACTCATTCGAATTACAAAAACTCTAAAACGAAACCTCACAAAGTGACTAACTGATTGAAATACTGAGCCATTTTTTCATTAAAGGAGTTGGTGCGTGTTGGCATAACTTGGTCCATTTTATTTGTAAATTAGCATTCGGTGAGGTATTGCTGTAATGTGTAAAACTGATGTTTTGGGACTTTTGTTACGGAATTGCTTATGTAATGTTAATGAGTTCCTCGTTGCGTGCGACACCTGGGAGTTATAGGGTGTTTATTTTAAGAAAGAATTTGTTGTTTTTTTTCGTAGAAAAATGGGTGGTTTGAGGATGAACAATTAGAACAGTGTTCGTTAAGGACTTATGTGAAATAATACACGATCTGACGTGTAGCTTTACGAATCTAAACATCTACTGCAAGCAAACGCAGCAACTCTATTTGCGTGACGTGATGCCAAGTTGATGCCATGTTCTATCAGACAATTTAAGTTATGTATTTGAGCCTAAGATAGTTATTCAAAATATATTTATGTTATAGTTAATGGTAGTATAAGTAATGATCAAAAAGCGATAGCCGATAGAGTAAGAGACCGTGGAACTGCTAAAAGATTGAAGGTCTCAGTTTCAACCGAAAATATGTGTCATTTGTCTTGGAGGTTCTAATTGGTGATTATACTGTCTCTACTAGCTGTTAGGAAAACAATGTTTTCATAAGATGACTTGTACCATGTGCTCTCAATCGAATAAAAACATTAACAGCAATAATATGTATATGGGTTACTCATGTTATTTTAGCCGGGATATGTCGACTCGTTTCGATTTTTTTACGTAGATGCTTCAACTGGGCGATTTATCGCGTTTCGTCGCCGTCGCGCGACGTCTCGCACTACGGCAGGTACACGGCTGAAATAACGTGAGTAACCCATAAACTCAATAACGATGTCTTCAGCTCACGTCGGTTTTAATAATATCAATATGTGTGTATTTATCATAAAAATAATTGTAAAGAAATCAGCATATCTGAGGATGCCAAAACTTTTCGAAGGGCATTATTCGAGTATTCTATGTTTTATCATAGCCAAGGTCTTAAAATGTTGATTAAGCTTTTCTTATCAAATTACCGCTACATTGTTAATGCCGAGAATACCTTTACTAAAACATAGTTTACACAAATTAGAGCTCATAAATTCTTATTCAATACCTCAACTTCTAAACAAAGACAATACTGTAATACTAAATAAATCTCACAAAGCAAGTCTATGAGACTGTAATAACTAAACTTTATTAAATTAGTTCAAGAACTTGAGATTATTTCTCGTAACATTGATTACTCTCAATTTTTAGACTTACTAAAATACTAACTAAGACCTAAGTAATTTGTATTACCTAGAATTAGAGTCTTATTGTGTATCTACTTACTTACTACGGAGGCGGGCTATTACAATACCTACATGTAATAGCTTTTTCAATGTTTTTATACATATTTTTATTGTTTTTTTTTATAATGATAATTAAATCTCGTTACCAATTATATTACTCGTAATTTACAGATTACTATTTATAAACACAATTTCAGGCCTATTATTGCTCAAAACATTGTTGTATAAGACCCACATTTGACCATTTTATATTTAGTTTTATTTATAAAGGTAAATAAATACCTATGCTCGACGTTTTGAAATGACTTGCATCATTCGTGATCACGAGCCGACAGGTAAAGCTCATTTGCCTTTATAATAATTACACAATTTAGACCCGTTGTCTAATTTTTGAAAAATGTTCTCAAATTGCGAAAGTTTAAAAACATAGTTTTATTTAGTCCATATTATACAGAGTGAGCAGCTTATCAGGCACATTCAATGTCTAGTCATCCTTTTGCTTAAAAATCCTAAGCAACTGTTCCCTCTTCTGTTAAAGGTAGTCGCCCGAGCGCTGGGTTTCAATACTAATGTAGTATATATATATAGTTAAAACTACGAGCATTATTTAGTTACATACAATCTGAAAAATTAATATAATAATTTTGAATAAATGGGCGCCAACAAACATGCATTTTAGGATTTCAGATATGATGTGTCTATAAAATAGATCAAAGCTTAAAAATATTAAAAAAATAAAAATAGTAAAGTATAGAAAACAGCCAAGCAATTGTTCTCTCTTAAACAACGGAATCATACCGCAATAGCAACGAGACGGTCAATAAAAAAACCTCACAATATATAAGTGAAAATAATAATATGTATTACTTTATTTGTGTGAAATAAACATTTTTATTTTTATTTTATTTTATTATAAAGAAAACATAATTATGGTTTTAGGATTAGACTTTTCTCATTTAGTAGGAATATTATATTACTGCACCTACTTTTTTAATCTCTGAACAACCTTACGGTTGACTCGTAGAGAATGCCTATGGCATTAAGTCCAACATTGTAAACTTATTTTGAGCAAGAACTTTTTAATTAAATCACAAGACAAAAACATTACGAATAATTTAATAGTTAGTAAACAATTTAGAATTGTGATATCTAAACATATTTTATAACGAAAAAAAAAAAAATTCGTTTTTAAAAACCATTGGACAAATAAAAAAACGATATTATATATTATTAAAGTTAGATTATTTCTGAATAACATAGCTGATATTTTATCGTGGAACCACGCAAGCGAAGCCTCAAGCAGAAGTTATCAAACCCTAAAACTTTTGATTTACAAATTCCACAATATTCTAAGAAGCTGAACATCAAAAGTTAATCAAACTATTTCCAAGTCGTTATCAAAAGTATCAGCAGTTCAGACAAATAGATGAAAGAGGAAATGCTCGGGCGGAATGTAAATGAAGTCATTTAGAGCTGATGTATTATTTAATGTCTTTGTTCACGAACTGATTGAACACTTTTGTATTTCATATACATTATTAATTACGTGGTATTACAGTATTATTCCATTGTTTTTTCATACAATGAATGTAGCCGATAAGTGTTTAATTAATAGTTATAATAGTAAGTGTTAACTACAATCTACAAAAACAGATCACTTTAGCACGCTCTTCTGAAAACTACGGTATTATACCACATGTAAAAATTCGACTCAGCCATCGACACGACGAAGAAGAAGAAGATACCACATGTGCCAGTAATTTCAGGACCTGATCACGCTACTGTACACACACAGTAGTGTTTATAACATCTATTTCGTGTCAGGTTAATGTTGAGATGGTGCTTTCGCACTCGAGCTCATTCACAAGTAAATGCTCGTGTTACATGTAAATAATATTGAGCTGACGTACTATGTAAGGTATTTAGTACTATTTTTTCCCTCAGGCAATTGTCAATAGCATCACGTATTTGGATTTGTGCCCGGTGGATGGCGATATGCCCACCCCCAATCCCAGTGGATCTCAACATAACAGGTGAAATGTAGATGTTGTTCACCTTTGGCACACTACTATAAAACATTTATTCATATATAAAGAAACTGAAGGACCACTTTTGCATTTCATGGACATAATTAATTTTGCGCCATCAAATTGTTATCAAATTTTACTTTTAAAATAAATCTTATCTGTAGTATCTTTTAGGCAACTACACAAACTTTAAAAAAAATACCTGTACGTATAAACTGTTAAAGATGTAACCAGGCATATTTGTATAAAATATTTACATGGTGGGAATGAAACCCCGTCCGCAGACGCTCACGTAAACTTAAACTATGCGTGTAAAGGAGGAATGTCCCACTACGTAATACCCACATTTGTCTTGTTTATGGAATCAAGTGCCTTATTATTGCCTAGTGCAAGGTTTTATACTTGTTGATGAAACTATTATTAACAGTTTCATCAAAAAGTTGAGGTTATTCCTCTATAAAATGAAAACCTGCCAAAATTGACATTTGAAAATCTCTGTGAGATTTAATAAATTGGTATTATACCTTGAATCTTAACTTAATACGACTTTGATGCCCAGAATTTAGTTAAAAAATGTAAGTTTCAGTATAAATAACTCAGATTATTTTTACGTAGGCCACATGTTTTTAGCATGCTGGTATTTATTTTGGCCAGAAGTTGAGCACTGCCATACAACGTGGCAATGCTGCCAGCGTTTTGGTAACGATGCCCACTGGCGTTTGGCACTGGCATTAGATTAAGTTTGTACATAGTTATTCACTTTAGCAACTTTAACTTAAACAAAATTTTGATTTTTATTTATAATTAACTAAATAATAAAAGTTTAGATATTAAGCTAAAAACAAAATTTAAAATAATGTTCAGTATAACTGTTTTTTTTTTTCAAATCAGCTTAGCTTATTTTCAGTGTGTTTGCATTTCTTTCTTTCATAGGTGCATTTTTGGCATTCATAATATGTATGCCAAAAATGCAAATATTATGTGCAAAAAATTGACTACGCTTTCATGATATTTTGGCATATTTTATCGTACTCTTCGAGGCACGGAGAAAAACTAATTATGATAATAGTGTCACTCATCCACGGCCGATTGCGATCTAAATTGCTTGACTTGTTATTATATCGATCGGTCCTTCTTTGACTTAGCTTCGAGCTCCTCTTAGAGCTAATATCTCTCATCGGAAGCTTGTTACAACATATTCATTAAACAAGATTAAAACACTATTTAACTCTATCAAATTCCTATAAGCTCATAACTCAACAGCGTAAACTTATACATGTGCTTGTTAATTTTAGTATACAGGCTGTAATTATTATGATACTAAGCGATTTATATATCATAAAAGAATAAAATTACATTATAATGTAGCACAGAATATGGTCGCTTATACATTGTTTTGTAATAAAATATGCTGTGTTTAACCTAGCTCTATCGTATGGATATCATGCGATTATTAAAAAAAAAGCGTAGCTGTCTCATCTGACACGTCAAAAACACAAGAAATTAAACTTTGTTAAATGATAAATGATATTTATAATAACTTTTTTTTCTATGCCGGAGAACAACCTTATTTAAAGTAGATAACTGCAGCAATTATCCAAATATCGCAAAACGGTTTTTAACTTTTTCACTTTGCAACCGTCGAAATGTGGGTTAAAATATGTTAGTTTTGTTAAAAAGCCTATCGCGATCTACCTAGTTTTCCGATAGAAAAATGCTTAATGCATTTTTGCTCAACCCAACAACCAAACCGAATCCTTGAAAAGCCACATAAGCCAACCTTTCGACCAACGAAACGATACATTATTGATAGATATAGCAAACTACAAACTAAGATTTAAAATATTAATTGAGTTATGAGGATATCTGATATGATGGAGATCATATCAGATATCCTCATAACTCAACAGAGAAACATTATAACCATCGAGCAATCGAAAAGTTGTTGTTTGCAATAAGGTAGTGCAGAGCTAAGCTTGAAAAGCTGCTTATTAGATAGAAAAAGTTTTGCCTTTATAATTTAGCCATGTAATATGATAGACGCTTTATGTTAAGGGTAGACTCCTCCTGACTGACGCCTGAGCCAAGTTTTCATATTAACGTACTATAGGTTTAATTTTAAAATTGTAAAGTTTATATTATTTTTTTATATACAAATTATACAAAGCACTAAAATGCATGTTTGTTCTTGGCTTTAAAAATAGATAAAGCCTGATAATAATATTAAAGTTGAAACAATATTTACTTTTTATGGAAAACAGGCAACCAATTGTTTTTACTTAAAAAATGTTCTACCTTTTTTTTAAACTTATCCGTTTACTAAAAATAGGTGTGTAGTTCAGCTGATGAGGAGTGGTAAGTACAGCCCACCATTCGCCAAAACAGATTGTAATGAGGGCTATCGTATTTTGTCTTGCCAGGTGGCGCACTATAGAGTAAGGTCTGTCAAAGTTTGATGACAGACTTTTTTATATACTAACCATTGAGTTAATAAGTTTTTATAGAGGCACAGTTCTTTAAGGCGTTTTGATTGTTTTGTTTGATGTTTGAAAACAAACATTTTGGAACAAGGATAGAAGGATATTTTTGATCAAATTACGTCCGTCTCTTTTGCGTACGTGCCTTATGCACAAGTGTGTTCTCTGTCGCTCGATACGAGTTTGTTTTTAGAACGCTTTAAAGAGCTGTGACTCTACAGGCATTTCGGAGATCTCACGTTACACAAGCATCCTTAGCAGCGAATTCATAAGCGATAGCCCTCATTGCGTATCTTTGTCTGAGGACTACGGTGTTGGTGGAGGATGGTGGTGCAGGTCCTGATCTTACCCCAATCTGGAACACGTGTAATCACTACAATTTGGGGGCAGGATATGTGTGACGATTTCACCATCTGATCTTAGTAAAGCTTAACGAAAGATAGCCATTTTTTTTCGGCAGACTACAAAAGTATGCCTCATGTGCCAGTAAACTTTAGGTCTAATCTAACTACCAAAGTAGAAACCAGTCGTGAAAACACTTTAATTAGACGACAAGCTACAGGTGAGATGGTGCAAATTTAAAACAATCTCTTTTTTATATTTCAAATGAGTTTGAATCTCTCACTTGTCGATATTACATTTTATGATAAAATTATTACAATGACGATTCACTTACAATCACTTTCTTTGTGCGAGTGAATCATACAAGGGTAGGGCACCCCAACAGTACCTATACCTAACTGCTGCGTTCGCCATATTCGAGCGTCTACTAGTGTTTGTGAATTCCGTCTCGCTCCAACTAGCAATGCCCCACTGTAGGTGAATGCAATAGATGAAAAACCGACATTGCCTCAATCGTTTTTGAGTCAGACAAAATCCCAATAGAAGGTCTAACTGAAATGGTCCTATTCAACCTATGGTCTAGTGGTAGGCTCGCGTTCAATTCCCGCTACGGGAAACCCACTTTGTGATTACATTTTTTACCAAGTACAAACAAAATTCATTTGAACTACAATGTTATTAGCACTTGCCACAGTATTGACGCTGGTTGGCAACCCTGCCATAAATTTTATATATTCGAGGTATAAAATTAACAAAGAGTTTAAATTAGCTTGCAACTGACGTAGCTGAATGCTACATAATTCTCGTAGCGTCTTCGTAGATTAAGATTCTACGAGTGCTACGAAACAGTTACGATGCTAACAGTTTTAACGTTTGTTAATAACATAATGATGTATTTTAATATCATATAACGTAATTGAATTTGATTCATAATAAGTAGTATTATTGATGAAAGAGAAGCTAATAAACGATTGAAACTACAACAATGAATCTTCTTCTTCTTATTCGTCGTGTCGATGACTGAGTCAAATTTTGCTGGCCCAATAAGTGACAACATGCGTTCATGAGCATCTCTCTTGTGCAGGTGGTAGGGTAGTGGTGGGTAGTAGGGGTGGTACTCCTCTTATTATGTTCTTTTAAAAAAACATTGACACAGAAAATAATTAAAAACCGTACAGTTTAGACATTTAAAAAAGATAAAAACAGTTTATGATTAACCCATTTATTCTGAAAATATATTTTTTACATGTAACATTTATTTGTCCATGGGAAGAGAAATATCACAAAAGCTCATGCATTTTATTTGCAACACGGTGCAAAGATGAAATTGTAAATATTTTATTAGTTCATGTTTAACTGAGCCGGTGCTGCCAGCGTTAATTCATACAAACTACTATCACAATGGGCGATTGACCTATTTGATAACATTGCTCCAATTATATTTGATAAACTTTTAATTGGTAAATGAAAATGAAAATCAATTTAATCTCATCTAAATGCTAAATTTGGGTAACCATTTCATTTTATATCTTACATTTTATAGCATCGTGGAAGCTTTGTAGGGCTACATAATAATATATGGCTACTAAAAAGCTACGAAAATTATAACATAAATAAATTATGAAGTTGAACAATGCAGCAGAAAGTGCTAGGAAAAGGTGAAAATAAAATATACCAAATTATATCATGCAACGACGATTGATTAAGTAAAAATAAATATGACTTGTGTCTTCCCACACAGAATCAAAGCTGAAATCCGCTGAAGATTCCCATCGTCGCGCCATTTGCACCGCATTACTTCCACAAAATTAACTGCGATTATGAAGAAAGGACCTTTTCTAAAGCCATAAAGTATTCAAAACAGTTTGACATCTCAGAGAGTTGGCGCGAGTCCAAGTGCTTGCTTGGTCTGGCAAGTAGCGGTGGCACGAATGAGGTGGAGTTGCTCCTCGCATAAGAAATGACGCTCTAACCACAGCTATGACTATATATTTCTTTGAATTGGATTATCTTTAGTGTCAGTTTGGTATGCTAAGCTTGTGCTATGTGCTAAGAAAATATTGCTAAGAGAATATTAAATATAATATTACTTAATTGTTTTATAGCTTGTATTATTAACCGAAAAAAGTGGAAAGCCTTTGTAAATAATTAAAGCGGCAAATAAAAAAAAAAACAGTTTGTACATTGCCGCTTTCGAAAGCGCCAAAATATGATTTAATAAGAATATGTGAAATAAACCTGTCAAACTACCGACTTTAAACATTTGATATTCACCGTTTCATACAACAATGAACATAAACTGTAAGCGCGCGAGCTCACCAAAAAAACTTTTCAACGTGTACTCATTTATTTGAAAACAAAACTAAACAGCATATAATATAGCAAAACCCGCAACAGCAGAGTTTGCGCATTTACGTGCTCAAAGCGTTAGAAATTAAAAGAGCTGGACTTAATTCTATTAACATCCGAGCTAGAGACTCTATGCGTTTCAGTATGTGGAGACTTCATTATTTTATTATTAATTTATACTAAAACTGTGTTTTGGTGTTTAAAATTTTAAACTCATATGTGTATCATTATGAGACAATCATCATGAGTTATTTATTTTTCTATAAACATTGAATAAAATTATACTATCGTAATACTGTGCTGTGTTCTTCTATAAATAACGAAAATTTTACTGATTTCATACATAATTTTTAATACATAAATGGATTATTATTATTTTTATTTACCAACATAATATATCGTTAAAATTGAATTGAGTGATCAAATAAGTTAGTAAATGCATGTAAGTACTCAATTTAATCAGCTGCTAGATAGATAAATAAAAACATTTTTCATGCATACAACAAAATGATTACATTTTTAAGACATTTAGGTAACAGTAAAAGAGTGTCATCTAGTTAGAACTAATTTGAAGGAAATGCCCAATTTTGCTCAGTTTACTGTAGAATGGTCACCCTAGTCACAGCACACATTTCCACACATTGTATAAACGAACAGAGCTGCAATAAAAATATCTAGTATACTCCCACATTTAAATTAAACCATGTATTTCTGCGATCCCTGAACATTCTGTTCCACTTTAATCCACTTATTTGGGATTGTTAAGATAAACCTCGTTTGTATTCAATTATTTCATTCAATTTCGGCAGAGGCTCGTTTGTTTGAGGTGACCAGGTGTGAGGATTTATGGTTCCGTTTTGGTCCAGAATGGATGAGACATTTTGACAACTACTGACGTTATTCGTTTATAATAATAAAATTGTACATTTGTTCAAACATACCACGGTAAATTTCTGAAGTTCCTTTAATAAAAATAATAATTTGCATTAAACATTGTTCATTTAATAGGACATGTATGTCAAGTCATGTTATTTAACGATAAGCTGATCCTGTTCGTAAACTGATGTGGTTTGACAATTCTACTCAAAAACTGATTCCCTTTAAAAATTTCTAAAATTTCACTTTTTTAACCCATCTCGTAAAACCTCTAATTTATTTGTGCTGAAAATCACAAGCTTACCCAATCTACTACTAAAATAATTTAATTTAAAAAAAAATATTGTCGTAAATGTGGTTAGAGCGTCATTTCTTATGCGACGAGCAACGCCACCTCATTTGTGCCACCGCTACTTGCCAGACCAAGCAAACACTTGGACTCGCACCAACTCTTGGAGATGTCAATCTGTTTTGAATACTTTATGGCTTTAGAAAAGATCCTTTCTTCATAATCGGAGTTAATTTTGTGGAAATAATGCGATGCAAATGGTGCGGGGACTTTCGCGAGATTTTTGCGTGGGATGTAATGGAAATAATTTATCTTAGTTCAGTAAAATTGTACCGTCAGATGAAAAAAAATCTCATTGTTTAAAAGCTAGTAACATTTTCAACTTTTAAAAAGTTGAAACTGATTTTTGGGAATAATTGTACAATATTTGAGTTAATTTAACTAACGTAACTTTTTCAGGACAGCAATTTTAAATGAGTCTTCGTGGGATGCTACAAAAAATCACTACAACATTATAGTACCCAACCATATTGTAATGATTATTATACATAAATCAATAAATATAATAAATAATAACAAAAATGAAACGCATTTAAAGCAAATATCGAATGTTATCAAATAGGTCAATCGGCAATTGTGACAGTAGTGTGTATGAATTGAAATTGGCAACACCGGCTCAATTAAACATGAACAAATAAAATATTTATCATTTCATCTTCGCGCCGTGTTGCAAATAAATGCATACATTTTTGTGATTATTTTTTTCATGGACACATGAATAATGTATCATGTAAAAATATAGCAAGAGTAAAAGTTTATATTGTGTTTTTTTGATGGTTTTGCCAACGATATGCTATTTAATGATTATTTGCAGTACATGATGAGTGTATATATATAACTTTATTATTAATAATAATAAGTGAAGTTGTAAAATTTTGCTAGTACAGCTACGGGCTTGGTTAGGTTAGGTGGCGGACTTAGTTATTTATTTTTTTTGTCTTGATTACACTAACTTTTGCTACTACTAGCATTTGTGTTAAATAATAAAACATACAATAAAAATATGGTATATTAAACTTATTTATTTCTAAAAATCTACCCAGACTACTGACTTTTAAAATTAAATTAGTTTAATTAGAACCCATATTCATTGTATTTTTATTATTTATTAAACATTATTTTTTATGTTTGTTTTATTGAGATTACATAGTTTTGACTTGTACCTATAGACTTATTTATTGTGGAAATTGTTTCTCTACTTTACAGAAATATATTGAGCGATTCTTTTTAAAACACAATAACAAGCTCAGCTTATCAAATTAATGTAAATACATTCATAATCCGTATGATAAAAAAAAAAAAATTTGCTTAGACCGGCGTTCGTTTAAAATTTAATATCTCGCTTTAATAAAATCAGACCTGAGAGTCGATGAAAATTACGTTTTGCCAACGATAGCTTTCGAGAAATAGATTATTAGTGCTAAGGCAAGGATGGTAAAACTACCTACCTTGCCTGTGAAGTAATCTCTTCTTGGTAAAAAACCAACGACCACCACATTAATCTGTCTGTTTGTTAGTGATAATAAGAAACATTTGGTTGACTCAATCGTTTCATATTACATAAGAAACGATTGAGTCAACCATTTTTATCATGTCATTTGATTGTGGTAAAGCTCTAGTCTAGTGATTTGAGGACCAAAACAAATTTAACCTGACGCCAAATATTAATATTAGTGCTACTGTATTCCGTGCTTGTGATAAGATCAAGTCCTCTTGTGATAAGAGTAGGTCTGTGATCCTTTGCCTACTAAAAGCAAATGACCGACTGCCTTCATTTCTTTTGTGAATAACAAACAGTATTGTATTGCTCTTGATACTAATAAGTGTAAAGTTACGGGAAAGCTAGCGTCGCCTTTTGTTCCTCTTCAAGGACAACTAATATTAAATAAAATAACGTCAAACAATTGGAGCTCGAGTCTACGCTCAGAAACGTCCAGGCTCAAAATACTCCAAAAGGCTAAAAGTTATCCAATTCGATGCAAACTAAAGTCAACATTGAAGTATGGTCATAAAATTTCATTTTTTGTAACAATTATTTTTATTTCGTTTTAAATCTACGTTTATAGTGTCAATCTTCTAACATTATTTTCTTGAATTTCGTCAGAGCCAAATTTCTATTGTTTAACGCCAATGGGTTTGATCATAACATATATACATATTTTTTACCACTTCTTATCATGACATATATATATTTTTAATCTGTTTTCAGACATACTTACCTAATAAAGAAAACAAAAAACTTGTGTTCTTTTTTGCTAGGATTTGAACTAATTGTTATATTTGACGTGCATTTAGGAATCTTTTAACACTGAAAACTTTTAATTGTGGCGTTAAAGTTTTTGTAAAGTTTGCAATAGAATATAATAGAAAAAATATTATTTGCATACATACCATTTTCATAAAAAATACAATACTGTATGACTATTACTATGCGTAATAATATCAGAGTTATCTTCATATGCATAGTACAACATATCACAATAAAATACATGTCATTTAAAAGTGTCGCTGTTAAAAAATCACAAATCAAAAAAATATTCTTTCCTTCCATTACAAACCAAATTGAAACACGTAAAAACTCCTTTGAAACGTCATTACGATTGCGTCACTTGTATCGTCAATCGCACATTTAAATCTGGAACATGTCACGCCTCGCGTTCGACATGTTCAATTAGCGATTATCATTCGTGAACGAATGAATGATTTTGAACGAGCTGTTTGTTTTTATTACCGTTTTTTTTTTATGCCATTTGATTGTAAAATCATAGACAATGTTTGAGTAATAAATAGGCCGTATTGTGTAAGGTATATTTTGTTTGTATTTAATCAAGTCTCACTATACGTCGAAACATCAAAGGAAGATCACAAACGGTAGAACAGTCCAGAGTTGTTGTGATAAGGTGGAAGGGCGTTTAGTGCCTGTGGACTGATCCCGCTTAGTCATGCTAATACTGGCAAATGCTTTCTAATATCACTCCTCCAATTGCAGATCCTTTAAGGATCATGTGTGTATACTAAACGAGTCGAATTGAAGGGTTTGTTCTAAAAATCATGTAATGAAAGCTCACACTTTAAATTTGCACTTCTTCTCTTCAAATGCCATCTCCTAACGGAGGTCGGCGATCATTAAGGCTATTTTTACTTTAGAGACGGCTGCTCTGAATAGTGATTTTGTGTTGAGGCCGAACCAATCTCTAAGGTTTTTGAGCCAGGATATGCGTCGTCATCCGGGTGGTTTGCGGCCTTGAATCTTTCCCTGAATTATGAGTTGCAGCAGGTTGTATTTGTCATTACGCATATATGTCCTAAATACTGCATCTTCTAATTTTCATGATCTTAATGATTTCCAAGCCTTTATCCATTCTCTGCAAGACCGCTTCGTTTCTAACTTTATCCGTCTATGATATTTTCATTCTTCTATAGACCCACATTTCAAAAGCTTGTAACCTCTTGGGTTAAGCCAAGCAAAAGTACCAAAAATACAAAGCATCGCACTAGGCGACATTTCGTGGAAAGTTTAGGATTCCGATTGCAAAGAAGGTTACTCAACTTTCCAAATGCTTGCCGAGCCTGTTCTATGCGGCATCAGATCTAACCTCTATACTGTGATCTTCCTGATCGTTAACAATGCATCCGAGGTATTTGAAGGGCTGAACTCGCTCTATAGGTTGATCTTTGATGATAAGAGCACCAGGCGTTTTTGTTCGACCAATTACCATGTATTTGGTTTTCTTAATATTTTTGTTAAGACCATATTTATCACCAATGACATCTACGCGTGTTAGCAGGCTTTGAAATTGTTCAATTGAGCTAGCAAGTAGTATAGTGTCATCTGCATAGCGAATGCTATTAAGTGGTTTTCCGTTTATTTATACCCTCAGTTGCATCTACAAGTGCTGTAGAAAAGATCTTTTCCACGTAGAGGTTGAAAAGTAATGGTGACAGAACGCATCCTTGGCGTACACCTCGCATTATTTCTATGTCAGGAGTTAGTTGGTTCTCTATTCTTACATTTGCAGTTTGTTTTCAGTACAGATTTTTTATAATAGATATGTTTTTAGTATCATCGTATATATCTAATTTGCACACAGATTACAAACAACACAAAGGTTTTCAAAAGGTTGGCTACGCTAAGTGATACTGCTAGTGTTGCGAGAATCCATAAGCCACGGTAACTGCTTACCATCAGCTCCTATACTTGTTTGACATCTTAGATTATAAAAATGTTCGTCCCTATACACGTTTAGAGATATTAGTTCTTAATTTTTGCTCTCGCTAGAGTATTTCACCTCCATTCACCGACTATACACAGCGTTAAGCGAACAAACTGCGGTTTAAGTATTTACTTAGCAAACTGTGTATCAAAGGTAGTACATGAATAATAAAACGTTCACCAAAAGAACTTTATTTATTCACATCCGGTCCGTTGATCAAAAGGGAACTGTATCGTGGCCACAATATAAGTAAACGCAGAAAATCTACTTCTTAAGATGATATACTGACTTTTTGGTATAGTGGTTAGCATGAGGTCTGGTGTTTGATTCCTGGGTCGGGTCAAAGTGTTATTTGAGATTTTTTGCTTTAGAAAATTCTAGGCTCAAAAGTAACTTCGGACAACTGAGTTAAATGTGTAAATAAGGAAAAAACCGGCCAAATACGAGTCGGGTCCGCGCTAACACTCTTTATCAACTAACTATCTAAAAAACTGGCGAAAAATAGCACGTTTGTGGTATAGGAGCCAAAATTTCAACTATCTAGCGAACACGGTTCATAATTATGATACAGCCTGATATATAACAGACGGACAGACAGCGAAGTCTTAGTAATAAGGTTTGGATACGGATTTCTAAAAAGTTTCAAACGATACTTCCAAATCGTTATATTTTGCGATGTGACTCGGTCCAGTTGACGACCACCAAAATGGCGGTTTTTACAATGCCTCTTTTGTGCCGATTTTGAATTTATAAATGTTTAGCAAGCTCGCCCACGTGGAAATCACGTCCTGTGCCAGATTTTATATTCCGGGAATTTCGCTTTGAATTCAATATTTTGAAATTTGTTTGAAATTTTCTTTGTGTGTGCAGTGAAGTTATTGACTAAGTTATACATACAAACTCCACTTGCGTTTATATGCATAACTCAATGAAAAATAAGATTGATTTTTTAAATACAATTATCAAAAAGTTTACTGCTCGCGATACTATAGTAACTTAACAGCTTTTTTTTACCTATGATTTATTTGATTATACAATTTCCCAGGCCATTTTAACAAGATTGTAAAATGTTCTTTCATTCGAGGTTCAAATGGCGTCGAAATGAACAGATAATGAAAACAAACAGTTCGTTCAAAATCATTCGTTCATTCACGAATGATAATCGCTAATTGAACACGTCGAAAGCGAGGCATGACGTGTTCAGATTTAAATTTGCGATTGACGACACAAGCAACGCAATCGTTATGTCGATTTAAAAAAGTTTTTATATGTTTTCAATTTTGTTTGTAATGGAGTAAAGAGGAGTGTTATTTTTACATTAACAAGACACTGATACGCGAAAAATATTCCTTAAATCTTCGCTTACATAAAAAAAGTCTTTTGAGATTATGTAAAATTTTAAAAAAATATTATGAAAAGATATTGCAATGGTATTAGGCGTAATAAAGATATATTATTCATTTACCTCAACCAAATTACATTGTAAATAAAAGTATATCTTCGATCGAAGTTCAAATGTCATCCAACAAAAACTGTTAATAAAATACAGGTCATTCAAAATAATTCTTTCATTCGCGAATGATGTTTGCTAATTAAACACGTAGAGCGCCAGTCAAGTGACGTAATCGTAATGACGATTCAAAAGAGTTCTTGTGCATATTCATTTGTTTATAATGGAGTGAAAAAATGTTTTGAATATATGGCATACCTTTACGATGCGGACTTAAGGACACTTACATACAGTTTTAAAAGTTTCAACCTTCTTTGCTTAAATAAATAGGAGTCGGCTGCTAGTCTAACGGATTTACCTGAATATCAGTATTTAACGAGGTAATACGATACTTTTTGGTAGACTAGTTATCAGACTTTCTGCCCTCTGACTACCCTTAACGATTGCCACAGATGTTCAAATGGCATCCGGGACCAACGGCTCAACGTGGTCTACGAGGCACGGAGGAAATCTCGTCATGTTAAAGATGGTCATCTATCCACAGCAGACCGCGGTTAGCATTGCTTAACCTGCGAGATTGATCAGTCAGCGCGGTTTCAACTTAGGCAAGAGCTCCTCTGTCAGTTTAAAAAAGTTTTAAATTTTTGTTTGTATGCAAACCATATAATGACTTAAATATAGAACAAATGGGCACGAACAAACATGCATTTATGTTTTTATAATATGACTAAAACTAGATAAAGATTTCATAATTTAAAATTAAAATTTAAAAATACACTAAAACGTTCATCAAGTACTTATCCACTTATTTTTACACATGCCTTCTCATGTGCGATAAGCGACACAAAATAACTCAAGCTCGTTAAGTTAATACAGTTACGTGACTGAAAACAATTTGTACGAACTTTTCGTACTCTTTAATAATTGAAATAGCCCCGCTATTATTAATTTTAGTGGTTTTTAACGATAATTGTTACAAAAAGATAGTATATATCTAATTTTCAGGCAACTTAAAAAACTACGCGGTTATTTTTTTATTTAGGATGCTTGATTAAATATTTTGAATAAACAATTTTGAATTACTTAATATTACTTGAATAAATCTTTTTGTTACCAAGTTTTAGGCAAATAAATATTTAAATAAATATTTTTTGACGCCTAAATTATAATTATTATTTCTTACATTTTCTTTTCTTTTTGTACATAGTTATGTATTTCAATAATTTATTAAACACGTTACTTAAATATATATAAATAAAAATGGCAAATTTCTTTCTTTCTGTCTTTAAAGATTTTGAATAAACTAGTGTGACGTGACATTACTAAATGTTAAAATATTTGACATCAAGCACACCATGAATAAATGACTTAACCTCACGTAATATCAATATTTTGAATTTCTCGCCTTTCATAAAAAAATGCGATGCGCAAGAAATAATTTACAAAATGAGCCACTTCGGCAGATTGGTCGTTAGGACTGTTATAAAAGGTCCAAAGATTTAAACGGCGAGCTTTTGGAAACGCATTTTTAATTTTTAAAATGTGCTTGTTAAGGTTTGGCTGGAGGTTTTCTACTGTTCGGTGTTATTTGATGTGTAAGTGATTTATAAATACTATTGATTCGAAAGTTGTACCAACTAGCAATCTTAAAATCCAAAACAAGAGCATCGCAAAATCATACTATTATTGTCTATATCAATATTGACTTTTGTAGACAAAGTACATTTTTTATGGTGAGCTGAAAACCACAAATTAGAATACTCATGAGACTATCACTGAACTAAGGGACCCAAATCCTATCCACCGACTGTTATTGCCAACCAATCGCTTGCCAAAGCAAATCGGTCATACAATCAGTCGATATGTTTTCTAATCAAAGCCAATTCCACCAAAAAGACTAGTCATTGCAGTGCAAAGTGAAAGAGCGCTTTTCTTGCTCGTCTTATAAAACGAATTTTTAAATCATAAATTTACAGAACTATCAACGTTTTCATTTCCTCTCCATATTGGTAGAGTGCTCTTTGTTTTTAGCGTTTCAATGTACTAAGAAAACTTGTTTATAGAAATGTAATTTAGTGGTAGAAACACGTCATACTAATATTGAATTTATCGCCCTAGAACCTGATATTGCAGTCAGATAGGCATAATACACCCCTTAACAACAGCGACGTCCATTCCTACCACTAAGTTTATTTTTCTTGCAGCCGGCCGTTTAATAACTACAAGGGTTTACTTTGAAAACAGTTTGTGAAGCGTAATAATGTTTAGCTTGGCATGTAGTCAGGCTATTATGTTGATAGTCCATTAAATAAATATTTGTGGATTTTATTAAAGTACGTATTTAAGAATAATAAAACAAAACTATCCAGAAAACGATTTACAAGTTTCAAAACCGATATCATAAATATCAGTAAAATATACGCAAGAAATAGGCGTGCTGGGCAATTAACATCGTCGTTCACTGCGAAGTCAAAACTCTGCTTTTAAGTTCGTATCGTTTATTCGTAGCTTGCCAAAAATTTACAAAATATCATGAACAATAACAAACACGAGTACAACCAAAAAGTGTACGTTGATCGGATAAAATAATTCACTAACATTTTGCAGCGAGGTGAAGTTTTTAACTTATAGAAAAATTTTATTCCATGAATTCGCAAAGCCAGCTGACACAACTTTTATGAAGGACACAAAAAAGTGACGAATAAACTGTAGTTATAACTGAATTCAAACGTAATTTTCATCTGTCCGTTTCACAGTAATATGAATACTTCTTTTTCATTCCAAAGTTTTGTTCAATGTTTTTGTAATTACAATTTTGTAAAGTTGTTTCACTACGTTTGTTTTGTTTCGTGTATTTTTATTAAAGCATCCATATTTGCGAATACCTTTTTGTGAGGAAAAAAAACCAGATAATTTTTATTATACTAAAAGGCAGTATGTAGAAACTAACTATTTAATGATTGGTAATAAGAGTTCGTTTTATTTATCTTTAATCTTCTTGAAGTTGCAAAAAATACATCGTCTTTATAAAATGATAATATAATATTTGACGTGTTCAAGCGCCTCCTGGGGCCTATGAAAATAAATGATTTGAATTTGAATTTGAATTTGAAAAAAAAGTTGGACAGGATTGAAAAATGATTTCATGTTTTTTATTGGTTTTTTTCTCACGTGTTCTCTTTATACTGTAGATTTAACAAGTGGCCGTCACTGCTTAGCGTGGCTCGAAGGTTTCTGGCTTTTTTTTCGGCAGCCGCAACGTCGCGTGGCGCGGCATTCGTTAATTCTACAGAATGAATTTTACGGTATACTATGTACCCGCTAGCCACTTTTAATCTGCAAAAAGAGGAGTGACATTTTACGCTTCGCCGTGGCGCTTTGTGTCTACCGTGCAGGTTGTTGTATGGTTCGTTTTTGGGTTTCCACAATTCCGAGGACCAGTACGGAGAAAAAATTTATTGGACATGCAAATATTTAAAAAGGCTGAGTTGGAGTTGTACTCTTTTGGTTTTGATTTTACAATAAATTATTAATTGATTCTTTCTGATTTTAAGCTCATCTGATTTAGTTTGATACTGTAATGTCTGTGAACTTTACATCAAATAACTAATGAAAATATTTTGAGTGCAAGTGTGCATTACATTTTCATTACACAAACTTTAATCCAACGGCAGGCGTGTAAATTAGCCTCTTCAGAAAACATTACAGTGAAAAACGCCCCCAGTGTATCTCAGCACTGACCCACTCTCAAAGGTTTTTCATAAATAGAGCAGCGCATTTCCAAAATTAGGCTCTCGCATGAAACCTTTCATTGGACGACTGAATGGATTCACAACGAAAGTATTTCAGCAATATGAGTGGGATTATATAACAGCCTAATTTGGAAATGCGCTGCTGTGTAGACTTTCAAATCATATCGCAAGTTTTTTTTTATGTGATAATAATAATTATGTAGTAAACATTTTTTTTAAAGTTAATAAAATAAGTCTACGATTGCGGTCTGAACTGAATTAGGATGGCGGTACTGAAGTAGGATCTATTTAATAATGCCCAATAAGTAAAGTAAAACAAATATATTTTTTTTTTAAATTTAAGTCATAATGACGTTGTGACTTTTCTGTGATATTTCTTTGTTAGAAACAAAGAAATATATTAGCGAATACAAAACAAGTGAAGAACATTTCACATAAAGAACATTTAGATTTTAGGGGTTTTAAATAAATCTCAACACTTCTATTAAACGAAAATACATTTATTTTCTTTGCTACACATTTAATTTTATACGGTTGATTTAAAATTGTACTTACACGTTTATAGTTATAATCCAATTCAATTCACTTCATCAACATTCAAACAAACTACCAATTTGTTTTAATATTCCTGATTATAAAATTATCACTTTTAGGAAATTTTACTCGTTCGACAGATCAACAAGGACTGGCGTTCAAACGTTTGATATGTGACAGATATCGTTCGACGACAGGTTGAATGAATGACATTTATGACAGTCTTGCCAGGAAAACACTAACACAAAGTACATAACTTTATTGAAAAGTTTTTTGTTGCTTAATATAATAACATAACCGAGAGCAAAAGCACATTAAATCAAAACAAGCAGTTAAAATCTTTGTCAGTCCAAAAGATTTTTCTACGTACGGGTCTTCGTAGTTTTGCAAACCCAAAAATGAACCATGCAACAAACTGCACGGTAGACACAAACCGCCACGGCGAAGCGTAAAATGCCAGCTCCTCTTTTTGCGGATAAAAAGTGGCTAGCGGGTACATAGTATACCGCAAAAATTCACTCTGTAAGAATTAACGAATGCCGCGCCACGCGACGCCGCGGATGCCGAAAAAACGCCGAAAAAGTGAGAGCTGCCAAACACCGACGGCCACTTGTTAGCTCCAACATAATATGCAGAGTACACGTGAATAAAAATGCTAGTACAACAAGATTGAAACCACCTTTCAATCTAGTCAAACATTTCAGAGCACAAATTCACGTGTACCTCGTTGTTTTAGGCGTTACAAAGATTATTTACTTTCACATTTTTGTGAGTGTCTTATCCATAGAAATCTTAATAATAAGGCAATAGAAATGTCAAAGACGCGTGACCTTGTCGCCGCGCATCTGTCTAGTCAAACACAAGTGCGAGTTGAGGAATTGTCGTCTTAATGTCATCGCAAAAAGAATAATTTTGTTTGCAGGAATACAAGCGCATGAGTCTAATCGAACATAAGTGCGAGTTGAGGAATTGTCGTCCTAATGTCATCGCCAAAAAGAATAATTTTGTTTGCAGGAATACAAAAAGTGGTATTTGAAAAACGGCGACATGCGTCCCAGTGTTAAAAGATAGTCGATAGCATTTCTATTGACTAGTTATTATGATTTCTATGGTCTTATCTTATGAGTCAAATAGTGCCTTAACTCAAAAAATAAGACAAGACTACGACATAAGAACCACAATAGTACGCAAACCAAAAAAATTAAACATACGGGTATAGTAGATACACAGCATTATTGTAACTTTAATGTAAACAAACCAAATTTCTATATTATTATGGTATGTTTTTTTCTAGTTTTGTTTAATATTTTGGTAATTACAATTTTGTATAGGTTTTCAGAATTGTAATTGCCATTTAACAAAATGAAAGAATATTACTGTGACAGTTTCTCACCTTTTTTTGTGTCCACCATAAAAGTTGTGTCAGCTGGCTTTGCGAACTCACAGGGTGAAAATTTTCTATAAGTTTAAAACTTTTTACTGGTGGTAGAGCTCTTGTGAATGAGCTCGAGGGCGGCAGCACCACTGTCTCACCTTTAACCTGCCGCCAAATAGTAGTGCTTTCATTACTGTGTTCCGGTTTGGTGGTGAGATCAGGCCCTAAAATTACTGGCACATGAGGCATAACACCGTAGACCTCAGCTGCAGCGACGCATCTATAATCTGCTTTGTGGATTGTTAATGTCCATGGGCTGTACTTAACTTACCATCAGGTGGACTACACGTTCGTTGGCTGTGGGCGTAGTATATCCAAAAAAAATAAAAAACTTTGCTTCGCTGCAAAATGTTAGTGAATTGTTTTATCCGATAAACGAATCCTTTTTTACTGCACTCGGTTTTGTTTGTATTAATTTTGTTAGTAATGGATCAAAAGTTTGCGTTGTTATTTTTATAGCGCGAAAATTAATGTTAAAAATTCTTGCATTGGATTTTTGTAAATAAGTGCAAATTATGATAATAAGTAGGCATTATCATTTATTATACTTTATTTATTAGAAAACAGGGTTTAGCTGTACGAAGTCTCCAACTGTTTCTGCTAGATGGTAAAAGGTTCACCTCCTCAGGATTAAAGTATAGAACCTAAAAAACTGATGATATATCAATGACTGCCTCAATGATTTAGTGTAAAAAATGCGTTTGTGTAGTGAGATAGTTATTAAAAACACACACACACACACACTCACGTACACACTCACGTACAGACACACACACGTACAGTCACGACCAAAAGTCCATAAGCAATCTCAAAAGGCAATAGTTTGAAGTGTAGTTTGACTTACGACCTTCTATTTCCAAGAAATAGACACATGTTGTTAACAAATAAATTGTAGTTCATAATTTCAACCACAAGGTAAGTGACAAGATAGCCGAGCGGTTAAGGCATGTAGTTAGATGCGTTTATCATTTCACCGCAGGTTCAAATCTCACTTGGTTACTATTATACTTTTTGAAGTTTTTACTTGATTAGAAGGAATGGGACAGCAATATAGTATTCTTTATCTTGTTCACTTTGTCCACACATTTGTAAATATATAGAAAATGTATGGGGTTTGATGGTGCAAAGGTGGGAGTAACGGGATGATAGGTGTATACAACAGTTAAAAACCCATTGCATGGAAGTGTGGGAAAACTTAAGAGGAACCAGTATATGTGATAATATTGTAGGGTCCATGCGCAAACGTCTATATAAATAACGAAATATTAATAATGTTATAATTATTTATAATTTAAGATGTTTTAGTTTCACTAATAAGACGCTGTAACTGAATATTAGCACTTCTGTAAATATTTAATGATCTTCAATGGAGGTTTAGTTTCCTTCTTCTTTTCGTCAAGACAAGCTGTAACCTCAATACATTTATTGTGACGTTACATTAAAAAAAACATCTTCATAAAGTGTAAATCATAATATTAGTCTTCAATAAACGCTGCTGTATACCAATACCTATTATAAGTGGGTATCAACAATTTATATTTTTGTTATTAGAACCTCCTGTCCTTGTTGTCATTGTGAATCAATTTAGTAATATTTGTATTATCAATGTTATGAATTGACTAAGTGGGTTACAAAAAAAATCTTATAAACGGTTACAAGGGAACTTTTTTATTTAGGTAGGAATGAGACGTCACAATTCTCTTTAAAATGTATAATTGTATAAATAAATAAAACGAATAAACATTTTTACCATCATTCAACATGACTTTTTTATTTCTACCTTACAACAATGACAATAAAAAAAAATACGTAAGTAGTTTAATAATAATAACATATTTAATTTATTAGTTATTATATTAATCAAAAATCTTATAAACGGTTACAAGAGAACTTTTTTTATTTAGGTAGGACTGTGACGTCACAATGCTCTTAAAAGTTTATTGATTGTATAAATTAATAAACGAATAAACATTGTTATCATCATTCAGCGTGACTTTTTTATTTCTACCTTACAACAATGATAATAAAAATAAAAAATTACGTAAATAGTTAAATAATAAACATATTGATATAATAACTAATAAGTTAAATATATAACATATTTAACTTATTAGTTATTATATCAATATAAACATATTGATATAATAACTAATAAGTTAAATATATAACATATTTAACTTATTAGTTATTATATCAATATGTAACTATTTATGTATTGTATACATGTATTGTATCGCAATTTATGCATGAATACCTAACAAGTTTGTGCAAATGTTACAAATATTATTATGATTTCGTAAAAACAAAATACAACCACAAATCAACTAAGCTTCAAACTCAGATTTAGTTGATCGTGATCCCAATGTTTACCCGATATAGCTACCTACCTGCTCATGATAGATAGATGCGAATTCAAAAAACCGGTCGCCACTGTGACGCGTTTAGTACGAATGCGACAACATTTCATAAGTGTGTGTTATCTTATAAACTGCTAAACACGCACGCGACTTCGTTAGTGTGTGTACTGGCTGTATCGGACTCGTACCGTTCATAGCAATGTAGTCCTTAGCATGGCTATGGACTTATGAGCGTTTACTGTACATAAATAAACCGTGTGGGTTTATGTCTGTACGTGTTTGTACACACACAATAACACTCCACATACATAATCCGTTTCTCATTTATAAATATCTTGGCATGTACCCTTAATTCATGAATATGCGTTTATTTGAAATCTCATTTATAAGCTATATAAAACACAATTAATACGAAGGAAGGAGCCTGGAGATCTATCACACAGGTCTTGAACCTATTACAGACTCCAGCTCTCACAAAGGATTAAGTTTCAGCTGTTTTTTGCTTGTGGTGCACGGGTTCAGTTTGCGTTGGGCCGCTCTGCTTGTTTCATTATTAACTAAATATTATACCTTTTCTAATTTATTTCATTGAATAACTACTACAGTCTGTTGCAAGTAAGACAGTGTCAACGCTGGCAGGGCTTCGGGCATCACCAATAATATAATTTATGTTTAACATTCCTTTATGGGAGAAATAAATAAATATTTATGTTTATGTTATGTTAGTGGTTAGCAAATTTACCTCTCACCGTGAGGTCTCGGGTTTGAGTCCCGGGTCAGGCTAAGTGTAAAAAGGTGAAATGGTAAAACTGTCAAATACAGAATTGGAACGGAGTTGGAATTGTGCCCGGTGGATGGCGATAGGCTTAACCCCTATCCCATGGGAACTAAACATAACATATGAAATGTGAAAGTTGTACACCGCCACACCCTTCTGGGTAATATAGGCGTGATGTTATGATATATTATATATCGCCCAAATACAGTTTTTGGCTAAAACGTGTCATGATTCAATTGAAGTGAATTTTAAACTTTTTTTGTAAGAGGATACAATATTTGTGTAGCTTCTAACTCTTTGTAAGCCGCCCCTTAATTTATTTTCCTGTATATGAAATATTCAATCACAATTTTTTTCACGAACACCCTTTGTAAAATCAATCCTCTGAAAAATATTTTCTTTTCATTTCGTGAAATACCTTCAAATTTGCAAAATGTATATTTTGGTCGCGTAAATTTTCATTTAAAACTTTAACACTTTATAATAATAACTATGAAATAATGAAGTTGGTAATACAAAATATAAATTATCACACGGTTTTCAGAATGCATTTCATTATGAATGATATGATTTATTCATGATATATAACTATTTTAATTATTTATAATAATAAATATAAAAAAATATATCAGATCAATGTGTTTAGTGTGTGTGAGTTTTGTAAATGCAGGATTAAGGAGGGTCATGACACCATTCTTCTGATAATATCAGAAAATTAAATAAGAACTCAATAGTTTTTAGCATTGCAAAGCGAAATTAAAATATTAATGCATTAAAATAAGACAAAAAAAATGTCTTTATATTTTAAATCTTATAAATGTATTTCCAAATTGTCGTCATTTAATTTTCGTCATTTCAGTCTTTTAACATTTTATCGTCGCCCTAACAACCAATCTGCCGAAGTGGCTCATTTTATAAATTATTTCCTGCTTCAAGGAAAGAATCTAAAATTTCAATAAAGGTCAAATTCAAAAACTCCAGCTTAAGCGTAATATATTTGGAAAGAACACGTTTCAGAAATTCTACGTTATAATTGAATTAAATGAGCTCATATTGGTTGTTACCAATATGAGTTATATGATTTAATTATAACATGGAATGAAATATGATTTCATTTCTGTTGAAATTTAATTATATTTCATGGTTATAAAAGGTAAAGCTGAAATGAAATGTAGTTTCATGATTTGATTTTAATAACAAGCAACTGTAAAGAGGCAACTCAGTTCTATAGCCCTGACCTAGTAGAACTTTTCAGCCGTATCCTCAAACAGCTGTCCTGAACAAAAACAATATTTAAATCCATACTTAAAACCTTGTACAATGTCCTTTTGCCGGCGACAAAGCGATCAATTATCGCGGATTATCGCAGCGGCGGCGATAAAATCTCGGCTGGACTGTTTTTATTATACTTGCTGTGGGATTGTTATTTTAAACGTTATTTTGTGACAAATAGATGGGTACAATAATGAACAACGTATTTAAAACTTTAGCTATGCGGTTAAAAGTCATATTGTAAGACATTTTAATAAATAATAATTTTTTCTTAAAATTCAGGTAAAAACTGAAATTTTGATTCATTCATAAAAGTGATCCCAGACCAATAGCATACGCTTGTTATGTAACGTTACAGATTTGAATTTTACATCGCGGCGTTGCGTTGGAGGGAATCTAACAGACAATGAAAAAATCGAAGTTTAAATCATGTTTATTTAAATTTCGATTTTTACTCGTTAAAATGTCACACTGCTCGCGAATTTCTCGTCGGTCTGGGAGGCAGTTTGTATAATGCTACTGTCACTTGGACAATTAATTATTCATTAACCTAATCATTCAAACCAATAAGATAATTTTATGCAAATACAACTTCTATCGTAAATACGCTAAATACCTTATTAATTTGCTTAACATAATTTTAACGTAAGTTTAATTATAAGCAAACTAGTTACGTTGATGTTAAAATGACCACTTTAATGTGTAAATATAATTTTGATGCAACAATACGGCTTCATTTTGAAATACGTGATGTTATCATAAATAATTCGTGTAAATGCAAATATTATGCAGTTTTGAGTACTGCGGAGTACTCTCCGGGGCATTTCAAGTACATGTTAGACTAGTTTTAGTGTTGAATCGTAAGTGGTTCCCATGAGTATGAGGACATAAATATTATGCATATTCTCCATCTCCACCTATTAGAATAACTAACATTTCAGTTATTTGATACTTTTTTAGTTCGTAAGGACACTATTTTAAATTATTTTACTTCTGCTCCAGAACATGTACAAGGGCTAATGTCAAACAAACACAATTACAAAGGTCAGAAAGATACAGTTTTGACCTTGAAAATGCACGTCTTTAAAATATTTTTTTAAAAATCAACCAAAAACAGCAAATTGTATCTTCAAAAATGACATATGCGTAATATTGGTACATATATTATGTTTTCATCTCATCTAAGAGGTTTTCTTAAAACTCTGAAACTTAATATTGCCCTCATCAAAAAAACCTCATCTAAAAAGACTTCAAAATCTTATGAATATACACAAGCAGCCAATCAGCAATTTGCCAATTTAACCCTTCGCCAGCAATTGAATTCGAGCGACATTTTCTAACAACACTAACTGTCCAAAGCAGAATGGATTTTTTGTAAAATCGGTGCCAATCGGAGCGCACTAATTAGAACGAACGAACAATATGTGTGTTGGTAATCAAGCGCCGTGGATGGCACAAAACGAATCAAATAAAAATGTAGCGAAAAATACACTAATTTTGTCGGACTGGATTTTGTAGTGACTTTGAATGAAATTCTGGGGTCTGCATTTTCAGATTCATTTTTCCGCATTTATTTTTGAATAGTATTTTAGTGCAGTTTTTTGCGAAAATCAAAGCTGGAATAACGCAAAAATTTACTAAGACCACGGGTAACCGTTGATTTTAGGCGGCCTAAAACAACGCATCATGGCAATAATTAGGTATGGCCTACGTGATGTACGTAGGCCTAGTTGACGTTTTGGACTGACATGATGATTTCCAAGTAGTTATTTGACATCGTTTTAATTTCGAAAAAATAAAACATGCTTTCATCATTGTAATATAATTAAATATAAACTTTCTTTATGAACATGTCTTATTTCATATATTTTTGTATACTTTTTTCTGCCTAGTATAATGATCTGCCGTGACCTTATCTACTTATTACATTACAAAAAATGAGCCAAGGTTAATAGACAATATTATTTGCTTCGAAAATTTCGTAGCACATTGCTACACCGGCGTCGCTTCGCAAGTTAGTTGATTGAAAACATAATCTGGAGCTATATAAATAATAATATTCATAAATTTAAAGGTTATATTTAAAGTCGTTGACCTTTGACCTTGGAATAATGAACAGCCCTAAGTTTTATCTTTTTGCTCATAAATAGTTTTAAATTTCACTCCCATTCATATCACAAATGCATGAACAAATTAAGTTATTCACATTTTGCTATATTATTATATTATTCGCAAAGAACTAATTTATGCCATCTTCAGAATATTTCTAAAATGAAAAAAAATTACATGAGTATATAAATATTTAATAAAAGTCAGAATTTTATGAAAATGGTGTCAAAATAATGAATATATCTTCAACTTTTATGCAAAAAATCTCGAATACTCCGAGCTTCTTTATACGACGTTTGTAATAAACGGACATGTAGTCCACCTAATAGTTAGTGATAACTATAGCCCATGGACATCAACCATTAACAAAGCAGATCAAAGATGTAATTTCTGGGCTTGAGCTCACCAACGAACTGAAACACAGTAATGAAAGCACAAATATTTTAATAATTATAAAATAAGTATTTATTTCTCACCACAATAATTATTTTCGTACATTACTTACATATTATTTCACAGATAATTGTGGGGCGACTGCTGCCCAAACTAGATAATGGTGCATGAAAGGAGCCTCCCCGAGTGACGTACACAACGATTCCCTACGTCCGGCGCACCCTGGGCGATTCACGAGTTCTCTAAAGCGAATTAGCTAATCCTTTCACCACGATGGCAAGTCAAATAAAATTTGACTCAGCCACCGACACGACGAAGAAAAACTAGATAAAATCTGTATTGCAGGTCTCCACCCCGCTGCAAGGTTTGCGGATTATTTCTCAATTGTTTAAAAAAAAATAGTGGTAATGTCAGAAACGTGAGGCAATGATGCTTCCACCCTCGAGCTCATGCACAGAAACTCCACCACAATCTAAATATGACGAACTAAATAAACAACGAGCATCACCTATAAAAATATCCATGAACCATATTCCCTATAAACAGTTACAAAAACAAACCTGTGCTATTCCAACTAAAAAAACATCAATTGTCTCTCCAAGCCGTCTATCACCCACTCGCCAAAACACAAAAACAAAGGCATCGCCAATAGACACGGCCGTAACAATTATGTTTCAATTCAATTACGTTACGTTCAACCCTGTTACATGTTACATGCGACAACGATTGATTCAAATAAAATAAACTGAGTTAAGGAATGAATCCAATTGCCTTTAAAACGTGCGCTGATTGTGTTTTACTTTGTTTGTTTGTTTTACGTTCTGTATGGGAGAGTTTTGACTATCAGGGGGACGGGCTATGGGTCAAACTGATTTGGAATGGCTGATTTCGATGCTTTAGAGTTTTTATGTATACAGCTGGTCACTTTTCATAAAATAATGATTTTTCTTTGTGTACATTTTTCTACTTACAGGTTATAAATGTCATCGTGACGAAGCCACTTTGAAGTCGCATAGATGTTACAAAGAGCTCTATTATATTTGCGTTTGAAATATGCACACAACGCAGCATATTGCTTAAAAAATGCTTACAAAATATTGCTTAAAAAATATCACTACACTAGCTTCCGCCCGCGGCTCCGCCCGCGTGGTATGTCAATTAAAAGTAGCCTATATGTTAATCCAGACTATAAGCTACATGTGTGCAAAATTTCATCGAAATCGACCCGGTAGTTTTAGCGTGAAAGAGTAACAAACATCCATACATCCATACATCCATACTTACAAACTTTCGCCTTTATAAAGGGTGGCGCAAAAGTAAAGACCCTATTTGGTTCAGCTATAACATTTTTTCTAAATTAGAAAACTAGATTTAGATTTTTTTAAATGTATATTTGTGCCATTAAATTTCGTACCATTAGGATTTAAAGATGATGTCTTTTAAATGGTGACCTCCAGAGTTGATACACCTTGAAGAGGATGATTTTCCTTCAAAATTGGTTATGAGTGACGAAGCGCATTTCCATCTCTCAGGGCATGTCAATAAGCAGAATACTCGGTTCTGGGGCACTGATAATCCGCGCATTATTCAAGAAACACCTCTACACCCACTAAAAGTTACTGTATGGTGTGGCATCTGTGTTGACAGAGTGATCGGACCCTATTTTTTCGAAGACGCTGGAGGCAATGCGATAACTGTCACTGGAGAACGCTACAGAACCATGTTACGTGAGTTTTTGATACCCAGTTTGGACGAATTGGGGCTGGAGCACATCTGGTTTCAACAAGACGGCGCTACGGCACACACAGCGCGCGACACTATGGACTTAGTGAGGGACGCTTTTCCAGACCGAGTTATCTCTCGTTTTGGCGATTTGCCTTGGCCTGCAAGATCACCCGATCTGACCAGTCCAGACTTCTTTCTTTGGGGTTTTTTGAAATCTCGGGTGTATGTGAACAAGCCACAGACTCTCGCAGCTCTAAAAGAAAACATTCGTCAAGAAATAACGAACATATCGCAGGAAGTGTTACGGCAAGTTATGCAAAATGTCATAAATAGGGCTCAAATGTGTATCAACTCTGGAGGTCACCATTTAAAAGACATCATCTTTAAATCCTAATGGTACGAAATTTAATGGCACAAATATACATTTAAAAAAATCTAAATCTAGTTTTCTAATTTAGAAAAAATGTTATAGCTGAACCAAATAGGGTCTTTACTTTTGCGCCACCCTTTAATATTAGTAAGGATAAAAAAAATCCTCCCAAAAGCGCTTCAAATGTTTACTTATATCAGTTTAATAATCCAGTTAGTACACCAGTTTAAATGAAAAGATGTCTGATTTAGGGGTAATGACTCAATACGAAGTAAACGAACTCTGCGTTGATTTATTACGGAATGGATCAGGAACGATACTTCCGAATATTTACTTCAAATTTGACGATGAAAGGAGTTTAATCAGAGTAAGTGCCCTTAGACTTTGTACTCGTAAATATTATAAGAGGTTTATGATTGTGTGGTATAAAGTTAGGTAAATGAACCTTATGTGATTGAACTTTTATTTAAAGATGTTCAAACACTTCACTGGATTGTATTGTCTATTGTAAAAGGTACTTTACAAGGATATTCTTTTTAATTGTAATGTATTATAAAAGTGCAACTAGCAACGTGGCCTCAGCCAGCTCTTAAAAGCACGGAGGAAATTTCGTTGTCTTTTTTTTGGGTGATCATGCATGCGCTTGACCACGATCTCACCTGATGGTAAGTGATGATGCGGTCTACGATGGAGCACGCTTACCTATGAGATACTTATTTACTCTTGCTTTGATGATACCCAGATTGTACTCATGCGGCAAATCAGACACGGGCAGGGCATTCCATTCTTTGGCAGTTAGCATAAGGAATGTTGAAGCGAAACGTTTCGTGTATTTGAGTAATATCTATCATGAAGCGATGCCAGAGTGCCGTTTGTCTGGTAATGCGATGGTGAAATGAGGACGGAGGTATAAGGTTAAGCAATACCTCGGCATACTCCCCGAAAGGTATCCTATAATAGAACGATGATAGGCTGACAACCTTGCGATGATGCTCCAGACTTCGAAGTCGAGCGTTTGGCATATGTCGGCCCTTGTATGCTTACCCATGCAACGGCCGACAGGTTAACCTTAAGATCGATCAGTACGCCTACTTCGACTTAGCCTAGAATTCATCTTGTGAATGTTTATCGAGCCGCGAATTTAAAGATAAACGTTGCTTGACTTATCAGCCGTGGAGTGACATAATAATCTCGAGCCCTGAAAATATGAAATTCTACTCTCAATCCATTCGAATAAAATAAACAACTCCTAGTACCATAGATCACAGAAATGAAAAACCGGCCAAGTGCGAGTCGAACTCGCGCACTTAGGGTTCCGTACCACTATACATCTAAATAAATGTTTTTCTTTATTCTTCATTATATTGGAGTTGATTGAATGAAAGGTAAAATGCGGTTTACGATTTACAACGTATTAAAAAAAATAATAATTATTAGATCTCGTTCAAACCAATTTTCGGTGGAAGATTGCATGGTAATGTACATCATATTAATATTATTTTTACATTCATTTCCTTGTTTTAGAAGTTACGGAGGGAGGGGGGGGATTTTTCCACTTTGGAAGCGTCTCTCGCGCAAAAAAAAATATTAGAAACCTCAATATCATTTTTGAAGACCTCCTATCCATAGATTCACACGTATAAGTTTGATGAAAAAAAAATTGAGTTTCAGTTCTAAGTATAGGAAACTCCAAAAAATTCTTGTTTCTTTTTCTATTTTTAAATGAAAATCCTAATGTGGTTCACCGAATACATCTACTTACCAAGTTTCCACAGTTAAGTAAAGCTCTTATAGTTACGGGAAAAAGTGGCTGTGACATACGGATGGACAATCGGTCAGACATGACGAATCTATAAGGGTTCCGATTTTTGCCATTCGGCTACGGAACCCTAAAAAGCGTACCTTTGTCACCCGCCGAGGGACAGAGCAAGCATTAATTCAACTTATAATAGATACAGTGCGCGCCCTGAGGACTACCTTTGTCATCGCCGTCGGTTTTATTTGAATTCTGTAATGTGGAATACGTTTTGCTGGGGTTGTGATTGCTTGGGTTATGTGGTCACGAATATTCCCAAGTGCATTATATCAGTATCCTACTTTTACTTTTAATGTAATATTTTAAAGCATGTGTGTCACGTAAAATACCGAGTTCATTTTGAAGAAATTTTGGATGGCTTCATGGCTTGGATTAAAATACAGGCAATTTTTTTTGATGTACCAGTTTTGTATTGATGCAAATGAAACTGCGGGTGGAATCTAGAGGTTTTTTAAGAATAGACTAAAGATATAAACTAGATTATACTAGGAAATAAAAGACTACTTAACTTTCATCATCTACGAGTCTTTTCCCAATAACATTATGGTCAGCTTCTAGTCTAACGGATTAAGCTGAATATAAGACAAATAAAAAATATAATTATTTGCCATAACGGTAAATGTTTTAAAGAGTGAAAATAATCAACAACCTTTTGACCCTGTCATTGTTACTTAAAATATAATTGGGCTGCGGAGTATTTTTGAGATTTTCTTTTATCTTTTATTTGTATAAGTATGCGAGAAGACGTAGTTGATTTCTATTTAGTATTGATATTTGCATTCTGTGCGCTTTTTCTCTGAAAATTTCGGACTCCTCCGTGTGTGCAATACGCTCAATACTGATACAAACTTTTAACTTCACATTTTAATATATGGATGTAATATTGTGTTCTCCACAAGTTCCTCTTTTGTTTTAAATAGATTGCACAATTATAGTATACTCGATTTAAAGTTTGAAACTAGGTCGACATGTTTTAATCTCATGGGCAAAGAATCCAATTTTTATATTGGATTTATTGTTCGTAGGACAAATGACGGTCGGTAAATACAATTTACTTTGAGTGGGTGAAGTGTAGGTGTAATAAGCATGATGTTGTGTATTTATTATGCATATTGAATTATAATAACTACGCGATGTTTGTAAGGGATTTCAAATGCTAAGTGAAACACAAAAAAATATGTTTTTATTAGTTATTTTACTAAATTGTTTAAATTATGACAATTGAATTGAATGTCATTTATTTTTTATTTTTCTTTAAAAGCTTTTTGTGATTTTCAATGTTCCTACGGATACAGGTATATTTTATGACTGAAGTTGAAGAATTCTTATTAACATTGTCAAAATGTAATGCTGAATGTATTTTTGTAATGCTTTTAGAGCTAAACCATATACCTATCTCGAAGGAAATGTATGGTGTGGAAACCGTTAAATGGACATAGGCTAATAGCCTAAGAGCCAGTAGCCGATTGTCATTTTATAAAAGCTAAAAGCTTCCCTGTTTGTGCCTAAAACTGTTAAAGATCTTAGCTACCACCTGGGCCAAATTTCGGGTAGCAGCTAGTACGCATTAAAACCGAATGAAGTCCCACGCAATAGGCTCATTAATCATCAAATAATATTAATTACAGTGCTTCCCACAAGCAACGGGTCAATGACACCATTAATAAATAAACGTAGTCCCGAGTATAACCCCATAGTAATCGATGGTTATTGAGACAAATTATAAAGATAAATAGCTGTAATGCAAAATCATTACGGGAAATGAATGAGAGTATAATTCCTGAAAATAACTTTAACGTTTCAATATAACCTTATTTATCCACGAAATAAGATGATGATTGAAAAGGTAAAATTTTTACTGGATTTTGTTAATTAATGCGCTTTGTTGGATATAGGTCAATTAATACTTTGAAGACCGGATAGTGGCGTCTGTGATGCAATTATTCGTCAGCGAAGCAGTCGCGGATTCTATTCCCGCTCAAGGCAAATTTTTGTGTGCATGAACATGAAGGTTTGTTTTGGTATTTGTGTTTCTATGTATGATTAGTATGTATTTACGAAATAAAAGTAAATACATATTAGTATCAGTTAAGCTATTATCCAAAATACAAGCTCTGCTTAGTTTGAGACCAGATGACGTTGTGTGATATGATGTGAATGTGTATGCGTGATAATACTTGAGATCAGGATGTGCACCAACCGGGACACTTTTAAAATTAAAGTACGTAATCTTCTTCAATGTGAAACGACAGCAGAGTCATTAAAAGCTTAATATCTTCTGTGTAAATATTATAATATATATTATTTTAATGTATGTATTAGTATATTTGTTACCATATTTATATATTTGAATTGTTGATATAACATTATTCTATGTATGTATTCACATTTTCAGCACATTATTTTAATTTATTTATGCACCTACCTTTGTTCTCTCTGCATCACCTTAAGGTTGACTGGTAGAAAATGCCTAAGGCATTAAGTCCGCCGTTGTACTAATTTTTAAGTGCAAAAAGTTGTAAAATAAATAAATAAATAAATACTTTGACTCCATTACAAAATACATATTGTTTCTTTTTAAAGCGTGTAAAATATAAATTTAAAAGTAGTATTATTAATATACATTTTTTCTGAAATATACCACGGTAACTAAACACTATCGACTTAATTACTTTTTTGAAAAACAATTAAGGTTATAGCACACACGCAAAAGTTTGCATTGGCGATTGGCGATTTGTTAACTTTACTGTTGCCATCGAAACTATTGGCGATCGCGGCATCCGATTTGCGCGATTTAGCGACTAAAATACGAAGAAGATTGATCTTAAAAACTGCAGTAGTATTAACAATATAGATTATAATCAGTACAGTACTGTATTTAAATAGTGTATAAAAATAAAGTTTTATACACCAGTTGAAGAAAATACTTTGCAAACTATATTTTGAGGGAAATCAGAAGGTAGTCGGTAGCAATGGCTGCTTGGTATAATTTGAGTCCCTTTTGTTTCAGACAGTCTATCTTTTGAAACAACTGAGCTAAATTTACGGTTTGTCCTTTGAATATCGCCGTACTAAATCCAGTACAATGCAGGCGACGGCGACGCTGAGGCAGGCACATTTACGTTATTAATGTGTTTAAATTCTAGAATTTATTGAAAAGAAAAATGACAAGATTGTTTGTAAATAAATCTATAAATTGCTTTTATGAGGCATGCTATTCTGATATCATTATAATTATGTAGATAAATAATATTGCATATCTGCCACGAAAGGATTCGAAACACAATTTGTATATTTCATTTAAAAAACATCGGATGGATCATATAGCATTTAAATCAAATGAAGCAATAAATAATAATATTATAAAATACGTTCACGGTTTTTTTTGTAGCTTTATGAAAATCTTGGACTACTCTGTTCTGATTGGGTGGTGATATCAGGCACTACCATGTATCACTTACTGTCAGGTGGACTACAATTTGGCGTCTAGTTAAAGGTGAGACAATCATCAATACGTGTGACCTTCTCATTAAAACCGTCTTTAAATCGAACATTATTATAAATATCTTGAAATTAAACTCAATCCCCACATATCCACTCAAAATACCTTCTCAAAGGTATCTGAGTAATGTCATTTCTACACAAAGTAATTATGTGGGTCATTCTACCGAAGCACTAAAATTGTGTTCGCTTAAAATATGTCGTAACTCCAGAAATATCAACTACTTACAAAGCCTAATTTTACAACTTTATGAACTTATCTATTAGTTCATTTAACAATTTTTAAAATTAACTATTGTATTTACTTTATTTTCAACAGTACAGTACGCGATTACTCACGTCCTGTAGAATGTTCGTGGCATAGGTTACAACATTGAGGTATCATAAAAAAATATTTATAATTATTTGATATGTTTTTCAAATGCATTAATGTGTCAACTATATGACAAAGAAATAACCAGTTAAATATAAGAAAAATAATCTGGATATTTTTAAAATTATTTAACATTCTACAATGTTCGTGAAAAATAATCACGCCTGTCGAAATAAATTTCTCAAACTATAGATTTTTTATTTTTCGAGTAGCAACATTATGTTCTATCTGTAGCAACCCTGTATTGTGTCATGTCTTATTAGTGTCGGCCATATTTTCGCTAGTGATTGTAGTTTACGAGATTCAAAAAGTTGTATATGTGTTCTACATCAGTGTCAAAGTTCATTCGTCATTCCTGTACCCAAAAAAAAAAAGTAAGTTAACAATTATAAAATATAATTTACCAATGGCCTCATTAATAAACGAGTTTACTAATGAAATCAAGTGAATCTAGATTTCTTAACGTAAAATTTTACACTGGTGGCTTATTTTTATGTTAAAACGCCACTTCTGTAGAACTCACCTCTGTTGATATACCTTTCTACAGATGTGAGGTATTTCTACTGGAAGTGATGATTTGCTTGTTTTCTATGTTATATTCAATCTTTCTTAAGAAATTATTATAGACATACACTCACGCTTTTAATCTAAATAACAGGCAATGCTGCTTTTATTGTTACGGATAGATTAAACACACTGCACTGCTTTTTTATTCTCCTCATTGACAGGAGTGACTCGTTTGCTATTTCTTCTATTCTGCTTTGCTTATTTTGATATTACAGTTATGGCGGGTAAAGTTAAAAAAAAAATAACATTTCAAAGAGCAAAAGAATGCTTGGATACGAAAAAAAAGATAAAAGATGACTGAATTTGAACTGGAAAAAGGACGTCGAAAAGATAGGGAAAGATACAGAAAAACAAGAAGAAGGAATTATAAAACTAATTAAAGATTACGCACCTAGAGCCTAAAAAACAAATAACAAAAGTTGGCTAGAGCGCGCACAAACTCATCGTCATAAATTAAAAAAAAAAGCTACTGAACATAGAATTTTTGATGATGACTATTGATGACAGACATCTGTGAAACTGGCCTTGAAGGAGGAGTTCCTTCAAGCTTCACAAATGTCTGTAGCATCTTCTAGATCTTCTTTAGGTAGAAGAGTTGCAGAAAAATATGTGAAGACTAAAACTACTATTTGAAGCTGATCAGATTTGCGCGCATTATGAAATTAAGCTTATTTACTTGACTTACAAAAATCAAAATGATGATCTACCTGATTTGACGGAGCGACGTCATTCACCGCTGGAATGTCCAGAACCAATTCACGTATACAGAAGCCCAATAGCGACAATCTCACATTCGTCTGTTGACTTTTATAGAAAATATGATGGGTCTGATAGTACTTCTGATGAAGAGATGTTTTAAATAGGAAACGCAAAACTTTTAAAGAAACCGTTCAGTTAATATTCTGAAACGTATTTCTTGCTTTGATTCTTCAGACGAAGAGAATGATACTTTATAATGTTGCTACTTTTAAACTTTCATTCTGCATAGAGTTTTTATTCTACAGGAGTGTTGTCATTTCTGTAGAACTATTTTGTTGATTTTTTTTTAGTACCTTATAAGTTATTTTTTTACTTTTATTTGATATATTACGACTTTAAGCACCAAAAACCATTTAAACTGAGTATTTTTTTTATTTGATTACTTAAGTTAGTAGTTTTAAGTACATTGCTGTCACTTCTGGCGAAACTCACATCACTCCTGTCGATGTGTTATAATCAAAATGTGCAATTATTTCATAGTTTTATTGTTATTGATCTCTGATTCTATTTTTTTGTTGTTTATTATTATAAAACATATTATAATAACAGAATAAAAAGTTCATATTATAAAAAGCTAAAACAAAAAGTTTTTTTTCTCATTCGGTAGAATGACCCATGTGTGTGTCAACGATCGTCACTGCCATACTATTTTTGGGTAAAGAAACTCTTTGGTCAAAAGGTTTAACGGAATTAGAGTTAAATTCTATACAAATACCTAAATTAATTTTGACATCAAACTTTGTTAAATACCCAAAAGTTTGAATGCCATTAAGTGATTCCTTTTGGTTAGAAATGTTAATATTTCTCCTAAATTTATGAAGCAATTTGCTTTAAAAAATGAGTTTGTTATCAAAAACAAATGATATTTTGTCTTAGAATGTCCTAGAAATTCGTATTACTTTTTTCCTTCTTTCCGTCTTTATTTTATCACAATTAGTTTCAGTTCTATAAAAATGAACCTTTCAATTGTCAAGTGCCTCAAATGCCCCATTCTAACTTTTAACCCCGAAGGCTAATACCGGGCTTTTTTAATAAAACTTGTCCCGTTACTCAGGCCGTAACGACTGAAAGAGAAATAGTGGTTTTGTTTACAATCACACGATGTTATCGTGTTCACGGTCACTATTGCCGGTTTTAATGCATAACTTTGACAATTGGTTCCGTTCGCATAATGAACTGGAGGTATTTTTTTTCGGTTTTGGCTTAAAAAGGTTTTTTTCAGGATTCACGTTTAAAATATTATTCTCTCAATCTCACATTAAGCCTCGACGACGCGACAGCGAGACATTCAATATAGAAATTAATCAGATTTAATACGAAGAAGTATAAAGCAAAACAAAAAGACGAGGTGAAGCAATGGCGCCACCTCACGGATTTAATTAATAATTTAAATGTGAAATATGTGCAATATTCAGACTATAGATGGATAAAAAAATGTTAGGAGTATTTTTAAAAGTGCCTGTATTTTTGTATTCTATGTTTTGTTTTCAATGATTATTGGGTCAGGCAAAAGTATATTTGAGATTTTGCGCCAGGACATTCTCAAGAGCAGCATGGATTTGGAATTATGCTCGGTAGATGGCGATAGCCTTACCCCATATTACATGTCTTGAAATAACAAGTCAAGTGTAGATATTGTACTCATCTGCTACATCTTTTTGTATATATATAGGCGTAATGTTATGTTATGTATTTGGCTAAAATACGTTTTGAAATGATTAACTCAAAAGTTCTGGTACTACATCGTCAATACAGTCACAAACAACATAACAAAGTTATGTCAACTATTCCGCGAGCTAATTCCAAAGAGTCACGTCCGCGCGCAGGTGCGACGCGGGAATTGAATCCTGTACCGACGGCGATGCCAACCTCTTGCTAATAGCTTGTCTCGTATCGAACGCAGGTGAAAATGTTGACTTTTATTGAAATAAACCTGTAAGTTTAGCTAAATACGGGGCTTCTACAACCATGTAAATAAAATAAATGCATTACAAAACGTAACTGTTGCTGAATCTTGTCATTAAATTTTATTTTATAAATTAGCGTTTTAAAAAATAATTTACTTTTTTTGTAAATATTTATCCTTTTAATTTTTAACGATATTTCCAACAGGCTTTATATGACCGTAATAAAATCGTAAGAAATAGCTTTCGTAACCTTTACAATATATTGAATGTAACGCTAAGAAAGTCAACTTTGAAAAAAAAACTATATTATAAGTTTGGTTAAAATTACTTTTGTTTTTGAATACAAATATTCGAACTTAATATAAAAATGTTCAATGCAAAACTTACACAGACAAACTTGCAACAGCTGGCCTTTGCACATACACGGCTACTTTAAATAATTCCATTTCCAAAATAGTTTCATCCAAACTCCGAGTCCAACAGATTCGCACGAAGTTCTCACAAGTGCAGCTGAATGTACAACTCCAACTGCACGAGATATAGCCTAAGTTTTACAACAATAACTTACATTGGCTTAAAAAGTATATCTACAATTGCTTGAGGCTGGATTTGTGCTGATATATTTCATTGATGTCTATTAAAACAAATAATGTAATTTTATTGTTTCAGTCCAGTTGTCCAGTGTTTATGTGAAAACTAAAACTGTTTTTAGAAACGAAATTGCGCAATAGTTAAAAGATGTGTTGGCATATTTGAACTATGAAACAAATATATTTTTTGGTAATAATAACTCCCGCATGAGTTAGGTTTTTATATTAACCAAAAAATGAATGTCTTTCAAAATATATTTCAAATAGCAAGCTCTGTTTGTAAAAACGATGAAAATCATTTGAAAACTTTCAAATTTAGTCCTATTTGAACTCAATATTCAGTAATTCAACCGCGATTGAAATGCCCCATCTGCTTGCAGCAATAAGTTTACAAAATGATGTCTCACCCGGTGTATGAATTCACAAACAGCGCTCGTCCGAGGAATCCTAAAATTCAAGTAATCCCTGAAACTTGCCCCTCGCCCGCCGCTTCACCCCGCGGTGTCCGACCTTCGAGAAACTTGTCTTGATGTACTCGTAATTTACAAACCTTACCGTCTTCGTTGCTTGTTAAATTTGTATAATATCATTATTTAAGTCTTTAGTAGTTACGTTTTCAGTTTATGTGCTAATTGTAGTTAAATATTGTATCGTATAAAGAAAACTGATAGCCATTTATTACAATCTTCGTCTCGGCTCGCGCGGCTCTGCTCGCGTTTTGTTTCGATAAAAAGTAGCCTATGCTCTTTTATGGGTCTAGAACCATCTCCGATTCTCCATACCAGTTTTCATTAAGATTGGTTAAGTAGTACAGCCATGAAATCGCAATAGACAGACAAAATAACTTTCGTATTTACGGATTTTCCGATACGGAGATTTCGTATTTACAGACAAAATAACTTTCGTAATAATTTTAGTAAGGATGATGATATTAAGCATCGCAATTGCAATGAGCCTTATTTTGCAACTTTAATATTATTGAAGTTGCAAATTAGGCTCATCGCGATTTTAAAGTAGTTTTTGTGGATTCATTCCATTGCAAAATACAACTAAATATCGGCTTACGTATTCTTTTTTATTTGATCTTTGGTGTGTTATACCTATCTCTGATGTCAAACATGTAACTAAAGTTACTTTACATTACTGTCCCAGTTCAATGTCGGTCCCACAGGCCCACGTTACATCAACGAAACTCAGCGGATCAACACACTAGTCTGGAGTATTATACAAAATCCATTTAAAATCTGCTACTAATATAACTTTTAATGGATTGACTAGGCGACTACACCCTAGTCAACGATGGCGATGGGATAGTACGCTGCTATTGTTTTAGCTAGGTTTCAATTGAGATTGTATTCCGAGAAAAGTGTGAATTACGTATCATAAATATTTGTCAATTATCGTTTTAATTCCTACAATTTTATGTCTAGGACATCAACAAAAAAAAAAAAGATTTTTTTAAATGCACGTTCCTATAAATTATAAGTAAGACAATTGATAGATAACAATAAATATAAAATGCATGCGATTAAAAGCTCTATACCCTAATCTTATTATTAACCTCATCAGCGTTTGTTAAGTATTGACTTGTCATTCATTAGGTGCAAAGTAAGCGTTCTTTAAAAAAGGTCAAGGGGAGGATTTACAAAGGCACTCCATTACAAGGGCTTTGTCATTGAAGATTTTTGTCGTCAGTGCTCGGCTAAATACGTCCACAATTATGAAGGGAAAGCTTTGTTTAAAATGTTTTAATTGCGCTAATATTTAACTATGTTATGTTATTTATAGATTTATTGTAAAAAAGATATTTGAAATCTTTTTTCACATACTGAAAGGCCGCTTTAAGATCCTATTCGAGTAATTCACCTTACAAATTTAAAGAAAATCGAATAATTTTAAATCATTGTTTATCGTTTTGCCCCAAAACATTGTGAAAATAAGTATGTACTTCGATTTCATTATGCAAACGGTACCAATTGTCTAAGTTGTACAATAAAACCGGTAATAGTGACCGTGAACACGATAACATCGTGTGATTGTAAACAAAACCACAGCTTCTCTTTTAGTCGTTACGGCCTGACTAACGGGACAAGTTTTATTAAAAAATCCCGGTATTACCCTCCGGGGGTAAAAGTTAGACCCGGTTGGGCATTCGAGGCACTTGACAATTGGAAGGTTAATTTTTGATGATATTTCGTTTTTACGGTTTCTTGTAAATGCCGCCATTGAAAACACTACTGTTCTAATAAAATTATTACTGCTAACATAAATGATATAGAAATATAGCGTGAATATTTAGGACATAAATTGTGAATAATGCCATGTTGAATATATTTTATTGTTTATTTTCGAACTCTGTTTATTTTATATATTTAAACCCTTTGATAAATTGTTTTCGTAGCTCTTACGCATTTATTTTTAAATGAAATCCTCCAATAATGTTTAAAGTTACAAAACCTTTCCTGGCTAATTAATATAAAAATATGGCTGCTTCTTCTTGATTTTATTTATTTTATATTCATTTCACTGTTAGTTAATGTTTTATTTAATTTGACAGTTTATTTTAAGTATTTCTATTGAATTTAATTCAAATGCCTAAACCGTCAAAAACACCCAAAGTATTTCCTTACCCATATATAGTCTTTGTGCATATGACATAATGAGGGTTCCAGCACAATGACGTCACGTGACTACGAAAGGAACTGCCTCCAAACTCGACCTTTGACGAACACATATTCATTTTGTGAAGAAATTTCTTGTGTTGAGAAATGACAGATACCTTTGAGAAGGTATTTTGAGTGGGTGTGTGAAGTTTTAAGATATTTATGACTATGTTTTGTTTTGTAGATTTAATTACATGAGACGTGACCAACAATATATACCTATGTATCTTTTAACTAAAAAGGGTAACAAATTTATCAACACACATCATTTGACAAATAATTATATTTATCTTATATATACCTTATCCAACCGTTTTTTTTTTCTTTTTGACATTTCAAAATTAGTGGTGCATTTACATTTTACCGTTTCAATTTGAAATAATAATTGATTTATAAGAAGACTTATATATATCGATTAAAATGCACAGAAATATTATTAGTAATCTTAAGGTCTTTTAATAAGAGTCCGATGAATCATTGAAGTAAATAATATGTATTCATAATTTTACTTACTTCATCTGATTTTTTTTTGTCTTTACTGGTTTTGACTTTATTTTTCGCAAACAACTAATTATGAAATCATGATACTATTTTTATTTCCTTTATTTATTAAATTTAAACACATATTACAAAAATAAAGTAAAATTATTTAACGATTCATCTTATTTTATAGTCTGTGGTGGAAAAATAAACTGGTAATTCAAAGGCTGTTAAAAAGAAAATAAACAAATGACTACCTTGTCATTTGTGTTTCTATTCAAAAACACTTTCATACTAATAACTAAACGTGAAATTTTGTCGACTGAACTTGTTTTTGCTATTTTCATAAAACGTTTAAACTAAAATTGAAAAATAGGTACATTAATAAACAAAATATATGTTCGCTACGGCTCCACCCGCATTGTACTGAATTTAGTACGGCGATATTCAAATCAAAGGGCGAGCCGTAAATCTAGCTCAGCTGTTTCAAAGGATATACTGTCTGAACTACAAAGGACTCAAATTAGACCAAGCAGCCTTTGCTACCGACTACTTTAACGATTTCTTACAAAATGTAAAATATTTCATTCACCCTGTAAAATAGAAAGATGGTTTAATTTTTAGGTCAAACTTATAGTTTTTGTATTTTCTATGTGTTGTTTTATTCCAACACTAGCTTTTCAAGGGAAAATCTAAATAACACTTTTGCCCGACCCTGGAATAAAACCATAAACTTCACGGTGAGAGGTCGCGGACGCTAAGCAGTTACAACTAGTAATTATTAATAAAGTCATATAGAAAAAATCAATCACATGAAAAAATAACCTTGAATTAGCCCAAGCAATCACTACCCCAGCAAAACGTATTCCACATTACAGAATACAAATAAAATTGACGGCGATGACAAAGTGTGTGCAAAACTTTATCAAAATTAAGCTGGTGTTTAGCGTGACACACACACACATAATATGCTTATTAAATTTTGGATTAATAGTATCAGTACTAATAAAATACAAAAGTAAATATTCATGATGATATAACCCAAGCAATCACAACCCCAGCAAAACGTATTCCACATTACAGAATTCAAATGAAATCGACGGCGATGACAAAGGTAGTCCTCAGGGCGCGCACTGTATCTATTATAAGTTGAATGAATGCCTGCTCTGTCCCTCGGCGGGTGACGACGGTACGCTTTTTATTTCTGTGATCGATGGTACTTGGAGTTGTGGGTAGTTTTGTTTATTTTTATTTTACGTATAATTATATATGTCACATGGCAAAGAATGCCACGTGTATGGTCCTTTTAGCTAAAATACTTACCGATATTTGAAATGTGTTTTTAGTTGCAATTTGATTCTACAAAACTTTGACAATTATGGTAAAATACCGGTTTTTGGTTTAACAATTATTATTTGACTCTGAATTACGTTCAATTATAAACTAGCATAACGATAATAAGATAAATATAGGATGGGTGCTTAAATAAACCATTACTCGATGAGTTAGTCAAATATTTCATGTCATTTCATTTTTACTGATTTGATGAATGTTTTAGTAATACGTCACAATACGTGAGAACCTGCAATTGGCTGAATTTTTATTTATTTTTATGTTTCTATTAATTGTTACTGTTGTTGATTGATTTGCCAGTAAATAAATAAATAAAATAATTCCAATTCAGTCTCTTACATCCAAAAATAAAAGTTTCAGCTAATTTGGTTTTGCATTTGGTTACCTCACGTACCTACTCAAATATTTTCTCTTACTAATCTCAAATCTTAGAATAGGCTAACATAAATTTTATTAGTTTTATATTAGCGTCGTTTCGTAGCGTAACAAAGGGACGTAACGTTCCTGTACGTTACCAAGTTATGACGTCACGCACGCGCCATTGTGATTCATTCATGTAACACTCGTAAACGAACGTTGTTTGTTCGTCATAGTATTTTCCAGTTTTTATTTCTTTATTTTTGTTCTATTGTGAACGCTATTCATCATCCACTTCATAATCTTAGACATAATTACAATAGTTTTTAGTTATCTAGCCCATAAAAATAAGCTTAGAGCGGAAAAAAAACTTTGGGACTGTTGCAACCTTTTTATAAATGGACAATTTGTTGTTTGGCTAAAATAAATAAAATAGATATAAATAAACAATAAATATTACTCTACATACACACAACGCCATCTAGTCCCAAACTAAGTAGAGCTTGTACTATAGGTACTAGAATAACTGATACTAATACATAATATACTTTTCTATTGTAAATAAATACTTATCATACATAGAACCACCCAGACCAAGACAAACCTCCATGTTCATACACACAAAGATTTGTCTTGAGCGGGAATCAAACCGGCAAACTCGGCGGTACAGGCAGGAGCAGTACCCTCTTCGCCATCCGGTCGTAAATTTTTTTCATCATTATTTTTTTAACCCCGTGAACATTACGAACCTTATCTTATCAACACGAATGAACCCACTCACTTAAATTGAATTCGTTTTATCCTAAAATTTTAAGTAAATATTAGGTAGTATCGTTCTTCATCCATTCAGTAATTAATCAACGCAGAGTTCGTTTACTCCGTATTGAGTCATGACCACTGAATCAGACCTCTTTTTATTCATGCCGGTGTACTAATTGGATTATTCTTCCTTTTTTTACACACAGCTTGACCCTTCATCCCGTTCCCTCTATAGCCAAACTCTCCAATACACAAACACAACAAACACACAAAGTAAAACACAATCAGGGCACGTTTAAAAACAATCGGATTCATTCCTTAACTCAGTTCATTTTATTTGAATCAATCGTTGTCGCATGTAACATGTAACGGGATTGAACGTAACGTAATTGAATTGAAACATAATTGTTATGGCCGTGTCTATTGGCGATGTCTTTGTTTTTGTGTTTTGGCGAGTGGGTGATAGACGGCTTAAAAAGACAAAAGAGTGATTTTTCGGTTTAAAAAACTCAGTTTTGTTTTTGTAAATGTTTAACGAATTATTGAAATTTTAGTGGATGTTATGTGATTTTTATAGTCTGTTGCTCAAAAGCAAAATATTTTATCTTTTTTTCGATAAAATGAAGCGTAGTCATAGAACCAAAGTAATTATTAAATAGGTTTGGTTTCAGTTCAAAATTGGTGAAACAGTGACCTAAATTTTAAGTTTAATATTTACTTAATATTAAATAAATGCTGCATAGACAAATCTAGACATTTCTATTTAAACTCTAAGCCAAACTAACTGGAATGGTCTAATTCAAAGGCAAACTAAGGTTTTGTTTCCACCAGAGATGTCGTACGAAGATGCATAACGAAGCAGCCAAAAGACATGAGCATTTCCATCAGAGATGTCGGCCACTGAGCGTTGCAAGAATGCTAGCTACCAAGCTGAGAAAGGAGGCGCAGATGGGTATAAGCTTATGGTGCTCTTTTCATGTGTTAATGACTGCTAGCAGTTTTTGGCTTGCGCTCACTGTAACACTTCACTCCACTTAGCTATTTTAACAGGAGCTGTGCTAAACAAGACAAGAAAGCGGCCGTGGCGCAACGGAAAAGACATTGGCCTTACGATCGAGAGATCGTGGGTTCGAAGTCTGACCATTACACCACGGACGTGAACTTCCTCTTAAACAAACGAATAAAGCTTAGCTGGAGGAGGTACAAGAATACTATTAATTTGTATTTACATTTTATTAGTAAGCTTTTTTCTTAATGCTATTGGTTGTTAACAAACTCTTCGTCGCTATTTATTCTCGCACATCTGTATTGGAATCGTAGCCTAACCTGTCCATGCGTGACCGCCCCACATTATATGGACAGCGCTGCTTTTATATGTCATTTCTATTCAAAGTATAATAGCAGATACTTCCGACTGTCTGCCAACGAACGTATTGGAATATTCTTATCAATATGTCGCTGTTCGTTTATCCCTGGTTTTTCCATAAAAGGTCGATGAAGTTAGCTAGAAACTTGAAAATACTCGACTTGGTCGCTTTGGGATTCATGAATTAATTCCGGTTAAATTTGGAATGCATTTTTTTATAATTTGATTTATAACAATTTTTGATTAATAGTACCTTTGATTAATAACAAATGGATCAAATATAAAGTTATACAGGGTTATTGGGTAAGTCGACCTAGATCCGTTAAGAGGTGGTAGTTCCCATCATTTCTGACTGAACTGACTATGAAACACTCCACCCTAAACCTAACCGTTTTCGAGCTATTGGACTTAGAAGGTTTTTTTAAAAAATATCCCGATTTCTTAACTATAGCCTATTTTTTTTGTATCCTATGCCTTTTATTTTTTTTTAATTCTGATTTTTGTGTGCCAGATAAGTTTGTTTATAATTCTCAACCCAAAAAGTGCAAGTATCTGAACCAATGGGATCGTAGTAGACGATTGATACCGTAAAAAAGTAATTAATTTGAAAAAAAAAATTGTTTCTTTTAGTAATATTTTAAAAAAAATCTATGGCGTTAGTTCTGCAGATGTTTTAAATAATATCTACGTTCCATTAGCTATCCAACAAGGTATCACAAGCTAGGGTCTTATCACAATTCATAGAAAAAAAATCGATAAAAGGCTCCCAGGTAGTAAAAAAAAACAATGGTACTTAAGATTAAACTTCTCTTTTGGGCCAGGAAACGAAATAAAACAATACAAATAATTATTAAACAACATTTATTTAAATTTATAAATCTTGTTCTACATGGCCGCCTCTGTTTCGCACACACACTCTCATTCGGTGTCTTAGTCCGCTTTTAACTACTACAGTCGTTAAGTCTCTTCGAATTTCGTCAGCAGCCTCAATAATCTTCTGTCTTAATATGTCAATAGTTTCAATTGGATTATTCTCATTGTAGACTAATGTCTTCATGTGTCCCCACACATAAAAATCCATGGGAGTCAGGTCAGGACTTCTTGCTGGCCACGGTATGGGTCCACCTCTTCCGATCCACCTATTAGGATACTCGTTGTCTAGCCATTCCCTGACCCCTCTTCTGTAATGTGCAGGGCAACCGTCGTGTTGGAACTTCATGTTTCTAATCAGATTTAGGGGTAAATCCTCTAATAAATTTGGTAACTCTTCTCTTAGAAAATGTTCGTAAAATTCTCCGTTTAAATTATCAGGTAGAAAGAAGGGCCCAATTAATTTGTTTGCTATGATTCCCATCCAGACATTTAAACTAAATCTTCTTTGTGCGGCTTTTGTCCTCTTCTGGTTAGGATTTTTTTGCGCTTTTGGGGCCCAATAATGAGCGTTGTGGTAATTTGTAATTCCATCTTTATCAAATTTTGATTCATCTGTCCACAAGATTTGTTTTAAAAATGCTGGGTCTTCTAAATCTCCATGAAGCATAAATCTACAAAAGTCTAACCTCCTCACTGGATCTCCCTCTTCGATAACATGTACTGGCGTGTAGTGATAGGGGTAGAGGCCTGCAGTATTCACCGTAAACCACACTTTCCACTGCGAGAGTCCAAGTTCTCGGGCAACAGCATTAGTTGAAGTAGTTGGATCCGCTCTAAACCGTTGAACTATTTGATTATCTTCATCTTCATCATCAACAATGATCCGTGGTCGGCCTAGGTCTGCTCGACGCCTTAAAACAGAGCCAGTCTCTCTGAGTCGCCGGTAAGCGCCGTCAAAGACAGTGACATCCGGTATTCGGCGGCCGGGATAACGTGCAATGTATTCGTCACGAGCTCGTGCAGAAACACCATTGCAGTACCCATAACAAAGTAGAATATCCGCGTATTCCTCGTTCGTGAAGGTTGCCATCTTCAACAGTTCCAATTCAGAAGCACAATTCAAAGTCCAGTTAACAAGCACAGTCACAATTTGTAGGAAACAGTCCAGAAATACAAGCCAAGTCGGGTAAGAAATGAAGAGCACTAAATATCGCATCAACTACGGACGAATCACGGAAGCAGACTAAAACGAAACAATAACAACAAATTGGCCGGGATTATTTTATCTCGCTTGCACCTGGTCAGTTTGTCCCGCTCGCACGCACCACAGCTCCGTGGAAGAACAATAGGACCAAAGAACCCAAATTTGTACTGCTACCTGAGAGCCTTTTATCGATTTTTTTCTATGAATTGTGATAAGACCCTAGCTTGTGATACCTTGTTGGATAGCTAATGGAACGTAGATATTATTTAAAACATCTGCAGAACTAACGCCATAGATTTTTTTTTAAATATTACTAAAAGAAACAATTTTTTTTTTTCAAATTAATTACTTTTTTACGGTATCAATCGTCTACTACGATCCCATTGGTTCAGATACTTGCACTTTTTGGGTTGAGAATTATAAACAAACTTATCTGGCACACAAAAATCAGAATTAAAAAAAATAAAAGGCATAGGATACAAAAAAAATAGGCTATAGTTAAGAAATCGGGATATTTTTTAAAAAAACCTTCTAAGTCCAATATCTCGAAAACGGTTAGGTTTAGGGTGGGGTGTTTCATAGTCAGATCAGTCAGAAATGATGGGAACTACCACCTCTTAACGGATCTAGGTCGACTTACCCAATAACCCTGTATAATATGCAATTTAGTTGAAGGAGTAAAGCGTTGGTCACAAATCATTAGAAAACATATTTTTAGGAGTAGTTAAGATTTATTAAAGCCTTAGTTATGATATAAGACATATTTAACAAGTTACCAATAATAGGCCGAGGCTTGTAAATTCCAACTACATCAAGACAAGTTTCTCAAAGGTCACAAGCGGGGTGAAGTGAGGGCGAGGGGAAAGTTTCAGGCGTTATTAGCATTTTGGGATTCCACGGACACGGTGGTGATAGTAATTACATATACCGGTTGAGAATGAGATATCATTTATGTGAACTAACTGCTTTTTGAGATTGGAAAGTTACAATTAAAGTTGAATAATAACTTACGATTGCATTGAAGATGTGGTTTAATTTTTAACAATCATCGCTAAAATACATTTCAATGAATTGGTAATATTTTGCGTGGCGTGATGTTATGATGTGTTAAAAAAAAACTACACGAAACTCATGTACAACCTAATATAAAATATTACGTTTTATAATAATTTTAACATTATTTCCAAATATCACCTCTTCCTGTTATAAATAATAACAAGGGTTTTTTCTACATTGATATTTGATACCATATATTTTCAGTTTCAGTCTCATGCACTTTAACCTCTTCTTGAATGCAGACATTAAAACCGATTACCAAAAACACTGTTAACGATTGATTTTTTTTGTCTTCAATAAAAAAGTTTACAAATCCAACTTCTTATTGATTATTTTTATAATATTTAGAACTAAGAGACAGTCGAAAATATTATGCGATCGGCAGGATTTGAACCTGCGACTCCTGCATACTGGGCAGCCGCTTTAACCACTCAGCATGCCTCACTCGCCTCTTGCGAGGACCCTAAAAAACAAATTTAAGAATCCAGTCTCAAGCAATCGTCGACATAATTATTTTAAAGGCAGTGTAAGTTGGTGTTGTAAAACTTAGGCTATATCTCGTGCAGTTGGAGTTGTACATTCAGCTGCACTTATGAGAACTTCGTGCGAATCTGTTGGATTCGGAGTTTGGATGAAACTATTTTGGAAATGGAATTATTTAAAGTAGCCGTGTATGTGCAAAGGCCAGCTGTTGCAAGTTTGTCTGAGTAAGTTTTGCATTAAACATTTTCATATTAGGTTGATGTAAATATCTACGATTTTGATTTAATAACAAAAGCAAAAGAACTGGACATATTTTGATTATTGTATATTGTAACGTTAAGCTAATATATCTATAGTTAATATAAAAAAAATATATAATAAAATAAAATACGCAATTTTGAAAACAAATCTGTATAAAGTGGCATACATTTTTAATATGTATTAAAATATAGGTATTATTGACCTCAGCAGCTTGAAAAGTCTTTTTTTGTATGAAAACTGTGAGCAAATAGCGATTTGGCTTCGAGTCAATTCAGTAAGTCAATTCGATTTTACTTCGTGTTTCCGGTCAAAGCAAAGTAGAGTTTAACTCACTGCTCACATTTTTTTAATGTCACTCAACTTTTACTCCACGTCATCTAGTCCCAAACTAAGCAGAACTTGTACTATGGAAATTATTTCGATCTGCTGAGGTGAAAGAAAAGTTTTATGTGCGACCCGCGATCAAAGTTATTTACATCTCGTGCTTTTGAGTCCCTCACTACGCCCAAGATTAATTTTTAAAATAAATAAATAGATCTATAGCAGAATCACGAGCGTTTGTCTTTCATTTATTCGGGACTCAAAATTAGCACTCGAAAGAAGCGAACTTTGCTCTCTTGTTGCACATATAACTATTAGTTTAATTTCAAAATGAAAAATATTTTAGATAAACAAGTATATTTTATAAGTTAACTTATGATCAGAACTCCTTAGAGGTAAATATATACATAAGAAAATTGTATGAAATAGATTTTTTGTTTTAAATAAATATAAGCTTCTCTCAGCAAAATGCAATAATATCACCTGCGTTTTATAAGACAAGCTATTGACATCGTTACAGGACCGGAATTCGATTCCCGTGTCGCACCTGCGCACGGACTTGACTGTTTGGAATTAGCTCGCTAAGGGAATACTCCACTATAACTTGCTTATATAGTTTGGAAAGCTATTGACGAATTAGTCCTAATTCTATTGTCTTGGAAATCATTAATTTGTGCTAAAAGTTCTTTTAATATGGTGATTAATATCATACATGACTTGACATAAAATCATTCTGATGATTCTACTATCTTAAAATGTGTAGCAGAAGTTATAACGCCCACATTTAATTTGTCATTTTTAGGTCCCATGATAGATAATGTGATGAGAGTGAGCGTAACGCCATCTACTACAATTCCAACTCCATGCTACTACAAACTGAATATTAGCAAATAAATTAAATTTATTTAAATTAAATTAAATTAATTTATTTATATATAATTAAATGTGTATAAGATAACCACTAGTCCAACAAGGCAGGTTATTGATGTTTAAAAAAATATTTACAAAAAATAAATATACAATATACTCGTATTTTGAAAATCTGTGCTTATATTAATTCATTCATTGTTGTAGATGCAACTTAGAGGTACTCTGTACTAGAATATATTTCAAAACTATTTTTCTCAAAATTGCGTGACAATATGACACACGATTGCTATCATTACTGCAATAAATCTGAAAATATTAAAGGACAAAGTGATTGAAGACGTATATGAGATACAATTTATAACAAAAAGCTTTTACCTTTTTTAAAAACCTTTAGATAAATGATGCAATTTATTAAATATTGTAGACAAATATCACTTTAATGTCCTTCGTTCGCATATCTTATGATATTTTTCATTCCTTTCGACAAAAATAAACTATTCCTACTTATTTTAGGCATATTTTTTTATGTATCTTACGTCCACGGTTCCATCCGCAAGATACGTCAATCAAAAGAAGCTTTATTTTGGCATGGAATCTTGAACTATCTGCACAACAATTTTTATCAAGATTGGTCAAATAGTTTTGGGGCTTATCTGATGCAAACATAAAAAGAAAATTTGAAAAAAATGTATCCATCTACAGATTAGAATACTTAGAAAAGCTGTATGAATGAACATTATGAATAATATACGTTTCATTCACAGTGTTCATTCCTCCTCACATTTTTATATCCACTGGCAGTCTGAATATTTCACATTTTTCACATTTCAATTATAAATTAAATCCGTGAGGTGGTGCCATTGCTTCACCTCGTCTTTTTGTTTTGCTTTATACTTCTTCGTATCAAAACTGATTAAAATTCTATATTGAATGTCTGTCGCGGTCGGGGCTTATGCGAAATCATATTTTTTCATTTCGAAAAGATACATTTTCTTTGGAATTAATGTTAAGTACTATATCATTATAATAGAAAAATGGAGTTTTGTGAAAGTGTTTACTTAAAATGTAACGTCAGATTCGAGTGTTACACCAGTGACGGAGAAAAACCGAGCATGAATGATAAAATTCGAAATTTATTTTTTTAGTGTAGCCGAATGCTCGTCAGTCAGGGAGGCAGTTGGTTAGGAAATGTTCAAAATTGAATCTGCAACATTTGAAGTGACTTCATGCGGTCTAAGAGCACCTTTATATTCTACCTAGCCTAATGCATTTATTCCTTAGAATCGCTTGTTTATTACTTACCTATATTTTGGGTGCTTACAGGGGTGCATGACAGTCAGATAACGGTAACGCAGTGTCTGGCTGACTATTCCTATCACCACAATGACTATCAACAGCTCTTCTAAGTTGAAGAAGAAGGTGCTTTTAGGTGTTAATTTGAACTATAACCTAAAAGGTTTTGTACAAGAAATACGTTTCAGCTGAACACATTTTAATAAAATGCAATAGTAGTAATACCTACTCAAACATTATGGTGCTGCTATAAAATTCCATTACAGCGTAGTTCTACAACCGTTGAAATAATATTTAAATAACTCAAGGCCTCAAAGCGAAGAGCACTGACTGGTGTTTGAGCAATTTCTAGTTTTACTTTAATTATCTGTTTTTTCAGCCTAAGACTTGAAGCAAGTTATTTAATGTGACTAGGTTTTTTCTTTTAACAGTTTGTTTTGCTATGCTAGGTTTTAGGCTATATCACGTGTAGCTTCAAATCTTCAGCCTAATGGTAATAATTATGGTAAACTAACATTTATTCATTTTTGTTAAGGCCCAATTTCACGAGACTCCGATAAGGTTTTTGGTAAAAGCCCTTATTTATTCATTTTTGACCATAGTGTATGTATGTATGGTCAGAAGAAAACATTTTTAAGGAACTTAACATTGAAAAATGTTTATTTTTAGTCGACCTTTGACGGCAAAATCTTCTTTGAGCTTCGCTCTTATAATGAAGTGCCTTTGTTAAATCTCCGTCTTGACTTTGTTAAAGATCGCTTACTTCGCACCTTATGAATAGCAAACTAACACTTCCTAAGCGGTGACGCTGGTGCTTGGAAATGTTTATTTTTTATTACACTCTTAGGCTAGCCACACTCAATTATATTGACAATATAATCAGCCTTAAAAAGTAAAAACTTCATGAAAACCAGTCAATACGCGGCATAACCTCCGAGAAATTTTGAACACATTACTATTTAAAAAATATTTTATATTTAACTAGTTTTCGCCCGCGCCTGACGCTATGATGATCCTGACAAGACAAATTATGTATTTGTTGTCATATAAGTTAAAACCATAGTAGTTTTCGATTAGCAGTTTTTGAGTATATAGCGAACCAACAAAGAACAGACGTGGCGGAAGAGCTTTTTTAAATATGTAAGGATGTTAAATTATCGTTTCTCGTACAATCGTAAAAGCATAAAAAAGGTATTATAAATTTTGGTTTCATATATTGTATTGAAATCAGATTCGCAACTCCATCTCTCGGAAGTCATTCTCAAATTGACAATGGGCCAAAACAATAGTGACGTACTATCCCTTCTCTGACAAGGGTCTAGTCCACCCATTAAAAGTTATATTAGTGGCAGATTTCAAATGGATTTTGTATAATATTCCAGACTAGTGAGTTGATCCGCTGAGTTTCGTTGACGTAACGTGGGCAGTTCCCATGGGACTGACAAAGAATTGGGATGGTTATGTAACGTGACTTAAGCGAAGTGTCAAACTTGTTCTGAATTTGATTTTCATATTATAACATTGCACCTATATCAGAGGTGTTACACATTTCTCCTGCTGCTGCTTGTTGCTGACCAAGATCAAAGTTTAAAACACCTTGATGTGATCTTGAAGGTTTATTTATTTTATACATACATAGAACCAGTCCTTTATTCCACGGGGGTATATACTTAATTCGCTTTCCCAACATTCATACATATCGTCATACATGCTCGCCGGTTTCGTGTTCTACGCTCTTGTCTTTTCTGAAGAATGCCACTTATCTGGTCTGTATAATATTATGTCTTCCACGGACGACCTTTTCTCTTTTATTTTATACATTACCTCTAAAGTTATATTAGTAGAAGCTATAAATGGATTAATAAATAATTCCGCGAATCGACTGACTATTCAGTCGTTAGTGTACCGCGGACAGATCCTGTGGGACTGGCATTGAACTGAGATATTTATATAAAGAGATTTCAAAAACATGTTTGACACACACGACTGAAACTAAGGTAGCTTATAAATAATAGAATTATTTATTTACGCCTATATTACCCAGAAGGATGTAGAAGAGATATTTTGTACCTCTGCCATACATATTTTTAAAATTAAATAATTAACGCTATGTCCGTGGGTAAATAGGTCATGTTTGTTAATACCAATAATTTCCAACTTACACTAATAACAAAGAATTTAACTTACACTCACATTGATTAATTTGTTGCACAAAAATTAACATTGACTTACTATTACGTCGACAAATCAAAAACATGTCGACAATGTCTAGCCGTTTCGAACCACGACATGTGCACAATTATTTTGACAGGAAGTGTACACTGTAAACATTCGAAGCGCACCGTTTGTGAAGTTTCCTTCCCAAACGAACTGTACACTGCAGTGCAAAAAATACCTTTCGTATGTTTATTGCGAATTTTATAAGTTTCCTCTGAAATGACGATGGGAAGTGGAAATGTATTTCTCTTATATTTTTTTGTGATACAGTAAAGTAGACCACTTTACTGTGTCACCCAAAAATATAATATATATGGTGATTTTAAAAAGTGAATTCAGGATTTTGTGCTTGCATATTAAATGGAATATACTTCGTGCTCTGGATACTGTCCAAGTTTTGCACACGAAATTTTATACGTTTAATTTAATATTTTAAATTGATTTCATTTTTATTAGTAAGAAAAACGTTTTAAATGTTTTTATTATAATAGCGTTACGCCATGCAAATAATATTGAGAAATCTTAGAATTAGTGTAATTTCATAAAAAAAAAATTACTGTAAAGTAAAAAATAAAGCCAGTCTAGTCAATTCAGTAATTGCAAATTAATGTATCAAATTCATTAACGTCGGCTTACGGCTCAGCTCAATTTAAAAGGAGTTAATTCAGTAACTGGCTATGAATACAGTTACTAAAACATTACTCATTTAATTACGTTACCGTCGCAGGCAAATAAAAACCACAGACAAAACTATTTAAAACTTTAAACTGTTCGCGAACAAAATGTAATATTCCGACTAAAATAAAACAAACGGCTTTGGTATAAAATTGACTTTCGCCTCAACCGCACCAGACGTCACTTGTCATAATTATTGTGACATTCAAAAGAAAACGCAGCAAATTTCTTTACACATATAAATTTGACATCACTCTATTCTAAAATCAACTTTAATTCAATAACCATTAAGTTTTCGCTGACTGCATGCTATAAATTAGCATACCAACTTCCTTTACTGCACTATTCAAGCAAAAACGAACTCTGCAACATGTAACATAAGGTTGAAAATAGTGTGAACGTTTAATTCGTTCAATTTTAAGTACAGTGCGCTTTTAATTTGTCATATAAAGCGTGATTCATATTAAAAAGTTGAACGGTTACTGTGAATGTATGGCTCATAATGCTTTGAGACATAATTTAAAATTATTTTAAGTCAAAGAATATTCAGCAAGTATTTAATTTACTGCTTTTCAACTATATATATATAATGCTTTTTACTTTATATACACCTGACATACCTACTTAAAATATGTATTTTACAATTTTATAAAAGCTACTGGCAGTGTACTGAATTTTTTGGTCTACTTTTGTTAGTAGTTAGCTAACTAATTTTGTTCACAATGTAATTAATGAGTAAGCTATATAACCATAAAAATTCTTACTGATATTATTAATGCAAAAATAACTATGTCTGTCTGTCTGTGAACCTTTACGACTAAACTACTGAACCGATCTTAATAAAAATTGGTATAGAGATAATTAGGCCCGAGGAAGGAGACATAAGCAATTTTTTCGATATACATACCACGTGTACTTGCAATTTATTTGTTATACTGCAATCTACGAGTAAATGACTATATTCTGCAAATAATTGATTGCACACGATAATTATGTCATTTCTAGTAAACGTCTTCTACAAAATAAAAGTACATTATAATAGAGCAGGTTTATAGCAAACATCGGAAGCAATTTCGGAGGCAAATAGCATCCGCTGCAGATCGCATTAGCGACTGCAAACATAAACAAACAGCCTGTATAGTGTGAGCGGTATCATTCTGTATGTTGCGGCAAAAAAAAAATATATATACAGTAGGATTAAGGTAGAGTGTTGGAAATAATTTATGAAAATAAAATATCATTTTTATTTCATTACATTTATCTCTTCTCAGGTGCTACTTACAGACTTCTCCTTCTATACTTATTCCTTATTTTATCCATTCTAGTCACACCACAAATCCACATCAACATTCGTATTTATATTACATGCAACTGTCATGCGTATAGTCCTAAGTGTTTGTCATAGAAAGTAGCAACGTTCACATCTGCAAATAGTTCATAGGATTTAATAAAATGTTCGTCATCATCATAAAGTTAAGAGCTCAGCTCTTGTCGGTGAAGCAACTTCCATTCTTCTCTTCTCTCTGCCATTGACTTGACCTCCTGATAAGACACTACACCGACTTTCTCCTACACTTGATATATGTAGCTTATCCTAGGGCGTCGTCTTACTCTTCTTCATCTATTTTTTCTTCTTAAATAGCTTTGAATGTATGTGTTGAATCGTGTATCTCCTTGTATTTTCTACTAGCTTTTGCCCGCAACTTAGTCCGCGTGGAATTTCTTACATTAAGTAGTGGCTGCTCCTGCGCCTGTAGTAATGTAATAGTTTAGCGTAATGTTAAATATCAAAACCAATTTAGCCGTTTAGAATATTAGCCGATACAAACAGACAAACAGACAAAAATTTTAAAAACTTTATTTTAGATGTAGGTATCGTGCAAATAACTATGTTTTTTAATTGGAAAAATAATGTTTTTTGACATTAAAAAGAGACACTTCATTTTTATTTATCTGTATTGATTGTTCTCAACAATTATTTTACTGTTTCCAACACTACTTTACTGGTTTTCTTTTCTGTCCAACTAATAGGAAAGGATGTTCGCGAAATATAAAATTATGTTTAATGAAGCAGTTCACGTACGGCAACTTTAATGCATAAATGTAATGTATATTGAATTTAAAGAGTCGTTTATACCCAAGTCGGATAACAAAACACAAAACCTTCAAAGAAACGCTTCCGCTTTAGCCTCGTTTATGTGTAAAGCCTCATCTAACCGTTGGTAGAGCATGCAGGTCTTACAAGAAACAGCTATATCCAACTTAATGGTTGCGTTCCGTTCGACGCTGCACTATCGTACGTTTCTTTACACGGTACATTTTGACTTTTTGTACCGCTTTGTGGACTTAATGAGATAGCGTAGTGAATTTAAATTCTTTTAAAATAAAATGTGAGTTAAATATTTTTAGCAAGAGTGTATTGATATTACTTGCAAATATTGTGTGGATAAGAATAAACTGCCTGGTCTAGTGGTAAGTGAATGCGACCTCTCACCGTGAGGTCTTGGGTTCAATTTTCGGGTCGAGCAAAAGTGTTATAGAGTTTTCAGGTTAGGTAAATGTAAATAGCGGATTTAGAATTGTGCCCGATGGATAGCTCACTCTGTATCACTTGGAACTTAAATATAGTAGGTGAAATGAGCAATATTTTTTTTTCGGGGTATAAAGAAATTTATTTTTTAAAAACTATTGGTTGATGTCAATCCTGAAACCTGAAATCATCCGACATCCACAAAACTTCTGATGAAAAAATCGAACCCATTTTTAAAACATTGAATTGTGCAAAATAAAGCAAAATAGTTAATTGATGTCTGTGTCAAAAGATATTTTTATTAATTTGCAATATAGGCACACTGTGGTGGACAATGCTCGATAATGCTCTTTTAAACGACATACTATAAAGTAAATTTGGTAAAATACGGATACTAAAAAATCACAATAACATGAATGAATATTGCTGTTTATTCATGTTTTTTAACATTCGATTTCATTATTTTGCTAAATGAATCCGTAGTGGTGTGGTGTGTGTAGTGAACGGGTGTGTATATGTGATAATTAGTAGATTCTGATGCTCGTGAAAATTATTTAATTCACAACAGTTTGCAAATTCATTGCCACATGTAAAGGCTACGAATGTATAATTAATTACCTACCTCATAAAAGCATTACCATTAACGGTGATGTTATATTCTCTTAAGCTCGTTTACAAGAACTTTGTCTTCTCCTTTTTGTATATAATAATAGCTAATACATGGCCCACTGCTGGGCTCGGGCCTATTCTCATGATGAAAAGGGTTAGGTCATAGTCTAGGCTGACCAAGTGCGGATAGGTAGATTTCTCACACCCTTGAGCACTTTTTTAGGACCTCTCAAATATGCAGGTTTCCTCATGGTGTTTGCCTTCACTGTTAGCAAGCGAAAATTTATATGATAAATACACACATAATAATATCTTCTAAAAATTAATCTTAACCTAAATTTATAGACAGAGTTGCGTGCCGAGGGTGCCTTCTTGTAATTATATTCAAATTTTATTCAACTTAAAATACTCCAAGCCCATCTGAGAGACATATTTTTATATAATAAATCTTTGAAAATATTTCCGATAACCAAATCCGTCTAACTTCGTGACATTTTTTTGATCTGGCATCAATATGAAGCGACAGCATTCGTCAGCGGTGGCACGAAATGTACGACACAACAAAAAGTATCACGATATACGAGTGGGTTAACGATCACTCTTTGGTGCCTGAGTTGCCAGCTTTTAGGTGATAATCTCCACTTTCAGTAAAAAAAAATAAAGGGTTTGGAGTTTATGATCATATATAATAATATTGTTACATAATTGTTGACTCGTTAATCTATTCTAAAGGCCAGATTGAATGGATATCTTAAATACTTTATTTCATTGGTAAGAACGTACAAGATAATAAAAAGACAATAATAGTTTTATGTATGGCCTTTACACGCTCACTTTTTATAAAAAATCCTTAGAGAAAATTTCTAAAGAAAAAATCCTTAAGCTTAGAAATTGTACAAAACAGCACATAAAAGTCGTTAATTACCGCTTTATTAGAGTTCTTGAACACATTTTCTCCAATTTAAACTTTTACAATTCTTAGAAACCACGTACAAACCTAAATCTGAAAACACATTTAAAAGAAATTACCACTTTCTAAAGACAAAAAATGTAGGCCAGCTTTTCTATACTTGAAAAATGCTGCTATTAATCTCTTAAAACTCTCCATGGCCCATTAAAAGAAAACGTTAGATTTTTTTACCTAAATGTGTAACCTAGATTTTTTCGTCTGGCAACCCCGGCGACTTGACTCAGCGGATTCATGATTTGTGCTCCCACTGTATGTGATATTGATTCGAGATGAGACGACAACACCATCTGCGGAGATGTACGCTTTTATAGAATGAGGTTTTACTTATTTTGTCTGAGCCTGGCTTATTGAAATGTTAGTGCGACCTCGTGTTATTAACTCTTCGGTGGCATGACTGAATCATGTTTGAATATACATTATTGATAAACGTTTTGACATTTACATTACATTTTACAAAGATATTTTTTACATGCAAGCAAACATTTCACCATTTTGTTGTAAGTACGTACTTAGTTTACTATGTGGCATTGTGTTAGTAAAAACATATAACTTAGCGCAACGTTATTGAAAGAAGGGTTAGTTCAGTAAATAACATTCATGAATTATATCCGTTCATAAATTGAGGATTATCGAATCGTAAGAGTAAGTCTTAGGTTATATACAATTACATAATAGATAATAAAATATGTCTTTAAGACTGCTTCAACGTTTGACCGCCTATCGCGTTTCATCCGCGCGTTGAACGCACTTCTTCTTATGCTGGGTACACACCTGGCAAATTAAGATCAACGAAAGTGATAATTGATTCCTGTTTGAAGTATTTCCGACGGCTAAGCGTACGCCATCGGTCGTTCTTTGACGTACAGTAGCAATCCTAATCGTGGCGGTTACATCAAAGGATTCGTTAGCGTTTGCCAAGACGTCCAAAATAGGATCAACAAATCCGTTCGTTGGCCTACATTCATGCGGTGTGCACTCACCACTATAAGAACAATCGCGCCACAATCGCGCCATCAGCAAGGAAACAATAAAAACTAAAAAGCCTCAAAGATTATTCCAAAAGTTTTACTTCTCCTAACAAAACAAACATCAAAGTTCAGTTCTCAGTAAACAGCACATAACACAAAGCCGAACGGTAAGCGTACGAAGATAGATCGTTGAAAAAAGGTGCAAAAACATCGAACGGTCAAGGGGTGGCTGCGGGCGAGGGTTGTACCCAACGACCAGTCAGAGTAAAGGTGTGGCCATACTTGTGACGGAATTAAATCTCGATCTGTTTCTAGAACATACAAGATGACTAAAATGTGTAAAAATAATCGATGGTTTACTATTATCAATATAATAACATTTTTAATTTCCTATGTCTGCACATTGAAGGTATTTGAGAATTTATAACAGCAATAGAAGCCAAAATATTATTTCTGTCTGTCTGTCTGTCTGTCTGTCTGTATGTTTTTCTGTCTGTCTGCCCGCCTGTCTGTCTACTAATACATGGAATCGGACGGAGTTTCATATTTGTGTAGCTGGAGGATTAACTTAAAAACTGGTATAAGTTGTATCTTTGTATTTTATCCCTAAGGGGGTAAATTCATATGGAACATTCTTCAATTTTAAAAAATCTTGTATGTTTCTGTACATAGGTTAGTTATATGACTTAAATAAACAGTAAGATAGATTTTTGGAAATTCCATTCCCCAAGGGCTAAATAAATTTGGCGTTAACAGTTTATAAAGTGCCTCAATTTTGTAGGAGATTGCATGGAAGGGTCTTGACTTCCATGCGAACGGAACATGTGCAATAAAATAAGTAACAAAATAGCGATATTATATTATTATTGTAAATGTAACAAATGATCGTATTTACAAATTTGCTGGTAAACAGTCGCTGTTTTAATGATCTCCTGTATATTTTAAAAAGGTAAATAGACAGGTGTCATATGTTTTGACTTTTGACATGTGCAAAATTATTAAACAAAGCTCTTATGCCTATCTCTCTTTTAACAAAATCCTTACATGTACCGAACGAGGTTGCTGAAATTGACCGTATCAAGAGAGTGAACAAATGTTAGCATATCCGGCACACACAATGTGACCACGGTTTTATCTTCACAAGCAACCCTTGCACTGACGATGATAAATGAAGTGTTGAATCAGCTGCCAAGCTGTTGTCAAATCACTCATTGACGGACGAATCAAACCTTTTTAGTTCTAAAGTCGGTTTGTGAATAGTTTTATGTGGTTCAAACGATTGCTTCTTTTACCCAGCACCATAAAATAATATCCAACAATTTTTGGTTTTTGACTGTGTGTGACAGTGTATGTTTATTACTACTTCACGTTGGAACGGTAGAAATGATTTTGATGAAATTTGCTGCAAAGATAGCTTATTGCCTGGATTAGCATATAAGCTAGCTTTTTTAATGGAATAATAAGGCGGAGTCAGCCATACTGTCAGTCAGTGAGACTGTGGTTTAATTTTCACAAGCAACCCTTGCACAGATGATGATAAATGGAGCATCGAATCAGCTTCCGAGCTGTTGTCAAATGGGATATTTTATATTGCATATCAAATAAATAATCGCCTATCAATACATACTCATCATTTATATTCTTTTTTACATCAAATAACTTACTTCACTACAGATAAACTAAATGTTTAACAAAACTCAAACTGCAGATAATTCGAAATTACACATCAATATGACATTCCTTTTTTCCTCATAATGCAATACAGTTAAATTTATTTTTGTACAAAAATACTACATGCATAGCAAAAATACTGACTGCACATCAAATTTACCATATTTCATAGCAAAATAACTATCCCAGTCGCATATTAACCAGTAAGTACAACAAAATCTGTTCATCATATTTGTCTTAATTTTCAAGAAGGCATGCTCGGCAAATTTAATGATTATTATAACAAAAAAATCCTTTTACATTGCATTATTTCTAAAAGCAGAACAACTTAACTGAAAAACTTCGCGCGTTTTTTCGTCACTGGAGTAAATAATATAAAAATAAAAGCTATAGTTATGGCATAGGTCAATTATGGGTAAAGTAGTAGGTTAGGTTAGCGAGCGTGCTGCGGCAGCGGTCGGCGAGTGCTAGAATCAATCTGCGTGATACTCCGACCCCTTTTTGAATCCACCCACTAAATAAAATAATATTATACTACCTACCAATTTCTTTTATCATAGATCGTAACAGACTGCAGAACCTAAAATGTGCCTATTGGGCAAAAAAGGAAGCGTGGACGCCCCGCGAAAGCAAGACTCGCTTTAATAATTCAATAAATTACAATTTTGTATCTAATTTTATATTTTTTTTGCTGATCTCATTATGTGATAATTAATAAATAATAAGATGACTGTGACTAATAAAATGTTGTTTGATTTAGAAAAACTGCTGTAAATATTATAAAAATAGAAGTTATATTTAAAAGAAAGAGTTAACATGTATAATGTGCATTAAGATTATTAGCTGTGCATTGATAAAAAAGATTTTTCTTTAGGAAAAATTGCTGTGCGCTGTGAAAATAAATTGTAGTGTGTTTAGTGATATTTTGAGTTGAATATTTTGTTGTGCAATCAGTAATTTTGATGGGAATTCGGTATTTAATTGCATAGAAAAAGGATATTTTATGATTTGCGTTTAAATACTACCCTTGTCAAATTACTCATTGACGGACAATCGGACTTTTTAGTTTAAAAGTCGGTTTCGTAAATGATTTAAGTGCTGTCTTTATTTGATCGCTGTGGTTCGGTCGGTTGCTTATTTCATCCATCCATCGTTTTGCTGTATGTAACTGAAACAACTTTACAACTACGGAAGATCCATCTCAGATAAGATACATTCACATTTTCGGAACGAGCTCAAAATCATACAGATTTTCTGTGACATACAAAATTCATCGTCATTATCAAATACATGTACTAATTTATATATAACCTTAAATCACATACATACTAAATAATAATCCATAATAAAGTATTCTAAAACAGGCAATTGATAAACGAGCGAATATTAAATCAAATGCACACAAATAAACCAGCTAATTAATTTAACAACCAAACAAATATTTGGCACGCACACAAATGCATTGTATTATTAGTGCTGTTTATGATTAAGCTCTAAAATTACAATAATCATTGTTAAGTATTCAAACTGGATGGATATAATAGAATATAAAATATATTATTAGTATTTTGAACTTTTTGATAATAATGCGTTCATTTGTATTTGTCACACATTATAAATTATAAATTTAACGTGATGCGGTAAATTGTTGATAAACAATAATTTTATTGCATCCGTAACGATAGCAGCATATAATTGTTAGGGATAAATGAATATATCAGAATATATTGACTGTCTCGTTAGTCTAATGATTCGTATGTGCCTCTCACTGTGAGGTCTCGGGTTCAATTCCCAAGTGGGGCAAAGTGTTATTTATGAACTTTCCGTGAGGTAATTAACAATAGCAGCACGGAGGTGTAATTGTACTTGGTGAATGGCGATAGGCTCACCCCCTATCCCATGTGAACCTAAACATAACAGGTGAAAAGTAGATGTTGCACACCTCTGAATCAACGTTCAGGATAATATAGGCGGGATGATATGTTTATGTATGTATAACTATAATATCCAAAAATGTTTTTTACTAAGAACGTATATATTATTATATCCATATCAAAATCATAACATTAAGAAAAAATAGCTTTCACAAACCTATCTCCTTTCAATTTCCCATCACAAGTAAATAGGCACGAAAAGTATAAAAAACACAATCCACCATTACTTCTAATTTGGCATTTTCAAATGCAATGCGTAAAGTCCATTCCGTGGAAGCACCTGAGGTACACACGGCTACCGATCAACCTATACATTTCCATTATAAGCTGGACTCGCATTGCACGGCAAGTCTATACAATGCGAGACCATCTAATATTGGCAATGTGTATAGGCTGATGTGTAGCCAACTGTACAAAAGGAAAATAAGAGGCAGGAGGGCTCCGGTAAGTCACGTTATTAGTGATGCATTAACTTAACGTTGGGGGAAAGGGGGATTTGGGTAATGAGCTATCAATGACGTCATAATGATGAGAAAATGGCCGCCGTGGGGCATAGGCTCTTTGATTGGACGGGTTTTATGGGGTATGACGTAAGAAAGGTTTTAGAGGATGTAACTTAATAGATTATTGATGGGTTTTGTAGGCTTTAGATATCTAATTTATATGAAAATTTTAAATATTTCAGTTTTACCTTAGGTTTGAAGTAATTTCAATATATTATCAATTATTTTGGCAAGTAGTCTATAAAATTCGAAACGAGAACTCAATAATTAAAATTTAGACTTGACTGCGATGCGTCTTTCTCCTTGCCTTGGTTAAATTATTATTCAAATAGTAATCAATCAATTAATTACAATTACACATGCTAAAGATAATCTGATGATTGTTCATAACATAAAATATTTAGAAAATTTACCAGTTGTAAATATAAAATGTTTCTGATTCACAACTCTCTCTTTTCTCTCTTTTTAACAACATTAGAGACTAATTAGACCACTCACTTCAGCAACGTTTATAAACCGGACCGTTTTAATCGAAGAATCGTGTAACATTCTATATTTAATACAGTACTTTGATTAATCTGTTCAGCATAATTTGTCTTTGTGAACGTCGCTTCGTAGTTTTTGCTCTCCACTTACAGCTTCAGAATTTAAAACTTGTGTAAGATTTTCTAATAAAAATCTGAAATACCGTCAAAGCCAATTTGTTTCATAGAAAAAAGATATTTTATTAACATCAGGTTTATTTACTTAGTGATTCTGCCTGCATACAGAATACAAATTATTAGAGATAACTCATTAACAAAACGATTACAAAATGGTTAGGATAAGCAATCTGCTGCCGGAGTTTTAAAATGGTTTATTGCTACTGAGCTCGCCGAATAAAATGATCTACTATAGATTTTTCTTATTATTATATATATTATAACCAAAAAATATTTTTAATGTATTGACTAATATAAGTTTCATCACAAAAAAAGGAAAACTAGTTTTCAGGTCACTACTCTCCGTGTTACTAGCAAATGAGTTGCACATCCCAATAGCTTTCTGGATCACTGCATTGCAGACTCGTCTTTGTTACTTTGTTGATTTGTTCTTGTTGACATGAAAAAATCATTATTATTAATAAAGTCACGTTTTCTCTATACGTATAAAGTGAACGAATGTATAGTCCATCTTTTGGTAAGTGGAAACATCAACAAGTCATAAAAATACATTGTAAATACATAGCTTCTTCTGAAGACAACAGTGCTAAGCCTTATGTGCTAGTGATTTCAGGACCTGATCTCATCACCAAACCGGAACAAATACACAGTAGTGCAATCACTATTTGGCGGCATATTATAATAATAATAATAATAATAAAATATTTTTTATTTCAGGCATCAGGGCCCATACATAAATACCTTATAACTAACATACATATTTGTATTTCATAACTAAGAGACTATTTTACACTTTTAATCGGCGAAGTGTTGCGCAATTGCGAGGTGTCGTGTAACCTTCCACGAAAGCGGCGATACGCGACTCCCTCCGGCCAGAATTCCTCTTGAAGAAACGTCTCCAGATGGTGTGTAGGGACGCGCACCACAAACGATTTGAAATTTGTGTTGTGGCGCGGTTCTAGCAGAACGACCCTCAATGTCCACTTCGTCTTGCCCCGGATGTACTCTACGAGGTCTTCACACTTCGTAGAGTGATGTAACCGGGACACGTATAGCAGCGTCGAGGGCACTTCAGGACGCAATGTATTAGGTCCGGACAGCGCGGTACCGCGCTTATTGCTGCAAGTGGGCTTCCTTCGTCTTCGTTCGACTTTTATGAAGCCTTCCTTGTCTGTCTGCCCTTTTGAAGGGCCCGAGGGCACACATTTTTGTGCTTGCTGTTTTTGTTTTGGCTGTTGCTGGGCAGGAGGCATTTCTACAACAGCTGCGTACTCACGGCGTTTTGATGACGCTGTGTTTACATTTGACGTCATCATGACGGCGGCGGAGCCGGTGCGGGCGGGGTGAGCGCGTGCATCGCTTGCAATTGCTGGAAACGTCGGCGAACGCAATAACGCTGACTCGACGATGTTCGACTGCGATGCGTTGTCAGCACATACGCTTGGACGCGTGTTCAACACATGCACATGTGCACATGTGGGGCAGTCCTAACATCATCCGGAAACAATTATTTTACAAGTTAGTGCTAAAGCTCCCTCGAAATTATGGCTAAAACCATGAAGTGTAATTAAAATCAATGAAAACCATTCAAAGTTTGTGTATAGTTACTCTCAAACATACATATCACACCATAAAATCTACAACCGCCGTCCCAAAACTAGCGTTATCTAGTTTCCTTTACCCTACATTCTTTGAAATCGCTCCATACATCCATATCACGAGCGAATACGACGAAAACCAGAGTACCCCGTAACGCCCATTACACTGCCATAAAACTAAACATAACCGTTCCCGATAAAGTTAAATAAGCGTTGACAATTTCGGCTACAGTCCCGGACTCCGGGACGCTACAACTATTCCCGGGACGAATCATAACAACTTACAATATTGCATTTTGCACTCCGGAACAAGTTTCCCGGGAAATTTCGCTACACAGTTCGAATAGAATTTTGTACTGTTTTGGTATTTTCCGATCAGAACAAAAAGTTGGATCGTCACGCGTTCCCTGGGGAAGGGGGTAGATTTAAAATATTCCGTTTCATGTTCGATTCTTTGTTATGTATAAGAGCGTTATGTTTATTTGATTAAGATTAAATTAGGGCTAGTTTCACTGACCCGAGGTCAACGCTAGCCTGGATTTTCGATAATATATCTGTCCCATTATAACATTAGATCAATAACCTTGTTCAACGTTCAATACAGGTGGTGAAATTATCACTTAGTGAGGTGAGAATGAGGTTTTTACGGTTAAGTTACTAAAATTGTATTGTTGCTAATGACATCGAGCAGCGCAAGTCATGAGTGATACTTAAAGGTACTTGACTACAAATTTGTTAGTCTACCATAGTATCTTGGTCGTGGCGTAAAAAATACTTATGAATGCCTTATAAATTCAATATTGATATCGTACAGCAGTCGTTCCGACTAGTCTAAAACTGACTAACCCAAGGGCCCAACCCTAACCCGCTCCATTTATAAATCAAAAGATTTTATTTACATAGCGCCTCATGAATTTATATTCAAACGAAACGCTCAGACCCAGAGATTCGAAAGTATTATAATATTCAATTTGCTCGATAAATATAATTTCATTTCGATAATTTACAATGCTATTTCAATTTTGTGTTTATTTTAGAATGTTGAAATAATTCAACCGATTGCATGCAAATTAATTATAAATTATGGTGATTATTTATGATGAGCAAGATTTCTGTTTTGCATTTTTGAGAGCAAATTTCGAAGAGGGTTATAATAGAATCATACGTATTTTTGGCCAAATAATAGGTATTTTTTGAAGATAAATGACCCTTCTTTGCGTTTGTAGCTGATTTTGTATTGAATTTATCAAAATAATGTTGTAAACCCGATTTCGATCACTTTTAGTAATAAGATTGTGCTGAAAATTAATTCATAATTCATGTTTTACTCTCATTACACTATCGAGTACTTGACTTCGCCTACTTTGTTATCTCTGCACCACCTAAAGGTAGACTGTTAGAAAATGCTTCCGTATAGACCCATTTTTAACGTAGTCGGGTTAATTTTTTAATAATTCTAGTTTTTTGTTAATATTTTGCAAGAATAATTAAAAGCTACAAATAAAAAATGGAAGTAAAACACATTGTTTTAGTAAAGATTATATATTAAATATATTTACTATTTTCAGAATCTATCCTAGTAATATTATAAACGTAAAAGTTTGTGAAGACATTAAAATTTTTGCTACTCCATCATGCAAAACTGCCAAATCGATTTTGATACAATTTACACTCATGTAGCTTGTACTGTAGATTACCGCAATAATTTAAGGTTACTTTTTATCAACGTACCACGCGGACAGAACGTGCGTGATAGTAATATAACGCTAATATCCCTTATTCTGTTTCTTTCTATATTTTATGCTTCTTTCCCGCTCATTAAAACATTTAGCTGTAAGTCTGTCTTTCACTTAGTTTCAATTTGATGTAATCGCCGCTGCAGCTCAGCCCCATCAGATTACAGCGTCAACATACACGCGTTGCAAGGATTTGCTCCCCTTAATGTAGGGTGACCATGTTGTGGCCAGAATTAGTTGCTATTCAATCAGATTAATGTAAAAATATGTTCTATTGTATATAATATTTTAAATCAATATCCTAACTGTAATAGTTATTTAAGCAACCCACAACCATTTTTGGAAAAAATATAAATTTTCTGTTATTCGCTATGACAGGCAATTAAATAATCTCATTTTAAAGATAGATTTATATCCTCGAAAGTTAAACGATAATATTTGTGACATTTCTATACAATACTAAAGATCGTCTGGAATATTGCCTAAGATTAATGATGCGCCAGACGGGTAGATATAATAATAATATATACTAATGAGTTCACAGATATTTTTTTTATGATGTTCGGTAAATTATGGTTAATTTCAACTGAAATTACTGGCACTCCTGTATATCACCAAATTCATCAGATGTAGACCAATTCACAATCTGCTATAATTAATTGTAGATGGGCTGCAGTTTCCCCTTACCATCAGGTGGACAACAAACCCGTTAGCTTTTTACATTGCCTAAAAAATCTTATTAATAGAATCCTTCTATGTTCAATGTTCATATTACATTTTACGTTGTCAACACTTTATTTCGCGTATATTGTAGTAAAAAAATAACGTCAACATAAATAAAACAGGATTGAAAATATTCTGTACATAGCCTTTTTAGCACCTGTCACTTAGATGGGCGATATAAAGAGGTAAATAGCCCGTGAGTCATGTTTTATTATAATGCTGTCGTAACATGAAAGACATAGTAAAATACTGTTAAGGTAGCTTATTACGACGGTATTACATTCGTTGTATAAAAAAGCAAGTGTTTGTATACCAAATACTTGTTTTCTTTACCTTTCAGTACTTAAAGATTTTACTTTGGCACTAAACTGGAACAAAACTAAGTCTTTTTGAGTAATTTATCAGTGATCCACATATCGGCAGCCAATTCAGTGTGTTATACCCAATGGTAAGTGGCAACGTCAGCCTAAAATATCAGAAAGCCACAAAAGTGGATTGTAGATGTATAATTAATAACTGAGGGCTGCGGTATATGCTTTACATAACACATACACATAGCTTTATAATTTCCCAAATAAAAAAACGATAAAGGAAACGAAAGAAATACTTAGCTAATATTCAACGTCTCGCCTCATCTGTGTATAACTTGATAAATAGAGTAAACGGCCTTAAGGTGTCTATATTTAAATAATTATCCCCGTACTCCGAAACGTTGAGAAGCAGTACCTTCCAGCATCAGCTCAGCAACATGAAATGTTTACTGCTAGATGCAAATATCCGAGTAGCTTAAGGTAATATACGAAAAACAATGTATAAGCTTTTTAAAATTTGAGGGTTGCCCTCGATTTCTTAAGGATCCCATTCAACAACAGAAAATTAAATATTATTATGAATTATGCCGTATTCGAGAGATCAATAATTTCAAAAAAATAAATATGTTTTCCTATGACTTTGACTTTGATATACTTTTTCAGCCAAAAATAGTTCTCAAATCGGTTCTGGTATCTTTAAGTTATCGGGCAACAAACATAAATAAAAACATAGAAAAAAAACATACCGGGCGAACTGAGAACCTCCTTTTTGGGAAGTCGGTTAAAAAAGTGCTGGCGCCTTCGGCATAATTTACAAAACCTCTACCACCATAATAATTTACTAATTTCAAAACTCTACTCTAGTTTATAATAATGGGCGTACAAACCGGGCAGCATAACTAGCTCGTATTCAGCAACATTATCCTAAAACTCGAATTCGTGGTCACACTAAAAAGCAGGGATTAACCGTAAGCGGGTGCGAGTCGCTAAATTGTTGCCTAGTGTGCGCGGTACTTTATGTACAGTGTACCCACTGCGCCGCGAAAATACACTGCTCCTAGCGATTAAGGTCTAAAGTGTTTTATGGGACCTAGGGATTAGATTAAGACCTCATAGCCTGAGCTATTATGGTAGGATTAAAAGACGCATCTGTCCAAATGATTAAGTGATAGTTGGTAATGTCAAAATAGGTATAATTATTTACCAAGTATTTACATTTATAAATTGGAATAAAATGGCTAGAGTGATTATAGTGGGATATGTATTTTTTATAATCTTTATTATACTATATTATAAGACGTTATTTATTTTTACTTACTAGATAGGTTAACTAAAACTTATAGTCAAAAAACCTGGGTGGCATCTGCGAAACGAGGTCTGTTATACAATAAAGTTTTTTTTTGATCCAAGCAAAACAGTTAAACAAAGTTAAACTGTCTAGTCGGTAAGTAAAAATAAATGAAGTATAATAATATAGTAGAATAAAGATTTATACAAATAAATACCTAACATTATTGTTTCAGTCGTCAGGCCCACCGAATGGCAGGTTATCTAACGACCTAAGGCTTCCCTTAAAATTTGACAAGTGGCTCATGCCGGGTTGTAAATCCGACACCACTTGTCGCGCGCGTCTGCTCACGCGCTTCTCCAAACCAAACGTACCGGACTACCTAATAAAAGGTAGTCTTTCCTATTTGACTTGGAGATAGGAGGTCAATACCGGGATGTGCAAATAAAAGACTTAAATCTGTTATAGAAACAATACGAGTGCTTGCCAAGTAAGATTTCCGGGTTCCACCGCGCACGGTCCTCAATCACCGATCAATTCTTCTCACTGGAGTCCTAACCTAACTTCCCCTGAAGACTGATATTGCCACAAACTGAGTGACAGACTTTCCCTAAACAATTTCCTATGCACTTTGATGGAGACTTTGCGGTGAGTAGAGAGATGTTCCCGGCGCGACGACTTGAAGAGACTGGTAATGAGTGCTATCATGCGGGTCCCTTTTGTAATCTTTTCTCAAAAGTGGGCGGGGCCCGCCAACTGCGCTCCCGCTTGCAACTATCTGCTCACCGCATGTCAATTTTGTTTCGCAGACGTGTTATTTTTCACTATGGAAAACACTCGTACTTGGCTTTAATTCTTAATTCGTAAATATTAGGTACAAGTATTATACATCGTTATAAAGGTCTTACAATTATCTATCCACTGATATATATTTCTTTAACATACAAGTTACACTTTCGTCATAATCAATCAATATGTCTGTATATTTTACAATTTCTCAAAGTTTATATAACGTTTTCATCAATATCTCAGAACTTATAAATGCTATATTAAAACTATTTATGTTCTCTGATGGGGTTTGTTACAAGCTATCTTGTGATATAATTCAAATTATTATCTAACAGTTAATTGCAAAGTTATTAACAGAAATAAACTAAACCCATAAAACAAAAGTACAAAAATGTCAATATTTCCTATGTTTCGCTATATTATCATGTCCTATATTGTTATAACGATCCATTTAGACAAAATACAATCTATTCATATGTTTTTATCATGATCTAATACACATTATTAGCAAAAACAGCAAAATTATTCTTAGATGGTTCACAAAATATTCAAATATAACAATAATTTTACAAAACTATATATTTTCCAACAAAAGTAACTCTTATCTACAAGGTAAATATCAAACTCTTAACAAAATATTTAAAATAGGTCACAAAATAATCAAAAAACCTAACTTGGTTTACTAAAAATAAATACAAAATCGTCAAAAGGACCCGTCACGGTAAAGATTGAGTTTACCTTATGACTACGCTCCTTCGTGGGTGGTCTAAATCGAGGGCGTGTCCAAGGCTCAGTAGCGACATCTACAACTTTTTTACATGTTTTAGGTATCATGCACACAAGACACTGTTACGATTCAGTACAAATTGTTCCTAGCAATATACAAACAATGCAAATATCAACAAAATAACAATTATAAACATAATTTCTATACTTTCTATGTTTAATCTGTCCAATTTAATACAAATGCTTAGTATTCTACAAGTTTAATCGACATCTATATTCAAATTAGCTTAATCTATCTAGTAGAGTTATCAAACGCCCACACAAATAATCATCGCAACACACGTATTGACAATTTTCGACTTTTCAGACTAATTTAAATATAGGAAATACAAACTATTGTCTATTAAATTGTCTTTTCAATAATAATTCGAGTCACTCACACTAATGTTCGATTTGCATCGCCAATAATTATCTCACGATATCTCCAAATGATATTAAAGTTAGACTCCAAAGCAAGTCTGAGAAAGTTTCAACGAACCCATTTAGGTATTACATAATTTATTAAAACGTCGTACGCTTGTTCAACTTCTTATCTCGAAATTGAATAGAATTCCCACAATTTATCCTCTTCACAAGTAATACCTAGAATTAATTATGTTAAGATATTTGCTGCTACCCACGGGTTTATCCGCGTTAAACGTTACTGCCTAACTCCCGTAACATCTACCGTAATAATAAATACGTTAAAACCTTTCTTAAAGTATACGCTATTAAGGAAAAAAAGAATAACCCCAATTTGACCTCTAATTCCTGGGATTAGAACGCTCAAACAAACAGACTCTACAGCTTTTTAAGTTACCTTACATAAATAAATGGTATCTTCAAAGAAAACGTTATTCTTCTCTTTATACTATAACATCACTGCCTTAAGTGTATATAAAAAGATCTCTTAACATCGTTTTTGTATCAAAAAGTGTTTTTACAGCATCCATAGAGGGCCTTATTGCAGTATACTACAGATTTTAACATAAAGATTATCTGCAAAAATCACAATTCAGAATTTTAATAACCACTCTTGAAAACTCAATTCTATGTAGTGTTAATAAGGTTGAAATTGGTGTGTAAGGCTTGGCTTGAAATAGGGCTTGACGGTTGGATGTCCCCCCGGGATATTACGTGCGGTAATATGAGACGCCGGTGAACACAAGTTGATTTCAGTTTCGCGTTAACTTTACCTACAGGCTTAGAGCTTGATTATGTTGATTTTACAAATCTATCTCTGCTGTTAGGTAAATTTCAGATGTTCCAGGGTATTTTTGGTAAGGGTAAAATAGAGGGTATTCCAATTGTATGTGGAAGTGATAAAAACTCCAATCCACATGAAATAAAGTTCGATAAATACACCCCGTGATAAAGTCTGAGTGTTACCTATATATACAGTTATAAAAAAAACTGTAGTAAATTTAATAAACCAATTACACAGTTCCTTAAATAGGACAACTAAATACCTATACATAAATAGTGTATGTAACCGACGACGTTCCCAGCCCACCTTAAATTGGAAGATTCGAGATCAAACATACAAATTGGTACGGAAAATAAAGCATATAGGCTTATAGGCAGAAAATTGGTTTTCTCGAGTCACAACCTTTGTGGGATGTTTAGAGAAAAAATCAAATCTGCCCATCCTTTGTTTTGTATAAAAATACGCTTAAAATGTGACCGCACATTAATAGTTTTTGTTGACCGTTTGAATTGGAATATTCATTTTATTTTGTTGTAATTGTTTAGGCTTTTGCTTTTTTTATTATTTTGTTGGGATAACCTAGCATTGAATTTAAGTTTTTATTCTACTAAAAATAAAAACATGTGAGTTTACATTCCAAAAACCTAGACAATAGGGAATTTGACACCACCAGTAAATTGACACTCGCTTCAATTCTGTCAAAAACAATGACTTGCATATACTTTGTACGGCGATCGCAAACTTTGATTTCAAAGCATGCTGTACTTATCTTCGAAATGCAAATAAAAATCGTATTTAAATTATAATAAAAAATATATCTTTAAGTATACCTTTCATGAGGCTGACGTAAATTATTTATTCGTATAATAAAACTATCGTATCAACTAACCTCAAGTAAAGTCAAGTTGGGTAACTTTAAACGATTTTCACATTTTTTATACATTACTGTGCGATTCAATAGCTTTAAAATTCGATTTTACATAAGAAAAAAGTACCGGCTTGATATGAAGAAAACTCACCGTAGAATTCCACTGCCAGGAGCTGGTCCCGGGACGTAATAACAGTTCTGGTGCTTCACTGTCACTTGTATGATGGAAAAAAGGCACAGTTTTCACAATTTGAGCAATAGTTTTAAGGTTTTTGATTTATTTTCTTGGTGGACGTTGCGCGGGCGCGTCCGAGAGCGTCGCGCGAAGAACAGTGGCGCTCTCGCCATTTTGACGGCGATTTGCGTAAACTTCTCGACCAGGACATAGTCAGAAGCTAGGCTCGTTTGGCGGGAATTTGGTTCGTTTTCAAATCAAGCCTTGTAAATGTATATAAACCCAACATTTCCCCCCACCGAAATCCGATAGGATTTCCCAGTTACGATACCAGGACAAATGGAAATTGAGTTAGTTGAATGTTGAGTTATGTAGTTGAATCTAGTTGAAAAATTATTATCTATAAATGTGAGCAAGTTAGTGGACTGTAAGTATTATATGATTAAAACAAGATAAATAAATGTAAAGTTATATAAATAAATAGACTATTTACATATGACTCTAAATGTTTTTGAATAAGTACTATTCTGAGTCCCGATCCAAGGGGAGCGGACTTACTTTTGATACAGGACGAGTGAACTCGTGGTTATTCGCAGTTCGTACACTTATGACTCGTACCACACCGTCCGGACCATTGTGCAATTTTGAAATACGCCCTAAAACCCATTGTAAAGTAGGTGCATCTGAATTTAGGAGCACAAGATCACCAACTTCAAGGTTACGACAGTTGGCAAACCACTTATGACGTTGTTGCAAAGTGTGCAAGTAATCTTGCTTCCAAAGTTTCCAAAATTGTTGTGACATTTGTTGGACGGCCTGCCATCGGTTCAGTCTAGCACTGGAAATATCTGTTAAATTATATTCAGGTACTGATAAAAGTTCCCTACCTATGAGGAAGTGTGATGGAGTTAGAACCTCAAACTCGTTAGGATTGCTGGATAAAGCACAGAGGGGCCTTGAATTAAGAACAGCTTCAACACGAGAAAAAAGTGTACCGAGTTCCTCAAAAGACAAAGATCTTGTACCAGTGGAACGTTTTAGGTGTAGTTTCGCAGACTTTATAACAGCCTCATAGATTCCACCGAAGTTACTGCCGGCTGGTGGATTATGTCTCCATTTCACACCACGTAAAATCAGGCCGCCGGACAGACTATCAGCCTCACTGTTTAGGAAGTCTGTAACTTCCTTCAGCTGTTTACCAGCTGAGACAAAATTAGTGCCATTGTCAGACACAATAGAATTGCATAGACCTCTTCTTGCGGTAAAACGGTCGAAACATGCGAGAAAACACTCTGTACTTAGAGAAGACAAGACTTCTAAATGTACAGCTCGTGTGGCACAACACACGAAGACGCACAAATATGATTTGGATACGTGAGCATTTCTACGAGTTGACTCTTTTGTAAGAAAAGGTCCACCCATGTCTACACCAACAGTGTGAAAAACGTGCACATCTTGAGAGCGAAACTTAGGCAGCTCATCCATTATAGGTTGTCGATTTGTAGGAGACGCCCTAAAGCAAGAAATACATTTTATTGTACGTGAACGGATTGCACTGCGCGCTGAAATTATCCAATATTTTTGATTGATTAAGCTTTGAAGAGTGCGTGGACCTACATGTAAGTTGAGCTTATGGAAGTGGTCAATCAAAATATTAGTGAAGTTAGATTTCTTTGGCAGAAGCAACGGATGTTTTTTATTGTAGGTTAAATCCGATTGAGAAAGTCGACCCCCCACCCTGAGGAAATAGTGGGAGTCTATGAAAGGGTTGAGTTTTCTCAAAGATTGACTGCAGCTACCATCCTTTGTTAACGCTACTATGTCGGTTGAAAAGTGATGTTTTTGAACAGATTGTGCAGCCATGAGTTCAAGACGGGGAATGGTGACAGTTTTTAACGGCGTGACCTTAGATTTAGCGATGATTAAACTGACTTTTATCTCACCATCCGCGTTTTTAGATCGAAGATAAACAACCGCAGCATAGCCAAGAGTTGAGGCGTCACAGAAACCTAGAATCTGACAGTAGGTATGGCGCACTACCTTGACATGCCGGTCATGTTTTATATTTGACAAGATTGGAAGTTCATTGACATATGCCCTCCACTGCGCTTCCAGGTCCGCTGGCAAGGGTTGATCCCAGTCCAGCTGACGTGGCCAAAGCTCTTGCATGAAGCATTTTGCAAAAAAGATACACGGAGCCACAAAACCGAGCGGATCAAATTGTCTACCTATTTGGACCGTTCGTTTTGAGTTCACGGAATTAGATGGACCTGGTAGCACTAAAGAGTTGAGTGACATATTGTTTGAAGACTTACCAGAAGCGTCAAATACAACACGGTGAGACGTGGTAGTGCTTGTTGGTTTGATAATACAGAAATGCGGGATGATATATTTCGAATCCACGTTCTGGACATCACCAAGAAAAGTCATATGATCCAGGTCTTCGTACTCACGCATGAATTTATGATATTGCATTTTTAGCTCTGGTTCCCGCTCTAATTTTGACTCTAAGTTGAGAAGTCGACGAGTTGCCATTTGACTCGAGTCGCCGAGTTCAACAGATGGTTTAAAGGGATATTTAACTATATATCTACCCGTGGCGTCACGACGATGATCTTTCGCAAATAAGCACTCGGCTAGGTCATCGTCTGGGCTACGACGAGGTACCTCAGACTGTACACTTTCAACCTCCCAGAACGAGTTCATTATTTGGTCGAGATTCATCGAGAAGCCACAAAACTGACCTTTCCGACTTGTGTCAGTACCCGCTACTAATGCTGTGCCATGCGCAGAGCTACCTAGTTCAGTCTGACCCAAAATGACGTACCCGAACACTGAGCTCATTGCCACAGGTAGACCGTGTTCACGTGGTAGTATTTTTTCACCATCATAGATATACGGGAACAGATCACCTGCGATCAGTAAGTCGACGGACGCGGGCTTATAACTAGTAAGCAGGGTCGGCTAACATCAGATGTTGAAACTCAACAATTACTTTGTCAGAAAGAGGTATTGTAGGTAAATTACCAGCTATGTTGGTAACTATGACCGCATCGGTTGATAAGACGGGACTAGCACAGTGCCGCGGTTTAATATTGCAAGTAGTTAAACCGAACTCTCGCACTGGATTACCACCTAGACCGATGGGTTCGAAGTTGCATTTGCGACGTGACAGCCCTAGACGTTTTGCACAGTCTTGAGTTATGTAGCTCGACATAGCGCCGCTATCAATTATAGCACGTACGGGTTGATACTGGCCCCAACAATCTGCGACGTGTATAACAGCGGTGCCGAGCAAGACTGTCAAATTAGCCGAGCACGTCAATGCGATAGCACTAGAACTCGAATTTGCAACAGAATCTATGTGCAGTGTGTGGTGATGCTTTTTTTTGCAGATCGTACAAAGTACCTTAGACGGACAGTCGCTGACAGAATGATCACGCAAACAATTTTCACATAAGTTTAATTGTTTGATCTTGTCAAGACGCTGTGGCGGCGTCGGGTCGGTGTACTCGTTGCATCGATAAATAGAATGCATCTTTTTACAATACAGACACTCCATGGATTTATTTGATTTTACAGGACGGTCTGCATTGATAGCAGCTGACGACAAGGTTGGCCGCTGCGAAGTTGAATTATTAGATTTTAAACCAGAGGGCTGGTTGACCTTTGACTGACTTCGAGAATACGGTACACTTCTAGTAGTCGTGGAATTTGTCGTACTCTCTGACATCTCGAGAACGCGCACATGTTTTTCAATAAATGTTATCAATTCCTCGTACATAGGCAGTTCATCTTGTCCTAAATCACGCTCAAGTTCACGCCTAGTGACGGGGTCAAGATTACGCAAAGCAACATAGAATAACAGAAATCCCGACAAATCTTTGATATCCAACAGCTGGAGCGCTTTAATGTTTTCTTGAAATGTCTGTAAGAATTCATTAAGTCCAGAGACTGATTCAGTCACCAAAGGTTTGAAGCTAAATAACTTGTCGAGATAGGTAGTTGCTAACGCGCGCTTATTTTCATACCGTTTCACTAAAGCGCTCCAAACTATCTGATAATTATCCGATGTAACCGGCATAGATTTAACAATAGTCTGAGCGGACCCGCTAACAGCTGATAACAGATAATAAAATTTCTCAATATTCGCTATCTGTTTATTACTGTGAATCAAACTAGAAAACGTATCACGAAAGGTAGGCCAGTTCTCAATTTTACTGTCAAAAGGAAATAGTTCCAGTTTAGGTAATCTAGCCTTAACACAGCTGCCTTCCGATTTTTGTTCGACACTAATTTTTGATGTTCCTATGTTCAAACTCTTTGAGACACCGCAAATAAAAAAATAAATTTCGTCAAAACTTTCAATCTCCCTGTATGAAGGAACATAGTTAGGTACGAACTTTTTCTTGAGGACCGTAATGTTCAATATACTTTGTTCGTACTTATCGCAACAACTTGGTAATTCGCTAAAACGAGCGTTGAAATCACCTAGCAACTCAGGTCTGTCACGAACATTTTTGGAAATCTCAAACAAAGCTTGCAATCTCATAAAACACATTTCCTTAGCCGTAATATGCGGTTGTACCAACGTATCATACTCCTCATCAGAAGGATCAGATCCTTTCGCATCAGCTGTACGAGGCATTTTGTAACACGGTAACTAACTACGCACAAAGTGCAGCGCAATGGCGGCCGGCCGGACGGCTTTTACGTAAAAATTATGTGAAATTGAAAATCTGAACGATTGTATTTTTACTTAAAATTACTGTTGGAATAGGACACAGAACGTATAAAAATGATTTTACAGTAGGTTTGAAACTTGTAACTTGCGTACTTATTGAGATATAACGAAATTTGTATACGAAAATTAACAAGCGCAACCTACCTACAATGTTTCGATAAAACAAAATTGTTAAAGTTAAATTGTGAATTATACCAATAAATACGTGTATATATATAGATATTTCGCTGTATTGATTTCGTAACTGGATAATCCGTCTCGAATGACCAAAATGTGCGATTCAATAGCTTTAAAATTCGATTTTACATAAGAAAAAAGTACCGGCTTGATATGAAGAAAACTCACCGTAGAATTCCACTGCCAGGAGCTGGTCCCGGGACGTAATAACAGTTCTGGTGCTTCACTGTCACTTGTATGATGGAAAAAAGGCACAGTTTTCACAATTTGAGCAATAGTTTTAAGGTTTTTGATTTATTTTCTTGGTGGACGTTGCGCGGGCGCGTCCGAGAGCGTCGCGCGAAGAACAGTGGCGCTCTCGCCATTTTGACGGCGATTTGCGTAAACTTCTCGACCAGGACATAGTCAGAAGCTAGGCTCGTTTGGCGGGAATTTGGTTCGTTTTCAAATCAAGCCTTGTAAATGTATATAAACCCAACAATTACAATGTTATTTTAATAACTACACAGGAGTAGTGTTTTCCATTTTAACTGCAAAAATAGTGTGAAAAAACTTTTGAATTGAATATTTTAAAGTTTAGATAAACATGTTCGAATTCAATTTTAATTGTTTCACTATTATATTCGTTTAAGTTGTTATTTATCTGATTGTTATCTGTTACTCGACAATTTTGTAACAAGTCTCATTATTTTACCGATTCATTTCACACAGATACTATAATAATAATTATATAAATAAGTTCTTGCCTAATAAATAAATAAATGTATTTTACAACTTCGTACAAAGTAAGACGGCAATTTAAAATTACCCAAGTTGACCGTAGTCTATTTCATGTATTTTCTATTACTGTCTTCTATTTCAAAGCGACCAAATAAAATAACTAACTGACTTATTATGACTCAAAGTCTTTAATCTAAATAGAAGATAATCCCAATGAACCCTAGCAGACACTTGTCCTAAATTGGTAGATAAGAAATACAGGACAGGATTCAACCTTAATGTTAGTAATTTATCTTATTCAAATTTATATTAAACAAGTCGTCTGTATTAGTATAAATTACACTTAGATAAATTGAGTATTTAAATAGAGCTTATTTGATTCAGTTAATATGTATAACAGTGACAAACAAGATGGACAGGCCACTGATGTATGTCATAGTTCTAGTGACCCGTAAAAGGCGAGAGTAGGCGCATGGTGATGTATCTTGGGTGCGGGCCCCACATAACCACATTGTCTCCACAAACGGTGTGCTTTATGGGAACATCGCCTCAAAATTGTAGTGCTTGCATTACTGTGTTCTAAATTGGTGACAAGATACCTTAATATGGCCTGGTAAGCATTATTATTAAGAATGCAGGTGACTCACATTATTTTAGCCGGAATATGCCGACTAGTTTCCTGTCTGATAAGCAGTTGGTGCAACACAGCACACATCATCATCGGCCACTAATTATCCTCAATTTAAACTAAATTACCCGGTTCTCTGCCTTCCGCACGCCACATGTCCCGTACCTCCGAATGCCGCATCCAGTCAACTCTAGCGTTTGTCTCTCCAGTTCATGAGTTTACCTTGAGACGAGTGATTTCCAAGATAAAAAGTATGAAAACAGCTACGGTTCTAAGAATTAATATTTGCCAAATCAAAGAAATAAAATATTCCACATAATATTTTTTACCTACATAAAAACGACGGAATACGGTGAGAAGGAAAGGTTGTTTCTGAATGTCTGATGTCCCACGGGACGTCGGCGATCGTTACTCGCGCTGTGTATAAAACTGGAGATTATTATTTATGACACGAGGAAATCATTTGAAAAGTTTAATGTATTTTTCTATCTTATGATAAAAATATAGTAATAATATGATTTGACCGCCTTGTCTTATGATTAGCGTATGTATCATAGTAAAATAAATAAGTAAGCCAACTCCCGGCGTTTAGGAGCGCACGATACCTAAACTTGCTCGAGGCTTAGGGTTGTCACTTGTCAGATTGATATTTTAAATTACCTGTACTGAAATTATTTTTTTAATTATAAAAAAAACGTTTTTTTTACAAATCAAAGCATTTATTTATGTCAAATCAAAGTCAAACTTTCGCAAACTTTTTTACAAACTTTCACATTTATAATATTAGTTAGTTAACACTAGGAAGTTACATGCATATACTTTACCTACCATTAAAGCAAAAAAACAAATACCATGTTGTTCTCTCTTTTAACTTTAACTACAACTAAAATGAGAACCTCCTTTTTTGAAGTCGGTTAAAATACCTAAAACCTCGAAAATTTTCTCAATATATAGGTTCTCTTCTGAAAACTACATCAAAATCAGCCAAATGCGAGATAATCGCAGACCAACATAAGTACATACACACTATGAGAACTTTCTTTTTTATATCGGTTAAAATAAAAATAATTTAATAACACATCACAAAATTGCGCATCATATTCATAATGTAACATCCATTTTGTGAAATAAATAAACCAAAGAGGCAACGGCACGGCGGCGTTTAAAAAACATACCTACATTATTATTAAGTATTTAGTAGTTATTATCAAATACCTATTTTATTAAAGTTCACCTTTCGTGTTCAGAGGGTACCTTAAAGAACGTTAATTCTGGGTTTGAAATAATGTCGTTTGAACAACCATAAACTGCACAATAATATCTTTTGACTCGCGAATGCATTTTGCAGTGCAGCGCGTAACCGTACCTATTTTTTTAAACAAACAGCGACCGCTCACAGTAATGGCACGGCCCGCACTACCGCTGACCGAGAAACTGGCCGAGCGGCGTAGTGTGCGTGCGTACGGAACCCGGGGCGTGGCAAGCGCTACGCGTACATACAAACGGCGCGATGTACCTTTGTTCGAAGATAACTTACTATTTATACTATGTATGTATTCTCTCACCGCGAGGTCTCGAGTTCGATTATCGGATCGAGCAATGAGTTATTTGGATTTTTTCTCAAATTTCTCTCAATAGCTGCATGGAGTTGAAACTATGCCCGGTAGATGGCAATAAGCTCACTCTCTATCACTTAAGGACTAAACATAACAGGTTCACCTGTGAGGGTGTAATTCAACTCTTCTGGGTGATACAGACGTGAATTTATGTTATGTTCACTCCTGCAAGAATCAATGATCGAACTAAAAATACGCTAGAATAAACATTGAGTAATAATTAATTTAATAAAAAAATAGATTAATTGTAATAATTTAATTAATTTCATAATATTAATAATTAATAATTAAAGAAAGATTGACCTCAATCTTTAATTACCTATCAAAATTGTAACTTCAGGAAATAATGTCGTAGTAAATATAATTATCAAAACAATAATAAAATCTTAAAACCTCTTGAATAATAACCGAGAAAGGATAACTGTAATTGGAGTCCGGGACAAAGTTTTTATTTTCAACCAAATTCAAATCAGAGCTAAAAACCCGAACTCATTAACAAAAACATTAACAGTCCCTTCGTAATTACAGCGATTTAAGAGTCTCAAAAACTCCTCGTTTATCCTCGAATTTTCATCTTTTGTGGCGTTGGGCTCAACTCAGATTGACACAATCAAAATAAAGCAACGCGCGTGATGCCAGGTAAGATTAAAAAAACATTTCTATCCGAAATAACAATGATTTTTATTAGTCCTATTCCATTATCTTTTAATATTATAAAATGCGTTTGTTACCAAATATTTCTGGATATTTATTAATCTGTCACTCAAAAAAGATATAAATAAGCAATCTCATAGTTTACTAGCTGTTGGTAGAGGCTCTGCCCGCGTAGTGCCTAGAGGTATAAAAAAATGCCTATCTCATATTCTCAGACCTACCAAATATACACATAAAATTTCATACAAGTCAGTCAAGCCAGTTGGAAGTGTTCGATAATCGATCGATGATCGATTTTGATATAATATGAGAAGATAAACCTAGGTTGATATTAAAAATATATAATTATGTAAAGTAGTTTTATCGAGATAAGTTTGTAGTACTCTCTCGGAGTCACGGGTGAAAGCTAAGTCTACTTTAAAGTTCAAAGACATGATCATATGTCACGTTTCATTATTTAAACCCTGCGTCAATGTGAGTTGAGCCTTATCAAGCATCCCACATGATTTTAATGTTTAATTTATACTTAGCTTGTTTAATATTTTCTCTGCGTAGAAAATCGTTCTCAATTTTGTTGTGCTAATTAATGTCAAAAAGTTTTCTTGGCGTAATTGGTTTGCAGACTTTGGGATTGTCTTTTACAACTTTTATGTGAAACAATTGATGCGCATTAGTAGATAGAAGTTTTGAAGTCATTATTTATTCATACAACTAGTATTATCAAAAGATATGAAGCAAATCTAAGGGCAGCATAAGACCACTGCTCTTAGAGGTGCTATCACACTGAATCACTGAAATCGAAGTCGACCAATGCATCAATTATTAGTGTAAGAGGATTGGGATGGCACTAGGTCGGCCGTTGTACACATTTTTTTATTTTGTATTATTTTATTTAATCTTCATAATATATAATTCACAAAAGGGTACACAAAAGCGGACTTAATGCCTTAGGCATTTTGTACCAGTCTACCTTTGGGTGGTGCTAATGTATATAAAAATAAAATTAAAAATTGCTGAGGTGGATTAAAACGCCTACTTTATTAAATAACTGGCAGTTGCTTGCGACTTTATCCGCGTGATTTTTTTTAATTAAGGGCTATTTAACTGGCATTATTACATTACTGCTCTACTTCAGTCGCTTTAAGCACATTCTTTTTCCCGTATTTGTAACATATTTTATTGCTGCCCCGAGCTAGTGGCCGATGCAAGACATAATTTATAGTCCTTTTCAAAAAATAGATTATCCAACAAAAATATATTATTTGGATAACAATCGTACCAGTTGTTCCTGAGATAAGCGTGCTCAGAAAAAAAACAAACAATGCATTATAATATTAGTAGGTATAGATAACAATATTCATTTCACACACCTACACTACTCACACACATCGTCCGGCTTTGTCTCCGTCCCTTTGCGATCGCTCGCTTGGAAACGCGCCCAAGGCACAGATAAGGACACACACAAACTACACAAATAATGGAGGGTATTCCCTGGCTGGGTCAGCATCGCGTCAACGGAAAATAATGTAATGTAATATGGTCATGATAAATGATTTATTCTTTGCTATTTTTGTGCAGGTTTTGATGTCATATCAGACTGACAAAGCTATTTTTCATAATATAACATTACTTCACGCTTTTATTAACCATTTCATCTTTTATATTTAGGTTACCTGTGATTAGGGGTGAGCCTCTCGCTATCCTCCAGGCACAATTCCAGCTCCATGCTATTGATACTTTAATAACACTTTCCCTTAATCCAGGAATTGAACCCGAGACTTCACGTTTAGATAGAATACCACAAGACTAACAAGGTAGTTACTAACTATACAAATCTGACATAATGAAGTGGTGCACATAAACACAAATTGTTTATTACTTCCACATAAAAACATAACATTCAACAATCAAATACGAATAACTACCCACATTACAGCAATATTAGGCCGTTATCACGCAAACGCAGCCTTCACTCGTAACGGCACATAACGGCACAACTTTAGTTTCATTCATTAGACTTAAGGCTTTCATTACACCCTGTATTGGAGGAACGCCAACCAGTTTTGTTCTCAACTTGGCCGATTATTGTCCTCAACTAATTGCGGATGGAATGGAACTCAAGATTGTCAAAAAGTTTTTTGTTAAAGTTGATTTGCAGGTTTGAGTTTCAAGTTCAGGAAGTATTTTTTTAAAAAAGGTAAGTGTAATAAATAAAACCAGTCGTTTGTACAAATGGCACAAAGTTGATGAATTGACAAGAAACAGCTGGGTAACGGTACCTGACTGTACAAATTTTAACATAATACTTTGAATTTGTTTTAAATTTGTTTGCTTGTTTTTTGTTGTTTAATGAACGCCGCCAGCACTAGGAATTACTCCGGTGTCGCGGGGGTGTTCACAAACATACATTTCACGCTCATAAAGATATGTCCCGTGTAGGGATCGAAACCATAACACCAGCGCAGTTCTTCTTCTTCTTCTTTCGTGTCGATGGCTGCAGCCAAATTTAATGGTGTTGACTTGCCATCGTGGTGAAAGGATACGCCAGTCTGCTTGGTGGAAACTTGCAGACTGCCCAGGGTGCGCCGGACGTAGGGACCAGCGCAGTTAAATGTGGCGTGGCGACCGCCAACTAACTACTAAACTACTTTTTTTTTTTTTTTTTTTTTTTTCGCGGGGAAATGCATTTACGCATACCAACCCCACCCGTGGGGGGGACGGGCAGAGTGGCATGTGGGACTCTCGTGCCTACGATGTTAAACGGCACAGAATACCCACTAAAACCCCGCGGTGTGCCCTCGTCGCCGAAAGATGGTGGGTCGGCGAGTCCCGGATCGATATTATATCCACAGGGCTCGCCGCGGCGAACTACTTAACTACTACGCCAACCGTGCACCTAAAAAAAATATATATTTTTTTAAACATGACATTTAAGATTTTCATTAAGGCTTTGTAATGCAAACTAACTAATTAACTATATTTATTTAATTTTATTGAGTTCAGTAAATCTTAAGATGTTCACCAAAGAATAACGCGGGCAGAACCGTACGCAAAGACTTATATTGAATAGAAATCTTTGCTAAAGCTACCATACCAGCATACCGTTTTATTAAACTAGATTTTATCTAAAAATAGAAGCCGGTCACGGGTAAAACATCTCTAAGGGATTATGTCCTCAGCAACTGGCGGGTTATTATCTCAGCCTTAAATTTAATATCGTATCTTATCCTGAAGAGGGTTAGTAATATTCAATTCAGTATAATTTAGCTCTGTCCTGTCGAAAGATTCCATTGTTGGGATCTTAAATTGCTTCGTTTGAGATTAAACGTTTGAAATTACTATCTTGTGAAATACTTGACGACCGGATGGCGGAGTGGGTAGTGTACCTGCCTGCGACGCCGAGGTCGTGGGTTCGATTCCCACTTAAGACAAATCTTTGTGTGCATGAACATGGGGGTTTGTCTTAGTCTGGGTGTTTCTATGTATAATAAGTATGTATTTACAAAAAGAAAAGTATATATGTATTACTATCAGTTGTTCTAGTACCCATAGTACAAGCTCTGCTTAGTTTGGGACTAGATGGCGTTGTGTGTGAGTTGTGAAATATTTATTTATTTTATTTATTTACTACAATATTTTTAAAATTGCTTCTGGGCGCGGCTTTGCTATCGTGCCACTTTGATTAAATATGTTACGTAGAAGTCTTGACCAGCATTGTAATGGTGAATACTTTTTTAGGATCGATCTCATGGTTTTTGTCGTAATCGTAACAAACAAACAAATAAACAAATGTTTGTTTTTCTTCAAATAAGTTAAGATAAGTTTTGGTACCGAAAATTTAGGCGGATTTATTGTCATACCATTCAAAATATAATAAAACAAAATTTAATAGTTCCGATACATAAAATAATAAAAGCTATATCTAAAACTATCTTTAGTTGTAACACCCGTAAAATTGATTAATGGGTTGAAATCTTGTCATAATTCACTTGAAAATGCACTCTTATAAGTTTTGTTAAAAGTGAATTATGACAAGTTTCCATCGCATTAAAATGGTGGGGACTCACCATTCAATCACCATTGCCATCACCATGGCAGAGCTGTAAAACACCCTCATTTCACTCTTGATGTTAAGGGCCTATATGATAGAAAGACTATCGCAATCCACTGGACACAATTCCAACTTGGAATGGAAAACCAAATAACACTTTTGCTCGACCCGGCAAAAGAGCCCGAGACCTGGCCGCATACACTCACCGCTGGAAAAATAATTTTAATTTCTACGTCCATTCCATTGTTTCTAGAATCCGTGGTAAGCCCAGTAGTACAGCGACACTTTAGCCATTAGAAAGTAGCTATCATTGTCGCAACTGCCCACGACATCTCACTCGCGCCATTGCCTTTACAATTGCTTTTTATATTTGTTAGGTGTCGGCAAATACCGTGGAGTTAGAAGGCTTTTCTTGTAATGGGAATCTGGAAGTAACAGGTAAATAATTTAGTGTCAATAAAATATGTTTGTGATATTTTTACTTTTTGTACGAAAATATATCTTTTCACCTGTAGGTATCTGCCTGATATGCGTAATAATATTTTTTTCGGTGTGACGGTAAAAATGAGTTTGTGATGTCTGTCAGTTTATGTCAATATTATTTAATATTTCCGAGTAAGGTGTTATTAACCCTTTAAAATAACTATAATACTTGGAATAATGTGAGTAAATATTCAAAATATCTTGAACGTGGTAGTAATTAAGCTGAATGTTATTAAATATTCGCATCATTTTGGAAACGTCTCATCACTCCTTGCTCGACACATTCTTAAAGCTGCCAAACATCAAAAGGGCCTCCAATTTACGTCCTTCCCGTGCCATTCCACTTCAGTCAGGAAGTGACCACACAACAGTTCTCGTTACCTCCCCTCCTCCTGACTGCGAATAATTAATTCTCAAGCCATGGTGTGATTTAGATCCGATAGAGACCGTTACGGTCTCTATAATAGTTCCCGTTTTAATTTAATATCCACAATGTGCTTCAGTTTGTTGCGATGTGGATTAAATTATCTTGGCTGAGGTGGTTGGATACTTTGGGCTCCATTTAGTTGTTTTAGTGAACTATAATGTGCGATTTAGTTAAAAAATATTTCAATATATTAATAGGACTAACCATATTTAGTGAGAATGAAACATTCTACATACGCTTGCGATAACTATGTTAATTTTAATTTCATCATCTTTCTTTGTGGTAATGTGTGTCTATTTAAAGTTTGTATAAACGAATAGGCCTCAAAACATTATCAATAACAATTATTTCACGTAGTGAAGTAATAAGTATTTTTTTTTTAATATATCTTGAACGTGGCTATGACTAACTTACCAAGCAAAATATTAGGTATGTAATTTTCACAACATTCTGGCAACGTCTCATCGCTCCTTGCTCGACACATTCTCAAAGCTGCCATGCATCAAAAGAGCCTCCAATTTACGTCCTTCCCGTGCCATTCCACTTCAGTCAGGAAGTGACCACACAACAGTTCTCGTTACCTCCCCTCCTCCTGACTGCGAATAATTAATTCTCAAGCCATGGTGTGATTTAGATCCGACAGAGACCGTAATTCATAATAGTTCCTGTTTTATGTTAATATTAACAATTTGCTGGTATTTGTTTGGATGTGAATTCAACTATCTGGGATGAGTTACTCGTATGTTTTGGGTTGTATTAAGTTGTTTTAGTGTACCTGTTAGTAAGATTTTAAAGTATAAGTGGATTTTTCAGAAAGTAGTAGGTAATTAAAACTAGTATCTGTTTTTCCCTAATCATACCTTCATTTTATACTAACATTTGAGGGATTTTTTTTTCATTTGTTTGTCTCCGAAAATCTTTTATCCCAATGTGCCGATCTGAATTAAACAGGTTGTTGTGCAGGAATAATATAAGATACTTTTTATCAACATACGGCCAGGTCATAAGTTATTTATTTTATAAAAATGACATAATTTCATGGTATGATAAATTAAAACTTTGATTAATCGATAAAATGTGCTTTTATTTTAATATTTTTAACTTTTTAGTACATATTTTTCATCCCCTGCTGCAAGTTCTACATGTGTGTGCACATTATTATGCGTTTGTGGGCTGAAAACTAAATACAATTTAATGATACTTGTCCTTACTCCTTAGCGTCAAGGAGTTTCCTCATGAGAAGACACTCCTGGCTGCGTCTTCAGATCATTTCTGTCATATTATTGCATTGTCACCGGAATCGCACAAGTATACCAATTTTCAACTCGTTCAGGCAACTAGAAGTGGTCAAAAAATGCTTTGCAAGATTTGCAACCCACATACATACATACATACCCACACCGCTAGTTAAATAAAAGATTTTAAAAAGTACCTTATATCAAAAGCATACAAAAACTTTCTATGAATATCCATCTGTTGATAAAAAACTCCACACGCATTATTTGTATGATCCCCACGAACTCTAACAAACAATTCAAGTTGGTAGTTTTTCTTTATCGTTTACTGGGACAACTGTACTGTGAGTAAGTGGGCAAGCTGCAAGTGACAAGCGATTTGGAAATGTTATTAACTGTAAGTTTGTAATTTATATAGAGGCAAATATAAAATGTGAATTATAAGAAAGTATTATAACTGCCTCGTTGGTCTGATAGTAAACGTATGGTATTCACACCGCGAGGTCTTGTGTTTAATTGGGGCAAAAGTGCTTATTAAATTCTCAAATAGTAGCACGGTGTGGGATTTGTGCCGAGTGGATTGCGGTAGGCTTACCCCCTATCACATGGGATAGCAGGTAAAGTGTGCGTGTAATACGTCTTTGCCACAACTTTCTGGATAATATACGCGTGATGTTTTGTTATAATGTACTAGTTTGCAAAATATAACGATATTTCGGCTCAGTCCCACCAGTTTCTGATAAAGTTTTGGATTATTAAGTGCCCCTTTGTTCTTTCTTTGAAATAAAAAAACATTAAATTTGATCTGTCAATCTATCTAAGTAAACTATTTTCCAGATAGGTTAACAAGAAATTGGTCTAGAACTGCTAAAACTGGTTCTTAAATATTAAAATAATGATTGTTTATTTTAGGCTTTATTTTGCTAAGCTTATCGTTTTATTAACAGCTCAATACTTACATCTTGACACCGACAGTCTGCGGCAACTGAATGAATAATGCAGAGTTAAGAAAAACTCAGACAGAGTTGTTGAACTTTGATAATGGAGAGTTTAACTGGGTCTCGTAGATAAAAATAATAATAAGTTACCAATACCACGTCTATATAATTAGACAAAAAAATAAATTCTTATTGTGTGTTTTACAATTTGTTTTGTGAAATACAGCCAATAGAAACAATTGCTTATATCATCAAGTACCTGCTTTATAAATATTGAGATTTTAGAGATGATTTCAACATTTTTGGTAACTTAGTCTGAAGATTATAATAACATCCTTATATAAATATGGTTTTCCTAAAATTGTTATTGAGAATACGGTTTACTCATGTTATTATAGCTGGAAATATGCCGACTAGTTTCGAATCTATTACGAAGATTCATCAACTAGGTAACGTGAGTAACACTTATTTTCAATAACAATTAATGTCTTCATCTCACGTTGGTTTTAATAATATTATTTTTCCTAAAATTACTAAAAATAATGTCATGTTTTTAATTATAAGGCTGCCAGGCAATCAAACACAATATTAATACCGTCGCTTATTTTATAGTTTAAACCTTAACAGGTATAGCACTTAAACAACTCAATACAGCCTCAAGCATCCAGCCTCCTCATCCAAGATAATTAATTGAATTCACATCCAAACAAACTCCAGCTCATTGTGGATATTAAATTGAAACGGGAACTATTATGAATTACGGTCTCTGTCGGGTCTAAATCACACCATGGCTTGGGAATTATTTATTCGCAGTCAAGAGGAGGGAGGTAACGAGAACTGTTGTGTGGTCACTTCCTGCCTGAAGTGGAATGGCACGGGAAGGACGTAAATTGGAGGCCCTTTTGATGTATGGCAGCTTTGAGAATGTAGGAAGCACGATGTTGCAAGGAGGTTGCTCATATTGGTTAATATGCAAGGTAACATGATACTTAATTTCAGATATTTTGGAATATAACGTTTTATGTAAAGCACTGTTAGGTTTGCTGGTTTCCTGACAAATGTTTTCCTTACCTTATTAGTGAGCGATTATTTTATGATTTCTTTTATTTATTTTTTGTTTATTAAAACAACTCCCACACTAAGTAAAACTCCTGTGCTGTGTCGCGGGGTGTTCACAAACATAAATGTCACACACACAAAGCACACCCAGAATCAGAACTAATCTTTGTGTGAACATCAAATATTTCTTCCTTCTGTTCGTCCCGTGTGTGAAAGATGTGTTGTGGATTCGATCTCTAGACGGAATCGAACCCACAACAACAGCGCTGTTAAAGTGGCGAGGCAAGCTCTTTAACTACTAAATACCTACTATGCCAACCTTGAGAACAAAGTAGTAGATATAAATTCTCCCATATTATGTTTCTTTAAAATGACAAAATCTTATCGCTTTATTGTCTGAGACTTTTGACTTTGCAGTCCTTCTGTCCTCCATCGGCTATGGCTGCATTATTACGACTATTTATTACCGAGTTGTTACATAAATTCTGCCCCTTAGAAATGACGTCGCATATTCCACTTAAGCTTCAGATGCTTAAAACAATGCAACGGCGATAAAAGTCAATTGAGTGAAATGATGATTCGCGAAAAATAGGGACGGTTAAAAATGTACCCTCTTTTTTCTGATGGAGAGCAATTACCTCATTTATGTTTTGTCTTTTATTATAATGCAAGCAAGAAATCTTCAATAGCTAGGCCACGTAAAAAACAAAGTAGTAGTAAGGGGAAACTAAGGCTCATGATTATTTAGAAAATATTGAAAATGCGTCAAAGATAACGATATTTACTAATTTATTTTATTTTATTTAACATTTTTGATGGAAACTTACAGCTAATTTAAACCTACATAATACATTGATAACATGTTGTAGGCCAATTACAATTTGCCGTACATATACATATTTTAAAGCTAAAAAAAAACAAACAGCACCATAAAAAATAAATTAAAAACGAACTGAAAGGTAAAAAAAAAATGATTAAAAATAAGACAAACATTACGACATTTTATGCGCAGATTATTTTCCAGTTATATCTCGCCAAAATATGCATAGCACATCGATTTTTTTAGCTTTTTGTTTATAATTACTGTTAAATATAGTGTTCCCTCACCAGAATGCAGAAGTACAAGCACTACCAAAATTTTGCCTGCTAAGTTAAAAAAAACTACACTTAGGCGACAGGTAAAAGGTAAAACGGCGATAGCTCCACCCTCGAGCTCTTTAAGAATATCTGTTTTAAACAATGCAACAGCGATAAAAGTCAATTGAGTGAAATGATGATACGCGGAAAATACGAACGGTTAAAGAAGTACCTTCTTTTCTTGATGGGTGCAATTACCTCATTTACGTTTTGGCACAAGGAGATTTTCAAAAATTAGACAACGGGTCTAACTCGCGTAATTATTATAAAGGTAAATTTTATTTAATATATTTTATTTACGGAGTAAAAATCAAACGGGGCTTTTGTCTACTTGATGATAAATTTTAACTACAGCTCAAGAATATCTTCAAAAAATTCCATACGTAGCTGTACATCTGAGGTTTTGGAAATATTGTTTGAGCCAAATCATATTTAACACTACTGATGGGGTTTTCTCTCTCGAGCTCGTTTATAAAACCAAAAAAGTTACCATTATTTACATTTTATCAGAAGGAATATTTGTTACCTAAGTATATTTTGTAAATGGGTTTGTAGCCTACAAGCTAGCAAACGGTAAAAATAGTTCACGAACATTTCCAAAAAAGTTGTAAATGTATCATGCAAAAATGTCATGTATTCATTTTAAACCATTTAAACCATTTATTCGCCACACATCTTACATGAAAAAAAAAAACAGTTTACACAAAATATAAAAATAATACACAGAAAATGTGCGGCATGGGATCTAGCTCAGCATTTGCTGCGCGCAATGCACAGCACTGATTTTCAGCTAATCCCTGCCAGAAAAAACAACACAGTAATTCAACGCTCACAAGATAATATAAACAAAGTAACAGAAAATATAAACAAAGTAACACTATAACCAAACATACAAGAAAAATAAACTAAAAATTAAAATTAACGAAAATTGCTTGATACAAGACACAAGGAGAACTAGAAATTAAAAAAGAATTATTTATTAAAAAAAATAATTGAAAAACTGAGGTCAGCACCCATAAACCTGCACCAATTTAAAAAAATATATATTTATAACAAAAAAAAAAACCAAAATGTCACTACCAAACCGCAACACAGGAGTTCAAACATAAGGAGGTAAGGAGATGGTAATGCTTTCTCTTTCGACTACATTAATAAAAGCTCTACTGCCAGAATAAAAATCAATTGAGTGAAATGATAATACGCGGGAAATAGGGATGATTAAAAAAGTACCCTCTTTTTCACGATGGGTGTAATTATCTTCATTAACGTTTGTTCGGTATTGTTTGTTCCCTGTAATGAAGATATTGAAAGCTATTGCTGAGAGCATTATCGGCACTTTTGAATTGTTTGATGTTATCGATTTCTGGTTGAGGTCATGTACGAAAAGTGGAAGCTTTTAATTGTTTTTGAAATAAAATTTCTCTTAGATCTATGTTTAATTATTAACACTATATAGTTTTTAAGTTATGAACAGTAACTAAGAGTAGACGCCTTACTATTAAGTTTTTTATCTATTTTTATAGCCAAATCATATTTTAAGCACAAAAACGCATGTTTGTTCGTTTTTTCAAAATAGTTTTAATCATAAATTGAGTTATATTCAAATCAAAATAATATTTAAAACAAATGGGCACTATCAAAGATGCGTTTTATTGTTTAAAATGTGATTTATCTATAATAATAGATTAAAACTTAATAATTTTAAAGTTAAACCGATATTACTTTTGTATGAAAAACAGCCAAGAAATAAAATTGTTCCCTCTTAAGAACAACTAAAACCAAGTTCATACAACAAATAAAACTGTACCAGAGGCGGTTAGTTTAATAAAACTATGCTCATTTTGTGACCCAATTGTAACTAGTTAATATAACACTGACTATAATTATGTAAAATAATACATGAGATAATTACGAAATGTGATAGTCATTCAATTAACTATATAATGCCTAATGATAAATTAATATTATTATAATAATAATAAATTATAATGTTTTTTTTCAATTAATTAGATCACATCTTATATCATACTAAAAATAAATAAAGAATCATAATCAGTTAAATAAAGTAATTCCGTAATTTTTATTTTCACGTTTTCAATGGATATTCTATTTTTTTTGTCAATAACTTATTATGAACCGGAGGGTTTGGACAATGATAAACGATATACAAAAATGATAGGATGTAGCTATACTTACCGCGCTAGTTCGCTTCTAAATATTTATATTGCTTTTTTTCAAGGGAAAGTATACTTAAGTTAAACTGTAATATTCTAATACATTAAACCTCAGTTTTAAAGGTTTAAGATAAACCTTATCGGCAGGATAAGCATAATTATAACACTCATAAATATAAGTGACAGCTGTGTTATTTTATAAAGTGTAACTTGTGTCACTTTGATACTCGATCAGGTTATATCTTATGGGGCGGATAAGATCTATCCAGAAAAGTGACCTTAATAAACAAATTATGGCATAAGCTAATTATGTAAAGAAAAGGCAGCTTATTTTAAATAAAAACTCCTTAACTAAAGACTTTAAGACACACGAATAAAATACAGTGTCACAGCTAAAAGCCGTTAAAAAAATCAACATTGAAGCTAAAAAAACTGTAGAGACGTATTTAACATATCAAAGAGTGAATAAAGAAAAGGCGAGAAATCGAGAAGAACCCCTTTAACGAGACATACTTGTCAGTTAATAGAGTGTGGACAAAGGTGTTTATCATGATAAAGAGAGTGTGAAAGAGACGAAGAATGGTTCAATACGAGTTTTTCAAAGGAAAATGGTTCTGTAGAAGTGAATATTTTAATTGTATTATAAAATGGCGTAAGGCATCCCCTCTGATGGGTCTTAAATATTACACGTGTTGTGTGGGTGCCATAGACCTGTGCCAAACCATTATGGGTAATTATAACTGCATATTATGTTATGTACTCGTATGGGTGACAGACATACAAAGGTGTTTATCATTATAAAAAGAGTGGCAATAGACAAAATATAGCTTAATAAGAGATTTTTTAAAGAAAATTGTTTCTGTAGAAGTTAAAGTTTTGTCCATTAGGGTGCCATAGTTAACGTTTTTTAAGATGAAATGTACTTGACATCTTAACAGTGTACGGACATAGATGTCTGTATACTTTTGGTAGCGGATCCAATTTACGACGATGCACGAAAAGTTATGGCTAGAATAAAATAGAGTTTTTTGGTTTAAATAGTTTTATTCTCTGTGCTGATTATGTGGACTTGATTTACTAGCAGAAAAGTCTTTTATATGTTATTTTAGCGTTAAAAAAAAGAGTTTAAGAATCAAAATTATGGCTTATTTATATTGAAACTAGCAAACCCGGCGAACTCCGTTTCGCCACCGGATGGCTTCGTTATATGTAACATTTCGTTTGGTGATTAAAAGATGAAGAAATTTTTTTTTTGTTTTATATTTGAAAAGGAAAAAATTTATTTCATTTCACAACAGTAATGAATTAATTTCGATTACAAAAATGAAGTGTAGTAGTATTTAGTTGAACTTCTCTAAGTAAATGAAAGTGAATCCAAAGTAAATACTGCTCTTTGGCCATTTTCCAAATGCACTGCTAAATGTACAACTGTGGGATATCTTTCATGAATTTGAAATGACAATAATCGCCACAGTGCTTCATTTAGTACTGACGTATCTGCCCATTTGGAAGTTGCTGATTTCGTCATTCGCATTTTCCGACGCAATACCAAACACATTAGTGTGTGAATATTGTACTTGTAATTGAATCGACCATCTTCAACGTGATGTCGTATCCGTCTTGCCCTTGCCAATAAATGATTGGATATTGTAACGCATCGTACAAACGATATGTCTCGTTTACTCGATGCATGATATTGCTTCTTCGCTGAACGACAATGTCTCGCGATTTAGTTGGATCGCCACCAATAATTGCAGCAACATCATTAACGGTGGGTGCATTGAATCTTCGCACATGTTTACCTGTTGGAGTACAATCCGCTCTTATGACAAATTTGTGCGTATCCGATGGCATTCGTTCCAATGCTATTTTGAACATATTAACCACAGCATTATTAGTGTGAAAAAATGCTTGCATCTGTTCAATAATTCGTCTTTTTCACTGTTGTGTTCCCTGTATATTGCACCGCACATTCAGCTGATCCACCATCGACAAAATGAAATATATTTGCAGAAATTGATGCGGTTCATCTGGTGTTGGCACCATTGAACCATGCAAATAATATATTTGTCCTTGTATCTGTAATTGCAAACAATCATTTTTTGAAGAATACGGTGTAACTTCCGATCGTGTGATGGTGTAGTGTGTGTGGTGTATATGTAGTTGTTATGTGTTGCAATTCATTGTGTTGGTGTGAGTGATTGGTTATGTGTGTTGTATCTTTTACCTTGCAAGTCGGCATGAAACCGCCTTCTCGAATGATATTAGCTCCAAAAGAAGTCATGCGAAAGCAGTTATTGTATTCAAGGATGTGTTGAAGAAAATGGCTGGAATCGGGATCACTTCCATCGAACAATGGTTTCAGTGGCTGTTGTGGTGTAAGTAATGGATCCAGTTTGACTTTTCCACTTGCGCAGCACAATCCAGCCGTTTCTCTTTTAAACTTTAACGCATTGCAATATCGGCATATAGTCGTCATTGGTCCAATATATTTTCATCATCACTGTAGTTCGCAGTGGGATCATATTGGAATGCCAAGCGATTGTATGATGCCAATGATCTTCGTGTGCTCACGCGTTGTCTCAATCGGGCATTTTCTCTTATTACATTTTGTCTTTCTCCGCTTAAGTTCTGTGAATACACTTGTTGCTGGCTTGCATGTCATGTGCGGCGGCCGATGTTCGCTCGTCGTCCTCTAGGTATTTTGGACTATGGACAGAGTGGTGAATTTAACCTCCAATGCACGATCCACATAATTTACACAGTTCAACTTACGACCTTAAAGACAAATGCCTGTTGTTGAAATTGAATAAACATTTGCACAATACACGTGATTGATTTGATGGTTTCCAATTGAAATCTTAGGAAACGAATAACTTATTTTTTTTACTTTTTTTTCACAATTTCACAGTGAACACAATACCGGTTTGTCACATGAAATTAACTGAGCAAAGAACAATGAGTAGCTGTCAAACAATGTATCACGCACCGGCGCCATCTACTTAAAATATTGGCTTGTAGTACATGCTATGTATCAGAGATGGCGCTGTATGTGAAAAAGATTTTCCCGCTTTTCTGTTGAAATTTTCCTGAATTTTCTTTGCTGTAAACCTCACGGAGCCCGAGACCTTTCCAACGAATGCAAAACCGTGGAAATCGGTTCGTGCGTTCTGGAGTTATAGCGTCAGGAAGGAAAACCCGACTTATTTTTATATAGTAGAAGATAAATTTGCCTCTTCTCCACCATTTCAAATACTTCAAAGTCAACTATTTAAAAAACATTTAGTAGCTTGCAGAATATAATATTAAGATAATGACTACTTCTCTATATTACGACGGAACCCAAAAAACCGTAGCGAAGTAGCACGCTTCCTCGATACGTGAAATAAGGTGCCTGGAAAGGCACTTAGCTATTATTTCGACTAAATGGAAAGCAGTTTATTGTCGGAATGGGCTCCGTATCGCCCATCTCAACGAATTTATTTTTTTCTCACAATAGCATGTTTAATTTTCTGAACATTACTGCTGTTTATGTACTGTTTTTTATCTTGATGTTTGAGAGTTTTCTTCTTTGGGAGTTTGCAGGCTTCAGGGGCTCAGTATGATCCCCGTGCCTGTTAAAATATTTTTAAGGATTTTTTCGTCAGTTGACTCAGAACGCTCAGTCCTAGAAAAGTTTTCAAAGGTGATTAGCTACTTTTATTATTGACCAAACTGACTGACTAAAATTTTCAAACTTCAATGGAACTCACATTATTCACATTTAAAATATCTTTTTTATAAAATAATGCACATAAAATATACCAATCATTAAATAATTACGATTTTATACGACTTTAAATATTTGTTTGTATGTAGCTACTTCTGTTGCTGACTGTATAACTGCATCATTTGTCTTGCGGTTTGCGTATGCAGCATCTCAACGTGAGGTGTCGGTTTTGATTTCCAGGTCGGGATAGCAATAGGCTCAACCTCAGGTAAAATATTGGTGTTATTTACCTCTGCCATGCAGCTTGAAGTATACTTTAGACTGTTGTAGTGCCCTAGAAAATTGCTGTGGAGCCCTTGCTGCAATGTAAGATTTTGTTTTTTTTTTTTAAAAACGACGCCCGCACTAGGAATAATTCCTGTGTCGGGGGTTGTTCACAAACATACATATCACACACAAACAAAGCACACCCAGAGTTAGAACAAATCTTTGCGAATCACACAAAGATTTGTCCCGTGTGGGGATCGAACCCACAACACCAGCGCAATTGAAAGCGGCGAGGCGACCGCTTTAACCACTACGCCAACCGTGCACTCACTCTACACAAACTCTACAGCATCCAAGATGAGCAACCATCACAGTTTTTCTTGCACCTATTTTTATTGTTTGTTCCTTTTTTTTTCGTTGTACTGTTACGAAGCTGTTGAGGAAAATAAAAAAAAAAATCTATCTTTCTTTCTTCTTTCTAGAATAATATTACACATTTTATGATTATGGAAATCAAACATAACAGGAACATTTTGTTGTGCATAATTTGTTTGGGCAGTAAAGGAAATAAATGTAATTTTTCAAAAGTTAGACAACGGGTCTGAATCGCGTAATTATTATAAAGGTAAATAAATTATTCTGAATCGCGTAATTATAATAAGTAGTTGACAGTCAGACCCGTTGTCTAACTTTTGAAAAATGTTCTCAAATCGCGAAAGTTTAAAAAAAAAAAAAAAAATGTAATGTTTGAATCTTGCTGTTTGTGTGTAGCAGCGCTTATAAATGTTAGGGCTATAACACATACGCCACATTTAGGATCGGTGCAACCGGATGATTTGGCGACTATTTCCATCAAAACATTGCGATCACGGCATCATCGTGTTTTTCCTACTAAAAGTATTAAAGTATCGTATGTGCTAAAACCCTGATTTTTGGCATATTATAACAGTTATAAGCCATAATATAACAGTTATGAGATATCATAACAATTTGTTATAGTTAGATACTAGTGGTTTTATTAGAGCAATCCAGGACACCGTCTCTTAACCGTCTTAAGTGTAGTTTTCATTTTAGATTGGATATGCAGCAGATGCTACTAAGATGGTTTTACTAATTAGTTTTAAAATTTGGCTTAAGTTTCAATCTTTGGTCTAGTGGTTAGCAAATGCGCGAGGTCGCGGGTTCAATTCCCGGACAATAGTAGCACGGAGTTGGAATTGTGCCCGGTGGATGGCGACAGGCTCATCCCCTATCCCATGGCCCCTAAACATAACAGGTGAAATGTTGGTGTTGTACACCTCTGTCACACCTTCTCAGTAATTTATGCGTGACGTCATGTTATGCAAGATTCATAGTTTGAATTGCCTATCATTTAGTTAGAAAAATCTTCTTAATAATATATTATAATAAAAAAATAGATCAGGCACGTGTATCTAAAATAAGCTTTTTACCTGTTATCTTCAAAGTGGTCAAAATTTCCCGTTCCGGTAATCCTCAACTTGAAGCGAACGGGTAGTAGTAGTGTTCGTATGCATTGCCTTGATTAATGTCAAGCGATACTCAATTACGTCAATTGCTTATTACAGCAGCCTAGGTTTCAGAATCATGTGCTGAATCACCGGTAAGCGGCTTCGATGTAAATTACATCGCGATCGTATACATCCTGTATAACAGTCAATGTTGTTGTTGTTGTTCAACCATCATTTAAAATAATTAGGCTTTTGTCGTTTATTATTTTTCTAGTTTCTTGAATTAGATGGTATAAATCATAAATAATTTTACTTTACTTTGCTTTAAAATACCTATGTAATAACTTAAAAATTTCCATCCTCTGCAACCATATTTGCAGCACACATTCTGTTAATTTTTGTCAAAAGCGGTAAGGTTACATTAAAAAATCAAAAGAAAAATTATTATCGTGGTTATGTATTCTTAAATTTTCAAATTTTCATAAGAACCTAGTCCTGGCACTAACAAACATAGCAAAAAAAGAATTAGCGAAACCGGTCCAGTTGTTAGTGCTTGATACCATTACCAAGGGTAAAACGGATTCATTTATCTAGATCGATAGATAGATTTATCTTAGCTTCATTTATCTTTTTAAAAGCAATTCGTAACATAAAACACGTCAAAAGAGCTCAGAAAATAGAAACATTTCATCATAAAAGTTATCAATTCAGCCGGCACAATGATTCCTGTCATTATGACTTAGGTTATTTTTTTTATCATACCCTCTTTAAATAATACACTTGACGTCAGCCACAGTGTAAATTAGCTTTTCAAATTCGAATAAAATAAAAGGAAATGGATTTTTTTATGAGCTAGATTTCAGCTGACGGCTTTGGCCGAATTAGATTTAGAAAAATTAAGATTGCGAGAAAGTAGGTTCAAGGTGGTTTGAATTTTAAGTTTTTTATTTTTTATTTATTTATTTGTTTTAAATGAATAAAGTTAAATATATGATTTGTTGGTCTAGCAGTAGAGTGCGCGACCACTCATTGTGAGGTCTTAGGATCGATTACCGGATTGACCAAGTGTGTTATATATACAATGGTTTTTTTCTGTTAGGCAATTCTTAGTAGCACCATGTAGTCTGGCATTGTCAGGTGAAAAGTGTAGACTCACCTCTATCAGAGTACTATACGCTTCTGCCGCATGCTTCTGGGTAGCATAGGCGTGATGTTATGTTGTTGTTCAATAGTTTATCATAGTGTGTGGTTTGTTCGCGTCAAACCGCTGAAAGGCTTACATTATAGGATATAATTAAACGATATTTGATGACAACAGATGCGTAGCAGTTAATTAGTCAGTGTTAGTGCATATAAGGTGATACATGGATGGAAGTAGACAGTTATAGACAGTTATAGACTGCCTAGTGAATATTAACAGGGATTATCCCTGTCTAATTCCAACATTATTTTATTAAACAGAGTCCTCACCCGCGATTGAATGTCTGTATGTTCACGATTAACTCAAAACATACTTAATGAATTAGCATGCGCGGCAAGGAAGCTAGTTTTAAATACATAATCTTGTAAATGACTGCGCCCAAAAAGGTTGTAAACTACTCTTTTACAACTAGAGAGGCATAAATATCAAGAAAGCGTGGTAACATTTTTGCACCCATAAATGTCGAAATTCACCTATTAATGTCAAAAATCCATACATAATTTCTGTCCGTAAGCCGTTCTATCTACTTCTTCTTTTCTCTGACTGTGCCGTATAAAAAAAATTAATATTATTCTCTTAAAGCCTACTATCATTGTTACCACTATTACTGTAAACCATAGCAAATGTTTTGTTCAGCCATCAAAAAGTGATCTTTCATTACTTATCTAGAACAGTAAGACTAGAACCGGACATTCTGATTTTTACTGAAAACATAAAACTACTATTATCCAAAGTTTGTAAATAGACAAAAACAGGTAATAGAAAATAAGCATCTGCAGTGAAATCTTAAGCAATGGTTTCTAAACGCTAACAAAACTAGAAGAAAAGTTATTTACTAGCATTGATCAAAGACTGACCCATTAAGTCCTAAAAATAAACAATATTTATCTAATCCCCGTTTCAAATACACGTAATCTGACCTACATAAACAAGTATTTTTCATCCCTGAGAGCATCGATTTGGTCCAAAGGTCGCCGCACAGGGGACGACATAAAAAAGCAATAAAAATGTCCGTGCCGTTATTATTTCCTGTTATTTTGACAGCACCCACTACTCGTGGAGGGGAGACTCGATGGATAAACGAGACTGAGTAAATATACACTAAAAGTAAAGTAAAAATACACTAGAGTAGACATTGAATTTTATTTGACAGGAAAATAAAAATATTCATGGAATGAAAGTTTGGGCCAGTGCTCACAGTGAGATATGTTTGATAATATTTTAAAGCAGAAAAGAGCGTTTATTTACTGAGTAAAACAAGGTCAAAATAAAATAAATATCTTTGTATTTGATAGACTGATTTTTGGCAAAATTAAAAATCTTTTTAACAACACGTTCTACCACACGAGAACAGTATAGTAAAGCCTTAGGCCTAATTTATATCACGAGACTAGTTGCAAAAAAAAAATATGCAATAAGTTTCGTAGAGTAAATTAGCTTACCCTCCCCTTAAATTGAGTGGTGCTAGTGTTTGAACAATCCAAAATAAATAAATTTCTACCTACACAAAGCAAATATAACATCCAAATTCACCGAATTTTCCCAACAAAATTCCATCACCACTCCACAAAAACTATTTTTTCTCGAATCATAGATTATCCTTAACTTGTGACCAGTGTAAGTTCCTCAAGTCCATCCTCTCACTTAATTTCCTCAAAGCTAACATGATTACGGTAAATGGGGGGAGCGTTTATTCGTATCCAAAAAACGAGTATTTCGTCTTATAGCATTCCGGTCCAGTGTGCTAACTGCCGAAGTGAGGACACTTTGGTAGGGCTGGCACATCGTCTTTTCAATTTTATTTGTGTTAAAATATGATTTTATTAATGCTCACTTAATATAATTAATAAAAATTAAATTTCGTATGAAGGTAGGTAATTGGGACCTTAGGGCATAGGTTACTCTTTATCGACTTACCCCTTAGTGTTGTGGAGGAGCTGGAGCTGTGTGCAGAAGCTACTGGAATTACTACAAATGTTTGTTGTCAAGATGTTCTGACTGTAAATCAAATTTAAAGCGTGGCGTTGAATGTAAATGTCTGACTATGATACGAGTACTACGTCATCTTTTGGTATACACAAAAAATATTTAGGTATGTTTTGATTGACATCTTACTACATAAATAATAATACAAGGTGTAAATAACATCGTGACGAACGCTTACTAGTTATTCAGTACGTGATCCAAAAATGCAATGATGATGATCCTGATTGCAAAAATGTTTGCAATTGCAAATGAAATTTTTTTTTTCCAAATTAATATTATGCGTAACTGAAGGTATGTGAAGTTAAACTATGCCAAACAAAATTATGCGAAACAATAGAGTGCACTTCGAACTATAACACCTATAAAACAGTATTTTCATTACGTCTCATAAAAATAGTGTTACAAAAAATAACAAAAGTACTCAACAAGGCTGCATGACACCCCTAGAGTTCTCCCAAGAGGAACTACAAATTAGAGAGCCTTAGGACCTTTAATTTGGCGACAGGCGATTGACGACAATCGCACGCTTCTACAACTAACTTTAAGTACTACGGCCAACTGGTACAGACGGCGTTTTCAAAAAGTTTCGCTGAGTAATTAACCGTTTCTTGTTACGAACATAGCCGTTCTATAAATACTTCGGTAGTTAAAATGTATTTTAATTGTATGAAGAAGTTTGCCGTCATAAAAGAATTGAAAGGATATGTATAATAATAACATTCACGCTTATATTACCCAAAAGAGTGTGACAAGGGTGTATAGCACCCACATTTTACATGTCCCTTGGTCAGGTCCTATGTGATTTGGTGGTGAGCCTATCGCCTTCTACCAGACACAAATCCAACTTTGTGCTGTCATTGAGAATTAGCGAAATCCCAAATAGCTCTTATGCCTGTTCCGCGAATAGAATCCTAACGTCTCAAAGAATACCTAATCAATACGGAAAGGGGATGAATGCAAATAAGTCTTCCAAAACGCTATGTTTGACTACTAGTTTTATATGACGTGTTTGAGTGCCGGTCTTTTAAATTTGGCAGTTAGTGACGCCTTATAATGAACAGTCCATTTGGTTTAATTGTCTAGGTAACAAATAGACCAACGAGACAGTTATAAGTAATATGATTAAGTTTTGGTTCTGTGTACTTCACCTTAGGCTACAAAAAGATTGCAGATAGTTCTCACATGGCAGTGATTTAAGTGATCAGACAGAGTATGGGCGTAGCTTAACACTAATGTCCATCTAAAGGTTGCCTAGAAGAAATCGCGTTAAGCGATAAGGCCGCCCTTTGTGCATAATATTGTTATTGTAACTTTCGTACTAAATGTATTTCCTATGTCTTATGCACAAATAAAGTTTTTATCTATCTATCTATCTATCTTGTCAGTTACAAACAAGTTACTACACATTTTTTTCTAAAATATTGTTTTTCACCTAAAAACTACGAGGCAGCTATCCAACTACCTAGCAGTAAAAAGAAATACCTCCAATTGTAATAAAAAGTTTGTCTATCCATAAAACTTTCAAAGACATTCGACGAAAAGGGGTTATTACGATCGTTCTAGATATAAAAACAGGTAACAAAACTTGTCGGTAATTTTGAGGAAATTATGACTTGATTATAGTAAAAATGACAGCATTTATATCATAAATAATTTTTGGGAACATAATTCAGATAAGTAAACGGTTAGAAATGTTTTGAATCAAATTCAGCTATATTTTATGTTATTTTAACTTAAAGTATTTTTTTAAAGCGAAGTTTATTAAATGCGTTGATTTAATTACTTAATCATAATAATTTGGTGGACTAGAAAAATTAAGTACTAAGCTCACTTTATGAGTTATTTTCGGTTTATTTAATATTTCAAAACCTACTATTATAAAGTGAAATAATCTCAAGTATATGTTTTGACGTTATGTTGATTACGTTATGTTTTACCGATAAACATCAAATTGTAATAAAAATTAAAAGGTTTAAAAAGAAAACGTACTAGATAAAAAAATCTATCTGTTAGCGTTTTCCTGGCAAACGCGTAAGATCTCCTAATAGTGAAGTATCGTTAAAGTGATAATTTCATAATCAGAAATATAAAAATGGTGGATTGTGCGTGCGTTGATTTAGTGGAGAGAACTGGATAGTAATTGTGAACATGTAAGTACTATTTTAAATCTATTGTCAACCGTATATAATTAAATGTGTGAAAAAGGAAATAAATGTATTTTCGTTGATTAGAAGTGTTGAAATGTATTAAAAGCCCCTACATTCTGAAAGGTGTTCTACATATCCTACTATTTCGTCAAGCCTTTTCATTTGATATACATATAAAGGCCGTTGTGTTATAAAAGTCCAGACGCCATTTTGTTGCCACAGCTAGCCATCTTGGCCATTGTTATTTGCGATGCTTTTAAACATATTAAGTTACTAGCTTCCGCCCGCGGCTCCGCCCGCGTGGTATGTCAATTAAAAGTAGCCTATATGTTAATCCAGACTATAAGCTACATGTGTGCAAAATTTCATCGAAATCGACCCGGTAGTTTTGGCGTGAAAGAGTAACAAACATCCATACATCCATACATCCATACATCCATACTTACAAACTTTCGCATTTATAATATTAGTAAGGATATTAACATCAGAATTAAAGATTAATGTCAAATTTAATCATTTTAAACTTGAAAGACCGTTCATAAAACAGAATTGAATCCCTGATTAATCAACCCACTCACAATCTCACTAACACAAACCAAATGATAACTTTGTAACATAAGTCCTATTCCCAACAGCTTTAAATTTCATGTACGGCCGAAATTAATTTGAATGCATAGAAATTAAACCCTTATTAAATTATACAAAAGTGTAAACAAGTGGAACATGTGTAATTTATTTAATGTTTAACTTATTTAAACGTAGGCTCGTTATGTTTGCTGCTTTTGCTGTGTACGTTATACCTAATTTATATTGTGTGTATTTTGTAATTTGCTAATTGTTCCATAGAATGTGTAGTCAAAACTGTGGCATGAAAATTGAGTAAATTTTTAACTAAAACTCAGTAAATTATAATTATATTTCCTCTAATCTCTGATCATCTTAAAATTAAAAAATTCTTACTTTAAACATCAAAAACAACAATTAATTTTCCGTCTAATACACTCAGGCAATATCAGTTCATTTTCAATTGACCGATCTTAAAAAAAACAACTCGACCTCGAAAATCAGTGCCGATAAGACGAAAAATTCGGCTGCCCTATTATGAGTAATTTATCGTTGGAACCGAGTTAAGTTTGAGAGTTCAGTAATAAGAAGCACGCGGTACGTCGGCGTATTGCACTCAAGGTCACGCAACTTATATTAAAGTGGACCCGACGCTGTCACAAATGCTTGTAACTACGGATTTAATCCTAAGTTCGGGACCAGATTGATTTACGGTTATGATTAAGAACGAGCTAGTCTATAAAATTGATGCGATAGTTATGAAGTTGGACCTTTAAAAAGTAGCGGCTAGACGAAGCTAATAGTAACGGGTGTTGCGACGATCAAAACTTTATCAGGTTGATTTTATTTATGGTGATATAGATATGCTGAAGGCAGGCGATTATTTATATTTGTAACATTACATATTTTAAATAAATAACAAAATAAAATGTTTGTTTACATCATAACATAATATTTTAACTACAACCAGCTGTATCAGAGATATTAAGAACAAAATTTTCAGCCGACTGATTCACAAAATATTATGTCACGCGTGATTCCATGAGTATCTAAAGAAATCGGCAGAAATAGATAGACATTTCCGTACCGAAAAAGCGCATTGTTAAAAGTCCATTGGTGAATTTGGTGAGCGTTGTTAGCACTACGGTTTTGTGAGCCCGCATGCCCTAAAGCCAATTAAAATGGGTGTTGGACATACGTCGGACGTATTGACAGCACCTAACTGCCATAGAGGATTGCTTTTTCTTTTTGGTCGACCTGACATAACTTGTTCGAACAATTTTGAATTTGTAAATTCGAATTCGGTAAAAGTTTTACAACATATTGTTTTATTTGATTTTATTGCTAAGCGTAATTTGATTGTTTCGATTAACAGTTATGTATATTTTTTATAAATAATATTATCAACAGTAAACTTTATACATTTAATCCAAGCATAAGTAACTACCAATAGTCGTAAATCCATTTCATTCAACAGATTTTATAAAAATGAGTTATGTTTGACCCCGTTGCGACCATAAACAAAACAGGAAAACGGATGTGACAAAAAAGAACCGTCTCATTTATTATTCCAGTGCGGTACCCTTAAAACATGAAACCAGAGAAAAAATATTATAATTTAATTTGTAACGTCACTCAGGCTAGCAATAAGGTACATTTCATAAAAACCTTTCAAATGGAAATATTAAATTAATTTTAGATGTAGCAGGAAAATCTTATTACTCGACTATGAATAAAGTATCAATATCGCTTTATTTATTAATAATATTATTTCGTCAATAAGGAAAAAACATGATAAAGTAATACTGCTGCCTTTTAATATCGTCAAAAATGTAAGGACAAAAACTCACTAAAAGTTAGCCCTCAGCTCGGTTAGAATAGTATGCAGTAATTTCTAATTAAATATAGTCTAGTCAGTAACACACAGCCCATACATTACTCAATGTAGTCTCCCTAAGTAAACATAACATAACTAACTCCATATAATCACAAATGTAATTGCTTACGCTAAGTTTGAGACAGTTCTGTTGGTAACACTACTAACAATGTTTCAAACATTGTATGCAACTCCAACTAGAAACGTGTATCGATATGTATACATACACATTTGAACTTCGCATTCCCCATTTAGTTTGTTAGTATTTATAAGATTATTCATGCTTTTGTTTACACCTAAACCTTTCATAAAATTAAGGAAAATACTATAAGAAGCATATAAATTGTCATGTGATGCCTCGATAGTCTAGTCGTATCGCGAGGTGAGATTCGGGTGTATGGTTTCGGGTTAGATTGCCGGTTCAGGCAAAGTGTTATTTTTGATTTTTTTTTGAGGAAATTCACAAGCGCAGCACGGAGTTGGAATTGTGCCCGGTGGATGGCGATAGGCTGATCCCAACAGAAACATGACAGGGGAAGTGTGGGTGTTTTACACCTCTGCCTTACCTTTCTGGGTAATATCAGCGTGATGTTATGTCATGTTCTTATGTTATGTTATGTCTATTAATGCCCGATAGTTTTTTTTTGACAATTCCACAACTACATTTTGCACAACTCAAGATAAGTAATGATAGCCTTAGGGATGCAAACAAAATATGGGAATAAACACGTTTCGCGAACTCACGAATATGTTTTATCTAAAAAAGCACATAAAATCAACTTAATTAATTATAAAAAGGCCCAATTTTTTTGAATAAATACTAGCATTATACAGGATGTTAAGCACATCGTTCACAAAATTGAATCTGTACCAGTGGAGGTATCCACTGCTATAATTTATCACAACTAACTGACTCTTCACCTCACCAGTTTATTTATATAAATTATTAGGAATTATTATAAAAAAATAGATAAATTAAAGGTCAACTGTATACTGCGATTTAAAAAAGGAAACAAGATCACGATCTTCCTTTTCTTATGAAAACTCTTTTCTTTATTAGCTTTCTAACGGTGTGCAACATGTGTTAAAAATAATAAAATGACTGTACTATATGATTTAATTTTCCGTGGGATATTTTTTTTCTGTCGTCTATCTCATAATGTAGGGTATAGTTAGATTAAAAACATTGCGTCGATGATAAGACAATTTTTCGATTTCAAAATGCGTTTGCGAGATGCACACTGAATTCTGAATGCACGACCTCAACTGCTTCCTATATTAATATGAATTATCAACACTACTTAATTTTACAATAAAAGAATTTTTATCTCTCAATTCATAAAGCTTCAAGTAAACATTACTAACAATACACAATAAAGCTCTAAAATATGTTTGAATAAAGAATATTTATTATTATTCACTCATTTATTCTTTTTCTCATTTTTTACATATTTAAATATAAATTATAAAAGTAAAGTACATTTAAAAATATAAAACTATAAAATTCTACATTTTTAAATAGATAACAGGTAGCTAGCCACCGGTAGCTTGGTCCAATTCAATTTCAATTCAATTTATTTATTCATTAAACATTAAAATAAAAATAAAAATAGAATAAATTAGAACATATTAAAGAAACAATTTGACTCAAACATATCATACGAGTTTACATGCAATTAAACAACATATACAACATTTAATTGAACTTACTGACTAAATTTAAACCTAGATTAGAATGTCCACACTATGCCTAATATTGTCCACAGAATTAATTTAATGTTAAATGTCAAGTTGCAATACCATACATCATTATGATTAATATAATAAAATTGTTGGTCATAAAAGCTTATTAAATTACAAAAATACAATACAAATAAAATGAATAAAATGTTCACAGATCATGGATGGAATATAAGCACCTATGCAGCAGAAAAGCCTTCAAATCATCCTTGAAGTTGCCTTTGTACAAAAAACCCTTTAATTCTATTGGCAACTTATTGAATATTTTCAATGACATATAATAACTGCTGTGTTTAACTATGTTGAGGTGTGGTACCCCGTTACTCTGAAAGTCCTTTCTGCGGGAGCTTTCTCTTTTCTCTCGTTCATCAGCATTTTCATATGTGTGAACATTTTTTTTAAAATTCGTTAATAAGACCAGAATGTAAAGACTCGGCACCGTTAATATACCGAGCTCTTGAAAATAAGGTTTACAAGATACCTCCTGTCTTATACCGACTATTGTTCTTAATGCTCTTTTCTGTATAATGAATGCAGTCGATATGTTGTATTCATAACTTCCCCCCCAGAATAAAATGCTGCAATACCGGTGGGGTACTATTTTTTATATTTTAAAATATTTATTATTATTATTATTATATTCTGAATCATGACTGACTTTGTTGTCTACATTTAAACCAAGATATTTGATACAATGCCGCAGTTTGCGCAGTAGTAAACCAGCAACAGCAACACTAGAGAGACGAAACACAAACACAGCTCGCAAATAAACGGAGCTAAGCATGTATACAGCAAACACTGCGCTAATACATTATAGATTTGTGTTAACAGTAAGTTTGAAACTGTGTGTTACATACGATAGTGAGAGAATCTACAGATATTTCGATTTAAAGTTTATTGTTTATAGTAATATGATGACTTTGCTTTTTTGTCATTATAAAAATACCTCCATGTCAGTCAAAAAATTGTACTTTAAAGGTATTTACCAAGTAAATTGTAGATTATTCTGAATCAGGACTGACGGTATTATCTACATTTAAACCATGATATTTAATACAATACCAATGTTAGCGCAAAAGTAAACCAGGTACCGTAACGTAAGAGGGGTGAAACACAAACACAGATCGCAAATAAGCTATGCATATCTACAGCAATCACTGCGCGAATGCATAATAGAATTGTGTTTACAGTAAATTATAAGCTATCGTTTTGCATAATATTTTGTATTGCAATGTGAAAATAATTATCATCATGATAATTTTGTTTGGCAAATCGTGGACTCCGTGGAGTTTAATAAAAATAACATAATATATGTTTTTTTACGAAACACAATTCAATATCACATATAAACATACATATCAGATGTTGGATTGCACTTAAGGAAGTATGTGATGTATTTGTTTTATTTTCAAGTTACTAATTATTTTATAATTTTCGTAAAAGTTGATAGTATAAATAATTGAGGACGACAAAAAAGACTTCTTTTAGTCTGAACTATTAATATTGATTTAATATAAATTTATATTGACAGAAACAAACTTAATTACGCGCAAGTTCAGATTAATATTTCAGACAAATGGCTGTTATGGTATGTCTGGCTACTAAAAGACATTAAAATTTTAGGAGTGCTTATTTTTTGAAATCCATCAATAATAATTAAACTGATATTTAATTACTTCACACTAATTAATAAAGAAATTGTATTTAATTTGACTTATAATTATGTTAACATTTTTGAACATGATTTTGTTAATGATTTAAATAACTTCTTTATAATAACTATAATAGTATTTTATTTTAATAGAAAATTAATAAATATGATAGACTCAACTCGTGGATGATGGACTACTAACTAATACTACTAACACATAATTTGTACATTCCACAACAACTTGTCAACAAGTATCCAATCACTACGCGAAAGTTTTTTGTGCATTTGAAATCATATTTTATCTTACTCATTTTATTTTGATTCGATTAAGCTTGCGCATGCGTGTATATTAACACGAACTATTCGCGGTACTCTCGAACCCTTTATAACTTAAAATCTATTTAACCTACTTACTTGAAATTTGGCACATAATTAGAAACAGAGACATGCCTACAGCTGTCTTCTATTTTAAAAAAAACCTGATAGCTCTAGAAATATTTTTTTAGAAAAAATAGTATCTCTACAATACGTTTGTATAGAGAAATGCATAGCATACCCCTTAAGGCAAATAAAATTTCTATTACTGTTTCCTCATTCGCGAAATAAATATCAATAAATACAGCGATATTGATACTTCATTCATAGTCAAGTAACAAGATTTTCCTGGCACAGCGAAATAAATTTAATATTTAATATTCAATTAATTTGCAAACAAGATTTTTCTGGTACAAGTAAAATTAATTCAAAATTAAATTAATATTAGTTGTACAGTCGGCTCCAAATATATAGTCACAATCAAAATATCCAGATATATAGGAGCGCCTAAAGTGACCAATGATATCAGTACAACCAAAGTCTTCTAATAATTTAAAGCATCCATCATGCTCAAATATATCGGAACATTGACACCGTCAAATATATGAGTACATTCAATGTGTCAAAATCATAGTAACAAACACATCGCCAATGGTTTCTAAGCAACCAAAGTATTCAAAAATATGGAGCAATAAATAAATATGAACTCTATATCTATGTATTTGAGGAACTCTTTGGAATAATTAAACTCTTTTTGTTAAAAATACGTAAGCCAACATCATTTACTTTTGACGGTGTATCAAAAATATTTTTCTTGTGAGTAGGTATAAAATGCAACTCATGACAGATAACTAACTAATCCTTATTAATATTATAAATGTGAAAGTTTGTGAGTATGGAGATGGACGTATGGCTGTTTGCTACTGTTTCACGCAAAAAATACCGAGTCGATTCTGATGACATTTTGCAAACAGATAACGTAAATTACCATAATAAGCAAATTTTTATCAACATAGCACGCGCGCGCCGCCAGGGGCAATAGTTAGTATGTTATAATTACTAAATGTAGCTTGACTCCAAGTGTGCTATATTGGTCTAAGTACATTATTGTGATCGCCGTGATTCTTTAGACTACTGTTTCGAATCCCAGCCTACTTTTTGTCGATTTTATGGCTTTTTTATTTTTTGTTGAGACCTAAACACAGTCTTCCTAACATGACTAATATGCAACTCTGCCTATCTACAATCAACACACTATGTTGTATCAATCACATAATTTCAGGATAAAATAATAAATCACAAAAAACAAGATTTTATTTTATTAAAATTGTTTATTAATGTCTTAAAGAATCAAAAGCGTGTATATCCACCCTCAGCAATAATGACGTCACAAAGTGCTGACGCATGGATTGCACCGCATTACAACAAAATCTATCTCCTCTTAACGACTCCCATACGTTTTCAATGTGTCTCCTCAAGTTTTCCGTAGTTCTTATTGCAGTATTATCCCATAGTTGTATGTCACGACCCGAGAATTATGAACAGAACTGTTATCCTGTATGAAGCGGATTGTTTCATTGGGATAAAATACTCGGGCCGTAGGCAACAAAACGTTATTAAGGATGTTCCTATAACTTTGGCCACAAATATTATATATTTTTTATCATTGCATTTATTTTTACTTTACCAGCAACTTAAAGCTAATTAGTACAGAATCAGTTACCAAGTTCATAGTATTAACGACAAAATACAAAAAAAGACACGTTTTCCAAATAAATTGAGCATTCTAAATAGTGAAACTGTATGAGAAACGATTTTTTTTGTCTTTAGTTACTTATTCATAAGTAACCGTAACAGTAGTAGTAAAGTTAAGTTAAAATAAGTTTGTATAATATGTCGTAGGTTTGTGATAAAATCAGGTTTTTGATTTCACTAATTTGTTATTTTCCCATACATCGCTATTTCTATCTTGACCGGGCTATTGTTCAGCTCAAAATTCAAAATTACATACAATGACATGAACAATAAACAAAACACATGCCAATGACGTCACGCACAAAATTAAAGAGACAGGTAACAGTATTTTTACGGTCGAAATCATCCTATCAGCCTATGGCCATATTAAAAGTACCCTATAATAAATTGTAACGATAGAGTTCATTTTTATTTATTGCTCCATATTTTTGAATACTTTGGATGCTTAGAAACCATTGGCGATATGTTTGTTACTATGATTTTGACACTTTGAATGTACTCATATATTCGACGGTGTCAATGTTCCGATATATTTGAGCATGATGGATGCTTTAAATTATTAGAAGACTTTGGTTGTACTGATATCATTGGTCACTTTAGGCGCTCCTATATATCTGGATATTTTGTCTGTGACTATATATAAGGAGCTGACTGTACCAGGAAAATCTAGTTTGGAAATTGTTTTTATTTATTTGAGAGGTTTTGTATGAAATGAAATAAGCTAGCCTGAGCGACATTACCAATTAAATTACAATATTTTTTCTCTGGTTTCATGTTTTTCGTACCGGAATATTAATTAGACAGACCTATTTTCACATCCGTTTTCCTGTCTCATGTTTGGAACAGTGTCAAATATTACTCATATTTTGTTGATTATTTGGTGGTAGTGAACAGTTTTTATGGTAACACCGATCAAAAAAAATATGATAAATTACAAAAACACTAGTGATAGTGCGCTGTAACCTGCACTACCAGGAGGGGATCATATGAAATTAAATAAATATAATTAAAAGTGGAGCGTATAGAATATGTAATATAGTCTGGTGGTATTTGGATTCTACTCACCAGCAACAGCTCGAAAGCGCCTTCCAAGGGCAGAATCCTTATCTGGCCTCTTCTCGCTGGGCGGAAAGATAGTCACGTATGGTATGGTAAAAGTTTATCCACAACACGATAGTTATTAACGATAATACACAAATAGTAAATTCACAACACAAGAGAAAGGTATTTTAAATAAATTGAGCGGCACAAATAGTTATATTATTAACAAAGGAGCGGTTTAAAAGTATATATTTTCAGCGGAGACATATTAGCGAGCAAAAAAGTTGACACGAAGTGACAATGTCATTTTATTGTTCTTTTCATTATATTTTATTGCTCTATGGCCCGGCTGCCAGGAAACTGCACCTCTTTCAGCAACATTCAACCTATGTACCTAAGAGCAGAAATCCAAGCCATCAGACTAAAATACAATAAATAAAATTTGAAATGAAATAATAAAATATAATAGATATAATATTATGCTATATGTAGAGCGGCCTTACCAACTAGTATATTTTAATTGAGAATTCATGTCCAGTATACATGTATTCAAATGTATTATTTCCCGATATTTTTATACCGAATAACAATTAAAAATTATATGCATAAATTAAAAAATAAAGCTGTGTAATTTTTTTGCCCGTTTCGAATATTTGTCAAACCAAAATAGTTCGACCAAGTTCTAACAGGTCGTCCAAAAATAAAAGCAATCCTCTATGGCAGTTAGGTGCTGTCAATACGTCCGATGTATGTCCAACACCCATTTTAATTGGTTTTAGGGCATGGGGGCTCACACAACCGTAGTGCTAACAACGCTCACCAAATTCACCAATGGACTTTTAACAATGCGCTTTTTTGGTACGGAAATGTCTATCTCTTTCTGCCAATTTCTTTAAATACTCATGGAATCACGCGTGACAAAATATTTTGTGAATCAGTTGGTTGAAAAATTTATTCTTAATATCTTTGATACAGCTGTGAGGTTGTAGTTAAAAATATATTATGTTATGATGGATGCAAACATTTCATTTTTCATTTATTTACCTATATAAAATATGTAATGTTTGAAATATAAATAATCTACTGCCGTTAGCATATCTATATTATAATAATAATAATAATAATAATAAAGCTTTATTTAATTCCACACAAACAAAAATACTAATAAAAAATTAAAAAAAAAGTCATGCTTCTTATTAATACAATACAATGCCATTCCTAAGTTAAAAGTTATAACATTGTTTTACAAGTTATAACGTTATTAAGTTAAAACATACACAACAACACTAATTTGTTCTAGTATTGTGATTATTATATAATATAATATAAAGTTTAAAATCATTTAAATGGTAGAAATTATTATAAAATTACATTATTATAGTATGTTTTAATAAATTGAATTGTCATGCAATAAAATAAAATTATATTTAAATTAAAATTAAAATTAAAATTAGAATTCATTAATTAATAAATTAAATGTTACTGATTGATGTCAAAGTTGGAATTTTATAATAAAATGAAATTAATATTAATTTACTAAATTTATGGACATATTTTATCGTTCTTGAATTAATAGATGAATTATTGATAAAATAAATCGACATTAATTTATTAATTAACCAATCCGCATATTTTCTATTTTATACAAGTGTTTTGTGTGGACCCCCTTCGGGTAAAAGCCTCCTCCAAGGATTTCCATTTGTCTCGGTCCGTAGCTGTGTCTAGCCACCCTCGACCCGCCGTTGCAATTATTTCATCTGCCCACCTGGCACATGGTCGGCCTCTTGCTCTGGTGCCTCGGGGCCCTGTCCATTTTGTGGATTTTATAGTCCATCTGTTGTCGTTGTATCTAGCCACGTGACCAGCCCATTGAAATTTTCTTTCTAACGAGAAAGTTAAAGCATCTTTTACTTCTGTTTTCTTACGAATAACTTCATTTCTCACCTTATCTTTTAATTTGAGGCCTAGGTAACTTCTTTCCATTCTTTTTTGGGTAGTCTGAATTTTATTCCTGGTTTTAAGATCAAATGTCCAAGTTTGGCAACCATAGGTGAGGCATGGTAGTATTTCCGAGTCCATAACAATCTTTTTGGTTGAAAGTGGCAACTGCGATTTAAATATTTCCTTATGGGCCCAATATTTTTTCCAGGTGATTGCAACTCTTCTATACACTTCGTTTATATTTCTATCTTTAGCAAAAGAGATCTGTTTTCCTAGATAAACATAGTTTTCAACACATTCTATTGGTATATTATTTACTAAGATGGGTATCACATTGTAATTGGTCATAATTTTTGTCTTGTCAAGGTTCATTTCCAGTCCCACCTTTATACTGGCTTGGTGAAGATCATTTATCATATTACTCAGTTCTAGGGGGTTTTCTGAGAACAAGATGACGTCATCAGCGAATCTAAGGTGACTTTAAAATGTTCCATCGATATTGATGCCTTTCTTGGACCATGGTAAGTTAGCCATTATGTGTTGTAAAACAGCTATAAATAACTTTGGAGAAATCGGATCACCCTGTCTAACTCCTCTTTGTATATTTATTTTTGTGCCTGTTCTGTCTAATTTCACTCTACTGGAACTGTTGTTATATATGTATCTTAGAATGGCAATATATTTTTCATTTATATTTTGTGACCTCAATGCTATCCAGATGCTGTTGTGCGATATAGAGTCGAAAGCTTTTTTGTAATCAACAAAAGCTATGTATAACGGTCTTCTAAATTCCAAATATTTCTCGATCACCTGATCGACAACTTGAATATGGTCTACCGTGCTAAAACCACTTCTAAAGCCAGCTTGCTCGACAGGTTGGTGTGCATCAATATCTGAGGATATTCTCTCTAGAAGACAAAAACTGAATAACTTGTAGAGACAGGGCATGAGACTTATTGGGCGGTAGTTCGCTATGTCTGTAGAGTCTCCTTTTTTATAGAGTAGGATGATCTCAGACTCCGTCCAAAGGTGTGGTACGACTTCCTCATCTAATATTTTATTCCATAGAAGTGTGATAGGTGTTAATAGAAGAAATTTAGCAAATTTAATACACTCATTAGTGATGCCATCGGGTCCTGGACTTTTTTCTGACTTAAGATTTATGATTTGCTTTAGAATTTCAGCTTCGGTGAATTCTCGCACTGGACTGTTATTCATGTATTGGCACAAAACTGTTGTTTGTTCTGAATCTGGTTGGCTATATAGTTTTGCATAGAAGTCCGTAGCAATATTAATTATTTCCGTTCGGGATTGACATTTGTTAGAGCCGGGCTGAAGAGATGCTATCCATTTCTTTGAACTATTTAGTTGTCGGTACGCTTTTTTAGCAGATCTAGATTGTTCGAGGTGCTTTTTTATAGTATTTATTCTGTAAGCGTCATAGCATTTTCTTTTTTCTCTATTTGTTACTTTATAAAGAGTTTTAAGCCTTTCTTTGTCAGCCTTGTTCAATTTTGGTTTGCTTTGAAGGATGTTTCTTTCTTTCATAAGCTCTAGTGCTCTATCTGACAAAATTTTGCATTTTTCTTTCAGTTTTGTATTTTTCAAGCTTTCAGATATAGAGTTAATTAGTTTTTGGCAGTAAACATCAGTTTTATAGTATTTGGCTGTCGCTATAAGATCTGGTATATATTTGTTTAGATTTTTCAGGTAAACGTCTTGCTCTTCTGAAGTTTTCAGAGTTTTAGGTGTGTTAGAAAAGGTGCATCTGCTTTTTTTGATTGAATTTAAGCTTATTGTGGCTCTCAGCAACCTATGGTCCGATCCGAATGCAAATGAGGGCAGCACTTCATATTTAGAGAATAAGTGTGGTTTGGTGGTCAATATGTAATCAATTTCGTTTTTGTGTTTTTATCTGGCGAGATCCATGTCCATCTTTTATTATCTTTTAGCTTAAATATAGTATTTATTATTCTTAGATTGTACTGATATGCGTATTGTATTAGCTTGTCGCCTCGTTTGCTTCTTTTCCCATTACCATGCTTGCCAGTAACTTGGTTTTCATGTTTCTTAGGTGTTCCGATTTGCGCATTGAAATCACCCATAGATATTACATATTTTGATGAAATAGAGTCATGTGCTTTTGCTAAATCTTCGTAAAAGTGATCTATATCGTCTTGAGACGAGTTTTCTGTAGGTGCATACACTCCACTATTTTTTCCAGTTCTATTTCTAGTACGCAGACTCTCTCTGATATTCCGGTGAAGGTTTTAATATTATCTTTATATTTTTTCTTAACTAGGAAGCCCACGCCATGTAACCCCTTGGTTTGGCCTAAATAGTACATGATGTAATCATCTTCTTCTATTATGTCTTCACCTAGTCGCCGGACTTCGCACAGGCCTACAATGTCGTGATTGACATTTTGTAGTGCTGCCTTGAGCTCAACAAGCTTTTCTTCAGATAATAATGATTTAACATTTAAGGTGCAAATATTAAAAATAGTCTTCTTTAAAATTGGTGGTTTCCTTGGAGGGTTTTGGTAGGATTCTCCCACGTTTACCAGACGCCCTGGGAGAGTAGAGATGGGTAGAGGGTCCGTTTTTTGTTGCTATGCCGAGTTGTCTTGAGTTGTTTTGGCTTGGTTCTGGGAGATATCAATATCAGATTGAGTAAACATTAATTTTGGTTTTTGTAATATATAATCCTTTATATTAGTGGCCTTATTTTTCTTTGATGGATGTTTGCTTTTTTGTTGAGTTTTACCATGATGAGATGTTTGACTGCTAGGTAAAGTTTCTGGGGATTCAGATAAGTTTCTCTTGCTTGTTTGATTGCGAGAAGTGGGCTTGCTGTTGTTCAAAACAATGAGTTTGTCATATTTTATGAAAGCAGTATTACCCATTTCCTTTTCTTTCTGCAATTGAATTTTCAGCTCCTTTCGCTTGTTAAGAACTTCCATTGGGTAATCTTCCTTAAGATAGTATGAAGTTTCTCGTAAAAGATGTTTGTTTTTCTGTATATTTATTTTAAAACCCATTGTATTGAAAGTTACGACTACAGGTCTAATCTTGTCGCTTTTTCTGCCCATTCTCCTTACAGCTTCAATGTTGTTGTTATCACATGGAATATTGATGCAAGTTTTAATTATGTAAATAATAGTTTCTTCTAACTCATGATATGATTTCTCTTGCTCTTCCACTCCGAAAAAGACAAGGTTTTTGCGTCTGATATTTCTTTCTAAATTTTTTATTTTTGTATCTTGTTCTTCCACTTTTTCCTGTAAATATTCGTTTTTTAACTCAAGACTGTTAAACTTTTCGTTTATATTATTATTTATTGTATTTTTTATATCTTTTTTCATTTCTAACATGTCTGTTTTATGTTGCTTAAGATCCATTTGCATGTCCAATAACATCTTTTTAATTTCTTCCATTTTGTGTAATTTTGACTCAGCGCCCTCTATGGGTTACTTCTAGTATGTTCTAAATCAATAGGCCTCCACTTTGAATCTAAGTGTTATTTACGCCAATGAATGCACTAGATGGCAGTTACAACAGTTTGCAGTTTTTATTAGTAATCGGTATTGATGTGGCGCTAGTACTGGGCAGTAATGTTACAGGTAGTTCAATAGATGGCGCTGTCGATAATTTTGGGCTAATTGTGAGTCACTGATTCGCACAATAATATTATTTGCAATTTTTATAATGTTATTCAGCACTTTTGCACTATTAGTTCGCAAATTCACTTACAGGGATAGCCTTTTGTAATGAAGTCTTGTTTTCATTTCTTGAAGATATTTTGCGTGACATTAGGTGTCATGACGAGCAGTGTTTCGTTTACAATAAAAAGAGTACTAAGTCTTTTAAACGAGGTTATGTTTATAAAGTGGATACACTTTTTGGGCACTTAATAACAGTTTCTTTGCATTAAGTTTTTAATACGTATTCGCAGAAATTATTGTGTTTTCACTGATTATGTCTTAGTTTGTTCCACAGAGGTTCAACTGATGATTTTGTCATGGGGCACAGTTTGCACATATTCACTGTAGGTACTGTATGTAAACTGTTAACTTTATATTGTTCAAGTGATATGATGCACTGACTTTATTTTTTATACACTGTTACACTCATTTAGTTAGCTAAACTATTTTTAAAGTCGATTTATTTGCAAGTACAATGACACCTCCTTCACTTCCCCTATCTATATTACCATAAATAAAATCAAACTGGATAAAGTTTTGATCGTCACAACACCCGTTACCATTAGCTTCGTCTAGCCGCTACCTTTTAAAGGTCCAACTTCATAACTATCGTATCAATTTTATAGACTAGCTCGTTCTAAATCATAACCGTAAATCAATCTGGTCCCAAACTTAGGATTAAATCCGTAGTTACAGGCATTTGTGACAGCGTCGGGTCCACTTTAATATAAGTTGCGTAACCTTGAGTGCAATACGCTGAAGTACCGCGTGCTTCTTATTACTGTACCCTGAAACTTAAGTCGGTTCCAACGATAAATTACTCATAATAGGGGCCGGGAGCCGAATTTTTCGGATATCTGCACTGACTTTGGAGGCCCAGTTAAGTGCTCAACATTTCGTAAAGCGGTTGGCTGATAAATGCCTTGATATAACTTCAGTAAGAACATTAACATTTAATACATTCTGCGCTCGTATAATAACATAACATTAAGTGTAACTTAAGTCAACTCTTCAGTGCCACGAAAGACTTTCCAAGACGTATTTGTTTTGTTTTTTAATTGATGCTAGCACTAGAAGTAACTCCTGTATCATATATATTTCATACACACAAAGTACACCCAGAGTCAGAACAAATCTATGCGGTTCACACAAAGATTTGTCCCATGTGGGGATCGAACCCATAACACCAGCGTAGTTGAAAGCGGCAAGGCGACCGCGTTAACCTCTACGCCAACCGTGCACTCACTAACACTTAAACAACGTATAAACTGACAGATAGCGTTTAACATAACATAATACTAAAATCACAGCAAAAGCGGTAAGTTTAGAATTTAACAAACATTATAATATAAGCCTAATATGCTAATCATTAAATAAATGACACATGTTTTAGTTATTTACACTCACTGTTTAATTAAATTTGGGTTTTATTTCTAGCATCCTCCAATTTAGTTTCGGTCGTACATTAAATTCGTCGTACAGTGGCGGTCAAAAGTCTATAGGCAATCTCAAAAGGCAATAGTTTGACTTACGACCTTCTATTTCCTAGAAATAGACACATGTTGTTAACACATAATTGTAGTTCATAATTTCACTTACATAGTGTGAGTCAAGATGACCGAGCGGTTAAGGCGTGCAGTTAATTGCGTTTAGTTTTGAGCCGTGAGATCTAATCTTGCTAAGTCCTTTCAATACTTTTTAAAGTTAAGGGTATCAACAATTATATTTTTGTTATTAGAACATCCTTTCCTTGTTGTCATGATGAATCATTTTAGATTAATTTAGGTAGGAATTATCTTAAAAGTTTATTAATTGTATAAATAAATAAAACGAATAAACATTTTTATCATCATTCAGCATGACTTTTTTTATTTCTATCATAAGGTAAAAATATTATTATTGTTGTAAAACAATTACCATAAAAATAAAAAAAAATTACGTAAATAGTTAAATAATAATAACATATTAAACTTATAAGTTAATATATTAATCAAAAATCTTATAAACGGTTACAAGAGAACTTTTTTTTATTTAGGTAGGAATGTGACGTCACAATGATCTTAAAAGTTTATTAATTGTTTAATAAATAAAACGAATAAACATTTTTATCATCATTCAGAGTGACTTTTTTTATTTCTACCTTACAACGATGAAAATAATAAAAAAAAGTAAATAATTAAATAATAATAACTCATTTAACTTATTAGTTATAACATTAATATGTAACTATTTATGTATTGTATGTAACTATTTAAGCATGAATACCTAACAAGTTTGTACTTAAAATATTACAAATATTATTATGATTTCGTAAAAACAAAATACAACCACAAATCAACTAAACTTCAAACTCAGATTTGGTTGATCGTGATCCCAATGCTTACCCGATATAGCTACCTGCTCATGATAGATAGATGCGAATTTAAAGAACAGGTCGCCACTGTAACGGGTTTAGTACGAATGCGATAACATTTCATTAGTGTGTGTTATCTTATAAACTGCTATACACGCACGCGTTAGTGTGTGTACTGGCTGTATCGGGGTCGTACAGTTCATAGCAATGTAATCCTTAGCATGCCTATGGAGTTTTGAGCGTTTACTGTACAACTAATTTTACAAGTGATCATTTAGTTTATGTTTAGGGAGATTGTTTGTAGGTTATTTGTGCGCGAATGGGAAGCTGATAATGTTAGAAACTGCATTTTGTATATATTGAGTTTTGCATGCGTTTCGAAGTGCGTTCCAAACATCAGCAAGTTTGGTGGACGCTCAGAAACGTTGGCGAAAAATCGCATGAAACGTGGCACCTGATGGAAAAATTAGCAGTTCTGTTGTCAGTTAAGCGGATTCAACTGAACATATTTAAGCGATTACCAGTAGAACATTACAATCTAGAAAGAGACGATACAATAATACCTTTAATTTATGCGTAACATTATCTCGTCTGCCATCCAATCCCACCAAATTGAATCGTCCACCAAAATCAATGGCAAATGCATATTAATTGCCTGGTTAAACGATAATTAACGTTATTATCAGTTGATTACAGACGTTACCTATTCAATTGTATGTCATTTGATTGCTAAACCAAATTATGCTAAATATGTTTGCGGGCTGACTTGGGTAGAATTAGAGTTTTAATTGAATTTGTTTCGAGCCTTTTTCCCAATTACACTGGGTTTGGCTTCTAGTGCAACAGATTCAGCTGATATCAGTATTTTACGTACAGCGACTGCCACCACACGTCCACAACCTAGTACGAGGTGATGCGATACTCTTTTGTTAGACTTATGAGTCCAACTACCCGTAACGACTGCAATAAATCTTAAAATGGCAATCGGGTCCGTAGGCTTAACGTATTTTCCGAGCCATGCTGGAAACCCGCTATGTTAAGATGGTCACCTATCCGCGGCAAATTGTAGTTAGTATTGTTTAACCTACAAGGTCGATAGGTTGATCACTGTCTACCAAATTGACGATACATTAATGCTTCCCTACATCCAAAACTTGAGAGCTTTATCTTACTGCCATACCAGTATCATTATAATCTGATTAAATTGTAATGGTACCGAGCTAATTATTACTACACGCTAGAGCTTTGTTTTAGTACTCGTAGGAAGGCTCGAAAATCGCTGAAAATAAAACGTAATAAGTGAGACTGAAATTTCCAAAGCCTTTAAAACAAGCTTTTGGTATCGTATGACAGCCATCCGCCTGACACAAGCTTCTAACACAAAAGGAATATTCTTTTTTAACAAAAATTCGATAGACTACTCTTTTAGGAAGTTCGAATTGGTTATAGTAGCTTCGAACAGCGAAAAAACCGTACACTGTGGAGCAAATCCTTACTAATCCTCACTAATATTATAAGTAAGAAAGTTACTATGTTTGTCTGTCTGTCTATTTGTAACGCTTTCACTTCAAAACTACTAAATCGACTTGATGAAAATAGGTATGGAGATGGTTCAAGACCTGAAGAAGAACAAAGGCTTCTTTTTGTCCGCGGGTTCATCTACGTACGTGTCAATCGCATTATGGATAGTAGGTAGCAATTTCTACTCCCTTGCTTGTGAATTGTATTAAGTCTTCACGGACACACGTAGGAGACAACGGGCACGAAAGCAGGTAAGCCATGTTTTGAATAGGGTATCCACAATGGCACGAGGTGTCATTGGTGTTTGCGATTGCCCGTTTGGACAGACTTGTCCGCGGGTAAACAGTAAAGCATACTTTTAAAACTGAATTGTTACAAAGAGACTCCTTTTGTCAAGTTTGCTATTTAAAAGAGGACACGTGGTTTAAGTAAAGTATGTACAACGCAGACAGAGTCGCGGGCACAAGCTAGTGTTAGATAAGTCGTCTAGCAGTGGACAGTAATATTTATTCACGGCTTGTGTTAAGATTTTGATTAACTTCAAACATTCAGGGTATTTTCAAAGTAAGAGCGCAGATAGACATATTTTTTGTTAGCTTTTAGCTTTGCTAAGGAATGAGTTGCATGATTGAGTTCCATGTTGATACTTAGATTCAAATTGATCCTGAAACTAATGATTCAAAGAGTGATTAATCATAAGCCTGTCGTAATTTACTTTCAATCTCATTCGATATTTAGGGCCAATTTTACAGGTTACTGATAAATACTTGATAAGCATATTCGAAACTTTGTGAGTGGTATTATATCAAATTGTTATAGTGTTATCGGATGGTCAACTATGGTCAAACTGTATCAGCAACTGGTGGAATTAGGGCTTAGATTTCAAGTTATAATGTGGATTACATATTTTATGGTGCCAAGATTCTTGTCACTCAATATTTTTGAAAATCACTCAGACCATTTGCTTTAGCTTACGAGGCTGGCGGACGGACCGCGTTTTACCATTTTACAAAAAATCTGACGGAGTAGTGCTATCTCTGTTTGGCGCACGCGCATTTACATTTAACCCCGCGAGGCAGCACTACTGGTCGTTAAAAACGTGAACGCAAATAAAATTCATCTAGACTGCCAAAATAATAAAATGAAAATTAAATTAAAAAAATATATATCTAACTAGACACTTTAAACTGTGTTTCCAATCATTTAAAATTATAGGTATCAATGTTAATGTAACGGAACCAATGAAACTAAAATTTATTGTTTATGCTGTAAAAATAAATTGATATTTTGAACGTTTTTTTAAAAAGTACCAAGATGTATAAATCTTGATGTACAAATGAAAATAACGCTTCAGTGTTTTGACAATAACCTGGAACCACAAATGATTGCAGAATTCCGTTTGTATAAGCAAACCATGATCCGACTGACGCTTAAGTACTTGTAATCCACCTTCATGTATTATGCACACACTTTACCTATATCCCACAAAGAGTGTTCTCGTAGGTCGTAGAAGCACTCGGTTACACTGAGTGTAGTAGAGCGAGGCACAAGAATTTCATTAAACTTGCCTCGTTGGCTGAGATCGAGAATTACTGGCGAAGGAGGGGCGACTCTTACACCGTACTAACAAAGGGGCATTTTGTCGTAACATTACTTGACATTTATCTGAAATGACACATAACATAACATCACGCTTATACCAGTCAGAAGGGTGTGGCAGATGAATGATGGTTTTTGTGAATTGCCTGTCAGAAGACCACAAATAACACTTTCCCGGGAATCGAACTCGAGACCGAGACCCGAGAAAAATAGGCAGGCCAAATTGAGTATGTAAAAAAAAAAATATATTGATTTGTTCTACAACTTTATTATGAATTTGATTAAATCCATGCAAAAAACTTTTGAAATACTTATTTTTTTATCAATAATAATTATTATTGTCATTCCATGACTCTAAACACAACAAGACGTGCGCCACAAACGTGCTAACAAAGCGACAAAAATCCGACAAGGGGATGATTTCATAGTAGAAATGTTGTACAATATAGCATTAACGGCGGCCATATTGGCATATGAGTAATTTTTTTCTTTAGAAAATCTGGCCTTCCCGTACAAAACTTGACGTTCGCCCTTCAAGAGAACCTTTCTTCACTGTGCTATATTTTTAACGTGATATTTATTTATATTTTTTTATCAAACCTGAAACCTCACAATTAGCAATCATATGAGCTAACCAACAAATCAGTTTTTTTAACTACAATGTTGTAAAATAACAATATTCCTTAACACATAGCATTGTTTTAAGCTATTTCTGGAGCTCGAATATTAGTCTACAGTCTCAAAAACTACCCAACTAAACCTGGATTTTAATACCGAAGCAGTTAAATCCCCTCCGAGAACATAATTATATAATTCAATAACCCAAATCCTGCTCATTTAATATTATTATTGTAATTCTACCTCAGTAACACAAATAACGATTTCAATTACAGCCATTCGAATACTGTTATGTTGCGATATTAAAATCGATTCGTGAATATTATATTACATTAGTTGCAAATAGAAATGTTATTGCAGGTATAAAATTTTATTGTACAGTGGATACAAATTGTAGAGATACGCATCAAATGGTTTGGGATTAGTTGTTAGTATTACGAGTTGGATTAATTTTATAAATACATCGTGATTTAAGTCATTATCTGCCGTGTTTTTCTCAATTATATTGGGTCAGCTTCTAGTCTAACTGATTAAACTTAATATCAGTATTTTACGTGAACGGACTGCCATAAAACCTTCACAATCCAGAACGAGGTAATGCGATACTCTTTGTTAGACTAGTTGACAGACTTTTGGGCCACTGGCTACACGTTACGACTGTCATAGGTCTTCAAATGACAAATGAGACCGAATGCCTAACGGCAGGAGAAAGAACTCATTATATTAAGATAGTCAGTCGAAAGAAGGGGCAAGAGAATAATCAACGACGATGACCTGACAAACACTCGAATTTAAAGTCTGAATCGTCGTTATAAGGTTGGCAGCCTATCGGTCTTTTACATTACACAAATAAAAAAATGAAAAATATAGGCATCCATTCATCGGTTAAACGTGGAAATAGATCGATTGGTTCGCGAGACTTTGCCTAAGTCGCAAGCTCTACCACTTTACCTTACATTATGAAGTGTCAAGTAAAAAGGATGACCTTTTAATTTGATCACTCATTCACAACGGTGTAAAAGCGGCCTAACCGGCGGCTTTTTGATTTTATAGCGCTCACAAATTTAAACGTGTAAACGATATAGCACTTTGTCATAACTCGCATAAGATCTAGAGGAAAGTTTCTGGTTGCGGCGTGTTTGGGTGAACTATTGCTCGTTATGACTCTGCTCAACTATTCTGTGCTACCTCGCTGGTTCTTGTCCTATAGAGCAGATGGAGCGAGACAATGGGAGGTTTTAAAGAAAGGACGGGTGTGAAATGTTCATTATGAAGTGGTAAATGGCAATTACAAATACAAATTCAAAAACAAATTCATTTATTGTTTACCACAGGTAAAAATACAGATGTTACACAATTCAATTAGTACTGCTGCAGTTTACCTACTCGTATTAGGAGTACAATATTTATTTTTTATTTAAAACTATTAAAATGTAAAAATAATCAATATACCAAAATTATTATAATTACGTCAATTATTATTATATAGAATGATAAATGTCGATATAACTGAATAATTACAATTTATTATATATAATAATCGTTATTTTAAAAAACCTGGATTGAAATAAAGCGCGAAGCTCAAGACCGAGCGGGATGGCGGCGCACCGTGGATGCCCTCTGCCCCATCTAGGGGACACAGGACCTTAAGTCAAGTTATTTTTTATTCAGGAACTCATTAATAGAATAATAGGTTTTGCCAGCTTATATTTAAAACTATTCATATTATTAATATTCTTGATGACATCTGATGGGTCAAAATAGATTTTTACCCCCATAACAAATATACTTTGAGAATAGTGAGTAGTCCTACATTTTCTTGCGTTTTATATATTTTTGTGCCAGGCATTCCGAAGGGTTTCATTACAGACCATGCAAAGTAACTGTTGCGTTCCTACATTTGTCGTATAGTCGCTATCACTCGCCTAACACTGTTTAATAGTAACACTGACACAAAATACACAACAACAAAATAAAACACGTCTAGTTTCTGAAGCTCTTTAATCTGCTATATGAATAAATTACGTAAAGGTACCAGTTTAATATAACAAAGTATTACATTGTAGCCGGTAGCGGGTCGAATAGCAGTATAGTTACATTGTTAAGAAAATAAAAGTGTTTTATTGGAAGTAAACGCGCGGCCACTATGTTTATGGCCAGGGTTAATGACCCGACTCTGATTCCCGAGAAATATATCGATAGTTGGAATTTAGTGTAACAAGCTATTGTTTTATGGAATTAAATTAACTTAAATCATGTGTAATGTATTCTTTGTTTTTCTTGTTGTTTATTATGCCGGAACACAGCACCAAGTTTTTAGACAAATCCTTCACAGTGCAAGCAATTAGATTTTGGAATGAGTTACCGGTATCCATAAGGAGTGCTAAATCGTTAACACTATTTAAAACTTTGATTAAAGAGCACTATCTCTCTAAATAATTACTCACCTGTTCTTATTTCTATCTTACATCTGTCATTTGTAATCTTCCTTCTATTGTCCATTATATAAGTATAATACATATTTTTAGGTATTTATATATTATATAATTTGTATGTTATAATATTGCTTATATGTATTAGTATGTAAGTATTTTATTATTGTACCTATACGTAGGTATATTCATCATAATTAATATCTTTTAGCATTTATATTCTTTCCCTATTCTTAATCCTCTCTAGTACACCTTAAACTTCCCTTTCGTGTCTCTTTCTTACTCTCCATCCAATGGTTGTCTGTAAGAGATTGCCTTAGTTGCGATAAGACCGCCATTTGTACTATAAATCTTCTTTTTTTCTGTATATTTATTTTTCCTTGGTGTGCAATAAAGCTTTTTATTATTATTATTATTTATTGTTTTTATTGAGATTGGGCGTGCGATCCATGAACACGTTATTTCAATCTTAAATTTTCCGAGCCTATTCCCAACTATATTGGTGTCGGGTTCTAGTCTAACGGATTAAGCTGAATATCAGTATTTTAGGTGGAGCGGCTGCCATCAGAACTTCACAACATAGAACGAAGTGATACGAATTTTAAGCCTCTGTCTACCCGTAACGACTGTCATAAAGCTTTAAAGGACAACTAGAAAAAGAACACGGGAGACTGTGAGAAAAACTCTATGTTAAGATCACCCATCCACGGCCAACCGTGGTTAGTGTTGGTCAACGGTCCGCGCGTCTTCAACTTTGCCAAGAGCTCATGTACAATACCTAATCGTATCATTGATATATAGGGTTAACATTGACATTGTGTTTGCCAAATATTATTATAATATATTGCAGGGACATAAAGTAATCAGGATCAAACAAGTAGATGAATGATTAATAAAATACTTTTTTCTAGTTGGAATTTTTATAAAGAAATATGATCTGTATATTTCAATTAACATACTTCTTGCAATGGCGTGCCAGGCAAAATCTGGGTGTAAAACGTAACATCAGTGTTGTCTGCAATTATAATTTAGCTGCTTTGTAGACCATAATCACCATTAAAATTAACGAGACATATTTAACAGCTTAACTATTGGATAAAAATATTCAGATACATATATTCAGCTTAATTTTTAGTAAGCTAATTAGGTATATTGAATTGGTATAATACTTTAAATGTCAAGTTCAGCGCTGTGTTTTAATTCAAACATTTCTAGTTCTCAACGTAAATTTGTTTTGTTTCATAATGTCTCTCGTCTTAACTTTTGTACACTTTAAGCATCTATTGTCACAAATTCCATTAAAAGTTCTACGTTTATTATATTGGTTAGATTAAGCTATTTAAACTTAGACTGTTTTGAAGAATTTCGTTACCATAATTAGATCTCATCAAATATATAATAATTATGTTTGCTCTTTTAAAATAACTTTGAATTTTCAAGAACTTTTTGTTAATTGAAACGTCAAGACTGAAAGACTTTTTATATTTACATACTTTTATTTTTATCCGCGTCTTTATACGAAAGCAAATCTATAATAAGACAAAAGAACACTAAAAGCGTTCCCCTCATTAGGCGTACGCGATTTTCAGTCCTGTTAGCGACGCTTGCATCGCGTTCTTACCTCTCCGCCCGCTTATCCCGCTGAAGGTGGTTAAGCGGCAAGCGAGCGTTGCGTAGACGCCGCGAGCTGGCAGTACACACGCCGCAACGCTCGCGCTGCGGATCTCGCGTCCCTCACACGCCTGGGGAACGCGCACGCCTAATGTGAGGTCAGCCTACAGGTATTTTGATGGAGTTAACATGATTTATATTTGTTTAATTGAACTGTTGCTATATAAAATAAGTATTAACAGTCTATTTAATTACAATGCTAGATTTTTTTACAAGCTTTTCTGGGCTACATTTGATGGAATTATGGATAATAATGTATTTGGATTGTGGTAACAAGGTTTCTCAAAGCTAGAATTGATTTTACTTCTATGTAACTGGTTTTATTGACGCGCAAAAGCATGTTATAAAAATAACTCCCAAGTTTCTTTTCATATTTTTCTTTGACCGATTTTGATATTCTTCCATAAAAGTAACCAAAAGCGCGAAAAATTAGCATGACCTAATAACCTATTTCTTAACAGTGTCAAAGCAAGCTCAGACTTTCTTCTTGGAACTTGAGTCTTGATTTCTAGTACAAATAAAAGTAAGAATTTAACTATTGCACGGGTGAACCTCTCAGGCGATTAAAAGCCTGATTCTATTACAAAAAATAAAATGAATTACTTTTGGGTGGGATAAGAAATAAGAAGAGCTTATTATACCTCGTTTAAGTTAAGCTTTTGGCAAATATATATTATGTAGTTCAGAGGTAGTCATTATTGTATAAAATAAAATGGACCATATTAATACTGAGGGACCAAATGATTCAGGATTATAACCTTACGTGTTGCCAAAACAAGGGAAAATACATTTTTAGCCACCACGACGAGCCTTCACTAGTTAGAACTGGTTATTTTAAATAATTTTAACTTTCAACTTAATTTACATAACATTACATCTCGCCTATATTACCCGGAAGAGTTACATAACAGGTGAAGAGTGTGGCAGAGATGTATACATCTCTGCCACACTCTTCACCTGTTATGTTTATAGGTCCCATGGGATAGAGGGTGAGCCTTTTGTCATCTACCGGGCACAATTCAAACTCCGTGCTGCTATTGTGTACTTTCCGTCAGAAAATTCGAATATGAATATCCGGGAATCGTACCCGAGACCTCGTTGATACGCTAACCGTTTTAGACCATCGAGAAAATTATAACTTTTATTTATTTATTTATTTATTTCCATCCTTACATCTATTTTTACAGGAAGACCCCAATACAATAGAGTAGCACACGTAATATACAACTTAGTCATTTTACAATTTATAATCTAAAAACCTAACATATAAAAGAAAAAAACCTAATACTAAACTTCTTACTCTTATAACCTATAGCTAATAACATGTAATGTTATCCTTGTGAATTCACTCAGAGGAACAATGAATAAATCAATTTCCTCTGCGACCAGATTGAGGAAATGAAGTGCGCGCGTCAGGGGCGCTCGCTGCTGTAAGTTGGTCCGCGCGTGCGGCCATCGCACTAGTTGTGGCCGTCGGCGCCGGTGCACGTATCCATCTGGTGCACTAAAGTTTATTTGCTCGAGTATATGCGCGTTATGTATTTTACCTCTAAGCACTTTAAATAAATACAATACCAGTGCGAACTCCCTTCTAACCACCAGTTTATTGTATCCAACCATACCTAATATAAATAAAGTTGGATACATTAAAGGGTAAAAAGGATACACTCCATAATAACGTAAATACAAATATCTTATAAATTTATTTTGTACTCGCTCCAACATGAGATCATATTTAATTTCATGCGGGCTCCAGATGACTGCGTTGCTTTCTAACTGGCTCCTGACTAACGAGTTGTATAATATTACTATAGCATTCATATTTGTGAAATTCCTGACGGTGCGAAGTAAAAAACCTAGATTTCTGAACGATTTCTTGCAGATCTTTATTATGTGGTCCCTAAAGTTTAATTCAGTATTAAAACACACTCCTAGATCTTTTATTTCTGTTACTCGGACTAAAGGAGTATCTGCTATCTTGTACTCATGCAAGATTGGTGTACGGGCGCGGGAGAATGTGATCGTGGCGCATTTTGTGATATTAAACTGGAGGAGGTTGTGGTTACTCCAGGCTACCACTCTGTTAATATCATTTTGTAACCTCTGACAGTCATCTGCGCTTTTAATAGGTAGGTACAACTTTAAATCGTCTGCAAACAACAAGCATTTAGCATCTTGGACCACTTTAGGCAAATCATTTATCATGATTATGAATTCCAAGGGCCCAAGGTTGCTCCCCTGACTTACACCAGATCCTGTAATATACGGTTCTGATTTGCATCCTGCGTATTCAACATATTGCATTCTGTCCCTCATGTAGCTCGCAAAAAACCTAAGTAAATGTGGAGTAAAACCGACGCTCGCCAGCTTTTCAAGCAACACGTCATTATCGACCAGATCGAAGGCTTTTTTAAAATCAAAGTAGGCGGCATCAGTTTGCACTCCACTGTCTACTGCTGGTACTAAATCGGTCATGTAATTCAAAAGATTACTGGTAGTGCTTCTAGCCGGCCGAAATCCGTGTTGAGCTTCCGTGAGTTGGGCGTTAACCTGCATCAGTAAACACCTTTGGATCGCGGATTCAAACACCTTCGCTGGAGTTGAGAGCACTGATACCGGTCTGTAATCCTCTACTCTCCGCCGTGTTCCTCCCTTAGGCACAGGAACAACCCGCGTCATTTTCCACCTTGCCGGAAATACTGCTGTTTTTAAACACAAGTTATATATGTAGTGTAATGGCTCGGCTAGTACAAAGCGGCAGTCTTTAATGATGTATGGTGGTATACCATCAGGCCCTGTGGATTTTTTTGGCTTTAATTTCTCGAGCGCGCTTTGCACCTCTTTCAGCTGAAGTTGATTTACATAAATATGCGCTGCTTCATTTCCGGTACCCGTTTGTGCTACTACTGTATCAACATCCAAGGCAGCTCGTTTTTTGCTAAAGACTGAATGGAAGTAAGTCGCGAATTCTGAAGCGCATTCTATCTCGGACAAATTTTTGCCCCCCTTTTCAATATTTTGTGTATTTCTACCCTCTTTCTTAGAATTAACAAAATTCCAAAACGATTTTGGATCTTTTTTGAGTCGATTTTGAACATGGCATTGATACTCGCTATGTGCTAATACTATCATATTTTTTACTTCAGTTCTACATTTAGAAAACGCATCGTAATCGTCTTTTGAACCTGTTGCCTTGTACTTTTTATGGAGAGCCGCTTTTAATTTTATGTCGCGAATTATTTGAATAGTGTACCACTCGGGGTAACAGTACCTCGAGTTTCTACTACTTCGCTTTTTCTTTGGAACACAATCATCTATAATAGAATTAATAGTTTCATAATAAAAATCTAAGCTCTTTTCTAAATCTAGTGCATACATTGGAGTCCAATCCACTGATAAAAGTGATGAATAAAGTAATGGAAAGTTAGCTTTATTAAAATTCCAACCTTGTGTAGCATCTAAGTTGATGCTGGATGCCGGCGGTGCGGCCGAGCCAGCTTGCGGGCGCAGTCTCTGGCCGCGCAGTGTCACGAACACCTCTAGCGGTGGATGGTACGCGTCCACCGGCACAAGCGGCGTTCCCGCCGCGCACACACTCACCTCGTCATCCGTAAATGTGCTTAACACTAAATCTAGTTGCCTATTGTTCTGGTTGTTTACTTTATTACTCTGAGTGAATCCACAGTAGGTTATAAAGTATTCATAATAGTTTTTAATATTCAAAGTGCAAGAATGTAAATTGAAATCGCCCAATACGATAATTCCACTATAAATACTACAATATTCTTCTATAATTCTTAACATTAGCAAATATTCATCATCCTTGCTGTTAGGTGGCATGTAAACTACACAAACTAAAAACAAAAAACGATTTTTTCTATAAACAGCCGCACTAACTATTTCGAACGAATGCAAGTCTATGTTTACATCACTTGGTACAGGTAATCGCCGTAGCTCGATAGCCGGTTGGGCCACGAGACAAACCCCACCTTGCTTGCGCCCGTCCGCTCGATCACAGCGCAGAATGGTGTAACTGGGTGGAATCATTTCCGCATCTTTAATTGATTCGGTGCATCCCGTCTCTGTGATAGCTATCAAATCAGCATTTGAGGACGATACTCCTGCATAAAACTCCTCTAATTTGGAACGAATTCCTCTCGTGTTCTGATAAAAAAATTCTATTGGTCTATTCTTGGATTTTGGATTTATTGTGTGGCCTACGAAACCACACCCATTCACAAAACTCAATATTTACTGGTCAACTCTCGGGCCGGCATAACAATTCATACTTGCTTTCCGGTACGCCGATAATGAATGAAGCGTAGTCCCTCTCTGTTCTTTGCTTGATTTTTTCAATTTTTACTGGTACTTCCTTCCCTTCTAGAAAAACATTCTTGACGTAATTTGCTAAATCGTCCTCTGTTGTTTCTTTCTGAAGACGCCATACATGCAAATATTTCTTTTTTTTCAGTTCCTTGTATTCCTAATGAATGTGTACTGCCTCCTTTTTTTACTTCGCCACTGGGATATCGCAATTTAGTATTCTTTTTCGTGACCACCGTCCAATTTTCTTCTTTCTGTAATGTATTCTGTAATGTACACTGCTGATTTTCAATAGCCTTAACTGTCTTTCCGGCTCTGTTTTCGATATTTTCCGTTTCTATTTTATCGCTCATTCTATCTGAATCCGAAGATTTTGTGGCCACACACTGTTGAGGTTGTGTGCTGTTATCGTTTGTTTTTGCTATCTTATTTCCATGCCGTTTGACCACATTAACAAACTTAAATTATATTTAATGTATATCTTAAATTATATTGCGTATTATTTAAAACCTAATAAATACAAAACGTAAAACAAAAATAGCTTTCTGATTTTTTGGCACACTCAAAACTTATAAATATGTTCACCAAAAACAATCCGTAACCTTTCAAACCCTAATCGTACAAGCAAATATAAATTCATTGTTTCAAATCCCACTTAATCCGATATTAAGTCGGAGAGCTCTCATAACTTACAACATTACTGAAGTCATGTTCCGTTCAGATGTAACCTGTTTGAAAGTTCGCAATTGGAACAAAAACAAGTGAGGCTTTGCCAGACTCGTTCACTAGCACTGAATTATAATTAGATTTCAGGAATGAGTGTAATGAGTGTTTGAATATTACTCATAGAAGGCCAGTTGGTATATAGTTTGATCTAGTGTTCATCAAGTTAAAGACTAAAAATAATATATAATAAAAATATAACATACATAACATTACGACATCTATGTGTTCATGCACATGGAGGTTTGTCTTGGTCTGGGTGTTGCTATGTATGATAAATATGTATTTACAAAAGAAAAGTATTTATGTATTAATATAATTTCCCATAGTCCAAGCTCTGCTTAGTTTTAGTCTAAATGACTTTGTGTGTATGTCGTGTCATATTTATAAATTTATTTATAATGTAGCACAAAGGCCTGAAAAGAAAAATTATCAAAAAAAAAATGTTACAAGTATCGTTTGCTTAAAGCAATATACGTTTAAGTTTTAACTAAATTAGTAAAATGACTAAAAAAGGCGAGAGCCTCAATGAAATTTAGATTATTTAATTTAGTTAGATTATTTGATAGCTAAGCAAAATATAGGGCTGGTAGGATTTAAACCTGCGACCTCTGCATACCGGACAGCCGCTTTAAACCACTAAGCTACGGTCGCCTCTTGGAAAGTGGACTCATTTTTCCGCACTTAGACTCTCATTTGGTCCATTGTGCGCATTTGTGCATTGTACGGTCGCCTCTTGCCAGAACCCTAAATTTCTCAACTGTATGTTGCATCATTACTTTACGTCAAGTTTATCCATTTGTACCTATTTTAAGTAGGGTACAAACCGTAGGATATCCTACTTAAGATAGGTACATATAAATGATTCCTTCTACTTCAGGTTAGCTAAAATACCAACCATAGAAGTGAAGCATCATCTATTTAAAACGATACAAGTTTAAGTAGCAACCAAACAGTGAAATGACGCTTATTCCAGCTCAAGTAAGTAATTAACTTAGTTACACATAGTTGTAACTTCCAAATAGATGGCGCTGTACTATGTAATTGTGGACGTTTTAACTTTGTTAGAGTTCGGTCTCGGGACAGCGACTCAAACACTTTTCTGAACATAATTATATTATTGTGTGGTTTTTGGGAAAAGGTCACGTTATCGGAGGCTCTAGAGATTTGGTTCGGTGAATTCCTTTCAGTTTTATTTTACGTGTGTTTTAAGTTGAGTTGATTTTGTTAACATTTTAAGACTGTATTTTTGTTTTATTTTTTTTTATTTTCTCACAAAATAAGTCGAGCAAAATTAAAAATTGAAAGTTTTTATTAAGAACGTAAAATTTATATCATAATATCACGCTTGTATTACCCAAAAGGGTTTGATTGAATTGAATAGTACCCATTCTTCACCTGCTATGTTTATGTCCCACGTGACAAGGGGTGAACTAATCGCCATTTATCACAGGCGCAATTCCAGACTTCGTGGTAGTTACTGAGAATTTCGTTACGGATATATCCTGAAACATCATCATCTCTCATAGGTCCGACCTGGAGATCGAATCCGAAAGCTTACGATGAGCGGTCGTAAATAAAGTTTATCGCTAGACCTTTAGGTTATTTAATTGTGCCTGGTACATGCTAATAGGCTCTTCTTCCTACAGACAGGATCTACAACAACTGAAATGTATGTGATATTATAATAATAATTATATATTGAAACTTATAAGTACAATGATCACAAAGTATACATTTTACAATAGTTAATACAATTTGTACATAATTGTTATATATTACAAAAGCAACTGACACCTAAACTAAGCATTGTTTGTGTTATAGGAGTCAGGTAGGTACTTCTTCGTGGTAGTTACATTTGTATTGACATATTGTGTGGAAATACAGGATGATTTGTACTTAATTAAAATTTTATAAATGAAGTTAAAGTAAGAAATAAAATTAAAAACTACATTAATACTATTTTAGAAAATAGTAAAAATGTATGTAAAAAAATATTTAAGGATTTATACATATGATATAAGATTTTCTGTTACATCATAATTTAAAGTAAGTAACCAATTAGTTAATTGTATTTTTACTTCGTGTCTACTTAGGCTATAAATTAAGATTTGTTTATTTATTTTATTATATAATTTTGAACTCATATCGCCAAACTGTCGACTAGCAAAAGCAGTTCGACATCCCACTCTAGGGCATACCGGAGCTCCAGTTCGCCTTAACCTTTGATTAACAACGATTGGTAGATTCATATACCTCTGCCACACCTCTTTTGATAATGAAGGTGTGATGTTATAATATCTTGTAATCACCTTCTAACACAAAATGGTAAAAAGAATATCTTTAATGGTATGTCACAGGCTATATACAACTGATTAAGCTCTAAACTTGAAAGTTACGACATTTCCACTTTACGTTTTGTTTAACTACTTGTTTAACTTAACTTTAAGAGCCTTTACCTTCACTTTCACTGGCCAAGTTCAATGCTGAGCTGTGGTTTTCTATCTCTCTGTTCCGTTCAAACATAGAATAAGAGAAAGATATCAAAAACTGAGATTAGCGTTAACTCTCGTTTCAGAAGGTTGGTGAAATTAGGACTAGTCTTATCACTTTAAGTTAATGGCAAGTTTTATGGAGGTCTTTGTAGTTTTAGTTTATCGTCCGTTTAAATTTGCATCAACTAGATATTGCTGTCATTATCATGTTATTTAAGACTGGTTTGCTATGATTGACATTTTCTTAATTTCTCTTTATATGACACGTGATTGAAATAGACATGTGGACCTGATAGAAAATAGTTACTACAGCCCATAGACATCAATAATATACAAAGGGATATTGTAGATGTGTCGCTTCATCTGAGTTCTACGGTGTTTTGCTTCATGTAACAGTCATTTCAGGCCTCGATCTATCGAAGTATATATGTATTAGTATCAGTTATTCTAGTACCCATAGTACAAGCTCTGCTTAGTTTGGGACTAGATGGCGTTGTGTGTGAGTTGTGGAATATTTATTATTTATTTATTATCTCACCACTAAATCAGAACATAGTGCAAGCTGAGCTTGCTCTACTATTTGGCGACAAGTTGAGGGTGAGACGGTGGTGTAGCCGCCCTCAAGTTTGTTTACAAGAGCTCCTCCACCATTAACTAAATTACAATACAAATTAAAACTATTTACTTTAAGCTTCCAACCTTACACGCGCGCTTTATTGCGCTTCAATAAACACAAACGCGTGTTCCCATGACTACACATCGAGCTAATTTCCAGAATAAGTCAGTTTCGCATTTCACTGGCAGTTAGTACCATGCGGGACCATCGTATACTGGGAATGTATAGCTTGCTGTGTTGCAGTGTGAACACGTGTTTCATTTATTTAGAGAAGCATGCGCATTATCATGCTAATATTTTAAATGAGATTGTGGTTGTGTTTGTGTATGTGTGGCAGTTTGCGACTCTCTCATGCAAAACCTAAAAAATCAATTTTGGACGTATCACGCAGGCGGAAGTAATGTTATAAAAGTTAGTAATCTCGACCTCGATGGTCTTGTGGTTAGCATATGTGCCTCTCATCGCGAAGTGTCCAGTTGGATTACCGGGTCGGACAAAGTGTAATTTGTGAACTTTCATCAGGAAAATCACAATAGCAGCAAAATGTTGGAATTGTGCCCGGTGGATTGCGATAGGCTTACCGTCTTTCCCATGAGACCAAAATATAAGAGGTGAAATGTAAGTGTTGTACACCTGATTTTTAAAACAATTAGCTATCGTTTAAAAGCCTATTCAGGACATATTCTCACATCATCGACGACGGTGTTTAGTCCCGATCCAAGCCTACAGTAGAGTGACAGTGATTTATCGCAGGATTTAACGGACACGGCTCCAGTCTGCAGACCCTAGCAGAGAATTTGTCAACTCACTACCTAGGGACAGAATATTTGTCCTGAAATTACGTCCTAGGTGTGATATTATTAGGTTGTTCACGAGTTAACAAAAAAATACATTGTTAAAAGTTGTTGTGTAAAAATTAGTGAAATACTAACACAAGATCATCACTACCAGTCTATTCCAAACATCAAATACTAAACATTTAAATCATTTATTTGCATAAACCCTTAAACACGTCACAGACATTATTATTACACATCAAATAAAATAATCGACAGTTATATAAATTAAAATTTAATTTAATCAAAACAGTGTAATTAAAATTACCGACAAATCAAATCCTGCCGGTCCCATAGTTTTTCCATTCTTTTATTGATCAATCGGCGTAATAAAATCCTTTGAGAGTTTTTGACACAGAACGAGTTCATTGACTTTATTGGCAGGCAATTTATCAAATAAACAAATACAGTGCTTACAGAGATTGTTGAGATTGAGTGGAACATTATTTATACTAGAATGGTGGCACTATTGTGAAGACTTTATGTCTGTATATAATAAGTAAGTTTCCATATTACGATGTTTTAGTTGAAAGTGACAGTTGAATTTTAAAAACTTGCAATATATTTGAGAATGTTGTATAGTTACTTATTTTTATTGTAATTAATAAAACGAGTCCTTATTTACAGGGGCGCCGCGACATCCGTTTGTCTAAAAACTCGACAGACTAATTTAAAAATCTATCAAATCAAACTGTACATTTTATGTCAAAAGTAAATGTACAATTTGTTACGGTCATTTTCTATCGCTCACGTACTTTCTGAAGATGTTGTCCAAATTTGTGTGACGGACACTACATGGAGTAATTTCATTTACCCTTCAAATTGATTTCTCGGTGTAGGGATGAGCAATATTTATTTTATATACCACGTACGTGTCGAATGGGTACGTTGTCTACCTGATCACTGAGGCATACTTACCTATATTTTAAAGGATGAGAAGACCGTTATTTTTATTTTTAACATTTAAAATTGATTTTATAGAAATAAATTCTTATAGGACATATTTTATAGGAATGGGTTGCCATACGTTACGTTACTTTCGGGAAGTAAAGTTTTTTGGTAAAAACTTTGACACACGAATCTAATTCAATCACAATCAGCACCAATCGTAATAAGCGTGCTAATGTTGGATTGTCCGCAAAAAAGTCATATCAATCTGTACCAAAACAATACCATTCAGATGTGATATAGTCGAAAATAATATTGGGTATAGATGTTTACCGGAAATAGCAAATAAATTTTGGCATGCATCTCAAAATCTAAGATCCAATTCAACCTGAATAAAACAAACTACAGTAAGTTAACCGCACATCCCTATTTCCTTGTACGTGATCACGCGGTCACGTTAGCTAGAAAAGAAAATAATTCCGAGGTAATGACGTAACCACCGACAGTAATGTACTGGACCTTGTAGAACGATATATTAAAAAAATACAGTAACTTGTGTTGTTAAAAAACTAAAAATTATTAGTTTAGAAATAAAGGGTATTTCTTTTATTCCTTCAGAAGCTGATCTAGACTATCTTAAAAAAAATAAAACCTCGCCTTTACTACTCAGAAGAGTGTGGCAAAGATATACAACACCCGCACTTCACCTGCTATGTTTAGGTCCCATGGGAGAGGGGGTGAGCCTATCGCCATTCACCGGGCACAATTCCAACTTCATGCTGCTATTGTGAATTTTCTGACGGAAAGTTCACAAATAACTCTCGTCCGAGCCGGGAATCGAACCCAAGACCTAGCGATGTAAAGTGCATACATTAACCACTAGACTATCAAGGCAGACTATTCTATGTTAATATTGTAGTTTTCAAAAAAATCCCGAATATTTTTGATTCTTTGACAGAATTATGATTGTGAATTGATAAAATGGTTAGAAAACGTTCCAGCTGCTTTATATTTCATATTTATAGATTATATATATGACGAATATAAACTTATAACATTTAGATCGACCATCTTTCAAAATGTTATCGTTTAGAAAGTACCCGTTTAATAGAGCGCTCCCACAATAGTGTCCCCAAGGAGAAGTCACAGGTAACAATGGCCGATACCTCTGAAATAAATCAAACCTTCGGATTTCACTGGGCCCAGAATTGTACCTTGAGGTACACCGCTCTATACAAAATTGAGCCACCCTTTTTCAATCTTTATTTCTTGCTATTTAAAGGTCATAATACCGTGTCACCTGTAACCTTACTTTGTTTAAATTCTTTTATGCGATTGTAGTGTTTACGTTGCATAAAATAGAGGTGAGTTTTCCGTGAGGCTTATGGACATTAATCAACACACGTCAGTTGGACGTACAAAAGCGTCAAACGTTTGTTGTGAATGAATGAAGTAATTTGTTTATATATTTAAGTAGTGTTTGTGTGCGTGGGTAGTTTACGACGTTTTATATAGTATGTGCCTAACAAAACTATTTTTCATTTCCTTTGAGAATCAAATTATTGTGACATTAAAATAATGTGTGGGGTTGTGGGCAATAATATATCGCGCAAAATTAATAATAATTTCGGTTGGATGGAATAAAAAATAATTATGCAACATGACGTTGAGTGACGGAACAAATAAAAAAAAAAGATATATACAAATATATATATATACATATATACGTATATAATAGGAGATTATTTTATTTGTTCCGTTATATATAATATATAAGTATATAATAGGATCGTCGAGGCGTGAAATAGACAAATAGATTAAGATTTTATGTCGAATATAAAATCTCAACTTATCACACTCTTTTTATAACAACCTTTATTTTATGCATATTCATTTAATAAAATATAACCTGAGCAAATATAAAATTGACACAAAAAATGTCAAAGTATGATTTGGACGGTTTTCATAATACTCATTTGTAAATTTTTATATTCGGTCGGGTTAAATTTGATTCGACAATTAATATTTTATTTTAGGATTATAAAAACTGTCTTTAGAAGTATAAAATAAAGTTTTTGTAATAATAAAAGTTTTGTTCTCTTTTTTTTAATTAAATCCAGTAGCTACTACCACCCAAAATATGGTCCATCAGTTGTCCTGGCTCATTACTTCCCAGCCTTTGTATCCTAAAGTACATTATGCAGAGCAACAAAAAGACGTCCTAGTCGCATCCTATTAGCCTAAAACCATACATATAGAAATTATTTAACATAATCAATTGTAGTCATTGACACAACAAAAAGAAGAAGTTACGAACCAACCGTACCAAGAAACGATTCTAAAAATATGAATAGGGTAATCATTAATTCAACTATTATAACTTCTAACTATATTCATAGATAATGTTTAGTAGAGTAATTAAATCGTTTGGTGGAAGTTCATGACGGAATTGTTTTGACGATTTTAATGTAGTAGAACAAAAATATTGTAATATTGACTAAAAATAGATCATTAGATTATCCCTCATTGTTTTCAAGTAATGTAAGTCTTACATTATTATTGAATCATTTTTAATTAAAAGCAAAACATTTTTATTATAGTTTTATTTTGTTGACCACATACACATATAAAATAAAGTTAATGTTCCAAACATTCTTAAAAATATTTCATGACCGTAAAGTATAAAAAAAACATAAACAGCAGCCAAAAAACATTCAAAACCGAATGAAAGACTATTTAACTATATTATTAAAGTCAAACCAAAGCAATTTGATATCAAAACACTGTGTACAGTCACGACCAAAAGTCCATAAGCAATCTCAAAAGGCAATAGTTTGAAGTGTAGTTTGACTTACGACCTTCTATTTCCAAGAAATAGACACATTTTGTTAACAAATAATTGTATTTCATAATTTCATCCACAATGTAAGTGACAAGATGGCCGAGCGGTTAAGGCATGCAGTTAGATGCGTTTATTATTTCACCGCAGGTTCAAATCTCACTTGGTTACTTTTATACTTTTTGAAGTTTTTACTCGATTAGAAGGAATGGGATATAGTATTCTTTATCTTGTTAACTTTGTTCACACATTTGTAAATATATAGAAAATGTATGGGGTTTGATGGTGCAAAGGTGGGAGTCACGGGATGATAGGCAATTGCATGGAAGTGTGGGAAAACTTAAGAGGAACCAGTATATGTGCTAATATTGTAGGGTCCATGCGCAAACGTCTACTTGACTGCATTGAAAATAATGGGGGTTATACGAAATATTAATAATATTATTATTTAAGATTAATTTAAGGTGTTTTGGTTTTACTAATAAGACGCTGTAACTGAATATTAGCACTTCTGTAAATATTTAATGATCTGCAATGGAGGTTTAGTTTCCTTCTTCTTTTCGTCAAGACAAGCTGTAACCTCAATACATTTATTGTGACGTTACATTAAAAAAAACATCGTCATAAAGTGTAAATCATAATATTAGTCTTCAATAAATGCTGCTGTATACCAATACCTATTATAAGTGGGTATCAACAATTATATTTTTGTTATTAGAACATCTTGTCCTTGTTGTCATTGTGAATCAATTTAGTAATATTTGTATTATTAATGTTATGAATTGACTAAGTGGGTTACAATAAAAAATCTTACAAACGGTTACAAGGGCACTTTTTTATTTAGGTAGGAATGTGACGTCACAATTCTCTTTAAAATGTATTAATTGTATAAATAAATATAACGAATAAACATTTTTACCATCATTCAACATAACTTTTCTATTTCTACCTTACAACAATGACAATAAAAAAAACGTAAGTAGTTTAATTATATGTAATATTAAAGTTGAAAAATTAAGAATCCAGCAGGACTCGAACCTGCACCTCTTGGGTATACGCCCCAAGTGCTTTGCCAATTCAGCTATGGATTCGTATGCTGCCGGACAAAAAAAAATATTACATAAAATAAAAATGCATAGCAAAGCTAAAATTTGCTTTAAAATATTACAAGTTTAATTATATTTATAATAATAACATATTTAATTTATTAGTTATTATATTAATCAAAAATCTTATAAACGGTTACAAGGGCACTTTTTTAATTTAAGTAAGAATGTGACGTCACAATGCTCTTAAAAGTTTATTAATTGTATAAATAAATAAAACGAATAAACATTGTTATCATCATTCAGCGTGACTTTTTTTATTTCTACCTTACAACAATGAAAATAAAAGTAAAAAATTACGTAAATAGTTAAATAATAATAACATATTTAACTTATTAGTTGTTATATCAATATGTAACTATTTATGTATTGTATACATGTATTGTATCGCAATTTAAGCATGAATATCTAACAAGTTTGTGCTTAAAATGTTACAAATATTATTATGATTTCGTAAAAACAAAATACAACCACAAATCAACTAAGCTTCAAACTCAGATTTAGTTGATAGTGATCCCAATGTTTACCCAATATAGCTACCTGCTCATGATAGATAGATGCGAATCCAAAGAACCGGTCGCCACTGTGACGCGTTTAGTACGAATGCGACAACATTTCATTAGTGTGTGTTATCTTGTAAACTGCTAAACACGCAAGCGACTTCGTTAGTGTGTACTGGCTGTATCGGGCTCGTACCGTTCATAGCAATGTAATCCTTAGCGTGCCTATGGACTTCTGAGCGTTTACTGTACTTCCATCGTGAGTTGAATCTCCGAGAAAGCAATTATAATAAGCAATTAGAAACCACAATCGATATAATTACAATATATCAAAGTTACACATTACGATAATTGCTAATCGATATCACATCGTCTTCATGTTACTGTGGTTCGTGTTTATCTTGATACGATGCTGTATTTACATCCGATTTGAAGATAGCACTGTCTTGTGTCACGAGTATTTAGGATTGTGTAAGTCGAATTAAAACAAAGGTAATACCAGGATACGTGCCCCGGTGGAAAATATGCTTCGGTTTGGAATACACTATTTTAGGGATGTTGTAGATGTTAGGGCTTGTCTAGCAGTCAAAAAACCTTTCCTTTAGGCTTTTGGGCCATTTAGACTGTTGGAGTAGACAATCGTGCATTGTCTGTAGGTGAGGAAATATAACACGGTGAGACTTGGATGGGCTCCAACATTACATTGGCAGTTAATTTGAATTTAGTAAAAACTTGAAATTACTTTAAAATTGATGGTTTTGATTTTAAACTGTTTGTCTTATGGATGTATTAGAGCTAAAACTACATTATTTATTAGGTTTTACTGTTAAAAATATTATATAAAAAATATTATTATTATTTTACAAATGATAAGATTTAGTATCCGTACCAAGAAGGATAGTTGCCCCAAGATAGTGCCAAACACTAAAACGGATATTTGCCCCTAGGCTAAAGTATAGAAATGGTAAATATCCGTATAGTAAAGGATAGTTGCGCCAGTGGTCAAGTCGCAACTATTTGCAGAAAATAAACTTAAATTTATGGAAGTCTTTTTGTGTTTTAATAATATACATTAAAATAAAACTGATGATAAATTTTATACTTTCTAACTATTTGAAATAATATATCAATAGGGTTTATATGTGAATTCCCCAATGATGCAATTTTAGAGGTTCCGGATAGATTTTACCCAACCCAAAAATATAACAGGACCGAATTTAAAAAAAGACACAAGTTAAACAAGTCACACTTAAAAAAATAACACGTTTGTCACTTTGATTTATAAAATGTGTGTGATATGCTTGTCCTGCCAATAAAATATATCCAACTCCTGTGAAATTGTGGCTTAGAGTAAAATAGTTTATTTTTACAACTGAGCTTCGTTAAAATATTTAGTTCACTCATTTTAGCCCCAGTACAAAAGTTCTCACAGCAGCTAACTACTAACAGTTTTATGTTAACGTCCACAAAGTATACCTCATTCCTCTCACGCACAAAACTGTACCTACGTCATACACAAAAACCAAGCAGCTCTGTACAGATGGCTACACATCTAGCTATACATTGCCAGGATAAGCTGGTCTCGGATCGCACGGAAACGATACGATGGGAGACCACCTTACACTGGAAATGAAAAGCTTGATAAGTCACCGTCTGTACAAAATAAACAACCTATAGAACCTTGAACCGTAAATTTTCCGTCGAAGCCTCGTACTGAAGGCTCTTCTTCTACTTGTCGTTTAAAGAACCTACTATTTATACTTGAAAGTTCGTCTGTCAATAAACAAGCACAGTTTTGAATTTTAAACAACTGTCTTTTTCTGAAATGCAGTAAAAGTTTTTTCACTCTTAACCTTGTTTTCGACTTATAGTATCAATTTGGGCTGGTTTTCCTCAGGGAGAGCCTTTAACAATGGAAACTTTTTAATGGGTTTTGAACCTTAAGGCCATAGAGGTATGATCTTTGGGGAACTTTATGTTTTTAAACGTAAAAAGCTGTTTGCCCTTCGAAAACTGAATTTTAAATAACACTTAACTAACGCTTTGTACAAGAAAAATATTGAATTTCATTTTGTTTTTCTATAGCATGCCAATTTTGAAAATTTACTTTATTTTTGTTTTAGTATGTTAGCCGAATATCAACATGTTGGCCTAGTTTCAGAAGTTTAGTGTCAGATAAACCTTTTTGGTAGGATAATCATAAAGCAAACACAGATAAACGTGCTAACTGTGTTCTGTTTTTCTTTTATTTTTGGTACGAATATTATTATATTTATCGGAAACTGGCGAATTTGGGCTTTAATATTCAAATAGAACAATGATTATTTTGCTTACAACATCATTATCATCTTGAACAAACAATTAGATACGCATAACAAAAAAAAGCCTTTAATATACCTACTTTGTTTGTTCAACAAATCAACAAAAAGTCTCGCTTGAACGAGTGTGTAGCAAGCCGTAGCCGATGACGTAGCACATAGAAAGTACCGTAGCCGCGTAGACGCACTACGAGTAGTTTTCAATACGAAATTGCTTTGAGCGTAGTCGTAGCACAATTTGTGCTGCATCGAAACAAAATGTTTTACATGATTAATATTTTGATGTTCTAAATATTTGATTACTGTTTAAACTTTCTAGTGTTGAACATTTGCAGTTTGACTGCCTTTTTAGTCTATTTATTAGCGTATTCACCAAGAGGTTTCAGGTTTGATCCCGGGTCATGGTCATGTTATTTAGGATTTTAAGAAATTTTGAATTGCCGCATGTAGTTTGCATTGTGCTGGGTGGATGGCAATAGGCTCTTCTCCTATCACATGGGACCTAAACATAACAAGTGAAATCTGGGTGTTACACACACCTCTGTAACACCATACAACATATTTTTTTAGGAATTTTTGTTTATCTGTATGTTCGTACGGGCATGACGCGAATACTACTGCATGGAAGAAAAACTTGTGTTTGTTTTATTTATGTATTTTATCTTTTAGGTGGTAAATTAGAAGGTGTAAGTGTATATACAAGGTTCGTCAATTTTAAAGGGAAATGCATGAAATTCTGCACATAGGTTCCTTATACGACAAAAATAACAATTAGATATTTTTTTCTAGAAAATCAACTCCCTAAGAGGATAAATTTGGGGTTGAAGTATAAGAGAAGTGCCTAAATTTTTACGGAAATAGCTTGGAAATATTGAATAGCTTTTGTTAAAAATATAACTTTCTAGCAACATAAACCATCTTTCAACCATTATGTCTATTTTTTTTAATTTGGATATTAGAGTTTTATAGTTTACCTGTAGCAAACATTAAAGTAAAATTAATAAAATAACCACGGACATAATATATTGTCAACCTGTCATACAATCTAATTAATTGTCATAATAATATTAATATATTCACTAAATAGTCCTGACCTAGTTTTCATCATGTAGGTTTATTCAAGCCAAACAAGCTAGTTACATAGTCATGCATTATAATATTAGTGGTTATTATGGAATTGAAATTGCAGTCGGTGGATTACGATAGGCTCACCCTATTTCATATAAATATATAAACCTAAACAAAAGTGAATTTTGGACATACTGTGCTTAGACACTATGTTTAAAACATTTTTATTGCATTTAAAAATTGTAACCACAAAACATTATTAAAGACAATTTTAATTTTTGGTATAAATTTCAAATCATTATTTTAAGTATTTTTTTTTACCAAGCCTGCCAATAAAATGAAAAATAAAACTACAGAATGACCAAATAAGCAAGTTGTGACGTCAGTTTCTGTCGACATTCATCCATTCTGTTGTGCTTTGAGGAATTCCAATCGCAGCGGAATCTATGGTAGGAAATGGTAGAATTTGGTAGAAATGGCTGACGATGGAAATAGTTGCTGCCTTTGGCAAATGTACGAGACAAATTTAATTCAATGTTGTACTTAGTGCTAGTTTGACATGAACACACACAAACGTCTCAGGCGTTTGAAATTGCCGCGAGCGCGCCGCACGCGCCAGTCGCTAGTTAGCTCGCTACTCAGACCGCACATGCGTTTTGAACGTGAACACTTGGAAATCACGTCATATGTTTGATATTTCGTGACCGCGCTCGCCACCGCGCCCGCGAGTCAACGTGAACAAGTACTTAGAATGTCCACGATTGAGTTATTATTTTGATTCAATTTATTGGTTCTTTAGTTTTAAGAACATAAAGCCTCACTTATTTTTTATGTCATCTTAACATTATACATACGAGGTAGTTGCGACAAAGGGGAATTTTAAAAAGAATCACGTACTATCAAATTTTTTTACGTATTTTTACGTTCGGAAAACGTGATGTTTTTTGCTCATTTATTTTTAATTGTGAAATGAACACGTGTTATGCGTTTATTTTCATAAGTTAATAATCGTTTATATCTAGAATAATATACTGTGATTTCAATAAATGTAGCATCGCCTCTAGCCATTGCCGTAATAGTTTATTAATATCGTAACCATTCTGAATAAAGTCGGAAACACATCACTTATTTCGACTTATAATAAACGAAAATAAATTATTAAAAAAATATTGGCCTGCAATGTAGCCAATTTCATTACACTTGTAAAAATCTGAAATGAGTACAGATGGAAGAACAACATTAAGTATGAATTGCCCTTGCAATTAATATTGGAATGAATAATACAAAGATACAAATACTTCTGAATTCCCTTATTAATAAGTTATTCTCAATTAATGAGAGAATTTTCTATTAAATAAAAAGATTCGGCATTGTCTTAGTATTCATCCATTCACATACATTATATTATAACGCCTGTATAGCTAACAAGTGTTTGGCAGAAGTGTAATAACTCAAACACTTTACCAAATATGTTTTTATATACTTAATATAATTGTATTTTATATACTTGACAGAGTTCCTACTGCTTTTGAGAAAATTCCTGGCGGTAAAATCCCGAATAATCATTTTATCCCGGAATTGAACCCGTGATCTGACAGTAAACGATAGCAAATTATTCCACTAAACGAAAAAAAAAAGTCACTACATCAAAATATAACATAACATCACGCTCATATTACCCAGAAGGGTGTGGCAGAGGTGTACAACACCCACACTGCACCTGTTATGTTGAAAAGAAGACAAATTTAAAAAATCAGCAAAAACGATTCACATTCGGTATTCTTCAATTTACATTGGTAATTATTTCCTTTGTACACACGGTTACACATAAAGGTAAATACTGCCAGTGTAAGATGGTCTCGCATTACATACACTTCCCGTGCAATGTAAGACCAGCTTGTACTGGAAATGTACAGCTCGGTATGTCGCCGTGTGTACGTCGATTTCGGGAATTTCGAATCAGAGGCCATTTTAATTGAAGTCGGTACAAATAAGCATTCACTGCACTTGTCCTGCTAAATAAACAATTTGAACAAGCATTGTTGTTCTCTGGGTGATTTTAAGCAATGAATCGGAAAATCGGTTCGTTTCAATTTTAATCGATGGCTTTTTAAGTTGAATTTTTGAAGGTATGAAAGAATTTGTTAGTTTGTGGTCTTCATTTGTAGATATCACTGATTGAATAAATAACAAGTATTTCATTCATATTGCATACCACTCAATTGCAATGTAAAAGTTCTTATTTTTCATAATTATGAACTGAAGACAACACAAGTAAGTTTGTATAAGTTTTATTTAAAAATCATTTAATTTTCGATACTTATGCACCTACCCGAACATATCTCTGCACCACCTTAAGGTTGACTGGTAGAAAATGCCTTTGGCATTAAGTCCGCCTTCGACACATATATCTGTGCGAAAAGTTAAATAAATAAATAAATAAAAATTAAGATAAATCTTTATGTTATTTTTTTATTTGATGTAGTTTTTCATTAAATAACTTTTAGAATTATAAATATATAACACTTATAAACAACTGAAAAAAATATGGGACCGGCAGGATTTGAACCAATGACTTTCTGCACACCGGGCAGCTGGTACTATAATTTTTCAACTATTTGTTTGTATGATTTGCTAAGCATAGCTAAATGCAATATATGCAATACAAAATAATCAATAAGAAGTATAAATATATTTCTATTTTATTTATAGTATGCAGGGTAAAACCTTCTGCGTCATAGTGAATACTACAACACCATTTGGGTATGTGGTAGGGCTCTTGTGAATAAGCTCGAGGCCAGTGGCAGTACAAATTTTTTGACTAGCTGCAAAATAGTGGTGCATGCATTGCTGCGTTCTGCATGGGTATTCCATGAATCAAATCACACGATACTTGAATTTCTGTCAGTCAAATATCGACCGTATTTATATGGAGGTAAGTATGCACTAAAATTAGTACAGGCGACAGTTTCTCTTCCAGAATCGTGCCACTGGTTAGATAGAACGACGCATCAACAATCTAACCACTTTTCATCAGGTGGACAACACACCCGTCCGTTTATTTTTTTACATAATGTCGTGTAAAAAAGTTAACGTTATAGCTGCCTAGTCCTAAACTTAAGTCCGTCTATAATTAAACAATCGTAGCCATTTCGAATAAAAATAATCCTGAACTCCCTGTAGTAAAACTGACCCAATTATTATGCGGACGTTGGCTTCTAAAAGTTTAATTAGACTTGTAAAACGTATGGACGTTTTACCAACTAGTGTTCTAATACTCTAAGGATTTTGAGCAGAATTATAATTGTATGTTAAATGTATTTATTTCATTAAAATAAATAAAAGTGTAGTTTATTTATAATATTTACACACTTGCGTAAAGTTGCACTGTAGGTACTAAATTTTATTACTTAGCTAAAAGTAAAGAAAAAGTGTAAATTTTAAGGTAAAATGTTTAGTACCTAATTTTTACAGTGTTTATAATATTCGAAGAGAAATTCTAAAAAGCTTATCAAGGACTGATCAATAATCTGTGAAACTGAAATTTAGTGTTTTATTGCATGCTATTAGTAATTTTGACATGAAGGTTGCCTCATAAGGCGAATATAGTAAAGACAGTTAATTAAGCTTTTATATACGGCTTTGATTTTATTAAAAATTAGTTTGTAACAACATAAGACTTTTCTTTTTTTTTTTTTAGAAAAAACGACGCACACTATAGGGAAAACTCCTGTGTCACGGGGGTGTTCACAAACATACATTTCACACTCACAAAGCACACCCAGAGTCAAAACAAATCTTTGCGAATCACACAAAGATTTGTCCCGTGTGGGGAACGAACCCACAACACTAGCAGACTGGCGAATCCTTTCACCACGATGGTAAGTCAACACCATGAGAATTTGACTGCAGCCATCGACACGAAAGAAGAAGAAGAAGCGCAGTTGAAAGCGGCAAGGCGACCGCGTTAACCACCACGCCAACCGTGCACTCTAGACTTTATAACTACCTCCTAAAATGTTCACAAACTATCAGGCTGTTACTGCATCAACTATCTATTAGAACATAAACCGTTTATCTTTGCGTTATCGCTCGGACAATGGCGGCCGGGGGGCGCGGGGCGTGTGGCGGTGCTAGGGAGGGTAACATCCGTTTCCGGTGGAATCGGAAATGGCTGATATGTGACTTTGTTTTGCGTCGTTTGTCGAGTTCCTTTATTTACCGCTAGTAATGGTTGTTAATATATTTTGAATTATTGTTAGATACGACAATGGTCGGAGGTAAGAGGATATTTTTGTACAGGCAATAATTGGTACCGCATTGTCTTTACTATAATTTCTTTGCATTTAATACGACTTAAGATTTTCTATCTTCGTTATTAGTAAGAATAGTTATGTAGTTTATAGACTTAGAAAGATAGTCAATGACTTAGCAGGATAAAGGTATTGCCTGTTACAACATATTGGTATATGTTTATTTAACATTTTTATCTATGAAGTAACAAAGGCAATATAAAGTTTATAATAATATCTATATTTTATCATAATAAAAGTTTCGAGGCGCCAAACAATACTAAGATATGTGCCGACGGAACTTACAATTCTGTGAAACAATGCATTGTTTGTCCACAACATGGCAACGCTGCAACTCTAAAATGCCCCTCAGGGGTTCCAACAACACTTGTTACATCACTACCGACTGAGGAGACTTCCCTTCACTTCTTTACTTATGAGGTAAAGAAATAAAAATAAAAAAGAAAGTTCAGAATTCAAACTAAAACGTAAAGTGAAAGAAAAAAAACCTTTTATCTGAGCGAAAATTTAATAAAAGTACAAGAACAAACCATTTTTAAAAAACGCAAAAAAAAGCTGCAAATCAATAAAGTTATTCTCTTTCAGGATATTATTATAAGATGTCGTTTTAAACAACGCAATATTTTTTACTTTATAAAGTGAATAAAAGTTGAAATGTCTTTTTGTATGGCTGTTTATTTTAAAGTTGTTCTTTGTAAGGTCCCGGGTTTGATGACCGCGTCGAGCATGATAGGAGAAGAACACGGAGTTGGAAATTTTTACAAGTAGGTTGTGAGCCTATCACATTCTACCAGGTTAAATTTCGAACCCGCTTTTCATGAGACCTAAATATAATGGGTAAAACAAGCTGATCAAACTGTTTAAGTTACTAAAACCACAAAAATGTCAGCGTATACATTATATTAATAATATCAGATGTGTACTATTATTTATCAGCAAATACAAACAGAAAGAACGCCTACAAACAATGGCGTCGCTTAAAAATAATAAATGATTCACTCAATCTCAACAATCTCCGTAAGCATAGTATTTGTTTGTTTGATAAATTGCTTGCCAATAAGGTCAGTGAACCCTAACCTTTTGAAAGGCTAATGGAATAAACCAATATATAGAACATGATTATATACTTTTAGTTTGAACATTTTTCAAAGGTGTTTTAGCTTGTTTGGTTTTTTTACACTAAAATTTATTGAAAAACATTACGTAGCGAGTAATTAAGGTTTTATTAAAAACCAACACTAATAGATTGAAGTTGCTGAGGTATACAGTGTATTGGTATATCATAGATAAGCGTGCTCCTTGGTAGACTGAATCATTACTTGCCTGGGCAACGCGTTTAACCTTGATCTCCCTTGATCATGATCGAAGGCGTGCCCATCTAATGTAAAAATAATACTGTAGTCACAGTGTGCTAACCGGTGGCAGTGAAATAGCATCGCACCTCACTCTCAGTTCACTCGTGACTCACTGGCAGTTGTTGAAATGTAGGTTTGACATAACTGATCTGTTAAACTGTAAAATGAAGAATTCGTGGTGCTACCGATAGTGCCATCTGTATCTTGTTAGCCATCGGTCTGTTTAGCTGTGATAATATACCATTTATATTGCGGTGACGTGCTAGTGCAATGACTATGGATATGGCACATGAATTAAGCTAAAAAGTAATATTATGAGTTGACAAATTTTCAGCTAAAGTCAGAAGAATGGAGCCGTGTCCGGTAAATCCTGCGATAAACCACTTTCACTCTACTGTAGGCTCGAGATCGAGACTAAACCTTTATCGGTGTGGTGAGAATATATCCAAAATTTATATTTGAAAATTGAAAGCTTGTAATATTTTTTAAAAGCCAATAATAATATCCATTACATAAATACGGCTTGGTTTTTAACCAAAATAAAGCAATAACACTCAAATGAGTTTTTGCGGTCGCAATAATGTTAGAACTACTGCCTACCGATTTAATTAAATTCATAATTTTACCCCTAACATAATAATATTATTTTACCTAACATTACATAACATCACGCTTTTATTACCCAAAAGGATGTGGCAGAGTCGAAAAATAAGATAGATAATTTCCATAATCTCACACAAACATCGTTTATCAAAATGCAATAAATGCCAAATAGCAATATAACAATATATCTGCCAATATATTGGAACAAAGTTCCTTATCACGCGTTGCGAAAGGGGGCTAGACGGAAAAAATGGAACGAAAAGTTGTAACGACACTATTCGTAGCAATTTTCGTAGCGGCGTAGTAATTAACGGTGCTACATCATCAAACACCCAGAGATAAATGCGCACGCAAATGCGTGCGCATTTTTCTGTGTACATCTCTCTCTCTCGCTTATAGAAAAAAAAATTAAATTTTAAAAAACCTACAAAGAAAAATATTACTAGAGTTGAGTTTCTACAAAAATAGGGGGCGCTGGCGCGCTGCGAAAGGTCCGCGCAAACGTTCGCTGTTCTAGTAATATAACAGTGAATTAATAGCTCGATATCGTGCACATTACTCCACAATTGCATCTGCAGAACATACTTAAACATTAAATCGGTGGACCTTATATACAGGACTTTGTAACGAAACCATAGCGCCATCTAATTCGATCCCAACGCCATCTATCGAGCGGCTTCGGAACTAATGGGTGCTACAGTACTAAATATCTCTCTCGCATAGAGAAAGCAAGCGAGATATTTTCGTTTTGTCTCTCTATGAATAATAAAGTAATTAAAAAAAAATATTATCATAACTAAAAAAAAAAATACAATTCCTGCCTTTTGTAATACAGGTGTTTTAGTACATAATAAATAATTAAAAATAGTAACAATAATGAATCCTGACAGTGTTTCTGCACAAGTTCCGGATATTGCTGATGGATTTAGGTAAGTACAGATTTTATACAGACAATAATAAATGCTTTTGTATTTTGAAAATTGAAAGTTTTAAGTGCAAGTACGCATTATAACCTTTCTTTACTATTGTGCTAACCAAGTCATACGCGTTATAATCTCTTCATTATTGTGTGTTTAGCAAGTGTACGCGTCATAACTATATTAAATTCAAAAGCAAATTATTTTTTAATATTACCATAGAATGTTTACTAATTTTGATATGTACATTTCATGGAATATCCGATTAGAGCACATCTAATTATGTCATTGGGATTAATGATGAGATTATTGATAATGAGATCTGATATTATTATATCGCGAGTAAACTTGCGAATACAATTTAAAAGAAAGCAAGGTAATCGCAGAAAAATAATGTTAAAGATAAGGTTTTTTATGTGTGATTATAGAACTATTACTCCTAGAAACCGAGTACACGCATGAAATGTGAAGCCACTTTAATTGTGCCGTTTCAGTTCAGTGTAACTCTCTGGTATTTATCAGATTTTCATTAAGTTTGTCTGTCCGCCAAGCGGCGCATTATAATTTTCAATAAATCTGTTTTTAGCCTAACTTTATACTTAAATTCATACAAGCAGTTTATTGATCTAGGCATTATAAGTCTATGCGTGTGTTTGAATGAACCTCGCTTTTGATATTTTGAAATTCGAATAGCGCGAAAGTTCAAAGATAAGAATTATTTTGAAATTGAGTGTATAAGAGCGGGGGCACACGATGCGTTGCGGCGCCGCACCGCAAAGATTTCACCGTGTCAGTGGGCACACGAGCGGTGCGGCGCCGTAACGTTGTTATGTCGCAGCGGCGCCGTAGCACCGTTGGACAGTCTGTTAATGAAAATGGATCGTAAAAGACGTCTATTGTTGGCCCTACTATTACGCCACCGCCGAAATCGACGTAGAAGCGTACGACGATACTGGATCTGTCCTTTTATTGCACTAAGGAACAGTGATGGACAGTTTTTTCTCCAAGAATATAAAGAGTTGCTGTTGGACGAAAAGAAGTTTTACAATTTCTTTCGAATGAGTGTGTTAAGTTTCGAATGTTTATTGAAATCTTTAGAATCACATATACGGAAACAGTACACTAACATGAGGAATCCAGTGGAGCCAATAGAAATGCTGGGCATCACTTTGAGGTAAGTAATGAAAATTTTTTTTTTGAATAATAATACTTTTTAATTTTCAAAACGATCAAAAAAGGAAATGTTAATAATCATAATCAATCTTATTAATCTTCTTAATAGTAATCTTGATAAATCTTAATTACAAATTTGCAAAATCGTACTCTACGCTGTCTTGAGATGTTTCACCTGGAGATGTCAATAAATTATAATCTGAGCTCAAGTCTGTTGGAGTGTATGTACTTCTGTAACTTCTTGTATGATACCCGTGTGATGAAGGCTGTTGAGACGTTTGTTCAAACCTAAATGATGATGATTGTTGGGACATTGAGCCATACCGCATTTCAGTGATAATTTGTAACACCTTGCTTTGGAAGGTGAGAGTTTGAAGGTCTGTGAAATCTTGAATTGATGGCAAAATACCCTTAAAAAATGACAAGTGGCGATCTTCGGGCTCCTTAAGGGCTTTTAATGCTTTCTTTTCGAAATCATCAGCTTGCATTGTTCTTTTGCGGGTGATAGGAACATAACGCGAAGACTCCGGTGCAATATCACTTGTAGAATCGGTGTTGGTTTCTCCAGCTACGTCTAAGCTACTGTCTGTCTCATTTTGTGCCACTTTTGTTAAAAATAAAAGTTGATTGTAAAAATGATATTTTTTCAGTTTTTTAGCGGCTGAGCCAGATTTAGAAGCTTCTTTTAACTTTTTTAAATATTTATAGAAGTTATCTTTGACACTTCTCCATTTCTTCACTATATCATTACCTAAAAATAAAATATTAACATTAAGATTACATGAGATTTTATTATTTAAATAAACGTTTTTGTTACAGGTATCTAGGAAGTGGAAATTCACTACAAGATTTGGAGTACAAATTCAAACGGGGCAAATCTACGATTAGATATATGATTAGGAGAGTTTGTCGTGCTATATGGAAAAATATTCTTCAAGACAACATTCCCGAACTAACAACAGAAAGACTCAAAAATATTGCATCTAGTTTCGATTTAAGGGCGAATTTTCCTCACTGCATCGGTGCCCTCGATGGGAAGCATATTCGCATGCGTAATCCTGCTAATAGTGGCTCGCTTTTTTTTAATTACAAAGCCTTTTTCTCAATAGTCCTTTTAGCTGTTGTGGACTCAAACTACAAATTTATTTTTATTGACATTGGCGCATACGGTAAAGAATGCGATTCAACTGTTTTTCAAAATTCAAAACTATATGAGAAACTCATTAACAATGACCTACCATTGCCTGATCCCCAGCCACTGTGTGGTTCCAATAGACGAACCCCGTATGTATTTGTGGGTGACGAAGCTTTTGGATTGAGCAACCACATTATGCGCCCATATGGAGGTAACAATCTCAATGTTAAACAAAAGATTTACAATTATCGTCTCAGCAGAGCCAGAAGATATGTCGAATGCGCTTTTGGGATTATGGCGAATAAATGGCGCATTTTTCACAGACCGATAGACGTGTCCTATAATTTTGCTACTGACATTGTGAAGGCATGTTGTGTCCTACACAATTTTGTCGCAGATCGGGATGGTTTTCGGCAAAAGGATACATTGGCAATAACTGATGATGAATTTCACTCATTACAACCTCAAGATGAAGAGATGACAGCAGCAAATGTCATTAGAGATGAATTTGCAAGCTATTTTATGAGCAACAGAGGGTCGCTACAATGGCAGTTACAGAAGATTTGATCATCATAAAAACATTAAATAATTACTTACCTATCTGGTTCTTTATATCAGGAGCAAAATTATCATAGTCTGGAAATAAAATTTTGGCAATTTGCTCCCATGCTTTTATTTTCATTGTTTTATTTTTAAAGTCTTCATTGGACTTATCCCAAAGGTTTTCCCGTTCTTGGACTAATGTAATTAGGTAGTCTATATCAATAACATCTAGGTTGGCACTCATTTTTTAAAACCTCAATCACAATAAACAAAAATACTTAGAAAAAATTCGAAACGAGCGAGCGTGTGTCCTTCCTTGTGACGCAAAACAACTGAGCGGTGCCGCTCCGACGTCGCAACGCATTCACCCCTCCCCGCCTCGTCTTGGTGGTTGCAAGTCCGGTGCGGCGACGGAGCGCATCGTGTGACATGCCACAGATATTTCTATGTAAGACGACGCAGCGACACCGCTCCGGCGCCGTACCGCCGCCGCAACGCATCGTGTGCCCCCGCTCTAAGGCACAGGAAATATTGTTATGTAGCCATTCAGCCTATAGGAGTATTGTGATAATATCTCCACAATGATTTTAAAAGTATCATTCGATTATTTTAAGAGAATGATTAAGTGATTCTGAATGATCGTGTGTACGCTTGCTACGCTTGATAATTTAACTGTCTTAATGTTTGTTTTTTTTTTTAATTGGTTTAGCTTTTTGTTACCATATATTTAGTTTATTAATAGACTGTTTTATTTGTTTAGTGGTTAAGGTCGCATACCTTTTACTGCAATCTCGGGTGCGAATCCTGATTTGTTGTTATTTGGAATTACCGAACTTCGTTCCATCCGGGTGTCCCTTGACACCTCAGTAGTTTTTTTTTAATACACTCTGTAAACATAAATGCAAACTCAAAAAATCTACAAACTATATTTCTATAAATAACAAAGGAAAAATTATCTAGAATCACTAAAAGCAAAGAAATAATAGTATAGACAATGTGCCACCAATTATTTCTTGTACAAAAATATCCTCTTACCTCCAACCATTGTCGTATCTAACGATAATTCAAAATATATTAACAACCATTACTAACGGTAAATAAAGGAACTCGACAAACGACGCAAAACAAAGTCACATATCAGCTATTTCCGATTCCAACGGAAACGGATGTCACCCCCCCGAGCACCCCCGCGCCCCCGCGGCCCCGGCCGCCATTGTCCGAGCGATAACGCAAAGATAAACGGTTTATGTTCGAATAGATAGTTGATGCAGTAACAGCCTGATAGTTTGTGAACATTATAGGTGGTTGCTTTAAAGTCTTATGCTGTTACACAAGTAGGTTCAATAACTTTTAACAACTACATTTTACTTTGCTTTTAAAAAAAAATCGATGTACGCCCTAGGTATAACTCCTGTGTCGCGGGCGTGTTCACAAACATACAATGCACACACAGAAAGCACACCCAGAGTAAGAACAAATCTTTGCAGATCACACAAAGATGTGACTCGTGTGCTTTAACCACTACGCCAACAGTGCACTCAACATAACTTAACATCACACCTATTTAAAAAAAAAGTCAAAGAAAATAAGAAAAGGGTAGCAAAAGGTAAAAATACAATTTTTTTCTGTTTTATTTTGGCCCTATGTGATAGTGGGTGAGCTTATCGCCTTCTACTGGGCTCTAATCTATAACCTAGTTCTAATTACGAGAATTTCATTTTTCATTCAAACATTATCTTCTGTCCAACCCGAAGAACCAACCCGACCTTTAGACTGTATGCACTACCGTAAGAACAATAACAGTCATTAGCTTTTACTGCCAGCAATTTTTATTTTCATTCAACAACAAAGTTGCAATTACGCTATTGTGCAAATACTATTAAATCGCTTTGCTGCCTCGATGGACTAGTGGTTAGCGGATTCGCCACTCACAGCGAAGTCTCGGGTTCAATCAAAGTGTTATTTGTGAACTTCCCGTGAGGAAATCCACAGTAGCAGCCGGAGTTGGAATTGTGCCCAGTGGATAAAGATAGACTCACCCCCTATACCATGGGACCTAAACGTAACAGGTGAATTGTGGGTGTTGTACACCTCTGCCACACCCTTCTGGGTACTATAGGTGTGATTAAATAATCTGCAAACTCTTTGTTTTATCTTTTAAAAGAGATTAGATTATAAATGAACATTTTCACCACTTCGGTTTAATTTTTGCACAAAATCCTAAGAGAATTAGAACACTAGGTGGTAAAACGTCCCTACATTTTTACAAGTTTAATTAAACTTTTAGAAGCCAACGTCCGCATAATAATTGGGTCAGTTTTACTACAAAGACTAGGATTATTTTAACTGGTAATGGCTAGACTTGTTTTAAAGTTAAAATTGTTCAAATTAAAGACAGACTTAAGGGTAGAGCTAGTCAGCTATTGAGAATGTGTATAAGTTTAAAGGAATTGTAGAGGTAAAAAGAAATTGTCGACCTCTATCAAGCACAAGTCCGGTCGTGTGTGGAGTACTGTTCTCATCTGTGGGATGGTTCAGTCAAATACCAGCTTGAGGCTTGAGTCAGCCGAGAGGAGGGCCAAGAGAGTGATTTGCGACATAGATCTGACGGATGCTCGACAACAAAGTCTAGAGCACCGTCGCAAGGTAAGGTTGCCAGCCTATCGGTCTTTTATAGGATACATTTCGGAGAGTGTGCCGAGGAACTACACAACTTTATCCTTTCGTCCCCGTTTCACCATCGTACTACCAGACAAACGGCACTAAGGCACCGCTTGACGGTAGATATTCCACTAATACGCACTTTGCCTCTACATTTCTTATGCGAACTGCCAAAGAATGGAACGCCTTGCCTGAGTCTGTATTTCCGCATGAGTACAACCTGGATCTCTCCAAAGCAAAAGTTAATAGGTATCTCATAGGTAAGTGTGCTCCACCGTAGACCACATCATCACTTACCATCAGGTGAGATCGTGGTCAAACACGTGCCTATCCACCATGAAAAAAAAGAAATTTATCATCAATCATCTATACATAAATTATAATAACATATAAATAAATAAATAATAGCAGCCCTGTATCTAATACATGTCCCACTGCTGGGCTCGGGCCTCTTCTCATGATGAGAAGAGTTAGGCCATAGTCCACCACGCTGGCCATGTGCGAATTGGTAGATTTCACTCACCCTCGAGCATTTTTAGGCTTTTTCAGGCATGTAGGTTTCCTTACGATGTTTTCCTTCACCGTTAGCGAGCGATGATTTATATGATAAATACACACATATCTTCGAAAAGACGAATCTACACGATTTATTGACAGAGGTGTGTGCCGTGGGTTAGAACCCGAGACCTTTGACTTCGCAGTCCTACGGTTACGGTCTCTCACACGGCTATCGCTTTTGTGTATATATATAATAACATATAACACATATAAATAAATATCGTGTGTCTGTCTGTCTGTCTGTCTGATCATACGCGCATGACGCTAAAAGTACTTTATTTACTGACCAATATAAATAAGCCACCCTGTATAATCAATACTTGCTGTAGTATAGGTAACTTTTGAATTGCGGGGGTTTTTCATTTTTACAATCGACATACAAAAACATCCATAATTTAAGTAATCAGTTGTTACAAAGCAATTGATTGCAGATAAGTATTGTCTCAAGTCACACAAGATTTGTCTTTTGCAGGAATCGAACCAACACCAATGAATGAACAACCGAAAAATTCATACCTTCAAAAATAAAACAAAAGGCGTCAATTAAAACAGATTTTCCAATTCATTCCGTAAATTTAAATGCTTGTTTAAATTGTTTATCAAGCAGGACTAGTGCAGTTAATGCTTATTTGTACCGTATTTCAATCAAAATAATCCTGAAATCCACGTAAAGAGGAAATAACTATGAAATTAAATAATGCCGATTGTAATACTTTTTGTAGATATAATTAAAGGTAAATTCTTAATTCTTAATTGACTAATAGCTGGTCCCGCGGTTAGACCCGCGTTAAACCCCATTGCTCCGTCGCGATTAGCGTTATATTTAATATCATAAAACCCTTCTAGACAATTTGACTATCAAACGATCATTAGACTGCTAATCATCGTTTGATAGTCAAATTGTCCTAAGGTTAGAGCGATCAAACAAACAAACTAACTTTCACCCGTGGTTACGATTACGTGGTAAGTATATCATAGATAAAAAATAGCTTATTTTACGTGCCTTGTAGTAAGCTACCTGCTTCTAAAATGTCTTTAAAATCTTTTCAGATGTTTAGTGCACGGTTGGCGTGGCGGTTAAAGCGGTCGCCTCGCCACTTTCAACTAGGCTGGTGTTGTGGGTTCGATCCCCACATGGGACAAATCTTTGTGTGATTCGCAAAGATTTGTTCTGACTCTGGGTGTGCTTTGTGTGTGTGAAATGTATGTTTGTGAACACCCCCGCGGCAGAGGAGTTATTCCTAGTGCGGGCGTCGTTTTTAAAAAAAGAAGATTAGACCAATCAAACGGACAGACTGATGGACAAAAAAACAAACAAGGTATCGTGCAAATAACTATAACAACTTGAAAAACATCGTATATTGACATTAAGAACAGACACTTAAATTTTATATATTTGTATTGATTTATGGCCAACCTATGGATCACTTTCCTTTTGATGAGCGATAATCGCTAGATCAATAAAGGAGACAACATTACAAGTAAATAATTACCAAATAAAAATCGACGAATTCTGAATACGAATATTTTTTACAGATCTTTTAAAAGTAAATATGTACTCTCGTTAACTATAAAGCACTCATTAATGTCGGAGTACGGAAATGATTGTATCTTTGTATCGTTTATTGCAATCTTTATTGAAAGGGTAATTCATACTTAATGTTGTTTCTGTGCACTCATTGCAGAGTTTTTGCAATTACATTTTAAGTTGTATTCATTGGAGGTTGAATTTTTGTTTGTACTTTATTTCTGATTTTCTTTCGCTTGCAACACTAAAAACTCAATTCAATTCAATTCAATTCAATTTATTTATTTGCGAATATGGGTTTTACAATGTTGTTACATGATAGATGAGTATCACCATAATCAGCCTGTCAGCATGCAAAATAATATTGATAATTTAAAAAAAACATTGAAATACAATCACTACATTCAAGAAAATGTCACAAAATCATAATTAAAGTCATGTCAAGTATAAAAATTGAGAAGTAAAGTATAATATAATAATAATAATAACAATCAATTAAATGCAATCAATTAAATGCAATAACAATTAAATCAAAGACTATTAGATGAAACTATTGAAGAAGAAACTATTGAGATAATTGCACGTTATGATCGAAATATAGACGGAAAGCGTTCGCAAATCTTACCGTAAATCGTAGTCTAGACCAAAAGTTCTTAAAATTATGTGAATTCAAACTTGATTTGTTTATATCTAAACTTTATACTGGCTGTAGCCCGCGATTTCATTCGCGTGAGATTCATTGATCTTTGCAATTTCACCCGCTGATATATAAAGTAGTTTTTATGTTTACTTAAACTTAATGATCCACACATTTATTAGATTGATCTAAACAAAACTTGGTGTGCAGATAGTTGAAAACCACACCACACAGAAGGGTGAGACGGGGGTGAATTTCCAGACGGAAAGTTCACTAATTACACGTGGCCCGACCCAGGAATCAAACCCGAGTACTCGCGATTATGACACGCTAAGCATTAGACCATCTAGGCATTTAATAATTGACTACTTTTTATTGACATACCACGCAGATATTTTACGGAAATTCCAAAATCCATACAATTACTCATTCTTCGACATCCAATGTCCAACGTTGAATTTAATTCATGTCGTACATTTTACAAAGACAGTAACTGCTTCCGTCGTCTTCCATTTCTACCAATTCCTACCTTTTCCTACCATTACTACCGTAGATGCCGTAGCTTCAATTGGAATTCCTCAAAGCACCACAGAATGGATGAATGTCGATGAAACGTGACGTCATGGCTTGGTTATTCGGTTATTCTTAGGTTGCAATTTTATTGCCTTGCTAGCTAATATGGTTTTTTTATAACACCTTTGTACGTAGCAAACGCCTGTGTGTGTACACCTGAGTGCCCATTTTGTCGCATTAATTTTAATAATTAAACTTGGCATACTTTTATTTGGCATAATATTTTTATCATAAATACCTAACGCATAATTATTATTACGCATAACTATTTTTTGGCATAATTGCCCTTTGGCATAAGCAGCAGTCTTTGGAAAAATTAAGTTTTATATTTTTTGTTGGTCACATTTTAAATAAAATCTTTTTATATATCAATTAAACATTTTGACGACTAAGGGGTGGTCAAAAGGCCACTCCTACCGCACCTTAACCTATTATTTCTAACCTAAAATAACCATTAGGGTGAAATAACATTATGCCTAGTAACTATTTTGCCACATGATAGTAATGCCAAATGAAATAGTATGCCAAGTGACTATAATGCCATATGGCTATAAGGCCAAAAAAAAGAATTAGAAAAATCTTACTAACACTTTTGGCGATCCAGGAATCAAACCGGCGAGCTTGCCGGAAGAGTTTGCATGCGCAGCACCAGACCAACTTATTAAATAAAAAATAAAATACAGCAATCAAATGTTTAGAACATTGAAATAAAACACGTAAAACATTTCGTTTCGATTTAGCACAAATTCTGCTACGAGACGACTCAAAGCAATTTCGTATTGAAAACTACTCGTAGCGCGTCTACGTGGCTATGGTGCTACGTGCTACGGCGTCGGCTACAGCGTCGGCTACGGCGTGCTACACACTCGTTCTAGCAAGACTTTTTGTCGAATTTAATATCTAAAGGTATAGGACTTGATAGACCTTCACGATTGATAGCAGTTTTTACCAACTCGTTTGTCTTTAAATAAAACAAAATGATGTTTTATAGAATATGTTTGTATATACTTACTTTTTGGCAAGTTTTTTTTATGAACCTTAAATATTTAAGTTGTTTTTAGCAGTAAAAAGGTCCATGTTACACCAGTGGACCTGTAAACAAGCCCTCAAAGTTAGAGAACTTACGTTTAGAGTACAGGAAGTAACTGAAACGGCTTGGGCTTAAGGTCCTAATAACCTTCCTACCTAAAGTTTTGCTTTACTACTTAAACTGACAGGCTAGTTAACAAACTTAGAGACGGTATCTCTCACTTTTATGTTTAAATTACTAACCATTTTGTTTGTTTTAAATGATTTGAATATTTTGTTACGAATTAACTTATGTCTTATACTTTATATTTTTCATTTAATAAAAAACATTCTAAATTTTTACAAATAATGAAACTACTGAAATATTTTTGTTTCTTAATTTGACTAAAGTGCACTCGGAACTATTTATTTTTTAATTAAGTTTAAAATTTCAAAACATCGAGGTTTTAATACATCCCTATTTTGTTAACTCTTAGAAAATTTTGTGGTTTATTAGGTGGTTTTCTATGTCAAATCAAAACTGGCAAATAAACAAAGATTTGAAACATTCAAAACGTCAAGTTGCACGAATATCACTTTCCGGCATTTAGATTGAAAACCTACTTTAAAAGTTTCCATTGTTAAAGGCTCTCCCTGAGGAAAACCGGCCCAAATTGATACTATAAATCGAAAACAAGGTTGAGAGAGAAAAAGAAAACTTTTACTGCTTTTTGGAAAAAGACAAACGCAGAAACAGTTGTTTAAAATGCAAAACTGTGCTCGTTTATCGACAGACGAACTTTCAAGTATAAATGGTAGGTTCTTAAAAACACAATTGTAGGGGAGTCCTACATAGGATTTTAGATTTACTTATGCGCGTTAAATTAAGATAGGTCAGGTGCCTTACATCCTATTAAGTACTGCCGTTATTTTAGCCATTTCTTTTTGGAAACACAACGGAGTTAAAGTCAAGTGTTTTGCAGAAATACTTGAGATCTTCAGATTAAAACATGGTAGGTTATTTTTTAGCCCTAAAATGTGGGTAAGAAAAATCATACAATTTGCACATAAGGGAGTTTGAAGAACTTGCAAAACAGCACCGCTCAATATCCCATTTCAGACTCTTTTAAAGTATAATATAAAAAAATTGTAGTATAATTTTTAAAGGCGTACTTCCTTTTCCACTGACATAAAAGCCCTTAATAACACGTATTATCATATCTATCGTCTGTGATTGACATTCTCGAGTGATTTCACATTTTGCATCATGGGCTCCCCTACTGCAAGTAAATCATTCGCTAAATTAAACGAGCCGCCGAAACGAGGCTTCGACGGAAAATACACGGTTTAAGGTTCTGTAGGTTGTTTATTTTGTACTAAGGTGCTTGGTTTAGTGTTTGACGAACTGTTTGTGAGTGGGTAGGAATGAACGGCGAGTTTTCGTGCGTGGGAGAAGTGAGGTACCTAACTACTCTCTATGGACGAAAACATAAAACTACAGAATGTACATAGGACCTTGGCACAAACTTCTTTGTTATAGTGAAGACCAACTACAACCATTAAACATGTGTGTTACATACGTAATTAGTGGGTATATTACAGTTCTTAAATATGATATTCGTTAAAAATGTAGTTTTAGAATGTAGAAATTTACGCCTTGTATACCTAACTAGCTTTTGGCCACGACTTCGTCCGCATAGAACGTAGATTTAAAGTAGCCTTTTTTATTTCTGGGGTTTTAAACCAAGAGTCCAATGTATTTTTTTGTCCTATATGATTAAGATAAAATCACATAAGTATTAAGAAAGTACATCTTAAGAATCTTCGACTGCGACTGTATTTTATAAATAAGATTGCCTACAATTTACAGTTTACTAATTATATCATCATCATAAGAAAAAACGACGCTCGCACTAGCAATAACTCCTGTTCACAAACATACATTTCACACACACAAATCACACCCAGAGTCATAACAAATCTTTGCGGATCACACAAAGATTTGTCCCATGTGGGGATCGAACCTACAACACCAGCGCAGTTGCGAGGCAACTGCTTTAACCACTACGCCAAAAGTGCACTCAAAAAATTTACGAGCTCTGAGCCAGTTTTATTTTTTTTAGGACTTAATTTTGTTTTCAGTACAACATTATTTTGTTTTCTAATTTTAAAGCCAACATTAACTTAGTTTTACCTTAGCAATCATATCTGCCTTTTTTTTATCTTTGGATCTCAACTCGTGTCCCGTATTTTTCTGTCATGGCGTCACTTAGAATTCTTTAGCGTCGCGCATCAATACTCCAGAGGCACAACTCTTCACAACAAAGATTTCTATCAGTTACAGAACTGTTACTTATAGTTATGTCCTTTCAAAGAGTAACGACTGTTTAGATTATTACATTTACGCCTCTATGTATACACTTGATATTACACGCTACTTAGCCTGGATGGACGTCGATTTCTTTGATAAAAACCTTTATAACATCGCGCCTATTTCACTCAAAAGGGTGTGGAAGACGTGTATAATTTCAACATTTCAACCTTTTGCGTTCAGGTTCCATGTCAGCTGGCTGTCACTAAATAATTCTGACGGAAAAATTCAAAATAACATTTCTGCCCCGAAGTTTGATAAAATTACCTATAAAATATATATCAATACTCAATATTTTTAAACCATTTAATATAAAGTACTTTGCATAATTATGTAATCGCCTTACTTCTACATAAATTATTTAAGTAAGTACGTCAATACAATGTTATCATTAAATCGAATGTACAGCATCGAATCAAGATAAACACAAACTATACAAACATCAAGACGATGGAATATCGAATAGCAATTATCTTAATGTGGTAACTTTGATTTATTGCTGTTATATTGATTGTGGTTTCGCATTGCTTTCCATTAGATAATAGAACATTAAACTTACAATTATTTGACTTATTATACAAAATACGCTGTCACGATGTCTTGGACACCTTTCTGGCAAGCTGGCAGGCACCTTTCTGGCAAGCCACGGATAAAGAAAAGTGAAGTCTTTGGGAATGACTTTTGCCCAACAATGGGACAATACAGATAAATACAATAAAAAAAGTACACAATTTATTACGGGTTCACAGTTCGGTTACGATTCATGAGAGTATAGATATACATTATTGTGTAATTTCATTTTAAATAATTTAGACGATTTCAACTATACTACTTACTAGGTACACTATTATGTCGACTGGTTCTACGTTGTATATAAATATTGCAAGTGCAAGAACGTATATAAATAGTAATTCAAGAATTAAAAACGTCGACAACCCACAATACACAACACTTCTAAATATATCTAAACAAATTACTTCATTTATTCACAACAAACGTTTGACGCTTTCGTACGGCCAACTATCGTGAACCTCAATGTCTATATACCTCACGGAAAATTCAACGCTACTGCAGGCAAAATAAACACTAAAGTCATATAAAAGAAAATAAACAATGAAAGATTACAGGTGACACACGGTATTATGACCTTTAAATTACAAGATATAAAGATTACAAAAGTGTGTCACAGTTTTGTATAGCACGGTCTGTACCTCAAGGTACAATTCTGGGCCCAGTGAAATCGGAAGGTTTGATTTATTTCAGAGGTATCGGCCATTGTTACCTGTGACTTTTCCTTGGGGACACTATTGTGGGAGCGCTCTATTAAACGGGTACTTTCTGAGCGATAACGTTTTGAAAGATGGTCGATCTAAATGTAATAAGTAAAAACCGGCCAAGTGTGAGTCGGCAAGTCGGATTTGCCCACGAAGAGTTCCGTCAATCAAATCATCATCAAAAAATCATGTTTGTTGTATGGGATAGTTATTTTATTTAATTATTTATTTTATAGTTAATATAAAACCAAATATTCTGTGAATATGTTAAGCATCTAACTGATTTGTTTTTAGTTATCTATATAAATACCAGGGTTAATTGAATACCTTTAGCGTAATATTATTTTGTACATTCTAGTTTAACAAAACACGTGACGCATATTTTTTTCACATAATAGTCATTTAGTATAATTGTTTATTGGCCTAATGTTTTTTTCGCATAATACTTATTAGGCATAAAGGTTTTTCGCCGAATTGAATTTGGATGTTATTAAAATAGTATGGCAAAAGACAATAATACAAATTACTATTATGTTAAGAAAACATTATGCCCAACAATGATTATGCGTAAAGTATTTGTGCTAAAAACAATGCGGAAAAAGTTATGCCATAATGATATTATGCGAAACAATAGAGAAAATTTATTAATATCCTCAAGCCTAAAAGAAAAATATTACTGAACTAAAACTGGCGTAGTTTTTATTTAATATATCGTCCAACGAGTTCCGGTACATTATTGTCGGTGGTTACGTCATTACCTCGGAATTATTTTCTTTTCTAGACCAACGTGACCGCGTGATCACGTACAAGGAAATAGGGATGTGTGGTTAACTTGTTTTATCTGCTTCTTTTTTTATTTTGTTTGTATTTTATTTTCATCTATACTGAAATTAAAAGTAAATTGTTGCAATCTTAGTGAATTTATTTATTTTGCGTTAATCAAATGTCATTGAAAATGAGATTGTTTTAAAAAACCATAATATGAAAATATTTTTGTTAAAAGATCAAAGTTTTGATATTGTTTTTTATATTTTTATTGAATTGTGATATTTATTTAATCGAATTTGTAAAATATTAACCATGTCAAAAGTTGTATTATTGGAACGAAGTTCCTTATTGCGCGTTGCGAAAGAGGGCTAGGCGGAAAAAAAAGGAACGAAAAGTTGTAACGATACTTTTCGTAGCAATTCTCGTAGCAGCGTAGTAATTACATGCTACGTTACAGCTACGGTGCTACATCATCAGACAAAACAGAAAAATGCGCACGCCGCACGGCGTGTGCATTTTTCTGTGTCCGTCGCTCTTTCTCGCTTATAGAAAAAAAGAGATAAATTAAATTTAAAAAAAAAACTATAAAGAAAAAAATTACTAGAATTGAGTGCCTAAAAAAAAAAATGCGCGTTTTTCTGTGTCCGTCGCTCCATCTCGCTTATAGAAAAAAAAAAAAAAAAAAAAAAAAAAATAATAAGAAAAAAAAATTACTAGAGTTGAGTTTCTGCAAAAATAGGGGCGCTGGCGCGCTCAGAAAGGTCTGCGAAGGCGTACACGATCGCTGTTCTAGTCAGATACCAGGGAATAAATAGCTCGATATCGTGAACATTACTCCTCACTTGGATCTGCAGAACATACTTAAACTCTAAATCGGTGGACCTTATATACAGGACCTTGTAACGAAACCATAGCGCGATCTAATTCGATCCCAACGCCATCTATCGCGCGACTTCGGAACTAATTGGTGCTACAGAAATATGCTGCGCATAGAGAAAGCAAGCGAAATATTTTCATTTTGTCTCTCTATGAATAATAAAGTAACTAAAAAAAAATATTATCATAACTTAAAAAAAAATACAATTCCCGCCTTTTGTTGAGTGTATACAGGTGTTTTGTACATAATAAATTATTAAAAGTAGTTACAATAATGAATCCTGACAGTGTTTCTGCACAAGTTCTGGATATTGCTGATGGATTTAGGTAAGTAGAGATTTTATACACACGATAATAAATGCTTTTGTATTTTAGCAAGTACACATTATAACCTTTCTTTACTATTGTGCTAAACAAGCCATACGCGTTATAATCTCTTCATTATTGTGTGTTTAGCAAGTGTACGCGTCATAACTATATTAAATTCAAAAGCAAATTATTTTTTAATATTACCACAGAATGTTTACTAATTTTGCTATGTACATTTCATGGAATATACGATTAGAACACATCTAATTATGTCATTGGGATGGGTGATGAGATTATTGATAATGAGATCTGATATTATTATATCGCGAGTAAACTTGCGAATACAATTTAAAAGAAAGCAAGATAATCGCAGAAAAATAATGTTAAAGATAAGGTTTGTTATGTGTGGTCATAGAACTATTACTCCTAGAAACCGAGTACACGCATGAAATGTAAAGCCACTTTAATTGTGCCGTTTCAGTTCAGTGTAACTCTCTGGTATTTATCAGATTTTCGTTTAGTTTGTCTGTCCGCCAAGCGGTGCATTATAATTTTCAATCAATCTGTTTTTAGCCTTACTTTATACTTAAATTCATACAAGCAGTTTATTTATCTAGGCATTATAAGTCTATGCGTGTGTTTGAATGAACCTCGCTTTTGATATTTTGAAATTCGAATAGCGCGAAAGTTCAAAGATAAGAATTATTTTGAAATTGAGTGTATAAGGCACAGGAAATATTGTTATGTAGCCATTCAGCCTATAGGAGTATTGTGATAATATCTCCACAATGATTTTAAAAGTATCATTCGATTATTTTAAGAGAATGATTAAAGTGATTCTGAATGATCTTGTGTACGCTTGCTACGCTTGATAATTTAATTGTCTTAATGTTTGTTTTTATTTTAATTTGGTTTAAATTTTTGTTACCGTATTTAGTTCATAAATAGACTGTTTTATTTGTTTAGTGGTTAAGGTCGCATACCTTTTACTGCAATCTCGGATGCGAATCCTGATTTGTTGTTATTTGGAATTACCGAACTTTGTTTCATCCGGGTGTCCCTTGACTTTTTTTTGCAATATTTAATAATCTGTGGTGCTTGACTGAATAAATGAATATTTAATTAATTTAATTCCGTTAATTTTATCACTATGACCATGGATGGGATAATAACGCGATACATTTAGGTAGTTCCCGGGTTTCTTTTTTCGGGAACTACACAATAATATCAAAAAAATAAAACAAAACACTATATTATCTTTTGAAAAATAGTACGAGGGTAGAAGCACAACAGTCTCACCTAAAATCTGCCGCCAAATAAAACACAAATTTTAAAAAAATCAGACGGCTCAAATCTCACGGTATACAAAATATTAATTAAGTCTTAATCCCAGAAAACGAGCATCAAATCCCTTCTAATCACCGAAAATTAACCAGTTTTCCTTCTAAAATCCCATTACAGCTTCTGATGCATCGATTCCAATCGTAATCTCCAGGGATTATCTCAACCCGAAATTAAGGTAACGTATTGGAACCGATTCCTCTCCGTACGTCTTCCACTAACGTATCTTCTTGCATTTTACTACCCAGGCCTCAAATAAAAACAATTTTATGGGTGAATTAATTATTCCATTGATGGTAATAAAAAAAATGGTCATTTTAAATGACATTTGACTAACGCAAAATAAATAAATTCACTAAGATTGCAACAATTTACTTGAAACAACTACAAAATATGGCCAGAATATTTCCTTTTTCGAGGAAATATTGTGGTCATATTTTTTCAAAGTCATTAGCTTAGTATTATGGTAGATGTTAGAGATCGCAAAAAAAAATGTAACACGCAATTGCTACAAGTTATCAATTTAGACTATATTAATGAACTAATTTTATTTACCCTACAAAATTATTTATGTGGGTAGGGATGACCAGGTCCCTTGTTATTGTCACCAAATATTAACCAAACAGCTAATAGCTAATAATTTTGTAGGGTAAATAAAATTAGTAATTATGATTGTAGTCGCCACTAAGGAAAGCTCAATGAGGGTTCGAGTTGAGAACGAGTTGACAGACGAATTTCATGTCACCACAGGACTAAAGCAGGGAGATGCGCTGTCACCTTTACTCTTCAATTTGGTTCTAGAAAATGTTCTCAGAAAAGTATTAGCACTAGATGGTGGGATACAACTAAATGGAGAGTTTAAGGTGGTAGGATATGACGACGACTTGGCGCTACTTGGCGAATCCAAGGAGGAAGTGCAAAGTGCTGCTAAAACCCTTGAAACAGAGGCTCAAAAAGTAGGGCTAGCCGTTAACAAAGCAAAGACAGAGTACCTTCACATGAAACGCTATAAAAACACACGCGTGAAGCGTAATAACCTGCTAGTCGGAGATACCACTTATAAAGGCGTGGAGAAATTTAAATACCTAGGATGTACCATCACAGATACGAACACTAGAGATGAAGAGATTGATACTCGTATACAAAACAGCTTACGATGCAGTGCTGCCCTTCACAAAGTGTTAGTGTCGAAGCTTCTCAGTGTGAAAACAAAAATCAGGATCTACAAAACCGTCATAAGGCCCATCCTGATGTATGGGTGTGAGGCTTGGACACTGACACTAAAAGAAAACAAACTCCTGATCACCGAAAGAAAAATCCTTCGCAAAATCCTGGGACCAACACAATCACCTGATGGAAGCTGGAGGATTAAAACCAATGCAGAAATTGAACACCTAGTGGCTGACCCTAACATCTTAGGAGAGACGAAGGCACACAGACTCCGCTGGCTTGGCCACGTCGAGAGAATGGGAGAAGATCGAGCCGTAAAGAGAGCATATCTGGGTCAACCAACCGGACGTCGTCCGGTTGGCCGGCCCAGATATCGCTGGAAAGATGTGGTGGAGGCAGACCTTCGCGAACTGGAGGCCAGCGAGTGGCGCAAGACTGCCAAGGATCGCCAAAAATGGAAAGATCTCACGTCGGAGGCCAAGATCCATTTCGGGTCGCTGAGCCAACGGAGTAAGTAAGTAAGTAAGTAAATAAAATTAGTTCATTTAGTGTCCATCACAAACATTTAGATAACAACTTTAGATAGAAAATGACCAAAATAATCTGTACAGTTTGTTTTAATATAAAATGTACCGTTTGTTTTGATATAAAATGTTGAGTTTGTTTCAATAGCCTTGCCATTGGTCTGTCTAGTTTCAAGATGAATGAAGCGCTCCTCTTAGGACTCGTTTTATCTTATTTCAATAAATCTAGTTCGAAAGTAAATTTGTTTAGGATGTATTATAGTGACGGTGATGATTTATAGTTGTTTTTGTAGTTGAAAATGCAGCTGCTTTTGTTAAATTTAAAATACAAATGGTTCCTGAGTGTAAAGTACATACACATGGCTACCGATCAATCTATACATTTCTAGTATAAGCTGGTTTCGCATTGCACGGGAAGCCGACGTAAGACCATCTTATAATATAAATTTATAATTGAATGAGTTGAGTTGTCTGTACATAAATAATATATTTTTTATATTGCAAATGCGCAGTCATAACTTTTAGTTTAGTTCAGGGGCCACCAAACATTAAGTGATTTTTTTTAAACACTCCTGGATATTTATGTATTATATTATTATCAGAAATTCGACTGCCAGTAAAATTTTTGTGTTACAATGCAAGGAACATTTAACAAAAATAATAATATTTACCTATAATAAACATCTAGCAGTAATCCACTTGCAAAATGTTACCACAAATTGATATTCGGTCGTGGTCCCGAAATTTTTCAAATAAAAAATAAACAAACGCTAAACAAGTCTGGTACCGAAAAGTACTTATTTACCTCAAACACAAGTTTGTTGGGAGTTGTGACTGGCTCTTGATTATTTATTTTTTCTCGTGAGAGACGTATCTCATTACGTATTCCATCCTCGGATTCACTATTTACTTCTTATACATTCCACTCACGTAATAAATCACAAATATTTAATCTACTGAGTGATTTATTAAGTATTTACCTACATGTTGTCTGAGGCTGACACATTTAGTACATAAGATAATACTAGTAGATACTTAATAAACAGTTCTTTGAAGTTTTATGTTTTACGCTGTCTTATAAGATAAAGTGGTAGAGTTTCTCTCTTTAAGGGGGAACTATTGCTTGGCTGATTTCCATACAAAAGTAATATTCTTCTTCTTCTTCTTTGCGTGGCAATAGAAAATCAGCTAGTTTAACTTTTGCCTGCCTAGAATTTAGCAACAAGAACAGCGTTATCAGTGGCGTTCCACAGATAGTCTGTGGTGCAGGTGGTGGTACAAAAGTAATATGTGGTTAACTTTAATATTATTAAGTTTTTATCTATTATTGTAGACAAATCATATTTAAGTTACTAAAATGAATGTTTGTTGCCGCCTACTTTTCAAAATTATTATTATTTATTACGGTTTATATGTTACTCATTTAATGATTTAAACAAAAAAATTTGGCTATAAAATAAAATAAAATAAAGTACTCTAATAATACGGCGCTCGGGAGTCTAACCTTAAAGCTAAATTCAAATATTCTATTTCTCTGAAAATAACAACCATAAAAATATAGTACAGTACGTTTTGTTAGTCTACTTCTTCTTATGTTTACTTGCACTTAATTTATCCCGGAGACGCAGAGATAATTTTGTAAATACAGAATACTGCAACGTTAAGCAAACATGTAGTTTTTACCAACGTAGAATATAAATTATGCGTACATTTTAGTTTGTTTTGTATTTAATGCGAGCAGTCTTTCAAGAATATTTATCAGTACTTAGATGTACCTAATCATGCATTTGTATTTAATTTTGTTACTTTATTTCGTTAATATCATTTTTAATTATTCAATCATCTTTGTTAGGTTGATGCCGAACAAAAAGTTCTTTACCACTATAAAACTAGTCAACGACACGCTTAATGGCCCACTTGATGAATCTACGTAATAGATTCGAAACTAGTCGGCATATTGCCGGCAAAAATAACTTGAGAAACCCGAATTCTCAATAACAATACAGCTAGTCATGTTGCATGTCATGTGTCAAAGTTTAAAAACATATACCTAAATACTATCCCGAAAATCTGTTATAAAATTCAATCTTACAGTAAGATTTTAACACGGCTACCGTGTTTCAACCTATACATTGCCAGTATAAGCTTTTTGCATGACACGGGGAGCCAATACAACGCGGGACCATCTCATACTGGATATATGAAGGTTGATGTGTAGCCTTTTGTACGGCTCGATAATCCATAGAGTAACTGCGAGCTAACGAAATATGGACGTCTTAATCTGTACTCGAGTGAAAAATTAGATTGCAAGCGCTGGACACGTGGGACCTACCCGTAATCTCATTGCCGTCATAGGATTATAGCGGGATGATTTTTTATAGTGGAGTTCAAATTAGGTCGTCAATTTTCTCGACATACGAAGAGCTATTGAAAACTTTGATTACTTTATATTAATGAAACTTTGTATTAATGAGGGTTTTTAGTATTTTTTATCCATTTTCTTATGATGTGACCTCAACCATACATAAAATAGGTGTCACGATATTTGGATATATAATTTATAAAATAATATGAATTAAATAAGGATTTCTGTAGATCGTAAAAACAGAATTGGATGAGCCAAGTCAGTCACGTTTCGGATTATTGATTTCACAAGGAAAGATTTTGTGAGATTTTCCAACCAAAAAAGTTAATAAAACATTTACGTTAAGTTATTTAATAATTGGTTTTCTTTTTAGCGACATTTTGTTTCTTATATTATAATTGAAGTATATTGGTGCGGAGGAAATAGCTAGGTCTAAAGATTGAATACTTGAATTAAATAAGTAACCTGTTCAATATTATACCTAGAGATTAAAGACTTTTCTATTACTTTTATATCGGCAAATATGTATCGATATGCAAAGATAATCAATAGTAATGTTCAACTTATTAGTTTTATAAAAAAAAAGTAAATGTGTGGATGATGATTTGAATGATAATATTCAATCAATAAAACACGTCTGAAAAAATTGAAAGTTTAAAGTCTGAAAAAAGCTTAATATTATAAAATCTCACGTACACATATTATTATAGGCTTAAGACATTACTGAAATGCGGTACTTAAATTACGTTCTTCGTTTTTATCTGATAATCTACACACTTAGCATTTTCTCAAACACACTTCACTCCATTTATCTTCAAATAAATTACTCCAGTATTAACGACATAATATCAATTACATAACAAAAAGTACACAAACTCTGGAATTACTTAACAATGTTTTCATGTACGAGGAATTTCATTACTACAAATAAAATATATCGACATTATTACATTATATTCAAAGGGAAATTTATAAGATGCTTAGAACATATCATATTATTGTTCAAATTTCTTACATGCCCTCAATAACATTTCTGAGAAACACTTAAATGAAATTGTTGAGCATTTTAATCCTTATCCAATAAAATTTAGAAGATGCCTGCATTATTTTGGATGGAAAACAAAACACAATATAACATGAATTGATTTGTTATAAATTTATTTATTTGTTCTTTTCCTTTTGTCAAGTCTTTTTCGATGGGGATTGATTTTGTAGCCGCAGGGTGCCCGGTTTGTATAAATGAAATCAATTTACTACATCCTTTAGAATTGATAATACTTGTTTTGAGATCTTATACTTTGTACGTATGGAATGAGGAATTCAGTCTGCAAATTTTTGGTGGTTATAATTTTCTTTGTGTTTCAGATCAAGGATCGAAAAAAAAAAATATAAAACGGAACAGAGCAAAACGCAGTAAAAGCGATTTAAACAAACTTAATCTCATATCAAATGCAGGCCTTTGCATACCATATTATTATATTTATAACTGCGTCAATAGTTTGAATATTTTAATCTTGATACTTCGCCTTTGCAGAAGATAACAAGAACCTTCTAATCACACTCTCCCACACACCTGCCTAAAGTTTCTAAAATCAGCTATTTCTCGCACACCTTATTATAAACTCTGTTTGAACTCATCAGATTCGCTAAACGCTTACCGGCGCCGACAGGGTGCGCGTGTGCAAACACCATTAACATAATCGAACGCGGCGTCCATGCGAGCCTACACACTACGAAAAAAAAACGCTGCGGTTGTAAAAATGATTAGTTTATTCAAAAATTCAGGAATATCTAGTTGTTGCAAATGCGTTGTTTCATTGAAGGACTACAATTTCTGGTTTCGGAAAATAATTTCAGGGTCAAATGGTATAGAATTTGTCTAATAATCAAACCGGTGAAATGATTAAAAAAAAATATATTAATTATTAATTATTCATAATATCATGGACTGAAATTTGTATGACAACCCATATGCAATATATTTATTGACATATTAAATTAAATATAAAATACGTTTCATCAAATAAACATCTCGGTGAAGGTCGTTGTATATCGAGATCCTATACTAGTGTGGCCTACCTATAGTGTGGTTTTAAAGGTTAGCGGCATAGATATTGCAGAATTTCACCTGCGTCATCAGAAATGATACGCATCTCAAAATGAGTACAAAAAAATGACATACTTTTGGTGCCCACCCTTAGTGGCTAAGAAATTGCTCGAAATTAGTTCAGGCGCATCATATCAAGCTCACGTAATCACATGTGACATAAACATAACAGTTGGGATGATGTTATAGAACCGTAAATATTGGCGACCTTTTTTTGCCATGTTTATTTATTGATTTAGATATTTTTCTCAGCTGCCGAACGTGGAGGAAATTTCTTTCAAGACTAAATTTCAAAAAAGATTTTTCTTAAAAAATGTTTAAACAAAAAAAAAACCGACTTCAAAAAGTAGGTAAACTAAAAAGCATAAAATAAATTTACTTCGCACAAATAATACGTTTTTTCATTTAGTTAAATAGAAATTATTAAATAATTATTTTATAATTCTGAAGTCGGTGCCAAGTAAATCGGATAACTAAGAACTAATATTCAGTCAGAAAATAGTTGTTAGAAAGATTTATACTTATTCAAAAAAAATTTCAAAATTCAAATCATTTATTTTCATAGGCCCCAGGAGGCGCTTGAACACGTCAAAATATTACAAACAAATGATATAAAAATAAATTATAAGTAAAACTAAATTATACTAATTACAATGATTTGAATAACCGGGGCTTAGATTAATTTTAATCCAACTGTTTAAAATCAGATTAAAATCAAACTAAGTACCAGCTCCGATGGGTATTGCATTATGAGAAGAGCTGGTGAGAAACTCATGTGCACCATCTTTTCAAATGAAATGAATAATATACAATTATATTAATATATAATAATATATAACAATTACAACACATAAAAAGAGCAGTTCATTTCCAAATACTATTATCATTTATGTAGTCTAAAATACAGTAATAAGCTTTTTGAGATAATCTGATTTTAATATATTTCTTAAATTTACCTATCGATAATTCTACTGCGTCTAATGGAAGTTTATTGTAGAAGCGTATACATTGACCTGGAAACGAGTTAGAGATTTTATGGAGCCTAGTAGTGGGCACAGCCAGTTTGTTTTTGTTCCTTAGATTTACTTTATGGAGATCACTATTTTTCTTAAACTTTGTTTGATTCTTGTGGACGTACAATAAATTTTCATAAATGTATTGAGAATGTAACGTCATAATATTTATCTCTTTAAATTTATTTCTTAGTGTCTCCTTGGGACTCATCATATAGATAGCTCGAACAGCTCGTTTCTGGAGCACAAAGATTGAATCTACATCCGTGGCACTACCCCAAAGCAATAAACCATATGACATTATACTATGAAAATAGCTAAAATAAACTAAACGCGCAGTGTCAACATCGGTCAGTTGACGGATTGTTATTATCTAGTTATTGGTTACTTGGCACCGACTTCAGAATTATAAAATAATTATTTAATAATTTCTATTTAACTAAATGAAAAAACGTATTATTTGTGCGAAGTTAATTTATTTTATGCTTTTTAGTTTACCTCGTCGGTTTTTTTTTTTGTTAAAAATTATTTTATTTCACGATTTTAAGTGATGGGTAGACCGAGCAAGAATGTTTCTCGAATGAGGAGACGACGGTTACTTGAGACGGAAAACTTATTTATAATAATCCTCGTACTCCTAACCGTTGAGGAGTTGTACCTTCCAGCATCAGCTCTGCAACTTAAAATGCAAATATCCAAGTAGTTTTAGGTAATATACGAAACACAATATAGAAGCTTGATTGACCCATGATTTCTCTAGGATCCCATCATTAAATCATGACCTCATATTATGAATATACTTAAGTAATATTCAACGTCTCGCCTCATCTGTGTATAACGTGAAAGAATACAGTAAACGGCCTCAAGGAGCCTATATTTAAAGAATTATCCCCGTACTCCTAACCGTTGAGGAGTTGTACCTTCCAGCATCAGCTCAGCAACATAAAATGCTGGCTACTAGATGCAAATATCTAAGTTGCTTTAGATAATATACAAAAAACAATATAAAAGCCTTTTAAATTTGAGGGTTGCCCTCGATTTCTCTAGGATCCCATCATCAGAACGTGACCGGAAAAAAATGGGACCACATGACAAGTATATCCTATCAAACAAAAAAAGAATTTCTCAAATCGGTCCAGGCGTCTTCGAGTAATCGGTGAACAAACATAAAAAAAAAAAAAAAAAAATACAACCGAATTGAGAACCTCCTCCGTTTTTTGAAGTCGGTTAAAAACTACACAATGACAAAATATGTCTCCGACTCGGCTATCGTCACGTTTTTATGAAACGTCTTTCAGCATGTCCCGAGCTATCATAATAAATCGTTTGGAAATGACAGTTCAACGCGTGATAAAACTGGAATCCAATAAACTTGGTCAGTAAGAACCAGGGTCCTGACCCAAAACACAAAAAAATGTGAGTATAAACACACATCGTTTACATAAATCAATTTTGTGAAGGACTAGAATCGCTAAAGTATGACGTCGCAAAATACATGTAGTAAATTGATTTCGTTCTTACAAACCGGACACCCTGCGGCCACAAAACCAATCCCTATCGAAAAAGACGTAAAGGCAAAACAAAGGGAAAAGAAAGATAAATTCATATCAAATCTCATACATACTCGTACATTACACATTGTGTTTGGTTTTCCATTTAAAGAATGCAGATACGGCTTTTTCAAATTTATTTTTTTATTCAGCTTAAAATTCTCAGTAATTTCATCGTTTATGTGTTTTTAAGAAATGTTGTACAAATTTGGAAAAATAATTATTCCCGATTAATACGTAATAATGTTGATATATTATTTTGTTTGTAGTAGTAAAATTCCTGGTACATTGTGGAGTATTTCGAGAGTTAGTGTACTTTTTGTTATGAAATTGATATGTCGATAAAAATTGCATCAATAGATGTGTTTTGGGTACAGCTGTTATTTGAAATACATATATACATAGCATCACGCCTATATTATCCAGATGGGTGTGATAAAGGTGTACAAAACCCACACTTCACCTGTAATGTTTAGGTCCCATGGGATAGGGGGATGATGGAGTAATTTCTTTGAAGATAATTAGAGTAAAGTGTGTTCTCGAAAATGATAAGTGAAGTGTAAAGGTCTGATAAAAAGCAGATGTAGGTATTGCATTTCACCAATGTTTTAGCTATTTTTTTAATTAAAATTGTTAGGAGTAAGTTAATGAATTGATAAGTAGGTAGGATTGCTCTCATTTAATTTTAATATTGTAAAATTAAGTAATATGTGTATTTCTACTTTAATCAATCGATGAATCAGATGTTACACGATCTCACGATGTGAATTAATTTTTTAGCCGCAGATTGAATCCAGACAAACTAAATATTTGGGTACAATAACCTATATAGTTGTCGTTTATTTTTGTAGGTACAAACATACCAAATAAGGCCTTATTTTAACTAGAAGAAACTGCTTTTAATTAGCTTTAGCAAAATAATAATTACGATATATCTTTTTCTAGGCTAAGCTATTTTCGTAAGTATACTTCAATTAAAAATATTGGAAACAAAATGTCGCTAAAAGGGAACCAATATAGTAGAATTCAATCGTAGCTAGGAGTAAACCCTTAACATAAATATTTTTAGTACATTTTCTGTTAGAAAATTCCACAAAATTCGTAATTGTGAAATCAATTAGCCGAGACGGAAATGACTGTACTATCTTTTTGTATTCTATTAAAAAACCCTGGTAAATCCCAGTGCACTCGGCATTGACATTCATACAGGCGTTAGCTAAAACGTATTGATGGTCATTTTAAAGGTTTTCACATAACGCAATTGGAATTGTGACCGGTTAATGCTGATACGCTATTCCCCAATCAAATTATGTGATCCAAAAATAACAGGTAAAATGTGAGTGCTAAACACCTTTACAACGTTCTTCTGAGCAATCTGTGTACTAAGTTTTTATCAAATTTTTATCAATAAATATTGCGGAAACAAATTTTCTCTACAAAAATAGAAATCATATCCCTTTAGCTTTAATCTTACCTCTTATCCAGTTCCAAGGCAATGAGATTACGGGTAGGTTACGCAATACTCCAAGGACCATGAATAAAAAGCTCTTTTGTCAGCCATCTAGTCACACAAATTTAAGGCAACACTGCTCACTATCTAGAATGTATAACATCTACAAAGAACTGATTATAGATATTGATTTGTTCCATGACAATGTGCCAACTGTAAAAAGGTTAATGTTGACTAATCACGATCACCACTCATCTAAATCATCCTTATCTTAATCTTAATTTTATTATTTACTGTAATTCTCCAATTCAATATTAATCAAATTTAAATAATTATTTTAATATTATTTTAATCTTGTATAAATTGTTATGTAATTTAGTTTTAATCTGATTAATTAAATTTAGTTTTAATGTTTATATTGTCATGTAATTTAGTTTTAATATAATTAATTAAATTTAGTTTTGATCTAATTTATGTAATAATTTAATTTAGTTTTAATCTTATTTATTTGATAATTTAATTTAATTTACATTTATTTATATAATTTCATTTTTTTTTTAATGAAATTGTATTTTTTTTTTTTTGTCTAACAAGCATTAATTTTATAAATTAGCGTAATGTGTTGTCTAATATCCAATTTTATCTTATATCTTTTATTATAGTGCATGTTGTGCTCCTCTATAAGTAGTGAGACACTTAGAATTTAGTTTACACTGTTAACCCTTATATTGTTGAAGAGCCAAATAATAAATAAATAAATAGGTTCCACGTGTCCAGCGCTTGCAATCAAATTTTTCACTCGAGTACAGAGGGCAGGGATTAGGACGTCCATATTTCGTTAGCTCGCAGTTACTCTATGGATTATCGAGATTTTATGGATCAATGGATTCTAGCTCGTTTCATGTAATTGCTTCCAAAAGAGAATAGACGAATTGTGATTGATTATATTGCATTGCTGGCTAAATGGTCATTGCGTTAGTTACTATGGACCTTTAGACTTTTCATTATTAAAATATTTTAAAAGAAGGTTTAATAGACGTACTGAAATGTTTTTAAGAATAACACCAAAAACTACCAAAATAATGTTTGTGTATTTCTAAAAGATAAAATTTTTTCCGATATTACTTCAGCTCAAAGAATATAAAAAGTCTGCACCTATAATGCTATTAATTTATAATTAAGCAACGGAAAAGTAACCGACTTTATTATTTGCGTTGGTAAAAGTCGCACTCGACGTTGCTGAATTCTATATTTACAAAATTATCTCTGCAACTCCGGAATAAATTAAGTGCAACTAAAAAAGAGTAACTATAATAACCTCGCTTTATTTATTAATAGTATAAGCCTTATCTATAAGCTGCCACGTCGTCGTAGTGTTTATAGGATCTTATCGTACTTATAATTGTAAGTATTTTTGCGTACTGAATAAAATATACCAGCCTAAGAATACAATTGCCATGATGGTCACCGTATTTGTTTTGCAATGTCTTTGAATAAAGTTAAGTCTTAAAATAGCAGCCCTGTATCTAATACATGTCCCGCTGCTGGGCTCGGGCCTCTTCTCATGATGAGAAGGGTTAGGCTATAGTCCACCACACTGACCAAGTGCGGATTGGTAGACTTCACACACCCTTGAGCACTTTTTAGACACATGCATGCAGGTTTCCTCACGATGTTTTCCTTCACCGTTAGCGAGCGATAATTTATATGATAAATACACACATATTTTCGAAAAGACGAATCTTAACGATTTATTGACAGAGGTAATGTGCCGAGGGTTCGAACCCGAGACCATTAACTTCGCAGTCCTACGGTCTCCCACTCAGTCATCGCAGCTAAGTTAAGTCTTAGGTGAAAATAAAATATTATTTTTGAAGTTTTGAGTGTAAATTGGTTGAAATATGAAGTTAAAAAACTAAACATTGAAGAAGTGGAACCTTTTTGAAGTTTCATGACTCCCCGAAGACTTTTAACTTGATTTCAATGGGGAAATAAGGTTTTAATACCCAACATAGTATCGCTGAATCTGACATAAAAACATTTTTTATAGTTCAGCGATGGCGCAGCGGCGTAAATCATAGTGAGTTTACTACGGCACCGCTCACCAAAGGTTTACGATCTCTTCTCGTTTTTGACTGTGATCGATAGGTTTTGAAATGTTAAATATTTTATAATTACATATATCCGTATTTCACGGCTAATTTACGGATTTGACGTGCATTTATAAATGTTCGCTAGCCCTGGACTAGTTGTTAGCGTATGCACCTCTCACCGCGATGTTTGAGTTTGATGCCCGGGTCAACCAAAAGTGTTATTAAGGTTTTTTCTGTCAGGTAATTCACAACAGCAGCACGGAGTTGGAATAGTTCCAAAAAGATGGCGAAAACTCTTTTCACATGGGACCTAAAACATATCAAGTGAAATGTGGGTAGGAAACACCACTGCCACACCCTTCAGGATAACAATAGCAGTAATGATGTTATGAAAGCCGTTAGAAAAACCCTGTACAGCCTGTTCTGTGTGTTGTGTCCACTCTAACATTAAATCACGTTTCAACAATGTGTAGTGCTCACATTGTCGTGTCGTTACGACAATCACTTACACGTTGTCGTACAACCAAGCATTCGCCTTATGGACGACGCTTTAAACCACTATACTTAAACTTAAGCACGTCATATTTCAGATTTCAGGACAATAAGTTATAGAAGATTTTGGTAAGCGTATTAAGAATTTATGTTAAAAATTGCAAAGATGTGTTAAGAAGTGGACTTTAAATTAAGCTGTAAGATGTGTTATTAATTTTCGTTTGCGTAAATGTAATTTATGATGGCAACAGCTTTAATTTTGGAACATTTTAGTAAAGAAAAATCTACATGCACTAACTTAGTCAATCAAACTTAAAGCATTTACAACACAGGAGCTAAAAGTCCTCATTCTAAAAAAACTTGTTTTTCCTTCTACAAAAAATACTTCAAAATCCAAAACACCAAAACTCAACCAGCGTTTTAATCCCAGGATTGCAATCCAAAACAAAACAAAACAAAATGTAATTCAAAAAAGTCCGAGGTATTTCTGAGAAATCTGTGGGACACACCTGCGAACAAATTACAGCAATCCACCGACAAATTACGCGATTACTCGAATAAATTACGAACTCACTTACCCCGTGTAATAGTTTAGTGCGGAGCACCGACGATACATTGCCGCGTTATAATCATAACGTATTGTGAGCGGTGTTTTCTCTGAGTTACTGAGTATTATGATCTGAGGTTTTCCTGATAGATGAAGTAAATGACATGTAGATGAGAGGCCGGTATCTCAAGTAGAAGGAGAATTTTGTTTGAGCTTTTGTTACTTAAATGAACACTGCGGTGACTTTTAACTGTCAGGGCCAAATTACCCACGCTACTTTTACCATAAGCTATCGGCAATTCAATCTCTGCATTCGATTACGTCATCGATATCGCGCGTTTTCCAAATACTAAATTGCTGCAAGAGATATTTAGCTTCTAAAAAAGATCAAATCCTGGTTTTCACCAAAGCTTATTGGGGAGGAGACTTCTTCTCTCCACTCAGCGTTGGTGGAAACCGGGCTGAAGTAACCAATCAGGCTATTTCAACATCTTCATTATCATCTGCTTAGCTTCTTTAACGAAATCTGATTGTTTATTCAAAGTCCCTTTCATCTTTGTTGAAAACGGGCCCTAAATCCCTAAGCTGTAATTATGATGCTTCACTTAATCAGTTTATGTGAAGAGATTGTAGATATATCTTCTACTTTTTGCTGTGTTCATTTATGGGCTCTATGGATAATGCGCATCGAACAAACTAGAAGCTGTAAAAACAGGTATACGGAAAGGCAAAATTGTTTACTTAAACAGCGGTAGTTCATTCTCTAGAAGGTTGAACATTAGTTTATAAAATAAAATACATGAAAATACAATACGATATCTCTTTACCCTATCTTTATTGTAGAATACAAGCACTACAACGACCTCACTCCAAGTGTCCACTCTTCTCAAATACGCTTTTTATAAGCTTGAACAAATCCTGACAGAAAACTACAGTTTTCGTGTCCATTCACAAAGAAACACTTTCATTCTATTTTATTTTCTTTACAAAATCTTGGCCAGTGTCCATCTTGTTTGTTAAATGCTTGCTTTCTATTTGTTCACGGCTTGGCCTTGAACCTTCCATGCTTCGTCATGTTGTGTCTAGATTTATGAAGTTCGCGGAAAATTTATGTGGGATTACCATATTCATAAGAAGGACAAAAATACATGGAACCGGAATAGAAATAGGCGATATGAATTGTGTTGATATAAATAGTGGAATAAAAGAAAAGAAAAGTATTTTCATTATAACATACATAACAACATCACGTCTATATTACTCAGAAGGGTGTGCCAAAGGTGTACACACCCACATTACACCTGGTATGTTTAGGCCCCATGGGATAAGCGTGGGTACAATTCCAAGCTCCATGCTGCTATTGCGCCAATGTGTGTGTGAACCGGGAATCAAACCCGAGAACTCGCGGTGAGAGGTGCGGGGCAGTTATTTTCAGATTTTACCCTTACTGATGTAATGCAAAGTATTTAATAATCTTGACTTTTTTTTCTTTATTAGCAAATTAGTCTTAAATTAAACTTTAATGAATAATCAGAAATATCAAAATAAATTTACTTGGTTGATGAATATATACAAACACTCACGAATTAATATTACCAACGAAACCATTTAATTCTCTAATCAATCAAATTTAAGACTCACTTGCAATCAATTTAACCTTAACACCAAGAAATACCTTCTTAATAATTCTGCGGCTAGAACCAATTACCTAATTACTAGGAATTAAAAGCCTAAGCAATTACCCAAGGGCCTGACCGTTAGGCAATATATTTCAAACTAATTAAAAGTTTTGCTCAAACCACGCATTTTATTGCGACCGTTCATAAAGCGAACCATCCCGTGCTAATACATTGCAAGAAATAAATATCAGACCATATATAACAGATTATTCAGGTGCTAATATTTATATTCACAAATATATTTTTGCCACCGCAGAAGTTATTAAGTTTATGGAGTAAGGTTGAAAATTATTTGGTAGGGGTACAAAGCTGAGTCGTCATTTTTATGGTGAACATTTATAGGTCGGCTGAATCGCTCAGAGATATTGCCTTTGAATATTATATTTTACAGGTGGAAGCGGTAGCCGTGAAAATATCCATATTTTTATGTGATATAATGTTTAATTTTGAAGTACTACTGCCGACGGATTTTAACGGTTTGATTTTATTGCTCGATGCTCGATACAGTTGCGAGACGATTTTTCGTTGAATATTATGACCGCTTTAGTATCTTTAGAAGCTGTTGAACTATTTATAGCAGCGTTTAATAATCTGAAACGCGAAATCTATACAGTATTTTATTTTCATAATATTAATTTTATCTGTAAAGTGATAAGTGGATAAGTAATTCAAACATAAACTTGGATTTTGTGAAATAATCTAGATACTTGACTAGCTTGACATGTCACGAGATACAAAATTGCAAAAAAACAAGTTCATTTTTAGCTTTAAACAGAGATTTATGAATTTTCGATTTGTAATAATTAAGACAAGTCATAAATGGTTTCACATCCTTAACATATCTACTAAACTAAACGTCCACATTGAGTTTGGCTAACTAACCTCACCTGTTGGTAAAACCCTTTTGAACGTTTCAATTCAGGTTTAGATGGGAAAGTTAGACCAACTTATGGAATGACTAATTATTTTTTTATACGAATAAGTATGATCAAAAAAAACGGTTATAGGTGACAGGTTGGACAAACAGTTTATTCTCATTTACGCAAAAACAGATTGGGGGATAGCGATCCATCAAGAGGGATTAATCCCCCCTCGCCCCGCGCCGCCGCTTGCCGACAGGGACGGATTCGGTCAGCTTATGGCCGCAGCGAACGGTCTAATTGACGTCCTAACCCTTTAATAATTAATTTCACGAATTAAGGCTGTAGTATCATTTGGTTTTCGCAGCTCGGTGATTAATTGTATTTAGTAAGCGATATATTTTGATAAATATATAAATACAAATAAATGGTTTAAGTAAACACTATGAATTATTGCATGTAGTGCAGACCATTTTTTTATAAATATAAACAACGACTGAATAAGAATCATATTTATGTATAAAACATCCTAAAACATATCACTAAAGGGTTGATTGAGAGTAAAACCTATGCGTTTGACAAAGGCCCCATTTAAGCTACAAATGTGACACTACGTCTTATGGCAGACATAACCTGTACAAAATAAGAGGGTATTGTACAAGGGTGTTTTTATGGGACGATCCCCTGAAATGGAGCAACAGATGTCAAGATCGTGACCTTCATTTGTCACAAAACGTACTGTGAAGGGGTCATTGATGGCTGCGTAGTACATACATACATACATAAAATCATGTCTTTAACCCACGGGGGTAGGCAGAGACGATGATACGCCATTTCCTCCTCCTTGCTTCGATTTCCTCATTCCTGAGGGTCGTGACCTCTTTTCTGTATCATCATATCTCGTGTAATGGTCGGCCATCTGTGCCTGTCTTGGGCTTAGTGTAGAGCGGTGTGGACCGTGGTGTTGAGGTTAGTGCGGACTTGGTCAGACCAGCGTATCGGGCTACGGCCTCTAGGTCGCTTACCTTCGATCTTCCCAGTGACCAACAGTCTTTCGAGGTTGTCGTCTTCTCTTCTCGCTATGTGGCCAAAGTACTCAAGGATTCTGCGGAGGCACAGGGAAGAAAGGCGGTCTTTTATACCCAGTTCATTAAGAATCGAAAGATTAGTGCGGTGAGCTGTCCAAGGTATTCGGAGCATTTTTCTCCAGGACTACATCTCAAAAGCGTCAATGCGTTTGCGGTCCGCGGCCATACGCCATTTATCTGGTCACTATATAATTTGTCTTTCGAGGCTGCGTAGTTTCTTGATAAATATGAGTTTAAACTTTTTAATATCAAACTACCATTATCATTCTCCGAGGATTTTGCTAATTCAATAAAAGTTGGCTTCTAGTCTTTAAGTTTCTACTAAATATCAAATCTAATCAATTCATCATTTATTTCCTTGAAATATGGTACAAAGATAGGTCTTACAGTGTATTATATAGTTCAAGACATATTTCACCTATAGTACAGGTATGCAAATGTTTCATAACTTAGTTTACATTATATTATATGCTAACAATGTCTGACTTATTTTATGTATACTATTACTATTATAGTAAATAAATAATAATAAATATCTCACAATTTTTAAATCTTTAATGCAATAAAAACTTTCCTTTATCAACCAGTCCTGCAAAGCATGACGTTCGTGGCAGTTCCGTTATCAGTATTTTACGTAAAACGACTCACATCAGATCTCTCTACAACCCAAAACAAGGTGAATACCATTTTCTAGACTAGTTGTCTCACTTTCTAGCCTCTGTATGACTGTCAAAGACGTTTGATTGGCAACCAGGGCCGATAGCTTAACGTGCTCTCTGAAGCATTGAGAGAGGCTCGTTGCGTAAAGATGATCACCCATTCAACGGCCTACCGTAGTATGCATGGATTCATCTGAAGATCGAACAGTCCGCGCGCATTATCGTAGCCAAAAAGAGAAACTGGTCTTTGAATAATACTCTACAAATACTTTTAGCCTACGCATATAAATGCTATAAAACCTTCTTAAAACTGTAATTCGGCCCTGCGCTAAGTCCCCAAGTGCCTCTTTTTGTAACAAATGTCTTCTCAAATAACGCGTCGTGACAATTTTAAGCCCCCGCCAGGGCCGGCTTTAACATGTCGACGGTAATTAGCCCCGGTCTTTAATTAGGGATCTTATCCTCTTTCTGTCTCGACGTTAGATTGGTAAACAGTAATTTAATGTATCTGGCCTTGAATTTTCTTGGATTTAATTATTTAAGTGCGTGATTTGGTTGATGGGTATAATTAGAAATTTTCCTATCAAGATATTTTATGTATATTATTTGTTCCTTTAGTTTGACGAATGATTTCAATAACGGTAAGAGAAACCAGATTCTATTAAGAAATGCTGTATAAGTTTAATTTCACCTTAGTGTTAAACCAAAGCTTAATTTTGAGCAACGGTTTTAAATTTTCTATTGCGTTCAAAAATTATTTGACCCTCTCATTGAGACCATAAGAGGGATCTAAATACGGGTTCAAGAAAAATCGGCTTTAGAAAATTTGTGGTATTGGGCTAATACTTGTTATACAAAAGTTGAACTGCTTAAACAAAGTAGCTACTATGATTAAACTAAGTGAGCAATATCAAGTTGTTTGCTATGATTTCAATAAGTGTTTTCATACCCTATTGTTAAGAGTATCATAGGGTTATTAGAATATCTCAATTCCCCTTTTTCTTAGAAAGAACTTCTGTCTCGATGGTCTTGTGGTTAGCGTATATTCTTCGAGGTCTCGGACTCAATTCCGGGTCGGGCAAAGTGTTATTTGTGAACTTTCCGTCAGGAAAATTACAATAGCAGCACGGAGTTTGAATTGTGCCCGGTGGATGGCGATACTCAACTCCTATCCCATGAGACCTAAAACATAAAAGGTGAATTGTGGGTATTGCACACCCTTCTAGGTAATAAAGGCGTGATATTATGTATGTTAATTATGCTGTATGTACTCATTTTTTTGATGTGATTGCCTATTTATAGATAAAAGCGCTTTCTCTCTCTTCTTGTTGACATTTTTACGAAATTTACTATTTAATATAATTATTACACACAAATTCTTTGATGTTTTAAATCCAACAGTACGTTTATTTACTTATCATGTAATTAAATTAAGAGGAGGAAATATTAGAAATACTCGCTTCAATAAAAATATTGAATCTACTTACAAACGATAAAATAAAATATTCAAAGAAATGAATTCTTATATTGGATAGTCCAAAATGATAAAACAGCGTCAAAAATGTGAATACTTTTATTTGAAGCGTAGTAATAAAACCTACATTAGCAGAGGGAAGAAGTACCACTGTCTCACCTTTAACCTGACGTAAAAAGTGCTTGTTAATAACTCTTTTATAACTAGAGGGGCATACATATATTATAAAGAAAGCGTAGTAATTTTTGCACCTATGAATGACAAATTTCAACTTTATAATTATGTCAAAAATGCATACATAATTACTGTATATGTGTGCGCGGAGACTTGCTGACGTTTTATATAAAATAGACAATTAAGCCGTTCTATCTACTTCTACTTTTTTCTGGTATTAGTGGTAAGTTTAGACCCTGTATGGCTAGTATTCGAGATTTTGTCGCGTTTTTGTCACGTTTCCCTATACAAAAATATGCAATATTTTTTACACCTGCCAGGTTGGCTGGTAGATAATGCCTGTGGCATTAAGCACACCTGGTGCAATGTACTTGCAAGAAGATAATAATAAATAAATATGACTTAAGCTCGAATGCTCTGCTGTAATTACTAGTGGCAGAGGAGAAGATTTAAAAATAACAATCCAGTCTCTCAAATGCTCTTCATTTCTCAAACATCATTTTTGCTTGATGTATCAAGTTGCTCCAACTTGATTGTTTATGTTATATTCCTCGTCTCGTCTCATTTCACTTAATGCCATAATACTGCGTCACTGCGATTATTCGAAGCGCCGCGGCTCGGCTCAAAACTTGTGCAATAAAACTGATGACCGAGAGTTTTCGCCAAACATTGCTATTGTCTTAAGATTCTTTCGGTGGTCTCAAGTATAAGCGATAGCGTCATACAGTACAAGTGTAGATACTTGCGTAATAATAGAGTATCGTTATCAATAAACCTAACGTCACCTATTGTTCTCAAACGATTTATTGGGTGTTTTTTCGAATTTAGGTATTTACATATTTTTATATGTAAATAATTATTAGCAATTACTTGCCAAACAGGGGGTGTTATAAACAGAAGATGAAACACATACCCATCCATCGACGCGCGTGTCCCATCTTTACTCGAAACCATTTGTCTTTTGACAAATGTCACCAAAACGTCAAGCCAGATGCCTGTTGAGATATGCCGCCGGCGCACGCGACTTTTTAAGATTGCCCGCATAAATGTGAAGTAATTGAAACATTCCGTGAACTATATTCGTGTTATTTTGTAAGCATTATGGTGTAAGCTGTCCTGGGAACGATCATGGAATATCTTTGCTGTAGGTATAGCTTATATTTGGGAATTTGACCCTTTGATCGTGTGGGAATTCGTTGTTAATTCACCGTGATACCTAAATACAATACAAATATTGATGTTTTATGAATGAATAAGGTTTATAGGTTTAGAACTGGCATATTTCTTTCGAAAATTGGCATAAACCTTTCGATAAAGGAAGCTAAATTGACCGGACGGTGCTTTATTTTAGTTACTTTAATTCGGATGTAGATTTTTTTAAGATCACTTATTATTATAACTAAAGAACATAGAGTTTTTCTTGTATGTAGTAATAAGTTGGAAACCATAACAAAAGTTATTGTTCCCGAGAACAATAACAATAACATGTCATTACTAACTATAATTTGTTTAGATAGAGAGATAATAAAATTTATTTTAATAAGATTTAAAAAATGTTCATCTCCTATAACTTAAATCATAACAACCCCAAGTGGTTTAGGGTTAAGAATTCAATGGTTTTATTGGTAGTCGGCCATTACAAGTTTCACCGTGTCATAATAAAGGAGTTAATTGTATGACGTCACAGTTCGGTTGTTTTCTTCAATACCGCGATTACAGCCGAGTTTTAATTAGACAATGACATTCAAAGGATTCTACGAGATTGGTATTATTGGGGTTATTTTAGTGCTGGTTGGGGTATTCTTGCCCAATTTGGGCGGCCTGATGGTTCAGTTACAATTGTTGTTGTATATTGAAATGCTTATAGGTTTTTTTTATTAGTTCAACAATATTTTTCTAAACTCTGATGGTTTTGATAGAAATTATGGATAAGTACTTTATTATTTTAAGAAATAAATTGTGATATTTGTAAAGAATAATAGCATGGACAGTCCAATAACAATAATCTATTTTGAATACAATGTAAAGTTTGAAATAAAATAAAATATTTTAATAAACATCAAAATAAGTTACGCGTTTTTTATTCGTCAAAAACGTCTCGCTTATAATGTCAAAAGGTTAAAACATATGCATTTGGATAGCTTTAAAAGAATTATTGAAACGTACAAAGTATTAAAAACATGCATTATTCATAAATTCACAGCAAAAGGCTTTTACTTAATCCATATCATTTTTGTATTCTGGACCAACGAAAATTTAACTAGAGATTTTTAAATAACTGGGATATTGTTCAAGGGATTTTTCATCAATATTGTATCACACACGTTTTTTTCAAACCCATCAAAGCTGCCAGTCGTTCTGTAAAAAATACTTATATTTCGCTGTAAAAGTAAGATAAAATCCGTTTTCAATGCAAAATTGGTATTAAAGGCAATTAACTGCCAGTTTGATAATTATTTAAAGCATTTCACTACAAATGAGACATTTCAATCAAAAGTGCCAAATAGGCAACCAGATACTAATACATAACTAGTTAAACTAACCCAAATTATTTAGTTTGTGGGTAAGTTGAATTTTTTTATCAAAATAAAATATATACAAAAAATATTTCATCTGAATTTCCATTGGTTCCTTTGTTCTCAAAGGCCAAGGGCAATGTTTTTTAGCTTTCAAGAAATTGAACAGAATACATAGAAAGTTTCCTCTTTTGCAGAATATCTCATTTACCTTATATCTAAAGGTATATTAATGTCCCTTTGACCGGAAAGTTATATAGACAGTCTTTCAATTTTCGATAAAAATATCTCAATGTGTTGCTAACACTCTTGTATTTTTTGTAACAATACCATTATAGAATTGATTAACATATTAGTAAAGGAAATACCAACATTTTATCCCATTATTTTAAGCATGCCTTGAGCCGCTATGTGCTATACCTGTGAGACACACATAGATATAGCAATCTCTGCCTAATATTGCAATTCAGCGTCAAGTACATAGCACATAGAGTACAGTGCAAATGGATTCCACTTGCCGATTGTCCGGCCACCCGTAGCCGTATTCTGGTAGAATTAGGCGATTTGTTTTATCCCACGTTTTGAGATATCTGTAATCTTGTGTAATCATTATCTTTGATTAAAAGGTTAAAAGTCTTGATGGTGGTTTTATTGTATGTCAACATAACATCACGCCATCATTACCCACAAGGGTATAGCAGAGGTGTGCAACACCCACATTTCGCCAGACTTGTTCAGGTCCCGTGGGATAGGGGGTGAGCCGATGGCTATATTCTGACGGAAAGTTCACAAATAACACTTTGCCCAACCCGGGAATCAAACACACTGGGGAGGTACATACGCTAACCACTATACCAATGATTAATTATCAATAAAATTAAATTTTGTGAAAACCAAATATGCATTATTTTTGATATCGAAAATCATTTTTTTTGGATCGGTCACTTACCGACTTATAAAATAAAAATAATTTACGTGTAGTAAGACATCTTATTCCTATCAAATATATCGCTGAACACAAAATAAATACCAAAGTTCTTTGACCCGCGAACCCAATATTTTAAATCATTTTCTTGCGTATTTTATGCCTGTGGCATTAAGCACACCTGGTGCAATGTACTTGCAAGAAGATAATAATAAATAAATATGACTTAAGCTCGAATGCTCTGCTGTAATTACTAGTGGCAGAGGAGAAGATTTAAAAATAACAATCCAGTCTCTCAAATGCTCTTCATTTCTCAAACATCATTTTTGCTTGATGTATCAAGTTGCTCCAACTTGATTGTTTATGTTATATTCCTCGTCTCGTCTCATTTCACTTAATGCCATAATACTGCGTCACTGCGATTATTCGAAGCGCCGCGGCTCGGCTCAAAACTTGTGCAATAAAACTGATGACCGAGAGTTTTCGCCAAACATTGCTATTGTCTTAAGATTCTTTCGGTGGTCTCAAGTATAAGCGATAGCGTCATACAGTACAAGTGTAGATACTTGCGTAATAATAGAGTATCGTTATCAATAAACCTAACGTCACCTATTGTTCTCAAACGATTTATTGGGTGTTTTTTCGAATTTAGGTATTTACATATTTTTATATGTAAATAATTATTAGCAATTACTTGCCAAACAGGGGGTGTTATAAACAGAAGATGAAACACATACCCATCCATCGACGCGCGTGTCCCATCTTTACTCGAAACCATTTGTCTTTTGACAAATGTCACCAAAACGTCAAGCCAGATGCCTGTTGAGATATGCCGCCGGCGCACGCGACTTTTTAAGATTGCCCGCATAAATGTGAAGTAATTGAAACATTCCGTGAACTATATTCGTGTTATTTTGTAAGCATTATGGTGTAAGCTGTCCTGGGAACGATCATGGAATATCTTTGCTGTAGGTATAGCTTATATTTGGGAATTTGACCCTTTGATCGTGTGGGAATTCGTTGTTAATTCACCGTGATACCTAAATACAATACAAATATTGATGTTTTATGAATGAATAAGGTTTATAGGTTTAGAACTGGCATATTTCTTTCGAAAATTGGCATAAACCTTTCGATAAAGGAAGCTAAATTGACCGGACGGTGCTTTATTTTAGTTACTTTAATTCGGATGTAGATTTTTTTAAGATCACTTATTATTATAACTAAAGAACATAGAGTTTTTCTTGTATGTAGTAATAAGTTGGAAACCATAACAAAAGTTATTGTTCCCGAGAACAATAACAATAACATGTCATTACTAACTATAATTTGTTTAGATAGAGAGATAATAAAATTTATTTTAATAAGATTTAAAAAATGTTCATCTCCTATAACTTAAATCATAACAACCCCAAGTGGTTTAGGGTTAAGAATTCAATGGTTTTATTGGTAGTCGGCCATTACAAGTTTCACCGTGTCATAATAAAGGAGTTAATTGTATGACGTCACAGTTCGGTTGTTTTCTTCAATACCGCGATTACAGCCGAGTTTTAATTAGACAATGACATTCAAAGGATTCTACGAGATTGGTATTATTGGGGTTATTTTAGTGCTGGTTGGGGTATTCTTGCCCAATTTGGGCGGCCTGATGGTTCAGTTACAATTGTTGTTGTATATTGAAATGCTTATAGGTTTTTTTTATTAGTTCAACAATATTTTTCTAAACTCTGATGGTTTTGATAGAAATTATGGATAAGTACTTTATTATTTTAAGAAATAAATTGTGATATTTGTAAAGAATAATAGCATGGACAGTCCAATAACAATAATCTATTTTGAATACAATGTAAAGTTTGAAATAAAATAAAATATTTTAATAAACATCAAAATAAGTTACGCGTTTTTTATTCGTCAAAAACGTCTCGCTTATAATGTCAAAAGGTTAAAACATATGCATTTGGATAGCTTTAAAAGAATTATTGAAACGTACAAAGTATTAAAAACATGCATTATTCATAAATTCACAGCAAAAGGCTTTTACTTAATCCATATCATTTTTGTATTCTGGACCAACGAAAATTTAACTAGAGATTTTTAAATAACTGGGATATTGTTCAAGGGATTTTTCATCAATATTGTATCACACACGTTTTTTTCAAACCCATCAAAGCTGCCAGTCGTTCTGTAAAAAATACTTATATTTCGCTGTAAAAGTAAGATAAAATCCGTTTTCAATGCAAAATTGGTATTAAAGGCAATTAACTGCCAGTTTGATAATTATTTAAAGCATTTCACTACAAATGAGACATTTCAATCAAAAGTGCCAAATAGGCAACCAGATACTAATACATAACTAGTTAAACTAACCCAAATTATTTAGTTTGTGGGTAAGTTGAATTTTTTTATCAAAATAAAATATATACAAAAAATATTTCATCTGAATTTCCATTGGTTCCTTTGTTCTCAAAGGCCAAGGGCAATGTTTTTTAGCTTTCAAGAAATTGAACAGAATACATAGAAAGTTTCCTCTTTTGCAGAATATCTCATTTACCTTATATCTAAAGGTATATTAATGTCCCTTTGACCGGAAAGTTATATAGACAGTCTTTCAATTTTCGATAAAAATATCTCAATGTGTTGCTAACACTCTTGTATTTTTTGTAACAATACCATTATAGAATTGATTAACATATTAGTAAAGGAAATACCAACATTTTATCCCATTATTTTAAGCATGCCTTGAGCCGCTATGTGCTATACCTGTGAGACACACATAGATATAGCAATCTCTGCCTAATATTGCAATTCAGCGTCAAGTACATAGCACATAGAGTACAGTGCAAATGGATTCCACTTGCCGATTGTCCGGCCACCCGTAGCCGTATTCTGGTAGAATTAGGCGATTTGTTTTATCCCACGTTTTGAGATATCTGTAATCTTGTGTAATCATTATCTTTGATTAAAAGGTTAAAAGTCTTGATGGTGGTTTTATTGTATGTCAACATAACATCACGCCATCATTACCCACAAGGGTATAGCAGAGGTGTGCAACACCCACATTTCGCCAGACTTGTTCAGGTCCCGTGGGATAGGGGGTGAGCCGATGGCTATATTCTGACGGAAAGTTCACAAATAACACTTTGCCCAACCCGGGAATCAAACACACTGGGGAGGTACATACGCTAACCACTATACCAATGATTAATTATCAATAAAATTAAATTTTGTGAAAACCAAATATGCATTATTTTTGATATCGAAAATCATTTTTTTTGGATCGGTCACTTACCGACTTATAAAATAAAAATTATTTACGTGTAGTAAGACATCTTATTCCTATCAAATATATCGCTGAACACAAAATAAATACCAAAGTTCTTTGACCCGCGAACCCAATATTTTAAATCATTTTCTTGCGTATTTTATTTGTTATACAAGGCTTGAGGGTAAACCTTTCCAAGTATTTCCTCTCCCAAGAATGCCATTACATAAATCACATATACCAACTTCCAGATTCGGCACAAATATGTGGCCCAAAGATTTTTGTCCCAAACGGAAATTGAACTGGTGAACGTGAACTAATAGAGCGGAAAAACCCTTACTTTTCGCTCGAACCTTACATAACATAACATCACCCAAAAGGGTGTGGTAAAGGTGTAGCAGCATCAGCTGAAAAAGATCGTAGGATTTCAAAGTCGAAGGTTTTGGATTCAAACCTATGGCGCATACCTTCGTATATTACCTAAAGCTACACGCACATTTGCATCTAGCTGTCAGCATGAAAGGAGCCTCCCCGAGCGACGTACACAATCAACCCCTACGTCCGGCGCACCCTGGGCAGTCTGCAAATTTCTACCAAGCAGACTGGCGAATCCTTTCACCACGATGGCAAGTCAACACTTGAGAATATGACTGCAGCCATCGATACGAAAGAAGAAGAAGAAGAAGCTGTCAGCATTTCATGTTGCTGTGCTGATGCTGGAAGTCAGAACTTCTCAACGTTTATGAGTACGGAATAATTCTTTAAATAAGGGTACCTTATTCTATTCCAATTATTACCTGTTCAAGCACCTCCTGGGGCCTATGAAAATAAATGATTTGAATTTGAATTTGACTTATGGCCGTTTGTTGTATTCTTTTAAGTTATACACATATGAGATGAGACGGTAAATATTACTTAAGTATTTTTTACTATTAAGTGCATTTTTTGTAATTGAAGTCGGTATTTTTGTAAATCTATTTAATATATTATTATATATCTTTAAGATTCGTATTCTAATAAATATGTGATTTTTATAATTATCGCTCGGTAAAGGTGAAGGAAAGCATCATGGGGAAACCTGCACCTCTAGGACCACATACAAAATGCGCTTGAGGGTGTATGAGATCTAGTAACCCTTCTCATGAGGACCTGAGTTCAGCCGTAGGACATAATTGTATATGTATACAAGTCATCTAAATGGCTTTTAGAATTTGTGTAATAACAATTCAATAACTAAACTAGTAATTTATGCCGATCGTCCAGAATAGTGGAGCATCGAGCCATTGGCAGTAAACACTAGAGAGACTCGAGCGCGACACGACGCACGCATTAGCGACTGCTGACTCGAGATGCTCGACCTCGAGCACCATACACTCGAGCACCTCACACCCGATCACCGTACACTCACTTATTGGAAAGAGTGATTAATATGGTGACAATATTTTTTAGATGCTAGAGTGAAAATTAAATTTAACTTTGTATTGGATATTGTTAATTCACAAAAAATATAACCTGACCGAACGTACTCGTATATAACCTATTGAAATGTGATAATTACGAACAGCTAGCCATTTTAATTTGTTTGTGCTGGTGGAAAATGGCGAAGAAAGAAAGAAGCATAATATTTAATATTCAGAAATGAAAATTAAAGAAGACTGTGGATGATGATGACATGGTTATGTTATAAAATTATTATTCAGCCATCCAGTTAATGTACTGGAATTCTTACACGATGATATAAATAGTTATACATTTTGAAAATTGGAGCATATCAATGACCCAAATAAAGACAAATATGCAATACAGCAAGAAAATTTAAGAAACTGTACAGAACATTTTTAAATAATAAAAGCCATGCCGTTGCATACTTTGAACAAGAAATAACACAGTCATACTACATGAAAAATACCAACGAAACGAGGTATGCATTCCACTTTGCAAATGCTAGTTATCTAGCTGAATAGTCTCAAAGCTACCGGCCAGAGGAGAAAAGCCTTTGGAGCGAAAAATAATACATTAAAATTTTAGCGATTATTAAATGGCCCAATTTGACCAGTTTCTAAAAAGCTATAACTAGATATTTAAGAGCCGAATAATTATATATTTTATATTCCTGTACGTAGTTGTCATTTCATTGGTCAAATAACTGTGGTTCTCAACTTACAGGCTACCAAGGGCTTATTCAGAACTGGTAAAACTGAACCCAAGGGTATATTTTACCATCACCAGGTAAGGTAATAACGGTTAAAGTTATTTACTGTACCCTTCGTTTGAGTGAGGTGCGAACTTGATTTTCTACTTGATTATTACAACAAAAAGGACAAGTATGTCTAAAATTCATAAAACAACGCGTTCCAGTGACTCAAATACAGTCAAATACGCGATACTACAAGTATATTAAAGAAACTGTACAGTACATTTTTAAATAATAAAGGCAATGCCGCTTCATACTATGAACAAGAAATAACACAGTTATATAATATGAAAAATGCCAACGAAGCAAAGCGAATGCAATCTACTTTGCAAATGCAAGTTTTCTAGCTGAATAGTCTCAAAGCTGTGATATACCTGCCAAAGGAGAAAAGCCTTTGGGGCAGTAAAATACGTAAAATTTCAGGCTTTAAATTAAATATCTGCTTAGTATTTATTAGATGGCCTAATTACAACAGTAACTAAAATAGTGTTTGATAGTTAACATACCATAACGCTTAGGCATATTATCCAAATGGGTGTGGCATAGGTGTATGAAACCCACATTTCACCTGTTATGATTGGGTCCCATGTGATAGGGTCCCATGTGATAGGGTCCTATGTGATAGGGAGTGAGCCTATCGATATCAACCGGGCACAAATCCAACTCCGTGCTGCTATTGAGAATTGCCCAGATAACACTTTTGCCATGATGTGTTCACTTTCAACGAACGGTGAAAAAAATACTTACCGCTGATTATTTGACCTTTTGAATATACCTACTAACAGTTGTACCCGTTTCAGAGGAATTAGTTTTTAAACCATCATGTCATTATTATTGTCATTTTGACGAAAATTAACGCGAAACATGCACATTATTTATCTTAAGGCTATGGGTTTTTGCAGACGGGTTACATCAGCCGTTTTCTATAGTATTTTCCGTTTCAAAGGAGGTTTTTTTTAATATTAGTAGAAGTAACACGACTTCTAACATTTTCATTATTAGATTTGTGACCCTGTGGAAAATCTCATAATAACTCATAGTATGACTACATAAATAAGAAAATATTCGCACAAAAGTACGGGCACCTGTCAACTGTCAGATACATAAAAGTATCGTACTATGATCCAATCACGGCTTGTCAATAATATGATGCATTGCTTTATTTAGCACCTGCCCGCCATCTGTCATGGTGTCATATTGTGCGAAAAGAAAGTACCAATGTGTGACAGCAAGGTGGATTATAAAACCGGCTAAGTGTGTGTCGGGCCAAGCACAATAGAAATCCGTAGTCAGCTGTAACTACATTAATTACAAAGATTTTTTATTTAAATACGAACCATTCCAAGTAACTGCATTACACAATACTATTGAACTAATTGGGTAATTGTAACCGCTTTAGTTTTTCTTAAAAGTTTACTACTAGTTTACACACACTGTCGCCATAATTTTTTAGAGTTTTCAAGCTAGTGGCTTTTATAGAGAGAGGCACATAATTAGCTAAAAATTGGTCTTTAAAGCTATTTTTGCTAAATTATCTCGCAAAAAATCGCTGAATAAAAAAATTGTCTTAGAACTGTGTTTTTAAAATACCTATTTTACGAAACCCCATGTTAGGGGTAAACGATAGAAAAAAACAATCATCCTCATTTTGCATGTAGGGGAAGGTAACATAAAAATAATTTAAGATCTTATTGAACCACTTTCTTAACGTAAGTACCATAAATATCCATGCATTTTTTTGTTTTCTTACACTAACAGTATCGATGCTATGCCTCGGACAGAAGGACATGGCGAAAGCATTTATAAGGGTTCTTGTAGGTACTACGGAGCCCTAAAGAATAGTGAAAATGTTTTTGAATAGTAAAAAGCTACATAAGAAAATTAGCATCAATATTCCGTTCCCTTTAATACATTCCTGTTTCCCAAAAGGCGCTTTGGTTTTTTCGTAACTTTTCGAACACTATTTTTAAAACATAGACATTGCTTTTATAGGCGCAGCACAACATCACGCCTTTACTGTCTAGAAGAGCATGGCAGGATGTAATTACAATACAATACAATAAAATTCTTTATTGATAACTTAATGTTACATGTCAGTTTTTTACATATTCTTATAATAATAATGTCACAAAATAACGTCAAAAATAATAAATAACATTAGTAACGTCACATACATAATTAATTCAATTAAAGATATAAATAATAAAGAATGAAGTACATTAGATTAGAAATTAAATCAAGTATAGTAATTAATCTGCCCTCGTGCTACTAATTATATAAACTTTGTATTTCACTTAACACGACTCGGCAATCAAATTCGATACATCATAGAGAGCAATTGAATACGCTGACCACTAGGAAATCAAACGCTGCGACCTTGAATTATAATATCTCTTATATCTTTTTCGATTGAAAAAAACATGTTATCAATAACCAAACAAAATTTAATTATAGCAAGATATTGCATTTTTGTACCAAAAAAAGGTTCTTTAGGAATTTGATATGTCTGGGATTGCAGACGATTGGAATACCAAGATATCATGATTATTTTTGTATATTATATTATTATTTAGATGGATCTCTTTACATGATCGGATTTTAATATGATTGGATTCACTTGTGGTTCGGATTTTTGTTGCAAAACCAAAAAATAGTTCAATTATTTGTCTTTTTAAAATTACAATATTGTTTGAGACATTATCAAAAACTTTGAAATGTGTTTTTAAACCCATATTGTTATGCTACTCTTGTTTTTATTTTTTTTCTGCTCTTCTAATGAATTCAAATTAATATATCAAAACCAACAGAATTTCATGTTTATGTTACCAAAATACCAAAAAAGTTAAACCAACATTAATACCTTTATTAAACAGGATGGTATAACAAAAACAAATAAAACAAAATTGCGAAAAACAACACTAGGATGAAACACTTTCCCGTAAACAAAATAAAACAAACGACCCTTTTGTTGGAAGTTAGATCCACATAATCAGCGAGCCTTGAACATGTCAACTGAGGCTCTGTGTTAATACCCCCTTCTCCCTCACAGAGGCAGTGAAGAAGATTAACTACTATTAAAGTTATTTAAACATAACAACATGCTTATAAATATTACCCAGAACGGTGTGGTAGAGGTGCGCAACACCCATATTTCACCTGTTATGTCTAGGTCCCATGGGATAGGGGGTGAGCCTATCGCCATCCACCGGGCTACATTCCAACTCCGTGCTGCTATTGTGAATTACCTGGCGAAAAGTTCACAAATATCACTTTGCCCGACCCGGGAATCGAACCCGAGACCTCGCAGTGAGTGACATACGCTATCTACTAGACCAATTAGGCAGTTTAAAGTTATTTGTCGTTGTATAACCTTTTTTTACACTATATCGATGTAATACTTTTTTGGCTTCAATTTACAATTGCCAACGAGTCGCCACATTGTTAATAATATTACGTTCCATTGCCGCGTCCATCTGAGTCAACTGTCACTTGGCCAAGATGGACGCTGCAATGGAACATAAAATGTGCTGGCCCGAATATAATAGGTGTAGCACAGCTCTCAGATATGTTTGATACGTACGTCGTGGTATAATCTGACTTAGACATTACCTGCCGGGCAAGCATACAAGCGCGAGATTGATTTTGTCGCGTTATTGTCATGTTTCCCCAAAAAGCGTGACTACTTGCTCCCCTGGCCTATACCTCAAAAACAAAGTAAAAATAACATCGTAAGAAGGATATATCAGACATAATTATTCTTTACTATAGTTTTGTCGTGAAATTATTTTCACACATAAAACAATTTTGTATAATACCAAGAACCCTTTAAGCTATTTGTCATTTTATTATTAAATCGACTTACACATAAACAAGTCAAATAATAAATCAACAAACAACTGTTGATCTCAGTCGCCCACTTAAATGCATTACCTCTCTTTTCACCCTTTTCATGTCAGGCCTACAGAGAAGCTAGTATAATGACCGCGAGATTGGTTTTAACGGGGTTTTGACAGATTTTTGTATTAGGGGAAACAAAAAAAAAGTGAGTTAATCTATCTCGCGCTCATCATGCTAGACTGACAGAAATATGTCTTTGGCAATTAAAATGTAGCATGAGTGCCAGGTTCACTCAAAGACTATATAACTCATACGCATTAGTTTTCAGCAATATAACGCTGGTCGCATAGTTTCATATAACTATGCGCTGGAGCTCACCTCTAATTTCTGTAAAGTAAGTTTTGGAAAGTAATATTAGTGCAGTAGGTTCATTAGGTAACAATCTTTCAAAATAGCATGGACGTTATGTAGTTATGGTTTTTGGCTGTCTGACTTATAGTTGATACATGATACCTGAGTCTACAAATTCAAAAACAGTGGTACATAGATCTGATGTCACCAACATTTTGAACCCTTATGATTGTATTTTGGTAACGTGAATTAAAAAAATTGTGATAACTGGAAAAAAAATGGAACTTTTAGCACAGTCTAAAATTGATATTGCAGTGGCTGTGCATCAGAATGACGCATAGAACATAAGGCTCTTTGTTTGCAAAGCCAGCTGGATTTGTTTCATAAAATAAAATAAAAAAGTGGTTCGTAATGGATTCCGTATTGAACACGATGGGTTAATTTGTGGTGAAAGAAATGGATATCATATACCTGATACTTTCTGACATTGCTGACCTGATACAATCAAGTATGATGTAATTTTTTTAATTATTTTTTTATCCTTCTTTTTTTTATGGTGAATAGGCACGCGTTTGACCACGATCTCACCTGATGGTAAGTGATGATGCGGTCTACGGTGAAGCACACTTACCAATGAGATACCTATTAACTCTTGCTTTGAAGAGATCCAAGTTGTACTCATGCGGAAACACAGACTCGGGCAAGGCGTTCCATTCTTTGGCAGTTCGCATAAGAAATGTAGAGGCGAAACACTTGGTGCGTATTAGTGGAACCTTCTGTGCTGACAGTCACCTTGTGCTGTAGGTAATGAATTGTTGTAGAACTTTCTCATGTCTACGCCATGAACGTTTAAGCACGTGTTTTACTAGGAGAGCTTTTTGTGGCTTTGTTTCATAACTAGCTGCACGTGTAGTGTCGTAATTAAATTAAATAGTTCAAAGTTGTGAAGTGGAGCCATCTTTGTCAATATAATTATTGCATTGTTAATAACTTTGTTGCTTCTTTATTAAAATTGTCTTAATTTGTATTTAATACGCATGGAGTTAAGAAATAGTGTAACTACCGTTTTGTCCCGCTCACTTTGATAGGGCGCCAATTATACCGGCAAAAGTGTTATACGTGGTATGTTTCCGTTAGAAGTTTCTTATTAGCGAAACATTCGCTCTATTACATAGGGAAACTTAAGCCACACAAGCGGGTATGGAGTTTTTTAAAAAAACTAATATTTTAAGGGCCTCGTGGTCTATAGCCATAGGGCTCTTTTCTTGTGACTTACGACTACAACATGTCAGGTGAAGTGTGGGTGAATACACCTCTGAAACATCCTTCTGAGTAATTAATGTTGTGATATCAGTATATATATACAACTACATCTACATATACAACTCTCACAGTACGATTTTTGCAAAAAAATAAGATCTACTATGTCTTTTTTTTTAATTTCGACGAAAATTCACAAAAGTCTAGAATAACCTATTCAACTACAATTTGGCAGCCAAATAAACACTCCACAATACATTTCGAAATTAACAGCAAAAGGCCTAAACACTTAAGTTGGTCTTTAATTACGAAGCTAAAGTGGAACGCAACAGAGTCTCACATTTTACGTTAAAAAGAAAAAAAAACTGGAAAGTTAAGTTACGGAAATGGTCCGCGCAAAGGCTCCTCTATTAAATTATTCCATCTGGGCGACTCAAAATGGCAGGTTTTAATGTAACATTGAAAAGAGGCCAAAAGGGTGACTTTTTTGCTTTACAGGGTGTTCGGTTAATCGAGGGTTGAATTCAAACCGATAGTTGGTTACGTGATAATCAAATGAAAATTATTATAAATACAAATATTTTGTATAAAACAAACCGTAAGGATGTTAGAACCAGATCAAATTTTTTAACCTATCGTACGAAAGCTTATTTTATTTTATTTTTAAGTATGATACACGCAACATAACATAACATAACATCACGCCTATATTACGAAAATTTACAAATAACACTTTGCCCGACCCGGGAATCGAACCCGAGACCTCGCGGTGAGAGGCGCATATGCTAACCACTAAGCCATCGAGGTAGTTACGTACGTACATGTAGTCGGGACAAATTAATAGTTTTGTAAAGCATAGCTTTTTTCACATTATTGTGTAATATTGCATAATTACGAATCACGTAAAGCAAATTTTGTGCATAAAAAAAGGTCATAATGTCCTTTTTTTGAATTTATGAGAATCGTATACAAATAAACATTCTTCAATACATCCCTCGTTTAACTGAGCATCCTGTATTTTCTCCTGGTCAAGTGAGTGGAGTGTACTCGGGCACAAATATAAGTGTACTTTTGGTCACAATTGGGTTTTGTCGCAAGGGCCTGTTTAGGTTTATACGGTCTTTTCGAATCAGGATTCGTTTTGCTGTTGCCTTTGTTAAGGGGTGTTGCAAAACAGATTAATCGAGAAACCAATGTTCAAATTATAAAAGCCATTAATTTTAACATGCTTAGTAATTGGAGATATTATAACTAACGTAGTGAGTTGTAACTAAGAAATAGTTGAAATATTCTGGGACTGGCAGGTTTTGAACCTGCAAACGCCTTAAAGCGCCTGCCCGGTGCACACTGGGTAGGCGCTTTAATCAACCAGCTACGGTCGCCTTTTGCCAAGATCCCAAATTTCTCAACTGTATGTTATGTTATGTATGTTACGTCTTTTTATGACATCACGTTTATTCACTTGTTACTATCTTAACAAACCAACATTCAGTACCAATGTTGTAAAGAAGAACGCGTACCTTATGTCAACTTCATATTGAATATTTTTAATTGTTCTTAGTATAATTTTCTAAGCATAGCATAAAAATAATCTATAACATAATGAGTTGTTTTATGTAAAAATATTTTTGAATTTATAAGGCATCATCTGGACAATTCAATTTAAAAGATATACTCTGTCTCTACTAAAGTTAGATATACTTTATAGTAGATCTTGTGAGTGGCATCATGGTACTCCCTCTGTCCCGCAGTTCCCACACTTATGTTTAACTCAATATTATCTTTATCACCGCTCTCTTAGAACCCAGCAGAATATTATGATTTGAGGTTTATATTTCAGTTATAGGTCAGTACATAAATTATTTATTAGTGATTTACTAAAGCGACCAATACTTGGACAGTATCTAGTTATATACGGTTATCCTCTCATTACATAACATAATAGCAGCTCTGTAGCTAATACTTGTCCCACTGCTGGGCTCGGGCCTCTTCTCATGATGTGTGGCCATAGTCCACTACGCTGGCCAAGTGCGGATTACTAGAGTTATTTTAAGGCACTCTCAGGTATGCACGATGTTTTCTTTCACTATAAGCGAGTGATAATTTATATGATAAATACACACATTATATCTTCGAAATGACGAATCTTAACGATTTATTGACAGGTGTGTGCCGTGGGTTCGAACCCGAGACCCTTGACTTTGCAGTTCTACGGTCTCCCTCTCAGTTATCGCTGCTGCAAGAATAATCCTCTCATTGTTTTTAATATATTCCTTCTAAAACAAACAGGTCTAGTGTTTAGCCGCGGTTTAGTTAAAATCCACACCTGGAATAATTGATTGATCGTGGTTCCGTACCACAAATCAATTATTTATTTAGCCGTGGTTATTCTACAGAACTGATTGCTAAACACGGATTTATCGTTTGTTCAGAAGGTTTCATTAAATACGCAATTAGACTAATTAATTTGTGTACAATACGTTTGAGGTAGCTGTGGTGGTTGTGGATTTAAGGTTTTTGGTTCTAATATCAGTTGCGATGGAAATGAAACATCAAACGTTAATAAATTGCTATTATGGTTATAATTACCCATCCGTATTTAAAATCGACGCTGGTAACATTTAGTTTTATTCTACATGAATTAAATTAAAAATCTACACTATTTGATTCAGGGAAAGAAAAGCTTAAATATTTGCAGTAAACAATTCTGAATTTAATTTAAACGTGGCACACCTATTTATTTTATAAATTTTATAAATTTCATCTTGGCATTTATAACCTTGGTTTATTGTTCTATGTTTCGTCGTTTCAATAGTTTCTTATTTTAATCTATCAGTAAGTTGATGATGAAGTTGATATCAGTAAGTTCTCAATAATAATATGCAAGATTATTCAATTCATACCCTGTGACAGTAGGTCTCGAATAATTCTATCTAAAGCAACCTCAAATATAACACAGTACAGCACCAATTTATTATAGTTATTGGAGCGGGAAATATCTCGTATGATACATACGGGTGTCACGTAATATCTCGAACCGGCTCCGAGGGTCGTAACTCACTGAAATATATCTCATCGGCGTAAATCGCGACGCACGTAAATCGTACAAATGCTATGTTTTTCAATGTTTTATCGCTTTCGAATGTGTCGCTTACGCCAACGTGTCCAATCGCGACTTATTTGGATGACTCAATTAGGATGTAAACGCTGTTTGATGCCGCATTTAGTGGCTTTTAGCGATGTTTATTAGAATAACGTTTTATTCCCGAGATGTCTGTTGATTTTGTGGTTTGAATACAAATACAAATACTTTATTTGTCAAAATGTGGTTTTTACAGGTGTAATTTAGTTCTACACATTTGCCATGTAATATTATGGCATACAAACATAAACTTACAAACTAGAAATATTCACTTTACAATATATTAACATTATTTACATTCTAATTATATCTTATATTTTAAAAACTCATCCACAGAATAGAAACATTTTTCACGTAGAAACCTAAATAACTGGCTTCTAAATTTATTTGTAGGTAAGTTTCGTACATCACGGGGTAGATGGTTAAATATTTTAATAGCCATCACATAGGCGTTACGTCTACATAGCTCAGTCCTGATTGTAGGTATGACAAGTTTATCAGGATAACGGGTATTGAATGTACACGTATGTTTCTTGGTTAAAAACAAATTAGAATTAGTTTTTACAAAAATACACATTTCAAAAATATAAATACATGGCACAGTTAACAATGACAATTTACTGTTTATTTACAGTTTACAATGGCTTACAGCTTGTCCACGGAGACACATTACAAATTGATCGCACACATTGTTTCTGGGCTATGAATGCTCTTTTTATATGGACTGAATTGCCCCAGAGGATAATTCCATATCTTAAACTGGATGCAACAAAACCGTGGTATGCTTTTAGTGCTGTTTTTTTGTTGGCAATTTTAGTTAGCCGCCATAAGGCATAGGCAAAGCGGTTGATTTTCTTGCATATTTTATCAACATGAGCCTTCCAATTGCATTTGTCATCTAAAATTATACCTAAGAAAGAAATCTCGTTTGTTTCTGATAGTGAGTGTTCTTTATATTTTAAATCTAGCTCTAGCTTTTTTCCTCTTCTATTACAAAATTGCACATATTTAGTTTTATTAATGTTTACACTCAGATTATTATAATTTAACCAATTTACGACATCATTTATTGTTCCATTGAGTACATCATTATAGTTAGTCTTCGGATTATACGGGACGGATATAGAAATATCGTCAGCATACAGGATGCATTCATATTCAGTTATGGAAGGAAAGTCATTTATATAGAGAAGAAAAAGCAGAGGCCCTAAAATGCTTCCTTGCGGTACACTCACTTTATTGTATTTGACGACTGATTTAGCAGTATCTAGTTCTTGATTAGAGTTTACTTCTGTAATTTCAACATACTGCGTCCTATCATTTAGATAGCTTTTTAGCCACTCATTAGCTGAATCTTTTTAGCAATTAAAATTAATGTGTTAGAAAAAAGTAATAAAGTCTCTCGTTATTCAGTAAAATTAAGTTATATACCGGTTGTATATCAATACAGTTTTTCTGTCTTTCTGCCTATTTTAGCACACTCACGCTTTTATAATTTACGGTTTGGACGAAAAATAAACATGTAATTTGCAACATAAAACCGTTGTTAGGCAACCTGTAAAAAAATAATAAACAATTTCCCTTATTACAAGTTAAGGAAGAAAATGAAATAAACTAGCGTGCATATAATTTGACACAAAATTTATGGCAAAGAGAGTCCATATTTTCAGCAAAATTTCACACTCAAACAAAAATTGTATCTTTTATGAAATAAAATGCAACACTACTCGTAGAAAATTTTGCATGGAAAAATTAATATTAAAATAAATGTTCAATTTAAGATAATAATATAATTTTAGTAGTGAAAGGATGCTTGATTGTTGAGTTATCTGACCCGTTTTATATTTAGTTGCATCATATTTTTATTATCAATACAAAGTACTATAGCTCAACAAAACGCAGCGTAATCCTAAAAATTAAACCCAAAACTTAAAAACTTTTAAAAACGAATAAAAAAGATTTCGCATCCAAAACTGAACCACATATTTTTGAGAGAACCATTTGGAAAGGCACAAAAACATCCTTACGTCGGAACCGTCGGCGAGCGCGTAATAATCCGGTGGTGTCGCCAGCGGCGCGCATCCATCAACACGCATTATCACGTCAGGCCGAGGATTGGGAACAGTTACAGCGGATTTTGTTGTTGAATATATTTTTAGTTGGTTTAGAAATCAGATACTTTCTGCATTTCATTTCATTAATAAATTGAAAGGGTGGAGACACCGTAATCTTACCTGTAAACAGCTGATCAATAATTAAAGTTACTGTTATCCTTATTCTATTATGTTCTGGTTGATGGTAAGATTTGACCTTGAAATTAAAGCTTCGATTAGGTGGCATTATATTTAAGTTTTTCTAGCTTTGCAACATTTTAGTCGGCTTGCACAAAAACACCTTGCACCAGCCCAAGAGTTCTTCTTACTTTACTGTGTTCTAGTTTTTAGTACAGATCCCGTCAAGTAAAAAAACCCTAAGTGTTTGCGGTACACTTTCATTAAATAGACCATTGTTTTAAAGGAGTATTTGCATGACCTAAGTTGGAAGCATATGAGCCCACTGATATACCAGCAGTTCATGCCTCCGGCTCCGTCGCGCTTCTTTCCCTCTACCAATTTGCTCATTGCACAGGACCACGGCCAGTTCTTTTTACGTGAAAGCAAGACCATACCAACAAACATATTTATTAATTTTCTTATTCATTAAATTGAGTGTATTGCAAACTGACTACACATAAATAATGTGCCAAAAGCATAAATAAAACGTCAAGGACAATTTCTGCTGTTTGTAGAAGAATATTTAATATTTGCCCAAATACACAACATATTATGTTGTGTCAACTAACACGTTTTGATAGCACAACTTCCACGCAAAATAACACTACTTCTATTCAAGATTGCTTTATAACTCGCCTGCACTTTGCATAACTCAACCTAATAACAGTGAAGACGCAGTGTTTTCTCACGTTCGAATAATTCAACGTGTGAAGACTGCTTTAAGTTAGTCAAATGTATTAAACAAACTTTGCGGACCACAGAACGTTGCATTCAAGTAGTTGGTTATTTAAAAATAGAATACAGCAAGTTTTGTTATTAATTTGAGAACAATTTTTTTTAACTGTTGTTCTTTTAGTGTCAAGATTAACTTAACCCAAAAATAATAACTTATACTATACTAAAAACCAAATAACCGTGCATAAAAGGTCATACCGGCCCCTGTACCACTGCACGCCGAAACGGGATCGCGGCGAACCTAAACACAAGGCGCCGAGCCGGCGTAGCGATAGAAGTCGGTGTAAACAAACGTTTATTGGTACGAGGGGATCATAGTCCGAGAAATTGTCATGTATTACAAACATTTGGCGTCTGTATTACAATGAGATAAAAATATTGTCATCATTATTTTATTAAATTAAGTATTTTCTATAACGTGCATTATTATAGCAGGAGCAACAATATTCTTGGATAGGTTTACGGTGACTACGAACCAGGGGGCGCTGTAATAAATATTTTTTTTACAAAACCATAACTGCTATAATCATAGATTTGGATGCGGTTTTCAAAAATGGGTTTTGTATTATTTACTTACGCTCTTTAAACAGTGTAAAATAAAATACAAAATCCCATAAAAAACAATACTTGTCAAAAAAGCAAGTCTCGCAACTCAGTTCTACCGTAAAAGATGTGAGATCCATGTAATCCAAGTCGGTTATTAATTTATTTAGTCCCTGCTTGAGGAACCTTCTGTCTTTAGTTGTTACGTAATTATCTAACCACTAGACTGACTAGACCACCGAGGCAGTCTACAATGCAGATAACTGCAAATGTAACTTTGTAATCCTTTAAATTTATATGTTATCAAAAAAAATGGTTTTAGCAGATAACAGCATTTTAGTTATACCACGGCAGAGTGGGTTTAACACCTCTGACGTCTCAAACCCCTAACGGCAAACTGTAATAACTTCCAATTTAGCGTTTTTTGGGGTGAAAGTTAAATAATGATAAATATCAATAAATGGTCAACTAATTTTAATTCTTTAAGGAACAAATGTAATTTCCAATGATTAAGTTTATATTTGTGCCACAAAAAAGTCCAATAACTGAGTTTTTGAATTAAAACCAAGAAACTGCTTTAGGAGTTTTTGTAATACATTATAAAAAAGAAAGTTGTTTTTAATCATTAAAACTGTGTTTTATTAAAAACATGACAAAAAGTGCAATTTTAATCCTTAAATTTTGGTGTTTTTGAGTTGTCGCATTCGCGGGCAGGCCGCAGGCGCGTCCGGTATTATGATATCAGTGAAAAGTCTGTATTGTCGTTATTTTGTACGGAGAGCGGCCGAGAGCGATACGTGTCGTAAAGTTTGGGCATTTCTTGGTACAGGCCAGGTAAATGACCTTTTATGCACGGCTATTTGGATTTTACTATAGAGACTTAGACTTCTAAATCAGAATAAAAGACACAATATTATTATTAGCGTTCACTAGAAATTGTAGAAAAGTAAATATAAAACGAAATATTTTTTTTTTTTTACGTTCTGAAGCTATGTGAACATTTCTCTACTAATTATAAATAGTAATGTTTTATTGTTTGTTTGTTTGTTTGTACCCTAATCTTCTAATTTACTGTCAAGACCCCAGGAATAATAAAGACTACTTTTTATCCACAAGCCACGCGGGCGAAGTAACGCTTAGAAGTTAGTCTAAAATATTCAGATCTTAATTAATTTTCAGAGGTGTTAGTTACATTGTTTAAAATAGAGTGAGAGCCCGTGGTGCCCGCAGTGCGTTATTTTTTTAAAGCTGAAAGTTTTCCTGTGTCTAATATAAATGCAAACAACACCAAATTTCGAATTAGGATCGAGGTAGCTTTTGGGAAATATAAAAAGAATAAAAGAAGTTAATTCAGGATTTTATAGAGAAATCTAAACAATTTAAAAGAAAAAACGCCCACACTGCAACCACACTACGCAACAAAAAACTTTTTTTACATCAATATTGCGCTTCGCGTCGAGACATTCGCAAGTTTTTGCTTTGAATTTAGGATTTCAAATGTCACGCGAACAAATTTAGAAGCTTGGTGTTTTATCATTTACTAAACTTGAGGAAAATTTTGTTTTCTCTAGGGATTTTAAAATCACAGTAAAATTAAAAAATAGACTGGTGTTAAGCTGACAGTATGAAAGAGATATTAACGACATACATTGAATGTGTAAGTTGTGAGCTGAAAGCTGAATGAATCTAATCATTATTTAATTATTAAACTTTTTTTAAACGCATTATCTCCTTCAAAGTTTTAAATTTATCAATGACATTGACTATGTCTATTGTATCGTTCGCTCATATCGTCGCTTATCGAACAACACCGCGCAAGTTAAAAATGACTATGTGGCATTTCATACTATAATATTTAATAAATAAGCTTTAACATTACACATTTCGTCAGTCGAGTTCTAACAGTTCGTAAATGAAAATGGTTAGAGAATGGGAGACATTATAAAAGAGTGTATAATTTGCTTGGTATTATTAAAATTATGAAATACGGGTGTTACTCACGTAATGTCTAGGCATAATCAAGAGAGTGCGATACGTCGCGCCTGAGTCGCAGACAGTCTTGCACTGATTATATGCAATGCTTGGTATTGTCGTAGAACCGACGATGTCGCTCAATTGATAACATACATTAATACAACTAATGCAGCCCTGAAGAGTTCATTTATGTTTGGTGAAACGTGCTTATCACATGAAAATAATTATTCAATTCGGGTAATATTTCCTCAATAAATGAGTTTATTAGCTCATTTATAAAGGAAAACTATTATACGCTATATATAAAACTAGCTTACGATCAATAGGAGCGATGTATCAAAGAAATATATTTCAAAAATGTGATAAAACATGGCACCGGAACAGTATAGTGACGTATAACGAAGGTGAAACCGTGCTTAATATTATTGTAACAAATTCCACGCAGACAAAGTGGCGGGCAATAGCCAGCCAGCCATAGGTAGACATAAAATATCTACCGCATGTACTATAATGATATAAAATGATGTGCCTGTCAGAATAAAGAGAGACATACAAAATTATCTCTAGAACACACCGCGGCGCTCTCCTGAGACAGAAATGTAACATTGTTTATTATTTCAGCTATATTTTTTGAGATATATGGGAATTGTGTAAGAAAATAAGAACTGAGACCAACCACCAAATCGTGACGCAAATTATTATGTTTTAAACTGTTAATAAATTAAACAAAGGCGGGCCCAAATCACAAAATATTAAAATTTTAGAATAAGACCTATTTGCCAGACGTTTTGAAAAACTTGAAATAGTAATAGGTAACCCAATTATTGTTAAACTTTATCTAAGACCTTTGCCACTTAAACGCGATTAAAAAAAATATGGTCAAAACTAAGTATATACAGGATGTAAATGACATCGTGGTGAAACCGCTTACCCGTGATTCAGAACACGATTCTGTGAAAACATTTTTTTTATCGGATGAAGCATATATATTATAGTGTTTAAGGGGCAATAAGAAGTCATGGTACCGCGATAATGTTGCGATTATTATAAAAAATAAACAGTCTGAAATTAATTTGATAAGGAAGCATGACTTATAAACTATACAAAGGCGGTTAATCATATTCAAAATATTGCCCCGACCTAGTTTAGGGAAGTAACGGTAATTTTGTAATAAATGTATGTAATTTACATAAATATGGCTTATTTACCCTCGAAAATACAGGTGTTTAGCTACAGATTTAGTAAAAGCAAATATTATGCAAATATTCTGTAAGGAAATTGTCAATGTTGCAATGCTGTCTCGATGGTCTAGTGGTTAGCGTATGCGCCTCTCACCCGGGTTCGATGCCCGGGTTGGGCGAAGTGTTATTTGTGAACTTGTCGTAAGGAAATTCACAATAGCAGCACGGAGTTGGGATTGTACCCGGTGGATGGCGATAGGCTCACCCCTACCTAATGGGACCTAAACATAACAGGTGAATTGTGGATGTTGTACACCTCTGCCACACCCTTCTGGGTAACATGTAAATGAATGTTAATAGAATATCTATTTTCTTATACCACTATCAGCCCAAAATGAACCAATTACGAACAAACACAAACTCGTTGTACATGCCAATTTCAATAAATTGCGCCCGAAGCGAGCTATTACGCACCTACATGGGCGAAACTTTCCCGAATCGATGCTATTCACTAAACAGCCGATAAATTCTCAAATTCGCCCATTAAAGTTGTAAATAGGTAACCGCGGTTGCGTTTGCCGGGTACGGTTCCGTATTTTATATTAATGCGCTCCAAGTACAAACAAATAGATGTGCGTAAACCTGGCAGAAACTGAGACGAGAATGAAAAGGTGAAAACGTTATGGTACCGCTTCAATGAGAGAAGTAGATATACCTGACATCACGCCTTTATTGCTATTACTCACGCCCTAAAAGGGTATAACAGAGGTGTACAACACCCACACTTCACTTGTTATGTTTAGGTGCTATGTGATAGTGAGATTTGGCCTTAAAATTATTTGAATGTTTGTTTAAATTTAATAAATTAAATACAAAAGGAACAGCAAAGAGCTACCGACATGTAAGGAGCCTATCTGTAGAATTTCATGCATTTTCTTTAAAATTCACGAACCTTCCATGTAAATTTATGATACAACAATTATACCAGTTTTAAGTTAGACCTCTAGCTACATAATTGTAAAAATTGCATCCAATTCCATGCATCTTCCAAGTCTTTTGCGTGATGCCGACAGACAAATATCTTCAATGTATCCATGACAAATTTTCACTTGAAATTATAGATGCATAGTGACGCATCTGCAATCTGTTGCAGATTAATGATATTCATGGCTGCACTAACACACACACCCGTTAGCTTTAAATATTTTTTTTAACTATGACTGCTAATTGACAGCTTTGATACCTAAAATGGGCAGGGTACAGAACTATAACTTTACCAAATCAATCGACCACAAAAATAGATCGATTTCTTAAAATGTTCAAAGTACATCGTACTGTTGTTGCAGTGAGTGTAAATCTCTCAAAGTTACGGATAGAACCCGAACTAAGAACGTGGTCAGAGACTGTAAGTCTGTGAGATTCAATATAGTAGTGGAACTTGAAAGCCAAAAGTTTATAAACTTGTAGTACTGTACTGAAACAAAATGTGAAAAGAACTTTTAATACAGCATTCTGAGATGATGATTTCAATCTAGATTAATAATCTAGATGATAGAAGAAATAATTATTACTATTACTACGAGCTTTTTTTATGGTATAAAATTATAATTTTGCCATGTCTGTATATCTTTTAGGTCTTTTTAACAGCAGTAGAAGCCAAAACATATATTTTTGACATTTTGTCTTTCTGTATACTACTGACTGCATTGAAATTAGAAGTAGTTTTTACAGTTTTGTAGCTGAAGGTCCATCTTGGAAACTGGTATAATATGTTTTATATTTGTATTTAATCCCGAATAGGGTAAAATTTTAGGGCGTAAATTTGGGGTTGAAAGTTGAAGTTCCCCAATTTTGTGGCAAAATATCAAACTCTACGGGACAAAGTCGCGGGCAAAAGCTTGTTAAAAATAAAATGAAATGAAATATTTATAAAAGGTCTCTGCATATTTAATACTGCGAACGTACCTATAATATGAGTTTCAAAAGACAAAATTATATTCAGTTTTCTCTGGCTATATATTCGCGACACAATAATGTTTCGAGTTTGAAATAAAATATTTTGGCTGATTCAATTTTTGTCTGAAATATCTAGAGCCAATATAAATTAATTATTTCATGCTTTTTTTTCACGAGTGTTTAAATATTAGCTTTGAATTATTTTAAACTGGTGGAATTAAAAAAAAATACTTAAGTGTCATGCTGTAGTAGTATAAGCTTACATGAAATATTTTTTGTAATTATTTCACGGGTTTAAACATTTACTGAAATATTAATTTATTGGTTGTTATAAAATGATGTGATAATAAATATATTTGCACGTCAAAAACAGGATAAATCATGTTATATGCTAATCAAAAACAGAACAACTTATGTGATATAAAATATCTTATTAAAACCATATCGATGGCAAACTAAAAGAAAATTTAAAAAATACGTTTTTTTATGAAATCTACAATGTCTGCCATATGAATAATTTTTTAGTTTTATATTTCAGTACGACCACAGATTAGATCGAACCCGATCTAATCTGTGGTCGTACGAACACGATAGGACACGATCAGAAAATACTTTTGAGAAACAATAGTTTCTGAGATTTGCCATCCCTATTTACTTTACATTCAGTCCCACATGTCTGAAGCCGACTTTATTCTCCTCACGAAATAAATCTCTCTTTACTTATACTTTCCACAGACAACCTATTGTTTTTTCTAATATTTTGTGTTTCTTGTGATTTGGAAGTGTATTTTTTTGTATTAAGGCATTAACTGTTTTTTTTTTTTTTTTTCGCATATTGGCGCTCAGATAGTGCAGACGTGTTGCAAATAATTATTTTATTTCTGTAATTAGTTCACAAGTAAATATAAAACCTAAGCTAACCTCGTTAAGTTCCAAAATAAATATAAACCAGTGTTGTGGTTGCGGCATTTGACATCTAACAAGTTCAGCTCAGGAGCAAGGTAACCGCTCTTCGCCCCCTCGGCGAAAAGAGACAGTTATTTTTTATCTCGCCCATACGATCGCGAATCGCAGCGCGACGCAGACTCAGCGTCACTGGCCAACAGTTGTACCACCGATCTATAATGAACGTACTACGCTCACCGCCTAGAAGTGGCCTAAGTGGCTCGGAACCTGATACTGATAAATCTGAAAATTTAAAAGTTGTTTCTCGCGCTAAAACCGCTCGTGCACCACGTAAAAATGCTAATGACGAGATGAAGAAAGAATTTGATGTAATTAAAAACCAACTCTCGCAAATGATTACGCTCCAACAGGAATTTATGAATAAAATAACAGAAGACGTATCTACCATTAAAGAGCAAGTGTCAGGTATAAAAACCGCTATGGATTCTCTTGCTGCAGAGCAAAAGGTTATGAAGTCTGATATAAAAAACATAAAAACCAAAAATCTAGCCACCGAACAAAAAGTCGAAGCTATGCAATCACAAATAGGTCTACTTAAAACGACTAAAGCTAGTTCCGCATCTTCGTCTATTGCGACCGATACGTATGAGGCTGTTTTAACAGAAATAAGAGAGCGTGATATTAGGAGTAAAAATATAATCATAGCCGGGATACCAGAATCAACGTTAAAATTGAGTGATGAAAGAAAAAATGAAGATTGGGAAAACACACTGAAAATCATAAAGGTGACCAATACAAATTGCAACCCAGAAAAGATTTTTCGTCTTGGAAAATATGATTCAGCCAGGGTTCGCCCGATAAAGGTATGTTTTAACTCTTCGAATATAGCACTATCTATACTAAAAAAATACCATAAGACAAAGATTGATGACATCAAGATATATTCTGATAAGACGCCTCAGCAACAAGAATTTTTAAAGAAACTGAAAGAAGAACTTAAGAATCGAACTGATACAGAAAATCTTACCATCAAATATATTAAAGGCTTTCCTAAAATAGTTGAGGTACCCCCAAAAAACTAAAAAATCACCCAACTACCCCTAAATATTCACACAAAACAGAAAAGGTATATTATGAAGTTGTTGATAGCTATGATAATATCACATCAAGCAAAAAATCATTGAGAGTCTTATATGCTAATATTCGTAGCCTTGTTAAACCCGGTAAAATGGACGAGCTCAAATGTGTGATAACATCCTTTCCAAATATTATCCAAGTGATTATCATCACAGAAACCTGGCTAAAATCTGACGAGGAAGCTAACAGATTCCAAATTCCTGGGTATACACATTACTATAACTACAGGCACAGTTCCAGAGGCGGGGGAGTTTCGATATTTGCCAATAATAATTTAACCCACACTTTAGTTCAAGAACAGACTTCAAACAATAATCATTTCCTGTGGATTCGCCTCGATAAATACTGTCTTGATATAGGTGCCATTTATCGGAAACCAGATTCTACAAACATAAAGAATTTCTTAGAAATATTTGATCAACAATTACATAGTAAAAAACGAGCAGTGGCATTTGGAGATTTCAACATTGATCTTTTAAAAGCAGATCTAATTACCAACAAGTACAATGATGTTTTAAATGAAAATGGATTTATGATTATAAATAAAATAGATGAAAATTATTGCACTCGAGAAACCACTACATCAAAAACGATTATAGACCATATCATCAAACCTAAAAGACAACGAATTTCAGCTCACTATAATTGAATCATGTTTATCAGATCATAAACAACTATATTTCGAAGTAATAAAAGGACAACCGGAACCACTAAAAAGGATAAACTACGAGGCAATCAATTACGAAAAACTATACAAGACTATGGAAATAACCAAAAATGCTAAACTTGTGCAGTCCTATCAGGAACTCGAAGAGAGACTATTATCGAGTATCAAACATAGTAAAATTATAAAAACCAAAATATTGAATCCTCCACGGCAAGACTGAATAAACAAAACAATTATAGATGACATTAATAAAAGAAACATAATTTGGAATCGACACAAGAAGAACCCTACTAACGTATTATTTACAGAAGCATTTACCAAGATAAGAAACGAAGTATCTGAAAATATACAAAGCACTAAGAGTCAATATTATCTCAGGGAATTCAGCAACTGTAAGGATGATCCTAAGAAGATGTGGAGGCTAATAAACAACCTTTCAAGTAACAAAATACGTACCTTAACTTCACCAAGCAAGCTTAGTACTTCAGCTGGATACATAACGAAATCAATTGATATATGTGAATGTTTCAATGATTATTTCTCTAATATTGGATCAGTTTTAGCGGGTCAAATTCCTAATCATTTTCATAATAATCTAACAAATACTTCAGGTATAAGCTCGACTGGAACTGTTGGTACCCTCTCACAATTTGAACCATGTACTGAAGAAGAAATTTTTAAAATAATTAATAATTTGAGCACAAATACTAGTTCAGGCATAGATGGAATTAATTCCAAATCAATTAAGTGTGTAAGAGATGTTATTCTAAGCGAACTTACTTTCTGTATTAATACATGTTTGGAGTTAGGAACTTTCCCTGACAGTCTAAAAATTGCAAAAGTTACCCCTATTCATAAATCTGGAAGCAAAGCTGACCCCGGCAACTATCGACCCATCTCCGTCTTGCCAGTAATGTCTAAGATCATTGAAAGGGTTTTATATAATCGTCTTGAACATTACCTTAATAGTATTAACTTTCTATATAAGAAGCAGTACGGGTTCAGACCAAAATCTAACACCCTGTCAGCTACGACAGACCTAATTACAAATATTAAAATTTCTATTGATAATAAAAAAATAGCATTGGGTATATTTATAGATCTTAAAAAGGCTTTTGATACAATTAGTCACGAAATATTATTAAGAAAGCTACATGACATTGGCATCAGTGGTACTGCTCATGATATTTTTAAATCATATCTTTCGAACAGACAACAAGTAGTTAAGATAAATGAAGTACAGAGTAGTCCCAAAATTATAAAATATGGCATACCCCAAGGTTCAATACTAGGGCCTTTGTTGTTTTTAATATACATAAATAATATACAATCAATTGGGCTCAAAGGGGACATAAGCTTATATGCCGATGACACAGCCTTGTTTTACTTCGGCCATTCGATGGAAGCTGTAATAACCGATGCACAAAGTGATTTGAATATTTTAAACAAATGGTTCTTATCGAATCTTTTAACTATAAATGTGTCAAAAACAAATTATATAGTATTTTCGGCTAAAAATAAAAAAATACCACCGTATCAACCATTAAAAATTAATAATCAAAAAATAAAAAAAATCGATCAAGAAAAATATTTAGGCCTAATTTTAGATAAGCACTTGACGTGGAAACCCCACATATATAAAATTAAAACGAAATTGACCTCCCTCATAGGAGCAATACGAATGATTGTTCGTTGTCTTCCACTGCGGGTTAAATTCAGTATATATAACACACTCATAAAACCACACATAGATTATTTGATACAAATCTGGGGTACAGCTGCAAAAGCAAACCTTCAGCCACTACAAAGAGCACAGAATAAACTAATCAAAACACTCTTTAATTACGATTATAGCACATCTACACAAAAAATATATAAAGAAACAAAAATAATGAGCATATACCAAACATATATTTATAATACTTGTATATTAATACGTAAAATATTACAAAAAGATATGCACACACAAATAACTTTCACAAAAAAACAAGATGTACAAAAAATGCGACTAAGAAGTGCAAATGATATACAATTACGCAAACCTCGCACAGACTATGGAAAAAGAAATATAATGTATGAAGGAGCTAAATTATATAATAAATTGCCAAAAAGCCTAAAAGAAGCTAAAACTATAACATCTTTTAAAAAATATTTGAAATTTTATATTAAAACTAACATTCCCTGCTCATTACAACAGGCCGGTTCTAGTCAAGCTTATTCTGTGTAAGGTACGCTCAGTTACGGAACGTACTTTGTGTGGGTACTTTGATCCATAACTTTTTATAGAAAACCTACCTTTATGAAAATGGTTTGATTTATTGATAAGGCATTGTAATCAGTTGATTTCTAGTGTTTCATTAGTGTTAAAAGTGCAATAAGTGGATAATATTTATTGTTTTGAATTTTGCTGTGCGCCGAACAATGTGTACATATAGTTTACTTTCTACAATGTTTACGTTTCCATGTAAGTGAATTTTATTCTTATGGAAATAAATTATCTCAAACCTTAACTGTGCGATTTAATAGTTGATATCGTAGGATTTGTTGAATATTATTTTACATACAATAATAACATAATTTACAAAAGTGTATTCCAAGGAAAAGAAGAAAACAAGAATCTCACTTTCCATTCGCAATAAAAATTAATAACCAAAGTAATTACAACTTGTAGGAAATTATTACAGAACACGGTATTAACGAGAACGATGCAAAATTACTTTTGTTGTGGCAACTTCGTTTTACGAATTCACGAGTTTTTCACTTATTTCATACGGCGGATTATTTCTTTACAAATGAGGGTTATGATAATAGAATTTACGAATTCGAGGAAATATGAAATAAGTAAGGCAGTCTGAAAGAGATTGTGGTTTTTCTGTAATGCTAATTTAAGGAAAGGTAGGTAATGTAATTAGTTATAGCTATTGTAGCTATTGTTATCTTGTAGCTATTGTATTCTTTACTCACAGCAAAGGTTAACAATATAGCTTTCTGCAGGTTTAATTATTAGATACTTATTATAGCAGCCCTGTATCCTATACATGTCGCACAGCTGGGCTCGGGCCTCTTCTCATGATGAGAAAGGGTTAGGTCATACTCCACCACGCTGGCCAAGTGCGGATTGGTAGATTCTTATTATATAATAATGTCATATTTTTTACTTACGAAGAAGTTTTTTTTACAAATGAGGGAAATAGATAATACTTTCAATTTTACAAAAATATCCTGGATTAAAAGAAACGATTGATATATTATGTACGTATTCGCGTGGTACATTAGTAGATAATAGGTAGCCCATAATTATAAGAATGTAGGTTTAAGGCTCATTATGATTATTTTACAGTTTGATTTACTATTTAGCTTCTCTTTTTTCTGCAGCTATTTGCACTAAAATTTTCAACAATTTATTCCCTCTATAAATACCGTTTAACTTCATAATCCTCAACCAATTAGCGAGCGTAATTGCCAAAGCTTTACCGGTCGGTAATGTGTCAGCAAAATAACCCTCAGCTAATTCTAAAGCCTATTCTAGCCAAAATGACACAACCGAAAACCGCACTTTATTGTCATTCTCGCCAGTTCGAATTTGCAAATAAATTTGGCAGAATTTAAAGGGAAAATATGTAAATGTTTGACAAAGAGGTATCAATCGATATCGCATGGTAACGAACGTTATCAGACTGGTCCCGGCTAACATAAACTTGATGCTAATAGATTATGTTAAACTGGGTGGTTATTCTGACTTATGAGATGAAGTTAGTAAAAAGAAATTATTTGAAGAAGTCATAAATTATTTTCGAAGTAAAGTATTTTTATCAGAACACAAAATTACGCCTATTTTATCCAAAAGGGTATAGTTGTTAGACAACGACATTTCACCAGTTATTTTTTTATACAACATAACATAACATCACGTCTTTTTTACACAAGAGTGTGGTCTTTGTTTAACAACCACACTTAACCTGTTATGTTTAGGTCTTATGTGACAGGTTAGTCTATCGCCATCCATTAGTTATCATACCAGACGTCCTGTTCTGAAACGGAGACTTGCCTGACCGAAAATCATTAATGGCACTTTTTTTATAAACAACACTTTGAATTATCTAACATGTTTAATAATCAAAGTTATAATCCTCAACCAATCAACGAGCGTTATTGCCAAAGCTTTTGAGGTTGGTAATGTGCTAGCAAATAACATTCAGTTAATTAAGGGATGAAATTAGCCCAGTCGTGTCAGCACTTTGATTCTTTGCAGGTAACAAAATATTATTTTTAGAAAATTATTCATACTCATTGGTGAGGTTAACGTATGCGACTTTTTACTCATCTTGAAATCTCGAGTTCGACGCCCGAGTTGAACAAAAGTGTTATTTGCGATATTCTGTGAGGATATTCACAATAGCAGCACATAGAGTTTAAATTATGCCCGGCGATGGAGTGGATAGTGCATCATATTTCACCTTTACCATCACAGTTCACCTTTTATAACATAAAAGGTGAACTGTGATTGTTATACAACTCTTCATGTATAACAATCACATTTTTTATACACACTTGTAATAGAACATAAGCCTTTTGGGTAATATGTTAGTTTATGTATTATCTAATCAAGTTGAGCCACCATGTCTCCCTATAGCTTAGGGAAATTCGAAAAACCGTTCACTTCTTCGTAAGTAGATAAGTAGCTATTTTAGTAGATGCCTCATCTTCTTTTCATTTAATCAACATTACAAGAACAACCATAAATTCACCGCGATCTTCATTTAAACCGCTTTATTTATTTCATATTTACTTGATCATGTAAATACTATTTTCCTTTCCCTCATTTGTAAAGAAACAAAATAAGTGAAAACTCGTGAATTCGTAAAACGAAGTTTCCACAACAAAAGTAATTTTGCATCGTTCTCGTTAATACCGTGTTCTGTAATAATTTTCTACAGTTGTAATTACTTTGGTTATCACTTTTTATTGCAAATGGAAATTGATATTTTTATTTTTGAAGTTTTCTTTTATTGAAATGTTCGGGATTATGTCAGTGTTTAATGTTAATGTATTTATCAATTTAATTTGATGATTATTGCAGCATAAATTGGTATAAATAAAACGCAATATTGTTTAATGACTACACATTGCATGCAAGAATAACAAAAGCTAGTTAAATAATAAAGCCAGAAAATATTGTGTTTTATTAGCCTACAAAGCTTCACATACACGAAAACTTTGTTCAATACAAAAAAGGACAGCACATACAATTTCCATACACAAAACATTTGTATTCAACAAATCCTCGAGACAAATCCAACGATCATACAAACCCTACTTTCTACGTCAACTTCCAAACCGCACAGGTAACGCCTTAATACCAAAAAATACACTTGCAAATCACAAAAGAAACAAAAAAAAGAAAAAACAATAGGTAAGTTTTGTGGAAAGTATAAGTAAAGAGAGATTTATTTCGTGAGGAGAATAAAGTCGGCCCCAGACATGTGGGGCTTGAATGTAAAGTAGATAGGGATGGCACATCTCAGAAACTATTGTTTCTGAATAGTGTTTTTACTTAGAACACAACTTTTTATATTTTCAGATCTGGACAAATGGTTTTATCTCTCTTTTTTTCTATAAACTGATATAAAAATAAAATAGTCATCATGTCTTATAGCGACACAGGTAAATATTATCACTTAAAAGACCATATTGATGGATACTAAATGGAAATTACTCAAGAGTGCTATAAAATTTAGTTTAAAATGCAATGCATATTTTGCCAATGCTTTTGAAAGAACTTTTTTTATTTATTTTTTTGTTTTGTAGTGCGTGACTGTTTTATTGTAGGTACACTAGCTGACCCGGCGAACTTCGTACCGTCTTTAGCGTAAATTTGATGCACTACTTTAATTTGTATAGCTGACCTATCATATGTATGCGTACCTATTCAATTTGAACTGGAATCTATAATATCCTCCATATAAAAATAAATACCTATTTCCCTGGTCTCGTCTTACCTGAGAAGGACTTTACTAATTTTATTATATAAAAAACAAAATACATGTTTTCATAATAGTGTTTATTCCGTAGGGTTCAATAATTTCACTTATATTTTTACAGAACTTTTTTTTTTTTTTTTTTCGTAAGAACCTTGTACAGAGCATTAGAAAACAACAAAAAAAAATCTGCCAAATCGGTTACGCCGTTTTCATGCTATGTCGTGACAACGGAAAATGGGTTTCATTTTTATATATATAGAATGGGTTTCATTTTTATATATATAGATTAATTATTATAATTAACTTAAATATCAGAGTGCTATAAAATTAAATAAAAAATATTCCATTAGATAAATATTTTAACCTTATGTTATTTTTATTCAAATTACCGATAAATCAAGAATAAAATTTATACACGCCTCAAATAAAAGATCAACTTATTTCAAAAATTGATAGGATGGTAGATTTTTTTGCAGTTGGCTGTGTGGAATGGAATCGAAATTAAATGGATATAATTTCGAAAATAAAGTATACTCTAGTGATTTACTGTATTGTTAAAAAAGTATATTGCTAAAAATAAGTTTGAATATTTTAAATACACTCTTTAAAAATCAAATGTACGTTCGTTTTATTGAATAATTAGAATTTCAAACATCTTATGAATATTTTAAAGCTCGTTTGTTCGAGTGCAGCATTTTTAAATCTAACAGTTCTTTTTTATTACGTGATATTAAGTAATGCGATAAGTTTAATACAAATATTCATAAGTAAAGTAAAAAATATGAGGCTGATGCTTAGCTCAAAGCTTTTCAAGTATTTGTCTTTTACAAGTCTCTTATGGCAATATTTAACGCATGAATTACCAAATTGGTTACTGTTCTAAAACCCATAGACAACATCAATCTACAAAAACAGATGCGTTGCTTCACCTATCCAACGGGTTGATGTCTTACATTGTTTAGAATTTTTTACGATTTTATGTTAAGTTATTTCAAGGCTTGATCTATAAAGGTGAGACGGCAGTGTTTCCACCCTGAAACTCATTTCGAAGAGTTCTAAAGTAGTCGCGTGATGCCACTAGAAGGTCATACACAAAATTGTGTAATTTTGATTACTATTTACCGACTTTAAAGGACGCAGTCAACAATTCGTCAGTGTTTTTTAATGTTTGTTATTAACTATCGTTTAGACATCGTTCCTCGGGATGCGCCAGTAATCTGTCGAGCGTATGCAGTTGCTAACATAATTAGTATGCCATTGCTGGCCCGCTGTCAAAATATATGACTTTAGCCATTGTATATTATCACTGAAGCGGTTATCTGTGCTGCACCAGTAATAAGTTATGTGTTTTATGTTCTAGGCTTTGTAATTACAACAATTTATGCAATTTGGGGGCGAAAAATATGATTATGAGCGAATAGGAGTAATGAGTGTACAAAATTCATCAGTATACATACTATATATATATCGTGGTTATGTGCACACCCAGACATTATTATTTATTTATACGTGTGTCGGGAACCGGTGTTTAGTCCACCTGATACTTATTATGCCATCTAATGACAAACTATACTTATGTGTAATGTTATAGTAAAACAATTACCTACAGGTAAAAAAGCAGTACTTACATACAAAAATACATAAAATCAAGCCTTAATCGAATGGGTGTAGGCAGAGACGATAAAATAAAGTAGCAGTATAAGTAGTAACCAACCTTTTTTTTAACCATATTAAACCAAATTTTAAAGCATTACAAAGTTAAATAAAGCTCTAGAATAACACACATAAAACAGTGTGTGTGACAGATGTATACAACACCCACATTTCAATAGTTATGTTAAGGTCCCCTGGGTTAGGAAGTGCGCCTATCGCCATCCACCGGGCACAATTCCAAACCCGTGCTGCTATTGAAAACTTTCTGACGGAAAGTTCACAAATAACACTTTGCCTGACCCGGGAATCGACCCCGAGACCTCGCTGTGAGAGGCGCATTCGCTAACTACTGGACTAAAACATATTTACTCTAAATAAAACGTTTATTTTGTTTTATTTTCTTCTTTTTACAAAAGTCTAGTGACAAAAACCTTACAGAACATTTTATTTAAAACAAACGTAAGTCAAATATAAAGAGGTAAAAAAATATTCACCGCAATATGTCGGGATATGTCGGATTTTCCGGTCGGCGCTCGTCTTAGCGGTTTAGTTGAAGAGTTCGCAAACGACAGAAACAACGCAAATACAATGTGAATGTTTAAATTGTGCGGTTCGGAAATGCGAATACTATTGTTTTGTGGTTGGGTAAGTAGATAATTCTTTTTATTTGTTAGTAAATAGCTTTATTTCTATTCAACTATTTCTTTTCTATATAATTTTATTAAGTCTGAATAAGTACCAGTTTTGACTAGACTTGAACGACTAGTTAGGTTCAGGCAAATTGTCGATAACGTCACCTTAAGCCTAAGGAGGACAATTCCGTATTTAGATTCCTATAAATAATACTATGCAATAAAAATCAAATTAATTTTACATCTGATTCACATAACCATAACCCCTGAAATGAGAGTAATATGATATTAAAAAAATTAAAATGGAAGCCATAATGTGGTCGGTCCGCAATCGAGCATAACATAACACCACGCCCATTTTACACGCAAGCACGGATTAGGTCCCATTGAATAGGGGGTGAGCGAGCCAATTAGCGGATAATCACATTTTTATTAATTACTAGCTGTTACCCGCGACTTCGTCCGCGTGGATGTCGTTTTATGAACAAAAAATGCTAAAGGTCAATATAACTATAGTAGGTACAACTCATGCACTTACTTACCTATCTATTACCAAACCGACCAAAACAAATATACGACAAAAACTCAAGGAAAATAATATTCAAACAAATCAAAACAGACAAATAGGAACAACTCATTTACAATTATGGGCAAACTTCTTGAGCATTAGGTGACGTGGTAGGGGAAAGTTTGCGCATCGTACACTTACGAGCAAAATATTGCTATAAATATGATTAGTTACGTCGAGTTTTTAGAATTACCTATTTTATTTATTACAATTACTGTTTATTTCGGGATATTGTATTATGTATAGACAATTGTATTTGTGTGAGTGCAGTGGCAGGCAATAGCCAAAATATAAACAATAGCCGACATGTGCAACATTTTGTATGTCGTCATTATGTCGTGCATTGTTTTGTCAAATTTCTCATAACTAAAACAATAGTTAAATCGAAAACAATGCTTGTGGGCATGTTTTGTTGAACTTCTTACGATTTAAAACAATAGTTAACTCGGTTTTTAATATTGGCAAAATCGCCGACAATATTCAGTGATAAAATCCGCTTTTAACTCAACAAATAACAACAACAACTAACGATTTATAACAGAGCACAAAAGTGAGTACTTCACTGCACGCACGTGTATTCGGGAGAGAGCGGAACGAAGACGCGGTGCGCGGGGCAAGGGTCGACTGATCAACCAATCACGCGCAGGTACGCCCCCTGCGCCTCAGCCTCGTAACCAAAGAGACCCAAAATTCGTTTCTGCGCATTCAAGGTCGTTTGCTCAAGATGTTTGCCCCGATTTATACCTACTAAGAAACTACTTCAAATTTCGAAATAATAGAAATTGCGACACGTGCGTCCGAGACAGCCCGTAGAGTTTAGCGTAATGTTAAATATCAAAATTCACCCAGTTGTTTTTAAACTTAGCGCTTTCAAACAAACAAACTATCTCCAGCGATTTCATCTGTGTGGTAGGTACCTACATCAATAAAAAAACTCAGTAACAGAAAATAAAATTCCTACCTTAGGTAAACTTATTTCTGATAATAACTAATCTAAACTCAATAAATAAGCAAAATCCCTATAAACTAATATCTATACGAATGTCTTATCCTACCTAACAGTATTATAAAATAACCTACGGTCACTACGTACAATATCAAATATACTACCTATACCAATACTTTAAAATTAAAATCTATACAGTACGACTTATATAAAAATAAACCTTTCGGTTTATCTTTATAAGTCGAACCGCAAATATAAGTTTGTCATAGGTCATTTATAACCTACGACAAACTTAACTTTGCGGTTCGGGAAGGTACAAACCGCAAAGTTAAGTTTGTATTTTATTGTATATTATTATCTACTACGACCTATTAGATTAATTAAAAAAAGGAAATAAAAGCAAATCGATTTTTTTAAAGTAAAGGAAACTATCTAACCTACTTACTATAAACTAAAAGAAATATCAAGTATGAACAAAATGAATTTACAGCACCTAATTAATAAAAAACACTTAAAAAGTTATACGAAAAAATAAAATAATTTTACTGGATCGAAAAATGTAATTCTCTATAGCGCAAATTTGTCTAATCGCATGCGTCCGACAACGATGCCTGCCGCAGATGCCGCCACACTTCGGCGAATGTACGCCACTACGACCGACGGCAGCGGTGGCGATGCAGAGCATTCGTTAAAAGGAATTTAAACTTCAAAAGCGAATGATTTCTTATCAAGTACTTAAATATAAAGTTTCATGGTTTTATCTTTAAAAATTAAGAAATCCCATACAAACTTTCATGGTTTTATCTTTTAAAATTAAGAAATCCCATACAAACTTTTAACCTCTATTTCAACCCCTTCATCCCTTTTTTTTTTTTTTAAAAGTAGCCTATGTTCTGTCTCAGGGTCTAAAGATTGTCTGTACCAAATTTCATCAAAATCGGTTGCGAGGTTTAAGCGGGAAAGCGTAACAGACAGACAGACAGACAGACAGACAGACAGACAGACAGAGTTACTTTCGCATTTATAATATTAGTTGGGATTGTATACATAGAACATGATTCACTCACTTTCAAAGTCCCTAAATTAAAAATACATATGTTAAAGAGAGTAGATCTATAAACTGTTGTGTCCAGGAAGTACGGGGAGCGAAGGGAAACCACTGTTTGTCGTAAGGAATTTATTCTTGACTGCCTGAACCTACCATTACATTTCTCTTATATAGTACTGCTTAACTTAACTTAGAACTACCCTCCACCGACCGTATATTTACATCGTACGTATTACTCGAGTATTATAGGAGTACCTACATACATTACACTCTTTCATGCCAATTATTACTTACATATTATGTATCGCAACAAAACCTTAACAAATAACAATTATACAATATTATATAAAATTACATTTAAAACCTAATTTTATTCTTAATCCTACATTGTCTTACTGCGCGTGGTTGGGGTGGTAACTGTTCCAGCAGCGCATCCTGAAACTCTGGCGAGGCCGGAGTTTCAGCGGTGATCCCACCTGTCCCCAAAGGACTCTCATTTATAATACCCGATGAATTACTTAATGCTGCCGACGCCTCCTCCGACTGAACCTCCTCCGGTGACTTACCTGGAATAGCTGTGGTATCAGTGTGAGAATCTGTGCAAGGTTTCGCTACTACAGCCGTTTGGTTACTAGGGCAAGCTAAAGATAGTCTTGATACCCTTTTTTTTAATTGATCTATGTGCCTATGAATTACTTCCCCATCTTTGCTCTTTACCTTATAATTGCTCTACATACATTACATAAACCATTAAACACATTCCAAACAAAATTATTTACGAGCAATTCTCAAAAATAGTCGAACAGAAAATAGTTTAAGCGATGCCTTTTACAAAAGTTTTGCAACTAGTTAAAAGTTGGCAATTTTCAGTATTTGTCGACTGAACAAATGAGTCTCTCTCAAATTCTTTTGTATTTTATTTGCAGAACTAAAACTGATGAGATATACTTTTTGTTAAATTGAAAATTGTATATATTGTTTAATTAAAAATATTAATTTAATTGAGCCAAGCTAGTACCAAGACTAGACATCATGGTATACATTACACCCAAACAAACATAAACCCTAAACATAATCAAATAACAAGTGGTAGAAACTTCAGCACAAATTTTTAAATTCTCTATTGAGAATTTTAAACTTTTCTTTGAGATATTTCTCAAAGAAAAGTTGAAACAATGTCTATCAACTACTTTTGACAGAAACTGCCTGAAAACAGCCTCAATTTTCTGAACGTCACATTTATTAATTAAAAGATAATACTTGTAAGTTTAATGAACAACTAATGTCTTTGTTACAACATCAAATCGAACATGAACCTTCATTATTATTTGACAAGCGAACGATATGAGACGCGGCCTTCGACTTAGTTAAAATTAGGACGGTGCCAAAATTGACACAACTTTGATCAAATACCAAGAAAAGTTTAACAACTCAATTTGCCACTCAATTAAAGTATTTGGACTTCGGACTAGCCTTTGAAATTCCTGGCAAGTGTGCTGCTATTTGAAGTCCGAACTTACTTTTCTACGTTATTATTTATGGAAGAAAGGATGTCCATTACCACAAGTTTTGTTATTTTAATTATTAAAGTAAAAAATATAATGCTATGGCATATAAAATAGGTTGCTCAAATAGTATAGACATCTTACTAAAGCAAACATGCAAGTTATGAATGCAAAACAATCCGCAACAATATGAAGATACTAGAATGCAAAAAGATGGTTGGCATAAAACTAGTGAAATATTTTATTTTACTCTTAAATGAAACTAAAAGACTAAGTTTATTCAGAATTTCAGCATGCTACAATGATATTTTTGCTCAAAATATTTCACCGCAGTAAGAAACCTTCGCCAACACATCTCTATTAAAAAACAAAATTCGTTTCGCTAGAACAATAGCTGTAACAAAACGAGAGGAGCCATTTCGGTCTAGTTATTCTTTGTTGTGCATTTTGTAGCAAAAAGGCCTTCACTATTGTGATATTTTTAACTAACGAATTAAAATGCCGGTTCGGGAATCCGTACAAATCGACAAAGGTTCAATTCCATTTTATTGTAAAATGCGTTGTTAGCGATGTTGATGTGCAGTCACCGTACAAGCGCCGATCGCGAATCGAAAAACCCAAAACGCCCCAAATGTCCCGTATGCCCGGAATGTCCCGATTGCCCAACTCCCCAGTTACACTGCTAGCCACATACAACCATACAATTAAGTTTTATTTCCGTTCATTTGTTTTATAGATTGGATTGCACCGGTGTTTGTTTTTTTATTGAAACAAAATTGTAAGCCAGATGTTAGATTATCAAAGCTACGATTTTAATTAAATATTGACATGAAGGCTTTTGTATATGTTTTATTTTTTTTTAAAGTAATTAATAATAAAGGCTAAATAAAATGATACATATTTATTTGACATATATTCTTTCATTTTATAATTGAAATGTGTAATTCGTGTCTCGTACAGTACAAATAATTTAAGTGACAATGTACAAAATTTAATTAAAAGTTAGCCCCAGATACTCATCCTTATCTCCAAAACATGAACAAAACATGAACAAAACAAGTTAAAACTCTAAATTGCATGTCAGTTCCAAAGCTATACTTTATTTTGTCCTCAAGTGCACGTCCGCGTCGCTGCAACGACATTCCAATTCCATTCTGTGGTTTTGTGACGGTGCTTGCGACTTGTCGCATTTACATGACATATAATATGTTTTGACGTCATGTATGTATGACGTATGTAACGTTTTATAATGTCAGATTAGTGTTTTGTAAAATATAAAATATGGGTTGATGTTTCAGACAAATTCATTTATTCAACAAAAACAATACAAGCTTACAGTTTTACAACCAAATCGCTTATATGGTAGGTACAATACAATGTCAATCAAAACATAAAAGTATATTAAATTATCATACAACTAATACATATATTCAACAAGTAATACAAAATTAAACATTAACATTATTTGACATTACACAGAAACAATTCAAATAATCAGTATGCAATCATTCTTATAATATTAAGATGTATTTAGGTACAACCTTATATCATGACATACGTTCCCGACTCTGCCACAATATAAATCAAGTCCACAAATGAAAATTTATGTGTAGTTCGAGAATATATTTTATATTTTTTGTTTAATATCAAGCTGAATTCTTCTGGTTGTGTCGTTCTAAACTTTTTTAGAACCATGATGAATGTAATAAACATAATTCAAGTCCACCTAATGGTAAAAGTGAATACTTATACACCATTAAAAATAACTTAAAATGTATTCATTTTTACTTTGAAAGGTCAAAAGTCAGTTTTATTTTCTAATATGCCTTTTGTTTATGTTTATATAAGGCCAATCCAAAAAAGTATCTTCTATTTGCCGCGCCTTAATAAAGTAAGCCTACTTAACATCATAATAATAAATCTTTCTTTATTCTCATTCAAGTCATAATTTATTATAACGTCAATTCCTAAATTACAAAATTTCCTTAATGTAAATTCATAATATTAATTTATTAACTGGAGTAACTGAGTTAAAAGCCAACAGAATCTGAAAGCACTCTCATTATAAAGCCGATTTGATGTAAAGATAGTCCGACAATTTTGCGCAACTAAGAGTTGCGGTGGAGCTTACTGGCCGTGGTTTGAAAATCTAAGAAAAGAATATAGATTATGGACATGTAGCTTATGCCCGTGGCTCCACTCGCGTGGTGTATCGATCACGCCTTCTAGCAACGCCGGCTGTACAAACGTGCATTGCCCAATTTGCTCCAACAAATCAGGTTTTAACTAAGATCAACGCCCTAATTGCTTAGTATCCAGATATTGATACGTTCTACACCAAATTTGAACAATTTCTTAAATCACGTGTCTCTTTTTTAAGTACTTTTAGGTAGCATTAAGTCTAGCAATAAGTACTCTTTCTTCTATTTGTATTGGTTTACTGCACGTGTTTGGAAACTGTTAGTGCATTAAGCAGTAGTGTAAATAATAAATAAAAATAAATAAATCAGAAGTAGCCTATATGCTTCCTCAGACCTTGAATAATCGCCGTACTAATTTAAATTCAGATTGGTTTTGTACTTCAGACATTTTTAAATGCCTTTTTTAAAGTAGAATAGCATAACAACACACATTTATCTCCATGACATTCTTACTGAAATCATTTGGCCATTAGACCTGTACTTATAAACGCACATAACTCAGGTGCTATGTAGCTAATAGAGCTGCCACTATTAGTACATATACAGGGTGTACGAAAACGATGGTTTATCGTCACTGTTTCGGCTAAACGTCGTGTCTGTTGAGGCGATGTGGAGATACGTTGGACAAGCGGTAGCGATTCAGAAATCGCTTAAGATCCTGCATCTTTGAAATCTTGTTATGTTATAAGGTTTCTACCCAACTGCCAAAGAAAATATACTTTTATCTTGAAAAACTAGTGTACGAACGGATCTGCCGCCGAATACCTTATAATAATTTATAAGTCAATTCACTTGCTGTATTATATAATAGAATAATAGAATAGAATAATAATAGAATAAACTTTATTACAGTCCACAAGTACATACAAAGATATAACAGTAATAACCACACTAGGCAAAGCCTGTATCGTGGTTATTAATAGCGTCTATACAGAAATTGAACTTAAGAATTTAAACTAAAGTAACAATATTATAAACTAGGCATAAAACTCGTAAAGTTATTATTTTAAAACATAGTAAAACATTTGCGTTGTGTGTGAGTATGCGTGTCTGGTTGTTTGTGTGTGTATATATTAAATTTATCATTGATTTTTTTGGAAAATCATCAATATATAACCTTACCAAATGTAAAAGTGACACATTTTACTTCTAAAAATAAGAACTCAGCTGTCATTTTCATTCGTGTGTGCTATATTTTTATCGTACCAATAATTTTATCTGACACTAGTGTGTGCCTGTGCCTTAAACCTCAAACACAAAATACACAAATCTGGTATTTAAATGTACAAACGAACGTTAAATTCCTTAGAATAATTCATAAACAGAATTTAGAATTAAGTAAGATTTACGAGTTTAACAAAGTAAATAGCCTTTATCCCTAAAAGTCCGAGGGTTGGCCGTAAACAAAAATATTGTGTTTCCGTCCTGATTAAAAGTCAATTCATCGCAAGTACAGACGACTAAACATCAACCTGTACATTTCCAGTAGAAGATGGTCTCATGTTGTATAGGCTTCCCGTGCAATAAGAGACCAGCTTATACCGGCAATGTATAGGTTAATCGGTAGCTGTGTACTTTAAGGAAAATCGGGATCGACCTTGTTCAAAATTAGACTCACAGTATTTTTTTGAACAAATTTGTTTTTATTAACTGGTACTCGGTTAAGTATTTTGTTGATCATTTTTATTTTCCTGTCAGTAACTAGCTGTAATTTGGGCGTAATTATTTTTTGTTTTGCATAGAAAGTGGGTCGAAAACACGTATAATTATGGGCAAACTTCTTGAGCATTTTATTTCGGGATATTTAACATGTTATTTGTTGAGTTGCCGATATACAAATTATTTATTAATTAAAACTACAAGATACTCTCAGTATCTTACAAATTGTTATCAGTAAACTCATAAATTGTAAGTGTACGATGCGCAAACTTTCCCCTACCACGTCACCTAATGCTCAAGAAGTTTGCCCATAATTGTACTTAGCTTTATTTATTTGTTATTGTTTATACTTTCTGACGTGTTGAAAACTAATGTTATAATGGCGTGCCTATATTAAAATTCTAAACTAGGAACTCATTCAAATGCAAATGTAAGTGAAAAAACTTTCCAAGTCCATGTGCGTGTTGTGCCATGCACAAAACGGTTTTCTAGTAAGTCGTTACTACATTATTTGGACTTTAAGAGGATTCACTGTCTAAAATATCTTCACACAAGTGATTATTTCAAAGGTTTTTGTCATGTATTTTACAATTTGAGCTCTTATTATTCTTGAATTAACGCAGATAATTTCCACGTCAATTTTGACTATTTTTTTTGGAGCAACAGTTTAGCTTTTAGAGGGGGGAGGATGTCTTACTTCAGCAGAAAATTGCTTTTCAAAGTTACATTTTTCACAAAAGTGTCTCTATATAAAAAAATACGGCAGATACAAGCATTATTTTATTGTAAAAACGTATTGACCATTTCAATCTTACTTTTCCTTCCAACCGATTCAGTGACTAGCAATTAAAATAAATAACTAAACGACTGTGAACTTAATCTTTTCTTCAACCATCTTTCCGCTATTCTCATCACACTGTTTCACCCTTACCCTAAAATTTACGACGATACAAGACAGGCTCGTAATAACACCAAATTGCCATCAAATTGTCGCCGCTCCGAGCCAATTTACTAGTGCGTTGTATACAATACTCTGTATACAAGTGTATACAATACACTACTAGTTTGTATAGGATACACACCGTGGGAACATTTGAAGCGCGTGGCTCTACCCAAAAGGTATGTCAACAAAAAGCATCTTAGGTCCTTAGTTACTATCTACCTCGATGCGAAATTTTTCTTTAAGTTGGTTAGTAGTTTAGGATCCAAAACGTACTACGTTACTTTCGGATTTATAATATTAGTGAAAATTAACACGCTAGCTACTGTCAACTTGCTGTCTGCATGATATATCAAAAAATGCTCTAAGAATATTTTAATCAAAGCTATAAACTACGTCTTTGCCCATTTTTTTTCAAAATCTATACAATTACTTTACACAAAGTCATACAAACTTTCAAATTTATTTACTAGGTATACCCGAAGCATAGGATTTCAATTAAGGACTAGTTTGGTTAGTTTGTATAGGTCCCTAGAAGCCTTTTCGGCTTTTTATTATGGATAAAATTTCAAATTTATATCGAAATTATCCAGCGCTTAACTTTTCAAAATCTAATGAAACTGGTTAAATTGGGCTTTACTGTATTTTTCAATCACCAGGATTCAAACGTACTCTGAAAAACAGCTCTCATAAAGCCCGCCGTACACGTGCACGTATCACACAAAGGTTTCCATCATTGAGATATGTATCGGTAGGCAACGCGCGAAGTAAATCTGTATTGATAGTCAATGCTGATGCGATCGCTTACAAACAAGATGAGTTCTGCATACGGTATGGCTATTCCGTAAAGGTGACTTATTTCCAGTCGATTTCGAAAGCAATTAATAATTTCGTTTGAAACCGGTTCATCTCGGATTTAGTGCATCCTTATTTCCATACATATACGGTTGATAACTGCTTGGCAAAAAAATTGACAGCTTGCCAGTTACTATCCTCTTGCAGATTTGACAGCTTTACAGGCAAGTAACGCAATTTCTTATGTCAAAATCGGAAACTGGTCATGGAGCAGTTTCTCAGTGATTTCTTGTACTTTGGCGAGATAAAATAATGATATTTAAAAGGTTTTTTTACTTCAGATTAACGTTATACAACAAATCAATAACTGTTTAATACTAATGTATATCATAAAATACTAATTAAATACGTAATGCAATAGAATTTAGGTCATATTATTTTCAGTCATAGATCTCGAAATTTTTCATACGAAAACTTATAAATATGACAAGTAGCACGAATTATGCCAGTCTGGGATATAAAAAGCACGAAATGAAAATAATGTATCTTCAAAATATTGAAACATTAATATTATGTAGCTAGGTTGTAGGCTTCCTCTTTCTCGCCAAACTAAACAAATTTTAATGAATTCTGGCACACGGGTAAGTGCTTTTTATCGACGTAGTTCAAATCTAGTTACATACTTTAATAAAAAATGAAAACCTGATTCATTCCATTTCATGTATGGTGGAGACCTTTGCCCAACAATGGGACAATACAGGTTATGCACCAGATAATGTAACTACTTACATTCTGTATTCACGATTATTAATTTATTTGGAGTTTACATTTATAATTTCTTATGTACGTAACGTAGTGTCTATGTCTATGATAATTATGTGAGAGAAATAAGAATATATTAAAGAAAAATCAGAAGTTTTGAAATTTTTTATTATTTCACAGAATTTCAGGAACATTTCTTCTAATGTTCGCTGTTCTTGCACTTATGAAACTTAAGTCTAAAAAAATGTTTAGCTCTGAAATCACCCGCCGCTATCATCTTTATCATAATACTATTATAATATAGGTGTGCTATATTCGTGTAATGTACCTGAAAGACAAAAAACATTACAACACAAGTGAGAGATATTTTATGTAATTTCATCGTGTCACGGAGGACTAAGTAGAAATTATAACGCATACTCACTGTTTCTAGTACATAGCAGTAGCAAAGAGTTAAAATCACATTTATATATCGTTTTTATAGTTGTCTTAAAAGATTATCTTGAACTTTGATATATTTTGTTTTGTATTGAGGATAACTTTTTTTTCCATCACATCGCGTTCCATTCTTATTTTATTTAATTTTATGCACTCGTTTTACACTAAAGAGAAAATCTCTCCGAAAATACCTCTTACCATAATGACTTATATTGTGTTTGTTGTTATAATATGTACAATTTTCTTTTGATATAATCAGTTAAATAATTTGAGTTTTATTGTTTGAATTTGTTACTTTCTTTATTCAGTTTAAAGCTATTTATATGCTTTTTGTTGTAATGAAACGTTCCAATTTTCTTCAGTCAAAGACATTAGTTGCCACAGAGTAAAAATGCATTTTAGTAGGTGTCAACAAGAAGGTTTTATCAATACAAATAAATAAAATTTAATTGTCTGTTTTTATTTTAATGCCAAAATATTTATAGTTATTTGAACGATACTTATTTATAAAATCCAGTTTTAATTTATTTAGCTACCACGCAGACAAATCCGCGAGCGAAAGTCAGTTCGTTAATTTTATTATTTTATTCTCGCGATCTACTGAATATTGAACTGAAATTTGAGATTACGCTAAACGTCACGGGAGTGGAGCTGTAAGGTTTAATGCGGGTCAAAACGTGGGCGTAGCTATTACTAATATAATGAATTCCACGCAAACGAGGTGGCGGGAAAAGTAGTTAGGATGTTCAAGTTAAATATTGAAAGCCCAAAAACTTAATTTTTATGATTTTGTGTTTATACTCTTTATAGCTGGCGAAACCTCACGGTAAGCGGCCGCAAATTTCACCTCTGTTTTAATACTAAAAATATTTTTCTTTTTTTTTTAAGTGGCAGTCAGCAATTTTATATTTTTCTGCAAAAATATATTTTTAAAAATGTAGAAGTCATATTTCACTCTTTACATCAATTTCAAATGTCGTTTAAAAAGTATTATTTTATTGTTAAATAGCTTCTGCCCGTGGCTTCGTCCCCGTTAATTTCGATATTTCTGAGTTATTATATCTTTCAAAATTGAAAAACCTGCCTAATTTACCCCCTTTGGGAGTTACATTTCGAAAAAATCTATCCCAAATTCATCTACAAAATTTATTTTATTTACTTGTAAGGAGCATAATTATTAACATAATTATACAGGCAGACAAAATCCAAAAAATATGTTTCGGCTTCTACTGCTGTTCTAGTCTCCTCTTATTGATTTTTCTTAAATGTGTTCGACAGGCATTTATAATTTTAAATTTTATTATATCTATGGATTAGCTTTTATTAATAAAACCATTAAACTTTTTATTACGACAAGTGATTTCAACCACAGATAAAACATCATTAACTAATAGAGTGCGCGCCACAACTCAGTAAAAAACTGTAAAACAAAATAATTTTTACTTCCATTAAAACTATAACACAACAATAAAAGTGGATAAATTTGTATATTCCTCGTCCTATTAAATAAGAAATAATTTAATATCAGTTGATAATTTACAAATTGGTCATTTCCATTCAGTTTTGCCTATTGTCGTAAGCCATTATTAATAACACGCACTCTGATTTTTTGCTATTTCGAAATGAGTTTTTAAGCGTAAGTATTAATATCAGGCAAGTAACCAGGAGAGTAATCCGTGGTTTCGTTATGTCAAAAATGCATGTTTTGAGTGAAAGAATTACTAATTGACAGAAACTATTTGTTAAGAAACCAAAATCTCAAATAGCGAATAAGCCCACGGATTACCACAACGATGGATAAGAAACGTAAGTTCAAAAAAATCAAAAATCATTTATTGTCTCAAAAATTAGTACACTTGTGTTTGATCCCTGGGCTCCACACTAGGATAACCTGTGTCGTGGAGTCCAGTCTCTTTCGGCCCAGCAGACAATATTTTTACAAAGTAATAAATTTAATTTTATTATACCTCACATATAACAAAATAATTATGAATAATTGAAATAGTACGGTACAAAACAAAGAGAGATTTGTGTGGGTGTGTGTGTGTGTGTGTGTGTGTGTGTGTGTGTGTGTGTGTGTGTGTGTGTGTGCATGCCTGTGCGAATCTGTATTATGACGTTTAAATTGTTTTTTTAGTTGTTTCCAATTTCGATCCTACACGAAATATATAAAATAGTTTTAGCTTTAATCTTTTGATGTTGAATTTGTATTAAGAAGTAGATATAGGCAGACTATTTCTAAATAACACATGAGCTGCGTAGACGCGCTACAAACAGTCTTTCCTACTAGCTAAAGAATACAGCCAACTCGTAGCGCGGATACACAGCTACGGTGCTTGCTACGTGCCACCGGCATCTACTACGGCAGCGTGCTACAAACTCGTGTCACCAAGTAATGTACCTCGGAGGCTAATCTTAATACAACCGTGCTCGCAAATGTACACCACAACCGTGCTCGGAAAGGTACACCTCTACAAGCTTGTCGGGTATGTGGGCGTGTCCACTAGCGGCTCTGTCACGTACGGAGAGATACTTGTTTACGCGGCTTGTCCTTTACAAGCTATGGCTCGCAGCCTGCGCCGCTATCGTTTTGTTTTTAAAGCATAGTATAGTTGTGTTCTTGGCTACTAGTGATATTATTCTAGTTTATTGTAATTTTGGTATGTAAAATAAAACCATATATTTTTTTTTAAGTATCCCTAAGATTGCATAATTTCGTAATTGTAATTTATTCTTCTGAGTCAATCTTACCAAAATAGGAAATCTGCTCTGATGGCTGCCTCTATAGTCTAGTGGTTAGCGTATGCACCTCTCACTGCGAGATTCGATGCCCGGGTCGGGCAGTGTTATTTGTGAACTTTCCTTGAGGAAATTCTCAATAGCAGCACGGAGTTATATTGTGTCCAGTGGATGGCGATAGGCTCACCCTTCTGGGTAATATTGGCGTGATGTTATGTTATGATTTTAGGTAAACATTTTGCACGCTCTTAAGAAGCTTAGCTTCTGTACGGTATTTATTCATGTGCTCGTTCTGGCGAAATTTGGTCGATTTGCTGAACGACTTCTATTAAACATGTAATTAAGAAACTCTCATGGCACAAACGTGACGTGCTCTAGAGCATATTTTATAAAAATACAGACCTATGAATGAAAGTTTCGTTTAGTCAAAACACAGTTAATATAGTGTCAAAGTCAACCAACTAAACCATTATACAAAACAATTTTTTCCCAATTACATTGGAGTCAGCCTTTAGTCAAACGGATTTAGCTAAATATTAGTATTTTGTATTTGTATATTTTGTAAAAAGTTTAATTTAAGTTCTTATCCAGCCTCAGTTTATCCAATTTCTGAACCGTTATCAGAAGCTCGATTCAGGCGCTTTACCTGAAAGAACGGTTTCCATTTATTTCCTGTTTTCCCAAGACGTGTTTAGCAATTTTTTCACAAGAGCTTTTCTAAAGAAATCTCTTATTTTACTTTAATCTTTATCTTGAATCCGTGAGGTGTTGAAGCTTAAGGGATTAGCAAATGGAACCCGTGGTGTTGCTTTATATAAGCTTAATACTAGCTGTGTCTTTAAAATGAGAAAATATCACGCTTCTTATATTTATTCTGATAAGATTCTAGAACTTTTACGTTAAAATATGAAATATTTATAAAAATATTTTATGTTAGATAGTTGGTTCAAAATATTACCAGGTATAGATCAAAATGTAAAAAAAGCTTTTACTAAATTACATTGGACTCTTTTTATAGTCTAACAGATTCAGCTGAATATCAGTATTGTACATGGCGCGAATGTCATCAGACCTTTACAGCCGTACGCGGCAATAAGGTACTCTTTTGTTAGACTTAATTTGCTGCGTTTTCAGTAGAACAACTTACTATAAAACTCACTGTAAAAATCCTTGCTACTACAACGCTATATTCTTACAGTTACCGTTAACCCGACCGTGGCGGAGAATTTCCATAAATAATTGATATTTAATTAAATCCCGTTGGCAGCTTGAAGCTGTAATTCGATGAAGGCTCGACTCTTCGATTATTGGCTCTCGACACAAAGATGTCTGCCAGCTTAGCGTCTTTATACCTGAAGTGTTAAAAAATGAGATTTTGTATAGAGAAGATAAATCTTTCTTTTTACGTTTTGAAAGGAAATATTTTAAACCAGCTTCATTTTATGACATTAAAATCTAGACTTACATCTAGACTGTCGTGGCTGTAAATATTAAGGTCTTTCCCTGATTTTTCGATGCGGGAGTGGTGCAGTATAATATTCTTGACGAAATAAAGGCTGAAATTTCGTTTTTGTACTGAGCGCATTATTTTGTTAAAATCTTTTCTTAGTCCCGCGTTGGGTGTCACAGTCACAGTGTATATACAGTTCAATAGATTTTTGGATACTTTATCGATCTGTTTAGCCTAAAGGCCAATTGCACACAAAATATTTAAAAAAACCATCAATATAGAATAAAATTCAAACACTTTGTTCCAAAAAAAAACTTTTATCCGTTCTTTTGAATAATTCTCCAAATGGCGTTTAATGAGAATTTCCTTTCCACCATCGACATGATAACCTTACCCAAAACAATGTATCAACTGTATATCACCGCAACCAACTCCGTTTTACCCGGTTTATAAGTAGAAAAGCCGAGTATAACCGGATTATAAGTAGTAAAAGCTATCCGCTGACATCCCTTCTCGTAATCCCGCCGGGGCGGTCGATTCCTGAGATTGTGTATTCAATTTCCTTTCTGCACTGAAGCGCAGACATATATTTGTATCGGCGCGTTGATGTGGAAGACGTATGGGGTGTGTCTGCTAGAGTAGATTAAAACAATATAAAGTCTTTAATCATTTTGACATACATTTTTGTTTCTGTCGTCAATGTTGCTTATGGTAATAACAGTTGACTTACAGTTAAAATATTTACAGTGCCTAATTGATACTTTTAGGAAATCAGCATATACTTATTAATTATTAATTCTGATACATTGGAAATAGATTGAAACGTAGGTTATAATTATCAGTCATCTAATGTTTTTTAGAATAAATTGATTTATTTGTCAAATGTATTTTCTGAAACGGAAATTGAGATGAAAATTAAGTTTAATTTATGTGTAATAATAATAATAATAATAATAATAAAGCATTTTTATTTCCAGAACAAAAAATTATACAGTTCATTAACTTATTGATAATATTTCATTACTTAACATTAATACATTTTCTTATTAGGTGCATAAATAAAAACATGCTATATCATGCTAGGTATAACATGCATAAAATTAATTATTAAGTGTATATTATTTTTAATAACAAAAATATAACAACAATAACTAATAATTTCATAATTTCATAAAAATATCTTCTATATTTCATCGAGACCTTTTCATCAATCTAACAAGATAATAAAATACATTTTTAATTGCATGCTGAATCTAATCATAAAGTTCATAATCATTAAGTATATCGTTTTATATCATTTCCAATTAATAATATTAGTATTATATTCATTTATTTTAAAACAGTTGATTCTTTGTAAAAATATCATAATTATAGAAATGTATAAATAATATTGAATAATATTTTGTTTTAAATAATTATATTATTTAGTAGTAGTTTTCTGTCTCGTCTATTTCTTGGATCTGGACCCCTTGTTGGGTATATGCCTCCTCCAGTTTATTGCAGCTATCCCTATCTTTTGCTATTTTCCTTTCATTTGAGGCTAGAGATCTAACACTGTGTGTTCCAATTTTTAGATGTTTCTATGTTTTATTTTTATTTTACTGGAGGGTTGTGGTCATTTTTCCCCACGGTGACCAACCGGCTTGGAGAAAGTTCTTTTTGTTTTTTCTTTTTCATTTTTATTTTGGTATTTAACCGGTTACGTTTTATTTATTTGCTAGCTGCTTTGTTAATCTTTTGCTGAGGTCGTTTTTCCACGTGCCATATATTCAAAAGCGTTAGTTGTTTTTTGTTTCTTGGAGACATTATGTGAATCGGATTGGCTTTTATTGGAGCTGTGTTTTTGACCTGGAGAGCATGAATTTTTCCTTTTTTCTCGATTCGAATCAGACTGTTCCTTAACATCCAACCAACCAAATTTATATAGGCTATGTTACCTTTTTTCCTTTCTTCTTCTACTAACGGTTGTAAAGCTTTCCTTTTCTCTAGAATCTCCTTAGTATAGTCCTGCTTTATATATATCCCTTGCGGCAGTTTTTGCTTAATTTTCAATACTTCTGTCTTTCTCCAATTTGTGATCAAGGAAACTAAAATAGGCCTGACTGTATTCTTCTTGGTTCCAATTCTATGGGCTTTATCTATTTCTTGAGCTTGGATGTTGAATCCTAATAATGAATTGATTTTTTCTTGCATAAACTTTACTAGACATTGTCCCTCTTCTTTATCTTCTGTGATGCCGAAAAATAGCAAATTATTCTTCTTCCTATCTCTCTCTAAAATCTTAACTTTTTCCTTTAGGTCTGTAACCTCGCATTTTAATTGTTTATTTTCGCCGATTATTATATTAAATTTTTCATCCATTTGTAGTATTACATTCTTTGTTACCGATTCTGTTATTGTGACTGTTTGTTTATCCATTTGTTCTTGAATTTTCGCAAATAATATTTCTGACTGCGAGTCCATTTTGAATATATAGTTATATTATTTTTTTTTTTTTTTTTTTTTTTTTTTTTGTCCAGAAATTCGGGGTACTTAAAAAGTGGTAGTATGCAACACGAAAATCCTAAAGTGGCAACACTTTGTATCGTATGTCAACAGCAAGTTGTTTTTAGAATGTTGGCTAACCTGCACCTTGTGCAAACTTCACTCCTTTCAACTGTTTACAATTTGGTTCTAACATTCATATTTCATTCAGTAATCATTCTTCATTCGGTCAGTATGGCCGTTTTAGGTTATGAAAACTGTGAATATAATTGCTGCTTTGCTTACTTTTATCGGATTGTTTTGGCTTATTGTTGTCCGCCGCCACTTGCCAGATCTTGGATGCTTGTGCCTGTTTCACTAGGATTTTCGGCAATTACAAAGGTGAAAAATATATTTTCTGTGGAGCTGACTATAATGCGACTGTTTACTTTGACAACCGGAACCGCAAAAAAAAATTATGTGTAAAGTACTTTTTAATTCGATCTTAACACTACATGCTCTCCTACATCCAAACCACAAGCAATGTTGCTCTAGATTTGTTTTAAAAACGCCCATTCCGTTGTAAATCCCTAACGTATCGACCAACGACTGATATAATTACATTTTGCGGCACCGCTTGCGTTCAGTTCCTGGTACTCGTATGTACCGAGTTTTTAATATAGCTACTTCTTATTATAGGAAAGTAAGAAGGTGTTGCCAGCGTTATTAATAGAAAAAGTTGCATATAGGCACCAGATAAATGGCATCCTTCAGAAAAGACAAATACGTAGTTAACGAAACCAGCGAGCATGTATGACAAGATGTACGTGTGTTGAGGAAGCGAAAGAAGTGTGTCAGGAGCGAAGCACATGGGGTTCGATCGTCTCTGCCTACCCCCGTGGGAAAATGGTGTGATTTTATGTTTTTATGAATGCTAGGCAACACCGGCTTGCTCTTAAAGTGCCTTATTTTTTTGAGTTTCGAAAGTGGTGCTTGATAAATATGGTACAAATTCGACGAACTGTTTTTGTATAAACATTATCCATCATGCGTGAACTGATCTTCAAGCCCAGACTATAAACCATCTGCCTCCGCAGAGTATTAGATTCCTTTGATCACATAGCCAGACAATGCGGGCCACAACCTTGAACAGCTCATCATTACTACAAAGGTTTATAGGAACAGACCTAGAGGCCGTTTCCCGAGAAGATGGACAGACCAGCTCCATTCCACCCAGAACATCTGACTGCATGTTGCACTACATAATGCCAAGAACAGAGACAGATAACGGGACAACACGGCGACTTCTGGACCCTCAGCAATGAGTAGCACGAAGAGGAGAGAAGGAAACATTAGGTTCTTTATTCAATAATATATACTCGTAGATGGATTACAGACGACTAAGTGCGTATATATAAACAACTATGATTAAATCATACAGTGCCTTTAGTGCTCATAAATTATAATAATAATAAATAAAAAAAACCACAAAACAGTTTATTCATTGTTTTAAACAATGAATATCTGCTGTTTTGTGGTTTTTCACTATTCAATGGTTTTGTTTAATAATACCTAACATGTAATCACGCCTATATTACTCATATCGCTACGATGTATCTTATGTGTTGGGCACAATTCCAGCTCCATGCTGCCATTGACTATTGCCTGACGGCAAAACCCTTTTTGAGAATTACACTTTTGCCCGAACCCGAAATTCAAACCTGAGACTTTGCGGTGACGTTATGTATAGGCAGTCAATAATTTCGTTCAATAGCTTCAGCATGGCATGACTTCAACCTGGTTCAGCGTTGTGCCTTAATTATTTACTTGACAAGTGAAGGTCGCGTATCATATCGTTCGCTTGTCAAATAATAATGAAGTTCGTTGTTCCATCTAATACTAAAACAAAGACAATAGTTGTTCATTAAACTTCTAAGTATTATCTTTTAATTAATAATGAAAGTTTCAGAAGTTTTAGGAAATTCTGGTTGTTGTGAGTACGCAGTTTCTGTTTAGTTGTTAGACATTGTTTTAAAAATTTTAAGATATTTTGAACTTAAAACTTATGTTGTAGTCTACACCACACGTTTGTTTGATTTGTTTAGGTATATCAGCTAGACTATGATATTTTCTTCAAGATTATAAAAAGTTAATTATTTTTTTAAGCGGAAAAAAATTGTGATAAATCATAGCACTATTCAAAGTAAATGTTACTTTGATAATACTACCGAGTAAACTATTTTTATAAAAAAAACAGTCAGATCGCGTGATACTTCAACGCTTATGAATAATCTTGCAATAAGAACGCCTACAACAGACGGGGTTGCGTCTCTGCTGTGACGAACGAACTCAAAAAAGAAGGGTCGAAACTCAAGTCAGGTTCTTCTGTATATTTAAGATATTTAAAAAAAATAATAATACGAGGAGTCTTTATAACAGCATACTACAAGTATAACTAGCAACAGAAGCCAAAACATATTTTCTTAGATTTATTGTCTGTCTGTTTGTCTGTATGTTCGGACGTGCATCACGCAAAAACAACTGCATGGAATTGGATGCGGTGTTCATAGTTGTGTAGTTAGAGGTCTAACTTAAAAATTGGTATATGTTTAAACTTTATATTGTATCCCGAAGGGGGTAAACTAAGGGGTTTAAGTTTATATGGTAGGTTCGTCAATTTAGAAGGAAGATGCATAAAATTCTGCACATGGGTTCCTTTATGACGTTAATTAACAATAAGATAGTTCTTATCGAAATTTATGTCCCCAAGGTGGTAAATTTGGGTTAAAAGTATATGAGAGAAGTGCTTCAATTTTGTAAGAAATAGCATGGAAATATCGAATACCATGGGGATGTAGTCGCGGGCAAAAGATAGAACGAAATAAAATAAACAGTAGGTGTGCATCACAATCGTAGTCCACGTGACCAATTTTTGTTATTTCAAGGAAAGGGGCCAAGTCAGAATATTTATCTTCAATCTCTGCCTGTACTCGTCGATATATATGCGTGATTTTACATAATGAACGACTCGAAAAAGTATGAATGTAAATTTATTTTTAAACAACTTAAAAAAAGATCTGCTAACCCAACCACAAAACAATAGTATTCGCATTTCCAAACTGCACAATTTAAACATTCACATTGTATTTGCGTTGTTTCTGACGTTTGCGTACTCTTCAACTAAACCGCTAAGACGAGTGCCGACCGGAAAATCCGACATATCCCGACATATTGCGGGGAATATTTTTTTACCTTTTTAGGGTTCCGTAGTACCTACAAGGAACCCTTATAGTTTCGCCATGTCCGTCTGTCCGAGGCATAGCGACGAAACCATTGGTGCTAGAAAACTGAAATTTTGCATAAACATGTATGTTAACTATACAAAGAAAGTCGTAGAATAAAATTTGGAAAAATATTTTTTTTCGGGTAGCTCCCCTACATGTAAAGTAGGGATGTTTTTTTTTTTTGTCGCCTCTCCCATAGTGTGGGGTATTGTTAGATAGGACTTTTAAAAACGTTTAGGGGTTGCTAAGACAGTTTTTTGATTTAGAGATCCGTTTGCGAGATAATTAACTTTAAAGAGCAAATTTTTGTTCAAGTAGAGCGTCCCCCCCCCCCCTCTAAAAGCTAAACTACTGGATCCCAAAATCTGAAAAAAATTGTGTCGGTAGTACATGTAATGAACTTTAAAGGAAAACTATAGCGGATAAGTTCACTTCATTAGTTCAAGAGGAATAGGGGTCCGAAATGTCAGATGCAGTTACTCAGAATATTTCGTTCAAAATTCTTGAAACATAAATAAACATACATAATACTTATATAAAATCACGCCTTTATCCCACGGGGGTAGGCAGAGACGATGGAACGCCATGTGCTTCGCTCCTTACATACTTCTTTTGCTAAAATCTGAAAAAAATCACGGTGGTAGTATATGTAATAAACTTTTCATGAAAACTATAGCGGTTACTTTAACTTAATTAGTTCTAGAGTAATTGGGGTCCAAAGTGTAAAATGAGTAATGACTTCTATGAAGATGTTACTTTTTTAATACAGATAGTAAATCCCTTTTAAGTCGAAATATTTATGTTGTAACGACTAGCTACGGAACCCTACTGCGCGTGGCCCGACACGCACTTGGCCGGTTTTATATGTGCCTTACGTTTGTTTTAAATAAAATAGAATATTCCATAAGCTTTTTGACACTTCGAGTTTTGTAGGAAGTATATCCGCCGTTTACATAATACGTTAAAATAGGTTTTAAAATTAAAACGCTTTAAAATTCACTTTGATTATAACTCAGAAACTTTAATGAATAAATTACAGTAATAAATTGAGTAAGATATTAGAATTGTTTTTACACAAGGAAGAAAATTTAAATAAAATACTACTAAAACGAAACTGAGTAAAAACCAAGTAAGCAAGGTTTAATTTAAAATACCGATTTTGTTATATATTTTATTGTCTTCGAGAAGTTATCTTATGTATGCACGAAGTGCCTTTATTCAGGTCTATCTAAGTAGACTCATTTAAGCTAAGTTCATAGCATTGATATTTATTTTCATTTTATTTCTTTGAAACATAAAAGTAATGGCTTCTCAAAAATTTATTAAACTTACTCCAACATAAACTCTTTAAAGTCTTTCTTTGCTAATAACCTTTCTGTAAAATTATATAAATATATTTTATGGTAAAAATTGTACTATTTCTATACCAGCTAAGGTAGTATATGTGAACCATTTGTATAAATTGTAAAACCTGTAGTACCATATACTCATAAATGATATTCTATTCTGTTTATATTCCCTAGTCTACGATGAACAACATATTAATCTGTCATTATACTACATTTATTGCGTCATAAATACAGACGTCATAGCAGATTATACGTCATAGAAATGCGACAAGTCACGAGCACCGTCACAAAACCACAGAATGGAATTGGAATGTCGTTGCAGCGACGCGGACGTGCACTTGAGGACAGAAAAAAGTATAAAGCTTTGGAACTGACATGCAATTTAGAGTTTTAACATGTTTTGTTTATGTTTTGGAGATAAGGATGAGTATGTGGTGCTTACTTTTAATAAAATTTTGTACATAAACCACCTTATCTATTTGCTCTACTCGTTCCGCGAGATCCTCGTCTAAATTAAAAAAATATAGTTTTTGTAGCTTATTTATGCTTGTGCAAATATTGCTTAATTAAAATAAGGCAATAAAACACAACAAGGCCAATTCCAATATTTAATTATATTTGAATTGGATAACATCCGGATTACAATTTCGTTTCAATACAAAAATTAACACCGGTGAAATCCAATCAATAAAACAAATGAACGGAAATAAAACTTAATTTTATGGTTGTATGTGGCTAGCAGTGTAACTGGGGAGTTGGGCAATCGGGACATTCCGGGCATTCGGGACATTTGGAGCGTTTTGGGTTTTTCGATTCGCGATCGGCGCTTGCACGGTGACTGCACATCAACATCGCTAACAACGCATTTTACAATAAAATGGAATTGAACCTTTGTCGATTTGTACGGATTCCCGAACCGGCATTTTAATTCGTTAGTTAAAAATATCACAATAGTGAAGGCCTTTTTTGTACAAAATGCACGAAACGAAAATGAATAGCTAGACCGAAATGGCCGCTCTTGTTTTGTTACCGCCGCTGTACTAGCTATAAATTTTGTTCTGTTATTAGAGATGTGATGGCAGCGGTTTATTTTACACTGGAATATCTTGAGAAAAATATTAATTAAACATGTCAAAATTCTAAAGGTTTTTAGATTAAAATAAGCGTTGGAAGGTTTTTTTCTATTTCTTTATGGATGATTTTTATGTATCATCCTTTAAAAAAGAATATGAAATTTTAATTAGGTTTGAAATGAAATACACTTAACTTGGGTCTTTGCTTTGCCACAATAATGCACATTGCTTTGCGACGCGAAAACTCTGCGTTTTAAAAATAACTATTTAAGCATGCCAGTCCGCATAGCATGGCTTACTTCGAGATTTGATTATGACGTAGTTGTCATAACTTTGTCATAGTCGAATCGAAACGTCAAGAGAAGCATCCCAAGCTATGGGGCAGTCTATCTTTCTTCTCTACCTATTCTTTTTATTTACCTGTCACACACACTTAGTAATAGTAGGCACCTATTACAAAAAGGGATGCGTCGCAAATAATAGTCTTGTGTGTCGACTGGGCGTTTATTTAAGCGGTAGTTCCATCAATCTCCATCTTTGAGCGTTCGATTGACAGCGAGAGCGCGCAATGAATACAAATGAACTTACCCTTAAATTTGTGGCGTAAGATGTAAGATTTGGAGATAAGAAAGGTTGGGGTAAAGAAGGATATTAAGAAGGTTGCACTGTCAGATTCCGACCTATTCGTGACCTACTTGGTTAGTTTTGCGTCATTGATTTGGTGATATCTTTGTTACGGGTGCTGTAACTGTTGGTATGTATTGATCGAAGAGAAAACTTAAGTTAAGGTTGTAATTTATAATTTAGTGGTTCCAGGAGTTATTTGGAGTTTATTGGTTATACGAGTACCGACTAACTCTGGGATCTTTGATTACTGTGTTTTTTTTTAAATTTAGTTTTATTTAATTACTACTTAGACTACATTTCTCATCCACATGATTTTGTTTAAATAATAATCAATTCTTCTTATCACGTATTTTATGTTTATGAACACAAATCATAATAATATGTAAAAGTCAACTATTTTAACATTATAATTAGCAAAGTTTAACGTTTGCAAGATATTTCTAGTCTGCTAGATTTACCTACATAAATTACACCTGAGACTGTCTAGCTTAAACCAAAGCAGTCAGGCAACCCTTGGGAGAATGGTTTCTTTGAACATTTACGAAACTCCGAGTACAGAAATTTATTTTAACATCGGAGTACCTATACTTAGTACCGGCTCTTATTGCGTAACAAAATTAGGTTTTGAGGCAATCCATATTACTTGAGAAACTTTACTCTAGAGTAATTTTGTTCTTCCCACGTATTACTTATCTCCTTAAAAGGTAAGACAGAGGTAAAATTATATTTTATCATGATATTATTTTTTATATGACATATAATTATGTTGTATACATGTACGCATAACACAAGTCTAACTGATGGTAGGTGGTAACTAAGGAACATGAACATTGATAATTATTTTACAAAAAACCATACATTCAATATAAATTGCCCCATTTTAGAACAACGATTATCATGTACAGAAGGAAAAGCAATTAGGTATGCAGGTTTAAAAAGTTTTATATCAAAGTCGAGTGCACGATTGGCATAGTGGTTAAAGCGTCGCCGCTTTTAACTGCGGGTCCGTTTTGTGGGTCCGTGTGGGGACACACGACCTTTGAAATCTTTGTATGTTCGGCAAAGTGTGCTTTGTGTGGGTGAAATGTATGTTAGTAAGCCCATCTGCGACCCAGGCGTTACTCGTCGTGCGGGTGATGTTAAAAACGCGTATCTAAATAGTAGATATATATTACACTTCTTAAATATGTAACTCACGCTTGCATAGCTGGTGTTGTCACTTTGGCGAAAAATTGTTTGCCGTGGGTGCCAAACTTTCAGGGTCTGGTCTCATCTCATCACTAAACTGAAACACAGTACAACACTGTAAAGTGCCTAGTTTTATTTAATATGTGTAGTGTTAATGCCCAGGTGAGTTAAAATGTGGACATCGTAAGTCACACATTCATTTAATTTTTTTTTATGATATTTTAACCAGTGTAAATTTATGTCGTTAACTACCTACTTTAATCATGTTTATATGTTAATAAAGGTGATCTAGCCTAAATAACACTTGAAATTATGTTTAAATGCAAATAGAATAAGATCTTTTTGTACTTCATTGTATTTTTATGATAAATAAAGACTTTTAAAAACTAAACTAACTAACTAAACTGAAACACAGTAGTGCAAGTATTACTTTTGAGACGGACTTTACACAAAACTTAACTGCAATTATTTACATTTATATGATACATGGATACCTACATACATACATTATTTAAAAAGATGGTACATTATGTTTCTCGCCAGTTTTCTCTATGCAGTACCCATTGGTGCTGGTACTTTAAACAGTTTTTTTCAAAAGTATGATACCCAAATTGCACCAACATAAAAAAACAGTCATTAGAGTTAATAAAGGTAACGTCTTTAACTTGCACCGTACCTTCCACGTCGGCAGTTCAGCTCACAGAAATCAGTCGTGAATGGAAATTACACAGAATTTTCATTAGAATAGCCCTTAACAGATAACATGCCATTTGTTTTGTTGAACTAAGAATCGTATATTGTTAGGACTGTTGTACTTCTCTACGTCTGCTTAGTACTAATAATTAATTGTTTGTGTTGGAACTTGTAGGAGAAATTGGGCAAATATACTCTAACACCTTTTTTCTAACTAAGCTTATTCAGGCTTTAATAAATACTTTGTAATGTTTAATGGAGCCAAAGATAAAAATGTAAAATTAAAGTTATCTATATAAGCATTCCATAAGACATGATATTTTACAATTGGAGGTTGGGGCGGCCCTTGGTGTGGGACGCAACTTGCGTCGACACTTTGGCACCGTCGCATCTTCCAGGGACTCGGGATAGGGCTGGTGCGGCGGCAGAATCAGCCGAAAACCTCAAGAGGCGCAAATATAGCCTTTTAGATAGTGGCTATATGTTTGTGCCTTTTGGGGTAGAGACGCTCGGGCCGTGGGTCCAGGGGCTCACGCTCTTTATAAAGACGTCGCTAAACGTTTAGTTGAGTCAACCCGTTCCCGAAGTGCTGGCATTTTTTTCGGTCAACGAATAAGCATTGCCATACAGCGTGGCAATGCTGCCAGCATTTCGGGAACGATGCCCACTGGTAGCGGTTTGCTTGATTAGTGTATATAGTTTTAGTTATTTTTATTATAGGTTTAATTATTTTATTTTTGTGATTAACAGAAATGTATTTTGGTTTAAAATAAAGATTTGCAATAACTTAACTCAAACCCTGTATTCATTTTTAGTCATCTGTCACTCTCCAGAAAAAAGATAAATAGCCCAAACCTTTTATTTCTAAAAAGCCATACGTCAAAAGAATTCCACGTGGCCTCGCGTTGTCTAAAGGCCTCGACAATTTGTGTCAACAAATCGATTGCAGGTCAACGAAGACACAAACAAACAAACAAAAAGCACAAGTGCACGTGCACTGTCGTCATGCATATTTCATGCACGTGATCGGTGTTTCACCGTGCTATTGATTTTGTACGGACACACAGTCCGGAAGTCCGGTCCGGCCGGCCTTTTCAGGTCACCGGATTGTACCGTGTCTGTTTTACATATTTACCTTTCTTTTGATCGTTTGTACTTATGGGTGATGTTTTCCGGTTGTGAGGAATGTGTTTACATACAGAGGTATTTGTATTAAAAACCGTTTGTTATGAAATCAAATATTTTTTGAATCATAATAATTATGAAATTATATTCAAGTCTAAAAATTTTGTTCGGCACATTTTTGTAAAAAAATATGTTCATACAATACATTAAAAAATGATTTGTTAAATGGCAGATAAAATCCTAACCTTCCATTCAACAAAAACCTTTTTTTTCTTAATTCCATGTGTTTTTGTGTAAGGATAATATTTTACCTTTATTTACTTTTGACTGGAACCGGATAGAAACACATGTCTTAAGCTAAAATCATTGTTTTCACAACATACGTGTTTGACGGCAGATAGGACGCAACAAACGTTATTGACAATCAGTAAATCCGTTCAAATCAATCAAATGACTCTCAGTCACGTTCCAACGTCCGTGGGACTCAAACGGCGATGCATATTGCATTTACATTCAAGGTTTGAATTGATTTTAGATTTGGATTGCTATTTTCGGCTTAGGAATGACGGCGTTGGGTCTTACTAACGGATTTGAACCTGCGACCTTACTGCACACCGGGCAGCCGCTTTAGCCATCCAGCTACGGTCGCTTCTTACCAGAACCCTAAATTTCTCAACTGTATGATACGTCATTTCGTGACGTCACGTTCATCCATTTGTTCCTCACTTAAGTAGGATACAAACCAACATGGCGAAGTTACATTCAGCACAAATGTTGTAAAGAATGAACGCGTACGTCTACGTAACTAATTGATTATTTTTATAGCATTTAGCTATGCTTAGCAAATTATACTAAGAAACAGTTGAAAAAGATATGTCGTATCACACAGTTGAGAAATTTAGGGTTCTGGTAAGAGGCGACCGTAGCTGGATGGCTAAAGCGGCTGTCCAGTGTGCAGTAAGGTCGCAGGTTCAAATCCTGCCGGTCCCATATCTTATTCAACTGTTTCTTAGTATAATTTGCTAAGCATAGCTAAATGCTATAAAAATAATCAATTAGTTGTTATATTAGTATTGTAAGAGAATAGAACCTTTAAGTATGTGGCAGAGGTGTATATCACTCATATTTTACCTGATAGGTTAATATCCCATGTGTGTGTAGAACAAACACTTCTTTCTGGCTATTAAATGTGATAGAACTTTGAAATTTGTTGTCACCTACGCAACTACGTGATTTTTATTGTGGAGTTGTTGTTCTGCTTCTCAACAAAAACATAGACAGAGGGATTTTAATATTACACCCACCTGTTATATTCAGGTCTCATATGATAGGTCATTGCTATTTTCGATACACTTAAATTAAAAAAAACTTTCTTTTGTATCGATTAGTTATTCAAGATTCTAATTATCCGTAATATATATTTATTGTACGTAATATCTAAGACATACGGCCTAACATAGTTTTCAACACACATGAGTCATATCATCCAAAAACCAACCATGACTATCATGAAATGATATAAACAAAAATGTTGCTTGAAAAATAATAAAGTACAACCATTCACATACAAAAGAGAAACAATTGGTAAATAAATCCAGAGCTGCTTATGTTTTGTATTGAATGTAAGACGCAGTATCGCAGAGTGGAATAAAACAACGAATAGATATGTGCCTGCTTTTGCGGTTCCTGGGTGTGCCTTGGCTTTGGACGGGCGACCGCTGAATGTTCGGACTTAAAAAAGGATGTATTACTGTTTTATTTTTGTATTTCATCCTATGAAATTCATCATTTTGTAAGTACTTTTAATTAAATCAGATCGGTGCCATAAATCTAAGGAATAATTTAATACACAAATTTTAATTACGCAAACTCTGAAATTCTAGCAGTTGGCTATTATTAGTAAGCCTCGACTGTAAGTGTAAATAGCTAACTCATGTAATAAGTTAAATTATTCTTTTCGTGTTCGATGTGTTGAGAGTAGTGTCATTTTGAAGTGCAACAGATGGTGTTCTATCTGATTTCATCATTGTTTTATTTTTTCCTTTCTTAGTTTGTTTAGATAAATACATTCCTAGTTCTTTTTTGACATCACAATTTGAAATCCTTTAAAAACAATACAACTCTTCATTGATAAGATAACGCCTCAGTTACAGGTCATTTATTATTTTAAGTTGTCACATTACAGTCACTATTCATAAATCGGTAGTTCAATTACAAATTGCAACTGTCATTACATTCTTGAAAATATTTGAATTATTAGATTAAAATTACACAAATGAAGTACTTGTGCTTTTTTATTGTTTTCCAAGCAGCCAAGTTATCTAACGATATAACTATTTATTTTTATCTCATTTCCAAATAAGTACCTAAGTCCCGATTTTGTCCAGTCGAATGATTACTATTTGGCTTGTGTCCAAACTCGTTGAGTACGGCGTGTCCCTATATTGAATTTATACGATTATTAACCTATGGGGTCTGCGATGGTGCTCGATAGTGCTTATGTCAATAGATATGGGAATATCGTGGGGATATCACTTGTGATAGCTAGCCTCTATTAGACAGAATAGCTTGCGGAACTTTGTTTGTGTTTGGTTTGGCTGTTTTGTGGGTTTTGTGAAAGAAACTTAAGATAATTCGATATATTATGATACCGATTAGGGAACAGTTAATTGTCTTAAAATTTACGTTGAAAATTGTTTAGAAAGATGGTATCAATTGTTTCGTTTTACTTTTCAACTATAATAATGTTGAACGTGTTCCTAAAATTATCTAAACGAAACATCGTATACTATAATAAATATTTTCGACTATGCGTTGATTGGTTTTAATTTTGCTCACATGGGACCAGAAACATAACAGGTGAAATGTGGGTGCTATACACCTCTGCATATTGCACATTCTTCTTTACATAATTAGGGTTTAGGGTACCTTAAGCCTGCAAATCCCTGAAAAAGTTAAAGTTTGTTAGCGCCAATACTATACTACCAAATCAGAATAATATCTAAAATTCATAACTTTCTCTTTATGGTTCATTCAAAGCAGCCAGCAGTTAATTACAAGGTAAGTATTCATACCCCAATCACGGACCGAACACCCTGATTTCACCATAGCAGCCAATTATGGACTTTGATTGATTTGACTTTGATACGCTTGGGTGTATCGCATGAAAGTCGTGAAAAGACATGATTTTTTTTTTTGTTGAAGGAAAAAGAGATATTATTATTGCTGTTTAGGGATTTTTATAAAGAATAATATACTACTATAATATTTAATAATATTTAAAAAGTAGTTTAATAGAGTACTATTTAATAGAGAATGGAGTTTAGGTAAGAAATACGATTTAAGGTAAAATAAAAATCAATAGCTTTAATTGTTGCAATAATAAAATAAAGCAGCGATACCCATTGAATAAAATACTGGACTAAAATAACAGGGTCCTGAAAATATTAAATGGACTCAATAACGCTGTTAAACGGGACTCATGTAATAGCGGGTAAGCATATTACCATTCAAAAGACACAATGCCAACTTCTTGCTGCTATTGAGATTTCCCCGACGGCAAAAGCCCAAATTAACTCTTATGCTCGACCCAAGCATCAAACACGAGTCCTCACAAAGATGCGTTCTACTACTAAACCAACGAGGCAGTTAAAATAAAGAATCTCTTAATATTAATAATTTACTTTCTACTAATAATGAATCCAACCACTGCGGAGTTTCACAACAAAACAGCATTACACGTTACATTACGGCATGATCTTTTCAAAATGAGTACTCAAAACTTTCTCTGCTCCTATATTAATCTTTGCCCCAGGGCTGCCAAGCAAATATAACAAACGCAAAGGTGCTCGTTCCACGCACCTGGCCTGAGTAGTCTTTACAAATTATGATTGTTATGTTTGCCAACCCTACTCTGTACAAAAAACTTAGGAGGATTAAGCCGAGGGATATGTGGCTATAAATAGAATAGGCAGGACAAGATATGAAATTGTATTACGTAAAACATTGATACAAAAGCAAAAATAACACAATATCTTTATTACTTAAATATAGAAGAAGAAGAGAATAAGAATAGAGACCTTTTAAAATACCTGTATTAAATGCCAGCCTCATCATGCGTTGGGTATTTTATTTGAAATGTATGAAATATCGGAATCGATACAGGCATGTGTTGTAAACTGCCTTGTAGTACTAAACCATCTATGACAAAAAATATTATTATTATATATATATATATATATACGGGGTGGATGCGACATAGCGACATTTATTGAAACCACAGCTTCTATACATGGTAAGTATCAATTTCCACCGGATAAAAAATCACGTTCTCCGAACAATTTGAACATTGCGATCGTGCAATTTGTTCGGAAGACGTGGATTTATTTTTTCGCCAGAGAATTTTTTATCCGGTGGAAATGCATACTGGCCATGTATAGAAGCTGTGGTTTCAATAAATGTCGCTATGACGCATCCACCCTGTGTATATATATATATATATATTTATAATATAGAAATAGATTTACGAAAACTGTCACTGGTGGTAGAGCTCTTGTACTGGTGGTAGAGCTCTTGTGAATGAGCTCGAGGGCGGCAGCACCACCGTCTCACCGTAGTGCCGCCAAATAGTAGTGTTTCCATTACTGTGTTCCGGTTTGGTGGTGAGATCAGGCCCTGAAATTACTGGCACATGAGGCATAACACCGTAGTCCTCAGCTGCAGCGACGCATCTATAATCTGCTTTTGTGGATTGTTGATGTCCATGGGCTGTACTCCACTTACCATCACGTTCACGTACTACACGTTCGTTCGCTGTGGGCGTAGTATAAAAAAAAAAAAAAAAAAAAAACTCCTGAGTTAAAAATCCCAATAGTACAAGAAAATATTTGTGAATTGCCTGGTATATATACAAATTAACTTAGAAGGATATGTTGTAGAGGAAGCCTAAAAGAGCATACACTGACTTTTCGACTTCATTTGTATTAACGAATTGTTTAATCATATTGTACTACAAACAACGCTTTTGTCCGTACTGGGAATCGCACCCGAGCCACTGAGGTGAGAGGCTACACACGATAACCAATAGACTAACGAAGCAGTAAATAGAGACTAAAATATGATATATCTTCAAATTGTATTTATATCGAATCGCACACTATATATGCCTCGTATTCCTGCACAATATTCTTCGTTCCCCTTTTACCTGATATGAAATGGAAATCATACAATACATCACAGAACAAGGACTCTGTTCCATTATCAAAAATAAAACAGTGTGGCGTAAAACAAAGTTGCAACACCGGAAGCGGAAGTTAAAGGTGCCACGTCACGTCCGGTTCGTCGCAATCCGAGCCTTATGAAATTCAATGAGCATTTTGTCTCACTCGCTGGTACATATGTGAAGATGTTAGTAATCCAGTGTCTCTATTGACGGGTAGGGTAAGTCAAGAGATGTAGCGATGGCGGGTTTGGTCGCAGATGAACGAGATAGTCTTAAAAACTTAAAAGAATAATTTAATTAATGACTTGAAAACTGTCAAAGCTATTCTTTAAAATGTCTTGCTCAAATCAGCTACCATTAATAGCAGACTTTCAGTTTTTAACGCGACAGGGTCTATTTTGATGTTCTTCATAGATCCTTTTTTTATGTAGTGGCAAATTCAGTTGCAGTTTACCAGTTTGCAATTTATCAAAAGTAGTTCCAAATCTTATTTTATAACTTTCACACATATCTAAATATCTTATCGCCAATATATGATTGACTTCTTTAGTTAGCAGATGGCACAAAACATCGTCATCATCATCATAATTTCACTAGAGGACACCTAGTGAAATTTACCACCTTATTTCGCCACCTAACACTAGTGGATAGGCATCACCGAGTGTTCGCCACAGAGTGAGTGGTTTGTGCCGCATGAAGCCAGTGACTGCCCGCAATCTTCCTCAGATCGTCACCGCGCTTTCTAGTGTAGAATACAGTATGGGCAATATTTAAATTAACGTACCACTATATAGGTCTTTACTAACCGATTGAATGTTCCATCAAAGATCTATCATACTGTAAAAACAACCGAAAAAAAACAACAAATATAACATCGCTTCATCCATTCCCATGCGCCACCCCGGACTTCCCACGTCGTACTATAATCCTGTGCGCGCTTGACACGTACGTCTTTACCCAAGTTAAGTTGTACCACCTACTTTATTTACAGCACTCAGACACAGGGCTTAGTGCTTCGTTTGACATTGGCTCTCAGATAATATACTAGGGCTTACACCTAAAGATGTAATGAGTATTAAGAGACGAGAAATGTACTAAGATTTTCCTGGCAAAATTAAATTGAAGTTTCTGTCTCGTTGGTCTAGTGACGTATGCAATCTCTCACCGTGCGGTCTTGGGTTTGATTCCCGGGTTGGGCAAAAATATTATTTTAGAATTTTCAATCGCGCCATGAAATTGGAATCGTGTCCGATAGATGGAATTAGCTCACCCTTTATCACATGGGACCTAAATATAAAAGGTGAAATGTGGGTGATATGCACCACTGCCAGATATAATCTACTGTGTTCATAATGCCAGTACTAGATTTATATAATTGCAAATATAGTAAAGCAAGTATAATATTACTTAGTAACATACCCTTTTTAGGGTTCCGTAGTACCTACAAGGAACCCTTATAGTTTCGCCATGTCCGTCTGTCCGTCCATCTGTCCGAGGCATAGCGACGAAACCGTTGGTGCTAGAAAACTGAAATATGTATGTTAAACATGTATGTTAACTATACAAAGAAAGTCGTAGAATAAAATTTGGAAAAATATTTTTTTTTCGGGTAGCTCCCCTACATGTAAAGTAGGGATGTTTTTTTTTTGTCGCCTACCCCATAGTGTGGGGTATTGTTAGATAGGACTTTTAAAAACGTTTAGGGGTTGCTAAGACAGTTTTTTGATTTAGAGATCAGTTTGCGAGATAATTAACTTTAAAGAGCAAATTTTTGTTCGAGTAGAGCGTCCCCCCCCCCCCTCTAAAAGCTAAACTACTGGATCCCAAAATCTGAAAAAAATTGTGTCGGTAGTACATGTAATGAACTTTAAAGGAAAACTATAGCGGATAAGTTCACTTCATTAGTTCAAGAGGAATAGGGGTTCGAAATGTCAGATGCAGTTACTCAGAATATTTCGTTCAAAATTCTTGAAACATAAATAAACATACATAATACATATATAAAATCACGCCTTTATCCCACGGGGGTAGGCAGAGACGATGGAACGCCATGTGCTTCGCTCCTTACATACTTCTTTCGCTTCCTCAACATTCATACATCCTTTGAAAGTAATGACTTGTATGAAGATGTTACTTGTTTAATATAGATAGTAAATCCCTTTTAAGTCGAAATATGTTGTTACGAATAGCTACGGAACCCTACTGCGCGTGGCCCGACACGCACTTGGCCGGTTTTTTTTTTTCAATTATTTACCTTGTTTAACTTTATTTCAACAAAATATCGGTAAAATATTTCTGTAATACACATTGCACACAACAGAAAACATCACCCATAAGTACAAACGATCAAAAGAAAGGTAAATATGTAAAACAGACACGGTACAATCCGGTGACCTGAAAAGGCCGGCCGGACCGGACTTCCGGACTGTGCCGTACAAAATCAATAGCACGGTGAAACACCGATCACGTGCATGAAATATGCATGACGACAGTGCACGTGCACTTGTGCTTTTTGTTTGTTTGTGTGTGTCTTCGCTGACCTGCTTAGCAATCGATTTGTTGACACAAATTGTCCTGGCTTTTAGACTAGGCGAGACTACCATGGTGATCTACAAAAGTCTAAACATAATAAAAACCATGTTATTTTTGTGAAGTTAGTGCTATGTATTTTAGTAGGTTTTTTTTTATTTTGCTAAGTAGTGCCATAAAAAGTCATAAGTAATTTATTTTGTACTTTAGAATCGTCTGACAAAGACAATCATAACAATTTATAGTAGTGGACACAATTCAAGTTTTAGAATTAACAACATTATCTGCCAGTTTAGAGTACGTTTTCACCAGTACTCTGAACTAGCTAGAAGTATAAAGATCAGCAGCACTATGAAATACTGTTACTATTTTCACGAAACCTGTGCGTAAAGCCTCCACGGTGTGCGGATGTTCGAAACGTTGTACAATTCAGTGATGCGAGGTTGTGTATTGGGATTCTGTTATTGTTATACATACACCAATACCTAGGCTTTACGCAACAAAGTTATATTTATTAATTTATTCAGGCATCGTATTGTCATGTTAACTGTACTTTGTTCAACGACCATGATTATATTCAAGATCCAAAATTACCGAAAGTATAGATTTATTTCAACCAAAAGCCCAGAGCAACAATACAGACAAACTAAAAGACCATACAGAAAGATAAAAAGAAACAGATAAAGTATGTAAATAAAATGGCTAGAATAAAGCATTCTGCCTCTAGGCTGGTGCCAGAAAGGTCCTATTCAGTTTAGGCTGTATAGTGCAACACCACTGATTTTCAATACAAATGACGCAACCATACCAAATGACGCACGAATCCAACATCCTCACTAATACAATTTAAAATGCTAATTGACTCTGTCTGTCTATCACGCTTACTCAACAAATCATTTTATTTCGAGCGAAGCGGCGAGTAGAAGAAAAAGATAATCTTCTTTATCAACATGCATTTTCCTTCCCTCAACCAGGCTTTGAAAAATGAAACCAAACATTAGTGGTGACTAACTTTTTAACAAAACAACTATTTATAAACCAACACTTATAAGCCGTTTGGGGGACTCTGCCCGTGACATTATTTCAACCTGCCAAGAAAACTCATGCATACATCCACTGCCTTATTACTTCAACATTAAAGTTAAAATTTCAGTAGCAAGCTGTTGTGAATTAGTTGGTTTTTCAGGGTCACAGCTGCGAATCTGTAGGTCTACTAGTTTGTGGTCGGGCTGCCTAAATATCCTGCAGTACCATTGTAAAGTGCTTTGTGTAAGTTATGCGATATATAGTTCTGTTTGTTTTGCGTTAGAAGCTGCTCTGTATTTAGATAAGTTATACTTTAGTTTGTAATGCAAAATATATGTTCCTGAAATAGTCTAGTCAAATTAGCCAGTGTAGTTTTTTAATGAAATAAATGCCAACAAAGCGCATACCGAGACTTAAAAAACACTAAGTGTCCAGCTATGCAAAATCTACACAAAAAGTAATTAAGCGACAAACATCAAAATTTTGCTTTTATTGTTAGAAGCCCAAAAACAAAAATCGAACATGACAAAATAAAAAAACGGAATCCTAAAGGCCAGCCTCCAACCAGAATATCTTAGTTCCAGTGTGTTTGTGTTTGCTCATAGAAATGTATAAAAAAATGGAAAGACGTGCGTTCTGAAAAAACATATTATCAGAATGAGTGAGGAGAACGGATTAATTTTGATTGTTCGTTATTATATCATAAGCACTGTCAATGGTATGATTAATTTAAACATGAAAAATAGTGACTTGAATATAAAACAATAGCGTCAATCTAACTAATCCCATTAACACAAACTACAGCACTGTGGAGGTTGGTTATAAATCAAAGGAAATTGAGGCATTATTCTAGTGGAGTACGAGTACGAGTAGGCAAGTAGCGAGCCGAGTAGAGACGTGTCTCGAAGCGGGTGAAAGAAAGGATTAAGGTGCGCCGAATAAATCGACGAACACGTTCGGTACTGGTGACAACACTAGTGTTATAAAGAGAAAAATAAATCGTGTGGCAGACAAAGAAAACCATATTGATTTTAAACTTGTAAGAAATAAAAAGTGGTAATAATTGTCATTAGATGTTTGAAGATTCGTACGAAATTGCAGTTTTTACTCGTGCTAACTTCGTTCAATCTGTTTAGAATGTCATTGTTAAGGGTGCGTTCAAGTAGTGGGTGTAAGAAGAACCTTAACGTTACAAATCAGTGACTGTGATTTCTATGTAAAATTGTATATTGTTTGTCAAGTTGTATCTTAGGGACAAATTTACAGAATCCTCATAAGTCCTTGATAAACCGATTTGGAACATTTTTGACACATAAAATGACAAATTTGCATAGAGTTATCAGGCGGTAAACTTGCCAAAAAAATTTAACAGGAACTGGTGAATTTTAGTCTAGATCATGTTGTCACTCATTCTGCCTATTATCGTGTTGGATAGGATGCCACAACCAAACCACATTTATATTACATAAAACAATTTAACCGAACACTTTTGCACTCGCATGTCCCCCCGTTTGATTCGTCACACTCGGCCAGTTCGATTTATCGCAGAACTTGTGTAATAAATAGCGTCGCTCTCTTCGAACGGAGCCACGATTGCTGCTCCTCTATTGTGGAAAGAAGAATGGGATAGGAAGAATGCAGCAATGTATGTTACATATCTTTGTGTGTTTTTACCTTTGGAACGTAAAATCTGTATTTATATTGGTAAATTGAATGTCCAAGAGTATTAGTTAATGTTATGATTGTATTTGTTATACATAAAATAGGAAAGACTTCTTTGTGAATGAATATAGTGACACATTTCATTCAACAACCCTATTATATAACTAAAACCTAACATGTATTGTGTGTACATTTGGGTAACATAGGCGTGATGTAATGTGTTTGTGTTATATACTAATATGATAAAGAGAAAAGATTTTTGTTTGTATGTACAGTGGGCCAAGCAATTAGCTATGCAGGGCAAAAACTTCTACGCCATACTGAAAACTGACTGCAATAGATATGCATGTGTGAACTACATATTTAATAAGTGTAATATACCCACTATTTCGATATGTAACTCACTTATCCATAACTGGTGTAGTAAGTCTTTACTATGACATAGAAGTTTTTGCCCTGCATAGCTAACTCGTTGGCCCACTGTACCCAATAGGCTCCGAAACTGCTGAACCGATCTTGATGAATATGTGTAAGATGATGTATTTGTGTAGAAATAAATCAAGACCCCAGATAGCAACAATTTTTCCCACTACGTGAGTGGAGCCGCGGATGATGGATAAGTATGAAATAAAACCACAAAATATAACCCAAATGCTTATTAATTTTCTGTTTTACGTTGTCTTCCTTTGATATCCAAAAAATGCTGTCAAAACCACATCTGTCTTCCTTCAGTCTTCTTTTGTGTAGAAAAATGTAATTTGCCTTGTAGAGTGTCGTTAAATTAAACCTGCCAAATTGTGTGGTAAAAAATCTCAAGATAAAATCGTTTTAGTGAGCCGCGACGGAAATCGTTCTGCTGCAACCCATTCACCGTGGTGGAAAATACGGGAAGACGTTTGGGACGGTTACTTGACGATTCATTGTAAGCACAGTCGAGTTTATAAATATATTGGCAACTTTGAACCTTGTTTTGTCTACAAATAAGGTCTTAATCTGCCAAGATATTAATTTTCTCGACTGTATATAGTAGGGCAAGCAGATCGAACTCTATAAAAAAAAAACAGTGATTGTTTGTATAGTCTTACAAAAATCATAAATGTCTGTTTCCTATGTACCTATTTTGTTGTGCTTTCGCTCGCGGCTTCGTTCATCTAGTTATATGGTGAATAAAAAATCTAATGATTATGTAAAAGTCTAATGAACATTGATAAATATCATATTTATCAATGTTCTAAGCTCTGGTACGAACTACCTGCTGCAGTGTTTCCCCAGCGCTACGACATGTCCTTTTTCTAACGAGGTTTAAACAGAGCAACCTTTTCACGGCGGGCAGCGGCTTTACAATGCTCCTGGTGTTGTCGAAATCGAAGAGCAAAGGTTATTATTTGACATCAGATAAGCCAATAGCTCGTCAGCCACCACTGGTAAGAAAATAAAATCTATTTCGGTTCAAAATTCGTTCAGGTGTTCTACCATCAAACGTCTTCTCAAATATGAATGTACCGACTGCATCCTCACTAACATACCTTATTGTACAGTAACAGCCAGTTTGAACAGCCCCGTTCAAACTTCAGCCACGTACATTAGCGGGTTCACGAGCTGTCCGCGACATTTCCAATGATATTTCGATCGCCGATACGAAAACAGCCGTGATTGAATCGTGATTGAGGTTCAACAATCGGAGATGGCTCTTTACAATAATTCTGAATCGGAATTCCTATTATTATCCAATGGTTTGTGGCGTGAGGACGCTGAATACCTTTTGTTGTTGGTATTTTAGGTGATAGAATGAAAAGAAGGAATAAACAGGATTGAAAAATCGTTTCACATAGCGTTTTATATTATCTATCTAACTATGTAGAAAATGTTTTTTTTATACAAACATGGATGTTGGAAAAAATCCTTCATCGTACATCATAATAACCCTTTAACTTACATTTTAGTCTACCCAGAAAAAGGATTTAATAATATATTTTGTGTCAACGCCTGCATGAAAACTGCAAAGAACCATCATCATGTTGTGTTGTAATAAAAAATCTGCAGGCGTTTCCTTAGTGCTTACTGTTTTTATTCAATACAAAATGTCATTCAATCATACCTACCTCACGGACGTTGTAACATCTCGCATCCGAACTTCCTAATTGTAACTGTACATCGAAGATTAAAATAGTTTGTAAAGCTGATAAGTCGTTTTACTGGACTATCATAGTTCCCGCTAAAGGAACATTTTGCTTTTTTTAGATTTATGTCATTTATAATTCTCTCTTATGGCAGTAAATAAAGGCAACGTAAACAATTGTCACTAAATTGACTAAAAATAAATAAAAACGTCTACGAAAAATATTGGTCAACATGAAATAAAGAATTATCCGATCAAAGTTAAACCTATACCACTCATATTTCAAAGTTTTCATATCATATAAATAGGATGAACTGATCGCAATCTACCGGGTTCAGTAGCAAAAGTTAATATAAAATTTAGTAAAAGTTTTATTTCGGGTTACTCCGACTGCGGTGCTATCTCTATGTACTTATATGCAATTTGTGAAAAGTTGGATTCAAAGTAGAAAACTTGTTTGAACTTTTGCGTTTGCCATTTCCGCCAATATTGACAATAATGTTGTTGATGGGAAGTTATTTATACTAGAAGTTATATTCGATATGTAATATAGATATTTTACTATTTTTGTGTCGGCCCTGGTTACCATTTGAACATCTATGGTAGTCTAAGAACTGATTTTAGGGGGACAGGATTTAAACCTGTGATCTTCTGCACGCTGCTTCAACTAACCAGCTACGGTCGCATGTTTTCAATTATTTCTTAGTATAATTTGCTTAGTATAGCTAAATGCTATAAAAATAATCAATAAGAAGATCTATGACAGTCGTTACGGGTAGTCAGAGGCCAGAAAGTCTGACAACTACTCAAACAAAGAGTACCGATTTACCTCGTACTGGGTAGGTCTGATGGCAGTCGCTCCACGTAAAATACTGATATTTAGCTAAATTCGTTAGACTAGATGCTGAACCCAATGTAAGTCAAGTCAGAAAAAATATAATCAGGTTTCATATTATAAAACCTGTTATTCACTGAAATAACAGTAATCCTTACGGATGAAGATCTTAACCAGTACAGTTTTTGCAAACTTTGCCGACATAAACAAATCAATTAAACAACGTCATATTTCTGGGCGGCAAAAGGCATAACTACATTCATGCACTAACTAATTTAAGGTTATCTGACTGAAAACAAAGCTACTTTTATTAGTGATACTTAGATGATAAGTAATTAATAAACAAAAATTTTATTCTTCCAATTAATCCAACAAACATCTTCATTATTCTACCAAACAGGTTACCAAACAATACAAAAAAAGCCCGTTAAATTTCCCCAAAACTTGTTCCCTACTATGATAAAGCCTTATAAGTTGTTCCATTAATCTTGCACTAATAAAAGAAGCTTTTGTGAGGCTAATACAAGTGGAGTACTCATGGCTACCGATCAATCTATACATTTCCAGTATAAACTGGTTTCGTATTGCATGGGAAGCGTATATACAGAAAGACCATCTTACACTGGAAATTTACAAGTTAATGTGTTGCCGTCTGTACAGGGTGCCTAATGTTGCGTGAACACCAGGCATTTGTTATTTATTTATTTTCATAATGTACTGCTGTAGATTGCCATACTTATGTAAAGATTATCTTGTGTCGTCATTTTCGTATTGATAAATAGTTATTGCAAAATTGCATCGTCATTTGCGTGTTTAATAGGCCTGGTGACTGATCCATAGATAATAAAATATAGGATACCTTATCAAAATATAGGTTAGCATGAACCAAATGCAAGAATTTTTAGTAACATACTTTGAACCTAACTCTTTTTATGATCATTCAAAGTTCATGGGCGAGGCCATTTTTAAAGTTCGAAATTATTAGTTAAGAAATTATTATTAAACGACCCAGAGAAAAAAACTTTTGTTATCAAAATCATTTTCATAAACGCAATATTTCGTATAGCTATCAAACAAAATGTATAACTTCACATACAAAATACATAAACGTGTCGTCAATCTATGTAGTTGTTTGTTTGCAACGTTTGGACGAGTCAATTAATGATGCATTAAAAATGGGTTATCTGAGGCAGTTTACGTGTTATTAAAGTATTTATTTTAATGATGATTCAGTCTAATATCGCGAGGTATTTCAATAACACACTAAAATAAAAAATATTCAACATGCATAATATTATACTGAGTAGATCAAATCAAATTAGATTCCAGTGTAGATTTTTTATACTACTGCAAATAGTTCTAATTAGATTAACAAATAAGATTATTGAAGCTTCAGACGCGGTGCCGCCCATGTGCTACGTCGATAAAAATGTTATGATATACATTTTGTCACGCTTTTGTCATATTTTTGTTTGGGTAAATATGACAAAAGCGTGTCAAAATCTATCTCGCACTCGTTTTGCTAGCCTAACCGGGTATTGAACTACCACGTGCACCAATTATTATCAAGATTGGACCACAATAGTTCCAGAGTCTATAGTACAAACAAACAAGCAAAAATCTTTCGTACTTATAATATTAGTCACCATTTATATTTATAAGCAAAGATATCTTTTGATACATACATACGTCCTTCTCTCTCTTGCCTCGAATCTCACCTTAATCCTATAAAAATTATGAAATTGATGAGTAGTGTACTTATCATTTATATTATATCATCTTAACCCTGTAATTACTGTTTAATAAAAAACTTACACCAAAATAAAGGAAAAAATATAATAATATCAAGTAAATTATTTTCCCGAGAAGGGAGATACTTCACAGTTCTTGGTAACCAAATATTTCGCTTCGGACCCAACATTGCCACAATACTGGCACCATTTAAGAAATATATAGGGCAGTATAACGCCAGTAAATTTTGCCTAAACTGTAGCGCTTTGGAACAATATATCGGGGAAGATATTGTTACACTTGCGCACTCCAATGTAGTTAATTGAGAAGAATGCCGATATTTAGTGAGAATTCATTACTTGTTGTTAACACCCTTCAAAATTGTATAGTACTAATTAAGTGTAACTAACAGCCTGGAAGAGATAACTTTATAGTGATAAAGCCGCCCATTATGCATGTTTCAATAAGACTGTGTATCACAATTATGTACTTCTTCTTTGTGTACAATAAAGAATTCTCTATTTATCTATCGATCTAACATGGTCAGAGTTAATTGCTCTATGGATATAACCGACTAAGTAGTTTATCTTGATTGGAACGGTCGGAACGCGTCACGTGAACGACGAATGAATTCAAAAAAAGAATGATAGAAGCTCAAATTAAGTACATGAAATTAAAACAGTAAAATGGACGTGTATCGCGTGTTTGTTATTTGAAGGAAAGAAATCCAGTAAGAATACTAGTATATCTTTTTGCTTTGACATGGTTCCAACACAACTTTAACACATCAGTATATAATAATATGTATTTTTTTAACAACTTATTTATTTTTTTCAATGCCAGTACGATCCAAGTTCCATAATTAGTAGACGTTCTTACCAATGTTAAAGGTACAGAGATACATGGAAACATTCAGTTTTTATAAAATTACGTGAAGAGCTCTTTTTCTATCAGAAAAACCCGAACAGAACCCGATGTGTTTATTGCTATTATTTAAACACAAATGAAATATCTAAGATTAAAAGTACCAAATATTTTGCAGCATCCAAAGTTCCCGTAAATCAAATGTAATAGCCCTAGTGCTCTCAAATTTGTTTCACAGCTCTGGTTATAGTCTGTTTGTCCTTCACCGACTAGAATTGGGGCAGTTTACCTCCAAACTTGGCGCAGTCATTAAATGTACAATATATTGCAAAAATCTAATATTTTTTGGGAAAACAATCAAAAACTTCAACATTCCCATCACAATCTACACAAATTATAATAAAATTGTATATTTGACATATTTAATATATTTAGATAAAAATAATACAAGGGGTTTTTATAACAGCAGTAGAAACCAAAACATTGTATTTTTAATTTTTGTCTGTCTGTCTGTATGTTCGTACGGTCTTCACGCAAAAACTACTGCATGAAATGGATGCGGTTTCCACAGTTATGTAGCTAGAGGCCTAAAATAAAAATTGGTATATTTTATGTCTTTGTAATGTGTTTCTAAAGAGGTAAATTAGAGGGTGTAAGATTATATGGGAGGATCGTCCATTTTAAAGGAAAATGCATTAAATTCGGCACACTGGTTCGCTACACGACATAAATTAACCAAGGGATAGATTTTTTGGAAATTCCAAGGCAGTACATTTGGGATTGAAAGTGTATGAGAGCAGTTTCTCAATTTTGTAAAAAATAGCATGGAATGACAACGAAGTCGCGGACAAAAGCTGGTAATCTGTAAATACCAATCAAAATAATAATTTAATTGATATAATAATTTTGTTCTGCTTCTATTTACAGAAGCTTGCTAAGATACTAAAATAGCACTTTAAGGGGGACAATTGCTTGGCTGTTTACCATTCAAAAGTAATATGGGTTTTACTTTAATTTTATTAGGTATGAATTATATAAAATAAATAAATATCTCACAACTTACACACAACGCCATCTAGTCCCAAACTAAGCAGAGCTTGTATTTTGGGTACTAGAATAACTGATATTAATACATATATACTTTTCTTTGGTAAATTTTATTTATTATTGATTATTGAACAAATTTATTATTAAATACATACTTATTATACATAGAAACACCCAGAGTAAGACAAACCTCCATGTTCATGCACACAAAGATTTGCCTTAAGCGGGAATCGAACCCGCGACCTCGGCGTCGCAGGCAGGTACTCTACCCACCCCGCCATCCGGTCGTCAAAACACTAAAATGCATGCTGCATTTTAGTGTTTTAGACAAATCATACCTAAAACACTGAAATGCATGTTTGTAGGCGCCCTATTTTTCAAAATTATTATTCCAATTTTTCAGTTTGTATGTTACTTAATTAATGATTAAAACGATTTTCACATTATGGTCACGAACAAACATGCATTTTAGTGTTTTAGATATGATCTGTCTATAAAAATAAAATCTTAATATGTTTAAAGTTAATCCCATATTAATTTAGTATGAAAACACGGCGCTCGGAAGTCTACTCTTAAACATTTCATTGATCAACGTGATAATATGTTCAAACTGTTGTATTGTAATAACAACACAAACTGTTATAAAAGACACACAGAATGCGCAAATGTTCCCTCAGAGCATTTTATACGAAACACAAAAAGAAGGAATACAAAAACCTTCAAATTTTTTACCAAACCGCGCCTATTCAAGCGAAATAAACACAAGCTTTATGCAAGGAAAAAGTAAAAGAAAAAAATTCACATTCATTCTGTACGTTTGATTGAACAGGAGCTCAAATATTAGCTCTGCTACCGGAATAATATTCGCCGTGAAAAACCGCGGGCCCTTAGGCTTTAAACACAGCTTAACCACACTCTACTTCACAGGGTATTTACTCTGAAAAATATTTAAATATATTTCCCTTTGTTCGTATTATTCATAAGCTTGGCTTTGAGATAAGACAATGTTTTTAAATGTTATCAGTCAACTAAGGGCTATGGACATTTACAAAACGTATATTAATTAATGTGTTGTAATAATTAAAAAACAAGGCAAACAAGTTTAGTGCATGATTTCTTACTAGTCAATATTTTCAAAGGCTTTTGTATTTTCTACTAAATATTCTAGCTATTGAATTTTACACATTCGGCCCCTATTACTCTTGAACCAATTAAGTTAATGTAGCTACTATAGTTTGCCTTGAAAGTGCACATACATATACTTTCACAATTTTTTTTTTAGATTTTTTGAGCTACCGGATTAGCTTTTAGAGTATGGGGGGTGGCCCTTCTCGAACAAAAAATTGCTTTTTACAGTTAATTATCTCACAAAACATATCTCTAATTTATAGCATTGTCTTAACAATGCCTTAATGATTTTAAAAGATCCATCTAACTATCACCCACATTATGAGACACGCGGCAGATAAAAAAACCTCCCACTTTAAATTTTGGGGAGGTACCCGAAAAAATATTTTTTAAGATTTATTTAACGACTTTTTGTACCAAACACATATCCATGCAAAATTTCAGCACTAACGGTTTCGGCTCTATGCCTCGTACACGCAGACAATTGGACAATACGAAACTATAGTAGTTCCTTGTAGGCACTACGGCATCCTTAAAACTATTTTTTTATAAATTATCGCCACTAGTACAAGTTGCCGTCTGTACAATGACACTGTGGTTGTACAAAGAGCAAAGCCATTAGGTATGCAGGGAAAACCTTTATGTATCATTATAGTGGTGACTGACTACACCACTTATAAACGCATGTGTGAGTCACATTCTTTAAGTGTGATACACCCATAATGCATTCATAACTGGTGTAGTAAGTCTTCACTATGACCGGCAAAAATTTGCTCTTTATACCTAATTGCTTTATCCTCTGTACATATTTCAAGTTTAGTAGTAGCATACTTATAATACGGGTTTGTGGTTAAAATTATTTATCAACAGAAAAAAATAATTTGGGTTTACCTAAGATGTGTAACGAACACATTTGTCTAACAAAATCAAATTCGATTTGACACATCTTAGGTAAACACAAATTAAGTTTGATGATATATCACAATCCACAAATAATTATTTGTGGATTTGACATTTGACTTTTAGTATAGAGTATAGTACTAGAATGAATTACAGTGATTTCACTCTATATTTCATTAGCTGATTTGTAGGTTAAGCTATGATATTTACCTACAAAGCTTTCCTTCACTAATTAACGATAAAAATGCTTCATCAAAACGAAAATATATACATTGTAAATATCCCGAAACTTTCTTACCAAGTAAGCTAAATCATAAAAATATGCCTTCATCACATAAGCCGTCGTTTAGCTGAAACAACATAGACTTAACAAGAAAAGTTCGCTATTGGCCATACGCTGTCCGATACAAGTAAGCGAGTTGAGCAGGTAACTTGATAACTTGTGCTATGATAAATAGATTTGCTAGATGAAGAAACTTGGTTAAGTCATGTTGTGAACGGGATGTAGGAAAATGTAGGTAAAAAAAAGAAAATGTGCATGGTTATCAAGTTTAGTGGGAAATACTCGAACTACGAAATGTTTACAAAATTAAAGTTAATAAATCTTGAAATTTTTCACGTGTATTGATACTTCCATTGAAAATCTACAATTTATATAGTTCTACAGTTTTATTTTCTAACGCCTACCTCATAATATGCGGTATCGTAAGTTTCGTTAGCTCGAAAAATCTAAAAAAAACATGGTGGTAGTATACGTTATGAACTTTAAACGAAAACTATAGCGGCTAAGTTAACTTTGTTAGTTCAAGAGTAATAGGGACCCAAATTTTAAGATGCAGTTACTTGGAGTTGTTCGAAGATGCGTGGTCCGACGTGCATTTGGTCAGTTTTTCTCTTGTATATGTTTGGTAGATTTGAAAGAAGATTTGCCCGGGCAGTAGTTACTTATACATAAAATCACTCAAATTATTTCTTTAAAATTAAAGTATATGCATTATCTGGCCGAGCATACTTTAAAAACAATAAATGTGGTCAGTGAATAATGTCCATATCCAATTTAATAACTGTGAGTCTTTATTCATATTCTCAGTCATAAACTTTAAATGCCCGAAACCACTCAGTGAACTTCCACATCCCTCTTTATGAAAAGTAGGTAAACAAATACATACTGCGCTGTCATACCTATCATCGTAAATACAAGTTGTACTGAAGTATGGAGAATTACAAACTGTAATAGTCCGGGCATAAATCATTATGTATTATCATAAATAAATATTCAATGGCATACCGTATTAAATTTCATCTCGCAGTGTGCTTGGCGAGTTTCCAAAGGCCACGATTGCCTGTGGGCCAGGAGGTGGGAAAGATTTAGATGTGGTTCCTTCCCCTTCTTAAACATGCTAGTGGCAATGCAGTTAGTACAGTGGTTGAGTATTAGACAAGGGCTAATTAATGTCTGACGGTAAATTAAACAGGAGATACCTTTTTTCACAAGAATTAAACATTTTATTTAATAAGTCTTTTAATATAATTAGTTTGAAAATATGCTAATGTCAATTAGTCACTGTCAGTGGGCCTCGTTTCCAAAATTCTGGCAGCATTCCCGCGTTGTATTACAATTCTAAGTCGGTATCATGAATCATGATTCGGCTTCTGCTATTTCTTAATACATGCATGAAAAAATATTGTTAATTATCATCAAAATAGGTTTATAAATGCCGTGCTTAGTGGATAACTAAAAGTAATTTCCTTGAAAAGTATTTAATTTGGGCTAATATGATAATTATTAAGATTTATCAAAATTCACTACAAGCACAAGTTAATAAATTGCGCTATTATTACACACAGTTATTTAAAATTGTTTTATTTATCACTAACAGACTACATTAATTAAAAGTTAATCCTCTTTTAATTTAAGCTTTGTACTTGACCTTCATATTTAATTTTCCTAACAATATTATTGTCACATCCATTTTTCTCGATTCCCCGTCACTGACTATGCAAAATCCGGTCCAATGTTTTCTCGGCGCTCCAGTATACTATCCATTTTCTATCCATTAAGGACCCTTGATTCTTTCAAATTGTTTGCCGTCCCAACTTCCTGTTTTTAGGAGGCTTCACTTGAACAAAGACAAGACGGGACGGTTTCCAAGTGATTATGTTGGAGCTTGAATCATCGTCGGTTCTTAGTTGCTTTATTGAAGATGTGCAGAAGGTGACTTGGATTGGATTGGAAGATTCTGTGATTTTGTTACTTGCTTTTAATTAACTATTTTATGTTTAAACTTATTGTGTTTGGCTATATATCTGTTCTATACATGTATTTTTGTAAAATAACGGAGAATTGGGTGATAAGTACGTTATGCACTCTTTTTCAGGATGAAGCTAAAAAACCCCTATCTTAACAGTATATATCTATCATCTATAACACAGACAATTTTAATGCCTTCTTTGTTTATCACGATTAAAACGACAGACATAGCAAGCGAATTGCCTGCCATGCAATAAATTTAGTTCCGATCTTTAAATAAATTTAACGAACCAAGCTATCTAAACAAATCCACTCTAATAACCGTAAATAAACCATACGAGTATAACAGATTTTCTTAATCCCGGCGTTTGTCTTAAAGCGGTCTCTGAGGTTCATCACAAGTTTGCGTTCGTTATGATAAAGGGACACCTGCGGGCCGCTGATTTACTGCCGCTGCTAAATCCGCCTATTAACGCGGGAATAATTGCTGTAACTTTGTCGCGTCTTGCCGTGAACGCGACAAAATGAGGAGTGCTAGCGTGGCTGCGATGTAGGATATGTTAACGAAGTACATTACAATACTTACGCTATACTTTATATTAAGATAACATTATTTTACATAATTAAAAATACTGCTATTTAACATATTAATCAAACTGCACCTTCGTGTGAAACAAACATAGTAGCTAGCTCGGTTCTTTTTTAATGACGCTTCTTTAACGAATCAAAGCTACTCTTATTACCGTAAATAAACCATACAAATATTTTAAAAAACTACAATTAATATACTACAATCCTTTGAGTTAACCTTAAAACGGTCTCCGAGATTCATCACAAGTTCACGTTTGGTATCATAAAGAGGCACTTGCTAAAGCCGCCTATTAACGCGGGCAGTAATTGTTTCAATTTTCGCATAGTCTTGTCGTGGACGCGACAAAATTTGGAGTGTTGTAACTTTAGTTTTGGTTCAAAGTCTCTTATAATTAGACATTGATTCGTTGACCAAGTCTGTCATTTAGATTTTTTTGAAAATATGTTTTGTATTTTGTTTTATGGTCGTTCTTTCCAATGAAAGTCAACAAAGTTAAAAGCGGTCGTGGTGCAACTGATAAAACAACGGTCTCACGAACGAGAGGTCGTGGGTTCAAATCCTCGCCATTATATCATGGACGTGAACTTCCTCCTAACACAAACAAACTAAGCTTAGCTGGAGGGGCTTAAGTGTTTTGTATTAGCAAATTACTGGTAAATTCTTTTTTAAAGAGAAAAAAGAAGTAATAACAACTGCATTCTCTTCTAAAGTAGATCAGTAAAACACGCACTGTGTTTAGTGCAAATAAACCCGTCCCGGCTTTGCACGGTCACAACTAAAGCCTCTACTAGCCCTGCTAAAGCCACCTATTAACGCAGAAAGAAATCGCATTAACTTTGTCGGGTAGTCGTGTCGTGGACGCGACAAAATGAGGAGTGTTAGCGGTACTGCCATTCAAGATTTGGAGCTTTGTGTAATTTTTCTGACGATGGATTATGTTATTCGTTGGCTATTATTCGGTTTTAAAAATCGTAATTGTTCCATTCACTCAGAGTGTAAAATGTAGTTGATAGACTTCGCTTTCATATTTTATTAGTACTTGGAAGATGGAAGTATATTATCAGATTTGCAAAAAAGAATACATTAATGGTTTTTCGATAAATACATAAAGTTTTACGAATATTTGGTTTAATGTCAGTGTTCCACGTGTTCAAGTTAGATTCAATATAATGTATTTTCCTTTACCTTGTTACGGTTGTTATAAATAAATTTGCAAGCTGTTGCCCTCGTTATATATATAGCCTATGTTAATTCGCGATAACTAAACTTTCTATTGGCACACAACGGATTAAAATCGGTCCAGTAGTTCTGAAACTAATAGGGTACAAACAAACAAACTAAAAATCTTACCTCTTTATAAATTTATGTTGATAACTGCCATTTATATAGCGCATTACGGTGCATGGTTAAATTTAATTCGAAAATTTAATCTTAAATGGTACATTAGAGGCGATTACAATAAGTCGAAACTGAGTTAGTATGATCAAAACTGTGCATTTTTTTCATCTTAGAATAGTATCGCAATACAATGCGGTAACGCTGCCAGTATTTTGGGTACAATACCTGCTGACAGTAAATTTTTAAGTTAAGATTAAGTTATTTGACTTGTTTAATTAATGATCCAACATGTTTATTTATCTGTAAAAGAAGATTTTCAGAGAATTGAAATTAATATCGTAATCCCAATGAACTATCAAATCTAGGCAATTAAAAAACTAAATTGAAATCACTTCGGGTAAGTATTTGTTATGGATTTAATCAAAAATATTTGAATAAACTCGGTGATTTGACCTCTATTATAGCCTTATGACCTTTATTAGTCATTAGGTTCAAGTATTCAAGTATTCAAGTCTTTATTGCACTTCACAATGTTAAAATAGTCTTATAAATAGGTACAGTGTCAATTATGGACCCTGACGGGCACGGCAGAAGTAGGAGAGAGGAAGGTTATTGTGACAACTCAAACCAATTGAGACAGCCTGTTTATTAAGAACCTTTTAAAATATCTTACTCGTAATTTTGTTTGCTGGAATTACTGAGTTCACATCTATAAAAATAAGTAAGCTATACTGTAATATAGGTATATTACAGTATAGCTTATACTGTGTGTGAGTTTATTTAATAATGATAAGGTTATCATTATCAAATAAACTTACTATATTAACATTTTAATACTATGCAAACTATCCACTATCATCACTATTAAAAAGTTAACGAACGTTCGTTTTTCACGCTTTAACTTGCTAACCAAATTTGATGATTTTTTTATTAATTTATTTACCTTCACGCACAAAAACATGTGACGAAGGCGGACTTAATGCCAAAGGCATGATTGAAATTTCGTATAGAATTGGCTGACACCGTGTAAGCTACTATTTACTAAATCGCCACGCGGTTGGAGCCGCAGGTAGAATCTAGTAGCACATTACGAAAACAGCAGGATGTGAAGTCAACCGTCGTGTGAACAGCCCGCATTAGAGCAAGTTAATTATAATGAGTGGTACGTTGGCGTCGACTTATCGCAGCATGCTTTGTGTCAACTGACAGAACAATGTGACAGTGTTCTCTTCCAAGCTTTTGACAACTCACTGCTCATTAATTTAAACTGTCTTTAACTTTTCCTCGTAGTAATTGTGTAATTGCCATTTCAATATTGAACTAGCCACTTTCTCAGTATATTTCAGTCTAGAAAGAGACAACAATGAAGTCTATACGATCCAACGGAATTCCAATCGGCAAGCTGGGAATAACCCAATCGATGTTAACAGATTAAATATTTTATTTAAAACCTACCTGTATCATCCAATATATATTTTTTTTAATATTAAACTCACAGCTCTTAATTTACTATTTTCTGTCTCGAACAGCCCGATTTAACACCAGTTATAATAAGTGGTACGTCGGCGTCGACATATCGCAGCACGCTTTGTGTCAACTGACAGAACCACGTGGGAGCGTTCTCCCCAAAGCTTTAGTCAACTCACGGCTTATTTACTACTTCTCTCTTGCAAACAAGTTTTGATCGAGTTTGTGCAACGTGCTCAATGCAACAAGGTGTATGTCACTTGTTATTTTTAGATACTATGTAATATGTATTGTTAGCGTTATTGTAGTTTTCTTTTACAATTTTGTTCTAAAATTGATATAATGTAATACACAAATACTTTTCAAATAGAAATATTTGACGTTCCCAATTCAAATTAGAACTCTCTACTCGGTGAGTGCTTTTTCCTTCTTTTAGAATATTTTATTTCTATCACTTATTAAATATATAAACTTTAAATACATTACATAAAAGAATAATATGAACTTAATAAATAAAATAAATCTCGTATTAAGTTCAGATGTCAAATAATACGCATCGATGTCGACCGCGGGTAACGTGCCTAGAAGGCTGGCGGCATTGCCACGTTGTATAGCAATGCTGATCCTTCGTCCAAAGTAGAAGCCAACCTTCTAATCACGTGAAGAGTCAACTAATCTTTTGGTAATCTAATTAAAAAAAGAGAACAGACGCGAAGACCCAGCGTCTCGACCCCAAACGGCTCAAGTACATAATTTCCTAGCAGATGAATTTGAAATGAGAGTTATTCACGTAATAAATTACAACTTGACCAAAACAAAAAGCGATATATTTCAAGCACAAAAATCGAAGACAGCTGTCTCTTCAATTTGATTGTGTTGTCTTACTTTAATTTGAGTATAAAATAATTTTTAACAAAAAAAAAACCGACTTCAAAAAGTAGGTAAACTAAAAAGCATAAAATAAATTTACTTCGCACAAATAATACGTTTTTTCATTTAGTTAAATAGAAATTATTAAACAATTATTTTATAATTCTGAAGTCGGTGCCAAGTAAATCGGATAATTAAGAACTAATATTCAGTCAGAAAATAGTTGTTAGAAAGATTTATACTTATTATCTAGTTATTGGTTACTTGGCACCGACTTCAGAAATATAAAATAATTGTTTAATAATTTCTATTTAACTAAATGAAAAAACGTATTATTTGTGCGAAGTAAATTTATTTTATGCTTTTTAGTTTTACCTACTTTTTGAAGTCGGTTTTTTTTTTGTTAAAAATTATTTTATTTTACGATTTTAAGTGATGGGTAGACCGAGCAAGAATGTTTCTCGAATGAGGAGACGGCGACGGTTACTTGAGACGGAAAACTTATTAATAATAATCCCCGTACTCCTAACCGTTGAGGAGTTGTACCTTCCAGCATCAGCTCTGCAACTTAAAATGCAAATATCCAAGTAGTTTTAGGTAATATACGAAACACAATATAGAAGCTTGATTGACCCATGATTTCTCTAGGATCCCATCATTTAATCATGACCTCATATTATTATGAATATACATAAGTAATATTCAATGTCGCGCCTCATCTGTGAATAACTTGAAAGAATACAGTAAACGGCCTCAAGGAGCCTATATTTAAAGAATTATCCCCGTACTCCTAACCGTTGAGGAGTTGTACCTTCCAGCATCAGCTCAGCAACATAAAATGCTGGCTACTAGATGCAAATATCCAAGTAGCTTTAGATAATATACAAAAAACAATATAGAAGCCTTTTAAATTTGAGGGTTGCCCTCGATTTCTCTAGGATCCCATCATCAGAACGTGACTGGAAAAAAATGGGACCACATGACAAGTATATCCTATCAAACAAAAAAAGAATTACTCAAATCGGTCCAGGCGTCTTCGAGTAATCGGTGAACAAACATAAAAAAAAAAAAAAAAAAATACAACCGAATTGAGAACCTCCTCCTTTTTTTGAAGTCGGTTAAAAATTAACTAGGTTATTGCGATCTTTAGACTGGTTTATAAAAGCAAATAGAGTAAATGATAATTGAAGCGCTATGATTGGCGATTGCACTTTTATTTTTTGTACAGACGCCACCATTGGCCGTTCGTTTCGCGCTTTGGTCCGAGCGCCATGGTTGCGTTCCGATTACTATTTTCATTTCTATTTTATCTATTTTGTAAAAAATAGTATAAAAAATAGTTTTATTCTAGTTTGTTTTTATTTAAAATTAGATCTTACCATTTTATTTTTTATGTTTATTGATGTGTACTTGATTTTTTTTCTTTAATTTTATACTGTCTGTCCTCTCTCTGGCGCCATCAGAAAATCAGCGCTGCAGGGCTTTGTTGCTCTGCAGCATATGGCTGAGATGGTGTCCATTTCTAAAATTTATTTTTGTTTCTTTCTTTCTTTCTAAATTACCTTCACTATATAACTTCATACAAACCAAAGAATACCACCATACAAACAATTACTGCCTTTGTAATTGCCGTGAGCAGCTGCCGTGCAGTATTTAGCCGCTAACTGACGCTTAGTTCACACAATTAAATTACTCGTACGTCACTGCTATTGTTACATGGAGTTTTTGTATTATTGTGTGAATATATGTATTTAGTTTTAACAAGGAAAATGTATTGTTTAAATTGTAAAATATCATTTTACCTCTCTAACCACTAAGCTAATAACAACATATATGCACATTTATATTACGTAGGTATTAAACTACTATTATGTAGATAAAAAATTTATCTTTGAGCATATTTTTTTTTTTTAATAAATCTCCTAGATTTTCATAAACCTGTGCACTGGCTCGTTTGTCTAGTGGATAGTAAACTCAACCTGTCACCGCAAGGTCTAGGGTCCGATTCTCAGGTCGGACAAAAGTGTTATTTGGGATCGCCAAGCAACTTTAAATAGCAGCACTAAGTCAGAATCCTGTCCGGTGGATGTCGATAGGCTCAACCCCTATCTCATAAACGTAAACATAACAGGTGAAATGTTGGTGTTGTACACTGCTGCTACGCCCTTTTGGGTTATATTATGTTTAAGGTTCTCGATACAGAACTCGTTATCTTCAAATAAATGATTTTCTATTTATAATGGAAGAAGAATAGGATTAAGCATAAACAAAAGATTTATGAAGTAAAATATATTTCTAAAACTTAAATAATTCTCTTACATTTTCAATACATTAAACAGAAAAAAATATTTTTTACAAAATAAACCAAATAATAACATTTTACAACATTTTAAGAGACAATTTTTCAGAGATTACATAAATACGTTCTAATTATTTCTATTGTACATTATAATAAACAAGCATTTTAAATATTTACATCTATACATTTTGAATAAAGAAAAATATTTATATACAATAATATACATAAAAAATATAAAAATATATTTACAAATCTTTATACAGCATCAAAAAATTCCTCCGCATCGATGTGAAAGGCCGACATCGTGCCAAAAAGGCTGGCAGCATTGCCACGTTGTATGGCAATGCTTATTCTTTGAGCCAAATAGAAACCAGCCCTCTGGTCACGAGTTGTAGTTCCAATTATCTTTTTCAATGCGTTGCATTTTTTATATTTATTTCGGAGTCAATAGGTAAAAATCAAAATAAATATAAGCTAAACTATCGTAAAAATAAACTACTTAAAAACTAAAATTACAAACTACCTTGCCCTATAATTACTAAAGTCATCATAATCATAATATACATCCAAATCTATACGAGCACAAATAACTTTACCACTAAGCTTTATTCTTACGGTACCATTATAGCAAGGGACTATAAAACTACTGAGTGGAGCACTTGATACCATTTTTAAAAAACAAATCACCAACACAAACAAAACTTTCGCCCTCATTGTGGTCTACCAGAAACACATATATAATAAGAAAAAACGGTTATATACCTCGCTGATATTAGTGTATAATAATAAAAAATGGCGGATGACTGCCTGGTTGGTTTTCGCGTATGCGCTACTTGTCGCGTCTTGGGTTCGGTTCATGGGGCGAGCCAGTGTTATAAATATTGGTCTTTAGGCAGACTTTTGAATTACAGCTGCAACAACGATCAGAACTCGCTTATAGGTGTGTCCTTATCCCTCACACCTAGAAGTATTGAGTCACCAAAACTTTTGTGGTGAATCTATCAAATGATAATTATGATTAGGATATAAATCTATATTATTTTTTGATTTTCTAACTTGTTAAAATCAGAAATTTTACTTACTTCTTATATGTTTGCTGTCACACAGAAAACATCTATTTATTAGTTTCTATTAGATCTAAGTTTGCCATCTAAGAATACTGTGAAATGCAAATAAAAAATATATGAATATGATACTTAGTAAATAATCTTGTGTTTCTTGACATTATGTTGGTCCGAATTGATGGCTATAATCAGTTTTAAAATTTTATTCTGAAGTTATTAGTGTTTTTTTCAATCGACTTCTTCGTGAAGAGCAGTAGAAACTATCAACACAACATTTTGTCGACGTTTTTTGCCAATGTTGAAGCGGCACTTTATTGGAATGAATCTTAAATATTTCTTGTACAATCACTTAATATTCTTTCTTGAAATTATTTCTTGTTCGTGTTTTTATATTAAACTACACAGTTTTAAAATAATTTCTTAAAAAATAATTTCTGCATGATGTTTACGAGGGTATAATTATGTTTTTTTGTAATGTAATTTATCTTGAATTAAATCACTGTAGAAGCCTGTTTTAAGTCAACTCGGGTTTAAGTTCAGTAACTGACTGTCTATTAATACAAATAATAATATACTAGGCAAATGATTTATTGTTTAATTATTAAGTACTTTATATAAATAAATATTTATATTATGTTTACTTTTGCCTATAACCTAAATTTAACCAATTTAAATTGTTATTACCTTTGTAATTAACAATTTAATGATCGAGATTAATTAAAATCTAGGTTTTCCTTGGTTGTGAAGCTGAATACAATTACCGTTGATTAAATGACTAACTGTTTACGGATTTACCCGAATTAATCGTTATGGTTTCATTCTTGTGGGTTGAAATATTATATTGACTAATTTATAGCCTTTCCCAAAAAAGAGACAAAACTTGTTAAAAGACCTGCAGCTTCACTAATAAAAATAAATAATAAATAGTGTAAACAGGGATAGTCGTCGGTTTGTGTCCCATTTCAGATTTAGATTAAAATGCCTTCCAAAGTACCGGGACTCCATAGTCCCGAGTTATAGAAATATAAATAATAATAATAATAGCAGACCTGTATCTAATACATGTCCTACTGCTGGGCTCGGGCCTCTTCTCTTGATGAGAAGGGTTAGGCCATAGTCCTCCACGCTGGCCAAGTACGGATTGGTAGACTTCACACACGCTCGAGCATTTTGTAGGCACTCTCAGGCATGCAGGTTTCCTCACGATGTTTTCTTCACCGTTAGCGAGCGATAATCTATATGATTAACACACATATTTTCGAAAAGACGAATCTTAACGATTTATTGACAGAGGTGTGTGCCTCGGGTTCGAACCCGAGACCTTTGACCTCGCAGTCCTACGGTCTCTCCCACTCGGCTATCAATGCTTTTCTTAACTGCAGGGTGTGCTTCGCGTGTGTGAAATGTATGTTTGTGAACACACGACACGGGAGATATTCCACATGCGGGCGTCGTTTAAAAAAAATGGTTTATAATGTAAACTTGTAATCGCTCTTGGACTGAGAGGAATGACTTTTTAATGGTAAAATACGTACTACTGTCTTATATTCTTCGTTTACCTTTTTCTCTATCAATACTTTATACTGATAGAGAAAAATACTGAACAATATTAAACACTTCCGAAGAAGCAATACTTTGATGGAGAATAAAATCTTATTTATTTATTTTTTCTACAGTAAATATCTATGTAGATGCATTTAAACGAAGAAATCTTTATTCATTGCGAGAACTACAGTATTTCACGTAAATAGAAAAATCGAAAATGTAATACTAGCATTGTTTTGGCCTCCATTTTGTATGAAATTATATAAAAGTCGTGTTACATTTCATTATTGTCAAGTCGGATGATTAAATCGAGAAGTACTCTGGATGTTACACGGTATCAGTTTTATCATAATTTGTCTGCTTATTAATTATTTTATGAATTTAAAACTTTGAGCTCCTATTAAACTACTAGCGTTTGCTCGCGGCTCCGCTCATGCCTTGTGTCAATTAGCTTTTGACCTTTCTGGGGTTACAGAACTATATCACTTTGAAATTATGTTTTTCTGCTTGAAAAAAAGTGTAACTGATAGGCAGACAAACTAACTATCGTACGCTCGAGGGCGCCACAGGTCTGAATACAAGTATCCCATGATACCCCCAGGGGGATCTTCCTGAACTGTCGTGGGTTCAGAATAAATTAATAAATAAAGTTAAAGATTTTAAATTAAAAAATAAAAAGTACAATAAAATCATTTACTTGAAATCTCTCACAAACATTTACTTAGATTAACATGGTACCAACAAAACAATTTAAAATTTGCCATATTGTTTTGAGTATAATAATCTACATAACAAAATATGATATTTTATTTAATTATAAACGCACAAAAAGGTTTGCCACCAAGTATTATCCTCACCATATACTTAGGGCAAGTAACTGTTATCTTATTCTCAAAACTTATTGCTAAAACAGTTGATACAATCAACATAAGACAAACGGTTAGCACAAACAAAAATTTCACTCCCATTCTGGACTATCACTGGAACAGTTTATTGTAATCAAAAAATGGTCTATTCTTGGTTCAATTTTATAAAAAGTACGGCACGGTTTCAATGGATTTCTTCGTGAAGTATAGAAACTCTAAACATAACTTTTTTGTCGTCGATTTTTTGGCTATCTTGAATTTTGGCAACACTTTATTGGAATTAATCTTTAATGTTTCTTGTATTAACACTTAATATTCTTTCTTGAAATAATTCCTTATTATTTTTTCATATGCAACTGCGCAGAATAATGATTTTTAGTTCAACTCGAGTTAAAGTTTACAAGACAACTGTTCGGCGATACGGTTAAAGTCGTGTATGTATGATTATAAAAATATATCGCTTGTTATTGAAATATTTATCGCCTTGTTATTTACTTGTATGTACAATTTATTTAAGAGGAAACAATCGATACCTTATTTCCAGTACGGGTCAATCGGTATTAGTAAGTTTTTCTATTTTTATTGATATATCATATCTTAAACAATAAAATGCATGTTAGTTCGTGTTCATTTAACAAATTGATTTTTCAAAATTATGATTTTAATATATCCGTTAGTTTTGAAATAAATTAATAATAAAAACCATTTAAACAAAGTGGACACGAACAAACATGCATTTTAGTGTTTTAGTCATTGAACTGAAATTGCTCCAAAAACGCTATAAGTTATCCAATTTGGTGCAAATTGAACATTTAATTATTGACATAAAGTTTAACTTTGTTTGTGATAGTCATTTATACTGCTCTTATTTATCAACGTTTAAGTAGGTAGACATATGACATTATTTTTTTAAACTTGTTCGAGTCCCGACCTCCATTGTCTAACCTCTATGGTTTTAGTAATTAATATGATATATCTATAAAAATAGATAAAACTTCAATAATATTAAAGTTACGACTCGATAAGGTTTGTACTGAAAATACGCTATCGATTGTTCCCTCTTAAACCGTTAATGATATTTTCTGCTGCTGACCTCATGGCATTTTAAATGATACGTATAAGGGGATTCCTATGCCAGCTGCGCTACTGTCTCGCTCAATAAATAAGATAATGATATCATTGTAACTTATTTGAACATTCTAGAATATTTATAATCAACTTATATAAATAAATTATAAATTTTGGATTTTTTACATTAGATAGAACGCCAGAAGCAATTACACTATCCAATGGTCCCAATGACAAGGCCAATTACACACATTCAATCACACAAGCACACCCAGTCTCAGAATAAATCTTTGCGAATCACACAAAGATTTGTCCCATGTGCGGATTGAACCCACAACACTCGGTGCAGTGGAGAGCGGCGAGGCGACCGCTTAAACCAATACACCACACGTGCAGACAAGTATATTTTCATTATATTATTTTGATTATTAGTTTATTAGTTATCTGTTACTTCTTATTAGGATATCGATTGTAGGTCATAAGCAGTAAATCTTGCTATGGAACACGATACCTAAAATTAATCAAATGCATGTCATGTATGAACATGCATTTGATTAATCAAGAAATAATGCAAATAATATATTTTAATTGAATCGGGTTCTATTCCCAAACTGAGTACCTAGAGGTTTTTTCATAAATCTAAATATGCAGTTTTTGTTTTAATTTATATCGATGTCATAGTTCTTAAGAACAGATTTGTTTACTTCTTATAATTTCTTATATTTGCAGACTCCCCCATTGTGACCGATATAAATGAGCCACCCTATATTGTTTCATGTAGCATATTTACTATATTTCTGTGGATAAAACGTTCAATACCTACTTATAAAATTATTTACTTATCATTTTAAGACTTGAATGTAGATAACCTTATAACATTAAGTAAAAATTCTTAATAGATCTACTCTGATTGATTATTTTTAAAGCATTTAGCTATGCTTAGCAAAAAATATGGGACCGGCCGGATTTGAACCTGCGACCTTCTGCTCACCCGGCAGTCTCTTTAAACAACCAGCTACGGTAGCCTCTTGCCAGGGCCTAAAATTTCTCAATTGTATGTTACTTCATTTCGTGACAGTTGGTTATAACGACTGCCCGGTGTTTTTTTTCAACTGTTTCTTAGTATAATAGATATATTGTCACACAATACATAATGCATTTAATTTTATGCTAAAACTAGTTGCACGAATGAATTATTATTATTATCTCAACTTATTCCTTATTAGAAACAGGTTTTTCATCTACATAAGATAATATTTGCCGTAGCGTGAACTAATCACTTAAGGGAATGCCATGAATAAATAAATTTACCTTTTAATCTGAGATAAGAATAAATCAATAAAACTACAATGTATTTAGAATTAGTTATGTTTGTAATGGTAACTTTAAAAAACTTCACATACAAACTAAGATTCTTAACTATATTAATTAAAGAATATAATATTTATATAATAATAACCAACCAACATTGGATACAAGCACCAAGCTGCAAGCTGATGTTAGGGCGCCAGAGAAAGTAACCTCTTAAAAAAAATAGTTAGAATAATATTTTTAGTAAAAAATATAAGTATTGTTATTTTTTTCACATTAAATCGTCTTATTCTACATAATTTCCCTTAAATATACTAAACTTATATTAATCTTTACGAATACACTTAACCGTTCCATTTATTTTAACCCTCACCGGTCTATCCTTAGGACAAGGGACGTCTAAACCATCGAATTGAGAAGACGTGCTTATAACAACTAACATGAATAAAAACATCATAAATAACATTGATTTGTACCCCATTGTTATTATTGGTTCACTTCTTATACTTGTTTTGATGTATGTATAATTATTGAAACACTTCTGGTAAACCTTCTTTTGATCTCGATTTTCCGAATATTTTTCTGGTGAAATCACTTCTTCATAAGTAAAATTACTTATATTGCAGACCGTTACTGATATTCCTTCACTTGAACAATTTACGTGATGCTTTTCAGTATTTGGAGGTTTAAAGTCTTAGCTTGTTCTTGAATTTGTAGTTATCACTATTTCTTATCACTTTTTATTTATTTTTTTATAGGCACAAAATGTTGATATATTTGAATTTAATTATTTTCAAGGAAACGCTTGAGATGCTACTGTCTCTAAGTAAAACCTACTGACGAGTAATTTTACTAATGAATAAACTACCTTTTAAACATTACCTTGTGACAAAACCCATCGACGTATTTTCCTGTCAAGTTGATGATCAATCAAATGTTTTTACTTCATCGAACTGGTTCATGACATAGTATTTTCAATATATGGCGTGTAGGTATTTGTCCATATTTCATTCGTGAAATTTGTACGCTTTAATTCAAAAGAAGATTTCTTTCTGCATATTTTTTGTTATGTATCTTAAAACATCAATGCAGATCACATTGTATGTACTGAATTGTCCAAAAAATTATTGATACTTGATTTTGTCAAAATATTGATATTAACATAACTCTATTAATCATCAATCGCGTCGAACACATTGAACTAAATTATAAGTAATTTGCACTGGTCTATCTTTAGGCCAAGGAGTATAAATAGCGCTTTAAGAAACGCTTAAATCGACTGACATTAACGAAATTTCAATCCCATCATCATTACCATAACTCATGTATCCATATAATCTTTTTTGATACAATCTTGCGTGTTGTTAGAGTTATTAGAATATCACTGATGTCTCATGTAGTTTATCACCAAGTATCACTGGATTTGATATTTTGTATTGTGAACTCTTATTAGACGATTAATATTCTACTATATTAAAAACATTTTTACACTTATACTTAAGGTGATTATTTAATTTTGTTCACTCGATATGATATTTCGAAAAACGCTGTCTAATATACAGTTAGTATGTATAATTTTGTATAATAGTACTCTTCGTATAATTTCCTTGTATCATGGCATAAAGGTGGTATGGTCAGTACTTGATGTTTTTAAGTATTTTTTTGCTGGTGGAAACATATATCATATAACCTACGCTCAAAAATAATTGATGTATTATATTATTATACATTTTATCAGTTAGATCTTTTATTTCTTAATATTTATTTAATTGCTCTTTAATCTTTATGAACACAAGTAGGATGGCCATTACGAATAACCATCACTGGCTTATCACTAGGGCAATGACCGTTAAAAACCTCCTTAGAACGTGGACGCCGGCTCGATGAGCTTGAAACAAGCAATATGAAAGAAATTATAAACAGTAACAGAAACGTCAACTTCATGATTGTTGATTCCAAGTACTAAATAATTATGAAGAATAACAAAAGGTTGTTTACTAGGTTCCTTTGGTAATTTTTGTTTTTTCTGGAATCGTTGCTATTGCGATGCAATCGCCACTATGCTTCTTATTGAAAGTCACTTGACAAACACTTTTTGATGTTCGATATCGAGTTCTTATGTCAATGCTTGTGTTTTTCTTTTGTGTTAAGTTAGGCTTGACGCACACAAACCGGTCGGCCATTAATAATAACCTTCACTGGTTTATCACTAGGGCAATGGCCGTTAAAAATATCCTCCGGACGCATAACCGTTGAGCTTGAGACGAACAATATGAAACACATTATCAAAACTAATACAAATGCCACCTTCATTCTGAAAACTGGTATAGTCCTATCAATATTTGAAGTAAAGAAATTACTGACAAAATATACAGTCACTAGATTTTATGATTATTGTTGTTATTGGAAAATGGAGCTGAATGGAGTTCCTCTTTGAATTTCTTCGAGATGTTGATGGCTTGGCTTTTATGACAGTTGATTACTGGATACGTCGTAATATTAATTGTTTCACCTTCACCTTCATTCGGCACACTGCAATCTTTTTTTTTAAATTAAAATTCGTAGTATTACATATACAAGTAACTAGATTTTTATGCTTTTTGCTAAGCATCACAAACGTTTGTTATTCACAAGCTAACCACTGGACATCAACAATAACTTAAATTGTTTATTAATTGGTCTAGGCAACATGGAGTTGCTGAGCCATTGGAGTAGTAGATAGAAGTTTGACTGGATATGCTGCATACGACAACTATTCAAGTATGTGATTTATTTCACTGCTGTTCTGTAGTTCCGTCCCTTCACTTCTCCATTTTTTGGGTCGAAGTCGTCGTTATTTCACTTATATCCATATAAGATAAAAAAAAAATATATTTTTTCAGTAATATCTGATTATTAGTGACTTTTTCCGATTATAGGTCAACTCGAGATAAACTTCTCAAAGCAACTGCCCAGTGTCACGTTATATCTAGCAAATAATAACTAATACCTAAGTAACTACGTATCGCTTATTTTCCTTGAATATTAAATAGATCGGAGGTTTCCCCTTCTTCGTCATCTTCCTAAGTTTGTCTGTTCGTGTGTTCGGCTAGCTGCATTGTAGGGGCAGGCTATACCAATACGGAGAAACCCACGGGAGCGACGCAGTAAACGCAGTAAAACTGTAGGAAGAAGTTAGTAATATTTTTTATTATAATAAAATGCTTAATTAATTACAATACAGGATCGTGGCACATTAGTGGATTAAAGAAATGAGGAATGAATCAGTTTTATATTGCGTTTTTGCATAAAATCTACTTATAATAAAGCTGAAAAATTGAATCCTCACGTACGTATTGATCGTGTGTTTTAAATCTTCATACAAATTATTTACATGGTCAATGTTCAATTTTACCGCTTACTATTTATGATCGAAATGTAATTTTTTCGAAAACTGAAAATTTTCATTTTGTAATAATTAATTACGGTAAAAATTAATGCCATATATGGAAGTTGTAGTTTTTATATACATCAGACCCATACTGTATTATATAGTTTTACTTCTATTTTTGTCAATTTATCTAATTAATAAGGTATTTTAACCTTACATAAATAACGACTGTCTCCGTACCACCAATAAATTTAAATTAATATTAACGGGAATCGGTCATTATTCTATTAGATTGACCGAGAATATATTTTTTTTTTGCAGAAATTTAGCTCATAGTTTGCATTAACATATTTAGGCTTCTTTCTAATGGCGTACCACGCGGGTGCAGCCGCGGACGGAGTCTTGTTGTGTGGCTCGTGGCACATTAGCATGATAAACCAGTTTAGAGTGAATCAGGTTTTTATTGCGTCTTTGCATTAAAACTATTAAGGTAACAAAGCTGTTTGTTTGAACGTTCATCTCAGGACCTACTAGTCGAATTTAGATAATTATTTGTGTATGTTATATTGATACATTAATTCTAGAGAAAGGCTACGGACTACGTCACAATATCTTTCTCCTGCTACTACACCAATTATTAGAAAAACCAAACTTTATAATCATAAATTAATTGATATTTTTTTTAATTTTCCCCATATAACATTTGTGAGGATAACCTTTTTGAATAAATAAAATAAAAACTAAGTAACTAACTGCTAAACATAAACAAACACTTTTTTTGTAGCGTGGGGAGGTTTGTAGCGTAATACCTATTGTGTTCTGTAGATAAATAAAAAAACATTCATTATTATGTTAACATTTACTCATCAATATAAAAATATCAAACAAAAATCTAAAATTAATTTAGTCATAATCATGAACATAGTTTAGCCTCTATGAACACAAATATATCTATAACCAACCCAAATCTTCACCTTACCTCTAGGTCCACGAACCGGCAGGCGCAGTTAGTGTCCCCCAGCCAGATGGACGGATGATCTGGTTAAGATCGCGGGGAGCCGTTAGCTTCAGGCGGCCCAAAACCGCGCGTTGTGGTGGAAGTTAGGCCTATGTCCAACAGTTAGACGTCGTTGGGCTGGAATGATGAATGGTTCACGGTCTGGTGTTCTTTGAAAAATAATTCTTCTGATGATGATATGACTTGTAGTCGGGGTAGACTCTTTGCACTTTTGTCGATATAAATATAAACAGAGAATATATCTGTTACTGGAATATTTCTTACGTAGCGTAGTTCTTTAACAACCAGAATTTTAATTGAGTTTATTTTAATGTGTTTTTAAATGTATTGGTTACGTTGATATTTTGGCAGTTGCATTCAATATCTCTTGCTGCATTGACACTATGATTCTGCCACTAATAAAACTGTTTTAATGATAGGTATAATTCTAGATACTTCTATATGTAACACTGAATACTGTTTGATAGTAAACTAAGGCTTACCATACAACTGTCGCACAATACATAATGCATTTAATTATATACTAGAACCAGTTGCACGAATGATTAATTATTATTTATATCTCAACATTATCCTTATTAGTTAAAGATATTTTCAATTGTGTTAGTGATCTAATCGACGTATAAAATAGCATGATTCAATCAATTGCATACATATCTAAGTTACAAATAAATCAAATAAACTACAATATATTTTCCTAGAAACTATGTTATGCTTGTAATGGAAATAATAAATTTTATTATCATATCAAAAAGGGGTGATGTTATTTTGTTGAACTCGATGTTCTAGTGGTTAGCGTATGCACCCTCTCACGTCGAAAAAAAGTCGAGCAAAGTGTTATTAGTGAACTTTTCATCAGAAATTCCTGGGCTAGTGGAGTGACCCAGTAGTGGGATTGGATGTGTCATACGACGATGAATCACAAGAATGTGACATATTTGCAACCCTATCTTAGCACACTTCTCCTCTGTAGTCAAAATCATCGTTATTTGCTTCTTATAAATTGAAATAATCGTAAATAATTGACTTATTTACGATTACAGGTCAACTTGTGCTGAGCTACTTAAAGATATCGCTTACACTGCCATCATCACGCATAACCATTCAAGAGTGGCAAAAAAAGTGTTCTAATGTTTACTAACGTTACTAATATCATCATATAGCCCAACAGGATATGACAGAGGTGTATATCATCTACATCTCACCTGTTATGTTCATGTGATTTCACGAACCAGGTAAGCTGCGCCTGAACTAGTTTAGCGTAATTGTTTCACGTGATTACCAGTAAGAATTAAAACCAAACGTATGACGTTTTTTATACTCATTCTTAGCAACTTAATGAGATACGTATCATTCCTGCCGGGATTGGGGGTAATTTTCAAATTTTCTCCTTAAAATAATTATTTTTGCATTTAGTTTAATTCTAGAGACAGGTTATGGGCTGCTGTAGTAACGTTGTTTTGATATAAGTTTAAAAATGTTTGATATCTTTTTAAGTTACGGAATAATCACCTGGACACACTTAATGATTAAACCCATTTTTTTTTGTATTGAATAAAAATAAAACTGCAAATACAAAGTACATTTATAAAGATAACCTTTAATTTTACCTATGAATCCTTTGTACAAAACGTAACGTAAAATAACAGTTAGGAAGTGTTTACTGACAAAATCTTGCAAGCTAGCCTCGTTTACTGGAAATTACATTTTTTAAGTACTGTGTAAACTGGCAACTTTTTCAACGTAGGAAGGTTTGTAGCATATTAACTAATATAGTTCTGTGTATGAATAAAAACTACTATCAATTGTATTATATAATTTCATTCAACTTTATCATTTTTAGTCCAAGAATATACTAGAAAAACACATTTAGTAAAATCGACAGACATTAAACAAAAATACAAAATCTATAACTAATTTGGTTAAAATCATGAATTTAGTTTAATCTCTACGAACACAAATAAATCTACCACCTGTCCAAATCTTCACCATACCTCTAGGGCAGGGAGTTAGGAAATTACTAGCAGCATGCAAACCAGAAATTTTTGACATAATCAATATAAAACAAATAATTAAAACTAACAAAAATCTTGTCTTCATAATGGTCCACCGTATGGTATTCTTAGAAAAATTTCTTCTGATGATGTGACTTGTAGTCGAGGTACACTCTTTGCACTTTTGTCGATGTGATTCGATACAGAGAATATATATGTTACTGAAATATTCCTCACGTAACGTAGTTCAATAACAAATTCTAACTCAATAATTGAGTTTTTTAAAACGTTTTAGTTACGTTGATATTCTAGCAGTTTTTCTCGTACGTAACTTCTAAGTTCTGTTATTCATGTGACATTCTCTTGCTGCGTTTCTTAATTTTGTCTCTAATAAAACTGTTTTTATGATAGGTATAATTATAGATACTCTATTGGTAACACTGAAAAACTGATTGATCGTAAACTAAGGCTTACAATACAACTGTCGCACAATACATAATGCATTTAATTATATAGGTATACTAGAACCAGTTGAACGAATGATTAATTTATATTTATATCTGAACATTATCCTCATAGCTATATACAATCTATATAATTGAAGATAGTTTCAATTGTGTTTTGGTTGATCTTATCAACGAATAGAATAGCATGATTAAATAAATTGCATCCATATACATATGTCCTATAAATAAAACAATTAAACTTCTATATAAATTTACCTAAGAACTTTGTTATACATTATGATAATGATAATAAAATTTATTATTTCCATGACAAGCATAAAAAAGTACTAGGTAAATTTGATGAAATTTAATTTGAAAAAATGGGTGATGTTTTTTTTTTTGAACTGCCTCGGTGTTCTAGTGGTTAGCGTATGCGCCTCTCACGTCGAGGTCTGCGGTTCGATTCCAAAGTCGAGCAAAGTTTTATTTGTGAACTTTTTATCAGGAATTGCTGTAGTAGTTTTGTGAGTAGAAGCCAGTAGTGTGATTTGATTTGATTTGAATATGTGTCATACAATGATGAATCACAAAAATGTGATTTATTTGCAACTCTATCTTAACACACTTCTCCTCTGTAGTCAACGTCGTCGATATTTGGTTCCTATAAATGTAATACTCGTAAGTAATTGACTTATTTACGATTACAGGTCAACTTGTGCTGAGCTACTGAAAGATATTGCTTAGGGGGCAAAAAAAAGCAGTGTCTAATGTTCACTAATATCATCATATAACCTAAAAGGATTCGACTGAGGTGTATAACATTTACATCCCAGCTGTTATGTTAAAGCTAAATGTGGATACCAGTAAGAATTAACACCTAAAGTACCTATGCCATTTTTGCATACTCATTCTTAGCAACTTATTGAGATACGTATCATTTCTGTCGGAATTGGGAGTAATTTTGCAACATCTTTTTTAGATGATTATTTTCGCATTTAGTTTGGATAGTTTATTTCTAGAGACAGGTCAAAGTCAAAGTCAAAGTATTTTTTCAAAGTCAAAGTCAAAGTATTTTATTTGTCAAACATAGGTAATACATAAATGTGATCTTATACAATATATCTTAGTTCACTATGTTTTGTCTTTGGGACATACAAATATATTATAAAATTATTGTAATTAATTATAGCATTAGATTAAAAAAAAAAAAAAAAAAAAAAATATTATACATTAATAAATTGTGTCAACTACTTAGGTACTCATACTAATTTCGATAATATCTTAAATTATTGATTGCATTTAACAATGAAAAATAATAATAATAATTATGAATGAAATTACAATTAAATAATTAAAATGGTGGTCACAGGTGGTCGTTTAGAAAATCATCTATTTTGTAGTAACACTTATCAATTAGAAGTTTAGTTAGAGATTTCTTAAGTGCTGGCTTTGACAATGATTTCATATAATCTGGCAGCTTATTAAAAATTTTAGGGGCTAAACTAAAGAAACTCTTTTGCAATAGTGCCGTGTTACATTTCGTATGACAGAGTTTATTTACGTATTGAGCGCGCAAAGGCGCTCTTCGAACTTCTGACAATTTCGGAAAGAGATGTGCATTACTTTTCACAAATAAAATAGTTTCTAATATATACAGAGATGGCAATGTAAGTAATTTTAGTGTTTTGAAAAATGGTATACAGCTATCTGTTGAGTTTATCCCAATCATAGATCTAACACATCTTTTCTGCATTTTAAATACTAACTCCCGATCAGTTGAATGGCCCCAGAAAATAAGACCAAATCTGAGTATCGATGCTACCATTCCATGATAAGCAGTTAATAATGCCTCATTATTGACTTTCTTCGACAGCTGCCATAGTGCAAAAGCAGACCTACTTAAACGCTTACACACTTGCTCTACATGAGCTTTCCAAGTAAGACTGTTATCTATGGTTAATCCCAGGAACTTAGCTTCTTTAACTTTTTCTATTTCACAATCATTATAAGTTATATTTATATCTGGAACGCCACGACGTTGTTGGAAATGCATAATTTTAGTTTTTGAGAGATTAATTATTAAATTATTGTTATTGAGCCAGTTAATAATGTCAGAAAGTGAATTAGAAATGTCAGATTGGTATAAATTTATATTTGAACATTTTACAATACATGTACTATCATCTGCGAAGAGCACCATATTATGGGTTGTGCATTTTGGTAGGTCGTTTATATAAATGAGGAACAGTAGTGGTCCAAGAACACTTCCCTGGGGGACGCCATATTGAATTTTACTCGGCGCCGATAGGTATTTTTTTTCTATTTTGGTTTTTGGGCAAATTCTCGTAATTTCCGTACATTGCGTTCTGTCACACAAATACGATTTTATTAACTTATGACTATTTCCTCGTATTCCATATCCATGAAGTTTATCAAGTAAAATTTTATGGTCCACGAGATCAAAGGCTTTGGTCATATCTGTAAATATTGCGCAAATAGGAGTCTTGTTATCCATGGAGGTCATAATATCAGACAACAAATCGTATATGGCCATATTTATTGTAGTGTCTTTCCGAAACCCTTTTTGTTGTTTACAGAATAAATCATATTTATCAAAGAAACTGTACACAGAATTATAAATCACTTTCTCGAAAATTTTTGAAAATATCGGTATTTTTGCAATAGGTCGGTAACTTTTAATTTCCGTCCTTTCATCTTTCTTATAAAGAGGTTTAACTATAGCGTTTTTTAATCTGTATGGATATACACCTTCAGCAATACTAAGATTGATTATGTGTGTTAGTGGGGGCACTATAATTTCCTTAACAAATTTTATAACTTTAGTACATACACCATCGTATCCATATGTATTTGTGTTCTTTAAATTATTAATTATTTGAATAATATCCTCATTCAATACTGGTAAAATAAATAATGAATTCAATGTCAGATTATTATATGCCGGATTATTGAAAGCCAAATGATTAGAATTATTTAATGTCAAGGTACTATTATTAGAGTTAGAGTCAGAATTAGTATTGTTAGTAGTATTAATTGTAAAATAATTATTAAATTCATTTGCGATATCTATCGGTTTAGTAATTTCTGTGTTATCTTTTTTAATGAACATTATTTGTTCATGCGGCTGATTCTCTTTTGACTTATTTATAATTTGCCAAGTCGCTTTAGATTTATTCTCAGCTGTACTTATGAAATGATTGTTTTGTGCTTTTTGTGTTAGTTTAATTATTTTTCGATAAATGTATGTATAATTTTTAAAATTACTTTTATTTTTGCTGTTAGGTTTTAACCTGTATTTCCAAAGCAGCTGTCTTTGTTTTTTACTACATAGCTTTATACCACGCGATATCCATTTAGTTGCTTTATTTGTTTTCATAGTAATTTTTTTGTCTGGAAAACATAGTTTATAAAAAAGAGAAAAATCGTCTATAAAATTGTTATACGCAGCATCGGTATCATTTGCATCATACACATGGTTAAAAGAGAGGCATTGCAAATGAGTTTTAAATTTTATCATATTCACTCTGGATATATCTTGCCTTACTATTTTCCAGCATTTTAATCTGCAGGTCTTATTGATAGGAACTTTAAGTAACTGAGAGGTGTGATCAGATAAAGCGAGATCGATAATTTCATATTTTAATTTCTTTTGATAGTTATGCGCGAAGTTATCAATACATGTATTGCTAGCTAAGCGAGTGGGTTCCCGTATTATAAGTTTTAAATTGTAATTTAGTAGAAAACAATTCAGTTCTAGTGCTATTTTACTATTTTTTAATACATCTATATTAAAATCACCACACAATATGACTTTTTTCTTTGATAGATTTAGTTTCGATAGCACAGTTTCTAATTTGTCATAAAATATTTGATAATTATGTCTAGGTACTCTATAAATGCATATTATAATGATGTACAGGCTATGGGCTACGTCACATGGCATGGCGCAGTAATATTTAACACTGGAAAAACCACGATATCCCGCACGTATTGTGTATGTTCGTTTCCTCAGGAACAAACAGAATACGAGCGAGGTTTACAGGCGTTTTAAATACATGATCAAACTGAACAGACTGTCTTCTAAAGGCTGTGTAAAAATTGTATGTAATTAAAAATGTAATTCCATATCCGTTTTACAGCTACTATATCAATAATTAAAAAACAGGTCAGTCAATCGTTAATTAATGGCTACTTTGTTTTACTGATATTCCTTATTTAAAATCAAAATAAAAAAAAACATAGGCCAATTTTTGTATTTTTATTTTTAAAGTCTGTTATCTAATGATAACAGACTTTTGATATCCGTTTAAAATGTTTTGATATCTCTAATAATTACGGAATAATACCAGAACTTACTAAATGATTAAATGTATTGGAGTGATTAAGTTTCAAAAATAATAAATATCTCGTTTTATTTTGAAAAGTCATTGATGAAATTATATTCCTAGGAATACACTGTATAATATGTTGTTTTGATATTATAGTTATGGAATAATCGTCTGGACACACTTAACGAAAACAACTTTATTTTTTTTTGCATTTACAACAAATAAAACTACGAATAAAAAGTACATTTATAAAGATAACCTTTAATTTTATTTATGAATCTTTTGTACAAAACGTGAAGTAAAATAAAAATTAAAAAGTGTTCACTGAAAAAAAAATTCCAAGTTATTTTCTCTTTAGGTTTACTTTGGAAATGGAAACATTTTTAAGTACTGTGTAAACTGGCAACTTTTTTAAACGTAGGAAGGTTTGTAGCATATTAATTAATATAATTATGTGTATGAATAAAAACAACTGTTAATTTTATTACATTATTTCTTTATAATTTTTAGTACATAGATATACAAGAAAAAATACTTTTAGTAAAATCAAACTTATTAACACACGTGAAACAAAAAATACAAAATCATAAATAAATTTATTTAGAATCATGAATTTAGTTTAACCTCTACGAACACAGATAAATCTATCACCTTTCCAAATCTCCACCTCACCTTTAGGGCAGGGAGCTGTTAAAATATTAGCAGCATGCAAACCAGACATTTTCGACATGATCAATATAAAACAAATGATTAAAACAAACAAAAAATTCGTCTTCATAATCGTCTACAGTCAGGTAATTTAAAAAATTTAAAATCTTCCGATGAAGTGACTTGTAATCGTGGTAAACTATTTCACTTTTTGTTGATTTAAATCGATACAGTAAATTTACTGGAATATTTCTCACGTAGCGTAGTTTAATATATATAATTTTAATTAAGACTATAATAATGTATTTTAAAACGTTTTGGTTACGTTGATATTCTTGTAGTGTCTTCTCGTTGTTAACTTCTAAGTTCTGATGGTCATGTGTTTTAGTATTACGTAAATCCTTCTTTGGAGAATTTTACTGAGACTCTTTTCACAAGCGTCAATTAATTGGTTTAACTTTGTATTGTAGTCTTGATATGTGCCCAATTATTCACCAACTATCACTGGATTTGGTTTGTATTACGCACACTTATTAGTTAGTTTATGATATATTATATTATAGAATTTTGAAATAAATATTATTACGGCAATAATAAGTCCACTCGAGATAAGTTTAAGAAAACAACTGCCTAGTAGTAAGTAAAATTTTGTGAATAGTAATAGTACCATTCGTAGTTTTTCCTTGTATCGTAAAACCCCATATAATTTACCCAGTACCTACCACGTTGGTGATGACACAACTTTAAATCGCTAATGAGTGGCTAATAAGGTTATAGTGCGGTATTTTAAGTTATTTACACGATTTTGTATGGTCTGACAACTTTTTTAGCTAACACTCTGAATCGATTTATGAATCATTGTGCATAATAAGTTAGACATTACTATTTCTCATGAGTTTTTTTTAAGACACCACCTTGACTGGGTTATCACTAGGGCTAAAGTCTTTTAAAACCTCCGTAGAACGTGGCAACCTCTTTGATGTGTTGAAATAAACAATATGAAATAAATTACTAACAGTAACAATATGTCAGCTTTATGTTAATTTTTAAGTTATTAATAACTAGCGATCCGCCCCGGCTTCGCACGGGTACACTGCTGATACTAAATACACTACAGAAAAACTTTGAACGTTGTATGTAAAAACACAGCGGCCCGCTCCGGATTCGCACGGGTATAAACTCGGGTATAGACACTCACTGAAAAAATTATTAAAATCGATCCAGTAGTTTTGATTTATTCATTACTGCCCGTGGCCCGCACGCGTTAAATTTGGAGTAAAACAATTCCCCTTTCCCTATACCATGAAGATTTTTCGACGTACCGCAATTTTTTAATCTGTAATATCTTCGAAAATATTAATTTAAATCACATGTTGTAAAGAGCAATTTTGATCTACATGCAATGCACAACGTATCTAATGTATTTTATTTGATAAGGAATGATACTGTATCGTTTAAAATAACTTGGTAAATAACCCATATTTTTTTTTGTAATATGTAAAAGATAAAAGAGCCAAAGAGTTGCATTTTCCCTACGCTCTCTGTACCGTCTGAAAAACTTCCTCTCATCCAAGACCAAGGCAATGCTTGTGCAAACTTTGATATTCCCAATAATTGACTATGGTGATGTGTGTTATTTCGACCTGAATGCAGACCTTCTTAACAAATATGACCGACTTCTCAATAACTGCATTCGATTCGTTTTCAATCTTCGTAAGTATGACCATGTGTCTGCTTATCGCTCCGAGCTCAAATGGTTACCCATTCGCCCACGCCGTAGCCTGCGTGCACTCACCACCCTTTATTCCTTTCTTAATTCTCCTACTCCGCCTTCTTACCTAACGCCATACCTCCAGTACATGAGCTCTAACCACAATAGGGATCTACGGTCTTCCAATAATAAATTACTTCTATGTCCTTTACATACTACTGGCTTCGTCAATTCTTCTTTCTTCGTACAATCTGTTCTTTTGTGGAATGCGCTACCGGAAGATATCAGGATGGCAAGAACCCGGTACACCTTCAAAATTAAAGTACGCAAACTTTTAACAGAAAAATTGGCAAAATCGTCATAATGATAAGTTGTTCATCCCCCTTCTCTTCATCCGTTATTTATATATATGTGTATATATTTATATATGTATATATTTGTGTATATTATTGACGTATTTTAAGTATTATGTATGTACCATATATGTATTTATATGTATTTAATCGATTTTCAAATCAGTGTATACATTTTTTTTTCTTTATTAGTACCTATTATCGAAATGCACCTACCTTTGTTTCTCTGCACCACCCTAGGTTGACTGTTAGAGAATGCCACTAGGCATTAAGTCCACCTATGTACCATTTTGTGTGCAAAAAGTTAAATAAATAAATAAATAAAAATGGTTACTGTGGGTTATCCTTAGGAGATAAACATTATGCTGTCACAGACTTTTTTATTCATCTTTTTAAGATATACAATTCTGTAGTACATAAATTAGACATATCTCGTAAGGTTTAGCCAGCGTTTGCAATGTAAGCGCAGAAAAATATGTTTGTTACGACATCACATTACAAATCTTTATCTCTACAATAATATGCATGTATTATACACGTAAACCTTCCTCTTGAATCACTCTATTTATTTAAAAAAACCGCATCAAAACCCGTTAGACCGTCCGACATAGGGACAGAGAAAGCGACTTTGTTTTATACTATGTAGTGATCTTCTTCGTCGTGTCGATGGCTGAGTCAAATTTTATTTTGATTTGCCATCGTGGTGAAAGGATTAGCCAATTCGCTTTGGAGAACTCACGAATTGCCCAGGGTGCGCCGGACGTAGGGAATCGTTGTGTACGTCACTCGGGGAGGCTCCTTTCATGCACCCCTATGTAGTGATAATATCAGGCCAGTATCGAAGGTCGTAAAATAATTATATTGAATAAAAAATAAATTTCATTTCAATTTCGTCGTTGATCAACAATTTTGGTCTATCGCCGGACTCGTTCCTAACTTTTATTTAATTTTAGAAAGTTTAATTATTATTTTTTTGTTTTTAATTTATAAAGTTTATTTTGTTGCGTTTGGTTGAAGACCTTATGTTAGTCTCGACGCACAAAGACCGGTTGGCCATTAATAATAACCTTCACTGGTTTATTACTAGGGCATTTTCCATCAAAATTTTTATCCGGACGCCTAATCACTGAGCTCCAGACGAACAATATGAAATACATTATCAAAACTAATACAAATGCCACCTTCATTCTGAAAACTGGTATAGTTTCTGTCAAAATTTGAAGTACAGGAATTACTGTCAAAATGTACAGTCACTAGATTTTATAGTTTTTATTGTTATTGGCAAATGGAGCTGGAGTTCCTGTTTGACTTTTCTTCAAGATGTTGCTTGGCTTGGCTTCTAAGACAGTTGATTACTGGATACGTCAATACTATTAATTGTTTATTTCACTGATGGGTTGTTCACAAATAATTTTTATTTATTTTTAACGGTTGATCTCGCACGAATATGTAGCACTGACGAGATGCTGCAAAGCTGACCTTTTGCTTTCCAAGACTTATTCGTCTGATTGAGCTTTCGGAGTATGCGGTAAGATCATGAACGTTATTTTCTTGATTCTTTTTACAGCAGATATTTGGTGTCACTGAGATATTATCGATTACAGATCAACTTAACATAAGCTTCTCAAAGCAACTGTTATACCTAGCAATTAAACAGCACATATTTATATATTTTCCTTGAATATTAAATAGTTCAGGTGTTTCCCCTTCTCATTCTCAGTCATCTTACTATACTAATATTATTAATAAAGAGTTTGTTTGTTTGGTTCAACCTCCAATATACCTGTTTTGAATTATTTTTTTAATGAAACACCTTATTTTTTTTGCATTTACAACAAATTAAACTACGAATAAAAAGTATATTTATAAAGATAACCTTTAATTTTACTTATGAATGTTTCGTACAAAACGTGAAGTAAAATAACAATTAAACTTCAAAGTTTTTTTCTCTTTAGGTTTACTTTGGAAATAGAAACATTTTTAAGTACTGTGTAAACTGGCAACTTTTTTAAACGTAGGAAGGTTTGTAGCATATTAATCATGTGTATGAATAAAAACAACTGTTTATTTTATTATATCATTTCTTTATAATTTTTAGTACATAAATATACAAGAAAAATACTTTTAGTAAAATCAACACACGTGAAACAAAATCATAAATTAATTTGGTCAGAATCATGAGTTTAGTTTAAGCTCTACGAACACAGATAAATCTACCATCTTTCCAAATCTTCACCTTACCTCTAGGACAAGAGGCTGTGAAATTCCTTGCAGCATGCAAACCAGACATTTTTGACATAATCAATATAAAACAAATGATTAAAACAAACAAAGATGTCGTCTTCATAATGCTCTACAGTCTGGTAATTTAAAAAATTGAAAATCTTTCGATGAAATGTCTTGTAAGCGTGCTAAACTGTTTCACTTTTTGTCGATTTAAATCGATACAAAAAATATATCTGTTACTGGAATATTTCCCACGTAGCGTAGTTTAAATTCTAGAATTTTAATTGAGACTGTAATAACGTGTAAAACGTTTTAGTTTCGTTGATATTCGGGCAGTTTCCTCTCGTAGTGAACTTCCAAGTTCTGTTAATAAAGTTACAATCTCTTGCTGCATTTCTTGATTCTGTATTTTGTAAAACTGTTTTTATAAAAGATATAATTCTAGATACTTCTATGTGTAACACTGAATACTGTTTGATAGTAAACTAAGGCGTACCATACAACTGTCGCACAATACATAATGCATTTAATTATATACTAGAACCAGTTGCACAAATAACTAATTATTATTTATATCTCAACATTATCCTTATACCTATTTTCTATCTATATAATAGAAGATATTTTCATTGTGTTGGTGATCTACTCAACGAATGGAATAGCATGATTCAATAAATTGCATACACTTCTAAGCTAAAATTAAATCAATTAAAATACAATATATTTTCCTGGAAACTGTGTTATGCTTGTTGTATCATATCATATGATGTGATACTAAAATGTATTTTTGCCATGACCACCCATATAGGTCTGATGTTATATTATAACCGACTGCAAAATATGAAGGAGGTTTTTTGTTACATTTATGATATTATCTTATTTCACGTGGTTTCTAGATATACTTAGATATAAACAAAATTAATCCTCACGGATACACTTAACCGTACCATTTATTATAATCTTAACTTGTCTATTCTTAGGACTAGGCGTCTAAAACATCAAAGTGATTTGAAATACTTATAACTACTAACATTAAAAAACCATCAACAATAACAAAGGTTTGAACAGTGATTATTACTCCAATATATAATTTTCATTAATAAACAATTATTGAATTATAGCAATTAAGTTCTCGCATTTATGTATTTGCACGTCATTATTTGGCAGAATATGAGGACAAACCGCATTGTAACACCAGTTGGTGTTACAATGCGGTTTGTAACACCAACTGGTGTTTCATATTTGTACCATATTTTAGCAAATAAATGATTGATTGATTGATCGCCTTTTTTAAGGCCACACGTTTCCGGAATGCTAGCAGATAAGTATTGCTATCCAACGTGGCAATCCTGCCAGCATTTTGGGAAAATGTGGCATTATGAGATTATATTAATTATGTTACTTGAGTTTTCATTTAATATAATTTAAACATTTCTGGTGAACCGTCCTTTAATCTGAACTTCTCCGTGTAATCATTTGTAGAATAGAAAGTATATCAATCCTGTCGAATACACTTTACTGTTTGACCAATTATAATTTTTATTGGTCTATATTTAGGGCAAGGAGTATTTAATGCATCGATTGAACCAGAAACACATAAAACCACTAACGAAAAAGAAATAAACAAAAGCAATACAAATTTCAAACCCATGATTATTACTAGCACTTATATTTGCACTCTATGTACAGCTTATCACTTGGTTATAACAGCCAAAGGTTGTTGGGCAACGATATTCTAATATTAATTAAGACTTGAGTTTCCAGGTGATGTTATTATTATCTATCTTCTTTGTTTCGATGGTTCGTCATCTTTTTGCTTCTTCACTATAACAGCTCTGTAATACGTAAATCCTTCTTTGGAGTATTTACTGAGACTCTTTTCACAAGCGTCAATTAACTGGTTTCACTTTGTTTTGTAGTCTTGATATGTTCCAAATTAATCACCAACTATCACTGGATTTGTTTAGTATTGCGTTATTGCAGAATTTTGAAAAGTCCACTCGAGACAAGGTTAAGAAAACAACTGTCTAGTAGTAAGTATACTTTTGTGAGTAGTAATAGTACCATCTATAATATTTCCTTGTATTGTAAAACCCCATATAATTTACCCAGAACCCACCACGTTGGTGATGACGCAACTTTAAATAGCTAATGAGTGGCTAAAAAGGTAATAGTGCTGAATTTTAAGTTATTTACACGATTTTGTGCGGTCTGACAACTTGTTAAGCTAACACTCTAAATTGATTTATGTATTTATGTATCATTGTGCATTTAATAAGTTAGACATTTATATTAGTATTATTTATTGTAGTATTTTATTTATTTATTATTTACTAGCTTCCGCCCGCGGCTCCGCCCGCGTGGTATGTCAATTAAAAGTAGCCTATATGTTAATCCAGACTATAAGCTACATGTGTGCAAAATTTCATCGAAATCGACCCGGTAGTTTTGGCGTGAAAGAGTAACAAACATCCATCCATACATCCATACTTACAAACTTTCGCCTTTATAATATTAGTAAGGATTTAGCTAACACTCTAAATTGATTTATGTATTTATGTATCATTGTGCATTTAATAAGTTAGAAATTTCTATTTCTCATGAGTTTTTTTTAAGACACCACTAAGAATAACCTTGACTGGGTTATCACTAGGACAAAAGCCTTTTAAAACCTCCGTAGAACGTGGACACCTTTGATGCGTTGAAATAGACAATATGAAAGAAATTATTAACGGTAACAAAATGTCAGCTTCATGTTGATTTTCAAGTTATTAATTATATCAGGCCAGTATTGAAGGTCGTAAAATAATTATGTTTAATTAATTTCTTCGTCGTTGATTAACAATTTTGGTCTATCTCCGGACTCGTTCCTATTTTTTTTATTTAATTTTAGAAAGTTTAATTTTGAATTTTTTGCTTTTAATTTATAATGCTTTTTTCATGTTTTGCCATTTTGTTGCGTTCGGTTGAAGACTGTGACTTATAATTGTTGTTTCATTCTTTTTCTTTTTATTTTAAATTAGGCTCGACGCACACAAACCGGTTGGCCATTAATAATAACCTTTACTGGTTTATTACTGGGACATTTTCCCTCAAAACTATTATCCGGACGCCTAATCACTGAGCTCGAGACGAACAATATGAAATACATTATCAAAACTAATACAAATGCCACCTTCATTCTGAAAACTGGTATACTTTCTGTCAAAATTTGAAGTACAGGAATTACTGACAAAATGTACAGTCACTAGATTTTATAGTTTTTATTGTTATTGGCAAATGGAGCTGGAGTTCCTGTTTGGCTTTTCTTCAAGATGTTGCTTGGCTTGGCTTCTAAGACAGTTGATTACTGGATACGTCAATACTATTAATTGTTTATTTCACTGATGGGTTGTTCACAAATAATTTTTATTTATTTTTAACGGTTGATCTCGCACGAATATGTAGCACTGACGAGATGCTGCAAAGCTGACCTTTTGCTTTCCAAGACTTATTCGTCTGATTGAGCTTTCGGAGTATGCGGTAAGATCATGAACGTTATTTTCTTGATTCTTTTTACAGCAGATATTTGGTGTCACTGAGATATTATCGATTACAGATCAACTTAACATAAGCTTCTCAAAGCAACTGTTATACCTAGCAATTAAACAGCACATATTTATATATTTTCCTTGAATATTAAATAGTTCAGGTGTTTCCCCTTCTCATTCTCAGTCATCTTACTATACTAATATTATTAATAAAGAGTTTGTTTGTTTGGTTCAACCTCCAATATACCTGTTTTGAATTATTTTTTTAATGAAACACCTTATTTTTTTTGCATTTACAACAAATTAAACTACGAATAAAAAGTATATTTATAAAGATAACCTTTAATTTTACTTATGAATGTTTCGTACAAAACGTGAAGTAAAATAACAATTAAACTTCAAAGTTTTTTTCTCTTTAGGTTTACTTTGGAAATAGAAACATTTTTAAGTACTGTGTAAACTGGCAACTTTTTTAAACGTAGGAAGGTTTGTAGCATATTAATCATGTGTATGAATAAAAACAACTGTTTATTTTATTATATCATTTCTTTATAATTTTTAGTACATAAATATACAAGAAAAATACTTTTAGTAAAATCAACACACGTGAAACAAAATCATAAATTAATTTGGTCAGAATCATGAGTTTAGTTTAAGCTCTACGAACACAGATAAATCTACCATCTTTCCAAATCTTCACCTTACCTCTAGGACAAGAGGCTGTGAAATTCCTTGCAGCATGCAAACCAGACATTTTTGACATAATCAATATAAAACAAATGATTAAAACAAACAAAGATGTCGTCTTCATAATGCTCTACAGTCTGGTAATTTAAAAAATTGAAAATCTTTCGATGAAATGTCTTGTAAGCGTGCTAAACTGTTTCACTTTTTGTCGATTTAAATCGATACAAAAAATATATCTGTTACTGGAATATTTCCCACGTAGCGTAGTTTAAATTCTAGAATTTTAATTGAGACTGTAATAACGTGTAAAACGTTTTAGTTTCGTTGATATTCGGGCAGTTTCCTCTCGTAGTGAACTTCCAAGTTCTGTTAATAAAGTTACAATCTCTTGCTGCATTTCTTGATTCTGTATTTTGTAAAACTGTTTTTATAAAAGATATAATTCTAGATACTTCTATGTGTAACACTGAATACTGTTTGATAGTAAACTAAGGCGTACCATACAACTGTCGCACAATACATAATGCATTTAATTATATACTAGAACCAGTTGCACAAATAACTAATTATTATTTATATCTCAACATTATCCTTATACCTATTTTCTATCTATATAATAGAAGATATTTTCATTGTGTTGGTGATCTACTCAACGAATGGAATAGCATGATTCAATAAATTGCATACACTTCTAAGCTAAAATTAAATCAATTAAAATACAATATATTTTCCTGGAAACTGTGTTATGCTTGTTGTATCATATCATATGATGTGATACTAAAATGTATTTTTGCCATGACCACCCATATAGGTCTGATGTTATATTATAACCGACTGCAAAATATGAAGGAGGTTTTTTGTTACATTTATGATATTATCTTATTTCACGTGGTTTCTAGATATACTTAGATATAAACAAAATTAATCCTCACGGATACACTTAACCGTACCATTTATTATAATCTTAACTTGTCTATTCTTAGGACTAGGCGTCTAAAACATCAAAGTGATTTGAAATACTTATAACTACTAACATTAAAAAACCATCAACAATAACAAAGGTTTGAACAGTGATTATTACTCCAATATATAATTTTCATTAATAAACAATTATTGAATTATAGCAATTAAGTTCTCGCATTTATGTATTTGCACGTCATTATTTGGCAGAATATGAGGACAAACCGCATTGTAACACCAGTTGGTGTTACAATGCGGTTTGTAACACCAACTGGTGTTTCATATTTGTACCATATTTTAGCAAATAAATGATTGATTGATTGATCGCCTTTTTTAAGGCCACACGTTTCCGGAATGCTAGCAGATAAGTATTGCTATCCAACGTGGCAATCCTGCCAGCATTTTGGGAAAATGTGGCATTATGAGATTATATTAATTATGTTACTTGAGTTTTCATTTAATATAATTTAAACATTTCTGGTGAACCGTCCTTTAATCTGAACTTCTCCGTGTAATCATTTGTAGAATAGAAAGTATATCAATCCTGTCGAATACACTTTACTGTTTGACCAATTATAATTTTTATTGGTCTATATTTAGGGCAAGGAGTATTTAATGCATCGATTGAACCAGAAACACATAAAACCACTAACGAAAAAGAAATAAACAAAAGCAATACAAATTTCAAACCCATGATTATTACTAGCACTTATATTTGCACTCTATGTACAGCTTATCACTTGGTTATAACAGCCAAAGGTTGTTGGGCAACGATATTCTAATATTAATTAAGACTTGAGTTTCCAGGTGATGTTATTATTATCTATCTTCTTTGTTTCGATGGTTCGTCATCTTTTTGCTTCTTCACTATAACAGCTCTGTAATACGTAAATCCTTCTTTGGAGTATTTACTGAGACTCTTTTCACAAGCGTCAATTAACTGGTTTCACTTTGTTTTGTAGTCTTGATATGTTCCAAATTAATCACCAACTATCACTGGATTTGTTTAGTATTGCGTTATTGCAGAATTTTGAAAAGTCCACTCGAGACAAGGTTAAGAAAACAACTGTCTAGTAGTAAGTATACTTTTGTGAGTAGTAATAGTACCATCTATAATATTTCCTTGTATTGTAAAACCCCATATAATTTACCCAGAACCCACCACGTTGGTGATGACGCAACTTTAAATAGCTAATGAGTGGCTAAAAAGGTAATAGTGCTGAATTTTAAGTTATTTACACGATTTTGTGCGGTCTGACAACTTGTTAAGCTAACACTCTAAATTGATTTATGTATTTATGTATCATTGTGCATTTAATAAGTTAGACATTTATATTAGTATTATTTATTGTAGTATTTTATTTATTTATTATTTACTAGCTTCCGCCCGCGGCTCCGCCCGCGTGGTATGTCAATTAAAAGTAGCCTATATGTTAATCCAGACTATAAGCTACATGTGTGCAAAATTTCATCGAAATCGACCCGGTAGTTTTGGCGTGAAAGAGTAACAAACATCCATCCATACATCCATACTTACAAACTTTCGCCTTTATAATATTAGTAAGGATTTAGCTAACACTCTAAATTGATTTATGTATTTATGTATCATTGTGCATTTAATAAGTTAGAAATTTCTATTTCTCATGAGTTTTTTTTAAGACACCACTAAGAATAACCTTGACTGGGTTATCACTAGGACAAAAGCCTTTTAAAACCTCCGTAGAACGTGGACACCTTTGATGCGTTGAAATAGACAATATGAAAGAAATTATTAACGGTAACAAAATGTCAGCTTCATGTTGATTTTCAAGTTATTAATTATATCAGGCCAGTATTGAAGGTCGTAAAATAATTATGTTTAATTAATTTCTTCGTCGTTGATTAACAATTTTGGTCTATCTCCGGACTCGTTCCTATTTTTTTTATTTAATTTTAGAAAGTTTAATTTTGAATTTTTTGCTTTTAATTTATAATGCTTTTTTCATGTTTTGCCATTTTGTTGCGTTCGGTTGAAGACTGTGACTTATAATTGTTGTTTCATTCTTTTTCTTTTTATTTTAAATTAGGCTCGACGCACACAAACCGGTTGGCCATTAATAATAACCTTTACTGGTTTATTACTGGGACATTTTCCCTCAAAACTATTATCCGGACGCCTAATCACTGAGCTCGAGACGAACAATATGAAATACATTATCAAAACTAATACAAATGCCACCTTCATTCTGAAAACTGGTATACTTTCTGTCAAAATTTGAAGTACAGGAATTACTGACAAAATGTACAGTCACTAGATTTTATAGTTTTTATTGTTATTGGCAAATGGAGCTGGAGTTCCTGTTTGGCTTTTCTTCAAGATGTTGCTTGGCTTGGCTTCTAAGACAGTTGATTACTGGATACGTCAATACTATTAATTGTTTATTTCACTGATGGGTTGTTCACAAATAATTTTTATTTATTTTTAACGGTTGATCTCGCACGAATATGTAGCACTGACGAGATGCTGCAAAGCTGACCTTTTGCTTTCCAAGACTTATTCGTCTGATTGAGCTTTCGGAGTATGCGGTAAGATCATGAACGTTATTTTCTTGATTCTTTTTACAGCAGATATTTGGTGTCACTGAGATATTATCGATTACAGATCAACTTAACATAAGCTTCTCAAAGCAACTGTTATACCTAGCAATTAAACAGCACATATTTATATATTTTCCTTGAATATTAAATAGTTCAGGTGTTTCCCCTTCTCATTCTCAGTCATCTTACTATACTAATATTATTAATAAAGAGTTTGTTTGTTTGGTTCAACCTCCAATATACCTGTTTTGAATTATTTTTTTAATGAAACACCTTATTTTTTTTGCATTTACAACAAATTAAACTACGAATAAAAAGTATATTTATAAAGATAACCTTTAATTTTACTTATGAATGTTTCGTACAAAACGTGAAGTAAAATAACAATTAAACTTCAAAGTTTTTTTCTCTTTAGGTTTACTTTGGAAATAGAAACATTTTTAAGTACTGTGTAAACTGGCAACTTTTTTAAACGTAGGAAGGTTTGTAGCATATTAATCATGTGTATGAATAAAAACAACTGTTTATTTTATTATATCATTTCTTTATAATTTTTAGTACATAAATATACAAGAAAAATACTTTTAGTAAAATCAACACACGTGAAACAAAATCATAAATTAATTTGGTCAGAATCATGAGTTTAGTTTAAGCTCTACGAACACAGATAAATCTACCATCTTTCCAAATCTTCACCTTACCTCTAGGACAAGAGGCTGTGAAATTCCTTGCAGCATGCAAACCAGACATTTTTGACATAATCAATATAAAACAAATGATTAAAACAAACAAAGATGTCGTCTTCATAATGCTCTACAGTCTGGTAATTTAAAAAATTGAAAATCTTTCGATGAAATGTCTTGTAAGCGTGCTAAACTGTTTCACTTTTTGTCGATTTAAATCGATACAAAAAATATATCTGTTACTGGAATATTTCCCACGTAGCGTAGTTTAAATTCTAGAATTTTAATTGAGACTGTAATAACGTAACGTAATAACTAACAAAATAAACAGCACATATTTATATATTTTCCTTGAATATTAAATAGTTCAGGTGTTTCCCCTTCTTAGTCATCTTACTATAGAAATATTGTTAATAAAGAGTTTGTTTGTTTGGTTCAACCTCCAAAATACCTGGTTCGAATTGAAATATTTTGTTATCGAATACATAAACGTAAAACAAATGGAACTTAGGGCATCGCTCAAAAACTTCCGAACCCGAATTTTTATTGACATAAAATTCAAATGTATTTGCGACAGTAATTTATTTTTCTTAACATGATCTACGTCAAAGAGAACGTTATAATTTAGAACAGCAGTCCTTACGGATATTTTGTTGCGGTTCCAAGTGGGGACATGAGGACATGACATGGGGATATTTCCGCCTTTCTTGCTCTCATTCATACGTGCCTAATGCTTATTAGGTAGTTATTTATATACATATTTTCTAAACTCAATGGCTACGTTTAAAAAGGTTGATATATTACATTATTTCGAAAATATCGTCCGAGTCCCGACGTCCATTCTAGTGAGTAGAGTCCACAGGAGCAGAGGTATGCGGAAATCCACAGAAAGCAACTAGTGATATTTACTACCCATACATATAATAAATTTGGAATATTATCATGTCTGTACATTGAAGGTATTGAAGAAAATTAATTCGAAGGGGCTTTATAACAGCAGCTAAGTAGAAGTCACATTATAACAACATACATACAACTAAACATATTTTTTGAGATTATTTTGTCCGTCCGTTTGTCTGTCTGTATGTTAGTACGCGCATCACGCAAAAACTACTGCATAAAATTAGATGCGGTTTTTCACAGTTGTATAGCTAGAGGTCTAACTCAAAAACCTGGAAATGTTTCATCGTTGTATTTTATCTCTAAGGAGTAAATTAAGGTATGTAAGTTTATAATGAAGGTTCGTCAATTTTAAAAGAAATTGAATTATATTCTGTATGGGTTCGATACATGACGTAAATTAACATAACATAATAAGATAATTTTATTGAAAATGTCATTCCCAAATGGTTGAATTTGCTGTTGTAAGTTTATATGGGAAGTTAGTCAAATATAAAGATAAAATTGCAGAAAATTGTGCACATAGGTTAGGTATGTACAAGGCGTAAATGGACTGTGAGATGGATTTTTGGAAATTCAATTACCGAAGAGCGTAAATTGGAGGATGCTAGTGAATGAGGCAAGTATCTCAATTTTAAAAAAATAAGCATGGAAATATCGAATTCCACGCAGACCACGACGCGGGCAAAAGCTGTTATTATAATAAATGGTTAATTGAATACATTACATGGCTCGCGGCACATATATTTACATGTAAAACCAGTTTTAAGTTAATCCGGTTGTAATTGCGTTTTAGCATTAAATCTACTAATAATTAAAACTACGATTGTTTTTTGTTTCAATATGTTAATCTCGGGCACTACTAGTCACATTTAGATATAATTTTTGATAGTTGAATTCTAGAAAAAGACTTTGGAGTACCTAACATTGTGCCACCTGCCACCTAGCTGGTGGCGAAACCCATTCGTGATCAAAGCTAGTTCGGGGTGCGCTGGCGGCGAACTCGATTCGGGTCCCGTGCTGGTAAAAATTAGTTTTACAAAGAACAAATAATGTTATTATTGCTTATTTTGTTTAAAATTGTCACTTCAGATCAAATATCTATTTGATTCTTAGATGTCAAGCGAATTTAGACAAATGTTTTGGAAAGTCTACGCCTATTGGTCTGATAGTACATGTTGATCATTTTGTATTGAAAACTAATAAAACAAACTTTTGAATTGACAAAAAAAGACTGATATTACAATGGTCAAATTCATTTAAATTAAGAAAAATATCTTAAAGCTAAAGAAAACTAATTTATACGACAATTTCAATAAAAAATCGCTCGCAACAAAAAAAAATGTGGCCAGTCTACAAAATCAAGGGATTACAATGTGAATACGAATAAAAAGTAAGCATTAGCTGATTAACATTAATTCCACAAATACCTTTGAAGCAAATTCATTTCGGTGATGGTTCAATTAGTTTTTATTGGTGGTAGAGCTCTTGTGAATGAGCTCGAGGGCGGCCGCACCACCGTCTCACCTTTAACCTGCCGCCAAATAGTAGTGCTTCCATTACTGTGTTCCGGTTTGGTGGTGAGATCAGGCCCTGAAATTACTGGCACATGAGGCATAACACCGTAGTCCTCAGCTGCAGCGACGCATCATTAATCTGCTTTTGTGGATTGTTGATGTCCATGGGCTGTACTCCACTTACCATCAGGTGTACTACACGTTCGTTCACTGTGGGCGTAGTATAAAAAAAAATAGTATGTATAGATTTGGGATTATAGGGGGCATTCCTAGATGTGTGTTTGTCATCATCCTTTGAGTCTTTTCCCCATTAGCGTCATTGGGTTGACTTGTCATACGTAGGTACGTAACGTATTTAGCTGAATATCAGTATTTCACGTGCAGGCGACTGCCTTCAGACCTGCACAACCCAGTACGATAGGTGAATTTGTGAAACACCGCTAAGCGTTGCGGGTGAGCATCTCGATATCAATGAAACCAAATTCTTAATCGTAAATAATCTGGTTATATTTTACAAATGGCGTATGCCCCTCGTACGATTAAAAAAAACAACGTTAATTCGTATGTTAAGTTTTCTTTTTGCTTTGTTGCAGGAGTAAAGGTTGGTTTCTTTTTTACATTTGTGTTTATATCTTGGTTGTTTCACACCATCTCATATTAATGACACATTCATGGGGAGTACCCATTGGAGTGCGGGCGCTCGAGCACGTGGCATGGGGCTCTTACGTCCTGACTTGGCAACTTCGTGCTTGTATGCAGCCTAAAACCATAGTGTAAGGATTCAGAGTGACTGAAAGAAGTCATCCAAGCTGTGAAAGATTGGTTCCTCGATGCTATATCGGACCTTCCCTGGGTAAGGAAATTATTTTTATCTGCTGATGTGAACACACCAGGGGAAATACCAGGGGTGTTTCATAAATGGAATCACATGAAATTTGAATTTATGTCAATCAAATATCGAACGTATTTATTTGAATGTAAGGAGACTCTCAATTGGCACAACAAACAGATGCCTACAAAATCGCGCCACGGTCTAAGATGTCTTAGTAAATTTGTAATTACTATTGTCTTACTAGATGAGCAATGATCTACTCAATGATTCTACTCAAAAGTTTAAAAACATAATTATGAACTTTTCACAGTCCGTCCTGAAACTCTTTTACATACCTGCTAAGGCTTCAGATTAAGCTTTAAGTCCTGTGGCCAGCCTGGTTATAATAAGGTTGTTATTATAAGTTAAGTTACATAGCAGCAACTGACATAACCGTGTCCGGCTGATTGTTTTATATAATGCACTTTTTGTTTATTTGTATCTGCATTTTTATTGATGTACTACTTATTTTTTAAATATTAAAATAATTAGCTATAACCCTAATTACACCCTTAAAGGCAGCTTAACGTACTCTTCGATTTCTGAAGGAAAACTCGTAAGGTTAAGATGGTCACTCGTCCACGGCCGACCGCGGTTAGCATTGCTACAATATACTAAGAAACAGTTGAAATAGTTATGGGACCGGCAGGATTTGAACCTGCGACCTCAACTGGTTGGTTTAAGCGACTGCCCAGTGTGCAGAAGGTCGCAGGTTTAAATCCTGCCGGTCATATAATTTTTCCAACTGCCTCTTAGTACAATATGTTAAGGATAGCAAAATGCTATAAAAATAATCAATAAGATATTGCTACAATCAAAATACAAAAAAAATCCTTACCATTTATTTCAACGACATGAAATTAGTGATTAAATTAGCTGTTAAATTTCAATTTCATTTCAGAATCTATACAGTTCTAATAAAGTCACACGTTGTATAGGCTTTCCGTACAATGCGAAACCAGCTTAGACTGGCAATGTATAGGTTGATCGGTAGCCGTGTGCACAAAGTGAAACGTCGCAACTTTGTAACAACTCTGAGTGAAAAGTGTAAGCACCCGTTATTTATGACAATCCCTCGCTCTGCGCTCCTATTCATATAACTTATTTTTAACATTGTTTGTAGAAAAGTTAAATATTTAACATGTTAAAATTTAGATTGCTCTTTGACAGTACACATAATACATATAATAAAATTCTGATTATGATTAAATTCGTTGCGGGTTCCAAGACAATTTTAACTCTCCCTGGGATTGCCCGTGTGTCATGCACGGTGCCTATCAGTTGGTTACCGCTGTAGATCCTGGCGTCACAGGAGTCACAGTGGTGGGCGTGTGGGTGGGATTATATCCCGTAAAAATATAATAAAATTGTTAATTTTCCAAGTCTGTACATTAAAGATATTTAACAAAAAATAAAACGAGGGGTCGTTATGACACCAGTTGAAGCCAAAACATTTTTTTTTATTTTTTCTATTCGTCTGTCTCTTTGTATGTTCGCAGTTGTTTAGCCGGGGATCTAACTTAAGAACTGGTAAATGTTCTATCTTTAAAATAAATTGATTTAAAGATCGATTTTTAGGCATTTCCACTCTCAAAATTTGTGAATAAAAGTAATAGGAAACTTCCCCAATTTTATTCTAAATTTCCACGCGAACAAAGTCGCGGGAAAAAGCTTACTTCAAAATAAATCCTCTATTGTTATTATTGAGTTATATTGGATACTAACTTCTTCTAAGTCCATCTTGACTATTCTAACTTCTTGATATTAGTGAATGAATACAACAATATCACGTGCCTATTACCCACAAGAGTGTGACAGAAGTTAATAACACCCTCATATCATCTTCTATGATTTTGATCCATGAAATAGGGGGTGAGCCTATCGCCACTCACTGGCACACATTCCAACTCGCCCGGTCAAAAAATCTAACTCAAGACCTTGCGGGGAAAGGTCACATACGCTAACCACTAGACCAACGAGACATATTAAAGAATTATAATATACGTAGTAATAGATTTAAATCCTCAAACGTTCAGTTAAAAATCTCGCAATACTGCAAAATCCTTTCTGCCGCTTACACTCATAAAATTCTAATGAATTGCCTAAAAATACACACAACGTCCACATAAAATACAAAACACTGCCGATAAAGAACCCAAATACAAGAGAATAGAGAACAACCCTACATTTAGCAGTCTTTACAATTTGAATTTCAAACGAAGACCAAACGTTCGACTTCCTTCAACCCATTATTTTACCTAATTCGTTTCCGCACGAACACGGCATGTTTTTTTACATAAGTGACAAATACTACGTGTTTTTAATCATTTAAAATAACATAACATAACATTAAAATTCAAAAATCAAAATTCAAATTTATTTACATGCAAAATAAGGGTATCAAAGTTGGTTGTATAAAGGTAAATAATATTATTATATCTTGCTTAAGTATTAAAGGCATGCAAAATTTTTGCGAGATCACGCCTATAATATTATTACCCCGAAAGATGTGCCTGAGATGTAAAGTACTCACATTTCACCTGTTATGTTTAGTTCCCATATGAAAGGGGGGTGAGCTTATTATCCTTCTCTCTAAAAAATGTAACTTCGAGGTGCTATTAAGAACATCCTGACGAAAATGTCCCAAATAATACTTAAGCACAACCCAGAAATCGAACCCGAAGCTGAAATTAGTGTATTATATTACTTCAGAGAGGTTCAGCAACAGAGACGCTACAGTAAAATCCTGTGCAATTTCCTCTTTAGATAAACGGTTCAGAGCATAACCCTTTACAAACTTTATAAGCTTTTAAGTCCTTCGTAATGCTCACTTTAAATAGTTTTCCATCATCCTACATTGTTGTACACATGGCTACACATCAACCTATACATTGACAGTATAAGCTGATCTCGCATTGCAAAGCAAGCCTCTACAACAACAGACCATTTTGTACTGGAAATGTATAGGATGTTGTGTAACGGTCTGTACTTACAAGTTGGTAGCTTTGAGTGTGTTATTATAAAGTTATTTTGAATTAATTTGTTAAATTATATACGTTTAATAAGTTACGGAACTATATTATTATGTCAGTTAAATTTTAGTGGTTGGCTTTTGTTAAGTCCCAAAATGCGCACTGTCTCATTTAGCATCGTGCCCGACAAGATAGCATCAGTGATGAGCAGTTAGACGATAAACTTTGACAACTTCTTAGGTGACACTTTCATGATTCGCGCGGTGGATGGGGGACTTTCAACTCAGATTAAGTGCCTATATCGATAATTACGTCTTCCGAGCCTTTTTAACCGACTTCAAAAAAGGAGGCAATTCAAAATTCGGTAGTATTTTTTTTTTTTATGTTTGTTCGCCGAGTACTCAAAGACGCCTGGACCGATTTGAGAAATTCTTTTTTTGTTTGAAAGGATATACTTGTCATGTGGTCCCATTTTCTTCAAGTCACTTTCTGATAATGGGATCCTAGAGAAATCGAGGGCAACCCTCAAATTTAAAAGGCATCTATATTTTTTTTTGTATCTAAAGCTATTCGGATATTTGCATCTAGTAGTCAGCATTTTATGTTGTTGAGCTGATGCTGGAAGGTACAACTCCTCAACGACGCCTTATCACCGACATCAGAATTATAAAATAATTATTTAATAATTTCTATTTAACTAAATGAAAAAACGTATTATTTTGTGCGAAGTAAATTTATTTTTTGCTTTTTAGTTTACCTACTTTTTGAAGTCTGTTTTTTTTTGTTATTTTTTTTTTTGCAATAAATATACATTAGGGTTGGCTTCTAGTCTAACGGATTTAACTGGGTACATAACAAATATCAATGATATCTTATTATTTACATTCTCTTATTTTACTTTGGAGAGGAAGAAATAGACGCTTTTTTCTCGATATCAATGCAAATTTCTTTGACACGTGGGAGCGCGTATAGAGAAAATGGTGAGATGTCGATCCAACACGAAGGGAAATTTTAATGAGAATAAAATTTTTACTTTGTTAGAGTAGTGGTTATCGCTTGTAGCTTCTTATTACGGGATCTGGAGTTCAATTACCAGGTCGGGTAAAAGTGTTGGTTGGGATTTCTCCGTCAGAGATAATAGCAATATCGGAGTTAGAATAGTGCCCCGTGAATGGCGATATCACATGAAACCTGGTATCAGGAATCTGATCATAAGGACTAATTGCACCAGTTCTTGAGAGATCTGTGATAAACTTAATTGAAACATTTTTGACGTATAAAATGTGAATTAATATCCAGTTAACTGGCATTTAAATATTTGAAACTCCACAGACACTGGTGAAATTGGACTTTAAACCATAATGCAGAGTAAATTGCGCGAATTCGCAGCCTCCGCGGATTGTCATAAATAACGGGTCCTTACACTTTTCACTCTAGAGTTGTTAGGAAGTTGCGAATAACTTTGTACAGTCGGGTATAAATGTACAAGCAAATTAAATTACTGTACTCGTGTAATGTTTAATTTATAACGCTCTGGTTCGTGTCATTGAAATTAAACTTACTTAAGGATCCACTTGAATTCCCATTTGCATATATTAAAATTAAATCACCACATACAACCAATACATACAATTTCTTTCTCTTTTTTAATCAATAGGTCTCTCATTTTGTTTTCTTCGTAATACAGTAGACTGACACAGTCCACTTACGAAATGTTATCAATAATAAATTGTAATCCTCGACTATAAACTACCTCTTATAATACAGGTATACCCTAGCTTAAGAGGTAAAAATCATCTCTTGTACAGAATCTGAAACATAAGCTGTGTATGTTTACTCTTAATCTTAGCAAACTGTATGTTTATTAACTTGAATAAAGATTCTATTATTATTATTTTTATCGTCCATTACGTGATAATAGATAACGTCTATATAAGATTTCATTTTGTATTTAAGGAATTCAAATTCAAAAGTGTATCAATATAAAATAACCCCTAAATATTAGCTAGTATAGGATCTACACACACAGTCCATTATCGTCATCAATCTGATTTGTAACATCAACAGGAAACATCGATCCGACTTTCGCCCAAGGTGCCAGCATGTAAACAGAGGTTATTCAGCTCAACAACACCAATATTTGCTTAGGAGATTGACCACCTGTCAATATGTAGACGTTTAGGTGAAATACTGAGGTTCTCTACCAACCACTAGAGAACTATTGATACACTAAGTTACCACCATTAGACGTACAGTACACAAAAGGGAATACGGTATCATACCAATTTTTATGCAAATTAATTAAGTTGTTAGCGTATGCGCCTCTCACAGTGAGATCTCGGGTGCGATACCCGGGTCGAGTAAAATGTTATTTGTAAACTTTCCACTAGGAAATTATACCAGCATGGAGTTAGCATTGTGCCCGGTGGATGGCGATAGGCTCACCCCCTATCCCATATCCTAAACATAACCGGTGAAATGTTGTTGTTATGTACAAGACACTGACTCTGGGTAATATAGGCGCGATGTTATGTTATGTTATGTTAGTTTAAATAAATAAATAAATCATAGCACCCGCGCGCGGCTTGGCCGTCGTGTTAAATTATATCAAACATACCAAAAATTAAATTTTTGCTCTTTAAATTATTAGTTCAGATTTAGACCAATCCACAGCTACTAACCGGCGTGGTAAGTATATCTAATAAAAATGTCAAAAGGACAACGTTAACCATGTTACAATAAGGTCTCGAATTAAATAAAATTCTATAAATTCTTCATAAACACACAATATCACGCCTATTACCCAGAAAGGTGTGGCAGAGGTGTATAGCATCCACACTTCACCTGTTAAAGTCCTATGCGAAAAGCAATTTCATTCATAAAATTGTATTACACATCAAATACTAATGAAAAACGGTTGGCTTAAAATGTGGTATTTTAATATCACGTTATTCATTACCAGTTCTGTGTATTGCTCGTAAGTCAGACAAGGCGGTTATAAATAAATACTTGAACAATGAAGCTTTCATCAAAACATGAAAGGACTGTGAGAGACTAATAATGATACCGGAGATAAACAACATATCAAGGGTAGGGCGAGGGTACACTAAGTGAAAGAATAGAATAGAATATCATCATTTATTGGAATAAAATGTAGGTAACAAAGATAGTAAGTAGTTATTAACATTTAAATTCAAATTGTTTATTTCTTTAACAAGTTTACAATAATCAGTTTGTGAGTGGAGCCTTCATTTAAGCATATAAATGCCTGTATTAGAAGACTCTTCCATAACAAAAAAAAAAAAAAAATATTAATAATTTAGACATCGATAAGAAGATTGTTGAGCCCTTGGACATCAACAACCCACAAAAATACATTGTAAATGCGTTGCTGCAGCTGAGGACTACGGTGTTATGCCACACATGCCACTTATTTCAGAGCCTGATCTTCCACCACACCGGAATCTATAATCTGCTTTTGTGGATTGTTGATGTCCATGGGCTGTACTCCACTTACCATCAGGTGGACTACACGTTCGTTCGCTGTGGGCGTAGTATAAAAAAAGTTTAATTCGCTCTCAGTGTGGCTCTCTCCAACGCATGTTACTGAAGATAATTATTTGGCGAGTTCGCAAGAAGCTTTATATGAAAATATCACAGAAAAGGCACACTTCCTACACTTCCAACTGGTAATTAAACTTACTTACGACTTATAAATAGAGCTTTTATCTAGTAAAATATTGAATTTTATACGCGTCATGATACATGCAAGATTGCAAGTGTGTGATTAAAATATCGCCTAAAAACTATCACTGTACTAAGTCTTGAAAATTACATAAATAACATAAATTTCATAATATCCCGAAGGGTGTGGCAGTGATTTGTTATACCCACACTTCACTGGTTATAGTAGTATATAATAAGCCATTGCATTCACAAAATTTTATTACTTATCAAACAGTAATGAAAAAACAATTGGCTCAAAATGTGGTATTAGAATAGACCCACAACATTCATTACAGTGAAGTGATTTATTACACTCATATTTTACCTTCAGATCATACTTGTTTGCAGGTGGACAAATCTGACTAACACTTTTGGCCGCCTTGCCGCCTCTTATAACGATTGATCTGAAAGTATTTTAATTTGGTTCATGTCAATTATTGGTTTGATTCAATCACATGAATCTTATTCAAGCAGCATCAATCGTAATTAGAGGTCTAGACGGCGAAACATAATTACTTAATATTTAACCTTTTTTTATTTATTTTAGCTCGCAACACTTAACAAAGTAATAACACTATATAACAACACAATTAATACATAAAATAAAATAATTAAATTTAAAAATTAGTCCGCCGTTGTACTATATTTTAAGTGCAAGAAGTTTTAAAATAAATAAAATAAATAAATTATGCGTCATAAAATTCCACCGCAACGCTGTCCACAGCAGATACCGTGGCCAGAAGGCTGGCAGCATTGCCACGTTGAATGGCAATGCTTAATTGCTGGACGAAGTAAAAACCAGCCTCCTGGTCGCAAGAAGCGTCGATTAGGTGTTTGCAATGTTTTGTAAAGCCCCATAATAATTTAATGATCTATTTTAACCATTAATTAAATCGGAGAATGAAGAATGATACCTCACTAAGTGCATTAACGGTGTCTCAGGCCCCATGGAAATCTCTCACCTGCTATGATAAGGAGATGAGCCATCTACGCGGTAGAGTGCCAGACTTCATGACGCTACTAGAATTTCCAAGCGGCAAATGTTGAAAAATCACTTCTTTCCCGAGCCGGGTATCAAACCCGGGACCTGGCTACAATAAATCTACTTATGAGGCAGCCATTTATTTATTCATTAAAATAAATCTCGGAATGATAAATGACTCATCACTAAGTGCATTTACGGTATTTCAGTCCCCATTGAAATCTTTCTCATCACAAACACGTCTACTCCATCAATTTCCTCCCCTCCTCTACTTTTCCTCCTCTTTACTTAATCATCTGGGCTTCATCTGACCTAATTTTTATAAGGCTCTCCCTCTAATGTATAACAATGTATTTTCGTTCCCCTGATTTAGAGGGTTATTTGTCAAATAAATGGTATTTTTCTCGCGTTCTTGACAATCTGTATCAATGGAATAAATGATGGAATTTTGACTCATGCCTTGATTTGTCTTTTAATCTTTATTTAAAACATTAAGTAATTTGTAATAGTGGCTCATAGGTCTTGTGGTAAGCGTGTGCCAATTCCGGGGACGGGCACAAGTGTTATTTGGCCTTTTCCCGTCAGAAAAGTCTCAATAGCAGTACGGAGTTGGAATTGTACCCAGTGGATAGCGATAAGCATATCCCCTATCCCATGGGACTTAAACATAACAGGTGAAGTGTGGGTATTTTACACCTCTGCGACACCATTCTGGGTAATATATGCGTGATGTTATGTTATGCTGTGATATGGTATGTTATTAAATAATTTGATGGATGAAGAGTTCTTGTGAACGAGCTCGAGGGTCACGTGCCGTTCCATTTTGTTGGTGTGATCAGGCACGGAAATTACTGGCACTGCAGGCTTCACACTGTACCTAGATCTCAGATGAAGCGACGTCTCTGCAGTCTGCTTTTGTGGATTGTTGATGTACATGGACTGTAGTTATCACCTACTAATAGTTGATCTACATTTCCTATTGCTACATACGTCGAATAAAGATAAAAAATCCTTTTTATTATTTTTTTACACCTAAAACTATATTTTTGTGTCAACATTTCTTTATTTACTGACTAACAAAAAACTAAAAAGACTTTCCCGTAAAACACAATACAATCTCATAAATAAAATCAGGCGGGCCTATTTTACGGCCTAAACTTTTCATTCCTTTTTTATCCCCTTTGAAGAAAAAATAAAACGCAGATGACGTCACGCTTGCTTTCAGGCGCCACTTAACGTAAGGTTGTGTTTTCACAAGAGATAAGTGAAGTAGCTGAGCGGTATAAGAATGCATTACGAAATTGTGAAATGGTGTGAACGTTTCCAACAGAGGTATGCTAGGCCGCTGAGCGGAGCGAAGAACTAAAGCGATGCTATGAAGCAGTGCACAGCGAGCAGTACGAGGATGCGAAGATCTTTCCTGTTTTTCACTCGCGTGTATCCCTAGCTAGCACACATGTTTTGTACCAGTACCTGGTCATACTTATAAAAACCTCGTTTCCACTTACCGTTTTCACAGAAGCTGCGATGAGGAAGGTTTGGAGTAAATGAAGAGTATACCTCGCTACACATTTTCGCACATCTCCGGTTGAAACGTGACCTTAGAGTGTAACTTTTTAATTACAGAAAACCAGCATGGCTGACTTGCCCCCAGTTTAGGGGATGTCTCGGTTATTTCTAAAGTTAGCCCGTTAAATTGTTTGATTTTATAGAAAAGATTAATTTTGTTGCGTTTTGTTGAGAATTTTTGGTCAAATTTTATAATTTAAATTAACTCTTATTAAGTACAACTAGATATGATCGATACTTATGTCCACTAGATGCAGTCACCGTAGCCGAAATCGGCATGGGGATATATAATATTAGTTTTATTAGTAATTGGATGTCGTCGCTGTAGGTTTAACTTAAAAAGTGGTATATGTTTTATATTTGTATTTTCCTAAGGGAGTAATTCATGAAAGGAAACTATTTGCCAAATGTCATGAATTTACCTTAAAAATTGACGTATCTCCCATATAAACTAAAACCCCATCAGTTTTAGTTTATATGGGAGATACGTCAATTTTTAAGGTAAATTCATGACATTTGGCAAATAGTTTCCTTTCATGACGTAAATGAACTGTAAGATAGATTTTTTAGAAATATTACTCCGCAAGAGTGTGCGAATTAGGAGTTGTGAGATTATAATAATATGTGAATTAAGTAAATTTTGAAGAAAATTTCACGAAATTTTACCCATAGGATTCCTCCACGACATAAATAAACAATATTTATTTTTAGAAATTGCTTTCCCCAAGGGGCTAAATTTGGGTTCAAAAGTTTATAAGAGAAATTTCTCAATTTTGAAAAAGAATACATGGAAATTTTGAATTCCACGCAGACGAAGTCGCAGGCAAAGCTTAGTTCTACAAATAAACTTATTTAATTACTCAGATCTTAACTAAACTTCAAAACTAAAATACGTTCAAGTAAGTAACAGACACAGCTCCTCAAGGAAACATAAACTTGATCGAGGAACACCAATATTTTGTAATAGCTGAAATGATTACCAATTAGGAGAAGCACCCGATCCTCGAAGCGACGGTTACTAATGATACAAATATATCAGGAAGACAGGGACACTGTGCAGATATATAGGCAGTAAAACAAGTTGTTTCACTAAGTTTAGTAAATAGGTACTTATTAGAGAAAAATACAGTATAATTATCTCGTCTGTGTTACGCAAAAGGGTATGCTCTAAGTCAAAGTCAAGTCATTTATTTGCATAAACCCTTGAACACTTCAACTAACATTATAGTCACAGAGCAAATAAAAATATTCTAATGAATTAAATAATTTAAAATTTTACTAATCAATAATCTTATAGCGTGTTGAAACCAACATTGCACCAGTAATGATAAAATATCTCGGCAATAGTAGCAGGTTTCATGCTGAGCTAAAAAAACTGCCTGAGCTAAACTATCACTTTACCCTGAGCGGGAATCGAACCAATCACTACAACATCAATTCCATTAGATTTCGAAAATAATTCTGAATATTTTCCATCCAAGTAAAAAGTTTTTGTTCAGCTAAAAACGCTTCTGTTCAGAAATCAATAATAACTTTGAAAAAAAAACACCGAACCCACTTTAACACGAAAATAAAAGTCAAAAGTAAATTCAATTCACACAAAACGACTAAAATAAACTCACAGCACATTACATTCAGTAAGTCAATCCAAAATCACTACTTCGAATATCCAATATTTTATTCATCTCACACGTGAACGTGTATCTAATTTTAATTCAGTTCGACACAAGTCAGAACTGAATTTTAGTTCTTCAAGGTATTTTAGTATTCCCAACCTGGTATACAATCATCGTCTATTGAGGCATTGCGATACAAATGACTTTTTAAAGCATAAGTATAGCAAAAACCTAATGGTAAATATGTTGCAATAAAGTCTAGGAAATTGCGAATGCATTTCTGTACAGGAATGTAGAGTTGCTGGTTTCAAATAAGCTAGCAATGAAAACGAGTTCAAGGGAAAACGCATTTAACTCCGATATGAATGGGCAGCAGTTATCATTTACTAGTTGGCTAGATGCAGTCAATGTAGGTCTTCGGAATATACGGCGTTCAAATATATCTCACATTCATAAATTACAAAATTGTATGTTGAAGTTCTGAGACAGGTAAAAAACCATAGAGTGCTTACAGCGGGGATAGCATTGCCAGCGTCGACTTTAGATGGTCTTCAAATCTGTTTGCTATGTAGAAAAAAAAATGTGTCATCAATTTATTGTTTTTGGATTTTGTTTTTCTTTAAATACTGCTTTAACTTTATTGTAACAATTGACTACGTGCCATGGTACCTACCCATTTTTACGTCGAGGTAATTACTTACCCGATCACTTGAATTTTTATGTTGTTTTTTAGGGTTCCGTAGTACCTACAAGGAACCCTTATAGTTTCGCCATGTCCGTCTGTCCGTCCGTCTGTCCGAGGCATAGCGACGAAACCGTTGGTGCTAGAAAACTGAAATTTTGCATAAACATGTATGTTAACTCAAAGAAAGTCGTAGAATAAAATTTGGAAAAATATTTTTTTTTCGGGTAGCTCCCCTACATGTAAAGTAGGGATGTTTTTTTTTTGTCGCCTACCCCATAGTGTGGGGTATTGTTAGATAGGACTTTTAAAAATATTTAGGGGTTGCTAAGACAGTTTTTTGATTTAGAGATCCGTTTGCAAGATAATTAACTTTAAAGAGCAAATTTTTGTTCGAGTAGAGCGTCCCCCCCCCCCTCTAAAAGCTAAACTACTGGATCCCAAAATCTGAAAAAAATTGTGTCGGTAGTACATGTAATGAACTTTAAAGGAAAACTATAGCGGATAAGCTCACTTCATTAGTTCAAGAGGAATAGGGGTCCGAAATGTCAGATGCAGTTACTCAGAATATTTCGTTCAAAATTCTTGAAAGATAAATAAACATACATAATACATATAAAATCACGCCTTTATCCCACGGGGATAGGTAGAGACGATGGAACGCCATGTGCTTCGCTCCTTACATACTTCTTTCGCTTAATTTGGGCCCGTGTTTAACGTTATTGATACGGACAATAACCTTAAAGACGTAAGCTCAATTAATATATTTTTGTTGTTTTGATTAAAATATTACTATTTTTGTATGACCCAGACCGTCATTAAAATACATAAAGATAAATTAATAAAAAATCATACTTTTAACTTATAAACTTCCTAGGTTCCGTCCACCCCGCTCCGCCCACGCCCGCCCGGTACGACCGTAAAGAATAGCCTTTGTTTTTCTGGAGTCTTGAACTATCTTCACACCAAAATTAATTTGCCGAGCCTTTTCCCAATTACATTGGGGTTGGCTTCTAGTCTAACGGATTTAGCTGATTATCAGTATTTTACGTGGAGCGACTGCCATCCACAACCCAGTACGTGGTGATACGATACTCATTGTTAGACTAGTTGTCAGACTAAGACTAGAGTAACGACTGCCATAGATGTCAAAATGGCAACCGGGACCGCCGACGGCTTAACGTGCTCTTCCGATGCACGGAGGAAAATTCGTTATGTTAAGAAGGTCACCCATCCAACGGCCGATCGCGGTTAGCATTGCCTAACATGCAAGATCGATCGGTCCGCGCGGCTTCGCTAATCGGTCAAGTCGTTTCGAAGCCTAAGTGGGGACGATATTTTTTCTGTCGCCTACCCCATAGTGTGGGGTATCGTTAGATAGGTCTTTAAAAACATAATGGGATCCGTTTGCGAGATAATTAACTTTGAAGAGCAAATTCTTGTACGAGTAGGGTGTCCCACCCCCCTGTAAAAGCTAAACCGATAGCTTAAAAAATCTGAAAAAAATCACGGTGGTAGTATATGTAATAAACTTTTCATGAAAACTATAGCGGTTACTTTAACTTAATTAGCTCTAGAGTAATTGGGGTCCAAAGTGTAAAATGCAGTTACTTAGAATAATTCGTGCAAATTACAAAAACCTTTGAAAGTAATGACTTGTATGAAGATGTTACTTGTTTAATACAGATAGTAAATCCCTTTTAAGTCGAAATATGTTGTTACGACTAGCTACGGAACCCTACTGCGCGTGGCCCGACACGCACTTGGCCGTTTTTTTTTAGTTTAGTTTATTTTTATTTGCATTTATTGATTTTTGAGTCTAGAAGGTACATGATAATAACTTAGAAGTAATACAATGTCCCACAAAACAGTACATAATGTGTTATGGTGAATGTGACAAATTGAAAATTATTAATAATTACCGGTGATTATTATCTAATAATTATCAGTAAGCGTAATGAAAGTAATAAGTTAATCTCATTTATCCTGCATTTATCGGTGATAATTATAAATCTAACCACAGTACCGATAAAAGTACTACATTTTCAAAAATAAAATATGCTAAGCGTCTGATCAATCGAGCGATAAAGGAAAGGTACGAGGTTTTTAAGTTTTGGTCCTATAAATAAACAACAATCAAACAACAAACAACCGCAATCGAAATGCTTGCCAAGGACTAGATTTACGAAATAAACTAGCGTCAAAAGTGAATATTTCAATATTATAATCAAATTTAGCAAATCATGTGGTAATTATTTACAATCATCGGTATTTAATAATAATTTTTCAACATATCACAATCACCGTAACACATATACCGTTTGACTATGGGATCAAATAATGTTAACATCTATTGTAAGTAATCAAATAAAAGTCTAAAATTAAAATTAAACTTGCTATTTTGTCTACATCACTTGACGAAAACACTTTTACAGTGACGCGTTATTTTTGAATTTAAAATGTCAAATTAATTCCCAAACAAAATTAATTTTGAGATTCTCATGATAGATGAGTGAATTGGGAAATATATGCACCAAAACAAACAAGCCTACGACCCCCAGAAGGGCACATTAAAAAAACATAGTAAACCACCCAAATGAAGCCAGAACAAAATTTTACATTTGACAGTTTTTGTAATCAAAAGTTTGTTGGAAAATTTTTACAGTTTTAAAAAATGCCGTCGGAAAAAGTTGCTGGGCGAGTGTCACATGTGGCGGGCTTGAGTTATGGTGCATAGTTTCATATTAAATTTCGCGTAATTCCTGCAGTGGGTGTATCGTGTAACTTACGACTGCGACTGGAAATTATGGGTTACATTTTGAAATTGAACGATTTCATTTGACCGTCATTGATTGAAACATCTATCTGAAAATGTCAAAATAAGTTTTTACAATACTTGCAATGCAAAAAGAGGTATGGATTTTGTCTCACCACGTGGCGCGACTGTAGAGTAAGGTCTTTTAAAGTTTGTTGACAAACATTGATTAATCCCAACCATTGACTTTATACGTTTTTATAGAGACACAGTTCGTTAGTGCTTTTTGAAGACAAACATGTTGGAACAGTATGGAGTTTTTGTTTCAATTTCAAATGAGGGCATTAAAACGTCCTTTTCCTCTTGCTCTCATCAGTGTTTGATGCACAAGTGCGGTTCAGAACACCTTACAGAACTGTGCATCTAAATACACTTATAAACTCAATGACCGGATATCCAATCCGCAAATAGTGACATTTGACATTTAAGAGACCTCACGTTCACAAACACCCCTAGCGGCGAGTTCATACACGAGCCCTTATTAAATATCATAAATAAAATTACGCCTTTATTGCATGGTGACAGACACGATGAATTGCCAAGTGCTACACTCCTTACACATACCTCTTATAGATACAATAAAATACTTATATTACATCTTGTCAAATCACATTATAACACACTAGTGACTGCGATAGCAATCAGTTGCTATTTTATCTATAACACATCTTGCGGTTCTTGAATAAATATCGACTAAAACTGTAATCGGTCTCTAGATACATAACACTCTTCATACGATGATTTCGAACTGTACGAAACAATAATAATATTAACATTACTTTAAAAAATAGAGTAGCTTAGCTACTGAAACCAACAGCAACTGGTTGCCCAGTTGCTAGTTACATAATAAGGCATCGCAAGTATGCTCTTCATTCTGTGATTGTAAAGTGTATGGAGCATTCCGGTAAAACATCTTGCGTTTCCGTCGAGAACTTTTGCGGTTAAGGCTCGTTGTGCCAAGAGCGGCTTTATGCTGAATATTTAAAATGTAATTATCCTAAGGACTGTGATCGCGATACTTTTTGTGCAATATTTTAATTTTGGTTAATTTCTGTATTAGTACTACGCGTACTATGTATTTTTGAGTTTTATTTATTGTATTTGTAGCCATGTACTAGAAAGCGGTTTTATAAACAATGCGAATAGAATAGTATGATTATTAATATAGTACAACAAATGAAATTATTGCAATGATTTCACGAGATTTCGCATAAATATAACATAAATATTTTTGTCGTTTTTTGTGTGAAATAGATGTAAGGAGTAAAGCGTGAAGCGTGAGAATCAAACTTATAAGCTCACGACTGCGCGACTAATACCCATTTTCATTCCAATATTGATTCCGGTTGGCCACAAAACACTTCATAAAAATACTAAGCAACAAAGCCTTAGAAACACGTTTTCAAAGCACGTACACCTGGTATCCTTTACAAGGTCGTTCAGCTCCGTCCAGGCGCACCAATCGAGAGATATTGAAAATAGATCGAAATTGGATTGAGTTGAAAATTGAAAATTTTGCAATGCCGCCTCTAGGGCTTCCGATGCATGCAAGGAATATATTTTTTCAAATTACGTCGGGCGAGGAAATATTGTTTGTTTGGGTGAATCGGATTTTTTCGTTTGATATATTAACGACTAGCTTCTACCCGTAGTCGTAGCTTTGCCCGCATAGTATGACCAATTAAAGTACCTTATGTTTGTTTTCTAGCCTTCAACTATCTTCTTACTCATAAAATATAATCAAACAGACAGGCTGTCAAAAGTTAGGCCTAAAGGAATTAATTTGGAGAGGGGAAAATATTACTCAAATTATTTAATATGGGTGTTACTTACGTAATGTAGGCATTTTCAAGAGAGAGACTGATTATTGCACAGAAGATGTTGTTTGTTTTAATGGAATCGGATATTATTGTTTGTTGTTGTATTAATATAATAATAACTGGCAGGTCTTTATGCCTCTATTTTCTTTTTTTTAAGCTTCCATTCGCAGATTTCGCGTTCTCTGACAGTTCTTCTTCTTCTTCTTATCGTATCAATGACTATATGGTTTTAGACCAATAGGATGCGACTGTGACGCCTTTTTGGTTGGCCTGCATAAGGTCTTTTATGGTACAAATGGTGGGAAGATGTGGGCAGGACAACAAATGGGCCATATTTTGGGTGGGCGATCCACATTCGCAACTAATGTTGGATGTATTTGTGAATCCCCACTTCGGTTGTCCTTGCAGCGACCAACCTGGGTCCGAAGACGGTTAAGTGACTTCCAGATCGGCCACTGCAATTCGTTTCCAGGTGGCAGATGTTCGGCCGGGTCCAGAAAATCGGGTGGAGTGGGCAGCCTTACCTTCCATATTTCGCCTCTCAGTTTAGCAGGGTTTTGATCCGTTGAGGTCGTCTCTCTAAGGAAGCTTTTGCGGCTCTTGAGACGGGCTGGACAGTTATGTTCTGGAGAGACTGGCATTTTAGGACCTGAATTTTTCAAAAAAAGTTTATATTTTATGTTTGTCAATCTCCTTAGTATATTTAAACTTGATAATGTGCATGTTACAAACGTCAATATGTCTTATTTTATGTGTGTTTAAAAGACGATATCTTCACTAAGACACATTGTAACATGCAAGGTATAAAATGTAAGCAAGTATTTTCTGAGACAATGTTTGTGTATACTGAGTATATAAAGCCTGGCACCAGGTTGCTCGCAGTGTATGCCAGGCACTTTATTCAATAAATATAATATGAAGTCTTTGTATAATTAAATATCAGGTGACTTTACTATAGAAACAACACGAAGGATGCGTTATTATTATTCATTTCATTTATTTATTCAGAACAAAAATACATTTGTGTCGAAAATTTAAGGTAGGTACACAATAATCAATGTCATTAAAAAATAATAAAAAAATAAAAACTACAACAAATTACAACATTCAATCAATTACCATGTCAGAAGAATACAAACAAATTAAACAATAAATCATAGAATAAATTAAATTAATAAATGTCATTAAAATAAAAAAAACAAAAATATAAACTAAAACAAATTATAACATTTAATCAAGTCAGAAGAATACAATTATTTTAATAACATTCAATTAATTATCACAATTTTTAGAGGTGTTGGAACGCAACCTAGCTTTAAATTTAATTCCTCTTTCACCCATAATACTCATTTATTCATTTAATCATTACAGAATTCATCTATAGTGTAATAAGCCTTTTCCAGTAATAGTATTTTAAGTCTACTTTTAAATTTATACATACTCTCAATAGTTTTCAGTTCCAATGGTAACTTGTTACTTGTGCTAATTACATACCTCAAGAGTCAATCATAACAGAACATCAAGTTACTCTTACGTCACACGTTACCTTCTCAGAAGGGTGTGGCAGTGCTGTTTATACCCACACTTCACTTATCAAGTTTAAGTCTCATGTGATAAGGGGTAAGCTATTTACCGGGCACAATTTCCGATTCTGTTCTGCTGATAAGATTTTCTAACAAAAATCCCAAATAACACTTTTGCTCGAACCAAAAATCGAATTTGAGTCCATACTGTAAGTAGTTGCAAAATTGTACCGCTAGTTCACGAGACAGTCGATATTACTTCAAATTAGATGACAAAAGATCTTTCACCTTCAATGTAAAATATGTTTTTTTACGCCTACTAAAAACAACAAGGCAATCAATACCACATTTAAATTAAACCAATAGCAGCACAAATTCTCGCAGGCGCAAGAATAGAATAAATTAAAAGTTTTACAATTTGCGTATATTTTGTTGGTATAAAGTGTAAAATATTACTTGTAATAAACGAGGGCTGTAAATAATATGGGCTTGATGGTTTACGGTGTATTTTAATGGCGATACAGTCATATAAGATATTAATGGGTGAAATAAAAAAAGTTTTTAGTTCTGAACGTAGATTACGTTACATAGGTACGTTACCTGCACGATTTCTACATAGAATTGTGTGATCACCAATGATTTGTTCTGAGACTGTGTGTATTTGTGTGTGCGTGTGCATGTGTATGTGTGTGAGTGAATGTTTGAATTGTGTGCTTGGCCATGACATCGGAACCATTGAGTAATGGTAGTTCTGGTTTTCTGACAAAAAAAAAATCTAAATTATTTTCTATTGAAACAAACATGATATTTATCATGCATTATTATAAATCCATTTAAAACCTTGTTCATTAAAATTTATAATTATTATTTAGTTACGCACTAGGTCCAATTCAATTGAAGCTACATTAAGCGAACAACATTAAAAAAAAAAATAACGTGGTCAAAATATACTTTCTTTGCAAAAAGTTGTTTGCATAAAATAACCAAAAGAACGTCATTTAGCGCTCGCTCGCCCTTCGTCATTTACCTTGCCTATTCATTTTAATTCACGCGAAAAAATATGAAGTGTAGTTTCAGAAGTTTTCAGTCGAATTGTCAGCAAAAGGTTTTGCTCATTATGAGTGAATTCAACTGTAACTCTTGTACTAACGAAATGAGGATTCTATTAATGTCTTAAAAATCTTTAGGTACGGGCTTCAGTTTTAGGTCATGAATAAGAGACTTAATATTGTTATTGGGAATACGGGTTACTCATGTTACGCACTAAGAGCGAGACGTCGCGCGACGGTGACGAAAAGCGATTAATTGCCGAGTTGATGAATCTACGTAAAAGATTCGAAACTAGGCAGCAGTCTTGTTCTCAATCATCATTATCATCATCATCATTATCAGCCGAGGGACGTCCACTTCAGGACATAGGCCTCACCAATCGATTTCCACAACGCGCGGTTTTTGGCCGACTGAAACCAACGACTCGACTAGTTCTCAATAACAACACTTAATATAATAATATTAGAAGGTCTATAAAAGCGAAACTAAATAATAAAACAACCAGGCATTTCATATCAGTATATTCTCAAATTAGAGCATTACATAATTAAGCTTACCTCAATGGTCTAGTGGTTAGCGTATGTGCCGGTCACCGCGAGGTCTCGGTTTCGATTCCCTGGTCGGGCAAAGTGTTATTTGTGAACTTTCTGTCCGGAAATTCACAATATCAACACGGAATTGGAATTGTGCCCGGTGGATGGCGATAGGCTCACTCCCTATAGCCGTCAGCGTTGTACACCTTCGCTTCACCTTTCTGGATAATATAGGCGTGATGCTATTTTATAATTAAACTTCTTATTCCACGGTTAACTTTAAGCCTAGATGCCATCTCTATTTCTCATACCAATTTTTGAAAGATACTAATAAATAAATCTAACACGTTTATTTAGTGTTAAAAGTTGGCTTAATAGAACAGTCATAGTATATAAGTGCATTTAGCTAAGAACATATTTGATTATGTAACATAATTAGTAAAGTAAGCTCTCCAGAAAATTACGTACTCTTGAGTGATAAGATCTGTTATTACGTACTACTACTATACACATCTTCTACAATATTATCTATAAGTACTTTTCAAGTGTTTGTCTATAGGAAGTAATACATCACACTAATTGAGGGTAAACCTTGAAGTAATTGCTTGACAATTGTGCAGTATCATGATGCTAAAGCTAATGAGAACTGAGTTCTCAATAAACAATTGGTAGTTAATATCTACCTTACCTTATACCTTACACCTTACCTTACTAATATTATAAACATATTTACAGTTTTAAAAATATATGGGACTGGCAGGATTTGAACCTGCGACCTTCTGCACACCAGGCAGCCGCTTTATCCAACCAGATAGCGCTATATGGCCCTAATTTTCACAACTATATGTTACATCATTTCGTGTCGTCACGACGACGTGACGTAAGAGGCGACCGGAGCTGGTTGGTTAAAGTGACTGCCCGGTGTGCAGAAGGTCGCAGGTACAAATCCTGCTGATCCAATATTTTTTTAATTGGTTCTTAGTGTAATTTGCTAAGCATAGCTAAATGCTATAAAAATAATCAATAAGAAATCATAAAGAAAGACAAGAAGTTGTTATATTTATAAATGCAAAATTAGCTTTGTCCGCCGATACGCTTTCATAATTAGCTTTTGGTTATTGGCCCTAGTGATAAAATATATAAATATACTGGTGGTAGAGCTCTTGTGAATGAGCTCGAGGGCGGCAGCACCACCGTCTTACCTTTAACCTGCCGCCAAATAGTAGTGCTTCCATTACTGTGTTCCGGTTTGGTGGTGAGATCAGGCCCTGAAATTACTGGCACATGAGGCATAACACCGTAGTCCTCAGCTGCAGCGACGCATCTATAATCTGCTTTTGTGGATTGTTGATGTCCATGGGCTGTACTCCACTTACCATCAGGTGGACTACACGTTCGTTCGCTGTGGGCGTAGAATAAAAAAAAAAAATAGAGATTTACGATATGTAAATCTCTTTATTGTAATTAATAATAAAAGTCTTATTAATAATTACAATCAAAATTCATCAGACAATATTTGAACGTTTCGAAAATGACACAAGTTTGAATATTTGCTAGTGTGTAAAGATTTATTCTGTTGACTGTACAGTATATATTACAAACTTTTCCTCATGCCTATTTTTCGGACCTAATTTTATTAAAGGTATATTTTGTTATTTATGAATATAACAATAGAGTTTCCTTGTTCCTTAAAATGTTTGGAATAGATTAGGAAATTAAATGATTTTTACCCAGAATTAAAATGAGGAAAAACTTTTGTATAGTGTTAAATATTATTGGTAACCCTTGTGGTTAAATTATTATTTACGAATATTGTAATAAATAATAGACTTTATACTATGAGCAAAGCTCTGAAATTGACGGCTCGCACATGGTATTTTGTCTATTATTATGATACTAACACAATACATTTGGTTGAAGCCCACTTTCTGGAGATAATGTAATAATAAATAATGTTAATAATGTAATAATGTTAATAATGTAATAATGTAGCGGTGCAGTTTTGGGCCGCCTGAAGGCAATGGTTCCCCGCGAACCTGTTCATCTGGCTGAGGACTGACCCACGATGCGCTTACCTTTTTTTTTTTTTTTATTCTACGCTTACAGCGAACGAACGTGTAGTCCACCTGATGGTAAGTGGAGTACAGCCCATGGACATCAACAATCCACAAAAGCAGATTATAGATGAGTCGCTGCAGCTAAGGACTACAGTGTTATGCCTCATGTGCCAGTAATTTCAGAGCCTGATCTCACCACCAAACCGGAACACAGTAATGGAAGCACTACTATTTGGCGGCAGGTTAAAGGTGAGACGGTGGTGCTGCCGCCCTCAAGCTCATTCACAAGAGCTCTACCACCAATAGCCTGCTGACTGACTGTATTAAACTAATTCACTATTTACTAACAAATAAGCTTCTACACAACGATCGTAAGGAAGCGTATATAAATCTATAAAACATATACTAATAGCTACTTTGCATCCCCAAACAGAATAGACACTCAGTCTAAAAAGATATCAAATAAAATTCAACGCAAATAAAACGTTTGAGAAACAACACAGGGCGTCGTCGGGTAATCCCGCCATTCGTAAGTGGGCACTGCATTGTGGAATCTCTTAAGAAACACACATCCATACACGTCCCGCCGAATCCCTTAACTGATGTCCGACAGTCCTCTGGGCTTTTGTGTGGTCGCTCAGAAGAACCAAAGGATGGTTGTTGAGAGAAACGAGATGAAAACGTTTATACAACGATCTTAGTATTATTAAGCCAGCTATTATGTAAACATTGAAAAAACATTCATCTTATTCGTTTAAGTCGATCAATTTACTACTTCTTTTTCTTGTCGATAGCATTGGAGTAAAATTTTGTAAGCTTAATGCGTGGTCACTATTTAGAACTATTTTAAAAAATATAAACCCTTACAACACCAGGGACATACTTCAAAATCAACATAATTTTAGAAGAATCTAATACTAGCCAAACCTCAACCATGATGAGATATCATTATAATTTATTACCCATAAAATATGGCAGTGATATTATACCTCATTCTTAGTAGGTCTGGCTTATGGTGAAATCAACTAGACTACATACCGATGGGATCTAAAATTTACCGGTACTGGTATGCAAAAATATGTTCCAGTACCGATATCTGCTCGGCCACCAAAATATGCCCACATTCTCAATGTCAGACGATCATTGGATATACCGTTCAGCGATATTTGTCTGCGGAGCACCGCAGTTTGTCTCAGCTCTAACCATATTTGGCTTAACGAGTACACACGGCTACCGATCAACCTATACATTTCTTGTATAAGATGGTCTCGCATTGCACGGGAAGCCTATACAACGCGAGGCAATCTAATACTGGTAATGTCTAGGTTAATCGGGAGCCGTTCGCTTTGTTAGGGTGAGGAATCGAACGATCTGATTAGGTTTGTGGGCTGCATTCGAAGGAAAAGGAAGAAATAAAATTGGTTGTGTGAGACCTCTGTGAATGGGGCCAAACAGAGTTGTGACGTAAGATTTGCTGGATTGTAAACTTTGATTTATGCAAGTTCAGCTACGTTAGTCCTACTATGGATGTTTGTCAATCTTTCAACCAAAAACTACTGAATAGATTTTGATGAATTTAGGCACACCTAGTAGCTTCTGGCTTAGGCACCTTTTGTTTGACGTACCGAGCAGTTGGAGCAGCGAGTGGAAGCTAGAATATTAAATGCAAAAGTAGGTGAAGCTGATTTAGATACTTTCTACAGATTCAGGTACCAAGTACTTGGGCGACACAGCGGAGGAAAATGGTTTACCGGTAGTTGGTTTTAAATGTCATGGCGATCTTTTGTTCTATCGTTAATTGCCGAGTTAAAAGTCCAAGAATGATGGATAAGTAATAAAGTGATTTATCTGCCGTGTATCCGTCAGTAACTAGAGCTAGACTCAATCTAATAAAAAAATATTGTATAATTGACTAGCTGACCGGCATGGCAATTCCATAAATGGAATCACACGGAATTTGAAGTTCTGTCACTCAAATATCGACCGTATTTCTATAGATGTAAGTAGCCAGAGGCCAGAAAGTCTGACATCTAGTCTAACAAAGAGTGTCGTATTACCTCGTACTGGCTTGTGGAGTTTTGATAGCAGTCACTTCACGTAAGATACTGGTATTCAGCTAAATCCGTTAGACTAAAAGCTGACCAAAATGTAATTGGCAAAAGGCTCGGAGGGTTGATTAAAGTATGTTAAATTGTCACAACTGACAGTTTCGCATACAGAATCGCGCTAGCGGCAAACCTCGTTCCCCTCAGAAATAACACATGCCGTGTTACCGTAGTTAAGACAAGTAATACGTAAATGTAATTCCTTTTTGTTACTTATTGTTCAACAATAGAATTAATTTACAACTTGGGGCTGCAAAAGTCCTATTCACACGTTGCATGTTTTAACGTGTTTTTAAAAACACAGAGACAGCACGATAATTGCCCTGCAACGTGTAAATGGACCTGAAGATTCCAAAACGCATAAACCGTGAAAATCAGTTCATCCGTTCTCGAGTGGTGTAAATAACACATTTGTAATATAAGAAAATTATAGGTTTCTAGGAACAATATATTCGTGCTTAATTGTGTAGAATAATTACACTTGATTATTAAATTACAGATCAAGTGTTAAATCACATCTGTACCTGTTTGATTCTTTGAAGAATCTTACAGGTTAAGAGTACCTTATCTTAATCTTAATTTTCATTATTGTATAGAGTCTCTATGATCTAAGCATGTTCTTTAAAGAAATTAATCTGTTGTATACATTCGTGCGCTTCAGGTTTGTTAAGCCTAAAGAGATTAAGTATTTAATTATTTTCATACATTACTACTTTGTTCACGTGGCGTGTGTTTTCTCGTTCTGAAATACATTTCATTGCTGCTTCGCTCCTATTGCTTATAACGTAATGTAAATGTATAACATGGCCTTTTTCAATGGCGGAGTGGGTAGTGCCTGCGCCGCCGAGGTCGATGCCCGTTCAAGACAAATCTATGTGTGCATGAACATGAAGGTTTGTCTTGATCTAGGTGTTTCTATGTATAATACGTATTTATTTACAAAAGAAAAGTATATCTGTATCACCTATCAAGTAATTATAGTACAATCTCTACTTAGTTTGGAACTAGGTGGCATTGTGTGTATGTAGTGTGATATTTATTTATTTTTATTAATTACTTGGGCTATTCAACAAAAAATAATCAATCCGGACCAGTTTCTGATATAAGCACGTTTAACTAACCAAACAAAAAACTAGCCAGCTTTATTATATATATAAGCATAAATTTCACAATATAGAGGTTTCAGTAAAACATGCATGTTCGTCCAAAGTTCACGCAGACTGATCTCATTAAGTCGTACATTTATTTAACTCACGGTAATAGGAAAGGCCAGCAAGAACTCAAATATTAATGATTCAGTACGCGTCATCAATACTGACACAAGTAAGGTGGAGGCAATAACCGAGTGACGAGTATGTTTATTTCAAAGGTTCAAAGTACAAAAACGACATTCGCTCTTTGAACCTCTTACGACAAAATTACCATGGTTTCATCATACATACGTGTACGTCGATCAACACATTTTTCCCGGTATCGTTTAGCTATACGATTCTATTAATTTCGTAGAATAGTAATTAAAATGTTGTTTATTATACATATACATTTGTTTTCCTGTATAGAATCTTAGAAATATATATTATAATTATACTGGGATATGACAAACATATTTTTTCTGTAGAAATTTGTGTTTTCTATACCTAATGTGTCTTCTTTTTAATTGATCTGGAGATCATAATGTAAATCAATACTTCTAAGAGCTTAATTTATTAATAAACCTAAATTATTTAAATTAGCTACCTATTTAGACCAGGAATTTAGGACTCCATGCAAAAATAACTTCTTTTCTCCCCGAATAGCACTTATGTTTACTTATTATTTAGCCACAACATAATAAAGCTTAAATATGATTTTAACAATGCGTATGTCTTAAAATCTTGTAAGCTCCTCCTACAATTTTTTTCTTTTGACAGTACGCCAGAAGTAATTAAAATGTGAAAGTTGATGAGTATGTATATACGGATGTTTGTTACCTTGTCTTATTTCAAGACGACCGGATGGCGGAGTTCGATTCCCGTTCAAGACAAATCTTTGTGTACATGAACATGGAAGGTGGTCTTGATCTGGGTGTTTCTATGTATAATAAGTATTTATTTACAAAAGAAAAGTATTCGAATCAGTTATTCTAGTACCCATAGTACAAGCTCTGCTTAGTTTGGGACTTGATGGCGTTGTGTGTATGTAGTGTGATATTTATTTATTTTATTTTAGAAATAGTAACAAGTATCCACATAACTACTGGTTTAATTTTAATACATATTGGCACTCATGCAGATTTGCCTAATTACATGTAGGCTACTTTTTGAAGCTTAAAAGCTTTATACTTACCACTTACCATAGTTATTTTTAAGATACATAGAGCAATGTTTTTGTTTAAATTCTTTTAAGTCAATAAACTACAATTTCATATTGATCATTATTTTTATAGCTATATAGCATAGCTAAATAGCTATGCTTAGCAAATTATACTAAGAAACAGTTGAAATGATGTATAATTATACAGTTGAGAAATTTGGGGTCCTATCAAGAGGCGACCGTAGCTGGTTGGGTAAAGCGGCTGCCCGGTGTGCAGAAGGTCGCAGTTTCAAATCCTGCGGGTCCCATAATTTCTTCAACTGTTTAGTATAGTATAGTAAACTACAAATTCAATTGGACCGTCATATAAGTGAATAGAATTACACACTACACATTTATTTCACACACATGAAAATATGTTATAAGATAAATTCTTGTAAGTCATCGAAGACTAAAGGGTACAAATAGAGTGTACGCACAACCCACTTCAAAAAAACGTTTCTATTGTGCGCTGTACATTAATCTTTGGGCGCTTACAAAGTACTCTTGTTGTTTGCTCGAGACACAGATGTAATGGATGCCCAGTGAGACCAGAAGTGCTATGGACGTACTTAAAGAGGGGTTTCGAGCGTGGCGGCATATACTAGTTTATGATGATGGACTCTATGTTTTTGTCCACTTTACTTAAATATTAATTACGAATTCTTTACTGTACACACATAATTTACAATAACATAATATTACAAAACAGTTAGAAAAATCTTTGTGTACAGTGGGCCAACGAGTTAGCTATGCAGAGCAAAAACTTCTAAGTCATAGTAAAGACTTACCACACCAGGTATGGATAAGTGAGTTACATATCTAAATAGTGGGCATATTGCACTTATTTAAAATGAAATTCACACATGCATATCTATTGCAGTCAGTTTGCACTATAACATAGAAGTTTTTGCCCTGCATACCTAATTGCTTGGCCCACTGTACATGAACATGGAGGTTTGTCTTGGTCTGGGTGTATTTATGTATAATATATATGTATATATTATCAAAAGAAAAGTATATCATCATATGTATTAGTATCAGTTATTCTAATACCCATACTACAACCTCTGCTTAGTTTGGGACTAGGTGGCGCTGGGTGTATGTTGTGTGATATTTATAATTTCTATTCTATAATTTATTATTACCTGTATTAAATAAATAAACAATCGAACTACTCTTATTCATGTTATATGATAATGTTCCGACTTCATAAAAGAAGTAGGTGGTCAATTTTTTTCGAACTTTTACTCGTCCGAGTAGCTACCTTTTCTGTTAAACTTTTTATTGTAGATTTATAATTATAATATTGATCAATATTTGTTTAATAAAACGTTGAATTTAATGAATTAATTTCTCACCATTAACCGTTGAAACAATCCTAAAACCACTTACCAACTAAAATTTACTCATCAACAAGTTGTATAAATGTAAAGTCTTCACGTGTGGTGTAGTGGTTAAAGCAGTCGCCCCGCCGCTCTCCCCAGCACTGGTGTTGTGGGTTCGACCTCCACATGGGATAAATCTTTGTGTGATCCACAAAGATTTATTCTGAGCTTGTTTAAGTGAATGTGTGTATTTGGCCTTGTCATTGCGACTATTGGATAGTGTAATTGTGTCTCGCATTCTATCTAATGTAAAAAAAACTTGAAAAAGCTCTTCTAGTTCTTTCAACCTCCGTTACCAGTCTCGAGACATTTCAGCCAACCCCAAACGGCGTCTGCCTGAAGATAAATCGTTTCAAACGCTCTTTCCTTCCTGCGTCGGGCTTTCGAGCTAACAACACCGTAAAATAGGTAAATACGTATTTTATTTAGCAAACCCCTTGAATTATGGATGAAGGCTGCGTCCGAGACCAATCGGCTGGCGAGCCAAAAGTGATATTCCGTGGAACTGAACTGTGGCTTTATTGCCAGTAATCGGGATTCAGTACGCATCTACGAATTATAATATCTTAGTATTATTTTAGTTGCTATAACTTACACATACAATTATTGACAAAAAAAAAACAAATAGGTATTGTATGAAACGATCGCGATGGTGCATATGAGTTTCTCACCAGCTCTTCTCATGATGCAATACCCATCGGAGCTGATACTTGGATTGATTTTAATCCAAATTACCAAGTTGAATTAAAATCAAGCTTAGCTAAGCTCCGGTGTCAAATCATTTTATTGCAATAAGTATTATAATTTATTTGAATTTTATAAGTTATATTTAAATTTTATATTTTTTGTATTTTGATGTTTGTTTTGACGTGTTCAAGTGCCCCTTGGAGTCTATGGAAATAAATGATTTCATTTCTTATTTCTGATTTTTGAGTATCTTTATTATATTACTAGTTGTTACCCGTGACTTTACGGCCCATGTATATACCCGCGTAATATCTTACTGCTCTGCTTCCGTGGTGTTTTTTTGCTTTTAGTGGTACGATTCTATTGGTGGTAGCGTGATTTTATAAAGCCTATTAGCATTTCTTACTAAATAAACTATCCAGCAAAAACAGATTTTTTCAAATTGAATAAATAGGTTATGAAATTAGCGCGATCAAACATACAACCAAGCTATTTTATAATATTAGTTAATATATACATTATGAAATCAAAAACCTTCCTTTGCCCTAGAACTTTAGTTTATTAGTTCATTAAGTCTTTAATATCTATTTTACAGTTATTGTATATTATCTAGCGATTAACTATAATGCATTATTGTACGAGCAAATAGGACCCGTGAACGTGTCCAATCAACCAGTAGGTATTCATTTTTATGTATATCGTAGCGTAATAATATTTTATCCAAAATTGTAGTAATTTTATCAGAATTTTATTTATTGGTATGTAGTAATACTATACCTAGTAATAGGCATAAACTGTCATGTTCTTGAAAATATTAATTACCTGGAATACGAACAATATGGAAATTACAGAAATGTAGTGAATATATTGGAATGAAAAATATTATATTTTCCTTACAAATATCCCTATGGAGGAAAACTAATTTTGTTTTTATCTCTGGACTATTTAAACAGGAAAGAATATTTTATTTGGAATTATTTCATGAGGAAATTTTTTAAGAAAAATAATGGCAATAAAGGAAATAATTTAAATACCGCCTAGACTCAATATAACATTAAACTTATCCTTTAATCATCGAAAATATTATTGACAGATGAAATGTCAAAATAATGTGTAAATAATTTAGAGAAATAACCAGCTCATAACTATCTGAAACCTTATTAGGAACTGGAAATCAATATTCAGCTTACATACCCAACCAGTATGTTAACAACATCGCTTTAATGGTAGATATTATTATAATAATATAGAGTTTATTTTTGCTTCGAACATACCAGGCACTAACCACTAACTAGGACAAAGGATAGGCATACCAGTAATATTAGGTTGTTCCACCAAAATATACAGGGTGTCTCCGGCAAAGAACTTGAGTTAGATTTATTTTTAGAAGAATATAAGGTACAGGTTTTGTGTGTCACCGAACATTGGTTAAGGAATCATAAGTCATTGATTATTAATGACAACTTTTCAGTTATGAGTGCATTCATAAGAAAAAAGGCCATACATGGTGGATCACTGATAGTTGTAAATAAAACATTGAAATGTAAGGAACGAAAAGACATAGTGAATTTATCTATTGAACGCACTGCTGAACTGTCTTGTATTGAGTTAAAGCAATATATTATAGTATGTGTATATAGACCTCCACAGAGTGATATTAACCTATTTGAGACAGTTATGGAAGATGTTTTAAGGCGTTTGAGTACTGGTAATAGGAATTTAGTTGTATGCGGCGATTTTAATGTGGATCTACTTCAGCAGTCATCTAGTTCCACTAGGCTTTTTAGTTTATTTAGGTCATTTAACTTAGAGCACATATTCTTTGAACCAACTAGAATTACATCACATTCTGCAACATGTCTGGATAATGTATTTAGCAACTGTAGATATCTGAGTAAAGCAATATTCAGTCACTTAAGATCTGACCACTGTGGGCAAATGGTCGTTTATCCCATGGATGAGCTGGTTAAAGCAAAGAAAATCACTTGTAGGCCGATGACTTCTAATCGTCTCAAATGCTTTAACGAGAATATTGCAGCCAAGGTTACCAACTTAGATATCAATGAGGATAATCCGGATGTCCTATACGGGAATTTATTTAACTTAATTAAATTAGAATACGATTTTATTTTTAAAGAGAAAACTTTTACTAAGAATGTGAATAGTAGATTCTGTGACTGGGCAACTCCTGGAATTTACAAAAGTAGAGCTAAGATGTATGATCTATATGGAATGAAACAGTATAATTTTGATCCTATTTTTATACAACATGTTAGAAATTATTCTAAAATATTCAAACAAGTTTGCTTGGTAGCTAAATCAATTTATTTAAGTAACAAAATTAAACAGTCTGATAATAAAATAAAAGCAACTTGGACTGTAATAAATACTGAAACAGGACGGTCCAAACCGCGAGATGATAGTTTTGAATTAGTGGTTAATAACAATATTATTAAAGATAATCTGGGTTTGGCTGAAACATTTAATAATTACTTTGCAAAAATACCAGTTGAGACTACCAGTTTCTTGGATTCATGCTCAGTCACAGCTGAATCCTTGGCTAGGGGCAGCGTGAAAGAGTGTGATGTCATTTTCAAATTCCAATTTATAAGCCCAAGTGAGGTGGTGAAAACCTTCAAGTCGCTCAATTCAAAGAAAACAACCGACTTGTGGGGCATTTCTGTCAAGATATTGCAAAATATAATTATTGAAATAGCACCACAATTAGCTGTAATATTTAATCAATGTGTAGATAAAGGTATATTTCCTAATTTGATGAAACATAGTAAGTTAATACCATTATTCAAGAGTGGGTCTAAGAGTGACCCTAGCAATTTTAGACCCATCTCAATCTTGCCAGCAGTTAGTAAAGTCTTTGAAAAGCTTATTTTGCAGCAGTTAGAAAGCCATTTTAATATTAATAATTTATTTCACAAAGAGCAGTATGGTTTCACAAAGGGTCGCTCAACCATAGATGCAGGTTCTACACTTATAAAACATATATTTAATGCCTGGGAAAACGCGCAAGATGCAATTGGCGTTTTCTGTGACTTATCCAAAGCATTCGACTGCGTTGAACATCAAACGCTTTTGCGAAAACTCAGGCACTATGGAGTCAGGGATATTGCACTTGATCTGGTTGCCTCTTACCTTGGTGACAGAGTTCAACGAGTTGATATAAATGGAATTAGGTCCTCCGGATTACCTGTCTCAATGGGCGTGCCACAGGGCTCAATTCTCGGTCCGTTTCTCTTTTTAGTATACATTAACGATTTACCATTCTATGTGCAAAATTTTTGTGATATAGTACTTTTTGCAGATGATACTTCGCTTATTTTTAAAGTTAATCGTAATCAGGATAGTATTGATGATATTAACAGGTCACTTGCACTAGTCCAAGACTGGTTTACTAGCAACAATTTATTATTGAACTCGAATAAAACTAAATGTATAAAGTTCACTTTGCCTAATGTCAAGAAACAGAACATGAGTATAATACTAAATAACGAAATTATTAGTCTTGTAGAATCAACTATGTTTTTAGGAATAACCTTGGATCATAAGCTTCAGTGGGGCGCCCATATATCGTGTCTAGCAGGGAAACTCAGCTCCGCGGCATTCGCTGTTTGGAAAGTTCGTCAGTTAACTGATATTGAAACTGCGCGACTAGTTTATTTTAGTTATTTTCACAGTGTCATGTCCTACGGTATTCTGCTATGGGGCAAGGCAGCTGATATTCAAAACATTTTTGTAATTCAAAAACGGGCAATTCGTGCGATTTACAAACTCAAAGCTCGAGATTCTCTGAAAGAACGATTTAAGGAAATAGGTATTTTAACAGTAGCATCGCAATATATATTTACTAATATTATGTTTATACGAAAAAACATAGGAACATATACCAAGAAAAGCGATGTTCATTCATTGAACACGAGGAATAAGCATAAATTGGTAGGCCAATATTATCGCTTAAACAAAGTCCACAACTCATTTGAGGGACTTGGAGTGCGTTTTTATAACAAAATTCCTGTCGAAATCTTGAACTTGCCCCTACTAAAGTTTAAGAGTATCGTTAAGAATCGTCTCATGGAAAGGGGCTATTATAAAATAAACGATTTCTTAACCGACACTACGCCTTGGAAATAATATTTATTTATCTAATGTATTTATTACAGTAATGTATTTATTATTTACAATTATTATGGTTATTATATTTCAAATGAATTGCCAAGTTAGACATTGTTTTATCCTATTTATAATTATGATTGATTATGATTATTTTGACATATTATATTCTATATTGAGATTGACATAATTTATTTTTGACATCATATTATCATATTATTGACTTAAGTTTCAACTTTTGACATTATAATGAATATCAATTGATACATTATTTTTTATTATTTAATATGATTAATGAAAATTCACACTCACTAAATTTGATTTGTATAACCTCATTTCATGTTATTTCAAATATTGTTAAGTAAAGGCAATCTGTGTGTACATTTTTTAATTTTTATATTTTTGTAGTATAAATAGTTTTTGTTATTAGTATTATAAATATTTTTTTGTTTGTTCTGAAACCCTTATACAGTAGTATACACACATTGTTTTTACTCCTTTATTTTCTGCTTGAAGTGTAAGATATTGCAACCCTATATACTATGGATTTATTTATAATAATTTAATTGCATTTTCTCTTTATAACCATATTTAGCTATAATGTTGTTTTGGTTGCTATTACTTACACATAGAATTATTGTCAAAAAACAAACAAATATTGTATGAATTATTTGAAAAGATGGTGCACATGAGTTTCTCACCAGCTCTTCTCATGATGCAATACCCATCGGAGCTGGTACTTGGATTGATTTTAATTCAATTCTCTAAGTTGAATTAAAGTCAATCTAAGCTCCGGTGTCAAATCATTTTATTACAATAAGTATTATAATTTAGTTAGCTAAGTTTTATTTTAATTTTATATTTTTTGTGTTTTGATGTTTGTTTTGACGTGTTCAAGCGCCCCTTGGGGCCCATGGAAATAAATGATTTGATTTGATTTGATTTGACTAGTGACTGTCAAAAAAAGGACTTGTGATGTCAGCCATCTATAGAGCAAAATATTGTTCTGTAAACTGTCAAAATATCGAATTTAAGTTGTGCTGACGCGCCAGCTCGATGCCATTGAGATGTCACCGGTTAGTGGACTTGGCCCCGAACGTAAAGTAATGACGACAAACAGAGTCTGTGTTACACATGGTGGGTCTCATCAAAGCACGAGTAATAGGTATCTCATAGGTAAACCTTTTTTTTCCGTACCACATCATCACTTACCAGGTGAGATCATGATCAAAAGCATGTCTATGCACCATAAAAAGAATATAAAAATATCATGATATTAAAAAAAACATGATCTATATTATTTAACAAACGGTCACCAAACCCTGCAGCATTAGAAAGAAACGCAAAATATAAAACACCGTATTTGAACAAATCCTCATTCCGCGAGTTTTTGCTTCCATTTGACGGAAACCAACGACTAAGAAAAAACCTACGCCCGTAATCTTTAAGCAATTTGTTAAGGAGGCGCAAAAAGTTCACAATGTTTGCCGAATGTAAGGCGTAGTATATTATGTATACATATATCTTTTTATGCGTTTATGAAGACAAAAAGGTGAAGTTATTCTTTTGTTTTGTGCAGTTTAATATCTGACACGTGTAAGTTTAGGCGTGTCAGATATTAAACTACACAAAGAAGATTATGACAAGTATGTTATGCTAAATATATTTTGGAATATGGAGATTCTAAACAGTACTTGACAAGAAAAGAGGAGAACTATAAAACGTTTGGCATAGGTTTGATCGAAGATTTGTATCTTTGTGTGATGCCCAATATTTGTTTTGACTCTGAATATGCTTTGAGTGTGTACGATGTATGCTTCCTTGCGATACAGGGTTTAAACCTAGTGCGGGTGGTGTTAAATCATCAAACTTTTATGAACACCGAAAAATGTTTCAGAACGACAATACCTTGCAATTCAAAACTCGAGTGTAGCCAAGAGGCCATTATTTTTGAAAAGACAAACGAGAAATCTTGCAAGACGGCCCATCAATTTGGGACATCAATTATTCCTTCTTATTTATCTCTCGTCCGTTTTGGGATGCTTTAACAATTGATAGTCATTTGAATAATTTCTGTTACGATTAATAAATATTAACGTCAACATAGCGTCAACATACTTGGACCAATTAAAGTTGCAAATTGTGCGACAAATATAAATGATGATCTTGTGGACAAAGGAGACGGTTCAACTTTTACAGTGAAGGGTCCAAAAACATATGTAATTTATACAATCATTTTAAAATTAGAGCATCACCATGCTATTTAACCTGCCTCTTATAGGTAGGTTACGTAGTGAGATTAGTCTCAGATATTAATTCATCATAATGATCAATCAGCCCGTGTCTACCCTGTTGAGTATAGGCCTCCCGGTGATCAACGTCCTTCTGATCATCTTCCCGTCTAGCCAAATGCCCTGTCCTGATATTACTTACTTGCACAAAAACACCACAATGGTATAGACGTTGATTGGCTGTATATTAACAACAGATGAAAAATTCCAAATTGAACAGAGATAATCAAAGCCAAACAGAAACATATTATTATAATGACGGTGATTATAAACTATTAAGTCAAGTCTAGCCATAAAACATTCATGTTATTTTTTTAAAGAGACCATTTTATATGCGGTCATTAAACTTGGTATTATTGTTGCTAGGCATAATAAAACAGTCTTTTCTACACAAAAATATAAAAGACTTTGGGCAAAAGTCTTACTTGGGATTTACTCTTCAAGATTTTTTAATAACAGCACAGTCTGAAATTATTTTCCCGGCAGGTGGCGATAGGATAACTAAGTATTTGTGTCTATTTTTTGTGTTGAACCCAAAGAATGCAAATGTTTCCTGTCAGATATGACTACAAAAATACTACTAATTTTACTTAATAGCGGTTATTATCTAGAAACTGCACAATAACAACTGCGTCCAAGTTCAGTGTCAGAACAATCAAATTATATAATTATTAAACAGAAGATTGCATCATAGCCTCCTATTGTGCCTTGATGTATCATGATGATAACTCAAATATTTTGTCTATTCACAAAAGACGAGCATAAAGGAGCCTTAGGCAGCTACCTTTCACCTGCCCCTAAATAGTAGTTCTTGCTCATTCGAGTTTTTGTAGAGTAGCAAATTGAGCTCGACTGATGAGGCATTACTGCAACCTTCATGGATTTTTTTGCATTCAGGCATCTGACATTTTTAGGGGTCGGAGATATTTATGGATTGTAATAGATGACATGTTACTTCATGGGTATATATATAACCATAGATTAATAACGGCTAGATCGATAGCCTTTATAAAAGCGCTTCGTTTATATGTGCGTGAAAATTACGCCTCCCAGGTTGGTCGACCCGCGCACAAAAAATATCGTATACTCGGTTCCTAGGTGTTATAATTCTATCTTAATAACTAATGCTAGGTGCTATTCCTCATACTGTTTACTATAACAAAGATCTAGATTAAATAACATATCCTACTTAAGTGGATCTTAGCTAATAAATTGCTATTTATGTATATATTTAGTTGACGTGTTCAACCGCCACGTGTGCTTTATTTTATGATTTGTGTTCGAGAATATTTTAACAACGTCAATGATTAGAAATCACTTTCTCACACTTCTCTTTATAATTGCTTATGTAATACCTAATACAAAATGAAAATCACATGTAGCCAAGTACAGTTTTCATAAATAAATACTACCATTTAGTTCATATTTTAATTAAATTCACAAATATTTGTACATAGTACACATTGCGGATTGCATGTTTTAAAAAATGTAGAAGTAAATAATAATAAAAAACGAAAAGTCCCTGGTGCTGAAAATATTATAACTAAAGTTCATTAAAACAATACGCAACTTTAAAAAAGTTTGCGAAGTTACAAACATAAATTCAATGGCAGGACTAAAAAATTATCCCGGTTTTTCGTATTGCTGACTGATTCAAAAACGATTCCCAGGATCCCCAAGTAGTTGATGCAATCCGTGCAAATATTATAAAACCTGCAAAACTACCAATATTTTAGCCTATTTGCAAAAACATAATTAAAAACAATATCAACAACAATAAAAAATTTAAAAAAACCGTCTGAAATATTATAGCTTACAACTAGACAAACCGTAATCAAATGAGGTAACAGCGAAACGCCGCGTATATATCTAACACGTTCTCACGTTCAAGGTTCAGTCAACCGCCACCGCGCGATCAAACAACACAATGTTTTTTTACCTCATAATAACTATATTAGTATTATTCTATTATGTATCGACTCGGAAATTCAACTACTTCAAGAATAAGAATGTGCCTCATGTACCACCAAAGTTCCTACTAGGCAATTATGGAGATCTAATACTTCAAAAGAGAAACCTGTTCCAAGTCGTTGAAGATCTTTGTTCCCAATTCCCTGATGAGAAATTTATTGGAGCCTATTATGGAACGGAACCCGTGCTGATACCCATAGACCCTGATATTGTCAAGCTTATCATAACCAAGGACTTTTACTACTTCCATGGAAGAGAACTCTCGGAACATAATCATAAAGAGCCGGCTGCTTTGAATCTATTTGGGACTTATGGAGATGGCTGGAAAGTACTTCGTCAGAACATGACGCCGTTGTTTTCTTCAGCAAAAATGAAGAATATGTTTTATCTTATACAAAAATGTTCTTATATTTACGAATCAATGATAGACAAGGAAGTGACTATGTCGAAGGATATAGAAGTACGAGGTTTGACAGCAAAATTCACAATAGAGTGCATTGCAGCGTGTGCTTTTGGAGTCGACGCAAATACTATGACAGATGATCCAACAAAAAATCCTTTTGCAAAAATAGCAAATTCAATATTTGGTAATGCAAAACAAGTGTTTTATAAAAGACTGTTCCGACAAGTGTGGCCATCTTTTTATTACGCATTAGGTCTAAGAACACTGACCAAACAGATTGATTTCTTCCACAACTTGATTACCACAGTGATGAATGGAAGAAACTATACAGCATCAGGACGACATGATTTTGTCGATCTAGTCTTGAGTTGGAAGCAAAGCAATAAAATAGTTGGTGACAGCATGAAAACCTTAAAAACTGGTGAGGCGCATAAAATATCTTTGACCGCTGACGACGATCTTTTGGTAGCTCAGTGTTTTGTCTTCTTTACTGCTGGGTTTGAAACATCATCAACGACTTTGAGTTATACTCTTTATGAATTAACTAAGCGTCCAGACATCCAGGACAAGGTGTTAGCTGAAGTGGATGCATATTTGGCGCGGCATGACAACAAGCTTCTCTACGAATGTATCGCAGAACTGCCGTATCTTGACGCAGTAATCGACGAAACACTACGTCTCTATCCAGTACTTGGCGTGATCTTTAGAGAACAAATGGAAGATTACACGTTCCCTAATGGCGTTCGTACTGAGAAAGGATTGAGAATACATTTGCCAGTACACTACCTGCATTACAACCCCAAGTATTATCCAAATCCTGAAGAATTTCGTCCCGAGAGATTCCTGGGTGATGAAAAACGCAAAATCAACCCTTACACGTATATGCCGTTTGGAGAGGGGCCAAGAGTCTGTATTGGTAAGTTTATTGTATTTATTAACATATTTTTCTGAGAATGGAGTATTCTATATTATGCCAGTATATATTTCCAATGTTTGATTACAAAAACAAGACGAGGCATCATTATGTGTTATTATTTTATTTACCTCGTAATAGTTCAAAATAGAAGGCAAAAACTAGTGTGTAACGTTTTGATCAAGGGCAACTTGGTGATTATAATATGATCCTCCTGTTATTGATAGCAAAGTCAACACTTGGAGTAGACTCTCATTTGTGTCTGTAATAAATTAAATCTGTATGTAATAAACAAAATAATAAACTAATAAATAAATTACTATGGAATAAGGCAGCATCAGACAGCTGGCTTTATTCATAAATACTAAGTACTGATGAGTTTTTAATTAAAATATAATTAAACCTCTACTGCTTCGTTGGTCGAATAGTTTTAGCGTATGGGACCTCTCACCGCGACGTCTCGGATTCGATTCACGGGACGGGGTTTTGGGATTTTTTCGTTAAAAAATCCTTAATAGCAGGGGGGAGTTGAAATTATGACCTGTGGATGGCAGGCTTATGTGATTATAAGCCCGCCATCCACAGGGCATAATTTCAACTGTAGGACTAATGTGACAGGTGAAATGTGGGTTTTGTACACCTATACCACACCCACCTGATAAATATAGCTACTTAGCATAATATGCTATACTTATAATAGGTCCAAATTGTCCACGTTAAAATTTCATCATTCAGAACTAAGTAAATGAATAACACCGTATTTTTCATAAACCATTACATTTGCATTGAAACATGTACTTGGCCAGTATCAAATTTTCAGGTGTTGTAAAAGCCCCTGGAGAATTGTAACGAGCTGGAACATTAGTATTGATAATTTAAAACTCGATATATTCGACACTCAATCGCAATAAAAAATCACAATCCAACATTTAAACAATCTCCTTTATTTATGTTTCAGGTATGCGCTTCGCAAAGATGCAGATGATAGCCGGTCTGATCACGATGCTGAAGAAGTACCGCCTGGAGCTAGCGGATGACATGCCGAAAAAGCTAACCTTGAAACCCGAGACTTTCATCACTCACCCCGTGGGGGGAATCAACCTCAAGTTCATTGAAAGGGAGGGGTGGGAGAGTAGAGTATTCAGCAAAGAGGAGTAAATATGTATTTACCATAGAAATAAAATAAGACATGTTAGATAACACATGATTGCTTAATGTATTTGCTAAGTGCTATACACCTCTACAACACCCTTCTTGGAAATAAATAGAATGCACGTTTGGCGTACTTGTTAAAGCGGTCGCATCGCCGCTGTCAACTGCGCTGGTGTTGTGAACACAGGACAAGTCTTTGTGTGATCCGCAAAGATTTGTTCTGACTCTATATGTATGTTTGTGAACACCCCCGCGACACAAAAGTTATTCCTAGTGCTAAAAAAAAGCATGAAGCATTATATAGGCGTTAAGTTTACACAGTATTAAAAGCGTACAGAATAACAAGTTATTGTTTTAGTTTCAATTTCGGGTACATTTTCTTTGAAATACATTTATATTATAGGATACACCCTATGACCAATAGGTTATGAACAGAATATGAAAACAATAGCCATAATGTCGTAGTTTGTATAGTGAAGGCTGTTTTTATTGCTAAAAATGTAAAAATAGAAATAACTATATTTAATTATGTCATCACGACTAAATGTTAATTGTTGTGATAATACGAGTAAGTGTTGTTCTGATTGTTTTTTTATTAGACACTAACTGTTGCCTGCTAACTTCATCCACGTGGATTTTGTTGAATCCTTTGGGTTTTACCCGTGTTTAACGTTATTCGAAAAAAAGATACAGGGCTGCCTATAGTTTTTTGAGGTAACCTTAACTCTTAACTTAAAACCCATGTTTAACCCTACAACGGGTAAAATTTTAAAAATATTGATTAATTTTTATCCCAAAGCATATAGGCACAATTTCGCGCTTCTAGCTTCAAAAAAATAAGTCTAATAATGAAAGTATTATGAGTGTAATATATAATAATTATGTAATCTATATAGTATTATTTGTTATAGTAGTAAATAGGTATAAAAATTTGATATATTTGTTCTCTGACTTATCTACTGTAGTTGTACAAGGATTTTGTCCTCTATCTTTTATCTTCCTCTCCTCTATTGCTCTGAGTTTGGAGAGAACTCAAATAATAAGTTAAGCTCGCCTTTTTATATATTATTATTGTATAGCATTTCCATGTTGTAATATTTTGTGTACAATAAAGTATTAAATAAATAAAACACTGAGTTTTCCAAAAATATTAAAATTCATAATAAATGTTTCTGTTTTGCGTTGTTGTCAATTCAAAATGCAAGGCGCTATGAAGACACTAAGCCTGATAAATGAACGATTTTTATGATTTTATTTACTTTAGATCTCCCCCGTTGTAGGATACCACGGGTTAATTTAAATAACTTTAGAGCTATAATCACTTTTGGGAAGGTTGAAGTATTTATCAAATGTTAAGCTGGATAAACATGTGAGGTTTATAAGGTAACTGTGACGCGACTTTACAATCGATACAGGCTAAAATTATCATGTTATTGTACCATCACCGATAGTTAGAGAACTTTTTGTTTTGGGCCAACGATGTACGTTCTCCTTTGACACAAGAAGATACGTGCTATCTTTAACCAATAGTTTGTATTACACGTGACTACACATCAAGGTAAACCTTTCCAGCATAAGATGGTCTCGCATATATTTTACCGGCTTCCCCTGCGGACCTGCAAAGCGAGAAAACTTACTCTGGAAATGTAAAGCATAACGTGTAGCGTACGTTACAAAAGATTATTAATTTAATATGATTATCCGGCAGTTAAAGTCAAACAAAACATGTCATTTAAAGATGCTAATAATTAACTATCAAATAAAGGCTAGCCATAAAAACTATGCGCTTATTTCGTGCTGTTTTTTGTTAGAGGCCAATTTAGGTGCGGTCAATAAACTTGGAATTATTGTATGGCTTTATGCTTAGTCTATCATCCCATTATTTAGTCGAAGAAACGGGCATACTATTTTAATGAATCAATAAACTGAAGTGCCAAGCAGAAGCCTGGTTTTCATTCCATAGTATTGTAATATAATATATGTTTCGACTGCCTTGTTGGTAGCGGTTAGCGTGTGCACTCCCAACAAAATATAGCATAGATTTCCGGGTTGAACAAAAGTGTTATATTATGCCGTATTTTGACGCAGTGACCGACAAAACACTTCGCCTCTGTCTAGAGTACTTGGTGTGATCTTTAAAGAACAAATATAAGATTAAACGTTCGCCAATGGCGTCCGTGCTGACAATGACGTTATCCAAATCTTGAAGAATTTTGTCCCCGAGAGATTTCTGTGTGATATTGGTAAGGTTATCGTATTTATTTACATATTATTCTGTATTCTATACCTACCTATTATATTATATGTCAGTATATATTTCCAATGTTTGATTATTTAAAACAAATCATATCATTACAGTAAGTGTAATAGTTAAAAATAGAAGGCAGCAATTTGTAAGTAACACTCAAGATCAACTCGTTAATTATATTGAGTTAGAGTTTTATCAGATTATACGCACAGTGTAATCACACTTGAAGTATCCACATATTTGTGTCCGTAACTAATTATATCGCTTATCATAAAAATTATCAATCTTTATCACCACAATATTTTTTAATAATAGGTTTATAATAAAGTAAATTACTGTCGGTATTGGGCAGCAGTCATTTAAATAAGCAATCATAAGAACAAATGAAATTAAAAAGCTGATTTTGTAGGGGATGTTGAAGAGAAAGCTTACAAGCACATACCCTCGAATCGCAAGCTCGCCACTTTCAACTACGCTGGTGTTGTGGGTTCGATCCCCACACGGGACATGTTGTTCTGACTCTGGGTGTGCTTTCTGTGTGTGAAATGTATGTTGTGAACACCCCCCCGACACAGAAGTAACTCCTAGTACGGGCGTCGATTTGAAAAAGAAAATCCAATGAGCTTTCGCCGCCATATTGGAGAAAGTGTATGCAAAAAAATCCACCAGATGTATGGCACAACTTTATTTTTGAAGTCTACGAATTTTGTCTACTTGATCTTCAATCAAAATTAATGAACTTCTCAAACATGGTTTTACTAAAAGTTATTCCCAAGAGTGTAATTTAGGGTTATAAAGTTAGTAGGAAGATTACATCAAAACGCAATAGATGGCGCCACGGGAGCAGAGCAAAACGTTTACCATTGGTAAAACTGTGGGGATCTACGAACCCCACGCGAAGAAAGTCGCGGGAAAAACCACTTTTCCATAAACCATTACATTTTCATTGAAACATTGCCGCAAACTTTGTACTTAACCTGTATCAAATTTTCAGTCGTTGTAAAAGCCTCCGGAGGATTCTAACGAGCTGGGGCATTAATATTGACAGTTTAAAACTCGTAATGTGCGCGCAATTTATGAGCAAAACATTCACTTTAAGGTGTAAATGAAAAATGCAAAGTTAGGTTAGCAGTGAAATAAAAAGGCTCCATATTTGTTAAACAAATTTTAAATTGTAGATGAAATAAATAATTTTAGAAAACAAAACGACTTTAATTAAAACAACAAAATCACTAAGAAGTAAGAAAAACAGAAGTAATGTTCCACGTGTCGCGTATAATTTGAAAGAATCGGTGCAGGTGTCTTCGAGTAGTCGGCAAACAAACCGTGATTATAAGTTAAGTTAACACAGTATTAAATGCGTACGGAATAAAAATCTGGTCAATAAAACTACACGTATCTATAAAAACGACAAAAAAGTCATGTCTGTTGTATGGGAATCCCCTTCAAATATTAATTTTATTTAAACGTATTTTTTTTATTTATTTAGTAAAGATATTATTATGACCACTAAATATTTTGTGAATAAATGTTTATTGTATTCGGCTTTTAGTATTTGTTGATATAGCGGTCACAGTTGTGCATCACCTGTAAAATTTTTAACTGTCTAGCACACGGGTCATAGGTGATACCCGATGACCAATATAGATTTAAAAACGAGACGAACGAACAAAAAAAGACGATTACTGTATTTGTTGTTATAACGGCAACAGTTATTGTGAAAATTCCAACTGTTTAGCTATCACGGTTCATGATATAGACCAAAAAAGAGCATCGAAATCGTTTGTTGAATCGGAGGAAAGGAGAGGACTCAATTTGTATAGAATACTGTGCAGCCGGCGGGCCACCCGGCAACAAAGCGGAGCATGGTGGAGCGGAAAGGACATAAGAGGAGCTGTGTAGCGATAAATAACAATCGAATGCTTTGTATAGGGTTCCGTTAAACGTATCCGCAGCAGAGCAAACATCATCGCAGCTGATATCGTCCCCCAAGGTAGCTCAGCGAAATTGCTCATAGAGAAGAGTATTTCCGAAATTCCAGACCCTTCTCTTCACAATGTTACTGGGGTCTACCAATTTTTTATGTTTCGATAGCGTAAAGGATATTGTGATGTCGAGTGTCATGATGACAATCATAGTACGAATAGAATCACCCTTCTAAGACGAGATTTGCCATTCAGTTATAACTTGTTAGAAAAATAGTCATAGAATATAGTAGTCATTATATAATCATAAATAAGAGGAGATCTAGTACTTCTAAATGTGTCAGTGTTTCTATTTGATCTAATAGTAGGATGTGAAACATAATTTTCGTATAAATAACTTCTATCTACCAGTTGTCTGGCTGATTAATAGCAACGATTCTCATCCTAAATCAAAACAACGGAATAAATCCGTATAAACAACTCGGTTCATCACTATTTATTCGCGGATGATAAATAAAGCCTTGCTGCGGTAAAAGAATTCCTTATTAATTATACCTACGTTTTGTTCGTTTGACTTAGTCTTGTTGGTCGGGCTATAAAATCAGCGGCGAATCTTTCAGACCCTTATACTATTACCCCATAGAATTATTACACCCAGAAATCTTGTACACATGACTACACCTAAAGCTTTACATTTCCAGTATAAGATAGTCTCGCATTGTATAGACTTTCCGTGCCATACGAGGCCAGCATAAAAAGGAAATGTACAGCTTGATGTGTAACCATGTGTACACACATGACAAGTGAACCGCAGATGCAGCTTAATTCTCATGCACATATCAATATATTTTGGCCCTGTATGCTTGTATCGATGAAGACTATCAATCTAGGCGTAATAGATCTATGTTTAGACGTTCTATACTACTGCATAGTAACGGAAAACGTTCGAATTGTTTCGAGATTATAACTGCGATGCCACTGCAACTTCGAGTTGTTTTTAAAAAGCTTTACAATCTCAATACAACAATGTTTACCTACTAGCTAAAGTAAAATGTTCAACAAATGTGTTTTCCTGATAGAACATGAATATAAATAAAATATTTCTGTTTTGCGTTGCAATCATATAATAATGCAAGGCGCTAACACGCAGCATAATAATACGTTTTTTTATGATTTATTTCATTTCATTTAGAGCATGTAAGAATTAAATACGGCTTTATTAATAAATAGTATTAAAGTTAACTGCGTAAAAATTACTAGTTAAAAGTGTTTAATTTTTGATTGATGGTAGATGTTTGATTGTTTAATTTGGATACCGCTAACTATTACTATAACAGCATGATCATTATTGTATATATATACGTAATTCCAAAAACCACAGTTTTACAATACATTATAAGCTACCATCATCTTTAGTTACTTTGGGTACAGGAAAGAAATCAGACTTCATTCATAAAATAGTAAGTATTTTGTTATTAGGACACAAAAAAAATATGACATAATTCAGTTTTATATAATAAAACAACTATAATAATGTAATGTATGTAAATAAATGTAAGTAATCATATTATATTGAAGAGACAGTACTTAATCGCAAAAATATTTTTAAAGGCATATATAAACAATGTATACTATTTTAAACACTATTATAATTATGTGTAAAAATCGCAAAAGTTAAAAATCATTAACTATAACAATGACTGGGTTTTCTGCTCTTTCACTATTTTAGTTATACTTATAAGGAAGGTCAGCAAAAACAGATCACACTAAACACCGTTCCCCTAGTGGCCTTTGGTTAATAAATAGTCCACGTAACTCATCCAGCACTTAATTCCCGGTAGATTGAATAGCGCGGGATTTGAGGCGTGAGGTGCACAACAACTTTCTTACCTGCCTATGCTATATACATTCTTCTTTATACTTTCTGAAAGGCTATACAAAAGGTTGCGTAATCATCAATAAAGATACGGATTTTCGAGGTTGGACTTCTTGGCGATCGGACCTTTGTGGATTCAATAAATATAAAAGTTTCTATCGCTTAACCCGAGATTTTGTTTATTATAAAACATACATCAACATTGAATGATTTTCAGAAGAAGAAAATAACTTTACTATTATTATAAAACTTGATTATAGAACTTAATCATGTCGTGGCAATACTTAATGCTACCATCACACTTACAATGAAAGATTACTTGTCTCCATAGTATGGGTGTTTTTATTAAAACTGGCGTGAGTTTGAAACATTATTCAAATTATGAAATATGGGTGTTAGTGTAATGTTGCAAGACTGGCTGCGACTCAGGTGCAACGTGTCGCACTCTCTTGAAAATGCCTTAATGTATAGGTGAAACCGCGGTCGATTAAATAGCCAACATTACGTGAGTAACACACGTGTTTCATAATTTGAATAGTTGCTTACCAACCAATGATAGTCTTGTTTACTTCTCGTGCAAATCAAATAATTACATCTGCAAAGGTACGATATAAAATCTTTACAAACTAGTAACTAGTAGTAATACTTTGCCAATACAACCACATCCTTTCAAAAGTAAAGAAATAACCTATTTCAAAACTAATAAAACGAGGGAAATCCACTTACATTTTACAAAGAACTTTTCACTACTCGATTCAAAGTTGCAACGATTGGACAGCTCGCAACGTGTATAATAATATATTTATTCGAAAAGTTGTCACCAAAATTGTCCAAGTGAAGGAAAGGAACGTTTTACAACCGGAATACTTGTTTACAGATAGCTGTGGTGCTTTTAGACAGTTTGAAGACGGTAAAAGAGAACTAAATTCAATTCGTGAATTTGTGGGCTACTTGATAAATTTTCGAAAAACTAAAGGTATAAATTTGGGGCTATTAGACGTTCTTTAAAATCTCTAAGTTTCTTTTTTATGCTAGGACGTCATGATTGGTCGGTTCAATGGCGTACAACAGTGAACTTTTTTTATCCTTTTTGATCGTAGACGTAAAGTTTTACATAAACTTTATGCTTTTAAGTTCTTAAATAAAGCAGACGTAGTATTTGGTAGTTAACAATAACATAATTACAGCTTTATTCAGGCAGTTAACAATCTGAGCATCTGCGTGATATAATTGTGTGTAATTATTTTTACTAGTAACAAAAATTGTAACAGATTAATATCCATTGTTTATACATATTATTACTAGCAGCTTAACGTAATTAAATGTTTCAAAAAATCAGGGAGAATCACGTTAGGTCCATGGGATGACAAAATTATGAGTCGAATTCCTAAAATCATTTGACTCTAGGTACAAACTGTATGACCATCTTCGGATCAATGGGCATCAGGAACATTCCTTTGTGTTCTACTTCAACATCATTGGGCTTAGGCGAGCCAGGGACAATCGAGAGCTCGTAGTTTAGGATTATGGATGACAGGCCTTGACGAAGAGTCTGGTAGCCGAAGCGCATGCCTGGAAGCAAGGAATATAGTAAATTTTCTGCGTGCTTGAAGGAGAGTCTGTGAACAAGTTTGTTGAAATAGGCAAGGTAGTTCTAAAACCAGTGCCTAACAGTAATAGACCAAAGCATTCATTTGTCCATGTTACTGTATTTGGTATAAGCCATCTTTAGCCGTCTCATGCTACAACTTTATGTGCTGTTATTACTTTAATCCGTTAGGTGTGTTACAAATTTGTTTAGCAAATATTAAATCATTATTTTCTGAAATCTTGTTTTTTTTTATAAGTTATGATTATTATTTAATTTGCCAAAATTCTTACCGATACAGCTCCTAGGTCCATCACCAAACGGCAAGAACGTAAACGGTACAATATTCCTTTCATTTTCTGGCATGAATCTATCAGGGTTGAAGACCAAAGGATCTGGGAAGTACTGAGGGTCGACCTGCATGGCCACGGCATTAATGTAGACTGGAGTACCAGCAGGGATGGTCAGCTTTTCGTCGATTTGGTAGTCTTTACCGGCAATACGGTCTAACCAACCCATTGGAGGAAAGATTCTGAGCGTTTCTGTAATGAAAGAAGCGACTGAAATAACGATCCTAACAACAAAATTGTTTTAAAGTCTGGGTCTTCAATATTCACTTCAATTTTATAAATGCACAAGTATAGACCGCATGCAAGGTCCGTCTCAGCTACGAAGAATTTCTGTATATGAAAACCCTCCAAAAAATATAAAATCGACTAGTTTCTAAAAACTATAACTATAATAAAATTTAAGTGTTAGAAAAGACGATGTTTACGGAACACATACCTTTGATGACACAATTGAGATAATTTAATTCTGACAGGGAGGTCATATCCAAGTCTTTAACTGCATTCTTTTTTTGGGCTTGTATAATCTCTTCATAAAGTTTTTCCTACAGAAAAAAAATATAAAATACATGTGTTTAATCAAACAAGTTTGGTAGAAAAAAGTGCATCACATGTGTATTTATAAATACATTTGCAAAAATAAAGTTAAAACCAATTTTGTTACGGAACATCACGTTAAGACTTTTTTCAGCGCCTAAGAATAAGAAAAATTAGTGATTCAGCAATATATGATTTATAACTTGAACTTGGTTCTGCCGAAGTTTTTGTTAATTATCATTTTCAACTGAGCATGAGCAAGATTAGCTTTTTTATATTTTTACCTGAATCAGTGGGTGCCAGGCAAGCTCGTAGAGGATCCACGTCATGGTAGAACCAGAAGTATCAAAACCTCCAAGCAGGAACACTGCAGCTTGCGCCAAAAGAAAGTCTTCACTCATTTCTGTAATGACAGATCACTGCTTATTAATGATGTAGAAGAGATAAAAAAATACTAAACGTTAGGCGTATACAGCGTGGTTACAAAAACCGCAATATCTATAGACGGTCAGCATTTATTTTCACCGGTTCAATTTGTTTTACAAAAAATATTTTATTTTGTATTGAAAACAAATTTAACATCACGATCATCCGATTTAGTTCAGCAAACGTATTTCTTTATGTCGTTAATAAGTTTGAACCGCATCCACCCTGTTTGTATTTTACACCCACATTTACTTGTTATGTATAATAAATAGTTATCAGTGAACTTGATGATATCTTGATGATAATTATCATCAACTGGACACAATTTATCTGCTTACCACATCGTAACTATTTTGATGATTTGGATCCTCCTTGATCTATACCAACTAAAATATCCATAAATGACTACCTTCATTATCTGCCTTCGCATCTTGTTTGATTTTAAGCAAAGCGTCGAGCATGTCTCTGGGTTCCTTAATCTCTTTGTCATAACCCCCTCTCTGCCGAACGATAGAACGAAAGATGTGGCGTAACGATTCCATAGTGTGTTTTGGGAAGAAAGAGAACCTGTTGTAGAGATAAAAAAGTTTTATCATTTTCTGCTGGCAAATAAAAACAAAATAAGGCTTGATATAAGGTGCCTATATAAAACATAGGCACTCCGTCGTTGATGCGACAAAAACCATCCTAACAGAAACGATGGAACGCCATGTGCTTTGCTCACAAAACAATTAAAAAAAAACCGAGGATGATAATGTCGTTATTGCTATAAAATTGTTTCCAAATCTGTTGCAATTACTTGCCATTCGAAGTCATTTTGGTGCAAGTTTTTATTTAAGCCCATGTGTGGACAATTACTTACCTAAATATATCTACAAGTTCTGGGAAGAAGAAGATGCTAGACCAGCTGAGTCCCCGTTGCAGGTTGAACTCCATGAATTCCCTGGTGACCCCCCTCATGACACTGTCTCCTGTCTTCACCGACTCACTGTTGATGCCAAACGCTGACTCTCCTATTACATCCGTGGTGTAGTCTGTGCACAGCGTCTAGAAAAAGACAATGGTGGTCATTGAGACCGAGTGAAGACCGTATCATCGTTTTATCTCACCGTTCTCATTCAATTTTGCTGAGTAATAGTGTAAGGTACTCGTATAAGTACTAGTTTTATATTTTTCTTGATAAAATTGAGGATTTCTATATTGTTTCTATAGACTTTTAGATCATACTAAGAAATAATTGAAAATATTTACGGTCAATTCAGCTCATGTACGGTCTCATCTAATCAGGACTCCTAACTTCTCAACTGCATGCTATATTAGTATACTCACTCTGAGATTTAACAGGTTACTTTTAGCGGATTCCTCTTTGATGCGCTGAATGAGATCCTTGGATTTGTCCTTTGTGATGATATCGTGGTTCTTGAGCTTTGCCGCCGTGAACAACGAGGTCAAGCGACGTCTTATTGTCGTCCAAACCGGATCCTAACATTAAAATTGTTTTGCAAGTTAAATAGATAAAAATAGTACTTTTGCTTTTTGCGTTGTCAAGTTTTTTACTACGTACTAAAAGCAAATAATTGGATGTGTAATAATCATTCGAATTGGTATGATAAAAACATTATCAAGTTGGTGTGAGAACTGCATCATTGCTGAATTATTTATACCTAAAAATGTAATGTTGTGAATTATCGCATAGACTCTCTAAGTTTTTTGAATTACTTACCGAATATTATTTTGAAAATTATGTGTATTATATATATTGTAGAAACTTACATTAACAGTAACTAGATTCAAAGCTCCATGGGGGTCACTCTTGCCAGAGCTCATAAATCTATTTCTAAAGATATCAGAATCTTTCACCATAATTCTCCTGGCTATCTCCGGAGTGTTGACAACCAGAGCTGGTCTCCAGAACAGCCACATACCCACGTAGGGTGACTTGAAGTCATTGTAAACTTGACGCATCCAAAAAGCCTACCAAATGTAAAATAATATAAAAGAGTTTGAAAAAAAAAATAACAACAACAACATAACACCACGCCCATATTACCCAGAAGGATGTGGCAGAGGTGTACAACAACCTCACTTCCCCAGTTATGTTTAGGTCCCGTGAGGTAGGGCCTAATAATAATTAATAACACTTTGCCTGACCCGGAAATCGAACCTGAGACCTTACGGTCAGAGGCTTATAGTCTAACCACTAGACCATCGTCAGTAAAAAAAAGAAATTAATGGAAAATTATATTCATTGATACTGGGTTTCGTACAGTTGCTTTACAAAAGCCGTATCATTTGATGGCAAGCTGCAAGAAAAATAGATGCGAAAATGACTCGTTATGTCTTTTATAAATAATTTAATAAATATAAAGAAGAAGCTGATGATGATGATTAAATATAGTTAGATACTTACAGGATTTTGTCTCTGCAAAAATGTAAGACTGCCCATAATCGGGTGTGGAGCATAATGGGGTACGCCCAAATCTGCCCAGTACCTCTTTACTTTACTCCATCGCTTATAGACCCACAGCAAAATTAAAAATATAACCACAAAAATAAGAATTAAAATCATTGTTATATCGAGGAAATACTAAAACCAAACAAAACTAACAAAAAGTCAAATTAACTTGAGATTTTTTTGCAAAACCCGTGCTGCAGTGTTTGCAGTTTCATAAGTACTGAGAGCAAATTTGCAAATGTGTTCGTTTTTAAGTTGATTTGTTTATTATATAAATGTTGCAGTATATGTATGTGATTTGGCATTATATTCAATTTCCCGGATTTGTGTCGAATGCCTGAACGACGTGAACTGAAATATTATTTCCTATAAAAATTAACAGAGGATTTTTTATATAGAAATATATTTAATACTTATTCTCATCATATCTTAAATCAAACTGTGCAATTAAGTTTCAGTTACGAGATATATGCTTTGTTGTATGAGGCAAAAAACAGAGACCCGTTTGTGGACAATTTCAGGGAGATATTTTATTCATTCTACTAAAGGGGCAAACAAGCATACGGCCCGCGTGATGGTAAGCAGTTACCATATGAATACCTATGAATATTTGCAACACCACGCATCCACGCGTTGCCGACTCATTAAAAACCTACAAAATTTAAAGAACCCCAATGCTGAAGTATCTTTTAATACTATCATCTATCTATATAATTATATAATAATAATAAAAATATATAATGGAAATCTATATCGAGGTTTTTTGAAACAGTATCCTCAAGACGAAGAATTTAGAGGTTTAAGTCAGAAGCACGTTTACGCAAAAAAGTCATTAGAAAGCGTTTTGCATATTTTCTACTACGCGGTACAACTTGAAATCGCGGGGATCAAATTACCCCACGTATAAGTCGCGGGCAACAGCCAGTAACAAATAATAATATAAAGATTATGCAATGGTGCGGTGGCGGTGATAATTAATGTGAATGATTTATTTTTCAATATTGTTATCAAAAATAAGAGGCCCAACGATACTTTAGAGGTTATCAAGAACACGTGGTTCAAAACTATAAACTTATGACAGTGTATAATATATATTTTTTAATCATTATATCCATCTTTCTCTTCATCATTTGCGAATTATTTTTTTTAAGTGCGCTCTTCTAAGTTCCATTGCCACTAAGTCAGTATTTGATGATGGGATCCCAGTGAAGTCGAAAGCAACCCTCAAGTTTTACATCTTACATTTGATTTTCATGTTTTATGAAGCTATAAAGGAACATTATTTTTAAATATGAATGAATTTCGGATAAAATATTATCTTTATCATTTGAGCAAGATGAGATTTTTTCTCATTTCATAATGTTTAATTGTCAGCTTGATCATAGAAAATACATCATATATGTATCTTATGTATATAAAGCAAACGATTTTTTTTTTACGATACTATTCTTTAAGAAATCTTTATTACTTTTATGACTAATCAATCATAGCTAAAGGAAGTTGTTTTGAATACAATCTACTTATATTTTACTTATGTCATTTGAATAACTTTATTTTGAATTATTTCAATTAAAAAAAGTACCAATACAAGAAGAAAAATATTATGAATTTAAGTTGTTGCTGCAAGTTAATATCCCAAAGCTAGGCTAACAAGTTTTTTTTTCATTTCTCACCTGAATAAGTGGGTTCCAGGCAAATTCATAGAGTATCCAGGCCATGGTAGAGCCTGACGTGTCAAAGCCTCCGAGCAGAAACACTGCAGCTTGAGCCAGAAGGAAGTCTTCACTCATTTCTATTATCACAAACAAAATACATATTGAAAGTGCTTAGAAGACACTATTAATTAAGACATAACATAACATCACGTCTATATTACCTAGAAGGTTATGGCAGAAGTGTACAACACCCACACTTCACCTGTTATGTATTTTTAGATCCCATGGAATAGGCGAAGGGCCTATTGCTATCCACCGGGCACATTTCCAACTCCGTGCTGCTATTGTGATTTTAGGGACGGAAAGTTCACAAATAACACTTAGCCCGATCGGGGAACCTCACGGTGACAGACGCATACGCTAACCACTAGCCCTTGAGGCAGTTAAAGGCATAGTTTCCCAAAATGGTAGGCAAGCGGTGTTTAATTCTCATATTATTAACTGGGTAACATTTCAGACTCTGTGCTGGCTGTCACATTGCATGTCAACCTGAGAATTGGACTAGAAATCTTGCAGCGAGGAGTCGCATAGACTAATCACACTGTAACTGTTGATGTTGACCACAAGGAACTAAAAGAGCCACAAATAACTGTACCTTCATTATCAGCTTTCGCTTCTTGTTTGATCTTGAGTAACGCGTCAATCAAGTCCCTGGGTTCCTTGATCTCCTTGTCATAGCCTCCTCTCTGCTGGATAATAGAGCGATAGATTTGGCGTAAGGCTTCCATCGTGCGCTTTGGGAAGAAGGAGAATTTGTTCGAAAAGAAAAGGGTTTCATGATTATCTGATGGTCAATTCAAAACACTTCAAAAAAAAATTTGGTCAATCAAATTAAATTAAGTCAGCAAAATGTATTCAAAAAGTGCGTTTTATTTGGTTTTGTTTATTTGATTTTAAGTAATATGAGGATTTGTAGATTTTCCCATGTAACTTGCGGCATCTCTGGATCAAAAGCTGTTCCTGATACCCGGAAAATAATCGGAGAATGATAATGTTGTAATTTCACAAAATGATTTAATACGGTATGAACGTTCACTTACCTAAATATATCCACAAGTTCTGGGCAGAAGAAGATGCTGGACCAGCTGAGTCCCCGATGCAGGTTGAACTCCATGAATTCCCTAGTGACCCCCCTCATGACACTGTCTCCTGTCTTCACAGACTCACTGTTAATACCAAACGCTGACTCTCTTATAACATGGGTGGTGTAGTCACAGCGTCTAGAAAAAGTAAAGCCTTGTTAAAGTAATGGTGGCATACTGTTTAATAGGGTTAAGTGAAGTTTTACCGCCTCACCTATTCATTCTCACCTGCCTCACCGCTGACTGCCAACCCAAGGGAACGTGGAGGTTTCACCATGAATGTAAAATTATCATCAGCTTTATTTGACAACAGCTAACTATTTAGGTATAATTAAGTGGCATATTTAAGTTATTTTTATAATATTCGCAAATGTGTTGCAATGGATGAGCAATCTATGACAAGGTGTATAAACGAAGGTGCTTCAAAATTGAAGCATATAGAGTTTCTTTGTCTCTGCCTACCCATAAAGCATATAATCATTATTATATAAATATGTGTGATAGGATACTCACTCTAAGATTAAGCAGGTTGTTTTTAGCGGCTTCTTCCTTAATACGATGAATGAGATCCTTGCATGTATCCTTTGTGATGCTATTAAGGTTCCTGAGTTTTACTGCCATGAACACAGAGGTCAGGCGGCGTCTAATTGGCGTCCAAATTGGATCCTATAAGCATAAAACAAACATTGAAAATGCGAATATAAACAATATTTCTTAAACAAACATATAATAAACACTGGTTTAAAAGAATAAGATTCAAAATTAAAAACATCCATAAGTACTTTTATAACTATGTACGTTTTTAGATTGGTAAATAAGATAATATATGAATAGATCGTTAAGCAATAGATTTTTTTCTGAAAAGTAAAAAGAAGAAAACAAAGAAATATCTAGTTGGATTTGATAACTAGTGCATGTACTTACATTAACAGTAAACAGATTCAAAGCTTCATGGGGATCACTTTTGCTAGATCTATTTCTGAAGAAGTCAGCATCCTTTACCATAATTCTTCTAGCAATATCCGGACTGTTGATGACCAGAGCTGGCCGCCAGAATAGCCACATACCCACGTAGGGAGACTTAAAGTCATTGTAGACTTGACGCATCTAAAGAGACTAAAAGAGTTCAAAAATAATAACACACTGCCAGAATACGATAATATTTATATAATATTGAGACTATGTTAATTATAGTTGCACACGTACTTTATAAAAATGGTACTTAATATACTAGTTTCGGTTCTTATTTTTGTTAAAGTTCTGAAAACCAAAAAAAAAGTAAAAATTTCGTACAAATTTACTGACCTTAGTATTCGGTAAATTCTTATTATAATATACAAGAAAAATGACTAAACTTAAAAAGTTTCTTAAGAGCTGTAATGAAAAGATCTGAAAACTCGAACAACCCTAATATTCTTGACCTTACAAAATATAATACAAAAGTTTCGAGGCATAAAATAATTTTTTAATAGTAGGGTCATCATCCCCGAAATTTTGAGGGTTTCGAAAGAAAAACTTTGGGAATTCATTTTACTTCATAAGAAAATACCTTGGTTTAACCCGTACCTCTTATATTTTTCAAACCATAATTATTTTTAAACGAGTTTTAATTAAAAATACTTTTTATGTATGTTAAAGTTAAAATAAGTAAAATATTACTTACAGGATTTTGTTTCTGCAAAAATGTTCGACTGCCCATAATCAGGTGTGGAGTATAATGGGGTACTCCCAAATCTGCCCAGTACCTCTTTACTTTGCTCCATCGCTTATAAAGCCACAAACAAAGGAAAAATATAACCACAAAAATTAGAATTAAAAACATTGTACTATCAGCGAAAAATATTTTATCTAACAGATTTTTTTGGTAACTTCAAGCATTTTTTTTGCAAATACCGTGCTGTGGTACTTGCTGCTTGTTATAAACTGAGATAAAATGTGCACGCTTAAGAAGTAGTTCTTCTGAGGTAAATAAGTTAATACAATTACAAATACAAACTACTGTTTGTGGCTCTGCTCCCAATTTTTATATAAATGATAGCCGAGGATGGGGCGAAATTCGGGTTTCAGATAAGAATTTAATGCTTACACTTCATGCTTACACAATTGTATTTATTGCAGGCGGGGGATAAAAATGAAATGACTTGTTTATAATTTATAGTTATCATTAATTAAGAGGTCGGACGATATTTGAATGGTTATCAAAAACACTAACAAAACAATAAATCATGTAATTCACTGTTATCTTATACTATCAGGCAGTCACGTTTCTTTACATACTTACGTTACAAACTATTCTTAGACGTACCTGTAAAAAAAAACACAAAACGACATAATAAATACCATCAGGTGGACTAAAAGTTAGTTCACTGCAAGCGTAGTATAAAAAAAACATTATCCAACGCGATAGACATACGCGAACCAGAAATTGAGTACCGTAGGGTGTTTTCGGGTTCTATCAGTAACGTCATTAAAGTAAGTCAGTCCCGGTAACTCATAGATGTGAGCTGTCAAAATAAAAATAAATGATTGGACAAGGTATAAATATGTAACATACCTTTTTAATACCACATTTTATTCACCCTGCTATAAAAAGTCCCGTAAAATAAATTGCAACTTAAAAGACAAAGAAAACCTAGAAATATCTACCATCTAACGATCGATCTATTTAAAACAAGTAACAAAAACAACTAAAATGAAAAAAAATCGTAAACCACACGCCGATATTATAACGAAACCAAATAAACTTCAAACAAACAACCAGATTAAATTTCTAGAACAGATTTCAACAAAGGAAATGTTCACGTTCTTCTAAAACTCTGTATATTACAAACAATATATTTTTGTGTATATGTTATGATTATTGTTCTCGTAAAGTAAATCCGCCGCGCGTCGTAAAGACTCGCGGAAAAATTGCGAAAATGCCAGATGTTTGTAAACACTACCTTACGGAAGATGTTGACTGTACTTCAAAGATTTTTTGTATAGCACGAATACATATTTTATTTTATTATTGAAGAATAGAAGTGTCTTAAGCGACTAAGTCTATTGTCTTTGTACTACTGAATGATTAGCTCAGAGCGAGAGAAGTTTCTTATTTTTGATTTGAAACAATTTTCCCTATTATATAATGTTTCAGCTTCAAACCTGTATCGACAGACAGGTGAGATAGAATATATATTTTTTTAATTCTTATCTAGTTAGTCCTTTATAAACAGCTAGAATTACATTGTAAACACGTACACTACCAGAATACTAAAATTTTTTATTCAGATTAATAATAGACTCACCCAAACGCTTACATAAGCATACAAAATTTTGCGTTTATAATAATGGTTCATTACAAAAGTTACTTTAAATTGTGTGGGTAGTTTACTAATAACAAAATATTTTTTTTATTATTTTTTAAAATGAGTTAGTTTTATATAGTGTAACTGAACATTTTTGCAATCGGTTTATGTTAGGTTTGTAAGGTTTTGATAAGGTATCCGATATCTTACTATCTACGAACCATGCCTATTGTAACCTTAAAAACCAGGTGAAATATTGGTGTAATACACCTATAAAACACCATTTTGGGAAATATAGTTTTGTTATATTATAACCTTTTCCTCAATACAGCCACATCCAAAATTATAAAAATAACCGAATTCAAAACTTATAAACCCGAGGGAAATCCACTTAGATTTCACAAAGAACTTTCTGAATATCCTCCTTGTACTCGGTTCAAAGTTGCAACGATTGGACAGCTCGAAACGTGTATATTTTTATTCAAAAACTTGTCTCTGAAATTGTCCAAGTGTCGAAGGAAGGAACGTTTTACAAGCAAAAGAGTTGTTTTCAGTTCGTTTTGCTATTTTTAGTTGGTTTGAAACTGAGGTAAGTATTCTATATAATAATAAATATCTCACAACTTACACACAACGCCATCTAATCCCAGAGTAAGCAGAGCGTGTATTATGGGTACTAGAATAACTGATTCTAATTCTTCTGTTTTTTAAATACATATTTATTATATATATGAACACCCAGACTAAGATAAACTCCCATGTTAATGCACACAAAGATTTGTCTTGAGCGCGACCTCGACGTCGCAGGCAGCTACACTACCCACTCCGCTATCCGGTCGTCATTAAGCCAGTATTGACAACGAGTCAATATATTTTAGTATTAGAACAGCTAGGGTACAAAATTGGAGGGCTAAGATCTAAACTTCTCACTTGACAAAAATTGGCTTCAAAATCGACCACAAACATCGGACTGATATTACTTAAGAATATTTCAGCAAGAAATGGTTAACGGTTTTAAGCTGTTGACTTTAAATTACTCTTATGTTTTGAGTAATTTGAATTTTTGAAACTAGCACCAAAACAAACTTTTTTGTCCATGAAACTTCACATCAAGATCATAAAGCCATTCTTTCTGGCAGGCAATCATAAATAGTCTAAAACTATCATTGACTCGTCCTACCAATCCCGTGGTTTATCCCAATCTAACTTTTAATGAAGCCGAGCCTCGGTGTACTGCCCCCGCGACACCCACAACCTCCCAAACACTCACTTCAGTTTCATTGTTACAAATAAGGTCTATTGATAAACCCTATAAATATTGAAAATACGAAAATTTGTGAGGACATGCAAGGATATTTGTTACTCAGTCACGGAAACTATCAGTTTGATTTTGAAGTAATTTCTAAAATGTAACTGTAAATAACAAAAAGTACATAATTATCGTGTTAATTGTAGACGAACCAAATTATAATAAAACATGACAACCTGTAAAATTTGTTTACTCTGACGTAAATTCAGGCCTCGTTCCATTTATTCAAATATCGATTTACATTTAAAATTGTTATTCACCTTCAATAAACAATTGCTGTTCAAACATAACCTACTCGGATTGTTGTTTCATTCAATAATTTAAAAAAGGCAAACACCAAATACTATTAGAATTACAAATACAAGTATTAACACCGCTACATTACAAATACAAGTATTAACACCGCCCTGTTCCCGTATCGCAAATCAAAATAAAACGGTTTAGTATTACAGCTATATTTACACAAGGATTGTTACAAACAAAAATTTAACGACCAATTAAACAAAGGCACCAACTATCAAGTCTAAACGCCATTAATCTTCGGAACTAAAAATATCTGTATAATTAACTTTTAAACTATCGCGTTGCATGATTATTATTATAATTTTGACGGGAATTCAGTACGCTATAGAAAACGGCCGGTGTAACCCGTTGCCGAAACGTATAGCCAAAAGGTAAATAATATGCATGTTTCGCGTTAATTCCCGTCAAAATTATAATAATATCTGTATAATGTTTATAAAGGTCAAGTTTGTCCGCTAATCTAAGTTTTAATGGATATGGATGCCCTTCGCAAGGACTTGGACGGAAGGGCACAACTTTCCAACTCTTCCCCTCCCTCAGTCTTCTCCCTTCGCGTGATAAGTTCGTTTAAAAAATTTAGTCCCTTGTTGGCTTTTCGAGTTATAAAATGTTAAGTGGTGTAATTAAATGCTGATAAGATTTTTGTTTGTTACAGGATCTTCTTTGTATGACTGCATGTAAGAAACGTTTAGCTATGCTTAGCGAATTATACTAAGAAACAGTTGAAAAAGATATGGTACCGGCAGGATTTGAACCTGCGACCTTCTGCACACCGGGCAGTCGCTGTAACCAACCAGCTACGGTCGCCTCTTGCCAGGACGCCAAATTTCCCATATATTTTCTACTGTTTCTTAGTATAATTTACTAAGCAAAACTAAATGCTTTCAAAGATAATCAACAAGTCAATATGGTTGTTACGTAAACTAATAAGTTTGTATGACTTTCAAATTTACTTGATGATCTTTAAACTCTAGAATAACAGTTGGCCAGCATGATTAACTACGGCCTGATGTAGTAGGATATTTTGTATGCATAGCTGGATTTATTATTAGTAACTCCACTTATATAATATAGTAACGTGTACAATTGAAAGGATGTTTGCAAGCCCACTACGGCCCACTAAATATTACAATGCTTGTTAAGAGCTACTTGTTTTATGCACAATTATTTTGTACACACTGTACTTATTACTACGTATAATTATCACGTGATTATTTTTACCTGTGGAGAAACAATAATAATATATATTTTTTTACCAACCGACACTTTCCCACTTTTAAGTTAATAGAATTAATGAACGAACACTTCAGACAAAAATAAATTTACGCAGCACCTTACGTACGAAATTTTCACTATTTTTGATTAAAATGAGAGGTACTTAGTTGACAAAGATAGGTATAGAAATGAATTTATCCGTATTATTTTACATCAAATCCTTGAAGAACAGTCAACATCTGCCGTAAGGTAGTGTTTAACAAACATCTGGCATTTTCGCAATTTTTCCGCGAGTCTTTACGACGGGCGGCGGATTTACTTTATGAGAAGAATAATCATAACATATACACAAAAATATATTGTAATACAGACTTTTAGTAAGAACGTGAACATTCCCTTTGTGAAAATCTGCTCAAGAAATTTAATCTTGTTGTTTGTTTGAAGTTTGTTTGGTTTCGTTATAATATCGGCGTGTGGTTTACGAAAATAATGTTTCAATTTATTTGTCTTTTTGCTACTTATTTATAAGGGTAATCGATCCTCAGATGATTTGAATTGAGACAAAAGGTTCTTAGATTTCTTTTTGCTTATTATCTTGTTAATATCTAACCTTCATAATATTCAGTTCTCGAGTGAATTATTGTGCATATTATAGTAGACATATTTGTTTGCTATGCAAATAATTATGTAATAATATGAGACCAAAGATAATAAACAGGCAATTCAGCTATACTTACGTACTAGAAACATCTGTCACTAACTAAAGGTTGACCAGAAAAAAGTAGGAGTAGATAGAACGGCTTAGTTGTCTATTTTGTATGAAACGTCGGCGTGTCTCACCCCACACATATAAATATAGAAATGATGTAGGCATGTTTGAAATTAATAGGTGCAAACATTTCATTACGTTTTCTTGATATTTATGCCTCTCTAGTTGTAAAAGAAATATATACAACCTCTTTAAGATTGACGATTTATATAATGCGTCAACCGGTTACGTAAACAAAAAGATATTTTACTTATTAGAACAAACTAAAATACCAAAACGATCAACACAGTCATTCCTCATCTGAGAACTGATCTTAAAGTTTTATTGTGGCACTCCTATTTGTGAGACCGTACTTATTTTTTATGAATCCGAGGATAAATACTTTCACGGTGGCTGCCCATTTACAAAAGTGGTGAAGGACCTTGTTGAAGAGTTTACGATATTATTATGATGACCAGTTTGTGTGACCTACTTGTTGTGAGGAAGGAATGATATAAGAAGGGTCATCTTTTAATGTTTTGCATGTATTTTGTTAACATTTTTGGATGGAGGAAAAGCTCCCATTTGATCAACATCTAACTTGATGCTTAGTAATGAGGCGATCAACAGTGGAACACGCTTGCCTATAAGATACCTATTTACTCTTGCATCGAAGAGACCAGATTGTACCTCATGCGGAAACATAGATTTGGGCAGGCTGTTAATAATAATAATTATATTAATTTTTGGCAGTTTACATAAGGATCACTTTGAATATTCTATTTTTCATTTTATTAAGATTACAATTTGGCATGATTAAAAAAATCAATGCCTTGTGAGCGTATTTAAATGCTATTATGTAAGTAAGTGTACAAAATCTGTGTGTGAGTTGTGACCGTTAAAGGACAAAAGACTGACTGCTATAATGTTTATATGCTATTAAATAATATTTGGATGCTACACACTTATAAATGTCTAACCTTACTAATTTACTTTTATCCAAAACTGCCCGTACAATCATCCTAAATCGGATCCACAAAACACTTGATTTACATAGTGAACGCACACCACTTAACATTTATAACTTGAAAAGCCAACAAGGGACCAAATTTCTTAAACGAACTTATCACACAACGGGAGAAGACTGAGGGAGGGGGAGAGTTGGAAAGTTGTGCCTTTCCGTCCAAGTCCTTGCGAAGGGCATCCATATCCATTAAAACTTAGATTAGCGGACAAACTTGACCTTTATAAACATTATACAGATATTTTTAGTTCCGAAGATTAATGGGATTTAAACTTTATAGTTGGTGCCTTTGTTTTTTTGGTCGTTAAATTTTTGTTTGTAACAATCCTTGTGGAAATATAGCTGTAATACTAAACCGTTTTATTTTGATTTGTGATTCGTGAACGGGCGGTGTTAATACTTTTGTTTGTAGAACAAAATGGATAGTTTGATTTTCTAATCGTATTTCGGTAATTGAATGGTACAACAATCCGAATAGGTTGTGTTTGAAAAAAAGTTTGTTTGTTAAAAGTAAATAACAATAAAATCAATGCTATCAGTAATCAAATGAATCGACGCGTTTCGTAGATTGGAGTCAATATTTTACAGTTTTTTTCAGTAAAATATTATAGTAAGGTAAACAAGTACCACAATATTTTTAATTTATTTCTCTTGATTGGCGTTTTATTTCAGACAATTTCAAATACTCGTCATAGCCTCTTACAGGTTACAAGTACATAACCATTATGATAATTCAGTTAATGATAAGTCAATGATATGAAAGCCTCCCATATTTCGATGTTTATACACAAACTTAATCATGTCAAATGATTAAGTTTGTGTATAAACATATATATATAACTAGTGAACAATTAAGGATTGTTTATCCGTATACAATAAATTCCAATGCGTATGTTTGGTAGGTTGTGAAGATCCTGGGTGGTAGGACACCGAGACACGACTACATTAAAAGTTAGATTGGGATAGATCGACAAGACAATGATAGTTAAAATAACAAACGAAGTCTATTAACATAACATCACGCCTATCTTACCTAGATTGGTATGGCAGAAGTGTACGACACCCATACTTCACCTAGTATATTTAGATCTCATGGGCTGGACCAATTGCCATTCACTAGGCACAATTTCAACTCCGAGCTGCTATTGCAAATTTCCTGACAACGAAAGCCGAGATCTCGAAGAAGTTTAATGTAATATGTTATATATAATATATGTTTAATAGCAATAATGTTGGATTTTTTTTACATTAGATAGAACGCCAGAAGCAATTACACTATCCAATGGTCCCAATGACAAGACCAAATACACACATTCACTTAGTCAAACTCAAGCACACCCAGTCTCAGAACAAATCTTGGTGTATCACACAAAGATTTGTCCCATGTGGGGATCGAACCCACAACACCAGTGCAGTGGAGAGCGGCGAGGCGACCGCATAAACCATTACACCACACGTGCAGACAATGAATAAATGATAAAATGGTGATTACTTTATTCTACTCTGTTGTATTGAAAAAATAACTTTCTGATGGTGCGATCAAGGTCGAAACGATTAATATGGAATATTTTAAAATTCGTTACTTATTTATGTCAAAGCTTTAGACTTAATATGCTTGTCTTTTTAGACTATTGGATATTTTATAATAATTTGTTGATAAGAAGTTAAATAGTTATCCTTTCAAACCTACTCATCATTCATAAACTTATGATGAGGTGGTTTTTAGGACTATTTCATTGTATTTTAAATGGATTCGGCAGAAAAAAAAGTATAATTCTGTTTAGTAGTAGTAAAAAAGCTTTAAGGTTTTCAATTAAATGTTTTTATATATTATCATACATTTTAAATTTAAAAAGTAAACTTTTTGAGACATGTGTTTTAACTAGTGACCGGCCGGTAGCTGAAGCGCCCGCAACCGGACGCGACGGTTATCATATTTAAACTTAAGCTTGCACGAATCTTTTCCGTATAAATTTAAACTTAAACATTTCACATTTTAGTACAGCTTTCAAGCTTTATTAAGCTTTAAAGGACATTATGTCTAATAATTTTGGCTCTTGATATTCGCCGTATACGAATTTTGGATCTATAACGTAACATAACATAATCACAGGGAATATAATCACGCTTATATTACCCAGAGGTCTACCCACACTTCACCTGTTATGTTTAGGTCCCATAAACATATCAGGTGCAGTGTGGGTGTTGTACACCTCTGCTACACCCTTCTGGGTAATATAGACGTGCTGATATGTGATGCTAAAGAATAAAAAGTTCAAAAATAGCTTCATCTCTAGTTAGATAACCTTTTGAAAAATATATATTTTATCTCTGTATAATTTTATTTATCGACTAATAAAATCTTTTTGCTAAAAATAACAAAACGCGGCGACGATACGGTAGTTCAGCCGCAACCTAATATTCTCATGCGCCAAAACAAAATGGCACCAGCAAGAAAATAAAATGAAAAAACGTAATTACGGGGCCACTAAAAGCACGTACAATATTTAAGTGTACAAATAAAGTTGAATGATAAGTGTGGGGCCATAAAGTAGGCTGGTAGTCCGGTCACGTGGTCACTCGCCCGCTATATAGCTCCATAATGACTGGATAAAAGTGGAATGGACTGGTTTATTATGGACTCCTAAGCGAACATGTATGGCAATTTCGGTAAAACAGTCTTAACTAAGTTTTTCTTTTTTCCATCAAGTTAAAAAGGGGTTTTCTTCTTTGCGTACAGTGTTTGACAGGCGATCAACTGAAAGGTTAAGGTTTTCCGCAGGTACAATTGAAAGTAAATTAAAAGTTTTATCATTCAAATTTAGTGGACAAGCAATTGTATTAGGTGATAAGCTACAGTTATATAATCATAGCAGCTCTGTATCTGATACATGTCCCACTGCTGGGCTCGGGGCTCTTCTCATATCTCATGATGATAAGGGTTAGGCCATATTCCACCAAGCTGGCCATGTACGGATTGGTGGACTTCACAAACCCTGGCGCAATTTTAGGCCCTCTTAGGCCTGCAGGCTTCCTCACGATGTTTTCCTTTACCGTTAGCGAACGTTATTTTAAATGATAAATACACACATATCTATGAAAAGACGAATCTTAACGATTTATTGACAGACGTGTGTGCCGTGGGTTCGAACCGGACACCTTTGACTTCGCAGTCCTACAGACTCCCACTCCGCTGTCGCTGCGTTTTGCTTGCTACAGTTATAATCATATGTATTAAATTAAAAAAGTAACTCAAAAGAAAACTCTGAATGGTGTAACAATAGGAATACCTGTATAATTAAAACCTGTAAAAATCTTTTTCCTTAGTAAATTAAATATTATTGTCATCATAACTTTGGCTCACCATTAATTTAGCTTGACCAAAAATGTAATCTATCTACCCTAAAACTATATTCTATTTATATACTTTCGGTTCAGTTAGCAGTACGTAATACAGTTACGTAAGCCCAGTACTGCCAACATTACATATTAATGTCGCGCGACAGGAAAAGGCTATTGCTTACTTCCGTTTCCCTAATGATGTTTGTTTAATCTATTTTCGTAAACATGTACTATGGATGTTTCATTAAATGTTGATGTTGATAAACAAAATACATGTTGTACAATCAAAATAATAGTCTTTTTTCCTACGCCGATAAATCGGTGACCGATTTTTGATGGGGCAAATGGAACGTTTGGTGATGTTTGTGTTACAGTAAAAAATATTAATAACTAAGTACAAGTCATTATTAATAAGTACCAGAAGGCGAGGTAAAAGTAATAAATTAATCACATCTATCAGGAATTCTTCAACTTTTAAACACAGTTCCAATAAATGTAATACATTTTCAAAAATAACGTAATATAAGCGTCATTCTGATCAATCGAGCATTAGATGAGAGAGAAAGGTTTTTCAATTTCGGCCCTATAAGTAGGTTATGATAGGTAGAATCGAAATGCTTGCCAATTACTGGATTGACAAAATATAGTTATAAGTAAAAAATCAATACTATAATCACATTTAGAAAATCAAGTGGTAATTATGAATAATTTTTCAATTTATCACATTCACCGTAACATAATTATGCACTAACGCACACGTACTACAAAAAAATCGGTCAGAAATAGCATGGAAAGTCGGCCCAGCCCGATTATCGGTCAGACGGTAAAGTCTGACGTGGACTTACTGGGCAGGCAGACTGAAAACGTTTTATATTGGTAAAGAAAACCTCATACAAAACACGACGCTTGATAAACATAGATATCTAGCTAAAAGGCACACACCATATTATGGTTTATGACAGGGATATATAAAACACAGTCATAAAAACTCTCCGGCCTTAAAGATTAATATCAAACGCCCGGCGGATATTAACTTCCTAGTTTTTCAAAGATAAAACTTGCTGCTTTAAGAGTTAAGTGGTATTTTAGATTTTTCGTTAGAAAAATCACAGTAGCAGCACAGAGTTGGAATCGTACCTGGTCGATAGCGATATGCTCAATTGGAGCCTATATATAACAGGTGAAGTGTGGGTGTTATATACCTGTGCAACAACTATCAGACTAATAAAGGCGTTATGATAAAACTTGCCAAAGATCTCTATAAATACAATAATATTTAATATCTAGTTTTAGATATTCCTGTAGTGTGTATTAAATAAGCGACAGAATATACCGGGTTAGTTATGATGTAGTAAATATAAGGATATTTTTGGCAAAAGGGAATATTTAACTAACAAAACACAAGAGAGAAGCTCTGCTGCGAGTTATTTTAGTGAGCAAAACTCTTTCTAACTTTTAGTATTAGTCAGTGCCGGACTAGCCAAAAAAAGTTGTTTAATAATTTATTGTTAATAGTTATGTTTTATTTAATACCATAAATTTTACAACCTAAAGCAGGCAAAAGGCCCCTTAATATACAAAAATGATTGAAGGGTCCCCTGACAGATTTTGCTACAGGCCCCGCGCTGGCTTAATCCGGCACTGGTATTAGTTATTCAAGTACTCATAGTGGTGTTGTGGGTTCGATCCCCGCATGGGACAAATCTTTGTGTAATTCGCAAATATTTGTTCTGAGACTGGGTGTGCTTGAGTGAGTGAATGTGTGTATTTGGCCTTGTCATTGGGACCATTGGATAGTGTAATTGCTTCTGGCGTTCTATCTAATGTAAAAAAAAAAAAAAAAAAAAAAAAAACTGCTTAGTTTAGGACTAGATAGCGTTGTGTGTATGTTGTGTGATATTATTTTATTTATTTATTATTTATCACTGTGATCCTCATATAGTCACACCGTCTACAATCTTCCCAAACGGTGTGATATACGGTTAGGAACATTCCATCACCACCTTGAAAAAGGGAAAATCATGACACCAAAAATCGGAGCGGCTAAAATCGTTGTTATCTTTACATTATGATATAATTTAAATTACTTATTATTTACCTACACTTTGCCTCCATTAAATTCCACACAATAGTCCCTTTATCCAAACAACTTTGTGAAAGTACAATCTATTACCAACGTTTGCTGATAATACCTAATCGCTGAACAAAGTCATTTCAAACCGGGAATATAATTCCATGTTGTGACCTTTTTGAACTTACGATAAAGGTCATTAACATTGGGGGCAATGACCTTGTAGATGTATTGAAATTCTATTGAAAGGGATGAAATAAACGATGCCTTTCATCTTGGATTTAGTAAAGCTCCCAGTACTAATAACTTGTCTAGAACTAATATGAATGGTTTACACATAACTATGAATTATTTCGATATTGTAGCAATTTCAAAAGGTTCTAAAATAGACCTACTATCTCAGGCTAAGGGCACTAAGGGTGTTATTGACGTAATCAGTCGACGTCGATGGATGTTACCAGGCAAAGAGTATTTAATCAATATAGAGAGGAAATGAAAATAAATAAGTATTCTAAAACTCGCAGGGGAGCGGGATAGATTAATTTTTGACTACTATGTATTTTATTATGACGTGCATGAGTAGCGCACCGCAGATGAGTCTATTTGGATAAGCCGATTTCAAAATTTATAATAAAATGAGACTGAAATAAAAAGAAAAACATAAGCAATTCGTATTTCATTTGTTTTTTTTTTACATTTCTACAACTTTATAATATATAACCCTCATCCACAAAATTGGCTGTAGACAGAATATACAGGATGGTTGCTACAAGCGACATTTAGTGAAACTACGTTTTGTAAACATGACTAATAGCCAGTATTTATTTCTACTGGTTCCGTTTTACGAATTGGATGATCTTAAGTCAAATTGATCGGAAAAAAAGAACCAGTGAAAATTAATACTGTCCAGGGGGCAAGCATACGACATAAAAAAAATATTAAAAAAAATATGTACATATGTGGAACGAATATATTATTATGGTGTGTAATGTGTGTAAAATAAACAAAAGAAATTATGTTAATAATGAATAAATAATAAATAACTCATGAACAAATGGTAAAGATGCTTTAAAGTAGCAATGTTGTTAAAACGTTGGCCGATTGGTTTTTACCCGGCAACTGGTACATAACCAGGTGTCTTTGACCGTTGTGATTCATTCTGAGTCCGACTGTCAAAGGGAACGGAGCTCTGCTCAAATGTACAAGTATACTTACTTTTCATGTATATTGTGTATAAATACTGTGCAAGTATGAAAGTAAATAAATGTATACTGTTCGAGCAAATTAGTATCCCCTGTTCAAGTATACGAGGAAGTATATACTTCTTAAGTATATAAGTGTATATATATACTTATTGAATATATTATCAGGCTATATTTTTAAAATAAATTTTATATTTAAATAAATAAATAAATGACTATTGTGTAGTTAAGTATATAATGTTACTTTTTTGGTTTTAATATGAATATCTTATAAAATATACTCTTTACTTTATTTCTTCTGAACCTTGATTATATTGTAATTGAAACTTTCGTACAAAATGTATTTCCTATGTCTTATGCACAAATAAAGTTTTTATCTACCTATCTATCTATCTATCTTGATTGTTCATACAATCAAGAGAATAGATTTATGAAATGCCACAACTAAAGTACCTGTTTCCGTAGATATATACCTTACTCTTATGTATATATTTATCAAACGCGAGATAGATTTAGTCACGATTTTGTCGTATTTTAATTTGGGGAGACATGACAAAAACGTGACAAAATCTCTCTCGCGCTCTTATGCTTGCTCGGCATGTCCGGGCACTGTGGTTTCAATAAATGTCGCTGCCATAGATCTTCAAATGTCAACCGAGCCCGACACGTGTTCTCCGAGGCACGGAGGAAAGCCGTTATGTTAAGATGGTCACCCATTCAACGGATGACCGTGGTTAGCATTGAGGAGATAGGACCTGTAAGACATAGAAACACGTCTGCGACTTAGCTGGTAAACCCTTTTACTGGCTTACTGTTAATAAGTGTACTTTTATTTTATTTATTTTAATCACTGTATCTTGAACAAAATATCCAAATCCTTATTAAGTAAGGCCTTTCAGGCCTCGAGGGGAGGGGGGGTATATTACATCGGACAGTGAACGAGCTCTTACATCAATCATGTGACGTCACGACCCACAATACACTTTATAAGGCCACATGGAACGAGAAAATAAAATGTATTGAAAAATAATGTGATGAGAGCCAGGCTGTCAACAGAGTCTGGTTATTGTATAGAAAATATATTAGGGTCCAGACATTTAGGTCGTGAATTGTAAAAAAAATGATTCAACAATACTGCCTTCAGATTTATTATAAAAGTAATTACTCACATTTGACGTTGGAAAATTTTACTTAGATGAAGAACAATAAGTGAGGAATAAGAAAATAGCTTGAAACTTTTAATCATAGTTTTAAATATCTTGAGAGAGACGGCACACACCTCTGTCAATATCTTAATAGTTAAGATTTGTCTTTTCGAAGATATGAGTGTATTTATAATATAAATTATTATCGCTCGCTAACGGTGAAGGAAAACATTTTTTTCTTTTTACATAAATAAAATAAAACTATACATAATATATTATCATTGGCATATCAATTGGTTTAAGTTATCAAAGAATGAAAATGCTCTTTAACTTTTTCTTAAATACAGTAATAGATGGATTATCGCGTATTCTATGAGGAAGACTATTCCATAACCGCACTGCTTGAATGGAGAAGGATCCGTCATAACAGCTAGAATAGTGTAATGGAATGCGAATAAGAAGAGAAGAGGAAGAATGGCAGGGTTTACCCACTATGGCATTATGGTTTCTTATTTTTTATTTATAATGTTTTTGCCTAGTAGCTAGCAGCTTCTACTTCCTTGCTAATGGCCTGCATTAGGTCTTCACGAGCACATGTAGAGGGAGACAACGGGCACGAAAGCAGGTGTGCCATGTTTTGAATGGGGCTTTTACAATTGCACGAGGTATTATTAGTGTTTGTGATTCCCCTTTTGCTCACGTTCTCCCTATGATATCAAAAAGGAATATTATATCAAAAAGCCTATTCTAGGTCTGATGTATTTTTAGCCTCTAAGCCAAATGCATATATTCAGCGCACGCCATCGGACGATAAAACTTGTTCAAAACAATATTCTGCATCCAACTCACGTGATTCATATGCTAAAGAAATCTGCAGAACTAACAAACTTTAAACTAGTGAAATAATTGTGTAGAAAACTAACAAACATGTTATTGAAGTTAGCACAAAGCACCCGAGCTTGCCCGACCTCACCCGACTTTGGCCGAACTTCAGCACTGTTAAATACTTAGTACTTATTTTCGTAGCAACTTTATGTTTGAAACATTCTTTTGAATTGTTTTCTGTTAATTATTTGAAGAATTTTCGTCTGGTGACAAAGATTTTAATGAAATTCTGAAAAAAATATTTTTATTATTATTGTTGACTTAGCAGTGATAGCCGTATAGGAGACCGTAGTACAACGTAGTCAAAGGTCTCGAGTTCTAATCCATGGCACACACCTCGTTAAGACTCGTTTTTTTGAAGATGTGTGTATTTATCATATTAATTGCTCGCTAACGGTGAAGAAAAACGTTGTTAGGAAACCTGAATGCCTGACAATGCCTAAAAAGCGCTTTAGGGTGTGTGAAGTCCACCCATCCGCACATGGCCAGCGTGGTGGACTATGGCTTTACCCTTCTTATCATGAGACCAATCCGATACGGGGCTGCTTTTATTATTATTGTTGCCTACATAGTGTTATCAACCTATCAATCAACATTTTATAGTGGCAAAATTCTTAATAATTAACTCAAACTAAGCACCAGTATTTATCCTTTCATATACACGTTTGTAGAACCAAGTTCACAGCATTCTTTTGATATAAAAACTACCGCTTATTTCAATTCTTGTGAATCAATGAAAAAAGAAAATTGCACAATTATATCACCACTGGAAATAGATAATGTATTGTGATTAAAAATTGTAATTAGGATGAAAAAATCCGGATGATAAAAATTATTATAATTGTCACATACTTAGTCTATGACGGTTTCCTAGTAACCGTTGTTTACTTTTTGATATGTCATTCTGTAATATATTATTTCAATAAAAGATGTATAATATGCATTAGTATTTTAATATTTAATATTGGCGACGATGGCGGAAGTTAAAAAACTAAAGCGAACACGCGCCACCCTACGGGGTGTGCTTACAAGAAGTTTAAATACATTTACACAAGAAGATACTACATTTACAAATACAACTTACGAGGAACTACAATCACGGCTGGGGTCAGTCGATTCAATTTACAACAATTTGACAAACGTACAAAACCAAATAGACGAACTGGTTGAAGATGAGGATATAAATACAGAATCAGAATACAGGTATGAAATCATGGAACTATACACAAAATTACGTGGCAAAATGTTAATGCTGCAAAAACAACTGCAGTCATCCCAAACTGAAACGTACACGATCAGTTCAACACCTAACCTACATGAAGACCATAGAAGGCCACCCAAAATAAATTTTCAACCTTATCACGAAACAGAAACATTCAGCAATTTCACAAAACGACTTTCAACATTCTTTATGCTGCATAATATAGAGGATCCAAAAATAAAAGTTTACACGCTTCTTACAACTATTCCTCCAGAATTACATCAAAGAATGAATGATCTATGCTCTCCAGAAGATCCAATCAATAAGAATTTCGAAGAACTAACAAAGTTATTAGACAACTTTTTAGATCCGAAACCGAGCATATGGGCATCACAACACAGATTCATTTCTCGCCTACAAAATTCAAATGAAACAGTAACAACATATGCATCCGAATTAAGAAGACTAGCCTCAAACTGTGCATTTATGTGCTCACATTGTAAAAAATCTTCCTTAGATGCTTTCCTGTCCCTTCAATTTATCAGAGGACTAAAAGACGGAGATGTACGTACAAAAATTTTACAAGAGAAGGAGGTTATACAATTTTCTGACTTGCTTCGCATGGCAACATCCATAGAAATGGGTAAATCAGAAAATGCAACCATTTCGTTGGTCACACACAATGCGTTAAATTATGAAGATCAAGTAAATAAGGTGTCAAAAGTTTACAAGAAATCACCTAATTCACCTAAAAGTAGACTACCAATTACAATACACGACCTTAATGGAAAATGTTTTCGTTGTGGCAAAGATGACCACAGAGCTAACAAATGTGGAGCCATTAAGAGTACATGCCAAAAGTGCCAAAAACAAGGACACTTAGCTCGAGTATGCTTACAAAGAAAAATCACCACAAATCAATTAGATGACTTATCAGAGAACTACATTACTGAATACATGGCTGACGATACCGCAAACATAAACATAATTAAGAGCGAAGTCACAGACAAGTTCATGATTACAATAGATATCGAAGATAAGAGAGTCAGCATGGAATTTGATACGGGTGCTGCTCTATCTACAATGTCACTGAAAGACTATAAAAAATTACAAATAAATAAGAAGATTTTTGACACAAACATTACATTAAGAACATACACAGGCGAAATTTTCAAAGCTGTTGGAGTAACTTACGTTAAATACAAATACAATAATAGATTACTCTACGGAAAATTATACATAATTGATAAAAATGTTGACCCAATTTTGGGGAGAAGCTGGATGAAAGAACTTAATATCAATCTGGCCGATATAAGAACTTTAACCTACGACAATGGAAATAAGCTTGACCAACTACTGAACGAATATGCATCATCTGTATTTAATTCAAACCTAGGTGAAATACCAAGAATCAGAGGTCATTTATCGCTTCAAGAAAACGCTCGTCCAATTTTCATTAAACCACGCCGAATACCATACGCATTAAAGGCCAAAGTTGATGAAGAAATTGACCGACTTGTAAAACAAGGTGTCATTACAAAAGTTGATCATTCTGATTGGGGAACACCAGTGGTACCGATTGTAAAACCAAACGGAAGCATAAGACTCTGTGCTGATTACAAGGTTACTTTGAACAAGGTAATTAAAGATGAAAAATATCCAATACCGATAGTCGAGGATATTCTTGCAGAGATGACGGGAGGACAAATTTTCTGTACGTTAGATATAACACAAGCCTACTTAAATTTAGTAATGGATGAAGAAAGTGCCTTTTTGCAAACCTTAAGTACACATAAAGGTACATACAAAGTTAATCGACTTATGTTCGGGGTGAAAGTCGCCCCAAGTATTTGGCAAAAATTTATGGACCAATTACTACAAGACCTCGATGGTGTAAAATGTTTTTTCGACGACATCATCATCCAGGGTAATACAGAGGATCAATTACTTAAAAGACTGAAACAGGTACTACAAAAGCTCAAGGAATCTAACCTAAGAGTCAATAAGGAAAAATGTCAATTCTTTAAAAGAAGCATCAATTACCTCGGTTACACGATCGACAAAGATGGTTTACATAAGAACATTGATAAGATAAAGGCCATCTCAAACGCAAAACGCCCAGAAAATGTTAACGAATTACGTACATTACTTGGTATGGCAAATTACTACAACAAATTTATTCCACACCTGGCTTCATTGACAAGCCCACTCAATGAACTTCTCAAAAAGGGGAAAAAGTTTTTATGGTCCACTGCATGTGAAAATAGCCTCGAAAATATTAAAAAGGAGATCCTTAGTGAAAGAGTTCTCATACATTTTGATCCTAATATGCCACTAATTCTAGCAACAGACGCATCCCCTACAGGTCTTGGTGCTGTAATAAGCCACAGACTTCCTGATGGAAAAGAACGTCCTATAGCTTTTGCTTCAAGATCACTAACAAGCAGTGAAAAGAACTACAGCCAAATCGACAAAGAAGCTACTGCAATTTACTGGGGACTTAAAAAGTTCTTTCATTACTGTTACGGCCGGAAGTTTACGTTAATAACAGACCACAAACCACTTACTTCTATATTTCATCCACAGAAAACTTTACCAACTTTGAGCGCTATGAGACTTTTCCATTACGCACATTTTCTCTCCGGTTTTGATTATAAAATTGAATACAGAAATACCACAGAACATTCAAATGCCGACTACCTTTCACGTTTTCCAGTTGAAAAAGTTAACGACAAATGTATTGACCAACACTGCATATTCCAACTCAGGCAAATTAATACCTTAAACATAACACCAGTTAAGATTGCCAATGAAACAAGAGATGATCCTGAATTGCATAGTATAATACAAGCGCTTAAGCTAGGCAAACCGGTTAAACAATACGGTTATAAAGATTCCGAATTAAGTCTTCAAAACGATTGTATCCTGAAAGGTGCAAGAGTCATGATTCCACATAATTTGCGTGAAGAAGTATTAAACGAACTACACGAGGGTCATATTGGAATTCTTAAAATGAAATTAATTGCTAGAAGTTTTGTGTACTGGAAGAATATCGACCAAGATATTGAAAAGAAAGTAAAGTCTTGTCGAATTTGTCGATTAGAACAGAATGAACCTCCAAAGACACCATTGCACCATTGGGAAGACCCGACAGGACCCTGGCAAAGAATACACATAGATTTCGCAGGACCTATTGCTGGATATCAATTATTCATTGTAGTTGATGCCTTTACTAAATGGGTAGAAATAATTCCAACTAAAACAACTACAAGCTCATTTGTGATCAAGAAACTGAAAGACATATTTTCTACATTTGGATCACCCTACACCATCGTGTCTGATAACGGCAGACAATTCGTATCCAATGAATTCAAAGACTTTTTAACAAACTACAACATAATACACAAAACAATAGCTCCTTTTCATCCCGCTACGAATGGACAGGCTGAACGTTATGTGCAAACGGTTAAACGTGTTTTACATAAATTAGCTGGGGAGAGAGACAGCTTATTAGATAATATTACGAAAACTAAAGCAGTCCTCAGATCTACACCTGGTCCCTCGGGCATTAGCCCGTACAATCTAATTCGGAAGAGAAATAAGAACTAAATTACATGCGATGACTCGGACTCTCTCTAAAGCAGAAGTCCCTTCTTTGGAAGTTCCTGCAAGACTTCGAGAGTATAGACCCGGAGATAGAGTTCAGGTCAGGAATTATTCCATATCCGGAAAGAAGTGGGAATTCGGTACTGTATTACACCGGATTGGCAAGTTACATTATAAAGTGTACACCGACAGCGGACTCCGGTGGGTCCGGCATCTAGACCAGATACTTTCGGCTTCCTTAATTCTAAGGAATGACGAGGGAGACGTGTCACATACTTAGTCTATGACGGTTTCCTAGTAACCGTTGTTTACTTTTTGATATGTCATTCTGTAATATATTATTTCAATAAAAGATGTATAATATGCATTAGTATTTTAATATTTAATAATAATTATGATGACATGTGATGTAAAATCATGTGAATATAATGAAACATCATAATATCATGTAATGTACCTCCGTTTATAATTCGTTCAAGAATGAAACGTTTTGCAATTCATTATTATATTGTTATGGGTGTTTCAGATATTAAACACAAATCAGCATTGTGGGGCAAGTTCCCATCTTTGTGTACGTGTCCTTTTGCCCGAATTTTATTAGTCAACCTTGATTTGACTGATTCAATCGCAAGCGGTTAAACATCATTTTTTGCATCCAATCACGTTATTGATATGGTTATTACTATCATGATTGTCACGCTCCACGAACTGTGACACCAAAACCTACAAATGGAAGATTGATAATTTTTACTTTTTATTCCGACATCTAGCGCCATACCTTTTATTTTGGAATGCGATTTAAAGTAAAACGCTTTTAGTAGCGCTCTATTAAAACTGTAGGTATTTAGGTGTACTCCTGGCGCGATTGTCTGCCGCGTGGGTGCCTGGCTGCACACACGTAACACAGCGTCGCGTGTTGCTGCCGTGGGATGTTTGTGCAGCCAACGCGCAAACGCGCTTGACCATCGCGCGAGTCTATAAACTGGCCGTATGGCGCTAATCCGGATGACAAACATTTCACGCTTTTTTTTGTCAGTTCATAGGCATATCAGTTGGAGAATAGCAATTTTAATGTCAATGCGTCATCAAGGATTCTAGTCATAGCCTCTTGACGCTGAAAATTTCGAACAGCCACTTTTATATTTGACTGTTATACTGTACCTAAATACAAATAAAGTTTAAATAAATAAAGAAACAACAATAAATAATGCGCGCGTGTGGCGAAGAGCCGAAGAGAATGCATTCTGAAATACTGAGCACATTACGTGAAAAACCTGAAGACTTTTGTATAAGAATGTGCAGACTCTAAATAGCAGTCGAATGTGTTTTGAAACTAATGAAGATGTAGAATGATTCATAAAAATAACTTAATGTTTGAGTATACTAGAGTATCAAGTTATTATATTGACGTCCTTTAAAATGTTTCTTGCTATAGCCCCTATTATATGGCAGTAAAAATATTCAATAAATTACAAAACCGAATAAAAAAAACCGAAGTTGTCTTCTTTTAATAGAATATTTAAGACATTTTAAATAAAATTAATTTTTATTCTATCGAGCTCGAGAGATTGACATTTAGACCTAAGATATTCACGCGTGTTTATATGCTCAATGTATCATGTAATTTTTATAATGATGAGTTGCGTTATTTTTCTATTACTGTGTGACATGACTCCCACAGTGGAAATAAAATTACTAAAAAAATTTAACTTCTAAAACAGGTTTTCCTAAAACAAACCTCCCATAATAATAAATAAAAATAAAGCATTTTTATTTCCAAATCCGACTTGAACAAAAAAATTATACAGTTCATTAACTTATTGATAACATTTCATTACATTAATTACATAAATAAAAAACGTGCCTATGTATATCATGCTGGGTATAACATGCATAAAATTGATTATGAAGTGTATATTATTCTTAGTAACAAAACTATAAAAATATAACAACAAATACCAATAATTTCATAAAAATTTCTTCTATCTTTCATCCAAATCATTTCATCAATCTAACAAGATAATAAAATACAAATTTAATTGCATGCTAAATCTAATCATAAAATTCATAATTATTAAGTATATCGTTTTATATCATTTTTAATTAATAATATTAATATTTTAAAATAGTTAATTCTTTGTAAAAATATCATATAGAAAGGTATACATAATATTGAATTTAATTTTGTTTTAAATATTTATTTAGTAGTAGTTTTTGTCTCATCTATTTCTTGGATCTGGACCCCTTGTTGGGTATATGCCTCCTCCAGTTTATTCCATCTATCCCTATCTTTTGCTATTTTTATCCAATTTTTACCCACGGCAGCTATAAGGTCGTCCGACCATCTTTTTCTAGGCCGTCCTTTTCTTCTTTTTCCTTTCGGACCAGTCCACTTTATGTCAGACTTATTCGCGGGCAGTCACAAGGACAGATAAAACCGTTTGTCACGGGGAAAATCGCGGGGATCGACGAATCCTACGCAAACGAAGTCGCGGGCAGCAGCTAGTTATTAAATAAAGATCATGTAATCGCTTACCCGCTTAAGTTGTAATAATTTGCATAATTTGAAAACAAACTGTTCTATTAAATCATACGTAGTAGGTTTCTACTGGAGTTCAAAAATCTATAAAGATAATATATAGCACATTTTACTTTAACCGTATTGAATAGACAAGAGCAGATAATTGAATTCATTACCTATCGTAGCCCGAGAGAGCTATTACCTACCTACTTCAAGAAGCTAACGGAGTATGACCTTTCACTGAGGGCAAACACATTATCATGCACTCTGTAAACCTGCGTTTAAGTGATGTATGTTCAATACATTGAACATTGAAATATTTTTAGTCAACAGACTAGCAAATCGGTCTCGTTAGTTAATTGATTTGCGTATAAATTAGCATGCGCGTCCTGTTCCTGAGCTTAACTTCAGTGCGGAGCTGTGCATAAACTTCTAGATCTAAATAGAAGACAACATTACCTATAGTATGGTCGTTCTTCTATAAGCAATGTTCTTTTCGTAGTCTTCTTCTTCGTCGTGTCGATGGCTGAGTCTAATTTTATTTTGACTTGCCATCGTGGTGAAAGGATTAGCCAATTCGCTTTGGAGAACTCGCGAATTGCCCAGAGTGCGCTGGACGTAGAGAATAGTTATACAGTAGATTAAGTTTATAATTCTTATCATTGTTTTTTACAGGGTTTGTTTAAAAGCTCAATATACTTGTTACCTATTATTATTTGGTGGCTAAACAAAACACTACTCTAAAAACTGAAATGCCCAATTATTTATGAAATGACTGAACTATGCGAAGAATTGTTATATTAAACGAGGTTTTTTCTACAAAGTCATATACACCGTGCCATATACACACTGGAACAGAACTGGAAGCCATTTCCAATAAATCACACTCGGTGCTCCATAGCGCAATATTTTTGGCGCAAAAGCTCGGCTATATATTTTAGAAATGCGAAGTCCAATGATATCGTACGTTATTCCATTCTAATGTACCAAGAATTATTCTTTGTAACTGTATTGTATGTTATTTTAACAAGAAACAATTGGTTTTTTGAGTGAAAGAGAGCTGCAACATTGTTGAAAAGCAAAAGAGGTATGAGCGTAGCACAAGGTGTTACATCGTCTCTGTCTACCCTCTTGCCTTGCTCTCCTATAGCTCAGGTGGGAGAATCCTAAGGTCGCGGGTTTAAATCCCGCTTCCAGTCCTAAGAAAAATATTGATTGATTCTATTTTGACAAAAGACCGTGTTTTTTTACATACTCATGTAGATACTTGCCACTTTAATCTTACATTTAAAATAAACAAAGCGGTAATACCGCTTATACCGCTATATACTTACATATTAATAAGACATTGACAAGTTTACTTCGGACTAATTACTATTTAAAAGAGCTTGCTCGACCAACGAATTTTCCATAACACCAGTTCCTGGTAGTCCGGGAGCTGAGTCCGTAATTTCGTGGAATCCTATTATCCTATTATGGTAAGTTCATATTGGTTCCGTACCCTTCAGTATAAAACAAACTCGTGTATAATAGTTGAGTTTCTGTGTAAGTACCTAACTCATAACAGTGTTCTACAATTCTAAAGGACATTTGTGATTTTATGTTTTCAATAGCAGAGTACTTAGTAGTAGCAGAAATAAATTAAAAAGGATTTTTTTGCACATTGAAGAGACATAGAGCAATATTAAAAATGAGATCCTAAGGTGTATAATAACTATATAATGAATTACTTCAGTTAAACATTGATTGGTGTTTGACATGAAATATTTTCGATGGTCAGTTTTGTTTCGATATATTTTCTGAGAGAATATTGTACGGCACCGCCCCCACTCATAGTAATTAGAAAATGGCCTTAGAAACACGTTTTTGACGAAAAAGAAACTATAATCTAAAAACAAACTATAATAATTCTACTATAAAACGCTACGTCAATAAAATATCTAACTTTCATCACTGAATGAGGCAGCTGGTAACGACTGTATTCCAGATTTTATCAGTTCACACAATTCACACACTACAGAACATAAGTCTTGCCCATGACAATGACAGAGAGTCACTGTGGCTGTGCTGCAATGAAACTATCGCGGCTTTCTACACAATTTTGGTAACTAGAGCTCGTGCAATTTGAACTCTTCCATAAATTGACATAACTTGTTAGCTGATAAAAAACGCTTGAGAAATATATTGCGACTTGTTAGTACAACATTCGGCAATAACCTTGTGACAAAAAGTATTACAAGTAGACCTTAAATCGGGCACCAAATAATGATATTCTCCTAATTACAGACCGAAATATTTGTAAAGATATATTTTTTTTTGTAAACAATTTCATGGTTTTACGTTATTACGGTATTGTATTTGTCATTTTGTTACATTGATTATATTAACATACAATACATATTATTATAATACTAAAAAGGGCAAAAAACACAAGAGTACTAACACATTCAACTATTTATTTCCTTGTCCCGTCTCTTGGTCTATCACCATCCTCGTCTAGAACTGTAAGTACTCAGAAGTTCCAAGGAATTTGCATTTTCAATGCGAAATTATGTCCCTCGATGTCCCGGAATAAACGGCGTCGGCACTTATGCAAAAATAACCAGCAAGCACTTGTAGCGTGATTAGCAAGCGCTTTACTGTTTGACTCTGAAAACCGTTAAAAGTTGTCTCCGATTCAAGTGCTGCAATTTATTGAAATTTTTTCCTTTAATTGCTATTTTTAATGGACGGTATGACATTCTTGTTTTGACTATGGTAAGTTTTAGACTTTCTTCTTATCTTTAATTTTAGGGTATGGACTCGTTTATGATACCTTCATCGTACTTTCAAATGTTGTGAGAGAAATAGAAAAGTAAAATAATTTGATAATAAAATTAGAAGCCCTGTATCTAATACATGTCCCACTGTTGAGCTCGGGCCTCTTCTCAAGATGAGAAGGGTTAGGCCATAGTTTATCACGCTGCTCAAGTGCGGATAGGTAGACTTCACACAGCCTCAAGCACTTTTTAGGCACTCTCAGGCATGCAGGTTTCCACACGATGTTTCCTTCACCGTTAGCGAGTGATAATTTATATGATAAATACACACATAATTATGTTCGAAAAGATGAATCTTAACGATTTATTGACAGAGGTGTGTGCTGTGGGTACGAACCCGAGAGTTTTTGCATAGCAGTCCTACGGTCTCCAAATCCCTTTTTTTGATAATGGTACGTTAAAATCATAATCTAATTAGAAATTAATTTAACTGTATCGCCAATCCTCGACATGTTATTAACTTCTAAGTATCATTCGAAAACGAAATCTTCAAATGAAAAAGTTTGTTCATTACAATATTTACTTTTTCTGTTGAAATTACACGCCTACTTGCAAATCCGGGCAATAATAAAAGTTGAAATTAATCCAGTAATAGGATTCTGTCGTCTCATTGTATGGTAATGAGCTTTTGGGTTTCTAGATCTGAGTTTCAGATATTATGTTTGCCTTTATATTCGTTTTCAGTGACTGTAGACGATATTAAGTAATTATGATTTGACGAGGTTGTTAAAATACTAGACACGAAATTCAAATTTATTATAGTCTGTATATCACAGCGCCAGCGCTAATTCGTGTAATATAGGCTGCTACTTTAGCATGCATCGTATAAGTAGTGCTATGAAATGTTTCAATGTGCATACTCATATTGAAATGAACTCTTTTGTTTCACATTCTTAACAACTTAATCAAAGCCATAGCCACCGACTTCAGACCTAAGCCACAATAATCTCAAAAAGCTTTCAACCGTACCTACGACTACAAATTTACGACTAATACTTATCAGTACATATACTACCATTTCTAATTAAGCAATCACGTCCAGTGTGTGAGAAATAAATGACTTTGTTTACTCGCCACGGCTCCCATCTGAGACTAACTTTAACAGACTGAAAAAGGTTGGTATTTTTTTCTCATTACAATTGATACTAAACAATCAAGTAAACAAAATACAAGCAATAGGTAATGTAAAATTGATTTCGAATATAATCAATAAGCCTGATCAGTAAGCATTTATACTGACAGTTATTAAAATCGCAAATTCGTAATATTATAACCACTTTTCATAAGCTACTCATTATAGTTAATAAGTTACCATCACAAATATCTAATAATTTTAACCTTCCCTTAGAACTTACGCCAAAAAAAAATCAACCACTACTTTTTAGTACAATTTTAATTTACTGGTGGTAGAGCTCTTGTGAATGAGCTCGAGGGCAGCAGCACCACCGTCTCACCTTTAACCTGCCGCCAAACAGTAGTGCTTCCATTACTGTGTTCCGGTTTGGTGGTGAGATCAGGCCCTGAAATTACTGGCACATGAGGCATAACACCTTAGTCCTCAGCTGCAGCGACGCATCTACAATCTGCTTTTATGGATTGTTGATGTTCATGGGCTGTACTCCACTTACCATCAGGTGGACTAATCGCTCGTTCGCTGTAGGTGTTGTATAAAAAAAAAGAAAAAAAAACAATTTGCCCTTACTATCATTTCTAATTACGCAATTTCGTCTCGTGGGTGAGAAACCAATCTCTTTGTTCAATCTGAGACCGGCTTAAACAAACTGAATAAGGTAGGTATGTATTTTTCTTTACACTAATAAAAATAAACAATTTATCTCGGCAACACTATTCCATAAAGTATTTAAAAAAAAATGCCTGGACATTAAACAACACAACGGCAGCTATATTTAAAATCACAAATTCATAAAATAATCCCAATAAAAAGCACAATTTTTGTTCACGAATTACCACCACAATAATCCGAAAAAGCCCACAACCTTTTCTTGGGTAAGAACTTACGCCTAAAAATTTACGACCAATACTTATTAGTACAATCCGTCCTTACTACCATTTCTAATTACGCAATCACGTCCCGTGGGTGAGAAACAAATGACTTTGTTTACTCGCCACGGCACCCAATCTGAGTCTCCTCGGATTAATAGCCTATTACTTAGAGAGGGTAAAAAGATGGACTACGGTGTTCCTGATGGTGTTTTTGTGGTGTTTGATGGGGTTGGTAAACCTCCCAAATAAATTGAGAAAGTATTTGTGGAACGACGTTTCAAATCAGGACCGATGACTTATCATGCTTTTCGAGGCACGGAGAAAATCTCATTACATTAAGATTACAACACACAGAACAGACATTTAACATTGCTTAACCTCAACAACGACAACAGAACACACTAATATGAAAATTAAATGTCATTTTCTGTAACTCCTTTAGTCCAGTTGTCCTTCCAGGACATGGCTTTTCTTATCATATTAATTGAAGCTTACACTTTCGAAAACCAAATTATAGGCTTCAATTTATCATATAGCATCTAGTTTTATTTCAAACATAAATTCAACAGCCTCAAATAGTCAATAATCAACCTACGTTCTCTCCCAATACCTACATACTGACAAAAATAGACATAGATTACGCAAACACTCTCTACAAACCAACATACCCACACAAACACATACACACCACCCACATACACACACACACACACACACACAGTATTATATATTAGATTTTAAAAAAATATTTAGAACCAAAAAGCATACATTTTCACAAATAGCCATTGGCCCTACACTAATGGCACCTAAACGATGACTATAATTCTATAGCTACTTAACATTTTTTTCTTGTCGTAACAATGAGGATATGGCACTGTTGCTCCTTAACATAGGCTATCTGTAGTCTACCTAGGAGGACAGTACCTAATATAAATAAATAAATATTCCACAACTCACACACAACGCCATCTAGTTCCAAACTAAGCAGAGCTTGTACTATGGGTACTAGAATAACTGATACTAATACATATATACTTTTCTTTTGTAAATATATACTTATTATACGTAAAAAACCCAGACTAAGACAAACCTCCATGTTCATGCACACAAAGATTTGTCTTAAGTGGGAATCGAACCCACGACCTCTGCGTCGCAGGCAGGTACACTACCCACTCCGCTATCCGGTCGTCTATAAATAAATAAATGTACTAACAAATTTTTGTTACAATTTCAGTGCTAGCAGTGTTAGCCTCAAATATACTTAATATCAAAATAAATGAATTAGTGATTCATTCAACCAATTTATAATATACCAAGCCTACCTGTATATAATTCCTTTTCTTGTCTTTTATTTTTAATTTAAAGATGGCGCGGGATGTAATCTCGACAGGCAACGGAAATTGATTTTATGCTTACGTACGCAATATTGTGGGCTCGGGTGTGTTAGGACCTGGCTGACAGTTTGTGGCAGAATCATGCAAGTTAGTATTTAAGAAGCCCTTTTTCGTGTTATTAGTAATTTTATATAATTAACTTTAGGTCAACTACAATGTTCATTCTTTTCCCCCTTTCATTTGCAACTTAGAAATGTGTGATTTGGATGGCAGCATATCTATAGCACTCAGTAGATCAATATTATCATGCAAAAAATCTTAAGTAAACAACAAAATTCACAAAAATCGGCCTTTATCTTTCGCAATGAAAATATTCAAGACACATTATGCCCGCCGCTATATTTCATGTCGTAGCCTAAACACACTTTTCAATAAATAGAACTGTCACACAGTTTTCTGACAACAAAATGCACTAAAATATAGTACAGTTTCTCTTTTAACCGACGAACAAAAAACGAAGCAGGTTCTCAAGTCAACGTCTATATTACTATACTTATACTTACCTCACCAATATTTTACTACAAAATAATATCTAAATAGGACCGCGCCCTTAAATATACACGAAAAAATGTTCCACTAGTGGTTTTGATTTAGGTAGAGGCCGTAATATAAATAACCAATGTTATTTCTATGCTTGAACGAACGGAAAATATAATGTCTGTAACTTATAGGGAAAATTATTGTGTGCTTAAGAATGGCACTTAAATTCGCTAGGGTTATTGTGATCGCGATGGCGAAGTGATTATGATAATGATTTTCCTGGTACGTTTATGGTAGAAAGCTATGTTGTTTGGTGATGGAAAAATATTTAGACGGTATATATAGCCGGTTTGCCTAAAAACCGGCTCTTAGATTAAACTTTTACAAATTGGCGGTCAGATTTTTATTTATGTGTGAATGTGTATTTTAACTTGGCAAAATGCACGTTGTTTGTCACGTTTAGTAAACGACTTAAAAAAACATTTTTTTTATTTTTCACATATTATTCATATATTTGACTTATTTGACTGATGGCAATCGCTCTATGTAAAATTCTGATATTCAGAACAATCTGTTAGGCTAGAAACCGACCCCAATGTTATCAGGGAAAGGCTTGGAAAATAATAATAACCTATTTGGTGGTAGCTGGTAGCCAGACTATCAGGCAACTATCGTCTCCTCTGAGTTAGGACTAAATGCGTTCGTAGTGGAAGAGGCTAAAAGGACAGTTGATTTGCCCAAGCACATCGAGCATAATTTACCTATCAATCGACCCACCATTGAGTTGTTTTCACACGAGTGCCTTAACAGCTTTATCAACTCCAACAAGTCCAAATTATATAATAACCCTGCATTGCCCAAATACAAATTAGAGAACCCAAACTATCCCTTGAGAAAATACAATAATACAATATTACACAACGGTTTGCATATATTTACACTGTTTACATACAAGTCCCTTAAGGGCCTATATGTAAACATTCCAAGGCCTACTTAACGACTTACTGTAAGCCCTGCCGACCCCTCTGTGGAGCGCCGTGAACCTACTTAATATTCCTCGGTCGAGACTCAAGTCAGAGTTATTAAAGACTCTCATATTTTAGCATAAATATCTCCATTTATTAGCATCTGGTGATTAAAGACGAAATTACTCGTCGTTTCAAACGATAATTAATTTATATTGTGTCTAAAATAAGGAAAAGTGAGTTTAGCTTTTATTTTGTTAATGAGTGTGAAGATGGTGATTTAAAAAATAATTGAGTTTTGATTGAAAATTATTTTACTTCAGTCGGTTTGCATATTTGAACACGCCGCCGATATGACTTTTTCCAAAAACACTGATAATGTACACTGTACTTTTATATGTGCAAAAGTAAAAAAAAAACTAAACAAATTGCCAAATAAGACTTCTTCAAGAGGTACTTAATCATAGTGTACGGTCTTACTCTAGATTCTGAAGAATCATAATTATGAATATTACAAGTATGTAAAAGTTTGTATAGGTGTGTAGATAGTTGTCTGGATATTTGTTATACATGTACCTACGCAAAAAACTATAAGGTCGATAAAGTTATAATTTTGCTGTCATTATATCTTATAAGCCTGGCATAGTATATTAGGTACTTCATATCGGTGTAAATAATGATATTATATGGTAATATGGTACTAGCTGTACATACAATACCATATAACAATATACAATACATAACTAAGTCAATTCCCAAACTTCTATCAACAGTCAATGGAGAATAAAATTAATTCCATTCTCAATATTTATAGCACTCTCAATTTTTATAGTTCAATAAACGTAGGTATTCAATGGAAATTTGATTTCAGTTTTGATGTTCCAAAGTTTGACTAAATGTAATGAAAACGAAAATGTTCGGCTTAGTTATAAAATGTTTTCATTCTGAGTGTTATGTTAAATGTTATTTTTGTAATATATTTTTAATTATTTCTAAACTATTAATGCAGAAGAATTAGATCGTTAATATGCAAAGCTTTGGAGTTGGGCAAACTAACATATAAAATGACAAGTTGTTGGCAATTGAAAAATAAAAAAAAAGTCACTGGTGGTGGAGCTCTTGTGAATAAGCTCGAGGGTGGCAGGACCACCGTTTCACCTTTAACCTGCCGCCAAATAGTAATGCTTGCATTACTGTGGTCCTCAAATTACTGGCATATAATAAATAACACCGTAGCCCTCAACTGCAACGACGCATCTACGATCTGCTTTTAGTATTGTTATATACTATACTCCACTAGAACAAAAATGTTTCTTTTTAAATCAGCGTCAACATGTAGAATGCGGATATAGATTTTATTCAACAGTTAAAGCATTGATAGACATTGTAGTAATTTAGCTTTCTGGAAGCCCTGAAGCATTTTAAATAAGCTTATATAATTTCTTACTTACATTGATCAATTACATCAATACCTCTAAAATAATGGTTTTGCATGTTTATAATGCTGACCCAAGACAGATAATATCATGAAAATGATGTTGACGTGACACCGTAGAAAGTATAAGCTCAGTTATGATCTCATAATTTATGACATTTGAAGATTCCACAACCAAAAGTTATGAAGTTATTACGATATCAATAAAATACTGAACAATCAGAACCATAACCTCAAAGTTACAAAACTTTTCAATCTCCTAACGAACTTTTAGTCGTTATGAGATTGAAAACCCACTTCGTACTTTTATCCAACACTATTATTTTAAACTATTATTGGGAACTTCGTACTCAGGAGAAAATAACAAATCCATTAAAAGTTTTCAAAAAAAAGTTACACAAAGCAAATAAAATAGTTTCCTGCTGAAATTTTCGTTGTACGCGGTCGAGGTTTTACTTTTTTCAAAACTATATTTTTGTCGATAAGCAACTTTGTGAACGACCGTTTAACTGTTATGTTTCTGCGGTGCGATGATTGGCTGACTTTTGGCAAAACTTGCAAAATTTAAATGGATTTTTAACCGGGTGTTCTTCTACTAACAATCTGTATTATATCTTATCTGTATTTATAAACTAAGGAGGCTTAGAACATCAACCAACCTAAGATATATTACTTCATATTGTGATGTAGTTGAGATTTTTACCGCTGATCCCTTCACTAAAAATATCATAACTAAAGAAAACCTTCAAGTGAATATTACTTATTGATGGTAAATGCCAATTTAATCCATGAACAAGTACTATCTAACAGATTATAATAATAGATGCGTTTTTATACTTAAGGGGTATGATGTTACACCTTATATGCCAGTATTCAAAGGACCTGAAAATCATCTAATCAATAACGTAGTTTCCAACCCAACTGATAAAACTAATTTTATTTTCATTCACATCAGAAATGATTCCGTTCTCAAAGAACTCAAATCTAAAACAAATAGAATATTCCAGACACCTGCTTAGTAAAACTTAAACCGATCCGAACCGATTGAATTTTAGTTTGCTTTGCGCGGAAATTGAATAATTTTACCCCACCACCCACTTTTCACCCACACCACTGTGCTACCTGACTTAGTGTCCAGTAATTTGATTTTATTCGTGGAAATCCGAACTACGGTGTGTTTTAGGTGTGTGGAGGTGATTGATAGAGCGATAGGAACTTTAAAGGTTTATTTTAAGTTGATTATGAATTTACTAGACGACACCTACTATTTTGTTTGCATTAATACTGTGTTTTACCCTTTATGCAGTATTATATGATGTGTGCAACAAACATGTGCGTAGTCCACAGACAGGACAGTGACAGGACATGAACAGTGGAAACTTCAGGCCATAAACATACACTATCCATGAAAATTACAATGTCAAACTACAAACAATGTTCATGACATGTGCTCTTGTCCATTCATAGGCGGTACAGTTACAAACATTGGTTTCTCCCCACGAGCTTGTTCTAAATAGCTCTTACAACAATATTTTATTAAATTAAATATTCTTATTTCTGTTTTCTTTTTTTCTTACATTAGCATAAAAGGTTGGCCTAAAAAGGCAATTTTATAAAATTAAATATATATTGGAAACAAGGTTTCAATAAAAACAAAAAAGCCTTTAAGTCGCAGTTTCAATAAAATAGTAGAACGACAAAACAAAGGGTTTCACTGTACTCAAAATCTAAATAAACTCGACATTATTCGGTAAAAATTCAATTACCGTTTTTCCTTCGTTCCCTTGTACCCTGAGGGTATATTAGAGTAGCATGAATATTCAATATTTTGCCGCTGTTTCAAAGGGATTTTATACTATATTACTTTTTGTACCGCCGGGTAATGACGTTTCATAATTTGGACCTTTGAAGTCACCTCTTCTGGAAGCCTAACTTTATCGTGTCCGCTATTAGCATTGAAGGTTTAATTTAAATGTAAGGGACTGTGATGAGACGGTTCATTGAACCCGACAGTTTATTAACAAAACGACAATTTTGTGTTTTATGTGCCCATTGATCCTGTCGTCAATAATGAACAGATATTTAAGATAGTAAAAGCTTACTTGAGGTTGACAGTCCGCAAACAAATCACTTGACGTCAATAAATACGTTTGTTTGCAATGCTATCCATCATTCACACATAATCATCAATTTAATACAAATAAATATTACTGGAATGTAATGTCAAAGTAACAATGAGTTTTGAACCTGGAATAGCTAAGTAGTAGAGTTTTATCAGTATTTGCCACGCTGATAAAATTTTACACTATATGATGGTTAATTTGAAACAACCATCTTATTTTTAGAGCCCGTGGCAACGTACCCTTCGTCATTTTATGAGACGAGTTTTTTCTTTTACTTCACTTCACTTACTTATATTAGACGCCATTAGAGAAAGGTTTTTGTTAGTTCCAGCTACTTAGCCACTAGTAAAACTGCTGCAGCCACCAAATTCCAAAGACAGAAGCCCTGCCTTCAATGCACGTCCTGAAAAATCACATCATACTCTACTACTGTCTAAATAGTATTATATTATTATGTTTATTCGTCCAAGTATTTTAGTTTATAGTAAATAAATTGTTTTAAACTAAAATACTTTTACTGCCAAGGATACAATTTGGCAGTTGTGTAAATGTATATAGTAGATGAGGCCGCCGTACTTCGTCATTCAAGTTAATACACCAAGCTCTACTTCTACAAAAGTGACGGAAGTCTGGAAACCACGGGCTTTTACTTTATTATAACAAATAATTGCATGTCATTAGCGCGTCAACTCGATGTAACGACGTCGACGAGCACTTAATCAGTACGGAGATGAAAGTAAGCAAATATCTTTGCAAATAAGTCTGGCGGCATAGATTGTTCCACGCTTATATGATTTGACAACTAGTTTTACATGGCGTGCAAGAGTCCCGCTCTTTCACATTGGCAACAGGGGACGCCTTTCGGTTGAATTGTCTAAGTGTGAAACGGTTTTGATAAACAATTACCAAACATAGGCTTTTATTGCGGTGTGCTTCCGTCCGCCCACATTCTCTGATGCAGAGGACGTGAAGTATTAACGGCAGAAATAGAAGTTTTGTGGATACCTCAAACTTTCAAAAGTTACTACTTATAACTAAGCGCGTAACCAGGCTCACAGAAATTAAATATTTTCAATCTTTGGTGGTAGGTTTTAGCTTCTTTTAAGTTTGTTATAACACCGAAAGATATCGATGCATTGATTAATTAGTGTAATAGTATCATTAATAGTCTTTCTTTGCTGCGATAAATAATCAAACGATATCGACTCTTCAGCGATTCGTACCGCGTTCGTGGTAAGGTGATACCATTTTCCATATTCTATCATCACTATAACTGAAATGTGAATAATTTTGCAGAAAACAAGAAGTACACACCTCCTGTGATTAAAGAAGCAGTCAGCAAGCTATTAAATCATTTCGCAGAGAAACTAGACTATCCTGTCTCGCACAGGATATTAATGAGTGCACCCGCTGTGTTTTATTGTGCGCTACTGTAAACAAACAATTTTATGCAAGATTTTCTGTATCTAAAACTGACTGCTTAGGAATTTATATACCGTGAGAAACAGGAGTAGCTACACACAAACAATTATCAAAGTCGCTTAATTCTAAAAATCTTATTTATTTCATGATTGGCAAAATCAAAACTTTTATAAAAGAGATTATTTAATGCGAGCGATATGAGTTGTGTAGAAGTTTTAAAGTTTTCAGCTACTTTTGTTGCTGACTGTACATTTTATCTTAAGGATTGCCTTGAAGTATACCTATCAGTTTCAGCTTAATATTGTAAATGCACGATGTATGTACATCGGAGATCCTCGATGATGTTTGGAATTTTATGGCCGAGGAGCCAACTAGCACTGAACTTCAACTAATCGATCAATATTGTATAAAACTAGCTATTGCCCGCGGCACCATCCACGTTATATACTCTTCTCTCACCTACAGGTATATATGTACCAAATTTTATCAACATTTCAACAGCAACCTTACAAAAAATTAACAAGAAAATGCCTGTCAAAATGAAACATAAGTCAATTAAGTTTTTATAAGCAATCTTAGTTATTTATCACAAAAAGCTTTTAATCAAAGAAATATTTTCGAAGAACTCGCGTTTTATATAAAATGTTAATTATTTAATTAAGAGCGCGGTCTTGAGATTCTTTGCTGTAGGAGAAAAATAAAAAGTCAGTATATCTATTTAGTTTAATTATAAGTTAGTTTTGTGTTTGTAAATAGAGTATATATTAATTTTTGTTGACTGTATACATACAGTAAGTATACTTTAAAGTATTTAGGTTAATTAGAATTAGGTATAATCAGTATTTTTTTTTTATGTACTGTCTGTGTTTGTACACTTTTATCTTACCCGTTAAGGATGTTTTTTTCTTTCTATTTTAAAGGTTTGCTGGGCGAAAATTCAGTTTGAATTAAGCTCGCCTTTGTACATGATTTATTATATTATAAGTTAAATTGTAATTTTATTGTGTACAATAAAGAATTAAAGTCAGCTTTCTATAACCTTGGTTGAAAGTTCTTGGAAAATATTCTATGAATAAACGCAAGCAAGTCGGCGCTAATTAGTAATTATACACTATTATTTTGTATGTTTCCACCTGATGGTAGGTTGTAACTACAGCCCATGGATAACAACCATTCACAGCAGCCGATTGTAGACGCGTCATCTGAAGACTACAGTGTTATGTCTCATGCTGCTAAGCTGTTCCTGGAATATTATTGAAATATAGACACCTTAAGGCCGTTTACTGTATCAAGTTATACACAGATGAAGCGAGACGTTGAATATAACTCAAGTATTATATACTTTTTAGTGCATTGTATAACTAATTTGTAAATAAAGTCGGTTTATTTTTTTAAGATTATTTTTGATAACAGCTTTTCTTTAAACTGCTGTTATAAAACCCTAGGCTCATGAGGGATATTTAAAGTAATCCTCAGATGTAGTTTTGCAAATTAAGGACCATAGACCGTAGCAACTACTTACCATCAGGTGGACTACACGCCCGTACACTGCATACAACATCACTAAAAGTGCGTGAGAGAGGTACAATCAGTTATCAAGCCCAGCCAGCTGGATGCTTGCCAACTGTAACTATTCAATAACAAATTATTAACTAACGCAAGCACAACACAGGGCTTCGGTAAGTTATGACCAAACTAGGTTACATAAAATAGTAGGTTACATTACGAACGAACTAACATAGTAGGATGTTACTTAGCTCTTATGCGTGCGCTAAATTTACGCTACTAATTAAAGAAGAAATATTTAACGTAGTAATTGGTCAACTTGACCAGCTTGTGGCTAAATCAAAGAAAAAACAATGCTTACCGCGGACGGTCAAACATAACGAATATTCTTATGTGCCTACAGCACGTAAAGCCGCCGGTCCCGGATGCCACTTAAAGATCATTGGCAATTTTATTGTTACGGTTACTCAGAGGTAGTCTAACAAAGAATATCATCATACCTCGTATGGTTGTGGTAGTGTGATTGATGGCAGTCGCTCCAAGTAAAATAATGATATTTAGCTTAATCCGCTCGGCTAGAAGCCGAAGCTTAATGTTATTGGCAAAAGCTCGAAAAACACTCAAGTGTAAATATTAAAAATGTGAATAACTAGAACAGAATTTAAGTAAAATAATGTTCTGGAAAGGCATTGGAAAGCGGTGGTCCCTTCTCTCAATAGAAACACGGAACCCACGAATGAATGAATAGCTAGTTATTTTCATGCAGAATAAAATGAAGTGTTACGAATAAGGTTAAAAGTCAGTAGTTCCTTAGTTTTAAAATACTGAAGCCGTGACAGAAAAATATGGAATGAAAGAACAACATCAAACAAGTAATTATTTCCATTGGTTTTTGTAAATTGTACGAAATGTTCCAAGAAACTGCATTTTATATTTTGGACCACTATTACTCGTGATCTAACAAAGTTGAGTTACTCGCTAGAGTTTTCCTTGAAAATTAATTTACTACTGTCACAATTCTTTTCAGATTTTTGATGCCAGTGGCTTATCTTTTAGAGGGGAGGGGACGCCCTACTCGTGCAAAATTTGTTCTACAAAGTTAATTATCTCGCAAAAGGATCTTTAAATCAAGAAACTGTCTAAGCAACCCTTTAATATTTTTAAAAGACCTATCTAACGACACCCCACACAATGAGGAGCGTGAAAGAAAATCCCCACTTTACACGTAGAGAAAAAAATGTTTTAGCAGATTCTTTTAACCACTTTTTGACATTGTTCACATTATTGCAAAATTTCACCTTTCTAGGACTAACGGTTTTAACACTATACCTCAAACAGATGGGCAGACGGACATGGCGAATCTATAAGGGTCCCTTGTAGGTACTACGGTACCCAGAAAAGGGGCTTGATATCTAAAAAAGTTAAGTCAGTCAGACTTTTCATAACCTCGTAAAGGAAAAGCTTCGAACTCCAAACATAATTCAATCATAGTAGCATACAGAAATATGCTCTGCTCTGCTCTAAGCTCTAAGCTCTGCTATTTTACTTTGTTATTCCAGTTTATTCCAGTTTATACCGGAATAACTAAACACTAGGATTGGGAAACTACTACAAATGATTGAGAACGTGGATGTAGCAATTTCCAAAATCAACACTTTTGCATTTGAAACTAGGTGAGTCAGATATTTGATTTAACTCTCACATAGTAGGTACGAATGCTTCTCGCAAATTACCTAATGGTTGACCAATAATAGGTAACTTTAGCCTATTAACACTTAAATGATAGACCCGCCAGAAAATTGGAACACAATTGGGATAGTCGTTTTCAATACTTCCATAATACCACTGGTTACCGTGGCATTGAAAACGATTACTACGTACATCGTGTATTAAACTGGTTTTTTTTATACTTTGTATGTAGCGAGCGGATGTATTATCCTCCTGATGGTAAATGGTGACTATAGCCCATGAAAATCAACAATCCACAAAAGCAGATTGGACTATGGTGATAAGCCTCATGAGTCAATATATTTCCGATAATTCCATCAAACCGGTACATAGTAGTGCAAGCACTACTATTTAGTAGTAGGTTAAAGGTGAGACGGTGGTGCTGCCACCGTCGAACTTGTTCACAAGAGCTCTACCACCATCACGTACACAAAATGATTTTGATAACCAAACCAAAACGTTGTCCAATTTCATAAGCGAAACCAAAGGGCTTGGGCAATTGCCAAATCAATTGATCGTCAATTTCATGTTGTGTTTGCATATCTGCCGGTTATAACCGGAGATTTGGCCGGCTTTGGCCAGCTCCGGCCAGTGGTGGTATGTGGTGGCCTCTAGAGTAGCCTAACCGCGAACTACATCCGTATGTGCATAGTTAAATTAATTTTACCGTTCAAATACAATTCCGATAGGTTGGTAATCCGATAAGGGAGATCCGACGATAAATTACTGTGTTCCAATTAAAGCGGCCGGTTTGGCTAGCTGGGATAAACGGGCGGGTGACACGCGTAAAATATATTGCTATGAAATTTTCTGCTTCGCTTTTCTATTACGTTTACACACTCATTCACACACAAATGTGCTCTCTTAGACGTTTGAAATTGGATGTGTTCTGACTGCATGGGTCCCACACATAAATGATAAAGTGTGAGTTGAAATAGACGGAGTGACCTTTCAGGAAAACAAAGAAGTGATTATAATCCTATTCATATTGGTAGTCTATGAAACTTTAAGTCTGGATATTTATTAATCGTTCTTTTTGATTAAAAAGCGAACGTAAGCTAGTTTTATAGGTAAGAAGAACATTCTAACCGCTGGAAAACTACTCAGTTAACACGCTCGTCTATCCCAAATCCCAGCGGAAGAAATTTTTATACCCCTCCGTAGGTACAGTTGGAATATAAATTAACGTTCTTACGGCGGCGACGTCGTGTGACTCTCGTGCCCACTCGGCCAATACATCCTATATATAGATGATTTATCGTTTCATTTTCATACATTTTTTATCCTACCCTCATATTGAAATGTCCGCGTTTTGTGCGTTTTATAACTGGAGGAGTTTATCAATTTTTTGATTGCGTTGCGGAGGATGTTTATTGCAGTGAAGCCCTATTTTTACTTATATAAAGGGTTGAACAAAGACCACCATTATATAATACATAGAAAAAATACAGAATAAAGCAAAATATTCGGTATTTTTCGTAACTGGTAATTTCATTTAGATCGAGCGATCTACAAGTTATATATGATTTGGCGCTTCATGGTTACTCAATAGCAATGGATCCTCAATCGATAAATATTATATTGTTTGTTTGTACCAAATTAGCTCCGAATCTCATGGACCAATCTGATGTGAAATTTAAGACTCCAGAAATATAAAATATAATATTAAATCAATACATACAAATAGAATCAACTAAGTGTGTGATTTTAATGTGAATCACAATGTCTTTTTCAAAATGGTATAGTTTGCATCACCATGACTTGACCAAAAATAGATTAAAAAAAAATTGTATGTTTGTCTGTTTGTATCGGGTAATCTTCTTAACGGCTGGACCATTTTTGATAAAACTTTAGATGCAGGTAATTGTGATTCCTCAGCTGCAGCGACGCATCTGCAAACTGCTTTTGTTGACTGTTGATGTCCATGGGCTGTACTCCACTTACCATCAGGTGAGCAACACGTTCGACGTATTAAAATATTTATCCGTACTGTGAAATATCGATATCATCCAAATTTACAAGTCTGCAGAAGCCAGAAAAACCTCAACTTTCCAAACCAAGAATATTGCATTGCGCGGCTGATACATTCTGAATTGAATGATTTATTGTTTCATTTTATACAGTTTTCCACGCTTATATATTAAAATGTTCATGTTTTATACGATTTCTAACTTTTGATGAACTCTATCCAATTTTCGATTGCAGTTTGCTTGGTTCTATGAATTTTGTTTGAGTAGTTATCACAACATGTACTACATCTATTCGATCAGACTGTAAACATTTTTAGTGTGTGAAATTTTGTTTAAAAAATGTCATACATAATACTTTTACGTACAATATATATTTTAATTATTTTGAGGTTTTTGTGCATTCATTTTGGATAACATCAGACAATACTCATTATATTTAAATTATAATTAATTTTATTGTCAATGGAAAATGTATGTAAAGAGTTGACTCATCTCTACTAACTATAAAGAGGAAAGATTTTTTTGTTTGTATGTACCTAAAAAGTAGCAAGAATCTAGCTAGTTAGCTGGTTCAAGCTACTTTTAATCGACCTACCACGCCAGTGGAGCCGTGAATGGTAGCTTGTTACCAATATAATAGATATAAGATCACTACAAAGAAACTAGTCCTAATACAATTAAGAAAATAAAATGTTTAATGCATTTTATATAATATTAAAGTTAAGAATTAAGAATCCAGCAGGACTCAAACCTGCACCCCCTGGGTATACGCCCAAAGTGCTTTGCCAATTCAGCTATGGATTCGTATGCATAAAATACAAAAAGGCATAGCAAAGCTAAAATTTGCTTTAAAACATTAAAAGATTAATGCAGTTTAATTTATTTAAAAACAAAAGAAAAACGTGTTGACTTGAGAACCGCCTCCGATTTTTTCGTCGGTTGAATATAATAGAGTACGTTTACTTTGAGTAATTTCTTCCAGTAATTAGAGTACTTTCTGTATAGGTCCTTGCTTGTTGGATGGGTGGGATACAGATCCCTCGGTTAAGGCTCAGTAAGCCGACCTTCAAATAGTAGTAAACAAGGCTCAGGGAATAGGTATTAAACAGTTATGTTAGAGAAGAGGTCATTACCCTTTTCATTATTCATTAGTGCTAAAACAACCATTTATACAGTGTGATGTATTAAATCTATTACAAGTAATGACTACCCTGGGTCTCTAAAAGTCAGAGCCCCATAGTAGTCAGTTATATATAGATTATATATAGATTTTCATCTTACTGATCTAATCCTGTGGTACTAAACATAGTATAAATTTGTAAATAAAATAAAATACATAACATTACGCCTATATTATCCTATAGAGTTTGGCGGTAGTGTCTACCACATTTTTCTGTTAATTTTAGTTGTGTTGGGGCGTGAAATGCCAGACTCCATGCTGCTATTAGGATTTTTGTAATGGAAAAAACCCAAATTACACTTTTCCCCGACGCTCGAGTCGAACCTTAGACCTCGCGTCCAGATATCGCATATGCTAACGACTAAACATGATACGAATGAGGCAGTGCAGAATGTGAATGTGTGCGGATGTTCGTTACTCTTTGAGAGATAAAATTCTGCACAAATATAGCTTATAGCCTACTAAGTAACCGCGTAGGCTACTTTTTATCGACATACTATGCAGGCGGAGTCATGGGAAAAACCCAAGTTATTCATATATGGTAAAACTACCTTTATACATTTTTCAAAAATTAGACAACGGGTCTAAATCGCGTAATTATTATAAATAAATACCTATGCTCGACGTTTCGAATGACTTGCATCATTCTTGGTCACAAGCCGACTGGTGAAGCTCAGTTTAGACCCGTTGTCTAATTTTTGAAAAATGTTCTCAAATCGCGAAAGTTTAAAAACATATACCTTTATACAGTACAGTATGATGTATTCCAAGCGGTAATGCATAGCCCCGGGGCAGTCCACTTCCAAACTACGAGTTCCAGATTTGGAAACACCCTGTTTACTTAGTTTTGTTCTGTTGGCTAGTTTTAATGGATTCTCCTGGTACCTACATGTTGGGAATTATAATAAGCTCAGATTATTTCACAATGTAACTAGCAAATAAACTTGCTTTATTTGTTAGATTTATTTTTATAAAACATAATATTCTTTATATTTTAACTAATTTTTTTGGACTATCATTAATTTTTCAACATAACAACAGTATTTTTTTTATAATATTTTACAAAATATTAAACAAGTTTATAAAACAATTTACTTTACTTTTCAGTTAAATGGATCAATAAGTAAAGTCAGTTTGATATTGTATTCTTTGAAATATAATCCTAAAATACAATATATGGAAAATGAATACAGGCCGTACTATAAATTGCTTTTAAAAATGCAATCACCTGAGTCCGTTCAACAATAAAGAATAACCTTTTTTATGTTTTTTTTATAAATATCTCTTTTGATATAAAAACAGAGTTTATTTCAAAAAGAAAGTAGTTTTATACTTTTGGTATTGAAAAGTATATTTTTAAAAGGACTTATCCAAGGCCAACGAGATATCTCGGGAACAGATCGAATGTGGCATTTAGACTAGTCTAAGGACCAATTTCAGAGGTGCCGGATAGCTCCTATCTGTCCCATAAAATATACCTGACCGAATATAAAAGTGACACAAGTGACATTCGAATAAAGAAAACAGCTGACATTTTCATTTATGTGTAGTTCTATTTTCTATGTTCGTAGGTCCGTATTAGTATCTATTTTTTTTTGTAAAAATATTTTCACTAAAAAAATTAAGATAAATTCACCAGTTGTATACATAATTATAATGATTTATTAGTAGGCAATTTAGCCTTTTTTTATTTGTTAAAAAGGTTTATAAATATCACACAACTTTCACACAAGGTCATCTAGTCCCATACTAAGCAGAGCTACAAAGATTTGTCTTGATCGGGAATCGAACCCGCGACCTCTGCGTAGCGGGCAGCTGAAAATAGCTATAGATACGTTTGTCAAAACAACTCTACAAGTCTTCAAGCCACGGAAACAGATCAGTACAGTTTAACCGTGTAAACTCGCGATGAGCAGACTAGCATAAAGATCTTAACCCCAAACTCAGAAATACTCAACAAAACTTTAAGACAAAAGCAGCGAAATTATACTTAAGAAAGTTAAATGAAACCTAATTAGACCGTAAATTTAAAGCCAATAGAGTTTCTCGAGTGTTTAATCCCGAAACGTCCAAGCGTAATTAATCTTGGAACAGGGACGGATCGGGCGGCTCTGATTAATATGGAAAAGGGCCAAAAGGACGCTGCGTTTTTGATAGAAAGGGGCTGTTCTCTGGGGTATTGAAGTTGAATAAACTGGTTGCTAGTAGCTTAAGTGAATGATCGGTTCATTAATGCATTTGCGTTGTAGGTGGGTGATTTATTGGGTAGTGTTCTCTGTTGTCTTTTGGTTGTTAAATTTACTCTCGCCAATAATGCATCGTTGCTAGCAAGCAACTATGGTTTATTGAGTTCCTCTTGCACATAGTTCAAGAGTTGAGTATTTTTTTCTAAAAATGTTGTTGCCAATAATTAGATATTAAATCCTATTTTCTTACAGGCAGACAGTCTTACCTTGTATTAACGTAGTGTACCTGCCTGTGACGCCGAGGTCGCGGGTTCGATTCCCGCTTAAGACAAATCTTTGTGTGCATGAACATGAGGATTTATCTTACTCTGAGTGTTTCTATGTATAATAAGTAAGTATTTACAAAAAAAAGTACATATGTATTATTACCAGTAATTCTAGTACCCATAGTACAAGCTCAGCTTAGTTTGGGACTAGATGGCGTTGTGTGTAAGTTGTGATATATGTATTTATTTATTATTAAAAGATGCAGAGCTCTTATAAGAAGGTATATGAGCGTTTTAATACCGATATTTATGTATTTTTACCCAATTACGTATTTATGAAGTAAAGGATTACCAATTTTAAGTCGTTTTCTTTCTAAATCCAGTCCTGCGTCTCTGTATAATTTGGCACAGCAGTTTTTGTGAGGGTCGGCTCAATGATTGCACGCGCTGACTGTGATGGGATCGCTGCTGTTCTATCAAATACCTATAAAAGTATACGTCTTTGTTTTGATTGACTCAGTTGGCAAATGTTGTATAACCCATAAGTCTTTATTATATGTTATTTAACCGATTTAAGAAGGTTGAGACTGAGATCTAACAGTCGTTACGGGTAGTCCAGAGGCGAGAACGTCCGATAATTTTATAAAGGATATTCCTTTCCTTCCAGGAGGTCTGATGGCAGATGCTTTTCATAAAATACTGATGACGACCCTAATCCTATAAGTGTGTTAGTAACATAAGTGACATAGATTTATTTTAAATTGAACTTAAACAGTTCGATTAAAATTGATCTAACCTTCAGTAACTCAAATCATATTATTTTAATTACATAGTAAAATTTTAATTTATTTCATTTGTTGAAAATTATTTTTATTTGCTCTGTAACTTTAATGTTAGTTGACGTGTTGAAGTGCCTGACTTTGATATTTACTTTCATTTCCTCTCGAAGTGCTCTTTGTATATTTACGAAGTTGGTGATGCCGATTAATAAAAAATTGTTGGTATAACCTTAATCTTTTGAGGACTCGGACTGACTTTAATCTATGCATTCTTCGAAAATGTTCTAGCGTGTATGTAAACGTGAATGTCGTGACGTCATTGAATTTCATAAGGCACGCACTCAGCGCTATGTAAAGCTTAAGTGCCTCACTTGTGGAGCGAACACGGATTTATTGACTGTCCGTTTGTTTTTTAGTATAAGTTGCAAAATTAGAAATCTTAAATTGTTATAACTAAAGGCCTATTAAAGCATGCAAATTTTGTAAGGTAATTCTTTGCCATATTTGTTGTTTAAATCGCGATAACCAATGCAAAAATTAAAATTGCTTTACAAAACTTGCCTGGTGTAAATGAATCTTAACTTCCTTCCAGTTCTTCCTCTCCAGCTAACACGAATCAATTTTAACCTAAAATGGTAATTACACATAACATGACAAGTTTTGCAACGAGCTTTTAATCGAGCTAAACAAAGCTAGCAGTAGAATTATCGTAATTCAAAGCAAACAATAAATTGCGGCGATTCTATTGCTAGCTTTGTTTATTGCGCTTAAAATGACAGAGATGTCAGGAAAATTGCAAACGTAAATAGGCCCTAAGTGTAATCTAGGCTATAAATCTGGATAGCTTTCTACTAGTCTACAGTGTAGAGTACAATCGTATTTACCTTTTTTTCATGAGTTGGTCACCAATGCTAACTAAAATACTGCAAATATTCGTCGTCGTCGAAATGAATATATCCTTAAATAGTCTCCCAAACTGAAGGACCCTTATCGCCTTAATATCATTCGAGAATCATCCCTCTACAAGAAATCAATATCAATAATAACCTCACTTCAAACGAAATTCATCGGAAACATTTTTATTACAACGACTCCACTCCATTTGTAACCTTATTCAGAACACGCTCCGGAACTTGTCACTTTGTTTATGAGCTCTCAAGAGTCGTGGAGTGGAGTTTAAACATCAAATTTTGAATTTCGTCATTGAATTACCCACTTCTAGGGGTATAAAGGAGGTTAAATTCTTGAAGTCACCGTTTTCGTTTTATTTTGACTTCGTGAATTACATTTGTGGCCCCATAAACGGTTAACGGTTAAGGTCCCGATTTCACTAACTTGTTAAACCAACGTTTTACGCAAAGCTATAGTTTAAATCTACCGGTCCCGTTTTAAATTGAATAAAAGAGAGAGCGAAATATAGATTGAATAAAATCGTAGATTAAGAATTAACAGTCTCGATGGTCTAGTAGTCATGTGTCCGCTATACCAAAACGTAACTGAAAACGGTTATCATCTCTCTAACGTACGGTACGTTAGAGAGATGATAACCGTTTTCAGTTTTCATCGGTATTAAAATAGTTGCCAACGGTTATCAGGTATTAGTATGAAACTATGAAGTAACTACCGAATCACTGCGTACCCGCGTCAACGTAGTTTGAAAACCGAACCCGCATCATATCTGATAACTAAATAACTGACATTCAAAACCAACTGAATCCACGCAACCGATACTAGCTTATCTATCTCTCTCTTACAAGTGATAATATCGCATGCATAAAAGAAATGGGGCGAGCGGCGCAAACGCAAACCTCGCCTGATCGGTAACTGAGTACGCACAGATGGCTACCGATCAACCTATACATTTCTAGTATAAGATGGTCTCACGTTGTATAGGCATGTCGTGCAATGCGAGACCAGCTTACAATGAATAAGGTTGATCGGTAGCCGTCTGTAAGTAGATGCGCGCGAAACCCGTTCACTGTAGTTGGGCTTAGGGACTATTGGCATAGAGTTGCTTTTAGTGAAACATGCGTTTCTGTTTTGTTTTGCGGTGCCGCTGCCAGCGCGTGGCTTTGTTTTGATACTTATAATTACTTATTTATTCGGCATTTTTTGGCTGTGCGGTCGTTTTTAACGCAGTATACTTTCAAATACTTTGTTTTTAATGATTACGAGCTGCCTATTTTGTTGCCTTTGATTCGGGTGTGAGTGAGTAGTGAGTACTGTAAAGTACTGTTATTTCATTAAAGTGACGATTGATTTGTTGTACATATTAAATATAACTAGATAAATGAGTTAGTGGTATAAAAAGTGTAAATATAGGTACAATTTAGGTTTAAAGTTTAGTTAAAAGTTAAAACTACAGTTAAAAATTGGGCTAGTCCTGAGCCTAGAAAAGAAACTTGAAGGAAAATCGCCAAAATCATTCTGCTCCGGGGGCGTACTCACTCACACGTCGAATCATAATAATCATATCGGACATTGGATAACGTAAAAAGTGGTGGCAACTAACTTGGTGACAAATACCTACCTTAGCTTAAAACGTTTGTAAACGCTATAGCTAGAATAATTGCAGTAACTGCACCTAAAATAACGGTATTCGGCATCGGTTGTCTCTACCGGTATTGTATCACCATACCGGTGTAATATCGGTTGCCAAAAATATCTAATAACGCCCATGACTATGGTCTAGTGGTAAGCATATGCACCTCTCACCGCGAGGTATCCGGTTTGATTCCTAGATCGGACAAAGTATTATTTGTGAACTTTCCGTCAAAAAAATCACAATAGCAGCACGGAGTTGTAATTGTGCCCGGTGGATATCGATAGGCTCACCACCTACCCCATAGGACCTATACATAACAAGTAAAATGTGGGTGTTGCACACCTCTGCCATATCCTTCTGAGTAATATAGGCGTGATATTATGTTATGTAGATTAAGAAGTTTGGTAAACTCGGGACTAAATGCTGGTCTCACCAACGTGTTAACCCTACATTTTACGCTAAGCCTTGGGTCTCTCTGTCCCGTATAAACATTTAAAGATAAAGCGAGAGGAGAGATTTAATAAACCCGTAGATTAAGAAGCTGGCTGAAATCAGGGCTGAGGCTGGTAGTTACATGCTTGCGATTACTATGGAGTTTTTATTTGTAGGCACTTTTATTTAGTCGTAACCTTTTTACGTGCCAGCAATTGGCGGAAGTAAATGAACCAGACAAAAACTGTTGTAGACTTTGTGCCTTACTGCACATATCGTGGTTAAAAGCATTTAACATTTTACTAAGAAAAATTATGAGACCTGTAGGATTTAAACCTGCAAAATTCTCCACACCGGGCAGCCGTTTTAACTAACTAGCTGAGGTCGCCTCTTGCCAGGACCCCAAATTTCTCAACTGTATATTACGTAATTTAATTCTATTGCTAATTTCGTGATGTCACATTCATCCATTTGTTTCTATCAAATCCTGCCGGTCCCATATTTTTCAACTGTTTATTAGTATAATTTGCTAAGCATAGCTAAATGCTATAAAAAAACAACAATAAATATTATATTTTACCTTAATCATTTGTTTGTCTCATTTGTGTGGCTTTTAGTAAATCGAATACATAATCATCAATTATCAAAACATTACATTTGTTTACACATATCTGTCTCTCTTGTTCAATGTTTGGATGAGTCAGAGAGAAGAAAATTCGATTAAGTATTGAAGTCAGTTCAATATGTTTCGTGAAGTCAGTCCTCAAATAGTGGGTTAAAGTAAAAATATATAAGTTATAATATTTTTTTTCTACGTACTGCATTTTTTTTAAATATTTAAATATAATTGTATGATCACCTGCTACATTAGTTTAAACATTTTCTATTCACAATTTTCAAAATGGTGATAGCAGGTATTAACACTATGTCGTCGAAATCACCTTTCTTAAAAAACTCCTCGAGTTTGATCAAAACAAAACACAATTTGCGAATTGCAATGACGTCAATATCCTAATTCAAGTGAAGCTATTTAATTGGCCACTGACTGACTACTTTCACTCATTTCAACTGTCACTTGTCTAACTGTCACGACTAATTTATGCCAGAACCAATCACGACCGCCCATTCAATTTTCTGTAAAGGAAAATTAAATCTATTTTAAATTAATTACAAATGAATTTAAGAGAGGATGTATAGGCTACATTACAAAATCAAAGGTTATTAATTAAACCATGTATCAAACTAAACTACGCTCGTCTGATATTATCAAAGATAAACCTAAACCAAACGAAACTATAATAGATTCAAAAGTATAATAAGTTAATTACAATATGTTAATTACAATAATTTTATAATATATTTGTATGTCACAAAGACAAGACATAGTGAACTAAAATATCTATATTATATAAAAATGAAACCCATTTTCCGTTGTCACGACAGAGCATGAAAACGGCTTGACCGATTTGGCTGATTTATTTTTTGTAGTTTTCTAATACTCTGTACAAGGTTCTTACGGAAATATAAGTGTAATTATTGAACCCTACGGAATAAACACTATTATGAAAATATATTTTGTTTTTTATTTAATAAAATTAGTAAAGTCCTTCTCAGGTATGACGAGACCAAGGAAATAAGTATTCATTTTTATATGGAAGATATTATAGATTCCAGTTCAAATTGAATAGGTCCGCATACATAAGACAAGACAAAAAAAATCTGCCGAATCGGTCAAGCCGTTTTCATGCTATGTCGTGACAACGGAAAATGGGTTTCATTTTTATATATATATAGACGTAACTCGGCACACTAGTCTAAAGAGATTCGAGATTTTGACAATTATTTATTAACGCCAAAATAACTCGTTGCGATCACCTTTGTTATTGTTAATTTGTGTTATTTAATTTATGTTATTTAATTACGATTTTAGCATAAACTAGACAGAATTTTCAATTTATACGGTGTGGGCGGACGATTATCATTCAATTAGGTTGAATGATAATCGTCCGCCCACGTCAAATAAAATTACTACACGTATTCTGTATAATCCTTACATTGCCCAACATCTACTATAACAAAGACTCGGTAATATCAGCCGAGTACAGAAATCCTTTCACTCCATTTCCATCCACAACAGCACGCAAGGAGCTTATACCTCTCTCCTATAAATTATTCACGTACCAAATTACCCTGCAGTGTGTAAAAACCTCACCAGAATTTACCTTCTACGTAAAACGGTGGGGTTATTCGCTTATTGAGATTTTGGTTTCTTAACAAATAGTTTCTGTCAATTAGTAATTCTTTCACTCAAAACATGCATTTTTGACATAACGAAACCAAGGATTACTCTCCTGGTTACTTGCCTGATATTAATACTTACGCTTAAAAACTCATTTCAAAATAGCAAAAAAATAGAGTGCGTGTTATTACTAATGGCTTACGACAATAGGCAAAACTAAATGGAAATGACCAATTTGTAAATTATTAACTGATATTAAATTAATTCTTATTTAATAGGACGAGGAATATACAAATTTATCCACTTTTATTGTTGTGTTATAGTTTTAATAGAAGTAAAAATTATTTTGTTTTATAGTTTTTTACTGAGTTGTGGCGCGCACTGTATTAGTTAATGATGTTTTATCTGTGGTTGAAATAACTTGAGTCGTAATAAAAGGTTTAATGGTTTTATGATTATTAGCTAATCCATACATATAATAAAATTTGAAATTATAAATGCCTGTTCATTAAAGACATTTAAGAAAAAAATAATAAGAGGAGACTAGAACAGCAGTAGAAGCCGAAACATATTTTTTGGATTTTTGTCTGTCTGTAAATATGTTCATAATTATAGGTAAAGTACATAAATAAAATAAATTTTTTAGATGAATTTGGGATAGATTTTTTGGCAATTTAACTCCCAAAGGGGGTAAATTATGGGTTGCAAGTGTATAAGGAAGGTTTCTCAATTTTGAAAGATATAATAACTCAGAAATATCGAACTTAACGGGGATGAAACCACGGGCAGAAGCTATTTAACAATAAAATAATACTTTTTAAACTACATTTGAAATTGATGTAAAGAGTGAAATATAACTTCTACATTTTTAAAAATATATTTGAAAGTGAAAAGACGCCTTAAAATTGCTGCCTGCCACTTAGAAAAAAAATAAATATTTTTAGTATTACCTTAGAGGTAAAATTTGCGGCCGCTTACCGTGAGGTTTCGCCATGTAGCTATAAATAGTATAAACACAAAATCATAAATTAAGTTTTTGGGCTTTCAATATTTAACTTGAACATTCTCCATATATTTATTTATATAACTACTTTGCCTGCCACCTCGTTTGCGTGGAATTCATTATAAATTAGTAATAGCTACGCCCACGCTTTGACCCGCATTAAACCTTACAGCTCCATTCCCGTGACGTTTAGCGTAATCTCAAATATCAGTTCAATATTCAGTAGTTCGCGAGAATAAAACAATAAAATAAACGAACTGACTTTCGCTCGCGGATTTGTCTGCGTGGTAGCTAAATAAATTAAAACTGATTTTATAAATAAGTATCGAGCAAATAACTAGGTATAACATTATATTAAAAATATTGTTGTTGTGACATTAAAATCAAAACAGACAATTCAATATTATTTATTTGTATTGATAAAACCTTCTTGTTGACACCTACTAAAATGCATGTTTACTCTGTGGCAACTAATGTCTTTGGCTGAAGAAAATTGGAACGTTTCATTACAACAAAAAGCATTTAAATAGCTTTAAACTGAATTAAGAAAGCAACAAATACAAACAATAAAATTCAAATTATTTAACTGATTATATCAATAGAAAATTGTACACATTATAACAACAAACACAATATAAGTCATTATGGTAAGAGGTATTTTCGGAGAGATTTTCTCTTTAGTATAAAACGAGTGCATAAAATTAAATAAAATAAGAATGGAACGCGATGTGATGAAAAAAAAAGTTATCCTTATTACAAAACAAATATCTAAGATCAAGACAGTATTTTAAGACAACTATAAAAACGATATATAAATGTGATTTTCACTCTTTGCTTCTGCTATGTACTAGAAACAGTGAGTATGCGTTATAATTTCTACTTAGTCCTCCGTGACACGATGAAATCACATATAAATATCTCTCACTTGTGTTGTAATGTTTTTTGTCTTTCAGGTGCAATACACGAATACAGCACACCTATATTATAATAGTATTATGATAAAGATGATAGTGGCGGGTGATTTCAGAGCTAAATATTTTTTAAGACTTAAGTTTCATCAGTGCAAGCCTAGCGAACATTAGAAGAAAATAAATGTTCCTGAAATTCTGTGAAATAATAAAATTTTCAAAACTTCTGATTTTTCTTTAATATATTCTTATTTCTCTCACATAATTATCATAAACATAGACACTACGTTACGTACATAAGAAATTATAAATGTAAACTCCAAATAAATTCATAATCGTGAATACAGAATGTAAGCAGTTACATTATCTGGTGCATAACCTGTATTGTCCCATTGTTGGGCAAAGGTCTCCACCATCCTTGAAATGGAATGAATTAGGTTTTTCATTTTTTATTAAATTAAGTAACTAGATTTGAACTACGTCGATAAAAAGCACTTACCCGTGTGCCAGAATTCATTAAAATTTGTTTAGTTTGGCGAGAAAGAGGAAGCCTACAACCTAGCTACATAATATTATTGTTTCAATATTTTGAAGATACATTATTTTCATTTAGTGCTTTTTATATCCCAGACTGGCATAATTCGTGCTACTACTTGTCATATTTATTAGTTTTCGTATGAAAAATCTCGAGATCTATGACTGAAAATAATATGACCTAAATTCTATTGCATTACGTATTTAATTAGTATTTTATGACATACATAGTATTAAACAGTTATTGATTTGTTGTATAACGTTAATCTGAAGTAAAAAAACCTTTTAAATATCATTATTTTATCTCGCCAAAGTACAAGAAATTACTAAGAAACTGCTCCATGACCAGTTTCCGATTTTGACATAAGAAATTGCGTTACTTGCCTGTAAAGCTGTCAAATCTGCTAGAGGATAGTAACTGGCAAGCTGTCAATTTTTTTGCCAAGCAGTTATCAACCGTATCTGTATGGAAATAAGGATGTACTAAATCCGAGATGTACCGGTTACTTGCCAAACTATTAGTCGATTTCGAAAGCGACTGGAAATTAGTCACATTTACAGAATAGCATAGCGGAACGGTTAGTTTAAAATTCAAATTTGGAAGCGTCTAACAGGACGGCGCTCAGTCGATTTAAGTGCAAATACGGCCGAGTAAGGGAGTTTCCCCGCACTGGACATTTGCTATGATAATGAGCGACACCCGCCGCTGGCCGGGTAATTCTATTCATGGGAGCAATGCTGGAATGCACTGTACAAATAGCGAATTACGCCCTCAATGAATAAAACAATGTATGATTTTAGTTTCTTTTACCCTTGCAATCTGCACTGTTTGATTTGCATAAGTAGGGTCGCTCATACAGGTACGGCAGGAGGGTAGTTCTACAAACTCCGTAATGACTATATACTCGGCGAGCGGGCGGAAAGAAGAAAACTTGTACCATTTTACTTTTACCTCTAAAATACTCCTTTGTTTCCCGCGCTTGAGTACTCTCTACATTTTTCTATTAACTTTTTTCGTTGCTAATAAGTTTTACCAAAAAAAGTTAGGGTAGATGACAACCCTGAAAAATGCAACCAGATTTTCTGTAAATTTTTCACACGCCTCCGTGGAAAATTATAACGTGAAATTGGAGTCACAAGGTTGAATTTTCAGTGTACCGTTGAACAGCTTAGTCGCTTATTCGCAATTATTCGCAGCGTGATAACTGTTGAATTTTTCGTCAGTGCTAAACAAAACATATTTAGAATTTTATTTTTTACGCTTTGGAATGTAAATAAACATTTCAGGAGTTGTTGCTATGATTTTTGTAAAAAAAAAAAAGGTAGTGTATTTGTACTTGTTGCAAAGTTACCTTCAGTACACAGAATATTTTGTAGTAAATTAGCACATTTTTTGTACTGAGCTCAGCTATGTAATTTAAAGTATACAATGATTGATTGACGTCAAAAACTTATATAAAAAAACAATGTATAACAACCATACAAATCCCCCGAAAACCTATAATCTCTCCAAAATAAGGTACTTTCGAAGTTGATTTTACGACTCCCTTAGCCGATCGTAAATCACGGCGAAGCGAGGGTTTAATCGTAAAACTATAACCGGAAACTTAAAAGTGATGGCACCCGTCATCTGCCATGGATGGATGGAAATCAATTTAACTCCAACGAACTTAATTACGTCACACAAAAGCATCCGTCTTTGTCTCACGAACCTCTTTCACGGAATCACGTAACTTTCGTCGTTTAAAACTTCGCAGACATTGTTCTAATATCTGATGAAATAATACTGTTTGTTCTGACGTTCGAATGGCTTTCATTTTTGGTGTAATTAGCTGAATTTCTGAAAGGCTGTTGACTTTTGCGAGGCATTAAACAAAGTCCTTGCTTTCATAAGGAAGAATAATGTTCAAAATGTTTTACAGCTGCCTCTTAGTATTTTATTCCCGTTGATAGTATTTTTTTTAATTGATTTTTAATTGATTAAAATTAATCTGAGCCCCGGTTATTCAAATCATTGTAATTAGTATAATTTAGTATTATTTATTATTTACTTTTATATCATTTTTTGTAATATTTTGACGTGTTCAAGCGCCTCCTGGGGCCTATGAAAATAAATGATTTGAATTTGAATTTGAAATTTGAATTTGAATTTAGATGTAGCAAAGTGAGCCTTTTAAATATATTAATTTAAAAGGTAATTGTTGTTAAGTAATTGTTGTTAGTTGAAGTTTTGCCGTAAGTATTATGAAGGGCTTTTGTTGCAAAACAAAAGTCTTCAACTTAGCCCGCCCGAAACCGCAGGTTCCTTCTAGCGTCTACGTAGCATGAAGGCTGGCCGTCAAGGCAGTCAATCACCTTCGCTGCTCGCAGCTGTCTGCGGCATTCAATTACTGAAGCGGCTGGTGTGAACTCCGGAAGAGAAGAACACGCGACCGCAGTCATATGGGAGAATAAAACGAGACTGAACTTAAAAGCGTTTGTTACAGAAGACTACCTGATTGAAGTAACAATGATTATATATTAATTTAATAAATCACCGTTGTCTGAGAATCGTAGAAAGTTTACTCTATTCTGCCCCGCTAGCGTCACAAATTGCAAAACAGAGCTCCCTAACAAGATTTTTCGCAGCTATGAAACCCTTTACAATATAACTTTCATTCATTATAAAAGTTTTCTTTTTTTTCTCTATTTTCTAATTAAAGGATAATTCTTCACTTCTTTACAAGAGATTTTCTTTTTGTAAAACAAAATGAATACAAAAATTCCGTGTCACTTTTTTAAGACATTGTTAGCAATTTGCTAAGCAAAGCTGCAATATTGTTGCAAGACCTGCACTTTCAGTGAAGTGCCTCCTCTCAATTTCATGCTCCGTTTACAGCGAGTTTTAGAGAAATATCCACAACATTGCAGGATGCAAAATCACAAAGACACTAAGCTTCTTTGCTATGAATAAATAAAGATAAACTGACCACTGCATTCGGCGACTACAAATAAGTTGAATTTGGTTGTACGATTTAGTGTACCGCTTCAGCAGGCTTATTCGTATAGCTATAATTTATTGCATATGCATTCAATTGAGGGTGGGGCAAAAGAAAAAAAACCTATCCTCATTCAATATTCAATTGGGTTAGTGAAAAATTGACATTTAAAGTCAATTAATTGGGTTCATCTACATCAATTGCGATTGCAGATTCGATTTACCTCTTTAATTACACTTTGCACTTTAATCGTTGTGAACACTGAATGTACATACCTAAGTGAACAACCTATTTAAAATGTTCTTGCATATCTCAAAAAAATTGCCGAAATTAAAAAGGTTACAATCCAATTAAAAGTTTCAGAGAAATTTGAAAGCAAACACACATACGTACCATATACCTATAAAATGTTATATTTGTTTGGAAATAGTCATTATAATTCGGCTGCCTCTACAAATCGATAAGTCGAAAAAGTTCATAATTAAGGCAAGTTCTCACACTAACACAAGCCCTGCTACTATTAGACGGCAGATCATAGGCAAGTTGGACTCAAGATAATTCGAATCTTGCACAAAACGTGCCCACTCTAATTTCCATCCCTTATGTATCCAAAACCACCCATCAGTAGTTAACAGCGCCTAGTATTTTTTCAGACATTTTGAACTCAAGCTATAATTTCCATTTGATTATTTTCGACTGAAATTGAAAAGTGATATCTGAAACTTTGTGATGTTGGTACCATTTATGAAATGTGAAAGTTGGTAGCAATTCTAACTTGTAATTGGACCTGATTGGAGTACGGAAATTGTTTTCGTTTGCGTTTAAATATTACTCCGGTACATGTTATGAGTTTGTTATTACTTTGAAATTGGTTACTTATATAAGCACTTTATTTAAAAATGCGTGGATCTTTATGAATGAGTGAAGATAGGAACGGGTTCCATGAGTTAAGCACTGAGAGCACTTCCTTGTTAAAGCGTGCATGTTTGAGCAAGAAGAAACACGGGGTGTATTACTTCCGTGAGGATGTTGTTTTTTTATAGAGAGTATAAATAATTAAAAAAAAATATGTAGTCTTATTTCTAAAATTCGTATTTTCGAGTGTTGTAAATTGTTGCGGTAAATAATTACAATACCGCAGCGCGTATATGCTTATATTGACTAATTACCAAGTTATCGCTACTTTATTACTTCCACTACCAGTTCTAGTAAAAAAAATATATAATTCACGTAAAACCGTATCGTAAACGTATCGTAGAATATCGTAATTTTGTATCTATTTCATCCGCGTAGTACACAATATAATTCTTGAAACGTTTAATGAATGATAATAGCTTCTAAATCTTACAAAACCTTCTGTTTTGATTTGAGTCAGATTTTTAAACATTTTAATAAAATAATTAATTGGCTGGCAATTCAATGAGCAGGGCGACTGACGTTGCCATCAATTATATTGACCGTAATAATTAGACAGTTGACAGCTAAAAAGAGCCAAGCGTCAGTATCGTGTCAATAAAACAGATTTAATTATGAGAGTTTGTAATTTTATAAATTTTGCAGATTTTGATATTTTTGCTATATAATGTTCGTGAAGATCTGTTATTGGCTCTCTGTCACTTATTTACATTAAGTTATCCAAATTGTTATATGCTGTTGATCTTCCTATAAATAAATAAATAAATAAATAAATAAATAAATAAAAATGTATTATTGTGATTAGCAAAGATATTGCAATATAGAATAATTCAATTTCCTATAAAATACAATTAAGGTGATTAAAAACAAAGCATGAGGTAACACAAACTTTCATAGAAAAGAAAATATTATATTATTATTAGATTAGCTGTTTACTGTGACTTTGTTCGCGTGGGATTCGTTGATCCCCACGGTTTTACCCCTGACAAACGTTTTGCTCTGTTCATGTGGCGCCATCTATCGCGCTTTGATATTAATATGACATAATACAATACATTATCTTCCTTCTTTTTTTAGGAATTCGTTTATTTTTATTGAAGATCAAGGTAACGAAATTGCGTGCCTCAAACTTATTTTTTTTTAAGACATCTGTAATTTGTCTAAGATTTATTATTTGATGTGGGGCAATTTCCGGTAAAAAAAAATATCATATACCGATTCACTTGTCAGTGGTTTTGTCACGTCATTGACACCCTGTTTATGTATAGAATGGATTAACCGGTTAAAGATAGGCTCACTACCTATGGCATCCACCAGTCACAATTACAGACTACGTACTGCTACTGAGACATTTAAATTTACCGCCACCAATCAGAAATCTGACCACTGTGCAGAGTTTTAAGCGAAAATTAAAAATAATGCTCTTAGAGAATCAAAAAACTCAAAACACATAAATTATAATTATAAAAGTATTTTAGTATTACAATATTATGATTATTTTTTATTATTATTATTTTTATTTCTATTTTTATCATTATACTTTGAAAATACTGACATGAATTAAATTTATCCTAGTATAATAATATCTTCAATTGACATTTAAATGAAAAAAGGCTTTTGAAACTGACCCCATATTTTTTACCTTTAATTTTATTTTATTTTATCTTATTCTTTCCATGCCATTTTCAACTTGACATTATTAATTATTTATTGCCGTACCACTTTGACATATTAGGTTATTTTGACATCTTCCTACCTATTCTTTTTCCTTAGTCTACTAGCTATTTTATTTTTGATTTGATTTTTATTACGTCTATACATCATATTTATTTTTAATTTATATTATATATTTTTCATTATATATCACTTGTCACCTGAGGTTCCAGCTGAAAATCAACGTTGCCTAATTTTATGGCAACAATATGTTGAGCTGTGGCCTTTTAGGCACCATCATAGCATATCAAGTCTGAGACATAAACTTATTATTGTTCTGTATATTTTATTTAATTTTCTTTTTATTATTTGTAAGTTTCTAAATGTTTTTTTTTTTTAATTATTATTTTGATTTTAATTTTATTTGATGGTGATCTAATAAATAATTTTTACTTTACTTTACTTTACATTCCTTACGGAAAACTCCGAAATAATACTTTTACCCGATCCGGAGATTGAACCCGAGACATCACGATGAGCGGTCGCCGGCTACATCGCAAGAAAACGTTGAATAAATAATAATATAAACTAATAATAACGCCAATTCGTCATAAATTATGCACCAGAATTGCTAGTGGAATACAAAGCAGTGAAAATTGGTAATTAGTCAATATTAGCATAAACTCTGCGGTATCGCTCGCCCGATATTACCAAATCACATCGTAATTATTTACTGCACCAATTTACATAACATAACATAACGCCTATATTGCTCAGAAGGGTGTGGCAGAGGTGTACAACACCCACACTCCACCTGTTATGTTTAGGTCCCATATTATGGGATAGGGGGTGAGCCTATCGCCACCGGGCACAATTCCAACTCTGTGCTGCTATTATGAATTTCCTGACGGAAAGTTCACAACGAACACTTTACCCAACCCGGGCATTGAGCCCGAGACCTCGCGGTGAGAGGCGCATACGCTAACCACTACACGATCGAGAGCACGAACTTACCACACTCGGAATTACGTATTTTAAAAATACGATTAAGTACATTTTTTACATTTTTATCGCATTTTTTGGTCTCGATAAAAAAAACCCTAAAGTACGTTCCTATCTTTACACATTCATAAACATCCACGCTTTTAAAGGAAGTGATAATAATAACTAATTTCAAAGTAATAACAAACTGATAACATGTACCGGAGTAATATTTAAACGCAAACGAAAACAATTTCCGTACTCCAATCAGGTCCAATTACAAGTTAGAATTGCTACCAACTTTCACATTTCATAAATGGTACCAACATCACAAAGTTTCAGACATCACTTTTCAATTTCAGTCGAAAATAATCAAATGGAAATTATCGCTTGAGTTCAAAATGTCTGAAAAAATACTAGGCGGTGTTAACTACTGATGGGTGGTTTTGAAAACATAAGGGATGGAAATTGGAGCGGTAAAACATTTTGCAAGCTGCCCTATGCCTTATAGCAATACTGTGTTGTCTAGTTGTAGATAGTAATATTTCACTTGGCATAACTCGGTTTGCAGCATAGCCGCGAGATAGCAGCGATAGCCGTGAGGGAGACCGTAGGACTGCGAAGTTAAAGGTCTCGTTTAGAACCCACGCACGTGCCTGTCTTAAAATCGTTTAGATTTGTCTTTTTGAAGAAATGTGTGTATTTATCATATTTGCCGCACTTGGCCAGCGTGGTGGACTATGGCCTAACTCTCCTTATTTTTATAACTCGGTTTGGTGGTAAGTTCAATCTTTAAAATATTTTACTTAAATTTTAGTCCTCTAACAAATACACTGTAAGTTCAGTTACAATACGAAGTACAATTATCAATTCATCGTTCTCTAACAGCCTTACTCAAAAGTTGTAGATCTTAATTAATCATTAAGAAACTTGAGTCTTGAAATTACAGTTTTAAATTGCACTGCCCAATTTAATTAAAGTTCAGTAGCAGAATGACGAGGTCTATAAGCTGTCGTAAGGGCAATGACTTGTAGAGACATAAAATTAAATAGCGCATGCGACGATTACCATAAATATTCGCAAATATTTTTCTAAATAATATTTTACTAGGAAAAATCTGCAGCAAAATAGATGTGTAAATTGTGGTCAAATAGGAAAGCTAAACCTGAAAATCATTGTATACAAAATTATTACAACGCTTACAAATTGAACTATAGACTCTTCGAATGCAGTGGTCAGTTTATCTTTATTTATTCATAGCAAATAAGCTTAGTGTCTTTGTGATTCTGCATCCTGCAATGTTGTGGATATCTCTCTAAAACTCGCCGTAAACGGAGCATGAAATTGAGAGGAGGCACTTCACTGAAAGTGCAGGTCTTGCAACAATATTGCAGCTTTGCTAAGCAAATTGCAAACAATGTCTTAAAAAAGTAACACGTGATTTTTGTTATAAAAGCATAACAGCCAGCAATTATTATTTAATTAGAAAAGAAAACATACAAAGTAAAACTCTTATTAATGACTGGAAAGCAATAATGCTAAGCCCCGTTCTGCTTTTTGTTTCGCTTGCTGGTATAAGAAAAAAGTATGATATCTGTGATTCTCAGACAACGCTATAATAAATATATTTGCCTTTTAATTGTTGCTAGCAAACCCAGCAAGAAGTTTTCTAATACAAACGCTAACAGTTTATTGGCGATTTGTTCTTCCGTATGTATGCAGTCGCGTGTTCTTCTCTTCCGGAGTTCACACCAGCCGCTTCAGTAATTGAATGCCGCAGACAGCTGCGAGCAGCGAAGGTGATTGACTGCCTTGACGGCCAGCCTTCATGCTACGGAGCCGCTGTACTTTGGAACGCTCTGGTTATACGGAACGTGCGGTTTCAGGCAGGCTAAGTTAAAACACTTTTTTTAACCTTACAGCCCTTCTTAATCTTCGATTTACCAATCTTAGAAAGTAATAAATAAAGATATGAACATATTTTTTTTTTTTTTTTTTAGGTACAATAGAAATTATATTTTTTCAGTCACAACAATAACATTTAAAGAAGACAAGAAAAACTAAACTAATAATAAACATAATTATAATAATTCCATTCAAATGTCATTTATGTAGTAATAGATTATTGTGAACTGTTAAGCGTCATTTACATCATATCTGTACGTTGTGCGTACGAAAATACATTGCACGTTAAAATTATTAAACATAATACGCGCAATCTTAATAAGACAGCTGAAACATTTGAACGTCATTCTTGCTTATGAAGGAATTATAAGTAAGAATTATAATGAAAGCCATTCGAACGTCAGAACAAACAGTATTATTTCATCAGATATTAGAACAATGTCTGCGAAGTTTCAAACGACAAAAGTTACGTGATTCCGTGAAAGAGGTTCATGGGACAAAGACGGATGCTTTTGTGTGACGTAATGAAGTTCGTTGGAGTTTAATTGATTTCCATCCATCCATGGCAGATGACGGGTGCCATCACTTTTAAGTCTCCGGTTATAGTTTTACCATTAAACCTTCGCCTCGCCGTGATGTACGATCGGCTAAGGGAGTCGTAAAATCAACTTCGAAAGTACCTTATTTTAAAGAAAGGTTATGGGTTAACGGAGGGTTCGTAGCCACCTGGACAGTTGTTATACGTATATGTTTTGATGAAAACTTCTTTCGTAAATGTTTTCTTTTGGCAGTACATAACTGAGATGATTAGCATTGTGTCAAATGTGTGTATAAATATGGTTTTGTGCTCTGAAGTTAACTTTGCAGTTACAAATACCGTATACTACCATTTTTTTACAAAAAATATAGCAACAATTCCTGAAATGTTTATGTAAGAGTACATCCCAAAGCGTAAAAATTAAAATTCTAAATATGTTTTGTTCAGCTCAGCGAATAATTGCGAATATGCGACTAAGCTGTTCAACGGTACACTGAAAATTCAATCTTGTGACTCCAATTTCACGTTATAATTTTCCACGGAGGCGTGTGAAAAATTTACAGAAAATCTGGTTGCATTTTTCAGGGTTGTCATCTACCCTTACTTTTTTTGGTAAAACTTATTAGCAACGAAAAAAGTTAATAGAAAAAATTTTGAAAGAACTCAAGCGCGGGAAACAAATGAGTACTTTAGAGGTAAAAGTGAAGCAGTACTAGTTTTCTTCCTTCCGTCCCGCTCGCCGAGTATATATATAGTCATTACGGAGTTTGTAGAACTACCCTCCTGCCGTACCTGTATGAGCGACCCTACTTATGCAAATCAAACAGTGCAGATTGCAAGGGTAAAAGAAACTAGAAACATTCATTGAGGGCGTAATTCGCTATTTGTACAGTGCATTCCAGCATTGCTCCCATGAATAGAATTACCCGGCCAGCGGCGGGTGTCGCTCATTATCATAGCAAATGTCCAGTGCGGGGGAACTCCCTTACTCGGCCGTATTTGCACTTAAATCGACTGAGCGCCGTCCTGTTAGACGCTTCCAAATTTGAATTTTAAACTAACCGTTCCGTTTTACGTAGAAGGTAAATTCTGGTGAGGTTTTTACACACTGCAGGGTAATTTGGTACGTGAATAATTTATAGGAGGGAGGCAATGATATTATAGAACTATAGATATGTTACGTTCATAGAAATTACGATTTAAATCCGTTCCGAGCTATTCCAAATTGCACACATTGACAAATGTAACTGATAAGTAAAACAAAAGATACGAAATAGCACGCAAATGAAAGAGATAGCTATAGTTTTAATGATTGCACTTCAACTTACGGTGTGGTACGCACGTGACTGCGCTCGACGCAGGCCACACGCAAACTAAACACAAGACGTCCCAATTGGGACGTATTTGAGTATTCACAGCGCGAGCGCTTATAACATATCTGCTTTTGTTTTTATATAATATCATTGGAGGGAGGTATAAGCTCCTTGCGTGCTGTTGTGGATGGAAATGGAGTGAAAGGATTTCTGTACTCGGCTGATATTACCGAGTCTTTGTTATAGTAGATGTTGGAAAATATGTAGGATTAAACAGAGTACTTAATATACATAATTATTATAAGTATAAGTACCCGTCTCTACAAAAAGTAAAGAGACGCGAAAAGCATAAAGCACGTATTTTAAGAATTAGTAGTAATAATTACTAGAATAAGTATGTTTTTGTGCAACCATATAAAATGAGAATTCAGGTGTCATTAAGAAATGATAACTAATGTTAGTTACCTTGCAAAGCACATAGTGCATGCACTTTTTAAATTTCGATATATTTTGACTTCGTCTCTTTAAACAATATTTTACAATAATTTTATGTATTTTAAACACGTGACATTATTTTCATCACGTTCAAAATAATAATGTCACTTATTTGAACCAAAGGTGGAAATTAATATATTTATGACAACAAGAAATTATCTCACGACAAGAATTTATCACCGTACCGTACATACATAATCAGACAGCAGTTTCATCATAAGTGCCTAATTCTTACTTATAGAAAATAAATGTGAAAGTAACCCTGTCTGTCTGTTTGTCACGCTGTCTTGGCTGAACTACAAAACCGATTTTAATAAAAATTGGCATGGAGATGGTTCAAAACCTGAGGAAGGATATTAACTAGGTACTTCTATTCGACACACCTACCACGCAAAAACCGCGCGCAGAAGTTTGTCACAAAATATTGTAAGCACAAAAAAATTATAATATCAAAACTTCAGTTCAAAGATCTATTAATTCGAATGCACCTAATGGTGCGTAAAAAAATAAAATTTAACAAGAATATGCATTTTATTACAGTTGCTCTGCACTATAAAAGCAGTTACTTTCTAAAAAGTTATATTATTAAAACTATAAATTCTTTGTTTTATTTTCGTAGGTTCACACTTTTATACTTGCTCGTTTGTTTTACGATTTAAACTGCTTTCGAAGCTATAAAATAAGACTTATATTTTAAAAAGGGTTTAACGTTTATTCGTATGTTCTTAGGTTTATGTTTTAACGTTTCTGCTACATGAGAGCGTAAAAATAACATGTATTGACCGTAGGCAGGTACAATAAAAATTGTTATTTGTGTAACAAGAGAGCATAGTCCATTGCAAGTGCTAAATTTGAGTCCCAAATGAGCGTTAAATACTATAGTTCTAGGTAAGACATTTGAGTGTAGTGAGGGACTCAAAAGCACGTGATGTAAATGAATTTGATCTCGTGTCACACATACAACTTTTCACATCAGTAGCTAGAAGTAACCATAGTACAAGTTCTGCTTAGTTTGGCACTAGATGATGTGGCGTGAAAGGTAGGTGACATGAAAAAAAAAGGCGATCATAGAGCAAAAATATTTGAAATAGTTATTTTAACACTTTACATTGTAAGTTTCTAGACATTTCTGCTTTGAGCTTTCTTCGTCGTGTCGATGGCAAAGTCAAATTTTATTTTGACTTGCCATTGTGGTGAAAGGATTAGCCAATTCGCTTTGAAGAACTCGCGAATTGCCCAGGGTGCGCCGAACGTAGGGAATCGTTGTGTACGTCACTCGGGGAGGCTCCTTTCATGCCCCCCATGCAACATAGCATCATGTCTATATCACCTAGAAGGCTGTGGCCTGGTGTGGCAGAGGTGTATTACACCCACAATTCACTTGTTATGTTTAGGTCCCATGTGATAGGATAAAGCCTATCGCTATCCACTGGGCACAAATCGAAATTTGTGCTGCTATTGAGAATTTCCTGACGAAAAATCTCAAATACCACTTTGCCCGACCAGGGAATCAACCTCGCAGTGGGATAGGTGCATACGCTAATAACTGGAACAATGGGATAGTTAATTAGTTTCATTTTGAATTTTTCAATCTATAGTCCTAAATAATTCTCCACATTTCGCCCTACAGTTCAAAACGGGTTATAACTCTTTCCCTATTCAAAGGTAACTGTGAATATAAGAATATAATAAACAGCAATTCAGCTCTGTTTGTAGCCGTATTTCATAGCCGCCATCGACGACATGAAATGAAATATGCGCGGCCCTCGCCTTTGAATATCATCACAAGCCAGGACAGAGCCGGCCGTGTGGCCGGCTGAGATCATGACGCGATACACTCAGCCGGGTAACTTAGTGACTGCTGTCATACGCATAGTGACTGGAAAGTTCGATACTTGCTTTCCTTTAAAAAAATTAAGTACAAGCATGAAGAATGACTCATCTTGGATATCGCAGGACGTTATTGACTACAAACTATTGTTATTTGAATTTATTGACATGGGTAACCGCAACTTTGACGATAGAATTAATGAATTTATTATTGACATGAAGGCATACTATGAAACTTTGATTATTAATACGAAGACTAAATATTACGATAGCTTAATAAATAAATCAACTAACGTTTCTAGAGCTATGTGGGCAGTTGTGAACAAAGAAAGAGGGAAAAACAATGTACCCCAATTAGACTTTACGGACGTAATAAAAGACGCCGACGGCTTACACTTTTCGTCAAAAAAAGCAGCTGTGGATGCTATGAACTGCAGGTTTTTAGGAGCTGCAGCGGCGTGTGGTGCACCGCGGCCTGATGTACGGCAAGTACAACAGGATTTGTGTGCGGCGATGCCACCAGTCGATCGCTCACTGCGATTAACACTTTTTAGCCCGCGAGAGGTCTATGACATAATTTCTAAACGGATACCACCTAAACCGTCAAAAGACACGTATGGCCTCTCGATGAAGGTTTTGAAAATGGCAGCAGGACCTCTTGCCCATGTACTTTCAAAGTTATTTAATATATGTATCAGGTGCGGATCATATCCTGATCCTATGAAGGTAAGTAAAGTAACTCCACTGTTCAAAGGTAAGGGAAAAAAGGACAGTATAGATAGCTACAGGCCAGTATCAATTATTCCAGCCATTGCTAAAATATTTGAGAATGGCTTAAGTTATCGCCTTACTAAATTCCTTGCGGCAACGAATGCTCTGTCCGACCGTCAATATGCCTACCGCGAAGGTCGCTCGACAACGACTTTAACTCGCGAGCTTATTCACCTAGTGTTGTCTGCTAGGGAGCGCAAGAACCAGGTAGCGGTATTATGCTGCGACCTGTCAAAAGCATTTGACGTAGCAGACCACACCATACTCGCTGTGAAGTTAAAGCATTACGGCATAAACGGCACAGCTCATGCACTGATGACGGAATTAATGCGGAACAGGCATCAAATAGTAGTGGGCTGTGGAGGTGCGATCCAGTCAGACCCGTTGAAGTCACTAGTGGGGGTAGCGCAGGGTTCATCAGTTTCCAATATACTGTTTTCGCTTTTACTCAATGACCTGCCAAGCGCGGTCAATAGTGGACATGTACTGATGTATGCAGACGATGTCGCCGCCGTGGTGACTGCTAGCTCCGTCGATGCGCTGGAGTCCAACCTCAACGCTACTGCCAATGAGCTGGCCCTGTGGTTTCGGATGAATGGGCTTGTACTCAACCTGACAAAGACTCATTTTATCCACTTCGACTTGTCAGGACGGCCACTAAAGCCGTTGACTGTTGTTGCGGGTGGAATGAGTGTTTGTCAGGTGGAAGAAACCACTTTCTTGGGATTCGAGATTGACAGGGGCCTTAAGTGGGAAGCCCATATAAATAAAATATGTGGCAGATTGGGCAGTGCTTGTTTTGCATTGAGTAGGGTTGCGCGTGTAGTGTCGGGGGCTGAAGTGCGTGCATGTTATTATGCGACGGTGCATTCGTTGCTGCAATACGGTGCGGAGTTGTGGGGTCGCGCTGCCGACTGGGAGCGTGCATTCAGGATGCAAAAGCGTGCCGTGCGAGCGATTGTTGGTGTATCGCAAGACACCTCTGCAAGGCCATATTTTAAGAAACTAGGCCTACTTACTCTTCCTGCTATAGTAGTGTATCAGGTCGCAGTATTTGTTAGGCAGAACGCAGACAAATACACGACAATTGGTAGTGTGCATTCGTACCAGACTCGTAATCGGGATAAGTTATCGGCCGTATCTCGAACGCTTACGAAATCTTCGAAGACTACGCATGTCATGGGTCCGGCAGTGTATAACAAGCTGCCATCTGATATAAAAAACACTGCAGCCGATGCCTGCTTTAAATTTCGCCTGAAGCGATGGCTCGCTGAACAGGCGTTTTATTCTGTTAACGAATTTTCAAATATGACTCAATCTAATTAGATCTTTTTTAGTATGTAGTTATCTTAGTTGTGACAATTTATAACTAACGAATAATCTTTATTTGACATTGTAAATTGAATTTGGATTGTATTTATTTTATTTTTTATTTTTGTTTTAGTTTTTAATTTAAATTTTGACATTCTATTATTTTTGGACTTTTTATTTTATTTTATGATTATTTTTGGACATTTTTATTATATTTGATTTTGGAATCCGTAATTTAATGCTCAATTAGAATTTTGTAATTATATTATTAATTATTTTTATATTACCCACTCACATAAAATACATGACGTGTAAAAAAATTACTAATAAATGAGTTTTATGAGTTTTATGAGTTTTATGGCCCTTATCGGTAACCTATGGGCAATTGTACTTTTGAGGAATATTTTTGTAAAGTTTAGATAGCTATTATTTCCATTTTCGTAACATGTTTAACGTAAAAACTCAGAATCAATTTTTAGGGTTAAAAAATGGAACCCTTATAGATTCGTCTTGTCTGTCCGTCTGTCCGTCCGTATGTCACAGCCACTTTTTTCCGTAACTATAAGAGCTATACTGTGGAAACTTGGTAGGTAGATGTATTCTGTAAACCGCATTAATATTTTCATACAACAATAGAAAAAAACAATAAATTTTTGGGGTTCCCCATACTTGGAACTTAAACTCTTTTTTTTTCATCAAACCCATACGTGTGGGTATCTATAATATAATAAATGATAATAAATATTTATTTAACTTCACAAAGGATTGTACACAATTACTTAAAACTAAGACAAATTGAAATATAAGTATACAATGCAATAATGTCTACAATCAAGTGGGTGAAGTGCACTGTCCTCCTAGCTAGATTATTAAATAATCTGTGTTAAGGAGTAACAGTCTCTTTTCCCTCTTAAAATGATAATAATTATGATGATTCGTATACATCAATTCAAGCTTTTAGATTGTTTATTATATTCTTGGTTTGTATTTCTCTGTCTGTCCACGTTTATTTCTTAAATTCGTGTGTGTGTGTGTGTGTGTGCGCGCGCGTGTGTGTGTTTGCGCGTTTGTGTGTGTGTACGTAGGTGTGTATGCGTGTGCGTGTGTGGGATTTTATTGTGATTGTGAATATTGTGATCCAGATTGATGTGAATAATATTAAGTATGAAAGTGGTTAGTTGTGTTACGTTAAGTATGATTCTGTTTCCTCGTAGGTCTTGTTTTGGAGAATTGACTTTACAGCTTCTTTGATATTATGGTGTGGATAGGTCTTCAAAAATGATATTGAGGTTTCTAATATATTTTTTTTCTAAACTGAATAGTTTTTGCGCGAGAGATGCTTCCAAAGGGGAAAAATGTGTCCCCCCCGTAACTTCTAAAATAAGGGAATGATAAATGTAAAAATAATATATGATGTACATTACCATGCAAACTGCCACCGAAAATTGGTTTGAACGAGATAATTAGTTTTTTTTTAATATGTTATAAATCGTAAACCGCATTTTACCTTACATTCAATCAACTACAATATAATTAAGAATAAAGAAAAACATTTATTTAGATGTCGCGCACGCACTCGCGAACTCGCGCACGTAGGGTTCCGTACTACTGTACGGAACCCTACGTGCGCGAGTCCGACTCGAACTTGGCCGGTTTTATACAATCAATGAAACAGAACGTTTTGAGCTCATCTGATTATTAATGGCCAAAAATACCGTTTTTTTTAGTTTTACTCTATGTTCTTTATTCGTTGCTTTAAAATTTTCTTTACCTTAACAAATATAGCCATAACTCATTCCCACACTATACACGAGCCGTGTTTAACGTATTCTTATATTCACAGTAACCTTTAAAAGCGTAGCCGTATTTCATAGCCGCCATCGACGGCGTGAAATGAAATATGCGCGGCCCTCGCCTTCGAATATAATCACGAGCCAGGAGAGAGCCGGCCGTGTATGGGTCTGGACTGGTCCTTATCTAAAACCTGAAAATGTACTTTTGAGGAATATTTTTGTGAAATACGGCTATTATTATTGTTGGTTATTATAAATTACAATCCATCGTAATTTATTGATTAAGAAAGGAATGATAAATGATGGATTGGTAAAATATGGTAAATATTGGATCAATAAAATTGAAATTTTGGCACGGTTTTTAGGTAAGAGGGTTTTATAGATTTAAAAAAAACTCCTTATTTTTATAAATAAGGGGCGAAATGGGGTTTTTTTATAGAGATTGGTACTGATTAGAGTTGTCAATAAAGAAATAATAAAAAAATATTACAGTAGTGACTAGTGGAAAAAATTGCCCAATATTTGAATAAGGGTATGTTGTGCTGTAGCCAAGAGGTAATGTTTTGGACGACACAATATTATTTTATTCGAATGCCGCTAAAAAAAGAATGAAGGTTGCCCAATTCGATCGTTTATATATTTTTTAAATCTTTGTTTCCCGATTACTCGAAGACGCCTGGACCGATTATAGGAATTATTTTTAGTCTGAAAGAGTATACTTGTCATGTGGTCCCATTTTCATCAGCTCACGATCTGATGATGGGTCCTAGAGAAATATATATTACTATATTGATTTTCGTATATATTTGCATGTAGCATTCAGCATTTTATGTTGTTGAGCTGAAGCTGGAAGGAACAACTCCTCAACGTTTAGGAGTAAGGAGATGATTCTTTAAATATTTATATAATAGGTACCTCTAGGACCATACCACTTTAAAATAAATATTCTTGTTTCTCTCCAACCATGGTTTTTTTTTTTATTTATTGAATTGCGTGAAAAGTATGTTTCATCATTCATCATTTAGCCTTTTGTAGTCCACTGCTGGACATAGGCCTCTCTCAATTTGCGCCACAAAACCCGGTCCTGCGCCTTCCGCATCCAGTCCTCTCCAGCGACCTTTTTCAGGTCGTCAGTCCACCTGGCAGGGGGGCATCCTACCTTACGGTTGCCGAGTCGCGGTCTCCATTCCAGGACTCGTTTGCTCCAGCGGCTGTCGGTCCTTCGGCAGACGTGACCAGCCCACTGCCACTTCAGCGAGCTTATTTTGCGAGCTATGTCGATTACTTTGGTTCTTTGTCGGATGACCTCATTACGAATTTTATCCTTCAAAGAAACTCCGAAAAGTATGTTTAGTCCCTCAAAATTATTTCTCAGTTACAGTTCAAGCATCTTTAAACCTAATCTAGTATCTGAAGGTATAGACAATAGCCTACGGATCCCTAAACCTATCGGAGCCCAACGATTTATGCCTGTCTAGGATATGGCATCGGGAATCGATTCCTTTGGTTTCAAAGCAGATTTACTGGATTTTTTCCGAACCATCGTGTTACCAAAATATGTGTGTTTTGACTTATACAACGTACAGTAAGTTACGTGTGGTGTGACAGACAGAAATAGGTTTATAGCATCTATATTTATTATATTTTACGATCGGTTGTAAATATGACAAGATGTCTGTCAAATACGGGATCCTAATTTTTTCTTACTTTGATCTATACTTCGTTAAACAAAGTTTTTATAGAATATTCCTTTACGCAATATACATATACATAATATATACGCCAAGCCGTCATCCTTCTACTGAAGTGTAGAAAAATAAATATTACTGAGAAAAAAAAGAATTGATCATCAAGTTTAATTAAATCTTAAAACAAATAGTATTTTTGATTTATATCAGATATTTTTGACGAAACTCAAAGTAACGAACGCTAATTAACATTCCAGTTAATTTTTACATCTGATGTGGAACGATTCAGTGCGGGATCCAATTATTCGGTGCCATATTCAGATCACCAGTTAATCTTATAATTATAAATAAACAAGATGCCGCGCGCGGCTCTGTCCGCGTGTTATGTGGGTAATTCGGTATGTACTATTAACCTAACCTACTTCGAAATTACCTCAAGAAATCAGGGCCATGAATATTGTTAGAGGCACATATTTTAAGATGGTAGCAGCGGCAATGGCCCCTGCACCTTAAACGTCAATATATTACATCCAAATTGATAAAAGTCCAAATATACAAAATGAATATTGTTCTATTTAAGAAAATCTTAGTACCTACCTTTTTGGTAAAAAAAATGCTACTATACTTTGAACAAATTTACATAATTTTATACCTGACAGTGTCATCAAGTGGTAGGAAAATTAACTTTTTTTGTATATTGTATTAATTGTAATAGTTTTAAATGATATTAATATATATTATAAAATTATTTATATTTTTTTATATTACTACTATTTTATTTAATGTCTACCATCGACATTCTATTAATTAATTTTATTGACATTATTATATTTAATTGTATTTAATTTCTAAGTAACTATTTTAGTGCCAATCCTGATTAAATAAAAATTATTGTAGCAGTAATATATTTTTGCATGCCTTACGGCAGGATCACTTGAGACATGGACATTAAATAGCATCATTGTAACAATATTTTCTGCAAAATAAATGATTTGATTTGATTGATTTGATTCGAAAATTGCACTATCTTTTAGTAAAAACCGTGCAAAAACCGATGCAGCAGATATTAAGAAAATCGATCATGTAAGGTTACAATTTATTTGATTTTAATTTTAATTTCATAATGTAACATAAGATAATTATTTGTACTGGCAAGTTTGAATCGATTCATGTCGATATTAATTGTAAAACGATGTCGGTATATAAAATGCTATTTTGTATAACTTTCGCGTCGTACAAAAACGAATCACACGAATCGGTCCACCGCGGCGTAATCGATGTACATACATAGAAAAAAAAACATACCGGCTGAATTGAGAACCTCCTCCTTTTTGGGAAGTCGGATAAAAATGTATAAGTCAATTATTTTTACTACCAATTCCAAACTGATTTAAATATCATGTTTTCGATTACATGATTTTAAGTCGAAACGGGTATTGGTATCATGATGAAAAAAAACGGTTGACGCGTATTTGAGTGTTTTTAAATAAAATAGTGAACATTTACAGTAGTAGAATATTATTATTATGAATTTATGTATAACGTTAAATGTTGTGACGGTATTATGCTAGTAAGCATACAGTAGTTTTTCTAGATCTATCGTGAGAGGAACAGGTGAGCTAACAATGACATACAGACAAACAGCTTTTGGGGACTTTACTTTATAATATTTTTAGATGATGTGCTTCTGTACGTTTAAAATTGACATAAAAATAAAGGCTGATTTGTCTTAGTTTTTGTGGAGTTTTTTTAAGATCTTACGTTATTACTTTACAAACAGTCAAAAAATGGCAATCAAGTTTTGATTTGTTAAAGTTTTGGCAGATGCTTTTTATGGACACCAAATATACGTTTATTTACATACATTATGTAATCACTCTTATAACTCATGTTTCTATTATAATGGTCGTACTAAATTTAATGGTTCGTTTTTTTCTAAACATTTTACGGACGGCTTTGATCAAAGTTTTGATTGTTTTTTGATAATAGAATTACGTAACATCTATACAGGGTGGACGCGACATTTATTGAAAAAACCAACTCTAGACGTAGTCACTATTCATTTACAATGAAAGATGAGTTTTATTTCATATAATACAGTCTTTCTAGATTGTCTAGCTATAACGACTATTCCCAAAAAACGCCCACCATCATAAACAAACCAAACCACAAACTGCTGCTAACTTATTTGCTCAAAAGCTCGGGTTACGAATCCATTTAAAAAGTTGAACCGCCATTATCCAGTTATTATAAGCAATAACAGTTTTCAGAATCTGTGTGTTCAATATCATCACGGCACAAGGACAAAGGAGACACGGAAAATAAACCAGAATACTTGAGAGAAACACTGCGTAGAAAATGCAATAGCCTTTGCGAAAACCAGCCGTATAATGATGCTAATATTATAAAAGAAGGTTTTTGTCTCTTTAGCTTGGAATAAAACGGCTTAGCTAAATGATAAAAGGTTCTCACAGAATCTGATAGACTTTTTTAAATCTTTTTTAAGGCTCTGGTGAGACTTTTTTTGTTATGGTGGGTAAATACTTGAACAAATTGTTTGCAGAGACTGTGTGATTGTGTAGGATTCTTGATTACTTTTTTTAAAGATTGTGATAACATTTTAATAGTATTTTTTTAATATTTTTATTGCCATATCATTATATCTAAAACACTAGAATGCATGTTTTATGGAGCCCATTGATTGAAATTATAATTTTAATTTTTAGTTTGTATGTAACGTAAATAATGATTTAAACAATTTTGACAAAATGACCACAAAAAACATACATTTTAGTGTTTAAGATATGATTTTTCTATTTTAGTTAAAGTATTAAAGTTAAACCTATATTTCGTTATTATGAAAACACGGTGCTCGGGAGTCTACCCATAACATATTTGCGTGCATACTCTAAGCCCCCATTGAAACCATTTTATAGCACTACTTATTCTGATTGTACGCCACCGCTCATTACTATAAACGAAACGAACAATAACCACTTCTATAAACTTTCATGACGCACTGCGTCAACAAATGAGTCGTAACTTACTCTTTTATACTACAGTCGCGAACTTTAAACACTTTTATTTCATGAGTCCTAAAAAGAGTTTGGGTCTGCCTGCGAGAATCCTCTGCCAAACCTATCTAGGCAACATATTCGCAATAAACTTACTTAACTAAAGCAAAGTCCAAAATGTTTATTGCTCTAGTGAGTAGTTTAACTCTTGACAACTTCTCAAAACACAGTATCTGCCTTTAGCCACATCAAGTCAATTCGTCCATTACGTTTAAGAGCCTAACGTTTACCGATGCTCCTCCTAAGATCTTATCTAAAACTCGATATTGCATACGTAAGCAGCTGGTATGTAAGTTCCTCGTAGGAGTTCGTGGCGTAGCTTAAGTCGAAGCCGCGCGTACTGATCGATCAAATAGGTCAAGCAATGCGATCGCGATTGGCCATCGGATGGGTGACCTTCTTATTATAACGCGGTTGCCGTGTTAAGGTCTGTGGCTGTCAAAAAATAATCAGAGGCCAGAAAGTCCGACAACAAGTCTAACAATGAGTATCGTATCACCTCGTACTGGATTGAGAAGGTCTAATCGCAATCGCTTCACGTTAAATACAATTAAGTTAAATCCGTTTGACTACATGCCGACCCCAAAGTAATGGGGAAAAGGTTCGGTAAATAAAATGATGACTAACATGTAAGTTCCTACGTGCGTCTATACTTCTACAGTCAAAAAACTGTACAAGTATAGAAAAAGTTAAAGCAGCTACACATTTTCCGCTACATTTTGTAACTTAGACTATCCGTCGCCATTACGCCGCCTTCGCTTAATTACTTGTAAAAACTTGTGGAAACTTGAAAAAATGGAGGTGTATCGCCCGGCCAAGTTGTGCACTTACTACTTTCTTACTTCGCTGAGAAGTATCTTACGACTCGCGTTACTGTGATGTAAGGCCTCGTTTCAGAATATTGCATTGGAAGAATGTTTGCGGATAAAATTATGATCTCAGTATGCGGTTAATGTTTTTATACAGTGAATGGGTTCAGAAACAAATGTAAAATTATAAATTTATACTTACCACATGTCAATAAAATGGTTAGCTTTGGGCATAAGAATATTCAAATATAGCTTCAACGCGCTACATCACTCATGCGGTATGCAGATTAAAAGATTTTGTCACTGTTTTGTCATATTTTATATAGCAAAACATGACAAAAACGCGACAAAATCTATCTCGCGCTCGTATGCTTGCCCAGCGGCAGCTACGATGAGCTAGAAGGATGCTTATTACATAGACAAATATTCAGACATCCTTGCAAATGGCATTTATAATATTAACATGTTTAATATTTTTCTCACTTTCCAAATAAAATCTTGCGTCATCTGGATAAAAACGTGTGCTGTGAAACGTCTGTCTCTAAACAGAAGATTTAACTCACGTGTCTAATTTAAATTCATAGTTGCCTCAAAAATCTATGGAGCCATAGTTCATGTATTTTTGGTTACTAAGAATTCCTCTATAATACTATCCTGACTATATAAATAATTTGTTACATTTGTCTATAATGTCATTGAAATGGGCAAAATTGTAGGTAGATTCATAACTTAATTCCTTTCATCCCATGCCCAGAGGCAAAATAAATTAATTAGTTCCACTAATTAATAAATGATGATCATTAAAGCGAGTACACAGGATAACCAAATTTTCCACCCGATATAATTTTACAAAAAGCTATAGAAGTTGTCGGCCATATCATTTCCGCCTATTGTCTCCAATAATTGGCGCTGGGAATCGAACCCGGGCCTGCTAATTGAATTACAATAACGTTATTATTCCGCCGAATCAATGGGTGCTTGGCAGACAAAGGACCTCCTAATAGCGGCTCTTCTGTCTTTGAAATATTAATTTTTAAATTGGTTTTAAGTTAAATTTTATGGATGGTGAATCTTATTTCCTGTTTACTTTAGGGTTAAATGATTTGAAAACTCTACCTTATCCCATTACATGTTTATGTACTAAAGCCTTCATCCCATGGCATAGGCATGAATGCCACGTGCATTTTTCACATTTTCGCGACTTCGACTTAAATTTGTAGCTGGGCCAGTCTTAATGTCAAATCGGTTTCGGTTTAAAGATATTTATTTCTCATACGAACATCAGTCCACTTAAAATGAGATACAAAGTTAGTCTATAGTAATAATACAGTACATTATCTCTGGAGTTACAGAACATTGAAAGTTACATTACAGTGTAGGTACATATTTCTTAAGCTAAGATTTGAATGATTGAATGTTATCGCATTCTTTAATATCGGCCGGCAATCTATTGAACAGCTGTGCTCCTTCAAACAATACGGTTTTTTTACGGTAATAAGTACGTGCGCTGATAAGCTTGAGTTTGTTGTTGTTTCTCAAATTATGTGTCATTTTCAATTTATGTTAAATCAAATTATATATATCAAATTATGTTAACTAATAAATAAAAAAATATTGTTTTTTTTTAACCTAGAAGCGTAGAAGAGGCGTATACCACCCTCATTTCTCCTGTAATGTTTTGCTCCTATCAATTGTGATGAGCCTATCGCCATCCACCGGGTAATATTCCAAGTCCGTGCTGCTAATTAAATATTTCCTTGACGTAAAAATCCCAAATAATACTTTTGCCCGCCCAGAATCGAACTACTAGGCCAATGAGATTATAAGTTGTTATCAACAATACCGAATAGCAATATCAATTAGCCTAGGAAACCTGGCCATGTGTTTGACAGATAACAATAACCGTAGCTATTAAGTTAAAACGGACATTTGCAGTGAAGATATTGAATACAAGATCTATTTTGAATCGTTTATCGCAAGCTAAATAACAAATGATAAGGTAAGGCGCAGTCCCTCAATCGTTAAGTAGACGTTACTTAAAGGATACAATATAACACACACCAATTGAAGTGACAGCATACAGACGAGTGAATTTCAACAGGTCCTATAAAATCTTCATTTCCGTGTTTTTTTTATCTTAAGGTTTTTTAATAAAAGAAAACGCTTTTATTAAAGTTTTTGATAATGTATATATTCTTGCTTAATGTCTAGCAGATAACTTAAAAAACTAACGAGATATCAGGATTCAAAATTTCTGTGCCACGGCGATGAAACATGCGAGCACGGCAATGAAACAAGCGTCCACGGCAATGAAAGAACTGTGCCATGGCAATGAAAGAATCTATCCACGGAAATTAAAAAAAAAATATCTATTGAGATGACAGATAGATAGAATCATAATGATTGTTCATAAGAGGTCTTGATTCCAACACTTGTATGGGAGTAAAATTTGGGTAAGGAGATATTACAAAAAAAGAATGAGAGTCTTCTTTTTCGTCGTGTCGATGGCTGAGTCAAATTTTATTTTGACTTGCCATCGTGGTGAAAGGATTAGCCAATTCGCTTTGGTGAACTCACGAAATGCCCAGGGTGCGCCGGACGTAGGAAATCGTTGTGTACGTCACGTAAACAAAGACTGTTAAATTACACTCGCAACACTACTTAGAGACTATAATACTACAGTCTTTCTTTTCTTATACATACTCCCATTCTTCCTTTTGTAATATCTATCCAAATCTTACTCCCATACAAAATCTGTCTGGGTTTGCCTTTCCCTCTCGGAGACAGGCATGATCAGATATATTTTTGCACTTGACAAAACAAAATAATCTCTTCAGAAAATGTATATTGTGAAATTTATTTTACCAAATGTTACATCATTTTGTAAGGTTAACATGAAAACATCTTTTTGTAGTTGACTGTACAGTAAAAAACTCATCAAGTCTGAAGAGAGACCAGAGAAAGAGAGAGAGAGTCTAGAGTTAACTTGACGAGTTTTGTACTGAAAAGATGTTTTCTTTGACCAATCATACCATGGCAATGAAAACATAAATCACGGAAATGAAATACCTGGCCACGGCAATGAAACTAAATTGTTTTACAAAGCATGGCAATGAAATTTTTTTCATTTCCGTGTATTTTTTTTCATTGCCATAGCAAATTTAGGCCACGAAAACCACGGCAATGAAAGCACGGCGATGAAAATCAAGGCAAAAAATATAAATAACAAAAAATCTATTAACTATTTGAAGAAATAAACACTTCACAAATTAACATACCTATAACAAATGGTGTTCTATCGATTGCTTACTCATGAAGATAAACTTATTCAAATATGAGTTATACTTATCCACGGCGATGAAAGAAAAATGTACAGTAACAAAAAAATTTAATATTTACATTTATGGCGGGAAAACGCAGGCACGTGTGTACGTCCTTCCACGTCGAGCACTTAGGCGGCACTAATATGCAACGTTTAGCATACCGGGAGGGGGGACGCAAATCGTAGTTAAAACAATATCCTCGAACATGATTAGGACACGGCGATGAATGGTAGATCTGGGACAAATGATTTTTTATTAACCATTTGTTGTATTATTTAAATATTTGAATAAATGTATTCGGTAACAATACTTTAACTATTCATGTATCAAATAAAACTAGGTTTTAATAAAAATAACCAATAGATTTTTATCAATGAGGAATAATACACAACAAGGTGAAGTGTGGACAAACACGGTAATGAAAGATTTCGAGGTTTAATTTTTTTTTGGAGTATCCAATGATCCAATTAATAAAATATTTAGTGCCACACATAGATTACTATTTCACCTAACCGGAAAAAACTGTGAGAACATTATTTTTTAGTACCGATTTCATTGATGCCACGCAATTTTCGGTCCCGGGAAATTCACTCAGACAGTATTCGGTTTTACGTTTGTGGTACTTTTTTTTGTATAGGTACTACATGTTGCGAACGGACGTGTAGCCCACCTGAAGGTAAGTGATAACTTTAGCCCATGGACATCAACATCAACATTCCACAAATGCAGATTGAAGATGCGTCGCTTTATCTGTGTACTATGTGGTGTTATGCCTCATATGCCAGTAATTTCAGGCCCTGATCTCACCACCAAACCGGCACACAGTAGTGCAAGCACTACTACTTGGAGGCTGCCGCCCTCGAACTCGTTCACCATCACCATTTTGTATTCTTAAGTTAGTTATTAATTGATCTGACGTTTATCTCTTACTTGGACTTTGTGTAACTGACCCTAAGTATCGAAATAATGAATATGATAATTTTGTTTTAAAATTTTTATCTGAAACTCAGTGACCTTGATATTTTATTAACAAAAATGTAATAAGAACCGAATAAACATAAGTAATCAATATTTTTGACAGATTTTTTACAATGTTGTCGAAACAAAAACTTGTTTTTGCTCTAATATCCTACTATCTTATTTAAAATAAATTTTAACGAAATCGGCTTTGCTGCTTAGGAGACCTAAGCAGCAAAGCAGCAAAGCCAACAGACAGCCATTTAAAAAAAAAACTATTTAAGGGATAGGTATCGCGCAAATAACTATACCAACTAAAAAATATATTGTAGTTTTGACATTTAAAAAAGACACTTCAATTTTATTTATTTGTATTGATATTGCTTACGTTTTTCAAAGTGTTTTTGTAGAGCACTCCAGTTGATATACAGCCTGTATAGAAACTGCTCATCAAGCCATCCTTTCTACTCTCGGCTTGCAATCAATTGAATATTGGCTTCGTGCCAGCATCGCCCATCTACTATCCATAAGCGGTAATCCCTTCTCTCTTGTTGACTTTTATAAAGGTATATTTATTTGATGGACATTTCAATACTATACTACTACAACTGAATCGACTCAACCTATGCCTTCATACTAATACTGTTTTCTTTAAAAATTATACAGATTATTACTCAATGAGCAATATGCTATTTAAAACCTTGAACCTTGAGATTTTTTCTACAGTTTGCTTTTTATATTAATCTTATCATAAAATCACGCTTATATAACACAGAAAGGGACAGAAGTGTACAATATCCACACTACCTGGTATATTTAGGTCTCATGGAATAGGAGGTGTGCCTATCTCCTCCATCCACCGGGCAACTCCGTGCTGCTATTTTGAATTTCCCCACGGCAAGGTCACAAATAACATTTTGCCCGACCCGGGAATCGAACCCGAAAACTCGCGGTGAGAGAGGCATACACTAACCACTAGACCTTTGAGGCAGTCTACTAGACCATCAGTCATTAATATTATTATATATTTTAAGAAAATCTTTGAGATTTCTTTGAAAAGTAAGTTGTTAAGTTGATTCAATTGCACTCGAGTATTTCACTCGATTTAAGAATTAAATGATCGTTCTGTTTTCCTCATGGACTACTTGAAATTTTCAAGTAGTCCATGGGGAAAACAGTCTCCACAACTCTGTAGGTGCTAGTCACCATCAGGTGGACTACGCGCCAGATAATAACACCAACTTGGCCATAATATTACTTAAAACAATATTTCAATACGGACTATTTTCTGTTCCAAAAATGGAGGGCAATTTAATTCTGAAAGATATTCAAGCGAATTGAGCGTGAAATCTCTGAGAGCAAAGTTTTGACAGAAACGAGCAACGAATCAAATCAAGTGGATTTTACTAATTGCAAGTTATTTTCGTGGACAATTTGACAGATTGGGGTCTAGCCAGTCTACCTTCCGTCGTGAAATTAAATTGGTATTTAATTTTAAGTTGTTCGGAAAATAGCCAAGAAGCTCTGAATCATATTGTTCATTTTACTTTTACTACTTGTGACGAAGATATTTTCAAATAGTTGACAGTTTATAGTTTTTTTTTAGCTTTTGTGTGGTCGGGCTGACACATTTTCGTTTCTTTGCAGTGTCCATCTAAGTCAACTGTCACTTGGCTGAGATTGGCAGTGCAATAGAACTTTAAATGTGTTGGCCTGAATACACTTACTTCTCAACGACTTCTCAATTTTCAACAGTATAATTTTTATTGTTATCGGTCTCTCGACTTGATTTATAGTAATACATCAATTACATAATTATGACTATAACGAAGTTATAATAACAATAAATTTTATTAAACTTGATATAATTATCTCGGTCGCACTTATTTTAGGGTAAATGTAACAGTCCCAAGCCCACCCATAGTCCGTACTTCGTTTTCTTATTTTTTTTTGTCAAGAATATTAAAAAAAAAATATAATAATAGCGGACCTTGACACTAATACATGTCCTACTGCTGGGCTCGGGCCTCTTATCACGATGAGAAGGGTTAGGCGATAGTCCACCACGCTAGCCAAGTGCGGATTGGTTGACTTCACACACCCCTAAACACTTTTTAGGTACTATCCGGCATGCAGGTTTCCTTACAATGTTTTCCTTCATCGTTAGCAAGCGACAATTTATATGATAAATACATACATATCTGCGAAAAGACGAATCTTAACGATGCCGTAGTTTCCTAGTCCTACGGTCTTCCACTCGACTATCGCTGCTATTTTTATTTAAATTAAATTATTATTATTTTAAAATTTCTGTCAACTAACTTTGACAGACCTTACTTTACAGTGGGCCACGTGGTGAGACAAAAAACTATAGCCTTCATTGACAATGCCTAAATTTGACAATTGCAATGCTTTTATTGCAAGCGTTAACATTCGCTTTCGTATTTTTTTTGAGATTTTCACAGCACTTTACTACCAATGTAAAGAAAATTATACCTTTCATCCTTTATATTTCATTTAATAAAATTAATAACTATATTGTTGGTCAATGATATTCATAGTTTATGTATAGGTATGCCAATACCAACAATCTGTTATTTATTTAATTATAGGAAATATAAAGGATGTTTTTATTATACCATTATTTAAAAAAAAGTAAGTATCTTCAGTAATGGGAGCAAAAAGTCCATCACATTGTGAATTCTCTTGATTTTTTATAATGCCAATAATATTATAAATATGGAACATGGAATTTTTTAGTAATTTTTCTGATACCCAATCACCAGATTTCGACTTGACGTTCTATACTGGTACACTCTGTATATAATTATAATAATATAAAATATCACAATTAAAAGTGATTATTCTGCTGCTTTTATGAGCTACTTCTCTACACGAATATTATGTTAATATAAAAAACAAAAAAAATACTTCAAAACATTGCCCTCGCGCCTTGTAGAGTTACTATGTTATAAGACTTGACTTTTTTACCCTACTGTAAATAAATCATAATATATATGATTTTATATTTTCCTTAAGTATCAGAATATCTATCTTAGCATGTCGGCACCTCTAGTATCACACAGCCACTGGACCAGATAAGCTCCGTCTTTGAAATGTATTTAATTCAAACATTATTTTTTGTGTTGTGTACCATTGTGGCCACCCTGTTTATAAAATGGTGCAAAATGAAAAGTTATTGGATCAAAAAAGGAATTCCGCAGGGGACCGTGCATCCTATATTTGGCAGTATGACGTTTTTACAGAAAATTAATCCTGTAAGTGGTTATTTATTATTTCTCGGCTTTTGTCTCTAATATTCATAGTTTTCTCGAAAGACATTAGGGACCATATAAATAGCGTCCATCAGAAAGGACAAGTACGTAGTAGACGAAACCGGCGAGCATGTATGGCGAGATGTATGTAGCGCAAAAATGGCGTTCCATTTTATGTATGTATGTATTCATAGTTTTGTTGTTACGATGTCAAAATAAATAAAGTGGTGGCTATGCGTCTTTAGTTTACAGAAAACATAAATTGAAAGGAATAAATCTAGAATTGAATAGCTTAACTAGAATTATAAAATCCAACAAATAAAATCCATTGAAAATGAATTAGCATCATAGGCTTCTCAGATAGAATTTAGAGAGGGAAAATCTATATTTATTTATTATTTGTACATCTATAGAAGTCATGTTTATCAATTAATAGATCAGGAGTTGCAATCAAATCTCAACTTTATCGACTTTGACAATTTCAAAGAAAATTTTTGTCAAGTGGGTCATGAGGTAACTTTGCTGATAGTACATTACAAAGGAAACAGAGATTATAATCAAGCTATCCCCTCCATCGGCTGACATATTTCGCATTTCCTCGTAATTTTTCAATCATGATGGATGAGCTCTTCTTCAAAAACCTGTACCAGCTGCTGCTATTTACATAAAACGTATTCTGTCACTGACGTCATTTCGGGCACTATCATTTGTCTTGCACAGCACTGGAAGTCATGATGTTAGTCTCGGTTTCTGTATGTGGTACGATTGACTTGCTGTAATAAATTTGTTAGATATTTGCGGCAGAAAAAACAATATTTGTTTGATACCTTTACATAATTTTAATTAGACAAATGTAGTAAATACCTGACTTTTTATACTTTAACCTCTGATTTAATGGGTACATTGAGATTTTAATATAAATAAATAAATAAATAAAATAAAAAAGCCTTATATTTCTTACTGTACAAAAGATATACTTAAAATTAAAATAAAGATAACACTTATATTATTAGCAAGAACCCCTCGTTTCGAAGGTGAAGGCCTCTTCTAGAGCTTTCCATTTCTCTCTGTCCTTTGCGGTCTCTATCCATTTTTTTCCAGCTACTTTTATGACGTCGTCTGCCCATTGGGTCGCAGGTCTACCTCTCTTCCTAATGCCTGATGGCCCTGTCCAAGTTGTTATTCTGTGGGTCCATCGGTCGTCTGTCAGTCTGGCTATATGTCCAGCCCACCGCCATTTAAGCTTTTTGCAGTAGCATAGAGCATCGGTAACTTTAGTTTTTTGTCTAATGGTTTTGTGATTTATTTTTTGTATTTTTCTAATTTTGAGTAGACTTCTCTCCATACCTCTTTGACATGATGTGATTTTTGATTTAGTTCGACTTGTGAGCTTCCATGTTTGACTAGCATATGTTAGTGAAGGTAGTATACATGTATCCATAATTTTTTGTTTTATAATAATTGGCATATCACTCTTCATAATCTCTTTTGTGCTCCAAAATTTGTTCCATGCAATTGTTATTCGCCTGAGATTTTAATATTACCTAACCATATTACAAAATGATGACTTGAGCATCATTATTTTCCACACCTTTTCCTTTTCTTTTACAAATCTCCATATATTTCATTGTTTTCCATTTTAGGAAACATGAAATCATCTAAATCATTTAAAACACAATTTTCTCTTCCTAACATAATTATAATTAAGCTCTCACGTATTTGTTTGATACCTTTACATCCTTTATTTCATTGTTATCTATTTTTGGAAACACAGCAGGAAATATTTTCTTTTTCTAACGAGTTTTTAATCAAGCTCACGTCTCCATCGGCAGACATATTTCGTATTTTCCTTGTAATTTTTCAAACATGATGGATGAGCTCTCCTTGAATACCTGTACCAGCTGCTGTTTTTACATAACACGTATTTTGTCAATGTCATCATTTCGGGCACTATCATTTTTCTAGTACTGCACTTGAAGTCACGGTCGTCATTTCCGGAAGTATTATTAAGGGTTGAGTCCCGAGCGCCGTGTTTTCATACTAACGTAATATGGGTTTAATTTAATTATTGTTAAGTTTTTATTTTTTATAAACAAATCATATCTAACATTAAAATGCATGTTTGTTCGTGTACATTTTGTCAAAATTGTTTGAATCATTTATTGAGTTACATACAAACTCAAAAAAATATAATAATTATTTTGTAAAAGTGTGTTCTGGATATGATTAGTGTATAATCATAGATAAAAACTTAATAACAATAAAGTTAACCCCATATTATTTTTTTATTGAAAACTGCAAAGAAATCCCCTCCCCCCCCCTCCTTAAATTTGTCTTACATAAAAAATCATGTAGTCAAAACAAAAGTCATGTAGCGTCAGATTTAGGAACGGGAGTGAGATATTCAATTTATTATGAGGTAACATCGAATTTCTAGCTGTTTGAAATTTGATACATACTCATAAATAGCGGATAAAACTAACTTAACTTACAACCAGTTAGGCAATCGTAGTAAACATTTATGTCACGCATTCGATAACCTTTGACTGAATAGTATCTCTAATTAATCTTATTTTATTGTACTTTATATAAAAAAAACCCTAAAAATGTTAATCAGATTCACGGTCGACTCCCATAATTTATAAAATATATACATAATAGTAAAGCGTCCAGAATATTATCTATACTTGTTACATAATGTACTGATTGTACTTTGTACATACAGGGAGCAATGACGCCGTTAAAGATCCATTTTTCGATATTTTTTATAAACATTCGATCTGTAGGTTGAAAGGTCCACGGAGAATAGTTGATAGATATAATATCCCCGTAGAACTTCTAAAAGGTCAAACATGGTGGGTCTTTGATTTACGATTTTTAAATTATTTATTTTAACGGTTGTATTTGTATGAATTTAAATCATTAAGATTCGTCTTTTCGAAAATATGTGTGTGTTAATCAATTATTTGTAAGAATCCACTTCATATTTTAGAACAATCAAATTTAAAACTAGACTCCAGTAGTATCAATCTACCAACTTTGTCGCAATAGTATCTGAACTAGCAAAGTTTACATGTAGATATAATTTACATGTAATATATAATTATTATATACTATCTCTTTCCTCTTACTTTTGCAGTGTGTATGGCTGGCGGACATGTACAAGCAGTACCCTTTCCCCTACGTGGGTATCTGGGTATTCTGGCGACCAGGGCTGATCGTCAACTGTCCCAAACTGGCTCGTAATATCCTAGTGAAGGATTCCGATGTCTTCAGGGACAGACTCCTGGGAACCGGCAAGAAAGATGAGCTAGGAACGCTTAATATTTTCACCGTCAACGTAAGATATCAGTTTTGTAATATTTAAAAAAAAAGAAAAATGCTTCAGTAGTCAATTTTGTAAATGAAGACTCTGGAAAACAAATGTTTTAACTGAGTGTTGATGAAAAGACTCACTGCTTTAACCTGCCGCCAAATGGGTCAATTTCAACAAGCGATTTTTTTTTTGTCATTTCGGTGGACTTTTTTAATTTCAATGCTATCTATATATTTTAAGTGAGAAATGAAAATTTAGCCTATTATATAACATTGTGTGTGAGTGGATATCAAATATCATCAAAACTTACATAAAATATTTGATGATGAATGATGAGGATGAATTTTTTAGAGTCCACTGAAATGAAAAGTGTCTACCGAAATGATAAAAAATTACCACTAAAATGATAAACTGTGCACCGTTTCTTACTGTGTGATATAATTTTTAAAACAATATGAACACTACTCAAACAAATCAGTACTTACGGCGAAATTAAATACACAATTTTGAAACAAATTAAAGGAATCTAGCTCGAGTTATAACAGCCACCGAAATGATCCTACTTTTGTCCCCATATCACTGAAATGATAAACTTACTTATGTGCGATCGCGCCTAGAGCTTGAGCCGGACTGATCCGAAGTGAGGAAAGGTGAGAAGGGCATAACAACGCAATGTTGACGTGGATATTCTACTAAAACTTACTGTCCTCTGAAATGATAACTTTTTTCCGAACAAAAGTTGACTGCCTGTCAAATCCATTAGAAAAAGATAAACAAACAAAATAGGTACGTCTAGCTAAAAGCTGGCACAAAAAGAGTTGAGAAATTTCGAGTCCGGCAGCATACGAATCCATAGCTGAATTGGCAAAGCACTTGGGGCGTATACCCAGGGGGTGCAGGTTCGAGTCCTGCTGGATTCTTAATTTTTCAACTTTAATATTTTATAAAAAAAAAACAAAAATGGTTTTATTTGATCGAATATATTATAATTTAATGATAAAACTACCGATTTAAATCCATATTATGAATATATTTGCAGGGGAAGGTATTTTAAGAGCGGAATTGGGTTCGGGACAGGCCACCGTGATGATAAAATGACACTTCGTAATTTGTTTTTTGGGTATATTATAGGGTAAAAATCAATGTTTTTTTTTGCCGAGGTAGAGAAGTACTTACTTTTTTGAGAAAAATATATTAAATAAAAAATCAGCACATTGCACTACCATTCTCACGTTTGCCGTGTATTTTTTATGCTTGTGCAATTTACCCTTATATTACTTTGTTCCAGTCTGATGAAGAAAATGATTCTCACATTGAGGAATGTATCTAAATAATTGTAGTGCTCAAGAGTGTAGTTCACCTGTCATCAAGTTAAAATACATCATGGAAAAAAATGATTCAAAGAACACATTCGATAACCGATACCTACCTTTACAGTAAAACATTTCTCCTCTTTCCCTTTTTCAGGATCCCTTGTGGTCTAATATCCGCAGACACCTGACCCCAGTCTTCACGTCAGCAAAACTGAAAGGCTGGCAAGAACTCTATCGCAGCAAGTCTAAAGATTTGGTGGAGAGGATAACATCTGACAATGAAAAAGGAATCTCTAGTAGCTTAAGGGTAATTTATTATTGCCCAAAAGTTATAATTTCACATAGATCTTTACCTCGACACAAATGGCAAAATTGATCTTTAGAATAAGGAAATAAAACTTAACTAGACTTCAATTGACTTTTTAAAAAAATACCTAGTAGCTGCTGAATCGGTGTTCTACAATATGGCATGTTGTTTATTGGATGGATAACTCATTCATTCAAATTTTAGCATGGACAGTTTTAGCCGATGATGTGTCGTTCAAGTATATTGTAGATATTTATACATTGTTTTTATAAATTTTCAGCCGTTATACGCTGACTATGCAACAGACATTATCGGAGAATCAGCGTTTGGTATAAAATGCGAGGCAACCAAAAACAACAGCGGGTCGTTGAGAGCTATGACCAAGGAGTTTGAGAAGTACAGCACGTTCAGAGGCATACAGTGGTCTTCTATATTCTTCTTCCCAGAAATGGCTGACTTTTTGGGGTAAGTTGTCCTCTCTCTTTCTTAAACGAAATCTACTATGCATGTAGCGGAGCGGTGTGTGGTTTACCTGGTAATAAAACAGCCATGTATGTATAAATGCGTATACATATCCCAAAGCTGGGCTGACATCATAATCAGGTTTTTTTTTTAATAAAAACCTTACTGATAATCAGCAAATACATAAAGTTGATAATCTTGTTAATGCTCTCCAGCTAAGCTTAATTTACATTTGTTAGGAGAAATTAATTTATTGAGAGAAATGTGCATCGAGGGTTCGAACACAAGACTTTACACTTTGCTGTCCTACTGTCTCTCGATCGGCTATTGCTGCTTACCGCCAAAACTACACATCAAGTTTTTGTTTGTCATTTACAGTTTCACATTCTGGCCCAGGCATACGATGGGGTACTTCAGGAAGATATTTGGTATGATAGTGGCAGAGCGAGGAGGCTACGATCAAAAAACTGATGGCAAGAGAGATCTGATGGACTGTCTGCTGAAAATGAAACAAGATGCAATGGCTGAGAATCAAAGTATGAAGTACTTTTGTGACAATATACGAGTATCTATATATTTTATTTGCATCCGTACGTGGCTGCGCTCTTCGATTAAAAGTAGCTTGGGGTCTTAATCTATCTCCACACCAAAATTTCGTAAGCTATTTAGTACAAACATAGAAATAAAAGTCATTGCTCCTAATAATATTATATTCAACCCTTTATTATTATATTTTGGCAGGCAAGGCTGTATCAAAATTCGTCAGTTTGAAGCACGAAATTTATTATAAAGTATATCTTCTTAGTATCTTTAATAAAAATAAATGACCTTCTAAAACAAGGTTTCCTTAAAGTTATTCCCAAGAGTTCAATTTAAGGTTTTAAAATAAATATAAAGTTTACATAAAAGTACAATAGATGGTGCCATGGGAATGAAATATTACGTTTGCCACGGGTAATACCGCGGCGATTAACGAAGTCACGGGCAAAACAAAGTAAATTGAAAAAAAAAATTGATTGCTGTAATGTTTTCCAAACAAAAGTTAAATTTTAAGGGAACCTTTACGAAATGCAATGAATTTACAATTCTTCAATGTCCTTTTAGATTCAACTTTAAACATAAAAGGTGAATTTGGGTGTCATACACTTCTGCTCTACAATATACCTATATAGTGATATTATTTCATGTTATGTTAACTTAATCATTCTTTTACTCTCTCAGATTTGGATGAAGTGGTGGTGATATCGAATGCGATGATCTTTTTGCAAGGAGGATATGATACGTCCTCTACTGCATTAACGTATTTAACTTATGAATTGGCTCATCACCCTCATTATCAGGTAATTTGATATTATTGAGAATACGGGTTACTCACGCGACGTCTCGCGGAGGCGACTACACGCGAATAATAGCCCCGTTGATGAATCTACGTACTAGATTCGAAACAAGTCGGCATATCCCGGCTAAAGTAACGTTAGTAACCCGTATTCTCAATAATAATGTCCTCACCTCACGTCGGTTTTAATAATATTAAGGTAATTTGTTTTTAAATAGCTTCAAACGAAATTTATACATTCAAGTTAATTAGTCATTTAAAAAAACATTGCCTTCTGGGCACGACGTTACCTTTTGACATCGATGCGGAGGATTTTTTTGATGCTGAAGGTTTGTTAATATGTTTTTATTAATTTCTTTGTATATTATTGTACACAAATATTTTTCTTTGTTCAAAATGTATAGTTGTAAATATTTAAAATGCCAATAAAAAATCTTAAAACTCATAAACAACAAATACAAGATAAACGTAATAACCATAACCCTTTTTGGTAATCGAGCAAATTTTGCTTGAATTATTTCATATTCATTTAATGTTACATTAAATACATGATATCTAATAGAGAATCTTTTTCACAGCAAACTATTTACGAAGAGTTAATAGAAGCCAAAAGAATTAATGAAGGCAACGACTGGGGACCAAATGATTTTACAGAGCTACCTTACTTCAATGCAGTCATCAAAGGTATGTGTAAATCTAATCAAATGCATGTTCTTTCCTTAGAGTAGTTTAAACAGTACAAAATTAAATGAAATGAAAGTAGCAGCACTGAGTTGGATATGTGCCTGGTAGATGACGATAAGCTCACCCTCTATCAGATGTAACCATATTAACATACCAGGTCGAATGTGCGTGTTATATATTTCTGGCAAACCCTTCTGAGTAATATAGAAGTCACTGTTATGTTTATGTTAGATACCACTATTTAACCTTTATGTGCTGCCAAAATTGGATTTTCTATTTTAATTAGTGAAAATTCAATAAAACTGGAAGTGAACTCTTATGTAATTTATGAACAATTTGTCTAATATTACCAGTTTGTAGTCCAAACAGTATATGCACTGCAAATATTAATTGCGATTTCTTTCAGAAATGTTCCGAAAATACCCAATAATGGGTTGGCTAGACCGCATAGCTTCCAAGGATTACACAGTAGACGAAAACTTAACTATCTCTGCTGGAACCGTAGTCTACATCAATGCCATGGGTATGCACCATGACCCCAAGCTGTTCCCAAACCCAGAGGAGTTTAGAGCCGAAAGGTTTTTACCGGAGAATGAGAAGAATATAATTCCGTACACATATTTACCGTTTGGAGAAGGACCTAGATCTTGTATAGGTGAGATATGCTTTAATTTTAATAAACAAGAGGATTTGTTCTACGCGAGTTCTCCGGTCGTATATTATGTTAATAGTGTGTAGAGGGCGAATTGATGCACCAGCTCTGCACAATGAACTGGTTCGGCTATACGTTCCCGACAATTACCTTCGTAGTAGAAGTCATCGGCTGTTTGTCGTGCCACCATGTCGTACTGCTGCTCGTGTCACTTCTCCTATACCACGCGCACTTATCACTCTCTTATAGACAACAATCTTATGGACTCCAATGCAGAAATTGATATGTTTTCAAATGAATACGGTGTATTATTGGTGTTTTTGCAATTTTGTGAATATCAGTAATATTTTTTTTTTATATAAATTGTGATTAATTATATGTGGTTCCTGTAGCCGTTTTAATCAAATAAATAAAAATAAATAAATAAATGTTCATCTGACCAGTCAGTTATTAGAGTGATGGCTAGCTGAAATAATTTGTAAAATACTATTTAAGATTCCTTTTGCAAGATACTGAGACTGTAATAATATCTATGCGAAGGTCATAAGAGTACTCAAGAGTATCCTGACTATCTGGCATTCTAGCTAAAAGTATCGTATCGCCAAGATTTGGTTTATGATGATTAGATGGCAGTCCTTTTGAGTGAAATACTGACTATTAGTCCCAATATCATGGGGAGACACAATATAAATAACAGTTTTTTTAATACTTTAATGTGTTTTCAGGCAAACGTTTCGGTATGTACAGCCTCAGGTATGCTCTCGCAGCTCTGATCACCAACTTCACTCTCAAACCGTTTCCGAACTCTCCAAAACCGAATGAAGTCCCTGTGCAAAGTAAAGGACTGTTCTTCTCCCCTGGTATATCACTGACTGTTGACTTCGTGCCAAGGAAATAAGGAACAGAACGTGAAGAAAAGATATATTTAATAATAAATAATTACTAAGCTCTCTTTAGTTTTTTTTCACCACTTTTTAAAGTAGGAAGAAAAAGCTAATCTCAAGCACTACCCAATTTTACAACATACACACTGCTGGATACATAATGCGTCAACAAAAGCTAGAAATACTATAATACTATAAAGATAAAGATAAAGATACTTTATTTCGCAAATATGGGTGTACAGTATGATGTTACATAAAGAATATTAGTTCCACCAAATTTTACCAATAGGCATGCGAAAGGTAACAAAGAACAAATAAAAATAAATTTAAACAATAATATGAAACAATTAACTAAAAACTAATATAAACTACACAAATGCACTATCTTTTTCATTCATAAATTCACTTATACTGTAATAGGCTTTATCAGTCAGAAAGTTACGAAGTCTTTTTTTAAATAAATTAATATTAAGTTCTTTCCAACACTTTGGTAATTTATTGTAAATGTTGGGGGCCATGCAGAAAACACTCTTGCGCATTAGTGTTGTGTTAGCTGTTTGAAGGCAAATTTTACTGCTGTCTCGCCTGTTCGAATCTCTTACAAATATAAGTTTATTAAAAATGATAGTAACATACATACTCTTATAATCTGACAATTAGAACTAATGCCATTTCGAATATATACGTAAGTGCCACCAGTTTCCGTTTTCAGTACGTAGCACAATAATTTAGGACTTTATCAAGACAAATAGCCCTTAGACTAACAACTTCCAAATTAAATCGTAATAGATGTAACGAATATTGAGGTTGATGTGTGGTGTGATTGAAGACAAATTTAAATATATCTCACAATGTCATCTAGTCCAAAACTAAGCAGAGATTGTGCTATGGGTACTAGAATAACTAATACATAAGTACTTTTCTTTTGTAAATACATACCTATTATTTATAAAAACAGCCAGACTAAGACAAACCCCCAAGTTCATACACACAAAGATTTAGCTTAAGCGGAAATCGAACCCGCGACCTCGGCGTCGCAGGGAGGTACACTACCCATTCCGCCATCCGGTCATCGTTAAAGTATGAGAGTTATGGTATCGGCATGTAATAAGTAGGAATGAAAGTAATTATCATTCAAAGAATATATGTTGAGGGCCAAGTTTATACCAAATAAAAGATGGATTGATTATGTAAAAGATAACATGGCTGAAAAGGGATTAAGACTGTAAATGCTGAGATTACGCCCGATAAAAAGTACGGAATGATAAAACAAATTGCACGTCGCGTCGGTGTAATATATAGGTATGCGTGTGTCGACACGCGACCAGTTTATCTGCAGTCATCCATCTTCGAATACTCGTGACATAAGAAGTCTTTTTTTTTTCAATTATCAAGCTATAGCCAACGAGTACCTTACGCGACCTTACGCGACGGTCCGTAGGCAACTACGAACTACAAGAGAACAACATTAAGTATGAATGATCTCAGTATCAAGTAAGCAGTAAACATTGCTGCACAGTTTACGGATGAAAATAGTTTATTTTTTTGAATAACAAGTTTTTTATTAGTAATAATGATTTTAGTTCTCATCTCTGCGGTTCTATTTTTCGTTTTGCTATGGGTTTATGTACGATGGAGCAGGGTGAAGGGCTACTGGAAAAAGTTGGGTGTACCTCATTATCCTCCACATCCGATTTGGGGAAGTCTCACATTTTTGCAGAAACAAAATCCTGTAAGTAGTTTTTTTATTTGTTATTATTGGTTATTTTTTATATAAATATGAAATAATATGCTGTATTTCTCTGAATTTTTAATTTCATAAATCCGTGGTATAGCAACCACGGATTTATGAAATTACAAATTCGTCGATTCTTCAGCTCTTGAAAAACTTTTTAAGTTTTTGTATTTTTTTTGTATTTTAATAAAAAATACCAAATACTGCGGTCGGCTAAAGAAGCAATTTCAAATTTGCTTTTCAAACAAATGTTTTTTCCATGGTGAAACAAAAGAACTATAACTTTATTCAATAAACCATAAATTCCTTTAAATTAAATTAATATTTTAGACACAGTTTCAGACTGCACTTATTTCGACTTTCTAATCTCTGTTTTATTTTTGACCATATTTGATGCATCAGTTATTACAGACAAAAAGTTTTTTTTAACTATGTTTATTAGTTTGATTTTGTAGTGGTAAATTTTATACGCTTATTTTTATGATATCTATTTTCATTATAACCGTGACGGTTTTACTATAGTTACCTAAAATTACTCGCACAGCAGGAGCACACAATTCTTACAGCCATGAACCCTTACAATATTTTACCGATTTTCAATACATTTCCTAGGCTCATTGGATGCGTCAAGTGTACAATGACTTCAAATCCCCCTACGTGGGTATGTGGCTGTTCTGGCGACCAGCTTTGGTCATCAACAGTCCGGAAATAGCTAAAAGGATACTGGTGAAGGATGCTGATATCTTCAGGGATAGATTCTTGAGCTCTGGAAAGAGTGACCCCGTGGGAGCTTTGAATATGTTTACTGTTAATGTAAGTAAATACACTATCATCATACCCATAACAGTTATACACATCCACATTGTACTGCAGGTATTTCACACGTAAAAAGTTTTTATCTGACTGTACAAAACAGCTTATTAACTTAATAGTGTCCGAGTCGTCGCAGAAAAAATATTAACCTGACCTGTGACTTGCGAAAAATTTTAATACGAGATTGACGGTCGACTCAAAAAATAAAAACATTCATGGTCCTGAAAAGTATATTTTAAGCCAAAGACATAAAACACACTTTTCAACACTCAATTGCGACGCGCCTTCAATTCTACATTAGTTTATTACCATACCAAAACAAATGATAATGGGTGTATCGCGCGAAATCATTATCGGCTCATGAGGCCTGCGTATAATTTTTTCTCACAAACGGAATGCCGCAATCATTTGTGATTAGTATTAAATACTTTTGTGTTCAATAACACAGAGACTTATACAGTATTTATCAATTTCTATTAAAAAAGTACCTAAATAAATGTTTTAATGAATTTAATTTCTACCAAGCCGGCGAACAGCGGGTCACAAATCGAGTTGTGAAGACATAGTATCAAATCAGTTTTTTTTTTCTGATTTTAAACTGATGTTGACGTGTCAATAAACACCCATTATTATAATATTTATGGGTTTAAAAAGAAAATGTTTGAAAAGAAACTGAAATTCCTATATTTCTGCATTATATCTTTTGGTATGAATATTCTACATAATTTTCTAGATTTTTACCCGGACTCGTAATTTGGGTGACAATTTTAATTCACCTTTAATAATACTTACACATAATCGACGGTCCCTACGTATATAAAGACATGTTAAAAACGAGGTTTTCAGGAGAGCGTTTTTAATGTTCAAACTGCTCTAGAAATAATTTGTATGGACAATGTATATGTTTTTTTTCTAAAATTATTTTTTAGTTTTAGAAACTTTATAGTGGTATCAATACATATTTTCTTTTTTTATATTTTCTTGGAAAAACTGATAGATGACTGTTTATACGCCGATATTAAAATAAAAACATGTCAGACATGTCAATGATAGCTTTTTATACGCCGGTAAGAAGAAAACGGTTTATAAAATAGAACATAAAAAAATGTTTTATGAACACGTGGAATTTGGTTTATTTTTAAAACGTTGCAGTTAATATTATGAATAATTATAACTAAAAAACAGACTACTAATTCTGCAATATTGTATCAAAACAAAAACATTTCACGACGCGGACAAGTATCGACACGACTTATTGGGGAACTCAAGCGCCGCCGTAAATGACGTTATGTCAGACATGACCGTCTTCGCAGCGAGTGGCGCGCATTAAAAAAACAATGTAGAAGACGACACGTATAGATATCCGTATCTACGACACTTATTCGCTGTAAATATATTACTTGTTCTCTTATACGATTTGCAAAAGACGTTAAATAGGTAATATTAAAAAAATATTTATATCCAGGACTATGTATATGGAAAATCTAAAGCCAATTGAACAATAAAAAAATTGCCGTTTTTGACATGTCTTTATATACGTAGGGACCGTCGTAATAAGTGATGATTTTTTCCTATGTTCTCACAACTCGATTTTCGTCCTTCTGTGCGCCGGCCTGGTAGAAATGAACACTGACCATGAATGTCGCCATCTCCTACGTCACACCCAGGTGGGTGTTTGCTATATAATATTTTTATAACTCATAGGATCCAGCATGGTCGAAAATAAGACGTCGTCTCACCTCCGTGTTCACGGCTGCGAAGCTCAGGAACCATGATGGCATCACACGAGTAAAAGCCAATGATCTTGTACAGCGCATCAAGGAATTAACTGCTAAGAAACAAACATTCAATCTTCGAGTGAGTAATAATAATAACAGCCCTGTATCTAATACATGTCCCACTGCTGGGCTCGGGCCTCTCATGATGAGAAGGTTTAGGCCATAGTCCTCCACGCTTGCCAAGTGCGCATTGGTAGACTTCACACACCCTCGAGCACTTTTTAAGCACTCTCAGGCATGCAGGTTTCCTCACGATATTTCCTTCACCGTTAGCGAGCGATTTATTTGCATAATAAATACACACATAAAATATTTTCGAAAAGACAATTTATTGGCAAAAGTGTGTGCCGTGGGTTCGAACCCTATGCGTCCTACGGTCTCCCACTCGGCTATCGCTGCTTGCAAACAACAACACCAACTTTGTGACAAAGAAAAAAGATTTTTGTTGTATTTTTCAAGGTAAGTCTTAGCCAATTCTAAATAATAATATAATCTCAACCTGTCTTTATTACAAGATAGTAGCCTTTTCTCTATTGTCATACTAATTTTATCCCTAGACGGTCCTGACCGACTTCACCACAGACATAATAGGAGAGTCAGCCTTTGGCATCAGCAGCGAAGCCGCAAAGACTGGTGACAGTGTCATGAGGAAGATTACCAGAGAATTCATGGCGTTCAACTTCCATCGTGGACTAAGCTGGTCCAGCATATTCTTCTTCCCAGAACTTGTAGATATATTTAGGTAAGGCATCTACTTTACAAGATAGAGATTGTGTTCCACTGTAATATAACCATCCAAGCAAACTGGGTACATCAAACTGCTACAGCAAGATATTATTATGGGTGTTTTTGGGTGTTAAGGATATTCGTGGGCTGTTATTGAAACTTTAAAATGTCGAAACTTGTTGATACAATTTATGTAGTGAACGGACATATCCATTTACCTGATGACATATTTATGGCTTGTACACAAGACATGACTTTTCAACACTTTGATGGTTGGATTGTTCACGTTTTAGCTTATTTTGTTTATTTCTTTGTAACAGGCTCTCCTTTTTCCCAAAACACACGGTCGAAAAGCTGCGTCAGATTTATCGCACCATTATCCAGCAGAGAGGAGGCTATGACATAGAAATCAAGGAAGCCAGAGACTTGCTTGATTCTTTACTCAAGATCAAACAAGAAGCTAAAGCAGATAATGAAGGTATGTAAGCCTTGCCATTCTTCTTCTATCTTCGAAGCTGTTTTGCTGAACCTTTTTTTTATTTCATATTCTTCTGTCCATGTCTTACTATAACGTGTTAATGACATCGTGACGAAGCCACTTACCGCTTACTTGATTATTCAGTGTACATGATTCTGAGTCCTGGGTGTAAAAAAAAATCACCGGAAAATTCAAAACTTTTCGGAAGAGTTACGCCACCCTAGATTCCAATACATTTCAAACTTCCCGTTAAACTTTGGGATTTTCGATGAATAATTTGCTCATTTGTAGGATTTTCTGACAAAAAAATCGCATATAGAGGTTCAAAATTATGTTTTTAATGACTAAAATATGCTTCCACAAGCTTAATCACATGCATTTTCGATTTTCTTATGACGCATAATTTTTTCTAAGACCAATGTTTTGATGTGTGGAAATTACTATTACCATTTTTTGATTGCTTGAGACTATTAAGTGTAGTACTAACATCACTTTGTTTGTAATCGTAGAAATGAGTGAGGACTTCCTTCTGGCTCAAGCTGCGATACTGTTGCTTGGAGGTTTCGACACGTCGAGCTCTGCATTGACCTTCACTCTATACGAGCTTGCCTGGCACCCAGAAGTTCAGGTAAAATCTAGAAGGCTGTGGCCAAGGTGTATAACACCCACACTTCACCTGTTAATTTTAGTTCCCATGTAATATCCATCAGGCACAATTCTGACTCCGTGCTGCAGCTGTTATTGAGAATTTTCTGACGGTAAAAGTCCAAAAAACACTTTTGCCCAATCCTAGAATTGAACCCAAGACCACAAGATCAGTTAGACTTTAAAAAACCTTAGAAATATTACACTAAAGAAAACGAATAATAAATAAATGATTAGATTATTACTGTATCTTATTACGCTTATTAATCATTTAAAAAAACTACAGTAAAAACTTTGATTTGATGCTAGAAGTGTTTTTAAATGCCGTTTTAAAAAAAACTTGTTTTGAATATGAAGCGTAAAAACTAGCCCTTCCCATTTACTAATTAAAGGTTCTTGCGATCAAACAAAAAGCAATCGTAGTCAAATATTAATATTATAACTAGCTTCATCTTTTTTTTGTTTATAAAAAGCAGTAGCTCTTTTTATTTAACTGTGGCACCAACCTTGACATTTTAAAACATATCCGATCTTTACAATTTTATTTATTTTATTAATACGACGTATTTTCCGAACGGACGTATAGTCCACCTGATGGTTAATGGTAACCCATGAACATCCAAAATCCACAAAAGCAGATTGTAGATGCGTCGCTTCGTCTGAGGACTATGGTGTTATGACTCATATGCCAGTAATTTTCTCATACATTAATAATTAAATTAAGCTGTTGCCATTATTAAAATTTTACACTATTAAAAAGCTGTTGTTATGAACTGAACATGTTATCTTGCTTTTTCAGCAACGATTGTACGAGGAGGTTCTGGCGACCAAAAAGAACCTTGGCGATAAAGACTTCGATTTAGGCACCCTGTCCGAGCTGACTTACCTTAATTGCGTTCTCAAAGGTATGTGCGACCTACTCTGAGCTTTGATATTGTGTGTGTTTGATACTGCTAAAAGAGCTCCGACCTCGGTAGGTACTTTATGGTATTCTGATAAATTTCACCTATGGTCACCTAGAACCTGCTTAAAATTGATTAAAATGATGAAAGTTGATTATTGTGATGGAACTTAAGTGTAATTTAGGTGTCCAGGGTGCGCCTGACGTTGAAGTAAACTCGTTCACTTTCTACGTCGCTCGCGGAGACTCTGTTTATGAACCCCATATGAATACTTTGTACGTTGACTTGAAAACAGAAAACTACTTTCCGCTTTTAATTATATTTATATTCTAGTAGTCTATTAGATATTTACGTCAGTACATTACTTGCAGAATTGGAAAATTGCTGTACCAACATTAATAAGTAACAATTATAGCGTTGGTAAACTGCTAAATAGCATTATTACGTACTAGCAACAGCTCATGACTTTGTCAACATGGTTTATCGGTTTTTTTATTTCAGAAATACTCAGGCTCTTTCCCCCAATGGGTTGGTTGGACCGTATAGCTTCTAAAGAATACAAAATCGACGAAAATTTGACCATACCTGCTGGTACTGTGGTCTATGTGAATGCCGTGGGCATGCAAGTGGCTCCTGAATACTTCCCGGATCCTTGGACCTTTAACCCTGACAGATTTTTGCCCGAAAATGAAAGAAATATTGTTCCTTACTCGTACATGCCTTTTGGTGAAGGACCTAGAAATTGCATTGGTAAGTATTTTGGCAAAATTAATTAAAGTAATTCTTCTGAAAAATTACAAATATCAGACCGAAAAAATTTGATTGATGAAAGATATTTTTGTTTAACTTTCATCTTGTTAAGGTTAATAATATAATAACGTTTTACATACCTACATTACAACACATTGAATGATCAACTATACACTAATATCACATTTTTTAATGACCCATCTTGTGTACCCCTTAAATAATCATTACGAAGAACTCAACTGACTTAATGAACCTATTGAAAAAAAAGAATAATATGAAACGATAAAGATTCCCTGGAATCCGATCCATTAGCTTATTTAGAGTCTAAATGACATGACATTATCACTAGTCACTACAACTCCAGGCCATTTTTCCAGGCATGCGCTTCGGCTATCAAACCATGCGACAGGGTCTTGCCTCCATAATCCTGAACTACGAGCTGAAAACAATCCCTGGCTCACCCGAGCCCAACGACGTCCAAGTGGAAGAGCAAGGAATGTTGCTCATGCCGCTTGATGAGAGGATGGTCGTGGAGTTTGTACCTAGAGAAGAAGTAGAAGGATTGTAAGGCAAGGAAAAATCTATATGGACCCAAAAAGCTGAATAAACTTACCAGCAACTATGAATAATAAACGAGAATACTAGATTGTCTTACAAAATGGCAATGGACACTGAATCGTCCCATGTGAAACTGTGAATAAGTTTGTGAACAATATAGGTTTTGTAATATTTCTAAAACTCTTTTTATTATATTTGTAAGATACATTTATACTGTTATTAATTAAATTTGTTGTTTTATTGTTACTAATATAAGTACTTTTGTTTCCCGTGTTAACAATTTTACAAATTTTCGATCGAAATTCAAAGGGAGGCAACTCTATAATCCTTTTCGTTATCAAAGATCAGTTTTGCTCACATTTCTCCTCTATAGGTTTGCTCCGCAGTTTATATATCATTACTATCTATCGACATTTCACCTATTCTCATTAACGATAGTGTTGGGACACAAAAATAACTGCTTTCATAATCGTTAGTTCTTATACGCGTCTACCTATATATATTTTCTTACAACATACGAGATTTTTTCTCGTATTAAAACTCAATATTCAATTAAAGAGAAATAAAGACAGTATGCATCTTTTAAAAAATAACGTTCGAAACAATGTTTTTTCTTTTGTTTTTTATTGATTTTGATTATTTTGTTCGAATTTACAGTAATATCAACGTGTCTTAAATAGAGTAGTCCAAGTGCAAAAACACTATGTTGACAGCGTTAGAGCCAATTTTAACGGCCCAGTTCAACGCTGAACTCGGTTTTAGATCTCTCTATCCTGTTCAAATATTAGTTGAACCCAAGCCTGTAAAGTTGACGCTAAAGCGGCCTATCTAAAAATTGTGTTTTTTGCACTTAGACTAGTCTACAGCTTAGGACACGTTAATATTATTGTAACTTCGAACAAATGAAAATCTTACTACTCTACCAAGGACTTGTCGATATGGTCTTACAATCAATGTTTTTTAATATAATAATAAATAAATAAATAAATATTTCACAACTCACACACAACGCCATCTAGTCCCAAACTAAGCAGAGCTTGTAATATGGGTACTAGAATAACTGATACTAATACATATATATACTAATGTTATTTATACTAAACTGATGCTAATGTTTTTTAATACAATTCTGTACTAAAATCTATCGGAGCTATTCTTAGACAATGAAGCCAGACTCTCATACTTACCAATAATAATCATGCCTTTATAACAATGTCATGACAATTAGTAAGTTTGTATGATCAAGAATACGACAATGTTATTGCGTACATTAAGGCAAGGTCATTTGAGTACAACCTGCTCATTGAATGACTAGTCATTTCATTAATATTACACTGTAGTATATGACGATAAGTAGATAGATGTAAGAGTTTAATTTGTACTAGATCGTAATACCATACTTGAATGGATTGTCATCATGTTAGGTACCGGTTAAAATATATGAATTTATCCAGCAAAATGACCTGTTACTATGAAGAGATTTAATTGTACAACTAAAATCGGAACTAACTCACAGCACTTGATATTAGGTTATAAATGGAAAAGTATTTGAGGGTGCGCAGATGTGTGTGTGAATGTCTGTTACTCTCTCACGCAAAAACGAACGAGTCAATTTTGATAACATTTAGCACATATATTGTTCGTATCCTGGGGGGGCAAGCGAACGAGCACGAGATAGATTTAGTCACGTTTTGTCATTTTTATATGGGGAATCATGACAAAAACGCGATATAATATATCTCGCACTCGTATGCTTGCCCGGCTGGATTATTATATAAGGCTAGTGTTAACTGACGTACCACGCAAGCGAAGCCGCGGGTGGAAGCTAATAATAATAGATTTGGACTGGTATTCCGATAACGGTTATTAAAATAACGTCTCCAACCTCATTATTTGTGTCCCCGCAGAGACGTTTTCGCTTAATCGCTAAGATAAAGGGATGGCTTCTTTTTATGATCCCCGAGGCTTTATGTCTTAAATAATGATCCTCTCACATTCTATTAACTTCGGGCTACTATTACTGTGTATGGATAGTGATAAGTGGGGATGTTTACTTGAGACTATCTTGAGGTTATTATTGAGGTCGAACACATACATAATTCAACAATGGATAGTTTAAGTGTAGTTTTATGTAACGAAAATGTTAACATTTACGTTAATGTTTTTCAATTTATGAGATTAAGGCCCAGTTTCCATCAAAGTAGAGATGAGAAGAGATGGGTTTGTATAACCAATCAGGTTCGGGTCGCTTTTGCCACATATCCTCATCTCGCCGCTTAAATGGAAACCGGGGCCTTAGATGTATGAAACGAGCTGATAAAATTATATTTCCTTTATAATAATTTTACAAAACATAACATGACACCTATACATATTACCGAGAAGTGGGTGGCAGAAGTGTAAAACACCCACCATTTACCTGTTAAGGTTTCACTTTCATGAGTAGAGAGTGCCTGTTCGTTTACCGAAATGCTACTTCTCTGACAAACATTTTCAGTATCATTATGTCAGAGCAAGATTGTAATATAAACTACCCTAAACGCAGTCTTGCACAACAGTATAACAGTAGTCTATCTTAATTATTCAGTTCGTAGTTTCGGCTAAGGCTGGCACACACGAGTACTAAGCCGAGTCTCAGCCGACGCTAGTTCTAAGCCTCACAGACAGATGGCGCTGTTAATGCTGATTAATTGCCGGACAAATCTAGCCGACACATATTTCGGGATTGCGCCTTGACTTAGAGCAAATTGCTCAGACGACGGAATACTCACTGCTCTGGATTTATGTTGAGTAGGCTCCGCTTGTAATGGCTTTGTGCAAAATTGTGAAACAGGCTGTACTCGTATGAAGGTACAAAGATTTTGAAAGCAGCGTTTATCTTAAAATAGTACCTAGTATTTTAAATAAGGCTAGAATGGCGTCTGTAATCCCACAAAATAAGTAGTAGAGCGTACTACGTTTGATGGCAAAACTATCACCTGAAATTACAGGCTGATAAGAGTGATAAGGCACAGCACTGTAGCCCTTATAATATGTAGTGACGCATAAACAAACTGTTTTTGTGAATATCCATGGGGTATGACGACGACTGACGTCTATCCGATGGTGTAATAACACCCTTACATTCCCAATCAGCCAACTTGTCTTCAATCAAATAGAAAAAAACAGTATTCTTTTGCCATCCCATAAATCCCTGGTGGGTAATTATTAATTAAAGCGGGTAGCCTTTGACTAATTATCTGTTTGTCTGTTTAAATAATCTACTTTCCGAGGCGACAGTTATCATTTAAAAAACAAAGCGATGATTCTACAAATGTGAGGGTTATTTCTAAATGTGTGTTGCTTCGTTAAGGTTTATTTCATTAGCATAAGGTTCTTTTGGAGATCCTTCATTAAGGCATTCAGATCGTATTTGCATTTAACTTTGACCTAAAAAAAATAAAAAGTTAAGTATTTACAACTGACTACCAGAACCGACGATACGGGTGTAGAACCCAAGATCTCACGGTGAGCAACACACATGCTGTAAACATATGCATTCAAATATCAGCTCAAACCTAGTAATAGTCTACTATCTCCATAATTTAGTAAAAAGATGCCTACCCATGCCTATTACCGTTTGGGGTGTACGTAACGACCTCAGAACATGATACAATATAAAACGTTCTACTTTTTGAAAAATACCCTCTTACATTTTTACTTCCCAAAACTTTTTCACGAACAAAAATAAAAAATACACCTAAAAACACAGAACAAAATCATATTTGTTCCATTCGTGAATATTCATCGGTTGGAATGCTTTTGCGTTGTGTTTGCGGCCTCGGCGTCCCGCTGCTGTCGGATTACATGTAAGAGGATTTTGTAACATTTCTTAAATGTTCTTCTGCTGAAGATACCGAGACCCCGGGGAATTGTGCTTTTACGGCGTTGAGCTTTTTGGTAAATGTATTGCGACTTCGAAAATAAGAAGTATCTTTCGATTTGATGGTGAGAAAGGTGATATATTTGGGGTTGAATATCTATATTTTAAGAAATTAAGCGCTATTTTTAAGATTGATACGTATAATTTTCTTCGAAATATATAGCATAAACCTATGATAAAAAATCTTATAAGCTCCAATTTCACTTATGTCTATATGTTAAGCCGATGTTTGACGCTAAACGAACTATTTCGCTCTCTGTTCCGTTCAATCATACATTGAGAGAGTTATAGAGACATATCGAAGCCTAGCTTAGCGTTAATCGCTGCTTACGAAGCTTTTTCGTATACTACTCCTGCAGCGTAAGCAAATTGTAGATGCGTCGCTGCAGCTGAGTAGATAGATAGATAGATAGATAAAAACTTTATTTGTGCATAAGACATAGGAAATACATTTTGTACGAAAGTTTCAATTACAATATATGCACAAAGGGCGGCCTTATCGCTTAACGCGATTTCTTCCAGGCAACCTTTGGATGGACATTAGTGTAAAAGATTTACAGAAGGTAGTTTTAGACAGCAACGAAAAAAGAGGAAAGAAATAATAATAGGTATAATACTAAAATAAGTTAATATGCTATTTTTATTATAATACATATGATATATAACAATATAATATAATAATATATACATATATATATATATATATATATATATATACATATATATATATATACTGAGTACTACGGTGTTAAGCCTTATATGCGAGTAATTTTAGGCCCTGATATCACCACCAAACCGGAACACGGTAGTTTTTTTTTTTATTAATTAATCCAAACAATTACTTCATAAAGGTTACAATTTAGTCTAGATATAAAATAAGTGACAAATGAGTTATTTGATTTTAACCTAAGCCACTAAATTAATTTTATGCTAAGATTGTGTCCTTTTACACCTATCTTATTGTCTCTATTATCGAATAATTAGATCGAAAATGACACAAGCACTACTATTTGGCGGCAGGTTAAAGGTGAGTCGGTGGAACTGCCACCCTTGAGCTCATTCACAAGAGCTCTACCACTTACGTTTAAACATTAGCTAATCGTAAAAAACCCAATTAATTTACTCATTTCATGGCAAAGTTAAAGCTTCTTTTGACTAAGAATGTTTTGAAGCAAATTCTTCCCCTCTCGGTACGTTGTAGTTGGAGTTCTCAAACAAAATGATTGTTACACATGTTAATAACGAAACAGGGAACTCACCCTTGACGTAATTTCTCAGTTACTTATTAAATACGATACTCAACGAAGATGCTGTACCTACTACTACTTTAAAAAAAAAAATTGATATCTACTTCTCAAACGCAATAATATGACATTAAAAATTTGATATAGATTGACGATAGATGCTTGACATCGCCATTTTGATTTCGGTTACGTTTGAAATGTCGCTGTTCTAAACGTCAATCAAAAGTAACATCTTCATTCTGCGATGACCTTGAACATAGGGTCAACCAAATTAGTTTAACGAAGTCCAACTTCCCGAATGTTCGTAACTAATGCATTACAATGCTGGTAGTTAATTGGCGATTAAGCGACCAAGTTCGGTTGACAGGCTGGTCCCTGCAGAGCGTAAGGCTTGGGCCTGATTGGCAATTAGTCATGCAATCCTCCTGAGTCGTCGCCGTCACGGTCACGGCTGGTGTTAAGGCGGAGATTTGTGATCGGTATTCACAAGTTTGAAAGCTTAGGAGTATGGCTCTGGTTTGTTGAAGAGCTGAAGTTGTAACGGGAAATAAAAAATACTAAGCTCAGATTTGCTATAAAGTTTGACTGCAGCTTATTATTAAATATGAGCATACCCACGCAGCGCATACCTACGCGGTATAATTATATAATAATTTTCAACCAACAAGAACCTGCCTTTCTATAGATATTACTAACCAAAAATTGTTTGCACAATTATCAAAGTGTAATGCATTGTTACAATGTCATATGACATAACAAAGACATTCGCTAACTGTTTATTTTGATAGGAAACTTCGCAGCACGTTTCAGCTGCAACCCTAAAAGTTTTCTCCTAAATACACATTCAAGAAACGTCCCGCCTCCCATTCCACTGCCGATTACCGTCTTCTTCTATTTCCCGACATATCTCGACAAACATTACCTCCACACGTTTCATATTTCGTCCTTTATCAAGAATCACTATTTTAAAATAAAACGCCATCTACGAGCGCTTTGAAATCGTCAGACGAGCAATTTTCGGGCTATTTCAAATGCATAAAACTTTACATCCGTGCCGCAAAGTCAGCTGCCAGTGTAACGGGACCTTCGGAATTGAACATGCTTGTTAAAATTTTGTTGGCAATTTGAAATTGATGGGCGTAGTGAGAGCTCAGGTCTGGTTGGATTTTCAAAGCGTTGTAACTGTTAATTCCCAAGAACAGCCAAAACCTTTCCCCTTAACGAGCGACAGTCATTAAGAACTGTTTAAGAGCCCCTCAAAATGTTCAGGGCCTGAGCTTAAGCAAAGTTACGGAATTGATAACTTTTCGCGGAATTAGTCTTTAGTTGAAGATTTGACGTTGGCTGACGCATGGCTGATTTTTATATTGCTCAGCGATGAGGTTTAATTACTTGCTTTTATTTCTTCAACTTAGTATTGCATTTTAAGACACGCAATCAGTTTGATGTATGTTATCTAATTCTACACTCGAACGTCATAAATCTTGATACTTTCCACTCATGTGGGTGGGTGAGAAAAAACATCAATAACGACCATCTTATATAATGTCTCTATTTGCGGGTTGGATATGCGGTAATTGAGGTTATAAGTGCCTATAGACAGAAATCTTTTGTCTTCAAAATGCTCTAAAGAGCTATAAAGCTCTATAAAAATGTATAAACTTTATGTTTTGGATAAATCAATGTCTGTCAATAAACTTTGACAGACCTTATTCACCAGTGGCGCCACCTGGTGAGACAAAACGATAGCCCTCATTTCAGGCAAAACTCACCCAATTTAGCTCTTAGTTTACAATTGAGTTGAGAATTGCCTGTACTGGCAGTGAGAGTGAGATTAATAAATAAATAAAGGGTTAAATAAAGGTTACAGCATCCAAAACCATTTTATCGATCCTGTAATGTTGCGGCTCCCCTTTTCTATTATTTTGTTCTACAACTCAAACAATGCTAATTAGTTGGCATGTTATTTGCCTCAAGAACGGTCAAAGTTACCGACTACAGGCAAAGTTACACAGTACAGGCCAAAGTTACAGTAGGCACTACAACCTGTTTTATTACTACCTGCCCTTTGCTCGGATTGTACGGATGCCTCGCTATTCTTACTGCTAACTTTATTCAGATACAATTTAAAGTTGAAGCTGTTTTGCTGTGTTATTTTTCATTAACGAGAATAACTTATTCGATAAGATTTAAACCTTATTGTGATATGACTTTAGAATTAAGTGTGCATTGAAACATTGATGATTGAACTATAACATTTATTTTGTAGGAGTGAAGTATGACCAATGTCATTTGTTTTGTTTTTATTTTATACTTTATCATAAAACCTGAATATTATTACAAAAACACATGCACGTGTATGAACGTTCTTTCCTTGAGTGTGTTCACAGAATTTCCCGTCGCAAATATTCCAAAATATCATTAAAATTAATATGATCACACTGGTTACATTGGAGTATGCTATAATACACACTTTACAATATTTCAGCTAAAATCATACACAAACTACCGAGGGAACGCCAAAACTTTACCGAAATATAAATAAAACACATTGGTTATGCTTTATGTGGTACAATTTATGTTCTGAACTTCCCAGCGCGATGTTCCGATGATATACTACGCGAGTTGTATTTTTGTACGAAACCACTTCTGAATGCGAGTAATGGAGAAACATTGATGCTTTATTTTGGGAGGAAACTTGCATTGACTGTTATTAGGCTTCTTATGAAAGTTGTGTGTTAATGATAGTGTTAGTTTATTAGATCACCCAAAAGAGAGTTGTTTGTTGTTTCGACATTATGTGATATACCTTTGTCTACATTTACCTAATGTCAAATTTATTTAAAGGACTATTTTTTAAGCTGTAAGAAAACATGGGCCCTTTCATATATATATATATATTTTTTTAAATATTATTTACTTAAATAGCTTTAACGTCGTTTTTATTAAAATCTAATTTTTTTATCACTGATATAGGATATTTGATCACTGATAATAGTAAATTTATATATTTTACTCTAAAACAGTAAACAGCGAGCCGTTAAAGTAAAGCGACAACAAAAGTTCGTAGTCTCCGCGTTGCAAGTGTCGATGCCTTTGCGATAGTCGTGGGAGTCCAATTTCCTGCCTTGTACCCCTCAACCCCCTGTAGCCTCCGCGATATTGTAACATTTTTACGACCCTCGCGGACACCCCTATGTTTATTTTACCATTATTTATTCATATTTATTTTTCAATACAATTTTCACCAGTTTCATTCTTGGAGCTGAGTTGTTCATGGTTGATTTATAAATGTAGACCTTCCTGGTTTGAACCATCTATAACAAAGTTATATGAAACTTGATGTTTATACAACGCCAGTATAAAAAACCAGTCGTAAAAATATAGTTAACTATACGCACTCGTACCTTAATATTATACATTACATAGAGAAAGTTAATACAGCGCCTTATTTAATAATTTCAGCCAAATTAATTGAAATTCCGAAGAACGATTTTCTCATAAACTTCCTTAATAATCTGTGTAATTAAAATTAAGTACAAGTAATGAATCTTGAATCTCAATAACGACAATATTACATTCTTGCTTCGAATTATTAAAAGCCTTTAAGTATTTCTTCGCCCGAGTGCTTTAGAATTTCAATTAGATAACTGATTTAGATTGGATGATAGTACAAACTTTCAGCTTGTTTTCAAGGCAGTCTCCCTTCATGCTTTTAGCTATTCAGTTTTGAAAGTTACATAAGTAGGTGTGGCAGTGGTAAAGGTTATGTGAACTGAAGTCTCCAGCACCAGTCATTACTATCCTAACGTAATGACTAGTGCTGGGACTTACAATATCCCATGTACGAGTAATTATTAAAGAGATTTTTTTTTATTATGGCAATCCACCATAGCGTTGTTTTTTCTTTTTGATTCCACATTTTACGAGATCCATAATTCCAGCACGGGAATGACTTCAAACGAACTGAATATTGATTATTCGGGACAATAATAATTGTCCTTCTGCGTTTACTTTTAGAGCGTGATTGTAGATAAATGGAAGGTCCATTGAACCTCATCCACTCACAGATGTTGTGATATAATCATTGTGGAACTGTAACCCTTGTCCTATAGTTTCTAAAGATAGGAAGTAGAACGAATTGTGAAACATTATTGGAGAAACACAATGTAGAGTTTATTGTAAGCCGTGTCCCCTGCGATCAAAAATACCTGACAGAACATTTTTGAAAGTTGTTCAAGTCACACCATTTCCTGGAACTGCTGTCAGAATTGAATGATCATCGTATTGTAAGAGGACACTGCTTTAGACAGAGTTTAATACCTAACAAGTAAGTTTGTTTAACAACATGTCTTTATGTATACTAGGATGTATATCAAAACAAGTACCCAAAAAGTGTATCAACATATTGAAAACACGTGCAGTTTTAAAATGTTACATATTTTAATTGATGTTTTGTTTTTATCTTATACTTATTACGTAAATAAGTTTTATCGCTCCAGCAGGTCAATTAAAGTGATCTGTCTATTTTTACAATATTAATCGCAGTTTTAATTTTTATTCAGGTCAAGTTTAAATACCAGACCTCTGAATATCAAACGCCTTCATTATTTTTTTTCGTTAAAGACCTTATGCTAATGAAATAAACCTTTACGAAGTAACACATACTTAAAAATACCCTCACGTTAAAAAAGATTCCTTTTGTTTTTTAAAATGAAAACCGTCGCCTCGTAAACTGAATTTAACAAAACAAACAGACAATTAGTCAAGGGCTACCCGCGTTAATTAATAATTACCCGCCAAGGGTTCAAGGAATAGCGAGAGAATACCGATTCACCTTGATGTTTTCACTGTTTATTTTATTTGAATGGAAAAAAGAGAGAACGAGATTGCGGATAAGAAAAAGTAAAGATAGCTATTCTGTAATTAATAAACATTTAGGTCGTATTATTTTGTGAATCAGCTTCATTTTATCCGTAAATCTGGATGTCTACATATTAATATCAGAACACTTATACTAGAAAATTAATTCTTATTATTTTACGGACGCCATCCTTACACCATTTGAAATACTAGGTACTATTTCAAGACAAACGCTGCCTTACAAAATTCCTGTACCTTCAGACGAGTACAGCCTGTTTCACAATTTTGCACAAAGCCATTGCAAGCTGAGCCTACTCAACATAAATCCAGAGCAGTGAGTATTCCGTCGTCTGAGCAATTTGCTCTAAGAAAGACAAGGCGCAATCCCGAAATATGTGTCGGCTAGATTTGTCCGGCAATTAATCAGCATTAACAGCGCCATCTGTCTGTGGGGCTTAGAACTAGCGTCGGCTGAGACTCGGCTTAGTACTGGTGTGTGCCAGCCTTAGCCGAAACTACGAACTGAATAATTAAGATAGACTTCTGTTATACTGTTGTGCAAGACTGCGTTTAGTGTTGTTAGAATTATACAGTATGGCTCATTAATATCGGTCAGTATGGAAAAGTCTGTAATTATAAGACATACACAAACCTGTTCTTAGGAACCATGACATTGATTTTAGTAAAAGCATAAACTGCATACTTCAATTTTAGAAAAACTTGTACTCAGGTCGGGAATCGAACCCGCTCGAATTGAAAAATAAATTTATTTTATTCAATTTAGATACGCGATTTTATCGACGATTTCCGGCGTGATCACTTCTTTTGGGCGACCTGAACGTTCGGCGTCACTAGTGCTGGTACGACCACAACGGAACTCTGTAAACCACTTCTTTACCATTGAAATTGATGGTGCCGAGTCCCCGTAGTATTTATCAAGCTTTTCCTTAGTTTCAGTGATGGTTTTTTTACGTAAAAAGTAATGCTTAATCAGCACACGAAATTCACTTTTTTCCATTTTCGTAAAATTTCACGAGGTTGTCTGCTTTCAATGGCTATCAAACACCAACTGCATGACGTAGCTTGCTCAAAATTTGACAGTTGCCCACTAATAGATTACAGTTGACGGCAGCACTGTTGCATTTGGAATAACTTCGCGGGAAATTCAAAAAGTCGCTGACTTATCAAACTGCCCTAGTATCGATTGTGTATATACTTACAGTTAATCTTGCTATGAAACATGCCATCTAAAATTAATAAAATGATACTTCCCACACTGACCGATAAAAAAATTTAAGACTTATAATGTATAGGAAACTGTTGGAATAATTTAATTTAATTTATTGATTGATGCATTTAAATATATTGACTTAATATTGACATTATTTTAGTTATGTAAATATTTTAACCTATTGTATTAATTTCTGGTTTATAATGAATTAATAGGTAAACCTTATTTTTAAATAAATGAAATTGACATTGATTACATCATTTATTCTGACGATTAATTTTTTCCTTGTTAATTTAAAATTTTATTTATTGAATTACTATACTTGTTTTAATTTCTAATCTAATGAACTTCATTCTTTATTATTTATATATTTAATTTAATTAATTATGTATGTGACTTAACTAATGTTATTTATTATTTTTGACGTTATTTTGTGACATATTATAAAAAAATATAAAAAACTGACATGTAACATTGAGTTATCAGTAAATAATTGTATTGTATTGTATTGTATTGTTAGATGGATCTTTTGTAAATTTAGGATATTAAGCAAAGCACTTTAATCATAATACTCAAGTTTTTATTATTACAGTGTAATAATATTATATTGCAGCAAATAAAATGGGATGACGTGTGATAAGTATTGTTAAATATTTTGTACAGAAAGGTAAATTCCTTCATACAAATTTCACACAATAACAACCGTGAGTAATATTGATAAAGGAATACTCACATAACTTTCAATAGAAGTCTACTAATAGTCATTGCAAGATTCATCTCAAAATAAAGGATTGCCTTACTATAGGGCCAATATGTACATTCAAGCAAAGGTACAGTTATGCCAAAAGAACAAACAACTCTCTTTTGGGTGATCTAATAAACTAACACTATCATTAACACACAACTTTCATAAGAAGCCTAATAACAGTCAATGCAAGTTTCCTCCCAAAATAAAGCATCAATGTTTCTCCATTACTCGCATTCAGAAGTGGTTTCGTACAAAAATACAACTCGCGTAGTATATCATCGGAACATCGCGCTGGGAAGTTCAGAACATAAATTGTACCACATAAAGCATAACCAATGTGTTTTATTTATGTGTCGGTAAAGTTTTGGCGTTCCCTCGGTAGTTCGTGTATGATTTTACCTAAAATATTGTGTAGTGTACTAGAGCATACATGAGAATAAAATGTCGTTGCAAATATAGTTCATGATATGAACACTAAGCCCCAATTTCGCAACTCTTAGATAAACCTTATCGGCACGATAAGCATATAACTCACATAAATGAAAGTGACAGCTGTGTTCTTTTTTCAAGTGTAACTTGTGTCACTTTTAAATTGAAATGAAATGAAATGAAATATTTATTTGCCAAGAATATGGTACATTAAGATGGTACAATAGTATAGACTCTAGCATATTCAGCCATTAAATAGCATGCAAATATAATGGTAATAATAAAAGTAACAAACTGTAATCTTCTGTAACTGTAATTACTTATATCTATAACACAACAAAATAAACATGGACAAATACAATTAATAAAATGAAAATAAAAAAAAAAATTAATAACCAATTAATTAATTAATTAGGTATTATTATTAAATTGATTAATTAGGTTATATTATATTATAGGTTTATACAGAACCTCAGAAACTGGCCCTCCAACTATTAAAACAGTTTTGTAGAGGACCGAACGAAAAAAATATTCACAGTCTAATAGATTCACAGTTATTATTGTCACCAAAAAGTGTTTTCAGTGAACCTGTTCGGTAAAAATCCAACGATAATTCAAATTCAAATTCAAATCATTTATTTTCATAGGCCCCAGGAGGCGCTTGAACACGTCAAAATATTACAAACAAATGATATAAAAATAAATTATAAGTAAAACTAAATTATACTAATTACAATGATTTTAATAACCGGGGCTTAGATTAATTTTAATCCAACTGTTTAGAATCAGATTAAAATCAAACTAAGTACCAGCTCCGATGGGTATTGCATTATGAGAAGAGCTGGTGAGAAACTCATGTGCACCATCTTTTCAAATGAAATGAATAATATATAACAATTATCATACATATTGAAAGTCACATAAAAAGAGCAGTTCATTTCCAAATACTATTATCATTTAATGTAGTCTAAAATACAGTAATAAACTTTTTGAGATAATCTGATTTTAATATATTTCTTAAATTTACCTATCGATAATTCTACTGCGTCTAATGGAAGTTTATTGTAGAAGCGTATATATTGACCTGGAAACGAGTTAGAGATTTTATGGAGCCTAGTAGTGGGCACAGCCAGTTTGTTTTTGTTCCTTAGATTTACTTTATGGAGATCACTATTTTTCTTAAATTTTGTTGACGTACAATAAATTTTCATAAATGTATTGAGAATGTAACGTCATAATATTTATCTCTTTAAATTTATTTCTTAGTGTCTCCTTGGGGGGGACTCATCATATAGATAGCTCGAATAGCTCGTTTCTGGAGCACAAAGATTGAATCTACATCCGTGGCACTACCCCAAAGCAATAAACCATATGACATTATACTATGAAAATAGCTAAAATAAACTAAACGCGCAGTGTCAACATCGGTCAGTTGACGAATTGTTTTACGGCGTAAGCTGCTGAGCTGAGTCTACCAGATAACGTTTCTATATGTGGGCCCCATTGTAATTTAGAATCTAATGTTATACCAAGAAAGACAACTTTATTGACCATTTCCGATTCCTCATTGTCCATCAACACACTAGTTTTGACTTGTTTAAAACATTTTTTGTAAAAAATCTAACATATTTTGTTTTATTACCATTTAAAAGCAAGTTATTAACACTAAACCAGTTTACTATCTTTGATAGAGCATTGTTTACATCGTCAATTACTGTTTGTTGTCTATTTACCTTAAAAACTAAAGAAGTGTCGTCCACAAACAATACTATCTCATGATTGTCCTTAACGAGATGAGGTAAATCATTAATGTACAAGAGGAACAGGAAAGGGCCCAAAATAGAGCCTTGTGGCACCCCCATTGCTACAGCTGATCCATGCGATCGCTTTCCATTGACATCTACTCTCTAAATCCTATCACCTAGATAAGAAGTAAGAAGTTGCAGAGCGATGCCTCTTATACCGTAGTGGTGTAATTTTCTGACTAGAGTTTCATGCTGCACACAATCAAAAGCCTTAGATAAGTCAACAAACAAAACACCCCATAGGCGTCCCGCGACATCTCCCAAGCCTCAAATATACATTCAAGTAATCTAACCCCAGCATCACATGTTGACCGTCCGCGAGTGAAACCAAATTGTTTAGTGTGCAACAGGTTGTTTTCATTAAAACATTTAAGTAACTGCGCGAGAATTATTTTTTCAAAAATTTTACTAAACGTAGGTAGCACCGATATTGGTCTGAAGTTTGTGGGGTCTAATGTACTACCTGATTTAAACAATGGAATTACTTTACTTAATTTCATTAAGTCAGGAAACACAACTTAAAGTCTTAACTTAACTTAAAGTCTTAATCTTTTGTTCTACCCTTCCCAGTCTCTTCATTATTAACTTTCCATGTGGCTTTTATTTTTTCACTACTGTTTTTGATTTTAGATTTAATAAATGTAGATTTGGCAATTTTACAGACGCGTTTAGCGATAAATAATATTAGTAGTTCTTGATAAATAAGACATACTATTATATTAACTATCTTTCAAAAACTTGCTCATTTATGCAGTGTATGGAGCCCTCAGCTATCAGTCGACGGCAAAAAATATGTAACCACGATCAAAATAGATCAAAACTCACTAAGATCTTCAAACAGGTCAACAACAACCGAATTTATATCAAGTTGCAGACAGAGCATTGTTTAATAAAATCTCATTGAATGAGCAAAGCTCGCTTATCCAAAATAACTCAGCAAAACAGCTTCAACTTCAAATTGTATCTCAACAAAGTTAGCATTAAGAATAGCGAGGCACCTGTACTATCAGGGCAAAGGGCAGGTTGTAGTACCTAGCCTTTAACTTTGGACTGTACTGTGTAACTTTGTCTGTAGGAGGTAACAAAGCAAATAACATGTCAACTAATTAGCATTGTTTGAGTTTTACAATCTAGTCATAAATAGAGCGGTAGAGGTTTTACCTGAAACATTATTATCTATGTAACCTGCTAGAAGATAGTGTATTAATATTTCTTTATCATATTGAACATGGAGGTTTGTCTTGGTCTGGGTGTCTATTTGTATAATAAGTATTTATATACAGAAAAGAAAAACTATATGTATTAATATCAGTTATTCTGGTACCCATAGTACAAGCTCTGCTTAGTTTTGGACTAGATGACGTTGTGTGATTATTATTTTTTGCTCCAAATAAAAGTAAATAGAATCTCAATAATATAACACTCAATATAAATTCACTTCTTAATTTCCATACGTCTCCGTGAGTGTTTGATGCGGATGCCAAGAAACATTTCCCTTAAAAGAATGGGAACTTAGCGTAATGTACTCGGTTTTCCTTCTCCCATGTTGTCCCATTGAGTCTTATTCAAACATTCTATTATCATCTATTACATATTAGACTTTATTTATAGTGCAAGCAATTTATATTGGATGATTTGTATTATGTAGGTGCATATTTTGTTACTTTAGACTTTATCCTACATCTGAGTCTGATATTTTCATTTCCCGTTACAAGTTCACCTCTTCTTAATCCAGAGACTTACTCCTAACCTTCAAACTTGTGAATACCGATCACAAATCTCCGCCTTAACACCAGCCGTGACCGTGACGGCGACGACTCAGGAGGATTACATGACTAATTGCCAATCAGGCCCAAGCCTTACGCTCTGCAGGGACCAGCCTGTCAACCGAACTTGGTCGCTTAATCGCCAATTAACTACCAGCATTGTAATGCATTAGTTACGAACATTCGGGAAGTTGGACTTCGTTAAACTAATTTGGTTGACCCCTTTGTTCAAGGTCATCGGAGAATGAAGATGTTACTTTTGATTGACGTTTAGAACAGCAAACATTTCAAACGTAACCGAAATCAAAATGGCGTTCTTTATGCAACTGTCAAAGTTCTTAAGTTCTGAGTAAGCGGTTTTGAACGTTACTTCATACTTTTAAATTATTTTAGACCGATTGATCAGGAAACCGCCTCATAGTAAAGTGATTACAGAGGGGTTACAAATTTGAAGAGCGGTACTTATGCAATAATTATATGCTTCCAAATGCCTTTGATACGTAAATATAATTGGAAATGATTAATATTAATAAAAAAAATAACTTCGAACCAAAACAGTTCATTCAACATACAAACCTCCCTTGAGTATCGTATAAGTAACTGAGGAATTACAACAAGGGTGAGTTTCCCTGTTTCGTAATTAACATGTGTAACAATCATTTCGTTTGGGAACTCCCTAACTACAACTTACTGAGGGAAAGAATTACCTAACTTGGCGAGAAATATTCTTAACGAAAATGTTCTGATGACTTTTTGTGATTAGAAAGGTAAAATAAAATACGTAGAGAGTGATTTATGGATTGGCAGTCTGTAGTTGAAGAAAAACTGTATCTATAATAACGCTTAGCAAAGCAAAATTGTGATCAATAATCATGTTTATTTACTGAAACTACTGGGACATGAGGCATATCATTAGTGATGAAGCGAAGCATACAGGCAATGGTAGTTACCATTTATCATCTCACACGTCCGTTGGCTGCATACGTCGTATAAATAAAAAAAAAATATCTAAAAAGGTTAAAATAATAAACTTATTTTTGAAAGTATTTTAAACGATACTAGTACGCCATCTATCCAATCTGGCAAGAACCCAAACTACGATCCTATCGTGTATTCTCTGCTTTCCACTTGTTTTCTAATACACGACATTTCATGTACAGCTGATAATATAATTAATCTTAAACAGTAGTTGTATCTATTAAATTAAAATGATAAAGCGGCCATTGTTCAATTAATTAACTTTATTTTGTACTTTCTTACTTTCATCTGAAGTCTGAAGTACCCGCGAAAAACCGGCGCATATAGATAGTTAAACATAAATAAAAAGCCGTATAGGTAGGTATAGACAGGAATTGTAAATAATGTATTGGAGCATAAAACGATGTGTATTATATCGTACCGTTCACATTCCTTTGGGAATCCGATTACGTCTGAAGTATTTCTAAAACGAACAAAAATATAAATGTTTATTCTGTTTTGTATGCGAAAGGAAAACGATATTTATTTATACTCGCTGGAGCGGAAAGTGTTGTAAGTATCTACCTATGGGAGTAGATATGTATCCTGTCTATACTTACACTCCATTTGGTTTGTGCAACCCTTAGTCCGGCTACACGCTCTATCTTACTTAAATAAACAGTTTGCACAAATAAGATCGAGCGTATAGCCATGAGCTGGCAAATGAAAAATATACATTATCGATGCTCTATTAAAATCCATAAATGATAGCAAAATATTTATCAAAGGGCTCTATGATCCTTTCTATCTCTATCTCGTAAATAATGAAATAAAAAATAGTTAGTGTCTGTAACACACTTTGCCCGAACCGGGAATAGAACGCAAGACATTGCGGTGAGAGGCGCATACGGTAACCACTACACCATCGAAGCAGTCGTTTATAAATAAATACGTCAAACATTTGAGTATTTGTATGTTTATCAAAAAGTTAATTGAAATTTATGAGCAAATAATACCTAAGATCTCTCCATATTATTGTACAAATTTCTGAACCTTGTTTTGACTCTATGTTGTGGCCTGCCATAGACACTAGATAATTCCTCCATAGGGTCTACAAAAGAGAAAAGGATCTACTTACGAAACCCGAATGTAATGAATAAATTATTTTCTATATCTTTCATTTTACTACTGAAGTGAAAGAGGCAGAGATAATAGAACCCACGTATGTATTAGGTACACATTTTCGCTAAGCTTGCGTTAGACCTCACGATACTTACTTTTAGGTCCACGCACGCTGAAATGACATATTATTTTATTACTTTCAAATTTCAAAGTAATTTTTCCTTAAGCTCAAAGCAAAATATAGTTTTGCTCACTGTGTTCACACAACAAAGAACTCCTTTTTGAGCTGCTGTGGAGAAAACAATATTTTGCTTAGTGTTACAATCTCATTACGAAGCCGGCCTCTCAAAAAATGGCCACCACAATCTAAACAACTGCGAACAACCCTTCTTATCGAATTATGTAGCGGAAGCGGAACGTTCACAACCTTCGTAATATATTATGTTTGGCAATATTTGTTTATGTCTGAGTGACCGCAATCATTGGAATGGTAATGTGAAACGAAATTGGGGACAATTGGCTGCTTAGATTGCAAATTGACTGGAGTTTTACTCCATGGGAGTACTTCCATATTTTGTTTTTGTTAACCGACTTCCAAATAATATTACAAAAAATAATTTTATGAAAAAAATCCAACTTTAATTACAAAAAATGCACTAAAAAGTAAGAAATACTTAAGTAATATTTAATGTCTTGCCTCATCTGTGTATAACAGTACACGGCTTTAAGGTGTGTATTTTTAAAGAATTATCCCCGTAATCCTAACCGTTGAGGATTTGTATCTTCAAGCATCAGCTCAGCAACATGTAATGCTGACTTCTAAATGCAAACATCCTAGTTGCTTTAGGTAATATACGAAAAACAATATAGAAGCCTTTAAAATTGATAGCTAAGTCGGTGCTCATAAAAGTGTGTGTCATGTAATTGGAAGAAAATGTTCAGCACAAACTTCAAGAACTATTTATACGACTTTCTGCGTTATCAAATGATTTTTCAATGTATTTAATGTGTTTTTTTTAACTCTTTTTTATTTAAAAATGGCTATAACAGGGTCGGACTGACCATATATTCAGGATGGCTGCCAAATTGTATAAAACTTTCTAATATTTTGTGCATTAAATAATAACAATAATTCATGTCAAAATATTACAAAATAAAGTGTTTACCTTGTTAAGATTATTGTTTGAAACATACAAAGGGGAAACACGTTCCTGAGCATAGTGAGCAAGACCATCGAGATCCTCACAAACCTTCGCATTCGCAGGACTTTAAAAGGTAACCGAGCAAATTATGTCAAACGGTATATAAAGGTTAAAACGATACCCACTCGAATAATTTCAAACGTGTTCCTAGAACCTTAAATTAAATTGCTAATCCAAAAACTAACTAAAATCCTAAACAATCAAAACTTGGCTCATAACGTTATTGACCCAAACAATCAACAAAACATGAATAAACATAATTAAAATAGAAACAAAAAGATCAACAACATGAGGCCATTAATCCATGTCAACGTTCTGAACTCCCGAATTTGTAATTAAGTCTGTAAAGTAAAAAAAAATGAAACATTGACAGCGGTGCGACCTACATTTCGACGTGCGGGGTTGGGCTCCACTGTTTGCTGAGCGGGGAATTACCTCTTCACCAAGCCAACTAGGCTCACGGACTTGTACTTATTATTCTGTGCTCACGGCCCCTCCACGACGAGGTGCCTGGTGTATACGTACGTACTTTTTTTATGACGTATGTAGCAATGAGCATGTAGTCCACTTGATCGTTAGAAATAACATCAGAAGACACACAGCTAATAGGCAATGTTCACATTCAACAAAGCAGTTCACTAATGCATCTGAAGACAGCGATGCCTCTTGTGCCAGTAATGTCAGAGCTTAGATTTATCATCAAACCCATGCAAGCACGACCGATGGGCGGCAGGATAAAGGTGAGACGGCGGTGCTGCCACCCTCGAGCTTATTCAAAAAGGTCTACCTTAGGGGCGCCAACTCCGTGGGTGCCGAGCAACCCTAAGAATATACATCAAGAGACAGATCAGTAATCACCTTTTAGGGATGGGCGGTTTTTTCATCACCCGTTTAGCGAGTTCCGATTAAGATGCAATGGTCGCGGGTTCGCTGCCGGCATTAATACAAATTTAATGTTAATGTAGGTTACGACACGGTATAAATTATAATATTTCGTGTTAATAAAAACTAGCTTAATTTTTATATAATGTTTTCATTTTATATTTTCATATAGCATAATTAGCAGTAAGTACGCAGTTTGTAAGTAGGACATTTATTTATTTGTCGGTCGATCAGTGTGCATTTCGCTTCTCACACTTCGCCACTGTTTTGAGTCATTAAATGAGCCCGTGCAACCATGAGGTTTTCTAAAAGCCGACGCCCCGACCGCCACTGTTTGCTAAGTGGGTAATGAGATTATAGAATAAATATCTGTACTGTTTCATTTCATTTTGTCCCGAATTTCGTCAAGCCCCAAGAGTATAAGGAGTTGTATTGTAACATTTATGAAGGTTTTAGTGGCTCTTGGAATCGCTATTGTTTTTACTGGATTATGAAATGTTTCCTCTGTTTAGAATCGTGGTTTGAATACCCTATTTCTCTCTAGGGAGTGTGCGGTCCCATACAAAGCTATAGAAATAAAAAGCTATTTTGATGACATAACTAAGTAATGAATTCAGTGCCGATTTAAACGAACGTATTAAACTGAATTTAATGCTTGACTCAAATATTGGTCCTTAATATGCAGTAAAGAAAAGTTCATAGCTTTCGTAATAATTCGTTGTATAGAGTCTTTCCACATAAAATACTGATGACTACTACCTTCCCTGTAAGTTAGACCAACAAAAACGATCGCCTTCGTTACCACCCCACCCGATCTAATGTTATTTTGATTTGCTCTGATGAACGCGTAAAATATTTCATTTTACATTACACTGAATCATTAATAAATCAAAGTCTTTGAAACAAAACAAATAATATTCAAATTGCGAATAAAATTAATGATAGACGAGTATAATTTAGGCACATTTTATTGGCAAACTTTTGATTTTTTTTTATTTTAAGTAAATTAAAGCTGCCTTAAATGATAAGCTGGCAACTGGCACCCAAAAGCAAATTTTTTTAACATAAAGTTAAATTTTAGAGGAAAACAAATGGGGATGAGATGATTCAGAAATCTATTGTTGTGTAGCTCTATCTAGGGACTATAAGGGACTACTAGGGAGTATATTTTCTTTTTTTATGTTATTTTATATTTCTATTTTAGTTTTTTTTATTTAAATCGCGCTCTAATTATAAGGTGCAAGCGATGTTAGTTTTGTTCGCACCAAATTTATATACCGTCACTAGAAGCGAAAACTTGTTATTGGCTTTATGGTTCCTAAACTATTGTTATTTAAGTTATACTAGCTGTAAGTTTTCTATATGATAAATAAAAAAAACCGACTTCAAAAAGTAGGTGAACTAAAAAGCAAAAAATAAATTTACTTCACACAAAATAATACGTTTATACATTTAGTTAAATAGAAATAATTAAATAATTATGTTATAATTCTGAAGTCGGTTACCGGTAGTCAGAGGCATATGTCTGACCAAATTAAACAATGAGTATAATGGCACCTCATACTGGGTTGTGAAGGTCTGATGGCAGTAACTCCACATAATATATTGATTAAGCTAAATTTGTTAGATTTAAAGGTGACCCAAATATAACTAGGAAGAAAGGCTCAGAGAATAAATGTAGTCAAAAGCAAACTAAATTATTACTACTTTATTATTCAAGAGACTATTAAGCTTTGTACACATCAGTATGTTTATAATTGATCTTCTTATCAATGCCCATGAGTTGACGAATTATGAACTCCGGTAGCCGCTTGTGTTTCCACCGGGTTGGCAGCGGTGTGTGGTTAGCTTGCTGGAGCTTCTCTGCTACGTAGTTGTCGGCTTGGAACTCGTTGGCTTTCTTTATCATGGCCAGCAAGGAGTTTTGGAACTTCTTTTCTTTGGCATGGCGACGGTGTTGCTTTACCTGAAATGTTGTTTAAGAAATGGTTAAAATATGTTGTTAACTTTATAAGCTGCTATGCTTTAAATGAGAGATAGGCTGACTTCGGTCGACTAGTGGGCTAGCCGATCAGTCAGCGGTCAATGCACCAACATGTAAAATTAAATATAAAATTTAAATGCATTTAAAACCTATTTAATTTTTGTATTATTTGTTGACCTGCCACAAATTACAAAGCATTATTCAGTACATTATGTAGCACTTGTAATACTAGATTATTATATAGTCGTCGCTGCGCTTGGAAAATCCGACAATCATTTTTTGACGATTTTTTTTTTTCCTATCTTACGTAATTTTTCAAGGCGGATGCGCCTGTGGAATCCGATTTTTGATAACTCAACTCAAAATGGAAATAGCAATTTCAGCTATGTAGTCACCGAACAATAAATGGCGTCTTAAGGCGCTATGTATTTTTAGTTACACATAGCGATCAGTTTCCATGATGAATAGTGAACTCAATGCTGCGCTTATGGGTTGCACATAGCGGATATTTCGACGAATAAATTGATGAATACAGACTCTGTAATTATTAATGCACAACTCAAACGATTTAGAAAAGCATGATTCTAATTTAAACTTACTAGCATCTGCATGTACTTCATTTCCTAGTGATGCTCAACCCTCAGATTCAACAGAAAATTCCATTTGTGATTTACACCAAGAACCTAAACTAGACATAAATTCAAGTGCGTTAGAACTACCACTTTTAACAATGGGTAACAATGTTGGTGTCACTTCATTAATTGATTCTGTACATTTTGAAGAGAACATTTTAGTCGACCTGGACCATCAAAACAAACCCGTTCAAGACGTCCTAAGTTCTGTAATTAACAACGACGAAGAATTAATTTATAACGCTTCCTTCGATCTTACAGAATTAGAAAATACGACTATAATTAACAGATTGGAATTGGAAGATACACCAGCTATTAATTTTCAATGTACTCCAAAAAAAACGTTTCAACAGCAAGTACTCCTGTAAACAATCATACGAACCTACTCCAGATAATGGTGATCTTAATCAAAGTACAACTTCTCACACCGATTTCGTGAGTTAAAGTTTTTTCACACAGATGACTGGTCACTGCTACCACAACGAAGGAAATCAGAATTATATCAGCCACCAGTTTTGTTATACGAGTTACCCAGAAAAATAGAGAACAGCTAATTTGACCACCTTTTTATATTTTTATTTATATGTATTTAACTTTTTGCACACAACATGCACATGCATTCTCTAACAGTCAACCTAGGGTGGTAACAGATGAATTAAACATTATGATGATTCTGCCAACTTTTCGGCCAAAAGTTTACGAACTTTAATTTTGAAGGTGTACCGGGTTGTTGCCATTCTGATATCTTGCGGTAGCGCATTCCACAGAAAAACGGATTGTACGAAGAAAGAAGAATAAACGAAACCAGTAGTATGTAATAGACATAGTAATAATTTATTATTGGAAGACCGTAGATCCCTATCGTGGTTAGAGCTCAAGTTCTGGAGGTATGGCGTTAGGTAAAAAGGCGGCGTTAAAGAATTAAGGAAGGAATACATGGTGGTGAGTGTACGCAGGCTACGTCGTGGGCGAATGGGTAACCATTTGAGCTCAGAGCGATAAGCAGACACATCAGTAGGTCATACTTACGAAGATTGAAAACGAATCGAATGCAGTTATTGAGTAGTCGGTCATATTTGTTAAGATGTCTACATTCAGGTCGAAATAACACACATCACTATAGTCATTTATCGTGCATATCAAAGTTTGCACAAGCATTGCCGTAGTCTTGGATGAGAGGAAGTTTCTCAGACGGTACAAAGAGCGTAGGGAAAATGTGACTCCTTGGCTAACACTGGATGCGTAAGCTTGCCAATTAAGAGTGGTGTCGATATAGAGCCCCAGGACTGAGTGCTATTTTCTACCCGTTGTACCTTATTGGTGGCAGTGAAGATGTGTGTAGTCTATTTATCATACGCTGGCTACCTGTAATGAGTGCCTGACATTTAGATGGGTTTGTAGTACCATTGATATGAAAGAAGAAGAAGAAGAAGGGTTGACAAGTTGACAACAATACCTAACCAGTCAGACCAATTTTTATAGCAACTAAGTCCTGGTTCACCTTATCAATCGCTTCCTTCAATTATTACGTTACTGCCTTACATGCACCGTGATTACCATAGTTTTAATCAAAATTTAAGATTCTAATTAATATTTTATGAACAATTTACTTTTTGTATGATTTTACACAGGACTGTTTTATTTTCTATTTTTCCTAATAATACTTGATATTTTTACTTCTCAATATAAATATTTTTGACAATACCTAGTTTTTTTATGATTACTATGTACCTACCTAAAAATAAGTTAATAAAATAAAAAAATAAAAAATATCAATTTGTCTAGAAGATCTTTCTTTAATTCATTTAAAAAGTAAATTTTTATTACTTACCTAGATTGTTATTAAGAGTTTTGATAGATTGAATGCTCTATGTAGCTGTACAGAGCGGTCATTTGCAATGTATCTCTATGAAATAAATCAGCTATGTGTCTAAAAAACACATAGCGGTATTTTAGAACTCAAATAAAATACGCTTTGTGTTAATAATTTCAAATTTTAATTAGTCATATAAAAAAGTTATTTCTGAATATAAAAAAATAGTACCGAATATTTATAACTACTTTGTCTAATTTTCTGTATCATTAGATTTTACCTCAGTCCTAATTTCAAAACAAATCAGTTTTTTGTGTCTCCTGAAAAGTAGTCATTTTATGTTTGTCGGTTTTTCCAAGCGCAGCGACGTAGTGTATCATACTACTGAGCATTAGTCACCAACTAGTTGGCTTATCAAATAGGCACATCTCTACTTAAAAGATCAATTTTTTGTGAGGGAAAATATAGTTGCGCCTACCTCAAGTAGATATTTATTACTAGCAGTGAATGCCTCAAACCAAAAGCTCATAAATAGCTTCACCTAAATGGTATGTAGGTCAATTAAGAGTATATTTTATATTTATCTAGGTTATATACCACAAAAGTACTAATTTTCATCCATAACTATTCAAGGTTCAGAGCATGATTGAGTTACAAACATTAAAACCGCAGGGCAAACTTCCATATTTCATATTAATAAGATAGATAAATCATACTCAAAAATCAACACTAACTCACTGCTACAAGCACAAAAAGAGTTTCTTATGCACATATTAAACATGTTTCTTCCCATTAGAGTGTTTCAGTTTGCCTTACTAATGCAGTTGAAGATCAACATTATATTAGTGTAGAAAAAACAGCATTTAGCTTATTATTAGTAGTCAATAACATTTTAATTTAATTTAATGATGCTAAAGCTGCATACTGTTAAAAGTAGTAAGTTCTACTACTCCTAACAATGTGCAGCCATTTCATCCAAGAGACAAAAAAATCTAAACAAATACAAAAATATACATACCTTAGCCCAGCGATGCCTCATTTTCTTCCACAGCTTCCTCCTCTGATGTTTCTTCATCTTCTTACGCCTAATGACTATCAGCCTGATGGCCTGAATCTCCTCCTTCTGTATAGCGGGCAAACCGATCTCATCCTTAATCCATGCCTTATCTTCCAACAACGGTAGGATCGACCGGGGATTCACTATAGGTATATAAGGTAAAGGATCCTGCTTTATACCTATTTCAGTCGATTGCCAAGGGGTATCCGCTATTTCGATACCAATGTTCCGCGGCGAAAATGATAACACTTCTGAGTTTGATGCAACATTTTTATTGAACTTGAACACGTTGGCAGGCTTTGGCTGACATTCGGCAACGGTTTTCAATGCCGTTTTGATGTTCAGCATACGAAATTCTGAAGAAAAAAAACGAATTATAACTACAAAATACCTTAGGTATGACATAACCTCAAATACGTTTATACGTACGTTTTATCGTGTTGTGAAGAGAATTCATCATTTTGATGGTACTTCTGAATATTTTGGAAAGTTACATAGTTTTTTATGCAGGTTAATTTAACAAAACAATAATATTTTATTAAATTAAAATTCAGTTCCAAATTTATAGGTTGACAATCTATATTCTATACTTTGACAAGTTTGACATTGACTTGACACTAGTAACAATAAATCTGACAGTCTTGACATTAACTTTTTGTATGGCCTGGTAACCAAAACTTAATACGAAATAATTAAAAAAAACGAATTATATGCATAGCGTGCATAGCTATGTTTTGTAACGTAAATCGGATGCTATAAATTAGATACCTATTAGCCAAAGAGCACTTCATCAATATAGCATTCCAAATACTATGCCTAGCAAGGACACATAGCATGCCTAAGCTCCAATTTCAGAAGTCTAGGATAAACCGTCCCTTAAAATATAATAGTTTAAATGTTTAAAAAATACGTTTAGTCTTACTAGCATAAAACTTATATTATAGGCTTATTTATTAAACAGGCCCGATTGAATTTAGAAGTCACACAAGTTGTACTTGAAAAAAAAAACAGCAGTCACTTTCATTTTTATTATAAGCTAATCCTGCCAACAAGGTCTTTATCTAACACCTCTGAAACTGGGCAAAGATATTTTAAACTGGGGCTAAATATCCAAAGCTTGCAATGCATAATAATATAGGATACGATGCAATACCAACATGGACAACGGGGAGCGGCTGCATCTTCTACTGATACTGCCCACGCTTACCATCTTCAGTCAGCTGTGTGGTGGATGACAAGTAAATATATTAAGAAGAGGGTGACAAGCGGCGTGAGCGCACCTCCATCAGATTCCTACTCGGAAATCCAACAAATAAAATTTTGGTTAGTGTTTGCACGTGATTCTTCAAATAAAACCATTATTAATATGTTATCAATGCTTTATTGAAATTATCTGAAAGAACCATTTAAATCTAAAGTTACATTAACTTCTCCTAGGAGGTTCTCGAACCTTCTCTTCACTATATTTGAGTACACCAATGTATCTTATTTCAACTTAAGTTTGTCGCTACCAGAAGGCGACAGTTAAGATGAAGATGAGGCGGCCGCGTATCGTTTGCGCTCGCTTTTGGTAAGATTTATACTTTATCCACGCATTATCTCCTTGTCATGTGGAACACATGAGACGTCGCCAACCACTGCCAATGCCATATCACGACCTGAGAAAAGAAAACATTTAGCTTTTTTATAGGCGTATTTTAAGCCAATGGGCGGCAGAGCCAAGTGAGCGGAAAATTTCAGATTATTAACATTTTGGGTGGTAGTAAAATGTGAGCCTACACAAAAGGAAAATAATAAATTAGTCGTTGTAAACATTTTTTTCAATTAATATTTAGTAATTAAACTAAAATTATGAGAGAAAACATATTAAGAATTAAAAATAGCTCACTCTTTGCAGAAAGACACTTTGCTACACAAGAGATCTCGTCATTAGGGATGCAATCCACTAGAGCCATGGCGTCCATAACGCTGTCTAGATGAACATTGTTGGCCAATTGCAGAGCCAGGTTTTCTGTTTGTTTGCAGCAGTCCTCGTCGTTCAGTGCCAGAGCTAGTTCTAAAAAAAAAGAAGAAGTTCTATTCAATTCGAAGTGCGCTTTCACAGCTTTCTGTTATATAAGTCCGTCCCGTTCCACTAAATCTCGTTTATAAAACTATTTCACTTACTAAGTCTCTGCTTGCCAATATCAATTTGATTAAAGTTGAGATCGCCAACATTGGTCAGAAATTCTGACGCAGCCATCGCAACATTCCAAGCAGACTGCGATCGAGTCTTCGCTACGATACCTGGAATACACATGATATTAATTCAGCTGGCTATAGTCATACAAAATACCTACTTAGAAACGTAAAAGTCTCTCTACTCCTACTGAAATCTTACCAAAGATACCAGTCTCCCTATAAGAAACATTGAATGCCTTGTAGTCTGTGTACACATCATCCCCGGACATAAGTCCCAGCGGTGTTTGCGGCATGCGGTCCATGGAATGCTGGCCCATCTGTAAGTTGCCCATGCCGCAAGCCGAAGCTATGATCGCATGTTTCATTAAACAACTGAAAGATATAAGATAGATATTTTTTTTGATCATAAAAATAATACTAAAAAATAGCCGCAAACTTACAGCCCTCTAAATATTTGCTTTTGCTACACACATGACACTTTTTTAAAATTACATGCTCAATCATTTAAGTTAGGTTTAATGAATCCTGGTGATCATAAAATAGACAAATCCAGATCTGCTAGTACAACAAATTCACTACTCTCAGAATAATAATGTTGCCACTTCACAGCCTTAAGGTATTTAGGAGTAGGTAATTCAAGGAAAATTCTGGCCGTGTTATTATTATTTTCGAATAAGTCAGAAAATGTTACTTGATATCGTTTGTTCCGCAGCCAGGAACCACAACACATATCCACGTGGCGCTGTTAGGCCCTAAATCATAGAATTCATATCCTCTGCGTGGATAGGACATTACTTCACATCGATCTATGGGCTTGTCCTGAAAGTTTTAGGGTATTTGAATGACATCTAATGATAAGGAAGGAGCTATGCATGCTGTCATGGACCACAATGTCCGGTAGTACTTGTAAGATTCACGGTGTATTGCTAATAGAAGAGTGAAGGCGGCAACTGGAGCTTTCTGTTCACCCTCGCTTTTTGCACAACGTCTATGCATTCTTCTTCACGAATCCTTTAAGTACCATAGACGTTTTGCCGTAAACGCATGATGAGCATGTGGGTTTTGTGTGTTTCATGCATGTTATGTATAAAAAGTTATTTCTTTTGAAAACTTTGCCAACATGTAGCTAGCAGACATAAATTAGTTTCGGTTTCTAAACTACTTTGCAAAGCTATAGCTGGCAGGTACAATTTACATCTTCTACACGAGGACAATAAATAAAAGCAACCATTTTCAAAAATATTACCCTTGACTTTTCAATCATTTCAGCCAGCTTCATGGTTTCTTCAAAGGGCACCCCAACACTGGCTACAGTGCAATGGTTAGTCTTCATGTTATCATGAACAAACTCAGCGAGAGTATCTCCAGTCATTATGTCTATTCGTTCGTACTCGCAGAACATAGAGTTTTCCAGTGGACCACCCCAGCAGGCTTTTTGTGCCAAATCGATGACGCGTTGCTCAGGGTGAATTCGGTGCAAGTCGTCCCAAATCAGGGGCTTGAGATCATCGATTTCCCAATTTCTAAAGCAACCCCTATAGCGAGAAAAATTTTAGATCTTAAGATGCCTATGTCACCAAAGCTGCCAGCCCGGCAACTTATCCTACTTAGGATCGTTTGAAAATGAGGTCGGCAACTTTGGGTGAGTAGACACATTCAAATATCATAAAACAAAGCCCTCCACCGAGTGTGTCTGTTCGCAAAAGACATAAAAGCCACTGGGCAGATTATCATGCGGTAATCAGAGATTACCTGACAGCCGTATCCACCAAGTAGCTCTTCACCTGCGGGAAAACAGTAACAGGACATCTAAGCGTGAAGGCAATGGACTGCCTGTCGTTGGTGCACGTTATGGCAGCCCCATGCTGCGGCAGGTATCGGCTCTTTGTGAAGTCAGAGTAGCCTTGGCTGGAAGCACTGGAAGCGGCGCGCAGGAAGTGGCTCGCGCCAATACTGTCATCTGTCTCGTAACGGGATCCTGACTGGAAGTTCAGGACATAGTAAACTTGTATTTAAAACATGACTAATTATGATAGCAGGTAAGCAACAGCGTGTTTTCTTACTTGTTTTTTTGCTACGATTATTCACGTATTTGGGTGAATTGCACAAGCATAAAAAATACACGGCAAACATGAGAATGGTAGCGCAATGTGCTGATTTTTTATTTAATATATTTTTACTCAAAAAAGTTAGTACTTCTTTACCTTGGCAAAAAAAAATATTGATTTCTACCCAATAATATACCAAAAAAAAATTACAACGTGTCATTTTATCATCACGGTGGCCTGTCCCGAACCCAATTCCGCTCATAAAATACCTTCCCCTGCAAATATATTCATAATATGGATTTAAATCGGTTGTTGTATCATTAAATTATAATATATTCGATCAAATAAAACCATTTTTGTTTGTTTATCTTCTTTCTCATGGATTTGACAGGCAGTCAACTTTTGTCCGGAAAAAGTTATCATTTCAGAGGACAGTAAGTTTTAGTAGAATAGCCACGTCAATTTTGCGTTGTTATGCCCTTCTCACCTTTCCTCACTTCGGATCAGGCCGGCTCAAGCTCTAGGCGCGATCGCACCAGTCCCAACGTCTTGCGGTTGCCCGCCACAAAAGTAAGTTTATCATTTCAGTGATATGGGGACAAAAGTAGGATCATTTCGGTGGCTGTTATAACTCGAGCTAGATTCCTTTAATTTGTTTCAAAATTGTGTATTTAATTTCGCTGTAAGTAGTGTTCATATTGTTTTAAAAATTATATCACACAGTAAGAAACGGTGCACAGTTTATCATTTCAGTGGTAATTTTTTATCATTTCGGTAGACACTTTTCATTTCAGTGGACTCTAAACAATTCATCCATAAATATTTATGTAAGTTTTGATGATATTTGATGTCCACTAACACACAATGTTATACAATAGGCTAAAGTTTCATTTCTCACTTAAAATATATAGATAGCATTGAAATTAAAAAAGTCCACCGAAATGACAAAAAAAAATCGCCTGTTGAAATTGACCCATTTATGAAATAGATGACAAGTTTATTTATTTCTAGCAATTGCCCGCGACTTCCTCTGCGTAGAAACTTCCCTAAAACACTTTCTACCCCGAATTTACCCCCTTAAAGAGTAGATTCCAAAAAATATATCTCATTGCTAAATTATGTCAGGTAGGGAACCTATGTGCAGAATTTAGTGCAATTACCTTCAAAATTGACTACCTTCAAATATAAACTTACACCTATGGGGAGTAATAATACCAAAAAAACTATCTTACTGTTAATTTGCACCATGTAAGGAACGTATGTGCATTTTTATGCATTTACCTTTTAAATTAACGAACCGCTCATATAAACTTACACGCCCTAATTTACCCCTTTACAGATACAGTACAAAGATAAAATATATACCGGATTTTTAGCACACACCACCAGCTACACAACTGTGAAAACCTCATCCAATTCCGTGCAGTAGATTTTGCGTGGTGCGCGTAAGAACATACAGACTGAGCAATAGACAGACTGACAGTCAAAAAATATGTTTTGGAATTCTACTGTAACAACTACCCTCGTACTATTTTTAATCTTAAATATCTTCCATGAAGAGACATGGCAAATTTAAAATTTTATTATATGCATAGATCACAAATCAACATTTTGATCTAAAAAGATCCTTAAATACTTATCTAAAATAACGCCTCGATATAAAGATCTTTGTGTATGGTAATCATCTTACTCACCTGATACATAATAGTGCAAGATCCCATTTGCGCTCCCATGGGCCTGGCGGCAGCAACTTTGACTCCGTTTAGCAGCCCGGAGCGCTGCACTTCCATTGGTCCGTAATCCGGCTTCGGCCAGCACTTGGACCATTCAGCATGGTTCATCGAAATCTTTCTCAATGGCATCCTCACGACAGGACCGAGTTTGTTCATGTTTCTTAGATTTTATTTAGTTCCAAGAGTATTAAAATTGTTGATGCAGTTGTTGTAAATTATCTGACAATTTACTGACATTCACTTTTTACGATATTATCGTCTTGCGTTTTGGCATGGGACAGTGTTTTATTTCTCTTATTTCAAAAGAAGAATTTATTTGTTTTCACTTCTGTGTCTTCGAGAATAAAGCCTTTTAGTTTAAATTTCTGAGAAAATTTCAACCAAAAGCTTAGATAACCCAAAAGATTTGTAGACAGTCTGCTATCGCATCCGATTATTTATTTTTTTATTTATTTAACTTCTTGCACAAAAATGTAAAAAGGCATTTTCTAACAGTCAACCAATAAGGTGGTGCAGAGATGAGTTTGGGTAGGGTTAATATGCGGTTTAATAACAAAATACCTCCTCCTAAATAATCTATTTGCTCTGAGACCACCTCAGATTTGAGAGTCTGTAAAATAGTATTAGTAGTATAGTATAGTATAGTATATAGTATAGTATTATTAGTGGATTCGTATGCCAAGTGTTTGTTTTAGCACAGCAATCATTTGTTCAATTTTGTTTTATCAAGATATAATAATATTTCCGTATTTGTGCGTGGAATTTACCGCGTGTTTGCTTTACGATCCACCATTTGTGCCTCTATATTATAACGGCTATCTTTATTTTAGCTAGCTTATCTACTCACTAGGCTACAATTTAGTGTTGGTCGGTCCGTCCATAAATTTTCTTACTGGCCGCTCCAGCTTAGTGTAAGAAAAGTCTCCATTATACCAACACACTGGAAAAGTGTTAAGAATGATCAAAGCGTAATTAAACTTTGTGCCTTTGAGCACTCTCTGATGAGGAAAATGGAAAATTAATCCATGCTGTATGTTTTTCTCCATGGGATCGCAAAACACATGGACCCCAGAGGGCGCTTAAACACGTCAAAATACAAAATAATTATATAAAATTAAAGTAAAACTTAACTGATAAAATCTTAGGGCCAATTTCAGAAGTGCCGCATAGCTCTTATCTACCCCATAAAATATATAACCTAAAGTGACACTAGTAACACTCGATTAAAGAACACAGCTGTCATTTTCATTTATGTGTTATTGGTTTAACTAACACCTCTGAAACTGAGGCTAAATTAATTGTACAATTTTATGTTAATTGTATTCACATAAAAGTGAACACCAATATCCAAAAAATATATCGCTCTTAGACTCATTCTTTTGTCATATTATTATTACGAATTATATATTTATCTCACTACATGCATGCAAGCTTATATCTTGTACTGAACACACATGTTTTAGACAAAATAAATATCATTTATCGTTTTTAAATCTCGTTGTGGCAATTTAGCAGAGCATTCGCCTGCTTTCGAATTTTGCTGCCCGGAGCAAGTCTATTTATGTGGCCCGTGCGCAGAACGGGACGACTTCAATATAAGGATACAACAAAGATATAATTATTTCAATTATTTCCAATCTCTTAAGGTAGAAGTGGTGCCTATAACCATTGTCATATTAAATATAGATCATAATATTCAGAGAATACCAGTGCGATTGTGCCAGTTTAGCTGGCTACCGTTACCGTCAATAAGACGTCACGGATTTGTACTTGACACAAATAGAAACAACGTTATGTAAATTAACAATATTATGTCAATCATTAATCCTATTGTTTGTAGAACTTTTGTTATCGCCGCGCCACAAAACAAGGACAATGTATTGTGAACACCAGTGTCGAGGTTACAGGGTGTGTTCCAAGATATGAATCATACTGATAGAGGATAAGCAACATATTACATATTATGTATGCATCAAAAATGTTTCCCGCTGTCCATCCAAAGGTTGCCTGAAAGACAGCGTTAATCGATAACGCCGCCTTTTGCATATTGTTGTTATCTTTATATTACCTACATATTAAAATTAATGTAGGTATAGATACCTACATACGTATAGTATGTTACGAAAATGGTATATGCGAATAAAGTATTATCTTTCTGTTTGGTAGAACTAATGCCAGTTCCAGGTGCTCTGGCTGTTTGTCGCAATCGCTAAACAGCGAACAGCAAACGCGCATAACAAGCGTGTGGAGACATTGCAAACTGTTTGCCGAACATCCTTTAATTTGTGAAGAAACCCAATATTGACCCCGAACACCAGCGAAAACAAACAAAAACAGGAAAACACCCGTCCACATGTTGGCGTTTGTTGTTTGGTGTTTGCTGTTTGCCATTGATCGCCAAGCGTGTGGATCCGTCATACATAAATGTAACAGTCGGTAAGGATAGCACCATCTCATAATTTTAACCGACTTCAAAAAAAAGGAGGAAGGTTAGAATATGTTTTTTTTATTTTTTTTGTATGTTTGTTCGTCGATTGCTCGAAGACGACTTTAAAAACGATTTGATAAATATTTTTTTAGTCTGAAAGAGTATGCTTGTCATGTAGTTCCATTTTCATCAGATCACGATCTGCTAATTGGTTTCTGGAGAAATCGAGTTACAATAAGTAGTAGTAATTCAAGTTATACACAGATGAGGCGAGACAGGATATTTGCATGTAGCAGTCAGCATTTTATGTTGCTGACCTGATGCTGGAAGGTACAACTCCTCAACGTTCAGGCTTCTCAAATCGGTCCAGGCTTCTTTGAGTAAAAAAATGCAATCAAATTGAGAACCTCCTCCTTTTTTTAAAGTCGGTAAAGAAAATTCGTAATTTAGATTAGAACATAGTAAATTTGATATAAAATAATAAAGACGAAAGATTTTCGTTTGTTAGTAGGTACTTAGAACCTAAAAGTCTCAAAAATACTAGACTGATCTAGGGTCGAACTCCGTCCAGCCTTTCAGCTCCGTGGAGCGAAACGTAAAGTAAAGGCAGACCGTGAGGGGTTAGCCCGAGCCTACCACAACCTGACAAATATAATATAACATTACGCCTATATTACCCAGAAGGGTGTGGCAGAGGTGTACAACACCCAGATTTCACCTGTTTTGTTTAGGTCTCATGGGATAGGGGTGACCTTATCGCCATCCACTGGGCACAATACCAACTCCATGCTGCTATTTGAGAAATTCCCCACTGAAAAATTCCAAATAACACTTTTGCTCGACCTAGGAATCGAACACGAGACCTCGCGGTGAGAGGCGCGTACACTTACCACTAGTTTCTAGACCAACGAGGCAACCTGACAAATATGATTCGGGAATTCTGCCATTTCAGGGGCTGCACTATTAGCCACAGACCACAAAGCGCCAGATCGGAAGGGTCGGACAAGGCGATGTCACTCTACAGGGCTTTGACGCTCCTCAGGCTCGCTCTCCACCCCACTATCCTATCTGTCCCCCCGCCCAGCACTGAGTCCCTGGTAATTTAAGGCTTCAGGATAAATAAAGTGTCCTTTCGAAGGACGGAGCGCCGTGGACGGGCTGAGCCTCGAACGAAAGCTAGATGTATAAAAATCTCAAGTATTAAAAGTTTCATCAATTAAATGCATGAAGGCCGTTCTTATTCGTGCTCTACCTTTACTAAACCCATATTATCTGGTTAGGTGTTCTTTTTTTTTCCCACGATGGTGTATGTTTATTTATAAGTTTTTTCGGTAATTACAGTATCAACCTATCACTTTTATGGCTTTAATCCCCACTTGTTGTTGTTATCATCAACACCTTCGTGTACTCTGATATAATGTACCTACAGTGAATAATAGATATGGTGATATTCTGTATAGATACGGTGACAATGCTTCTGGACACATTGCGACTTATCCCTTTAGAATTCATTCGTGTTTGTACTGTAATTGCTGGCAGTAAAATGTTATAGGTATTGCAATATTTAAGATAAAGTATACCGTCATCATTTGAGTGTCTGAGTTTAACTCACCGTAATATGAACTGATATTTAAAATAATGATAATTAAGTAGGTAATCAAATAAACGACCCATTTGAAATAAATAATAACTGCAGAAGGTATAAGAATACACGGTCCACCGTCCACGGTGCATATCTATATATATAAAAATGAAACCCGTTTTTCGTTGTCACGACATAGCATGATAACGGCTTGACCGATTTGGTTGATTTTTTTTGTAGTTTTCTAATACTCAGTACAAGGATCTTACGAAAAAAAAAAAAAAAAGTATTCATTTTTATATGGAGGATGTTATAGATTCCAGTTCAAATTGAATGGTTCGCATACATAAGATAGGTCAGCTATACAAAATAAAGTAGTGCATCAAATTTACGCTAAGGCGGTACGAAGTTCGCCGGGTCAGCTAGTCTACAATAATATTCTTTGCAAAAGTTGGAAATTATGTATGATCGTTTTTTAAGAAATCTCGTAAATCGACATAATTATTATTATAGCACGTAACGCGTAGACTGTGTAGTAGTTAAACCCAATATTTTATAAAGGATTCAACACACAAGTATTTGATGACGTCAACCAGGAAGCTTCCCAAGTCTCGCTGATCATTCCGATGAAGGCAAACGGTGCTTTAGGTATATTTTATCCTGTTTAAATTACGGCTACGTCACGTCATTCTGACGAAATAGATTTCCCCCATACGCTATGATCTTCCCTACAAACACATCAAATCGCAAGTAGGGAAACACAAGATCAATGTAGAAATATAGCCTGTTCAAGCCGTGTGGTCACAGTACACGAAGAGCAACGTACCAAACATTTTGCATAAATACGGGGGTATAAATATGTTTATGAGTATACTACTCAAATAAAGTCGACTAAGGAGATAAGTTATCGAATGATAGGACAACAAAAGGTCTTGGTATTTAAGCAAGTGAGTTTTGGCCCCCCGTACCAGACACCCATCAGTTTTAAGTGGAAATATGCTGGAGTAGAAGTAGAAGATCTACATTCAAGAACTAAGAATATCAACTTGTTGAGCAAGGACTCTTATCAGCTTACCCGTAAGCTTGAAAGCTGCACCAACTAAAATTGAGTCTTCATTCAGGAAAACCGGCCAAAATGCATCCACAATACCAAGAGGACTCGGAGTACCCCAAATTGTTGGACAATAACGATGTACTAGGAAAATTTCGGAACCGGTTCTACCTCAAGGAAGGTCAAATTTACATGTGCGGCAACTCCCTCGGCCTTGCCTCTAAAGACGCCGAAGATTGTCTCCTACAAGCCATCGAGAAGTGGAAAGAAGAGGCTATCAAGATATGGAACGTAGACAACAACAGGTATTACTTGTATTCTAAATACCTCGCGAAGCTTATGGCTCCAATCGTCGGGGCTGATCCCGATGAGCTGGCCATTACTGGTGGCACCACAATTAACATCCACCAAACTGTCAGTACTTTCTATAAACCAACTAAAGACAGGTTTAAAATTCTGGTGGATGACATCAATTTTCCAACAGACCGTTATGCAGTGGACAGTCAAGTTAAATTGCACGGCTACACTCCTGAGGTAGCCGTAAAAGTAGTCAAAAGCCACGACCTTATCATGAATGAACAAGATATAATTGATGCAATGACGGAAGACGTTGCTCTGATTTTGCTTCCAACAGTATACTACCGAAGTTCTCAAGTATTAGACATGGATAAAATTACCAAGGCAGCCAAAGAACGCGGTATTTTTATAGGATGGGATCTGTGCCACGCAGCTGGAGCCTTAGAAATAAATTTGAAGGAATTAAACGCAGATTTCGCGATGTGGTGTACGTATAAATACTTGAACGGGGGCCCAGGATCCACAGCAGCGTTATATATCAACAAGAAACACTTCAACAAAATGCCTGGTCTAGCTGGATGGTTCGGGAACAGATGTGAGACCCAGTTCTTGTTAAAGCAAGAGTTTGACCCCCAGCCAGATGCAAACGGATGGCAAATAGGCACGCCGAGCATTTTCTCAATGGCTACTTTAGAAGGATCTCTTAGGATTATGAATGAAGCAGGCATTGCGAAAATTAGGGCAAAATCTCTGCATATTACCGGATATCTGATGTATCTTATTGAGAAGAAACTGACGCAATATGGCTTTACTGTTGGTAATTTGAGGGAAGATAGTAAACGAGGTGGTCATGTATGTTTAGAACATGATGAGGGTTACAGAATTAGTTTGGCATTGAAGGCGAGAGGTGTAGTACCGGACTTTAGAGACCCTAATGTGATCCGTTTGACTCCTGTAGCCCTATACATCAGTTACGAAAAAGTGTACAATGTGGTGGAGATTCTTTTAGATATTGTTAAGACTGAGAGCTATAAGAAATTTGATACAAAAAGAAACCTTGTAGTTTAGTATTCTAGGTAGTCAAATATTAACTTGATCATTGTCATACTTTGGGTTCCATTCATTTCCCCTCGTTCTTGAGGTTCATTCTCCGATATTGATAACAAAAAAGGAAAAATGTATTAGTTTTATTTGAGGATATACTGTATACAGCATAACTTTCGATAAGTATACCTATTATTGAAACCAATAGTTAGATATCGCGATATCTAACTAAAGCGTAGGTTTTTAAATCAGAAGATGTAAGTTAAAGGATAGATATGATAAATAGGTCCTTAAAATATACGTAAATAAAACAATCAATATTTGGTTTTTGTTTATATTTTAATTTGAAAATAGGCTTACACTATTTCACGAGTTGCAATGTGATTATATCAACATGCCATAAAATTGATCCTATCACAAGTCCAGAAATATATCAGACAAATATTTTTTGGAGATTTTTTAACAAAAAATAATATTCACACTTTATTTATAATCACACCACAACGATCCATTTATAAATAAAAAACAATTAGGTATAATAATTAACAAAATGTCATATTTTTCAGTATTGCCAGCCGAAATAAAGTTATTTATTTTAACATTTGCGTGTGACTTTCGTACTTACAACTTAGTTGGGATGTTGTAAAGAACCCTACTCTATCTTATTTATAACACTTTTCTATTTATCATTATTATTTACAGTAATTTACATCACAAGTATGTTGTATGGTGGCCATAAACGACACAACATTTTTTGTATAAACTAACATGAGGAACTAATGAAAAGAGCAATGGCAGACTATAGACTTACCATCGGCCGATGGTATTCTCTGGCTCTAATCAGTATGAAGATGTAGAGAAGTGCGCACCTTACACCGATTTGGTATAGACCGAATTTCCCTACATTACTGTTGGTCGATAAAAACTATGAACTATAGGCCTACAGTGAGTTTGTAGTCTGCAAAGCCTTTAAGACGGAGTAAGCGAGGTTGGAAATTATAAAAAAAAAGTCATAAAAAATTTTTAGATCACAAAGTTTAAATGAACGCTTACAACTGACATGTTTCTATGAAATGCTATTTCTTAGGCATGTTCCGGCTTTAGACACCTATTTACTATTCACTAGAGTCACGAAGAAGATATTGTATTATTCTACAACACTTTCACTATTGTCTAACTGGAAATATTATTTGTATTCATAAATTAGCTTATCTAACCGTACAGTATTTGCCTTTATTTGAGTTGTAAGGCAATTTCATACAACATTAAAGGAATAAGGTTGTCAATCTCAGACTTAAGGCCCATTTACCCAATACAAGATTTGCTTATGTTAACTGCTTTGTTTATCGCGTTGAAAAAGGCAGATTTCCTTCCATAACTTGCATAGTGTAAAGGACCTTTGGTCATTTCTTGCACGCATCTTAATTTATTTGAGTATTAATTAAGAACTTGTATTTACAGACTGCAAAAAATAATTTATTGAAATAAATCTAGAACATTCCATAAGATGTGTTTATTTTTTTTCCCGAAACACGCCTTTATAATGCAATAAATTAAGCAAAAATGTACTAAACATAAATCACTCATATTTTAATTTACTACGGACTTTACAGACGGATCGATTCTTCAGAATCGAGTATACCTTTGCGTAATATCGATTACCTTCAATACAATAGTTTTCTAAAAAAATGGTGGTAAATATTTAAATTTATGCCCATTAAAGATCATACAGGATGTAACTACGTATGCTTTTTATTCAATATCGTCTAAATACAATAAAAACCGGTATTGTAATTTATACTTTAACACATAATCACTGAATTGGCCTTACTGTGAGAATGAGCAAAAAAAATTATATACTCTTGCCACGACATTTAATAAAGTACACAGACAACACAAGTATGGTTGCTATTAGCAATGTTCATTATTATTTAATTGTGGGTACTGTAGCTCAAATCTGAATCATTACTCAAAGTCAACAAGGAGATTTTGAAAGTCACGGTTACTCATGCAATACAGTCGGTAGAGTCCAACCTGATTCAATTTCATAAAAAACTATCATTACGTATTCGCCAGGATTCCTCAAGTTCACTTGACATTTGGCAGTCATTCAATGCCTTCTGATAGTGCTTTGGTCGGACTAAATAGACAATAATATGTTGGTTGAAGCCCGCTATTTGTTATGCCGCTGGAACCTATTTTTTTTTAATTACAGTGGACTTGCTTGTACAAACTGTGTTTACATGTTCCCGAAGCTGCTTTCCAGTGATTCAGCACAATTTTATAAAACGCATCGTCCTGTTTTTTTTTCAACTAAAGAAACTTGCATCATATACAGAGTGTAAAAAAAACGCAAAAAAAAATAAAATGTTTAGTTAGTCAGTTTGCAAGTAACTATTGTATTGAAGCACTCACGACATCGTTCGGTTAGGGGTCCGGCAGCGAGGTATCTTCGCGTTGTCCGTTCGTTGTAACCACCATACTTGTTGCCGCTCACAGCACGCACGACTGAGTGACAGATGGTTGTGAAACTGTTGTCTTGAGTCTCTGTCGACAAAAAAAAAGTAATTTTACGTATATCTACATAAAAAATAATATGGATATTATGAATGCAGAAATAAAACTACTTGAAAATACAATGGACGATATAATGGAAAGCTCAGTCACAAGATTTGCCCAGAGATGACAATACTCTTTTTCTTTTTCTTTTTTTTTTTAAAAAGCTTACTAGTAATTTGCAAATACTAGTATTCTTGTTAACCCTCTCCAGCTAAGCTTAATTCGCTTGTGTTAGGAGGAAGTTCACGTCCGTGTGTAATGGCCAGGATGCGAACCCACGACCTCTTGATCGTAAGACCGATGCCTTATCCATTGCGCCACGGCCGCTTTATAAATAAATAAATAAATATTTCACAACTCACACACAACGCCATCTAGTCACAAACTAAGCAGAGCTTGTAATATGGGTACTAGAATAACTGATACTAATACATATATATATATACTTTTCTTTTGTAAATACATACTTATTATACATAGAAACACCCAGACTAAGACAAACCCCCATGTTCATGCACACAAAGATTTGTCTTAAGTGGGAATCGAACCCACGACCTCGGCGTTGCAGGCAGGTACACTACCATAGAAATCTTAATAATAAGGCAATAGAAATGTCAAAGACGCGTGACCTTGTCGCCGCGCATCTGTCTAGTCAAACACAAGTGCGAGTTGAGGAATTGTCGTCTTAATGTCATCGCAAAAAGAATAATTTTGTTTGCAGGAATACAAGCGCATGAGTCTAATCGAACACAAGTGCGAGTTGAGGAATTGTCGTCTTATTGTCATCGCCAAAAAGAATAATTTTGTTTGCAGGAATACAAAAAGTGGTATTTTGAAAAACGGCGACATGCGTCCCAGTGTTAAAAGATAGTCGATAGCATTTCTATTGACTAGTTATTAAGATTTCTATGTACACTACCCACTCCGCCATCCGGTCGTCATTATAGTTTAGATGCTTTAATAACATTCTAGAGCTTTTTTTTTCAAAACAACTACTCTAGCTAAAAAAGCCTAAAATTATCAGACATTTTCTTTACAATATTTAAAAATAATATATTTTTTTTTGTACATAATGGCAATGAATTTTTTTCCTAAACTAATAACATACCATTCAAATTATGAAATACGGGTGTTACTTACGTAAGTAACACCCGTATTTCATGTCTATTTAGTCGACCGCGGATTCACCTATACTTTTAGGCATTTTCCAGAGTGCGACGTGTCGCACTGTATAGACCTACACAACGTGACTTAACGTGAGTAGCACATGTATTTCATTATTTGAATAATGTTACAAACTCACGTCAGTTTTAATAAAAATAATATCATACTATTAATTAACTTAAATAGGTGGTTATAACATACAGGTTCATTAAATAAAAACACAGATAGTATGATTGTATGTCATATAGGGTGGATATCTACGATCCATTACGTAAGTGAACGTTAATATTATTTTCAACATACTTTTACGAACTCTATGATGAAAGTAAAAATAAAGAAAACTAACAAAATATCACGATGGGCTTCTGTTGTTATACTGCCGCTGAATCGGATAACTTATTATAGTTCTGAAAAAGCGTTTTAAAAATTGTGTTAAGACTATACTAAGAAACAGTTGAAAAATTATGGGACCGGCAAGATTTAAACCTGCGACTTTCTGCACACCGGATAACCGCTTTAGCCACTTAAGATAGACACTGAAGATATAAGATAAACGTGACGTCACGATTGCTTAACATATAGCTTAGAAATTTGGGGTCTGTAGCTGGTTGGGTGAAGGGGCAAGAATTTCAGATACCTAATATGACTTTTGACCTAATACGTCCAACTTGAGACCTCAAGGTCGGATACGCTAACCACTATACCAACGAACAACAAAAATAAAAGAACTTAAAAAAAACATACAATTGGCGGCACACGCTCTATTCCGTTCCGTTGGCATATCATCATTAAACTCGTGTTCGTGAACGATGGCGTCCGCGGTGCGACTGCGTGACGCCGGCGTGGCGGAGCCGGGCACGCAGCGCTCGCCCGGCTCCGGCTTATGACGTTCGAGCACCTATGCCGGTTAAATCGAGCGTTATTGTGGCAACCCTAGCTTGCTACGGTACTGCTACGGTTGCTACGGAATTCGCTACGATGCTACGCTTTGCTACGATTCCTTGAATACGCTGCCTTTATCGTTTACCATAGAAAAATCCAGTCAGATGGTACATCAATAAAACCTAAACTAAACTTAAAGTGGAGTCATTTTAATAGGTAACATTTGACAGTTCATTTATGCAAAGCAAAATGCTACTTATGTACAGTCGCAACCAAAAGTCCATAAGCAATCTCAAAAGGCAATAGTTTGAAGTGTAGTTTGACTTACGACCTTCTATTTCCAAGAAATAGACACATGTTGTTAACAAATAATTGTATTTCATAATTTCATCCACAAAGTAAGTGACAAGATGGCCGAGCGGTTAAGGCATGCAGTTAAAATAGATGCGATTATCAATTCACCACAGGTTCAAATCTCACTTGGTTACTTTTATACTTTTTGAAGTTTTTACTCGATTAGAAGGAATGGGATATAGTATTCTTTATCTTGTTCACTTTGTTCACACATTTGTAAATACATAGAAAATGTATGGGGTTTGATGGTGCAAAGGTGGGAGTCACAGGATGAAAAGTGTATACAACAGTTAAAAACCCATTGCATGGAAGTGTGGGAAAACTTAAGAGGAACCAGTATATGTGCTAATATTTTAGGGTCCATGCGCAAACGTCTACTTGACTGCATTGAAAATAATGGGGGTTATACGAAATATGAATAATGTTATAATTATTTAAGATTAATTTAAGATGTTGTGGTTTTACTAATAAGACGCTGTAACTGAATATTAGCATTTCTGTAAATATTTAATGATCTTCAATGGAGGTTTAGTTTCCTTCTTCTTTTCGTCAAGACAAGCTGTAACCTCAATACATTTATTGTGACGTTACATTAAAAAAACATCGTCATAAAGTGTAAATCATAATATTAGTCTTCAATAAACGCTGCTGTATACCAATACCTATTATAAGTGGGTATCAACAATTATATTTTTGTTATTAGAACATCCTGTCCTTGTTGTCATTGTGAATCAATTTAGTAATATTTGTAGGTATTATCAATGTTATGAATTGACTAAGTGGGTTACAATAAAAAATCTTATATTAAACGGTTACAAGGGAACTTTTTTATTTAGGTAGGAATGTGACGTCACAATTCTCTTTAAAATGTATTAATTGTATAAATAAATAAAACGAATAAACATTTTTACCATCATTCAACATAACTTTTTTATTTCTACCTTACAACAATGACAATAAAAAAAACGTAAGTAGTTTAATAATAATAACATATTTAATTTATTAGTTATTATATTAATCTTATAAACGGTTACGAGGGCACTTTTTTTAATTTAGGTAGGAATGTGACGTCACAATGCTCTTAAAAGTTTATTAATTGTATAAATAAATAAAACGAATAAACATTTTTACCATCATTCAACATAACTTTTTTATTTCTACCTTACAACAATGACAATAAAAAAAACGTAAGTAGTTTAATAATAATAACATATTTAATTTATTAGTTATTATATTAATCTTATAAACGGTTACGAGGGCACTTTTTTTAATTTAGGTAGGAATGTGACGTCACAATGCTCTTAAAAGTTTATTAATTGTATAAATAAATAAAACGAATAAACATTGTTATCATCATCCAGCGTGACTTTTTTTATTTCTACCTTACAAAAATGAAAATAAAAATAAAAAAATACGTAAATAGTTAAATAATAATAACATATTTAACTTATTAGTTATTATATATCAATATGTAATTATTTATGTATTGTATACATGTATTGTATCGCAATTTAAGCATGAATACCTAACAAGTTTGTGCTTAAAATATTACAAATATTATTATGATTTCGTAAAAACAAAATACAACCACAAATCAACTAAGCTTCAAACTCAGATTTAGTTGATAGTGATCCCAATGTTTACCCGATATAGCTACCTGCTCATGATAGATAGATGCGAATTCAAAAAACCGGTCGCCACTGTGACGCGTTTAGTACGAATGCGACAACATTTCATTAGTGTGTGTTATCTTATAAACTGCTAAACACGCAAGCGACTTCGTTAGTGTGTGTATTGGCTGTATCGGGCTCGTACCGTTCATAGCAATGTAATCCTTAGCGTGCCTATGGACTTCTGAGCGTTTACTGTACATTAGGAGTAGAGTCTAATTTTCTAAATAAATAATTGTATTTAAAAAAACTGATGTTGTTTTCTTGGGTTTTATTCCTTTAGCGTAAGGTATATTTTTCTTTGCATAAATGAACTGTCAAATGTTACCTATTAAAATGACTCCACTTTAGTGACAATCTCTACGACAAAGATCTTTAGTGACAATCTCTACGACAAAGATCTATTCTAGTTTTACTATTTAAAAGCTCTATACAATAGCATAAATATACTTTCATGCATAAGAATCCTACAATTATGTTTTAACTAAAATACTTGAAAGTCAAAAAAACTTGGTCAAAGTCATAAGAAAATGTAACGTTTGATAAATCAGTCAGTTAAGGTAAAGATGTCATGGCGAGGGATGTCACTCGCACTCAAGAGCCAGATTTCTGTTTAGAGCTTATATACGCACGTATCAAGTTAATTTATACAATACATTTACCGTATAAAGCGATAGAATTCGTTTTTTTTTTTAAATATAAAAAAAATGATAGGTCCTTCGAGCCGGATTTGTAAATAAAATCGAGAAAGTAGAATAAGGCTACGAGTTGATTTCAAAAGAAATGAATTGATTGAGCTTCGTTAGATTATTTTTATAAGACTTTCTACAAGACTTTTATGTCGCGAGTACTTGCTATGTTATTTGCATACGATTGTGCGTTGATCGTCTTTGATCATACGTCTAGACACGAATCAACGTCGTTTGGTATAGGTACTACCAACAAAGTAGATTGATGATCCACCTTAATACAAATTTTGTATAGATATTTAAAAACATTGGAGTATAAACTCGCGTGTTCTATCAACTAATTTGAACGGAAATATTTGTCACAAGGGTCCTGGATAATTTTGCTAATAGTACATCGTATCAGCAATCTGCAATCGTCGTTCTCATCATCGTTTGACACTCGAGTACACTATATCGTTATGATCGTATATTGTTTGAAACACGTCGGGAGCGCTCAGTCCCGTTCGGCAGTAGTCGGGTCGTCCTCAAGAAGTCTGTAAGTACTCTATTGTCGTGCAGTTGCACACGACCGAGAATCGTCGTATCGTACCCTCTGCTTGCCACTACGCGCGCGCCGTGCCTAGGCTAGCTACGTACAGTTGTGCAGGCGCACCGAGGGCCAGTCGTCGAGGTCGTGGCGCGGCGCGGGGGCGGGGTCGCGGCGCGGCTGCGTGCGCGGCGGCTCGGCGCGCGCCACGCAGCCCTCGTGGATGTGCACGCCCGCGATGTCCGAGCCGGGGATCTCGAACATCACTTCGAGGAGCAGGTTTTCCTGCAACAGCACACGCTTATTCAAGCAAACGTCGGTCCTTCGAGCCGGATGGAAGATGGCATCGTCACTTTTTATCGTCATAAATTGTCAGTTTATTTAAAATTATTATACATCAGACAGTACCGGGTCCCTCGTACCGCCGACGATAAAAAATACACTCACCAAGATCGCCCTCAATCCCCTAGCGCCGGTCTTTCGTTCCATGGCGAGTCCGGCAACGGCCTTGAGCGCGTCGTCACTAAACGTCAAGTCACACTTGTCCATCGCGAATAGCAGCTTGTATTGCGACACCTACGACAAATAATGCCAAACGCATGATCAAAACGCTGTAGAAAATAAATAACATGCAATGTTCTTCATTTGGCTGTCATAGACCCGTCGCCGTCGCCAGCTTCAGACGCATCAGATTGTATCCCAGGTTTAAACACGTGATCTTCATCGCGCAACGAACAACGATGCAAACCAACACGCTAATGGGGCCTATACGGGCAGTTTACTCCTTAGTAGTTACACTAAGGCTGAGGCCCTGTACGGGCCACATAATATCAATAGTTTACTTTTTACCACATTAGGCATTTATTTACTTTACGCTATATCGCACGTACGCTGACTTTAAATTTTACATGTTTTTACTTTATTTATTAGTGTACAATAAACTTACATCATATACGGACACAAACAGTGATTTTATTTTTCTCTGTACACATCCCGTGTTTGTCAACACATTTTACACTCACTACCCTACAACATCTCCCTGTACGAGTAAACTGCCCGTACAGGCCCCATTAGCGTGCCGGGTTGCATCGTCGTTCGTTGCGCGATGAAGGTCTCGTGTTTAAACACGTGAATAAACTTGGTCCTTCGAGCCGGAATTTCTTGATCCTTCACACATAGTAAAGTAAATGGTATCTATTTTATTGATTTCACGTAAAAATCGCTTAAGAATATGTAACTCGTTATAGGCATGTTTGAAGGTAGGCAGCAAAATATTGGTTGGCACACTTACCATTGCATTTTTGGGTTCTGTTAGTATCCGCACGAGCAAGTCTTGGTTGAGACTGTGGAACGGCACCAACACGGGGAATCTACCAACGAACTCCTGCAAGAGAATAAAACAATTTGCATTTATTTTAAATTGACAAAATATTACACTTTCTTTCATTTGTTTAAGATCTCTAATGTGCCTTGAAAAACTGATCGGGGTGGGTAATACCCGCAATACGAATAGCCGCAATACGAATAGTCGGTTAAAACAGCGCGTGTGCGTCACTGCTCGCTCGCGAGTCCCTTAATAAAGGTGGCGGCTGCACGAAGGTATGTTTTCAATGCCTACGCGGGGAGTAAGATAGGCCTTTATTTCCTTACCGGGATCATGCCGAAGTCGATGAGATCCCTGGCCTGCACCTTCCGCAGCCAGGAGTCGCGCTCGTCGTTGTCCTCCTGCGCCGTGGCCAGCGGCGACGCGTCGCTGTGCGCCTGCGCCACGGCGGCGCGCCGCCCCGAGCGCGCGTCCCACGCGCCGAAGCCCAGGTACTTCTCGTTGGAGCGCCGCTGCACTAGTCTGGAATACAACACATGATACAATCACGTGTGCAATCAATGACGGACGATACACTCGGCACTAATGTCAAAGAGCTCTGGATCGCGATAACTAAGTGATCACAGCGAGTGTATGTACATAAATACAACTTCCAATGCGCTACCCGTTGGACAGCTTTCTGACGAATAAATCCCATATAACACTTTTGTGCATAACCCAAAACCTCGCGGTGAGAGGCTGTATACGCTTACTAGCTAATAGCCCAACAAGGCATATAGCGGTCTGGAAAACATGTTTAATTTCTTTACCCTATTCCTGCGAATAAATTAATCTTGAATCTCTCGCGATTTGTAAATGATAGACTCGTGAACACGACCAATGTAAATCGATCGAAGTTCGAACAATAATCGTAATTTATAGTATTACTGTAAAGCGAGACGGCGGACAAAGGAGAATGAAGGAAAAGGCGTTTTGCACCGACCCCAAATAAAATAGGATAAGGTCAGGAAGAAGAAGAAGATAGTAAAGTTTAATAATTTTATTGCGATTGCCAATTTTCAATACAAACAATACATTGAGTAAATCGTGATATTTAATGAAGCAAAAGTAAATACTCACGAGTATCATGTACAATTTTTCAACAAGAGAATATTTAACTTCGATTCACGTCTATTTAAAAAAAGGACACCAAAAAAAAACTATCTCACAAACCTGTCCAATCCATTGTAAGCACCACTAGCTACAAACAGTATATTCGTAGTATCCACTTGAACCGCGTCTCCCCGCAGTTTTCGGGAGTTCCTCTCTGGTACTGATACTACTGCGCCCTCTAGCATCTTCAGCATGCCTTGTTGGACACCCTCACCTATTGATCAAAATACATTTAGACTAGTAATCACACCAATTAAAACACTCTACAAACCAAACAATACAAATTCTAGCTCATCTAGACACGGGAAAGCGTGGCCAGCCAAGTTCAATAATTTACCTCCGACATCTCTGAGCTGGTGAATGCCGGGTACGGCTCCGATCTTGTCTACCTCGTCCAGGAACACGATGCCCGTCTGCGCTCGCTCCACACTGTAAAACAAGACGAATAACTATTAACAAAACAACTTATTATTCTTACGGTAATTACTGTATCAAGGGCATTGATCGTGACATATAATAATATCGTTATATGTCACCATAATTGCAAACAACAAACGTACTAAGGTTAATCAGTGATTTGAATACCACTAAACTGAGCAATTTAATGGTACACGAATCCGAAACTGAGTATGACTTACTTAAAGTTGGCGTCTTGCAGCAGCTTGGCGATGACACTCTCAATGTCTTCGCCGACATACCCCGCCTGCGTTAAAGTGGTACAGTCGCAGATGGCGAAAGGAACATCTAGGCACTGCGCGATCGTTTGTGCTAGCAGAGTTTTACCTGTAAATAAAACAATATTGCTTTTTAAAAGAAGTTTAACAAAAATGAAATATTATTTGATCAAACAGTAATTGCTTTTCTCTGAACCACCCTAGGTTGACTGTAAGAGAATGCCACTAGTCCGCCTCTGTACTTATATATGTGCAAAAGTTTAAATAAATAAATAAATAATTCGGAAGACGCTTTATTGGGTTACCATGACACCAGATAGCGGTAGTATAAGTAGGGAGTAATCGGCTTTGTTCTTCAGGACCCAAACAAATAAATTAATGCAGCTATGTAATAAACAACAATAATTATAAAATAATTATAATTTAAATGTTACGCACTACAATTTTTATTGCGTACACGCATGAAACGTTGCGTTACAATAGCTTATTCACGAATATATCATTAAGTTAGGTATCATTGTGTACTTAATTATATATGTATGATAGACAATTACATTTAATTTTATTTCAGACAAAAATATATATTATCTTTAAAAATATTAACCCAGATTTAATATGGCATCATTAAAAAACTATTTAAACAACACAAATTTATTTAACCTTGGACTAAATAATTACTCGTCCATATAAAGAATTTCAAAATTAATTACACAATAGAGTACAAAAATAGTTTTTATTTTTAATCCCGGTAGAAGCCATATTTGTAATACAAAAAGCTCATATGACAAAACTGTTATTGCAGGTACATATTATTATGGCTACATTGAGATAAACATTTCTACTAATTGGCCTCGTATTGCACGGGAAGCCTGTAAAATGCGAGATCATCTTATATTGGAACTGTTAAGTTTGAAGTAGCGTACGCGTGTGAGCGGAATTCAAAATATCTTAAGTTAGTCCATTGTTGTGTTACTCTTACTGTTGTTGAGAAGTTAAGGGCCGATGAGTGGTTTTTGATGACACATTTAAAAAATACCAGAACTACTACGATAGTAATAATGAATTGTTTGAAATATTCGGACTTGGCCTGACATTTTTCCAATAGAGTTTTGAATAGTAACAAAATTATACACTGAGGCTTATAGGCTGACCGTTTAACTGAGTCCTCGCCTGCGCGGTACAGGGGCGCGGGGGTATGACGACAAAGGGGACTGAAACAGGTGCCGTCATACCCCCGCGCCCCTGTACCGCGCAGGCGAGGACTCAGTTAAACGGTCAGCCTATAGAACTCACGACCCGCTTGTGCCACGCAAAGGCAGTGGGCGTAAAAATCTCGTTTAGTTTCTAAAATGTAATTTCTAAAGATTAATTACATACTTTGGACCTAAATAGTATTTATGTTTGCGTCCGCAAGAAGCAATGTTCGTAATACAAAAAGCTCATTATAAGTGTAGAATTGCAAGCACGCGTGCGCTGAATGCGTAATAACGCAGTCTATTGTTGTGTGTTATGAAATTTAAGGGCCAGAGAAGTGCTTTCTGAATTCTTGATCATTGTTTTTACAAACAGTACTGCTTCTCGCAGCGTAGATTGGTCCGACAAATTATCTTAACTTATGCCAGTACTGCTCATTTGCAAACGACAAATTTATACATATAATAACAGATAATACGAATTCAGCTTCAGTACTTATCATTCTGCGATTAGTAGTATAATATGCTGATTGAACAATATGAACGACACTAGTTGTGTGAACTTGTGACGAGAAAATGATTTGAGAACTGGTTCAGTTAAATGGAGACTAACATTGGAAATCGTAGTGTTTTCAATATGCGAAAATAACAACAAGAAACATTATAGTTGTTGAACTTGGCCCTATTATAAGCACGTAAGTACGCAAAATATCACGTAAGTATTTTAAAATGTTTTAAGGCAAGGCTAAGGCCATACCACGTAAGTGCGTGGCGGAAATAAAAACTATACACAAAAAATATAATTTCGGGTATCATCTACCCAACCAAGCCTAGTGCGGCACTAGCACTATATAGTAGAGAGAAATACAAATCATATTAAAGTTCTCCAGGACCAAACAACAGAATAACAGGTACGAAAAATATCAGACAGTGTAGTTCTTGTATTCCTTGCACAAAAATTCGGAGAACAAGATTTTTATACCTTGCGAACCGCGAATAACACACTGTAATTGCAATAGGCAAGGAATTTAAGAAAACATTATTGTACTAAGGTCAAAAAAGTGCGTCGCGAATTAAATAAATTCTTGGGAGCCCCAGACATAATGAGTTTACGTAATGTACACCGGGTTATTCAAGGTTCGTAAGGTATGAAAAAACCGCAAATAAAGCGGTGTAATTACATAAACTCCATAACCAAGAGTTGAAGGAAGGTCTGTAAATAAATTATTACTCTCCCAGTATTGTAGTGAATCATAATAAATAATACTTACTTAATAAGTAAGCGATGATATTCAATAACAACTGGTTTTATATTCAAACTTAAATAAGTTTACGCAACGTAAATAATATAAGTATTTTATCTCATAAAGACAAAAATATTTTGATATGTAAATATTGTATTTTGCGATGTTTTTGGCAGACAAATGGTTTAATGTCTACGTTTTGTTTGCTGTTTTATATTTTCTTGGTGTTGGCATCAAACGACAGTTTGGTGACTGTAACGGTTTACTGTTATCTAAACTTAAGATGGATCAGGTTAGGATATATATTACGATCAAAGTCGAAGTTGGTTGAATGAGGGTTATTGCTTATGGATTCACCGCTAGTGCTTGTCTAACGTGAGCTCTCCAAAATGTCAAATATCACTTTTTGCGGCTTGGCTATGTGGTCATTAAGTTTATAAGTGTCTATAGAGGCACAGTGTTTTAGGGTGTTCTGAAGACAATTTTTTTCCGAGCGAGAACCCACTTGTGCATATTATGTAAAAGTGCGTTTTATGTCGCTTAAGGCATGTATGAGAGCAAGAGAGACGGATGTATTTATGTCCCCGCTTGTAATTGGAACCAAAAATCCGTACCTTTTAATATTTTTTGTCTTCTATACGCCTTAAAGAACTATGCCTCAACAAAAACGTATATGCTTGAAGGTTGGGATAAATAGCCTTATTGCTCACGATTAGTCAGCTTCGTTTGACTTTGAATCTTATTTAACTAACAGCAGCTACGATCGTAAAAGCTATGCAAGAACACATACTGTCTTTAAAGGTACTCTGTTATTTTTTGACCAAGACCAAGCTTTGGCAGGGAAGATACAGTTTTGTTTTGCAATAGCCAAATAATAGATCTCGCTCTTTTTACTTAGCAGAAAATGCCTACGTTCTTTATCACACATCTTCTTTTCTTTATCTTACCTACAATAGCTGCAATAAACAATTCCAAAACAAACGCAGCATCACTTCAATCTCGGTGCACGTTTAGGATAGCATGCCCTAGGAGGTTAGACAGTGTATATTTATAGCCTGTTTTAGTATTCTTGGGACAGTTTCATCTAATGCAACCGTGATAAAAGCCTGCGTAACTTGGCAGCAGCAACTAAGCAAAGCTAAGCATTGATTTGTATGCGTGGCTCATTGATTTCATGGCATTGAGTAATAGTGCATTGATACCACGTTAGTCGAGCTATTAAAATAGGGGTGATTACTAAAACTGTAATAGTAATAAATATGAATACCTTATCAAAATATAGGTAAACAGAAACCAAATGCAAGAATGTTTAGTTCCATACGTTGGAGTCAAACTCATAAATATTATGATCATTTAAAGTTTCATGGGCAAGTCCATTCAAAAGTATAAAATTATTATTAATATATTTTTCATTGAATAACCCACACAATTTTTAGCAACTTTCGTAATAAAAACCATCTCATAAACGCAATATTTCATAGGTATATAGCTATCAAACAAAATGTATAACTTGGCATACAAGCTACTGCACGTGACGTCAGTCAGTCATCAGATTTTGACACTCACCACAGCCAGTAGGTCCCAGCAGCAGTACGTTGCTCTTATCCAGTCTTAGCTCGTGGTGTTGACGCTCCAGTACTTCGGCGCCACCGCCGCCGCCGGCAGGCGTTGACTGACTTAAATGAAGGAGATCTGGAATACAAATAAAAAGAGTTTAGTATCGAATATATTTCGAATAGAAAGATGGATAAAATGATTACCAATGTGCGTACTTAACATAGCCCGTTCTAGCCGCGAAGACAGACCTATCCTTATGACGGGATTGTTAGTACTTTCTTAACTTTTTTTTAAATCGACAAACAAACATCTGTTTTTAAAAAAACAAAGCACACCCATAGTCAAAACACATCTTTGTAGATCACACAAAGATTTGTCCCGTGTGGGGATCGAACCCACAATACCATTGACACATGAGTGTAAAATAAATAAATAAACATTTAAGGCCAGTTTCTGCGGTTTCGGATTATCCGACCCATAAAATAATAACCTGACCGAATTCAAGTGACACAAGTTACACTTGAAAATAGAACACAGCTGTCACTTTCATTTAAGTGTGTTATATGCTTATCCTGCCAATAAGGTTTATCTAAGGCCCCCCCCACATTTGGCGTGCGCGATCCTCGGGCGTGCGAGCTGCAAGGGCGCAGCGTGCGCGCGGCGCGCTCGCGACGCTCTTTTATGTCCGTGCAGCTCGCACGCCCGAGGATCGCGCACGCGGGTGATTCTTTGAGTTTCAATTTATTTTGCACTTTTTCTGTGTTTTTACATTTTGGTCTAAATTGAAAGTTAGTGCAGTAAGGATATGAATCTATGTTACAAGTAGTTAAGATATGTGAATAAGGCATTGAAGTTAAAGCTGTACAAATTGAGAAAAATAGCATCAAATTTTTTTTTTGTGGATGGTAATGACATTATGTTTCTGGTAATGAAATCTGTGTTGCTGGTGATATGTTCCTGGGAATGATGATTAAATAAGAAAAGCATTTAACAAATCTTTGTTTTTATTGTAGGATTGTAATCAGTTTTTAGTAACCAGTACCCAAAGTAAAACAGTTAAAAAAAAACATATTTTTTTCTTTCACATTAATTAAAACAAACATTTTCATGATTATGATCAATGTAATTTTTTATTTATTTATACCAACACTTACTATTAATTAATTATTTCGGTCTCTTATGTTCTCTTCCACTCTTGTCTTTAATATTAATATTTCTTAAAAATGTTTAACTAACTCAATGTCTTTTTCATATTTGGTTGATTTACATCTTTTATTTAATCACTAGCTCTTGTTCTCTTAACTTAAAATATAATCTTCTTATTTAGCGGATTTTCGTCCTTGATTGTTGTTTAATTGAGTCATTCTTGCTTTTATTCTTCTAATCTTAAGGTCTTCTTCTTCTTTATTAGCTGATTTTTATCTTTCGTTGTTGTTTACAATCATTGTAGTTCTTATTCTCTAATCTTCTTCTTCTTATTTAGCTGATTAACATCCTTGATTGTTATATCTTGTAAAATATATATTCTTTTTCCAGGTGGTATTGTTTTTCTTTATTCGGAGTAATAACGCTTTTAGAGCATGATGGCTGGTTTTCTACATCTGCATCTTTATTTTTACCAGTTGTATTCTGGATTTTGCTGCAAGACGGTTTAGATGTTATAGTTTTCGGTACATTAGGTTTTGTTTGTGGAAAATCTTGTGAAAGTTGTGAAATTACATAAAACATGTGTTACCCACAACACGAAATATCCCGGCAATGATGTTACTGGCAATGACGATTTCAATTGAAACATGTTTGAACCTGTTAAAAATTGTCATGAAGAACAACATATTTATTGGCAGGTTCAATGTATTATTATGTATGGAACACTGAAATTAATGAAAATGTAATACATAAATAACTCACCGATTAATCTTAGCTTTCGGTAATGATGATTGTCTCGTCGAAGGCTTCGAAGAAACACTTTTTTTCAATTTTATTCACAAAATTAACATGCACGTCGGATAAGAAATCATTGATGACTAAACTACGCGTGAGGCGCAGCGGGGGGGCCTCGCACAGGATTGCGGGTTGAACAAAATGTTGCACCTTTTTCACTTTCATATTCTGTTGCGTGTAATGACAGAAAATGGATGCCAAACGTTGAAAGACTGAAATAACACATAAAGTATTTTAAATCGGTCTTTGTTTCTTCATAAAATGAGAAAATATAATACTATTATTACATGTATGTACATTAAATTGGTTATTCATGAACCGATATTCAAATATTTTTGATATTGTAAGAATGTGCGTGATTTGAACGTTGTGGGCAATGACAATTTGTGAGGTTTTATGAATTCGAATTAGAATTTGACTATTTATGTCTACAAAAATGATTTGCCTTTCTTCTATATAATAGTAGGATGCTATTTTCTGCCTTTGTCGTAGAAATTTGACTGACTGCATTTTTTTATAAGACTTGAACATAGTTTTTTGCTGATTTGAAGAAACACCCACGCCATATGTGGGGGACGCCTAACACCTGTGAAATTGGGGCTAAGTATAGTCTAGTGTAGTCACAAGGTCGTGTAGACTTATATTACTTAAAATTATAACTGCATTAGATTGTAAGTTAAGGATGTATGCGTTGAAGCAAAATCTATTGAACGGAATTTGGTGAAGTTTTGGCAACAGGAAGCTAACAGCCTAGAATCCTAGATTAAAATATATATATAAGGTAGATACTAGTCACAATATGAATAGAATAATCGTTGCTAGATACACTATCAGTATAGATTCAGTTTCTATATAACTACTAAGCTATGGTATCGACATTGACTACCCACAACTTTCTTAAATGGGCGGTCCAAACAATGATGCTACCAGACCTTGGACTATTGCCAATAGCTGTATTGTTCAAAAACCTTGAACAGTTTCTATGAAACGTTGCATAGGTGTCTAAACCCTTTATAGAGGCAAGAGTAAATAGGCAGGTATCTCATAGGTAAGTGTGCTCCACAGTACACCGCATCATCAATTGCCATCAGGCTCACCTCATCGTGGTTGCATCATCATCTCATGCGCCAGAAACGTGATTGAAATATGGACATGACTCATGAACCCCTATTCTTTCTCTGCCTTCGACCGTGACCAAAACTATCTGAATATTTATCTTAAATAGAAACCTCTTTGCTTACACGATTTTTAGACATTAACAACGATGGTGCTGTGGGTTCGATTGCCACACGGGACAAATCTTTGTGTGATCCGGTTTGTTCTGACTCTGGGTATGCTTTGTGTGTGTGAAATGTATGTTTCTAAACACCCCCCGCCACACAGGAGTTATTCCTAGTGCGGGCTTAGTTATATAAAAAAAATAGCTTTATGGATTTTTCAGATGCTTTGCAGCATCCGCGGTAACTACGCGGAGTCTTCCCGCTATCACAGATTCTACAAGTTATTGTAATCTGTCACTATTTTTTGCCCAGTTCAATGTTAGTCAGTCTCTACAAAATCAAACAAAGCCCCCTCAAATACAGAAACATCTAGAAAAAATGTCATTGAAAAGGTCATGCAGGCACTGGAGCGTGTTATTTACTTGTTCATTGGTTGGTCACACTTTCACGCGGTTTTGGACGTTTCAGCAAAAAGCTATAGAGACGGCTACACATCAACTTATACATGCCAGTATAAGATGGTTGTATAGGCTTACTGTGCAATGCGAGACCAGCTTACAGTGGAAATGTATAGGTTGATCGGTAGCCGTGTGGACTAGGCTGACAATTCTCACTTTCTTTCAATTACGATATTAGAATATTCGATTCACTGACACTTTCAGTGACTTTGTGGTATTTTGTGAGAGTTTAAGGTTTCTGAATGTTATTGCACGTCAAAGTTTCACCAGAATTGTTTTCTAATACATTTTATAAAGTTTAAACCAACAATACCAAATACCGACTATCTATCAACCTATGTATTTCCAGTTAAAGATAGTCTCGCGTTGTTTGGGCTTCCCGTGCAATTGCAAGTCCAAGTTATACTGGAAATGAATAGGTTGATCTGTAGCCGTGTATTTAAAAAAGAGTTATGGTCAGTTGAGTTGATTGGTATTATTTACTTGTTAAAAGCCTGTTTTAAGTAACACTGATTGATTAGGTGTTATTATTTGATATTAAATATCATCGTTTTATTACGGTTTATTATTTGCTTGATGTATAGCTGAAATAATTTGATATAATTTGAAGCATTTAACCTAGAGCTGTCTTGATATTTTATTGCATTATAAGAGTTATAGCCTTGATAATAATAACAATATTTTGCTTATTTATTTCATTCAACTAACTGCATATAGCAAATCAAATAGTGCAAATGAAGTTACACTGATTTTACACGGCATCCTTCTGTTTTTTTTAGAAAAGCTTATCTGTAATTTGGAGATACAAATTTCTAGTATTAATGGTTCCAATTAAGTCGCTTGCAAATAGCTAAGTCATGGTAACTTTAACGGAGCGATTTGTCCAGACCCAGTATAAAAAAAATCGTTCAAAAAACTTAACTTGTAAATATGACGACTGAAAATGGCATTTGCTTCTACTTGAATGAAGAAGAATCACTCTTGCCTGAGCCGACTTCGGTAGTCAAAACTAGTTGCATTAACTCCCCAAGCTTTTCGTGCCAATCTTCACATTTCGATATGATCGTGAGCGTGATGTAGTTGCCCACAAAGATACGTCAATTTCTTTTGTTCTGAGCTCAAAACCGATTAACGTGACACGTGATGTACGTACTTGTCACTTATCTCAATTGAAAACAATGGTGCTCTTCTGTGTGACGTGAAGTAAACCAAGCTATGTACATCTGTGCATTTGTTGTAGTGGCTGATGAGCAACAGCTAACAGTTTGTGGCACCTCTAGATCAGTGGGGAAATATGACTCGACCACGATCAGAGTGGCGATACACAATTCATAAGTCAGTTAAGACCTTTGAAAAGAATGTCTTTAAGGTCTGGATAAAAAGCTACTCCAGCCAAAAAACATACATCTTCTATACTAAACACTGAAGATCATATTTCCCGCTTGCAGTGTAATCGCCTAATCGCATATTCAAGACTAAGTTTGGCTTTGCCAGCTATCAAAGAGCCCAGGTCCAAAATACGATGAAGTAGAAACTGTAGCCATAGTTACCTCTGTGCGTTTGGTGTAGTGGGTGATGAGCATCGGCAGGCGCGCCGCTGGTGACGTTATTATAGATCCTCTTGTAGTGGTTGTACACCGCCACGGATAGCACCTTCTTCGCGTACTCCTGCCCCACCACGTGTTTGTTCAGGTATTCGAAGATCTTCTTGGGAGGAGGCGGAGGTTTTCTGAAGCAAACGAAGAATCAAATTTTAGTTCTGCGTTCTGCTGATCTGCTGGCGCAAACTGGCTTATACTTCACTACATAGTATGACACATAGTAGCTGCCCGCTGTCTGTCCCTATGTATGCCAAGATGCAGATGAATGCAGGGTAAGCGAAAAAGGAAGGACAGGTGAAAAATGATACAGAGAACAAAGAACTCAGGGTTAAGAAAACATTACCAAACAATGGAACAGCTTGGTAACATTTTCTTACTTCCCTTGGTAGCAAGCGAAATCGCAACATAATAATTATTTCAATTATGTAACGCACCAAATAAAGACTTCAATCTATTCCTAAGGAAAAGTAAATTAAACATTCAAATTAGATTGCATGACAAGATAATAACTGAATGATCATACGAACCGCTGTTTTTAATCCGCCCTCAACTAAGACGATTTTCTCAAAATATAAAGAAAGCAGACTTTGAAATATGGTTACTATCATCAGTCATACATATTCGTTAAAGAACATTATGGCTAACTTTCCAACATGTAGATTTTATACAATGATGAGATAATTATTATATCAGTCAATGGCTAAATAATTGTACCTTTAAGTAGGAGGAGTGGAAACTGTTTACAATGTTGTAGTGGCGAGATCTTACGTCACTAAGCTTTCATGTTTTTGAGTCATAGTTTGAATGACAATTATGAGTTTGAGGAGAGTGATAGTGCAAGATGTGGAAAACGAATGGAACCTTGAGACTAGCATGAATGCCTACAGTCAGGCCTATGGAAACACCTCCATTTTCTATTTAAAATTGAAAGCGTTGCCCCGACCTAAATTTTAAGTTCATGATGTCCCTGGACACATCATTTTGGGTCTTTATATCGTTTTGGATTTAGGTCATAAAAATAGGTCAGAAAACTCAGAACTGTTTGAAATGCCTCTAGCTTAAATCAGCAAAGTAATGGAGCTAAAGAGTTTTATATGGATGGTTGACTTCAAAATGATGAAAGGATAAAAATGTGACCTAGAATTTTAATATTACTGAGCACTACGCAGAACTGCGTGAAGGTTACGTACATTGCAAATGTTAAATGCCTTCAAATTGGATTGCTTTTAATTATACGTAGAGAAGCGATGGCCGAGTGGGAGATCGTAGGACTGCTAAGTCAAAGGTCTCGTGTTCGAACCCACGGCGCACACCTGTGTCAATAACTCGTTAAGATTCTTCTTTTGGAAGGTATGTGTGTAATTTTCATATAAATTGTCGCTCGCTAACGGATGAGTGTGAAGTCTACTAATCCGCACTTGGCCAGCGTGGTAGTCTAAGGCCTTCCATCATGCGAAGAGGCCTGAGCCCAGCAGTGGGACATGTATTAGATACACGGCTGCTATTATTATTTATTATCAAGTGCAGTTGTTAGTGTCAATTATAAAATACACACTGCAATAAGATAAGTGCAGACGGATGAACGTGACGTCACGTAATGACGTAACATACAGTTGAAAAATTTAGGGTCCTGGTTAAAGCGGCTGCCCAGAATGCAGAGGTTGCAGGTTTAAATCCTACCGGTCCCATAATTATTATTTTAACCGTTTCTTAGTATAATTGTTAAGCATAGCTAAATATAATCAGCAGCAAGTCAGCAGTTTATGTATGATTCATCAATAGACATTTAGTTTAATATGTCAATATAAGCAGTTCTTTTCCTTGTTAATTAACGTAATTATTTTCGATTACCGGTTTCGTAAAACAAAACATTTACCACTCGATAAGCACGTGGTGACCTTAAGTTTATGACGGCGATAGTGATAACAATAAAATGTACCTACCTGATAGCGGACTAGACGGCAATGTAGGTTAAATTTTTGGTTCAGTTCAGTAATTCCATTTTTAATTTACGAGTAGACCTCTTTAAGAATAACTATACGTATAAATAATAATATTAATAGCAGCCCTGTATGTAATACATGTCCCACTGCTGGGCTCGGGCCTCTTCGCGTGCCTTAGTCTACCACGCTGGCCAAATGCGGATTGGTAGACTTCACACAAAGCGAGCACTTTTTAGGCACTCTCAGGCATGCAGGTTTCCTCACGATGTTTCCTTCACCGTTAGCGAGAGATAATTCATATGACAAATACACATATCTTCGAAATGACGTATCTCAACGATTTATTGACAGAGTTGTGTGCCGTGGGTTCGAATCAAAGACCCTTGATAGTAAGATTACTCTTATTTACTTCAAACCTCTTCAAACTAGTTTTGTTTCTATGGGTTCCATTATCGACAGAGTCATTGAAAAAGTAAATACTACTGATATACGTCAACTCGAGGTGAATAACCTAAGTTGCTAATAAAGCATATAAATATCACGGAAAGACATAAAACACAAGGTCAAAATATCGTAATTTCTACAGATTTTTTTCTTTATGATTATCGTCAGGGTTAATAAAAATCAAATGCTTATTCAGTAGGCACATCCAACTCATCAAAGGTAAGCATTGCAATTCAACGCGGCAATGTCGCCAGCCTTCTGGGCACGTCACCCGCATTTGACATTGATGCGGAAGTATTTTTTGACGCATAACTTTAAAAATTTTTTGGTTCTATTTTTCTTACAGCTGTACATAGTTAGGTATGATTTTGTTTTTTTGATTAAGTAATTAGAGTATTATAATTTAAGATCCAATATGTATATTTTACTCTTAAGTTGAAAAACCTAATATAAGTTGCTAATCTATACTAATACTAAAATATTATAAAGCTGACGAGTTTGTTTGTTTGTTTGTTTGCTTGAACGCGCTAAAATCTATCTCTATCTAATCTCGTGATAAATTCTTTCAGTGTTAGATAGCCCATTTATTTATTTATTATCGAGATAGGCTATAGGCTAAATATAATTATGCTAAGACCAACGTAATGAAAACATGTTAATTAGCTTTCTAGTTCTTTGAGCTTCTTCTTCCTGCCCTTGTCCCATTTTATTTAGTGTTGGCGCAAAACCTCTTTTTACTCGATTTTTCTCTGTCAGCCATCCCGCTTTCACGCACTTCCTTCTTTCATTTTAACTTTTATGCAGTCCATCCATCTTTTCTTCGGCCTGTCCCTCCCATTCCATCGACATTTAAACTGATCACTTTTTTAGTAACATGCATTTCATCCTTTCTCATCACATGCCTATACCATGATAAACTATTCCCTTTCAGCTTTTCTGTCACCGGTGCAACTGCCAGGCTTCCTGTAACATACTAATTCCTAATTTTATCGCGATTTGTTACTCCACACATCCATCTTAATATTTGCATTTCCACTACGTGTAATTTCCTTGTGAACTTCCATCAGGATTGTATTATATCGTTTTAATGTCGTTCGTTTTGCGACATGTTCGGGTCGCAGAAGGCAAGGCTTTAGACGCTTAATATTATTGGATGGTACCAAAGTACAATGTCCTGTATATTTACTATCATCAATCATCTTGGATTGCAAATTAAACTCGATTCTGCTGATCCATCAAAACTTAGTCATAATTATTTATCTCTGTAATTAATACTAATCATACAAAAACCGGTCGAATCACAAAAATGTACTCAACACTATTTAAATAATTAGAACCAACTACTTTTTAACACTACATCACCCTTGGTTGACTTTTAGACAATGCCTATGGCATTTAGTCCGCCTTGGACATTTTGTTGTGCAGAAGTTAAATATATAAACCAAGACTAGTCACCCAACAAGCTTGATACGAAGGAGGAAAACAAAATAAAGAGTTTAATATCCCTTACGAAATCCAAGAGCTTTTACGAGCATCCGTGAAAGCGAGTCCTTTCCAATGACGTGTACTACTCGTATACAGGATGTCAGTTTTAAAAGCCACCTGGATATAAACGAGCGCGCGATATATTTAACAATACGTGACAAAGTCTATCTCGCACGAGTTATGCTAGGCCGGCAGGAAACAATGCTTTCTAAAATGTATACTATTCTGTGCACTTCGTTGTAAGTGATTAGATTCGTGTGTAAGTTACGCTATGATATAGTCTGATACCGCAAAAAGTACAGGTTGCTATATAAAAATATTTGTTTATTTATGGAATTCTTATTGATTATTTTTTTATAGCATTTAGCTATGCTTCGCAAATTATAATAAGCACTTCACAACATTTGTGCTGAATGTAACTGCACCATGTTTGTTTGTATCCTACCTAAGTTAGAAACAAATGGATGAACGTGACGGCACGAAATGACGTAACATACAGTTGAGAAATTTAGGGTTCTGGCAAGAGGCGACCGTAGCCGGTTGGTTTAAGCGGCTGCCCGGTGTGCAGAAAGAAGGTCGCAGGTTCAAATCCTGTCGGTCCCATAATTGTTTTCAACTGTGGTTCAAATCTTGTCAGTCCCATAATTTTTCTTAGTATATCTAAGGAATGTTGCCAACATTTAAAGTACTTTCACTCTAAGTGACGTTCAAAGATTACACCCTGTATGGTCCCACGTCCTTTTTTCATAACAAAGAAATCGAAAGTGGCAAAGTCGTGGCTCGGATTACAGCCACAGTTGTGTTACTTGTTGAACTACTTTTGAAGAAAGTGAGCTTATGATATACTAGTAATACTAGTTGTTGTTGGGCTTGGTCCTTACTAATAAATAGTAACATTAAAGATAGAATAGAATAGAGAAAAACTTTATTTGCATACCTACCATTTCCATAAAATAAGCATTTGCATAATTTGCATAAAATACAAAGACTTGATGTAGAGTTTGTTTTTTCGAATATCTCTGGAGCCACCGATCAGATGTAGACAAATTGTTTGTACTGAATAGCCTAATTTTCTAGGAAGGACAGAGGATATTTTTTTAACATGACGTTAAACACCACAGCAGCAGAGCAGTACAGTTTTAACAAGGTTGCTACCGCGGACAGCAGCTAGTCGCTTAATATGCCAGTAGGTGGTAAATAAGAAGAGCTTTCATAAACGAGCCCGAAGAAAGTAAACCCAAATGCTCCGCCGTAATTAAGTAGTTTTGAGATATATAAATTTTTAGGTTTTAGTTAAAATATTCCAGATGCAGTCATTAAAAATGTATTACAAAAAATTTCGCATAATTTTTGTATGAAAATATGTTAACATACGTCGGGCGTTGACGCTGACGCTTGCTTCCAACTGCAAGCTTTAAGCAGTCCGTTCAGAATCAGCAGCAAACATCCCATTGAACTAGATTTTACTAACAACTACGAAAAATCACGTTTTACGAACAAATTAACCATACAAGCAGTCAGTTTGTTCGGAAAACAGCTTAAGTTGCCAGATTATTTAAGCCAGTAGTGTAACCGTACCCTCAAATATACATAGTCAGACATTCGTCAACTAAAACAAGTCTTACATCTACCACTAAAATGAAAACATAGATATAGTTTTTATGATTTATACGGCAGTTAAGTACAAAGATAAAGGTAGATAAAAAATGCGGTCAATTAATCAAATATTATGCTTGGATAAGCAAACCATTTGAAATAATAATTCAAGTCGTCGGAAACGTAAATATTTTTGCAATCCGCTGATTTTTTTTGTTCACATTAGGTATTCCGGTAGAAAAAAATCGTGATGACACAGGCTTGATCATCATTATTATAAAATAAGATTACGATAGTATTATTTGCCGATATTTATTTTTTACGAAATTACAAGCTAGTTTATTTTGATTTTTGTGTATATTGAGACGATCAAAAATAATCAATGGATGTTAGAATATTTTAGAACCACATTTAAAGGAATGTCTAATTATCTATTACCTAATTTTATGCGAATAAAATTAGTTTTTATATAAATTTAGGTTTATAAACTTATTGCAACGCCAAACTGAAGATCAAACTGCGTCCTATAACTTCTTGCCTTTAGATAAAAAATAATTAAATATTTACTATACTGCCATAATGGTCTAGTGGTTAGCGTTCGATTCCCGGGTCGGGTAAAGTGTTATTGATGAACTTTCCGTTAGGAAAATCACAGTAGCAGCACGGAGTTGGAATTGTGCCCGGTAGATGGCGATAGGCTCACTCCCTATCCTATAGGACCTAAATCATATCAGGTAAAGAGTGGGTGCTGTACACCTCTGCCACACCCTTCTGGGTAATATAGGCGTGATGTTACGACATTTACCACATTCCAAAATGTTTCGCTAATACATTGAATCTCCTTTAAATATACAGACTGCGTTAATACTCGTTTCATCCCAAAATACCAACAAGATATTATTAAGCCTCACAAATATCCACATTTTATTACGTGTGACAACAACATCGTTTGTCGTGTTTTCCATTATAATATAAACATTTACGTGTATCTCACAATGTCGGAAGGTCGTTGGCACTTGATGTATCTGAATTAACTGAGTGATCGTGGTGAAAAATGTGACTTTTATAAAACATTAAGAATTTTAGAAGATTCGTTGGCTGGGAAAAGTCGAAGAAACAGTTGATTGACAAAATTAGATGGCAATGCTGAATTTAATAATTATCATCAAAAAAAAATCAATAATCGATTAACACCTCCTTTATCTATTGTGTATTTAACAAAGAGTTCTGTTAACAAGAAAATGTTTCTAGGAAAAATAATAATTTTCCGAAAAAAAACCGACTAAACTACAAGTCTAAAATTATTGTATTTGATACAATAATTTTAGACTTGTATGGTTTTCTCATGGGAGCCATTGTCAGAACTGGACCAAATTATAATGAGACCACACAGGAAGTACAAACTTTCAAATAAAAATCATTAAAATCGCTTCGCCCAGTCGAAAGTTATGAGATAACAAAATAAAAAAAAAATCAGACGGATTGAGAATCTCCTCTTTTTTTGAAGTCGGTTAAAAACGTATCAGCCTAATCAGTTATTCACGCTTTTGATTAAAATAAAATCAGGTACTCGAGCCCGAGACCACCGAGGCCTTCAATTGAGCAGTACTATGGCTTCTCATTCACTGCTTGCTCGGTTGCTGGTTGCTATAGCAACAAAACAATCAAGTGAAATGAAGAAAAACAAAACACGTGACAACACTTACAATATCAGGACGACGACAGATTCAATTGTTTGTTACTTCGCCACGCTTTAACGGATGGAACGATTATGACAAAATTTGGTTTGAAATTTACCGACACAATGGGTTACTTTATATCGGCATACCACAAGTGTAGCGGCGGGCAGAAGCTAGTTAATAAATAAATAAATATTTCACAACTCACACACAACGCCATCTAGTCCCATACTAAGCAGAGCTTGTACTATGGGTACTAAAATAACTGATACTAATACATACATATATATACTTTTCTTTTGTAAATACATACATATTATACATAGTTTCACTTGGCATAAAAACAAAAGCACGAAAACAAAGCGTGACTCGAACCCGAGACCTTTAATTGAGCAGTACTACGACTTCGCATTCACTGCTGCTCAGTAACTAATTGTGATAGCAGCAAACAATCGAGTGAAATGGAGAAAAATGGAACGAGTGTCACAGTCGCCGCACGATTTACATACAATTTGTTTTTATTTGTATTCTCTGGAAAACGGGGCCAAAGACCTTTGTTGTGCGTATCGCATTGATTTCCTAGTATCCTACTGATCGTGTTTCGTATAGTACAAGTACAGATAAAGTGGTAGAACTTGCTAACGAGTTGGATATAGGGAACAACAAATGCCACTAGGCATTAAACAATTAGTGTTTGCAGTTCTCGTTCTGTGGTGAGAACAGATACTGAAAATAACGGCACATGAGGTATAATATTGTGGTCCTTAGATGAAGCAACGCATCTTCAATGTTTTTAGTTGTCAGTTAGGCTACACTACACACCCGCCCGTTTGCTACGTAATCTACACATGTCATAAACTAAAGTTTCAGGCAGACTTAGGGTCTACCCACATTTATCGACGTGGAATCGGCTAACGCCGGTCAAAAAAGTCTTTATGCCGACGGAATAAGGGTGTTACTAATACCTTTCGCATCGGCTCGGCCCGGCCGACACGACGCGACAACGGCCGACGGCGAAACGAGCCTTTTGTCGATTAGCTGATAGCATCCGTACGGCGCTGTCGAGTAGTGTGGTGATACGCACTCGGCTTAAGCCGATTCCGCGTCGATAAATGTGGGTACACCCTAAATCATTAATCTACCGCTCAAGTGCAGTCTCGACGATTTTCTGTCAGTAAGCTTAGATAAGGTCATACAACTTAAATTTTAAAATGACATTAATGCCATTAATACCTATTATAAAAAGAAATTTATATTTTTAGTTTACTGTACAATGAACTTATAAGCTTCTAATGTGAGGAAATAATAGATGAGTTTATTGCCTTGCCATTGTGCTAATTGATGTAAAATTTGTATAAATTCATACACTTGTAATAACATCACACCTCTAAATCTTAAAAGAAATAGACTTCATGAAATATACAATGGAGCGAGCCTCTTTCCGTATACGAAAGGAACATATCATTATATTATTAGAATTACCATTGTAGTTTCGTATAGTATATTAATATCACTTTCATTTCGATACTTTATGCAATTACCCAAACATATCTCTGCACCACCTTATGGTTACTGGTAAAAAATGCCTTTGCCATGAAGTCCACCCTCAACACACGTGCGAGAAGTGAAATAAATAAATCAAATAAACAGAGGGCCTGTTTTACGGTGTTCCGGTGTATTGCCGATGGTAAATGTTAACAACCATACAATCGCCATATGTGAGGATTACGCCATGTTACCGTAAGATCAAGAAATAATATCACCACCAATCCGGAAACTTTTTGATAACATTTCTTTTTGACGGCAGGTTAAAGGCGAAATGCTAGTACACCTGAACTCTACTTCTATTAAAATAATTAACGATAATGATCCCTATCATCATTATTTGTTAAGTTATTAACGAGAATTAAAAAAAATATATCTTAATCTATGTTGAGTCGTAATGAAGTAATTCAAAATGACAGATTGTATAACGAGATAATTACGATAATTTATGTGCTCTTAGCATTAATATCCGCCTGTCTTCAGGGCAAACATCTCGCCTTCCTACTTTCTCATAATCCTGTATTACAGCATTGATTGCAACCCTGTCTTGATTAATTAAAGCCAGCATAACCATTTTATTTGTCTGACTTTCTGTCTGTTGCCTCTTATATGCACGTACGTACTTATTACTTATTAATCTGTAGAGTAATTTCACTTATTGTATATAATAGTGGTATATTTACTACGATCTTCCTTCAGTGTCTTACATATTTAATACTTGTCTCTGAATATAGTCCCGAAAGAGATCTGCAGTCGCCATTTATTATCAGATAAGCCGAAAGATTAGTCTTATTTTTCTGATTATTCAGAGAGTGTGCAGTTGAAATGGCCATAATGGGTGGGTGTCATTTAATGTTTTGTACTACTTGAATTGAAAAGAAAAAGAATAGTGTTCTGCATTCTATTCTTACCACCAGGTGGACCAAAACAATATCATTAAACCCGTAGAAATGTCAATGAAGACTACGTCCATTTAAGTTAAGCGCGCAATATGATTAAAATCAAAATATTTTGATTTAAAAAATTGTTTTCGCGATCAAGAACTATATAATATTTACTAATTGAATAAATCCTAGTTACTATACGCATAGTAAAGAGAATATTTACGCACGTACTGGCCAGTTCAAATATTGATGCGTGTGTTTGCAAAACCTTAGCTTGGGAAAACCCCGTGAGAAGTTTTGGTACAGCTATTATCAAATCTATTTTCTTGAACGGGGAACGACGTAAGTTTGTGTCGAACAAGAGTATGATAGGTTTACTATGATAGTAGCTAGATAGATAGATAGATTAAAACTTAATTTGCAAACCATTTCATTACAAACTAAAGACAACTATTGAAAGACAGTTACAATATGCAAAGTAACAATAGTAAACAGAGGAGTAATTACTACAGGCTATGAAAAGCAACAACCCTCTTATGCTTGATAATCATAAAAAACTACTGAACAGATTTTCATGCAGTTTTCACTTTACTTTTTTTTTTTTTTAAAACGACGCCCGCACTAGGAATTACTCCTGTGTCGCGGGGGTGTTCACAAACATACATTTTACACACACAAAGCACACCCAAAGTCAGAACAAATCTTTGCGAATCACACAAAGATTTGTCCCATGTGAGGATCGAACCCACAACACCAGCGTAGTTGAAAGCGGCGAGGCGACCGCTTTAACCGCTACGCCAACCGTGCACTCAAAGGAACTTGGCAGAGTGACTCATGAGGAAGGTTTAAGTTGTAATTCGTTTAGCGAGTTCAAATATTTATGCGTGTGTTTGCAAACGTTTGCTTGGGAAAACCCGATAAAGTTTTGGTATCGCTACAATCTGCACTTAATATTCATGTATTTAAATTATGTAATGGTTAGCTGGTAGCTCAAACCGGCTATCGTCATAATATCCTTCCTATATGCATGCGCAAGGTTTGTTTTTAATACAGTCGTATATTTTCGGATATCCTAATTTTATATCATAGTTTCCTCTACTCTAAGGGCCTTATCATACTAGCGGATTGCGAGCGGATTCAAAGCGGAGCGGGCGCGCAACGGATTCGCTGCGGGCGCGCAACGAACACGTCGCGCATTCGCAGCGAATTCGCTGCGGACGCGCGGCGTAGACGCCATTTTGTACTGTCTCGTACAAACGCCAGCCAACCAACCTTATACAATTTTTTTTTCAAATGTTAAATTATTTTGCATCATAACGGATTCTTGCGGGATTTTATCTTGCTTAAATATTTTATGTTTGTTTTATGGTAGGTAGGAACGAAATTATTTAGGATTATTTTTTAATCGTTTGCAAAACAACACAAATTAGTCGCTCTCTTCCATTCGATTAATTGATAATGGATCTTCCCAAATTCGTCGATGCTTTCGTTTTCGTCGCCGGCGTTTCCGAAGTAACAAAGCCAACAGCAGTGTTTCCTCGTCGGAATCAATTTTGTTACTGAGTGTATTGTACGTCGTAAATTCGCTGCGCGCCCGCTCCGCTTTGAATCCGCTCGCAATCCGCTAGTATGATAAGGCACTAATGCATTATTTAATTAATAAGATATGAACAAAATTTTGATTAAGTTGAATAAGTGATTTCCGTTTTGCATAATGAGTATGATAGGATTAAATTGACCCTGACTCTTGAGGTCACGATGTGGCACGGCCATAAATTTGTTTGACCCAGAGAAAATTGTTTTGGTCTTTGGATATAGTTAGATCAGCACTGATTGGTCCTTCCGATATGCTCTACAATTCATATATCGATCGTACTTATAATATGTCATACCAACTGGGTATGACATATTATAAGTACGATCGAATAAAGATTTTATGTCGCCCAGACATGAATAATAAGCAAAGTCTATGACTTGAGAGGCATAATTTTTGCACCATTAGTCTTTCTGCCCCAATTTATAAATGTTTGAACTAGGAGGAATCAACATTTTATAACAGCCTTGCCCTCAACTAGAGCAACTATAGATTTTCCTTAACCCAGCCCTATAGAACAAAAGCACCACGATTTTGAGACGTTCCATGTCACCATGACTTCTCACAATCCTCGTTAATTTCGCCATACTCCATTAAGAATGCAACAAGGCTATCGCAGCCGCAACTCCATGTAATCACTTAGAGGACAATCACGCCGATTGCCGAGCAAATCGACGCATGGTCACGACAAATGTCAAATACCATTAACAGCAAATAATGGCATGTTTAACGGACCTGTCACCTAGACAACAGTGAGATCTATTGAACGGTATAATTTGGCGATCATCAGTCATGATTATCACTCAAATCAATGTTTACATGGTTATGAAATAAATGAAATTGAAATTTTAAAATCCAGTCATTCACGTTTGACTACCTATACTACCAATTTATTGATGTAAATCTTGATGAACAAAATCTAATTTTACTAAATAAAATATCTGATTAGCATAATACATAACATACGATTAAGACACGTTAATTTATCTATAATATAAGCATCAAACGTATTGTGATTCTTATCTAAACTCAAAACAAAATGAAACAAAAGAAAGTGAAAATCGTCGTTTTTTGAAATAAACTCACCTGTAGAACCCAGATTTGTTTTCAGCGTTATCTTTAATACTCTTCTTGGTGTCAACTTCACTGAGGACCACGAAGAAGTGGTGGCATTTGTCACACTTGACGAACCTGGTGCTGCTGACGAAGGTCTCCACGTGGGTGCACGGGTCTCCACACTTGGGGCACGTGAGGACCCCACTGCCGGAACCTTTTTTACCGCCTGATGTTGAGCCTGGAGCAGATGATATTGTAGGAGTATACAAATTATGAACCATATATATCAGAAAGGGAAAAAAAGATTTTTTTATCAAGAATAATCTTAAGCGTATGAAATTACGCAAAGAACGATAGAAAGCAACTCTCACCGAAGTAGGCTATGCACGGAACCTCACAGAGTTCTGATTTGTGCATCTCTGAGTGCAAATGGTCGAGTTTGGTAAATTACGAATGTTAACTAATTTTAGACAACTGCAAAAACCAACGCTAACAAAATATTCAGCCAGATATGCTTCACTAAGTTGGGCGAGAAGCCCAACAGCCAAGCTAAGACAAAGAAGTTTTTATTACTTGTATTGATGGTGTCTTTCGGATGGTGTGGTGGGCCCGGTGGCTGTTCTGTGGTCTTGCACATGACTGCGCATGTACTTAGCTCGCGTGGACACGATCGTCGTAATGCGCGGCATTGCTGGGCGCCTAAGGACAAAGAAAAGTACATATTAGTAAAGATGACAAGAAAAAGGATCGTAAAAATGTATAGACCAAAATCAAAACCACTCAACGTTGATTTGACGTTGACAAACATGTTGGACCGGCAAAATTACACAGACTATATAAAGTTAATTCAGAAGGACACTGTCCACAGTGTTTGTTTCGGTTTGGTGATTATAAGAGTATATCCTAGTTACTAATATAGCAAGCCGGAATACCGTAATCCCCTGATGAAGCGATGAAACTGCAGTGTTTATTAGACATTCCTGGGACGTAATACCACTTGGTAGAAAGCTTACAATAAACGTGTTAGAGTATATTAATAACTCGATTAAAATTAGGCCTAACCGAATTCCTAAAGTAAATAAACAAATTAACGATACAAAATAACTGGTATCAGTCAACAAGGTTACATTATTCTTGTAGGTCAGTAGTGTCATATGCATGCATAATACCAAGGTCATCTCACAAAGTTATATTTTAATTTTATGTTACATCAGCATAATCATGAAATTGATTACAAGCCTAGAGCGAACTTCCTATTTCCTTGGTACTGATCTTCACATTTGAATTTTTAAGATCTACATTTCGAAGCAGACAAATTTTTAAACAACAAACAATATTTGGCTTAAGTTTAGAAATAGGTATCGTAAAAATCGCTTAGTCTGTGCTCTCAGATGACGTAGGAAAATAGTTTTACCTAACAGAATAATTTTGCATAAAACATTTAAAAGTGTTTTTCTGCTAAAATTTATAAATCATGGTTAAAAATTTTAATAACAAACCCATAAGTCAATACCTGGGCCGGTATCCTCAAACCATAAATGTCATTGCTCAAACCACAAATAAGTACAAAAAGGTTCGTTTAAAGAGTATATTAGTTATTGAAAAGACAAGTCAAGTGTCCATCATTATGACAGCTTCTCACTCTAATTACGTATTGTTTACAACTTAACAAGACAAGTATAGCTCTGGGAAGCGAAGAACAATGAAAACAATTGTTCTTCTTACTTTCCTAGTTAGCTCACCATTGTCGCACCAACAAGGTACACAAACATTGTCATTTATAAACACATTAGCATTACTGAGGCTATTTTCACTTTCAGGGTAAGAAACACGTGAATCAAACGTGAGGTAAACAAATTTCAAAACCACACCACGTGATTCTTGGTTGGTAATGATGGAAAATTAGAGGTCTTGGTTGGTTCATCAAATCATTATCCATAACGAAGTATTGCCGCAATCTCATATTATTATCTTAAGATGTAAGATTTCTAATTGATGTCTTAAAGAATTCAGGTAATTTAAGTACGACATTTTGGGACTTGAAGGATGCAGCTTAGAACGTTTTAGGTCTTGGTAAATCGAACATTTTAGCACAAATTAATTACCGTTTTAATAAGATTGCGATTACTACAAGGCAATACCATTTTATAGACATAATAACAAAATAGTTTGCGATGCGAATGCGATCATAAACGCATCAGGACCGTACCTTTTTAAGATACTGGTTAAAATAAAAAGCAGTGTCTAAATCGGCGTAAGCGGTTGATTTAACATAAAATGTGTTTTTATTATATTACATGTTTTTTATATAATCCAAACCTGTTATCTTCTCGACTAGTTAGACTGGACTGAGTATAATAAATTTGCTACAAGAAAAACTAGATTGCTGATAGAAATCTTTCAAACAAGGTAATATCAATTCCAGACAATTAAGCTTTAATTCTAGGCAATGTTAACGCTATGACTAATAACGAAAAGTATTGGATGATAAAAGTAATTATTAAAATAGTAAGATTTAATGCTTTAGTAATCAAGGTATTAAGTTTTTTGTACCATTGAACGAAGAATAATAATAGTGGATTAACAAAGCAATGACCACAGATATAGATCTACATAGATAACGCAAGTATCACGATTTGTATTGAAACCAAGCGTGCCGACTTTTTAATACCTATTGTAACGTCACAGCCGAAATTTAGTGACGGGAAATCCAAACCGATTCAAAGACACCGATGCCGCCGATGCCCATCCGCCCAACGTTCAACTGGAGCCGTCCGCTATGATTTTCTCTGACAAAAGACGCGCGTGGACTGAAGTTAGCGGCGACCAACCTCGACGCTTGGTCGGGGTTGAGACACGCGAAGTACATGCATTTGCGTTATCTATGTAGATCTATATCTGTGGCAATGACTACATATGATATAAGAAGGATCTTTAAAAGGCAAGCGGAGGAAGATGATGATAGGCAAATAATAAGCACAAAGGAGAGAACGACCTATTGAGCGGAGATGCTTCTGGAGTTCTGGACTAAGAAACTGGGACAAGACTATATAATGATGTTAGTATGCCTAATGAACGAACAAAAGCTAGCCTTTTGTTATATGGGACTTCTTTAGACTAGCTGACCAGACGAGGACAGTTATAATACCTTTATAGCCTTTGAATATTTTGGTTATGTTATGTGTCCTCAATGTGCGATTAATATTTTTCGAACAATCCGACACGGTCGTGTACTTCTTTCTCCGAATTCGATGTCATAAAGAATATCTTCTTTATGCAACACATTTCACGGCTTTAATTGAAAGCATTATCTTGACAGCTTTGATTGATCGATTAATATCCTCAATGCCCAAGTGTGCAATTAAATCAAAAGTTCATTCATCAGCATGCTTTATACGGCGAGAAAACCCTGATCATATTTCAGTCAGACCATTAGCATCCAAAAGTGTTGCATCTTTACAATTTTTATGCAAATTTCATGAGCCATGATACGGCCATATTTAAAAATTGGTCGTTTCAAGTCAGATGGCTCATTGCTAAGTTTTATCGATCACTGGTGAATCGATAAATAATAGCCGGTAAATATGGCACTTAATCGTTACTGCTTAATACCATTTGGTGTCAAGGTGAGGTTATTGTGCAAGTCGAAGTGGGTTAACATTTTTCTTTTACCTTTTAATACAAGAACAAAGGGTTCAAGAATACCCGCGTATTTATGGTTGTAGCTGTGGGTTCTTTTAGTTTGATTTTGCTGGGATGTTAAATGGCAATGCACTACTGAACTAAAGAACGGGTCTGAGACGTTTTATTTGTGACTGTTATATCAGTACAGTAATCAGTATCTCACATTCTGTTCTCAATGTATTAAGAGCAACTTAAATCCTAAGAGCTTAGTCCTGTGAACTATAGCAAAAAGGGCTGAAGAACTCAACAAAGTTATAATTCCCAAATATACTCGAGCTATTAATTATGCGTGGCCTCTCTGCCTGAGGTAGAGAACATTAAATACTACATAATAGAGGTTGATTACGAACCCTATTAATTCAGTGCGACCAGTCTTTTGTAGTAGCTAGTCATATCAGTGGTCGAGCCTACACCACAACAAACTTTCTTTTGACCCTCACCATTGAACAACTCAGTCAATCAATCACGTATTCAACTCGCACTCGGACTCAATATGATGTTTTGACAAACACGCTTATATAACTGTTAATGTTATTCAATCTGGCATTTGAATAGATACACGAGCTGGTATAATTTATTCTGCAAAGTTAGAGGACGGAATAGTTTGCACATCAATCATTTAATTGAATTTCAACGGCTTGTTAGTGAGTAGGGATATACTTCTTATTGAGTCCTATCGAAGATAATCAGCTGTTACATAGCGGGTCCATAAATTTAAATTAATATTCTTAAGTACTCTCTCCAGTCCAGAGAAATGGGTCCAAAAAGCGACCAACTGTGTACCACGTGACGGACAACGGCGACGAAGAAGGTCTAAACGGAGATTTTTTTATTTATTTATTTTTATTTATTTAACTTTTTGCACAAACAAATAGTACATAGGCGGACTTAATGCCTTATGGCATTCTCTGACACTCAACCTAGGATGGTGCAGAGATAATAATCATAGGTAGGTGCAGATTAGACAGAGGAATAATTATTTATATGTAAATAGACGAAGTACATATTTTATAAAATACGTAATAGAGATACATATATTATATACATACTGAAAATTAAATACATACTAAATAAATAAAAATAAAAACATATTAAATACATACATTTATAAATAAAATAATAATAATATATACATAGATGTTGTTACAGGTTAGCCTTACAGGAGGAGTTGATAATTATATAAGATAAATAAGAAATATTATGATGATTCTGCCAATTGCTCAGTCAACAGTTTACGTACATTAATCTTAAAACTGTAACGAGATTGCTGGACGACTTGGATGCATTTTAGAACAATTGGCCAGAGATAGCAAATAACAGAAAGACTTGGCAGTCATGGGGAGAAGCCTTTGCCCAGCAGTGGGACACACCCGTAGGCTAATCAAAAAAAGTACACTGTTAGAAATTATCGCATTCTACAAATACTCAACTGTGGGTTTACTTAAGAAATTTCGCAGGAGGGTACGGCCATGCAATTTTATTTAATTTCAGTCTTTCAATTAAAATAATCGAATTCTACCTACTCAGAAGAAGCTGAATCATCAGATCGACATAAAGCAACAATTTGTTTGCCAGTATAATTGATTTAGTAGCTCCATCTGTTATAACGTGATTTAAGATCTTTTCAGGAGTGGTTTATTAAGAAATTAAAGTGATGAATTGAAGTTTCTCTATTTCGTTAAAAACTTCGTTAACGATCAAGGATTTTACGAATATGGTGACATGTTACGAAGATACGACTTAATACGTTGATGTTAAACAGTCGGTTAATGTGGTAAATACCATGTTTGGTTGTGGCCAATTATTTAAGGTTACATGGCACTTTTGGATTTGCCTTTAAGGCGAACTAAAGACGAGAGTTTGGATTTTTGACATCTTAACATTACAGAGGAGCTGTCTCGATGACTTAGTGGTTAGCGTTTGCACCTCTCACCGCGAGGTCACGGTTTGGATTCCCGGGTCGGGCAATAGTGGTATTTGGGATATTTCCGTTAGGAATTTCTTACGAAGCAGCAAGGTTGGTATAGTGCCCGGTAGATGGCGATAGGCTCATCCCCTATCTTATGGGACATAAACGTAACAGGTGAAGTGTGGGTGTTGTACACCTCTACCACACCGTTCTGGGTAAGAAAGGCGTGATCTTATGTTATTGCGATGTTTTAAAGCAGATAGAGTGAGGTAGTCATTTACCATAAGTTGCTGCTACTTGAAACAGAAAAACCCTTATGTGGGTATTTGGATATGGGAGAAGTCACAAGACTACCACTATTATGGGCGCTGGTTATCTAGTTAAAAAAATTCTTTTGCCTGCCCTTATCCTATTTTATTTGGGGTCGGCACAAAACGTCTTATTCCTCCATTATCTTCTATCAACTTCTCTTTCATATCTTCTTTCACAAAATCCATATAATCGCCTCAGTCTGCCTCATAATCTACTACAAAATGAAAGTACTTAAGTACAATCAAAACAAACAGATATAAGTACTGCTTATAATCTCGTGAAAGTCTTAAGAATGACGGCGCCATTTTTATACAAGTTTCTTATTATATCACAGCGTGCATTATGTGATATGACAGCATAATAACATTGCTATGATTTTGCTTGGAAGACGGATGTAACTTGTAACTGTCAATTATAATTTGATAACATTTAACAGAATATATGATTAGAAGAATGAGATAGGATAGTCTCAAGCATAGGTTGATGACCTAAAGACGTCTGGCTTAATCAGCATGCTGTAAAAAGAAAATGAGAACATTATGACAGCATTGGGACTGGATGCGGAAGGCGCAGAACCGGGTGTTGTGGCGCAAATTGGGAGAGGTCTATGTCCAGCAGTGGACTACAAGAGGTTAAATGATGATGAATGATGACAGCATTTGGAGAGATTAAGAAAGATTATTAAGTTAATAATAGGCTTTTTATTGCAGGCTTATCCTAAAACCAACCATTAGTACTGGATTAAGAAATGCTTAGTAATTAAATATAAATAATTGAATGATATCCAATGAGAAGAGTGAAATGTAAATCGCGTCATATAATTAACATAAACAAACGGATAAACAAATACGCAATATTGACGCAGGCGCAGATAACTGTCGATAGTAAACATTACAAACAGAAGCTAATAAACAACACTAATTATAATTATGGCAAATGCATATTAATACGATTTCCTCGCTTAATAGAGAAACAGGCATATATAATCCATGTTACTCAAACAAAGTCTTCCTTTTAGGCTCCCTCCCTCTTCCTTGTGTCAATAGCTCTCAAGGCAGAGGGGGAGGGTCGTGGCCTCTTTGAATTATGCCCACTGAGTATTTTGCGCTATATTTTTTTATATTTTGACATTATTTTGTATTTTGATATCTAGGAAACGTCACAAAATGAATGAATGAAAAAATTAAAAAGTGTTTATCAGTTTTTGATTTTTTACAAACAATTTGATTACAAACAATCGTATTTAAATGTCAAAAGTGGCAAGTCGTGCTAATGGGGTTTGAGATCTTTGGTGGACACCATAAGCCTCTATCAAGGAATGGCTCTTTTAACATTTCTGCGCTTCGTGTTTCCAATCTTTATGTTATCTAGTGTGAATAGGTTAATTTCTATGGTCTTTTTGGTTTTGTACAGTTGAGGATCCTGGCTTTTAACCCCTTTCAAAAAGACTTTAGTCGTCGCACTTAATGGACAAACCATAAGGCCATAACAAAAGTAAACACGTTGTGAACCAATTCACAGAAAAGAGATCGCCCGTTCTAAAACCATTACATAAATAATAAAAAAACATAAAAACATTGCATAATTACCATTTCTACTCTTATTCAACAGTTATAAATGAAAAAAACGCCGTGGTACGAACAATTAATATGGTAAAAACGAGTTATTGAAACGGGCCAAAAATCTGGCATAAAAAATCGTTATACACAGTTACTCAGATCTTATAGTGTGTTATGTAACCACTTTCACTCAAACATTCTAGATAATCTAGGTGAAGTTACTAATGTTACGTGGAATACAAACTCAAATTTTCAGGACATACAAATACGTGCTTTTAGTACTGAAACTACAGTTGAAATTGCTTTGCAGCTGTTTACGCAGATAAGTTGTTTTAGTTTTTGGCTATCGCAATCATCTTTCACTGTCGGCGCTTAGATTTGGTGTGATTAAATGTGCATTTGTGTAGTGTAGTACCTACAAGCCAATTGAAATGGAAAGTTAGTACGGAATTATGGTGAAAAGGTCACACGCGCAAAGGTCTTGCTTTTAGTACTGAAACTACAGTTGAAATTGCTTTGCAGCTGTTTACGCAGATAAGTTGTTTTAGTTTTTGGCTATCGCAATCATCTTTCACTGTCGGCGCTTAGATTTGGTGTGATTAAATGTGCATTTGTGTAGTGTAGTACCTACAAGCCAATTGAAATGGAAAGTTAGTACGGAATTATGGTGAAAAGGTCACACGCGCAAAGGTCTACAGTAGCGTAGAAGTTTGTTAACGTAATGTTCCTATAATCAACTTTAATGAGTTGTTTTAGATGCCACGTATGTTTTGTGGCCATTTTATGTAAGTAAACTTTGAATGACTATAATGAATAACAAATCATCGACATATTTATAATACTGTTTTACAAGCTTTGATTAAAGCAAGGCCATTCTTATATATCATCTTTGTCTTTGTCATCGGGATGAACAAAGCAAGCATAAGAGTTGTCTTGCAAAGTTGCAATACTTGCATGGTGTGAAGGCCCATTTACACTTTGCGGCAAGGCATTTTTCTAGCCATCTGTCTTTTTAATCGCTATACACATAACACGCATTAGAATTGCCTTGCACCCTTACTTGCAAAAAAACGTGTAAATGGGCATTTAATCAGACTTTAAAATGGACAGGAAATAATCTGCAATTTAAAAAACACGTGTCATCAACGTGTCAAGCAGTAGGTTTGGTTTATTGACTACTTCACAAGTATTCAAATAAATGAAAGGATGTCATCAGCAAAATAACGGTGCCATAATGTGCACAACATGTCTCTTGACTAAATTACTACTAGCTACTACGAGAAGTAAATAATACAAAGGTACCACAATATAGCTAAGATTTAAACCGCAAAGACACTAAAATAATCAAATTTCGTCAAATTGACAATAAGATAATTTTGACTGTTCTATATCTTGGCTGCGAGCGATATCAGCAGTCAATTTAGTCATGTAAATAAATAGTAATGCAATTTATATTTGGCTACGGAAACGTCTATTTATAATGAAGCGCAATAAGCTAATTAGAGATTCACTCAATTACACGTGCAATCATAACAAAATGGTCAATATGATCATACAAGTACTACTGTCCGCAAAGCAATTACGTACTATAAATACTCTTACTACACTTATCATGCACCGTGGCGAGGTGTAAAGGTAATAAAAAAACGTATTTAAATTAATGAAATCCGATCTTATATAAAAGAGGCTATGGATAACTGTGCCTATGGTCATTGCAAACTAAAACACAATAGAATAATAAACCTATGAACAGTTCCTCAACTCCTTAAACGAGCTTGGTGTGATGTTGCAACGCGTAAATATTTGGACGCTCAAGATTTTTAGACTATGCACATTTTTGGCATCGCATCCATTCGAAATGATGTCGATAATGTCTTTCACTGTAGGATTTATCCTAGAACCCTTACGACAAAAACTTTTTCTCTTGAAGACAGAAATTTAGCAATTGTTTAAGAATGGTAAAGCCCACCCTACTTGGGCCATTTATCTTATAGGTTTCCTTTCAATAAAGCTAGTTATAACGACGTCCCAGTAACAGGATTACCATGTAATTAATATTTTCTGGCACATTATCATTATCGTCATATTTAGTATATCAGACTACAGCTTGTGTAAATAGTCGTAACACGAATTATTTTTTTTTTGTTTTCTGCCAACATTGTCAAAGTAATGACATTTCATTTAAACAAAAGACAAAACTCCACGATTGATTCACGATTTCGAAGAATTCAAATTGGTCTGATTGGTTAATTTATAATTTTATTGCTATGCGAACGGCACTGTGTCGCCCCCATTATTTTCAACTCTTTTTTGACCTATACCTCCATCTAACTAGATCAAACGCTTAGAATAATGTCAAGCGTCCATTATTTGTATCTAACTCAGCAACAGAAAAAACATAAAGGAAGTATGGATATAACAACGGGGATATCTTACATAACAGCGATATTACCACGAGTCGAACAAAGCAGCTTTCTTCTTTGTATGACGATAATACGACTTTGTATGGCTCAATGCAAAACTCACTGCATTACACGTGGAGACCAGAATCAAATGTTTATATAACGAACTTGCCAATTGTTCATGGATAGTATATAGATACATTGTAATTGCTCTCAAACATGATAACATTAGATTACATAATAGAAGAAAATCTTCACTTGGACTGCTCATGATGTTCTAAGACGGACTCATGGTCTTTTAAGACGTAATTCAAAGTGAATGTGATCCGTGGGATTACGCCTGAACGTCTCTAGACGGAAAGTCAGCCTAGCCGAATCTGACAAGGACAATAATTTGGTCGTTGTGGAGCCCCGATAAAATAGAGTAAGACACTTAAACTAACTAGATCGACTCAATAGGGACCGAATCGATCTTTTATTTTCAGTATCTGACTAGAATCAGCTTTCGATTCTATTATGTATGTGTCTCATATTATGTTCTATGACACAACAATTTAAAACACAAAATATATGCAAGACGTGCCTATATCACAGGTGATGCGAAAGTAATATTATGAGATTACGACTCGTTTGTCGATTTTGAATATTTTTTAAAACTTGTTTGGAACCTGATATCCTTTGGCCTACTGTGAATCGACAATATTTCGGACTGGTATCACGCCTTTTATGCTTTGAATACGGATGTGTTGTGCATGGGTCATTCTACTTTTTAGCGCAGGTTTTTGCACTGCTAAAAATGGGTTTTAAAATTTTTATCATTAGAGATAAATGAAGTAAATTAACCGTTTTTATGCGTAATTATATCCAGACAATTGAAATTAACTGCCAGCAGCGAAGTTTGTACATATTTCTTTCTGAAAATGAAGGTTTTGCAGACCAAGGTAGAAAAATCAAACCACTTTGTTACCAATCTAAATATTTTTATTGAGCAGCTTCAGTCACTCATTACAAACAAACGATTAACAAAACGTATTTTAGGAACATAAATCTTTCTCTTACATAACTATAATAAGAAATTATCATTAATTAAGTCTTATAAATCACATTAAATGACAACTATGTTACCGTTGTGCACTTTTGTTTACAAATTTTTGACATAAAATGTATATAATGTAAAAATATCTTAACAACGTATTTAATATTGATATTAAAAAATATTATCTTGCATCTGATATATCTGTAATGTAGCATAATATGCAAATTGTACAACTCAAATTGAAAAACCTATACTTAGAAATAGGGACATAATGGTAACACAGTTGTGCAACAGTAACAAAGTTGTTTCAATAGACAATTCTCTTCTCTACAAAAATAGCAAATCAGTCTATTAGTTACTACAAAGGTTGAAGATAATAATTTAATCCTACTATTATATCCGTTTTACCAAAATCACAGCACTTATGCAGGTTGGATTACTTAAAAATTAATTAATAATTGCAGTCATTGTTCAAACACTTCCAGAGGATTAGGGAATTCGTAGTATTCGCGTTTCCCTTTAACCATACCATTTTCGGTGCAGAAACCACTTCAACAATGTTATCATAAGGTTCACAACTAATGTCTGTTTTAACCGCTTTAAAAAGTTTGCCAGTATCATTTACACCTCTGTAAAACATACATTGTATGTATCCATCTTCACCCACCTCACTCAATGCTGAAGCCAAGTATGTATAAATTTGTTTTCTACCTTGTATTTTCAATAACACATAAGTTCCGGGAAAAATTTTACTGGGATGCAGATTTTCTTTCTGAAGTAGTTCGACACATTGTTTTGAAGTACTGGGTACATTGTGGTTATTATTGTTGGAAATATCTCTAAACGCAGAAAGAGGTATGTCGTCACTGCTGTCGGTGTCCGAGGAGTAAATTTGATGAAACAGCGATTGACGTGGTTTTTCTATGATATCAACAGTCAGCTCATCAAGTGGAGATTCGATTGCAGTTGGTTGTACATCCTGAATTACCAAATCATTGACTGGAGCATATTCTTTTGGTTGCAGACATATAAACCTGTGGGTCAATACGAACAAATCAACTTAAATAAAATTATAAAAAATCAGTGACATAGTATACTTACAACTGCGTTACTATTTTTACAACTGCGTTACCACAGCGGAGTAACAAAGTGGGTGGTAACACAGTTGTAAAATAACATGATGCTACCTGATATTTAGGAAATGACCATATAATTTGCAAATCCAACAATAGAATACAATTCAGTGACATAAATGCCACGTATCAATAGTCAAAACATAACGTAAAAGTTCTGAAACTTACCTTTTCGCCGGGTAACAAAGTGCACACCAAATAAACACACGCGTCTTGATTCTCAACATGGTGGCGACTGAGTCGCGGCACGCAGCTTACTGCCATTCCCCTCCACCCCGCTCTTGTAATGCCCAACCTACCCAATCGAGCCGACCAGTGACGGTACAGTTTTTCTAACGTTTTTTTTGAGAAAATACCAGTAACATAGTAGTATCGTATTGCGCTTCTTCCTTAGGGACAAAACTAAAGTAATTATTTTGAAAAAAAATATAGCTTTTAAAAATATATGAGGCCTACATAAAAAACGCAAACATATTAAATAAACTTAATAAATTTTTGAAGCATAGGGCTACACTGTAAGAAGAATGCTTTTTTTGGTTAGGATAGTCCGCGTATTGGGTCGGGGACACTTTTTAATACTATGGAAATCAACTATGTTACCATAAAATGCCACTATGTTACCCTTAATTATCTTAAAATAGGCAAAATATTCAAATATAAATGTTAACAGAAGTTAAGGAAATATTACGGAAGTTTCATGTGTTGCGCAATTTTTTTTTATTTCATTAAGAAAATGGCAGATCGACATTTTTTTGTCTGGGGGACACGAAAACCTGCACTAAAAAGTAGAATGACCCGCATATCCTTTCTATTCTTAGAACGCGAACCAACAATCCAGGGAAATGGCTACAGTAAACTTCCGTAAGGACAATCTTGGTTTAAATAAGTTAAACATTTTGGTTATAAGAAGTGATGTTTATATCGCTTAACTAGTTAGTTTATCGAACTGCTTAAATAGAATTGTATAGTAAAGGTATCATTAAAAAACATAATAATAAACAATCGATGGGGCACGGTTGGCGAAGTGGTTAAAGTGGTCGCCTCGCCGGGACTAATCTTTGTGTGATCGCAAAGATTGGTCTGACTCTGGGTGTGCTCTGTGTGTGTGAAATGTATGTTTGTGAACACCCCCGAGACGCAGGAGATATTCCTAGAGCGCCCGCACTAGGAATATCTCCTGTGTCGTATATTGTCGTCATTTAAAAAAAAAAAGAAAAAATATGGTAACCATAGCCATTTCAGTACAATAACAAGGAGTGGTAAAACGCCAAATTTGCTGAAAAGATTTGGTTTAAATTAGAAAAATCCCAAATATCTCATGGTTCGACCGCAGACCTCATAATAACGATTGCGCCATAACCTAGACCTCCAGCCAAATCCCTTTCAATACACTAACCCACAACAAGCAATGAAGTGTAAAGCCGGCGTTGTTTAAGAAAGTGTGAAACGTTAGATAACCGTGAAGGAAACGAGCGTTAGGTTCAAGCTACCGCGTTGGTGTTTATGCACAAGAAGTGGTTGCTAGGATTATAGATCTACCATGTACGGAGTGCCGTGCGGAAGTGTTTGCGGTCCTTGGCTTGCGGAAAACTGATATTACTGTGATTGTATATGACTACATTGTGATCGTTCTTGCGTAATGGTTGTTGAATAAAATACCAATATTATATATTATTGATACATTGTGTACATTTAATGCCACGGTGTGCTATGATGATTTGAAAGACAGCAGTGGAATTTGGGCAGGTCAATCTTCAGACAACTACATTATTCGGTATTCCAAATCTTCTTAGCGATAGCCAGAGACAAAATAGTATACGAAATAATAAACGATTCGATAAAAAGGTTAGCAAGATCCGATACTAGGGACAAAACACCTTTTAGTTTGGTTTGGTTTATACTGTTAAATTGCTTGATATGTAGCCATGTGTACAAATGTACAAGATGTTATATGGCTATAGATTTACCAATTGGCAAGACGACCGGATTGCGGTGTAGGTAGTGCACCTGCCTGCGACGCCGAGGTCGCGAGATCGATTCCCGACCAAGACAAATCTTTAAGTACATGAACATGCAGGTTTGTCTTGGTCTGGGTGTTTATTTTACAAGATAGTTCGCTATTGCATCTCAAATAAGTAATTTCATCTGATGAATGAGTATGCTTGCAGCAAGACGTCAAATCTTTAATGATCTGTTTACTTCGTTTTGGCTAAAAGCCAGACGCTTGCAAGCAAAGCACTGTACTATACTAACTATAACAGTAAATGACGATTTTTACGTCATCGAAGACGTATGCGTGACGAGGGTATACGTAAGGCGGTGAAAGATTATATCCGTATGTGGACAACCAAGTATTTATAAGAAAGACGTAGCAGAGAACGTTGCAGTTAAAGTTTATCTGATAATAAGTACACACGGTTTCAGAGTAAGCTATACATATCCAGTACAAGATGGTCTCGCATTGTATAGATTACCCTTGCAATGGGAGTTCAGCTTATAATGGAAATGTATAGGTTTATCGGTAGCCGTGTGTAAACAATTAATCATGTACTGACTCCATGGGTATAATATATTTGACAGTGTCAGATACAGTAGCTATATTAAAGCGGCATATGGATAAAGCGTCGGTCTTACGATCGAGAGGTCGTGGATTCAAATCCAGGCCATTATACCACAGACGTGAACTTCCTCTTAACACAAGCGAATTGAGCTTAGCTGGAGGGGGTTAACAAGAATACTAGTAATTTGTATCTGCAATTTACTAGTAAGATTTAATTTAACAAAAAGTCTTGTCGATTGATGCCATGGACCAATAGGGTAGATTAATTGGCAGTTGTTCTTCGCAAAAACTTCGAATGACTCTTCTGCCATTCTTCCATCAATCCACGATCGAAATATTGGTATATCACCCTAATATTACTAGCCCGTTAACATCTACTATAGATCATAGACTAGTTGCCACGTCGCTGCACCGGAAGACTATGATATAATGCATCCTGTACCAGTAAATATGAAGAAATCTGTTAAAGTAGAAAGTAAAGCTGTTTGACGGGAGCTTAAAGGTACGGCGGTGTTGCAAGCTTTATAGCCCAGTGTCGATAATTTTTAAAACCAAAAAAATAATAGTAGGATGAAACCCATTAGATAAGAAGGAGAATATTATAAAAAATATAGGAAAAATAATTTACGGGCGATCTGAGGTCGGGAAGAGGGGGGTTTTAAGGGTAAAAACGGTTTTTCTCGATTTTCGGCAAAACTAAAAGTCCTATGGAAAAAAGTTTCCTATATTAATAGTTTTTTTCGATTTTTATCTTGCATTTTCTGAGAAGATTTACTATAGTAACATAATTATATATATTTTTTCACCATCGGAAAGTAGATATTTCAACGAACAGAAAGCATACCAATTTTTTGATAAAATTTTGACATTTTGACGGGTGAATTTTCGATCGAAAATTAGGGTGCCTTTTCGATATTAATTCAAAATAAGGTGAAAAAATAAATATTTCTAATCAAAAAAATTACAGCGTATTTGGGACATAAAAAGGAAATTTTTCACCAAATTTTGTAAAAAAAAAAAAATTTTGTAAAAGATAAAAATAAAAAACCAAAAACTTGGTTTTTTGAATTTTCACTTAAATTTTGAGGTTATATGAAAAAAGTGTAAATACAAAAGTTTTAGATATTTTTATTACCAACAACTTTGCCATTCGACTTTTTTCCATAGGACTTTTAGTTTTGCCGGAAATCAAGAAAAAACGTTTTTTACCCTTAAAAACCCCCCTCTCCCCTCTTCGCGACCTCAGATCACCCGTAAATTATTTTTCCTTTAGTTTTTATAATAATCTCCTTCCATTAGATAAGGGTTTCATCCTACTATTATTTTTTTTATTTTTTATCATTTTTAAAGGGATCTACCCTGGTCTATTAAAGATAAATCAAAAGAAAGAAAAAGATTTCGATCGCTGAAGCTAAACCTAGTGTAGTTACTACAACCCATGCACATCTAGCTGTCACCTGTGACAGAAATTTCGAACCCTCATTAAGAGTTCCCACGATGCAAATTTTGCAAAAAGATTGCCATTTGTCTTTTTAATCGCGATAAACAAAGCAAGCATTAGAATTGCCTTGCGAAATTTACATTGTGTAATCAGGCCCTTAGGGTTTTTTACACAATAATCGTAGTATAATTTATAGTATAATTTATATTGATAACTGTGACCACGAAAATAACGATATTATGTCACCAAACTAGTTTGACATCACATCAAGAGCGGAGTTCATACTTGTGTAGGTATAGCATGGCTGCGTGGAAAGTGACAGTCAGTTCAGGTAAGACTAGTTTTCTGTAATAATTAAACGCCAATTATCAAGATGCAAGACTTTTACTCTGACCGCGACAAAACCATAATAATATATTCTTTTGCAAAACTTGTAGCGAAATCTACATTGTTCAGAAAACTTCAACATTGTTGTGTGCAATAAACCTTCTAATTTCACTTTGAACTAAGTCGGATTCACGTTGGCAAATTGGAGTGCACGAGTGGTTGGAAAGTCATTATCAAGTTTTAGTGATCTCGATTAAGTGGCCACTTCCACAGCAAGTATTTTTTAATCCGATGAGCACCAGCGGCTATAAAGTTCCAATGTTTAGATACCACGCAAACTGCAGATCTGATAAAATTGTTGATAGAAACGAAGGACTAATTATCACGGGTACTTTCTGTGTAACAACATCCCTCCTAGCACGCATGTGTGGCACACAAGACAAACGATAAAATTCTTAACCCAGGAGATACAAGAAATTTTAACGGTTGTCTGATTTTAACGAAACTCTGATGACATTATTTCCCTCAAGACAAGTAAAATACGAGCTATAGACAATGAACATTAACCTATTAAACAATCGAATATCACAAACAAATAGACTGAATTAGTCAACACTGGCACGTGTACGAAAATACTTTAACAACTTTTGTCAGAAAAATTGGCAGAATCATCATAATGTTTAATTCTCCATCCCCCTTCTCTTCATCCGTTATTTATATATATGTATGTATATAATATATTTATAAATATATATATATTTGTGTATATTATTGACGTAGTATTATGTATGTATTAATATGTATTTAATCGATTTTCAAATCAGTGTATATTATTTTACTATTAGTTTTATCAAAACGCACCTACCTTTGTTTCTCTGCACCACCCTAGGTTGACTGTTAGAGAATGCCACTAGGCATTAAGTCCACCTATGTACCATTTTGTGTGCAAAAAGTTAAATAAATAAATAAAAATAAAATATGTTTACTATTTTTAGACCTTTAAATAATAATTAATATAGGTGACAATTAATAAATAATTTGCAATAGCTGATATATATTACATCTTTTAGTATTTGGGATATCATGGAAAATTAATGTCAATTGCCAATACGCTTAGTAAAGTCTTACGCATTCGTGTTTTATCACAGGTGCGTGCTATCCCTGCTGGTGATTTAGATAAGACCAGAATTAAATACAGCCAGTAACAACCGGCTCGTGACTTAGCCTATGGTGGAATTACAGAAGCGTGCCGTTCGTTTAATGGGCAATTTTCACCAGACAATAGCCTGCAAATGTGCAATAGTTGACAAGGTTCATACATGGCAGTAAAACTTCTTATTGTAATGGCTGAGTGACAATAGCTGCGGTTGATGACTTCAATGACCTCACCTGGTAGAAGAATACCACTTAATGCATTGGATCAGCCGTAAACACTGGATTGCAGAACATCCATGAAGAATAAGGATAACAAGATTTGTTAAAACGTCAAGGACTTCGGTAGAATAGTTTTTATGGAAGAGTATCTTCTTCCAATTATTTTGAGGACGGTTTATCTTCTACCAATACAGGAAGACGATTGTGGTGACAAACAAGATGCTCTTGTGTCATTTCGTAAGGAAGTTCAAGTGTCTTTCTAGCCTCCCTCGATGCCCAGGAAAATTATAATTCCCAACCTTCAAGACGAAAAGCTCAAAGGCAAAATTATGATATCGTCAACAAGCGCTTTCTTTTAAAACGGTTCAATTCAACACTGAATCCCATTAACCTATTTCTTCGAGTTCAACGCGTGAACGAACGGTGTCGATGACCTGTTTACAAAGTAATTTGCAAATTGTCAATGCATTCACGCAACATATTTGGATTGTTACAATTTTAACTCGTTTGTGGTCACACACTGTATCTATTATTATTTATTGCAAGCGATCCACCCTGGCTTCTCTCCTGGTACTTTGTTATACTATAATTATGCAAGTTTTATACATAAAAACTTTCGTAATAAATCATTATGTCTATTAAAAAAACTAATCATCTAAGCATAAGACAGACGGCGGGAAGCGACTTTGTTTTATACTATTTAATTAATAATTTAATGATGATTACATTTAGAGCAATGAAATTAACAACGGTTAGGGTGTTACAACTTCACTCTCCCGATTTAGAGCCCTCCTAGACTAAGCAATGGGCCGATAGCTTAGTCTGGCTCTAATACGTGCAAATTAAATCGATTTAAAATCAGCCGATTTTCCCTAATCCTAGTTTTTATAATACAAACTATAAACGATCAGTCAATAGAAAGACTGTAGCCTACGGGGGCTCTTAACAGCTGAATTGGTCATTAATTGCTGTTACGCCAGACACGTCGACATTGATCGTCTGTCGCGACACCAATTTTATTAGACTATAGAAATAGAATTATATAGATCATAGAGTAAACACGTAAACTCGTTGTAAACATTGTCAGAGTCTTGGCTAGTGCAATATCTCTTTCTCTCCTATATAAAGAGAGCGAAATAGAGCGATTATTTCACGTTATCTTGCGTTCGAGTCTCAATTCATGTCAAACTTTGTATACAGAAGACAATCTTCTAGAAAAACAAAACAAAAGTATTTTAGTCCAGAGATAGCTTATCGTACTCATTCATTATCGTGTTGGGTTCATGTCAACGCACCTTGCCTGCGTGTGTGTTACACGTATGACCGCGAACCCACCTATAAGGCAAGCAGACAGCCTGCTTTAGTAAGCGGTACAAGGTCTGTTATAGGTGTTGAGTAACATAAAGGACTCATATATACATGTATATAACACGACGCGTGTATTACCCAGAAGAGCGTGGAAGAGATATATAATACTCACATTTACCTGTTATTTTTCAAAAAATTAGACAAAGGGTCTGAATCGCGTTCAAAATGTTCTCAAATCGCGAAAGTTTATAAACATATTTTATCTGTTATGTTTAGGTTCCATACGATAGGAAGTGAGCCTTTTTTTTTTTAACGTGGGGAAATGCTTTACGCATACCTCTTAGCGTAGGGGCACTGAAGAGGTTATGTCGGACGGAAGTGAGCCTACCCTAGCATCCCTAGAATTGTGACCTACAATGACTTTTGGTGCAGAATTTGTGTTAAACATCTACTACTTTCCATATTAGCCTTGAATGTCATTCACCCATTCCTACCAACTTGTGTAATGTTTTCTATTTATGGCTCTGTCTAATAATTATTTGGCTTTCCAAAAGAGTCCATCACCAAAATTGTTCGACCAAGGATCTGCCCTTGGTCTAGATGCCTTGATCACGAATCTGGCAGATGGCAAGCTGTTGTCAGACAACGCGTGCACGGTTGGTGTAGTGGTTAAAGCGGTCGCCTCGCCGCTTTCAACTGTGGATTCGATCTCTACACGAGACAAATCTTTGTGTGATCCGTAAAGATTTGTTCTGACCCTGGTTGTGCTTTGTGTGTGTGAAATGTATGTTCGTGAAAACCCCTGCAACACAGGCGTTATTCTTATTGCAGGTGTCGTTTTCTAGCAACAAGCACCATCAGAAACAAAAAGTAGCAACACCTAAGAAATTACTTCCATCAAAATCATTCTCATACCAAACTATAATTAAGTTTTTAGTTTTAGAACATTTTTAGAAACATCTTCATCCTTTAGCCTTCAACCAGCCACTTCAGCATATGTAAGGCTAAGTCTGTGCAAAGACTAAGCTAAATCAGTCTCCTCTTTAATATTTTAGACAAAGAGTAAACAAAGACATACCAATAGGTAGTTGTCAGCACTTATTACCAATCAGCGCTGAGCATTCAGTTTGACAGCTGACTAATGAGGAATATTTCGTCCATTCTTCCTTCTTTTGGTATATTTAATTTAGTTCCAGCTATTGCCGTCGGCGATGAGTGCTGGCGAGGATTTTAGTTATCAACATGGAAACATCAATTTCTTTTTCGTTTTGAAGTTTTTATGTTAATAACTAAATATATATCACAGTTGAATTTAAATGTCAAGAATGGCATTGTGGCAAGCCAGGCTAAGAAAGTTGCGCCTACCACAAGAAAGAGTGGTCGGCACAGATCTGGTAGTAGAGCTTTTAGTAACCTACCACCTTGAAACATTAAACATGGAGAAGTTAATACAATCTCAGAAAGTATTACAACCAATTGAATAGGAAAGCTACATTATTTCGACCTCTTTGAGCTGTGACAAATTAATCAACAACATTCAAACCAAAGTCAAATAAATATTCAATATCTTTTCAAAGTCAAAGTCAAAGTTTCTTTATTTGTTGAACATGGTAAAAAACAGATGTATTAACATTAGACAGGTACAGCATGTTCTGTCAATTCTGACGTTCAAATTAAACATAATATCTATATATATATTAATTATTTTAGATACAACACAGAACAATTTAAAATAAGAAAAAATAAAATATAAAATTATCAAGCTTACTAAATATTACAAAATACAATCAAATACTCTTTGATTATATACTATAAATAACCATGGAAGAACTACTATTATATTGTATCTTTTAAAAATTCTTCAACACTATAGTAGCTTTTATTGCACATAGCTTTCATCAACTTACTTCTAAATTCATATAAACTTAATCTCTTGTAGGAACTTGGAATTTTATTGTATATTTTAGGAGCTAAACAAAATAGTCTTTGTCCCTAGCCTCTGATTCACTTTGTGATTCTTTATTTTGTGATCTTGCCTATAATTAAACTGTTACTTCTAGACATAAATAAGAATGAGATACAAACGATTTTCATGTCACATAATGTGAAGTGCCTCGTGTCATGTATCATATATAGACCATCGAGAACCCAACCTATTTTGAGAACTGGTTCTTTAGGTTCCAAGTTTAAGCCAGAACTGGCTACCTGGATATTTTGGTTTTTTATGATAGAACTCAAATAAATAGTTAGTTACATTGGCAAGTACAAACATCATTCAAATACAATACATTGCAGACAAACAAACATTTAACCAATGTAAGGCAGTAAGTGAATGGCATGTATGATGCTTTGTTGCTAGTATCTTTCTTCTATAGACGTGTTCATCACACTTCATTAAAATATTAATTATTATACTTAATAATCTCTTATAGCTCCTAAAGTTTAAGTGTTGCTCAAATGCAAAAAAAGGATTTCATCAAAAATTGTTGAATTATTGTATTTTGATGGTGCATTTCAGGATTTATTAAGAACTGATAGAATTGGAAGAACTGGATCTTTCATTATTAAGAACTAACATCACATATAACATAACATAACGCCTATATTACCCAGAAGTGTTGGCAGAGGTCTACAACAACCACATTTCACCTGTTATGTTTAGGTCCCATGGAATAGGAGATGAGCCTATCGCTATCTACCAGGCACAATTCCTACCCTGTACTGCTATTGTGAATTGCCTGGCAATAGTTCAATAACCCTGTCTGCCCTGGAAGTCAAACCTGAGACTAACTGACCTGACACTAAGAATTAGGAATTCCCAATTCAATAGACACCTGGAGAATCCATTCCCATGCTCTAGTTATGCTCAATATCCAAATAGCAATTAAGATATGCCCGCAAACAGTAATTTAGAGCAAAACATTGACCATTACCTACAGGAAAAAGTGGTCATTGCACAACAATGTTAGAGACAGTAAAATTGTCACCACAATGTCGGAAAAAATTATCACTAGAATGTCAGAGACAATTTATATTTTATAATTTATATCAACAAAAAACCTAGCTAGCTAGCAAAGCTTGTCAACCTTAAAAAAGTTTGTGTTGTTTTAATGTAATGTTCTCTAACTAAGGTTAGGCAGTGTAAGAGCAATGTGAAATTGGTAAAATCTTACTGCACTCTATATCCAAATGAGGGTTATTAAATTAGTAGCAGTGGCGTAACTATACCACCTGGGGCCCGTGGCTAATTCTTTTGATGGGGCCCTATCAGTAAAAATTGTCACGTTGTACTCAGTTTAATTTTAAAAAACTCAATTAGTTACACATTGTATATGTTGGATTTTAAGTACTTTTCTAATATAATAAAATACTCAGGTACGATGTGAATAAAAGATTTTAGAGCTTGCGGCTTCTTAGGACGCGACGGGGCCCTTTTGGGTCAGGGGCCCGTGGCATTTTGCCAGCCCTGCCACCCTATTCTTACGCCACTGATTAGTAGGTATGTGGGGTAGCAGAGCATTGTTTTGTTTTTCCATGTCTGCGTAAAGACATTTAGTATTTGGTTATAGCTGACAATCAGACTGATCATGAAAGGTTTCAATGCAGCAAGAACAAAACAATGCTACCAAGCACAGCTTTGATGGATATGCAGCCTTATTCTGTTTCTGCATTCATTTGTTTTGGTCTCTAACTATTTCAATCACATAAATGTCATGGCTGTATTTGTAAACATTAAATACTTAAGGAAATTTATTCTTCAGTCATTTGTTATTCAGCCACCTAGTACTCTACTAGTAATGGATTGATGATAACAACATTACCGAGTTCAGCAGAGGTCATTAGTCTTTATCAGGGGATCAACCACAGCTTCTTATTGGAATTATTAAATAAATAAATCTTTGCAGCAGTCTTGTGCATGTGACATCCTTGACCTTGCCTCCTCTTGCCTTGGTAGAACTTGCTCGCTTGCGGCAATGGAAAACAGCTTCACATTGAATTAATTAAACCGTGAACGAGCGCCGTCAGCCCCGCGCCATCACGCGTATACCACTAACCACGCAAGATAAGCGTCCGTAAAACATCACGTTTTGTTATCAAACACTTAATCGCGTACGCAATTGAACACAAAGAACGTCGCCAGGTACAGCGACACGAGGCTGGACCTCCGCCAACTACCCAAAAAACAACAATCTACAGAGAAATTACACTCACCTGATAATAGTTGTGAATTTCTTCTCACTGCTATCCTGCTCACGGACACGAAGCTCAATCTAACACTACTCATTATATCTTCTTCGATAACGATTCAGTAATAACATCAGCCTCCGACTGAACGGCAGAAACTATACACGAGCCAAATAGAAATTACAATACCGTCGCCGTAATAAGCGAGTCGCAATTTTTATTGTATTTGTTTGTCAGTGAGAGGTCTCTGTCATGACGCAACACTTTTAGTCAACATCAACACTGTTCGCAAATGTATAAATTACACGATGTAAGTACGAAAACTGCACTTTACTATTTTTTTGTATGGATTTACAAAAACAATTTTATTTTTTAGTTAATGGAGCGGCCATACTGATGTTCACAGCTGATTTTGATGTGAAAGAAAATGAAAATTTTGTACCACGTTGTTTCGAATTCACTGCTCTCTAGCGACTAAATTATTCAAACTTCTGCACTGTTTTATCATGTTAACCAAAGTTATGTTGTTAGTTGTGACAAAATAAATACTAGATGGCGCTGAAGTAAAGCGAACTAGTTTCTAAGGTTACAAGCATGAATAAAATTTTACTATTTAGCAGAATTTATTTATTAATTGACTCAACACTATAACAATACAATACTGACAATACATAATATTATACTCAATACATAAGGCATGGTGATTGATCCATAAATAGTAAAATATAGGATACCTTATCAAAACATAGTTAAACATAAAAATAAAAGCAAGATTTTTTAGTTTCATATAATAAATCTAACTCATTTATAGTTTCATGGCCCACATGAGTCCATCTTAAAAGTACGAAATTATTAAAAAATATTTTTATCATTAAATTACCCACACAATTTATAGCAACTTTTGTAAAAACTATTTTCATAAATGCAATATTTAATATAGCTAACAAACAAAATTCATAACTTCGCGTACAAGCTACAAGGTAGTGCCGTCACACCAATGTAGTCGTTTGTTATGAGCGTTTGGTTGAGTCTATAATTAAAGTGAATTAAAAATAGTATTATCTCAGAAAACTTATGTGATATCAAAGTAATTTTATTATTTTAATGATGTTTTATCAAGAGGTTTCATTTACATTCGAAAATAATAATTGTCATCTTGCCTATCTTGCGATTTTTTGATTATTGCAATAATTGAGTGCACAGTTGGCGTAGTGTTTAAGGCGGTCACCTTGCCGCTTTCAACAGCGCTGGTGTTGTGGGTTCGATCCCCACTCGAAACAAATCTTTGTGTGATACGCAAAGATTTATTCTGACTCTGGATGTGCTTTGTGTGTGTGAAATTTATGTCTAATCACAACTGCCGATTATGTTATGCATTCCGAGTCTATCAAAAGACAGTCCGATGGGGTTACAAGGACGAAGGACAGTATCAGCTGTGACAATTTCAACTCTCTAGCTATCACGGTTCATGAGATACAGCCTGGTGACAGATGGACAAACGAACAAATGGACATTGAAGTCTTAGTTTTAGGGTATCGTTTTTACCTTTTTGGTACGGAACCCTAAAAATGAATTATTTCCTTATTTTTTGGTGCCGCGCCGGTCTAGATTGCATTGAACCTTTTTGACATCTATAATCTATGCTTGATCAGACATCGGACGATTTTCGAGATAAGTCCGAAGTTTCTAGATTCTTATTTTGACGGATTTGGATCGGATAAGAATCAGATTTAGAGCGAGATAAAAATTCAAAGTATTTTAAAATTTTTATACCTACTTAATTTAATAGAACAAAAAAGCAAATGATAATTATTTATTAATTGCAGGACTTCAAGGTTTGCTAAGTGTGTAAAATGTAGTGATTTAATCACAGTATTTAAGTTACTTTAAAATTTTCGGTTACAGGCAAGTGGAAGAGCAGCAATATTTTATTTTGTTAAAATTTCTACCAACCGTGACAATTTTGGAAATAAATTTCAGGCTGGCTACACCAATCGCAAGTGTCATTTTGATGTTATGTCAAATTGTTATTATCTGTGATGAAATTCGTTCAAAATGGCTGAGACAGAAACCGATAATAACAGTATTATCAGAACCGAAAGAAATAATAAGGGTCCAGTGGCTAATAATGGGCCCCGTCGTGTTACTATCTATAAAACTGAGACTGGTTTTGGTTTCAACGTGCGCGGTCAAGTGTCTGAGGGTGGGCAGTTGAGATCGATCAACGGGGAGCTTTACGCTCCTCTGCAGCATGTCAGCGCTGTTCTGGAAAACGGGGCGGCTGAGCAGGCGGGCATCAGGAAGGGAGACCGGATACTTGAAGTGTAAGTCCATACATAGTACTATTTTTGCCACCGTTTAATGTTTGTTGAGAACTCTTGGTTCCCATTGGAATTTCCCATTATTGTTTGAGTTACTTAACATAGCAACGAGTTTCCCGCCGGCTCTTTGTATTAAAAATGTACTCGATAGCGTTTTCTTATGAGCCCATGAAGCCCAAAGATTTCTACATGAGTGTGCTCATTTGCATACCTACTGTTATGATGATTCACATAAAACTTGTTTTATTTAGTGAACGGAAGTCTAACGTATGTAGAATTATTGCTTTGCAGTTTTATGTAGGATATTTAGTCTGTAAAGTTTATACTAACAACAAAATAGTTAGGCAATAATCATAGTCTAGTACAGATTGTGTAAGCCAAGGTTCATATTATTATTTTTTAGTGGACGAAAATAAGCTTCAGACTCTTCAGAGTACCAAAAATGTCATACAGGGTCAATATACCTACCTTTTGTCATGCCATTTACTTAGTTCATAAGTTATTGTAATCCACATCTTTTATACGGATGATATCTGAATTCTAAAGATGTTTTTTGCACACTTGTAAGTTCTCAAAATACACCCAACTTGTTACAATGAGGTTTTTATACACATGTGCAATTTTTTACTACTTCGGATTATTATAACATCATTTTCATCACATGTGAGGCTTAAATGAGTGGAACTAACATAATTAAAATGTAATAACTACTACAACTACTAACATATAATGTAAATTAGATGATAACATTATGCTAAACAAATCTTGTTGGACTGAAAAGCAATGTCAATGATGAGGTTACAAGGTAAACAGGTTAATCCATAATACTAATCTGTTCTTTTTTTAAATTAATTAGTGATATGAAGTCTACAAGAGGTCTCTGATATAAATAGAAGTATGTCTAAAAAACATTTACTAAGATCTTAGCCACTTCTGTGTCAGCATTTACTTGTGCTCACATCTTATTTAAAATTCATTACTGTATGCTATTGTGCAATTGAAATTTTTTACACATCATAATGTTACATATTCACTTGTTTGCATAACTACTATTGAAAGATATATTCTTGATTCATCATAATTTGTCTTATATTGAATGCACAAGTTCATGTTTATATAGACCTCAATGGATTTTCAGCTGAATAAACTATTTCATATTATTAAAATGACTTTTTAACTAGGGCAGGCCTAACTTAGGACTGGATTTTGGAAACAAGTATTAAATATAGCATCTTGTGTCAAGAATTCATTGAATACACATGTCTCTAAAGAAAGATACAAGTATTTTTCTAAGATTCACTCACAAGAGAACATTGTCCTTTTGGTAGTACAGTACAGCCAACACAGATACAAGCAAGAAATAGTGAAAGCTTTTTCTTCGTCTTGGTCAGCTCCTCTAGGAAGGGACCAACCAAGACAGAGTAGTCTGAGGGTTTTGGCCATCATACTGCTCTTCACCATTTCACTACACACCCCTCTGTTATGGCTACCCTGGATATTGGCACCTCTGGAACTGAATACTTACTATAATATAAGTCGGAAATTTATTTTGTGTGCTCAGACAAGTCCTAAAAACATGAATAGGTCACTTTATTAACTAACAACGTTTTCTAGTGTTATGAATTGTTATCTGCAACATTTTGATTATTAAATATTCTGTTTGTCTTGCTAATCTGTGCTATTGAGGTTTTCTGTTACATAAAGAGAATCTGACATTCTATACGGAAGTACCATTGAAAGTTATTTTAGATCAAATTAACATAACCACTAGCTCGGAACTGGTTTGGCATTGTGTAATATATTAAGATATGATACTATTCAATCTAGAATTTGTTAGGCATTTGGTTTGTGCTTGTTAATGACTGCATTATGTCAGCTATGATTTATTTTTAAATCACATTAAATATCCATTTTGTATGAACTACCTATGTATTAATTTACTAGGCTTCTCTTCATTGAACTTTGATGTTTCTGTTTATATCTTTCTTTTAAGTTTTTAAATAAAATGAGTATGCAATGTATATACATAAAGTTTTAGATACATTCATCATAATACCACAGGTTTTTTAGCACACAATACAATGGTCTTTTCTTCATACTGTTTTGATATTTTACCTGCCACCAAATAGTATAGTAGGTACTTAAATCGTGAGATTAAGGGCCAGTTACAGAGGTTTCGGATAAATCTCATCTGACCTATGAAATATAACCTGACTGAATTATAAGTGACACAAGTTACATTTGAAAAAGGAACACAGCTGTCATTTTCATTTATTTTTATTTTAAACAAAAACCATTATCTGCCTTTGCAGTTACTCATTATGACATCACCCCTGTGTTGCGAGGGTGTTTACAAACATACATTTTACCCACACACAGCACACCCAGGGTCAGAACCAATCTTTGCGAATCTCACAAAAATTTGTCACATGTGGGATCAAAACCACAACACCAGCGCAGCCGAAAGCGTCAAGACGAATTCAAATTCAAATTCAAATCATTTATTTTCATAGGCCCCAGGAGGCGCTTGAACACGTCAAAACATTACAAAAAATGATATAAAAGTAAATAATAAATAATACTAAATTATATTACGACTGCTTTAACCAATACGCCAACCATGCACTCATTAATACGTGTTATATGCTTATCCTGCCAATAAGATTTATCTAACACCTAGGAAATTGCGGCTAAGTCTTAAAATTACTAACCCATTATGCGTAACAATAATTGAAATGAAGCAATCTATTTAAAATCTGTTTTTGTTGTTTGTGGATGTTTAATTTGCTACAAACATTATCAGGAAAACAATCGGTAAAAGTGCATTCAACTACAACTTGTTACACAAAAGTATAATCTAGGTACAATACTAGTGAGTACAAGCATTACTAAGGTTTCTTTATGTGAACCTTGACTCAGATAACGGCATTTCTACTGAACCAATACACTTGTAATGTCTTTGTCTTGTGTATTTATTAGATAAAAAATCGGTCAAGTGCGAGTTGGTAGCATTTATGCAGTTTATCTTAAGTACTGAATACACATGGTAATCTTGTGGAATGTAAAGCTGATGTTTCACTGGTTGCATTGTTGGTCTAATTTAAATTAGTCAAGGTATGAAGACCATCTTGCAGCTATGCAAATGGTTCAGAGTGGGCTTGAACTATCTTGACTGGGAAGGGGTGACCTGCAAAGTCCTGCATAGAGGGAGCCATTGCCACCCTCAAATGTATCGCCAGTCCGACCCTGTATGTATAGATTTTTACATAACATCACGCCTATATTTTCCAGAAGGGCGTGGCAGAGGTGTACAACACCCACATTTAACCTGTTATGTTTAGGTACCATGTGATAGGAGGTGAGCCTATCGCCATCCACAGGGCACAATTCCAACTTCGGGCTGCTATGGAGAATTCCCTTACGGCAAAATCCAAAATAACACTTTTGCTCCGCTCGGGAATCTGAGACCGCAAACGCTAGCGGCAAGAGGCAGTCATTAATATAGATAATTATCATTGTGTATAGTATAAATATCTTCGCAAAATGATGCAACAAAAAACGCCATATTTGGGTGACTAGTTTCCCTTTACCGCCGAGCACAAATGGCACGACAGCAAGAAGTGGGTGTAATTCTCTATTACCTAATCCTCGCAGGCGCTATGTTATGAAATCGTCATTATAATCGAATCCCACATGATTGGTGTATTGTATTCTGCTTTTGCAAGCCTTTACTGTTGTGCGATGCATCCAGTTGCTTCATAACGGTATAATAGATTGAGATTGATGTATGAATCCTAAGGATCATTATTCACAACCTCGCAATCTAAGAAACAAAAATAAATTAGCCTTACCTACCTCCAGTTTAAATATGTATTATTCAGGCCCATACTCCATGTCAATAAAAAATTACATTCAAATAACTAAAGCAAACTAAATAAACATTTTACACATAAATGTTATTTTACTCTGCAAGAGTTTTTTGAGGACAAAACTAAATTTAAACTTAAACTAGTGCGTGTCGGGCCACGCGCAGTAGGGTTCCATAGAAAAATATTTTTAATTTTACTTTTTAACTAAATGGCGTCCTTCAGAAAGGAAATGTTTGTAGTACACGAAACCAGCTAGCACGTATGACGAGATGTATGAATGTTGAGGAAGCGAAAGAAGTATGTAAGGAGCGAAGCACATGGCGTTCCATCGTCTCTGCCTACCTCCGTGGGATAAAGGCGTGATTTTATATATGTATTATGTATGTTTATTTATGTTTCAAGAATTTTGAACGAAATATTCTGAGTAACTGCATCTGACATTTCGGACCCCTATTCCTCTTGAACTAATAAAGTGAACTTATCCGCTATAGTTTTCCTTTAAAGTTCATTACATGTACTACCGACACAATTTTTTTCAGATTTTAGGATCCAGTAGTTTAGCTTTTAGAGGGGGGGGGACGCCCTACTCGAACAAAAATTTGCTCTTTAAAGTTAATTATCTCGCAAACGGATCCCTAAATCAAAAAACTGTCTTAGCAACCCCTAAACGTTTTTAAAAGTCCTATCTAACAATACCCCACACTATAGGGTAGGCGACAAAAAAAAAAAACATCCCTACTATACATGTAGGGGAGCTACCTGAAAAAAAAATATTTTTCCAAATTTTACTCTACGACTTTCTTTGTTTAGTTAACATACATGTTTATGCAAAATTTCAGTTTTCTAGCACCAACGGTTTCGTCGCTAAGCCGTGGACAGACAGACGGACATGGCGAAACTATAAGGGTTCCTTGTAGGTACTACGGAACCCTAAAAAGGATATAAATAACAAATAGTTTCTATTACTAGTCTTGCAAAATTATATGTTTTATTTTATATTTTAGTAACGTAGTTTTTAGTAAATTCAAAGTTATATAAGTTTGAAGTATATACCAAATTGTACATTGACGCGCCCTGACAGGGTATCATGTTGAAATGCATTTTTATATTTAAGACCTTTGTACCACACATGATTGCAATAAATGGTGATTTGATTAGCACTTTAGTGACAGTTAGCGCCTTCGTCCTCTAGGATACCAAAATCGGGGTTACTCAGCGACTTTTACATACATTGCGTCCGTACACTATGCGACATCTACCCTACGCTACGCTGTTACGAGGTAATGTACGTAACAGTCTATTTACGCGATTAAGACCCGTGTCTATAATATATAATTATGTGTACAAATCGTGATAGTTTAAAATCATTAAGTCTAAGACTGGCTTCGCGTAGTGGACAAAAATCTCTGAATATCATAGAACTTCTGATATTCCATTCCTAAGGTTAAAGTTGCCCAAGCGAGTGGAATGAACTGTTCAACATTGCCGGTTGAGTCTGTAAGCGTGTCTATTTGCACAGGCTAAATAACTAGGTAGGTTTAGCTATATAGATAGATAGAGTAATCTTTATTGTACACCAATATTAACAAAAAAGTTTATGATGTAAACAAATGCACTTAAAAATTATGTTGCACAATGGGCGGCCTTATCGCTATAAGCAATCTCTTACAGGCAACCTTAGGATGGACAAGTAAGTAATGAGCAAAGTTATGGGCAGTTGTTGTTGCGTTAATTAAAGAAAAAAGAAAAGAAAGTAAAAAGAAACGTCATGATAATGACAATGGCGATTATAAAATATAAATAATACAGGAATAAACTACGTATAGTGTCCTAAACCTAAAATAAACATAATATAATAGCAGCCCAGAGTTAGAATTATGCCCGGTGGCTGGTGAGATGCTCACCCCTTTTCAAATTTGACCTAAACATAACAGGTGAAATATTGGTGTTGTATACCTCTACCAAACCCTTCCGTGTAATATAGGCGTGATGTTATATATGCTGAATCAGTATGAAGATGTACAGAAGTACACCTATTAAACCGATTTGGTTCCCCACCTCTTACTAATAGAACTCAATCAATAAAAACATAAAGTTTAACAACGCTATTGTACGCCATTATGTCTGTAATCTGTTGGGCCTCTTGCTGCTGTATAAATCAGGACTAATCAGGAACGATTTCCGGGTAGCATCAGCCGAACCGAATATGCGATAATGAATAACCCACTATGAAAAATTGTGTTATTCATCTTTTAATATAACTCAAGCTATTTATACGCAAGTCTGACATAACTACAGCTTTCCGATATCGAATTCATTTCCCGCTCGTCATTAAATATGATTGCGTATGAATTGGTTGATTGGAAATTAAATTCTGCAGACCTAGAATGTGTTGGCACGTGTCTGAATATTATAAGGGCTGTTTGAGTAATACTACCCTATGTGGAATGCCCTGGTGTAGATACAGAGGACAGATGTTTCCTTGTTCACAACAAGTATTTCTCTGTCTGACTTATATAAATATTAATTAAATGATTGAGTTTAACAGCTTCTTCGAAAATGTACGAATTTTGCTTTGGATGGTCAGAATTCGTGTCCGAGTAGGTTGTGACATCGGTAGGTAAGATTGGAAGTTGAAAGACAACATGAGTATCAATGTTCTTACAAAACCGGCACATGCCACTGCAGGAGGCTTACAGGTGAAACATTGGTGCTTCCTTTAAAGCTCGTTCAAAGGAGCTCTACCACCACTATTTCCTTTTCCATCCGTTATACATGTTCATTAATTTTTACACCGCCGCCTGTAAAATATACAAAACCTTTGACCTTTCCTCCAAGGTCACGCCGTGACCTTTGACTAATGAAGTTCAGGTGTTTGATCTATCGCTTTAGTTATTCAGTTGCTAACTCAGTAATAGAATTTTGTAACTACGTGATACTTTGTAACAATCGATGTAATGCTGTTTAGGTTTTTTTATTTGGTTCGTTTTCGTGGATGCTTACTTAGACGAAGACAGATAAAAACACGCTCAGGATTCAAGCTTATTCTATTGCAAAAAGACACGGATTATGCCTCATCATAATATTTATAACAATTTGCCTGGGTAATATACCCAGAAGGGTGTGACAGAGATGCACAACACCCACACTTTACCTGTTATGTTTTAGGTCCCATGGAATAGGGGATGAGCATATCGCCATCCACCGGGTACAATTCCAATTCCGTGCTGTGAATTTCCTGACGGAAAGTTCACAAGTAACACTTCGACCGGCGAATTGAACCCGAACCCTGCCGTGAGAGGCGTTATTTATATAAAATATGCATAGATATTTTGCGCCAGGTTGGTAGCAGATGTGAAGCTTATCATAAAAGATCTATCATCTCAAAGGTTATTGACGATTCCGTCAACGCCCATGTACTTTTAAAAGGCTTCAGGCAATTAAATTGATTGCTTCATCCAACCCAGACAAGATTGAATAAAATCGCAAAATTAAGCCCCAATTTCTGAGGTTCCATAAAATATAACTTGACCGAATTTAAAACTGGCACAAGTTACACTTGAAATAATAACACAGTTGTCACTTTCGTATATGTGTGATCCTTAACCAGCCAATAAAGTTTATCTAACTCCTAATCTTGTTCAATACTGAAGAGTAGTGAACAAGATTCTAAGATCTATACTATAGATCTGTACTCGTATTGTTAAGCAGAAGAGCTTGTTTAGTTTGGATGGTCTCTGGAACTACTAGTCGGAAGAGATCGGATTTTAAAATTAATAGTTCTATTTTGAAATTTTACATCACATTATTACTTTTAACATTTGGCACGTGGGGTGTAGTGGTTTAAGCGGTCGCTTTGCTGCTCTTAACTATCCTGGTGTCGTGAGTTCGAATCCCAAATAGAACATATCTTTGTGTGATTTGCAAAAAATTGTTCTGAGACTGGGTGCTTGTTTGAGTGAATGTGTGCGAATCCTTTCACCACGATGGCAAGTCAACACCATGAGAATATGACTACAGCCATCGATACGAAAGAAGAAGAATAGCGATGTATGGCAAAAATGTAGGAAAGGAGACCAAGTAATGATGTATAATTAACATAACATACCAATACACCTATATAACCCAGAAGAGTGTGGCAGAGTTGACATAACAGGTGAAAGGTGGTGTATAACACCCACTTATCACCTGTCATGTTTAGGCCCAATGGGATAAGGTGTGAGCCTTTCGCCATTCGCCGGGCACAATTCCATTAATGAGAATTTCCTAACCGAAAGTTCACCGGGAAACGAACCCTCGTGGTGCTCTCACCACGAAGTATCGGGTTCGACTTAGGCGCATACGCAATGAGGCACTCCTGCTGTAAGGCAGGCAGTGATGAATAATTATCGTGATAAATATCAAAAGAAATAATTATCTTTATTGTATTCCCCACCCTGCTAAGCAAAGATACACCCAGAACGCTGTAAATACTAAACAATATGTTAGCACAACACTCGATTGCGCGTTGCACAATGATACGTAAATATTTTTTATGCATTATCAGCGCTCCAATTACTAATTGCACTTCTCGTGTGCCCCAGATTTATGTGTGTCACTGTTTGTTTTAATAAAAACGAGATTGAAAATACATCGATCATGTGAGTTATATATTATTTACACTCATTAGAGAAGAGGCAAGGTTTATTGTTTGTCCCTAATGACTGTTATATATTCGGTTTGTACCAAATGTTTGTTCTAAAACTACTAGGTTCTAAAACTACAGGACCAATGTTGATGAATAAAGTTTTAGTTTTATCAATAAAGGCTACTTTGTATCGAAATATCGGACTTAACATGTGTGTAGAGCCGCGGACGCAAGCCAGCCAAGCGTAAAACAGACATCGGAGTCAGAAAAGAGGTAGGAGTGCCAAAATCAAATCAAAAGGTTTTTTATGTACCTAAAGATATATAATAATGATGCTCGCTAAAGGCTAGTAAGAAGTCTTTTTTATTAACAAAAACTCAAAAGTAAAAAATAAAATATTCGCTAAACTTTGCTTACCTTTATATTAATTTGTTTAAAACAATAAACCCAAATAATTATGTAATACCAATTAATTATATTTTTTTGAAGTCGGCGCCAAATCACATAATTGCTGATAAGTTTACGAATGCATTCGATAGTTGGCGTTGTACATCTTTTCTGAATCGCGATATGGTTTCGTTACGAGCTTAAATATAAATACCGTGCTCTTGCTTCCACTTTTAACGTAATATGCAGCGCCCTCTAGAGCATTACAAATATTCAGTAGCATATTATTTTCCTACAAAGCTAGCAATAAAGTTTCTTATTGGACGAGTTGGATGTGCTGACCAGACTAGACGATAGTCATTCATTACTCTTACGTAAAAGTTTACTGAACGCAGATTTGATTAGATCCTGTCAGGATCTAAAGATCGGTCAGGAACTCAGGATCATCCTGAGTTTCCATTAATTTTTGCAATTAGGTTAAGAAGGTTTGATAAATTACCTTATTGTCAGCATATTTTTTAGTTTTAATTAGTATTTGTTTTGTGAGTTTTTCAATCACTAGTTAAATAAGGTTTTGATAAATTACTTCCAGCATTTATAATTTTAATTGGTATTTGACTTTGTGATTTTTTCAACAATTATTTCGGTAAATACCATGTAAATACGGTTTTAATTGGTATTTGATTTTGTAATTTGGCGCCGACTTCAAAAAAATATAATTAATTGGTATTACATAATTATTTGGGTTTATTGTTTTAAACAAATTAATATAAAGGTAAGCAAAGTTTAGCGAATATTTTATTTTTTACTTTTGAGTTTTTGAAGGCGGTTCCTTTTTCTTTGAAAAAAATTAGTACATATTATAATATTTAGAATACGCTCGAGTTAAGAATATTCTTTTTTTTTTAATTAGGTTTTTTTATTTTATTTCTTTATTTTTACTTTTGAGTTTTTGAAGGCGGTTTCTTTTTCTTTGAAAAAAATTTGTACATATTATAATATTTAGAATACGCTCGAGTTAAGAATATTCTTTTTTTTTTAATAAGTTTTTATTATTTTATTTTTTTATTTCAAGCTTTTTAGTGTCTTAGTTTTTTATTTTATCAAATCCTTATATATTATCAAAAAATTATTTCTGAGATCTTCATGATCATAAGTTATCACAACGATAATAACAAATATGCTGAAACGTAAGCCCCGTCCAAACCTAAGCAGAGCTTTCGGTACTTTAAGGGTAGGTAAGTAGGCTGTCTCTGCTTACCCTTCAAAGCATACACAGGCATGATGTTATGTTATGTAGTGGTGAAAACAATACATAGATACACGATTGCACAAAACGTGGTTCATTAGCTATTCGTTTTTGAAGAGTTCCGTTGCCTGTCTCCAAAGATCTTCATCAGATTCTGATAAATTATATACTAAAACCTTCCTTGAAACACAAGGATTAAAATACCGAAAACTGCATTCAAATCGGATCAGTAGTTTCCGAGAAAATCGCGAACATAAAAAGGTGACATACATACATTACATCACATAGATGGCGCTAAAACCAAATAAGGTTCGTCTAGCTAAAAGCTGGCACAAAAAGAGTTGAGAAATTTCGAGTCCGGCAGCATACGAATCCATAGCTGAATTGGCAAAGCACTTGGGGCGTATACCCAAGAGGTGCAGGTTCGAGTCCTGCTGGATTCTTAATTTTTCAACTTTAATATTACATAAAATAAATGCATAGCAAAGCTAAAATTTGCTTTAAAATATTACGAGGGTTATGTTTTTCGAGCGTATGTATGTATGTATGTCTATTTCTTTGGCACGCCCTACAGCCCAAACGGCTAGACGGATTTTGACAAATGAGGTGTCGTTGAATTCGTCGAAACAGTGATAGTGACATAGGCTATATAAATTTTCAAAATGGCGCCGGCAAATGAAAAAAAAAGCGGGGGGAGGTATGGTTTTTCTTTTCATCATAGTAATATGGGTATCAAATAAAAGGCCATGAAAGGACCATTTTAAAAATATATTCTTCTTATCACATTTATATTACTGATTAAACACAATTTACCAATTTATATATCGGCACGCTCGCGCGCCCGAAGTGGGTGGAAGTTAGTTTGTATGTTCGCTCACGCTAATCTTGGAAACTGCCGGTCGAATTTGAATAATTGTTTTTGCATTTGATAGTTTAACTCACGATTAAGGCTCATTGATCTCAAAGAGATTTGATTTCTACAAATTAATAAATATAAAAAACATGTCGGTTAAAAGAACTAAAAAGAGTGAAATAAAAAATAATTATTAAAAAAACAAAAAACCCGACTGCTTAAAAAAAAAGAACTGAAAATATAAAAACAAGTATAGCATTATCTACATTAAATTCATTAACAACAAATGAAATATGTCAAACTAAATTCTTTATGATGTTGCTGGCGGGGACAAACGATACTTTGTTACTACTATATAACTTCGTTTGTCACCGCCTGCAACATCATAAAGAATTTAGTTTGACATATTTCATTTGTTGTTAATGAATTTAATGTAGATAATGCTATACTTGTTTTTATCTTTTCAGTTCTTTTTTTTAAGCAGTCTGGTTTTTTTTATTTTAAAACTTAATGTACAATATCGCACATAGGCGGACTTAATGCCATAGGCATTCTCTACCAGTCAACCTTTGGGTGATGCTGAGAGTAGGGTAGTAGGCGCAAAAGTTGAAGTTTTAATTATGAGAAGAGCAGTTTTAAATATGATTACAGAAATAACCAAATATACAATACATATATGAAAATATTAATGATACATAAACATCTACATAAGTAACCCCCGTATTTCATAATTTTAACAGTAAGAAGCCGTTTAAATACTGTAAATAATAAAAATCATCCTGCGAATATCTCTGACGAAAGCTCAAATGTATCTCTAGATACATTTGAGCTTTCGTCAAAGATATTCGCAGGATGATTTTTATTACCATTGATTGATGATTTTTAGAACCAAACCAATTCTAGGTTCATCTAAAGTTTCATTTATATCCTCTAGGATATAAATGAAACTTTAGATGAACCTAGAATTGGTTTGGTTACTATTTTCAGAACCCTGAGAGAATTCGCAAGTTGAACGGTTTTAGTAATTGTATCATTATTATCATACAGAACTTAACAAAAGCAACTGCTCTCATCCAATTAATTTCATGCCAATTAATTTAGTTGCAAATCAAAAACTAGGCAATTACAAAATCCGAATTGGACTCATTGTTATATCCAAAACCTTCCGTAGAAATAAATGTTGTTTAGCTCGTTCAATATACTTTCTGAAAACTATCTCCACTTTACTGCCACATCGACACGAAAAGGAAATTGGTTTCCGACGCGACAACGCCTCTTCCTCTGGTATCTCGCAAATCTCCTGACTATTGTAAAATTAAATACCCACCTATAACTGCACAGGAATTTCTGCTGTCGAAGTATACGTATAAAGAGGATTTTGTCCTTACATTACATTTGATTTCTGAATACCTCTTTCTATTGTATTAATTATACCTATACAATGACAATACATACCAATGACATGGGAATTAGCTAGATTATGCTCTTATTAGATGTAGCGTCCATTTATGTTAAGACATAAAACTAACAAAACTTTGGTAGGCAATCAGTAACTTTAAGATAACGCTACACGCTCCGTCTTTCTTGTGCAAACATTTTGTACAAAAAGCGTGCATTCCGATTTGCCGACTACACGCTTAATCTGACTTGCGCAAATGATGGTGCCAGACCATTAGATGTCCTTTGCTTGTTTGTTGAAGCGTTTGTAACAGACGTGAATTACTTCAGCCTTGAGTAAGGGCAAGAATTAGTCAAATACTTCAGCTCTTCAGACATTAGCATGACGCATACTGATGAGGGGTCTGGCTCTCACAACCCTCGGTGCCTCTTCAACCAAGCTAAAGGGTCCTCTTATATTAACTGAAGTGGTTTACGAACTTTTTACAGCCTAAAAGACGGTGTAATAAAACAAGAATCAAATAATAGATACTAAGTCTTTCATGACTTTGACAGCGGTCTCCATATACCAATTTTCATTGAAATTGGTTTAGTAATTTAGTACTGTAAGCTTAGCAGGGCGACAAAAGTACAAATTCGCATTTTAAATACTATCTTTCGCCCTAGCTCCGCCCGCTTGTCGATAAAATATAGCATATAAATATTATTTCTAGCTAAATTCTGCATTTATTATGTGCTTTATATATTATGGTAGTCTTTGCGTGAAAGAATAACAAACATCCAGGTATCCTTTCTTTAAATTACTTACAAACTTTCGCGGTCAGTATGTGGCAGACTGTTATTTTAAGACATAGAAATAATGCAAACTTTATTTCGAATTTTGATTTACGAGCTGAGTACAGGTTGTTTCTTAAATTTAAGTATGCAGTTTTTGTTTTTACTAAAATATATTATATAGATATTATGGTTCCTTGGAACAGATTTGTGTGTGTATTGTACCTACATACTTCCCCATACTGACCGATATAAATGTGCCACTCTGTATATTAGTAGGATTTAATACCTCAGTGCTGAAGAGGTCGTGTAGCGCAATGGAGGCTTCCAAGTAAGATTAAGCTCGTTTTCAATTTTCTACCCATTACTGCACCGACGTAAATATATTATTAAGGTTACCTGGCGAGGTTAAGGTGTGCAGTAATAATTTAGAACCCAAATTGCAACTAAGATTCTCATTTAATATCCATGAGAGAGTGCTCTCGCCTGAATAATGCTGAAACTGGAAATGAGCTATGTAAGAAATAAGCTTCTTTAAACCTCCAGGATTATATGGAAGCTTAACAAGATATTCTCGACCAAGATTTTCTATTAACTTACTCCGCCATCTTAAAAAGAGGGAATAACATGACTTCATTTTTGCGATGTCTGGACTACCATTTTTATAGTTAGATCTTTTTTTGATATCTCTTTATTTGTATTTAATGACATGACTACGGCGTGGCTTAAGCTTCAAACGGTTTTGCACATATATATGGTTTTGGTTAAACAAGAAAAGAAACTCAATAGAGATCATCAAGCAAAAATAGAATACCTTGCTGTAGACGAGCAATTTCCACAAATGCTTTGCAATCCACCCACAGCCCAGAGGAACCTCACAGGTGCTTACTAATTGGCAACTGTCCAAAGACAATGTTCTAATTTTAGTCTCGTCATAAAGTAGCCAGGGTTCACCTTTTCGGAACTTCACGTATTGCTTATTATTTTATCGTTACGATAAAATCTAAACTTGGTTCATAACTAGGAGAAGCTTGTGCCTAAGTCCAAGTTGCGCGGATCGAGATGGTTCGTCGGGTTAAGCGGTCGCCTCGCCGCTCTCCACTGCACTGGTGTTGTGGGTTCGATCCCCACATGGGACAAATCTTTGTGTAATATGCAAATATTTGTTCTGAGACTGGGTGTGCTTGCGTGAGTCAATGTTGTGTGTATTTATTTGGCCTTGTCATTGGGACCATTCGATAGTGTAATTGCTTCTGGCGTATCTGATGTAAAAAAAAAAATATATATGAATTATTATACTTACCGCAGTCGGTTGCAGGCTTATTTGCCATCTTTACATAACGAGTTATCCTCCTTTAAGTGTGGTGACGGAAAAGTCAGAGGCCAGAAAGGCTCAAACAGCATCGCAACGCCCTCTTAGTAGGTAAATGAGAAAAGGCTCGTAAAATGATGACTGATGGTTCAAACGAGCCAGCAAATTCTCACGGAGCGATGTAAATCTATTATCATAAGTTTGCGTAAATAGAAACAGTAATAAATGCTTGACGTAACATACGGCAATGACGTCACGGCTGGCTATCAGTGGCATTTGATGTCCATGTTGATTTAAGGATGAAAGTACATCATGCTTTAGATGTTAAGTATTTGTGTATTACGTGGGATGGAATATTACAACATTAACATATGATTTATCGTAAATGTTAACCATTAATTAAATTAGTTAAAAAGCCTTTTATTTCCCAAAAAATAAACATTAAAAGTAGGTACATAGGTTTCATATTCTTATCCTAGTTTAATTAAAAGAATCATGCAGTTTCTTATTATTTATAACTTGATTTATAAAAATGACAAAGGAACTTTAAATTAATTGAAATCATTCATGCATGCAGAGTAGTAATACTACAAAAATAATATTATTAATATTTATCATTACAATTTTAAAGTTTTTAAGATTGAAATTTTATTGAATTTTAGATAAATAAACCAATAATTAGAACAAAATTTTTAGTTTTTTTATGCATCTTTTATTTTATTATCAAATTCAGTTTATAGTTATTTTTTTTTAATAATTTAAACCAGTAAAAATTAAGATGTTTAAAAAATACATAATTTAGTTGAATTAAATTTGTTATTATTTATTTATTTTTATACTTATCATTATACGTTTTTACTACTAAATAATTACTATAAAATCATTTGTTTATTATTATTATTGAAATTCTGGGATGTCCATTTCTGGACATAGGCCTCCTCCATCTCACTTCATTTCTAGGGATCTTACATTCATTGTGCATATATGGATGCAGTTTGAAGTAGAGTTTGAGTCAGAGTTTCTTTTATGTGTGATGGAGGGTAGTGGTCTATAACTCCTACGGGGACCAGCCGGATTAGGAGTAGTATATTTGGTATTTTGTATTGTTTTAACCTTAAAATTCTGGAGAGAGGCCGTTGTTTGTTGCTATTGTTGTGCATTAATTTGAGTGTCGATTGTATTTACTTCTGGTGGATGTTATAATGTGGAAATAGGTTTCATGTAGGATTCCATAGTTTTGTTTTTCTTAGCGTTATGAATTATCGTGTTTCTTTGTGACGATTTTGATAGAGTCTCGGATGGTGAGTGAGGTTTTCTTTTGTTGTTTCTGGTAGGAAGCATAGCATGTTGTGTGCTGGTTGGGGCCGAAATAGAGCTATGATTTCCTTTTCTAATTGTAATTATTTTATCGAATCTTAGCGCTACATTTTCGCCATTTTCTTTACGGGCTCGAAATTCATCTTGCAATTCTTTTCTTTTTTGAAGTATTTTTGGTGTATAATCTTCTTTTATGTAAATATTCGATTCAATAAGGTGTTTTCTATTCTTGAGTACTTGTATTTTTAGACCCATTGTGCACAAAGTTACTGTTATTTATTTTATTTTTTTTTTTCTGAACGTTGTCCTATTCTTCTTATAGACTCTATATCGCGTCTCTCACAAGTAATGTTGACTTTTTGTGTTAATATTTGTAATATTATGTCTTCCAATTCACTATAGGATTTTTCTATTTCCTCTACGCCAAAAAATAAAACATTTCTTCGTTTCATATGTTGTTCCATCCTGTCAATACTATTTTGCTGTTCTTCGATTTTCATCTCTAAACCATTAAATTTAATTTCAAAATTTTCAAATTTTGTGTTAATGTTTTTATTTATATCCTGTACGATTGTGTCTTTCATTATATTTATTTCCTGCCGTTGTTTTCGAATATCTTCTTCGATATTTTTTAACATTTTCATAATTTCTTCCATTTTGATCAATGACAATTTAAATTATAGTTTTTAGTCCCCTCTATTATCTATGCAGTACACAGCTTATGCCACCTAGCGGCGAGTAGTGGAAGCTTTTGATTGCTCAGAAGTACTGTTGGCTGGTTCTGAAAAGATGCTCTGATTTGTACTAGATGGCGCTTGGGTCAGTTTGGTTGATTTATTTCTTCGATGACTAATCAGTTCTGATTTTTTAGGTTATATTTATCGATCACTTTTTAGTTCTTAAAGATTTACTCACATGAGCTCACTTTATAGGAATAGTAGGTCACTTTGTCTTTGTTGTTAATCACAGTTTTTTATGTAATTACTGGGTTCACCGTGTTTTCTTGCAATTTAGAGTGAATGTTTATTTTGTTAATTCTTGTTTTAACACAGTTCGGATCACCAAGATAACACTTATTCCTATGAAGTTCACACTTTTAACCAAAACTTGAGTGTTTTTATTGTAAGATTCTGCACTTTTCTATTTTATATTTGATAATAACACGGAAGCGATATTAACACGGATAAGGTGGCGCCCTCATTTATGTTAACCATATGAAATTAAATGTATTGGTTACTTTTTAGTTTTTTACACTTCATAGGCAGGTTCCCCTACAGCTCAGAAGTGCCTCAAGGAAAAAAACCTTTGATTCTGAATACCATTACTCACGGATTACAAAAGATCCTATCTATTAATAGCATACTATTTTTCAGCTCTCGAATATTAATGCTTATCGGTAATCCAGTACGATGCTATTTATAAAACTACAGGTACGTTGCTATGTGTGTATAGTATAGTATACGATACTGTTCGAGCGATCAATCTCGAAAACAGCTGGACTGATGTACAGACGGCTACACATCAACCTATACTTGTCCAGTACAAGATGGTCTCTCGTTGTATAGACTGCCCGAGCAATGGCAGACCTAGCGAAGACTGGAAATGTATAGGTTGATCGGTAGCCGTGGCTCATTGTTTATTCAGATTATATTTTTCGTTCTAATTTTCGCAGTCTTTCGTTTGAACTAGGTCGTATTTTATTGTTTGCTGATGTAGGTAAAACGGTGTTTGCTGCATGACTAATCTTGATTTGTCATCGGCAGCGTTGTTTCAAGTAAGAATGATCAATGAGGGAGTGACGCAGACCTTTGTTTTCTTAAATTTACTATTCTTTACACATTGAGACTTCTCTCAAAGAGCACGTTTAACCAGTTATATAAAGATCTGTAAAGCTAGAAAGTCTGAAAATAGCCAGATCATATCCTGTCACCCTGGGTTTGGATCTAAATAGTTAAGTATTTTTAAACAAAACACGTGGTATTTCACTTCACCAATTCAATTAATAGGCGAACCCAACGTATCTGGTACAAAGACTGAGAGGAACGAAGAATTAATACTGCTTTATCAAATTTTGTTCGGGTTCGATCAATTTCATATCGACATTATTCAAAATTTCGTTAACTAAATCGGCAATATCTAGTATACATCTTAATTAATGGCTGACTAAGCCTTTGGTTAATGTATTGCGCGCTTCGTCGCGTAACGTGGGTGTAATCAGCTTTGCCACAACCGTTTCAGATAGCGTTGCCGAAAATACATTTAGCCTATATAAAATTGATAGAATATAGATTCTAATCAATCAACGTAATTCTACAACCAATTGGTTCTAAAATGGACCATACAGTCATTTAATTAATGAATTTGATACTATATTGGCTGTGTTTGCAACATGTAGTTTTTTCATCGTATTGCTAAGAAAGAGGACAAAAATAAAGAAGCCACGCTGACAGCCTGACTGTGGTGTATAAATGAGTCTATAGACCACGCAAGAGGCAGCCAAGGACCTCTGGCTGCGGCATCTAATATAATAATAATAATAAGTTTGATAAGTTTATTTCACCACAATTACAGAAATATTACAGTTTTAAAATATTACTAATAAAACTACAAATCCTTAAAATTATTACAGTCTCACATTATGTGGTGACCGGCACCTTTGCTAAGTTGTTAAAAACAACTTGTATTAAAGGCACCAGGCCCGTATCCCTGAAATAACATTTTTATAACAATTTGGACTTAATTTAGAAATTTTATGTAATAAATAATTCAAATCACTGTACTATAGAAACCTTTTTTTTTATAAAATAAAATAAAATATTAACAGTAAACAAACAGTCAATCATAAGGGTAGTACATGCTTAATGCACGTTATTAACTGACTGCTCAACTTTTTTGGCCAATGCAGCCATTTGCCCGGCGTGCTACCGTTCTAAGAGCAGTCTCTTTTAAATACACGGTATTTAGTTTGGATAAGACCCCGAAGACCAGCCGTGTCTGGTTAGAGTTCTAAAAGTAGGTGAACATAAGGAGAATTTCGTTGTGACAATACTACAACTATGAATCCTTTAATATATTTAGACAATTTCTAGTCTAGAGTAGTTTTGGCAGCTTCCCTACGTGTCACATGTGTGTATGACATGACTTATCAATAATGCATTGCTGATTACCTGATTCACATCTCGGTACTTGGCCGGCCTACTAAACAGCTGATTTCATGTATTATTAGACTTGGGACTTGTGGGTCACTTAGTTCGTTCTTTGGTTGCCTGTGGCCTGGCACGTTGTCTTTTTTTCTTTATCGTAGTCAGAAAGTTGTGTGTGCAATTTAGATACTGTTATTAAAGGATTTTTAGATAGGTGAGATTGTGCTTTGCCTGGATTTTCGCTATAGATCTTGTTTCGATGAGATAGTACAAAGTACTTGCTTTTGGCTTAAACTTTATGTCATGGCATTTTGGTTTCAGTGCCTGCAGAGTCAGACGCACAGATATAGATCTACATAGATAACGGAAATGCATTTACTTCGCGTGTCCGAACCCTGACCAAGCGTCAAGGTTGGTCGCCGCTAACTTCAGTCCACGCGCGTCTTTTGTTAGAGAAAATCATGGCGGACGGCCGTTTGAATCGTACTGGGCGGATGGGCATCGGCGGCATCGGTGTCTTTGAATCGGTTTGGATTTCCCGTCACTAAATTTCGGCTGTGACGTCACAATAGGTATTAAAAAGTCGGCACGCTTGGTTTCAATACAAATCGTGATACTTGCATTATCTATGTAGATCTATATCTGTGGTCAGACGTATGTATGTAAGAGCAGTTTATTAATTTTGCTTGCGTTTTCCGTACGAGCGTAGTGATTTTACTCTTAGCTTTACTTCGATAGGTACTCGATAATAAACGTTCTAGGCAAGCTCGTAACTAACTCTAACTCAAGTGGTCCGTAAGGAAACTGTCTTAAAAGCAGAAAGCAAAAGGCAAGACTGGCTGGAGAGGCAATTTTATAGGTCAGATTTATTTTGCGAGTTCTTAGTTCATCGTGCATGAATAAATAAAATAAATATCTCACTACTTACACACAACGCCATCTAGTCCCAAATTAAGCAGAGCTTGTACTATGGGTACTAGAATAACTGATACTAATACATATATACTTTTCTTTTGTAAATACATACTTATTATACATAATAACACCCAGACTAAGACAAAGCTCCATGTTTATGCACAAGAAGATTTGTCTAAAGCAGGAATCGAACCCGCAACCTTGGCGTCGCAGGCTCTAGGTACTCTACCTACTCCGCTAACCGGTCGTCAAATAGATAGAATAGAATATATAGAATTGTAATGTAATATAATATTTTGCAATATAATGTAATATATTATAATTCTACATTATATTCATTATATATAGAATGGATCATAGTTTTTGTGTCCATGTAGAAATTGACTTTAATAAGATGGACTGTTAGGCTAACACAGTTTTTAAACGAGATATAATCCCACCCACACGCCCACCACTGTGACTCCTGTGACGTGACGCCAGGATCTACAGTGGTAACCAACTGAAAGGCACCGTGCATGACACACGGGCAATCCCAGGAGAGTTAAAATTATTTGGAACCCGCAACGAATTTAATCAGAAGTATATAGTTGGAGTTGGAAAGTATGTATCTTTACTTAACGGGTAACACAGTTATATCCCTACTTCATAATTAAGTTTTATTGCCTTGTGCTGAAGATACAACAAATATTTGCCCTATTGCCATTCCAGTTAATTGCGAAACCCTTTATCTATTCTCATTGAAAGGACATTAGCTGTTGGCATCAATAGTTATTAGTTAATAAATAACCGATGTGGTCGGACACTTTCTCAGTTAAACTACGTGTCAAGTCAATATTGTGTTTGTGATATTGTGAGTGGCTGGTTTTGATAGACAAGAAATTGTTGTGAACAGGAATAGTTTGCTTTGTGTATTTTGAGATATTAGAACAGATGCTTGGACGTTATAAAATAGGTTTTGATTTCTAGCAGCTTTAAGCGCTTAAAACTGTACATTGACATGTTTTGTTACCACAAATAAATGTGATTGAATAAAACAGCCTTATCAAGTACAGTTCTTATCACACCCACTGCATCACACATGCCTATAGAGCAGCTACTCGTAACTACAACAAATTAATCAATACTGGAATTCCCCGGGAGATATAAGCTGTCTTGATTTAACTTTTTAAGCGGTCTAGTGGTTAGCGTTTGCGCCTCTCACCGCGAGGTCTTGTGTTCGATTTCCATAAAAAATAATTACAATAGCAGCACGGAGTTGAAATTGTGCTCGGTAGATGGTGATAGGCTCACCCTTTTTATTAGATGGCAATAACACGTCTTAGTAAAGTCCCGTTCTTCAGAAACGAGTGACCAAAAATGCCCATAATCTTCAGCCGTTGTATCATTGAGAAAACTTTGTATAGTAATAGTATCTTTAATTCTGTAATAAGATTATTTTAAATAATGAATATAGAAACTCCCGGTAAAATTAACAATACTTTAGGTAATATAATATAGTAAGTAGTATATAATATAGGATTGCAAAATGGTCATTGGAATAAAGCTGTAAATCTAGCATTTCTTAATACGTAAACTGGGATATGTTTAGGTTATTTTCTAAAGTGTTTTGGATCTGACAACTCCTCACGTCCTCGCAACTGGACGTACAGATGTTTGATTCGAAGGCGGGCCCATCTGAGATGCTGTCTTCATTTATGACATAAATCTTGTTTGACCATACTCTACCTTAAAGACCTTGATACAACGTAAGAATATAGGTGGGAGTAATCGTTGATGTGTGTTTTATGTTATTTTCTGCCTTTTACCATTTAATTTCCAAGAGCCGGGCGTTAAATAACACTAACGAATAACACGCATTTTCAGACCCAAAGGCGTGTTTATTCTGAAGTGTGAGAAGTGTCTCCTACTCCTGTCTACCTATAAGTTCGTATAAATCGGTTTTCTAAGAATAGGATCAACAATTTCTCTCAATTATCCTCAAAACTAAAATAGTGTCGTCCTGTGGTAACGGCAGAAACCACGCCTAACTAAAACTAACATTACCAAGTTAGTTTGGCGGTATTGATTTTATTCAACCCTATTCTAGTTTGTTTTAAACATGTTAACCTCGTCGCTAATTGAAACGCTCGAGTTCCATCGATTCCGTTTTATATTGTCACCAGTTAATTGAACTATAATGGTTTTCAATTTATCGAAATCATTAGTTATGACTTATGATTGTTGTTACGAACCAGCCATATTTTTTCTTTCGATCACGTGATTATGATGTATTGCCTATTGATGTTCTAAAGAAAATAGTGTCCATAAAGTTTCCTTAGAATAGAATACTTAAAGACAGAATTAGATTGATTCACATCTATGAGTATCATGTCAAAGTCTTGAACCGAGTGTGTTTGAATCATTTACGTATCTGGGTCAGGCATGGTTGCCATAGTTTTAGTTCTGAGATTTGAATTTGAATGCACGATGGCGATGGTCTACATTCTGCCACCTGAAACTATCAGTTCTGAGAAGCTATAGATATCTGATCTATTCCAGAGCTTTGCAGCTTTTCCTTTCTTTCTTTTTTCTCCTCAAGGCTTTAAATTTCTGGTAGACCGTCCATTTTCGCACAACCGAGGACATTAACATTCTTTAAGAGGACGAATTGGAAATTTTGGCATCAGTGATCTCTATTTTTGTCAGTAATTACAAAACGAATAAAAATATGAGTTGGTGACCTGAACAGTTCATGATGTAAACCTTATTTTGTTAGTTTTCATTACATGATTAAGTAACTTTTGTAACAGAGAAAATAATATCAAACATATCTCTTTTTAAATAGAGATTCACATTTTATGGGCAAACGGGACCGATTTTAGCCTCTCAACTTGCTCTGTAGACAAGTCTATAGATACTCCTTAAAATTGTAGAAGGAATTTCTCAAGTTATCATTTCTGACTAAATAAAATAACAAAAAGCATTTTGTCGTTTACGTCGTTTTGTTATAAGCTAACGTGCATTATGCAATCCTCGCCCCGCTTAGACGCTCAGTCCCCTCTTGACCATTGTCAGCGACGGGTCTGTGCTAGTCGGCTTCCGGACTGCATCGGCGATTACGTGATCAAATTTAGCGGTTTTATTGAATAAAAATGGGAAAAAAGAAAGAAAGATGTTCCAAAAGGAAAAGAAGAGCATGTCTTTTAGAAAAATGTGCAAATATGACGAAAAGAAAGTAAGTTTTCATAATGAAATGTGAAGCGGTGGTAGTTTATTAAAAAAGATGACGTTCAAAAAGTCACTTTGACTGTAACTTCAATGATGTTTATTTTTGTGATAAAAATATGTAAGCAACTAAGTAGGTTAAGTACCTATTTCGTTTTCCATTTTTTGTGCTTCAATCACAATAAGAATAATAGTTCAATATAAGTTTTAAAAAAATATGTAATATTGTGTCATATTATAGGAAACAATCGTTGGAACAATGTTCGGAGAACGAAACTATGGAGTCGTCAACTTGCAACAAAAATAAAGAAATGACAGCTTCCTTTTTAGGGTACGTATGAAAAATTCCTAAACCTCCTAACGTTATATAAAAGCTATAGGTATTATTATTATTACTAAAGCACTTTTTCTGGTATCTTCTAGAAATGAAAACGACGCTTTATCGAATTATACAGAGTTGCAAAATGTGTTGCCCACGTAAGTTTTTGTAGTAATGTATTGTTTAATATTACAATCACTTTACCTAAATAAACGATAAAGTCAAAATTAAAGGTCTTCTTTTATTTTAGAAATGCTGATACTAATGACACTAATATATCACAAAACGAGGGCATTCCTGCAGCTACAGTGAGTATATAAGACAATTTTGTTCTTTATACATAACCGACGTATTAGTCGAAATATGTTATCTCTGAAGTTGGTACTAGGCCCTAATTTATTTATATTTTCAGATTAGCAGACAGTGTTCCAGTGATAAAGTTTTTACAGAAATGACAATTGAACGCCCTACTAGGGCACCAGTAAGTACTCGGTTTATAAATAACAATATTTTTTCTGATTGGAGTTGGAAGCAGGTTTCAATGGTTGCCTAGATATGAGAACCAAAAAAAATATTTAAACATAATCAATATCTGTAAAGTGATTGATGAAAATAAATAAATAAATACACAATGGGCAAAAGAAAAACATTTTCCTGCGCCTGCTATCACATTACATGTATGATATTGATACTTATTTTTTATATTTGTTTCAGATGGAGCCGGCGGTACAAGATATAGGCCATAGAATAATAGATGTGAACCACTTTTTAACAGAACTTATAAAGTTCTCTGAACACAAGTCTTTGTTTAATTGTGGATTAGCCACATTAAAATTTGAGTCTGAACATCACGTAGGCTTGCAATCAGAATTTACATATGTTTGTTCATTGTGTGGTTACAGAAATAAAATAAAATCGTCATTGGCTGATGTAAACAAAGACGCCGTTGCTGGAGTTATGGCTGCTGGTTGTGGTCAAGTACAACTCAATCAATTTTTGTCTGGAGTAGGTTTACCCAACATGTCCGATTTTACTTACAATAAAATGCATAACGATATCTGTGATGACTGGGAAGAGACTGCATGGGATGAGATGAAAAAGGCTGGTGATAGAGAAAAAGAAGCTGCAATAAAGGAAGGGAGAGTTAATAAAGACGGTATACCGCTAATAGATGTCATTGTAGATGGCTGTTGGTGTAAGCGATCTTACCGGACTAATTATGCGGCATTATCAGGTTGTGCAGCTATAATTGGTAGACGTTTCGGCCAAGTATTATATATGTGCGTCAAAAATAAATATTGTTGTATTTGCGCTCGAGCTGAGAAAAAAAAAGAAACGCCAAAAGAGCACGATTGTTACAAAAATTTTAATGGTGCGTCTACGGCCATGGAGTCAACAATAATAACCGAAGGATTTAAACAATCTCTTGACATGCATGGATTGATTTATTCAAGATTTATCGCCGATGGCGATAGTAGTACATATGCTAAAATAATAAATGCTCGACCATATCCAGGCATTACAGTAACAAAAATATATTGTCGCAACCATTTGCTGAGGAACTACAGTAATAAACTGCTACAACTGGCCTCCAATACGCAATATAGTGCAGCAGACAGGAAAAATTTAACACAGAAAAAGATATTGCGATCAAGAATATATATTTGTAATGCTATAAAGCTTCACAAAGAAACAAAAAATGAAGATGGTTTATACATAGACATCAATGCGTCCATTTTTCATGCTTTTGATATTCATGAAAATTGTAACCGCCAATTATGCCAACATATGGGTCTAGATGATACAAATCCATTTTTTGGCAGTCTTCTTTGGCAAAAAATTAAAACAGTTGTTGCACAATTAGCTGATAAAGCACACAGTTTAATTGAAGACGTAGACAGCAATGTTGTAGAAAGATTTAATGGAGTAATAGCAAAAATGGTCGGGGGTAAACGTGTTAATTATGCTCAAAGACGTTCTTATCAGGCAAGATGCGCAGGAGCTCTGATTTCATTTAATACTGGGAAATTACTATCAACAGTTCAGCGAAAAGTTTATGGGACAAGCCCCAGATTGTCCATAAAGAAGCATGAAAATGCAATAAATGAAAAAAGGCTCAAGGCCAAACTCAACATTAGAAAAAAAAATCGGACGTTGGTACCAAGAACGCTAAATTTAGATTATGGTGAAGTAGTCGACAAACCAGACTTGGACAAAGATACTCTGGAAAAAGCAAAAAAGACTTTTGTTCAAAATTTATCAAAAACTAATGAAGAACGAAAAGAAATCGAAAAAAGGACTATCCTACAAAGTGAATCTGGCGAATGGCTTGAACTTCGTCGCAACATGTTAACCGCATCAAATTTTGGCAAGGTTATTAAGAGAAAGCAGACGAATTCTTGCCAAAATTTAGTAAAAAATTTGCTTTACAAACCCAGCATCGACCATGTTCAGTCTATTAGTCACGGAAAAAAATATGAAAAAGTAGCACTCGAGCAACTGTCTTCAATGCATAAAATCAACATTAAAAATTGCGGCTTGTTCATAGATGTAAAATATCCTTTTTTGGGTGCTACACCTGACGGGATCACCACTAGTAATATGTTAGTGGAAATAAAATGTCCTATTGCACCATTTAAAAATGGCATAAAAGATGCAATACAAAACAAAAAAATGCATTTTTATAAAAAAACTAATGGTGAGGTGGTTATTAACAAAAGATCGGATTGGTATTTTCAGATCCAAGGCCAACTACATATCTGCAAAAAAGATAGCTGTTTATTGGGTATATGGTATGGCAATAATAAAATAAAAACTGAAATTATTAAAAAGGATGACGCGTTCTGGAAAAAAGAGATGGAACCAAAGTTGTTAAAATTCTATTACGACTGTCTTCTTCCCGAACTTGTCGACCCCAGGCACACTAGGAATAAGCCTATTCGTGATCCGGATTACGTGATTGTTCATAACAATAAAAACTCTGTGCCAGATACTTGCAACGAAAAATTAGAAAAAGCAACTATTTTGGGAAAGGAAAATGCTGATTCAAATCAACAATCAGTCGTTGAATATGAGGATGTTTTTTCATTTTCAGAATTTTAATTTCTTTTATTTTTAATTTTTGTAATAATTTCTTATTACGATAAAAATAATAATACACACGAAGTGTAATATGTGTTTTATTGTAAACTAGCTTTTGTTGTGTGAACTGACTACTCTACCCTATCCTATCCTACTCTACCCAACTCTCTACCCTATTTTTTTTTCTTCATAAGAACCTTCTCCTGACAATAGCGAACTCGGTGCAATTATTCTCGAGTTTTGCGCTTACCAACACATTTTGCGATTCATTTTTATATATAAGATGATATCAATGTAGAATAAATTATGTTCCTTGTTAAAATAAATAAACACACACAGCCCTAGAATACTTATGTAAAAGTAAATAAAGATATTTTGATCGTATAAAATATTATTAAAAAAATATGATTTTTAAAAATATTTTACTTTAAAAAGAGATGTGTTAGTGTTTTTCAAATCACGAAAATCTTAATTTCTTTATTTGAATAACACTAGCACGTGTTAGTTTATTTCCGAAATGACAATCAATAAAAAAAATCATAGGTAAATTCATAAAAAAATATATAACACAACTCCAAGGTGTCTATGTTCCGCGCCGCCACCGCCGCGCGCCGCTCGCCGGCGCCGCCCTTTCCAACGCATACGTTACTTACCGGGGTGCGTGCGGGTTGCGGGGTGCGCGCGCCTGGTTTTAGAAATTATTGTTAAACAATTCGTCGCCTTAATACCCAGGAACGGATCTTTTAGCAAATGTATCATTACAAAAGCTCGATGAAGATAAGGGCTTCTAACCTCGTGTTTATTCATTGACTAGTAGAGACACAGTGTAATATATCGATATCCTCGAAGTCCAAAGTCAGGTAATAAATCCGAATACTCAAGCTCGCTCACTCGAGATAAAAGCGATCGCAATTGAAGGGCTCGAATCAATCTTAATAAAGTGCATCTGCTGTACTATTAATAGTATCCAATCAACTCGATCGCTTCTCTTGGGCCTTGTAGTAAATGTTTGATCTTAAGCGAATGTTGTTGATATTTGAGGCAGGTTATAGCTGTTAATTTGTTTTCGTTTTTCACCAGATATGCCCTTTTAGCAACTGATTAATTAGCAAGAGCTTACAACCTGTTTAAGGTAAATACATCCCATGGAAATCAGCAAAAGATAAATAATGATATAGTAGGTGTTATTTTAACACAGGATTATGATATATGGTCTCTTGTGTCATCTCTAATTCGTCATTGAATCTCGCTACTTTTATGTATAATAATAAGTATGTACTTACAAAAGAAAAGTATATATGTATTAGTATCAGTTATTCTAGTACCCATAGTATAAGTTCTGCTAGTTTGGGACTAGATGACGTTGTGTGTAACTTGTGAGATATTGATTAATTTATTTTTGATAACAATTCCAAGTTTTACATAAAATTGCCCTCACCTGCCGCTGATAGAGCAATTTTAATATCGGATTTAGCTGTGTGTTTTTTCATAACAGAGAAACATACCTATATACACTTGACATGTTTTACAGTAAAGGGTTGGTAATATTGATTAAATACAGTGATAGATTGGAAGTTGAACAGATCTGACTCGATTGCGAATCCCACGCGGCAAACGTGCTCGCGTCCGTAATCAAAACATCGCAGTCCGGTAATTCTGACTTTTATTTAGATTGATATAAAGATTCAGTAATCAAGATTTATTGAATTACCTACAATATTTTGCAAATAAACTATTGCGCTTAGCCTAATAGAGAACAGGCGTTTGTATTTTAGGTAATTTGTTTTAGATTGGCAAAACCCTAAGATCTAAATAAATCTAGATAAAAAAAACTGGTTAACTAAATGGAATACAGGTCAACAGACAGACCAGATATAATCTAAGTATCTTATACCTTGTTAGATTGGTAGATAGAATACGATTGTCTTAGCCTTATTCGTACAATATCCAAGACTGTTCAGCTCCCTAAGGTAAAAAGAGCGTAAAGATTAAGATCTGGGAAATTGGCGCGAAGTCGACTTGCACAACGCTGGAAGACTTTCTAAATACCTCAGTGTTATAAAATACTGGCTTTAGAACCATCTATGCTGTGAGTCATACAAGGATAAAGTTCCCAGTTTCCTTCAAATTTGATTCAGAGTATGCCTTAAAATTCCGACAGTGTCCTCGTGTACCGATGACTACCATCATGAGAAAATTGTCGTACTATTGACCTATTTCATAAAAAAAACTCGCTAGGTAGCATTGCATACACGAATGCGAGATGCGAAACTGATTCTTCAAGAGCCAATGACATGGAGTCCGCGGTTTTGTTACATAATAAAGGTTAGGTTATTAAATATTGGGTGGTATAGTACTAGGGAGGAAACATAACTAGGAAGTCTGCATAAAGGGAATGTGATGCCTAGTTCTTATTAAACTATGCATTACATGCAACAATGTTGGCATTTGGTGTACTTATGTCTTCAGTGTTGTTCATTCAATTGTATCTGAAAAATTAACGGCACAGTAACTTTCATCAAATAAATGTAATTTAGTCGACTCAAGCTAATAAAGCTGTCCATCACTACGATAAGCACGAAAACAATAAAATCATTTTATCGACGCTTCCCAAGTGAAAGTGGCCATACTTCAGCGTTGCGTGAAAGCGTTCTGTTACTGCAGTCCTTAAAACTGGGTTTATACCTTTTATCCATTTTATGGACCCTCTACTACCTGACTCACGAATTTCGTGACATTCGCAGCTTCTGGAGTACTCTTAAAGTTATACGGAAACGTCTTTCTTCAAGTTGGATAAATTTAATGTTCGGGAAATTCAGTTCCTTAGTTGAAGGCTCTTAGTTTTTTTTGTTTACAGACATACAGACATTTCAATAGCTAAATAGCTATTGAAATGTCTGACAAATACAGACATTTCAATAGCTAAATAGCTATTGAAATGTCTGTATGTGTTTAAAGAAGGTAGAATAGTCACAAAATTCTCAGTTCTTGAAAGAACTTCTGAATATAACATAAACATAACAAACATCACGCCTATATTACCCAGAAGGGTTTGAGGTGTACATTACCCACATTTCACATGTTATGTTTAGGTCCCATGCGATAGAGGGTGAGCCTATCGTCATTCACCGGGCACAATTCCAACTACGTGCTGCTATTGTAAATTTCCTGAAGAATATTTTGCGACTAATTTCGTGAAACCACCTCTTTCAGTAATAGGGCTCTCGGACTATTTGGAGATATTACCTTGGCATGACTACAGCAGACACAAGTCTTTATCTTTTGAAACATTGGATACTGAAGAGTTTCTGTATCTTTGTTGAACATTCAAATATCACTTAAAGCATCAATATTTTCATTCGCAATTGCTGGCATATTTGTCAAATCCCAAGAACTAGTAAGCAAGGTTCTTCACCACAATTCAGTACTATTCAATTTCGTGTTATCATAACCAAAAATCGGCAATACCTTTACATAACTTGCCTCCCACATTTGATAAGGAGTCTATGTTGTAAATCGATTATGTAAGATTTGGAGACCAGTAATGTAGCAGTCTTGTAGTGCAGTTTCTTGTAGTAAGCTGGATTAAGATTTGGATAAAATGTTTAATAGTATGCACTGTTTGTACGAGCCAGTGATGAAGAAAGTGTGTTGTGAGAAAAATGGATATCGTTTACTGGATAATGGGTGAGTAGTTAGTACTTAGAATTTAGAAAGTTTTATGGAAGCATGTCTTGAAAGTTAAAACTGTTTTGTTTCTTGTAAGGTTAAGGCCTAGTTTCATTAGTTTTTGATAATCCCCTGATAAGATTATTCGTTTTTTTGACGGGTAAAATCTCTAATTTGTATAGATTTACCTGGCAGTTTACAATCAAAAACTTTATTATCAAGAACTAGAGAAAAGTTACCATAAATAAAAGAATGCCAACCTCCATGAGACCGTATTGTTAAGGGTGGTAAGTGGCAACTGCACCCGAGGGCCAAGTATACGAGCGCGAGATAGATTTAGTTACGTTTTTGTCATGTTTTTATATAGGGAAACATGACAAAAAACGCGACATAATCTCGCTCTCGTATACTTGCCCGGCTGGACATCGATCCAACCAAGATCTCACGCAATTATAAGGCTTAACCTTATAATGACACAACACAAAGCGATTAATTTTCATCATTTATTATTGACAATAAATAATAATATGCATTTGTTGCTGACAAAACTGAGATAACATGAAAGGTCAATATCGTATTTCTTCAGTGTAGCAACAAATAAATATTAAATTGCAAGCTTATACATTTTCTTGCGGACTGGTGTGTGGTGCATCTGTTGGTCAGTAGTAACTACACTACAGCCTATAAACTTCAACATCCAGATTGTAGATGCGTTGCTACATCTGAGGGCTACGTACAAGTCTTATGTGCAGTAATTTCTTGGTCTAATCTTGCCACATGGTTAATATTGATGTTTGAGATTATAATAATAGCAGCCCTGTATTGAATACATGTCCCATTTCTGGGTTTGGGCCTCTTCTCATGATGAGACAGGTTAGGCCATATTCCACCACGCTAGCCAAGTGAGGATTGGTAGACTTAACACGACCTCGAGTACTTTTTAAGCATTCTTAGACAGGTTTCCTCACGATATTTTCCTTCACCAAGCGATAATTTATTTGATAAATACAGTCTAATCTTCCAAAAGACGAATTTTAACGATTTATTGACAGAAGTGTGTACCGTGGGTTGGAACCCAAGACCTTTGGACTTCGCAGTCCTACGGTCTCGCACTCAGCTATCGCTGCTATTTATATCGATGTTTGAAATATGTGGCAGTAATTTTCAACAAAAAACCGAAGCACAGTGGTGTGAGCAATTCTAATTTAAAGGCAGGTTAAATGTGAGACGATGTTGCCTTCTAGATCGAGCTTGTTCTCGAAAGCTCTAACACCATCAACTAGTATAACATTGCCTCAAAATCTGGTTTTATCTGGTTATTTAGTACTCAACAGGAGTACTTTGTCATCCCGATACCGATAAGAACATGAAACAACAATGCGCTCACTTGTTTACTATTCCGTTTCGATATACGTTTGTGAGCGATCACGGTACTAATAAATGATAGTAGTGTGTATGCTAAATGCCTATCAAAAAATGTAACATACCTACTACGTTGATGGTTTTACTGTGCAGTGATTTTCATTGAAGAAGGCGAATTTCTCTAAATAATGCCATTCTGTACCTTAGTAAGTACACATAGGGCCAGTTTCTGAGGTTCCGTATAGATCTTATCCGAGCCATAAAATGTAACCTGACCAAATTCAAAAGCGACACAAGCTACATTTGAATAAAGAATACAGCTGTTACTTTCATTTATGTGTGTTATATAGCCTGCCAATTAGGTTTATATAACTCCTGTGAAATTGGGACTTAGATTTCCAAACTATTGACATAACAGTGGTGCTATCTTTATTTATCATCTAAGTTCGTGTAAAGCTGCCGGCAGCGCCTTGATGATAGACAAATAGCTCTATTTCATATATCAACTTATACTTAAACGTACATTCGTACGTATATTCTGACAATATTTCGCAGTCAGAGAGCAGTACTCCCAGAGCAGCAAAAAGCTTCCCCTCACTTCATTTAATAATTTATCATAGCTAATGGAAACACGCTAATGAGCTCTCGCTAGAAAAACGTTACCAAAGGAATTGCAAAAATGTAGTATTTCTACTTGTCTTCTACTACGTATCTACTCATTACTACAAAGTATCTACTATACTCTGTCCATTCCTTTATTTTCTTTTTGACAGATTACATTTAGGGATGCCTTCACACGTTACTGATTCGATTTGAAATCATAATCGATGTTGTCTAAGAAGAACTTTCAATCGATTAATTACATCGAAATGGTTTTAGTTCATTATTAATTATTCGTTTATTAGTAGTTTTTATTAGATGAAATAAATATACAAAATAATAATATAATATTATTATTATATTATGATATAATAATATCACATACTTAGTCTATGACGGTTTCCTAGTTACCTTTGTTTACATTTTGATATGTCATTCCAAGATTTCGACTTAATTTCTTGCTAATAATTATTCATGGAATCATGATACTATTATTATATTCTTTTTTTATAAAAAATACAGACAAATTATTCTTTTTCATAATGATCGATTTATTTCATTTCACGATTTGATTTATAGTCTGTGGTTGTTTGTCACAAACAGTGAACTTCCCTAAAAAGTGTCGCTTGTCAATAAAGTACATTATTATTGTAGTACATTAATCTGACAAAAAGAAAAAAAAGGAATGGTCAAAGTATAGTTGCTTCTGAACTTCTCTTCTTTTGGCTTGCAACTAACTGTTGGTCTATTGTTTACCGTATTCAAGAAATTTCAAGACTACAGTCCTATTTTCCCTTTTTGTTAGTAATTTTCACGGTATCTGTTAATGAGCCTGGTAGATGATTAAAGGGTCACCCCATCTGACATGGTGTTCATAACAGATCAAATATGTTTGTTATGAACTTACCTAACCTTTCTGAGGAATACAAACTTTGATATAATGATATGAGTGTTTCAGTCACTAGATTATGGGCTACCGAAATGAGCATTATTATTTGATAGGCACAAATATCATCCGCCGCTTTCCCACCTACTCAAATATGCATTGAAAACTGTATAAGCTTGGTTATATCAACTCTAGATACGTTTTATTCCAGTGCAGCAAAGTTAAACAATATATCATAATATTTGCAGCACTGTGTCTGGAAATATTTGCCGTGCAAACGCTAAAAACGGTCTAACTTTTACATCGCGTGTAGTTTTTGCTCACATAAAAGCAAACGAGTTGACTCAGTTGCAAATATCCAAAGTTTTTATTTAGCTCGAAAAAGTTGGTATGAAGTCAACGGTTGCAGATTGCCACGAATGTATTTCGTTGATTTATTTAGTTTTTTGATTCTGAAAATTGAGTGCTTGATATGAATGTTGGTATAGCGTGTCGAAACCTAAATATACTTTGCTACTTCCGCTGTGTTTCTGCAATTTTAAAAGTTAAGATACAAATTATTGATATATAATCATCGTCAAGCTATAATGCTATAGTCATGAGTAATGATGACGAGTGGTTATAAATGGTATATAATAGAAAGATCTTAGATATTTAGCAATAATCGCAATGAAATTAGAGTTAAAGTCAAAATATATCCTTCACAAGGTTCACAGTCACATTCCAAGGCCATAAGAGCTTACAGCGTAACCAAAATGTTCTAGGGCAGTATAAAACAATGTAGGTCAACTTGGTAAATTTGTGACGTAGTCATGGCCTGAGGCTCTGGAGTAAGTAAAGCAATTCTAACAGCAGATCGTGTTGCTTGAGCAAAATATATGCAACCATTTCAATGTAAGAGCTTCGCGAATATACATGCTTGAAAAAGGAAGCACCACCGTTTCACTCATGTTTAATTTGCCAGAAAATGAATTGTTAGATCTTAAAATAATGTATTGGACCACCAAATATAAATGTTGGCTACAAATCCGACGCCTGAATGATTTGAACCAACGAAGTCTATATCACAAGAATTTAGACCTTGAAACCAAGACCTTCAATATAACGAAGAATTTGTAATCTGGAGATTTTCTGGGCTGAAGTTTCGACTTAAAATAAGTTGATCTAACAGCATTATTGTCAATCTTCGTTGCATAAAATCGTATTCTTACGCACAAAAGCTACTACGACACTCATATCCTTTATCTAATTCTCGTATGTATAGTACAAGGCACGCATTGACACGGGCGAAAACTGGTTAATGACAAAATAGATCATGTATGCATCAGTAATCCAATAACCTATTTTGTTTGTTATCTGCAGGCCAAGAAATTTGATGCTCGCGGTATTGTCGCCGTATTCAATGCATTTGCATTCATTTCGGTTGTTTATGCATTGTTTGATGATGCAGCCAATAGTTATTGGCATTGATTTTTCATGAGTGCACGTAGATTTCAGATTCTCAGTGCTTCTAACAGTTTGTTCTGGTCGATTGTTTTTTTTCTGAACTTTTTGGAAATAGTCTAGATAAGGCTCCTTGTCCAAGGTCCCATCCTGTCCAGATGGTCGGTTGTATATCCTAAAATATAAACTTTTATATCGTATACACCCGCAAACGTAAAAGATAGTCATTAAAATTGAGCCATGAATTCTTGCTTGAACTATAGTTACGTTTCTTACCTATAAGTCTGATGCAATCTTCGATCGTCTTGCATATTTAAAGATGTGATAATATCAGATACCGTTTCAAAATATTGAGCTAGATTCTCTTAGCATAAATAGTTTGCAGCTGACTCTAGTTAATATCGAAACTGAGACTGCTATGAACATTTTATTGGCCTTTTGGGTGAAATGTTTGCTTTTCTTATCTCATCACTATTTATGAAGTTTTGACCTTTGGCTACTTCATTAACTATCCCAAATCCGTGAGCTCTTCGAGACTTAGGTAGGAATTTATCGATGATTAATGAAAAAAATGCCGACATAATTCTTATGTGTTATCTAAGTGATAAGTATTAAATTTTGCAAGATTCACATAAATTCTTCGCCAAACAGGAACTTAGATAAACCAAATAGAGGTCAAAACTGCGTCTAATCTAATATGAACAACGAGCAGGGCCATTAGAGAACGTCGCAATTCAAGTATCAATGTTTATTGTCAAACTATATCTAATTAACGTTATTCATTAGCCATTTGTTGTATCGGACGCGCGTGTATTACTTAATTGGTTAGTTAAGTTGTGTACTGTGAATCCTGTGGTACAGTTGTGTTGAACGGAACTATGGACCTTACCTAATATAAAACGTTTTGTCGGACTTTTGATGTTTTTAAAGGATTTTCAGCTGTGTTATTTTTAGGAATAGTGTGACGTTTTGCTCAAGCAGGCAAAACCTTTTTGAAGTGCTAAATACTTTTTAATTAAAGCTATCTAGCTTTGCGTTTAACATTGTCTATCAGATACAGGCCGTGACTTATTGTTAACTGACGTACTATAAAATTATCTTAAGAAAATAACGTTTTACAAGTGACAGTATCTATAAGATATTAAACAAAATATAGACATCTTGATCAAGAGTGTAGTAGTTCGCCTGTGTCCATGTTTACTAGTGTACTAGGATGTCAGAAGTGCAAAGAGGTGGTCGCGGCAGTTTCCGCTACTGTTTCTACTATTGCTCTGGGTTCGAGGTGTATGATCTGGAGACTGAGGAGTCGGTCGCGAATAGTGGGTAAATATCAGTGCAATTCTTCTAAATAGTGGACTGACTATCATAAAAAATACTACCATGTATTATTTTGATTACCTGGTATGTTTCCTGAGTTTAATATAAAATTGGAGTGCTAGCAATGCGTATGCCTACAGAAGTGCGTAGAGGTCCATCTCAAAGTACACATCATAGATTTCAATTGGTTATTTTACAAGGGGAAAAGGATTCCTTATCACATTAGTTAGCTTGATATTAACTAGATAGATATGAACCAATTATAACAAAAGCTGTACGGGCAACAATAAAAAGGGTTGCTCTAATACCTATTAGACAAATGATATGCGTTCAACGGATATGTCTGAATAGATTAACATACCAAATACGAACCTTTGTGTAGGGCCTATTATAATAGCAAACACAACCTCCACGAGATCTTTAACTTAATTGAGTCTATGATGATTAGCCAATATTGTAATTATGCGATGACAAATTTTGCAGGTCAATTCTCTTGCTGCCTCTATCTTTATAATCGAGATAAACTAAGCCAGCAATACAGTTGCCGCAATTCAAAGCAAACTTCAAAATTGCCGCAATTCTCTTGCTTGCTTTGTTTAATGCGTTTAAAAAGACATAGATGGCAAGAGAATTACCTTGTAAACTTACACCGTTTAAATGGGCTTTAAGTACAGTTTGACAAAATAGCCCAGAAATGAAAACTATATTTTTGTTTGCTGACAACATTGTCGAAGTAATGACGTTTCATTTAAACAAAGCTTTGATTTGTTCACGATTGTAAAGTTTTGAAATTGGGTTGCGCTGATTGGTTGATTTATAATTTTGTTGCCACACGTACGGCACAATGTCATCCCTATTATTGTCTACTCGTTTTTAACAAGCTGTGCAGGTAGGTAATAACTGATCGATGACGAAAATCAACGCTATTAACAACTTTTAACTGGTATCAACAATCTATCTCGTCAAGCTCAATACGTCACAGGACTGGAACGCACTGAAGGCATCGAACTCATTGTATTAAAATATCCTTACTGGGTGAAGTGTGGGTGTTATACACCTTTGCCCACCCTTCTGGGTAAAATAGGCGTGATGTTATGTTATAGCCTTACTAATATTTTAAATGCGAAAGTTCGTGAATATGAATGTTTGTTACGCAAAAACTACTGGGTTGATTTTGATGATGTTTTGCACACGCACACGTGTAGCTTATAGCCTAGATTAACATATATATGCTACTTTTTATCAACATACTCTTACCACGCGGGCGGAAGCTAGTTTTATTATGAAATCTCATCAACCTAGGCTTTGTTTCAAATCCACGATATACTATGGAATCTGGTCATCATCTACTCACGCGTGTACGTGATCTATCAATCAATTCGTAATCCGTAAACAACGTTAAAGTGATGTAATGTATTTTCTATTAATAGTCAGCCAATATGCACTACTGTTGCCAATATATACAATAATATTATGTTATTTGATTTTATACTATATCCCAAAGAGTACTACTCCCACGTCGATCGTCGAAACGCGCTCTTATTGGTTCTTTAAACGACAAAATGCATCGATTGATGTCGGTGTCGAACACCCAAAGAAATGTGTAGAAGAATTGCATTAGCATTACTTTGACTAATGTCCTCTTTGTAAGTCGATTTACAAGTAGCCTATATTTTAGTATAAGCTGTAGCTACATTCTACATCTATTTTATAAAAAATCCATGTAGTAAGAAAACGTAACATAACATCACGCCTTTATTACCCAGAAGGGTATAGCAGAGGTGTGGAACACCCACACTTCACCTGTTATGTTTAGGTCCCATGGGATAGCCGGACACAATTCTAACTCCGTGTTGCTATTGAGAATTTCCTAACGAAAAGTTCACAAATAACACATGGTTACATTAGGTATATATTGTACATAGCCTAGTTTCGTTATTTAAGTATCTTATTTATTTTTTCATCTCTCTCTTTTTTCTTTTTTGTACACTTCACTCTCACATTTTACGAGTCTCTTTTTCCTCTGGCCCTCAAAAGTTTGCTGGCAGAAAACTCATTTTTGAGTTAAGTTCACCTTTTGTAATCACCACTTTTTTGTAATTCTATTAATTAAATGTAATTTATGTGTACAATAAAGTATTAAACTAAACTAAATAACACTTTGCCCGAGCCGGGAATAGAATCCGAGATCTCGCATACGCTTTCCACTAGACCAACGAGGCAGTTATATCCATAAGTAAAATCTAAGGGGAATTAACGCGATCATGCGTTATTTACCTTTAAGGCTTGACGTTTCGGCAGACAGATTACACTGGCCGTGGTCGCAAGCAGACTGTAAAAGTTAATCAGTTATATCCACAGATATAGTTCTACATAGATAACGCAAGTATCACGATTTGTATTGAAACCAAGCGTGCCGACAATACCTATTGTGACGTCACAGCCGAAATTTAGTGACGGGAAATCCAAACCGATTCAAAGACACCGATGCCGCCGATGCCCATCCGCCCAGTACGATTCAAACGGCCGTCCGCTATGATTTTCTCTAACAAAAGACGCGCGTGGACTGAAGTTAGCGGCGACCAACCTTGACGCTTGGTCGGGGTTCAGACACGCGAAGTACATGCATTTGCGTTATCTATGTAGATCTATATCTGTGGTTATATCCATGTAGTAGTTTTTGAGTAAAAGAAAAACAAACATCCACACATGCTCACTGACTTTCGCATCTGGGATATTAATATGATAGCAGGATAATAAATAATCATTATTGCTCGTGTATTTATAGACGGTCAGTTTTATTACTTCATCATTTATTTTGTAGGGATATAGGTCTGACATTGAAAGGGAACCTTGAAAAGGACTGCGGGTTTTTTACATAAAATAAAACACGGATATGGAACTGGATCGGTTATAATTTATTTAATTTTTGCTTCATAAAGTGCAGTGTTATTTCTTATTCATTATTTTTATTATTATGCTATGCTTAGTAAATTATATTAAGAAACAGTTGAGAATATTATTAGACCGGCAGGATTTGTACCTGCGACCTACGGTCGCCTCTTGCCAGGACCCTAAATTTCAATTAATTGTTACGTTATTTCGTGACGTCACGTTCATCCATTTGTACCTATATTTTGTGGAAATGTGGAATTTTCGTGCTTGATAAAAACTGTTCAATACAAACTATCTGATTTAAATACCTTATTTGCAAATTATAGTTTATTTTTGAGCTTGGTTTTAAAAAGACGAACAAAATTCACTTCGTGTCTTTTTCTGTAGGCTGTGATTATTACGTGGTATAATTTCTAAAGACTTGTAAAAATCATCTCGTTTGCAAATAGTATTATTTTAATAGTTGTTTATTCTGTGCCTTATTATGTCCGCAAATATTGTGAATTCTGTGTCCTATTTACTACACCTTGGCCTAATTCAGGCTAACAATCTGACACGAACTAATTTTAGATCATCTATTAGTGACGTTTATAAGTCTTGTTATTCTTATCTATTGATACCAAATCGTCACGTTTGAAGTGTTATTAATGTTAATTTATGTTTTAATGCGTGTCATTAGCGTTATTAATAACATGCTTACTGTAATTTTCTTATTAATTGTCACATAATAACTTAATCCTCATTATAAACACGTAATATTCATACAGAAATCTTGGAAAGACTATTATTACCGAAATGCAACATTAATTCTGTAAACTGTAAATCTTTTACACTAATGTCTATCCAAAGGTTGCCTAGAAGAAATCGCGTTAAGCGATAAGGCCGCTCTTTGTGCATATATTGTTATTTAAACGTTCATACAAAATGTATATCCTATGTTGTACAAATAAAGTTTTATCTACATAAACCGCTTTTATTTTCTCTGCAGTAAGTGCTAAAGGCTATAAAAGAAATGATTACCTAAATTCTATCTAAAGGATGAATGAAACATATTGCGTCGACTCCAAGTTACGGCCAAGGCTGGGGCGGATGATGAGGCTTCTCTTAGCCTTTGAGGCGAAATTTGGATTACCGATGCAATGATCAAACTTTTTCTATGATTGCCAATATTCAAGTATTGTGCTCGCGTCCTTTAATCATAGCCGCCTACAAATGCAAATAATACATTCTCCTTTCCCCTAACGATTCGATAGAGTAGCCAATAGAACTCCTAATTAACAAAACAAATATTTCCGTCAAATATATAGGAGCTTCTCGTCAGTCGTTTCGGCAAGACAATTGTCTATCCTGTTAGCTAATCAATTAATTGCTATGACAAAAAATAACCTTACGTTTTCCTTGTTTCAGCAATGGGGTGAACGTGGAAGGCTCGACCCACAGACAAGTGGTGGACCTCATCAAGTCTGGAGGCGATTGCCTCACCCTCACCGTCATATCTGTCACGCAAAGAGTAAGTTACAATCATGAGAATTACTTTATGAGTGTATACTTAAGGCTTACCAGTAGGTGGTACTGCCACTCTTTACACTTTTGTATTAATCCAAAGGGATTTAGCGATACCTGGCACTCTGATTAAGTTTCGTTGATGTAACACTCAATTTTAGTCCGTGCAATTCGGACTTAGCCATCAACTCTTCTCACGTTGGTGGTATGCCTTAGGCGTTGCCTAGTATAAAAAAGGTGCCTTTAATAAGTCCCCGTTTAAGGCAGGATGCAAACTTTAGACCAATGATAACCTTATCAAAAAATGTTTTCCTCCATCTGGAAACTGCACTGGTAATCATTCATATTAAGAAATTTTGATTAGCTGTGTGAAACTATGTTTGTGAACTGGCAACAAAAAGCATTATTTATTGAATCATTGGTATTATAAAATTACAAAAAAAACTGGTCTCAAATCGGTCCTGGCATATTCAAGAATAATCAGTTAACAAATATTTAAAAAAAAAACAAACTCATTGAAAATCGCTTTTTTCTTGAAGTCGGTTAAATATTACACAACAGTTTGCATACTTTTATTAAATTTTTAAATGGTCATTAAAACAACTGGTTATAAAATTAAAATGTCGAATCTCAATTCAACATTTGATATTATCCTGTTATTAACAACAATAGATCGAAGTAATTAATCTTATGTTTATTGGCAGTATTTACAGTAATAATTGAGTGCGATTAGAACCGGAAAACCACATCATGTTTTGATTACCACAGTCGTCTTGTGGTACAACTCGATTTTGTTTACACTAGCTGATCGTCACAGTTTTACTCACGGCAAACATTACCGCATGCTTCCCGTGGATTGCTGCGCGAGTTAAATAATATGCACAACACCATCTATCATAATTTTACGAAAACTTACTATGTAGGTACTAACTTTAATTCTAATAAGTAATAGTTCACCCTGAAGTAAAATTTATCACCGATATAGATAGACACTTTTAAACTCTCTTTCTCCAGGAAGCAGAACGCTTAGAACCTTGCGACGATGGGTCAGCACCCGTCGGCGTCATCGGCGGCGCGGCAAACTCACGTGCAACCGTCTACCAGCGGTACGACTACACCGACAAACGCTCCCTGCCAGTCTCTATACCAGATTACAGATTGATCATGGAGAGAAACACTGGAAGGTCTTACGTGGCCTTCAATGTGCATATGGCTGGACGACACCTTTGCAGTAGACGGTATAGGGAGTTTGCTGCGTTGCATCAACAGCTTCGAAAGGAATTCCTTGGTAAGTCTCTCTCATGCTGGGGCCTAAGCCTGCTATTTTGATAGTGTTGCAATGGTCGCTCATTGACAGCATAATGGCACTTATGTCATTCTTTGTTACGCCATTGATTTACCAGATTGCAAAAACTGACGAAATTGACAATAATAGTGTAATTGTTCGACTATTCTGGCACTATTGAAATAGCAGACATGGGGCCCTGGTCTATAGACAGAAGATGACGTCAAACAATTTAACAATATTATGCTCTTCTTGCCACGTCTTTGAAATGCCGACTATTCTGGAAATGTTGAAATAGCAGACATGGGCCTGGTATATAGATAGAAGATGACGTTGATGTTCTTACTTGACACGTTTTTGAAATGGTCTTGTAATTTTTCCAGCCTTTCATTTCCCAAAGCTGCCGGGAAAATGGCCATTCACACTAAGCGAACAACAGCTCGACGCAAGAAGAAGAGGTCTCGAACAGTATTTAGAAAAGGTAATCGATTCAGATTCAGTCGCTTATCTGTGCTTTAGGAATTAGAGTTTTCCTTAAATCTTATTAATCGAATCCCCAATTTGTTCCTCAGGTTTGCGCAGTCCGAGTAATAGCAGAATCGGATGCAGTCCAAGAATTCCTTACCGACTCGGATGACTCCTCTAACCCTACTCCAGTAGACCTCAAGGTGTTACTTCCAGATAAGGAAGTAGTCACCGTCAGCGTACTTAAGTCCACCAACGCAGATGATGTGTACAGAGCGGTTTGTGAGAAGATTGGGCTTTCCAAGTCCGTGCAAAAGTATTTCTATCTGTTTGAAATAGTGGAATATAATTTTGGTAAGCACATTTTATTTTGATGTCGTTATATTGTACTACTTGTTGTGGACTTTTTTGGTTGACTGACACTGGCTGGCGAAGCTGGCCAGTTGGACTGACATAATATTTAAATTTAAAAGACGCATAGAAAAAGAATAGGACGACAAGACTGACTTGACGAGACAGCAGACCGATTCTGTACGCGGCCGAATGTGTTTAAGCTGTCAATAAAAAAAAAAAAAATCCTGTGTTTCTCTGCGTTTCGCCCCATCACTACTCAATCCTTACCTAATAACTAGCAACTCTTGTAATGACACGAACATTTTATGCGACATAAAGCAATTAGCTGTAAATAGACTCCTTAGTCTATTTTGGGCAATTCCTTGGATGTATTGTATTCTCCAAGATGTCTGTAATATCAGTATATCTGGTCTCTTTTGTATAAGAAGAGCTCTTATTTATCAATTGCGTGGCATTTAGTCTTAGGACTTAGCAATGGTAGTTCTGGAATGGATGGTGTGAAATCAACGATCATATTTTCAGGCGATCATTAAATTTTACATTTTCTTCTCTTTCAGAGCGTAAACTTCAACCGAACGAATGTCCGCACTCGCTTTACATCCAGAACTACTCGACAGCTTCCAGTAGTTGCCTGTCCATCCGCAAGTGGTTGTTTAACCCTCGCACCGAAATGACTCTCGTTGCCGAGGACAGTACTGCCGCGGCATTTATATTCTGGCAGGTAATTATAGTAAACACCAACAAACATGCCACTTATATTACCCAAAAGATAATTGAGATGTAAGCTCTCTCTATCTATCTACTGGGTGTTATACATAACACCCAGATCACATCAGTTATATTTATTTCTCATGAGATATAGGCTGAGCCAATTTCCATTTATCGGCTACGATTGGAGATTCGGAACCCAGAATTTCCGAACGAAGAAATCCTGAATAACATTTATCGGCATTCTCTCTCTCTACTCTTATATGTCTTTTCGCAGGCCGTAGAAGATGTAAACCGCGGCGTATGCGTAGCAGGCGCCCGTCTCTACCAACTGAAGGCATTACAAGACGTCCGTCGCGCCGCTGATTACCTGGCCCTAGCTAGAACATTACCGGGCTACGGACACGTGGCCTTCCCACCAGCCAGGACGGATTGTAGGGCTACTCCTGCGCTTGCTCCGACTGTTGGTAAGTTAATAAATAAATTCGTAAGGCCACACAACTAAACACGCTGTAAAAACGTGCATTGAGTTGTGGATGACCTGAAAATAAAGTTATTCAAATAACGTTGGATTTAACTAAAGCTTTTGATACGATGCATGACGCGGTTTTGAACGCGTTGTCAACACGCAACTATAGGGAGAGCTTGAACTCGGTAAAATTCCGAAACTGCCAAAACAATAAACTGCTTTGTCGAAACCGTAAAGTGAAGGGTTGCACAGGGTAGCTTATTGGGTCCTTCCCTGTTTCTTAATGTTGAAAATGATGATGCACGATAATAATCTGTCACCAGGTTGGTCGGGCTTGAAGCTGTCGTCGTGGTGCGAGGCGGAGGGCTCGGCGGCGCCGGGCAGCGGCAGCAGCGTGGAGGTGGCGTGGCGCGGCGTGGTGTCGTGGGGCGCCGACGACGACGCGGCCGCGCTGAGGCTGACTTACGCCCGCCATGATCAACGGCACAGAAGTATTGCGCTCTTTACTCCCTATGTGAGTATATTTCTGCGCTTTTTATGGCAATACTAAAAACGATGGTGCTGTGCTCTAGTGCCAGAAGAATTAATACAATCCTAACTTATTATGTACACATGCTATTATTAATCGCCACACTATATATCTTGATCAAATAATACCTTCTTCAATACCGTATCATTGGCATTCTTTACGGTATATTTACCTAAAAACCATACAAAAACCCTAATAATAAATTTTCGTTTTTACAGTATCAGTTCCTGTGCAACTGTATGAACAGAATAGCAGAAGAAGGCAACTGGGTAGACACCGGTGAATAAACCACCTCACTCACAAAAACTCCCTCAGGAACTTAGCAAGTAAGCCACGGAAACGGTATTATGCCTAACTCCGCGCCTTAATAGTAGAAAATTTATTTTTAACATGGCATCACTTCTACTGTCTTGCCAACCCAAAAATAAAATTTCTACCAAGTAGGCCGCGCGAGTATTAGTTATTTATCCCTATTCTATAAATAATGTTAATTATTAATTATTTATCGTAATTCTTTCAATCATAATAGTAATAATAATATTTCATTTGTTAAACTTAAAATTATTATGACATTTAAATGAAATAGGTGTCTAATAATGTTTTGTTTAAAAAATGTGAACTTATGCGTAAAACATATTCATCATTGTCAATGGGTCATTGTTAGAAAATATTAAAATAGAGAAGGCTAGGAATTCTTCCGATTCGGACGCAATATCAAGGGATGATTAGTATAAATTTATTATTATAATTACTACTAAGCAATGCTTATAAAGTTTCCTTTGTAGTGCGTAATGTGAAGGTAGTTCTAATTAATTCAAGACTTTGGAGATACGGGATACGGTAATAAAAGACAAAACAGATTTGAACAGGAACCATATATTGGAGATAGCAGAAAAAAATAAAACTGAACCTAGTCAAATGTATGTATGTAACTGCTATATTTACAAGCTATTACATCACTGTAGAATTGTTGTCAACAACCTCACAAAATTTTCACCTCTAATAGCCTACCTCAGCTATCGCGTGTGAATTCACCGCTAAGGGTGCTTGTGTACCGTGATGTCTGCAAAATCCATACAAACTTTGACAGACCTTACTCGACAGTGGCGCCACGTAGTGATTCAAAGAACCATAGCTCTCACTCACTTGGTCACTAACGAGCCGACAGAAATTCGCACTCGGGGTCTGCCAGAGAAGTCCGTCTAATAGATCGAATTCGATATTCAAAAATTCGTCCCACTACCCAAATTGCAGACGTCGGCTTCACGGCGGCGAAACTGAAGTGTAACTGGGCTGGACACGTATGTCGTATGCCAGAAGAGCTATGGGCCAAAACCACAACACAATAGGTCCCAAACAATAATAAACGACAACCCAGGAGATGGCGGTATGAATTGGATACATGGCAAATTGACTGGACACAACAAAACGCAGACAGAGTTAGTAGAAAAAGGGAGGGGAGGCCTTTGCCCTGCAGTGGGACACTATATTCTCGCAATTAAAATAATAATATAGCTCTCATTGTCGCGCTGTACTTTAGTCGACAGACGGCGCAAACTGTTTAGATTTATGTCATTCAGCCCCACATTACCGTATTCTCGTAAGTTTTTTAATATCGACTGTCGTAACCCCTAGGTCTCTCTTCGCGAACCTTTAGTTTCTATTATTGTACTTACAACGTTAGACAAAGGTTATTATTTAGATCTGTCCCTTCTAATTTAAGGGAAAATATACTTATAAAATATAAAAAAAAATTAAAAAATATTTTCGACGTCAAATTAAAACTAGAAAAATTTTGAAATACTTTTTAATTTTTAACGTTATTCGTCTTATTATAGAACGAAGGTCGCTAAATGATTGAGTAAAGTTTAATATTATATTAATATTTAAAGCTGAATTACTATTTATGGACAAAAATTGGTCAACTTATCCGTTATTTTTCCATAATCCGGACATTTTCATTAGTGCTTGTTTTATATTACAAATGGATAACACATAATTTGGTTTAAATCAATATAATAATTTGTAGTAGCAGCTCTTTCTTAAGCGTAACACGATTTAGTTATACATTTTATAGTATACTTGTAGCGTGATTGTTAGCTCTGTGAATCGTAAGGCATTTAAAGTGATAATGTAACATATATTACAAATTAACTTTAACTTCATTATGTAGTAGCTACCTGTAAAAACTATTTAGCTAGAATCCTTGAATTGTCCTGTGAATTTTATCCCATGACAATAGATGGCGTTCATCGTCTCTATACTTGCCAAGTACCTTCAATAGATGGCGTTAATAGTCGTTTAATTGTTTGAACATGGCGCTCTTGTCTTATGAGTAACTTTTATGTGTGTATTTGTTCTAAACGATTCTAAGATTTTATATAAATATTTTTTACATGTAAACTTAGGAATATCATTAATTAAACAAGTATTTAAGCAAATTCAATTATGTATGTCAAGTGAATTGTGTTAGGTATTTCGAATAACCGCCTTTAATATAATATTATCATTTTTAGAGTTTATTTATTATACAAGTGATATGTGTATTGTAATGTAATGTTCTATCTATAGCTGTGTATCGTGATTTCATTGCCCTTTATCATCATAGCTTCGTCTGTTTTCCCAAGATTTAAAATCGAAATAATGGGGTATGCCCAATTGACTATGGGATTGTTTATCGCTGTTGTGCTATCTATTCAATGGATATGTCAATATAAAAACTTCTGAATTAAAGAATAATATAAAAGTTTAATTTCAAACTGGATATTTTAATAGTAAGCTGGGTTTCATAAAAAAGTTATTGAAAAAAAAAAAAATAATTTCAACGCCATTCATGTTTATATAAAAAATCACTTTCGTTTATTAAATCCTGCTTAAGTTATGTATCTAATATAGTAATTATTTACTATCTAATATTCGTGACACAAGGTAGGTGGCGATACAGTTTTTTGGCTATAGTCAAATGGCATTATTTGATTTTTCAAAATGCAGCTTACTTTAATTATCTCAAGTCCTATTTATGAAAATCAGAAATGTGATCTGCATATTTTATGCATACATTCTACCTACGAAAAGCTAAGCATCATCAAGCGATACTGTACTATAAAATCTTTTTTTCGTTAGTGACATTTGGCCATTTGACTGGCAGTAATTGAGCAACTGCTAAAAATTACATATACTTCGAAATCCTATAAGATTTGAACGGAACGAACATTGATGAAGATGTTTAAATTCTATGTAAAAGTTTATTTTTAAATTTTGAATATTTGACAGCGATTTTCATCCCTTATCTCAAAATTACTAAAAATGTTTAAATATACTTTGGTTATTCAGTATACCTGTACCGTGTTAAAGTGTTGTTTGAGGCGTGCTAATTTTAATTGTTTAGACCTCTACATATCTATTATTATACCTTTTATCTCTTATATTATATTTAGATTTTATATAACCGTATTATATGATTATTGATTGATGGCAGCGATTTTGAAAGGTACAAATAACAGAATTTGAAAAGCAAATTTTAGTCAGTGTCATTGAAAAATGGTACATTACCTAACTTAGCAAATAAATGAGTTTTCTTAAACAGAGCGAGAGAAAGTTTTATAACACAATATATCCCTGTTCAATGAAATGCGCAGAATACAAGATGTAATGTTATTACTACCGTTGGATATAATATAGCCTGAATTCCGAAGATTTGCAGTAAATAGTAGTTAATTTTTACCATCAGCTAAGCTCTAAATAATCAGGGTTTAAGTAGCACTAATAAAATTACATCGTGTATAGCTTGTCTATCATATAGCTTTGTTTTAGTGTGACACTGACTTAATATTTGCTTACGAAATGCAGTTCAGTTTTAGTTATCGTATAAATTGAGTGGTTTATTGTTGGTGCCATAATGTTGTTGGTTCATTTGTTCGTGTGTTCTAGCAAGCTGGTAGTTATTTCTTATTTTAATGTGCCTTTGTTATTGTTTCCAGCCTATTTTGTTGATTATAAAAGATTTAACAAAACGGGAAATTGACAGGAAAACAATCATTAAAGTATATAAGCCTTTTCCCAAGTAATTTTCAATTTAAAAATTTAAAAAACTAGGGCTCAAAATGGCTTAGTTCATAAAATAGTCTCTGTGTAATGTTTTTCAACAATTTCATTGAATTCGTTTATCTAGAAATGACTAACAGCTTAGCTGTAAAATAGAAAGATGGTGGAGCTTGAGCACTTCAAAATGTTGAAAACGTGTTTGGCTATTGAAATGGAATATATCTTGCTGTTGTGATTGTATTGATGGGTGGAGATTTTATATACTGATGTACTAGAGCAGACATGATGGATCTTAAGTTAACATTTATTTTAGATAGAAAGTATTTCAACTTGAGTTTCCAGAGAATGGTTACCTTTCTACGGTTACTAGAACTTGTAATCCATTGCACATATTGATAATGCTAAAACGGGTGCGTTTAGGCATTTTCATTGTTTGTGTGGCTCTAGTATATTGGTATAATACCTCACTGTTTAAACGAGTGTTATCGTGTAAGGTTAATGCTTCTGGAATTTTATTTGTGATACAGTGACGTACAGGCAAATTACTCTTTATGTACCGACCTAATATTGCGGTGCAGCAAACTGTGACCAATTCATTTGTGAGTTATTGTCGAAACTATTTGTAAATAAAGGAAATTGCTGCAGGACTAGCATACAAACGCGAGATAGATTATGTCACGTTTTTGTCATGTTTCTCCAAACAATAATATGACAAAAACGTGACTAGAACTATCTCGCGCTATGCTTGCCCCCTGGTCTAACAAAAAATATCATATTATAATAAAAATATTTTCGCGTCGTACTGAATATTGGACGTTGGATTCCATAATTAAAAAGAATACTGTCAAATAGTACTGTCTTGCGTACTATCATAAATTACTACCTATAATGAAGAGTCAAGTTTGACATTTGTTGAATTTGAATTCTTCTCGAACAATCAGCCGCTCGTTGTGCGAGAAGCGACATCTAGTGGGTGAGCTTTCGATAGTCTTGTAAATGGTTTGGGCAATTTTAAATTGTGATATACGTTTTTATGGGTCATAAATACTCTGTACTGCACGTCACTGTATTACGTTAGTTATGCTAAGCGTGTGTGTGCAAGCTTCGAATGACAAATATTGGTGAAGTGACTTATTATCTGCTTGAAGGGTTGAGTGGATTTTAATAATTTGAATAAACTTTGACGCAAGATAGAAGTTATACAGGCCAGGATACTAAAATTATAAAATGCAATAATTTAATCCATTTGATATTGATTACTTTAAAAATAAAGCATACAAAACTGCAAATACTACGACTATCAAGCTCATTTAAATTCAAGTCACATATATTCATCTGGTAAAATGAAATACAAAAGGCATGCTTCATCTTTCTGAGGTTCTTTTGGTCGGATCTATATTATTGTCTAATCTAATGTCCAAGTCCAATATAAATAAGAGATAAGATCGTAGACAACCATTGACTTTGCCCAAATAACACGATCAATAAGAACATGTAACTTTTGTCTTGTGTCAAACAACAGGTTATGGTCAAAAGTGCAATAAGTGCTATTAAATCCGAGGTTAAAAAAAAGAATCGGTATATGTAAGTGTTAGAAATGGATATAACGTGTGTTTTCGTTAGACAAATAATTGTTGTGTTGATTCGGTGCCATTGCGAGAACTGAAACATGTTGAGTATGGTGTAGTCTGTGGTATTTGGTTTAAAAAATAAACTGCTGGATGGGAATGTCTTGTATTATATCGGAAACAAACTAGTAAATGTCCGCCGTCAGAAATTTCTCAGTAGCAGAACGGAGTCTGGCATCGTGCCCGATAGATGGCGTTAGGCTCATACCTAGCGCCATCTATTGGACACAATTCCAGACAGGGATAAACCTATTACATTAAACAAAAACAAACTGGTGAAGTGTTGGTTTTATACATCTTTATCACCCTTCTAATAAAGACGACTTTATATTATTATACCCACACTCGGAAGTGCAGAGAAAGGTAGATTATGTGTAAAAATCAACTTAAAAATATAATGCAAGACAATCTCATTCAAAGTTAACATTGCTTTTTGGGCAAGGATATATAGTTTGCTGTTGGCATATTTTATAAGCGGTATCATATTAAATATGACATATCGCGACCATGTTTAATTGTTAACATAACCGGCGAAAGGTGGGCGTGATGTTATGTTATTTGACATGTCTAGGTAACTAATAGATAATCCTTATTAAAATATATTATTTTAATTTTATTTTAACACTATATCATAGATGTAAGTCCTTTATTTCTTTACCTATTTATTTTTTATAATTTTATAATCAATTGGCTTGGATTATTGCCTAATGTAACAATAATCTGTAGTTATACAAAACAATGTAATTTAACAAAGGTCTAATCCGAAATCTTTCAAATTATATGCACTTCCCGTGTACACGACAAAATAGTGGTATTATAGTGTTAAGAGTAAAATCTCATTGCTATAAGTAACTTCTTAAATTGTATGATACATTCCAATCTGTAGCATAGTTATCACTTGCATCGCCATTTCCGATTAGTCTTCGTCACACGTTCCAAGTACTCGGACGAGACAGTGCATCCGGCCGAGTACTTGTACGTATTACCAAGGCAATACTTAGAAGTAAGTTGGGCAACTTTTGCAGGCAAAAATATATTCAATGTTCAACAATTTACTAGTACATCGATAAGTATAAAAATACTAATATGTACTGCCTTCATTAAGCAATAATATTATAGTAATAATCATAATATAGTATGTTCAGTCAATATATTTACCATCTTTAATGTTTGTATATTCAAAATAATATAGTAGAGATTTTTAATGTCATTTCTGTAATCGTTACTAGATGGCATCCCAAAAATGTTACATTTAATAGATTTTAACGATATATATTTTTGCATCAAATATGTATTTAGTGCACAAGTACCTAGAGCATTTGATCTACAATAATCCACACATAATCACGATTATTTACGAATTTAAGTCGATAAAAAGTTGTCCAACTTGAATTTACTTATAATGTATGTAATTATTGTATGTTGTTCACAGTTGTTTGTGTGATGAAATCAGTATGTATAGATTTCGCTTAATAAATAAAATGTATTCAATCCGTCGTTTTAGTTTTATTTTCCCTTTACAAAGACAACCAAACAAAGTGCTCTCTGCAATCTTTCGGGTACTGCCACTTTGTGTAACAGATCGTCGGGTCCCCCAAACCTCTTTTTTTTAAAAAGGATTTGAGCCTTTTGAGCCCACACTAGCAATAACTCCTGCGTCTCAGAGGTTTTCACTATAATACATTTCCACACCCACAAAGCACACCCAGAGTCAAAACAAATCTTTGCGGATCACACAAAGATTTGTCCCGTGTGAGGATCGAACCCATAACACCAGCATAGTTAAAAGCGGACAGGCGACTGCATTAACCACTACGCCAACCGTGCACTCAAATATAAACCCTAGGAAACACTAGCCTGCACTGAGGGTGTTTAAATCTACGCCACTAGATGGCGCCACTATTATAAGAGGTCTCGCTACCAAGACTGACCAATGAAAGTGGATGTTAAAAAATAAATGCGCTCTGACACTTACAGGTTTCTCGACTTGACGTGTCAGTGCTGCCGCCTAGTGTGCGTCATTACAGAAAACCCTCATTACAGACCTAATATTATCTACTTAAACAAACAAACTACAAACGGCCCAGATATTTGTTATACTCCTTTAAGATTAAAGATTTAGATAGATAGATAGATAGATAGAAAATACTTTATTTGTACATAATTTCACATAAAAACTTAAGAGGTAACACAAAAGGAAAGTAACAGAAAAATGTACAAAGGGCGGCCTTATCGCTTAAAGCGATTTCTTCCAGGCAACCTTAGGATGGACATTTCAGAAAGAGAAAATAAAGCGGTAGTTTATGCTTAGGTAATTAGAAATTATTTGCAGTTTATATTTAACAAGCATTGTTATATAATATATTATATCAATAAATTACATATTATAAAATATGTATAAGATATATAAATAAGTCATAATATATATATATATTATTATACCTACTTACAAATATACAATACATAATACGGAAAGATAGTGCTCATTCAACATTTTTTTAAAAAATTAAATGGATTTGGCTTGTCTGATAGCCAAAGGCAACGCATTCCATAGGCGCACGTCTTCGACAGTAAAGGATTTACTATAGAAATCGGTGGTGTGCGCTGGCATCTCCAGCCTAAAGTTTTCGGAATAGGTATACCTTTAGTCCTAAATCTATACTGTCGCATAAAATTGTGTGTCATCGTACAGACAGACATGTGTCCAGCGTGCTAAGTTGAATATCCTGTTCCTAGAGTAAATTGAAAAGCAAGATGATACAGCATTCGCTTAAATGGTTTGGATCGTTACCTCAATTGGGTAATACCTGAACGTGTGAAATTTTTTTTTGCTTTGTACGAGTCATTGTTCTTATGCAAGTACGAGTTTAAATAGTTTGAAAACTACATAAATAGCCGGTTTCTTTGTTAATTTTACATCAGCGCCTCTTGCGGCTATTTGCGTGTTCCAGAGTTAAATAAATAATTCACAGGTAACTCTAACTCTGTATTAGCAGTTGCTGTTAATACTGTTTAAGCAGTTCACACGGAGTTATCTACTTAACTATGAAATTCTATGAACAATTTTTACCAGTGCCTAATAAAGTACTTGATTCGCACTTATTAAACTGATAAAATGTCAAATTTGTTTAGAGTTAACAGGCAGTTACAGTTAGGAAACTGGCCCAATAAAAACTGATCAAGTAAAAGACATCAACAAAAAAGAACATCACAATAAAGTATTCAAGTCCATGAGTATCTCAGGTCCACTTAGCACTTGATGAAGGAAAGGTCAAAGATCTTTTGTGGCTCAAACAATTAGCAAGCTCCTTCTAACCAATGCAGATACTGAAACTTGTTATTGGACTCTATATGGACTCTAAAACAAATCTGCAGGTGTTTTATAACTACAACACTTGGTAATAATGATGTAGAGCAGCGATTTTCTAACTTTTTTGATGACAAATCCTGGTGGGAGTGGCATCTGACCTGACGAAAAGGGCCCAGTACTTAGTGCCCGTGGGACGGTGGCAGAAGGGAAAGAGATCTTTCGTTACTTCTTGTGAAGCTTCTTTGCGGAACTCCTGGCTCCACGGTGCAAGGAAACCTAATGTAGAGCCAAGACAATACGAATATTAAAAACCAGTAAGGATTAGACTGGGCCCAAATGGCATCCCACAAAGGATCCAGAACTTAGAGTTAATGAGGACCAGGGTTTTTACCAACCGTTAAAACCCGCAAGCCAGGCTCGAGGTGGGCGCGCAAAGAGAGAATTAGTAATTACCTTCAATACTGTTAGACGAGTTGACTACTTCTTCTTCTAATAGAAACTGATATCTGACGTCGAGAACTCGAGAGGCGCATACCTACTCACCATTCATTATCTAACTAATAGAACATTAGGCAGGTATACATAATAACTGCAAACTCAATTCATGTGAGGTGTTGCTGTTGCTAACTACCGCCTCACGATCAGCGAGTCGATAATTGGCAGCCATCATTTCTGCTGCTAATAATTGTGTATTAATCATACTGAAAGTGATAGAGTTAATGAGCGCTAAGGAGACTTACTGAGAACTCTAAAATACAATTTATGAAAAGTTATTGAAGAGCCCGTCTTGGATTGAGAGCTGCAGTGTGGGTGGATTATTCATTACGTTTATGAGTATCTTCAACTTTATTCTGCTTTAAACCTAAACTAACATCTTAAGTAGCTAGACCAACAGGAGTTTCCAGCGAGAAAGAGGGTAAAAAGTCGGCAATAAGAATTAAGGGCAAATATCAAGCTATATTTTTAATTACAGGAAAACATTGGAGACTAGCCTTGCGAAGGTAGCTCCGAATAGGCAAATGGGACTTCATTATGTGAATGGAATAGTAATGCCTTCTTGCCTTACAATACTGCAGCGGTGCACAATGCCTACTTAAACTGAGTGCATCTTACCTTGGCCTGGCTCAGCGAGGATTCACGCTAATTGTTGTCTGCATACGCTTTCAGGTATCGATTTTTCAACCTTGTAGTACCTAAAGGATATAAGATACGGAAACATACTCGTAGGTTTAAAAAAGTATTACAGAATAAATGCCTACGTACAGTATTATTAAATACTAGCTTCCGCCCGCGGCTCCGCCCGCGTGGTATGTCAATTAAAAGTAGCCTATATGTTAATCCAGACTATAAGCTACATGTGTGCAAAATTTCATCGAAATCGACCCGGTAGTTTTGGCGTGAAAGAGTAACAAACATCCATACATCCATACATCCATACTTACAAACTTTCGCATTTATAATATTAGTAAGGATTAATACGACTACATTGTGATGCCACCAAGATATAAGTTCTTGTAATATTTAAAGCAAATTTTAGCTTTTTGTATTTTTATAATATTAAAGTTGAAATATATATCTGTAGCTGAGAGGTAAAGAATAACTAGTGCCAAATCTAAAACTTTACACGGTAAGCTTTTAAAGGTCTCGAGCGGGAGTTTTTGAAGTTAAACGCTGATAATAGATAATGTTTCAATGTAATTTATCATTTTTATATGTAACAATAGTACTATAATTATTATTATAAATTTATTAAATTAAATTTGATTATTTTTTTTGTATTATTTGAAATACTGGACTTGTAATCATTTACCTCTAATGTCTTACACATTCTATTTCATATTGATATTGTAATAATAATAAGTCACACGTAAGTTGCCTTGTTTGTACTCATTCTATTACTTGTGGATTGAATTAAATAACAACTTCAGGTTAAAATCTTGTACGTTTTATTAAAATAAAAAACATAGGACAAATTTTAGTTAAAAAAATATATAAAGGTGTACAAATTTGTTATATCTCTAGTTCTCGCTGGCCATCAATATGAGGTAAATTTGTATAAAAATTGTGAAATATTTGAGGTATCCAGGGCAGAGATTTTTGCAAGTCTTCATACTTTTTGGTTGAGATGGGATTCAAATCCGTTCGTACAGGAGTAGGTGTTGGGATTAGAGAGCATGGTGCCCTTTGATTTCTTAACAATGATACCTTTTGAAAATCGTTGTCTTCGAAACTAGTTTTATACTGCAATGTACCATAATCAGTGTTGTCCACCCGTATCCACACCATTGCCGTATATTGTACATTTTGGCCATTAGAACCTTTTTTACGGTGGATAAAAGGCGATGTTCTACCATCATGCAACTGTCCAAAGTTTTTGAAATCTTCTACCTCCATATTTACTACAGTGATTGGTAGTTTAGCACTAGAACAAACCCTAACCACTTGCTGCCAATCCCATGGCGTGGCAATCGAAAATTGTCTTTGCCTATTCTTGTGTCTTTCGATCAGTGAATGGACTCCATCGACCTCCATATGGGTATGCCCTTTCAAAAGGTATTTATGTTCAATGACGTTTAGATGGGGGATTTGTTTTAATAACCACAAATAGCATGTAAACAAATGCATATTTTTATTTTGTCCGGCGCAGTTGTCAGACCAAATGGTTACTTTTTTTATATTTGAATCCACAGCAACATTATCCAAAAACCATTTCGTCAAACCCGATGCTAGTTCGTTACCACCTCTTCCAGCTTTGGATTCACCCCACATTACACACGTGCAGATATTACTAGTACTATCTAAAATAGTATAGTTCAATGTCCATAGCTTTCTGAAATAAAAAGTTTGTCCATTTGTGAGTAATGGTGTAGGAAGACACTTTTGTAGGTCTACAGTTAAAAGTTTTTCGGAGCTTTTTAAAATGCTGCTTGCTTTATCTTCTCCTTTTAGTTTGTACCGGTTTCCTGCTTCTTCTAAATGCTTATTCTGTTTCTGTTTAATTTTTACTAGTTCTTCTCCTTGTGTTTCTCTAGTTAGAACCTCGTAGTGATCACAATCATCACAAGTATCGATTTGTGGTGGCTTGAAACCAATATTGAATTCTGTATTAAAAATATGTCTATAGAGCCAAATTTTTGCAGCTTCTTCCGATTTTTTCTCGCAATTTTCTATATACAAACTGTACAATCTTTCAATATTTAGATGGCTACCTAGATATTCTCTTTTGGTCTTTTCCCTACAGTAATGGCTTTCATACTTTGGCAATTCTTCAATGTGTTTTCTTACGTTATCCCTTAGCTGTTCTTTTATTTTATTTGCTGGCTCTTTTTTTCCCCTTTTATCTTCCAAAGTCATTCCGCAACTAGATTTTTTTAGCGCATTTGTTACAAAAGTTACTGAAATTCCTAACGTATTTAAAAAAAAAAATTGACACACCTCAACAGCATCATCACCTATTATAAAGTTGTAAATTCTAGTTTTGTCTCTTTTCTTCTTAGCCACACCGTCTTCTGATCGAATTCTCTTTCTTTCTATTGGTTTTTCTTTAATGCATGTTAAAATAAATTGACGTTTATGCTCCCAAGTTTATTAGCGTCCCAAAAAAGATTAAAATTATGTCATTTCTAATTCGTGATTAAACAATAATAATTAAACAATAACAACGATAACACAATTGAGCGAACAGTTTCGCGGCAAACAATAACAAGTCCAATGTGCTTGGCGCTGCGAGCAGCGCTCTTGGACTTATTACTTACCGTTTGTATCGAGTTCTGTCTAGTGTGCGCGGTAAACTATAATATGGGTTATTATTACAGTTTGCCACTTATTCGTAACTTGACTTATTACTATTTTATTTTGTATAAAATAAAAAGTATTGTCTGTTGGACTTAGTACTATTTACCACGCTCTAGAGTACACATTCAGGTATCCAAAACCATGAAAATAACAATTTAAAAAAAAGTGGACTTATTATTCTTTACCTCTCAGCTACAGATATATTCTTTCCCTATTCTTAATTCTCTCTAGTACACCTTAAACTTCCCTTTCGTGTCCCTTTCTTACTTTCCATCCAATGGTTGTCTGTTCTTACAGATTGCCTAAGTTGCGATAAGACCGCCATTTGTACTATACAGGGTGGATGCGACATAGCGACATTTCTTTAAACCAGATAATCTGTACATGCCCAGTATTAATTTCCAGTGGTCCAAAATTAGCTGACACAAAAATTACGAACATTTCTTTTCGAACAAACTAAATGGATTATTTTATGTAAACACATCTTTACTCACCGGCAAAGCGGAACGGCAACGTCGCACACAGCTGACAGCTTATGTCAAAATCATGTGATTGCTTCCAATTACAGGCCGTATTAAAAAATCACAAATTACATAATTTAGCACAAAATCACTGCAATCAATTCACGATGTATAATTTCAATTATAATTTTCAATTTAATGTTTAAATTTTCGATGTGTGCACCGTTTTGTTCAATACATAAATTGTAGCGACGCACAATATTGTTTTTTAATTTTGTCATGAGATCACTATTCGCAGCTAATCTATTTACTTTATCAAAGGCCGAAATAACACGTATTCGCAATTCTTCTATCGTGTTAACGTCTGTATACGCTACAGACATTAACACAATAGAAGAATTCTTCACTTCGTTTTTCACAAATCCCCACAAAAAAAAGTCCAGAGGAGTTAAGTCCGGGGATCGTGGTGGCCACCCGACGGGCCCGAATCGACCATTTTCAAAAACACTCACAAAACAAATATCCAATAAAAATCTGTGTCCTGTCTCAATAATAAACTTAGCACTAATTTCAAATTAAGTTTGAGTCCGTTCACATCACAAAATTGAATACAAAACATGGCGCCGGCGTCTTTGAGGTTAAAATATTTCCGAGAATGCGCAATCTATTTCCCGTAAGATTGCCGATTTTGCACTAAACAAATTTAATGATCTTTCGTTGGTGACGCGGTTTGAATGCATTTGAATTTGCGTAAACTATTTGCGTCTCTTTTACTCATATTGAATTGGAGACATTAAAGTGAGATGAACTTCTTTTATTTACTTCTCTAGTAATAATTAGTCAAGTAAGTAACTAACTCAATACTTTAAATAAAGTTATTTAAACTGCCCGGAAGTTACGTACTTGAGTGTTACCAGTTTAGGGTTTTGGTAGGTTGGTAGGATTGAATTTTCATAGAATTTTTACAAACAAAGCGTACATTCGAACCGCAAAGTTAAATCGATTTAAGATAGCATGAAAATTAAGCTCTGCAAAAAAAAAACTTTTTGTAAATACCACAGAATGCTGTAATAAAGATAGAAAGTATTAAATGGTAGAGCCATTGTGAACGAACATGACAAAAAGCTTTTCCGTTTCACATAAAGGGCCATTAAATAGTAGTAATCCCGTTATCTGGTTGATGATAAGATTATAACTACCAAATTACTACACAGGTAGGTGCCATCTTGTTTCTTATTTTGTAACAAAGTGACAAAGCCGTGAAATAATTCTTTCATAAATGTCAGTGGCGAGACCTACCTACAGCATACAGCCCCAATCGTCCGGCTAACGTTACTAACATGTAGACTCAGCGCCGTCACTCATTAGCCACAGTTGGAACGAAACATAAATCAGAGGGATTTTTTTGTCTATTAGTATCATGTTGGTCCCATCACTTAAAAGAAGATTATTATTCAGCAGTTTTGTCAATGCATAGTTGCGTACCCTTTTACCTCAGAGCTGGCTTTTGTGTCTGAAACTTCAGGGTTTAAATTTACCATCAACGAGATAACAGTAATCCAAGCACTAAAATTAATTGATAACATTTGACCTGAGACAGTGAAACTCTTCTCCGTCGAGTCGTTCCCAAAAGCTCTACCATTTACTACCTTTATTTTCTATCCTTATTAAAGCGTTCTGTACACACCAATAAGTCAGGTTTACTCACTGCTGCCAATTCCATAATTTGCATATCGTTAGATTCGATATCATAAGTCGCTAAACACCGCATCCTCGCCGGCGACAATGAGCTTTCTTATTTTGCTTAGTTTTAATTGGCCTTTTTTTATAATAATTAAGTAAATGTAATAAAATAATAAATAAATGACTGAATAGAATAAACCTAGAAAAAGTCGCTAAAACTTTTTTTGTAGGCAAGGCAAAAGTTGCACTATCTGGTGACAAAGACGCTAAATTGGCAACACTGGCTGTTCTCCCATCCTTGTCCGTAAACGAAAGCGCAAGCGCCATTGTTATTTATTATCAAATTTAAGTGTTTTATTGTGATGTGACACGACGCAAAGAGAAAAAATTGAGATGTAGTATTATAATAGTGTCCTGTGTGTTCGTGGCGTTCGAATAAATTAAAACGTTTGACCGCAAATAGAGACCTCATGACCAAATGAGTAGTTCGCGCCGATGGGCACTCTGTGAATTTAGGAATGCAATTGAATTTTATTCAAAGTGATGTTTGTGATAATAACGTGTGACTTTCCGTGGCTGTGTATGTGAAATTCAAATGTGAATACGCGATTTGATATGAGTGCGTCGGCGTCCTTAGTGATGCCGGTAGCATGCGACGTTGCCATCCATGGCCTGTTTAGGTAAGTAAGGGGTCTTTACACTGTACGAGCCATGTAACTTGTTTAACGTTATATTTCTCGTATTTTTCTCGTCATGTGATTTTGGACCACTGGAAATCAATATTGAGTGTGCACAGAATATGTGGTTTAAAGAAATGTCGCTATGTCGCATCCACCCTGTATATCTTCTTTTTTCTGTATATTTATTTATATTTTTGTTATAAACACAAAGAGCTCTTTCTTCCTCTCTCTACTTGCGCCTTGCCCGTCGGGTCTATGATTGACACTGTACCTATTTATAAGACCATTTTAAAATTGTGGAGTGCAATAAAGACTTGAACACTTTATTGGTATCTTAACATACCTCCTTTTGTCGTTGCAACTTCATGACCTCATATAGCACTACAAGTTTGTGGCACTCATTTTGTTGTATCGGTTTATTTTCGATCACCATCAAATGCCAAAAATCTCATACGTTTATGTCCTCTGAATCGATAAACTATCCTAAGCATAGCTCATACAATGTAGAGACTTAAAATATCGATTAATTATCATTACTTAAAGAAGAATTTTATACTTCATCGTTGAGGTTTCGAATTCGATTCTCGGGTCGGGCAAAATTGTTATTTGGGGTTTTTCCGTCAGACATTTCACGGAGTTGGAATTGTGCCCGGTGGATAGCGATAGGCTCACCCCCTATCCAATGGGACCTTAACAAAATGTGGGTGTTGTTTACCTCTGCCACATCCTGTTTGGTAATATAGGCGTGATGTTATGTTAAGAATTTTATACATAAAAAGATTTTAAGTCGCAAGGACCTTACATCGGAAGACATTCATGCAAGTAGTGTTCATTTTTCAAAAGACGATAAATTCAAATTCAAATTCAAATAATCTTTATTCATATAGACACAATTCAAAACTCTTAAATTATGTGCTTATGATGCGTCCATATTTTTCCTTGATGTTGTGATCCAGAGCAACTCACTCCCACGCTGTCTTGTCATTTAAATAGTCCGAGATTGTATAGTAAGCTTTCTTACATAGTTTAACTTTAACAGCTGTCTTAAACTTATTTATAGACAGTACTCGAATACTATTAGGAAGTTTGTTGTATAAGCGTATACATTGGCCCATAAAAGAATTTTTAATTTTGTGGAGACGAGTCGTATGAAGTACAAGATTATCCTTATGTCTAGTATTAACATTATGCGTGTCACTTTTCTTTTTAAAATTGACAATATTTTTCTGTACATATAAAAGATTTTCGTATACATACTGTGATGTCACAGTCAAAATATTTATTTCCCTGAATTTTTCTCTGAGGGAAACACGCGGACCATAAGGGGAAACTACTTCCTTTCTAGCGAACATAAGAGGAAACTACTTCCATTCTAGCTCATTCACAGATCTTTATCTGATATCCCGAATCCCCACTGCCCATGTCCTATATTCCTATCCTCTCGTGAGGATACATTACCGCAATGAGATCCGGCGCCGGTCTAACTACCTTATGCAACACTACACCAATTGTTGGAGTGCTTATTTGTTCCGTTCTCGACTTGATTTACGACTGGCCAGGTGGAAGAAGGGACGTATTTTTCCTTGGTTGTACGAGAAGGTATTGGTGGAAGAGATTTTGTGATAAAGGTCGTAGGGGAAAATAACGTAGTGCCTGTAGTAGTGCGTAGCCGATGCAATGCGTAGACACCAAAACATTTTCAATGAACAAAAATTAGGTTATTGCTTAATCTTGGATTGCTACACAGAGAGGACCGCGAGTACTGCACGTCCTGTACAACCGCATTTAAACTATAGATTTTAAACCTAAATATGATAAGTATATATTATCTATGTGTCATGATTATGTCACTTTTTATTTAATTTTACTTAATTTTATATAGGCTATGTTACCCGACGAATCTAATGACACCACAGAATAAGAATACAACAGAAGATTCACTTCCTAACAAAAGTCAGGTTTAGGCATAAAAATGTACCTACACTCGCTAGAAGCACCCTCCTCCAAACAAAATTGAACCTTAAAACCAGACGCGAACGGTGAATGTTCTTTGGGCAACGCAATTTTACGACCGAGGTGCATAGGGTTGTTACTTAACAAGTTTTTGTACCCAGTTAATTTATGTAGTTTGAAGATATTTAAATGCATTAAATTACCATTTACACACGATAATTCATCTGGAAGTCGTGTGTTCGATTCCAACAGGTGTAGGTATGCGAGCGAACATATATTCGTTTGAAAACATTTCAGTTGGTTCCCAATAGTTTTGAGCAACAAACAAATGAGGATTTTTATTTAACTACAATTAACAATACAAATCCGAGCGAACAACTTACTTAGACATTTATTGTAGTCTAGGAGCTGACAATATTTTAATGTTGCCGAACAAATGGACGATTAACTGGGATTATAAAACAAAATAAAATACAAATGAATAAAAAATTTAATGTGTTTATTTAAAGTAACTTAATAAAGTAGCGATCAACGTATCAATAAATAATTAAACGATTGGGCAACAGCTAGTCTTTTATTATTCCATAGTTATTCGTAAAATAGTTTCACCAAACTGATTATTGCATGGATCGGCGGTATCAGTTTTTCAATTAAAATACAACATACAACAATTTTCTCTATTATTATTATTACAATTGTTTTACTTTTAGATAATGTTTGATTGATCGTTTGCCTGATTTAAAATTTCGATTATTAAATCTTAGCGTCGAAAATATGCGGAGTCTTACAAACAGCCTTAATAAGTAGTCAACAGGGAAACATAATATATAAATGTATAGCGTGCGTGCGATCCGTGCGACGAGCGATAGCCCTCTGCCGACGTAAACACCCCGAAGCGGATCGGCCGGCGAGTCATACCTAAACTGCGGAGTGAGACCCCCCTGATGACACCTCATTCATTACAATTCGTTCAGTAGTTTAGGCGCTACGGTGGAACATACAAACATACATACATAGGCTTCGCCGTAGTCGGGTAATCAGTGTACGATCTACATGAAATACCAATCTATACGGTTTTGCTGTTGCACGAGCCCCTTGAAAATATATTTCCTTTCTTAATTCTTGCGTTTTAACATCAATAAAATCTCTAGAGCAAGGCGCCAAGACGTTATTGACAAATTAACATAACATCACGCCTATATTACCTATTTAGAAGGGTGTGGCAGAGGTGTACGACACTCACACTTCATCTATTATGTTTAGGTCACATGGGGTACGGGCTGAGCTTATCGCCATGCACCGGGCACAATTCAAACTATACGTGTTGGTATTGTGTATATCTTAACGGAAAGTTCAAAAATAACACTTTGCCCGACCCGGGAATCAAGCCCGAGACCTCGCTGTAAGAGGCGCATACGCTAACCACTAGACCATCGAGGCAGTTTTTAACTTTATAGTTTTTAGACTAACCTAACCACTAAATTGACATTGCTAAACACACATTGCTTTTACTCCTTTATTTTCTGCTTGAAGTGTAAGATATTGCAACCTTATATACTATGGACTAATGTATTTATAAGTATTCATTTAATTACATTGCAATATTTAAGGTTATTTTCTCTCCATAACCGTCTTTAACCATAATGTTGTTTTGGTTGCTAAAACTTACACATAGAATTATTGTCAAAAACAAACAAATATTGTATGAATTATTTGAAAAGATGGTGCACATGAGTTTCTTAACCGCTCTTCTCATGATGCAATACCCATCGGAGCTGGTACTTGGATAGATTTTAATTCAAATTTCTAAGTTGAATTAAAGTCAATCTAAGCTCCGGTGTCAATTTGTATTTTGATGTTGTTTTGACGTGTTCAAGCGCCCCTTGGGGCCCATGGAAATAAATGATTTTATTTGATTTGATTTGATTTGATCAAGGCAGTTTTTAATTTTATAGTTTTTTGTAGTTTGTTTATAAGTAATAAATCAAAAAATGTAAGTCATACTCCAATAACACTCTGGTTTATCACTTAAACTTGCTTATTACTTATCAGTGCAAATGTCCGATATTGCAATCTGTCTATCGATAAAGCGGCAGTAAATATTTAAAAAAATCACATATGTGAAGCACTCTGCCGGCCCCCAGGCAGTCGTGAATCCTCACGTGGTATAATCGTCATACATTACTCAGTTCGTGGGCTCTCGAGTAAACGATCTGATAATGAGCCAGTACTCCGCGACTCACTCCTGCGCACGGCGCGTAATACCAAATCAAGTGTGTGAAAAAAAGTTGTGTTCTTTTCCCAATTTTTTGTGAATCTGTGGTACGTTCGCTTTTTTATTGATGTTCTTAACTTAAAATTAAGGTTTTTTTATGTGGGCTTTTTGTAATGGCCAGTGAGTATGTTAAGAACTTTTTTGTTTATATTTTTCGGTTATGTATTTAATTGATGAATAGTAATTTGATATGGCTAAATAATGGCAATATAAGTAAGTTTATTAAATAGAAATTTATTGACTAAATTGATAATTTATTGATTAAAATAAATGTAATTAGCAAGAAATGGAGAATATTGGGTGTACTATAGATTAAACATTTTTCTAAGGTCTCGTATTAAAAGGCACCAATCGAATATTTATTTGTTAAAAATAAACTTATTACAGGCAGACATAATGCTACTTTGCTTAAGTCTCCTAAAAGATTAAGCCCAAATTTTACAGGAGTTAGATAAACCTTATTGCCAGGATAAGACACACATAAATGAAAGTGACAAATGTGTTTTTTTTTCAGGTGCACTTGTGTCACATTTAAATCCGGTCAGGTTATTTTATGGGTCGAATAAGACCTATCTAGATCCTCTGAAACTGGGCCTTAGCCTAATTAATAAGTTGATAACTCACAATTCTGATTAGATTAACAAACTATTAGGTAATTGACGACCATATAGCGGAGTCAGTAGTGTTACTGCCTGCTACGCAGAGGTCGTTGGTTCGACTCCCGCTTAATACAAATCTTGGTCTGCATGAATATAGTGGTTTGTCTTGGTATAGATATTTAGTACGTATCTATTAACGAAAGAAAATGTATAATATGTATTAGTATCAGTTATTCTACCTATAGTACAAGCTCTGCTTAGAATGGGATTCGTTGACGTTGTGTGAAATTTATTTATTTATTAGAGATTATACTCAATCAGCGATAGCCGAGTGGGAGACCGTAGGACTGTTAAGTTAAAGGTCTCGGGTTCGAACCCCCGGCACACGCCTCTCGTCTTTTCGAAGATTATGTGTGTATTTATCATATAAATTATCGCTTGCTAACGGTGAAGGAAAATATCGTGAGGAAACCTACATGCCTTAAAGGTCTAATAAGTGCTCGAGAGTGTGTGAAGTCTACCAACCCGCACTTGGCCAGCGTGGTGCACTAAGGCCTTAACCCTTCTCATCATGAGAATAGGCCCGAGCCCAGCAATGGGACATGTACTAGATACAGGGCTGCTATTATTTATACTTAATCTCTCTTTTCTCTTTCTTTGTAAAAAAACGACGCCCGCACAACAGTTAACAAACATACATTTCAAACACACACAGAGTCAGAACTAATCTTTGCGGATCTCACAAAGATTTGTCCCGCGTGGGGATCAAACCCACAACAGCAGCGCTGTTGAAAGCGGAGAGGCGACCGCTTTAACAACTTCGCCAACCGTGCACAAATGATAATCACTATATGGTAATTAAGAATAGAAATCATCACTCAGATATGGTAGTCCTCTCTACCGACTCAAACCCTCAGGCTAATCCAGTCGCTATGATAAAGTTAGGCTTTGGTTATTTGAGATACAACACAATTTTAACACGCTTATATTAGCTTCACCTGTATGTATGTATGTATGTAACCGACTCCTTTGGACTCGATTTGACCCACTTTAAACGAACAGATTTCACTAAAATTTTGCACACCTGTCAAAGATCCATGACAATGCAATAACTCGATAAAAAAAAAAAAAAAAACGCTCTTATAAATAAACCAAATTAAATAGTAGAAAATAAATAATAGTTTAAAAAAAACACGCTTTTAAAGTACTTCTAACTACAACTATTATTTATTTAATAAATCATTCGCTTGTGTCAGGAGGAAGTTCACGTCCGTGGTGGAATGAACAGGATTCGAACCCTCGACCTCTCGATTGTAAGACCGATGCCTTATCCATCGCGCCACGGAACCCTGATTACAATGTTTAACTATATTTGCAATTAATGTCATTCTCACGGTATTTATTTACAAATATTTCCATTTGTGTTTAAATAGGCATGTAATCTTCAAAATGCTACAATTCAAAACATGATAAATACGAGGTTATTTTTGATCTTTATCTCTAGACTGTAGATAAACCTACCTGCGATAATAAGTTAGAGTATGCATTTCCAGATCGTAATATCTCGTGTTCGATGCCGGAGTCAGGCAAAAGTGTCATTTGGGATCCCGTCATATTTTTTTGTTGTGGCACACATACCTAATGGGTGAATTGTGGGTGCAATACACTTCTGCCGCAAGTTTTAGTAGGGTAGATATTATAGGCTTGATGTTATGCTATTTTATGTTTAATTTGTTAGAAAATCGCACTTGGTTATAGGATTTAGTCGAGGAGAAAATGGTTAATGAAACGCCCATAAACATTTTATGGTGCGCATTCAATGGCCACGGCGAATCAGCTTGGAATTTGTAATACTAGCATATTTTGCTATGTTAATATTATAAAACTATGTTGCCAAATAAAAATATGGGATTTAATCAATAATCTTTGTGGACCCTGTCGGGCAAAGCAACTTAGGAGAGAGGACGGCATATCTATATACATATATAAAAATGAAACCCGTTTTCCGTTGTCACGACATAGCATGAAAACGGCTCGACCGATTTGGCTGATTTTTTGTAGCTTTCTAATACTCTGTACAAGGTTCTTACGGAAAAAAATATTAAGAAAATCTCTCAGAAAGATTGAAAAATATACATTTAATTTTGCATCAGGGAAATAGGTATTCATTTCTATATGGAGGATATTACAGATTCCAGTTCAAATTGAATAGTAACGCATACATAAGATAGGTCAGCTATACAAAATAAAGTAGTGCATCAAATTTACGCTAAGGCGGTACGAAGTTCGCCGGGTCAGCTAGTCTTTTATAAACAAACTTAATATTTTATATATGTTTTATTTAATTTAAATAGTACTATTATATTATAGTCTTATCATTCAGATATTCTTTAATATTATAATATCCTTTACTCTCTAATATTTCCTTTAGTTTTTTTATTACTAAATTAGCTTCTATGGATGGCAATAGCATCACTTTCTGTCAATTAGGTAAATTTTATTGACTTGGAAATTTTACAGCTGGACAGATACAATCATATTATTATGTGATTAATTAAAGGTAAATTAAGGTAATGGCCAATTACAAGTTTTAACCTATATTTTAAAGGTGAAGTTTGGGTAATATACACCTCTGCCGCACCTTTCTGGGTAATATAGATAGATAGATAGATAGATAACTCTTTATTGTACACAAATAAGACAGACAGTTTTATAAAGCACATCATTTAAATAGTACAATGGGCGACCTTATCGCTATAAAAAGCAATTTCTTACAGGCAACCTTTGGATGGACAAGAGAGCTTAAGAAATTATGAATAGGTAGGTAGTTATTTTTATAGAATGGGAGACATAAAAGGGATGGAGTGTAGGAGATAAAGAGAAAGGAAGATCTATAGGGAAAGAAAGATAGTGTAGCTTTTATAAGTTTTTTGAAAATATTTAGAGATTGAGCACGTCTGATAGGCACAGGCAATGCATTCCACAACCGTGTAACCAATATAGGCGTGATGTTAGGTTTTTCGTATTGAATTCTAATAAACAACACATCAACAAATCGAAAGGCAGGTAAAAATTGTAGAGGCCCAGTGAATGTGCACTTATACCAATTAATGACTGCGACCAGTAAATATCATTAATGACTATCATCATTTTAATTATATTAGTCATTATTATGAAAAAAAAACCGTTGATAATAGTCGATCACATAATGATTGTTATTTGTAAATTAACGAAAATCTCGTCAATTTAGTAAATGACCCGGTAATACCGTACTTCCCGTCCCGCGCAATAAACAAATTGGCACAATTTAAATAATAGGTACTGTTGTTTTTTTTTATAAGTAGTAGTAGTACACCAGGTAGTGTAGTAGTATGACTAGGGTATGGTAGGGGACTCTACCATGACATAATACTAACCACTGGCAGCCTGGTCTCTGCATCCGATATCGGTGGTTGGACACGCTTTTTTAATATTAATCATATTTAAATATGAAAAAAAAGGATAATAATAATAATAGCAGGGGTCCCTGTCTACCGCCGTGAAATGAACTACAATATAGTTTTTTTTAATATAACTATCCAAGTGGGTATAAGTTTATATGGGCAGTTAGTCCATTTGGAAGGCAATTGCACGTTATTGTACACATAGGTTCTTTTCAATGCGTAAATGAGTTATATGCAAATTTTTTTTAAATTCAACTCCCAAAGAGCTTAAATTAGGAGTTGCAAGAGTATGAGAGAAGCTACTCCATTTTTAAGGAGATAGCTTGGAAATATTGAATTCCACGCGGACGAAATCGCGGGCAAAAGCTAGTTTCATCATAAACCTGCAACTGCGACATATGCAAGAGATAAAAAACGTTCTAACTAGGTTGCCAAGGACTTTCTGAACATCCAGAACTGGTGAAACTGGGCCTAAATAAGATTTATTTAACTGCCAACGGACACGCCAGCGAAACTATCAGCCCACACATCTCTATGTGAGATTTACCATAGCGACCATAATGATGATGACCATAATAGCTTGGACTACAATACCATTCTTTAGAGATTGCTATCTAAACAATCGGAGACCAATCTTCTATAAACTGTGGTTTAACAACACTGTAACTTGAATTTACTTATGGTTTTGTAGTTACTATACCGTAACTTTATCTACGTGGAATTCGATATTTCCATGCATTCTCTTACAAAATTGAGGCGGCATAAGGGTAGGCCTTAAGTCAGAAACACATATGCGTGTAGTGGTGTGGCGGTAGCATACATTTTATATAGACAGAAACACACTTTTGTATCATGTTGTGTTGTGGCGTTCCAAACAAAATGCACGTTCTGTCGCGTGACATCACGCCACGACACACAAGTGTGTTTCCGACTTTATACACTTATTCGATTATATTCCGTCAAAACAATCAACATATCGTTTGGAAAGAATTTGGTCGAAGCTCTGATCAGATTCTGAAGGGAAGAGGAATTTCCAAAAATTCTATCTTATTGTTAATTTACGACAAATAAAGATCCAATCATCCAATGTGCAGTCTCATGAAAGTTCCTTTAAAATTGACGAACCCTCTTTGCAAACTTAAACCCTCTTATTTTTCCTTTAGGTATAAAATACAAAGATAAAACATACACACGTTTTAAAGTTAGTCCTCCAGCTTCACCACCACTGAGTCCCTGACAGAACTGTGAAAGCAGCATCCAATTTCATGTAGTAGTTTTTTCTTCTACTGTAATCAAATCCTTATTATCTTTCATATCGAATTGATAAACTTCTTTTATAATTCGGCTAAATATATAAGTAGAACCCTAATAGTAAAATAGTACTCGTAACAGTAATCAAATTCACATTCCACCACAAACATCTGCATAACCAAGATGTGTGTATTAGATAATCGCTTGCAATAAATTAGCATGCTAATTAGTCCTTGGCTAACAAAGCGTTATTCAGTAGGGATTCAATGCGGCATGATGCTCCAATGGTCGTTGTTTTATTGCACTGGGGAGGGACTGGTGACGGTAGCATGTGTACATCAGCTGATATCTATAAACCAATGTTCAACAAATAGTACAACAACTAGAAAAGACTAAAGACACAGTTAGCGTAGTGGTCGCCTCACCGCTTTAAACTGCGCTGATGTTGCGGGTTCAATCCCCACGCGGGACAAATCATTGTGTGATCCGCAAAGATTTGATATGACATTTGTATTTGTGAAATGTATGTTTGTGAACATAGAGTACATAAAAAAAGCAGGAGAGAATGTCACCTATAAAATGATGGAAGCACCAAAATGGCGGCGGTCTGTTTATGTGTGCGTGTGTTAGGGGTTACCAGCCATGAGAAATATAACCCACATTTTTACAATAATTTAAATAAATATTTTAGAGGTTTAGTTCTTATATTTTTTTATTTGCTGCTTTTTACCATCAAACATGATATAGGTAGTTTTATACTACCGTGGCCAAAAACCAAACAATATAAAACAACTTGTAATCTTTTAAAGCAAATTTTAGCTTTTCTATGCATTTATTTTATAATATTAAAGTTGAAAAATTAAGAATCCAGCAGGACTCGAACCTGCACCTCTATGGATTCGTATGCTGCTGGACTCGAAATTTCTCAACTCTTTGTGCCAGCGTCGTAGGATATATATATACCTTAGCTAGACGAACCATTATGTGACTAAGTGACTTATCACTCATCGCATAGATGGCGCTTAAACCAAGTAATGGTTCGCAGTTAGCAAAAAAATAAAAAACAATTCAAAATCAAAAATTCTTTATTACATAAACTATCAGAAAGTGCTTGAAAACGTCAACAAAATGTACAAACCAAATAAAATATCTAAGTTAAAATAAACAAACAATTGCGGAGCTTATATTCACTTACATGCGATTTTTCAATATTTAAAGAAATATTGGCAATTAAAATAATCGAGAAAATTTACACCCTGTGACGGACTGCCCGCTTCATTTCACCTAAATTCTTTTATCGTTTCGTTTTAACATGGCTGCCACGAAATCTCAAACTCGTATGACATTCTGCGGGCCCTTGATTTGAAGGTGAACATTCGTATTCGCGAATGTGAGAAATCGTACATTTGTTACATCACATCGTACATGTGTTTTACACAATAATTAACGAAATATTCATTTTTATTAACAATTTTTGACTATTTCAAAAATAAAAATCTTTATTGACATAAACTAGCATCCTTAACTTGTGAATCCCCTAACACCTGCACAAGTAATAACTGGGTTGCAGGAGATAGCGTCTTCCCCGTACAGCAGACACTATTACATTTAATCTTATGAATAGGACAATTGAAATCAAATTTTACAAAAAAAAAATCTTCTTAAAATTGTTTTTTTATAAATTAACTTCTTTTGTAATTATTACTAACATTTATTTTTAATTTTATTGTGCAAATGTTCAAGCAATAATTGCTTTAACATTAGCACAGTAAAATTAATTGTGTCGTTCCATTTTTTTTACAGTAAATAATAATGATCAGTGGTGTGCTTTTCAATTACTTACAATCCCTTATGCTGATTTAATTTTACGAACTGTTATAATTTCTGCAGTTTCTAATTATTTCTACCCATGCGTCGTTTGCAGCAGGAAATCTATAAAACAGAATAATAATTTATACTTAATTTATTTATTTATTTTTATTTATTTATTATAACCAAAGTACTTAAAACTATTTTTGACATCATTTGCCTCGGTCAAAAACCACTAAGGGTTTATCTAACCGAAAGCGAGTCACTACATTCACACTTTACTTACATTAATTAAACTTTAAAATAGAAATTTATGTATTTATGTATTATGTATAGAAATAAATGTATTATACTACTAAAAAATATTTACCCAAATTCAGGGTAAATAAAAATATTTAATGACTGTCAACACTGATAGTTTTGGTATATTTTTTTACGAAAACAATATAATTTCGGCAATAAGCTGAATATATTACTTGCTTACCTATGAAAAGTGATCCCCTGGTTTTTTTTGTCGAGGCGCTATGGTTTCGGCAGCTTTACACAACACAAGACGACATTTTTAATTATTTTTCTTGAAGATCCGAGCATCAGCACAGTCCAAAGCGTAATGGCGGGCGATTGACTTACTATTGTGTCAATGTGTGTGTTCTGTGTGTACGTGTGACTTACTATGGGTGCTTCAGTAAGTGTTTCAAGAGACTATGGCCTGCTTTTTTTTTATGTAGTCTATGTTTGTGAACACCCCCGCGACAAAGGAGTTATTACTAGTGCGGACGTCATTTATAATTTATCAAAGAATTGATAAGGGGTCTGTGTTCAGTGTTAGAGTCTATTGCTAGTAAGCAAGTGAGGTAGCAGTATCAGCACTCATAGTGCTGGTAATGCTACGTAATAGTCAACATACCGCTTAATGGTAGTGTGCGTGAACATGGGGGTTTGTTTTAGTCTGGGTGTTTCTATGTATAATAAGTATGTATTTACAAAAGAAAAGTATATATGTATTAGTATCAGTTATTCTAGTACCTATAGTACAAGCTCTGCTTAGTTTGGGACTAGATAGCGTTGTGTGTGAGTTGTGAAAAATATTTTAAAATATGTGTCATTTCTAACAATTTAAATTTATAGGTAAATAATACACGCCTAAACATAAAGTAGTCGTTAGATGATAATCGGGCAGACACTTGAGTTATCAGCATTCGATTTAAAGGTTATCGCGATACTACAACCAAACCTTATCGCAAAGAAGTAGGTAAGAAAAATTAAGTTTTGTAAACATAATACGAGTACAAATTGCTCATTATATATATTAAAAACTGGGTTCAATTCCCGTGTCGGGCAAAGTATTATATGTGAACATTCCACGAGGAAATTCACTTTATATTTGTATTTGTTTTTGGGATATTTTATATTGCATATCAAATAAATAATCGCCTATCAATACATACTCATCATTTATATTCTTTTTTACATCAAATAACTTACTTCACTACAGATAAACTAAATGTTTAACAAAACTCAAACTGCAGATAATTCGAAATTACACATCAATATGACATTCCTTTTTTCCTCATAATGCAATACAGTTAAATTTATTTTTGTACAAAAATACTACATGCATAGCATAAATACTGACTGCACATCAAATTTACCATATTTCATAGCAAAGTAACTATCCCAGTCGCATATTAACCAGTAAGTACAACAAAATCTGTTCATCATATTTGTCTTAATTTTCAAGAAGCCATGCTCGGCAAATTTAATGATTATTATAACAAAAAAAAATTCTTTTACATTGCATTATTTCTAAAAGCAGAACAACTTAACTGAAAAACTAAGTAAAATGCTGTTTTATTTAGAAAAACTGCTGTAAATAATATAAAAATAAAAGCTATAGTTATGGCATAGGTCAATTATGGGTAAAGTAGTAGGTTAGGTTAGGTTAGAACTGCGACCATAACATAGCGCGAGCCGAGCGAGCGAAGCGAGCGTGCCGCGGCAGCGGTCGGCGAGTGCTAGAATCAATCTGTGTGATACTCCGACCCCTTTTTGAATCCACCCACTAAATAAAATAATATTATACTACCTACCAATTTCTTATTATCATAGATCGTAACAGACGACAGTACGTGGCGCCACCTGCAGAAGCTAAAAATGTGCCTATTGGGCAAAAAAGGAAGCGTGGACGCTCCGCGAAAGCAAGACCCGCTTTAATAATTCAATAAATTACAATTTTGTATCTAATTTTATATTTTTTTTGCTGATCTCATTATGTGATAATTAATAAATAATAAGATGACTGTGACTAATAAAATGTTGTTTGATTTAGAAAAACTGCTGTAAATATTATAAAAATAGAAGCTATATTTAAAAGAAAAAGAGTTAACATGTATAATGTGCATTAAGATTATTAGCTGTGCATTGATAAAAAAGCTTTTGCTTTAGGAAAAATAGCTGTGCGCTGTGAAAATAAAAAGTAGTGTGTTTAGTGATATTTTGAGTTGAATATTTTGTTGTGCAATCAGTAATTTTGATGGGAATTCGGTATTTAATTGCATAGAAAAAGGATATTTTATGATTTGCGTTTAAATACTACCCTTTGTTTTTGTATTTTACCTAAAGCTACTCGGATATTTGCATCTAGCACTCAGCATTTCACTGAGCACTGAGCATTTCAAGCAGCACTGAGCCACGTTTAAGTCGGGTCCATATTAGCTCACCTAAAGTTCGTTACCCGAAACTGTTCTTTCTAACGATTTGTAATCCGAACGATCACTCTTCCTAAAATTTTTCATTCTAAAGTTATCATTCATACTATTTGTAGTGCTACCGGCGTTAATAATTATAATACTGATATATTATATTATATTATGAATAAAAAGAAACCTAAACAAAAAAGATATGACTTTAAATAAATAGTATATGTATAAAGGTTATGTTAAAAAAATATAGGAAAACTAATAAAAGTACAATAGATGTTTATTGCTAACAACATTATGAAGTTGAATGCTTCGGCTTATGAACATTAGTGACAGAGTAGTTAGGAATTGTAATTGTTAGGTTAGGTTAAACTTCCATTAGACGCAGTAGAATTATCGATAGGTAAATTTAAGAAATATATTAAAATCAGATTATCTCAAAAAGCTTATTACTGTATTTTAGACTACATAAATGATAATAGTATTTGGAAATGAACTGCTCTTTTTATGTGACTTTCAATATGTATGATAAGATGATTATATTTTATTCATTTCATTTGAAAAGATGGTGCACATGAGTTTCTCACCAGCTCTTCTCATAATGCAATACCCATCGGAGCTGGTACCTACTTAGTTTGATTTTAATCTGATTCTAAACCGTTGGATTAAAATTAATCTAAGCCCCGGTTATTCAAATCATTGTAATTAGTATAATTTAGTTTTACTTATAATTTATTTTTATATCATTTGTTTGTAATATTTTGACGTGTTCAAGCGCCTCCTGGGGCATATGAAAATAAATGATTTGAATTTGTAAAATTTGTAATTTGCATTCTAATTTGAATTTGAATTTGAATTTAGGATGAAAAATGTTAGGAAAAACATTTTCGGATTTACAATTATCGGAGTTGAAACTTTAGGTGAAATTTGGCGCACCCGTTTAATGCACGTTAACTTTTTTCTTTCAAGTTATACACAGATTAGGCGTTACAATGAATATTATTTAAAGATTAAAAAAAAAATAGAGCATTTTTTATAATTGGAGTCGGTCTTTTTTTTGTTAGATTATGTTGGGATAAAGACGTCAACGTCAAAAGTAGTAAACAAAGATCCTACAATTCTAAAAGTCTTTACCGTCGTTATATTATAATACTTGGTGGAGTATCCAACGATGAGCTGTAATGTTCAGCCATCAGGTTTATGACTTCTCAAATGATTGTTCTGCTATTGTCTTAGATCAGGTACAGCGATGTCATCAAGACAAGATATTGTTGTGGTAGAAAGAAAAACTGATCGTAACAAAACAATATTTTGTCTGTGTATACTAAAGAAGTCCTACAATATACTTAATAGGTATGCATTTTATTTTAAAAAAACGCTTTCTTGGGGTGATTCTACCTGGTTCTGGCGGCGTTTATTGATCTCTATCAACTGTAGTGTATTTTTTGCACTAATAAAAATCGATATAGGTATGTATTTATTTATGTATTATTCAAATTCTTATTGCACTAACAGTTTCCACCAATACGTACAATAAGTTAAGTACACAACTAAAAACTAAACTACTTTAAATTACAGAAGAATGTGACACATATAATATGTATGGCAGTTATCTTACTTTCTGCTGCAGACAAAATTCTTCCCACACACAACAAAGTTACCACTTTAAAGATCAGTGAGACGATCTATGTGGTCTATACCAATATAATTATAAAGAAGAAAGATTTTTTGTTTTGTTTGTTTGTATCTTTTAGCTCCGGTACTACTGGACCTTAAGACTGGATTTTTACCATTCGTGCACCAATAGAAAGCTTAGTCATTACTAATTAGTATAGGCTATATATCATTTCGCTACGACGTATTTGTCAAAACCTATGATTAGCGATTACCCTAGTGCGGAACAATGTACCACTGCGAGTTTTGGCATAGATTTTTGCGTTCATTACGTGTCCATATTGAGTGAGATCAGGCCCTGAAATTACTGGCACATAAGGCATAACACCGTAGTCCTCAGCTGCAGCGACGCATCTATAATCTGCTTTTGTGGATTGTTGTTGTCCCTGGGGCTGTACTCCACTTACCATCAGGTGGACTACACGTTCGTTCGCTGTGGGCGTAGTATAAAAATACTTTATAATTTTGTTTCTCTTTTCAAACTCATTTGACTTGCAAACCGAACTATGTGAGTCTTAGCTCTTGAGTAAGAAAAAGCGCATTACAAAAACAAGCTGAAGTTTAAAGACTGCACCAACATTTTTTTTTGTAAAGTCGCCTGCACTTGGAAAACTCCTGTGTCGCGGGGGTGTTCACAAACAAAGAGCACACCCAGAGAACTCATTTTAAGTTAGCACGGTATCTATTATGCGTAAATTGTTATTATTTACTAATTAACAGTCGAAATAGTGTGGCTTGGATAGCTCAGTTAGGGAGAGCGATAGGACGGCATCTAAGGATGCCGTCCTATCGCTCGTCGTCCTGGTCACAGGTTTAAATCCCGCTTCAGGCCAAATTTATTTTGAATGATTCTCAGAATCAGATTGCTAAGCATGGCTAATGCTATAAAAAATTAATAAGAAATTGTTACAATTTTATTTATAGTACTTGAAATAGTTTGCGCATAGTTAAACGTTTTGGAAATAGCTAGATAGATTTTTACTTATATAATTTGATAGGTATATTTGGAAATGTGCTTGCCAAGACCTTTCATTTGATACCAAACACGTCATGATTATGTCACTTTTTTGTTGATGGTAGAATCTGAGGTTTTAATATGTTATATAAAGTTTTAATAAAATTTATATAACCTATGTCACACTGTCTATTTTTACGAATCTAATGACATCTTTCTTTATAATCCGTTTAGTAGTTAAGGCGATACGATGAAACAAACAAACATTTATAAACATACATACATATATAGACTGCCAAAATCATTACTCTCCTTTGGGCTTTGCCGCAGTCGGGTTAAAAAGCAATATTGGGTTCGCTATTTTCTATTTTTCAATATCAATCTGTTTATTTTAATAAACATGAGCAATAATTGACTCCAGTAAAAACAACGAAAGAATTTCCTCATAATAATGATACAATAATAATAATAATATAGTGTATATATAGTATATATAATATAGTGTATATAATATAGTGCATTTATATAGTGTAAACAGGGATAGTCGTCGGTTTGTGTCCCATTTCACATTTAGATTAAAATGTTTATCGGGCCTCTGCGCTGTTGGCTTCGGCCCCACGCATGCCTTCCAAAGTACCGGGACTCCATAGTCCCGTGTTATGGGAACATAAACAACATAATAATAATAATATATAGTGTATACAATAATAAATTTATTATGCAATTTGTTTTCAATATTTACATGCAGATTGTAGCAGGTAGGAAAATCAAATAGGTACAAAACGAGTTTTACCAGTTGCGGATAACTCCTTGATAACCTATTTGTAACTTACTGGACAGATTAAATGTCAAATTTGTATACAAATTTATAGATAAAGATAAAGATCATTTTATTCGCACAAAATAGAGTTACAACAGTACTTTGAATATATAATGTCTGTACAGTTCATCTATTTTGTCAGTCTATGGGCATGCGAACATTTAAACATGCACAAAAGTTAATTAAATTACAATTATAAGAATTATTTTAAATTTACTCTATAGAGATGTTACTGGCAGTACACTATCTGAGACTTTATCAGGGAGATCTGAATCTTAGTAGTTATGAAAAATACTCGATATTTAGTCATACCTTTAAAAATCTTTTAAGACATCAGCCTAGTTAACGCGATAATTAAAATGATGTAATTGCTTCTCGATATGCGGAACCATAGCTTTGGGAGGCATCTCGTAAACAGTGACCAAGCCAAGGTCACACCATGACCTTCAAAGTCAGCAAAGTAGCAAAATCTTCATCATTCTGAAGATTTTTAGACGCGTTTAAAAACAAATTGGAGTAGTTAAGAGCATAATGTCGAAACATTACGTTCTAGTTCAAAGAAAACAAGTTTACAATTTACGAGTCACAAGGAAATTAACTAATTTAGTAATTCATTTACATTTGTATTAAATCGAAATCGTTAGCCTCTTTAGTTCGCGTCCGTGACACACCGAGATTGCATTCTCACAGACACACTTATAATTGTATTTTATCAATAATATAAATAAATACACACTTGTGCTTTAAGTGCTGACAGTACACGGAAATCGTGAAAATAAATTGTAGTTGTGTTTTGAATCCAGTGTTGTTTAAATTATTGTAATGAAAACCTGAGTACGATTTTTGATAAAAAGTGTTACTAAATAAAATTTAAAAATCTGCGTTGTGGTTTAAAGTTTTTTGAGTGTTTGTGTTAATTTTGAGCGGGAAAAATGACGGTACCACCAGCTCAGAGTACGGAGGGTGTAATAAGAAAAGTTCTAAATTGGTTCATAACCCATTTGGATTATTTGCTGTACGGGACATTTGTGTTAATCTTCCTGATAATGTTTCTTTATTTTATGATAGCCATGTAGCGGCGAGTTACAGGTAAATATGGTTTATCTTATGTAAGTTTGCTTTTAATCGTCTGTTGATGTTGGTAGAGATTAAAGTGTTAATCGTCTGGGTTAAGAAGGTTAATACATGAGCCTAGTGCGTGATAGTGAAAATATAAAGATATTTTTTTATAGTAGGGTTAAGTTATCATCTAATGGGAATACTAGCATCTACCCGCGGTTCGATAAGAAATTGTCTGCGACATATTACGACGTGACGTCAAGTCGTTTTAGAGCGGTTCGACAACAAAAAAATGTCAAAGCTTTAACAGGAATAATTCCTAATAAGTCCTTGACTCTTCCATCTTCAAACAAAATTACAAGTTCAGCTAAAGCTAGAATTAAATTTATAACAATAGTGATGTTGATTTAAAACTGGTTTCATTTTAATAACACGACGTTCGCGGTTTGACGACATTTCAATTAGTTTTCCTGTTTTTTTATTGTGTTCGAATGAAGAATCAAAAGTCTCGGTGTTAATAATTGCATTGATTGTTTTTGTAAACATGCATAAATATAGCGTATATAAATCTGATAATTCATATCATAAAATAACTACATAAACTGTAAGATAGATTTTGGAAAATATTACTCTTTATGGTGGTAAAATAAACTTTGTAAGGTTATAGTGTAGTTAGTCATTTTTAAAAGTAATTAAACAAATTTTGTTAATGTTCATGGGCTGTAGTTGCCACTGACCATCAAACGGTCATGTCCGTTCGCTACATACGTTATGAAACTATTAGTAAAATTCAATTTGTATTTTTTGTAACAAGTCCACGTCGTAGTTTGATTTATCAAGTTCAATTAGGTTAACTTAGTAGATGTGAAATATAATTCTTTTAACATAATATGTCTAAGTAAATAACTTAATCCAAAAACCAAGTAAATATCGTCAAATAAGTAGTAGACCGTCAAGTAAATAAGTAGGACTGTAAAAATATAAGTACACGAAGTACCTAATAAGTAAACTAATTTGACTCTTCTAATCACTTTTAATTACAGACCTAGCAATTAAGATTAGGACTTCGAATCCAAGAAAAATAGCAGGAAATATTATTATGTCGGTGGATAATAGTTAGGAAGATATCTTTAAATGTCATTAATAAGGAATCTTTTACAAATAAGTCCATAACATAATTAGAAATTAATCTGCAAGGTATTTATAACAACGGCGGTAACAACGGATGGTAAAATAGAGAGGGAGACTAGAAATTAATTATTGTATCTCCATAGATACGATAGATTCAATCGTTCTTTATTACACAAGATGACCCGCGCAGTTTACTCGTGTCAAATGTTATTCTGGCCGGTGGTGCCCACAAGTTAAAATATAAATTCAATTTTTGCGTAAACTCACTTCTAACTGAAGCCCCTAAATTCACAAGCTTGGGGATAAAAATAATTCATCTATTTTTATTAAAATGTAACTATAAGAAATTGTGTTTTTCTAACTTCAATAATTTGCCAATAAAAAAACCGACTAATTACTAATAATGCTTATAAAATAAAAACTACTAAACCAAACTGAAAGAAAAAAAGAATCACGCGAATCGGTCCATTAACCGCGACGTAATCGATGTACATACATAGAAAAAAAACATACCGGCCGAATTGAGAACCTCCTCCTTTTTGGGAACTCGGTTAAAAATGACGAACATTCATTATAATCGTTCGCCCTTAATTTTACCCTCTTCGTAGTGGTATTGCCAAAAATCCCTTCTTAATGCGCCCTAATCTATCTGTATTTTACGTGGAGCGAATGCTATCAGACCTCCACAACCCAGTACGAGGTAATACGATACTCTTTGTTAAATTAGTTGTCAGACTTTTGGCCTCTGACTACACGTAACGAATGTCATAGATGTTCAAATGGCAACCGGTACCGACGGCGTAAGGTTCTCTCCGAGGCACGGAGGAAAACTCGCTATGTTGAGACGGTCACCCATTTACAGCCGACCGCGATGAGATTGCTTAACCTGCTAGAGATGAGCCCGCTCAGCTTCGACTTAGCTACGAGCTACTCATGGTCAAGGAAAACCGACAGCCATAAAAATAAACTAATCACAATAAAATCTGAACGTTAATGTAGGTTTTTAGAAGTAGTTGCAGAATGCAACAGTACTTAAATTGTACTAAAGAACAAACAATTCTATTCATAACAAACTAAGTGATACATATTTTACAAATGGCGCTTGTACACTTTTGCAGTTCATCTGATGGATGAAAGAAAGAAGAAAGAAAGAAAAGAAAGAAAATACATTTATTTGGAAGTACACGATACACACAACAAAAATAGAATAATTATACATAATGCTAAGAAACGATACAGTTAATAAAATTCTAAAAATAACAGTTATGAAGTGTCTTATAAAATATACATACAAAGTCAATATCACTTAAAATTACAGTGTTTCGTGCTAACTACCAAATTGGTAACCAGTTCAGCATATTGCCAGACACAGGTGCCTGGCGCTGGTTTTCAACTGGTACCTGATTATTTTATAAATAAATAAATACAATAAGTTATAGTAAATAAAGGCTGAGGAATTTATATTATAACAAAAACAATAATGAAAAATAATAGTTAAATACTGGCAATTATATTATAAAAATAGTAAATACATAAAAGGATAAATAAATATAGGAAATTTAAAAAAAATGATGTTTGTATGCTTGCTTGTTGATATACCACATTAATGAATAGAAGATTTTTGTATGCATAAAAGATATTTTTAAATTTATATTTAAAACTATAAGGACCTCTTAAAGTTCTTAAAGGAGGCGGTATGTTGTTCCAACAACGGGTGGCAGCATATCTAAAGCATCCCCTAAAAGCTGTGGTTTTATACCAAGTTATGGAAAGCGGAACAGTTGAGGATCGGATGGACTCATGTTTCTGGTTTAGAGTGTGAAATAAGTATGCCGGCTTGTGAGTTCTAAAAATACCAAATAATAAATTTGCCAAATGAAGTTGCCTCCGAGCCGTCATTTTCAGAACATTATTCTGGTTCAAATAAGGAGTCACATGAGAACGTCGTGGTATGCTGAAGCAGTATCGGGCACATGCATTTTGTACGCGTTGTATTAAGCGGTCTGTACGAGACAACAATTGCATTATTGTTTGGTGGCAGGGCATAGATGAAGATGTGAAGTAATAGAATTACCTTCCACAAGCTCTTACAAAAGCTGTACTTGGCATGTAATTACCGGTATTTTCGTTTGGAGAAACATTCTAGTTGCTCTTAGTTTACTCGGGAGTAGATGCAAGGAGATTAAATATTATTAACTAAGTATTTTTTTAAATCTCTGATATTTTAAATGATTGGGGATGTAGGAGTGTCCCCTGGATTTCCTGATTCACCACCTAACCTTTTTAATGGTTTTCAACCAAATATTTTTTCTTACCTAATAAAACAAATAGGTGACGTCACATAGAAAAGATCGGGTGCTAATAACGTGATAATCTTTGCGCAAACACGCCCGTGTGCGTGACCTTGCCAGTGTGTGCCGAACCTTACTGTGCGCAGGAGTTGAAAGTTTCAAAGGTGTAAAAGTGTGCTGAAAAATAAGTGGTTTAGTGTGTGTGAGTGTGTGTGGATAAAAGGATTTAATAAGAGTGGTAAGGATTTTAAATAATGCGGTAGCCATTTTTTAATAGTACCAAGTATTTTTTAAGCTTTAGATTATATTTGTACATTTCGTAAAGTAGGTTATATAAGTGTATTTAGAAGTTAGAAGGAAAATATTGCTATATTTAGAAATATATTACACCTATCCTTACCTAGTTTTTTTCTTTTATATGGATTTTATATTTTAGTTAAATAATTAAGTTAGTTAGTTTTATAGGTTTTAAAAACGAAATTGTATATTGCCGCGCCCTGACAGGAAATCATGTTGATATGCATTTTATAATTAAGTCCTTTGTACCACAAATAATTGCAATAAATGATAATTATGAGAAAAATAAAAATAAAAAAAAACATATTACTTTTAAAGCCATAGACATAGATTGAATCTAGCTCTATTAAGTGAAAAGCTCAGTTAAAAGTTCTAGATCAAATTGAAGTCTGTACCTTCTTATACTGGGCCCCTGAAGTATGTTTAGTTTTACAGATAACATTACTCCATATTTTTTTCTACATCAGCAGCTTAACATGGAGTCTAGATTTCTTAATAGCTCTTAAATTAAATAAGACAAGTATGCTCAGCTAAGCTATCATAGGTTAAAAGCTAAGAGTAGCTGTGGCTTTAAGATATTAGCATAAATAATAAAGCCTTTATTGAACAATCTTACATTTAAATTATACACTTTTATTTACACAAACTTAATTGACACCGGTTTCTTGAAGATCGTCTTGCTTGCCAGCATAGGCCTCCCCTAAAGCTTGCCACAATGATCGGTCATGTGTTTTCCTTCTCCACATTGCTCCTGCTATCTTTTTGAGATCATCCTCCCATCTTCGGCGCTGTCGCCCTTTCTTCCTTTTGTATTGGACTGGACACCATTCTGTTACATCTTTAGACCATTTTTCTTTTCTGTTACGCATCATGTGACCTGTCCATCTCTATTTTAATTTTTTGATACAGTATGTCACATCTGTTATTTTAGTTTGTTTACGTATTGTGTCTAGTCTTACTTTGTCTTTTATTTTGATGTTAAGCATGCTTCGCTCCATACTGTGTTGACAAGTCTCTAATTTTTTAATATTTTGTTCCGTTAAGCTCCAAGTTTGGCAACCATATGTTATGACCGGTAAAATAGAGGAATCGAATACTTTTTTCTTAGCTTTGAGTGGTATATCAGGGTTTTTTACTATTTCTTTTAGAGACCAGTATCTTTTCCACGCAAGGCTTATCCGGTTGTTGGTTTCTTTGTTAGTTAGATCATTTGGTGATATTATTTGTCCTAGATACGTATAATCGTCTACATATTCGATCATGGAATCATTGACTATGATGGTGACTTTTTCGGCATTGGACATCGCTTTTGTTTTAGTTGTATTCATCGATAGTCCTCCCTTGCTGCTTTCATACACTAGCTGTTCTAGCATAAATACCAAATTCTTAAATAAAATTAACTTTACTAAATATAAGATATCACGGGCTATTTACCATGTTCATTTCATCAGTTTATCGTAAACAAAGAGATTGCAACATCTCTGAAATATCAATAAATTACTCGCTACAACAAATTTAATATACCTACATGGTAAATTTCCCGTGATATCTATGTAATATTTAGTAAGAAAAAAACCATTTTTAAAGTCTTAAAACGAAAAAGTAATCTATATTAACATTTAATTCAAATTCCATCGTCAAAACAAACAACGCTTATTATTAATAGCACATTAAACTCATAAATCATGTAGTTTGACGTACTTGTTCGTCAGGAGACTTATATAGTGTTATATACGTCATGCTGGCTAAACGAGCGAATTAACAGTCTGATCACATAGTTAAGTTGTATGTGTCATATACAGGGTATTTTTAAAAATAATATTACCGGGGCTTTCTACACATTTCTTACCAACTTTAATTTACAACTTTTCAATATTCATTTTTTTTTAAATATATCTATTTATGGATCTTTGGTGTTGTACAATAGGCATACTTATATTAAAAGCACCAAAATTTTCATAGTCAATAATATAGATAACTATTAATTAACAATTTAGTGAAATTGTTGATTTATAGAGTAATAGACAAAAATGTAAACTTTAAAATTTATTTTGGTTAATTGTGTTGAATATTTATAAAGTGGTAGAACAAAAGTTTTACAAAATGTAGAAGCTACCCACGTGGTGAATATTATTTTAAAATGACCCAATAGACAAAGGTTTATGTTATTGTGCAACGTTTTGCCTACTGCTGGTTGCGGCTGCGCGTACCTATAGAACTTGCACTTATGGTAAATGGTAAAAAATAATTATTAAAAAAACAAAAAACCCGACTGCTTAAAAAAAGAACTGAAAAGATAAAAACAAGTATAGCATTATCTACATTAAAATCGTTAACAACAAATGAAATATGTCAAACTAAATTCTTTCTGATGTTGCAGGCGGTGACAATAGTAGTAACAAAGTATTGTTTGTCCCCGCCTGCAACATCATAAAGAATTTAGTTTGACATATTTCATTTGTTGTTAACGATTTTAATGTAGATAATGCTATACTTGTTTTTATCTTTTCAGTTCTTTTTTTAAGCAGTCGGGTTTTTTGTTTTTTTAATAATTATTTTTTATTTCACTCTTTTTAGTTCTTTTAACCGACATGTTTTTTTATATCTATTAATTTGTAGAAATCAAATCTCTTTGAGATCAATGAGCCTTAATCGTGAGTTAAACTATCAAATGCAAAAACAATTATTCAAATTTGACCGGCAGTTTCCAAGATTAGCGTGAGCGAACATACAAACTAACTTCCACCCACTTCGGGCGCGCGAGCGTGCCGATATATAAATTGGTAAATTGTGTTTAATCAGTAAAATAAATTTGATAAGAAGTATATATTTTTGAAATGGTCTTTTCATGCCCTTTTATTTGATACCCATATTACTATGATGAAAAGAAAATCCATACCTCCCCCCCCTCTTTTTTTCATTTGCCGGCGCCATTTTGAAAATTTATATAGCCTATGTCACTATCACTGTTTCGACGAATTCAACGACACCTCATTTGTCAAAATCCTTCTAGCCGTTTGGGCTGTAGGGCGTGCCAAAGAAATAGACATACATACATACATACATACATACATACGCTCGAAAAACATAACCCTCCTTCTGACGCAGTCGGGTAAAGAAACAGACAATAAATATGTTTTTTTAAACATTTTACTGACTTACTAAGTTTAAATGGAAACAATTGCTTGACTGTTTCCCATACAAAAGTAATATAGGTTTAATTTTAATATTTTTTAGTTTTTATCTAGTTTTATAGATAATTATTATCTAAAACACTTAAGTGCATGTTCGATAGCGCCTATTAAAAAAAAATCTTTTAAATGACACTCACTTAATGCATAAAACAATATTGACAAAATGGTCTCGATCAAACATACATTTTACCATAAAAATAGATAAAAACCATGAGAATTTTTCTTAAAGGTTATTTCCTAAATATCTTTTGCCAGACATAGAAATTTAGTTAACAATGCTGACACGCAAACTGGTAAAAGTATGTTTTAAATAACCGTGATCTAATAGTATCTGATTTATCAAATTCATTACATTATAACTAATATACTTAAAGTTACTTAATAGTTTTTAATACTAACAAAAAATGTAAACACGGACGACGCATTACGTAATTTAACGCTAATAAAAATATCATAATCATGTTACGATAAAATAAAATTATCATAGAAACCAGTTTGAAGATACAAGGAGGTTATTTGTTGCTTAGACTCGATATAATTTATGATTTTTATTTTATAAGTATAATCTATGGTAATTTCACGTTAATTCAATGATGACCTACTGACATTCATAATATTATTGTTGGGACGAGGCTTTGGGAGTTCACGTCGACCTCCGTGGGTCTATTGAGATTGTAGCCTCATTAAGACATTCATAATAAAGTTTGCAATAAATAAATGTCAGTGTTTTGCTATTCTTACATCAACATAAGATATATTATTGGTGATGGATATAATAGAGTAATTTAATTTCACAAAATGTAGGTGATACAATAAGGTGCCTTGTACATTTTACCTATAAGGCATGCAAAAACTTAATTAATGTTACTATATCCGAGATTTATTTCACGGTTTATTGTACGTATGTAATTACAAAAATATGGAGTAAGTAACATTTCGTCAATATAATTATTATGATAATATCTAAAAGATTTATCAGCAAAAAAATCTGTAACAGGGTAAAAAAAATATTTTTTATCATCATCATCATCATCAGCCTAGGAACGTCCACTGCAGGACATAGGCTTCACCAATCGATTTCCACAGCGCGCGGTTTTAGACCAACTGAAACCAACGACACCCCGCGATCTTGACAAGATCATCTGTCCATCTAGCGGGAGGCCGTCCCACGCTGCGTTTGCCAGTTCGTGGCCGCCACTCTAGGACTTTTTTGCCCCAACGGCCATCTGTCCTTCGAGCTATGTGTCTTGCCCACTGCCACTTCTGTTTAGCCAGTCACTGAGCTACGTCGGTGATCTTTAAACTTTACCTTCCAAAAATTCTAGATGGTAGTTTCGCTTTAGTGATGTCTAAAGAGTCGTACGAAACTTATATAATAAACAGGATGGATGCAACAATTATTGAAACCATTACCCGGTGGTTATGAACACTCACCACGTCTGGAATCTGTGGTTTTAATGAATGCCGCTATGCCGCATCGACCCTCTCTAGATAATATACCATTTTACCTACCAACGTATCTCAGTGTTGTTTTTCTTTATAAAATTAATTTAAACGTTCATATAAAACTTCAATTGATAAAAGATTTTGATACCGCTACAGTTCAAAGAACTACACAAACTTAATTAATTAATTCATAATTTATTTATTTCTCTTTACAAATGGATCAGTACACATTATTTCATACACTTATTCGGAAGTCATTATACATTTGTAAGAGACTAGTGCCTGAATTAGGTATATAAACACCTGTGTTACAGGTCACTAGGCCCCCATACAGTTGGATAACTTAAATAATACATAAGAAGATATTTGTGCACGTTGTTAATATGTTTTAACATAACATATAACATAATGTTAAAATTTAATATTGTTTAGAGAATAAATCGATTAAATTAGTTTAAATAATATATAGTTATCTTTTAACTTGTTTTGTACTTACATATCTTACGGGTAACAACAAAAAATATATTTTTTTATCAATACTTGATGGTTGTAGGAAAAAACAATTGGTATTTGATTAGTAATATATGGTTGTCAGTCAGGTAAGAAATGGGTGAATTGCACAAGCAATAAAAATACATGGCAAACCTGAGAATGGTAGTGCAATGTGCTGATTTTTTATTTTATATATTTTTTCTCAATAAAGTAAGTACTTCCCTGCCTTGGCAAAAAAAATCATTGATTTCTACCAAATAATTATACCAGAAAAAAAATTACAAAGTGTCATTTTATCATCACGGTGGCCTGTCCCGCACCCAAATCCGCTCATAAAATACCTTCCCCTGCAAATATATTCATAATATGGATTTAAATCGGTTGTTTTATCATTAAATTATAATATATTCGATCAAATAAAACCATTTTTGTTTGTTTATCTTCTTTCTCATGGATTTGACAGGCAGTCAACTTTTGTCCGGCAAAAAGTTATCATTTTGGAGGACAGTAAGTTTTAGTGAAATAACCACGTCAAAATTGCGTTGTTACGCCCCTCTCACCTTTCTTCACTTCGGATCAGTCCGGCTCGAGCTCTCGGCGCGTACGCACCGGCCCCAACGTCTTGCAGTTTCCCGCCAAAAAAGTAAGTTTATCATTTCAGTAATATGGGGACAAAAATATGCTCATTTCGGTGGCTGTTATAGCTCGTGCTATTTTCGTTTAATTTGTTTCAAAATTGTGTATTATATTCGCCGTAAGTACTGTTTTGTTTGAGTAGTGTTCATATTTTTTTTAATAATTTTATTTCGGAGTAAATGTAGAACTAACCTCTATTTTATCATCTCCTTTTTATCATTTCAGTGGATTCGGTGGACTGTTATACCAATTACAGTCCACCGGAATGAAATGTATCTCCGAAATGATAAAACCATACAGTTTTAGAGATCCTTGTGTCAAATACAAAGTCATAGTTTTGTTATGTACTTTTACTAGTGCAGATTAGATTATTCGAGTGTATTTGTTGTGTAATATTTTTGTTTAAGATATATAATATATATATATATATATATATATATATATATATATATATATATATATATATATATATATATCTATGTAGTTAGTACATGTGTATACTTTACTTACACATTCAATTTGTTCGGCTAAACGATAATGTGATGAGTGTGTGAGTCACGACAGTGTAGAATAATTATTAAATATTTTTATTTTATTTTTATATTAAATATTTTTTCGAGCGTTTACATTCATTTTAAGTTTTTAACTAACCTTTATTTTTATATAATTTATAATGAGTAAATACTATTTGATATAATAACAAATTTCAAAATTTTATTAGATATAACAAATAAATAATAATTGTACTTACTAAACGCCGCCATATTCTCAACAACATATCTAATTCTTCCCCCGCTAATGTCTGGAAATTCCTTGGATCTTTGGGCGTTGGCAAACAGCGACAATCAGAGTTCCCAAAAACAATCACATTAGACAGTATTTTCAGTTCTACATTTACTCCGAAATAAAATTATTAAAAAAAATATGAACACTACTCAAACAAAACAGTACTTACGGCGAATATTATATAATACACAATTTTAAAACAAATTAAACGAAAATAGCACGAGCTTTAACAGCCACCGAAATGAGCATATTTTTGTCCCCATATTACTGAAATGATAAACTTACTTTTTTGGCGGGAAACTGCAAGACGTTGGGGCCGGTGCGTACGCGCCGAGAGCTCGAGCCGGACTGATCCGAAGTGAAGAAAGGTGAGAGGGGCGTAACAACGCAATTTTGACGTGGTTATTTCACTAAAACTTACTGTCCTCCAAAATGATAACTTTTTGCCGGACAAAAGTTGACTGCCTGTCAAATCCATGAGAAAGAAGATAAACAAACAAAAATGGTTTTATTTGATCGAATATATTATCATATTTTATATAATATGTACTTCGTCTATTTACATTTCAATAATTATTCATTTGTCTTATCTGCACCTACCTATGCTTATCTCTGCACCACCCTAGGTTGACTGTAAGAGAATGCCATAAGGCATTAAGTCCGCCTATGTACTATTTATTTGAGCAAAAAGTTAAATAAATAAAAAAATTAAAAATAAATATAATGATCAGTCAATATCAGTTAGTTAGTAGTTAATGATAGTCAAATAGTTGATATGTTGTATCTAAAATCATTTGATATACTACTCAAAAGACAAAATAAATATTTATAATATGATAAAAACGCCTAATTAAAACTTATATCACGGTTAATAGATTTATCATAGAATTTATTATCATAAATACTAACCTGTGCAACACTTGGCATCTGTCAGTTGAGCCCGACAGAACCCCTATTGATGTGGTATCTATTTCTTGGTGGTTAAAAAAAAATAACCACGAAAGCTAAAGCGGGATAGGCTAACCTGTCCTAGGGGTGCTCTGAGTCAGGGTGTTAACCATATTGAAGGGATTTATATATATTTTAAACGTTATACCTAGATTTTCGATTAAGTGAACGTTATATCAGATAAAATTATACGAAATAAATAAGTAAATAAAATAAAACGTTATATGAAAAAAAACTCAAAAGTAAAAAATAAAATATTCGCTAAACTTTGCTTACCTTTATATTAATTTGTTTAAAACAATAAACCCAAATAATTATGTTATTCCAATTAATTATATTTTTTTGAAGTCGGCGCCATCATAATTATCAGAAATTTAAAGCTTTCTAATAGCGCTTCGTTCACTCTTTTTAAAATATAAAGTAAATTAGTATTAGTAAGTAAGTAAGTAAGTAAGTAATCTTTATTTGTATGAATATGAATATGGTAATTAGGTGACTTAAACTAATTACAAAGTATCATCATATTCTGCCAATCAAGGCGTGCAAATATTAGTAGGTATTTAAATTTTAAATAATTATGATCAGCTGCTTATCTTAATATCAGCCTCTTCCACATGCAGTTCAATTAATTTCATTCCAGAATTACAAGTCAATTATTAATATCAATGTCAAAATTAAAATTGTTATAATCATTATGTCAATGTCATAATTCAAAATGGAATAATCTTAATATTCGTTTAATATTAGTTCATAAACATACAAAAATATATATGTATGGTTACGATACGATACAGTTTTCCAACATTTTCACCCAACAATAACCACTAAAAATAATAATCATTACATTACATTAATATGTTATATATATAATTATTTGAGGTTATTGTAACCTCAAATAATTATATATATATTACTAACTGTAATATCTGTATATTAATGATGATATAAAAATAACTGTGTACTGTCCTGTCTAAGTGTTTATCTTAAATTAGTTCAAATCAAACCTACCTAAGTACGGAACCCTGGCTGCCCGGCATGGTTGTTCTTAGCTGTATCATTTCGGTGGATTTAATTCATTTCGGTGCACAGTCTATCATTTCGGTGGGTATTTTTATCATTTCGGTAGACACTTTTCATTTCAGTGGACTCTAAAAAATTCATCCTTTAATATTTATGTAAGTTTTGATGTTATTTGATGTCCACTCACACACAATGTTATAAATAGACTAAAGTTTAATTTTTCACTTAAAATATATAGCATTGAAATTAAAAAAGTCCGCCGAAATGACAAAAAATAGTCGCTTGTTGAAATTGACCCAAATACATTTCAAGTATTTTATGGAGGTACAACTTTTACGAACGAGCAACATGATGGAGGCACCTCTGCCGTATTAATTTAAATTAATTTTAACGTGCGAGTTTGCCAGTGTGGCGGTTAGATTGAAAACGGAAATTACTGATACAAGAGCCAAAATACTTCTAACTATATAATAAAGATATACTATATAGATAAAACGCTTTATTAAGTCATAAGTAATAAGTCTTTTATTTCTTAATAAAATATAATACATTGTGTTGACAATTGGCACAGCAAAAGAAATAAAAATATAAAAAAACATAACCCTCCTTCTGACGCAGTCGGGTAAATAGAGGTACATCATAAGCTTACACACGTTGGATGTCCATAAAAATTAAAACAATGTCCAAAAGTTAAATGTCAATAAATAACATACGCTAAACAAAATGAAAAACGGAAGATCAAACAATAAATATATTACATAATTGAAGCAATTGTCATTGTATTATTGTGTCTGCCCTTTGTCATTTATGTACTCATCGATACTATAGTAGTCTTTCCTTAATACATAATGCCCTTATAACTTATTTTAAAACAGGTTAGCGCTAAATATGCATTGGAACTCTATGGGCAACCTGTTGAACAAAAATACAGACTGAAACCTAGGACTATGTTGCACAACATTCAACTTGGGTTGTATTGTTGAGGGTAAATCTCTTTTACGAGTTCTATTATTTTAAAATTTCTAACAAACTTAATTGTTGTTACAGATACCTACTATGAAATAGAATAATGGAAAACAAAGACCAAGCATCAAAAGACATCGAAAAAGGACTCAACTCACCCGAACTCAAACGAAACACAGACATTCCATACGCAGACGATTTCATCGAACTCAATTTAGTCAAACCGGACGAACCAATACGTCCAAAACGTAGCAAAGATGAAACAGAACCACTTAATGCTCCAAAAGATAATATATCGAAAATCCACGCGTCAGATCTGGGAGATGTCCATAAATCTCCGAATAATGATACGATAGTAGTGAACACACCAGAAGGGACTCTATATATAACTCTAGAACCAGATTCTGGTAAACCTTCTTTCTCAAGTCCAACCAGTCCTGTAACAGAATCAACAAATCTGGAGACTTCTCCTTCTACATCGAAGAGTTTTGGAGCGTCGGAGTCTGATGAGCTAATCAGACAAGAGAAGGCGGCCATGGAACAAAGGAAGGTCAGCTTGAGGAGGAACTCGATATCGATGCCCGCGCTGCAGAATTTGGAGCTCGAGGTGTTGAAGCAACAGTATCTGCATAATGATGGGGTAAGTGTTATTACAATCGTATTCATTAACAAGAGTCACCTACAGGACAAATTGATTGATGAATTAATCAAAATAAGGATAATTGAACAATTTACAGATTAACAAGCAAGTACGCACTATTCATTATTTTATCGAAGCCATTGGTAACAGTTCAAACATTGTAATAGGTTTATTCTTTACACTTTAATGTAAGGATTTCAAATTGAGAGTAATACAAATAAATCATTTGGTTTTGGTATCACCGCGCATCGCAATATTTTGATAGCTATATCAAAATTAAGTTATATTTATCATCTTTGGGGTAAAAAGTGTGGAATGAAAATTATAATGACTAAAAAACCTAAACAAATATAAAAAAAGTGTTTACAGTACAGCACATATCGCGGTTTCTCAAAAACATTGACAAATAACCCAATTCGATTGTATCGGTGCATGCTCTTATCAGTAACTCAGTATTATCAAGAGATGATCCAAATGCGTGACCTTGTTCTTGTTAACTGTAGATTTTGTGATTATGGGACTCAGTCAAGTGGGTTAATCTAAAAAAAAGTATGCAAAGCAAGGATTATAATATTGAGTACATGGTTTTATAGATTTTTCTACGCAGAGCGTCTTTTAATTTAGTATCATACATAATAGGCATGATAACTTATTTTTATTTTCGTATGTAATTCAAACGTCTCTCGATATTAGAAACATCATTAATATAATTAGTTTGATATCACATAAGCTGCCTGAGATAATACCATTTTTAATTCACATTAATTATAGACTCGTTCAAACGCTCCTTACAAACGGCTACAATGGCGTGACGTCACGCTTAATTATTTTGTATTTAGATTTATGAATTTTGTTTGATAGCTATACGAAATATTGCGTTTATGAAAATGGTTTTATTACAAAAACAGCTTTACATTGTGTGGGTAATTTAATGATAATATAATTTTATAATTATTTCGTAATTTAAACTTGCCCATGAGACTTTGAATGATCATAAAATGAGTTAGATTTATAGTATGTAAATAAAAATTCTTGCATTTGGATTATGTTTACCTATATTTTGAAAAGATATCGTATAATTTACTATCTAAGGATCAGTCACCATACCGATTATGGAGTCCTTGGACGTAGCGAAGACTCAACAATCTTTGCAGATGTATTGTTGTTTATGGTAATTGTTTATCGTTGCATCGTTTGTGCGTTAAAGATTCCACCTACCATCATTGATTTTACAGGCGAGAACGAAAATAACGCAAATTAACTTCATTTTTTTTTAATTATTTTTTTTTTTATTTTACGCCCACAGCGAACGAACGTGTAGTTCACCTGATGGTAAGTGGAGTACAGCCCATGGACATCAACAATCCACAAAAGCAGATTATAGATGCGTCGCTGCAGCTGAGGACTACGGTGTTATGCCTCATGTGCCTGTAATTTCATTATTTTATATAAAGGTTCATCATGTGGCTTCACTACCGATCAACCTATACATTGCCAGTATAAGATGGTCTCGCGTTGTAAAGACTTCCGTGCATTGCGAGATCAGCTTATATTGGAAATGTATAGCTAGTCCGGTAGCCGTCTGAACGCCATATAAGTATGACACGTACTTTCGTATGCACGAATTGCACGACTGATTAAATCATTAGTTCATACGACCATCAGTAACTCAACACATTAAAATAAATTAAGTTATTTAAATTTTAATGGATAGTCTTAAGCTGTATTTACCATTGAACACTAATAGTATACATTATATTTAGGTATTTATAAGATCTCTTGCTATATTACTATGTAGTTTAAATAGAATAAGCATAGCACCGATTGGCAAAACGACACGAAATCAGATTATTTTTTTAGGCGCAGCCAACTTAGTTACAAATTTCAAACATGTAAAATATAGTATTTTGTGAAAGAACTGTGACGAAAGAGGCAGTTGTGTGTTGTAGATTATAAGCAGCAGAAGTTTGATGTTATAATATATACAAATATTATTGGCAAAATATTTTTTTTAGGGATGGGCAGACTATGAGTTCGGTCGACTAGTAGACTAGTCAAGTAGTCGGCAGCTGAATGGCCGAATAGTCGGCGTTATCGACAAGTCAGCAAGTCCGATCATAAGATTTAGTTAAATTTTTAATTTAAATGCAATTAAAACCCAGTAAATATTTCGTATTGCTCGTCGCACCGCCACATGCAGAATACAAAGCGGCACAAGCTATGTACTACTTCTAATCCTAGATTACTAGCATTTATAGTAGAGCCGATTAATCAGTCATGTTCTTCTGGCGGCGGATATTAAAGTGGCCGACTAGTCGGCACATCTCTATCAATTTTATCTAAATGTGAAGATAGCCTTACGATTCAAAAGATTGCCGAAAATATTTGCATTCTATTAGCGTTTCTGTGTGGTGTTCTTGTCCTCGATTTCAAGTTAGTCACTAACATCATGATAATTGGATTTCAACGTCACATTAAGGTTGATAGAGCTTTTGCGAACGAAATCCCAGCTCTCTAAAAAAGGGAAATATCGTTGTTGTTGTATATACCATGTTTACATTCATGTTATTGTAAGTATAATCGTCATTTAATAATAATTAATTAATTGTTAAGTAAAGATATAATCTGTGCTTAAATAATAATTATGAACATCACAACAGTAAATATTGTACCTATTGTGTTCTATCTTGTAATCGAATACTTTTACGTTGTACGTTTACGTTTATCATGTAACTAACGCCACCTGTTGTACATTTTCTGAATCAAATGTATTAGCACAATAACATATTATATCTCTGCAGTTAAATCGAGGTAATATGATAATATGTAAGTTACAAAAAGGACCACAACATTATTTTTTAGGTATTTTTATTAATTTTCTTTTCTTTTTCTTCATAAAACTTATATTTATAAAATCTGTTGTACTTTCTCGGTAATACATCTTTAACCTGCCTTTCATTGCTCTGTCTTAATTTCCATCAAATGGTTGTCTGTAAGAGATTGCCTTGATTGCGATAAGACCGCCATTTGTACTAAGTTTATTTTTTGTCTCATGTTGGTATATTCCTTGGAGTACAATAAAGTTTTTATTTTTATTATTTTCATAGTTTTGACACTTGATTATTATGGAGTTCTAAGCTCGTGACTTCTTTCGCGTGGATTTCGTTATAATTAACAAAAACTACCTCGTTGGTCTAGTGGTAGCTTATGCGCCTCTCATCACGTGGACTCGGGTTCGATTCCAGGGCCGAGAAAGGTGTTATTAGATTATTTATTTATCTGTGTTATAGTCAATATAAAATAAATTCCGGTCAAGTGCGTGTCGAGTCACGCTCAATAGGGTTCGCAGTTACTCAGTATAACATATTTTGACCTTAAACGGGATTTAATATATCTATTAAGCAACAATTCCAAATTACTGCATTTTACAAAATGGGCTCTAATTAACGTAGCCGCTATAGTTTACATTGAAAGTTCTTTACATAATATACTACCACCATGATTTTTTTGGAATAAACCTTTTAGATAATGCATATTCAAGAGAAGAGCAAGCTTGAAGTTGAATACATATGGCCAAAAAGTTATAAAATAAGACTAAAACAAGAAGTGATTAAACCCAAAGCCCACTGTAGTTTTGTTTACGGCCATAAGGAAAAAAAGAGAAACTTGGCCCTGTTTCATAATAATATATTATAATAATTTATTCTAATAATATCATACTTATACTTTCCCATGACACGGGCTCCAGGCTCAAAATATTAGCAACACTTGTGTAGAATTAATTACATGACGAGAACACGAAAACAACAGTGAAATTGCTTCTTTATCTGCAATGATTAAAAAAACAGTAAACAAACTCTTTTGGGTAAGGAAGCATAAGAAAGATAACTGTAATCCGATCATATGACGAATAAGATAATCACTGATATTACGTAAAAATTATCACATTTCCCACACGACGATTGGCGCAATGGCAAATGATAAAATTTACAAATGTACAATGACAAGATTACATTACGAAATAGTTGTATTCTGCGTTTTGGACAAGTGAAGTGTTATCCTAAAACCTCAAAACAACCTAAGCAAGCCTAAGTTTCTGACCGAAGCGAAGGAGCAATATAAATTATAACACAGTCTTTTTGATGAGGATACTAATTATACGTGTTTCCAAAATTTGGCCAAACTGAACAGTGACAGTTCACACGGTGTTTTAATAAATCAATGAAAGTCCTTTTGAGTAGTTAAAATAATGTAAAACTTTAAGAAGTGTATAGGTATATCCAGAGATTATTCTCTACAAACAAACCAGAAATTTTAACTCTGTTATTAGTGTTGATACAAATTGAGTAAAGTTACCAAAATGAGAGTGCGCAAGAAGCCCGATCTCCGGATTGACATTCAGTCATATCCTTCAGACTATGTGGAAATGCCTCCTGACACCAAACACAAGATTGAAGAATTTGTCAAGAACAGTCCTTTGCCTGATAGCGGTAATACATCTTTTCCAAGCTTCAGTAAGTTTCATGAAGTCAGAGAAGGTGCTAGTACTCCAGAAGTCAGGATCACAGGACCAGAAGATGAAGAAATACCTGACAAAGAAAGCAATGAAAAGAATGACAACGAAGCTGAAGAAAGAAGTAACTTACCTGAAGAGGAAAATTCTGTCAGAAATAAGGATACACTCTCAGTACCAAGTCGTAAATCGCCAGAATGTGAAAAGAAAATTAAACTGATAGTAAGTGAATTTTAATTTGATGTAGAAAAACGTATAAAAAATAACCGAAATACGATGAACACCAGTTTATTAAGAAGCACAGATCTAAAGCTAAATATCATTAGGTAATCTAAAAAATCTTATCAACGTTCTAGACATATGTTAACAGAATTGTTCTTTTTAGTTCGTTCATAAAATATCTACTGTAATTAATACAATTGCATAATATTTTTATTAATATTAATTTTTACTGCTGTTGGTCTTCCAATAAATAAATAAATATTACATACCATAACATCACAAATATATTACCCAGAAGGGTGTGGCAGAGGTGTACAACACTTCACCTGTTATGTTTAGGTCCCATGGGATAGGGGCATGAGCCTATCACCATCCACCGGGGACAATTCCAACTCCGTTCTGCTATTGTGTATTTCCTGACGTAAATTGCACAAATAACACTTTTTTCGACCCGGGCATCGAGAACCTAGGAGCTCACAGCGAGAGGCGCATAGACCCGATGGTCTGGAGGTATGCGCCTCGATAGGCAGTTAAATATATTAATGACCATAATTTTCTTAATAGATACTGTCCATACTGTTCACCCACGCGTTTTAGAATCAGATGAAGGATATAGTTATTGTTGTGTTCATTGTTTATTACAAACGACTAGACTCCTCACTAGACCTGCTTCCTTGGTATAGGTAGGTATAGGTAAAGCAATCAAGAATCAAGAATCAAGAACTTTATTTGCATAAAACACGGTTACAATAATGTTGTTATAATTCGGTAGGTACAGCATGTTTTGCCCTTTTATGAGAGCGTGCAAATATTTTATATACATTAAATTACATTTACAATTATTATTTATATATTCTTAAAACAATTGAAAGGAAGCACTTATGGCAGATTTAAGGTGAGACGGTGATCTCTCCAGCTCGTTACCAGAACTATAATCTATATATATCCACCATTGAATAAATTTTCATTTTAAGGGATAGGCCAATTGGAAATTCATTTTCATGTATTTGAAAACTTAAAAATATACAGGGTATAATCGTTGAGTGTGTCCGGGCGACAAATCCGTAATTACAAGAGTAATTTAAAAAAAATTAAGCGTAGATATAGAAAGTCAGTAAAACTGATTAAATAACATTTTAAAAATAAAACGTGAAATAGCTAAGAACATTTTGATAACAACATTACAGATCATTAAATTGATTTCAAAAGCTAAAAATTAAAACTAGAAATATCAAAAATGTTGACCTTAAACACTGCCATACATTTAATATGGCCGTCAATATCAAACTAAACTACATGCGGTATACAATATCACCGTGGCAATCTGTGGTGTGACACTGAAAGCAAAGACGTGGTATAATGGCCTCATCCGGTGGACGATCAACTCGTTCCTGCCACTTAGCCATATTAGTTGGTATCAGTTTCATTTGCCCACAAGATTTGTTGTAACGTTACCTGTTTTTTAAATTATGAGCTATTTATGATGAACTTATTAAAATATTAACTTATTTAAATTAATGTATTATTTGGCTGCGTTCTTGTTATGCCTACTGACGTCTGTCGCCGACGGTCGGCACGCATAGTATTACCATAGTATAGTAGTAGCAACTAGAATCCAATGTACTACTATTTGGTGGCAGGTAAAAGAAGAAACGGTGGTGCTGCCGGCCCACAGCTCGATCATAAGAGCTCACTACACGAGATAATCAGAACACGTAGTATCAGATTTAATAATGTTGTTGATAAATTTATTTTAATAGCGATGGCTTTACAAGTTATTTAGTGGTTCTATCACTAAGATTCTCTATCTTTTCTGTTAAATCTACTAATCTCAGCATCCTGTTATAAAAATGCTGATAAGATGAGATACTATGGTTTTGCTCATATTTACTTAATCTGAAATAGATTGTAAGCAGTTTGTATTAGACATGATTTATGTTTTTTTTTCTGGTTTTATACTAATTTTATCTAATTATAAGGAAACCTTTAACTTATTATTTATGGTTGATTATGTTGGTTAAGTAATTTAAGCTGATATTTTAATTACATTAGCAAATTTGAGGTTTTAAGTTTCAGTTACATGAAATTTTCTATATTTGGGCACAGCTGAAATTGCTTGTTTGTAAATTCAAATTATAGTCCAAATTCGCTTTAATAAAATCTTGTTATCTTTTCCTTCTTATATTCAAATACTCAAGATCTAAATGAAAATCTCGGCATATCACTTTGCACGTCCCTCCGCGTCCTATTTGCCTACATCGAAATCGTTTGTCCGTGATCTTAGATACAGACGAACCTCATGCCCCACATATACACAACGCAGGCCCCCCTTTTTATATCATAATACAAATAATCTGTAAAAAGTCCTAAAATAGTTTTAAAGTTAAAATCGGTTTAAAATTCAAGTGCTGCAAAATCGGGTGATATAATTAATAGTGTAATTTTTTTTTTCTAATGTTTTCCAATGACAGTGTTAATACATAGTGAAAATATCCCAAATATCATTTAAATATAGAGTGTCTTTGATATTACTGATATCAAAATCGTATGTGAACTTTTTCATTTTCTTGTTGACTAATTTATCTTTTTTTTCGTAAATGCTTTTCTTGTCATTTTTAATGCTCATTGTTGTAATTAATCTTTTCATTAATTTCTCGTCCCTGAAACTGCTTAGCGAACATTTTTGAATCATCCAAAAACAAACCTATTAACGTACCTATTCGTACAAATTTCTTTCTGTTTTGAACCTGAATCTACGGAAATTCCCTTTACAAACCTTGTAATGAAGGTCATCCTATAATTTGTTATCTTGACCTACTGTGACCCCTATGTCACATGATCTAGATTTCTAATCTCCAGCAATCACTCAATCAAGCCAAATTTTGATCTAGTTAGAGTGGGGTCATCATTCTTACATTTCTTTTGCACTTTGACTCTCACAACTAACGCATCTATTTTTACATTACCTTTAAAGTTATTTTTTTTACTGCTAAGATCAATGTTAAGTGGTTTCGTCATTGTTATGTTATTCAGCTCCTGAGTAATATTTTTGTCAGTTGACACCTTGACAATATTTACTAAAATATAGTCAAAATGAATCCCGACCATCGGTTTAACGTGATCGCCCATAAGTTCAAATACCGTTCTCCTCTTTGGTTTGAATCTGACTCCGATGTCAGCAAGAGCAGCAATAGTGATGGCGGCAGGGGACTGTGCAATAGTGATGACAGCATGGAGTGTAGGAGTACTGACAGTTCCGGCAGTATCAACAACTTCCTGGATTCTAAGGTTATTTTGTTGTTATTGGTATTTGGCAAGAGAAGCAGCTGTAATGGTGGCAGGGAACTGTACAATAGTGATAACAGCAGGGGACTTCCAAGAGTGATGACAGCATGGAGTTCAGGAATACTGACAGCTCCGGTAGTATTGACAACTTCCTGGATTCTAAGGTGCTATTTTTTGTTATTACTATTTAAGTAGGTGAGAGAGGGTTAGCAAAAGCAGCAGCAATGATGGCAACATGGGACTGTTCTCTAGTTTTTGCGACGACGAAATATCAGGTAGGCATGAATTCTTATTTCTATCATATCAAAATTATTTCTGCCTCACGATATACCCACGAGTGAACACTTTTTACCAAAATACAGGTTTTTGTCTATTTGTTTTTATTGTTCCTGGAGGTAAAACCGTCCCAGGAGTAGTTAATTGTGCTCTGCTATCTATTACAGAGTTTTCATTGTTACATAATGAAGGAATTACTAATTAAATAATTTATTTTATAGCATCATAAAATTATAATACTTTCAGCACGTTAGTTAGTGTGTTACTAACTATCTTCAAAATAGAAAACAAAAGTTTTGTTGAATGTAGTTCTTTTTGGGTGAATTCACAGTTTTCTAAACATTAAGTATATAATAAGTAAGCGATTCACGCGTTGCACAAAATTTGCCTATTCCAACTGGATTTTCTTGATGCAGAATCAGTGTACAAACTAGTTTTTTTTCACAAAATATAGCAAAAACATGACGATTAGTGCCTCACGCTCTGCCAATATTCATAAATTATCATCAATTAAAAGCTTATTAGGAGTGAATAAATACTAATTTGCATTACTGTGATCATCACGATTATTGATGATGATGGTATTGACCAGAGTGCACGGTTGACGTAGTAGTTAAAAAGGTCGCCTCGCCGCTTTAAACTCCGCTGGTGTTGTGAGTTTGATCCCCACATGAAACAAATAATGAAAATGATGAATGAATGAAAAAAATAAGTACAGGCCTCTTTTCATGAGGAGACAGGTTAGGCCATAGTCCATCACGCTGGGCAAGAGCGGGTTAAAAACTTCACACATCCTTGAGTGTCTCTATTTCTACTGTATACATAAATATTGTAATTAAAGATATTCTAGCACAGATCAAAGTGGGTAGATGTTAATTCTGCTCAACTTACATTAGAAATTATATTATTATGGACCAGTTACAGAGGTGCCGGATAGATCTTACCTGACCCATAAAATATAACCTGACCGTATTTAAAAATGATACACGTTACATTTCGAAAAAAATACAACTGTCACTTTTATTTATGTGTGTTATATGTTTAACCTGCATCGTTTTTTTTTTTTACGGGATATAATCCCACCCACACGCCCACCACTGTGACTCCTGTGACGCCAGGATCTACAGCGGTAACCAACTGAAAGGCACCGTGCATGACACACGGGCAATCCCAGGGAGAGTTACAATTGTCTTGGAACCCGCAACGAATTTAATCAGAAGTATATAGTTGGAGTAGGAAAGTATGTGCATCGTTTATCGAACACCTGTGAAATTGGTGCTATATCTTTTAAATCAGAACCTTATTATTATAGCTTAGGTATTTGAACTCGTGACGAGGAAAACGTATTATTTCTAGTTACTTTGTTATTGTTTATCCGGTACATTAAGTTATAACAATGGGTTTGTATGGCAAATTAACATGTGGGTGTTATAGCCTATGGCCGAATTTATCAACGTGCTAAACTTAAGTATCTCTCTGTCTCGTAAAAACATTGAACAAGAGAGAGAGATGCAAATACGAGTTTAATAAAACCATAGATTATAAATTTTGGTGAAATCAGGCCTAAGATGCTATTCTGTTGATTGGTGTAGAAATTATAATGTGGTAGGTTAATAAAAGGTGGAACTCATTGTGTATTAAAGTTACTTTTAATAGAACTCAATAATATTTGCGTCCGTATTTATACAAAAATAAACACAATAGTTAAAAAGTGTTTTGTCATTATCTTTTACTTTACAGAACAAGTCAGAAGGTAGATAAAATTCATTTTTCACCAAGCCAGCACGAAAAAGATCGTTTGCTTGCCAGAATTCAGTGAGTAAAAACCGTTTTTACTCACTAGTGAGGCAAAGTGATTCAAATTTCGAAACAAAATCCTTCCAATGAATAGGCGCTGAAAAAAAAACAAAGCAGCCATCATGTAGGTTAGTTACGTACGATACATTTTAATTATTTTAAATTATATAAATACGCGCTTATTTAGTATTTTAATGGTTTTATATTCATGATTGACCATTTAATTAATTAATTAATTAAAATCAGGTACTTAATATTAGACTCTATAAATAAATGTTACGGAACGAATTTCCGAACGCACGATTTAAAAAAAAAAGTCTGTGTCTGTGTCAGTCATTGCGGGCAACTATAAATTCTTTTCAGTTTATGTTTAATTGTTTACTGGAACTTTTTAACAAAAAAATTGTGAATCCAGTGATGAAGAACTTTGTGGAACTTCAAAAGAGTTGCGACAATTTGCTTCTAACACAGAAGTTTGCTTTTTTACCAGAAAAATCACGTGAAAAGTATTTGAAAGCGTACGACATATTTAATTAGTGGCGACTTACAAAAGGCCCTAAAACGCATTCTGAATTGGCATTACTGTCGTATTTCATTTCGTGATTCAATTTAAGACTACTCCGCAAGCTTAAGATTTAAAATTGGCACTTACAACAGAAATATAAACTTTTTCTCACTTGTACCATAAATAACTATTATTTCAAAGGGGTTTCATGAATAACCATGTAGTAATAACGTTGTTCAAAAAATCTGTTGTACATACACTTACTTTTTTAATCATAGAATTACAATTCCTATAATAAAAATAATATTTATCCGCAAACTTTTAACGCCATCTAGCGTTACTTCTTCGTAACATTACGTAACCTCTGTTTTGTACGATAATATTTTAGTATTAAATGAATCTGATAGATGTCGCTACACGCATCACACTTAACTCTTTGATGGTAAAGTGAATAATAGCACATGATGCGTAATATCCTATAGGAGTATTATGATTACTGTGTTAGTAATTTTAAGGTAAATGAGCAGAGAAGTCCGTTTTTTCTTGGTCGAACTCGTTCACAAAAACATAAGCAACAGAAGGTAAATCATTTTTTAAAATTACTTCATGCTATAATTGAGATTTTGTAACTGCCTCGTTGGTCCAGTGATTAGCAAATGCGGCCTATCATCGCGAGGTCTCGGGTTCGACTCCCGGGTCGGGCAATAATGTTATTTGAGATTTTTGTCGGGCAATTCTCAATAGTAGCACATCGTTCGTTGGATGGTCATGGTCTCACGCTCTATCACATGAAACCATAAACATATTAAACATAATATTTAGGTAAACACGGTTATACCGCTCTGCCACACACATCTGTGTAATATTGGCAAGATGTTACGTTATGTTAATTTTTTTTTACTTAAAACCTCTTAGAGAAGGGAACGCATAATAATTTATTATATAACGTTCACCTTTTCTAAGGGATTTTAAGTAAAAAAAAATTGAAAACTTATTGTTAATAAGTTTACTTGTAACACATTCCAGCGTTATGTCATAAAGTCCCACTTGAATTAAAGGCATGACCTAGTGTTAGGTTACTTTTTAGGGCTGTCCCTAGATAAGTATTCGTAGGTACTCTCGCTTGTAATTCGTTATGGAGGGAAAACTCAAGTCATAACATATTAATTAAATTGGTATTCATATTAGAAACTAGCTTGTGCCTGTGCCTCTGCTCGGATTGTACGACAATAAAAGCCAATGGCATCCCTAGACGCCCTAAAGCATAACCATATAAGATTTCATAAATATTTGTTTAGTGGTTGGTTAAGCCGTGAAACTCGAGCAAGCGTAGCAGGCGGACAGTGTTACTTTCGAATTTATAATATTAGTAAGGAAGTAAGATTAAATATTGTCAAACCTCTGAGCGAATATCTACTAATTAGTAAAAAATAAACTTAAAAATACAAATACTTTATTTGTCAAAATGTGGTACTTTACAGGTGTTATGGTACAATAATTAAGTTCTACACATTTGCCATGTAATATTATGGCATACAAACATAAACTTACAAACTAGAAATATTTACTATACAATATAATTATCAACATTTTAAGGAATATAATTATCAACAACTTTGAAGTTATCTTCTGGAACTACCTCGATAGTCTAGTGGTTAGCGTATGCGCCTCTCACCGGGAGGTCTCAGGTTCGATGCCCGGGTCGGGCAAAGTGTTGTGAATTTCCGTTAGAGAATTCACAATAGCTGCACGGAGTTGGACTTGTGCCCGGTGGATGGCGATAGGCTGATCCTCTATCCCATGAGACCTAAACAGCTGGTGAAAAGTGGGTGTTACACCTAGGTCACTCCCACCCAGGTTATATAGGCGTGGTGTTATATATTTTGGAATACGTTGTATACAACTTTAAAAGCTTTGCTAACCTAAAAAGCTTTTCACCCTATATGTATATGTTCTTCTTGTGAGTAATACTTGTTATGTTACCATCTTAACAGACACTTTTGCATAAATATATATCTATTAGATAGTTAAATCTCAATCTATATAAAAAAGATATTTTTGTTTATTGGTTTGTTCCCAAAACCTCCGAATCTACTTGACCAATCTTAATGAAAATGAGTGCGGAGAGAGTATAAGACCCCAGAAATAATACAAGTTACTTTTTATTATAATTATAATAATAATATGTTTATTTGTTAGAATATTGTAGTTACAAGATGTTACAGTGTTAGAAAAGTCCATAATACTCAACCGTTTCCGGCGTACAAATGTTAAAAACAATAGGTTATTAACATAAAAGCTTAGAAATAATTAAGTTAAACTATACACTAAAACACAATCAAATTAACAAGCCTTATTCTACGTCATGCATCTCTACTAATTTAGGTTTCGTATGACGTACCACGTAGCCAGAGCCAGGACGCTAGTTACATCCTAAACTTTCTTGAGAACTGTTACCAGCGGTCTTTTAAATCTGCAGGTAGTTACAAAGTATTTTTAACCGACTTCTAAAAAAGGAGGAGGTTCTCAATTCGATTCGTATATATGTTGCTTTTTTTTTTTATGTTTGTTCACGGATATCTCCGTCGTTTATGACCTGATTTTGATGATTCTTTTTTTGTTGGACAGGATATGATTCCAAAAGGGTCCCATCGTCAGCATGTCGTGATCTGATGATGGGATCTCAGAGAAATCGAGGGCAACCCTCGAATTTTATAGGCACATGTAATGTTTTTAGTGTGTTTTTCAAAGCTACACCAGTATTGACGTATTTTTATGTGGATGAGCTGATGATGGAAGGTCAACTCCTCAATGGTTAAAAGTTAAAGGATAATTCTTTCACTACCTGTACACATATTCAGACTGCTAGTTATGATGTCAAGTGAGCTGTTTGAACGGAGATATTTCAAAGGTGGTCCCATTGTCAGCATGTCATGATCTGATGATGGGATCCCAGAGCAATCGGGGGCAACCCTCATATTTTATTAATCGAGGCCAGGATTTACGCTTGGTCGCAATAATTTTATGTGGTTGAGCTGATGATGGAAGGTCATCTCCTCAATAGTTAGGAGTTAAAGGATAATTTTTTCACTACTGTACGCGTATTCCTACTGCTAGTTATTGTGTCAAATGAGCTGATGATGGAAGGTCGTGACCCTCAATAGTCAGGCGAATGGATTTAATTCTTGTCTATTATTAATAAGTTTTACGTCTCAAGTAACCGTCGTCACCTCATTCGAGAAACATTTTTGCTCGGTCTACCCATCACTTAAAATCGTAAAATAAAATAATTTTTAACAAAAAAAAAACCGACTTCAAAAAGTAGGTAAACTAAAAAGCAAAAAATAAATTTACTTCGCACAAAATAATACGTTTTTTCATTTAGTTAAATAGAAATTATTAAATATTTATTTTATTATTCTGAAGTCGGTGCCAAGTAAACAATTAATAACTCTGTATAGATAATATCAATCGTTCTAACAACTTTTTTCTGACTGAATATTAGTTATATTTCTGTGGTAAGTACCAATACTGGGCGACCGCGCACTAGAACACCTACGCCTCCCTTTTTGTGTGAACTGTAATTTGATATTGTAGAAAGGTTGTTTTTACTTGGCACCGACTTCAGAATTATAAAATAAATATTTAATAATTTCTATTTAACTAAATGAAAAAACGTATTATTTTGTGCGAAGTAAATTTATTTTTTGCTTTTTAGTTTACCTACTTTTTGAAGTCGGTTTTTTTTTTTTGTTAAAAATTATTTTTTCATTGAAATGTTCGCCATCCCTAAATCAGACATGCTCCAGACGCGTTGCACTGAATGCATAAAGTAATTAGATGATTTAATAAATGAGTGGCGTTGATTCGCTTGATGCACCGCCCCCGTCCTCGGATGCAGTGCATCAGGATGCGCGGTCACAAACGTAGGCTTGATCACAGAAAAAGGAGGCTAGACTGCATACCGCTGACTGAGGTTTGGCTTTCATTTCCTATTTTTATCTTCACCTATTTTTTATGTAATCCTTCTAAAACATTTTAAAATTAATTACCCACCTGCTGGACTAGCGAGACTAATAGATTCTTTCGCGTTTTTGCACTGCTTTTGGATTATAAAACATGAAAAAAGCGCGGCAAAATCTATTTCACGTTCGTATGCTGACTCCTCTCAGCGGCGCGACGCTGCGGTCGCGTATGGCTCTACCGTAAATATACATTCCCAATTTAGAGGATTTCTTTGTGAAATAACCACAATTCCCTATTTAGTTTTCTTTGCAAACTAAACAAGTAAAATAAACAGCAATGCAGTAATTAAAAATCACGGAATGCCTATTATGCACTAATTTTGCCTCTTAGGAATACAATTCGCACTCCATGAACAACTGCATCACAATCGTAATCGTGGCAGTGAAATTCTAATAAAAATTTAGTAATTATATAGTTATTTAGTCTTTTAGATTAGGTTTGTAAATAGTTATTTATTTACGTAAGTAGAGTTTTAATTTTTTATTTTTAATCTAAAATTTAATAAAAAATCTAGGAATTAAAGATGCCGTAAAACAAACAATACAATTAATTACAATTGTTTCACATTTATCTTCGCATATGTACAATGTTTCTTGCGAATTTTACGCAAAAAACATTGGAATAGACATTATTATTATTATTATTTTTTTTAATTTTTAATTAATGTAGTAAGAAAAGAAGTGTAGGTAAGTAGTAGTATTTGTTTCTAATTTTCTATATGTTATCATTTCAGATCCCAGAACACCACCAGAGTTCAGCATCAGGCTTCAGCGACGGAGACAACACAGCAGATGACCAGAATGAAGTGCACTCCGATGATGAAAGAGCCAAGTAAGTTTTCATTTTACCATGTCTTGCAAGACTTGGTTTCCTTCTTGATACATTGTCTTAAAACATGTGTACGGTGGTTTCTTTATCATACTTGAATTATAAAGTATCAATTTGGAGTTTATTCCGTAGGCAAGTACTTTGAGATGAGCATCAACGATCCCTAAGGAATTTTTGTCTTTACATTTTATTTGACACATTTTATTTGATCGAAGATCTTATTCTCTCTCTACTAGGGAATGCAATCCCGCAACAAAATTTTAATCCAGGTATTTGCGGGACTAAAAGGTCTATGTCCCGCGGGATCCTTGTATTTGCGGGATCCCGATTGTCTCTGAAAGTCATTGAGAAAAGAGAGAAATCCTGCATCATTCATGCATCTAGAACTAAAAAATGAGACAAAAATAAAATAAAATGATGTATGTAGAGATTAATAAAAGAAACAAAATTATAATAAACAGACAATAGTTCAGGCATTATTTTGAAAATAACTGCGCATAAAACATAACGTGTCGATAGTCTTGTCTGCCAAACGACTTCTGACTTTACATGCCAGATAGCCAACAGCAGAAAACGCTCGTTCTGCTACACGGACACGGCAAAAGGGTATGTCTTAGGTAGAGAGTCTCTACCTATGACCTACCCTTTTGCCTTTAATAATAACCATATTTGTATAGAAGCTGTGATTTTAATAAATTTCGCTGTACCTATCGCATTCTTCCTACATAGGTATACATACGTAATAGATATTATTATGTGATAGATATACCTTGTATCATTATAGAGTGCAATAATATGAATATTACTACCGCAAGATATCAGAATGGCAACAACCCGGTACACCTTCAAAATTAAAGTTCGCAAACTTTTGACCGAAAAATTGGCAGAATCATCATAATGTTTAATTCTTCATCCCCCTTCTCTTCATCCGTTATTTATATATATGTATATATTTATAAATATATTTTTTTTTTGTATATTATTGACGTTATATTATGTATGTATATTAATATGTATTTAATCGATTTTCAAATCAGTGTATATTATTTTACTATTAGTTTTATCGAAACGCACCTACCTTTGTTTCTCCGCACCACCCTAGGTTGACTGTTAGAGAATGCCACTAGGCATTAAGTCCACCTATGTACCATTTTGTGTGCAAAAAGTTAAATAAATAAATAAATATAAATAAGGAAAAACTCCACCATCTCACTAAACTGCTCCAAAATAGTAGTATCACTAGCTTGGTGGTAAGATTAGACCCAAACATGTAAAATAAACTATTTAACAATACCTATCTCGTGAAACCGGGTCCTCACCTAACGAACGATGGCCAACGATTCGTTGGTACTATTTTGGATGGCTAAGCGAATGCCAACGAATCCATGCTGCTACCGTCACGCTTCGGATTGCCGGCTAACGCCAATGAACGATTGATGGCGCTCGCTTAGCCATTTAAACTACTTCAAACAGAACTAAAGAACACGTTCGTTGGCTTTCGTTATAGGTGTGGCACCGGCTTGTATCCGTACGCATTTTGTAATGCCGGGAGCAATAATCTCGAAGCAATGTATCCTGTCTTAACCGCGATTCATCATTCATCGTTTTGTTATGCAAATCGCCAAATTGAGGATGCACGAACTTGGTTAGTCTTTAGTATTTGGTTAGCAACGAGAAAGCAATAACTTTGCTTATGAATATGAAAAAATACATAATCTGAAGGTATGTCAGAAATTGTTAGTGAGTTAATAATAACTTTGATTATTTTTATAGCATTTAGCTATGCTTAGCAAATTATACTAAGAAACAGTTGAAAAAGATATGGGACCGGCATGAACCTGCGACCTTACTGCACACCGGGCAGCCGCTCTTAGCCATCCAGCTACGGTCGCCTCTTACCGGCACCCTAAATTTCTCAACTGTATGATACGTCATTTCGTGACGTCACGTTCATCCATTTGTTCCTATCTTAAGTAGGAGACAAACCAACATGGCGAAGTTACATTCAGCACAAATGTTGTAACGAATAAACGTGTACGATATTTTAAGCATAGCTAAATGCTATAAAAATAATCAAAGTTAATAATAATTTGGACACGATCAAAGAGATTGTAGATAGGTCTATTGTAGATAAATGTTGAGATTTAACGTATTTTTTACCTTCTGTTTTTACCTTATACAATCACCGTGAGTCGTACCGTGGTGCGATTCTGTAAGGGTAACGGTTGATTTCGAAAGTTTAGTGCATCCTTACTGCTAAATAAATACGGTCGATATTTGATTGACAGAAATTCAAATTTCGGGTTTTGTTATTTATGGAATACGCATGCGGATCTCTTATTTTTTATAGTAATGCGTTATTAAACCTCATTACCTACTTTCGTTGTTTATAAAGTGAAGCTTTGATAAAGAGAAAACATTAAACATACTTTCTTTGTTTATTCTAATGAATGGTGCGAATTATTGAAAAATGTACAACGTTTATTAAACTAATGTAGAGATTTGAGAATGTGCTCGAAGGCGGAAGCTCTTAAGAGGCGACGCCCAGGCACTGTGTTCTCATATGAACGTATTTTAATATAGGTTTAACTTTAACAATATAAAGTGTTATTCAATTTTATAGGGGATGAACCTATCGCCATCCACCAGGCACAATTCCAACTCTGTGTTGCTATTGTGAATTTCCTGACGGAAAGTTCAAAAAAACACTTTGCCCGACCCGGGCATCGAACCTGTGACCTCGCGGTGAGAGTCACATACGCTAACCAGAAAGCAGAAATTGAGCAATATAACAACGTCTTCTAATATATATTTTTGAGGATTTTAATGTTTAGGTGGGGAGCTAGCTAGCTGTATACTAGTAGTACAGTAAGACGATCATTTTAATCAAGTTCTCATATAAAATGCCAGTGACTGAGTCAAAAGTAGGTCCTGCGAGGATGTTGCACCGCAGCAGGAGTTAATAAGGAAGCGTGGTGACCAGCGATCGCGCGTGCATTGCGAAACGTCGACGATTGCAACGCATGATAGGACGTTCAACTCTAGTAGCCTAAGAGCCAGTGGCTGCCCGACATACGTCATTTTATAAATATAAATATCACACAACATACTCACAACGCCATCTAGTCCCAAATTAAGCAGAGCTTGTACTACTTGGGGTACTAGAATAACTGATACTAATACATAATTATAAATACTTTTATTTTGTAAATACATAATTATTATACATAGAAACACGGATATACCGAGACAAACCTCCATGTTCATGCACACAAAGATTTGTCTTGAACGGGCATCGATCTCGCGATCGCAGCGTCGCAGGCAGGTACCCTACCCACTCCACCATCCGTTCTTAAAAAAAAGAAACATTATTTATTATTTTATAAAACACTAGCTTTCACGCGTGGCTCCGCCTGCGTAGTACGTCGATAAAAAGTAGCCTTTATTGTTCCTGGGGTCTTGAACCATCTACACAACAATTTTTTCATTTAGTTTCGTCCCGTAGATTCGAAGAGTTTTGGGTACAAAAAAACAAACAAAAAATTGTTCGTCTTTACGTCGTCTAACACGCTTATATTAGCTTCGAAGTTTATCGTTGCGACCGGGACCGTGAGGCCTCAGGTAAGAAGGAAGGAGGTGGTGTCCTCATAGCAATACTGAAACATCTGCGCTCGCAGGCTGTACCTCTTCATTTCCCATGTCATAAACAAATTGAAAATGTCTGTATACAGCTGCCAGGTGATGCACAGGGCCCTTTTTTGGTTAGTGCAGTATACATTCCTCCTAACTGCCCAGACGAAGTATATGTCTCGCACTTTGATACTGTTCAACATTTGGTGGATGCACACGCCTTCAATAAAGTTATACTACTGGGAGATTTCAATTTACCTAACACAGACTGGCTTTCAACTATTGGTAACTTCCCCAATGCTCTGACATTTCAAGCTTCGACGAGTACTCATAGAAATTTGAACAATTTTATGTCTTTGCTTGGCGCTTCTCAATTCAATTTCATTAAAAATTCATGTAACCGTATTTTGGATTTAATTATAAGTAATACAGGCTGCTCAATTCATGTACCACCAAATCCTTTAGTACCTATTGACCAAATGCATCCACCTTTTTATGCCATTATTCAATACAAGTGCGTAGTTAAAACTATTAAACATGCTTATGTGATCAAATATAATTATTATAAAGCTAACTATGAGCTTATAAACGAGGAGCTAAGCAGGGTTAACTGGGATGTCATTTTTTCTGAATTATCTGCTGATGAATGCGTAACGGCCTTCTACGACACTTTATTTAATTATATTAAAATGTACACTCCTAAATGTAAACAAAAAACATCGAAATTTCCCGTGTGGTTTTCTAATTCACTTATCCGTATTTTTAAAAATAAAAATAAAGCCTGGATCAAGTGGAAAACTTATAATAACATTTCAGACTACGAGCAGTTTTCTTTCCTGCGACGTAGATTTTCCATGGAGTGTAAAGCTACTTACGCACGTTACATAATTTCCGTAGAGGATAACATCAGAAAGAATACAAAACACTTGTTTAGATATATTTCTAATCGGAAAGGTAACACAGGCGTGCCATCGACCATGACTTACAACAATCAGAAGTCTAGTAATCCAGTTCAAATATGCAATATGTTCATGGATTTTTTCCACTCAGTATATGAACCTTCCACACTTAATAGCCGTCAATGGTCGTCGACAGAAGATATCTCGGACAAATGCACTCTTATTAGCAACATTTCTTTTACTCCGGCTCAGGTCCTAAGGTCTTTGAGAGCTCTCGATACTTCCAAAGGTTCTGGGCCTGACGGATTGCCTCCCTATTTCATAAAGCGGACGGCTGATAGCATTTGTATTCCATTAAATATTATTTACAATAAATGCATCTCCCAAGGCATCTTTCCTGAATTATGGAAAACTGCCCATGTGACGCCTGTTCATAAATCTGGCTCAACACAAGACGTAGAAAATTACCGCCCTATTTCTATTCTGTCCACCTTGTCGAAGCTTTTTGAGAGACTTGTACATGATGCTATACACTCGACTATTTATAAAATAATTATCGATCAACAACATGGTTTTGTTAAAAGTAAATCTACCACAACTAATTTACTTACATTTGTAGATTATCTATTTAAAAATATGGATCAGCAGACACAAATAGATACCGTGTATACAGACTTTCGGAAGGCGTTCGACAGGGTGGATCATGAATTACTTTTACACAAAATCGCGTACAACGGAATAAGGGGAAATTTGCTCCGCTGGTTTGCCTCGTACATTACCAACAGAACTCAGAAAGTTGTGATTAAGGGATTCCATTCTGCTACTGTGACTGTTACGTCGGGCGTGCCCCAGGGCTCGATAATAGGACCTCTGTTGTTTATTATATTCATAAATGACATTGGAACCTGTTTTAAATATTCAAAATTTTTATTATACGCAGACGATTTAAAATTTTACAGAGCTATCAAAACTCCAATAGACTGCCATTTACTTCAAGAAGATTTAGACAGACTCGCCAAATACTGCATAGATAATAAAATTAATTTAAGTATTTCTAAGTGTGTCAGTATCTCATTCACAAAGAACAGAAATGTAATTTCAAATAGATATCATATTAATAATGTAGTTCTATCAAAATCGTCTACCGTACGTGACCTAGGAGTTTTGCTCGACGATAAGCTTCATCTAGATCAGCACATTGAGACCATTATAAAGAATGCTTATCGTATGTATGGGTTCGTGATGAGGTCTACACTTGAATTTAGGAACGCACATACATATATCCATTTGTATAAATCTTTGGTCAGATCACAACTGGAATATGCCGTGGCGGTGTGGAACCCTCTTTATAACATATACGTTGACAATCTGGAGATGGTTCAACGTAAATTCCTGAAATCAATGCACTTTAGATGTACTAAAAGTAACGCAACTTATGAGGACCTACTTAAAAACTATAATGTCATGTGCTTAAAGTCCAGACGTTTGTTCCTAGAAATGATGCTTCTTTATGATATTTGTGGTAATAGGTATAACTGCACTGAGTTAACTAGTAGTTTAAGCTACATTGTTCCTAGAACTGTTATAAGGCGACAAGTGCGCACACGTCCATTGTTTGCTGTACCACCCTGCAGAACTAATGCTGGAGTTCGAGCACCCTTGCGACGCTTGTGTCAAAATTATAATGATAATTTTACAGATTTAGATATATTTGCCATGCGCGCTAACGTATTTAGAACTACATTAATAGAAAATATCAAGCAAATTAAGGAATAACTGGAGGTGTTCGCATTCTTGGCCTATTGTTTGCATTTCTTTTCTTCTTATTATTTAATTTTAAGTTGCAAAAATGTCACCAATTTTTCACTTATATTTTGTGGATAACGTTGTGAGTGCACATTTAATCACTGTTTAATTTGTTAAATTTTTGAATTTACTCTTAATGTTGTAACTGTTTGTTTATCCCTAATAAATAAAAAAAAAAAAAAAATAAAAAAAAAAAAAAAAAAAAAAAAAAAAAAATAAAAAAAAAAAATCACCTGTATGTATGTATGTATGTATGTATGTATGTATGTATGTATGTATGTATGTATGTATGTATGTATGTATGTAACCGACTCCTTTGGACTCGTCAAATTTTGCACACCTGTCAAAGATCGATGACAATGCAATAATTCAATAAAAAAATAAAATATAAAAAATTAAATTAATTTTTTTTTGAAAAAAACGCTCTTATAAATAAACCAAACTAGAAAGTAGAAAATAAATAATAGTTTAAAAAACTAAAAAACACGCTTTTAAAGTACTTCTAACTAAAAAGTGAAAAATAATTCCTAATATAATTTAAATTATTTTGGGTAGTATTTAAACGCAAATCATAAAATATCCTTTTTCTATGCAATTAAATACCGAATTCCCATCAAAACTACTGATTGCACAACAAAATATTCAACTCAAAATATCACTAAACACACTACAATTTATTTTCACAGCGCACAGCAATTTTTCCTAAAGCAAAAGCTTTTTTATCAATGCACAACTAATAATCTTAATGCATATATACATGTTAACTCTTTTTCTTTTAAATATAGCTTCTATTTTTATAATATTTACAGCAGTTTTTCTAAATCAAACAACATTTTATTAGTCACAGTCATCTTATTATTTATTAATTATCACATAATGAGATCAGCAAAAAAAATATAAAATTAGATACAAAATTGTAATTTATTGAATTATTAAAGCGGGTCTAGCTTTCGCGGGGCGTCCACGCTTCCTTTTTTACCCAATAGGCACATTTTTAGCTTCTGCAGGTGGCGCCACGTACTGTCGTCTGTTACGATCTATGATAATAAGAAATTGGTAGGTAGTATAATATTATTTTATTTAGTGGGTGGATTCAAAAAGGGGTCGGAGTATCACACAGATTGATTCTAGCACTCGCCGACCGCTGCCGCGGCACGCTCGCTTCGCTCGCTCGGCTCGCGCTATGTTATGGTCGCAGTTCTAACCTTTTTTTTTTTTTTTTTTGCGCGGGGAAATGCATTTACGCATACCACCCCGGTGGGTAGGGTGGGTATGTGGGACTCGCTCGTGCCTAAAGATGGTAAACGGCACGAAAATACCCACTAAAACCCCGCGGTGCTCATGCACTCGCCGTGATGGGGGGGTCATGGGAAACCGACTTAGCCATTCATCCACGACCCCCCCGGCGATGCCCGCCTAGGCAGGCCCCTCATGGCCCCCAAAAAGTGGGGGGACCGACACCGAGGACCGCGTGCAATGGCCGTCAGACACCCCCGTATCTGACGGCCCGGTCCTCCGCTGCGAAACAGATGTTCGTCCCGCCGCCCACTGCGTTTCGGTCGCAGAGGATAGGGAGAGCGGCAACGTAACACCGACACTCCTCTTCCCCTGCGACCCCACCACACCGCAGTACTAACGGCTGCGGCCCCGCCGAGGCCGCGGAAGGCAGGGAAAGCGGCAACGATACACCGACAGTCCTCTCCCGCCGCGGCCCCGCAACTCCTCGGCCGCAGTGCCGACTCACGGCACGCCAACACCGCAGGCCCTCCTGTTGCAGTGCCTCCCCATATAGGCCCTGCAACATGGGCTGCTCCCACATGGGCTTGACGCCAAAAGCCCGAAGAGCAGCCCCCTCCTCGGGGTCCACTTAGCTTCACCGTGGCTCTCCCAACCACGGTTACTAAGCCCCACCGCGACGACAACGCGGGACACCCGGTTGGTGGGGTCGCAGTTCTAACCTAACCTAACCTACTACTTTACCCATAATTGACCTATGCCATAACTATAGCTTTTATTTTTATATTATTTACTCCAGTGACGAAAAAACGCGCGAAGTTTTTCAGTTAAGTTGTTCTGCTTTTAGAAATAATGCAATGTAAAAGGATTTTTTTGTTATAATAATCATTAAATTTGCCGAGCATGGCTTCTTGAAAATTAAGACAAATATGAAGAACAGATTTTGTTGTACTTACTGGTTAATATGCGACTGGGATAGTTATTTTGCTATGAAATATGGTAAATTTGATGTGCAGTCAGTATTTATGCTATGCATGTAGTATTTTTGTACAAAAATAAATTTAACTGTATTGCATTATGAGGAAAAAAGGAATGTCATATTGATGTGTAATTTCGAATTATCTGCAGTTTGAGTTTTGTTAAACATTTAGTTTATCTGTAGTGAAGTAAGTTATTTGATGTAAAAAAGAATATAAATGATGAGTGTGTATTGATAGGCGATTATTTATTTGATATGCAATATAAAATATCCCAATTATTTTTCACTTTTTAGTTAGAAGTACTTTAAAAGCGTGTTTTTTAGTTTTTTTAAACTATTATTTATTTTCTACTTTTTAGTTTGGTTTATTTATAAGAGCGTTTTTTTAAAAAAAAAATAATTTAATTTTTTATATTTTATTTTTTTTTATTTTATTTTGGTATGGATATCCAAAAACAACGTTATTTTTATTTTATTTTTAATATCTCAGTCATCACGATCCAAATTCCATACTTGGTGATTGTTGTAGAAGCATAAACAGGGAAACTTTTAGCTATTATAAAATGATGTAAGTGACCGACTAACTGCTACTAGCTCTTAGGCTATAGGGACTTTGAGCTGTTGGGGATTTGTTTAAGGGACTGGCTTGAAGGTTGAAGTAGCTATTTGTCTTTTAAATAATAGAACAATCACAGTTTATGCTAAGTTCTTTAAAACCACTTTTTGTTTATCTCGGGACTCAACAGGTTTTTACGTTGAACTTTTACCAAGTTCTAGACTTTCGCGTTTCATGATAATCTTAAATCGAAGAATTAGCGACTAAATCTTAAAACAAAATATTTATTCATTTATTTTTCTAATTTATACAGTTGTAACTGTATAAGCTAGATGATATGATATTATTATTTTGTTATAATTAAAAAAAAAAATATATGAAATACAACTTTGACATACATGTCAAAGTTATATTAATTAAATAAATAAAAAAAAAACACCTGTATTACCCAGAAGGGTGCGGCAGAGGTGTACAACACTCACATTACCTCTGTTATGTTTAGGTCCCATGGGATAGAGGGTGAACCTATCGCCATCCACCGGGCACAATTCCAACTCCGTGCTGCTATTGTCAATTGCCTGACGGAAACTTCACAAATAACTCTTTGGCACTTCTATGAATAATAAGGTCTAGTTTACATTTTGATGTAGCAAATTCTTTGCAGTGGTAGTTTGCTATACAATTAAATACAAATAATATAAAAGAAAATATTGCTTGAGGAAATATCTTTAGACAATGAGATAAACATTTTAGTGCGCAACTGGACAGATGTCTATCATAATCGTCTTGCTATCAGTGCTATCATCTGTTTGCAATATGATATCCTATCTTATTCCTTTATAAATAAAGTATAAGAAGAATTTCTATGATATTTACATTGATCCTTTACATTTTCAATGCATACAGGTCAGTACTTAAACAGTGATTAGTATTTAAAAAGTTAACGCTATCTGATTCTCAGGATCACATCCTGACTTGGATGATCTTGCGACAACAGCTTAGCGTTATATTTGTAAATAAAACAGGTTTATCAATTACGTTTATAAATAAAATAAAGATAAATAAATACACATTTGGCTTTTTTACATCAGAAAGAACGCCACAAGCAATTACACTATCCAATGGTCCCATAAACACACTCAGTCTCAGAACTAATCTTTGCAAATCACACAAAGATTTGTCCTATATCGAACCCACAACACCAGTGTAGTGGAGAGCGTCAAGGTGACCGCTTAAACTACACCACACGTGCAGACAAGTTTATAAATAAAATAACGTTGTTATTATTTGCTAACTGAAGGTAATTAACATATCCACAATTACTGATAAATTTTTCTTGATAATTATAATTATACTACCGTCCTTCTATATTTTTTGATTACTCTAGCCAATGATATTATATAAAAACAAAAGCAGATATGTTATAAGCGCTCGCGCTGTGAATACTCAAATACGTCCCAATTGGGACGTCTTGTGTTTAGTTTGCGTGTGGCCTGCGTCGAGCGCAGTCACGTGCGTACCACTGAAGTGCAATCATTAAAACTATAGCTATCTCTTTCATTCTCTTTCATTTGCGTGCTATTTCGTATCTTTTGTTTTACTTATCAGTTACATTTGTCAATGTGTGCAATTTGGAATAGCTCGGAACGGATTTAAATCGTAATTTCTATGAACGTAACATATCTATAGTTCTATAATATCATTGACTCTAGCAATATGACTAGTGCTGGTATTATTTAGTATAAAAAATTATAACACAATGTCTTTATTGCACGCCTGAGAGTCAGATTTATGAAATGTTTGCAATTGTATTGTTCTGCTCACAGTACAATAGGAACTTCTCAAATTACTTGGTTAGCCAAGTTATATAAACGTGCGTGGTGGTTCGCACAGTCTTAACATTTTCAGATCAAATATTAATTGATTGGTCTACTAAAATTACTTACATTTGATGACTTACACAAAAATTCGTGATGTTATGAAAACTATTTTTAACATAAAAATTTCATACAAAATTAAAAACAATAATTAAATATTGTGTATGTTAGACTAAGGTATTTATGTATATATGGGCCTTGATGCCTGCAATAAAAAATGAATTGATTTTGATTTTCTGTCTCGTATAAGGCTAATACCGCTAAAAATATAATTTTTAAATTCAATTTAACAACTAACAGAACGTAAAACTATTAACATCATTCAAGCATAAAGCATGTATCTATCCTTTTTTCTGCATTTAACAAAATTGGTTCAGAATAATTACACCAAGGCATGACACGCTCAACTAATTCATATTAATGATTTTCCACGGCAGAACTACTAGATTATGCTGTAGTACGATAAATACCTAAATGCGAAAACGCATTTGATTAAAGAAAGAGGACGATACGTGCGCTACTTTTGGGTGCGTACTTCTTAATCATTCGCACATAGTAAGGCTGAGTCGTATGTTTTTTGGATACACATTTAGGTAGCTAAACATTACCGACGTAAATAATGGAATTAAGTGTTTATTCAAGATAATAATAATGTAATTATGTATGTAACTGTAAATCGTCAAATAAACAAAAGACTTTATTTTTCTCTAATGTATCAGCTTCGTTATATATATTTTAAAGCTGTCTAGTAATTAGCATAGCTAGCAAGCTAAGTTTAATTCGCTTGTGTGAGGAAGAATTTCACGTCCGTGGTGTATTGACAGACACCTTTCGAATATTGTTTATGGTTTAAAAAAAGAAGCACCATTTTCAAGCGTATACGAACATCTGCGCGCGCGCCGGTCGTCGGTCAGTACATCTTGTGCAAGCGGGTAACACACGCGGCCACTTCTCATAAAGAGTTTCTAGTTTTTCTGTTACACGCACGATTTTCTACGTCTTTCTATTTAATAAAACTGCTATTTTTTATGTGTCGAAAGTGATCTTATAAGTGTTTTGCGTGAGTGTGATTCAATATTTTAGAGGATTATTGTAAAGGTAAATATTTTTATTTGTTATTTAGAAAGTAAATTAAAAACATCAAAGCTATTTCTGACTGGAATTTTAACTTTCTATACGATTATGTATGACGCAAACTAAACACTCTGATTAGCAATACATACAGATATTAAAATAAATGTATTTTTGGTAGCTATCGAAAGAAAATACCTCCCTACAATTTTATCTTAAGGTTGGTATGGAAGCACCAATAAGTTTCAAACTAACATTTCTAAATGATAGACGTGGCATTAATGTTAAATATGTATCTTTTTAAAAACGAAACATTATACTACGAAGTTAGGTGCATAAATAAATTCAAGAATGGTATTTATTACCCCACAATTACTAACAATATAATAATTATCTATACGAGATTATCACAAGCAAATACTACTTTACAGAGTCATTTTAAAATACCTTCTTATAACCAAATACTTAAATAATTATACTATGAGAAGCATTTTGCTTATAATTTTAGTTTTAAAATTTGTTTTACGACTTTTTTAAAATTCATTAAAAAAATTATTTTGATTGAATTATAGAGTGCAAAGAAATATCTTGTTGATATGTTCAGTATTTTTGAAGTGATGGAGTAAGATAAACAACTCTTGTTTGAAATGATGTCAAGAGGTTATTAGTGTGAATTTTAAAATAACCCTGTATCGAGTAAACACTACTTAGCATATCTATCTGTAAATTTTATTGTAATCCAGTATGGAAATACACACTAAACCAGTTATACAAGATATTATATGACGTAAGACATTTCTGTTTGCTTTGAAAACAAACCAACTATTTTTACTATTTTTTGCATTATTCATGAATCATACATTAAATTGACTAGTAAATAGTATAAGATCGTCTGCCCGTATACAACCAACTCATCTAAAATATTTTTTTTTCCGACGAGAACCTAAGCAAATATACAGGGTGGATGCGACATAGCGACATTTATTGAAACCACAGCTTCTATACATGGCCAGTATGCATTTCCACCGGATAAAAAATTCTCTGGCGAAAAAAAAAATCCACGTCTTCCGAACAAATTGCACGATCGCAATGTTCAAATTGTTCGGAGAACGTGATTTTTTTTTTTCGCCAGAGAATTTTTATCCGGTGGTAATTGATACTTACCATGTATAGAAGCTGTGGTTTCAATAAATGTCGCTATGTCGCATCCACCCCGTATATAAATCATCGCTTACGATCCATTAGACTACTATCTCGTTTACTTTTATTTTTATTTATTTTTAATTATACGACGCCCGCACTAGGAAATTAACTCCTGTGTCGCGGGGTCCTTCACAAACAAACACATTTCTCAAACACAAAGCACACCCAGAGACAGAATTTTTTTTGGCGGATCACACAACTATTTTGTACTATGTGGGGATCAAACCTACAACACCAGCGCTGTTGAAAGCGGCGAGGCGACCGTGCACTCAATAATATACGTACATAATTAACTAATCACTGTTATTGTGGTTGTCTATTAGTAAATGATGTAGTGCTAATATTTACTTACATAATGCTGTTTGCTTTTCGACTTGATTACAATCGGACAATATGTTATATTGAGTTATTATGTTAATACGTTTTGTTTGATGTTGGAACAGATTTTGTAAGCACTTCTACCGCAATTCAATCCTTATCTCTTATCTCGTCGGTGATTATATATTTGAGCCATACGGGGTCGAAATCTTAGGCCCATGGGGTCCGAGCGCCCGGCTGCTTTTTAAAGAAATATCAAAAAGACTTATCGATGCAACTCGTGTACAAACCAAAGGGTTGGATTTTTGGCTCAAATAATAAGCATTGCCATAAAACGTGGCAATGCTGCCAGCCTTCTGGGCACGATGTCGCCCTTTGACATCGATGCGGAGAAGTTTTTTGATGCTGTGTCAAGTTTTGTAAAAAGCATATTATTATTACATTTTGTGGGTGTGTATTGTAAATAATTATTTTTCTTTTGCTATCAGGTATAAGTAGCCAGTAATTTCATTAATAAATGTATTTTATGTATTAGATTACAAATACTCAAATAAATATTTTCTATATGGTAATTTGCCGTGAAATATGTACCTAGTAGTAATTGTATTTATGTTTTTCGGTTTGACGACAAGATTAGGTCCTGTAACTACTGGCATTGGAAATATCTGCTAGTCCTTCGATGTATATATTATATATATATATATATATACAAACATAGTCTACAATACTTTGTGATTGTTTGTAGCCGGTATTTACCATCCGGTGAACTATAAGCTCGTTCACTGATAGCGTCATAGGTATATTGTATTAGATACAGATCAGATTATTGGTCGAATGCTCTTGCACTAATACATAGTTTGTCATATATATTGGTGTCATAGGTGTTAGTTAGCTGAACTTTGGTCCTATTGATTAATATTTTATGATTTGTGCTAATATAATAATGTATGTAGGTCATTTAGCCACTAAATCCTGCATTGATGTTATGATCTTTTTGGAATATTTGGATTGTCTCTATGAGTATAATATATAATATTATTATCTCTATTCGATGTGGAGATTGTCGAGTTATGAGGATATTTGTTAAAAATACATTAAAACAAACGTTGAATTTCTCAACGTAAAATTAACAAACATGATTGTCGCGAAATGAAACGCTATTAAGTAATAAACTATTCTTATTGAGATTGGCAGTCGAATAATTTTAAAATTTTTCGTATCACTGATATTGATTTTTAACTAATTTCCAAAAAGAAAGAGGTTCTGTGTTCGACACGTACCTATATTTTTTATGTTGTTCTAGCAATTTCTCCGTCATTTTTAGAACCGATTTTGATATCCTTTTTATTTGAAAGAGTGTAATTCAGAAACTGATGATGGAATACCAAATAAATCCAGATAAAAAAAAAGATATGTATATCTGACAACGAAAACCCATACAAATTATTAAGAACTTTAATAACTACTTAAGCGACTTTTTGCAATATTTCATTCTTTTTCTGTGTATTTAAAGTCGGTTTATTTTTTCCATATTCTAAAAATTCCTAGTATTTTAAGATTATGCTCTAAAACTGAAATTGAATACGAGTTCCAACTCGTGAGAATAAAAAAGAACACGTTTGGCACAGAACAATATTTTTTTACCGTGACCCACTTTGCATAAGATTAATCGTCTTAAAATTCTGATGGCCGCTAAATTGCCGGAAAATTAAAAGAAGATGCGATAAAGCTGTTTGTTTGTAAATATTATAGTGACAAGTTTTGTAAAAAAATAGTTTATTTATAATTTTATTTAAGATTTACATCCATAGCTTGTTAGTAAAAATTATCTTAATGATCTACGTTAGTTATTATATTAAATGTATTATTTCCATTTTTATCTTGCCGTCAACATGTATGCTGTTCCAGTAATACACTACTGGACAGTCTACCCTCTCCAGTATGGAGTTAAGGAGGCTGTTACTATCCCGCACGTGATGCAAAAGGGAGGCAACTCGCTTTCTTAATATCGCTTGGATGCTATCAACTTAGCCTTAGCGAACAAACATCATCCAGAAACAATTGTTATATATAATTAGGGAACTGGTGTATTATTTTTGCGTTCATTTCTTTTTTTCGTTTTTTTTTTTAAACGACGCCCGCACTATGTATAACTCCTGTGTCGCGGGGGTGTTCACAAACATACATTTCACATACACAGAGCACACCCAGAGTCAGATCAAATCTTTGCGATTTGTCCCATGTGGGGATCGAACCCACAACACCAGCGCAGTTGAAAGCGAGGTGACCGCTATAACCACCACGCCAACCGTGCACTGTTACTACTCTTCATGATCTTACTGTATTGAAAGAGCTGTCAGATTAATTGACATCATCAAAAGGATAGGGCTAACTTTTTACTATCAAATAAAGTAGAATCATAATCCAGCTTAATACTGTTTTTGTAGACATTTCAAAACATTAAAGTCTAAATTAGTTTGTTTTATTAACTAATAACATTTTTTAAGGAAATATTTGTCAAATGGGGCATGAATCAACTTTGCTGATAGTACTTATACCTTGTCCATTCGTTTATTTTCTTTTTCAGCTCACGAATTACCGGTATTTTTTCGGAATAATATTTTACAGTCGTACTTTATTGACGGACATCAGATTGTAGTGAAGACTGTTTGGCAAACCACAGACTATAAATCAGGTTTTGAAATAAGATAAATCGATCATTATTAAGAAAAAAAAACAAAAAATTATGAAACAAGTGAAATTATTTAATATATTACAACGATTCATCAGTGCATTCTAATCAATATAAAGTTCTTCTTAAATGAAATCGACTATTATTTCAAATCGATAACGTGTAAAGGCGTCACTATAGTTCAAATGTCAAAAGGAAAATAAACGGTTGGACAAAGTTTAATGATTATGTACAGCTATTTGAATGCTGTCAATAAATATTGTATAAAAAGAAGTTTTAAATGCATCCCGACATTGTTATTTTAAAGTCATATGTTTTATCAGAGATAGCTTTCTACTGTTGCCTTTTCAGCAATTAGATCCAGTCACATTAACAAATGAATGTACGAAGCAACTCGCTAAATAATTAATTGTGCACCACACTTATTCAGAAAGTTCTACCAACACGTCGATTCCAATCTGTGATCGCATCTTTACTTATTAATCCCATAATTAATGAAACTGGTGTATCTCTGCAATGAGATATATTCGAGCGTCACACCGACATTAACCTTGGTTGCCTTAGCTGCTACAAGTCACGCAATTTAGAGGATTAGTCTCCTCATTTACCAACAAGACTCGCAAATTTAAAGGACATTTCAAGCCGGATAGACAGATTTGCAGCTAAAGCGGACATTTTATTTTTGGCCTAGACCAACGCCTTCTTGGCAGATATTGAGTCTAGACTATAAAAAAGCAGTTCCGTCCGACTTTATAGGACTTGTACACACTGAAAAATATTAATAAACAAACATATATATTGCTGCAATCCAGGCTGTAGTGAAAATAGCTGTCATAAATCCGTCAGTCAATTTATAGTTAAGAACTTAATTAATGCTGTAATGATATCTTGTAATAGGCATGACACAGGAACCTTATAATAAAAAAAATAATCAGGCTAATTGTTTCACTGACTTATATGAATTACAACAAAGTAATTAGTTTCATTAACTAAAAGACTAGCGCCTCTCACCGCGAGGTTCGATTCTCGGGTCCGGAAAATTGTTATTTATGAACTTTCCGTTAGGAAATTAACAATAACAGCACGGAATTGGAATTGTGTCTGGTGAATGGCGATAGACTCCCATGGAACCTTGACGTAACAGGTGAAGTGTGGGTGTGGTACATCTCTGCCACATCCTTCTGGGTAATATAAGCGTGATGTTATGTAATGTTATGATAGACATAATTAAATGCTGCCCAATTTTATTGAGCATTTGTTTTTAATCGTTAGTAGAGGTTATATTGCAGTTCTTATCAAGCATTATTGTTTGTTTAATAATTTGTTGAACTATAGTGATTTCTACAATATTAAGTCTACCATACAAATAACTTCGAGACGCTTGATAACCTTAGATGCCAGGGATTCTCTTGGAGACTCGTAAACTGATGATAGCCCACGTAAATTGGTTTCCTCATTATCACGCGAGTGCCGCGCGTTTTCAAGTCGACTTATTTATTTTGTATGTCCGTTATCTCGAGTTATGTCACTTTTGGTAGTTTTAAACGTTTGTCTACTAAGACCGTGATTTGTTTTGTAATCATTTGATTGTTAACTTTGTTACGTATTTTTCTTCTGAATCACTGTTACTCACATAGTATATACTATATACACTATTACTAGCTGAACTGGGAAACGTTGTATTGCCATATAAATTACTTATTTTTATAAAAATAATTGAGTTTTGCCATAAGCTCAGGGAAGTTTTAATCGAAATAGAGTGAAAACATTTAAAAAAAAGACGATAATTGATCAGTTATCGAGCGGGTTGAAAAATTATTAAATGACTAAAATGGCTATTAAAGAATAGGGGTTGGTGATAAAAAAGTAAAAATTTAAGGTTGTATGTATTTTTTAATGCCACATTATAGAAAAATAAAAACAAAAGAAAAATGTCCAAAAATTAAAAATAAAATGTTAAGGGTGAACAACCCTTATTACTTAAGGGTATGAAAAATAGATAGTAGCCGATTCTCAGATCTACTGAATATGCATATAAAATTTGGTAAAAATCAGTAAAGCCGTTTCGGAGGAGTAAGGTAACTAACATTGTGACACGAGAATTTTATATATAAGTCTACGTAATGAAATAGTTGAACCCTTTTAACTAGCCTAGATCGGTGCGGGTTGTCAGACTTCTCCATCAAACAATTATAGTGTCAGTACTTTCAGATATACATACAGTTTAGCTCCATTATTAATTCGTATTTATTGTTTATGTATACCTTAATATTTTACAAAGTTGCAAACGAATTTGTTTAATTTCCTGTTACCGTTATCTTTAATGTTCCCTCTGGAGAGTTGACCAGTTTGCCCTTCATTTGCTGACTTCTCGATTTTTAGCTACTTTTATGTGTACCTCTGAATTTGCTCGAAATTGTGCTATCTCTGCGACTCTTAAACTTTTAAATTCTGAAATAGAGCAAAATAATGTAGTTTAATAATGTAGAGGATTTGAGATACTTGGATCTCAAATCGTCTACATTATTAAACTACATTATTTTTTGATGAAACTTAATACCCCCTTAGACTTAAACCCTAATAAGAAACCTCGAGTACCGGAACCTTCAATAAAAATCAAGAACTACATTTTGCATGACTCATGGGAGATCCCAAGAAATGTTATAACGATCTTTTAACTCGTAATAAATTCAATTAGACTATAGCAGTAACAATAGGGCAAGCTATAGAAAAATAAAAATATGATTAGGCCTAAAATTAAGCGCCATAGTTTATGTTGGCAAATGACTATTTAATATGTTTTTCGGTTATTGACTGCTCACATAGTAATGATGCATAATATTAACGTGTATACTTAAGTGCGATTATTATTGTTATTGTTGAACTTGACGTCAGTTCAAATAATTTTGATAACGTCCAACGGTAGCAAGTCTTAGATGATAGTAGTGTTTAAGCAGGCATTGAGAATGGCCGGGCTGATTCAGCCGGCCGGTGAAGCCGGAATTCCGAGGTAGACGCATTTGTTATAAATGTTTTCGTGGCTGATTTGTGTAGAGAAGGTGACGCAAGTGAAGAAAAAGATAATAAGTGATACGGTGGAGAAGTATAATAGATTGAGAAAGAGGGAATAAAATATGGATGTGAATACAGGAGGGTGGAACAAAAAGATGGATATGTCGTGGGAAGTCGATGGCTGGGAGAGTGTGAGTACTAAAATGATGGGTGACAGGAAGTAAAAGGAGAATAAAACATGTTCAACTGATTGCAAGTAATTGCACAAAGGGCAATTTAATCTCATGTTCTTTGTTACTCGTATGAAGTTATATTTTATACTTAAGACAATTACAATTTAGGATGTGAGTGGTCAAGCCAAAAATTGAGCGTAGTCTTTTCTGTTTGATTTGTCCTTGAATTCGTTTAAAAAAAACTGGAATGACTGTTGGATCTTGTGATTTTCTGACTCGTACTACTTATTAAACAATAAGGTATTTTATGCCAAGTCAGGTAATCGATAATTATTTAATTTATGCAACATGAAAACTATTTTTTTAAATTATTTATTAACGAAAAGCATGCCCCAAGAAAAGCATTATCAACTATTAACTACACCATCTACATTTGGACCATGTGGCGAATTGTAGTCTTACCCATGTCGAACGAAACTATGATGATATTTCAAAACAAAACATCCCTTCTGTATAACACAGAAGGGTTGCGCAGAGATGTATAACACTCACATTTCACCAATTAAGGTTGCATGATACAGAGGTTACCGACCAACCGAGCATATTCCCAATCTCTCATGCAATAATTATTTTTGTTCCAGGACTCCTCTTCGGTCTCCTCGCCGCAAATCGACGGCGCCTCGCAGGCTCGGAAGGTCAGAATTCAGCATGGACGATGACGACTACTCTCCCAGCAACTCTGTCACGTCAGTTAACTCTCTTGCCAGTCTGCTGCGGGAAAAACTTCAGGTACGGGCAGTTTCTACATGTTATATTTGCGCCTTGAAGATATTTGGAGAATCTTAATTAAACCGGTTTGGATTGACACTGACAGCATTTTACACTTCCTCACATCAAAAACCGATTAATACAATGCAGTTACAGTGCAATTACTTTTGTCTACTTAAGCTACTTATAATATAAGTGCTGCCTACATGATTTAAGTATCTCTTCGTATGTTAACTTTATTATTTAAAAGTAGCAAGATAATAGGTTTACAAATAGTAGGATTAAAATTATCTCTATGTTCTATTTGACAAAGTATTTTTAAGGTGAATCTTATTTAAATAATAAACTACAAACAATAATTTAACTAGAAAAATAAACTATACACAATATAATTGTTAACGCACTTATAAGGTTTAGTTTTGTGTTTAATTTTCTTATTTTATTATTTCAGAGCATTCCTCAAAAGATCCGCAAGAAGCCGACAGACTACAAGCTCCGCGCCTTCGTGGGTCTGATGTTCCTCGCCGTCGTCTTCTTCGTGGGGTTCGCATACGTGCTGTACCACCAGCAAGCATTGACTAAAGCTTATTTTGATAACGTTCAGTTCAACGAGCCAAAGAGGATGATCAGGATTTTTAGTAAGGATGATGTGGAGATCTTGAAGGCTAGTTTAGGTAAGAACGTTTAACCATCGTTTTTGGCTAGATTATTTTGTAAAATCATAAATAAAACTTTATTTCGATAATTTATTATACATTTCCATATTGAAGTATAGATCCTATGCCGTAGAGGTGCTGTGAATATTTTGATAATGACTTTATACAAATTGGAAATAAGAGTAGCTGTTTTAATACTTAGTTGTTTTCGACTGTCAAGAATGCTTGTCATTGAGCTCTACATTCGATACCTAGAGAAAAGTTTCTCTCAATTAATGTCCATGTTTAATTTTCTTAATGGTTTTTGTGAATTTAAAGACAGTTGAATGCTCTTTTAATATTAACTACTTTCTCTTCCAGCTGTGAATATCCACGGTAAAATTAAAGCATATCCCTGTCTTCCTGAACATCGTCGCACCGACGGCTCCGAGTGCCTGGAGTGGCTGAATACCCTCAGGTTCTACCTGAAGTCTCTACCTCATGATCCTGGAGCGGATAATACCACTTGCTACTCCTTGCACTGGAAGGCTTTAAGAGAAGGTTGGTAGAGACCCACAATTATTAGATTTACGATGTAGAAAGAAAAATTGTTCATTCTTTTTCACATACGCTTGAAGTTCAAAACATCGTACTTGCTCTCTGACTAAAAAAGTACTGGCAACGTTTTTTTATGAAACAATAATTTATTAAAACTATTGTTTTACAGTCTTGTAATGTACATGTCTGTAAGCTGTTGGTAGAATATAAATATATATATAATATATATATACAGATAATATATAACTCATTATCGTTTGATATTTCCAGATGTCCATCCAAACGACTGCTTTGACTGGGGTGACACTAAAGTCAACTGGTACGGTGGCAGCCAGTCATCCAACGTCTCTTGGCCCTTAAACAGTGGATTCATGGATTACACCCCTTTCATCACCGGTGACATGCAAAAATCCCAATGGTCCAATGCTCTCACCAGATACTTCATCAACTCTAAAGGCGCAGCCATCATTATCGATGATGAAACGCCTCTCCACATCGCTGTCAATAAAGGAGGCAAACATATCTGCTTTAAAGCAATGTATCACGAATTTGCTTATCCAAACAAGCTGACCGAGTTTCCAGAAATGAAGTATAACATCTGCACTTCCGAAGATATGACTGCCTTGCATTCTTCTATTCACAGTCATAGAAGAGCTCCATTATGGGATGGTCTGAAGCCAATAGACATGCAAACATTAGAATCTCTGATCTCTGAACCAGTCTGGCTAATAGCACCAAGATTCAAATCGGAATTAAGAACAGAAACTATTGCACAATACACAGAAGATGTCATCCATTTGGGCTTTCTTAAACAAGGACATGTCCTTATCAATGAATTCTGGCAGGATGAAATTGGTGATTTATCAATTGATATGACTCGTTTCAGTACTTTAAATACGACGCTTGATAAGTTACATAGAAGAGGCTTCAAAATTGCCTTTACTGTTCAACCTTTTATCAGTACTGAGAGTAAAAACTTTGCTGAAACCGTCCAAAAGAGGTTATTGATTAGTGAGAGAAACAGTGACAGACGTATCCCCGCATTAACTAGATTTAAATCTTTAGCAAGCGCAGGTGTTTTAGATATAACAAATAATCAAACTATACCATGGTTCTTGGAGAAACTCCAAGCGGTTAAGGATAATTATCTCATCGACTCATTCTTTTTAGATATAGGAACAGCTTACGATATGCCACATTACTATCGCTGTGAAAGACTGCTAACAAACCCAGATCAATACAAAAAAATCTTCACCAAGACATTTGAGAAGACTTTGAACATTATTGGGGTATCATCAGCAATTTCATTGCCACGTCCACCTATATTCGTTTCTTTACCACCTCTTGAATCTTCTTGGGAAGCTCTTAGGTCTGTTATTCCTACGATGCTGACGTATGGTGTGAATGGTTTCCCATTCATTATGCCAGGGGCAGTTGGTGGAGATATTTACTGGCCTGGTAGCGAGCAACATTTGTACTCTGCTAAAGGTACGACAGAATCGTCTAACACAACACAAGATAATGGAATAGAGCTGCCAGAGAGGGAACTGTACTTGAGATGGCTACAAATGGCCACGTTCTTGCCAGTTATGAAGTTTACACACCTGCCAAGCAAATATAATGATGAGAGGGTTTTAGAAGTCGCGAAAAATTTGACCACGATCAGAAAGGATGTAGTAAGTATCTTATTAATATTATAAGTTAAGTAAAGAATTCCAAACCTACAATAATTAACTTAAGTTACAGAAGGAGAAGATCTAATTATATATGCATTTGGATACCCATTGGCTTGATAAAAAAAAACAGGATTTTTATAAAATATAAGATATCAAAGTTGCATCTAAAAATCTAAATTTAAATATAAGGAATGTGTATGTGTATGTTTGTATGTTTTTTAAAATGATTTTTCTTTTGTGTAGGTGACTCCCCTGCTATTAAAATACAAGCGGGAAGCCTTAGAAGAAGGTTTACCACTCATCCGACCCCTGTGGCTGCTCACCGGCATTGACGTAGCTCCTATGCCAGTACAGGACGAGTTTGCTATTGGCAGTGAAATTGTAGTGGCTCCTATATTGTATCGAGGACAGACTACCAGAGACGGTAGGTTGAATTTTTGTTTTGGCCCGTATTTGATAATATAGTTGAAGCGGCCGTGGCACAATGGGTACGGCATCGGTCTTACGATCGAGAGGTCGTGAGTTCGAATCCTGGCTATTACATCACGGACGTAAACTTCCTCCTAACAACCGAATTAAGTTAAGGTGGAGGGGGTAGTATTTCAAAATATATATATTTTCTTAGTACTCTAATTTTAAACGGATTGATATCTCCAGTTTATTTTATGATACCACTAAAAGTTTGTTAACGATATGATTCACAACTATGAATTTGTGGATACCGTTTTCTCTAGAATTTTTCTCCAGTGGTGCAAATATGTACTGGATCTATATCTTTATTCTTTTCATTTCTTTTAGTGTATCTTCCAACGGGAGTATGGCGAGACGGTATCGACGGATCTCATCGCAAGGGCAACCGCTGGATGCACGACTACAAAGTCCCCATGGACAAGGTCGCGTTCTTCGTCAGACAGCCAGACAACATCAGGTTTTAATAGTACGAAAAGAGCTGCCAGGTTTTATAATGAGTAAAGCAATAACTGTTCTGTGATCTTCTTTTTATTTAGATTGTATGCAATGGATATTTTCATATATTGAAATATGTTAAGTGGTAATCAAAGATCCAAGTGGTAACTTAGATATACATTTTTGATGTGCTTTATTTTTATTGACAGTGTATATAAAAGTTACTTTTCCATTTTCATATTTTAACTCTAAAAATGAAATCAGACACGACGCGTTTTAAAAGATATTTTTATCATGTAATACGTGGATTAAAATTGCACTTGGGTCTAAAAAAAACATTTTTACAAGTATTTAGTTCTGTTGTGGTGATGTAGAGTTATATAGTTTTTACGGTTCAAAACACTTTTGTCTACTCGATAACTATTGCTTTCGCGGAATCGTCTCATTATTCTTTTCATTCTAGTCTTTATAGGTATAACATTAGTCCTTCTGGTTTATAAATACGTAATATTTCATAGTAAAGTAATTTACATGATTTGATTTGTGCAGTGGTTGGCATACGTCATTATTATAGGACACTAAGTGCCAGTTTCAGAGGTTACGGATATTTCTTACTAGACCTATAAAATCTAACCTGACCGAATTTAAAAGTGACACAAGTTACATTATAAAAAAACTGTCTCTTTAACTTATGAGTGTAATATGCTTATCCTGCCAATAAGATTTATCTCACACCTGTGAAATTGGGGCTAATTTTTCATCTGGATTAAAATAAGAGATTTATTTCTTCTGTATCAATCATTTTATTTCTCCAAATGTTATTTTATAAGTCCGATCCGAACAAATTATATAGTTAGATTATTTATATAAGCCGTGTCAAACTGGAATTTAGATTTATAATAAGATTATAAAACGAGAATGTGAACATATCTTAGCCTATCATTTAATTTTGAGGTTATTTAGAAAATGTTGAGTTTAAATGTAACTTTAAAAAATAATTTTAGTAAAATGGTTTCATGAAGGTGCACTATTATCTGATATTTAAAATCTAGAGTATGTATGATACGTCATTTCGTGACTTAAGATAGGAACAAATGAATGAACGTGACGTCACGAAATGACGAATCATACAGTTGAGAAATTTAGGGTTCTGGTAAGAGGCGACCGTAGCTGGATGGCTAAAGTGGCTGCCCGGTGTGCAGCCCGGTCGCAGGTTTCAAATCCTGCTGGTCCCATATCTTTTTCAACTGTTTCTTAGTATAATTTGCTAAGCATAGCTAAATGCTATAAAAATAATCAATTAGAAGTATCGTTTTTTACACATTTATGGTTACTTTTAAAATAAAATCATTCCAACACTGCCTCATAATAGGCTTATTGTGAGTAAAAGTAAAAAGAAGCACGAACTATTCTTTATACTAATGTTATGCCCAAAGAAACTAATATTTTATAAGTAAGTAATATTTTAAGTGCTATTTAATCGTTGTTCAGGCTTTGCTTGTGATTACTCTAACATTCCTAAGTTTTAGCTAGTTTCTATTTTGTTTTAGGTATATAATATTATACCATTTAGATATATATTTTTCTTTTGTATCTATGCGATAAGTTAGAGATATCAAATATTATATTATTTTCGATTCTATAGTTTTGTTCCTAAATTATTTACATAAAAATTAAGTATTACTTGTATTTTTGTCTGGATATCATGTCTATTTTATTGTGTTGTGTTAAGTACAATAATTAATAATTAATACGAAAAATTATATCGTAATTAACATAAACGTTGCCATTCCAAAAGTAGTTGTGAAAAATAGGTGTAAGATCGTTACAAGTAAATAAATATAATACAGTAAATAATATTAAATACGAGTCTAGAAGAAAAGGTGCATTAATCTCAAATATTCATTCAGTTATTAGTACAAACTTAGTATAACAATGTAAAATGTCCGGCCTGGTCAAACACTACTCGGGACTACTTCTACTACCAACGTGTTTTTTTCTTTTCTGGACATAATAGACCTTATTTTTTATAATCTGGTGTGGCCCGTCTGGCCCTGTGCTCAAGCCAGTGGCGTAATGTGCCTTGGCGGGGCCCCGATTAAAAATATTTGGGGCTCCTATGAAGGGTAAAGATTTCACCCAAAAGAAAAAAAACGCTTTTACCATATTATTTACAAACAATTAAAATTTAATATACACTCTCTTTGCCTTGTTTTTGGCATCGGATTGATTAAATCATTTAAAACTGAAGACTTAAGTTTTTCTAAAATTTCTGCCTTTTCTACCAATACTGAGAGGTCTGACAGGCGTTCTTGCCACATCAAAGTTCTTGGGTAATTTTTTACTTTCTTATGGACGCACTTTGGGGGCCCTCATATACCGGGGGCCCCGTATAATTGATACGGCAGTAGCTACACCTTTAGCTCAAGCCTAAAAGCCTAAAATAGAGCCAGCCCTTAGAGTGTTAACCTTTACCAATAGTGTGTACGGTTTTATTTGTATCCAAATTAATTTTCAAAGTACCTATCTTTTGATTACTATGTCATTTGTAAATTAATGTAATGGATAGGACCCTTTTTGATAAGACAAAGGTTTAAGATAACTAAAAGTATTGTATACGACTGTTTATTGTTTATTGCATTTACAAAATGTGCTGTTATTAAATGTTTTTGAAAGTGAAATGTGTTTTATGTTTTAGGTAGTCAAGGGTTAACTAATCGCTATCCACAGGGCACGATACACACATACAATCACGCCATAATCCCACGGGTGTAGGCAGTGACGATGGAACGCCATGTGCTTCGCTCGCTTCCTCAACATTGATACATTTTGTCATACATGCTAGCCGGTTTTGTGTACTTGCCCCGTCTAAAGGACGCCATTTATCTGGTCCCTTTATGTCTTTTGAGGACGACCTCTTTCAGGGCACAATATCAAAAACCACTTTTGTCCGCCTCATGATTTGAATTCTAGATCCAACAGTCGACTAGACAGCGGTTGTCGCAAGCGCCTCGCCGCTTGCCAGTGCACTGGTGTTGTGGGTTCGATTCCCACACGGTTCACATCTTTGTGTGATCCGCAAAGATGTGTTCGAACTCTGGGTGTAATTTGTTTATGTAATTTCTGCATTGTCCTCGCAATACAGAAATCATAATTAGTCGTCGTCGTAACTAGACCAAAGAGGAATTTATTTTTTACATACAAATCTACGTATATGTTATTGGTGCTGGTAAATAAGTGGTAAAGAATAAAAGAATGTATCTTTTTCAAACATTTTTATTACTCATAATGACTCATACATTACCATCAAACACGCTGAATGGATTATAGCGACGTGACTGATATAATGAAATTTAATGAGTTAATTTTACATACAATCATAAATATGCACCTAGTTACCTTTAAGGGTTGCATTATTCAAATTATTAAATATAATCATTTATTTATTTATTTAAATAACATGTTATTAAGTATTAGTATTAATTTTTAAAATAGGATGATTATTATAATTCTTTTCTTGATATTAAATATCTGATATAAAATTTTGCTATTGACCATAATCAAGGCGCTTGGATCATCGTGGAAACATCTGATATTCAATATTAAAAAAAACCCGGTAAATAATAACTCATCTATTTTAAATAATATTACTAATGATAATGATCATGTTATTTTAAAACATAAATCGATTAGGCATTTAATTTGGCGCGCAAACATTTTTGTGTGATTTGAGATTCTTTTCTAAACCCTTACCGTATACACGTCTTACATTCAAAAATATCAATACAGGCTTTTAGACTTTTATAGACTTTACAATGTAAATACTTACATAATTTCATGTTTATTCCAAGGGAGATGGTAAATTGGATATTAAATATCGGATATTCAAATCTTGGATCTTAGGTATTCATATTGTGAAGTCCATCTTTATAAGCATATTTTGTAGGCGTAAGCGTTCCAACATTTTTTAGCTTTTTTGCGACATTTCAAGCTGTTTCCACTTTTCATTGCAACAAATCTTCGATCAGTCTTACTTACCATTAAGCGTGTTATGTTAAGCCCAAGTAAACGATGAAAGTTAAATATAATTATAAAAAAATAATTACGAAGTATACTTATATTACCCGTGAAAAATATAGAGTACATAAAAATAAACAAAAATGCAAGATAAATACATTAAGATGAACATTAAATTACTAAATTCAGTTTATCTGCCCCGTAATATATTTTTCTTTGACTACTTCTTTCTTACCAACTAGAAGGTTATATTAAAGAAATATATAAAATAGAAAACAAATGTAAATTAGACTTTCATCGTTTAAAGGAGCGCTTAACAACCAATTCTAATATCGTAACGCATCAATCTAGCACCACACAAGCTTTTCAGTCTCTTGAAAACAAAGTATGTTAAAGTACCTTATACATTTGTAAGTAGCTCTACAACGAATCACGAGAGGTCATTTCGTTTAAGCGTAATTTTACGATCGCTATAAAATGTTACTGAGTAGCCATGTATTAAGCCTCAATTCACTAAGATTCTGCGGTGTCGCTTACACCAAATAATCTGTCACCCATTGCATCATTTCCGCCCCTTAAAGAGTTTATTTTTTAAGAGGGCGAATAACTTATTCGATTTTAAGCATTATGTTACATTTTGTTACACAGGTGCTTTAACATAGTTTATTCATTAAAGAGCCTCTCGCATTCATACCTACCTACAACAAATCCATTTTACGTCGATGTACGAGTATTTGTATACCACCTTGAGCTAAGCCTTCCAAACATTCCAATTCCTTAATCTTTAATAGTATTAAATAGGTACTTTAACTCATCTTGGCGCTAGTATCTATGTATGCGTGTGATCGTAAATATACAGTTTTGATTTGTGTGACAGTGACGCGACGACTGACGCGTGCCTGCCAGACAAATCCGAGGACGCGGTGCTATGTGTGCGTGACGGCGCACACACAGACCCGCGCGCCGAGGTGAGTTGAAGTGTCTTTAATCTACTTGTGATGATGGCACACAGTCATACGGTGTACCTGGTGGTCTTTTAGCTTGGTGTCGGCGTACATAATCTCAGGATTTCAGAAGACTTATTAGGAATCGGGTTAAAGGTAAATGAGGTTTTGTATGTTGGCTTTCATATGAGATTGTGTTGAGGTAAATTGACAAGCTTACACAGGTAAGCCGTATGTATGTCTGCCAACTGACATTTAATATATAGTACAGTAAATCATCTGTGAACTATTATTTAAATATGTTTAACCACAGTCGGAAGAATACAACATTTAATAATTTCAATAATGGTTTATTTTTCAGAGCTATTGATGTTCACTAAGCTGATACAATTCTTAATTTTAATAACATTTTAATATTCCTAATAATATGCATTAATTAGAATTCTAGCTATAAAATACAATAGTAAACTTTAGGGTCAGGCTTTATCGCCAGCTAGAAAGTGGATGCTGGCCGAAAAGAACAAAGCCTATTTAAAAAAAATACTCTAAATCTTTTTTTCGAAGCAATATGTCGTCGTCACCGATGCTCTTAATTTGAAATCGTAAATAGCGAATAACTCGAATACTAGTTTTGAGGTTATGTTTAGAACAATTCGATCAAAAATATTATTAGAGTTAGTATGCGTCGTAATGATGTGAAAGCGCTGCTTATTACTAGAATTGACTCTCAAGCCAATGGTGACAAGGGCAACGGCATCGGCTCAGACACACTCCACAAGGTATTCTCTCATCCCTGATTAGTCCCATCCAAACTACCTAAAGCATAAACCACGTAAGGAAACAAAATTGTGCTCACATCAATCCACACAGTAACACATACTATATTAAATGTATTCAAACTATAACATAAAAACTTATTCGTTGAGATACATAAAAAATAAAATAAAAAACGTATTTTTTATGTATTTGTTTACATTTTTTTATAGATTTCTTTATGATAATACATTGTGCTGGTGCGTTCTGATAATACAAATTGTTCTCGCTATTTGTTTTATCTATATTAAGAGATGTTGGCGAAGTAAGCGATTGTTGTGTGATATTAATCCACTTAAAACTATGGATGACTTAAAATTAATTGACTCAAATCTTTTCATTGGATATTTGGCAAATAAGAACATCGTGACAGTTGATGCACAGGCAATAGTTGGCAAAGTTGACGTCGCGGCAAATGGAATAGCAAACGCACTTGCCCGTGCACTCTGAGGAAAAGCCTTGAAGACCGCTTATCACTAATGGTGAATCGTTCATGGATCATATCACATTCGCTCACATCCGAACATAACATCTTCAAACAAATCGGTTATCTAATGGAGTACTTTATCTATAATTACATGAGGATATTACCATCGACAAAAACTATTAGAGAAACGCTTAAACACAATTCATCTGAATAGGAACGAATTTTAAAGACTATAACGATTTTATAAGTATTTGGGTCGTCACGACTAGAAATTTCAAACAAAAATACAACAGACCGAAAAATATAATAATATAGATGCCAACGTAATACAATAAAGATTCGATAATCTCGTTCTTTGTAATTATCTTTTGGAAATGAGTAAATTTATATAACACGTATTTATAACTATGTTATATTACTATTCCTCGACGCAACAAGCAAGTATCAACTTAAACAGAGGTAAATATAATGAATTCTTTAATAATAGTCTTCTACTAAAACATTTATATTTATAATGGTTAAGCTCTCTATCGTCTTAGGCTCACTGTTGGTCTAGAATAACACAGATGTCTTCATTCAGGTACAGTTCCGATCGATCCAGTGTTAGCAAACTTACGTATATTAGTGCAATTGACACCTGACCAATTAATTTCGGAGGTGCAGGAAGTTCTGAATATAATCGGCCGTGTGTCGAGTGTCTAATATGTCATTCAGCAGACGACTGCAGGTTATATTTTTTAGTATCAATGATGATTGTTGCGTAGCACGTGACATATGCGCATGCGCAACTTATTATAAAACAGCTTACAGGATAAATTTCGCTAGCGTGTTGTAAATCTTATCTCAATAAAAACATCTGCCGTTTTTCCATTTTGCATTTTAACACTGAAATCGATCAAGAACTATTAACTATCAAAAATCGCATAGAAATAAGCTCGAGTTGAAAAAAAATGGAAACTTCACCCTTTACATCTAACTGAATTACTTACGAGGTATAGGCTGACGCGAGAAGTCATCTTTGTCGTTCTAGAGTCGATATTATAAGTCTCATCTAACAAATATTACATATAACTAGCGCACGTTGCACTAGACCGACGAGCGACTTTACATTTAAGAACGTCTTTTCAAGACAACATTTTGTTAAATATACTCTTTACTTAAACCTTTATAAAAGAACCTTCAGGTTTTATATCAGCGTTAGGTTATGACGTCACGTCCGTTTTAAGCAGCTACGCTTAACCAAGGAGTTGCTACTAAAGACATTTTATACAATTTGTAAATCACAAATGGCGATAGCAAAATAATTTATCATCACTTTCTCCCAAAAATTTTGATCGCAAAGCGGTGTTTTGGCTAAACAAAATGGACCGGTTACGCTAAATATCGTGTATAAAAGCACTACAGATTTGTATAAGACCAAATTTTAAAACATCATCAGAAATATACTTTAAATGGCAAGCTACTAGAAAACAGTTGTATTTTAGAAAAAAATGGACGTCTCTGTTCTTAGGTCGAGAATTGGTTATTGACTTTACAATTGGATGCGGTTAGGACACTGTCAGTTTGGGAGTTCCGAATCGGCCGTGGTTTGCACAACACATCTTGACACCAGCACTTCGTTTCTCTTTATTTTAATTACTTTCACTATTAACTAAGATTTTATCGAACTCTTTAGCAGTCTGTTAATTGCATTCATTATAATATAATCTCGTCATCTATTTGCAAGCAATCTCACGCGAAGAAGTGGCCTCTAGACTATACCTACGAACGTTTTTCCTTATCACAGCCTGATTTACCTACAACAATTACACTTTTCTTTGGTACACTCGGTTCGTAAGTATTGCCATGGTCTTGGGCTCATTTCTTCGATGAGAAAGCTACAAATAGACCCGAAACCTAGAACTCGAGTCTGTAAGCAGCGCACGAAGTCTCGTGGTCCTGCAGGTTGATGGTGCAGCGGGAGGCGGACGGTGATAGATCGATCTTGTACTTCTCAAGCGCTTCCTCGTTCTCGGTCACCCAATAGCCAAGAACGTCGGTGTCATACGTAGGTATTATGGTTACTTCTGTGAATAGAAATAATAATCTTATTAGTTCTTTTGAGTACATTTTTTGTTATTTTAGTACTGTTACTCAACATAGTAAAATCAATGAGCATTATTTTTTTTATATCAATTTATTATTTAATGTAATTATCCAAGTAATGGTATAAACAACACATATATGTAGGTTAACTCCATTAGGTATAGTGAAAACTAGTTTTTAAAACATCTTTACTTACCTAAATCTTTATCTTCCCATGTTTTCTTGGCGTCAAGTAGGGCGTTGTAAATTTCCTTTGAGGGTTCAGTGCCAGAGAACACGTAGTATCGTGCTCGGACTCGCTTAAAGAATTCAACGGCGGAGTAGTAAGAGTTGCCGTGATGCGGAACGTATGTTAGTTCCATGTAAACGGGTGCAGGAGCCTTTTTCTTGCTTGGTGACTCCGAAGCCCGACTCTTCGCCTCCTTGCTTTTTTCTTGGTTAATTTTATTCTTGTTCAAGACGGTGGATGTAGCTTGTTTTTTAGGAGTACTTTTTCCGTCTTGCGTTGGTGGCATAATTGGACTCGGTAAGCCTAATGGCTTGCCCCAAGATTCAATAGGGTCCTTTGACGTACGAGACATGCTTGAAGTTTCTGATTTCTCGTATTTCGATTCCTGTTTGCTTGATGAACTACTTTCGGTTATTTTTTTTGTTTCCGTTTTTAAGTCCTTCAATGTTATCATGCTTTCTTTTTCTGAGGAGTGGCTTGTACTTGAATGTGGTTTTGAATCGAGTTCGTATTTAGCAGTGATGTTTGAAATAACTTCAGACCCACTCACTTTTTTATGTTCTTCTATAGCCTTTTCAAAATGTTCGTCAGCCTCTCTCAAGAACGTAGTGTCAGTGTGTTTCAAATGTACAAACTTTTCTTTAGACAAGAAGTCTTCGGTAATTTTTGACATGGCTTTGCCAGAACGTATTTTAGTTTTAACTTCGGCATGTGTTGTTGACGTACACAAATCGTCTCCTGGAAGATGACCGTATATGGACATCGACATTGGATCTTGTTGTGATTTTGCAGTGTCTAATTCAAAACTAAGGTTAGATCTAGGAGAATGAGAGACTTGCGATTTTGTACTACTAGGACTTCCTGGACCATCATCATCACTATAATACACACCGCTGCTTTCTGTACCCCAAACATGAGTAGCAGCCTTTGAACCTCTTGAACTGATGTCAGACGGAGGAGATAAGATTCCTTGATGGTCAAGATCATCGCTTGCTGCTGAAGAGCTCCTCATATCAGTTCTTGAAGATAACTTAGAGAAAGATTTTTCACTTTCCCCTGTATCTATGATTTCTTCGTATTCTTCTTTAATTTCTGAAATAGTTGTTTTTGTGGATTTTGTTGTTTTAGTGACCCCATCGCTACCCCTGCTAACAGTTGTTGTTTCAACTGTAATTTTAATTTTCTCAGGGCTAATCACTTCTTTTGTTGTAAGTACTGTTATAGTTTGCGTGACTTCATTTTCACCTTCCTTAATTACTTTTGTAAATGTTTCAGTATCAGTAGTGATTTCACCAATAGGAGACCGTTGCTTCCTTGGTTTTTGTTCAGATTTAACTTTAGACAATAATGTTAGTTGATCAAGCACAGGTTTTTGGCTTAACGCTTGTTTTTCTTCTTTTACTATAGTTTGTTTCTCTATTTGTTCTAAATCTTCTGGTGACCAATCATCAAAGCCCGTTCCGATAGGTAAATAAGTTATTTGAGTGCGAACATCTTTAGTAGTTTCAACCGATCCATCTTCTTTAGCATTTTCTGTAAATGTTTCTGTTACTGTTTTAACCGCTATTTCATGTGTTTCATTATTACTAAGTTCTTGCTTTGTTACGTGGGTTGAGACGGTCTGTGTGATTTTATCACCATTTTCAAAGAAAATATTTGTTTTCTTGTCAACTGAAGTTTTAACCTTACCAGTCGATGAAAGACCTTGAAGCGCAGCCCGTAAGTCACTATCAGATGTCTGTTGGAATTCAGAAATTGTTATTTTCACGTCTTTTGTTGTTTCTGTAGATCCATCAGGATACTCGTCAACTGAAATAGTTTCGACGGTCGTTCGTACTCGTTTAACGTTTTTATCTACGCTAGCTAAAATTTCACGTTTCGTCTTAGTTGTTATTGTGCGCTTAATACTTAAAGATCCTTGTTGGATTACTTCATTTTTAACATCAGATTCTTCAGTAGTGTCTTCCACTATTTCAGAGTCATTTATATACGATTCAGGTGGTTCCGTGTCATCTTGTGAAGGACCTGGTGTTTTCAAAAACACATCAGCAATGGACACTTTTTCACTCTTTTTAATGATAACAGTGCCATCGGGGTGTTCGTCTTCAATAACAGTTTTGACGATTGTTTTAATTTTCTTAGATTTAGTGGAAGCATTTTCGAATTCTTGTCTAGTTGTGATAACTGTTGTTTTCCTTATAACTGATACACCATTTTCTACAAAAGTAGTTGTATCAGTTGTCGCATGTTCATCAGATTCTCCGACCTCAGTAAAACCAGTTAAGTTCTCATCAAAAATTTCACTACCGTAATCAGCGACTGATATTTTCACGTCTTTAGTGACTTCTGTGGTCCCATTGGGTAATTTTGTTTCAGTTACGGTTTCTACTGTAGTCTTGATTTTTTTCTTAGTACCATCTGCCGACGATAGTACCTCTTTAGTAGTGGTAGTAGTTATGGTTTGGGTAACTTCTTTACCTTCTCTAAAAACTGCTTTTTCCGTGGTATCTACACTTACGGTCGTATCTTCCAGCTCTGGATAATCTTTTAAATCATGATTTTGAATAATATCATCGACTTCAAGATCGCTGATTGATGTACTTGTATCAACTGTAGTTTTTGAGGCACCATCAGGATATTGATCGGTCGTAATTACAGTAACTATTGTCTTTAGTTTCCTAGGTATACCTTGACTGTCAGCATAATAAATTTTCGAAGTTCTAGTAACAATGGTTCTCTTTATTTTAACACTAGTTACCATAATTTCTACTTTTTCTGTAGTTTCAGTTATTTCGGGTTCTCCAACTGGTGTTAAATCTTGCAGGGCATTTTCAATTTTAAGATTTTCAGTACTAGTGTCTTCAGATAACATTTTTACATTTATCAATTCATCTGAAAATAAGATCTTCTCACTAGTTTTTGTAATAACTGACCCATCAGGATGTTCATCTTCTACAACTGTAATAACAGTAGTTTTTGTTCGTTTAATATTTTGATCAACGTTATTGTATTCCTGAATTATAGTGGTGATGGTTGTTTGTCTTTCGATAACTGTACCACCATCAGTTATTGTTTCTTTTTTGGTTATGGTATCTTCTTTAGGTAAACCGATTTTGTCAAAACCATCAAGATTTTCGTCGACTGTATCAACGGTTTCGATTTCAATATCTGTTACTGTAGTGGTACCTTCAACGGTTGTTTGTGCAGAGCCATCTGGATATCTGTCAGTGGTCGTGACAGTTGTAATTGTCTTTAATTTCCTTGGTTTGCCATCCATGTCCACGTATTTAGTTTTTACAATTTTAGTGACAATACTTCTCTTAATTACAACTTCTTTATCTTTGATCTCCATTGAATCACTCATTTCAGTTTCTTCTGAATCGCCTATTGGACATAAGTCTTTCAAAGCGGCTTCTACTTTTTTGTTTTCAGGTATTTCATCTGTCTCAACAACAGCTTCTAATTTTGCAGGTAGATCAACAACTTTTAAACCCTTTTCGGAAGCGATGATATCATCCTTGTCAACTGTTTCAACAACTTCTGATGGTTTATTTATACTTTCATCCGTAAATGAGATCTTTTCACTTGTCTTTGTAATTACAGATCCGTCTGGATGTTCATCTTCAATTACTGTTCTGACTGTTGTCTTAGTTCGTTTTATATTTTTGGATGAATTCAAATATTCTTTAACTATTGTAGTAACAGTGGTTTTTCTCTTCATGATTGCACCATTTTCAGTTACCGTTTCCACGCCTGTAATTGTGTCTTCTTTGGGTTGCCCGATAATTTCAAAGCCTTCAAGACTTTCTTCTAGTGTGTCAATCCCAACATCTGAAACTGATACTTTTATATCTTTGGTTACCTCGGTCATACCGTCAGGAAGCATAGTTTCCGTGACAGTTTCTACTGTTGTTTTTACTTTTTTCTTAGTTTTATTTACTGATGTTAATGTTTCCTTAGTTTTAGTTGTAGTTATAATTTGCAATACACTTTTTCCATTAATGACAACAGTTTTTTCATATTTATCAATATCAACTGATTTATTTTCTACTATTGTTAGATCTTGAAGCTCAGGACTTTCTACAATGTCAACCTCTATATCTGTTAAAGATGTGCTACTATCCACTTTGGTTCGGGAGGAACCGTCAGGGTAGTCGTCAGTAGTAGTGATTGTGGTAACTGTTTTTAGTTTTCTAGGAATACTTCGATCGTCCACATACTCAGATTTAACAATCCTTGTAACAATAGTGCGCTTTATGATGTAACTGTCTTGTTTTATTTCTTCCGTTTTACTTGTAACGCTCTCTTCGGGTTCGCCACAAATGCTGTACTCACTAAGTATTTTATCTAAGTTACTACTGGAATCTAGAACTAGCTCTTCGGTTTTTACTTCAACATTCTTCTGTACGTCCTTCGATCCATCTGGACGTTCTTTAGTAGTGTTTGTTTCAACTGTGGTACGGATAATCTTCTTACTATCATTAACTTTAATAGTTTCTTTTTTCGTAACAGTAGTTATTGTTTCAATGACGTCAATATTATTATCTCGAACAATACGTTTACTAACATCTGTGTCAATGATAGTATCTTCAATATTATCATCAGATTCGTCAGATTCACTTATAAAAGATTTAAAATCTGAATCTACATCTTTAGGAATAGAAGACTCTCGTTTATCAGATAAATCTCTAATTTCAAACTTTTCGTCACCATCCAAATATTCTCTGTCTATTTTATCCTTTGCATATAAATCCATTGATGAGGTCGATCTTAAGCTGGACGAACATTCAGAAAGTAATGTTTGTGTGTCTGTTGTAGAAATCGTAGAACCATCAGAGCCTTTGCTAAGTGTAGTGGTCTCTATTGTTGTCTTTATATTCTGAGGAGTACCATCTTCCCTTGATATAACTTCTTTTGTGGTTACGGTTGTGATAGTTTGTGTGACAACATTTTCACCTTCTTTTATAATCTTTGTTACAGTATCAGTTTCTGTCTTTATTTTACCCATTGTTTGCATTAAAGCTAGAGTATCTGAATCATCATCTACAGGTACAGATGTCTTTTTGGGTACTTTTTCCGTTGAAGTAGAGATTCGTTGCGTTAAAACATCCTCGCCAACGTGAACCACTTTGGTAATTGTCTCTTCGCTTCCATCAGATTTATCGTAGGTCACTTCGCTTTGGACTCCATCACTAACTTTGATATCTTGGAAGCTACTGGGAGTTTTAGGTAATGGACTTACCGGCACTGTTGGTGGAGTAGACACTCTCACTAATGATTCTACGCTTTCAGTCTTAATACCTTGCTGTACAGTATCTTCACCAAAAGCTTTATGTATCGATTCCATTAAATGTACTGCGCTTTCCTTCATTTCTTGTGTCAAACTTTTATCAGACGTCGTCCCAGAATGCTCTATGTCCATTGGTATACTATGTACTCCAGAATCTGATGCTTCTGATAGATGAATTTCATCTTTAGGTGAACTTGGTTCTTGAGTCTTTTCATCGTAATCAGCCTTTGTGAAATCAGTGCATTTCAAAGTGGATGTAATAGAATCTACACTTGTAATTGAATCAATTTTTTGGCTTGTAGCATCTTCCGAAGATAATTTTGATTTGAGCAGCTTCTTTTCCGATTTTTCAGTGCTTTCAAAACTGTATTTTTCTTCTAGACTTGTGTCTTTTGAAACATCCTCTGAGCTGCTACCACGTAGTAAGTGTGTAAAGCTGTTAGTTACGCCATCCTCAGATGTTTTATCATCCTCAATTGATCTTTTCTTCACAGCATGTGGCTTGTCAATAGATATTTTAAGACTGCTCTGTAACTTAGAAACATGTTCTCGTTCTTGTTTGAGCAATTGTTCAGAATGACTGGCTAGTTCTGTTAATGAATGAAGTTTAGTTGCAATAATTTGAGGTTGCGATTCTTTTCTTCCTTCAAGTATTTGGCTGTCTTCACTTATTGATTCTCCATCTTCGTAAATGTCAGCTTCAATATCGTGTGACTCAGTCACGTCATCATACAATTTATCTATTCTTTCTGGCGTCATACTTAATGCCTTGGCATCAACTTTTTCTTCTTTGAGTTTGTCATGTGCATAGACCTTATGTGATTCTTTTTCATCCATATCTTTTTCATCGCATTTTAAAATAGTTTTTATTTCTTTTTCAGTTATATCAGATTCATCTTTAGCTTTTTTATCAGAACTAACTCGTATTGGAGTTTCCAATTCAAGAACTAGACTTGATTTCTTGATATCAGTCTTAACATAGATAGTTTTTTTGGCATCAGCTTGCACTGATTTAGATGTTTCTTTTTTAGCCTCAGTTAAGTTAAAGACAATTGATTTATCAAGTGGTATTTCTTCAGCTTTGACAGGGCTAGGCACTTTTTCATCATGAGAATCAGCCGAAAGTTCTTCCTCTTTGGATTTGATTGGACTAATTGATCCATCGTCAGTCTTCACGGGACTAGGAGTCTTTTTGGCTAAAACAATGCTAGGAATAGTTGTAACAACTTTCTCCATAACGTCACTAAGTCCATCTTTATCAATTTGATCATCTTTTTCAGAAACTGTCTTTTGATCTAAATTAAGAATATGCGATGTCTTTTCATCTGGTGTGCCGGGGCTAACATGGCCATTTTCTAGTTTTACTGTTTCCAAATGTGGCTTTTCCAACTCCACCGATTTACTGATTATAAATGATTTTTCTTGTTTTTCACCATCGATTTCAGAGACTTTTTCTTTGCTTTCTTGAATATCTTTTTCTACACAAACTTGCTTTTTATCAAGTTTGTCAGAAATTATATCCTTAATTCCAATTTCTTTTTGATCTGTGTCTGATGTCATATTAATCATATTTGTTTCAGCTTTACCGAATACGTCGACCATCTCTTTTTTCATGACTGGGATTAAATCACTAGTGGGTATGGTCTTTTCAGATTTTGATTGATCTGCTTCTTGTAACTCAATTACATCTGATTTTTCATCGACTTCTTTTTCTGATACCAATTGTTTTAAGTCTTCTTTAGTAGAAATTAGGCTAGATGCTTGCTTTTCATCTACAGCCTGAAGAGTTTTATCAGTATCTAGTGTTGTAACTTTACGCATTTTGTCGATTTCGATTGATTCACTTGCCTTCCTTTCATCGTATTCTTTTATATCTGTAATAGGAGTAGATTCCTTCGATGTATCTTGAATAAGTTCAGGACTTGGCATATCATCCTCCAAATGTTCTATAGGTTCTGTAGTTATTGTCAATGTTTGTGTTACTTGTTCAGGGGCTAGGCAATCTTTTATTTTAATACCTTGATCCACATCGTCTATTATCTGAGCCTTTTTCTCCGAACTAGGTTCTTTTTCAGGAACTTTGCTGAGAAAAGTATCAGATGTTATTGGAATATGTGGTTTTTTATCGATGGTGACTGATTTTTTCACAAGATTTTGTTCAATTACTTCATGAACTTCATCTTGAATATCTTTGTCAATAATTACGAATCCATCTTCATCCAAGTATTCGTCGAGGGTAGTTTTCTCACTTGACATGATTGAAGAGGATTCCTGTTTGCCTGGATCACCAGATACCAATTGTGACAAATCTGGAGTGATTACTTTATCACTAGGTACTGAGCTGGATGCCTTCTCACTTGGTATTGGACTTGGTGCTTTTTCACTAATAGCCTTCTCACTGAGTACAGGGCTAGGTGTCTTGTCAACTGGCACTGGCCTTAGTAACTTGTCACTTGGAGCCTTGTCACTTGGCACTGGGCTTGGTGCTTTGTCGCTAGGCATTGAGCTTGTTGCCTTTTCACCATGGTCAGGGCTTGTAACTTTGTCGCTTAGTGCCTTGTCACTTGGCATTGGGCTTAGTACCATTTCACTGTGCACCTTCTCACTTTGAGTCTGTTCATTAGGTATTAGTCTAGGTGTCTTATCACTTGGCACTGGGCTTGGTGCTTTTTCACTAGGTGCTTTGTCATGTTGGACTGGACTGGGTGTTTTGTCGCTAGGAGCTGGGCTAGCTGCCTTTTCGCTAGGTGCCTTTTCGGTTAGGACTGGACTTGTAACTTTGTCGCTTAGTGCCTTATCGCTTGGCACTAGGTTTCGTGCTTTTTCAGTTGGAGCCTTGTCACTTTGCAGTGGGCTTGGTGCCTTGTCGCGAAGTACTGGGCTTGTTGCCTTTTCAGGAGATACCTTCTCACTAGGGACTGGGCTGGTTACTTTGTCAATTGGAGCTTTATCACCTAATACTGGTCTGGGTGCCTTGTCGCTTGGCACAGGGCTAGGTGATTTCTCAATTGGTGCCTTCTCACCCGGAGCCTTGTCACTTTGCATTAAGCTTGGTGCCTTGTCGCTAAGTACTGGCCTTGTTGCCTTCTCACTAGATGCCTCTTTACTAAGGACTGGGCTGGTTAATTTGTCAATTGTGTCACCTGACGCTGGGCTAGGTGCCTTTTCACTAGGTGCCTTCTTACTTAGGACTGGGCTGGTAATCTTGTCACTTTGTGTCTTGTCGCAAGGCACTGGACTACCTATTGTTTTCTTTGCCTCCTTGTCACTAGAAAGACAAAAAAAAAGTTTTAGTTTAATTGACGTGTTAAACTCGTGCAGTTTATGTTTATTTAGACAATTAATGCAATTAGATCAATTGAATAAAGGCTATAACATTTTCAGACTTGAGTAGGTTCGATTTTTCGGCGACACAAGCAAATTTTCAAAAATCTTTGGTTGCAAGACAAATTGTTCTTTTGCAATAGAATAAAGAATGCATTCAGTAAACTCTTCTTTCTGCCATATAAAGGATAATACTCCTCCGTGTAGCATGTCCGTGGGACATCCTGTATAATGTTGTAAATGCGAAAGTAGCTCTGTCTGTCTGAACACTTTCACGGCTTAACCACTTAGCCGATCTTGTTAAAAGCTGTAATATGTATAAATAGATCAAGACTTGAGGAAGGTTATAGGCTACTTTTTATTGACATACCACGCGTGTAAAGCGTGTAGGTAGTTTCTGATATTGTGCTGTGCTAAATATAGAATAACTCAAGCGTTCTGGGGACTTATTGTATTTTGTACAGCAGAAGATAGGAATAAAAATATGTTCAAAGGATTTCTTTTTATTTCAATAACGAAGGAAGCTTCAACAGGTTAAAAAAATATACGGCGCTTCTACGCATAAAATATCACTAAAAATCACTACAAATAGGCAACCCTGTATCATAAAAGACTTCATTTCAAATATCTTTCAACGTATAAAACAATATTATTGTATATACATACATACATACATACGTACATTTTTTTTTATTGTTTTTAGGAAGGCTTACAGTCTAATAACAAAATGTGAATATTACAGTTCATAAATTTAACAAAAGATTTTTTTTGAAAAGCCTCCACAGATAAACAGACATTTGGTCTAGCCTACAAGAAAAAATATTTAAACAATGAACAATGAAGGGGAAGAAAAATTAAATGAGCTAAGTGCCATGCCCTACCTAAGCCACAATTTAAGAGCCACATGATTAAAAAAACAATGAGTCGGCCAATAGCCGCCTTACAGCTGTCGCAGTGGTACAGAAAAGATCAATGTCTAAGACACGTGGAATATTATTAAACTCGTGCGTAGCACGTAAAGCAAACGAATTTCGCCTATAGTTGGTTGTTGCAAAAGGTATATCCAGTAATGGTCGTTGACGAAGACCAGTCTGGTTTGTTCGTAGGGAAATATTGGCTAGCAATTAAGGACAGTCTATAGTACCATTAGCAATATTGATTAGAAATGAAATATCACTTATATTACGCCTAAGTTCGAGCGGTAGAAAGTGATACCTTTTGCAACGGTGATGGTAATCGTCTGAATATAGACATACACATAAGATAACGCCTTTATCCAACAGACTGCCGTAGGTAGAGACGATGACAATGCCTTATGCTTCGCGCCCTACGTACATAAAATTACTGTAATGACACTAATGACAAAATAACAAGTAAATGAAACTTACCCGATAACGATATCGCTATGTACTGCACTAGGGGACATGCCACTCATAACTGTACTGGTAACCTCATCACTTAGCAATGGGCTCAGTGCCTTTTCGCTTAGAACTGGACTAGATGCCTTGACACGTGGCACCAAACTTGGTTCCTTCACACTTGGTGCTTTGTCACTAGGAGCTGGGCTAAGTGTCTTATCACTTGAAACCGGGCTAGAAGCCTTATCACTGGGTGCTTTTTCACTTGGCACTGGGCTTGGTGCCTTGTCACTTGGCACTAGGCTTGATGCCTTCTCGCTGGGTACCTTGTCACTTGGCACTGGGCTTGGTTCCTTTTCACTAGGAACAAGGCTGGGTGCCCTTTCACTTGATGCCTTTTCGCTTAGTACTGGGCTAGGTGCCTTGTCACTTGGCACCGGGCTTGATGCCTTCTCGTTAGGTACCTTGTCACTTGGCAATGGGCTTGGTGCCTTTTTACTTGGAACTAGGCTGGGTGCCCTTTCACTTGGTGCCTTTTCGCTCAGTACTGGGCTAGGTGCCTTGTCACTTGGCACCGGGCTTGGTGCCTTTTCACTTGAAACAAGGCTGGGTGTCCTTTCACTTGGTGCCTTTTCGCTCAGTACTGGGCTAGGTGCCTTGTCACTTGTCACCGGGCTAAATGCCTTTTCACTTGAAACAAGGCTGGGTGCCCTTTCACTTGGTGCCTTTTCGCTCAGTACTGGGCTAGGTGCCTTGTCACTTGACACCGGGCTTGATGCTTTCTCGCTGGGTACCTTGTCACTTGGCACTGGGCTTGGTGCCTTTTCACTTGGTGTCTTTTCGCTAAGTGCTAGACTAGGTACCTTGTCACTTGGCACTGGGCTTATTGCCTTTTCACTAGGAACCGGGCTTGGTGCCCTTTCACTTGGTGCCTTTTCGCTCTGTACTGGGCTAGGTGCCTTGTCACTTGGCACCGGGCTTGATGCTTTCTCGCTGGGTTCCTTGTCACTTGGCACTGGGCTTGGTGCCTTTTCACTTGGAACTAGGCTGGGTGCCCTTTCGCTCAGTACTGGGCTAGGTGCCTTGTCACTTGGCACCGGGCTTGATGCCTTCTCGCTGGGTACTTTGTCACTTGGCACTGGGCTTGTTGCCTTTTCACTTGGAACAAGGCTGGGTGCCCTTTCACTTGGTGCCTTATCACTTAGTACTAGGCTAGGTGCCTTGTCACTTAGCACTGGGCTTGGTGCCTTTTCACTTGGAACTAGGCTGGGTGTCCTTTCACTTGGTGCCTTTTCGCTTAGAACTTGGCTAGGTGCCTTGTCACTTGTCACCGGGCTTAATGCCTTTTCACTTGAAGCAAGGCTGGGTGCCCTTTCACTTGGTGCCTTTTCGCTCAGTACTGGGCTAGGTGCCTTGTCACTTGGCACCGGGCTTGATGCTTTCTCGCTGGGTACCTTGTCACTTGGCACTGGGCTTGGTGCCTTTTCACTTGGTGTCTTTTCGCTAAGTGCTAGACTAGGTACCTTGTCACTTGGCACTGGGCTTATTGCCTTTACACTAGGAACCGGGCTTGGTGCCCTTTCACTTGGTGCCTTTTCGCTCTGTACTGGGCTAGGTGCCTTGTCACTTGGCACTGGGCTTATTGCCTTTTCACTAAGAACCGGGCTTGGTGCCCTTTCACTTGGTGCCTTTTCGCTCTGTACTGGGCTAGGTGCCTTGTCAATTGGCACCGGGCTTGATGATTTCTCGCTGGGTACCTTGTCACTTGGCACTGGGCGTGGTGCCTTTTCACTTGGTGTCCTTCCACTAAGTGCTAGACTAGGTACCTTGTCACTTGGCACTGCGCTTATTGCCTTTTCACTAAGAACCGGGCTTGGTGCCCTTTCACTTGGTGCCTTTTCGCTCTGTACTGGGCTAGGTGCCTTGTCACTTGGCACCGGGCTTGATGCCTTCTCGCTAGGTACTTTGTCACTTGGCACTGGGCTTGGTGCCTTTTCACTTGGAACTAGGCTGGGTGCCCTTTCACTTTGTGCCTTTTCGCTCAGTACTGGGCTAGGTGCCTTGTCACTTGGCACCGGGCTTGATGCCTTCTCGCTAGGTGCCTTATAACTTGGCACTGGGCTTGGTGCCTTTTCACTTTGAACTAGGCTGGGTGTCCTTTCCCTTGGTGCCTTTTCGCTCAGTATTGGGCTAGGTGCCTTGTCACTTGTCACCGGGCTTAATGCCTTTTCACTTGAAGCAAGGCTGGGTGCCCTTACACTTGGTGCCTTTTCGCTCAGTACTGGGCTAGGTGCCTTGTCACTTGGCACCGGGCTTGATGCTTTCTCGCTGGGTACCTTGTCACTTGGCACTGGGCTTGGTGCCTTTTCACTTGGTGTCTTTTCGCTAAGTGCTAGACTAGGTACCTTGTCACTTGGCACTGGGCTTATTGCCTTTACACTAGGAACCGGGCTTGGTGCCCTTTCACTTGGTGCCTTTTCGCTCTGTACTGGGCTAGGTGCCTTGTCACTTGGCACTGGGCTTATTGCCTTTTCACTAAGAACCGGGCTTGGTGCCCTTTCCATTGGTGCCTTTTCGCTCTGTATTGGGCTAGGTGCCTTGTCACTTGGCACCGGGCTTGATGCCTTCTCGCTACGTACCTTGTCACTTGGCACTGGGCTTGGTGCCTTTTCACTTGGAACTAGGCTCGGTGCCCTTTCACTTGGTGCCTTTTCGCTCAGTACTGGCCTAGGTGCCTTGTCACTTGGCACCGGGCTTGATGCCTTTTCGCCAGGTACCTTGTCACTTGGCACTGGGCTTGGTGCCTTTTCACTTGGAACAAGGCTGGGTGCCCTTTCACTTGGTGCCTTTTCGCTCAGTACTGGGCTAGGTGTCTTTTCACTTGGAACAAGGCTGGGTGTCCTTTCACTTGGTGCCTTTTCGTTCAGTATTGGACTAGGTGCCTTGTCACTTGTCACCGGGCTAAATGCCTTTTCACTTGAAACAAGGCTGGGTGCCCTTTCACTTGGTGCCTTGTCGCTCAGTACTGGGCTAGGTGCCTTGTCACTTGGCACTGGGCTTGATGCTTTCTCGCTGGGTACCTTGTCACTTGGCACTGGGCTTGGTGCCTTTTCACTTGGAACTAGGCTAGGTGCCTTTTTACTTGGTGCCTTTTCGCTCAGTACTGGGCTAGGTCCCCTGTAACTTGGCACCGGGCTTGATGCTTTCTCGCTGGGTACCTTGTCACTTGGCACTGGGCTGGGTGCCTTTTCACTTGGTGTCTTTTCGCTAAGTGCTAGACTAGGTACCTTGTCACTTGGCACTGGGCTTATTGCCTTTTCACTAGGAACCGGGCTTGGTGCCCTTTCACTTGGTGCCTTTTCGCTCTGTACTGGGCTAGGTGCCTTGTCACTTGGCACCGGCCTTGATGCCTTCTCGCTAGGTACTTTGTCACTTGGCACTGGGCTTGGTGCCTTTTCACTTGGAACTAGGCTAGGTGCCTTTTCACTTGGTGCCTTTTCACTTGGTGCCTTTTCGCTCAGTACTGGGCTAGGTGCCTTGTCACTTGGCACCGGGCTTGATGCCTTCTCGCTGGGTACTTTGTCACTTGGCACTGGGCTTGTTGCCTTTTCACTTGGAACAAGGCTGGGTGTCCTTTCACTTGGTGCCTTTTCGCTCAGTATTGGGCTAGGTGCCTTGTCACTTGTCACCGGGCTTAATGCCTTTTCACTTGAAACAAGGCTGGGTGCCCTTTCACTTGGTGCCTTTTCGCTCAGTACTGGGCTAGGTGCCTTGTCACTTGGCACCGGGCTTGATGCTTTCTCGCTGGGTTCCTTGTCACTTGGCACTGGGCTTGGTGCCTTTTCACTTGGTGTCTTTTCGCTAAGTGCTAGACTAGGTACCTTGTCACTTGGCACTGGGCTTATTGCCTTTTCACTAGAAACCGGGCTTGGTGCCCTTTCACTTGGTGCCTTTTCGCTCTGTACTGGGCTAGGTGCCTTGTCACTTGGCACCGGGCTTGATGCTTTCTCGCTGGGTACCTTGTCACTTGGCACTGGGCTTGGTGCCTTTTCACTTGGTGTCTTTTTGCTAAGTGCTAGACTAGGTACCTTGTCACTTGGCACTGGGCTTATTGCCTTTTCACTAGATACCGGGCTTGGTGCCCTTTCACTTGGTGCCTTTTCGCTCTGTACTGGGCTAGGTGCCTTGTCACTTGGCACCGGGCTTGATGCCTTCTCGCTGGGTACCTTGTCACTGGGCACTGGGCTTGGTGCCTTTTCACTTGGAACAAGGCTGGGTGCCCTTTCACTTGGTGCCTTTTCGCTCAGTACTGGGCTAGGTGCCTTGTCACTTGGCACCGGGCTTGATGCTTTCTCGCTGGGTACCTTGTCACTTGGCACTGGGCTTGGTGCCTTTTCACTTGGAACAAGGCTGGGTGTTCTTTCAATTGGTGCCTTTTCGCTCAGTATTGGGCTAGGTGTCTTGTCACTTGTCACCGGGCTTAATGCCTTTTCACTTGAAACAAGGCTGGGTGCCCTTTCACTTGGTGCCTTTTCGCTCAGTACTGGGCTAGGTGCCTTGTCACTTGGCACCGGGCTTGATGCTTTCTCGCTGGGTACCTTGTCACTTGGCACTGGGCTGGGTGCCTTTTCACTTGGTGTCTTTTCGCTAAGTGCTAGACTAGGTACCTTGTCACTTGGCACTGGGCTTATTGCCTTTTCACTAGATACCGGACTTGGTGCCCTTTCACTTGGTGCCTTTTCGCTCTGTACTGGGCTAGGTGCCTTGTCACTTGGCACCGGGCTTGATGCCGTCTCGCTGGGTACCTTGTCACTAGGCTCTGGGCTTGGTGCCTTTTCACTTGGAACAAGGCTGGGTGCCCTTTCACTTGGTGCCTTTTCGCTCTGTACTGGGCTAGGTGCCTTGTCACTTGGCACCAGGCTTGATGCCTTCTCGCTAGGTACTTTGTCGCTTGGCACTGGGCTTGGTGCCTTTTCACTTGGAACTAGGCTAGGTGCCTTTTCACTTGGTGCCTTTTCGCTCAGTACTGGGCTAGGTGCCTTGTCACTTGGCACCGGGCTTGATGCCTTCTCGCTGGGTACTTTGTCACTTGGCACTGGGCTTGTTGCCTTTTCACTTGGAACAAGGCTGGGTGTCCTTTCACTTGGTGCCTTTTCGCTCAGTATTGGGCTAGGTGCCTTGTCACTTGTCACCGGGCTTAATGCCTTTTCACTTGAAACAAGGCTGGGTGCCCTTTCACTTGGTGCCTTTTCGCTCAGTACTGGGCTAGGTGCCTTGTCACTTGGCACCGGGCTTGATGCTTTCTCGCTGGGTTCCTTGTCACTTGGCACTGGGCTTGGTGCCTTTTCACTTGGAACAAGGCTGGGTGTTCTTTCAATTGGTGCCTTTTCGCTCAGTATTGGGCTAGGTGCCTTGTCACATGTCACCGGGCTTAATGCCTTTTCACTTGAAACAAGGCTGGGTGCCCTTTCACTTGGTGCCTTTTCGCTCAGTACTGGGCTAGGTGCCTTGTCACTTGGCACCGGGCTTGATGCTTTCTCGCTGGGTACCTTGTCACTTGGCACTAGGCTGGGTGCCTTTTCACTTGGTGTCTTTTCGCTAAGTGCTAGACTAGGTACCTTGTCATTTGGCACTGGGCTTATTGCCTTTTCACTAGATACCGGACTTGGTGCCCTTTCACTTGGTGCCTTTTCGCTCTGTACTGGGCTAGGTGCCTTGTCACTTGGCACCGGGCTTGATGCCGTCTCGCTGGGTACCTTGTCACTAGGCACTGGGCTTGGTGCCTTTTCACTTGGAACAAGGCTGGGTGCCCTTTCACTTGGTGCCTTTTCGCTCTGTACTGGGCTAGGTGCCTTGTCACTTGGCACCAGGCTTGATGCCTTCTCGCTAGGTACTTTGTCGCTTGGCACTGGGCTTGGTGCCTTTTCACTTGGAACTAGGCTAGGTGCCTTTTCACTTGGTGCCTTTTCGCTCAGTACTGGGCTAGGTGCCTTGTCACTTGGCACCGGGCTTGATGCCTTCTCGCTGGGTACTTTGTCACTTGGCACTGGGCTTGTTGCCTTTTCACTTGGAACAAGGCTGGGTGTCCTTTCACTTGGTGCCTTTTCGCTCAGTATTGGGCTAGGTGCCTTGTCACTTGTCACCGGGCTTAATGCCTTTTCACTTGAAACAAGGCTGGGTGCCCTTTCACTTGGTGCCTTTTCGCTCAGTACTGGGCTAGGTGCCTTGTCACTTGGCACCGGGCTTGATGCTTTCTCGCTGGGTTCCTTGTCACTTGGCACTGGGCTTGGTGCCTTTTCACTTGGTGTCTTTTCGCTAAGTGCTAGACTAGGTACCTTGTCACTTGGCACTGGGCTTATTGCCTTTTCACTAGAAACCGGGCTTGGTGCCCTTTCACTTGGTGCCTTTTCGCTCTGTACTGGGCTAGGTGCCTTGTCACTTGGCACCGGGCTTGATGCTTTCTCGCTGTGTACCTTGTCACTTGGCACTGGGCTTGGTGCCTTTTCACTTGGTGTCTTTTTGCTAAGTGCTAGACTAGGTACCTTGTCACTTGGCACTGGGCTTATTGCCTTTTCACTAGATACCGGGCTTGGTGCCCTTTCACTTGGTGCCTTTTCGCTCTGTACTGGGCTAGGTGCCTTGTCACTTGGCACCGGGCTTGATGCCTTCTCGCTGGGTACCTTGTCACTGGGCACTGGGCTTGGTGCCTTTTCACTTGGAACAAGGCTGGGTGCCTTTTCACTTGGTGCTTTTTCGCTCAGTACTGGGCTAGGTGCCTTGTCACTTGGCACCGGGCTTGATGCTTTCTCGCTGGGTACCTTGTCATTTGGCACTGGGCTTGGTGCCTTTTCACTTGGAACAAGGCTGGGTGTCCTTTCACTTGGTGCCTTTTCACTCAGTATTGGGCTAGGTGCCTTGTCACTTGTCACCGGGCTTAATGCCTTTTCACTTGAAACAAGGCTGGGTGCCCTTTCACTTGGTGCCTTTTCGCTCAGTACTGGGCTAGGTGCCTTGTCACTTGGCACCGGGCTTGATGCTTTCTCGCTGGGTACCTTGTCACTTGGCACTGGGCTTGGTGCCTTTTCACTTGGAACAAGGCTGGGTGTTCTTTCAATTGGTGCCTTTTCGCTCAGTATTGGGCTAGGTGCCTTGTCACTTGTCACCGGGCTTAATGCCTTTTCACTTGAAACAAGGCTGGGTGCCCTTTCACTTGGTGCCTTTTCGCTCAGTACTGGGCTAGGTGCCTTGTCACTTGGCACCGGGCTTGATGCTTTCTCGCTGGGTACCTTGTCACTTGGCACTGGGCTGGGTGCCTTTTCACTTGGTGTCTTTTCGCTAAGTGCTAGACTAGGTACCTTGTCACTTGGCACTGGGCTTATTGCCTTTTCACTAGATACCGGACTTGGTGCCCTTTCACTTGGTGCCTTTTCGCTCTGTACTGGGCTAGGTGCCTTGTCACTTGGCACCGGGCTTGATGCCTTCTCGCTGGGTACCTTGTCACTAGGCACTGGGCTTGGTGCCTTTTCACTTGGAACAAGGCTGGGTGCCCTTTCACTTGGTGCCTTTTCGCTCAGTACTGGGCTAGGTGCCTTGTCACTTGGCACCGGGCTTGATGCTTTCTCGCTGGGTACCTTGTCACTTGGCACTGGGCTTGGTGCCTTTTCACTTGGAACAAGGCTGGGTGTCCTTTCACTTGGTGCCTTTTCGCTCAGTATTGGGCTAGGTGCCTTGTCACTTGTCACCGGGCTTAATGCCTTTTCACTTGAAACAAGGCTGGGTGCCCTTTCACTTGGTGCCTTTTCGCTCAGTACTGGGCTAGGTGCCTTGTCACTTGGCACCGGGCTTGATGCTTTCTCGCTGGGTACCTTGTCACTTGGCACTGGGCTTGGTGCCTTTTCACTTGGTGTCTTTTCGCTAAGTGCTAGACTAGGTACCTTGTCACTTGGCACTGGGCTTATTGCCTTTTCACTAGAAACCGGGCTTGGTGCCCTTTCACTTGGTGCCTTTTCGCTCTGTACTGGGCTAGGTGCCTTGTCACTTGGCACCGGGCTTGATGCTTTCTCGCTGGGTACCTTGTCACTTGGCACTGGGCTTGGTGCCTTTTCGCTCAGTACTGGGCTAGGTACCTTGTCACTTGGCACTGGGCTTATTGCCTTTTCACTAGATACCGGGCTTGGTGCCTTTTCACTTGGTGCCTTTTCGCTCTGTACTGGGCTAGGTGCCTTGTCACTTGGCACCGGGCTTGATGCCTTCTCGCTGGGTACTTTGTCACTTGGCACTGGGCTTGTTGCTTTTTCACTTGGAACAAGGCTGGGTGTCCTTTCACTTGGTGCCTTTTCGCTCAGTACTGGGCTAGGTGCCTTTTCACTTGGTGTCTTTTCGCTAAGTGCTAGAATAGGTACCTTGTCACTTGGCACTGGTCTTGGTGCCTTTTCACTTAGAACTAGGCTGGGTGCCCCTTTACTTGGTGCCTTTTCGCTCAGTACTGGGCTAGGTGCCTTGTCACTTTGCACCGGGCTTGATGCTTTCTCGCTGGGTACCTTGTTACTTGGCTCTGGGCTTGGTGCCTTTTCACTAGGTGTCTTTTCGCTAAGTGCTAGACTAGGTACCTTGTCACTTGGCACTGGGCTTATTGCCTTTTCACTAGGAACCGGGCTTAGTGCCCTTTCACTTGGTGCCTTTTTACTTAGTACTGGGCTAGATGCCTTGTCACTTAGCACCGGACTTGATGCCTTCTCGCTGGGTTCCTTGTCACTTGGCACTGGGCTTGGTGCCTTTTCACTAAGAACTGGGCTTGGTGCCCTTTCACTTGGTTCCTTTGCACTTAGTACTGGGCTAGGTGCCTTTTCACTTGGCACTGGGCTTGATGCCTTCTCGCTGGGTACTTTGTCACTTGGCCCTGGGCTTGGTGCCTTTTCATTTGGTGTCTTTTCGCTAGGTGCTAGACTAGGTACCTTTTCACTTGGCACTGGGCTTGTTGCCTTTTCACTAGGAACCGGGCTTGGTGCCTTTTCACTTGGTGCCTTTTTACTTAGTACGGGGATAGGTGCCTTGTCACTTGGAACCGGGCTTGATGCTTTTTCGCTGGGTGCCTTTTCACTTTGTGCTGGGCTCGATGCCTTGTCACTGGGTGCCTTGTCACTTTGTTCTGGGCTAGGTGCCTTATCGTAGGGTTCAGGACTCGTTGACTTTTCACTTTCTATTCTCTTACTTAATGCTTTTTTCACTTCCTTGTCACTGAAAAGACAGTTTAAAAGGAAATTAATGTTGAGCACATAAATATTTATTAAAACGGAGACAAAAATATGTATTAAATGTGGTATTTATGATTTTATGTACATGACGTAGCCATATTGTAGATTAAATCAATTCGTGAAATGTTAACACTGAACACCAAATCGGTCAATATCATCGTTTAGCCAGAGCGAATATTACGGTTAATGTAATACATTGAAAAAATACACATAATTAGTTTAGTTAGTTAGTTTCAAAAGGTCTTTATTTTCGCATAAAAATAATATTGGAATACAAAAAAATCTTATTCTTCTCGTAATTGTACATTAAAATAAGTAATAAGTGTAATAATTGTTGTTTAGGCTGCATCACCTTCCTCAACATTTCATACTGATTTTATAATTACTATTTAAATCATATTTTACATGTTTTTTTTTATCTTATTGTTACGTTAAGTGGAACTTGTAATGCACACTTTTTACCAAACATTGATTACTAGCAATATATGCAATTTTAATCCAAAACTTAAAACGTATCTATACTTATAATAAATCTGTGGAAGTAAAATTTCTATACATTAAAATATCAAAAAAATAAATGGCAGGGGGTGTTACTAGACCGACACCGAACCCAAAAATGTGATAAAAAAATGTTTGTCTGTCTGTCAGTTTGTTTAGGCATCACGAAAAAACTACCAGTTCGATTACGGCGAAACTTGGTATAATTAAAATATCCTGGGCACCACACTGGGTACTTTTTATCACGGAAAAGTATATACAAATAACACAAATAACAAATAAAAACAAACTTAATTTTGCGGTTCGATGCCTAGACTGTACCAACCGCAAATAATAAGTTCGTCGTAGGTTACCTACGTAAGGGGCGCTGCACACGGCTAAGTATGTTTTAACTTGCAATTCTAAACCGTGCTTTTCAGTGACACCTTTTTATTCCTTTTAGTTTTTACGAAGTACAGTTTAAGGTAGAGCTATTTAGGTTTATTTTTATAAGTCGTAGGTATAGATTTTAATTTTAAAGTCTAAGTAGTAATTTTGATATTGTAAGTATTTTATAATACTGTTAGGTAGGATTAGATATTCGTATAGATTTGTAGGGATTTTGCTTATTTATTGAGTTTAGATTAGTTATCATCAGAAATAGCTTTATTTAGGTAGGTATTTTATTTTCTGTTATAGAGCCTTTTCATTGATGTACCTACCACGCAGATGAAACCGCGAGTGATAGTTTGTTTGCTTGTTTAAAAACGCTAAGCTCAAAAACTACTGGGCGAATTTTGATAAATACCTCCGAGTTTGATAGTCTAACTCTCAATAAATGTCTTAAGATATTTAACATTACACCAAACTCTACGGGAGCGGAGCAGTAGGGTTAAATGCGGGTCAAAGCGCGGGAGCAGCTACTACTTCATACAACAATTCCACGCGGACGAAGTCACGCGCAAAAGCTAGTTAACAATTAAATTAAATAACGAGATGAAAGTGGGTTTCCGAAAATCAATAGTGAACTGCACGGGAATAAATAATTACTTCTAATTATTATTTTTTTCTAATTAATTGGCTTATGATTTGTTTAATGTCATTATTAAATTGAAATTTATATGTTTACTTGTTGTTCAACCAAGAGGTACCATATGCTAATACAGCTAAATACCTCGGCATGACGCTTGACGTTAAGCTACACTGGAAAGCGCACGTTAAGAAGAAACGAGAAGAACTAGACATACGCTATAAAAAATGTACTGGCTTATCGGTAAGCAGTCACCCCTTTCAGTACCTAACAAAGTCCTAATAAACAAACAGGTTTTGATGCCTGTATGGACTTATGGCATCCAGCGGTGGGGCTGTGCCACTCAAAGTAATCGGCAAATTATACAAAGATTACAGAATAAAGTACTCAGGAATATCGTGAACGCGCTCTGGTATGTAAAAAATTGCAACCTCCACAGGGACCTCGTAGACAAAGTGATGCAAAAATAGGCAGAAGCTCACGAATATAGGCTTCATCCATCACGTTAACGTCGAGGCCATCCAGGTCCTCGACGATACGGACATAGTGAAAAGACTTAAACGGACAAAACCATATGAGTTAGTTAGTGTAAGAGATTAAGTGAAAAAATACAAACAAAAACAGTGATAGTTCAGAAAACAACATGAACAAAGTGTCTTCGCCTTAATAAAAACTAAGAAAAGTGTTATTGGGCGCCTCTTAGATTTATGTTTACTTATAAATTTAGGTTCAAATAGAATTACTCATTAGTCTTTATGGGCTAGATAGTAATAAAATAAGATATTTGTGATATCTTACAATACAAAAAAAAAAAACTTGTTTATTTTTTACAAACGCAAAAGAAACGGAGTAAGGTCTCAAGTCAACGTGCATATAATATTTTTTTAATTATTTTTATTTTTATATTGGATCGCGCATAACTATTTACTATTTATTTATTAACGTTTTAAAGGTAAAGTTAGGTACATAATTGAAAAGTAAAATACAAATATTTTTAACAAAAATTAAACCGACGAAAAATAACTAATAAGTAAAAAGTATGTTATAATTTTAAAATTGGGTATTAAACTTAGTTACGTAAACTATAAAATACAATATATAACGAATTTTGAGTCGCTATTTTAATCACATTTTCTTCATCTATCTACATCTATATAATTTTGCTAGGATTTCGCGTGGCTTGCTAGCACTAAAGAATCTTAATTTATTAATTAATTAATTACATTTTAACTGCGATAAACTTAAACAATGGGGCCTACATTGTTACACACTGGAAATAAAAAATAAATAAATCTAGTAAATACTTGCCCAAATTCGAAGTCGCTCAGCATTGAAACCGATGCTTGGTCGCTTAAGGCTAGGCTGGCGAACTTATCACTTGGTGCCTTATCGGTGAATACCGGGCTAGGCGCCTTGTCACTAAGTACTAGACTTGGTGCCCTTTCACTAGGTACCTTGTCGCTAGGTACTGGGCTAGGTGCCATGTCACTTGGCACTGGGCTTGCAGCCTTTTCACTGGGTGCTTTCTCACTTGCTGCTTTGTCGCTAGGTACTGGGCTAGGTGCCTTGTCACTTGTTACTAGGCTTGGTGCCCTTTCAATAGGTACCTTGTCGCTAAGTACGGGGCTAAGTGCCTTGTCACTTGGCACTGGGCTTGGTGCCCTTTCACTAGGTGCCTTGTCGCTTGGAACAGGGCTAGGTGCCTTGTCACTTGGCACTGGGCTTACAGCCTTTTCACTGGGTGCTTTCTCACTTGGTGTCTTGTCACTGGGTACTGGGCTAGGTACCTTGTCGCTAGGTACAGGGCTTAGTGCCTTGTCGCTTGGCTCTGGGCTTGCAGCTTTTTCTTTGGGTGCCTTCTCACTTGATGCCTTGTCGCTAAGTACAGAGCTAGGTGCCTTGTCACTTGGCACTAGGCTTGCCGCCTTTTCACTGGGTGTCTTCTCACTTGGTGCCTTGTCGCTAGGAAATGGGCTAGGTACCTTATCACTAGGTACTGGGCTAGGTGCCTTGTCACTTGGAACTGGGCTTGTCGCCTTCTCACTTGGTGCCTTGTCGCTAAGTACTGAGCTAGGTGCCTTGTCACTTGGCCCTGGGCTTGCCGCCTTCTCATAAGGTACCTTGTCGCTAGGTACTAGACTAAGTGCCTTGTCACTTGGCACTGGACTTGCCGCCTTCTCACTTGGTGCCTTCTCACTTGGTGCCTTCTCACTTGGTGCTTTGTCGCTAGGTACTGGGCTAAGTGCCTTGTCACTTGGCACTGGACTTGCCGCCTTCTCAATTGGTGCCTTCTCACTTGGTGCTTTGTCGCTAGGTACTGGACTAGGTGCCTTGTCACTTGGCACCGGACTTGCCGCCTTCTCACTTTGTGCCTTGTCGCTAGGTACAGGACTAGGTGCCTTGTCACTTGGCACTGGGCTTGCCACCTTCTCACTAGGTTTCTTGTCGCTAAGTACTGGGCTAGGTGCCTTGTCACTTGGCACTGGACTTGCCACCTTCTCATTTGGTGCCTTCTCACTTGGTGCTTTGTCGCTAGGTACTGGACTAGGTGCCTTGTCACTTGGTACTAGGCTTGGTGCCCTTTCACTAGGTACCTTGTCGCTAGGTACAGGACTAAGTGCCTTGTCACTTGGTACAAGGCTTAGTGCCCTTTCACTAGATACCTTGTCGCTAGGCACTGGGCTAGGTGCCTTGTCGCTAGGTACAGGACTAGGTGCTTTGTCACTTGGCACTAGGCTTGTCGCCTTCTCACTTGGTGCCTTGTCGCTAGGAACTGCGCTAGGTGCCTTGTCACTTGGTACTAAGCTTGGTGCCCTTACACTAGGTACCTTATCACTAGGTAAAGGACTAGGTGCCTTGTCACTTGGCACTGGGCTTGTCGCCTTATCACTTGGTGCCTTGTCGGTAGGTACTGAGCTAGGTGCCTTGTCACTTGGCACTGGACTTGCCGCCTTCTCACTTGGTGCTTTGTCGCTAGGTACTGGACTAGGTGCCTTGTCACTTGGTACTAGGCTTGGTGCCCTTTCACTAGGTAACTTGTCGCTAGGTACAGGACTAAGTGCCTTGTCACTTGGTACTAGGCTAAGTGCCCTTTCACTAGATACCTTGTCGCTAGGCACTGGGCTAGGTGCCTTGTCACTTGGTACTAGGCTTGGTGCCCTTTCACTAGGTACCTTGTCGCTAGGTACTGGGCTAGGTGCCTTGTCGCTAGGTACAGGACTAGGTGCCTTGTCACTTGGCACTGGGCTTGTCGCCTTCTCACTTTGTGTCTTGTCGCTAGGCACTGGGCTAGGTGCCTTGTCACTTGGTACTAGGCTAGGTGCCCTTTCACTTTGTGCCTTGTCGCTAGGTATTGGGCTAGGTGCCTTGTCACTTGGCACTGGGCTTGCCGCCTTCTCATTTGGTGCCTTCTCACTTGGTGCTTTGTCGCTAGGTACTGGACTAGGTGCCTTGTCACTTGGTACTAGGCTTGGTGCCCTTTCACTAGGTGCTTTGTCGCTTTGTACTGGGCTTGCCACTTTTTCACTGGGTGTCTTCTCACTTGGTGCCTTGTCGCTAGGTACTGGGCAAGGTATCTTGTCGCTAGGTACTGGACTTAGTGCCTTGTCACTTGGCACTGGGCCTGCCGCCTTTTCACTAGGTACCTTGTCGCTAGGTACTGGGCTAGGTGCCTTGTCACTTGGCACTGGGCTTGCCGCCTTCTCACTTGGTGCCTTCTCACTTGGTGTTTTGTCGCTAGGTACTGGGCTAGGTGCCTTGTCACTTGGTACTAAGCTTGGTGCCCTTTCACTAGGTACCTTGTCGCTAGGTACTGGGCTAGGTGCCTTGTCACTAGGTACAGGACTAGGTGCCTTGTCACTTGGCATTGGGCTTGTCGCCTTCTCACTTGGTGTCTTGTCGCTAGGTACTGGGCTAGGTGCCTTGTCACTTGGTACTAGGCTAGGTGCCCTTTCACTTGGTGCCTTGTCGCTAGGTATTGGGCTAGGTGCCTTGTCACTTGGCACTGGGCTTGCCGCCTTCTCACTTGGTGCCTTCTCACTTGGTGCTTTGTCGCTAGGTACTGGACTAGGTGCCTTGTCACTTGGTACTAGGCTTGGTGCCCTTTCACTAGGTACCTTGTCGCTAGGTACTGGGCTAGGTGCCTTGTCGCTAGGTACAGGACTAGGTGCCTTGTCACTTGGCACTGGGCTTGTCGCCTTCTCACTTGGTGCCTTGTCGCTAGGTACTGAGCTAGGTGCCTTGTCACTTGGTACTAGGCTAGGTGCCCTTTCACTTGGTGCCTTGTCGCTAGGTATTGGGCTAGGTGCCTTGTCACTTGGCACTGGGCTTGCCGCCTTCTCACTAGGTACCTTGTCGCTAGGTACTGGGCTAGGTGCCTTGTCACTTGGCACTGGACTTGCCGCCTTCTCACTTGGTGCTTTGTCGCTAGGTACTGGACTAGGTGCCTTGTCACTTGGCATTGGGCTTGCCGCCTTCTCACTAGGTATCTTGTCGCTAGGTACTGGGCTAGGTGCCTTGTCACTTGGCACTGGACTTGCCGCCTTCTCACTTGGTGCCTTGTCGCTAGGTACTGGGCTAGGTGCCTTGTCACTTGGTACTAGGCTAGGTGCCCTTTCACTTGGTGCCTTGTCGCTAGGTATTGGGCTAGGTGCCTTGTCACTTGGCACTGGGCTTGCCGCCTTCTCACTAGGTACCTTGTCGCTAGGTACTGGGCTAGGTGCCTTGTCACTTGGCACTGGACTTGCCGCCTTCTCACTTGGTGCCTTCTCACTTGGTGCTTTGTCGCTAGGTACTGGACTAGGTGCCTTGTCACTTGGTACTAGGCTTGGTGCCCTTACACTAGGTACCTTATCGCTAGGTAAAGGACTAGGTGCCTTGTCACTTGGTACTGGGCTGGTCGCCTTATCACTTGGTGCCTTGTCGGTAAGTACTGGGCTAGGTGCCTTGTCACTTGGCACTGGGCTTGCCGCCTTCTCACTAGGTACCTTGTCGCTAGGTACTGGGCTAGGTGCCTTGTCACTAGGTACAGGACTAGGTGCCTTGTCACTTGGCATTGGGCTTGTCGCCTTCTCACTTGGTGTCTTGTCGCTAGGTACTGGGCTAGGTGCCTTGTCACTTGGTACTAGGCTAGGTGCCCTTTCACTTGGTGCCTTGTCGCTAGGTATTGGGCTAGGTGCCTTGTCACTTGGCACTGGGCTTGCCGCCTTCTCACTTGGTGCCTTCTCACTTGGTGCTTTGTCGCTAGGTACTGGACTAGGTGCCTTGTCACTTGGTACTAGGCTTGGTGCCCTTTCACTAGGTACCTTGTCGCTAGGTACTGGGCTAGGTGCCTTGTCGCTAGGTACAGGACAAGGTGCCTTGTCACTTGGCACTGGGCTTGTCGCCTTCTCACTTGGTGCCTTGTCGCTAGGTACTGGGCTAGGTGCCTTGTCACTTGGTACTAGGCTAGGTGCCCTTTCACTTGGTGCCTTGTCGCTAGGTATTGGGCTAGGTGCCTTGTCACTTGGCACTGGGCTTGCCGCCTTCTCACTAGGAACCTTGTCGCTAGGTACTGGGCTAGGTGCCTTGTCACTTGGCACTGGACTTGCCGCCTTCTCACTTGGTGCCTTCTCACTTGGTGCTTTGTCGCTAGGTACTGGACTAGGTGCCTTGTCACTTGGCACTGGGCTTGCCGCCTTCTCACTAGGTACCTTGTCGCTAGGTTCTGGGCTAGGTGCCTTGTCACTTGGCACTGGACTTGCCGCCTTCTCACTTGGTGCCTTGTCGCTAGGTACTGGGCTAGGTGCCTTGTCACTTGGTACTAGGCTAGGTGCCCTTTCACTTGGTGCCTTGTCGCTGGGTATTGGGCTAGGTGCCTTGTCACTTGGCACTGGGCTTGCCGCCTTCTCACTAGGTACCTTGTCGCTAGGTACTGGGCTAGGTGCCTTGTCACTTGGCACTGGACTTGCCGCCTTCTCACTTGGTGCTTTGTCGCTAGGTACTGGACTAGGTGCCTTGTCACTTGGTACTAGGCTTGGTGCCCTTACACTAGGTACCTTATCGCTAGGTAAAGCACTAGGTGCCTTGTCACTTGGCACTGGGCTTGTCGCCTTATCACTTGGTGCCTTGTCGGTAGGTACTGGGCTAGGTGCCTTGTCACTTGGCACTAGGCTTGCCGCCTTCTCACTAGGTACCTTGTCGCTAGGTACTGGGCTAGGTGCCTTGTCACTTGGAACTGGACTTGCCGCCTTCTCACTTGGTGCCTTGTCGCTAGGTACTGGACTAGGTGCCTTGTCACTTGGTACTAGGCTTAGTGCCCTTTCACTTGATACCTTTTCGCTAGGTACTGGGCTAGGTGCCTTGTCGCTAGGTACAGGACTAGGTGCTTTGTCACTTGGCACTGGGCATGCCACCTTCTCACTAGGTACCTTGTCGCTAGGTACTGGGCTAGGTGCCTTGTCACTTGGCACTGGACTTGCCACCTTCTCACTTGGTGCCTTCTCACTTGGTGCTTTGTCGCTAGGTACTGGACTAGGTGCCTTGTCACTTGGTACTAGGCTTTGTGCCCTTTCACTAGGTATCTTGTCGCTAGGTACAGGACTAGCTGCCTTGTCACTTGGCACTGGGCTCGTCGCCTTTTCACTTGGTGCCTTGTCGCTAGGTACTGGACTAGGTGCTTTGTCACTTGGTACTAAGCTTGGTGCCCTTTCACTAGGTGCTTTGTCGCTATGTACTGGGCTTGCCGCCTTCTCACTGGGTACCTTTTCGCTAGGTACTGGGCTAGGTGCCTTGTCGCTAGGTACAGGACTAGGTGCTTTGTCACTTGAAACTGGGCTTGTCGCCTTCTCACTTGGTGCCTTGTCGCTAGGTACTGGGCTAGGTGCCTTGTCACTTGGTACAAGGCTTAGTGCCCTTTCACTTGGTGCCTTGTCGCTAGGTTCTGGGCTAGGTGCCTTGTCACTTGGCACTGGGCTTGCCACCTTCTCACTAGGTACTTTGTCGCTAGGTACTGGGCTAGGTGCCTTGTCACTTGGCACTGGACTTGCCGCCTTCTCACTTGGTGCCTTCTCACTTGGTGCTTTGTCGCTAGGTACTGGGCTAGGTGCCTTGTCACTTGGTACTAGGCTTGGTGCCCTTTCACTTGTCGCCTTCTCACTTGGTGCCTTGTCGCTAGGTACTGGGCTAGGTACCATGTCACTTGGCACTGGACTTGCTGCCTTCTCACTTGGTGCCTTCTTACTTGGTACCTTGTCGCTAGGTGCAGGACTAGGTGCCTTGTCACTTGGCACTGGGCTTGTCGCCTTCTCAATTGCTGCCTTGTCGCTAGGTACTGGACTAGGTGCCTTGTCACTTGGTACTAGGCTTGGTGCCCTTTCACTAGGTACCTTGTCGCTAGGTACTGGGCAAGGTGCCTTGTCGCTAGGTACAGGACTAGGTGCTTTGTCACTTGAAACTGGGCTTGTCGCATTCTTACTTTGTGCCTTGTCGCTAGGTACTGGACTAGGTGCCTTGTCACTTGGTACTAGGCTCGGTGCCCTTTCACTAGGTACCTTGTCGCTAGGTACAGGACTAGGTGCCTTTTCACCTAGCACTGGGCTTGTCACTGGGCTAGGTGCCTTGTCACTTGGTACTAGGCTTGGTGCCCTTTCACTAGGTGCTTTGTCGCTTTGTACTGGGCTTGCCGCTTTTTCACTGGGTGTTTTCTCACTTGGTGCCTTGTCGCTAGGTACTAGGCTAGGTACCTTGTCGCTAGGTACTGGGCTTAGTGCTTTGTCACTTGGCACTGGGCTTGGTGCCTTTTCACTTGGTGCCTTGTCGCTAGGTACTGGGCTAGGTGCCTTGTCACTTGGTACTAGGCTGTGTGCCCTTTCACTAGGTACCTTGTCGCTAGGTACTGGGCTAGGTGCCTTGTCGCTAGGTACTGGGCTAGGTGCCTTGTCACTTGGTACTAGGCTTGGTGCCCTTTCACTAGGTTTCTTGTCGCTAGGTACTGGGCTTGGTGCCTTGTCACTAGGTACAAGACTAGGTGCCTTGTCACTTGGCATTGGGCTTGTCGCCTTCTCACTTGGTGTCTTGTCGCTAGGTACTGGGCTAGGTGCCTTGTCACTTGGCACTGGGCTTGTCGCCCTCTCACTTGGTGCCTTGTCGCTAGGTACTGGTTTAGGTGCCTTGTCACTTGGAACTGGGCTTGTCGCCTTCTCACTTGGTGCCTTCTCACTTGGTGCTTTGTCGCTAGGTACTGGACTAGGTGCCTTGTCACTTGGTACTAGGCTCGGTGCCCTTTCACTATGTACCTTGTCGCTAGGTACAGGACTAGGTGCCTTGTCACCTAGCACTGGGCTTGTCACTGGGCTAGGTGCCTTGTCACTTGGTACTAGGCTTGGTGCCCTTTCACTAGGTGCTTTGTCGCTATGTACTGGGCTTGCCGCTTTTTCACTGGGTGTCTTCTCACTTGGTGCCTTGTCGCTAGGTACTGGGCTAGGTACCTTGTCGCTAGGTACTGGGCTTAGTGCTTTGTCACTTGGCACTGGGCTTGGTGCCTTTTCACTTGGTGCCTTGTCGCTAGGTACTGGGCTAGGTGCCTTGTCACTTGGTACTAGGCTTTGTGCCCTTTCACTAGGTACCTTGTCGCTAGGTACTGGGCTAGGTGCCTTGTCGCTAGGTACTGGGCTAGGTGCCTTGTCACTTGGTACTAGGCTTGGTGCCCTTTCACTAGGTACCTTGTCGCTAGGTACTGGGCTTGGTGCCTTGTCACTAGGTACAAGACTAGGTGCCTTGTCACTTGGCATTGGGCTTGTCGCCTTCTCACTTGGTGTCTTGTTGCTAGGTACTGGGCTAGGTGCCTTTTCACTTGGTACTAGGCTAGGTGCCCTTTCACTTGGTGCCTTGTCGCTAGGTATTGGGCTAGGTGCCTTGTCACTTGGCACTGGGCTTGCCGCCTTCTCACTGGGTGCCTTCTCACTTGGCACTGGGCTCGTCGCCTTTTCACTTGGTGCCTTGTCGCTAGGTACTGGGCTAGGTGCTTTGTCACTTGGCACTGGACTTGCCGCCTTCTCACTTGGTGCCTTCTCACTTGGTGCTTTGTCGCTAGGTACTGGACTAGGTGCCTTGTCACTTGGTACTAGGCTTGGTGCCCTTTTACTAGATACCTTGTCGCTAGGTACAGGACTAGGTGCCTTGTCACTTGGCATTGGGCTTGTCACCTTCTCACTTGGTGCCTTGTCGCTAGGTACTGGGCTAGGTGCCTTGTCACTTGGTACTAGGCTTGGTGCCCTTTCACTAGATAATTTGTCGCTAGGTACAGGACTAGGTGACTTGTCACTTGGCACTGGGCTTGTCACCTTCTCACTTGGTGCCTTGTCGCTAGGTACTGGGCTAGGTGCCTTGTCACTTGGTACTAGGCTAGGTGCCCTTTCACTTGGTGCCTTGTCGCTAGGTATTGGGCTAGGTGCCTTGTCACTTGGCACTGGGCTTGCCGCCTTCTCACTGGGTGCCTTCTTACTTGGCACTGGGCTCGTCGCCTTTTCACTTGGTGCCTTGTCGCTAGGTACTGGGCTAGGTGCTTTGTCACTTGGCACTGGACTTGCCGCCTTCTCACTTGGTGCCTTCTCACTTGGTGCTTTGTCGCCAGGTACTGGACTAGGTGCCTTGTCACTTGGTACTAGGCTTGGTGCCCTTTTACTAGATACCTTGTCGCTAGGTACAGGACTAGGTGCCTTGTCACTTGGCATTGGGCTTGTCACCTTCTCACTTGGTGCCTTGTCGCTAGGTACTGGGCTAGGTGCCTTGTCACTTGGTACTAGGCTTGGTGCCCTTTCACTAGATAATTTGTCGCTAGGTACAGGACTAGGTGACTTGTCACTTGGCACTGGGCTTGTCACCTTCTCACTTGGTGCCTTGTCGCTAGGTACTGGGCTAGGTGCCTTGTCACTTGGTACTAGGCTTGGTGCCCTTTCACTAGGTGCTTTGTCGCTATGTACTGGGCTCTCCGCTTTTTCACTGGGTGTCTTCTCACTTGGTGCCTTGTCGCTAGGTACTGGGCTAGGTACCTTGTCGCTAGGTTCTGGGCTAGATGCCTTGTCACTTAGCACTGGACTTGCTGCCTTCTCACTTGGTGCTTTGTCGCTAGGTATTGGGCTAGGTGCCTTGTCACTTGGTACTAGGCTGTGTGCCCTTTCACTAGGTACCTTGTCGCTAGGTACTGGGCTAGGTGCCTTGTCGCTAGGTACAGGACTAGGTGCCTTGTCACTTGGCACTGGGCTTGCCGCCTTCTCACTTGGTGCCTTCTCACTTGGTGCCTTGTCGCTAGGTACAGGACTAGGTGCCTTGTCACTTGGCACTGGGCTTGTCGCCATCTTACTTGGTGCCTTGTCGCTAGGTTCTGGGCTAGATGCCATGTCACTTGGCACTGGACTTGCTGCCTTCTCACTTGGTGCTTTGTCGCTAGGTATTGGACTAGGTGCCTTGTCACTTGGTACTTGGCTTGGTGCCCTTTCACTAGGAACCTCGTCGCTAGGTACAGGACTAGGTGCTTTGTTATTTAGCTCTAGGTTAAATGCCTTTTTACAAGGTACCTTGTCGCCAGGTACTGGGCTGAGTGCTTTGTCACATGGCACTGGGATTGCCGCCTTTTTACTGGGTGTCTTCTCACTTGGTGCCTTGTCACTAGTTACTGGTCTAGGTACCTTGTCGCTAGGTTCTGGGCTTAGTACCTTGTCACTTGGCACTGGGCTTGGTGCCTTTTCACTAGGTACCTTGTCGCTAGGTACTGGGCTAGATGCCTTGTTGCTAGGTACAGGACTAGGTGCCTTGTCACTTGGCACTGGGCTTGTTGCCTTCTCACTTGGTGCTTTGTCGCTAAGTACTGGGCTTGGTGCCTTGTCACTTGGTACTAGGCTTGGTGCACTTTTACTAGGTGCTTTGTCGCTATGTACTGGGCTTGCCACCTTTTCACTGGGTGTTTTCTCACTTGGTGCCTTGTCGCTAGGTACTGGGCTAGGTATCTTGTCGCTAGGTACTGGGCTTAGTGCCTTGTCACTTGGCACTGGGCTTGGTGCCCTTTCACTAGGTACCTTGTCACTAGGTACTGGGCTAGGTGCCTTGTCGCTAGGTTCAGGACTAGGTGCCTTGTCACTTGGCACTGGGCTTGCCGCCTTCTCACTTGGTGCCTTCTCACTTGGTGCTTTGTCGCTAAGTACTGGGCTAGGTGCCTTGTCACTGGAAACTAGGCTTGGTGCCCTTTCACTAGGTACCTTGTCGCTAGGTACTGGGCTAGATGCCTTGTCACTTAACACTGGGCTTGCAGCCTTTTCACTCGGTGCCTTCTCACTTCGTGCTTTGTCGCTAGGTACTGGGCTCGGTGCCTTGTCACTTAGTACAAGGCTTGGTGCCTCTTCAATAGGTACCTTGTCGCTAGGTAATAGACTAGGTGCCTTGTCACTTGGCACTGGGCTTGCCACCTTCTCACTTGGTGCCTTCTCACTTGGTGCTTTATAGCTAAGTACTGGGCTAGGTGCCTTGTCACTTGGTACTAGGCTTGGTGCCCTTTCACTAGGTGACTTGTCGCTAGGTACTGGACTAGGTGCCTTGTCACTTGCCACTGGGCTCGTCGCCTTCTCACTTGATGCCTTGTCGCTAGGTACTGGGCTAGGTGCCTTGTCACTTGGTACTGGGCTTGCCGCCTTCTCACTTGGTGCCTTGTCATTAGGTATAGGGCTGGGTGCTTCATCACTTGGAACTGGGCTTGCAGCCTTGTCGCTGGGTCCTGGGCTAGGTGCCTTGTCACTTGGTCCTAGACTTGGTGCCCTTTCACTAGGTGCTTTGTCGCTAGGTACAGGGCTAGGTGCCTTGTCACTTGGCTTTGGGCTTGCAGATTTCTCACTTGGTGCTTTTTTGCTAGGTACTGGGCTACGTGCCTTGTCGCTAGGTATTGGGCTGGGTGCTTTGTCACTTGGCACTGGGCTTGAAGCTTTTTTACTGGTTGCCTTCTCAATTGATGCCTTGTCACTAGGTACTGGACTAGGTGCCTCAACACTTGGCAATAGGTTTGGTTGTCTTTTACTAGGTGCTATTTTAACTGAACTAACTGACTGCATTTCTTCTTTTATACTCTTTTCTTCTTGAACAACTGAAGTGTGTTCAGGCTTATCGTCCACTAGTGATATTGTTTTAAATGATCGACTTAATTTACTTCCATCGGGCCGTTCATCTTCTTCTATGGTGACAATAGTTACTTTATATTTTACAGTTCTTGTAGTCACGCTGTAATATTCTTGAATTATGGTCGTTATAGTAGATTTTCTTTGAATAATTGTATTTTGGTCAGTTATTGTGACAAACTGTGTGATAATTTCTTCAGTAGGTCTACTGACTGGCTCAAATCCTTTAAGCTGCTCTTCAACTGCAAGTTCTTCTTTTACATTCCAAACTTGGTTGCGTAACTCGTCTTCTGATGGACTTATACTTGTGTCTCCCTCCCTCCTCGGACTAGGCATTTTCATATCTTGTAATTCTTTGTCTAAACTGATTTCTTTAATTCCACTCAGACTAGGCGCAGGTTTATTGTCAGAAAGTGTTATTTTTCTGAAGGTTCTGCTCATTATTTTACCATCAGGTCGATCATCTTCCTCAGTTGTCAAATGAGTTATTTTATACATTGTTAATGTTTTCGTAAAATTACAGTATTCGTGTGTTATTGTAGTTACAGTTGTTTTTCTGTGTATGACAATTCCTTTATCCGTTATAGTTATGTAATGTGTTGAAGTTTCTTCTTCTGGTTTTCCTATTGGCTCAAATTCTTTCAATGTTTCAGCTATTAGTAATTCCTCATTTTCATCATAGACGAAGCTCGGCATTTTATCATCCGGTGTGCTAGGACTTAAATCGTCTAGGTCGTTAGACCTTGTTGATTCTAGTTCGGGAGTACAGACATAAGATTCATCGGGTTTGACTAAACCTGGAGCTTGTTCGATGTATTTATCTTGCCCCAATTCAGGTGATTTTTTGTCTTCCAAGTCTTTAAGTAAAGTTGGTTCTTTTTTATCATTAGACTTTTTACTAAAGAATCCAAAGACTTCATCTTTCAAAGCTGAGACTTTTTCAACTACTCTCTCAGCTTTGGTTTCAGCCTTTTGTAGCAGCGTTCTTTTGGACTGTTCTTTATCTGGACTAGGTTTTTTAGTTTCGGATACCTTGTCAAAGAATATTTTCGTAAAATCTTCGTTAATAACAGTTTCATCCTGAGCAATTTTATCATGTTGCTCTTTTGCCAGGTCCGGCAACACTTCAGTAGTTACTTGATTTGCACTTTCCATAGTCATGTCAACTTTCTCATTAATGAATTTTTCTTCTTCTCTCTTTAAGTCGGCAATTTTTTCTTCAAGTTTTTCTAATGTCTTAGCAGATTCTAAGGTGGTGCTTATTCTTTTTTCCAGTTTAATATCATCAATTTGTTGTGTTGTTATATAACTTTTTACTTCTTTAGGTAATTTGACTTCAGCATGATCTGTGACGTCTACGCTTTGTTTCGGGAATTCTTCAAATTTAGAAGAATCACTTACTTTTTCGTCAAAACCAATTTTAGATTCATTTAGTCGCACAGGTCTTTCATCAAGAAGTTCTCGTTTAATTCTTTTACTTTCACTGAGCACAGTTTTATCAGATACTTCACTAACATCTTCAGACGTAATAGATCTTACTGGAGAAGCTTCTTTTTGTAAACTATCAATAACATCATGCTCTGGTTTGGTATCTAATGCATCTTTTCTTTCTTTTTGCAAGTCACGATGAACTTCTTTTTCACTTGATAAAAGCATTTTAGTAGCTTCAAGCGCACTTACCATAGGTTCTATTTTACTAAAGATTTCTGGTGATTTGCTAAGTAATGGTGATTTATGAGCCATAATTTCTTCTAAACTTTTTTCTGATTTAAGTACTTCAGCAACATCTGCTACAATTTTTTCTACATCTTTAGGACTTAGAGGAGGTTTTTCAGCAACTTCAAACTTATGAGCCTCTTCAATTTCTTTTTCGACGTCTTCGGGTATTGAAGGTATTTTTTCAGGCATACATGGGACTTCCTCTATAACAATAATGTCATCTTTAATGGGTGAATCAACAGTTGTAATGTGCGTTTCTCTTAATTTTTCTGTAAACTGGCCATAACCATAATCAGTATCATCATATTCTTTCACTGGTTGCAGATCTTTGTCGGGTATGATCGAAATCTTCATTTGTTCTTGGTACATTGGTGATTCAGGGGCGGATCCGGGTGTAACAGTTACAAGCTCAGGGTGTGATGCACGTTGCACAGTTTGAACAACAATATCGTCTTGAACAGTTTTGATACCTTTATAAGATATAAGTCCTTCTTGATCTGATAGAGGTAGGTCCTTTGGAACCTTGATTTCATCAGATTTACGTTTAAATATTTCTTCTTCAGGACTTTTCTTTTCTTCAAAGGTTCTGTAGTCTACTTCTTCATGTAAAGGTAAATCAGCCACCTCATCAGGTGTTTTAACAATTTCCCTAATTGGAACGGGTATTGCCTCAAGTTTGAGACTTTTTTCTAATGATACTGGTTTGGTGTCCACTAAACTTTGCGGGGGTATAATCTCCTTAGTTTCTTCTTGCACGTATTTTTCTTCAATTTGTTGGTCTTCCTTGATATTGTCTAAAGTTATACGCTCGTCCTCCGGCAAAGTAGGAGCAGTTGTAGCTCCCGACTCAATAGTAGTGGACATTTTTTCATCCGGTTGAGACTCTTGAACCTGCATTTCAAGAGAATCTTTCGGTTTTGGAATGCTTTTGCTATCTGATGTTTTCTTCTCACTACTAATATCTTGCTTTTCTTCAATACTCACTGAATGTTCTTTAGATTCAACTTTTACTTCCTGTTCGATAAAAGTTTCAGCTTTAGTTTGTGGTTCTTCAGGTCTTTCTACTTCTAATATAGTTACCTCTTTCTTTTTTTCAGATTCTTCTTTGTCTTTTGTGTGTTTTTTTAATTCATCTTCATGCTCGTGACTGCTTTCACGGTCAACAATAGAGTCTTCAGTAAATTGTTCTACTTCTTCTTTTTCTATGATAAGATATTCTTCTTCAAATTCACCGTCGGCAGTCGTTTCAGTTTTAGTATCATCAATCATGCACGTAATTTTCTCGATGTCAGATCTTCCTACAAATTCCATCTTCTCTTCGGCTTCGCTGTCCCTATTAAAGACCGCTTCGATTTCTCGTACGATTTCTTGTTCTTCACGTTCATCTAATTCTTGTTGTTTCATGTCATCGAGGGATTTGGAAGTATCTTCATCAGACTTTTTTGCGTCTTTCAAAATATCTTCGTAATTAACTCTTTGCAAACCTTTTAGCTTTGAAGTGTCAACTTTTACTGATTTGACAGATTTTGTGGGACTTTTCAAAGCTTTAAGTCCTTTTACTGGAGATGATAATGGACGAGGCCGTCGTGAAATAGGTTCTCGTTTAGCCTTAGTTTCTTTTTTATCAGATGTTTTAGCAGTCACATCACGTTTTGGTGATGATTGCTTATATTTTGATTCCACGACCATACGATTTTTAGCTTCTTTTGTGCTTTTTGCTGGAGTGCTTCCAGGACTAAGTTTTCTGGGTTTGGCTTTAACTCGATCTTTAACCGCTGATACGGCCGAAGGTTTAGTATCTGCTGACTTTTTAGGTGTGGTAGGTGGAGATTTTTTGTCTTCGGGTTTTTTGTCAAGCGCACTAATTGTTGACTTCTTTTCAGAAACAGCACGGGTAGCACGATGACTGACTTTACTTCTAGACATTGATGAAGTCATTTCTGATTTTCGTGAGTCAAGTTTTTTCTTTTCAACTTTACTTTTTGGTTCGGCATCAAGTTTTTTAGCTTCAACCCTAACTAAAGAGTCTTTTACTTCATCAGTCTTATCAATACGTTTCATTTTCTTATCCACAGCCCTCTTTTTGACTTCTCTCTTTTTAGGGAGACCATCTATCACAGTGCTCTCGTACTGAGCAATCTTATCATCTAATTTTGTTTCTATTCTGGCAGTAATGGCATCGTGTAAAACGGATTTAATTTTATCTTCAGTGTCTACAAGTTCACTCAAAAGTTTATTATCTATTATATTTTTGTCGTCATCTTTGTCTTTTGGTGGAGGTTCTGACTCTATAATTTTGTCATCTTTCATCTTCTCTGCTATGATATTTCTTTCCTTCATTACCTTCGAAACTGCTTTTGTAGTTGTTTTTGTAGATGTGACTGTGGTCGTCGTAGAAGTTGTTGGTAGTGCTGTTGTTGCCATGTGGCGTCCTGTGCAAGTAGGGTGTTGTAGAAATTCTAAGTGCTTAAGTTTTTCTAATCCTTCAAATATTTTGTGCTGAGGAGTCGATCCAGGGAACATTATCCTTGTTATCGTGTCGTCAGGATTAGCCGGCCGCCACACGAGCAACGCACATATTGACACTAAGTTAGGTATAGGAAAATTGAACTGTCCTGATACACTGGCACCATCAAAAAGTTTTTGTTCACTGTTGTGCCACCTTCTTAAGAACTCACGAACGTATTTCGAGTCCTTGGACGGATTCAGTACGTACATGTCTAGTGTTCCTGAAACAAAAACGTCTTTATTCTTATAGCTTGACAAAATAGGCTAGACACGGAAACTAGATTTTGTTTGCTGACAACTTCGTCAAATTTATGACATTTTATCTAAACAAAGCTTATAGGAGATTTAAAATTGAGGTGAACTGAAACAAAAAGTTGCGCAAAAACAAAAAGGCTTATTGGAAAATAATGCATGATCGCGTTAATATAGCTTAGATTTTAATTAGTAACTGTATTACTAGATTTTTTTTTTAAATCAAAACATATGAAGACGTCTTAAATGTAAATAACTTGCAATAGTTTTTTCTTTTTTTTATGTATATTAAAGCTTCTCGCAAAACATAATTTGATTCCTAAGTTATACGATTAGGGAGCAACCTGTGTTCCCGTGTATGAAGGCATAAAAAAATCTTACCATGTCCAACTTTGTGGTACAAGTTGATAGGCTCAGGGCTTCGGTAGCAATGCTGTGGCTTGAGGTTGAGGTGGCGCAAGTCCGCCATCATGTCTGATCCCTCTTGGATGAGGGACACGAGCAGAGGATCGGCGTCCTTGTCACCGTCGGGGCTCGCGAGAGCGCGGCGCTCCTGAAATGAGATGAAAGTAATTTTTAAGTTATTTTTTTTGGAACAGTAATTAAATTATTGTCAGTTTCAAAAAATGATGGAATTTAAAAAAAAAACCTTTGGCCTCGGGCGATACAGATACGGTGATCGGATCAGGTAAGTGATACTAATGTGGCTTTACTGATAAGTGGGGTAAGTTTAAATTAACTTTTATTTTCCACAGGTACTAAAATATATGACCTAATACTAGTAGTTGTGCTTCTTAATTTATAGAAGCACTTAAAGATTTTGTGACTAACCATTGATCAAACGTTATCCTGGCCTAGTTTTGTAAATTAGAGAGAGAGAGATTTTTCAATGTTTTACTTCGTTGGCAATCACTCATTCACAAATTTATTTATATCTACACATTATCTACATAATATTCTAAACCGTTGGGACTATAACTCGAAATTTAACATAATATTTAAATTAAGACGACCGGATGGCGGAGTGGGTAGTGTGCCTGCCTGCGACGCCAAGGTCGTGGGTTCGATTCCCACTTAAGACAAATCTTTGTGTGCATGAACATGGGGTTTTGTCTTAGTCTGGGTGTTTTTATGTACATATAATAAGTATGTATTTACGAAAGAAAAGTACTTATATATGTATTAGTGTCAGTTATTCTAGTACCCATAGTACAAGCTCTGCTTAGTTTGGGACTAGATAGCGTTGTGTGTGAGTTGTGATGGAGGAGGAAAGGTTGTATGAACGTCCCTTATTACTAAAGTAAGAAACACACAATTTCGTTTAATAGCGTCAAGAAAAAATGTAATGATTTTTCTATTTTATCCTCATGAGGGTGAATTAAGGGTTTATATATAGTAAATAGATTAAATCTTAGTCTAAATTCAAAAGATGGCGATATTTTATGCATCGCCCTTGAGCCCACGGAATTATAACAGTAATGTTTGACACAGATAAAATGCGAGAATTAGCTAGTGCTTTAATAATAGCCCTGTATTTAATACATGTACAACTACTGGACTCGGGCCTCTTCTTATGGTTATCGTCCAAGGTTCAGTGTTCTTTTTAGTTTATATTCCTATTTTCCTAATATAATTTATTTCCTTTATTCCTGGTTTCTTAGCCTCAACCCAATCCATAACATTTTCCATCACGCTGGCCAAGTGCGGATTGGTAGACTTGACACGACCTAGAGTACTATTGAGGCACTCTCAGGCATGCAGGTTTCCTCACGATGTTTTCCTTCACCGTTAGCGAGCGATAATTTATATAATAAATACACATGTATCTTCGAAAAGTCGTATTTTAATGATTTATTAACAGAAGTGTGTCACATCACTGCTATCTATTTATTTATTTATTATACAATTTATTGTACACCTTGAGTTAACAACTTGTACTTATATCTAGTGATTACAGTACAATGGGCGGCCTTATCACTAATAGTGATATCTAATATCACCTGAGGCCAAAATCACACGAAAAGTTCAAAATATTACCTGAAAAGCCCGGTAACGCTCACATATTAATGTTTTAAAACTCACTAATCACTTAAATTATCAAAGTTGTCACTAAAGAGTACGTATAATTTTCAAGAACGTCACTTAATGGTAGCAGTACGGCGTAGTGCGTAGGCCATATTGTCGCGACCAACTGACTGGAAGGTGATACTGTATGCTTCAATGATCTTCATAGATATTGTAATGTCTTATTAATATAATTAATTATTATGATATACGGTACCTAGACTAGCGAGATATCCCGAGCCTCACTCGAGTTAGATTTATTTAAAGAAAAGGAGATAAAATTAATAAAGGCGGTAATTCACTAACATAACTTTTTTTTGTTAAACATGTAAATACTACTTATTCGTATTTAAACGTATGTAATCCAATTAAATGCAGATAAGTAAAATGGCGCTTTTAAAATTGGAAGATGACTTAAGTCTTGTTAGTATATTTTGTATAATAATTATGTTAACTTTAATAATATCAAAACAGAACCGATATTTATCGCCATTTGCAAAAGAATGATTAATTTTACGCCACCCTTAGTTAGGGCCATTTTCAGTAGTTTTCTTTTCTTTTAAATATCTCATAACTTACACACAGCGCCATCTAGTCTGCAGAGCTTGTACTTTGGGTACTATAATAACTGATACTAGTACATAATTATACTTTTCTTTTAGTAAATACATACTTATTAGTTTTGGATAAAATAAGTCCCGCGTAGCCTTTTCGCAACGTTTTTGACAAATGAAACGTGAAATTTGTATAGAAATTTATATACTAGTACTTAAATATCCGAAACTTTATCACGAACCGATGGAATTCGATCCAAGTTTCCAACAGCAGTGTATTTCATTCTGGAATTCATTTATTTTAGCTACGTATCAGATTTTCGGAATTCTCACATGTTGTGGAGATGTTTAATTAATGTATTGACATATGTCCTTTAGTGGGAGCCTAATATAAGATGATGACTTATTTTGGTCCAAAAAACATCAAATCTTGTATTGCTCGTCTGATAGATCACACTGGCTGTATCACAAGCAGTAAGCAAAGCCTAACGGAGTGTGTCGAGCAGTGTTAAGTGTCAACCTTGAGGGACCCGGCAGCCAGCCGCCGGGGTCTCCATTCATTAGCTGCTCTAGTATTTACAACTATGTTTATGAAGCTTTATTAAAAAACAACTATCAGCGCAATTCATCCATATTTTAAATGACTGCCGCTAATAAACGAATATCTATACGTGTCTATACTTTTAAAGGGACAGTTGGAGAAGAATCCCTGCGTCCCTGTATGCTCCGGGCGTAACCTCACACACTCTATTAAAATCTTGCGCCCTTAAGCGCGGGCCTTTGGTTTAGGTCGCATTTATAGGAAACACCGAGAGGCGGTGGCCGCAAGAATAAATTTATAGGCCTTTTTCTCGGCCTATGGTAAAATCCTTTTCTGTTTGTCGGTAACATCAATTCTCACCTCCAAATTGCAGAAGAAATGTCCAATCTGTGGATACACGGTTGCGCCAGCCTTCCTGCGTAGGACTGACGCCATTCCGGAGACGGAGCAGTTGTTCAGTCGGGTGAACAGCACTGCATCCAGACGGTCCAGGTGCCGTGCGAAGTCCCACCAACAAGCCTTCCGGGAGAAGCCGCCGTCGACTGGAATGGAAATAAATTCCAAGTTAGTATTATGTTTATGGTATCGTTCCTATTTTATTTGCATAATCACGCCTATATTGACCAGAAGAGTGTGACAGAGGTGTAGTATAACACCAACATTCCGTGAGCTTATTGGCATCCACCGGGCACAAAATCCAAATAAAAGTAGCTAAAATTCTTTGAAAATGATCGATACATCTAGTCACAAATTTCGTTCTAGATTCGAGCTGCTTTTTGAACGGATACTATTTGTCAATCTGAATTTAAACCAAACCTTTTCGATCATCCATTCAGCTAATGGTTTCGCCGATTTGGCATTTTTTCACATTTTTGCTAACGTCTGCCTTGAAAGGTGGCGTGCATTTGTATCGATTCGGATAGAAGTGACTTCTTTGGTTTAACTTTTGATATTATTATAAACTTATAATAATTTCTTAGATTAAACTACCGTAGCTCTTCTTGTGTCAAATGTTATATTTGACCTATTTCTTTTTTCATAAAGTGCCTAGCCGTCCACCTACGGAAAGTTCACAAATAACACTTTGCCCGACTCGGTAATTGAATCCGAGACCTCGCGGCGAAAGGCGCATACGCTAACCACTAGACCATCGAGGCAGTCTTAAGTCAATAAAAATAATTTTAAATATAATTGAACTCCCAAACCCAAAGCAAGCAGTAGGTAAACCGTAACATTCTTCAATACATGACTATCTTTGTTCCATTTGCTCTATAGAATACTACTAACCCAAATTTATAGGTCAATCCAAAACAGCTCAAACAAACAGTTATTCAAACTATCCAAACATTTCCCAAACCTTTTGATACTCTCAATAGCATATTGAAAACCGATCAGAAACTAAACACACTACGAAAACACATAAACTGCACTGGTATACAGCAGTTTGCAAACATACGTAACATACTAAACGCAGAGGCAAATAAACGATATTGAAAGGGGAGTTCGATTTCGTATTATAGCTTCATGTGAATTCATTTTGTTGAATAGATGTTATGTTAAGTGGTTTTGATTTATAAGGAAATCAATTTTAAGTTGGGTTTATAGAAAGAGTTTCTGGAAGTAGTAGGTAAGAGTGAGAGGAGCGGGTAGACAAAGCAATACCGACTATTATAATTTTATCGAAATCCCAAATGAGTTTGAGAGATGATTTTTATAGCATTTAGCATCAAATTATATTACATATTATATTATACAGTAGAGAAATTATAGGGCCTGGCAAGAGGCTACCGTAGCTTAGTGGTTTAAACGGCTGATCGAAATGCAGAGGTCGCAGGTTCAAATTCCTACCGGTCACATATTTTTTTTCAAAATCAATATAGTTTTTAAAGATTTAACTGATTCTTCGTAACCAAAAATATATAGATACTTGCTTGATGAATAATGGAAGAATTTGCCAACTCCAACTATATACTTTTGATTAAATTCGTTGCGGGATCCAAGACAATTTTATCTCTCCCTGGGATTGCACGTGTATAGTAGTATAGCCCGGGATAGCCCGTGATAGTGCGTTACTGTTGTATACCGTTGTTGAACATGGCAACACAGGCGTCACTATGGTGGGGGCGTGGGTAGGTTTCATTTATAATAAGATACTTATTTTAAAAAATATATAGAAACGATTTCCACACTAGGAATAACTCCTGTGTCGCGGGGGTGGTACAAACTGTGTGTGTGTGAAATGTATGTACACACATACATTTCACACACACAGAACACACCCACAGTCTTTGCGAATCATAAAGATTTGACCCGTGTGGGGATTGAACCCACAACACCAGTGCAGTTGAAAACGCGACCGCTTCAACCACTAACCTAACCGTGCACTAAAATATAGACTAGATATAAAAGACTTGGAAGATATAAAGCAATTTAGCGTACCAAAAAGGCACAACCAGTTGAAAATACACCCATCAATGTTCACATACTCATTTTATGAACCAACCTTAAATTATTTCACTCGCGAACGGTTCAATTTAAACGTGTCGTATTAAAACAAAGATTAAAATACTCTTAATTGAGTGTCAAAAGTGGTTTATTGGTTCGAAGCTGCAGGTATTTATTTACTGTGGAATATTTTATTCGGTTTCTGTGGTAAAAGTGTGATTTTATATAAGTTTTAAATTCATTGTTTTATTTCGCGTGTTAATGCGGATTATTTGAATACTTTGTTAATTTTATACAGTTGTTTGTCTTTGGTTATTTCTCAGCGAAGCTCAAAATTGAAATTTATTATTTAATTTTTATAATTATTTGCCGAAAATTTTGGATAATTGCCCCTTTTATTAATAATGTAATGTATTAGTTACGGAAATAAGATAAAGTTATGATTTCAAGAAAATGTTGTAAATCAAGTAACTGAGTCACATTCTCTCGAAAATTAAAACGCTCATCTTCCAAACGAGACGCCCAATTAGATTGATTTACTTATTAATGAGGTCGATTAATCAATCACTATAAGTTGCTGTACAAAATTATTCAAATAAGCACTATTAAAATTTGCCACAAAAGTGACGATTAGAATCGTGAAAATGAGAACTACCTACCAATTTAAATGAGTCTTAGTATCGTTTTGTTTACAGCAGAAAAATGTCTTACTATGCCCCTGGTATTTTTACAGTAAAAACTAAATACTGGTAGCACATTAAAAGCTTCTGTCTTAGAAACTGAACCAGCAAGTAAATAGAAAAAGTTGAGAAAAGAACAAACTCAATTGTTTTATGCGGGACCAGACAAATTGTACCTAATTATCGCTAAAAGTAACACAACTAAAACTACCCATGTTACCTTTAAATAAATAATTAGATTATTATGAAAATAATTTTGCAATTAAAAATAATTAATTAACATAACAGGTGACGTGTGAGAGTAATACATCTCTACCACACCCTTCTGGGTACTATAGGCGTGATGTTATTTATATTTTTTTGCAAATATCATGGACAAAATAAACAATTGCCGCCTCGATAAAAAGCATAACAAAAACTGATAATCCATTTTCCACTCATCCAACACGGCAGGCTTAAAAACCATTTTACTGTTAAAATATTGACACGGGAAAGACAAACAGGGATGAAATCACGTCCGAGCGATGGCCCTTGATTGAAAAATAAATTGAAGAGACGTTCGATGCACATTTCATGTTTGGACTATCGCCTACCTACCTCTATCCATTAAGCCAGAAACACGTGTAAAACCATTCGAGCGAACATTTTTAGCGTAAAATTTTCAAAAAATTGTATGATAACGCTAATTTACGGTTTTCTATCACTCTGTCGTTTTAAATATGGAATGAAAAGGATAGATCGAATCGGATGGTTTATAAAAAACTGTTAAACACGTGGGTGTTTTCTAATACGTTTTGTACGGTTGCGAATTATTTTAGTGTTAAAGAATATATTTTATAAAAAAATAAATATCTAATACATGTCCCAGTGCTGGGTTCGAGCCTCTTCATATGATGGGAAGGGCTGGGCCATAGTCCTCTACGCTGGTCAAGTGCGGATTAGTAGACTTGAGGTGCATGAAAAGAGCCTCCCCGAGTGACGTACACAACGATTCCCTACGTCCGGCGCACCCTGGGCAACTCGCGAGTTCTCCAAAGCGAAATAGCTAATCTTTTCTCCTGTCAAAATAAAATTTGACTCAGCCATCGACACGACGAAGAAGAAGAAGTAGACTTCAAACCCTCAATCTCTTTTTGGGCACACTCAGGAATGCTGGTTTACTCACGATGATTTCCTTCACCGTTAGCGAGTCATAATTTATATGATAAATACACACATAATCTTCTAAAAGACGAATCTTAACAATTTATTAACAGAGGTGTGTGCCGTGGGTTTGAACCCGAGACTTTGCAGCCCTACAGTCTCCCACTAGACTATTGCTGCTCATTCACATTATGTAATCAAAAATAATATGATTATTGCCACGGGAAAGACAAACAGAAATGAAATCAAGTCCGCGCGATGGCGCTTGATTGAAAAATAAATTGAAGCGACGATCGATGCACATACACCTGGTCCTGCCGATGCACGATGCTACCTAGTTATCTACATAGGTAATGTTGGGGACACTTGTGAAATGGTTTACTCAGATTTAAGTGAACGTTTTAGGAGGTTAATTAATATATTTTGCAAGATTTTTTCCTTCTTTTATGTTTGTTTAAGTATTTTTTACTACATGCCTTTTTTGTGATGCAAAATATAGTTTTATGTATATGGTTAACTAATAAAGTAAAATTAAATGACTAAATTGTGTAAATGAATAAATTTTTATCTATACCTAGTATGTTATTACACAAATAGATGGGCTGTCGGCCAAATGGCTGAAGAGTCGGCGCCATTCGACTGAAGAGGAGCGGTCAACTAATCGATTACACCATTCAATCGATGCATTGATCGCCGTCGATCAATTTAGGTGTAGTAACACCCTTATAAAATATAATACCCAAAACATAGTCACGGAAAAAACAAACAGAGATGAAATAACAGCCTTGATTGGAAAATAGATTGAAAAGAACGTTCGATGCACATTTTATGTTTGGACTAACACCTGCCGATTCTATCTAAATATAAAGCTAGACCACGTTTAAAACAGTTTACTTAGTTTTAAGCGAACATTTTAAAAGGATATTGGAATTTGGAAAATCTAGGTTAGACCTTTTCGTTCGTTAAATCCTCTTTGCTATTTTCTCTTTAAAATTATTCTAGTTATTCTTTAGTTTAAGAAATTGTATTACTTGTATACATACATGTTTTTTTGTATGGTGGGTAGGCACGCGTAATTGTGATATGCGACAACGATGTAATTAAAAGTTATGATATTAGCAGAGAGCCTCTAAAATCTTAGCTATGTATTTTTCCTTGTATTTTATTTCACAACAATAAGATTTACCTACATGACAATTTTTTCCGGCCATAAATAAAATCTATTAACAAATATCTTTGGTATTGGGGAAGGTGAATCGTGTGCCGAAGTACATAATCCTGAATTATATAACAAAACATAACGCCTATATTACTCAAAAGGTAATGGCAAGGGTGTATAAAACCCATGTTTCATCTGCTATGTTTCCAAATACGTGCTGCTAAAAAAAATCTGACGGGAAAATCCTAAACAACACTTTTGCTCGACCCGGGCATCGAATCTGAGATCTCGCGGTGAGAGGCTGCATACGCTAACAGCCCTTTTAAAAGCTTTTTTTATGATAATATTCTAATATTTTTCATGAGCTATTTATGTAGAATCGCATTCTATATATAAATACTCTTCACAATATTGAGAGAGTACGTGATCATTATACTGTGTCCCGATCCCGACTTAAACAAATATTTTTCGTACTGGGAAGCTGTATCGTTTACCCAAGTAATTACTGTTGATAAACCTGGATTAATACGCCATGAAAATTAACAAGCGTGCGAGTAAATTAAAATGTTATATTATGGGTATCGGCAAAACGGCTGCCCAGCCGATTACGTAAAGCTCATATAATAATTTTAGTGGAATTAATGAGCAAGAACTCAATTATAAGTTTTAACGACACTCATTTACAAAAGCTCTGTTTTATTGTGTCAGGTATACGCATCTGCCTTATAATAATGGCGATAATATCTATGTAAGGAAGAGGCTTAAGTGAGAAGGAGATGTTGGTCTTTTTATTCCTGCCATTCTTCTTTTTGGGGGCACTCACTTCTTTCTGGTTCATATCTTCCATCACGCAATCTATTTATATTTTCATCGGCCTGCCTCTTCCTGTCTAGCCATCAACAGAGAAAGGGCTTTTGGTATATTGGTAACCTTATTTGTTGGAGCATCAGAAAATACGCTGTTTCAGTTCTCGTCACGTTATAACTACATAACTTAACTGTCTTCAATTTCTAATCTGACAAAACACAGACCAATCTTAGACATAAATTCGAGTACAAAACCAGTGCATGTTAATAAATCTTCTACCCAATCTAAAGCGTTTAATACAGCATAAGTATGACAAGTTATGCTCGGCTTACGTATACAGGTACTTAACCATTGCCGGTGGCGTAACTTAGCGTGTTTAAATACGGCAAAGTATGCGAAATACTTCATACCCGGTATTATGTTTACTACACAAACACGTTGACTTAAAGGCAAAAGCAATAATAGTCCTCTCTCTTAACCATTTCTATCTTTTTGCTTGGGCTCTTTGATGAAGAACTTAGTCTTAAAGATGCAATTGCACTGTGAGCCGGAGAGATGACCATCAGTATCATAAGAGTAGATGTATTTTGTTTTCGGGTGCTTTTTGTACTGTAGTTGCTTTTATTACAAATCTTTTAAACGACTTGTAGCAAATGTCTCAATTGTGAAGTGAATTGCAGATGGTCTCTCTGATCTTCTAAGGGGATGACGCAAGCCGTTACGGTGACGTTTTTGTTTCGGTGTACGTACCTACAAAGTGTTACATAAATTCTTATCAAGTCGTAGAAATCAGCGGGCAGGTGGGGGCAGGGAGTGTCACTTACTATTTCCTATTCTATAACGATGACGGTGTGTTGGCGTCGGTGTGACGTCAGATGGGGAGCCATAATGGATATTGTTTGTTTTGTGTCCATATTCCACTTTGTGTTGTGTCGATGTCAGGAAAACGATTCAATGCAGAATGTAGGTTGGCGTGCCAAGAACTTAGAACAAGATTGCTGGGATGTGTTTCTCCGGTTGAATTGAGGTATTAGTTCTGATACGAAAGATATGTAAAAGGAATTGCATTGACCTTTTTTAATCAAATAAATGGTTAGAGATAGGCCAGTTTTTTTTCCTTAAACCTTCTCCAAAGCAAAATTGGCTCTTAATAGACAAATTAGTTCATCATGTAAAAATGCACGTTTTATATTTTCCAATATTATTTTAGTTACTTCTTGAATGAAGTAATAATATCCATCACTATTTGACCAAATTTAAAGAAAACAGCTGACCGAAAAAAATAAACGAGAAGCAATATTTCAAACCAATACCCGAAAGTCTCAGAACAATGAACGTGACAGCCATCAACGCTGTAGAGTCTTAGTACCGGAGACAGCCAATTCTTTGGTACAGGCAATTCTCTGGCACGGAACCAACTCTTAAGTGGGTAAGTAAGGTTTTGTGTGTCCGTCAAGGTTTGTCTTGTCAATAATAAGGCGATATTTTCTGTAATTTACTTGTGTTATATTCTTTAGGCAGTTTGTGAAGATTACATTTTGAGTAGTTGTTAAATTTTTGCCTGTTTCACGATTGTTTTTGCAACTTTAACCAAAAATTTGTTAAGTAGTAGCTTTTTTCTTTTCTGATCAGTAGTAAATATATGAGAGTAGACCATTTTTTTGTTATTTCATTAGCATTTCAGTAGTCTGGTAAACTAGGTACAAACATAATTGTTTAAGCAATTTGTCTGTATCACCAGTATACATCGAAATAAGCTCTGTCCTTGTAGAAACGGGAATCGTCTGTGTTAAAAGGGTCTTAAATTTAACCAAGAACGTGACATCGTTGTCCTGGGACAGTAAATCATTGTAATAATCTGTCCTACAAAGGCTCTTTGCTAAAACGAAACCTTTCTCTTTATCCCATTTAACCTAAATTCAAGAGGCAAGTTGTAGCGGCTGGAATCGTGAAACTAAATTGTAAAATTCAGTATTTAGAGCTGTGTGTAATGTTGGCAATGTGAAAAGATGAGTGTTGGCAAGCTGCCACAAGGGTGGCGAAAAAGGCCGCATCGCCTCAGGCTCCTGACTTATGTAGTACACTCGTATTTACTGTAACCTCCGTGGTAATAAATTGGGAGAGAAAATGCTTTGACATTTTTTGTTCGTGCCTACAGTGTCGTCTTTAAGCTACGGTATTATTAAGTTTTTTTTTGTGGAAAGGGACGTGATATAGCGACCTTTTTCATAAACAATGAGGTCGTAACATTGATAGCCAGTGATATACTTTTGCGTAATAAAGATGAGTACGGCGTTTATTATGTTCTGCGCTATATTATATTTCATTATTTATTTTTGTTTAATAGTCTGTAGTACTTAAAATACCTTTAGAAAAAAAAACTAGCCAGTTACTAGCAAATACATTACTAGAATTTAATTATCTAAAATTTTAATGGTAGGACTGGAATCTTCAAAATGGTTTTATTCTTGATCGTTCTGCAGCCACTGCACCATAGCAGAGGCTGTACAATGACGTCCTATTGCCACGAAAATGATTTTCAGTTAAGAATGGCTACCAAAACCTAAATTATGTCCATACGAAAGCTTCATTTTACGAAGTACCAACATGAACTTGTTGCTATTAAATACAAGTAGTGTAAAAGACTTACCGAGCATATTAAATCCATTGATCCCGAACAGAGCAGCATCGCCCTGTCCTCCGGGGAACACGTACAGAGTAGGGTGGGTGAAGCGGATGTTACCCACCACCTCGCTGGAGACCAACAGCTGGTCCAGGCTGGCTGGAGCCACGTATGGTTCCAGGTATGCTGTAAAGAAGAAAATAAAGGTTATTATTATTATTACTTGTAATATTTTTAAGCTTATAGCTTTATAGCTTTGCTATGCCTTTTATTATTGTTTAATGACTTTTGGATTTTGTCACCTAACTCCTAACTTTAAAATCCACTGCTTAGACTACGACTACTAAGTTGCACACACAGCTGTAGCTAATGAAACTTGATTATTATACTTGTAATATTTTAAAGCAAAATTTAGCTTTGCTATGCATTTATTTTTATATAATATTAAAGTTGAAAAAAATTAAGAATCCAGCAGGACTCGAACCTGCACCCCCTGGGTATACGCCCCAAGTGCTTTGCCAATTCAGCTATGGATTCGTATGCTGCCGGACTCGAAATTTCTCAACTTTTTGTGCCAGCGTCTCGTAGGTATATATATATACCTTAGCTAGACGAACCATTACTTGGTTTAAGCACCACCTATGCGATGAGTGATAAGTCACTTAGTCACATACAGTACGTTTACTTTGTACTTAACGTACGTATACGTAACGTTGTACTTTGATTATTATATTTTAAATATTATAAGTATTATATAATTAGGCTACATTATGTCATGTCACTACTCTTTAGCCCTTCTTTCACAGACCTACAATCAATCCTGGGTTTTTTTTTATACTACGCTCACAGCAAACGAACGTGTAGTCCACCTGATGGTAAGTGGAGTACAACCCATGGACATCAACAATCCACAAAAGCAGATTATAGATGCGTCGCTGCAGCTGAGGACTACGGTGTTAAGGCTCACGTGCCAGTAATTTCACACTACTATTTGGTGGCACGTTAAAGGTGAGACAGTGGTGCTGCCGCCCTCGAGCTCATTCACAAGAGCTCTACCATTAATAAAACAACAATCGTCACCGCAATCGTGGGTCACCACAATCGTCGTTCGACAGCGTAAGTTTAGGCTTATTAGAAGTCTACTTATAAAATGTTTATTTTTTAACATAACATATCACGCCTATATTACTCAGAAGGGCGGGGCAGAGGTGTACAACACCAACACTTCACCTGTTATGTTTAGGTCCCAGGGGTGAGCCTATCGCCATTCACCGGGCACAATTCCAACTCCAGGCTGCTATTGAGAATTTCCTGACGGAAAGTTCGCAAATAACACTTTGTCGTATACGCTAACCACTTGATGTAACTAGAGAAATTATTAAGCGCAGTAACGGTACTTAAAACTGCAGTTTTAAAGCTAGTAAAGTCTATTTGTTCTCCTGCAATTAAGGTTTGCAGAGAAAGAAAAACTAACAACTATAAAACAAAATGTGTAATTTGAAATGATGCAAAAACTTTTACAGTTAAAGCTATATGCTAGTAGAACCTTTTTTCAGAGCTGAAAATGCTCTAAATCCTTTTTATTTTCTCCGCGAACATTTAAAAACTAGCTACGGTATTAAAAATTCTAGAACGTAAGGGTCAGTAATTTAACTGCGAGTATAAGAAAACTTAATTAAAACGCTTTGCTTTAGTTTATGTGGATACTTGCGACAACTGGTTCAACTAACGGAGGTTTAATTTAAACTGAATTTTGAAAATACGGTAATTACAGACCGTTTAGAAGCTTGCTAGAAGTTTGCTAGGTAATACGATGCAAATACGTGGCTCGTGCTTTATTTTTTTAAGCATATTTCATTTAATAAATAACAAAATGGAGTAGAGAACCTAGAATCAGCTTAAAAAACAATACTAAAATAAATACAACGTATTTATTTTTTATTCGATGTGATTAACCAGTTGAAATAAATCGGTGAACAGTGAACGCATTTAAAAATCCAGTGAAAGAAATTGTGATAGCCAGCGCAGCATATTTTTTCAAAAACAAAACTAAGTATTCTATAGAATACTACACAATAGCTTTGTTACATTTATCACAAGCAAACAAAGGGCCACAACCCGTTAAGCTTAACAGAGCGGGCCGCTTATAGAACGGGCCGGTCCGCGTGATTCCAGCTAAGTCCTAGTGTTAAAGCGCTTTGTATCACAATATGAGGGCACTGAATGGAAGTTTATAAAGTGCTATTTAAAACTATAATGTAAAAAAGGATGTTTAAGTTAATTTATTTTAAACGATTAAAGCTCAACTTTACAGTCTGAAGCAGACGTTTAACACAAATTATATCTTGTGTGTTTGGAATAAGTGTCACAGACATTTTTAATTCATTAATTCTATTTAATATCAATTAAATTAATGTTATCTTGTATGCCAGCCGGAGGTAAGTAAGCATTTTTGCAAAGAAATTGTAATATATAACACTAGCTTTCATTCGCGGCTTCACCCACATGATGCGTTAATAGTCTTGACAAAGTGTATCCAAACTACCCACCCTCATTTATTACTCTATCTTTTGGTGAAAAGCATATGATAATCCGATTAGACCAGACACGGGCCGCAGTAGATATAGTTATATAATATGTAAAATTAATACAATTATCACTTTGTTACATTTCTCACGAGGAAACAAAGGGCCATAACGCTAATACCGGGGTATAACAGAATGGGCCGGACCATAAAGATTCTAGCTAAGTCCGTATCAGTGTTCAAGTGCTTTTGTAGTAGCACTTACAATGAGCAGGGCATTGAAGGGGGACTGGGTGGATTATATTTAAATGCTATTGAAAGTGATACTACGTTGGTAGATATTACGTTGGTAAGTATTTTTTAAAATGTATAAATTGATATAATTTCTTTTTAATTTCACGTGAAAATTTTATATTTTAATATTTCTTGTCATATACGAGTAAAAACTAGTATTAAATTGTTGAGTTTAAATTTTGCGTTATTATCCAACTTTGAGATAACTATTATTTTGCCAGGGAAGTTATACGATGCAATTAGTTATTTTGAATTAATACTAGATATACTAATATATAACATGTTCATAGGGATGTTGCTACCTATTTTTATATATATTGCGAATAATATAATAAAAACCTCGCAGGTAAGCAATTTCTTATTTTTTTTTTTTTTATTCTACGCCCACAGCGAACGAACGTGTAGTACACCTGATGGTAAGTGGAGTACAGCCCATGGACATCAACAATCCACAAAAGCAGATTATAAATGCGTCGCTGCAGCTGAGGATTATATTATATTTCTTGCCACCATAACCTGATTAAAATGACTTCAGCCAAGAAAACATCAAGGAGAAATAACAAGGTAACACGACCTACATCCTACCGTATGCCTGCATCCGGCGACCTACCCAATGACCTGAGAATATTCGCCCTAATAACCCTGCACAACCATCAAGGCAATCACTACCTTATACCCTTATGATAAAGTTGATTTTATAAAATTACAAGCTAGGTGTATGTTACGCTTGAATTACCTGAGTATATTTGAAGGAGCTAGTAACTAAGTCAAAGCCGCGTATCTATCGTTGGATTAAGCAATGCCTAAGGTTCGGTTTCCACCAGCTAAGTAAAGATATGTGGAAATAATTAGGCCTGATAAGTAACATAACATCACATCACGTTTATATTACTCAGAAGGGTGTGGCTGAGGTGCACAACACTCACACTTCACCCGTTATGTTTAGCTATAGGAGAGGGGGTGAGCTTATCGCCATCCACCGGGCACAATTCCAACTCCGTGCTGCTGTTGTAAATTTCCCAACGGAAAGTTCACTAATAACACTTTGTCCGACCCGGGAATTGATCCCAAGACCTTGTGAGATGCGCATACGCTAACCACTAGACCATCGAGGCAGTCTGATAAGTAATTTATACGCTTTTTGCAATTATTTTTTGGTGGAAATCAAATCTAACGCGGTCTATTGGGTGTCCACCGCAACAACAAGTTCTCCCCTTGCCTCGGATAGTACGTCAAACCCTTAGTCGCGATTGTTTTTTGGAGACCTATGTTTGTCGTCACGGGTTTTCAGAGGATAGAAAATCTATCAAAGAGTATAAAACACCGATATTCAGCAGAACCCGTTAGATTAGAAATCAACCCCGATAAAATTAAGAAAATATTTGAAGGATGTAAGTGAATTATTTCTGTGTAGATGTTGGTTTGCTTTGAGTCGGATAGGCTGAAGTTAAAGTAATTTGATAGATCTAGCTAGAGGCTGGAATGATACACCAAGTTCTTAATTAATGGATGAGGTAGGTTTTGGTATTTCGAGAAGATCATTCATTTAGTTTCTGAGCGTAATTATACCAACGGGCTGTTTTAATAATTAATTTGATCCGTTTCATTCGTTTATTCATTTGTATAAAATTTTACTTAAAGTATAATAAATTCAAAAGTTAGTGAAGGTGTATTTAAGTGCGTATGCTAGATACTATGTCACGCAGATCTACTGAAAGGATTTTGTGGAAACTTAGTATTCTGATTACTTATACGCCATAGTAAACGTAGATTTTTCTATAGCCTAGATTCAGGCTGCAGCTTAGATTAACATTATAGAATACTTTTAATTAACTTACCACGCGAGCGGAAGCTAGTCTTATAGTGCAATTACACGTTGACAAGTTTTGCAAGGCAATTCTCTTGCTATCTCTATCTTTTCAATCGAGATAAACAAAACAAGCAATAGAATTGCCGCAATTCTATTGCTGATTTTGTTTGTTGCGTTTAAAAAGACTGAGAGATGGCAAGAAATTGGCTTGCAGAACTTACACCGTGTAAATGGGCCCTTACGTAATACAACAGACTAGAATCTACCTTGGGAGTAAATAAACAATAAATTTTTTCCAGGCTATTGTCTGGTCAGGCGGTATTCCCTTATTGGAAATTCTTGGGATGGCAGGCCTAACGCACTAATGTTTTGCCCTACCTATATTAATATTTTGACTAAAAGTGAAAATATTTGAACCCGATATTCTAGGAGGAGCCAAGAATTTAATTTGCCCAGAAGATCGCTTATATTGGCTTAAAGGGGAACTCGTGAATCAAGATAGATTTATTTTTTTTTAACTTTGAATTAATTAAATATTTTTTTAGCGAAGACTAGTATTTATCTAGATTATATATTCGCAGTTTTATCTTTTCCGAGAAGTCTGGCGAGCAATAATATTTTTTCTTTGAATAAAATATTAAGCTTTTCTTGTAATGAAAAGATATTTGAATATAACTTATTGCCGAGTTTAATTTTGAGTTTCGAGCCGGCTTTCAATATAATAAAGATTAAAAAAATCCGCTACATTTGAAGATAAATATTCTATTTCCTAGTATAGATCATAGCCTAACGTTAACACATATCTCTGAATTCACATCATTAACACTCCCAAAGTCGTCACCAACTTTAGAACTCTTCCTTACTTCAACAAAGAGCTTTAATTTAATTTTCTCAACGAGCCCCAAGACTAGAATATAATTCCCTTTGATATTATGAACCAAGTCTTTTATCATTTCTAATTTTTTCTTCGACAATTTCATGATAATGGATTCTCAGAGTGAGAGAGATTATACTTTTTATGACCTTTTGTATTAGATCTTAGTTATTAAACTCCGTAGGGCACTAAAATAAGAGATTTATATTAAATTTATGTAAACCACATTGTCTGTTAGAAGTGGATGTAATAAGAAACTTGAAGGGAGTAGTTAATATAAATAGTAGTTAATATAAATAGTAGTTAAATAGTATACCATATATTATACTGCCTCGTCTATCTAGCTGAAACCGGTTTTTAAACACTCATCTTAATTTTGAATGCTGTCTACTATAATAACTAATCATAAAGTTAATTATTTTAATACCAATCTAAGCTGGCTATCAGATCAGAAAATTATTGTTCAATTACTAATTCTGTTATTTAGCAAGAGATTAAAGAGAATCTTAAAGTGAATTTTTAAGTATTGTAATTTAAAAAATACTAAAAATCCTGATAAATATTGACATGCTGTATTTTACAGCATATAACATTTTTTTCCTAGGGATGTTCAAGTCATCTAGTAATATTCTTGGCCAATTTGTAGTTATTAAAACATACACGGTACTTACTAAGTAAGCAGTAAGTAGCATCTAAGGTTATAAAAAAACATTTTTAAAATCGCAACAAAACTGATCGGCGATCCATTCAAAACTTTATCATACACCGTATACTAAAGTTATGAAACTACCCTGAACGTGTATAAAACTGAGCGGTAAACCGTTCAATAAAACTTTAAAGGTGTAGTGTGAGTTGTGAAGCAATTTCAACTTGTAACGAGCTGCGGAATACCTGCCATACATATAATTTGTATACATGTTTGTGTAGTTGAGTGGCTAGTTTGTAAGGCTAATTTGTTAGTAGTTTCCAGTGATTGGACAAGGATTAGTGTGGTAAATACGTTTAATAGTCTGTGAGAAACAAGTGAATTTAAAAATCTGCCTGGTAATATTGAATGATTCATCGAAAAATAAAACTGCATCAAGGGCGAATAACAAGATGGTTAAGAATAGCAAGATTTCTAATGACTTAAAAATCCCAACGCAGAAATGTAACTCATATTCATAATGCTAATGTGGCCATTTTTTTATATTATTAAGTATTATGTTTTGCTAAATATAAAATAAAATAAATATAAATATCTCACAACTTACAAACAACGCCAAAACTAGTCCCAAACTAAGCAGAGCTTGTACTATGGTACTAGAATAACTGATACTAATACATATATACTTTTCTTTTGTAAATACATACTTATTATACATAGAAACACCACGACTAAGACAATCGCCCACGTTCATGGACACAAAGATTTGTCTTAAGCGGGAATCGAACCCGCGACCTCCATCCCCGCCATCCAGTCGTCATGAAAATACATTACGAATAACTCATAAATACTCATAATAAAGCAAACAGTTATACTTGCAGTTGAAAGCTACGAAAAACTACAGCCAATCACAATTTTTTAAATATTTAATAACCTCGTGTTGCCACCAGTCTCTAAAGAATAATCTACATAATGTAGCAGATAGTTAATAAAACAGAGCATGGCAATGAAGCCACTAGATGATTGTTTGATGGTGTCATAACAGCAAGTTGTCTCCAGAGACTTTCAGTATAAGCTTGGTGGAATTTACAACAGTAATTTTTGGAAACTGCGGGATAAGTCATGAGCTATGAGCGGGTGATTTGTGGGTGACGAAAAAGAGCAAAAACTCGATTTTATAGAATGCATTTTATAGAGTAACTAGCTGCAGACCGTGGCTCCGCTCGAATGACACGGCAGTATAGTTTATATGTTAATTCAGACTATAAGCTAAATTTAAGCTAGTTAACAGATAGTTTTTGCTTGAAAGAGTAATAATTACCTATACATCCACGCCTACAACTTTTAACTATCATAATATTAACAGAGTATGCCTTTCAATTGATTCAAATGTACATAGTATTTTTGCATAATAAAAACTTCGATATTAACAAATTATTATGGGTGAAAGAACCAAAAGTGTTCAGTCAGCCACTAAAAAATAAATTATAAATAAAATATTATTTTATTTTTTTACTTAACTTCAATTTATTTATAAATTAAGTTTCAGTGTTTATTTGATTCCGGGGCAGCCTATCTGACACCGTGCGTCACATGTCGACGTCGGAACGCGTGAAATAGTTAAAGTTAAATAGTGTTATAATTTAGTAAATTTATAGTACTTACATTTTATTTTAATCTTGTATGAGTGAATTTCTGGGCCATGGTGCCTTTATGTAACTGGAAAACGTTTATAGAAACGGCATCACTACAGTTTTCTCAATCAGATTCTAATATTATAATTATATAATTCAATTTAATAAATCTAATGTATTGCTCATGACTGTCCGTCCAACAATATTGAGCGTCCCGCTTCCTCTCATTACTCAATCACGATCCAAAAAACGTGGACAAACTTCAGTGTTACGAACAATTTTCAACTCGCGAACGTCAAATTAACTCCTGTACAATGTTTGTACAGCCTCCAACAACGTCCGCACGGTCTCGACATGTGTCAACTCATAAGCGGCCATTTCAGTAGAGAGAGTAAAAGTTTTGCATTTCCAATTTCCAAGTGGTGTTAGCTTTTAATTGGATGTTACGTTTAGCACGATTCAACTATGTTAAATTTATTTGTAATATTAATAGTGTAAACAATCGTTAGCTAACCAAAATAAGTAAATAAATAAAATATCGGATTTTAATGTGGCTGTTTTTTGAGCCATTATTTCAATGTACCTCGTTGACCATAGTTTTATTTTTGAAACTAGGATGTATTCTTATTTCTTTATTAATGCATTCATTTTGCTTCTTGTTGGTCTAGTGGTTAGCTAATGCGCCTCTCACCGCGAGGCCTCAGGTTTAAATCCCGGGTCGAGCAAAAAGTTATTTCTAAATTTTCCGTCAGAAAATTCACAATAGCAGCATGGAGTTGGATTTGTGCTCGGTGGATGCCGTTAGGCTTACCCCCTATCCCATGGGACCTACACATAACAGTGAAGTTAGAAGGTAGGTGTTGTACACCTCTGCCACACTCTTCGGGGTAATATAGGCGTGATGTTATGTTATAAGTAATAAGGAGTATATAATATAATGCTAGCTTATCCACGGTTCCTTCCTACTAAACAGATTTTGAGTTTATCTTTGACAAACGCCTCCTCACTAGATTAAATAGATTATAAACCACTACTTATTGATTATTTTTATAGCATTTAGCTATGCTTAGCAAATTATACTAAGAAACACCTTCTTTCGGGCAGCCGAAAGCCCTCCTCCACCCAAAGTGTTACCGGCCTACTGGCCATTAACACCCAAATGCGGGGACGTGTGCGGGTTTATCAATCTCCGTTGTCGATCTGTCCCCGCACACGGCTAGAGACAACAGTTGAAAAAGATATGGGACCGGCAGGATTTGAACCTGCGACCTTACTGCACACTGGGCAGCCGCTTTAGCCATCCAGCTACGGTCGCCTCTTACAAGAACCCTAAATTTCTCAACTGTATGATACGTCATTTCGTGACGTCACGTTCATCCATTTGTTCCTATCTTAAGTAGGATACAAATCCTGCCTGTCCCATATCTTTTTCAACTGTTTCTTAGTATATACACTACTAAACCATTGCTACGGCATGGAGAAAAATTATGAATATTTTGGTGATATTTATTCCTTAAACAGTCCTTAAGGGTTGATTATATAAATCCATTCGTAACTATATCTAATTGGACTGGATTGTCCACTTGATTGGCAATCCCCGCTTCATTAAACAAAACCTAGTATCTATTGGAATATCGCAAATAAACAGAAACAGTAATGCAATTAACAGTCGCATATAATTAACAATATTCCAATTAACCCAGCCATAATTGCGTCACCGCAAATCAAAATCAGGGCATAAATAAACGAGAGTTTTTGTGAAGAACCGATACAATTATTTTTTTGTTATTTAAGTTTCTTAGCCTCAATTTCACCAAACATTTTTAACTCTGCTCAACGCTAAACCTTAGTTTTCGATTTCTCAATTCAATGTTGAAAAGGGACATAAAGATCGAAAACGTGACGTGAAATTCGGGTGGTAAAATAAACCTTTAACCTTTTTCTGTCGTAAAAAAATAAAATAAGTAAAGTCTTTTTGTGAACCAAAAATAAAGAAAATGACTATTTTACAGTCGTAAAGCGCCTAGCCTAGAAAACTAACTCGCGTTGTCAAAAGCTATAATTAAGCTATAAACCAAAACTCGCGTTTAATAATTCTGAAACTAGAATTTGGGTCTAGAATTAGGATAATAGGCTGAGAACAACCCAGCTTACCTTATTCTAGTAGAAATAATAGTTTTAGCCCCAATTTCACAAATGTTGGATATACCTTATTTGTAGAATAGGCATATAACACACATAAATAAAAGTGACAGTTGTGTTCTTTTTTAAGTGTAACTTGTGTCATTTTTAAATTCGGTCAGGTTATAAATAAAAATAAAATAAATAAATATTTCACAACTCACACACAACGCCATCTAGTCCCAAACTAAGCAGAACTTGTACAATGGGTACTATAATAACTGATACTAATACATAATATATACTTTTCTTTTGTAAAAACATACTTATTATACATAGAAACACCCAGACTAAGACAAACCCCCATGTTCATGCACACAAAGATTTGTCTTAAGTGGGAATCGAACCCACGACTTCGGCGTCGCAGGCAGGTATACTACCCACTCCAGCATCCAGTCGTCAATATTATGTGGGTTGGATAATATCTATCCGGAACTTCAGAAACTGGTCCTTAGAATAATACAAAAGGTATAACATATTTGAGTAGAAAGTCATGATCGTTAAATATTTAACTACTGGTAGTTTCGTTTAGTTTATTGGTATTGTATAAAAAATAGAAATCGAGGTGCTATCAGCCCGTGAGAATTCAGCTGTAATTTAACATTATTTCGAGTAAAATTTATAATTGTGTAATAACAGGTATAGCACTACTCTGTTTTTCCTTTTTGCGAAGATAATTGTTGCTTAGTTTAAATGAAAATTTTATATTTAATCTTGCAAAAGTTATACATTAGGGTTAGATAATGTAAGTGTCGGCGCATCACTATGGCCATTGAGCACATAGGGGAAGGCGCGGGGCGCGGGGGCATCGAACCTACGGCCACGCCCGCGCCGCGCCGCGCCGCCCCGGCTCACTCATTAGTCTCGCCTTACCACCGCGAGAGCACACGGGCATTTCTTTGTTACGGTCAATTGATGTACCGATCTTGTACTAAGTAATTCGTGGCAATATATCCTATTTTAATACAGTCCACTGTTTGATTTATATCAACCCGACAGAGCCTATCCAGTAAGGCAATGTAATTAAATTTTATCTAAAAATGTCTTATTGATACAATTTTTTGCTGTTAAACACATTCAATAATGAAATCATCTTAACATAATAATTAAAGCAAATATGTGATTCCTCTTCAAAAATAGGTAAAAACTTAATTATGATAAGATTAACCCATATTGCTTAAGTGCCTATAAACCAATTAGATGCGATACAAACATCGAAGCTCTACGACAACAGCTACGCCGTAACTCGGTTAGTTTAGCTTCGTAGTACATCGTAGCAATAGCTACGCGCTACGCTGATTTGCTCTTAGTTGACATACCGCTTGTCACTATTGCATTGTACAAGTTACGATGGAGTAGGGTGACCATGAAAGTGAGACCATTAGTGGAAATTCCGGTTAGCTGTCAGTAGATTTCGTACAGATTTTCATGAATGCGCTAGTGACGTTAGAATAAATACCTACCATTTTTAACAATAAAAATTAAACATATTTTTTAAAGGTATCTTGGCGTTTCGGCAGTTTTGCCGAATTAGGCACATTAAATTTCACTTGTGTAATTTAATAAGTCTAAGGACATAGATATTGTTCCCACATAATTATTAATCGCATTACTATATAAATACACAAATAGAATACCAATTAAATTATAAACGCTTTAATACCTTATATTTAGACATAACTAAACATTCAGAGTTGATTATATTTACATTTCAATCGAAAACCAACGCGTAACCAAATTCCCAGATCTAATTAAAGTTCAAAGCAGTCACATTTACGCAAAGCCAAAATCAATGCCAGTACCTTCGTCGTTAAATATTAACAACAAATTATCTCGGTTAAATCCTTCAGAGTACGAATTAACACTCAGACACTCCGATTAACACTTACAAATCTGCTTACAGAAATTTTGTGTTCAATTAAATTAATAATAGTAGGCGTGAAAGTTCGGCTTGTTTTGACACCTTTCATGTCACAGTTCAAATTAGTTTTACTTCATTATAAGTTTAGGTTTCATTTATAGCAAATATTGAAAAGAAAGAAAAACATGATTTTTGACTATACCTATATACTGAAATAAATTACCTCTATCAATGTTCTAACTTTCTAGAAAGCCAGTAACAATCCGTATAAAGTATTGAACAAACACTCCTATGTGATGGACAACAAGTTAGTTTACTTATTCAATCCACGCGCCAGTCTGAATACGTTACTTCCGAATACAAATCCAAACCACCCAACTCAATTGCATATCTTAACATTTGCAGTATTATCCGTCAAACCCCGAACTTATGGTTTCCCTACAGTAGTTGGCACACAAGTGAGATCGTTAGCATCCATGAATGGCACAAGTTCCAGCTTGCCAGCAACATTGCTACTGGCAGAAACATCACTAAGTACACACGGCTACACTACAAGCTGTACATTTTCAGTATATTAGTAGACTAGCGACCCGCCCCGGCTTCGCACGGGTACAATGCTGATACTAAATACACTACAGAAAAACTGTGAACGTTGTATATAAAAACACAGCGGCCCGCTCCGGATTCGCACGGGTATATAATATATAGCCTATGTCACTCACTGAAAAAATGATTAAAATCGATCCAGTAGTTTGATTTATTCATTACTGCCCGTGGCCCGCACGCGTTAAATTTGGAGTAAAACAATTCCCCCTTTCTATGCATGTATTATACATAAAAACCTTCCTCTTGAATCACTCTATCTATTGGAAAAACCGCATCAAAATCCGTTGCGTAGTTTTAAATATTTAAGCGCACATAGGGACAGAAAAGGCGACTTTGTTTTATACTATGTAGTGATTATCTTGCATTGTACGAGAAGTTTATACAATGTGAGACCATCTTATATTGGAAATGTGTAACTTGATGTGTGATTGTGTGTACTTCGCGAAACGTTGCTTGCAACTAAAAGTTTCTAGAGTAATTAACCAAATGGATTGGGTTTTGAAGTTTGCTTAGTAGTTTTAAGAGTAAACATTATTGCAATTTGGGTTAATGCGTTTGGAGTCAAAGTTATGTGAGAAGCTTGAGACCTTTAGGTCGGTATACTTTTTCTTATCTTGTTAAGGCCAATTGTATTATTCTCTTATTGGTATTTTTATAGCATTTAGCTATGCTTATCAAATTATACTAAGTAACAGTTGCAAGTGGTTCAAATTATGCCGGTCCCATAATTTTTCATCTGTTTCTTAGTATATACATAACACCATTGTACTTTTGTATTGTTGTAACTCTGTATTTTATGGACAGTAAGTTTATTATAAGTATAATTTTAATATTGTCGATGACCTGTATATTTTCCAGAACGTTACGTTTTATGTGTCCGTAACGTAACTTCAAAGTCATATTATGTTCGATTCACGGTAAGTTGGCTGCATGATTGGCCGAATGTTAGTTATTGCGAAACCTTTTATCGACAAACGCTACTTCGACTGAACGGTTCATCGAATATTTTTTATTGATGGATTGCTCTTGCGAATGAGTTAAGTTGTTCTATAAAATTTATTTGACGTCACCAATGTGATGTTACGTCCGTCAGATGACAAATTAAATGTAATTTTAAATATATTCTAAATGAAATAATACATTGTTACATGAAATAGGATTCAATATACAAAAATAGTTTTATATGTTTTTAACCAGAGCATTAAATTCAAATTCAAATTCAAATCATTTATTTTCATAGGCCCCAGGAGGCGCTTGAACACGACAAACATTACAAAAAAATGATATAATAATAAATCATAAATAATACTAAATTCTAATAGCCCAGACCAACTAGTAACCATGTTGACACAACTTGTAGACGAGAGCCAAAAAGTAGGTCTGCAAATGAATTTGACTAAAACCAAATTGATGACCAATCGTTCAAAAGAACCAGTACAAGTCAACAATAATATAATAGAGTACGTAGACGAATACACTTACCTTGGTCAGATTATATCCCCGACAAATGACACGTCTAAAGAAATAGAAAACAGAGTTACTTCTTCATGGAAACGATATTGGTCCCTAAAGGAAATCACAAAAAACCAATCAATACCACAACAACTCAAAACTAAAGTATTCAACTCATGCATACTACCTACAATGACCTATGGATGCCAGACATGGGCGTTGACGATGGAAAATATGAAGAAACTGGAAACCTGTCAACACAATATGGAACGAAGTATGCTAAATGTCAAGAGGAAGGATAAGATAAACCTGAAACACATTAGAGGAAAAACCAAAATTGCCGATGTCTCACACACAATAAAGAAACTTAAATGGAAATGGGCGGGACATCTCATTAGAGGCAAGAAGGACAAATGGGCAAAATTCGTCGCCGATTGGTACCCTAGAGACGGCAAAAGAAAGAGGGGAAGGCCATTTCGGAGATGGAAGGACGACTTAAAAGCGACGGCAGGTCCGATGTGGAGAAGGAAATGTCGCGATCGAGAACTTTGGAGGGATCTGGGAGAGGCCTATGCGAAAGCAAAACAATTCTTACCGATGTCTTAGTGAAATAATTAATGTATATAAATGTAAACTAGTTTTAAGATTGTTAATAAAGGCTATCATTATCATTATCATAATACTAAATTATTAATGGGTGCATTTTTACTTGCTTCCCTAAGTAAGAGTCTAACTCGTATATTAATTCCAAATTTTTATATCTTGAATACCTTGAAATTTAACTGCAATTTTCCTCATCTATCATAAATGTAAAACCTCTCACTAACCTAAAGCAATCATTTATCATGAATAGTTCGTTTGCAAACACACGAGTTTAATTTGAAATTGATTCAGCCGGACGCCGCGGTAACGTTTCCAATAACCGCATGTATATTGTATTGACACATTCCCATACACACACATACATGAATTGTGTATAAATACGTTGTGCACAGATTTACACGTGCAGCTAAATTGTCTACCAAACAAACATACATGAATTGTGACAAGTATTGTCCAATACGGTAAAATGTATTTGGTGGCTATTGAATATAAACCTATCTATGCCTATTTGGTCTAGTGGTTAACGTATGCTCTCATTGCGATGTCACGGGTTCGCTTCCCGGGTCGAGCAAAGTGTTATTTGTGAACTTTCCGTCAGGAAATTCTCAATAGCAGCATGGAGTTGGAATTGTGCCCGATAGATAGGTTCATCCCCTATCCCATGGGACCTAAACATAACAAGTGAAATGTGGGTAACACTTCTGCTACACCCTTCTGGGTAATACGTAATGTTATGTATGTGAATATGAATATTGTTTAAAAACTGGTTTTTTTTTCATTTTAAACTTAATCTCTCGAAGGGTTTTTTTAATGTGATTTGTTCAGTAAATCAATCAACTGTTTGACCAGTATTTTCTTTTTAGAACTAAATCTGGGTATTTTTGTGGTAGAACTGGTAGGCTGTACTATACTGTCTATAAACGTATCGTTCACGAAACACGAAGAACGGCTATGGCAAGGCACCTGTAGACCCGAAACATAGGGTACGTGCCGCCGCGCCGAACACACCGGTGTTTATCTCGCGCCTGCACTACACCACCGAGGCAGAGGATATCGCGAGATATGTCAGCCAGAAGCTGAATCATGTGCTAAGAGTGCAGCTGTTGGAGTCGCGCCGCAACGTCAACTTCAAGGCGTTCGTGGTGCGAGTGCCGACCTGTATGCTGGAACAGGTGCTTGATGAAAGCTTTTGGCCGCAGGGTGTTGTTTTCCGTCGCTTCCGCGGAACTATACCCCAGGAACGCAACTTAGTGCAAAGGAAGTGAATTTATAATTATGTATTTTAGGTTAAGGTATATATCTATGGGCCTATGCAGCTTGAAATAAATGATTTATTATTATTATTATTATTATAAAACGTTTTCTAAAAAAAACGAGCTACTTATCTAAATAACGTGGTCATTACAACCAAATATTGGGCTAATCACGACATCGCGTTAGAAACGACCATCGATTACATAATAAGAGCGACATATGCTTTTGACACCACCCTCTCTTACTCAATCTGTCACCAGCAGAAGTACTAGATATATTTGAATATATGTATTAGCTTAGGTATAGGTAGATTAGGAAATTATTGACCGAGTAGTCTTGAGCTAGATTACTCTAGATCTTAGTTCAATCGAATGTCAACAGCAACTATCCAGGATTGATTGCAATTGCGTCACGCTGCGCTTCAGTAAATGAGTAATCTATTTGGGTTTAGGAGTATCTAACTAAGTATATAGTTAGTTGGTTTAAAATTATTTATATAATATAAGATAATATTACGCCTATATTACCCAAAAGGGTGTGGCAGAGATGTATAACACCCACATTTCACCTGTTATGTTTAAGTCCCATGTGCATATCAAGTCTGAGACACAAACTTATTTGCAACCTGTGTATAAAGGCACTTTATTATTTTTATTATTATTTATAATTGTTCTGTATATTTTTATTTGTAAGTTTCTAAATTTGTTTTATTATTTTGATTTTAATTTTAATTTTGATGGTGATCTAATGAATAATTTTTACTTTACTTACTTTACTTGATGGGGGGTGAGCTTATCGCTGGGCAAAATTAAAATTGTGCATTTATTGATAATTTCCTGATGGCTAAATCTTAAAAAACACTTTTACCCGATCCGGGAATCCAACCCGAGACATTGCGGTGAGAGGTGCCTACGCTGAATAACGAGGCAGTTATATTATTATTTGTATAGATAAAACGGCATCTAAACCCGAAACGAATAACTTTGTTAACTTAATTTAACTTTTTTTTTATATGCAGCATTTTCTTCGACAAAATAAGAACTGATAAACACTTATTGCCTTTAAACGACGACGTATGTAGCAGACAAACGTGTAGTTCACATAATGGTAAGTTGTAATCAAACATGGACATTAACAGTTCACAAAAACAGATTTCAAATTCATCGCTTCATCTGAGGACTACAGTGTTATATTTCATGCCAGTCATTTAAGAGCCTAGTCTCACCACCAAACTAATAGTTAAGAAATACTATGTTTTTAATAGAGCGCGCATAGGTATTTATTTACCTTTATAATAAGTATGCCAATTTTTAAAAAAAAATAACTCATACTATTTGGTGGTAGGTTAAAGGCGGTGGTGCTTCCGCCCGCGAGATCGTTCACAAGAGCTCTACCACTATGATTTTGTTGTTGTTTTTTATTCTGTGTGTGCAACTAATACCTATAAATGTTTCATCAAATATATTGCAAAAGCAGTCTCTTTTTCACGAGGAGTACGTGAGTTTGATACACCAAGAGCCTTTTACCATTGATTTTGCTATAAAATGTAGGTTCCTCTCTCTGTTAATCATACAAAGGCTATCCCGTTTTAAGTAACATCGGACCAACCGATTTGTGAACCATATAAATACTAAACATGTGTAGACATATCCAAACATTAAAGTCTTAATTCACTCGATTGATCGGATGACAGATTTACAACTAACATATATATAGGCATCAAAAGTGTAACCCGTTTGCCAAAATATATTACTAAAAGGTAAATAATGTGCATGATTCACGTTCTTCTTCTTCTTTATGATTTGCGTTAATTACTGTCAAAAAATACTATAATAATCATGCAACGCTACAGTTTAAAAGTTTGGTCACAAATCAGTTAGTTTGACTGTACATTAATCATCAATAAAAGCAGTACTTACCGACAAAATCCTTGATGGCTTGAGAGCCAGTGTCCAATATATCAGTAGGGTTGACCCTAATCTTGCAGTACTTGACGAAGGGCATCTCTGGGAGCTTGGCCCATTCGCCTCCGCCACTGGTCGAGCAGTGAACGTCGATCGAGATCGAGTTTTCGTATGCGCGAATCACGCGCTGAACTTCATTTTCTTGGTAAGCGTCAGTAAAATCCGATAGGGAGAATGTCCCGTCCTGAAACAAGAGTGTTTGGGTTAGTAACTTTACATAACATCACGCCTGTATATTCCAGAAAGGTGTGGCAGAGGTGTATAACACCTACACCCCACCTGTTATGTTTAGTTCCAATGTTATAGGGGAGGAACCAGGCGCAAATTAGACACTATTGAACATTTTCTGGGCTGGTGGAGTAAAAACTACGATTAAAATTAGAATCAAAGATTTAATCTAATCCCATCTCAACAGACGTTACGGGTAGCCAAAAACAACAAGCAATATTAGAAAAACCAAGTGACTTAAAATGAAATCTCAAATAAGTCACATTATTACGGCTAGCTCAATTGATACTTAACGCTTTGATTCGATATAGCAATATTTATTGAAAGCTGATTTCCACTAGCAATTTTTTTTATGCAAAAAAAAAACATGTTTCTAAACAATAAAAAGTAAATTAACCGGTTGTAATGAACCCTAACTATTATAACCATGTCTAGAAACTGTGGTTTCAATCATTTCAGCTTAGTCGCATCCACCCTGTATAAAACATCTATTATAAAAATCGTCTCTCTCCATTTTAATTAAATGCAAATCTTTAAACGATGGATCTTGAATCCTTTCATCCCTTTAAGCCATTGGATGACATTCCGGCAGACTTTGAAAACTTAATGATGCCAATTCCTAACGCCTTTATTGGCTGAATTGCCTCTTTAAATCATAGTATGATAAAGCGAAGAAAATGTTTTTTTTGCTTTTATAATGATGCCTTGAGTATTTAGTTTTAGGTTTTTTTTTTGTCAATTTTACAGTTGAGAAGACCTTATTTTGATAGATCAGTAAGTTAATCAGTATGTGTGATTTTTCTATGCGTTGTGACGTAACGTTCACCAGATACGTTGAATAATTGATATAAATCATTTCAATGTATAACTACTACTAACTATAACTAGGTATAACTGATTGAAATAATACTTTACGATTTTGACTAACTATGAAATGTAAATTTTATCTCGAACTTCATTCACAGCGTTCTATTTTCTATTGCTTTAGGTAACTTTTATTGACGGTCTTCAATATTAACCTATAAAATTGTCTGCTAAGTCGACAATGGGCCGTATAAAAATACTTTTAAAAATATCAGCTTAAATGTTCAAACGACAGATTCTTTTTATCCATTTCATCCATTCATCCTAAGCCACTGACCGAAAGGGATTACACTTTTTATTCAAACAATACCATTATTCTCCATTTAATAGTGAATGAATGAAATATAGACTTTTAATCAGTTCAGTTCTTTTGTTCCAATCGTGGAGTTAATTAAAAATGATTCAAACATTTATGTGCTAAAGATTTATTAATAACTTTTTATTTAATTAGGCCAACTAATGAGCTTGTCATTGTCTTCGGAATGGCAGTATAGCTTGTGTGGCAAATAAAATAATAGTCTAGTTAAAAAAATAATAAAATAGGAAAATATTTATGACTTTTTTTTGGTGGTTAGGCACGCGTTTGACCACGATTTCACCTGATGGCAAGTGATGATGCGGTCTACGGTGGAGCACGCTTACTTATGAGATACACATTTACTATTGCTTAGAAGACACCCATATTGTACTCATGCGGAAACCCACACTTATTATTACAGACATAATTTAAAAAAATATTTTTCCAAAAAGATAAACTCGCATACATTTTTAGAGAACTGTAACGTTGGTATAAATTAGTTTATTGAAAACTTGCAATTTTGTTTGATATTATAAAAAAAACTCAATTTACGTCATATCAGCTCATTAGCTAAGATTATCTATAAAAGTTAATTAAAAACGTCTGCATCTGATACCATATTATATTATACTTAATTAACCAGACGTAGTAGATTACCTAATTAGATTTCAATAAGTGTATTTTATATTAAATATGACTAATATATCTAGTGTATTTGTTTCAAGTAAATCTTGTGGTTTACAAAAAACCCTAGGGCGAGATGGTGACTCGTTAAAAATCTTGGGGATTATGCGAAAATTGTTTTATGTATTTATAAACCATTTATTATTCGAAAAGGAAAATATACCAGTATACAACTATACCAGAGTGTTAAAGCTGCATTTTCGAATAAAGTCTACAATTACCTTTCAGCAAGGTTTCCCGCAACATCCTCCACAAAGAAATTCCACCTAAAAGCTTGCTTTGCATTCTCTCACAGTTTTTAATTTCCGTCCGTTGTAGCTAACCGTGGCGTCATGAAAACGTCGCTTCTAGAAATTCTAGAAAAAGTTGACGCCACTTTGAAGCGAGGATCTCCAATCTTTTTTTATAAGTGTTTAATTGACTCGGCAATAAAATTGTTATATTCTACACTAAAAAAAATAACCGGGGAAGAGATCAAACCGCAACTTAAAATATCGTTGATTGTGAGTTATAATTTTATTGTTTACTATAAAAAAAATAACTTAAACAATCTGACTTATCATAGATTAACTAGAAATATTTGGAGAAAGCCATATTGTTATAAAAAGTCTGGAATAATTACATGATGGTTTTATATTATAAAAAAAAAATAAAAATATTTTTATTCTCCCAAACAATTAAAATACAAATATAAATATAATAGCAACAATAAAACTTATTTCTAGTGTATCTTAGGGGCTATAAAAAAACTGTAATTGTGAGACTGGTGCCTAAACTAGATACAACAGTTTGTATCTGTATTTATAGGTCACCAGGAAACCCACGCAACCAGTAAACACGAGTAAGAACGAGTACATTTATATTACTATTGTTATATAACAAAAAGAAACAAACTACAAACTACATTATGGACACAGTTTTAAATGATGATAATTACATAAAACTTCATACAAACAATCTGTGAAAACATCTGTGCTAGTGAAGGATGGCGAACTATAAATTTACACAACAGCAAGGTCGCTTTTAAATTTGCACACTAAGACCGAACCTTCATTAAATCTAGGGCATTCAATTTGACATTGTATGTTGCTTTTTACAAAATATATTAGATACTACGCCATCATTTTGATTAATGTTAACATTGGTATTATATGCGTCATAGCCGGCCATCGGTGGATTGTTCGACACTTTGCTTAACCAGCACTCTGACAAAATAATGAGGTCGAAAGTACACTTATTGTCCGCTAACAAACTAAGAGTTGATTAAAATTACGATTTATGCTAAGTATATTCATATGAAAAACCTTAATACGCGAGTTTTTATTACCTATACCTAATCTCCATCACCTAAGTCCTCAATTTCCTTAAGTGTACATCAACCATAGTAGCTTTTAAACTACTGTAGGGCCAGAAAAGTTGTTTGTTACGGCGCTCTAGGCGCCCTCATAGTCTGTTGATTGAAGTAGTCGGTCCTCTGCAATTTTACGGGACGGGCACTGTACGTCACCAGTACCGTGATTGTGAGGCTTCTTAAAGCGCATGCAGGATGCACACTTTGGCGGCTGATCGCGAACAGGGCACTCTTTGAGGGTGTGACCAAGACATCCACACTGACCACAAGTTAAGTCGCTATCCCGGCAGTATTTAGCCGAGTGTCCATATTGTTGACACTTGTAACACCTAGTTACAAGTGTGAAGTCTCGGACTGGGCATGAAGTCCAATCTATAAAGATTCGTTCTTGTTTAATTAATACGTTCCTAATCTCGGCTGTTACCTCCACAATGTAGTTACTGTAAGGACTGTCTTTTTTACCAGACTTATGACTTAGTTTGATAGAGTTCAGGAATTTTTCACGGGTCAGGCTCGGACACTTATCAGTAATATTTTGTTCGAAAAGGCAGTCGAACAAGTGTTGTTCTGAGGTATCAGAAGGCACACCTAGAAAAATCATTCTTGGCCTCTTTTTTGAAGTCTCCTCGATTTTAAGGCCCGATAATTGCAACTGCTGTGATGTTTTCAGTTTTTCTAGGTCATCCTTTCCCGCTGTGCTTATAATTACACCACCGTTCCTGGTTTTTCTTAACCCGCGAATATGCAACTGTAATTTTTCAGGCTTGATGATATTCTGCACCATCTTTATGGTATCCTCACTAGATTTTTCTTTATCGGCTGGATATATAGTTAAGCTAGCAGTTTTTGGTGGGCAAACAAAATTTTCCTTACCCGTCTTTATGATGTCGGCATAGGTTACACAGGACTGAGGAGGTGTCACTTTAGCAGCATTCTGGATACCGGTTTTCAGCTCTCGCAGTTGAAGACTAGTGTCGTTATCCTTTTCCAAGGTCTCAATTTCGGCATGGGCTGATATGAGCTTCTGTTTCACTGATTGGTACTGTACTGCCATCTGGGAGACTCCATGCATCACTTTTCGACATATATTAGAGATTCTAAGTTTACTCTCGCTGTTTAACTTTCCCCCTTCGGTCGAAATAGAGCAAACCTCAGTAAGCAGGCCATCAATCTGACTCATCCATTTTTGAATCTCAGGAGTAGAAATCACGGAAAGCTGAGGGGCAGCGATTGCTGGAGTGTTGTCGTCTTGTGAGTGCGTAGAGCCCGGGGGTGGACTACGCGCGGTCCGGGAACTCCGGTTGAATGGCGACGAGTCCATTACGAAATTTTAGACATTCCTTTTTGTGTCAAAGACAATATTTTATTTATTTCACTAAACATTAGACACAATGTAGCACAAAAGAATTTGCGGCGTCAGAATAATCGTGACCTGGTTACGTTAAATATTATTTTTAATAGAGATTTTACATGAGCACGTCCGTTAGCATTCACGGCCAAGAAAGTACTTTTCTTTATTGATAATACATTGATAATATTTTAAAGAACAAAGGAATAAAAACTATCTAAATTTATGTCAATACGTATATCCCTTCTATCATGTCCATCCTAAAGTAGCCTGGAAGAGATCGCGTCAAACGATAAGGCTTCGCACTTTATTGTTATAAGTACCTATTTTTCTATATGCTTGTTTCAAATTATGATATGCAAATAACATTTTCTTATATTTATACGTAACCACGTCAAACCCTCAAGCCATCTATTAACACGAGCCAGAAACCTTCACTTAAACAAAATGCACTTTTAACTCTTATTTCAATCAGGATTCTGTGTCTGAAAGTAGAAATTGCTTTTCGAAAATTCACGTTCTCGCACGAATTCGTAGATTTGATTTAGCAACTGAAAATTTAATTTGACTGAACTAATACGTTTTTAATACATGAACTAACTCTTCAATGACTAGTGAATCGTGCAGTGAAGTTTTTTATTTGATTGCAGATTAAGGAATGTTTAAAGATTTACTCTGGAGGATTTTTCAAAAATCTAGCAGGATACTAACCAATATTTTTCTAGGCAGCTGGGTCATGTGCTTAATGCAGAAATGGTTTTAAACACGGCACGCAAAGTGTAGCGGTTCTTGATTTTTTTTTATTGTTCCAATTTATTATTATTATTTTTTTTTATATTGTTATTTTTACCGACTTGAACCGATTTGATAAACTTTATTTTTGCACTGAAAGATTACACTGGTCATGTGGTCCCATTTTCACCATTTAAAAAATTATGAATTATATCTTACAATCACGGTCTACCAATATTCATAGATTGCATGCTGCAATTATAAAGTCTGCTGTAAAAAATCCAGCACAACGTTACTAGCTCCAGTACGCATCCAGGGTGTTTCATTACTGATAGCGTATTTTTCTTGCCCTTTGAAGCTGGAATATTTAATCAAAGCACAGTATAATAAAATTATTAAGTAATTAGTATTGCAAAATTTTGTTTTTGCTCTTTATATCGCAGCCCGCGAAAAATAAACAAAAACTTTTCTCAATTAAGAAACTCCAGAGTTCAAAATAACAAAGATATTGAATTACTTTGAAACAATTTGTTATGAATAAGAAAGGATTGAGAGTTGGTTAATTTTATACGAACGGTTTTATTGACTTTCATTAAAAGTATCTTTATTTAGTTTAAATTTAGCTTGTCAAGAAAACTTTTGATGCTTATTTTTTAAAAAATTAATATGAATAACTTGTGTGACTGGCTGAGGTTTTGTTTAATTTACCTAACGAGCTTATAATAGCTTTTTACCGATTCATTATTCTTTGTGCTGGCCTCTATACAAAGTTAGGAAAAATGGATTAACGTGACGTCACGAAATTACGTAACATACGGTTGAGAAATTTAGGTTCGTGGCAAGAGGCGACCGTAGCTGGTTGGTTAAAGAGGCTGCCTGGTGAGCTAAAGGTTCAAATATTGGAGGTCTCATAATTTTTCAACTGTTTCTTAGTAAAACTAAACTAACACATAACCTGATTAATTAATTAGTTAAACTCTCACATTCCAAATCACAGCCATCCATTTAATATTGTCAGTCTCCTTTCCGAAACAACTTCAGCCTTCAAAAAGAAAACCACTTCCAATTGTATCTCCAATGCCAATTCCGGTGTTAATGTAACAGTATTCTATTACGCAGTTATTCCCTTGGTAATGAACCTTCATTTGTCACAAAATGGCGGCTTGCGACGTCTGACGCTTGATTGTTAGTGACGTAAATACGATGGAGATTTTCCACTCGCTAGTGAAAATAAATAAGTAGAGACCTATTTTAAGTGAGCAAGTTTACACAAAGGTGTTAATTCCCGCTTAAGACTAATCTTTGTGTGCATGAGCATGGGGGTTTGTCTTAGTCTGGGTGTTTCTATGTAATAATTATGTATTTACGAAAGAAAAGTAAATATATGTATAAGTATCAGTTATTCTAGTACCCATATTACAAGCTCTGCTTAGTTTGGGACTAATGGCGTTTTGTGTGCTAAGCTTTAAAATGTTTTTGTTAAGCACGAGTAAATTAATAAGTTTTATAAAGACAGGTGTAGTGGAAATTCAGACCTATTTGTGACGTAATATGCCTAACAAGTTTTTATCGATTATTATCGACAAATAAAGAACACTAAAATGCATGTTTGTTAGCGCTCACTTTTTTAAAATTATTCACTCATTTATTCTTTTTCTTCATTTTTTACATGTTTTAATATAAATTATAAAAGTACATTAAAAATACACAAATAGTACACAAAACTGTACAATTCTATTTCTAAATATAAAGTTCAAAAAATATTATAAATTTGTTACTAATTAATATTTAAAATTATTACTTTTATTTTTCTGTTCGTATGTAACTTAATTAATGATTTTAAATATACTACTCAACTGGTATTTTAGTGTTAAGGGTATGATTTGTCTATAATAAAAGATAAAATCTTAATAATTTAAAGTTAAACCCTTATTACGTTAGTACAAAAACACGGTGCTCGGGAGTCTAGCCTTAAGCTGTAGTCGCTAGCAAATGCGGTCTGCCCTTTAAAATTTAATTTATGTAATTACCGTCGCCTAACTCTAAGCCTTTCAAAAGTTTCACGCCCGAAATTGCCTATTGCCTAGAATATTTTATATCTCAGATAATTGCTGGCCTTGAAAAGCTTTACATCAGCTTCAAACTTTACATAGAATTGAGTGATGGGTACTTAGTAGGTGTATTTAAATTCCTTTTTTGCTGTCGGATTACTTATTTCAACGTCACTTTTGTTACCCTTTATTTATTGTTGTCAGAATTTCTAGCTTCTAATCTGTGACGACTGTCTCAGAAATCATCTGTTGTCCTGCCCATTGCTTCCTAGACCTTTTGCAGGCCAACTAAAAAGGCGTCCTAGTCGCATCCTATTGGTCTAAAACTATATAGATATAAAGTATTTAACAGAAGTACTATAGTCATTGACACGTCAAGAAGAAGAAGAAGAAGAAGTCTCAGACCTCCAAATGAATACTAGATGTTCTGCTGCGTTCGTCTTTACTAAGCATGCACTCCTGTAGATTCCTTAGGTCAACCTCCCTTTTATCTTTGGTCTACTTCTAAATCTGCCATCAGGAATGGAGAGCTGTAGAGTAAGGCACTTGCCTACGTAGTTTGGTGGCCTTTAGACCTTTGATAGACGACCTTAGCTATACGTACTTGCATAATCCATGAGCCGTTTCCTGAGAAGGTATATCCGGCGTGCACCAGGTGCCTGTGCCTGGTGAAAGAGCTGAGCAGGTTGCGCATGCACTGCATCAGCGTGTTCATCTGAGGGTGAATCAGGATTTCTGTCACCAGGTTCTCTGAGGCGAACTGGATAAGTCGCTCGCCTGCAACAAGAGAAAAACAAATGATATAGATTATATTAGGTAAAATGTATCATTTATGTTGAAAACATTATCATCTATCAAAGTAGTGTCATGATACAGTGGTGGCAGTAGCTGTAGGTAGTATCTTTAAATTCGTTTTCCACTCAACAGTGCATCACTTTATTTAATGTGCCAGTTTGGTATAAGATACGTTGCTCCATCAAAAATTATAAAGCGACTGGTCCTATGTAGACTAGTGCAAGGTAAACTAAGGATAGTTTGCCAGATATGCTGGCATAAACATAAGTGCGTGGGTTTTTATGAAAATACGAATACAACTGGTTGTTTCTAAAAAACATTGTACAAAATGGCCATCTTATCTATAGCATCGCTGAATGACCTAGCAAATCCTGGAACAAAACAGCTTATCTGAGTTATCTACCAGACCATTCTAGCAACAAAAAGCCTTCAAACAACATTAAAGCCATGGCGACAAACGTTCCGCATTGCGCCATTCTACCTGCGACCATTATGTCCTATTCACCCCATTCACCTTCATTCACTCCATTCACTAGAGTCTATTCACCGCGTAACGCTCAATTCGACGTCTCATTCATTCGATCACTCTGTATAATCGTGTTTGGCTTTATCTAGGGATGTGATGAATTAAATTGTTTATAGGTAGTACCTGTGGCATTAAGTGCTGGGTGTAATGAAATTGTAGTTCAGTTTGAGGGGCTATTCATTGTTAGTTTACTGCTCATTAATATTATTTTATTGTGATACTTAAGGGGGAACAATTGTTTGATTTTTTTTGATACAAAAGTAAACGTAATGCGTTTAACTTTAATATTATTAAGTTTTTATCTAATATTATAAACACATCATATCTAATGTTTTAAAGCACCCATTTTTTTAAATTATTGTGTTTTGTTGCAGTTTGTATGTAACTCAATTAATTTAAATGAAATGGCCACGAATAAATATACATTTTAATGTTTTAGATATGATTTATCTATAAAAATAGATATCAACGTAATGATATCTAAGATAACCCCATATTACGTTAGTATAAAAACACGGCGCTCGGGAGCTTACCTAACCTACCTAAACATTATTCATTATCAGGTTTTTTTAGATGATAGAACTTAAACTTCAATGAGCTTTAAACACAAACATTTACAATGTTTAAACTAAACTTGAAAAAAAGGAATTATATTATATTCCTACGCATTTCACACACACGCAAGATTTTCAAAAAAAGTAAGATTTAAAACTCAATAAACTTCTTTAATTGTCAGATGAATAAGTGAAAATACATAAATTCTTCAAATAACCTCCTAAATTTCCAAGCTTATCTGTTCAATAATCCAGTTTTTCCCACCACCCAACGTTTAAAAAAACAGTTCATAGATTGGTATCTCCAATAAACGCCATTGTTTCCGATGTCAAAAGTCCTCGAATATTTAGACGCCCCTCTAATTGATGTTACGGTACAAAAAGGTTGGTTTTATTAAACTGATGGCAGAGTTATAAACGAGCTAGAGGAATGATAAATCACCGTATCACCTTTAACCTGACGCCAAATGTAGTGCGTGCATTGGTAAGATACGGCTCGAAAATCATGACCATAAGGCATAGTATCGTACACCCATCACACTTTAGGTTGGCCCACAGAATTTTCGAGGATGTCAATCTACCAAAAATAAAAATTAAAAAAAAACTGAGACCTAAACTATAAAACCAATATGGACATGCAATGAACGCAAATGTCTATACAAATAATGCTGCCAAAATTCGCAAGGAGTCGGAAGGTAGATTGTACCGCGATAGTGTTAAATCATAGCATTTGATAACTAGTTTTGTATTGAGCCTGAGATGGACAAAGAACCATAGAGTAACTACAGCGCTCAGAATGTAGTGACACTTTAAAATGTACTACACTTTTGTATGTTGTTAATGTTAAAAGGCAATCATTGGTGGACAAAACGCTCGATTGTTACATAAATCGAATGCCCAATATTTCACAAAATGTTACCCCAATTAAAACACAACTCATCGATTGGTATCTCCAATAACCATTGTTTTCGATGTCAAAGGCTCTCGAATATGGTCGCCCCTCTAATTGACGTTGCGGTACAAAAATGTATAAAGTTTTTTTATATACCAACTTTATATGTACCTAGTCCTTCTAATATTTTAAGTGGCAACTATAAAATAACATGTTTTTTTTTTGTTTTTTGGTCATAATCGCGCGGACTGATCGATCTTGCAGGTTAAGCAATGCCAACCGCGGTCGGATATGGATGGGACCATATTGGACTTAACGAGTTTCTCCGTTTCTCGGAGAGCACGTTAAGCCGTAGGACGGTTGCCACGTGAACATCTTTGACAGTCGGTACAGGTACTCAGAGGACAGTAAATCTGACAATTAGTCTAACAAAAAGTATCGTATTACCTCGTACTGGGTTGAAGAGGTCTGGTGCCAGTCACTCCACGTAAAATACTGATATTCAGCTAAATCTGTTAGACTAGAAGCTGACCCCAACGTAATTAGGAAAAACCTCGGCAGATTGTTTAGTACATAAACAGCCAGGATCTACAGAAAATTGTAGATGCATTTCTTTAAGTATGTGAATTTAGATTGTAATGTTTTTAATTATTATTTTTTTATATTGTTATCTTGTGACAATATTTAATTTAATTTGTTGGACAATTTGGTTCATATTTTCATTTTAGAATCATTATTTTTTCTTCTTGTATTAATCTGAGTATATGTTTTTTTTTTGTTTAACATAATTTATGTTAATGATTCGTGTTACCAATAACATGCAAGCGGTGTTAGTCTGTAAGTAGTTGTTACACTTAGAAATTATATATTGAGCATGTTCATTTAAAAATGTAATGGTGTAAACTAACTGTAGACTAGCCTTAAATAAATAAATAAATACATTTATTAAAAGACCATGGCTACTATGCCTCATATTCCAGTAATTCTAGGGCCTAACCCCGCAATTAAACTAAAACAGAGTAGTGTAAACATCATTTAACGGCATATTAAAGATGTTTCCTCCCTCAACCTCGATCACAAAGGCTCTATCAGCCCATCAATTTCCAATAAACGCTCGCCATTGTTTCCGATGTCAAAGGCCCTCGAATATTTGGGGCCCCTGTAATTGATGTCACGGTACAACAACGTTTTATTAAACTTTCAAGCTTTTTGTCCGAGGTGGGTAGGCGGAGATAATTGTGTTACTGCATGTTGGGACCAAGCTAGCGTGTAACAAGCCTTAATTGGGCGGTGCGAGCGCTTTTATGTATGGGGAAATATTCCTGGCTGAGTAGTATGATATTATATTATGAGAAGATGTAGTGACGTGATGTTTGTGAGGTTTAATTTTATAAACAGCAGACCCTAGAATCAATATATTTTAATGTTCATTCCCTAAACATACATAAAATCACACCTTTATAGCATTGGGGTTGACGCTTTGACCATTTTTCAAATACGATTAGTAGGTAACAAAACTATATAATTTAAATGCAGAAGAGCCCATTTTAGATATAACATAACATCACGTCTATATCAACCAGAAGGGTGAGGTAGACGTGTACAACACCCACTTTTCACTATTCCAACTCCGTGCTGCTATGTAAATTTCCTGATAGAAAATTCTCACAACACTTGGCCCGATCCGGGAATCGAACCTGAGAACTCGCGGTAGGAGGCGCATATGCTTACCACTAGACCATTAAGGAAGTTATTGAGATTTTTTTTAATTTATTTATTATAACCAAAGTACTTAAAACTATTTTAGACATCATTTTCCTCGGTCAAAATCCACTAAGGGTTAAAAAAAACCACTAACCTAACCTAAACGTAGGCGAGTCGCTACATTTACAAAGACATTTCAATTTAAACATTAAAACATTACAATTATAAAAAATCTATGTTTAGGTATTTAAGAGGTACATTTTAGGTAATGACGCTTATATTTATATTTTACACTTTTAGTATATACTAATTGCAACTCCTCAGGCAGCCTGTTTAAGGAGGTTGGTTATATAACATCGTGTTCAATACTTTTTTAATGTCTAAACGAAGTACTACCAAATACGTATTTATATAAAGTACAGTCCTTCAGGGCTTTCAAAACTATTAATAACTTTCATGGTTTCGCTAACCCCTCTAGAAACAATAGTGCTTGAGTGAGCACGCGTGAAATTTCAATATCTACCGGGTATTTGTATTTGACGGGCAATATCCAGTTATATCCGGTTTGGACAGGCTACAATGTTCAAGCCTTTCATCTGGATTTGTTTGCTTCACAAATTGAAAATATTTATTTATTTATTTATTTATTTCATAGAGGCACTTCACAGCTTACAGGCAGTAGGTAAATAATTTATATTAGAACAGTACGCCAATTACGAAGTACACAAAAAATAAATTTAACAATGTAATCCGAGAGTGAAAGGATACACATGCAAAAACTATATAATACAAAAAATGTAGATGTTTAATGATGTATAAATGTCAGTGTAGTGAACTTTCTGTGCCTAATGAGTTTATCGTGACTGATGTGAATTATTGCGTTATCCAAAGTAATGTCTGTTGATTGAGTGTGTGTGTGTGTGTGTGTGTGTGTGTGTGTGTGTATGTGTGTGTTTCTGTGTTGTCTATGAAAAACTATTACGTACATAAATAAGTGATGAGGAATGTATATCTACCATTGTATATCATACACATACATAAACATATAAACTTTACCTTAAATATTATCTACGAATAGTAGATAATATTTTTAGTATTTTATCTCTGTAGTTATTTCGAGATGTGCTAAAGGGATCCAGTGCGATGAATTCATTGTTGTATGCTCGAGGAATGCGGATAAATGGTGTCATTTTTTCGTAGTTTGTGGTAGCGTGAGGGACTGAGAATAAAGGAGTGTTCCTGGTGCGTTTGAGTGGTACGTTCATATATATTTGATATAATAATTCTGGGCAGTCAAATTTGTTGTTCAGAACATCATAGTAGAATAACAAATCGTTCATTTGTCTTCTATCTTCCAACGTATTTATTTTATGATATTCACACGATTCTTCATATGTTTTACCCAGTGTTTTAGTTTTATAATTTATGTGTTTTATAAATTTATGTTGTATTTTTTCTATTTTATCTATATATACGTTGTAAAAAGGCCTCCAAATTATATTACCAAATTCTAAGATGCTCCGTACATAGCTAAAATAAAGGACCTTTAGACATTGGGGATCTTTAAATGGACTGCTGTTACGAATAATAAACCCTAGTGATTTATACGCTTTACTTACTATATTATCAATGTGATTAGCAAATGTAAACTTGGAATCAAGAATTACGCCCAAATCTCTGACCTGAGTGGTTTTAGGTATTAATTCATTACATAAATATTAATACACTTTTGGTTTAGTATTTGTAGTTACAAGTTTGCCTCAATTTCACAGGTGTTAGATAAACCTTTTTGGCAGGATAAGCATATAACACACATAAGTTAAAGTGACAGCTGTGTTCTTTTTCCAAATGTTAATAGTGCCAGTTTTAAATTTGGTCAGGTTATATTTAACGGGTCGGATAAGTCCTTAGAATAGGTAAGAGTTTATGATATTTGGCAATTTATGAAGATCAAATAGTTTTTTTCCACGTTTATATAATATCTATTCAATATTCCCTGCCCATAAAATAAAAGAAGAATACATAATAATTAAGATGTACTATGACTAGAAGACTAATTCATCTTTTTTGATTAATTAATTCACATTTCAAAAAACCAAGGGATCAAGAAGCAAGGCGGTTAAAATAGCCTTATAATGTTTATGAAAAGAACAATAGCTTAAAGACAAATAAAATTACTCAACAACCTATAAAGCGCCACTTAACTCCAATAAAAGTATAACAGCCTTTATCTTTATACTTTTGTTTCACGAAACAATGTTATAAGAGACTCTTCTTAACTTCCAATCTTCTCCTGTCAAGTCGAGCTATTTAAGGAGTTCCGTCAATCATTAAATATGGTTCTTTCAGGGGCTATTTTAATATTTACAAAAATAAGAATCGTCTAAAGAACTGCCTCGATGGTCTAGTGGTTAGAGAATGCGCCTCTCACCGCGAAGTCTTGGGCTCAATTCACGGGTCAGGCAAAATGTTATTTGTGAACTTTCTGTTAGGAAATTCACAGTACCAGCACGGAGTTGGAATGGTGCACGTGAATGGCGTCAGGCTCAGCCCCTATACCATGGGACCTAAACATAACAGGCGAAATGTGGGTTTTGTAAACCTCTGCCACACTGTTCTTGGTACTGGGGTGATGTTATGTTATGTTATGTAAGAATCGAACGACTTTAAATTGCAATCTGATAGCATGATACAGCTCCAGAAATCGTGATATCAAAAATTGCGTACTCTCATAATTGCACTGATAAAATGAAAACTGTGATTAGAATCTTAAAGAAAACTCGACTTTATATATTGAATGAAAATCCCATTACGTGCTGTTCCTTAGGATATCAGAATATCATTTAATATTATGTTCGAAAATTCCGTTTATGTTCGAAAATTGAGCATATTTTGAGTTAAATAAATTGTCGACTTAGTTTGTCATTTGTATTGCTTTTGGTAAGTGTGTCGACACAACTGATCTATTTTTTTACAGCATTACCTTCTGTACTGTTCTTAAAAAGAAAATTTGTGCGTATGTATGGATCCTTTATACTTTCACTGATTAACTACTAAACGGATCTTGACTTGACACATAAGTGTTACAAAAGTGCAGCCTTGATCGACAATTATTATATCTATTATAAAAAAACGTAACCAAATAAATATCCCTATTTCTCTGGTCACGTGCACGCCATCAAGCTTAAATGGCTGGACCGATATCGCTGATTATTTTTTTGTTGTGTTTGTCAGGAGATGGTTTTCATGAAGAATTAATTACGAATACTTAATTTAAGAATACCTAACTACCATATTAAATTTTTGTAATGGTTTGCTAACTTAGCCTTAGCGCTTTTGACAATTTAAACTTTTTTAAGGTAAACTTATGGGATTTGACATAACATTGACAGAGTGTGTGATGCAAAATATCGTCAAATAGGATGTATTCAGAGTTAAGACAAGACAACGTCTGTCGGATGAGTTAATTTTATATAAGAATCAAAAGCCAATGGACCGATTGGAAGAAGCCATAAGCCCCAAAAGTTAGCATTATCACACTTATTAAGAAGCAATTACTATTGGCATCACGAAATACGCAGAAAATATTTACAGATAAAATAGCTATTGTCTCAAGATAGAATTACGGAATAAGCCGGAAGATTTTCCCATAGGCGGTCCCGCGAGAGTCAACAAGGAAAATTGATAAATATTGTATTTACACATACAGATCGTATTTTGGCTTTGAATCATTATTTGTATGGAATCTCTTAGGAAATTCGAGAAGCAGACGGTACTGTTTTTATCTAATTTACTTTTTACTCTTGAAAAAACACCAATTTTATCCTTTTTGTGAAGATTTGCGTAAAATTTATTCGTTTATTCAAAATTAGAATTCTCTGATCTTGCTTTGTTTGAACGAAGTGTGTGTTATCAAATTGATAACTGGTAGAGTAAGCATAACCATAATTAAAAAAATATAAACCTCATTACATTATTTCAAGATCATGATAACGTTTCTAAGGATTTTTATTTTTCGATAGTGCCCTTGTGAGTTTTACAAAATAAAAATATCATTAAATAACATAACATCAGGCGTGTTGCTGAGGCGTTTAACACTCACATTTCACCTGTTATGTTTAGGTCCCATGTGATAGGGGATGAGCCTATTGTCATCAACCGGGCATAAATCCAATTGCGTGTTGCTATTTGAAAATTCGCTGACAGAGAAATCTCAAATAACTTTTTGCCCGACCCTGGTATCGAACCCAAAACGCTTACCACTACATCATCGAGGCAGTTTAATTTAAATTTAATTCTATATGGCATAATGCCCTAAAAATAATCTATTCTCCCTCACCCATGAGGCGGAAAAACACCTTAAAATGACACGCATTAAAGCAGGAAATCTCCTAAGAAAACAGGTTCTTTCTAAACACCGTAAAGCCACTCAAAGGGTGTAAGGGGAAAGAATAAAAAATAACGACATAAACGAACAAAGAGTCTGTTAAACACAAAATCCAGGGTTGATAAAATGTTTTCTCATTTTTTATGACGTGCGTTCGCCTGATGGTTACCGGCAGCTATAGCACGAATATTTACAAGCCTTTATCTATAATGACTGCGATATTATCCTCACGAACAAACATATTTAGCTACTTTTACTTCTAATAGTTTATGGAAGATAAGAGAGAAACAAACAGAAAAATTGCCAACTATTATAAAATGACGTATGTCGGGTGCCAACTTGCTCCTGGGCTATATAATTAAATATTCAACCTTTCATACTTAACCAATAATACATTAGTGAGTGCTTTATATACCCGGTCGTGATACGCTCAACGCATCTTCTGCTAGATGTGAACCGAACCTAAGACGCAACACCAAACCAGAATACGGCAATAGGGCAGATTGAAGATGAGACAGTGGGGCTTCCTTCTTTATCATGTTCGCAAAAGCTTTACCACCATATTATAACAAGGTGTAAAAGTGAAAGAATAAAAGAATAACGACTTAAACGAACAAAGAGCTTGTTCTACACAAAGGGGAGGGGAGAAGGGTGGATACAAAGCTTTGACGTGTGACCTTCAACTTTGTAATACAAAGAAAAAGCTCTAGCCACTGCAATGGATAAAGTCGGGCTTTATTAAGCTTACAATAAGTTAATGAGTCAGAATTATTAGCAAGTTTTGTATTAGAATTATTATGTGATTAAAAAATTCAAAATTCGAATAAATAATCGTTGAAATAGTGTGGATTTACGACGTTTTACCAAGTAATTTAAAAAAATATAATTATCCACCCGGGATAAAAAAAGCTTTTTCAACCCCAAAATTAAGTTCGTTGTTAATATAAAAGTAAAGAAGTAATTTTGCTGTTCTAAGACTTCTCGTCCCAGACATCGATATATGACTCAAATAGTTTCTGAAAAGCTAATGCTTCCCAAAGTGAAGATTATAAAAACTAGTCTTAAAGAAAAAACCGGATTCAGTTTATTCGATTAAAGAAAATCCTTTAGGTATCTTAATGGAAAATAGAAAATTCAATTCGTACTTAATGGGGAACAATTGGTTAGCGGTTTTCCATACGTAAGTACTGTGCGATATGAAAGTTAAACCCAATATGGTTCATTTATGCAAAATGATTATTTATTTTTCAGTTTGTATGTAACTCACTTAACAAACATGCATATTAGTGTTGTAGATATGATTTGTCTATAAAAATAGATAAAAACCTAATACGTAATATCAAAGTTAATCCACGTATACTACATATTACGTAAGTATGAAAACACGACGCCCGGGAGTCTATTTCTAACAACGTTCGCTCCAATTCAATAGGATCGCGAGAACACTCGAAGCTCAGCACAAGCACTGAACAAATGCTTGCTCATTAGGTGCTTTCAATCTGGAGAGACGTAATTTATTTGTATTGGAATATAGCAACTGAGGATTTAGAAAGGGAAGGTTTGACACGGATCTGCGATAATTTTAATTAATACGAGGCAACTCGTTCTCCAAATTTTGGCTTATATTTCGACCAGCTACTTAGTATTGCAATACAACGCGATAAAGTTGGCAGTATTTTGAACCTTTTGATAGATGAATTATTAATTAAGTTTAGATTAAGTTATGTGACTTGTTTAATTTAAGATCCAACATGTATATTTTTCATAAATACAATATTTTGTATTTATAAAATGCAACATAATGAAACTTTTATGACTTAATGAAATAAACTAACTTAATTAGAATGTTTTACCTTGATTAGTAACAAACATCGTTATAGGACTAATTAGCAATTAAGCGTGGTATAAGGGGAATGTTTTTTCAGTTATAAAAATATTATAACGTTTGGTTTTTATTTTTTAAACCAAATCCAAACCGCAAAAGTTCGACAGACTGATATTTTAATTCTATTTCAAATAGTACTCGATTTACAAAAGTACTAAGTAATACTCGCTCACCCGCTGTTTACAATTTCTGTATGCCAAGTAAATTTGCTCTATATTCAAGAGATAATTGGACTTCCATTTTGTTGGAAACTTATTTGAAATTGATGACAATGTGTGCGGGTGTTTTATTCAGAAGATTCTGATTGCGGTTGTGATCGCTCGGGATTGCGTGGCACTTTTATTTATGAATTAATTAATTATTATGAAATAATTATATTTCATAATAATTATTAATATAATTATTATGAAAATATGATTAGGTTTAGTGGCTTGAGAACGCAGTCTTTTTTTTCATGACATATAGATTTTTTTAATGAGATGACGATTATATTTTCATTTATTAGTATTTACTGCCTCGATGGTCAAGTAGTTAGCGTATGCGCCTTTCACCGCGAGGTCTCGGGTTTGATTTCAGGATCGGGCAAAGCATTATTTTCGAACTTTCCGTCAGGAATAGCAGCATGGAGTTGGAATTGTGCCCGGTGAATAGTGATAGGCTCATCTCTTATCCCTTGAGACCTAAACATAACGGGTGAAGTGTGGGTGTTGTACACCTCTGTAGCACACTTCTAGGTAATATAGTAGTCCTTGGCAAGTTTTTTGGTTAAGTTCTAGAACCTGAACTTATAACTAAACGCAAAATTAAAAGATCAAGAGAAAAGGTAATCTTAATAATCTTATAATAATATGGGTTCTTTAATTAAAATAGAAAATAAATTAATATTAATAGTTAAAGATTATATCCCTATTGGAAACGAAAGCGTAATTTAAACAAAATTATTGATTAATCCTAACCTACCATATTTTTTCTTCTCATAATTCCAATCATCCAGTCGAAAATGTGGGCGGATTGGAAAGCTATTTCATTTTGATCGGATTAAAATCCTTTTTTACCGATACAAAGCTACATCTAGTATCAAAATGGATATCAAAACATAATCCAATCAATTTGATTGACAATCCGATAAGTCGAATTAAAATTTATTTATTATAGGTAGGATTGTTGATAGACCCCCTAAAGCTTTTCATACAACCTTTTTTAGAACATGAAATACATTATCATTCTTACTAATCAACATAAATAAATAAAATTGAAGTGTCTGATTTTAATGTCAAAATAACAGGGTTTTTTTTCAGTTGATATGGTTATTTGCACAATACCTATGCCTAAAATACAGTTTTTATTTTTTTTGTCTGTCTGCCTGGCTGTCTGTTTATATCGGCTAATCTTCTGTACAGCTGGACCGACTTTAATATTTTTTTTATATGCAGGTAACTCACTCTTGTAGTTAGTTACTTATACCTATTATATTGAATTTATCAATACAAATAAATTAAAGTAACTGACTACAAGGCGCGTAGCAAAAGCTACTTTTTTTTCATACCATGCAGACGAAACCGCGGCAAAAAAATAGTTTGTGTGTTTGTTAGCGCTAATCTCGGCATCTAATGCTCGGAAATGGCATACGATACTTTTCATTAACCGACAAGAAAAGGAAGGAGGTTTTAAGTCAACGTATATATAAGTATATGTATACGTCAACGTATTTAAGCCACGCGACTACCCTACATATAAACTTTATTCAGAAAGCAATGTCTTAACAGTTCGAAAATTGTACATCTTGAAATCCATTCTTCGCAAGCATTCTACGATCTCATTTAAACAACTTGCCAGTCAGCGGCGACGTGGCTTTCTCGTATGTCCGTCTGCCCCGATGCAATATTATGTTTTACTAATTTCGAATCGGTGCCAAATAATAAAATTAATACCACGTTAATTCTTCCAGTCTTCTCCATTTATATTCAATATAATATTATAAAGTTTACGTTACTAAGTTAAATACCCAAGAATTTAAATGTTCACTATTTTTTTACTTTTTAGTTATTTTTCGTCGGTTTAATTTTTGGTTGAAAATAATTTTATTGTTATACCACTCGGGTGGAACGGCGCGCAGAACCTAGTATCTAATGTAATTTCCAAATTCCAGATGAGGTAAACCTATTTCAAGGCGCGAAATTACCAGCCAAGAAAAAAATAAACCCATAAATCAATCAACACTTGGTTGGTTCTTCGATTGAGAGCCAGTCAGCCAGAAACGTTGATAACAGTACAAAGTTGCGTTCATTCTGTGAGGCCTATATTCGGTGGGTATAGCCTTACTATATTGGTATAGGGTAGGGTTGGCTAGGCACGAAACAAATTCTAGTATTATTTTGGAAATAATAAAGTCTAAAAAAAAATCTTATAGATATTGGAGCTATTATTGAAGTATTTGACGAACGGATGGATGGTGGAGTGGGTAATGTACCTGCCTGTGACACCGATTTCACGGGTTTGATTCCCACTTAAGACAAATCTTTGTGTGCATGAACATGGGGGTTTGTCTTGGCCTGGGTAGTTCTATGTATAATAAGTTTTTATTTACAAAAGAGAAGTATATACGTAAATAAAAAAATAAAATAAAGTATGAATATCAGCTATTCTATGTATAATAAGTCTCTAGTACCCATAGTACGACCTCTGTTTAGTTTGGAACTAGATGGCGTTGTGTGTAAGTTGTTAGATATTTATTTATTTATTTATTTGACGGCCTTTGCCGGTCTTCTTATTTTCATCGTGTCGATGGCTGAGTCAAATTTTATTTTGGCTTAATAATTTAATTTTTGTTAATTTATTTTCTACTAGCTGACCCGGCGAACTTCGTACCGCCTTAGCGTAAATTTGATGCACTACTTTATTTTGTATAGCTGACCTATCTTCTATCCTCCATATAAAAATGAATACTTTTTTTTCCGTAAGATCCTTGTACAGAGTATTAGAAAACTACAAAAAAAAATCAGCCAAATCGGTCAAGCCGTTTTCATGCTATGTCGTGACAACGAAAAACGGGTTTCATTTTTATATATATAGATTAAAACACTTATACAGCAAAATTTATAATTTATGCTCATTCTGATAAGTACCATCATCGGAATAGACATTACTTTTCGCTGGTATGATTATGTTTATTTTTGATAGTAATTCATTTATGCCTGTCTAAACAATGCCTATTTTAATTTGTACAAAATGATAAATCTTCATTCTCATTATACAATTCGTAGCACATTCAAATCAAAAATCTAAGGCTATATAAATTCAGGCTTTCGACAACCCTAGCGTATGCGGTGGCTGAAGTACATGGTAGATAGGTAGGCTTTTGTTTGATTGAAGGTCGGGTTCCTACTGGATTTTTACCAACTGAGAAACTTTTATGCTCGTTCAAGTCGCCATTTCCCCGAGCGAATAGCTTATAGAAGTTGTAAAAAGAAATCGTTTCCTATTTTAGAGGGCTGCCAACTAGTAATGAAACGTTAATAAAGTGCCAGCCAATTTGGCTTAAAATGTACCTAGTGTTTCGTTTTTTTTCGTGTTATTAGGCTTAGGTACATACTATATACTATATACTCTCATTTCACCTGTTATTATAAGCATAGTAGGTGAGGTGAGCCTATCCCTCCCTATCCGCTGGGCAAAATTCCATTATGTTGTGTATTTCCTGACGGAAAGTTCACAAATAACACTTTGCTTTTTATTCAGCTTCACTAGTTATTCAATTTAACGTAAAGTTCCGATATATCAAAACAATATGGCCGACTTCACCCGCGTGGTAACTACCTCTAGTTTTTAAAAAGATAAAAGCGACTCAGAATATCGCTCATCCTGTCCCTCACCCAAACACAAGCATCATTTACAGCACACACAAACACACTTACATTTACATGTCGATTTGGTTTTCACAGCGCATATAATATTATTACGTAGTCTTGTAAGCTATGCGTGTCAGTAATGAGACAAAATTCTAAAAATACATAAACAATTCTTTTAACTATGTGTTGAATGTAATCTAAAAAGTAACACACAAGTCACGAATGTCGCATGCTTATATTTAAAGGTGGAGTAATAAATTTAGGACTAGGGCGCAATTAAGAATATTAATATTAGGGTCAGAGTTATAATTATAGTTGTAGAGTTATGATATTGGGTCACCCAAAACCTGGATGTATACAACAGGGATTTTGTAATCCTGGATTTTGAGCAGGTAATAATTATTTGCCCAGGACTTGTCCGTTTGCACCTGTGTAAGTGTCCATTGAGAAATATGACTAAACAAGGGGACAAAATAGATTATTATTTAAGCTGGGTCTGGCCGTTAATATTTCAAATACTTATATACGCCCTAAATATGAGACGGGGTGTACGGAACTGTATTTTTTTTTGTTTTTAAAAAACGACGCCCGCACTTGGAATAACTCCTGTGTCGCGGGGGTGTTCACAAACATACATTTCACACACACAAGCACACCCAGAGTCAGAACAAATCTTTGCGAATCACACAAAGATTTGTCCCGTGTGGGATCGAACCCACAACACCAGCGTAGTTGAAAGCGGCGAGGCGACCGCTTTAACCATTACGCCAACCGTGAACTGAATATTATTTTAGCAGTTGTCATTTTTAATTGACGAGCTGAATCTGGCCGTTAATTTTTTAAATCATCGCTCTAAATATTAGACGGGGTATACGGAATTGTAATTTATTTATGCTGGTGCAGAACAGAATAAACATTGAGTTACTTTTCCGTGCTTCCACACAAAAGCTTAACCGTCATTAAACTTAACATCAGATTTTTTAAACTGCATTCATGACATTCATTACCTCCATTTTACGAAAGGCTCCAGTTTTCAGTAATACTTTCAGTAGAGCCTTATCTCTCGTTTTGTTTGAAATCTCGAGTTTACGAGGTTTTTACGAGCGCCTCTCCAGATTATGATCTAATTCAGTTGAGTTCGTACTAAATATTTTGTTTAGAAATTTACGCTAGGGAACAAATACTCGTGTGTAATGAGTTTTCTAGGTACTGCAAAAGAGATTTTATACATACATAACATAACGTCACGCCTATATTACCCAGAAGGGTGTGGCAGAGGTGTACCAAACCCACAACTGTTATGTTTAGTTTCCATTGGATATTGCTGCTGCTATTGTGTATTTCCTGACGGACCGTTCACAAATAACACTTTGCCGACCCAAGAATTGAACCCGAGACCGGTGAGAGGCGTATATAATAACCACTAGACCATCGTAGCAGTTTTAGAAATTTTATAGTATCTAAATAATATGTATTTATTATTAATTCAGTTTTCTTATGACTATGGCATACCTATATTAACCCCCTTCGCAAAAAGAGGGGTGTTATAAGTTTGATCGCTATGTCTTTCTAAGTATCTGTCTGTGGCTCCGTTGCTCCTAGAAGAGTAAAAAACGATTTTTGATGTGGTATTTTTCATTTGAAAGCTGGTTTTTTAGCGATGGTACCCTATTTGTAAATGGCCGTTTTATCTGTTTAATACAAATTAACTGGTATAGCATTGGTCTAACCATTAAAGAAATATCTAATTTGCCATAAACATAGGCTTTGATTTACAACTAAAATAAATAGAAACCGTTGTTAGTACTAAGTATTGCTTTCTCTACCTTCACATCTTCTGCAGGTGTTTATGTAGAGTTGCCGCCGCGGTTAGTGGTCACCTCGCCATGACCGCAAACCGCGGCGGTTGTGGTTTTGACTCAAGAATTTATGACCCTAGTGCGTACTTTGTTCTGATGATTGGTATGGTTTTAAAAGCTCTCTGGCAAAAGGGAACTTCAAATCTATGATAGCTAAAACATTCATTATTTTAATAACTTATACCACTTGAGAAATGGCAATACTGAATTAAGTTTTTAATTTAATTACCACGTTGTATGTGAATATTATGTTGCTGAGTGACATAATATGCCGGCAGTCTAGCCTTGTTACTCTACTACTGCTTATTTATACATATATTTTCTGCCTGGATGGTCTAGATGTTGGCGTATGCGCCTCTCAAAGCGACATCTCGGGTTTGATTCCTAGGTCGGGTAAAGTGTTATTTGAGAACTTTCTGTCAGTAAAATCACAATAGCTTGAAATTGTCCCCGTTAAAATAATAATAATAGAAATATGATATTTATTTTTAAATATATAAATAAAGAAATATAAAATCCATCGCATTTCTTTCTACTTATACTGCCCCATATCAGTCTAACTATCTTTTTATCCATCCAAAGGCTGCCTTTAGGACATTGCTTTCTAGCCATAAGGCTGCCCATTGTACATGTATTTATGCTTAATAACGTTCTATTTGTATATATTTTGGTGTGCAATAACGCTTATTTATCTATCTATCTAATATCGGATATAATAATATTAAATGAGTCATTAGCTGCTAGCACCAGTGGTAATATACCTATTCAATATATTGGTATCGTTTATCACGGTATCGGTAATCAATCAGGGTTAGCACATGCTCGCCATGATCGATGGTTTGGATGATGGCATTGCTTTGGTGTTAGGTTTGGTTACGGATATATGTGTATAGTTATGTATAATACACGGTGTGGATATGACAGCCAAATTAATTAATTAGCTTATGGGCCAAATTCATAAGTTTATGTTAAGTTTAAGATGTGGCGATGAAGTTATCTGCCAGTTCACTCTATACTAATTCGACATTTTACCTGTAAGTTAAGTGCCGAATATAATACTTTATCAGGAACAAATAAAACTGGAGCCGGGTATTAAAGATGGCGAACAAAACTAATTATATTTAGTATACTTACTAAAATTTTAGTAATAACAACAAAATTTGTAGTATTTCCTACATTTCATGTTTTTAGCTATTAGAAATATGATCGCTTGGGCTAGTGGATAGTGTTTTAGGCAAGGCCTATGAAATTACCAACTCCGAAGGCTGGTCAAAGTCAAAGTCAATGTCAAATCATCTATCAGTCAAACAACCCGTCAAAAAACATTATAATTTCTGAGCAAATAAAAAACTCTCTACCGTCATACCTACTTATTTACCAATAATAATAATCACGTGTATTATAATTTATAAGCTAGACAGCTACATCTATCACATAAAAAGATTTAAGAGTTAGTTAATCTTTCAAACAAAGGACCAGAAGTGTTACCAATACAATGTTAGAACCATAAAAGTACAATACCGGTATTTGTTCACAAGTGCTGTTTAAAGAACAATGGCTAACATAAAACAGGTTTAAGAAGGTTTTCGTCTCATTTATGTTTTTATTTTCTTTTTACATGCAAGTAATATGTTTTCCGTACTTTGTAAAAAAATGTGTTCTGGCGATACTAGCTTTTATTTAACTGCTAACCATCAGGTGAGCTGTGTGCCTGTTTAAAAATAATTAAATGGTAAAAACATTTGCAAGGAACAATAAAATTCTGTCTGGACTGGATTAAAATTTCTAAATCTACAGGTCAATTATTATCCAAGAAAACACATTCTTAGATTTAAAGAGAACATTCAAAATGAGATTGGCATATTCAAATGTATTATCATGAATAATTTATATGATGATTTGCTTCAGTATACGTCTTTGAACTCATATTTTCAACCCAGTATCGTCGGCTAAATAATCTAACTTGCTAACTCCACTTTGTGCCTTGTACGACATTTTGGTATCAAAAGAAAGAGAAAAAAATTATACATAATATGTAAACAGGATAAGTAAGTAAAACAAACTCAAATAACTGAAATTGCGCGGCAATAATTCATGCTAACTCCACTAGTTTCACGTTTCGCGCGCTAACTGGACAACTCCCGGCATTCGACGCTATTTTGTTAGCATATCGGCTGCTAACACGACGCTCTTATAAATTTTATTCATATTTTTGATACCTTTTCATGTAAATTTAGTGTTTTAAGTAAAATGTAAGTATTATTGTTCAATTATTTCATAATTTTAACAACTTTTCTAGAAGTATGGGTGAGCAAGACATTTCTAAGATGTGGGCACACATGTAGTGGGAGTTAGAATTTATTTCTTACTTTGCATGCCAAAATTGGGAGTTGGATATTTTTATTCTATTATAGTACCTACTTTGTTCGACAGATTTTGGTATTTATAATGGTGCATGATCTAAGGAAATTTCATTGGTGATATTTTATTTTACCATTGATATTTTACCAACTAAAAAAAAAGATTAATATTTGGCGACTCTTGGACGCTGCTGCCGCAAAGAAAAAGCACTGTACAGCCACAGCGATTTGAAGAAATGGCAATGTTGCATAAGGAAAGGATAAAAATTAAAGCTAGGAAGTACAGTAATGATCTGCAGCAAATAAAAGAAGTTCTTCCTATGGACTTTAGAGAGTTTTATGACAGCTTACCGCACTATTGATAAGTGATATGTCTGATTTTTTCAATACTAAAAATGATGCTGATTATTTGATTTTTTGATGTGTGTATTTTTATGTCCTTGTAATTTTTATAAACCAAATCTCTTTTGTTTTAATTCTTATTTTAATATTAAAAACTGCTAGCTCCTAAAAACACACTGCTTTTTTTTATATTCCTAAATAATAAACCATGCTAACTCCGTTTTTTGGCCATAAAAATAAATTGATAATATTAAAATTGAATATTTTTACAAAAAAACATACATTTATAATGTAGCTACCAGTGGGATACAAGATATCTAGTTGTTGCAGCTACATTATTTTTAAATCAGTTTTTTCCCTTTTTTGAACAGTTGTATGGCATGGAGTTAACAAATTAGGTCATTTAGCCGACGATAATATGTTATTACATAATATGTATTTGAAGCATAAAGTTGAATTTTTGATTTATGTAAAGAATGATTGCTACCATTCAATTATTTTTTTTGAGTTAATTTATTTTATAGTTGTATTATTTACCACAATAAGGTACGGCGTCGCGTCGTCTCTTCACTTTTCCAATCTAGACGTAAGTTTTAATAGCTGCCCTGTATCTAAAACATGTCCCACCACTGAGCTCGGGATTATTACACCACACTGGCCAAGTGCAGATTTGTAGACTTTTTTGTATATTGGTAGACTTCTCACACCCTCGAGCAGTTTGTAGGCACTCTCATGGAAGCAGGTTTCCTTACAATCTTTTCCTTCACCGTATTATAATAATAATAATATAGCAGTCCTGTATCTAATGCATGCCCCTCTCTCATGGTGCATTAATTATTAAAAATATATACGTGTTTAGTTTAACGTAAGTTTACATGTATTTTATTATTACATGAGGTACGTACCATATCTTGCTTCCTCCCCCTCGGGTGCCTGCGCCGTGAGGGTGGCCAGCTCCTTCTCCAAATCGACCTGGTGCTCTCCAGAGTCCCATGACAGCAGCCCTGTAACAATATAACAGTCATTTAATATACATACGTACGTATTATTTTTACTTTAAATTGTCTGCTAAAATCTTCGATAATAATATGAAGAAAGTGTAAAAATAAAGCACTGGTACTTTTCCTCGAGGACGCCCACTTAAAAAGTAACTCTCAAATTTTAAAATAGTTTTTCCTGTTATACATATAGTATATTGATATAATGGTAAAAGGCTTAAAAGGTTATGATATTGCAATTCAATTCAATGCAACTACAGGCTGAACACATTCTCAATAAGAGCCTGTCGATCATACAACACTGTGTGCCAGAGTGTTGACATCGATCTTTTCAACACTAATGCAACTACACTAAGGAAAACCATGTGTAACAACTTCTTTTGTGAATAATTGTATGTGTATACTTTGTTGACGTCTCATCTTTTTTTTTTTTGTGTTTGATTTAATTATTTATTGTGACTTTTTAAAGTGAGTGCATATCTTTAGTGTCGTATAGGATTACATAATCATTTATTTATCAGTAGTAAAACTTGTAATTGGCCATCACACAACATACATATTTTTATACCTTTCTTGCTAGCTGTAAGTTTTCTGTATTTTAAAATAAAATAAAGTAAAATAAAATAGTTTTTTTTTTGATCTCATCGGAATTTTCGATGTATAAATATATAGCGTAAATCGCTATCTGTGGAATTATATATTATACATTTTTAATGAAAATAAATAACCACGATGTCGAAACAACACATTCCATTTTTCTCTACAATATGCCGCTTAGTTATTAATTCCACATCCAATACCAAACATTCCAAATAAGCCACCAACCATATTCACCCAATACAATAAGCTTCCGGCCAGCACGCAAACAAATCCATTCTCTATGATGACCAATATCATTAAATTATAATTTAAACATGCACATGAATTTCATGTGAAATTAAATTGCTGTCTGGATGCACTCACCCCTATTCACCCCTCTTTCATTCGAGTAGCAAGGCAGAACATTTTACTACGCAATCTAGTAACATCGTATTTTAAGACTTTAACTTACTTAATTATCTTTCTAATTAATTATTTTTATAGCATTTAGCTATGCTTAGCAAATTATACTAAGAAACAGTTTAATTATATTGACTGCCTTGTTGGTCTAGTGGTTAGCGTATGCGCCTTTTACCGCGAGGTCTTGGGTTCGATTTCCGGGTAACGGTAAAATGGAAAATTCTTAATAACAGCTCGAAGTCGGAATATTGCCCGGTGGATGGTGATAGGCTCACCCGCTATTCAATAGCGCTTAAACAAAACAGGTCAAATACGGGTGGTGTACACCTCTGCCACACCATTCTGGGTAATAAAGGCGTTATGTTATGTTGTTAATTATATTGAAGTCTGCTTCTATGCAAACTAGACTAAATATCAGTATTTTACGCAGACCGACCGCCATCGGATTTCCACATTTAATTTTGGACTATATTCTATACTAGACTAGCTGCAAATTTAATCACCCTTGACTACTTGTAACGACTGACATAAATGATGCAATAAAAACTGGGATCGTAGCCTTTGGCTTGAATTTCTCTGAATGGCACGATCATCAATGGGCACTCATCCTTTGTCGACCGTGAAAAGCATTGCTTAACCCGACAATCTCTCATTATAATATCCACATAGCTTTGACTGACACGTATACCTAATAATATTTAAAACGTGAACACGTAAAATGTAAAATTAAATAGCTGTCGGGTTGCAGTCATCCCCCCACCCCTCACCTGTGGGGGAAGGCAGGAAATTATGCATCCCGGGAACGTAGGCAGTAGGTAGTTTATTAATGTTAATATTGCGCCTATGCGGCTGGGTTGTGTATGTATGTTGTGAAGGAAATGAATTCCTTTTTATTATACATTGAAATTTAATGAGGTCAGTGATTTTAAATACATTTTAATTTAAAGCAGGGTTGACATTTTCAGTTGCTATACATTTGTAAATGCTCATTAAGGTAAGTATAAATTAAAGTTTAATATGGCGTTTAATTATGCAATAAAATACAGAGAAAGATTACAAAGATTTACACAAATTGTGAAATATCATGATTAAAAATGTATCCTAAGCAATTATTTGAAAAAGAATTATAAGCAAAAATAATAAGCGCGTAAAATAAAGACGTTAAAATTAATAAGCAGCTTAAATCAAGAAACATAACATTCACAAAGTAATCTGTTTTTTCACAATTAAATTCGCTTAAAAGATTTTCAGCTTCGATGCTAAAGCTTAAAAATGTTGTTCATTTTTGGGACGGGGCATTTAATGAGTTGCGAGAAATAGAGATTATATAATAGGGGATAAAAATTGTTAAGCTATTGTGATTATAAGCGTGAAATAAATGCCGACCTATGAAACTCGTCATTAATAGTATCATTTAAATCATTTTATGGTAGTAGAATACCCGTTATTATTATACCGCTATTATACTACCGTGTTTGCACTTCGGTACGGTGGTGAGACCACTAACTATCTGGTGAGCTACCCAGCCGTTTGATACACACGGTACCGATCAACCTATACATTTCCAGCATAAGTTGGTCTCACATTGCACGAGAAACCAATTAGAGATGGGCAGCTATGTAATTTTTTGTATGAAATTTAGCAAATTTAACTATTCCAAACAGTTATATCTCATACAAAAAAATAACATAGAGCCGACCTTTAAAGCCTTAGACGAAATACGAAATGAAGTAGCTTGATACGTAATCTGATATTATATTTATGTTATTGGGTTTCATTCCAGAAAGGCAGGTAGGTACCAACTGCACGTGCCTCGCGAGACCATCTTATTTATACTAGGAATGTGTAGGTTGATGTGTAACATTGCCTATGTCTGCACGTGTGGTGTAGTGGTTTAAGCGGTCGCCTCGCCGCTCTCCACTGCACTGGTGTTGTGGGTTCGATCCCCGCATGGGACAAATCTTTGTGTAATTCGCAAATATTTGTTCTGAGACTGGGTGTGCTTGAGTGAGTGAATGTGTGTATTTGGCCTTGTCATTGGGACCATTGGATAGTGTAATTGCTTCTGGCGTTCTATCTAATGTAAAAAATCCAAATTTATCTTTATCTTTATCTTTAACGTATAAAAAATATCATGCATACTACATATATTCCAGGCTTAACACTATGACTTGAACCTTGAGGAACTCAGGTCTCAAATGAATTAATCTCTACTGTATATGTACGCATGAGTTTTAGCTCCTCATTATATTCTCACCTAGTGTAGGTAAAGTATCGTCTTATTAGTATGAATTAGTGCTGTGTTAGATGATAAGGCTCCATGCATGCTCACTGATAAACGATTTTGTGTTGCAATATTTCTTTATATATCTCTTCAAAAGTACATTACAAAGACTAGTTAATCAAAAGCTACAAATATCTCAGCCTACGTCGCGTCGTCTAAAATTAATATCATTTGTGAGACCATTTTTCTTTTTGTCCTTTTCTCTTTTATTATTCAGTGAATTGCGTCGTTTCTTCGACTCCAGTTTTTTATATCTTTTATTCATGCGACGAGCCGAGACAAGTTTTCTTTTTTAGAAAAATTTTGTCTTCGGAAGAATTAGACTTCAAAACATTGTAGACGTAATTCTGTGAATAATTTTGGATTGTATTGTTTGAAGTTTGTAATTTTTTCTTTTAGATGTAATAAGCGATACAAGTTTGTGTCAACTATATAAGTTTTGAGACTTTACAAATTAATATATTTTATGAAAGAGGAGCGGATATTATGTTATAATTAAGGATTTTTCTTAATGTACTATTACAGCAATAGATTCATAAACGTTATGTTTGTTTCCCTATCAAATGTGACAGTTGAATTTAAAAGCAAACGTTTGTCAGAGGTGAGTCCATTAGTCTGATGTGATGTGCACTTAACTTATTCTCTTATAATTATTGTATTGATTTGGTAAGAAACAAATAAATACGAAATCTTAAAACAGACAACGTTAAAATAATTAAAAAATATTAAATGTATTTGAATTTAAAATGTTTAAAGCTAAAGCTTTTACATTATTCCGTTTGGTTAGCCAAAAGTAAGTTTGCTGAATAACAGAAACACATGAGTATAGCTAGTATTAAGCCCATTAGTTCTGACCTACATGTGGCCAACCGTAAGGGAAAAAGGATAATTAGTAATGGAACTAAATACGTCAGAAGAAAGTTATAAAATTGATTAAACATGGACATCACCAGCAGATCTTTTTATTTCTTTTTATAATTTTGAAAAGATTACAAAACTAAATCAAATTATAATTGACAGTGATTTTTATCAATAGCAAATTATATCAATTTGAACAGTTTTTTACTTACATAAAGAATATAAACGTATACAAAGAACTTGCCATACGTGAGATCCATATTAAAGTAAAGTACATTTTTTCTTAATTTACTACTTTTTGTTAACATAAATAGATTCGCCTATAACATTAAGTATATTGTTAACAATATAGCACCAAGAGAACAGAATAATAAACGTTGAACAACAGACAAACAATTACACTAGGAATAGACAATAACGTTTGTGTGGCACTATCCGTTTTAATTAAACTCCTGATGATGGATCTTGTTGTTTCGTGATTATTAGACGATGAGAAATGTAGGTTTATGTTATTGTTGGAGATTTAAGCCTCATTTCTGTTGAGTGGAGGCAACTATTGCTTTTGTATACGATTATTGTATTTTTTTTAAGGCTGCTATAAAATTTATTAATAAAGTAGAGCAGACTTGCTAAATTTAAATCTACAGTGTGGTTAAGTCAAGCTTTGGACGGATATGAATTGCAAGCCCCAAAACTGCCAATTCAATAAAAACCAATTCAAATAGCAGAAATAATAAAATAAAAATACGATAACATTCTGCTACTAAATGTCCAACACGGCTTAAAATTGAAGGCCTCAAGGCTGTTTGAGATGAAGTTAACGGAATGGAAAAGTTTAAAGATGAAAATTTCTCTTGAAGCCTGACTGCGGTTGAAAGGATATTCAAATCAATACGGCTGAGCATTTTATTACTATCGAATACTTAAAATTTATTTAAAAGATTATTCTTCGTATAAAGCTAATTTAAGTATTTCTTTTAGTTTGCTGAGCTGGCTACTTACCGGCGAGCCGTAACCAAAACCAAGCACAGTGTATAGGTAAGCCACTCGCGAACCGCTCGGAGACAACGTACACACTATGCTTTTAATTTTGGTTACTTTTTTTTTACTTTTACTAGGATTAACTCCTGTGTCGCGAGTGTTGTTGGTGTTCACAAACACATATTTCATACACACCAGAGTCAGAACAAATCTTGGCGGATTACACACAGATTTGTCCCGTGTGGGATCGAATCCACAACACAGTTGAACGCGGCGCGGGGCGACCGCTTTAACCACTACGCCAAACGTGCACTTACTGTATCTGGTGTAGATGCAATGGTTACCGTTATTGCTTCGGTAAGTACCCGACTTTAGATAACTGTGCTTTTATTGAAGTATTTGTATTTTAGTCAGAAAATAATATTTGTAAATTTATTCGGATTTTATCATCCGTAAAGAAGGACAAACTATGGACGACAATTTAAACCTGAAAAGATTTAAAATTAGAACCTGAAGAGTAATGGCATGAAAAAAGTTATTGTGTAAAAATATCTTTATCTTCAGAATAAAATACAATTACTCTCGTAAAAGTAATCTTATCAAAAGAAATAATTTCCATTCTAATTAGACCCGAAATGAAAATTCTTTGTAGCCAGAAACAGTTTCTAACTTTTCGAGTAATGTAATTGAGGATACAATCACATCGTAATCATTTTCTTTATCTAGATAGGAACCTAAATTCAATTACATTTTGAAATCCTATAAAGAGTTTCTAATGCCAATTTTCATCAAAGCTTTATTTCGAATGAAATAATAGATATATTATATTATAATATTTGTTTGTCATGCCCAAAATTGTTCAAGGGCAGAATTAATGCTAAAAGCATTCTCTGCCAGTCAACCATAGGATGGTGCAGAGAAAAATGTTAAATATTATTAAGAAGAATATTTTATTTTATTTATTTATTTTATTTTAATATTTTAGGAAAACTTACAGCTAGTACAAGATATTGTGATAATACATAATAAAACATAGCCATTTACAAGTTTCCACTGTTAGTAAATGAATAACTTTTTTTTTATGCTCACACATATAGTTATAGTAACAAAAATATTTACTAAAGAAAACCAAAGTGAAAGTAAAATGATAAGTTACTAAATATGAGACACCATCATCTATTTTATTTAAAATTTAAATTTTTGTACTATAAAGATAAGCAACAAAAGAAAAACTAAATAATGTTATAGATTGTTATCGTAGGTCTTAGTCTGTAACCGTATTAAAATGCCGTTTATAACTCCTTCAAATTGCCTCAAAATCATTTCACATTCCAACGTCAAGGACCTGAATCAAATCGCTATGAATTCATAATATTTAGTTAGGCTTTGAACACTAGAAATTCTGGGGCACGGTTCGTCCCTTGGGTTACCCAATTATACAAGGATCGACTCCCGGTCTAACTTCATTATTTGTGTTTACTCTCAGACTAGGATTTGCTCTTTCCGTTTCAAATGGTTGGTAAACCAATTAGGAACTCAAAGTTCGACCGACGACGCGAGCTTTTAAGCTTTTGGATTTGTGGTTGTAGTTGGAATTAGGGATAGTGTTTATTAGTATGTTTTCAAATAGATATAATGTGAATTAGTGGTCTCTACCAAATCTTTTGAAATTTAGAAGAATTGCCAGAGGCTGTGTTTCAATTCGTTAATCTCTATAACTGCAGGTTGAATGTGAATATTTTTTTTTGTTTGATATTGTATCTCTACATCTGCTGCCTTGATGGTCTAGTAGTTAGCGTATCATATCATCCAGGTCGGGCAAAGTGTTATTTGGAATTTTCATTCTCAAAAAGCAGCACGGAGTTAGAATTGTGCCCAATGGGTGGCGATAGGCTTATCTACAATCCTATGGGACCTAAACATAATAGGTGAAGTGTGGGTGTTATACACCTATGCCAAACCCTTCAGGATAATACAGTAATGAAGAGAAATTGTTCCATATAGTCTGTTATAATTTTATTATCATTAAGTCTATTTTCTGCTTGGCTTATTCTATATTCCAGTCCAATATCCTAACTTGTTACATTACAAGTACTAAGTAGTACCTGCCAATACTCCAAAGTTGAAGATTTCATTAATATTCTCATCAGTTTGAATCCAAGTTAACGCTTGCATTATAAATACGGTGTCTGCGTTGATAAGGGCCGACACCTTGAGAACTTGTGTTGATGTTTCTGTGATTATGTGCTTACAAAGTCAAGGGACTTAAGTAGAGCGTAAAGGAGTTTCAAGCTTAGAATAATGTGTACAGATGTGTTGACAGCTAGAAACTTTGAAGGCTTTGAAAACAGCCTTATTAGAAGACAAATATTTTCACAGGAGACGGTAGCGTGCTGCTGAGATTTTCCTGATAGAAAATACGAGTCCAAATCTTCACGTTGCTCTACATAACTGTTAGACCAAAGATGTAATCAGTTTAAGAAATTCAATCCCTAATTGTTTAATATAAGAATGTGAAACAAAAGCTTCTTAACAAGAGTTCTATTTCCTTCGAAGCCACATCAAGGCAAGGGAAGCATACAATAACCGGCACCAAGCGGAAGGTTGTCGGAACTAAGTTAATTGTGATCAGTCATCTGAAAATGGTTGGGTTAACTTGTTGAAGTCGTAAACGGATATTAGATTTCATATAGTTATGAAACAACATATAGGGACCTGACGTATAGTCCACTCGGATGATAAGTATAAGCTATACATACTCCGTAAACAAATGCAAACAAAATAAAGGCCTTACTGCACGCTAGTATCAAAAAAGAGTGGTACCGGCGCCATTAAATCTAGGGTTTTATTTCACCATCAAACTCAAAGACCAATACTATTTTTAGTTAAGTCAAAGGTCAGAAGGAAGTGCTTCCTACTCATAGTTCGTTCACAAGTGATCTATTTCCTTCGAAATCACATCAAGGCAAGGGAAGCATGCAATAACCGGCACCAAGCGGAAGGTTGTCGGAACTAGGTTAATTGTGACCAGCCATCTGAATATGGCTGTGTCAACTTGTTGAAGTTGGAAACGGATATTAGAATTGATACAGTTATGAAACAACGTATAGGAAACTACCTTGTAGTTCACCCGAATGATATTTCCTGACGGAAAGTACACAAATATAAAAAAAAGAAAAAGAAAACAAATCTCTGACTACTGGGACTGCAACTTTCGTTGAAAATGCCTTACAATTTTATAATTGTAAACTTATAGAGTTTTCAGTCAAATGCTCTATTAGAGCATAAAACTATAAAGAGTTCTATGTAGAAATTTATTTAACATCAAAGAAAATAAATTTTCTTACGTAAAAAAATCTTGTAACAAAAATTAACCGCATTAAAATTTTCATTTATGCAGTAAAACGACTATTTGCTCACAAATTACCACCCACTCAAAACAACTTAACTTCATTCCATTACCGAAATTACCACAAAATTAACAGAAGAGTATTAATTTACCGGTAATTTCCTGCATATAAAACTCCACATTAAAATAAAAGAGTAATAGGGGTATTAAGAACTTTATGCAACGGGCTTCTTACTGGATATATTTGAAATGAGCTTTTTGTGAAACCTATTCAGAATTACGGCCCTAAAATATCTTTGTGCTCGTAAAATGGTTTTAAATCTGTAAATTGTAGATCAATTTTAGGGAAGCTTTTACCATTATTTAAGGGTTCCGTAATATTTTAAAGGAATCCTTATAGTTTAGCCATTTTCGTCTACTGTCTGTCTGGTCACCTGTTCGAAGTATAGCGTCAGAACTGTAAGCGCTAACAAACACTGTGTGAAAGCTTTTTTTTAAAAGCTTTAAAAGTTTAAGTAAAGTTTAAGTTAAAAGTTTTTTTTTCCGTAAGGGGTAGGTATACATTTTTATCATTAGGTGGTTTACAAGACAGTTCACCAAATACATGAGGTACCATTAGATAGGTATCTTAAAAATACGGATGTGTCCCTAAGACAAGTGTTTGATTTAAAAATCCCTTTGTTGATTATATAAGTTTGTATTAAATCTTTTGTGTTAATCTGCGAAATCTACTTCTGCTAAATGGTACTTCTAGATAAATCTCAATTTCTTAGAATCTTGTAAGAGCTGAACTAATAATAGTCCAGCTGAACAAGATGATCGCTTTATAAGATAAAGATAACTTTTCGGGTTTAGTAAGCTATAACAGTTAAATCTAAGATATTATTATTCTTGAGGTATTGATATAAGTTAAAGTCTTGGTATGTTCAACACTTGTCGTAGTACTTTGATAAATCATTTGTATACTTCTTCTAAGTGCTCTTATCCCATTTTATTTAGGGTCGGCACCTGTTTTTACCATTTTCCTCTGTCAGCCATCTCGCTATCATTCACTCCCTTCGCATCTTTTTCGCGTAATCAATATATCTTTTATTCAGTCTGCTTCTTCCCGATACACCATTTATTGCATATTGATAATTATATATGATAGTACGATTTATCATACCTAATATATATTAACAAAGCCCATTGGATAGAAGCGTGATTGTATGTTTAATCTATAAGCATAGTAAATATTAAATATTTTATAGATTATTTTGTGTGATATTTTCATAATTTCATAGTTAACTTGTTCAGAAAATTTTCGTCATAAGATTGCCGTAGCCAATCACTTATGTAATAACCTAGTCAAACTAGCAATGCAGCAGTGCTCGAGCCAAAAGCTAATACAAATTGGCAATAACGTGACCACGCCATCGTTGCAAAGCATATTTGCAAAATTTGCAGTATCGGCGAATAATTAAAACTGCCCCTCCTAGATTAATTAGTGCTGGTTTTACAAGGTTTTCGATGATATAGGAGTTTAGATTCGGGCAGTTTATGGGTCAACTTAACAAAATGGGTACAATGTAAGTAGATAAGCATAAGAGTAACTTTAAAAAAAAACATATCTTGATATGATGTATGTAGTGAACGGCAAGGATGTTGTAGAATCATATCTACCTAAAAGTAAGTAGTAACTGAAGCCTATGAACATTTATAAGAGAAATGGACTTGAAGCGGAGGTTGTGTATTTTTCTATTCCAGTAATTTCAGTGCCTAGTCTTCTACCATCCAACGGGTACCTAGTAGAGTCGTACTATTTGATGGCAGATTGTAGGTGAGGAGGTGGTGATACCTACAAAAGTAAGCTCATAATTTTAAACGCAATCAAGATTAATTTACCTAACTTTCGAACGAAAATCGAACTATTTAAAATCAATACCTATCTAATCTTTACATCATACATTAACAGTCATTACCCAGTACACAGTACATTAGCATACAGTTACACGTGAACATTATTTGAACATAACTCACCGTGTCGCGTGATCAAATTGAACAGTTTAAACTTCCTTACAGCGAATTATGGATTTGCATAATTAGGTGAGAACTGAGGTTAAACATGAAATTTCTTAAAGCTAAACAAGAAAATTAAATAAGGTCTGCCATGGCTTTGGAAATGTCTATTAGTTATTTATAAGTATAGAGTTATATTTAATAGGTGTAGTATAAACACTATAACAGTTGTTGTCCTGTTTGTGGACTTAGTTTTACGTCTGTGTGGTACGTGTATGAAAAATAGCGGTTATGATAATTTAGGCTATATATATATATATATATATTTTTATTATATGATAACTTGAATTTACAAACTTTTATGGTTTTTTCGCCAAACATAGCTGGTTATAGGCGAGATGCGGTTTTTATATATTTAAATAACAGACCTATCCTATGTAGGTACCTATGACATTTGAGAAAATCCTATCAATATTTACAATTTACTTTATTGTATAGAAGAGTAATAATAATCCACCATCTAATTCTACATATTCACGAGTACACATCCCACGAGACTTTCACGTTTATATTAAGTAAGATTTTTACAACGCAGGTATTAAAATATTATGTTTGTAAAAGAAAAAGAACCTTCCAACAACCTTATCAGTTTAGGTTCAGGTTTAGTTTCACACAAAAGTTTATCTAGCTGAAACCTAAAATAGGCAACAGGGCCTTCCTAAAAATTTAACCCTTCCTTACAGTCAGATAAAAAGACGTTTATCGGGTAAAAGAAAAAGAGGGGCAATGTGCTCAAAACTGCTGAGTGGAGATTGCCCTATATAGTGTTGGGTTGGGTTTCGTTGAAACACGAAACCTATTATCTCTTCCAACCTACATGAGAAATAAAGTCATTTTATGTATGGACTATTTTAGATATTGGAAAATATTTGCTTATGACACAAACAAGATTTCTATTAGAAAAGGATTTATTAAAATTTGATCATTAAGACTGGCTTTTTTTTATCACCTTGTGGTTTGGTGATCTTCAAAGCTCTCCCCCAATTTTTTTGACTTGTCGAGACCTTGTTCTAAGTAAAACAATTATAATTGATTGATTGATGTATTTGGCTTGATATATTATAGGAAAAAATATAATTAATAATATTGGAAACACATTTCTGAATAAAAAGGTACTATGTATGAGTAACGTTTCTCAGAACTTCGTTATGTACATTAATTGATCGTTATCTAATAATCATTTCGCGTGCACCTGTTCTGATCCGGTCCATTATGTATGTATGTATGTACATACATAACCATCTTTTTATGCTTTCATCAGTGATTAGTGGATAACTAAGAAATTGCGAAATATTCAGCGATAATCGCGACATTTAAGAATGTATGGCATCATACATCATTAGTTTAGTCGAGCATGCTATTGTGGGCATTAATGAAGATGTTAGTTTTTACCTACTCTTAAGGTTGTCGACTAACATAACATAACATCACGCCTATATTACCCAGAAGGGTGTGGCAGAAGTGTACAACCCCCACATTTCACCTGTTATGTTTAGGTTCTATCGGATAGGAGATGAGCCTATCGCCATCCAACGGGCAAAATTTTAACTCCGTGCTGCTATCGTGAATTTTCTTACGGAAAGTTCAATAACACTTTGCACCGACCCAACCTGGAATCGAACACGAGACCTCACGGTGAGAGGCGCATACACCAATAGATCATCGAGTTAATAATTATATTAAATAACAGTAGTTGCTGAGTAAAATATATAATTTTAAACTACATAATAAACTTGTAGTCTACCAAATGCAAAGTGAAATCCAGAAACAATTTCAGATGTGTAGATTAACAAACTCTTAAAATGACAGTAGTCTGTCAGATTGAGGTGTAATGCAGATATTATATTATAACCAAGAACTACTGTTATTTAATTATTTTCCGAAATGTTCAAAGCGTTAATGAATATCAAAGAAATAAGTCTTTCTGAAGTCTTCACTTATTTGATATTTGCGTGAGAGTCATAATTATTATTTTAACTTCATAATATAGGTCGAGCTACCCTGACTTTACCCTTATATTTGGTACTTGAAAACTAAAAAGAAAAAAAATTGAGTGTCATATCAATTTCCATTTAAGTTTCAAAAAGTATAATCACGTTTTAAATTTTATATTTTTCTAACTAAACAATATAAATTTGCTGGGTATCCCCTTATCATTATGCAAGGCTGCCACTAATTGGTTAATTTGTATTCTGTCAGTTACCAAAGACGTAATCCATGATCTACATCCCATATCTTCTGTCACTGCTGCAGCCCACTCAAATCGTCTTTCGTCCGAACCAAATCGCCCAAAAGATCTAGACAGGCCAATAACAATCATTCCGCTTACGTCACTATCGGTTCCTCCCCCAATTATTCATTAGCTCTTGTCAATAGAGGTGATGGAAAAGAGGCCGTGTGGCATATAAATAGCAGGCTTGACCCGTGACCGGGTTATGCCTAAACAAAGAACAAGTCAACGACCCCACATCTCTGGCGCTCTATTTTTTGTAACCCTCTTGTGTATAGAAGTCGTTAAGTCTGTTCTATTTCTACAGTATCATGTCTCTAAGTTTTATTATTCCTGCCATTATAATTGACATGTTTATTGGTGAGGGATTCAGTGAAGCGAAATTGTTTTAGGTGAGAAAATTCGTGGATACCGTATATCGAAAAATGTTACGCGTAGAAACAACCAGATAGGCTGACAACCCAAATAAAATTGGTAAGATAGTCTGAAAATGGCAAGTCTATAACATATTTTGTTTGTCCTATTTCTTCTGTATCATGTTTCTTAGTTGTATAGTTCCTGTCACGGTAATTGACATGTTTACTGGCAATGGATTCAGTGAAGTGAAATGTTTTAGTGAGAAGAATTGTTTTTCTGAATCCGAAGGATACGGCTTCTGGATAGGTTGTCAGACAAGCAATTTTGTAAATCGAAAAACGTTACACGCGGTATATTCAAGATAGATTTTCGACGTAAATAAAATTGCTAAAATAGTCTAGATGTAGAAAGTCCATACCATAATTTGTTTGATCTTTATTTTCTGTATCATGTTTCTAAGTTGTATTGTTTCTGGCATTATAATTGTCACGTTTACTGGCAAGAGATTTAGTGAAGTATCATGATTTGGTTAAGACAAATTGCTTTTGCTGAATGCGAACGATAAGGTTTGTGGATACGTAGTAGACAGTTAGCTATTTCATGGATATTGGGCATTGCGTAGAACCTACCAGATATATTGACAACGTAAATAAAATTGCGTTCATGTGGAAAGTCTATAATGTAACGTAAAGAGGGATTCAGTTATTGAATTCGACTACTACTTTCGCCGAAATTAGTTGGATCTTATCACAAATTGCATTATTCTAATTTGAATTGTTACTTCAGTTAATGGGGATGGAATTTTCATCACTTTACTTTTAATTTTAATAATTATTAGATAAGTATCTTACGTGATTATTACATCTAACGTAGTCTTAACTATTTTATCCTAAGGTGCGTCATCTCTCGACAGTAATTGTGTTGATCTTAATTCAAACGTACTGTATGCGATTATGTGAATAAGTGACTTATTACATCGCATAGATGGCGCTAAAACCAAGTAATGGTTCGTCTAGCTTCGGCTGGCACAAAAAGAGTTGAGGAATTTCGAGTCCGGCAGTATACGAATCCATAGCTGAATTGGCAAAGCACTTGGGGCGTATACCCAGGGGGTGCAGGTTCGAGTCCTGCTGGATTCTTAATTTTTCAACTTTAATATTATATAAAATACAAAAAGGCATAGCAAAGCCAAATTTGCTTTAAATATTACAAGTATTTTATCCTACATACTTGAAAGTTCAAATCTTTTAGACCTACATTATTATTCACTCTTGATTGTGTAATCAACGCTAAAATTTATACCAAATTGCCGTCGCTTCCATTACCTGTAATTGCTATTCCTATTAACAAAACAACGATATCTAAATCAAGAACAGCCCAAATGGCACTATTCCAAACTGAATTGTTCCCCAAGACGTTGATTATCATAAAATTTGAATAACCAAAGTTTCTTTGAGTCGCTTGCAATAAGGCGTCGAATAAATTAACTTTGTCGGTAAGAGCTCGCTCATTGGTAGTTGGAATAGTTTCCGCAACCCTTGTTGGGTTTTGTTCGCTTTTCGCTTTGTAAGCAATACTTAATGGATTAATTGGATTTTGGGGCGGAAGTGTTAGTAGACTCGATTGCCTTTTCGTTGGAAAACAGAAAGGCAAATGTGTATTCAGCGTATTAAGGAAATGAGGTACAACATTGTGTTCAGAATCGTTATTAGGATGATAAAAATACAGAATATTTTTCTTGTCTTTATGTCTTTGTTAAATGGCAGATTCGTTCCTGCGTAAATTATATTTTGTGATTTAAATAAGCATATTTTATAATAATTCACTGTACCAACTTTATATGATTCGTTCAAAGTAATTTACATGATAAATCCCAACCTTAGAAGTCTCAAAATGTAATAAAGTAAAATTCTATCACACACGAGTATTTAACACTGTTTTACGTTCGTCTACTGCTAGTTAATTATTCAGCGAGGCGCTTAAAATCTCGCATGTATAAACGACTTAATGAAAGCATCACTAGTCTTGTAAAATGGAATATTTGATGTACGCGTGTTACATTTTATCGCTTTTGAAGTATTTGGGTGAGTAGAGTAGATCTTATTAAGTTGACACTCATTTATTTGTACTGAAAAGTATTTTTTTATGAACTTGGGTCAAAGGGGACCCTACCCATCAATAAAATGCAATGTATCTTTACTGACATAATCTTGGAAAAATTATATTTTTTATTTTAAGGATGAGCCTATTGGGTTCCCATAGTAAATTTTCATGAAAATATTTTTGTCTTCAATAGTAAAAAGAATGTAAAAATTAAATTGCGATGGCAGATATTTTTTGATATTTACGAAATCAAACAAGGTCGTCATCACATCCACCAATAGCAATAACCATTTTGTTCTACAAAAATTGAATGATACATGCTACTAATTTTAGAAATGCACCGCCGAATAAATACTAGCAGTAAAGAACATAAAATGCCTGTTTATTTCGCTATTCATAACGAAATAATTAATCAAATGCTATATTTAACATTCATATTTCATACTTGCGTGACGCGTTTAATTAATTTCACTTTAGAACCATTACATTTTTTACCCGTATTTACAAAATAATGTCCCAATGGTAACCCAGCCGCGTAATTTACTTTTTTCAAATAAAAACCCTCTTAAAACCGTTGTGCGCGCCGTTTTGCATAATTCAATGCGCGGGCGAGACGCGTCGCTACTAATAAAGTGACGTCAGACCGTACAGTGCAGCCAGCAATAAATGAAAAAGTCCCGAGATTTTTATTTTTATGCTTCTATTTTTTATTGGCAAAACTGTGTTATCGTTGTGGTATGCTATGAATAATGTATGTAGCCACAGATTGAATTGTATTTTATCTTCGCATTGGTTGCTAGCTTAACATTACATAACATGCATATTGTAATACCAATAGTGTTATATTTATTTTCTCATAAGTAACATTAAAGCTTGATAGTTTGTCGTTGATATCAAATAATATGACAAATCCTCTCGTTTCCTTTTCGCATAAACAAATTTCAAGAGCCAGAACATATTTTGGTTTTATTCTTGAAGGACATTTTTTAGATATACAGTATAAATACACAAAAAATCATTTCTGGCAAGCTGTGGGCAAATGCACAAAACCAATACTACTGTAAATAGAGTTCAGATAGGTAAAAAAAGAAAATGGACCAATATAGAATTGTGAGTTCAAGGGAATGAATAAAAGAAGCGGCAGAAAGAACTCACGGATGTTTTATTTAACCCTCCTCTAGTGTGGGACCATAAGAACGGCTTTCCACCAGATTCATTTCATTGACGTTAAATCCAATGAGCGGCAGGACAACTGTGTTTTATGGCTTAATAAAAATTTTAGTTCCTCGGCTTCACTTTGTAATCTCTGTCTTTTATGTTTTTGATTTGATGTATTTGTGAGTTCTATCACTTCGTTTTTCTTTTGTAAACTGTCACTATTGTCATACTCATAATTTCCAATGCCACATACGTATTTTGAAATTTGTTATTGTTTTTATATACCTACCTAAAACTTATAGACATAGTCACCCCAAAGTGCCATCAAATTTGGGCCAAGGGGTTCATCAACAATATTACTGGTACAACCCAGTCACTCAGATTAGTTGAAAGCAGTGTAAGGGGAACAGACAAATATCATATCAACGAATATCATTTCTACAAGGAAAGAAAGTAATAAAATATTAAACGTAATTAAGTGACTGTTTATAATTAACAAAACTTTTTGGTTTCGAACGATGTTCCTTTATATTTAAAGCAGATTCAATTAACTTGGCTAGTAACAAGGAAACAGAAAAAATAATAACACGCTCTGAAGTTAATGAAAACCAAATATCAAGAGCGAGAAAGGTCAAAAGCAATTTTAATGAGGTAAAATGTTCGTAACAATATTAACTAAGTGGTATGAAAAAATAACACGTTTGTGTAATATTTCCACTCTTAGGCTGTATACAGAAAGAAAGCTCGAAACTTATAAGCGCTTACCGGCGCTTGACAGCGCTGGTAACCCGTGCAGGAAAATATATGAACACGCGCTGATAAGCACTGAACGGTGCCGACAAGTTCCGACAAGCTTCAACACGCGCTGGTCAGCGCTGGGCGCTGCCGTTTAAAATTTATAAACAACTGCTTCAACCTGCTTCCTTTGTGTAGAACGAACGGACAGCTGTCAAGCGCTGGTAAGCGCTTATAAGTTTCCAGCTTTCTTTCTGTATGCAGCCTTAATTAATTTAGCATCTAACATTTTTATTGAACTTAGCAGCTTCATTCCATGTACATTATTTTATTATCATAATGTTACGGAATAAAATTCTGAGAAATTCTATTAAAAAAAACAAATATTATCCTTTTTAGTTTTTTTTTTACTTTCATTTCCCAACAATCCAGAGAAAGTTAAAATTCAGAAGCACAAACTCCAAGAATTTATTTTAAATACCTAACGAGCGAAACAAACCAGACACATCCAAGTTGCAACGCACCAAAAAGTCTAAAGAGGCAGAATACCTAATTTTATTAGTGTCATAGACTTCAGACACACTAATCCCTTCAGACTCCCCTACCGTGGGCCGCTGCGGGCTTTAATTTCCGTTCGCAGACGACGGAAAGGAATTACTAGATAAAAAGGTACAACCATAGAAATCTTAATAATAAGGCAATAGAAATGTCAAAGACGCGTGACCTTGTCGCCGCGCATCTGTCAAGTCAAACACAAGTGCGAGTTGAGGAATTGACGTCTTAATGTCATCGCAAAAAGAATAATTTTGTTTGCAGGAATACAAGCGCATCTGTCTAATCGAACAGAAGTGCGAGTTGAGGAATTGTCGTCTTAATGTCATCGCCAAAAAGAATAATTTTGTTTGCAGGAATACAAAAAGTGGTATTTGAAAAACGGCGACATGCGTCCCAGTGTTAAAAGATAGTCGATAGCATTTCTATTGACTAGTTATTAAGATTTCTATGGGTACAACCCATGGATACACCCTATTACGTCATCCGCTCAGGGTAGATAGATAGATAGATAGAAAATTCTTTATTGTACACACAGATTAAATACAATTTATAGAAGAGTCTTATCTAAGTATGCACAATGGGCGGGTACATATAGATAACTAACGAGGAAAACGAAAACAATGAGAGTTGGGATTAGGGTGGCTTAATATATCAAACTCAGACTTCAAGCTGATTGTGGACATCTTCAAGCCCTAAGTTATCATTCGAGATTTTGTTGGTAAGAAAATGTTTGGAATGGTTTTTTCTCCGCTTTGTAGTTGGACGCTGAACTAAGAGAGGTGGGGTTACGCCAATCATGATTACTGTGGATGTATTGTCACTCTCTAAACAAAAGGTAATCGGTTTTTATGGCTCCCTTGCCCAATAAGCTGCACCACAGACGATTAACGAAATACCACTGACAAAGCTGTTCTCGTGGCTCTTCTTATTATTTCTGGGCGAACAGAATTTGTCAATCAGTTGACATGGATTCACACGCAAACTGAAGAAGAAGGAAAACATTGGCATTTTCAGAAGTGTTTATATATTATATCTAAAAAAAAACACACTCCAAACGCCTATCCTAAAGCCCAACACATAACCTCAAAGCCCCTATATTTTTTGCAAAACTTTTTCCAAAGAAATTCTCTCTACGGAAGCGGGACGTTAAAATTTCTTCCCGTCAAAGCCTTACTTATTACGCGTAATGGTAAAAGTGTGTATAGCAAAGGCGGCTAATAGAGGTGTGAGATTTTAGGCAGGCTTCTGCATGAAATCTTATTAAAGGAAAAAGCCATATGGAGCTCATATGCTTTACTTTTTGTCAGTAAATACGCTTTGCAGTGCGGCAAAAATACTTATATAAAAATATAAATAAAATTTTCCCAATAAAAAAATAATTAAAAGTATTATGCCGTGTAGTTACATAGTTAATTATTGTATATACATTTATATAAACACAAATATCAGACTCATAACTAACTAATGCAAAGACACTAAGAGTGATAATCCAATTAATTTCCCAAGTTCTACGATCTCCGTAATAACCGTTTTATTCTCAGAAGCCTCTCATTTTTGCGTTTACTCACCGAAAAATGAACCAACAAATTTATTTCATTGTTATTGTCATCCAGAATGCTCCTTGGATCTTCAAAAATGTTTCGCACCATCGAATTTCAGAGGCATTTTGTCAAGCCAAATTATACTTTTATTATTATCGTCGCCTTTTCCATTTTTACATTCAGAGAGTATAATTCCTACATGTGTTACGTTATTGTTATTAATATTACTCTCACAGAGACATGCAAACTACACCCGGGGGATGAAAATTTAGGTCACAAAAATGTTTCCTTCCAAATTGTTATTACATGCTTGAAATTAGGTCCAAAGCGAACGAAAAAACTATTTAAATGTTTGCAGTAATTTGGCAGTGTAATGCCCAGTTTTATGACCTTAGGGAAATCCTTGGTAGTGGGATTATGAAGTGTCGTCCGTTTGTTCAACCCATGCTAATGTTGTCGCAATTTGGGAGCTCAAGCTTGCAAAATGTTGTTTGTTTTATTAGATATCATTATTGAGTTTTGTTTTGTGGGGAGTTAGAAATATGATGACATTTGCGAGAAATAACCTATATTACCTTTAGGCTTACTAGTAGTAAAAGTACATTAATAACTTCACTTGCGATTTCATGAAACTTCTCAGAAACATGCACTCCAGCCGAACGCCGGTAACTTTCTGGACTCGACAAGCATACTTTTTTCCATCCACTCGGAACGTTTTAAATTGAAGAATTTTCTATAAAACTTATCCTTTGAAATGCTGAAACACTGCCGAAGGCTGCATCTTCAGAGTTAGGTTAAGTTTAAGTATAAGCGCCTTTCACTTGACAGGTTTTATTTAAAGCTACGAAGAACCATTTTCACTAGTAGTGGGGTTCAGGAAGAATTTATTAGTTTTTCTTGCAAAGTGTTTTCATGTTTGAAAGGCAGTTCTTTTAACGCCGCTGTTGATTTATGTTTATAAAGGAAAAGTGTACAGTTTGTGCACTTTTCTAATTTTCACTTTTAAATTCTTATTTGTAAAAATATATTCATATAAGAGACGTAGCTTGTGGCAAAGCAACTACTGTGCTGATTGCTCAATTTGTGTAAGCATTGTACATGTAAACTTCAACTTAAATATACATATATATAGGTCGCCTTGGTAGAAAATATATGATTACATATTCTTACAAATGCTCATGATGTAAAAAGGGATAGAAACATGGAGACATCCATAACAATCCGTACCGTTCCAAATGACTCACTTCAACACCCCAGTTCACCCTAAATTGTCACAATGTGTAAATTTAATGCCGTGACCTAACAAACTTTTTACATTAGGGCTTTGTATGACCATTAGGGTTTTTTTCTGTATTTTTTAACTCTGTAGTGGATGTCACTTTGCATATTGCTGTAGGTGATGTTTTTGACATTTTAGCTATTTTTTATACCACGAATTGCTAGTAATATTTTCAGTTTACTTTCATAATAAAGACTTACTATTGACTACTAGACTATTACGATTGCAGTATTTTTTTATACTTTCTAAATTGCCTGCACTTACAGGCAGGGCACGTATCATCATTTTGCCTTAAGACGTATTGTCCTATTGAGATGATCAGCTCCTTACGTGACTTGGAATCGATAGCGTATCTTAGGCGTTTGTCCTTCATAACGAGCTTAGCTATCGGACCAATGTGAGGGTCTGGCATTTCAGCTGCCAGTATTGCATACGTATTCACTTGAATAGCTTGCCTTTCAACATTATCGACATTGCTGTTGAGTTTGATCTACTCTATCGTTATTTGAAATAATAGTTTTGATTCTCTTTTTTAAAATAGAATTATTTTCTATGTATGATTTTGGTTGACTGGATAATTGAAATTTTATAAGTTTTGTCGGTAATTATTGTGAAATATCTATTTGATTTGTTATATTAATTACATCTAGTGCTAAAATATAGAAGTAAATGGCATTGTCTAGACTTAGTCTATTAAAAAAAACAAAGGGTTTTCGAAGCTTAGACATTCCAAGTATGCTCAACAAACTTAAAACAATTTATTTAAAAGTTTTGTCTATGAACCGTAAAATTCACTTATATTAAAATTTAAAATATCGGCATTAAATTCAGCGCAGAATGTTATTATTTTAAGATTATTTAGGAAAGTTGTATTTTTATTACCGACCTTATAATAATATAACGTATTCAGTATGCGTCGATACGATACGATGCCATGATAAAATCGAATTATTTGTCAACGTCACAGTAATGCCTGCTCGTAAATTGACAGCCTTTTATGTTGTTTATAATGTCTTCGAATGATTTTTGTCATTTCTTTTAATTGTTGTTTTTCCTTTTCATCAGATACAAATAAATATTTTGGAGAATTCAATCTAGAAGGGATAGCTATTTTAATCTCCAGCTCCATATATATCTGTCTCTTGTTGTATACGACGTTATTTTCTTCCTCTCATGTATAAAAATGTCTTCAGCCTTTGAAATATTCACGAGCATATCTTACGTATTCACATCGTATCTCTGCCAATCCCTTTGTAAGACATTTTTATTCAGACAAAGTTCTATGCGGTAAAATTTAGTGGCTATTATGTTGTAGAAAACATCGTCAGACTTCGTAGGCTATGGCGTCAGTAACGTGGTCGTTTTTATTGATCGCTTCAGGCCGCGCCTTTGCGTCTGTTCAAACTACGCACGAACTTTAACAAATTGGGTTTTATCTTAGAATAAGAAGGGTTGAAGTTTATCTCTCGGCTTGTAAAAGATTTCACAAATTTTGTTAGACTGAAGGCAAAAAAAACATGTGTCATCTTTCGGCTCCAAAGTTTATGTTAGAGGAAGAGGAATCAAGATTAAAATGGAACCTTGTTCAGTCCTAAAGCAATTAATTTTAATGCAAGTAGCATTGATGGTAGCTACTCGAATTCATAACAGAATCGCAGAAGTTGAATAAACAAAAACATCCATATCCAAAATCCAATATCGTGCAATAGACACAGATTTGAAACAAACTAGCAATATTTTTGGCTAGAGTTTCTGTTTTGAATGCCGAACTTGTTTGAACAAGTCTACAGATTGGCCGCTTTCCCTGGCTTGCGCTAAGCTGGCCAAATGGAGCGTGCGACAGTTTAGAGGCGTTTATTGGTGACGGCCCGAATTGATTTCTGCTTCAGTGATGAAACTTTTAGAGTATAAACTTGGATAAGGTCTAATGACTTAAGCTTTTTGTGCAAAAATTTAAAAGTCGAACGGCAATGTGTCTACAATATACTGGTGACATTAAATTTCATATCCTGCAATAGTATCTAATGTTACACAACTCAAAATAGAAGAGAAGCACGCCGATTCAGCAAGTAAAATCTTTTAATCCCAAGTAAGTTTAACAAGTTACTAAAAGACAGATCAATAAAAAGAGCAGTTTAGCAATTTCTTTTTAAAACATACAATTCTACGAAACAAGGAAAAACTGAACAACATCTCTAGAACTACAGCTGTAACTAGAAAAGGAGGATAACATCCAATTCAAGCGTATCGGAATGTCCGAATGGCTCTGTTCGTACAACTTGTCTGATCGGACGCCATTCGCTCGTTCGATAAGCTCTTCGAACGCGCGATTGCTGCGACGAATAGTTTGCAACTTGACTAGATCTAGTTTCGATAGTTGTACGGGGTTGGGATCTAAAATTGTGAACTTGTTATGCTATAAACTGAAGTAGTTTTGCTTGGTAGTTGGGTAGTTTTATCTAGAAATAGAAAGGAGATTGAATTATAAATTATAAAAGCTTTGATTTCTTAATAAATGTATATAATATTGCAAAGTTTCTCACTCTCACTCATTTTTAGATAAGTTTAATTTAACATCTAATATTTTCCACTTTGCAAATAATTTGGTTGTTTATAAATTGGTTGGTTTGTTGAGGTACTTGGGGTTTAAATAAAATCATGGATATGGACAAATTTACCGATTACAATACAATTACATAACCCAGAAGGGTGTGGCAGAGATGTACAATACCTACATTTCACCTGTTATGTTGAAGTTCCAAGGGATAGCGGATGACCCTGTGGTAATTTTCTGACGGATAGTTCACAAATAAAAGTTACACGTCAAAAAATACTTCCGCATCAATGACAATCACCCGCATTTGACATTGATGCAGAAGTATTTTTGGACGCATAACTTTTTAATAATAAAGACTTACTATTGACTACTAGACTATTACGATTGCAGTATTTTTTTATACTTTCTAAATTGCCTGCACTTACAGGCAGGGCACGTATCATCATTTTGCCTTAAGACGTATTGTCCTATTGAGATGATCAGCTCCTTACGTGACTTGGAATCGATAGCGTATCTTAGGCGTTTGTCCTTCATAACGAGCTTAGCTATCGGACCAATGTGAGGGTCTGATATTTCAGCTGCCAGTATTGCATACGTATTCACTTGAATAGCTTGAGGTACTTGGGGTTTAAATAAAATCATGGATATGGACAAATTTACCGATTACAATACAATTACATAACCCAGAAGGGTGTGGCAGAGATGTACAATACCTACATTTCACCTGTTATGTTGAAGTTCTAAGGGATAGCGGATGACCCTGTGGTAATTTTCTGACGGAAAGTTCACAAATAAAAGTTACACGTCAAAAAATACTTCCGCATCAATGACAATCACCCGCATTTGACATTGATGCAGAAGTATTTTTGGACGCATAACTTTTAAATTTTATTAGTTCTATTTCTCTTTCAGCTGTACATAGTTAGGTATGATTTTGTTTTTTATTATTTAATTTTTAATGTCTGCAAAATAAATTTTCTTGTTAAATTTTGAGACATAATCTTAACTTTATCGGAGCGACCTTCAAAAGTAGTATATTTTATCCAAAACAGCAAAGTTTATCATCGTTTAAGCACAAAACAATCTTCTAAAGACTTGTTTAAGAAGTGCTTTGTGAACTTATTTTGTTTATTAATCAGTTCATGACGGTTCCGAATTTCTTAAGTTTTGTGAAATGTATCAAAAGTTGCTAATTATCAAAAGTTCCTTTGGTTTTGAGTTGGTTTAAAATTATGATTATCACAATTTTCGGGATCAGTCCCATATAAAAACAAAATCTAGGTATCAAAGCTATTTTAATAATGCTAATTCAAACAATAAAAGTACTTAGCACAGAAGTAATTCCAAACACAAACTCATTTGATTTCACCACAATTATAATTTTCATTAGAGCGAACGATAACAATACAAAACAAACCGCGATTTTCATTAGGCACCGCAATAACTGTTAAAAATATTGTTCAAACTTGTATCTCGTATTATTTTGTGAGTCCTTTTCCAAAACTTTTGTTTCACAATCAGATAAAGAGCCTCTAAAGATGGCTCGCAACTTTGTTCCAAATAAAAATTTATGATATTAAATTTTCAGAGTAATAAAATGTTTCTTGTTATTCTAAAAATCTATATATTTTTAAAATCAAATTTTATGTGTTTATATTTTTACTCGCATATGAGCAGCAATAGCCGAGTGGAAGACCGTAGGACTGCGAAGTCAAAGTTCTAACACACACACCTCTGTCAATAAAATCGTTAAGTTTTTCGAAATATGTGTATATTTATCATATAAATTATCTCTCGCTAACGGTGAAGGAAAACATTGTAAAGAAACCTACATACCTGAGAGTGCCTAAAAAGTGGTCAAAAGCTGGCGAGGCTCTACCAATTCTCACTTGGTCAGCGTGGTGGACTAAGGCATAACCCTTCTCATCATGAGAAGAGGCCCAAACCTATGCTGCTATTATATATGTTTTACTCACTAAAAATATAATGTACCTATACCTTGTGAGGTTTTGGATAAATGACAAAATCATTGAACGTTTGACACTAATATTTAACTAAAAATAAAGTCCTTTTGAGACAAATCCTGTTCATGCCAAGAAGGTTTAAAATGATCCAACTTATATCATGAGACTCAACGTTAAATTACATTTTCCTTTATAAAGTGCAACTTAAAATGGTGCCTTCAAAGTTAAATTTTCGTGTAAATGTTCAAAATATCTGGTTTTTAATTAGATCAAGTAGCGCGTACCACTAGTGTCGGTGACGCCGGACATGCTTAACATCTTTGAAGCTTGGCCCAAGAGGTCTGAAGAGCGGTGTAATAAAATTTCATGTTTTGACACTATTAAACGAATTTGATATTTAAAATTTTAGTTATTTTTAATTTTAATATTCCTTAATGTATTAAAAAGTTAACATGTCGTTTTGTGGGGGCGGTTATCTCCAGAGCGCTAATTCGTATCAAGTTAAGTTACTGCAAAGAAAAAGGACACACTTTAATCAAACTTAGATACAGTTGTTTTTTTTAATCATATTCTTTTATAACTACTATTAAACCTTTTCTATACTAATATCGTAAACAGTAAGATTTCATTTTTCGTTTCTTTGTTAGTTAGTTTTCGTTAAGAAATTGGCGTAAGAGAATTATGTTTTACAACATGTTTGCATTTCTATATTTAAGTTTATTTTCTCTTTATAACCATATTTAGCTATAATGTTGTTTTGGTTGCTATAATTTACACTTAGAATTATTGTCAAAAAACAAACAAATATTGTATGAATTATTTGAAAAGATGGTGCACATGAGTTTCTCACCAGTTCTTCTCATGATGCAATACCCATCGGAGCTGGTACTTGGATTGATTTTAATTCAATTCTCTAAGTTGAATTAAAGTTAAATTACAATAAGTATTATAATTTATGAATGTCGTGTTACCTTTTAGCTGAACTAATTTAGACTTTGATGAACGTCTTCCAATGCGCGTTTGTGCGCCATTGTGCATTCGTCCCATATGATGATTTTTGATGTTACTAAAACTTTGGCCATTGCTGAGTGTTTCGAAATGTTACATGTCGGTTGTTCAGTAGTTTGAAGGTTTAATGGCAATTTTAACGCTGAGTGAGCCGTACGGCATCCGTCTAACAATGTGGCCGCTATTCCAGAAAAAGCAATTGCTACCGCAATTTCGGATTTTGCACGTACAGTGACCAAAATCAATGACATGAAGAATGTCTTCCCAGTTCCACCGGGGGCATCCAAAAAAAATAAGCCGCCAATTCCATCATCAATTGCATTAGTCAGTGTATCATAGACTTCCCTCTCCTTAGGATTCAACAGAGGTACATTCGTTTGGACTAATTGGATTAGTTCATGTGGATCATATTCACGTTCACGTTCCAATTCTCTATTAAATGCGTCATTCATTCCGCGATCTGGCGCTGGCATTCCTAACCTAACTAACAAACTGCCGCACAAGAGGTAACACATATCTTCGATCAAGAGCAAAGTCTGGTTATGCATCTCCTCATTCACCTCAAGATCGGAATTTCTTGAGCTGACGCGAATTCGACGTAAAATATCTTCAGACATGTTATCTTTGTATTCCATAATAGCATAATAATATTATTCTTTTTTAGTGTTTGATGTTTGTTTTTACGTGTTCAAGCGCCCCTTGGGGCCCATGGAAATAAATGATTTGATTTGATTTGAAAATGATTTAATTTGATTTGATTTGATTCAACTCAAAGTGCAAATTACTTGATGCAAATATCAATGTCATGCTCCAAACTTGGCACAAAACATTTTGGGACTCTGTCAAAACTTCAAAGCATTCAAACAAGATGCTATTTTCTTCACAAGCACTCTTTTTCGCTTACATTTGTACTAAATGTCTTTGGACCAAAGTAGGGCGACAGAAGAAACTCGTAGTGTTTGTATGACCTGAATACCTAGATCCCAAGCCTTAAATGAGGCTTTGAGTGTAAAAGCTTGTGAAATTAACGTGGCTACATCTTGTATATTAATGTGCCGTGTCCAAAGGTTTTAATGGACATTTGAGACTTTTTTCTCCGCCATTAAATCTCTAAAGGGGGAAAAAATATATATAATCTCTTAATAGGGTAAGAACATGCAAAAATAAAGAAAGCTATTAGGGACAATTTGAGAATGAAAAGGTAACTGAGATTACCTTAGTAAGATAATTTAAAATCGAATAATGAAATGTACAGTGTATTATTTTTCCAAACGAATTTAAGAAAGCCTTAAGATTTAAGAATACCTAGGTTTTTTAGAGACTAATAAAAAAGGGAAACGGCTACCATCAATCAGGGACAGGGACGGTTGAGACAATTATTGCCGCGATAAATCTTATTTATACAAATCCGATTCACGGACGCACGAATGCTGAAGTAATTCTTTACTTGGAAAAAGCGAATATATTTAATACATAGAGATCTACCTAGTTATTTATATATTTAGAACAATCACAAGCAGTATACTAACGAGCTGATCACACAGTGCGAACGATGAAATATCTTAACAGAATGAGTTTTGAAGGAACGTTTATATTTTCAGAATCTAATAACAGCTGAGAAAATAAAGGAACTTGAACATGATAAATACATTTTTTTCGAAAACTAAGAGGGTAGATACCTAGTTTAAAAAGGAGCTTCGCTTTGTACATATAAAATAAACACTGTAGTGAAGAGGTGATAGGCTCGTATCATGAATCACTTCATTGAATAAAATTTAAAACAGCGTCAACGTTTAATATTCAACACTCTTCACTGAATATGCATTTATCCCTCTCCTGGCTCTCAATGACTCTTAAGAAGATACTTCATTTAGGTTCTTTTGCTTTGCAAAATTTATACAAATCATTAATCATTCAATCTGTTTAAGTCCAATTAAATACAATTTGCCATCAGGATTCCTTCTAAGAATAGATCCGCATACTTTAATGTCTCAGATTAGCCACTGAATAATTAACGAAAGGGAAAAACGCTAATTAAAAAGCTTGCCAACTGAACTAAAGTAATGAAATAGAAAGTATAGTACCACATATACAACGAAAGGAAGTAGTCCAAGAGGGATTTCAGAAGTATACGTAGAAGGTGTCAAGGATATAAAGAATTAAGGTAAAAAAAAATTAACGATAAAAGACGCGACATGCTAATCTTAACACCATGTGCGATACATATTCGGAAAAAAGGTAAACAGGGAAACAGAGAAAGAGAGAGAGAGAGAGAAAAAGAGGGAGGAAGACAGAAAGAGCAACAAAAAGAAAATATTTTCTTCAACAAAAATTACAATGATGAAAAGAATAATAATAACAAATGCAAATTTGATATGCGCCCACATCACTCAACCAGACAATACTGATAGATGTAAGATATATAAGTATGGACATAACACGATCCTTATATCCATATGACCTTCATCCAATGTCATACAATAATATATAGCCCATATCAGTTTTGATGGACAGGCACTTCAACTTGGACCCAAGAAGGCGCAAATAAAGAGTTGTCCTTGGGACATTAATGACTCTGTCATCCGAAATATAATATTCTAAGGATTTAGAAGTACGGATTAAATATAAGAACAATTACAAATAGAAGTGACAGCTGTATTTGATTTTCATTATAATTTCAGTTGTGTTACTTTTATATTCTCTCCAGTTATATTCCTCGTAAAGATAAACCGATTAAGTTATGGTTATATCATTGGACTAAGTAACTTATAATCTGCCTCGATGGTCTAGTGGTTAGCGTATCATCTCTCTCATCGCGAGGTCTCGGGTTCAATTTCCAGTTCAGGCAAAGTGTTATTATATAGCAGCACGGAGTTACAATTGTGCCTGGTGGATATGCTCAACCCCTACGCCATGGGATCTAAACATATCAGGTGAAGTGTGAGTGTTGTACAACTCTGCCACACATTTCTAAGTAATATAGGCGTGATGTTAAGTAACTCATAATATTTTAAACTCCATCCTTCTTTCTCAGTCTTTGCAAGTCTAAACTCAATTTCATATTCATTTTAAACGTTGTATTAAAAACCTCGGTTAGCTTATGAAATATTCTAGAATTTTAAGCATTAACACGTTAGTAAACTGTCTCCAACATTGTGCGATGCAATTTAGAACCGTTTTATGTTGGCATGCAAATTATAATTTAACTTTAGCGTTGTCTGGGGAAAGTTTCGTTGTAGCTCGTGGCGATGAGTTAAATGTTTTCTTCGTGTATTCATACATTAGCACGAATGGAACTTGTGAAGATGTCAACGGTATTGCTGCTATAAGAAAAAAAAATCAATCAAATTTTAGGAATAGATCCTAAAATGGCATCAATATCTGACCGCTTAAACTTTATCAAACGTTTATAATATCTTAGTTTATGAATTTCGTGCAAAATTATTAGTGTTACATAAAAACGTTGACTAAAAATAAATAAGAATCTTCTTTTATCAAAAAATAAATGTTAACATATTTGGAATTGGAATCTGAAATTGGACAGGTGTCTTGAGACAACCCAAACCACATACAAATAAAATCAGCTTAGAGTAAAAACTACAAATACGAAAATTATATTTCCAATATAATTCAAAGCAAAATATTCCAATTTGTATGATATTATAACGTTATACACTCCCCAAGGAGTCCCTCGCTCCAACTTTAGGATTGAAGAGGCTTAGTTTCTAATCTCATTTGAATAAATATACCTACATACGCTAGAGTGACGTCATGTATTTTTTAGCCAGAAAATAAGCATAAGTCCAAATTTTCGTTACATTGTTGAATATTGCGTATCTACATTTTTTCTATTTATGAATTTAAAGAAAATATTAATTTCCATTTTGCTTTTAAATAAAAAAGTAAATTAATTTTTAAACCCAAAAAAAAAAAAGATGTTTTAGCTATTCCAACAATGAGCGTGTACCTCACAAAATCCTTAAACACTGGTTTTTTTCAATGTCATACTTAAAGTTTCAGGTCTTCTACTTCGATAACAAAAGCCGGTATTTCAAGAACTTCTTATGTGCTTCATAAATCTTTTTACACTTCAACCGTTTCATATAAGTGTCGATAGTTCTGAACACCGTCAATTCTAGTCACTATTTGTCTTGCACTATCATTTGTTAGGTCTTGACAATCGAATCCAATCGGCTTAATTCACACCCGCATGTCTCCTGGGCCAGCTGAGTAATTGAAACCGGTGGATTTTGTACGTATTGGAAGATATTTCAGACTCAAATGTAATTTGTATGAAAGAAAAGTAAATGTTGGCAGCTTAATAAATGTTGATGACTTACTATAATACTTATGAATACTTTCAGTCCCTTGGCATACCGTAACCTATTTACCCGAAATATTTATGTTTAATCGATACTCTACTAACCTACTTTGGAAGTAAGTTTCTCTATTACCATGAACGTTACTAAATCAAATTCAGCTGTTTACTGGAAGTAGGAATCTACGATTCAAATTCAGTGTTAAGTAGATTCGTAATAATTAATCTTGAAAAGCCTTCTCAGTATTCTCTAAAGGCAGGTAAACAGCTAATGAATATTTATTTCAAGCTATCGTTTTGTTCAAAACAATAATCTACAGAAGAAAAGCAAATTAAGGGAGAGAATCTGTATTTAAAGAAGCTAATATAATTGTCTCTGCTGTTAATGAGCTCTTTATATTTGCTTTCCTCTCTGTCTTAAGTAGCATACCGCAATTTGTTGGAGTGACTGTATACTTTTGATTTTATCCAAAATTCTGGCCAAGAAAACCTATTTGAAAGATATACGTTTATATTATCTTTAACACTTATCCTCAAGGGCATGGTAAAAAACATTTTATACAGCATCACCATAAAAGGGAGTCGATTTGGGAAAACGCTAAACTGTCAGTGGACTACGGTCCGTATATGTCAGATTACGAACAATGGGACTCAAACTGTCTAATATCACTTGATTTGTGTGAACCCTCCGCTTTTGTTCAGAAATCAAATGAACGTCTGTCGGGAATCTATGCGAGTGGTTAACAATGAAATCGATTGAACCATTGCAGATGAAATGAAAATTGGATGTCATTTGCAAACGGTTTTAGTAAATTGATTACTTTCAAAACTTTCGTATTATTAAAGTAGCTAACTAACCACAAGTGTGAAATTATATTTAAAAAAACCGGCCAAGTGCGAGTCGGACTCGCGCACGTAGTGTTCATCTAAATAAATGTTTTTCTTTATTCTTTATTATATTGGAGTTGATTGAATGAAAGGTAAAATGCGGGGAACACATTTTTCCACTTTGGAAGCGTCTCTCGCGCAAACTATTCAGTTTAGAAAAAAATAGAATTAGAAACCTCAATATCATTTTTTAAGACCTATCCATAGATACCCCCCCACACGTATGGGTTTGATGAAAATAAAAAGATTTTCAGTTCTTCTAAGTATGGGGAACCCCAAAAATTTATTGTTTTCTTTCTATTTTTGTATGAAAATCTTAATGCGGTTCACCGAATACATCTACTTACCAAGTTTTCACAGTATAGCTCTTATAGTTACGGAAAAAAGTGGCTGTGACATACGGACGGACGGACAGACATGACGAATCTATAAGGGTTCCGTTTTTTTGCCATTCGGCTACGGAACCCTAAAAACCTTAGTGCCATAAATATAATATATTGTACATTTGAGTTGACAATTTTATTTGTACAAAGCGTTTTTCATTAAAATTAATTCTCAACTGTGGTCCAAACCATTTTATTTTTAGCCCAAATATAGGTATTTTATTACTATCTCTGTTCTACTTTATCTTATTTAATAATAATATAATCAATCATCCAATAACGCGCCATGAAGTTACTCTTCAAACTAAGTCCAGAGTTCTACCCGTACCTCACGAAGACAGGCCCGTAATAAAGTTATCAAGTATTTCACTGAACAAGCTTCTTCACTCCTTGATTCGCAAGTTCTGAGATATCAGAAACTAGATCCACTCCTCAGAGAACTTCCAACTCAAGAAGTAGTAGAGACTAAGTATAGATACGTAGATGAAACTTATATGAGAGTGATCACTCAACCTACAGTAATTGAAGCAAACTTTGACCTTTCTCGACCTTACTGTCTATCTTCTGGAAAAGTTCCTTAAGAAAACATATTTTATCGATAGCTACGTCAGAAAGTCGTTCTGCGAGTTAAATAATAAATTCTGTTACTGGGAGTTTGTGACTGTTAATCCTCGTTGCGTCGTTTGTCCTCAATGCTGAGGGACGTGGCCTCTCTTAAAAAAAACTCTCAAACTATCTTTCGCCATCTCCTCCTGTCATCAGCAGCATAAATGGCATCGCAAACCAACGTGTATAGGGCAGAGCGGATCTGATCTGACCAGCGCATAGGACTTCAACCTCTGGGTCTTTCTCCGGCCAACTTTCCTGATTGTCACCTCACTTTCTGGCGGTGTAGCCAAAAAACTAGAATCTCCTCCGTTAGCATGTGGTACTAAGACTCATTGGTATTTCGAGGGTAATCCAGTATGTAGTATCGTAATGTCCAATAGATTTTGAGCATCTTTCTCCGTGACTATTATTAAGGAACGTTATATCTACACATTACAATTACGTAAGTAATGTTGTCATGTAATATCACTTTTTCTTGGAACAAAGCAAATGTTTCCGTCTAAACTACCTACACACAAAAAATACGTCTCTGGTATTATGCTGAGAAAAAATACAAAATATATTTTCTAGCGGTAAGGCGTTAGGATATCAATGTCAACCTGCTAAATGACGCGTAATATCCCACGACGTATTTCACATTACAGGAAATATCGATATTCCATATCGCTAACCCACATGATGAAGTAAGCCGCCGACGCGGCACAACGATATACAATACATAAGCCCACGTCAACGACAGCCTGCGTAACAATAATAGTATCATCCAAATAAATCATACCCAACCGCAATTCATATTACGAAATCATTTTCTCGCAATAAATATCCCACAACAGTAACAGCCACCCAGTTGAAGCATTTTCGGGCCCCAAATATATACCGCATACTCTAAATGAACAATCGACGTAAAAAGCACGCAATAGGCACTTGACGATATCCGAGCGACTGCCCCAGGCCGTACTGTAGAATTGCTAAGGCTCACAATTCCGGCGGAATCCAACCGAAAGATTATTACGGTTTCAATTTGTGTAATGTAATACATTCTTGGTTTCTGACATGATAAATGATTGCGAAAAAAAAACGCTTTTTACGTCTAAGTAGGATTTCATGTTAGGATTTTAGAGTTTCATGAAAATAGCATATTCACCGCAGCACACAATAAATTGTTGTGTATTTCTGTAGCGGTTGCGTGATATTTACTAAAGAAATTATGCCGTCAAGTTATTGTATGTGTATAACCTTTGAAAATTGAATTTTGTTATCCCTGCCACGTTTTTCGTTATTTCCATAATGGATCCGTGTCAATTTGTATCCAGGTGTATGAGAAAGAAATTTTATTCAGAGAATACATATTTACATTAGGATTTATATTTCCTTCAAACCTTTTTGTTTGAGCTTCAAAATGTTTCAGCATTCAGAAAAGTTTTTATGTCAGACTCAAAATCAATATGAACACGCAATGAACGCAAATTAAAAAATAAAACTCGTGTCAAAAGATTTGACAACTAGTTTTGTATGGCGTGCAAGAGCGGTGATCATTCAAATTTGGCATCGGGGGACGCCCGACAATGAATCCTCCGGTTCACTCTAAGGTTTTTATACACCGAATACATTTAGATTCTTACATGACCAAATAAAGCTTTGTACTGTTATATTTGAAGCATAACGATTTTATGAATCATAAACAGTACTAGCAAACATAATTTACAATTTCTTATATTTCCGTTCACTTAGTTATAGAACAATACCTGTTCTCAAAGGGATGCCTTATAAAACCTTTGACGTGAAACCGTTGCCATCAATTCTTGATGCCAGTTAGCTATTGTAGAACGTTTCCATGGAATCAGTTTAGAATTCTATGCGCCACGTGAATTGCTTATGTGACGACAAGTTATTACCTCTTCGAAGCTCATACTAAATGTAGCCACTCCTGTAGTTTGGGCTATAATTCAATAGAATAGGGAAGTTTGTTTCAGTTATGAAAGTTTGCCTGGTTTTGTCGTTTAGATTTTTATATGAGTGAATAGTGGTTTGTTATCTTAAAGCAACATATTTGGTAAAATGTTAGGCTAGTAAACAATCTTTTGACGCTGCTGGCAATTGAGGTAAGTAAAATAAATAAATTACCTAAAATATTGCGAGTTTGGCTATCTTTCACTGATTTATAATAGTAATTAAAAAGTAGTTTATAATCAGCTGTTGATTACTATGTTTGTTTTTATGTCTCTAATCTAATTTACAATGGACACAAGATTCCCAACAAGTTGGACTTAATATTTTTTTAATTTTAATCCCAAAACTCATAATACTATTGATGAAAAGCCCATTTGATAAAACTCTCAGCCTATTCACTCACAGATTCTAAAATACACCAAAAAATAAACATCACCAATTATATAAGAGTGCTTCAAACTTTTCTCGTTTAGTACAGTCACGGGTACCCACAGCTCTTGAAACAACTCGAAAATTCCAGAAATTGTAGCGCTATCGTGAATTAATACCTTGGCTGCCGTGACGACCGGCTATAACGTTAATATAAATGTTATATTCCGTAATGATATTTATAACGTTATAATAGGCAGAAATGATTATGGCTGAAACCGCCTACGGTAATGTGTTTTTTAATAGGTGGTTTTTGCGGTAGGTAGTTATTTTATTATAATAATAGCAGCCCTGTATCTAATAAATGTCCCACTGCTGGGCTCTCACTCTCAGGCATGCAGGTTTCCTCACGATATTTTCCTTCACCGTTAGCGACCGATAGTATATATGATAAATACACACATAATCTTCGAAAAGACGAATCTTAACGATTTATTGATAGAGGTGTATGCCGTGGGTTCGAACCCGAGAACTTTGATTTCGCAGTCCTACGGTCTCCCACTCGGCTATCGCTACTATTTAATTATAATCATATTAATTTAATCCTTGCTCGTTTGTTTTACATTTACCTCAGATTTAAATCTTCTTTGAAATTCGAGACAGTACAAGTGACGCCGTAAAATTGAATTATTTTTAGGACTAACTTTGGGCTGCCGTGATTACCTGCTATAACTACTAGCTATAAATAAATAACGTTATAAAAGGTAGGTATTTTTTAGGCTTAAACCACCTGCGGGGATTTATTTGACGCTTTATTATTATTGACATATTATACTGTAGTGGAATATTTGCGGTATTTATTAGATCATTTTCTAGTAGGCTTTTTAGGATATTGTATTTGCTTTATTATAATGAAAGAGCTCAAGTTCATTACTTCGTAATATATTATATGAATCTTCTATAAACAAAACTTTTGTTGGCGTGACCCAATTTTATTTATCATTGCGCATTTATTACATTCGGCGAAATGACAATAATGGGATATTTATATACTTGTTTTGGTCGTCACTAAGCTAATAAAATAATTTTGTTTATGTATAGCATACATGATAAATATTCAGAATATTATGTTTATTTTAAAGATAGATATTTTTTAAGATATACTTTTTTTGTTCCCTTTTCTTATTTGACGGTCTGACTGAGAATTTTTAATTGACCAAAAATATTGGAGGTAAAGTTCGGCAAACTCTGAAGAGAAAGTCAACATCGATGCTCCATATTGCCATTCTCGAAATGCCAAAGTCCCCACTTACCTTATCAGGTTACACTCATCCTTAGTTGTAAAGTTGTCAATGAAGGTTGTAAATCACGAACAAATTACCTGCAACAAAGATTGGCACGTAAATATCATGGTGACATTAGGGAAATGCGAAGAGGGGACGTGGAAGTGTATTTGTAAAGTTGTTTTTAAGATAGGGAAAGTTAAAGAAGGGGAAATACATTGACAAATATCAAACGATACAAAAACTTTGTTGCTGTTTATACAAATATTTTAAAGCGGCACAGTATTTTTGATTGGGTGAAACTTCGGTGAGCTGCTTAGCTAGTAATTAAAAAGTTGATTCTAACAAAAAGAAATCTAAGAATCAGACAAATCACAAAACGAATGCTCACAATCTTCATTTAATCTGTTTTTAACCGCACTAAGCATATTTGCTTAAAATGCTGCAAATGATAATATTAGTAATGTAACTCACATCTAATTAAAAAATCCTACAAACCACACTAATATTTAAAGACCGTTGCCACTTTATGCTTAACAAAGTAGCTAGCATGTGTCACGAAGTACCTGCAGCCGAATTTAATGAGGAAATACCAGCCGTAACGCTCATTGCGACATATTTCTGACATGACTACACAATTACTATATTTATTGAGCTGTACACTGGTAGTCCCACTCTAATTAATTGGCTGTCCAGGTTAACACCTCTTCGGGTAATTGGAACAGTAGTAAATGTCGTTTTTGGAACTGTTATGTTGTTATTGTTTTTTTAATAATTTTAACGACTACATGATAGGACTGTAAAAATTTCAAAGACAGCCTTTAAATAGATTCAAAAATTTAAAACGTTATAATATATTTACATTACATTACACATACATGTACATTAAATTTTACATTAAAATTGGACATCAACAGTGAACTGCAACGGACTCATTACGGAAATGATAAAGGTTTCAAAGACAGATAAATAAAAAGTTGTAAACTAAAGGAACAACAAAGAAGTTCAGAAGATAATACTGTTTTGTAATAAATAGTGATGATACTTCTAGAAGTACTCGTTACAAAAAGCATAAAAATTGTGTACCCATTACAATCAGACGACTAAGCCTTAATTTGGGATCTGAATATCTCGTTTGTCCTCTAAAGGGGCTAACCAACATTTTACTAGCAGCAAGAGTGTGACCAATTTTCTACAATATATGAGGGTCCATCCAGCCTATCAACATACTAATTAATGAAGGAAAAGATAATGTCAACAAAAAAGGGACCAACGATTAAATTTAGGTAGAATTTAGGCTATCCTCCCTGTAGCTAACGAGCGCGTGGACCTACCAAAATACATTTGTTACGGTGGTTAGTGAAAATAAATTCCCTAGCAGTGTTTTGAAAGAGAAATAAGAATACTCTCCACACTAATTTTAATGAAAAAAGCTAGGACTTTTTTGAATTCATAGATTAAAAAACGAAATATGAGATCAAGAAAATAGAACCAACTGACTTCAATAAAAATATTATCGCGACACAAAGCAAATGTAGCCACTTTCCCTTAGAATATTTCTTCAACTCATCATCTAGCAAAAAACAATAGTACACTAACTTATTTTGCAAAATTCAACTGACTAATAAAAATAAAACAAAATGGTCCCCCTAGGGCAAGGCTGAAGATAATGCAAAAAACAGTCCGAATGAAGCTTGATTTCCACTAGATATTTTTTGTCGAGGAATAAAAAATATATAGCAGAGCCTCGGGGGACATGACGATAAAACGTTACGTAGCAACACTGGCACTGAAAAATGGAGCGACCGCATTCGATGACGTAGAAAATTAAATAAAAGCTGGTGTTATAGATTTAAAAGAGATGACCATCACGGATGGATAAGCTGCTGATGCAGAGAGTGTTTGTGTCAGTGAGTTATAAATTTTCTGACAACACATTGTTTCCACTACTTTTTGAATTGATGAAATAAAAGTTTGACTCGTTGAGCCGCTCATGATAAAAGCAATATTATAGCCCATGAACATGCACAAAATATTGCAGATTATAGAAAGAGAAACACTTATAAAGAGTGAATTATGTTCAGCGTTGCTACTGTTATTAATCCTGTTTTAATGAAGTCATGAATCAAATAGATAAACAAGGTCATAATTAACATTAATTTCATTAGTAAAATATACATTGTTTATTATTACGTTGTATTTTTTTTGTTATTCTTAAATACAAACACTGCAGATTCCAATGCCTACGGTCCTTGCAAATGGTCATAAAACCTTTATGAATTAAAAGGCAGTATTATTACTTTGTTTAAACGTATAATTTCATAAAATGCTTTTTGCACCGTGCTTAGTCAATTCATGAAGAAAATTCATTGTTTATAATGGAAATCAATTTTGTAATCAAATCTTCAGTCTCTGATCATGCTGCAAATCAAGAATACCTCTTTTCCTATAGAAGCGTTTCTTTAGAGTGCTCTTTAGCACTTGTTTGTCAACACTATACCACTGATAATTGCCTCTCTCTAATTGAGGGGCCTTTATAAATAAGAAAGATAATCTATTAAGCAGTTAGCTGAATTTAATGACGGACTCATTAAGTCTTCTAATTTTAGCCAACAGTAAGTGCTTAGCTCCTTACGTATTACGAATTTGGAAACAATAAACGTGTTAAACGTGACACTCACAGTGTCTGTAAATGTCACTAAATAGAGTGAAGTGTCGCGTCCGGGTGTCGGAGTCTTTGGTGCGACACTTGAGACGAGTGTCAGACACTCGTATAGCAATTTGCAAGGCAAGGGCGTATGGAATTGAATCCTGGGAAATTGAAATTGTTCTCCTTTGTGTGAAAGTTACGCGGAATAATGTGGTTAAGGAGTTTATTGTTTTCTGGAATTGGATTTTTTAAGGCTTCGATGTAATTAACTTTGATCAATATTGCTTGTTTATTATTTTATGTTTTAGACTGTAATATTTGTTTACCCGTTCAGGCGCCCAGGTTCTCACTCTCTTAAAAATATATGATTTAAATCTTTTTTAAACAATAAAAGTTTTCAATGAACCCATAAATATTACTTTCGTTTTATAATTGACATATAGTACAGTCACATTTTTGTGTCAAAATATTTAGTTTTTTGCACATTCATTTTTAAATTTGCGGATTGCCGAATCCATAAGAGAAGCTTTAGTATCAAATTGCATCATTATTTTTAGAAATGGGTAAAATAAGATCAAAGTCAAACGTTGTGTGTGTCTATTACATAGAATTAAATTTAGCCTCCATATTTCTAATATTCTAGTTTCTTTTGTTCGTCCAATTTCAGAGAATTCTTTAGTTAGCAATCTAGTCCATACATCCTAATAAATACCCCAATAATTATCCTCAAAGAAATCCAAACTCAATTCGGGACACAATCGAGAAATATAGAACCATCAGATTGCTTTCTTCACTTTGCGAAGCTTCTTACAAAGTTATTCGGTAAAGAGCCCATTAATCGAAGCAATATAACCTTTGTGGAGCTCCTCTTTGTTGCTTGAAGTTACCAATTGTTAAGTTCCCGGTGGTAATAAAATATTAAGGTTGAAATTACTTTGGCATATTTTGCGCCAGGCCTCTTTGTAAGCCTGTAGAAGCTACATATTGGAACCAAGTAATGCTTTTACATGTCGTCAATTCTATGGCACTTAGTATACTGAGGTCTGAATATTTAATGGAGGAGGTTGGAAAAGTATTTGTACTTTGCGGTCCTAAATTTGCCGAGAAATGAAGGTAAGTCCTTTATACAGGCACCTGAAATATTGTAATTGTTATCTACATTAAATATTAGGTGTAATAACGTCCTTATTTGAAGTTTGCTAAAAAGGTTATAATTAAAACATATTAAAACATATTCAATTCAACATAGCTTGAGTCAAAAAAATCACATCAAAAAAAAGAAATAACCAACTTATTGTTTGAAGGTTTTTATGCATTATACAATATAATAGTGTTTATTAATTTTACTGCCTGCCTTGTTGGTCTAGTTACTATCTTGTTGATCTAGTGGTGAGTTTATGTGCCTCTCTCCTCTCCTCTCATCGCAAAGTCTCGGGTTCGATCCCTGGGTCGGGCAATGTGTAATTTGTGAACTTTCTTAACAGCAGCACGGAGTTGGAATTATGCCGTGGTTGGTGAATAGCGATAGGCTCAAACCCTATCCCATGGGCCCTAAACATAACAGGTGATATGTGGGTGTTGTACACCTCTGAGCACACCCTTCTGGGTAATATAGGCGTGATGTTATGTTATGTTTAATCAGAAACGCAATTTTTGTTCAATTGATATATTCCAATTTTTTTTTACCAATTTACAATACATTTCAATAATTGATTGCTACAGAATCTTTATTACATTTTCATTTCGATACCATTACATAAATTGCTTTGTGTATAATTTTCCAATACCCTTGAGACATAAAGTTTAAAGGTGAACGCTTTCCTCCCGATACATATTTTCATATTTTTCTTTTAAATCGACTATCCCTTTTCAATCTAGCTTGTTTGTTATAGGATAAACAGAGATGGAGATATTTCTATCTTTTCCTAGAACTGTAATGTAGTAGATACGGACCTTTGTGAAACAATATTCTTTGTAAATTGAAACGTTGATTCTTGGCACAGCGATGGCTTTGGAATGGATTCGATGTGAAATTGACAATTCGGAGAAATAAACATGAGGAATATTGAACCTCGTGCTTGGTTTTGACTGGATAGCTCGACATTTAACTTGCGGTTCAAGGATTTTATAACATTTAGAATACATGACGTCAGGCCCACACTTCACCTATTATGCTATCGCATAATTTCAGATTTCATGTGCTAGTGTTAAATTTTCTGACGGCATAATCACGAATATTTTTTTTCGGTGAGCAGTCGCATAAGCCAATAGGATAGTATGACAACAGATTTTTTTTTTAATTAATAAATATAAATATTCCACAACTCACACACAACGCCATCTAGTCCCAAACTAAGCAGAGCTTGTACTATGGGTACTAGAATAAATGATACTAATACATATATACTTTTTCTTTTGTAAATACATACTTATTATACATACATAGAAACACCCAGACTAAGACAAACCCCCATGTTCATGCACACAAAGATTTGTCTTAAGTGGGAATCGAACCCACGACCTCGGCGTCGCAGGCAGGTACACTACCCACTCCGCCATCCGGTCGTATTCGATACAATGTAAGTAAATGATGTAGATGAAGGAGTCAAATGTCATATATATATATATGCCTGATTATGCCGTAGACTGCCTTGATGTGGTTAGCTTCTTCTTCTTCGTCGTGTCGATGGCTGAGTCAAATTTTATTTTGACTTGCCATCGTGGTGAAAGGATTAGCCAATTCGCTTTGGAGAACTCGCGAAATGCCCAGGGTGCGCCGGGCGTAGGGAATCGTTGTGTACGTCACTCGGGGAGGCTCCTAATGCGCCTTTCCTCGTGTGGTCTCGGGTTCTATCCTCGGGTCGGGCGAAGTATTATTTGTAAACTTTGAAAATTCCCAATAGCAGCACGTAGTTGGAATTGTGCTCGGTGGATGGCAATAGGCTCGCCTCCTATCCCATAGGTCCTAAACATAACAGGTGAATAGATTTAATGTTATGTTATTCCGTAATACTATTACGTCACTTTTCTACACCCTAAAAACATTTTCTTTTGCCAAACGACTATCATAAACTTAACCACGGTAATCATGAAGCGGTACATAAAGCCTCGAAATAAAGTCCATATTTTAGCAGCACCATTTGTGTTAGGAAAATATACTTAGCAAAAGATTTTAACGACAAACAAAGTTGTAAGAAGATTAAGCTTACAACCTTAAAATGTTTCTTTAGAAATTTTTGGCAAAACTTGTTACATACTTTTTCGTTGGTATAGATTAGACGTGACATTGACTTTGTTTTTTGATTAGGAGTAATGGTTTTGCGAATGCTAAATTTCATCAGGTTTGTGATTTTTTATTTATATAGGATAATAAGTTTTTAAGTACGTGAGGAATATTTTGGTATGATAGACGATATAAAGTGACGAAATAATGCTTATGGTACACATTATGTTGATTACTCTGAATACTTTTCACTATAGAAAATTCACAAAATTATTTTCATCATAATGTTTTTTTTTTTTGTTATGTATATAGATAAAAGAAGTAGGTAGAGAGGAGATACATTACACTAAATTCTAATCTAACTGAGAAAGACGAACCGTGTGAAAATGATTGTATCCCTACTAGATAGCCTATTACGTAATATGTGTGAAAAATATTCTGTGCTGAAATTACGCCTTTAAGTTTAAGTTAAGACTAACTTTAACTTGTCCTTCTTTCTTCCTGCCCATATCCCATTTTATTAGGGGTCGGCGCTTTGTTATTTAGTCACTTTGCCTTGAAATGGTATTTAAAACTGATGCTTTTTAAATACCATTTCAAGGCAAAGTAAATTAAGCATTTTTTCTAATAAAAAGAGGATTTGCATCAACGTTAACTGCTCCACATAAAAGAGTGAAAACACATAATTCAGCATTCGAAAAGTTTTAATAAAACTGCGTCGAATAAAAAGTGCATCAGTGTCAAAGAGCTCACATATAAACCGATTCTCTTTCAAGTGGAGTTGTCACAATTATACGACAGATGGCGTTTGTTACGTAAAACTGGGTCACGTTGTAAAGCCACGTTTTCACTGCCCTGGCGAGCAAGCAATTTACGCTGCTCTGAGTTTTACTACAGGAAGAGATGTGCTCAGCCAGGCAGACTCGAGTACTCATACGAATACCTTTTTAGATCCCTGCAAAATGCTTTCCGAATACCGAACATTCAAGATTCGAGTATCAAGCAGATACTTAAATCGAAATGATATAGGAACTAGAACTAAAATCTAAGTAACATTAAATAAATCACCATGAACCAGGTAAATGTACTACAATTTGAATTAAACTTTGAGTAGTCTAAGTAGGTATTCGAATACCTAAAACCTTTTACTTGATACATCTCTAGAATAGAGATTGCAAAGGAATTCAATACTGTTATATTGCGTACTTGTCACGCGATACTTCCACGAGCCATTTTCAGGATATCTACTATATGCATCGCTGGCGTTAGTACCACTTGCTTTTAGAAGTGGCATACAATAGTTGAGCACTTCTCTCTACATAGAAATGCAATTTACTATTAGCACTGTAATGTTTGACGCCAGGAATTATTAATATTGTTAAGTTGTGATGCAAGGTTATTAACACGCTTATATTAGCTTCACCTGTATGTATGTATGTATGTATAAAAATAAAAAATAAAAAATCTAAAAAACACGCTTTTAAAGTACTTCTAACTAAAAATTGAAAAATAATTCCTAATATAAGCTGAAAATGGTAATGAACAAAAAAATACTAGTATTATTGTGAAAAAGCGTGGATTGATCGATAGACGAAAAATATGGCACAGAGCGCCATTTTTTTTAGTTTATTTAAACTATTATTTATTTTAATTGGAAGTTTGTTATAAGATTGGTAAAGTAAATATACCTTCCTCAACAAACAAAAAGTGCAAAATATCTTCGTGTGATTTATCTACTTTTAATACGCATAGCATACTTTTTATTATTATTTTGATCAGTTTATCAGTTCTGTTACTATACAGTAGGTACTGTGCAAGTTAGATTGCAGACTCCGCATCCTGAATGCCGAATATTCTTTGCCAAATCAAACGATTTGTGTATGACCAAAATTTATTTTTCATAGAATATCACGTCGTTATTCCTGTTCTGTCTATCATGACAGTGCTGCCTCCGCTTTACGGAAATACAATGCTGGGTGAAGTGAGCGGGTAAAGCGTGCATTATCCGAACAAGGCTGACTGGAGTGTAGTTGTGCCTGGCGGAAAGATACGCTAACGAGAACGTTATATCATGACGACCATTAAACAAGTACTGCCTCGATAGTCTAGTGGTTAGGTTAGGTTAAAGTTAAAAAAATGGCCGTATGCGCCTCGCGGTGAGAAGCGCATACGCCCATTTTTTAACCGACTTCTCAAAAAGGAGGAGGTTCTCAATTCGGCCGGTATCTTTTTTCTATGTATGTACATCGATTACGTCGCGGTTAATGGACCGATTCACGTGATTCTTTTTTTGTTCGACGCGAAATAGCTGCTAATAGGTGGTCCCATAAAAAATTATTTCAGTTTGGTTTAGTAGTTTTTATTTTATAAGCATTATTAGTAATTGAAGTCGGTTTTTTCATTAGAAAATTATTATAATTATTATTTTTAAAATCAGTTTGAACGACTATGTGTCAATTAATGATTCAAATAATTTTGGCGAAATAACCACAAACAGACATGCATTTTAGAGTTTTAGATATGAGTTGTCTAGATGAGATAAAAGCATAGTAATATTTAAGTTATACCTATATTACGTTAGTATGAAAACACGGCTCTTGGGGGCTACGTGTAACGTTAAACGTTACGTGGTAAATCTTCATGCCCTACTTTTTTAAGTGATTTATCGTTAAGAGTCTTAAGAACATTTTTGTAGAGTTTTTAAACTTAACGACACGCTGGTTTTCCCAAGAGGGGTGTGGCATGGCAGAAATGTAAACACCCACATGTTATGATTAAGTTTTGTGATTGGAAGTGCGCCTATCGCTATATACCGATCACTGTTCCAAACTCCTGTTACTAAAAAATTTTCAAGGTAAAAATCCGAAATAACACTTGACTAACAACGGGAATGGAAGAAAGCAGCACTAGAACTTTGCAATGAGAGTTCGCAAACGCTAAGCCCTAAACCAAAAGGCAGTGTCCTACATTTTCTAATGATTAATCGATATAAGCCTTGAAAACACTCTGTACGAGTTTTAGAATTTATGAATAAACTTGACGATAAGAATCCATCAGTATAAGGTTTCTATGTTAATGGTTTCAGTTTTTTAGGTTACAAGGCTACAAATTAATGTGTTGAAATATAAAGTTACTGCGTGGGTATTACTTTGCAAAAATGGCGGCCATGTTCTTAATTCAAAAAGGCAAATATGAACGGTTCAAAGTTCAGGTATTATGTTGAATTTCTTTTGTGTATTGGAAATGATCCCATGAATCCTATTTTGTATGGCGATCAAACCTTATTGCGAGATAGCGTCTAAACTAACAAACTGCTTGGGGTTTGAGTAAATAAAAATTGAATTTAACTAATAAATTAAAAACATCAAATTTAATATCGAATATATATACATAATTATTTTTTATTATTACTTTATTTCCAATACAGAAACGATGAACTGATGCACAGTTACATTCTGTCATTTTTTAAATAGTTTAATACATTGGCTGATCACTGTCTCTTGAGGTACAGGACTACCTAGTTTAAGAGGCAGGGACACTATTTTGAATGTATATACAGATATATCAACATGAATATCATCTTTGTACCTAATAATATAACCATTTAATACTTAATGTACACCATTGTTGTAACTCTGTATTTTTTTGGACAATAAATTTATTATTATTATTATTAATATAACGCGTATTTTACCCAGAAGGGTGTGGCAGAGGAGTATTACACCCACATGGAATGGGATATGGGGTGAGGCTATCGCCATCCACCGGCCACAATTCCAACTCCGTACTGCTCGTCCCGTGCCCATCTTGCTCCACCCGAGACCTCGCGGTGAGAGGCGCATACGCTAACTACTAGGCCATCGAGACAGCTAGCAGTATATTTGTATACAAGTATTTATTTAATTAAATAGTGTCTTGGCATAGCAAATACAAATTACTAGTATTCTTGTTAACCCCCTCCAGCTAAGCTTAATTCGCTTGTTAGGAGGAAGTTCACGTCCATGGTGTAATGGCCAGGATTCGAACCCACGACGATCGAAAGACCGATGCCTTATCCATTGCGCCACGGCCGCTTCTATATATTATGTTGTTATTATCTATATTATGTTGATAGTGTCAAATACCTTATTTGCCACACTTAATAAGAACAATTCAACCAATCTTGAGTCATATATTCCCCATTTATCTCAGCATCCGTATATTCTCCATAATAGCCATATAGTCTCCATCATATATTGTGAGATAAAAAGTCAAGCGCAAGTCTACGTTATTGATAGCGAGCGTAATGTCTGCGATAGAATTGATAGTCTTTATCGCCCTATATGAGAAGTCTTTGTTTATCGATGAAGTAATATATTTGGATTGGTTTTAGGTATTCGTGTTATGGACTAATATTCATTCACAATTTTGCGAGAGTATGTATGAGTCCTTAAGTATTTTGAAAGTCAGGCATTTGTAAAAGTTTTTATAAATATATTTTTTGTAAAGTTACCTTGTCTAAGGAAATTTTAAGCCTAGGCCTTGTACATTATTACTTCTACTAAACTACTTCATTATTTTGTACAAAAGCTTATATACTTACATTATTTAATTCAAGAGCAATTAGGCTGTTCAAGATTCATCAATAATGATCTAAATATCATTAAATCATATTTTATTCCATTATACAATAGAACAACTAGAGATATAACGGGCATCTTACCTACTGGACAAAATCTTACATCAAACCGAACAAAAGATTAATGGTCTAATAGAGGAAGGTTCTAGATAAGGCTCTGAGCAATTAATTAGTCTCTCCTTGGTCCGTAGTGTCGCCAGTAATTGTACGAACAAAACGCAATTAATATCTATTTGTAAACCGCCCTTTATTGCCTGCTAGGAAATACGTTTTATTTTTTTCAGTACGAGATTTAGTTGGATTTATTTCTAGGACTAATTTCTGTTTTTTTTTTCTATGTAATGAATGTAGCAGGCTAATATCTATAAAAGGTTTCAACTAGATTGTGAAATCGGAAGATCACGTAATTATCTTTTGTATTTAGGCTTTAATCTAGAGATCAACACGAAACAGAAGTGCAAAAATTAGCAAAATAACAACATTAAAATAACGCTCTATTACACATTTTAAATTAAAATGTCAAAAAGGTGTTCTATGTCATCCGCGGGTAACGTGCCTAGAAGGCTTACGGCATTGCCACGTTGGCAATGCTGATCCTTTGACCAAGGTTGAAGCCAGCCTTCTGGTCACGTGAAGAGTCAACTAAACGTTTGGCTTGTATATTTATAATAAGTATAATTTTGTATAAGTATAATTTGTATTCACTTTTAGCGATACGGTATTTTGGCACAAATATTCTATGTTTGTGATCACTGGTAATATTTTAAATAAAAGAAAAATTATACATACGATAAAGATAGTCAGCCACAAATCTTGTGAATAATTGAAACGAATGTATTTATCTCACTTATTGTTAAGTGATTTTCTCGCCTGTTTATCGAATTATTTGCAAAATAGAATTGCCTTTATTCACTAGTAGAGAGAGAATAATCTGAATACGAGAAGATACATACAATACACGATGTTATGTAAAGAATCCTTAGAAATATCAATACGATGAAGCAATAGTGTACGTGTTCCTACTAGAGATTACTGTTTGCTTCATCAATAATATAGTGCCGTAGCATGTTAACAGGCCATTACTGTTTTCTACATAACATAATAATATAGAACCCCTATATTACCTAGAATAGTGTTGTAGAGTCGCAAAATTCTATTGACACCCACATTTCAGGCCGGTAGAACAGATTACCTAACCACAAACACAATGATTCACGAAAAAGAGGAAAGTTAAAAAAAAGTTATTTTGAAATATATTTTTAGAAAAATACTTTCATAGAGGTAAATTATTTCATAACATATAATAATATTATGAATTTAAAAAACATTCTTTTATTTATTACTAATTTAAAATCAAAGCTTCAAGTGGTTTCATCGTTTTTTTTACTGCCCACTATGCCATTTCATCTGCTGTGTTTAGGTCCAACTTGATAACGGGTTGTAAAATTTGAGATGTTTATAGAATTTTCTGTCTGAAAAAGCCCAGATAACACTTCTACTCTAGCCGGAGATCGAACCTAAGGCTAGAAGATTCGCAAACATTTTCAAAAACAAAGATTATAGTAATATTAAAAATAGATTTATTTTTCCTTCTCTGTCCTACCACACTTGAATCGACATAAATTTTACGGTACCGTATCGACGGTTTTTATAGCTCAGTGCTACCATGCACCTGTCACCGCAATATAAACTTTATTAGAACAAGATACGTTTCGATTTCAATAGCTATTCGATATGCAAGGTTTCTGCCAGGCCCGACGATTTTATCTGTAAGCTGTAAAAGTTCCGACGTATAATAGATTTTAGTACTGCTTTATTGCCTAAGTAGGGAACCGTTTAGGTCTTGATTTATAGGGCAAGTAAGACACAGTTTTGTTACTAACCAAAAATGTGTTTTAGTTGAACCCAAATTTATCGTTGGCTCGCGAGAGTGAGATACACAAAGCGTGAATCCTAAACGAGTGACTAAGACAGCGCATTTTTGCAGTTCACTCCTAAACTGCCGATTTTCATTACTACTATGAAATATTTAAGATAATGAGTCATTTTTTTATGTATTAACTATATTAATAAGTAAAGAAAAACTTGCATTATACTATAATGTACGTCGAAGTTCTATAGTGTAACTTTATTACATAAAATTTCTAGCTCGCTGCCAGTAGGAAACTTAATTCATTAAGTAGGAGCCTAAGTAGGTAAGTTACTTTGCCGTTTATTAAGATAAGTTCATTAAGTACTGTATGTGGAAGCTTGTAATTGGCGTTTGCTGACCTATTTTTTTCAATTATTTGTGTGTGGCTGTTAGCTCCCCTAATAAAATAAAATAAAATAAAAATAAAGTAAAGCTTATCCACACGAAGAGCTGTAATGACATGCATATAACATTGAAAAGTGATGAAATACACTGTTATTAGATCTTTATTTTAATTTAGTCTAGTGTAATTTATCGCATTTACAAACGGCAAAAAATGTGGTAGATAATACCATTAAGTATAAATAAAACTTTTATTGGCAGACGGGCAAATAATTTTACTAATTTTGCTACTGAAACCTGACTGAAAAGCACATTAAAACTTTGAGTACGACCTTATTTTCAATTACTAACCATTAATGACTCTACCATCAACATAATTATGGCAAAGAAAAATCCACTATACCGTCATAAAGGTCTGTCCATAATCATGAAATGTAATGTTAATGTCGTCAGCTTAAGGGACAATCCCATAAACCGCAATAACGTGAAATCCGGCCCGGTCAACCCACGTGACCGCATATTTAGTTACACAATTTAGAATAGGAAATGGTATACCATAATCTGAAGGGATGACAGAAAAGCTGAGAATCCATAAATGGCTGAATATTGTAGTTAATGTTGCTGAATTACATTAAATAAATGTCTAGCTTCCTCTCACGGTTTCACTTGCGTGGACTCGGTACGATATCTTTGCCACATTATATACTTAATCAAACATATCAAGCCCACAAGGCAGAAGCCCACGAATATAGGCTTCATCATCACGTTAATGTCGAGGCCATCCAGCTCCTCGACAATACGGACATAGTGAAAAGACTTAAACGGACAAAACCATATGAGTTAGTTAGTGTTAGTGATTAAGTGAAAAATTACAAACAAAAACAGTGATAGTTCAAAAGACAACATGAACAAAGTGTCTTCGCCTTAATAAAAACTAAGTGAAGTGTTATTGGACGCCTCTTAGATTTATGTTTACATATTAATTTAGGTTAAAATAGAATTACTCATTAGCCTTTATGGGCTAGATTGTAATAAAATAAGATATTTGTGATATCTTACAATATAAAAAAAAAAAAAAAAAAAAAAAAAAAAAAAAAAAAAAAAAACATATCAAAACATAACATCACGCCTCGTGTAAAACACTCATATTTCATGGTCACAATTCCAACTCCGTACTGCTATTGTGTCATAAATAACACGGTGCCCAACCCGGGAATCGACTCGAGACGTCGCGGTGAGAGGCGCATACGCTATCCACTAGACCATCGAATCACTACATCGATTAATGAAATCTGCATGCCAATCCGTTCAGTAGTTTTTGAGTTTATCGCGAACAGACAATCGCGACGGCGGACTTTGTTTTTTAATAAGGACCTAAAGATACACATGATCATGAAATGTAATGTTAATGTGGCACATCCGATATACCACAATAACGTGAAATCCGAAAGGGTTAACCCACGTGACCGCATATTTCGATACACTATTTAGACTGCACAATGGTATACCATAATCTGTTAGGATGACGAAAGGAGGCAAAAGTCATCAATGTCAGACCTGATTTGGACTCCGAGACTGCACTTTCATAATAGAATTTTAAGTGTTATCTTCAAAATCAAAGTCAAAGTATTTTATTTGTAAACAAAGGTAAAAGTTGTTACGAACAGTAATAAAACATACATTTGAAAATTATAAATGAAAGTACAATCTCATGCATTTTGAATATCCCTCAGTAAATTTAATATGTCTTAATATTTTTATTATTAATTATTCAGTTATCGTGTAATATCCCTTCTTTATTAACATGTCACAAAGTGTTTTTTTTTTAATGTCAAATCTGGTGGGTCAGAATGATGAGTGTTACACAAATATATAGTTGAATACTTTGTGTTGAACAGAAAGCCAGTTACAACGTAATTTCAGTAATGAAATAGGTATTCCACAGATATTACATTAAATATTCAACATCGGTAGGTATACCGTACATTCGAATTCAATTATTAAAATGAGGGATGTTATTAATTTATTTGAGATGTTATTAATTTATTTTACCGTAAAATTTGCTTCAATTCAATAACATTATGGTAATACTTTGGTTTATATAATCATTAAGCAAAACATTTACTGAATGTAGAATATAAAGTAGTGTGGGGGTCTTCAATAGTTGTTGTTAGATTTAATTTGTTGATTGAGAGAAACTATAAGTCGATATACTAATGTTTTAATTAACTGGTACCAGAGTAAATATTTTATAATAAACTTATTGACTACATTATTCTAACTTAACTACGACCTATCTCTAGCGTTACGGGAAGGCGACTGGCGAACCGGGCGACTAAACTTAAAGGTCCACTTGAATACATATGCGCCGGTTGCACTGTGTCCCTACACCATTTCCCCCTTTATGCAAAAATAATTTGAAAAATGATAATCAGAATAAAACTTTGAAACAAAAATTTCATAACGTTAACACAAACAATAATCATTCTACGATTTCAATAAACTAAGGGATACATTACAAGTGGTTCCTAGTACTGATGCTTATAAAAAAAGGGTCACCATCTCAAGTGCTTTGTGAGAGCCAAACAAACTGCTACTCAACGAAAGCGTTGTTCACAAAAAAATTAACACATGAGTTATCGACGTGATTTGAGACTTTGCATCTAAAAATAGCCATGGAATTTAAAACTTTAACTTTTTAAAACTAAATGCCGCAATTTATCACAAACACTTGATACGTTTTCTTGACGTTGCTCTTCGTAAGGCGCTTCGTGAGTCGGCGGTACGTACGAAGATGCAAATGCAGATAATTCCGTAAGTTTTGCTCCAAGTCTGCTAGCGATGTTATTGCTCCTGTTGTAGTCCACGTCTCCGATGGATAACGTAATTGACAATTAATGTCTTCTTGAAGCGGTCCTTGTACTCGCCTCCAAATATATTGTTACGATGCCGTATAGTCCGGAAATGCTGTAGTAAGCATTCTCATCCTGGTGCCAACGCAACCGCAGGGTATATAATTCGTTAAATTACGCGACGAATGCACCACGTGCTCGTCGTCCGGAAATTCAAAAGGTCATCATGGGTCATCACTTAAAATTGTGTGGCCTGCCGTGGTCGCTACTTGTATTCGCTATGCATGGCAGCCACGTGTCTTCACTTACTTGACCACGTCGGAGAAATCGCTCAGCAGTAGATCTTCATTGTAAATTCCGAGCGTTCCAGTTCCTCTTGGTTGTTGTTTAGCTAGGTCGTCGTTGTAGGAGTCCTTCTAGATGTGCACGTCGAGAAGGGCGAGTCGTCTTCCATGATGTCACGTGATTAAGCAGGAACGCCACGGTGTAGAAAGTTGCGTGTTCTTTGTCGAGGGTCACCAATGTGGGGGTCTTCAATAGTTGTTGTTAGATTTAATTTGTTGATTGAGAGAAACTATAAGTCGATATACTAATGTTTTAATTAACTGGTACCAGAGTAAATATTTTATAATAAACTTATTGACTACATTATTCTAACTTAACTACGACCTATCTCTAGCGTTACGGGAAGGCGACTGGCGAACCGGGCGACTAAACTTAAAGGTCCACTTGAATACATATGCGCCGGTTGCACTGTGTCCCTACAAGTAGTTTTAAACAATATTTTAGAAGATAGTTTTATTGACAGAATAATCAGTGATTGCATAGCTACTTTGCCATATATATATTTTTTTCAAATATTTTATTGCATTGAATGTAGGTATTACGATTAGGCTGTTACATTTTTCTTAGTTAGGGAACCATAGGAACACATTAGACATTAGGAAGCCATATACATTCTGCCTGCAAAGCATCCAAACGTAACATTTTGTTATAAGTAAATATATAAGTAAATAATAGGGATAAACAATTTACAATTTGCACTGAATATTAGGTACCTATATAACAGTTATGATTATGTTTTATTACAATGACTGGGCGTCTAGATAATCTGATACTGACTAATAACATTTCTCAATCAATAATCTAGTAAGCTCTTTTTAAATTTGTTTAGGGGTTGTTGTCTAATGCTAATTGGTACAAAGTAGGTGCCTTACAGAGCCCCCTTTTTTTAGAAGTGTAGTTCGATATGCACTTGTGCTAAGTAAAAAATTCAGACAAAGGACTTGATACTGACTGAGTATTATAACTTAGCGGTCTGCAAAAACAGACCTGTCTGCCTCCATAAAAAGTAAAAAACAGTTTTTTCGTACTAATATTCCTTCGGACAATAGCCATGAAGGCCAAGTTTTGTTTGCCCACCCTTAAAGCCTCCTCTCCATTTCCATTTAAACCCTTGGCTGACGGTCAGCTCGTCAATGGAAGCTCCAAGTTGAAATTTTAATTGAAAAGGAAAATTTTCTCTTTCGTTTTTCAACTTTCAATAGGATTTAGAAAGGTTTAAATTAGGCTCTGTTGACAGAGTCTATTGTACTGATTTTATATTTTGTGTATTGTGGGTAGGGTATTAAGGGATTTCGTAGTAGTAGCGGTAGATACATATTTATGAATTTCACTGTTGTAGATTGGAATGTATATATATTTTCATTATTTTAGCGTAATATTCAATAAATAAATATAATGAAAATTCTGGTTGATATTGGCCTGTTTCAGAGGGGAAAAAAGGTGTATTAACGATCTTTTTTTACCTTTTCAAAGCTAGGGTTTACATTTTTACTCAATTTTTAGCGCAAGAAGTGTTACTTTCTGTTCAATTAATTTTAATTTTAGAAACGAGTAAAAGAATCACTATTTTATCGGTACAAGTATTTTATTTGAAGGTATAATTATATTGTTTTACAAACCTTTATCTAAACTTGTCCCAGCCAACCCAGCTATGTTAACAACACGTCACAAAGTTGATAGTACAGTCTATATTTAGCAAGTCTGGAAGAAAGGTGAGAGGCAGCCATTGTGATAGTGACAAAGGCTTTCATTGATGACGTCACTGCCAGTGACAGTCTGCCATTTGCAAAATAGAAGGGTTTATAATGGAGTCAATGACCAATTACGAGTGACCTCTTCTTTAAAAGGCATTGCATACAATGGATTACTATCTATGGATGTGTTTAGCTAATCAAAGTGATTCTTAATTCAGTATATTTCAAGTGGAATGTTTTTCATTTTATCATCCTTTTCTTTTATAACTTAACTGTACTTTACTTTTTGCTGGTTTCCCTTAATTTATACTAACCTGAATTTGTACTTATACTACTAGATTTACCTACTGTTAAGAACGCTGGCTGATATAATAGGCAACTGAATCATTGTTTCATTCAAAAAGTAATCAATAAGAAGTAGACTTTTAATTACTTTTGGGGTAAATGGAAATAAAACAGTAACAAACAAATGTCCACAACGCCTGCACAATAAAATATGGTAATGCTCCTTTTGTGATTAGTTGCTTACAAAATTTTATCAGGCGCTATTAATGTTTGGTCCGGTTCAGTCTGGCATTTTACTGTTTTCATATTAATAACATGTTAAGGAGCATTATTTGACTTATTTGTGGGACTAAACATAATTTATTACTGAACTTCACTTTAATTCAAAACCTATTAACACATTATTTATTGGTTAGCACAATTATCCCTTAGTACAAATAAAACAAACATATCTAATAATTGTTTCTTAAATCCAATACATCTGACAGGAACAAAACTAATTGTCTTTCGGTTCAGAAACTCATTTGGGAGCACACACGTCGAGGCATTGAACAAATGCCTCGAAATGAGTTTATTGCAACCTGTGTTTGCTAGGTTTAAGGTGATAGGTATTTTGTAACTGAGGGTGGATTGGTAGAGGATTTCGAAATTATTTTCGCCTGTGACTGTGAAAGCTTCTATTTATTGAATCATGCGGAAAAAATACTTTAATTTCTTTATTCAGCTTTTGGCTGTGACTAAGTTAATACATATAAATGGAAAGTGAATTCCGATTCGCCTAAGAAGCAATTTCATCAACGTGCTAAACTCAAGTTTAAATTTTGATCTCTCAGTCCCTTAGGTACAATTTTGAGAGATGCAAATACGGATTTTATCAAACCGTAGAATAACAACTTTATAACATTACATTACAAACTATTGCAATGGGTATATTATAGACCAAACTAGCAAGATTATTAATTTAAAATATACCTGAGTTAAGAAAGTGTAATATTCATTTCATTATGTCAGCTTCGCCTACTCCTGCTTCCAAATGATGCAATTATATTTTTTTATTTTAAGTTATCCAATATATTTTGTGTACTATAACTTACTTTAGCCAATTCTCAAAATTATACCGTGACTTCCCTTATGAGGCTAGTTTTTTTAAAGATAAAAAAACAGACAAACCGACAGCAAAACTAAACCCACCACTATCTAAGAATCGTGAGTGTAGTCCATTAGGCGTGTAGTCTATTAATTGCTTGCAGTCTATTTGCTACAGAACATTATTAGATGTCCCTTCGACGCTCGAGGGTTTATTAATTGAATATTTGTTGTTAGCGGCTATTTGCGGACTTTTATTATGGCCGTCGGGTATTTATTAGATGTGCGAAGACTTGTAGAGTAATAAATGGTTGTTTATTATTTCCAAAACTATTATTTTATATCAAGACAAAGGAAAATGAAGGAAAAAGCCTAAATTAAATAAGATAAGGGCAGAAATAAGAAGTTAAATTGTGAAGATAACATTAGATAAATACCGTAAAATAATTTATGGAGGCTTTATCGGCGATGTTAGGTTTTTGATTTGAAGAAGCGGCAAAACTCACGCTGTGCACCGAGAAGTAAGTTACTAAGTTGAAGCGGACAGACACAGACGTAACATCACACCTATATTACCCAGAAGGGTGTTATGTTTAGGTCCCATGTAGGGTTTATGATTTCTCGAGCTTATCAGTTTCTCGGGTCTCGAGAATTCTCGAGGCTGATTTCTCGGGTCTTCTCGGGTTGTCGAGAAATTTACATTTACGTACGATTTTGCATATTTTTCTGTTCCAATACTGTGATTAATCAAAAAATTCAGTGGTATTCCTCTCAAATAAAATAATCAAAATAATTATAAAACTTTTATAATTGACATTGGCATATTTTGTTTTTTTTTTGGTTTATTAAAAAAACGACGCCCGCACTAGGAATAACTCCTGTGTCGCAAGGGTGTTCACAAACATACATTTCACACACACACACACACACAAAGCACACCCAGAGTCAGAACCACAGATATAGATCTACATAGATAACGCAAGTATCACGATTTGTATTGAAACCAAGCGTGCCGACTTTTTAATACCTATTGTGACGTCACAGCCGAAATTTAGTGACGGGAAATCCAAACCGATTCAAAGACACCGATGCCGCCGATGCCAATCCGCCCAGTACGTTCAACTGAAGCCGTCCGCTATGATTTTATCTTACAAAAGACGCGCGTGGACTGAAGTTCCAACCTCGACGCTTGGTCGGGGTTGAGACATGCAAAGTACATGCATCTGCGTTATCTATGTAGATCTATATCTGTGGTCAGAACAAATCTTTGTGAATCACACAAAGATTTGTCCCATGTGGGGATCGAACCCACAACACCAGCGTAGTTGAAAGCGGCGAGGCGACCGCTTTAACCGCTACGCCAACCGTGCACTCAATTTTTGACTCACACTATCTTTTGCTTAAAGAAAACAAAAACGCGTGTAAAAAAACACTATTCAGAGTATTATAATTACAACCACAGTACCATTTTTGACTGGTTAAATAGAAAAAAAATCTACTTATGACATCAACAACATTAGTTTTATTAAATAATACAAAAATTCCAACATAAAAACGTTAACATTATCCTAACTTATGATTAAATCACAATCACAGCACCATTTTAGCTGATTAAATGGAAAAATCAACTTAAAACATATCAACAAAATTAGTTTCTATTAAATGAAACAAAAAATAACGCTTGTAGACTTAAATATGGATTTCCCGAGTTCTCGACTTTTCTCGAGCTTCATTTCCCGGGAACAAAGCCCAGCGGTTTCCCGGGAATTCTCGCCTCGAGAATTCCCGGGAATAAACCCTAGTCCCATGGGATAGGGAATGAGCCTATTGCCATCCACCGGGCACAATTCTAACGGCAAAATGAAAACTTCGCGGTGACAGCCGAATACGCTTACTACTAGCAGCCACTGACGTAATTTCAATAATTGAGTACTTAGATAACAAAGTAAAGTTCTCAAGAAACATTGACAAAAACAATGTAAAATTCAGATATTCTCCTCACATTTATAAGGACAAATTTAACCAAACGAGTTCAACGCTAGCTACGGCTATCGTTATCTCTGTCCCGTCCTAACATTGAATGAGAGAGACAAAGAGAGATCGTAAGCAAGGCTTAGCGTTAACCACAGTTATAGAAGTTTGGTGAAATAGGGCTAAGTCTCGAGCAGGCAGTAAGGCGAGGCAGCAGTAACGATCCCCCAGAGGGTGCGGCAGTTTATACAGCAGGAAACATCTTATTTTCAAGGTTCTGCGGCATTTTCACAAAGTTTTATACGATATTACTGTGAAAAAATATAGCTTCAACTTGTAATGTCATTGTTTAAAGATACAGGATTTTTTTATATTTATGTTATTCTTTTCTGAAATAATAATGCGGCATATGAATGTATAACGATATGATTTCTGCTTTGGCAATTTGTGTTATTAAAGTTTCATATATCAATATTAAATAACTGCATTGCGGCAACTTCGAAAATGACAGCGATGCGTTGGAACGAAAAATATCTCATATAATTGCACGAGAGCGTTTAATTAGTAACACACTAGATTGGACCAATATTGAGATGTCTTATTTGTACTCAACAGGCTAGATTGTATAAATAGGATATCATAATTTTAATAATTTATTTTTATATTAAAAAAAATAAAATAATAATTGTACTCAACAAACATTTCCAATTAATAAACTAAATTCGAAGACATTGGAATTTGTATTTGATTCCAGGTTTTCTATAATATGAATTTAGAGAGGCATGCCAGCTATGTGACTGCAGCCTTAATCTTATCAAAATCAAGTGAAAACCCTTGATATTTCTTCAAGTTTATATTTTATCATAGCTATCTATGACAAGCACACAATAAAGTTAGGACATTTGTATGCCCTAGATTTTGATATTTTATGGTCTTTACCCAAGGTTTCTGAAGTCAAATCCTTGACACAGAAAGCTTACAATTCAAACAATAAAATACAAAACTCTACATTTAAGAGAGCTTTCATAAAATACCGTGTTTAGCATAGAATAGTAAACAACCTGCAATCTCGAATACCGGTGACGTTCAGGTAGCAGGAACCACTTGATGCCGGTATTGCCGGTATTTACGACTGCCTAGAACCGACTCTATGGCTCTAGGTTGAGCTATTGTTTGTAAGAGTCTTATTTGGAAGAGGTTGTAGAGAAAAAAAGTTGAAGAAAAATAAGTATTCTGCCTTTTCAAAGTGATATAAATTGTAAACTAAACCAGCAAATTTTCTTTTTCGCCCCGCTCTACCCGATTTTATTTGGGCTTGGCGCAAATTGACTTTATTCCCCATTTGCCTCAGTAAATCGTCTCATTATCATTCACTCCCTTCTTCTTTATATCTAGACACTATTCTAGTTAGAGCCTATTCAATTACAAACACACATATTTCGTAAAAAAAATGAGTACAACTTCGCTCAAGCTCCTGATATACAAATAAAGTTACTTTCAGTTTAATAATTATACAAGTAACCAACGCCTAAAGTACCGCTATAGCAATACAATACAACTTAAATCAGGCGTTTTCAAATGCCAACACAACAAGCCGTCGATAACTCGAAATTAATAATGGCATCTCAATACAAACCTACCTTCAGAGGTAAATCATTATTAAATTGTAGCATTCACAATTAACTACGTTTCGAACAAATACATTAGAGCTACTTTATCGAAAACTCGCGAATGTAAATGAGATTCGAGTCGATATTCAAATTATATTGAGAATTGAAATCTCAATAATGGTGAATGAATTTATGGATAACGTATAAAGGTAGTTATTGCAAAATATCTGCATATTAAAGAGAAGTAAGGAAGAGAAAATAAGTCTTTTTTATTTAGTCGCACATAATATTAGTACATTAGCTTTATTATCAATAAAAAAATAGCTTTTATTATTTCTGAGTTTCTGAACTATCTCTTAATAAGATTGGTTTAGTATATTCGAAGATTTTTGAGTACGAACAAAAAAAATAAATAAAAAAGTTATCTTTATAATATAAGTATAGATAAGTAACCATGTGGAAATAAAGGCAACCACTCGGTTATAAATGTTTTGGCTGTATTGTTTTTTGCAACTAAAAGTATAGATATTTTATTTGATTTTTTACGGTTAATAAAATCAAACCATTGTAGTAGCAGAGAAAATTGAGCCGTTTCATTGCGTGTATTATAGTGACAAATTGTTATTGCGTGTTGGTAACTGTAATTGATTTTAACCGTTGATTCACTTAATAAGGTTTTCTATAATATGAATTTAGAGAGGCATGCCAGCTATGTGACTGCAGCCTTAATCTTATCAAAATCAAGTGAAAACCCTTGATATTTCTTCAAGTTTATATTTTATCATAGCTATCTATGACAAGCACACAATAAAGTTAGGACATTTGTATGCCCTAGATTTTGATATTTTATGGTCTTTACCCAAGGTTTCTGAAGTCAAATCCTTGACACAGAAAGCTTACAATTCAAACAATAAAATACAAAACTCTACATTTAAGAGAGCTTTCATAAAATACCGTGTTTAGCATAGAATAGTAAACAACCTGCAATCTCGAATACCGGTGACGTTCAGGTAGCAGGAACCACTTGATGCCGGTATTGCCGGTATTTACGACTGCCTAGAACCGACTCTATGGCTCTAGGTTGAGCTATTGTTTGTAAGAGTCTTATTTGGAAGAGGTTGTAGAGAAAAAAAGTTGAAGAAAAATAAGTATTCTGCCTTTTCAAAGTGATATAAATTGTAAACTAAACCAGCAAATTTTCTTTTTCGCCCCGCTCTACCCGATTTTATTTGGGCTTGGCGCAAATTGACTTTATTCCCCATTTGCCTCAGTAAATCGTCTCATTATCATTCACTCCCTTCTTCTTTATATCTAGACACTATTCTAGTTAGAGCCTATTCAATTACAAACACACATATTTCGTAAAAAAAATGAGTACAACTTCGCTCAAGCTCCTGATATACAAATAAAGTTACTTTCAGTTTAATAATTATACAAGTAACCAACGCCTAAAGTACCGCTATAGCAATACAATACAACTTAAATCAGGCGTTTTCAAATGCCAACACAACAAGCCGTCGATAACTCGAAATTAATAATGGCATCTCAATACAAACCTACCTTCAGAGGTAAATCATTATTAAATTGTAGCATTCACAATTAACTACGTTTCGAACAAATACATTAGAGCTACTTTATCGAAAACTCGCGAATGTAAATGAGATTCGAGTCGATATTCAAATTATATTGAGAATTGAAATCTCAATAATGGTGAATGAATTTATGGATAACGTATAAAGGTAGTTATTGCAAAATATCTGCATATTAAAGAGAAGTAAGGAAGAGAAAATAAGTCTTTTTTATTTAGTCGCACATAATATTAGTACATTAGCTTTATTATCAATAAAAAAATAGCTTTTATTATTTCTGAGTTTCTGAACTATCTCTTAATAAGATTGGTTTAGTATATTCGAAGATTTTTGAGTACGAACAAAAAAAATAAATAAAAAAGTTATCTTTATAATATAAGTATAGATAAGTAACCATGTGGAAATAAAGGCAACCACTCGGTTATAAATGTTTTGGCTGTATTGTTTTTTGCAACTAAAAGTATAGATATTTTATTTGATTTTTTACGGTTAATAAAATCAAACCATTGTAGTAGCAGAGAAAATTGAGCCGTTTCATTGCGTGTATTATAGTGACAAATTGTTATTGCGTGTTGGTAACTGTAATTGATTTTAACCGTTGATTCACTTAATAAAAACTTAAAATGAGTAATGAAGAAATATAATGTATATACAGTGGTAGTTGGTTGTTGATTACTTACGGTAAACATATTTATCAAACTGTAATCACATACAGAAGAATAGCTTGCAAAATTATTCACTATTTCCTTCTAATAATAGCAACACTGTATCTAAGGTCTCTTCTCATGATTGAGGAAGGTTAGGCCATTCATCACGCTGGCCAAGTGCGGCTTGATAGATTTTACTCACCCTCGAATACTTAAGGCACTGTCAAGCATGCCGATTTCATCACGATGTTTTCCTATTTCTATAATTAAAATTTTTATGACGATACACATATTATTACAATCTTTGAAAATACGAATCTTAACGATTTATTGATAGAAGTGTGTTTGAACCCGAGACCTTTTCCTTCGCAGTCCTACGGTCTCCAACTCGACTAACGTTTATTTTCTTCCACAACAGAATTTTAATCTTAAAATGTCTCCAATACGTTTAACTCGTTTTATATAGAAGCCACCCCCTCAAATTACGTTACCCTTTCCAAACATGACTGAGCATTACGTCATGAAGGTACCCACAAAGTTCGTCCTAGGTACAAACGAATACGCCGGGATTGCACCGATGCACCCCTTTTGGGGGGGACAGGGGGTTTTAAATCTAGTGGGCGCTATTGATTCTACAGCTGAATATTGAAGTTTCAAACGTTTGCAAAGCTTGGGCGGTTGATGAAAAGAGCAGTTGCAATTACGAGGAAACTATGAACTTGTTGGAGCGAGCAAATGTGGGAGCGGCACAGCGATATGCTTGGTGTTATTGCTTAAATTAAAAAAAATCGTTATGGATAATGACTGGCATAACACTACTTAGACATAATTTTATATCAAATATGAATTCTTCATTTTTGCAATCACTGATTTTTATAAATAAAATGTTTTTTTATGAAAGAACCTTAAAAATGTCTATATAATATTACTTATACTAAAACATATGTTTGAAACATTAAACCCTTATTAATATTCACCAGAGGCTTGTTTCCAGTCTAGTAAGTCAAAATAATATTTTCTAAAAACCTACCTACATAAATATGTATTATAGCCTAATATACCCAACAGTTTGTCCCTAATACAGAATAACTAAGAAGGTGACCGCTCATTCTCTGTGTTATTTTATTCATCAAAGCTTTTCCAAGATGGTTGGTACAAACGGTTACACAACAACCTATATACTCGTATCTCCAGTATAAGCTGCTCTCGCGTCACATAGGCTTCCCTTGAAATGCGAGACTAGCTTAAACTGGACTTGTATGTGTAGGTTGATGTGTAGCGTGTGTCTATCAGCCATAAGCTATGAATTTCCAATACACTAGCGATATTACACCTGGATGCCTATGCTGTACGTGTATTCTAGAGAATTAATGAGATGAACTGAACCACTAGAATTATTTATGTTAATTATAATTATTGAAGTATAATGCTGAGATATTAATTTCATTCAGGTATTGATTTTCTTTGAAATGAAATATTCGTGTATGTATGTTTATTTTACTTACGAGAAAAAAAGACACATACTGAAACGGATGAACGATTTAATAGATGTACTTTTTTAACTACATTATTTTTAAATAATGTATCTATGATTAAAATAGAATGCAATGTAATGAATTCACTTAAAAAGCATGACATCATGTACGAACGTTTAGATTTTCCAGCAGTGGACGTATTTGAACTGACGATAAACATTGTTAACATAAGTTAATTAATCAAAAAGGATTTCCTCAGACTCCACCACAGAAGCTCAACACATAAGCCTCTTGAAAACAGAACCTGCGACCTCACCTCTATCAATCAAATGCATGATCCAAACCTCAGCGTTCACTCCAGTTAATCCTGCAGAGGTTTTACCCCTTTCAGGGATGGGGTGGGGAGAAAGGGGGTTACAACTTTCACAATTAAAAAGATTATCGAAGCCTCAGGGGCTTATCGGATGTGCTTTTAGCCAGATGAAGACTGCGATTGGATGACAAGGGAGTTGAGATAAAGGTTTATTTAATTTCTTTGACAGTCTGACAATCTTAGCTTTATCTATTATTTATCATAATTTTTTTATCTTTTAATTTTTGATGGCATTCTTGACTTTATTCTCTCATCGAACTTTTTGAAAAATGTCTCCTTGTTGTGATAATTATAATAGCTATATTTTTATCCATAGCTTTTAATAATGCTTTAGATAGTGATAACCAATTCAAAAATGATGCTGAACTATTCTACGACGCTTCATTAATTAATTTATTAATGTAATAAAACCGTACATTTGTTATTTTATGTAAAATCAATTTTGTGCGAATCCATGGCTGAATTGGCAAAGCACTTGGGGCGTGTACCCGGGGGGTGCAGGTTCGGGTCCTGCTGGATTCTTAATTTTTCAACTTTAATATTTTATAAAATCAATTTTGTAAATGTTTTATTTCAATTTGTTTATATTGATTATAATGAATACTTAGATAAGTCTAAATTTAAAAATTATGCTGTTTTAAACTTTGCAACCTACAATATTACACTTAAATAATATTTTGGAATTGAGAATGAACATCTATAGTCATTTTTAATCAGGCTTCATATTAAATACTACTTCACATTAAATAAACTTGAACAACAACATGAAAGGCAGAAAATTTACAATTCGGTATCGTATTTCGTAGCGATGAGCTCTAAAATGAAATCTGCATACATTTCACACGCAATTTAGAGGAGGAAGCGGGACGGGAGGGAGGAGGGTAGTGAAAATGTTATTTTGACTCTTTTTCGAGGCACATTTTAATATGTTATTATGGGCTTTTCAAGTTGTTTATAGCTTGCGTTCTTATTTTATGCAACATTGTTGCCTGCCATAAAATATTGCACGTGTATTTCTATACATAAAACAGTCACACTATGACGAAACAGGTTAAAAAAATATAACGTCAATTAATTAGGTAAAATGCGAACAAAATCTTTCAACGTACAATTCACAGTTCACATAAGTCCTTCTATTGAAAACTATATTGGCTGGAAAATTCATATGGAAATCTGATTTCCTACAAAGCCTGAAGCGAGGCAGCCTTCAAAGGTCGTAATAAAGCCTTTCAATTCACAGCGTATACCAAGATTTTAATATTAGTAGATCGATATCGTTTAAAATTCATAACCTGCTTTTATAATGTACTCTATATGAAAATGTTATGAATTTTATTAAGGTCTGAAGGTCATCAGGACTCATGAAAGTCCTAAAATATAGACCATATTTTAGGATTTTCATGAGTCCATTTTTGAAAATCGAATGAATTCATAAAGTGTATTATATTTTATTAAAGTGGAAAATATTTGGAGATTTGAACAGATTGTTAGAAATCTATTTAAGGTAAATTTCAATATAAAGATTTTGCTAAAATGATATCTATATAATTTGTAATTGATTATATAGCATTTCGCGAAACTTAGTAGTAAACATTTTGGGACAGCTCAGATCGCAGAGAATCCTAAGTCCGCGGTTTTAAGCACCGCTTCTAGTCTAAAAAAAATTTCGACTGTTTCTTAGTATATCTATCTAAGTAGGATTTAATTTACATAATTCTTTTAAAAATATAACATATTTCAATTTAAATTTGAGATGTTTATAAATATTTACACATAATTATTGTGAGGCTCAGATGCCCAAATTTTTTAGTTGTTTAATTGCAAACATAATTAACATGAAAAGCCTGCCTCCGTCATTGTTCGAGCCATTTTCTAATCAAATTGGCGTCAGCTACCAGTCGAACGGATTCAGTTGAATATCTGATATCTGTATTTTTTATACTATGTTTGTAAGACTAGTAATCCCCGTTTGAAAAAATGATCACCCATCCACGGCCGACCGCGTTTAGCATTACTTAAACTTTAGATCGATCGATCCAAGCGGCTTTGCCTTAGCCACGAACTCCAGAATGATGCAAATTCGTTCCTTCGAGAACTTAAAATTCAATTTCCTATCAATTCGAGCTTAATATTGGCATGAAGCGAATTACCCGTGTCACCTACATTCCTAACACATGGCATATGCTGCATATACTTATGTAGTGTGTATGCAACACCAGTGAAATTGGATTTCGCGTCATCACTACAGCTCTGCATGTTATGGGAAGTAATAATAACTTCTCTATGTTTGATGTTGCTATTTCCATTTTTTTATGGATGCAATAATATCTTCTGTACCTGTTTTTGATTGTGTACCCTGTCATAATTTTCTAAATATTGTTCCAGCATTACATTAGCAAAGTAAGATTTTGAACCACCTGTGCTATTTTCTGCGCAATACGAACTTACAAAATTTTTTAGACTTCATACTCGCACTAACAGCTTACGCAGCATACCTGACATACTTTTCAGTTTGCACGTTTGTAATGCACGGGGTATACCTATTAATTTGTTTTGGTTAGTGGTATTTCATTGACTTATCTACAAGCTATTTAACGAAACAACATTTTGGCAACAAGCTTTTGGTTTTATCTCCACTAATCTTGAACGTTGAGTATATTGAATAGCAAGAACACTTAATAAAATTATATAGAGATTTTGAGAGACTACCAACCACTAAACCTTTGAAGTCTATTACCGTTAACTTACACTAAACAATAATTGATTTCAATCTATCATTTACACCACTTAATTAACAAATTGCTAAAACCACGCATACTGCTCATTTGCAGCTATTACGGTCCAATAATAAGCAAAATTGAAGCAAAATATAGCCAATTACACTCCCCACGCATTCAATATTCCTAAAATAACTGTGTATATTTATGTATAAAATGGCACTAGTCGGAAAGCTAAGATCTAGACGTTCTTGTTGCCTGCGCCGGCGCATCTAAATTTGGACGAGAGCAATGCACTGTGGTAATATCAATGTCAACGACCACGCCAAAGGACTAGGGATAAGATTAGCGATCGAGATTTCAACTGAAAACAAAGGGATGTAGTTTATGTTTCGTTGGTGAAGTATTTTTAGCTAAATGTTTTATGATTTTCTGAGTTCTCATCAGTATTTACAACTTATTATATTATTAATAGCCTTAAAACTGATTTTAGTGTAAAAGAAATAACAGTGTTCGAGTTATAACAGCCCAGCATTATTACAGTAAATACGAATTATCAAAAAAATGCAGCATTGTGAGATTATTTTAGAGTTTGAGCGCCAGATTTTGTGGTGTTCATCAAGAATAATATGTTGAGGTGTTTTTAATATCAGATATATTTTTATTATTAGTTCATTTATTTTTGAAACCCCATTTGATATTCTTCTAGCTTTTATTTAAATCTATTCAGCCATAATCTCAATGAAAATTATGTTTATCCATCCAAACTTTCCCAATTACATTATACACAAACGATCTCATAGTGTGTCGAACAGCAGACTCTGGACAAAAAAAAAATGCATGAAACACGCGAATTTTGCAGACTGGTTTAATTAGTGATTGATTGCATGTCCAATGATTACATTAATTTTACTAATTAGACAAAAACGTGGTTCGTGATACACATTTAATTTCATAAAGTGTGACAGTGTTTACTTAAATTGTTTAATATTTAATAAATTATTTAAATAATTTACAGTGGTCACTAAATATTTTATTCTTTGAAGCATATCACAAAGTAGAAAATAGATACAACAAATTTACAGTTTAACACAATATATAAAAAAAACATAAATTATTTAAGATGCACAATAGGCGGCCTCATCACTAAAGAGCAATTTCTTACAGGCAACCCTTGGATGGATAAGAAGATGGTTTATGAAGTACGTATTTATATAAAAATGCAAAACCATAAAATGTATCGTTGTAGTTTATCTTGCTCTACTTTGTAAAAGTTTGAAACATTCCAAGAATCTGCTGATTCGTCTACGTTGACGTGAAAATTTCTGACCCTCTTAAAGTCAGACATCTTAAGTGAGGTCGGGACTACAAAATTACATATTCAAATTACGAGTGACCCACGATATAAATGGCATCTTGTCCAGAATTCCTTCATGAAAATCCTTATCTTCGTATAATTTATGACATAAGAACATCATACAAACAAGGCAAACTATTTGTAGTTGATTGTTAGCTGACCTTGAATTGTATCGATCCATGCGGCGACTGAATTCGCCGCAGTGCGTAATCACGTGACCACTAAGTATTTAAGAAAGTACTTAGCTTATTACCAAGCTAAACAGGCATTTAGCTGAGTTTAATTTTCAATTTGTAGCAGCTGAATGTTGTCTCGCTAAATCAAACTGACATTAGACACAGCTGAGTCTTAATTATGCGCCAAACAAAAACGATGTATACTTCATTCGTACCCAAATTACAACAAACTAATTAATGTCAATGATAGTATCAACATTAATTAATCTAGATGAATATGATTAATTGGACACAAATCATGAGAGTAGCCGTCAATTTGCAACAAATTATACGATATTTAAAACAATAATTTACGAAAATCAAAACAAACAGTTCGGAAAGCTAGAACATGTCCTTGTCTCCTAAAATACGATCTCGTTAGAAGAGTAATACTTGTCATAACAAATTACGTACACGTTTTGAGTAAATGAAATGCTAAAATAAGAGCAATGTAGAACCGCACAATGGTACAAGTAATACAGAAAGTCTAACAAAAGACAGAATTATAACTGTACAATGTCTTATATTCAAATTGCCTAAATTAACGTTTACTTTGGAAAGGAAGATTAAAGGTAATGTAATAAATTTTGTAGGTATTACAATTCTTGGAAGGCTGTAGTCTCAAAAAGCTGCTAGCGTAATTAGTGAAGATGGCACCTTTTTATGAGATTTGTCAGCCGTCCAATTACTTCGATAAAGGTTCAGTTTTAATTAGTTTTTAATGATACTGTCAGGCCGGGTTCTATTTATTAAAGTTTAAATGAAGTTAATAATATAAGAGTAGAGTTGTGTTGTTGTTGTGTGTACTCATTCATTTTGAAAAGTCTTCTTGCATAGCGTTTGTGATATCTCTCTCAACTTATATTTATGACTTACATAAAATCGAAGCTACCCACGATATTTTTCTCAACAGCTTGCGATACATACCTGCAACAGAACATTTATTATTAACGCTTTATTATTCACATATTGAGTCGAAAATCGAGATTGAACAATTGCAAGACCTGTCAAATTGTGAACGCCTAATGAACTGTGACGAGCTATTGGCAAATTACGGCCACTGTGCACGTAATGTCTTATTTATGTGATGTTACTAACGTTTCCAAAAGGTTTGGTTAGTGATTGGATGTGGTTCATTGAATTTTCAGGGTATGTTGAAAGGCTGATAAATACTAAGTGTTGTACAATAAACTTTAAGTTACTAAGTGTATCGGTTAGCAGACCTGTTAATTTAGTTTTTACTGTCGGTAAGATTATGATGAAATCTACGACTCTTTTACATTTATTTTTCTCTTTCTAAGGTTATATAGTATCTACAAGGACCCCTTATAGTTTCTCCATGTCCGTCTGTCCATCTGTTCGAAGCATAGCGTCGAAACCTATAGTACCAGAAAGCTGAAATTTTGTTTTATCTAAAAATTTTAACTATGCAAAGTGAAAGAATAAAATATTGAAAATATTTTTCTTTCTGGTAACTCCCCTACATGTAAAGAGGAGATGTTTTGTTATGGGGTATTCTTAGAAAGGTCTTCTGAAAACACTTAGGTTGGAAAGACGTTTTTTTTTATATTGAAACCCCTTCTGAAGAAATTTAATTTAGAGAGCAAATTTATGGTTATACAAGCTAAACCGGTAAGGCGAAATATTTTATAATATCATAGATTTAGTTTATTTAATCAACTTTTGAGGAATATTATAGTAACTTAGTTACCTTTGTTACGTCAAGAGTAATTGTTTTTTTTTTGTAAATTATACAATGTAAGTACTTAGAATAGTTCTTACATAATACACAAATCTTTGTAAGTAATGACTTGTATGTAGTTGTTTGACGTAATATTTTAATTTAATTGACAGATAGTAAACCCCTTTTAAGTCCAAAATATGTTGTAACGACTCAAAGTCAAGACAAACTACGAAACCCTATTGCCCGTGGCTTAACAAGCACTTGGCCAGTTTTTTTATCACTTATATTCCTAATATAATTTTAACTTACAATTACCGCATAAACATAATTATTATTATGATCTATTTGTATTTTATCTTAGAAAGGCGCGTAAACTAGTCAAATTAGTTACATGCTAAAGAAAGAGAGCTCACTCATCTTTAAGAAAATTCTGTCTAAAGCATCACTATAGACACAAGTTTATATTTTATATTTGTTTATCTATGCCGGTTATCTAAGTAGCGTAGCCTCTCCTTAACATTTTTATATTGTGTAGTATACCTGATGCTGTGCTAGTGATTTATAAACACTATTACTGAAAATGCCATCTTTAATTCAAATCTACAGTCCACAAAGACCCTAACAAATTCTATCTGCATAAGTTTAAATCGATAAATGTTTTGACGTCGACTTTTAATATTTTATTACCGCATAGGTATACCGTATTCCTATTACAAATCAACTGAAACTAATTTATATGTATAATCCAATATGATTGATGAAATTTGAATTTGAGCGTAATCAGAAAGCTGCCAATATTATTTCCATTAGTCTAAAATTTAGTTACCGATTCTGGCACAGCTCGCATTTCCATCGAAAAACTAATATATTATTTTCGTGCGCGTTTTAATTAAGTTTCCGTCCAAACAAAATGTGTTTCGATGCTCGGATCAATGCTTCCGTCCATCAGTTAGCTACCTGAATATTTTCAACGAAATATGAACGTCGAAATATCCAATACTATTTCATGCTACCCAAAGTGAAGCAAAAATATTATAGCAATTTTTTTTACAGAAAATTGATGTTGCGAACCACTGTGCATCAAACGCATTTTTTTTGTAGCAATTTTTATATAAATGGCATTTTGAAAGTTCATGACAAAAATGTTTGGATATTTTTGTAATAAGTCAATAAAAATGATGTATTTTATAGTATGTGTGTATATACTATAATTTCAGAATTTGGTATCGTGTAGGTTATTAATACGTATTTTGTATATAAAATTTTAGTAACATAATTTACATAATTATATTTTAAATGTCGTCTTAATAATATTGGCCTTTTAATTTTTCAATATGTCATGATTAATGAATCATGCCAGGGCTAACTATGCGTTTCAACTGCAAACTAAACGCCAAATTTATATTTAATATAATTTTAATTTTACGTTTACAGATCAAATGTAACACGGCGGCTAATTATTTCATTAACTTTGCTTCTGTTGTGCAAACATGAAAAAACACGCGTCAAAATTATACATCGTTTTACATAATTTAAATTTAATTACTGATTTGCACTAATTGCGAACTTTTTTAGTAAATGGTTCACGTCAAATTTGTTTTTTGTTTAAGTTTATAATGAGGATTAAAATTATAATTTTTGTCCGGAAATTCATTCATGTGCACCTCTGTGTGTTAAGTTTTTATAAAGGTATACATTTTTGCTAGCTTTCTTTCAAGGGTAAATAATATTACAAACGAAGTATCCGATTAGAAAAAGAATCTTCCTACACATTATCACAAGTAAGAGCTAAGCGTCGTAATACAAACAAACAAAGTGTTTAATCTTTATGATATTATTATTTTTTTGTATATTAGGTAAAGATGTAATATTTACTGTCTCGATAGTCTAGTGGTTAGCGTGTGTGCCTCTCGCCGCTAGGTCTCGGGTTCGATTTCCGGGTTGGGCAAAGTGTTATTTGGAAATTCACAATAGCAGCATGGAGTTGGAGTGGTGGCCGGTGGATGGCGATAGGCTCAACCCCCTAAACATAACAGGTGAAGTGTGGGTGTTGTACACCTCTACCACAATTTTTGGGTAGTATATACGTGATGTTATGTTATGTATATAATACTTACAACTCTGAAGTCGATCACAGATTTCAAAGAGATAAAAATAGACTCTTAAATGGAACAGATCAATTTGGATCTACAGAATAATTCAGAACCAAACTTTTCTCATAACTACAACTTTAGCTGTCAGTCACAACTAGATATAAAGTAGCACAATACAAACTTCAGATCTAGATAAAACAAGTAACACAAATCATTCGGTATCTAGACCGAGATCTGGAGCGATCTGTCGAAGAACTGCGGAATATCGACAACGCTCTGACAGGCGTGACAATTGAGGAGTTTTAAATAGCACTTGAATCTGGATAGGAAAAAGTTCTACAGCATTGGCTTTGATCGTTCATGTTACTGTTTAATATTCAGTTGGAGATATTCTCGAAACAGCACAAAAAGTTTTTAAGTCTAAGTCCTATATTATTCTTCATAATAAATAAATAATAATAAATAAATAAATATTTCACAACTCACACACAACGCCATCTAGTCCCAAACTAAGCAGAGCTTGTAATATGGGTACAAGAATAACTGATACTAATACATATATATACTTTTCTTTTGTAAATATGTACATACTTATTATACATAGAAACACCCAGACTAAGACAAACCCCCATGTTCATGCACACAAAGATTTGTATTAAGTGGAAATCGAACCCACGACCTCGGCGTCACAGGCAGGTACACTACCCACTCCGCCATCCGGTCGTCATATATGTTAGTCTAAGGTATTTATGTATATGGGCCTTGATGCCAGAAATATAAATGACTTGATTTGATTATTGCCCTCGATGGTCTAGTGAGCACCTCTCACCACGAGGTCTCGGGATCTTTGCCCGGGACCGGCAAAGTGTTATTCGTGAGTTATCCGTCAGGAAATTCACAATAGCAGCACGAAGTTGGCATTGTGCCCTAAACATAACAGCACAGCCTTCCAGGTAATGTAGATGTTATGTTATTATTCGTCATCAAGCGAAAATATTAACTAAATTGTGTCCTATGACTAGTCGTATTACTCTGAACAAACTAAGCTCGCTTTTACACATAGCATATTCTTTACAAAAGTATTAACAAAACACAAAGAACATAAAACCTCCGCATATTTTAGTTCACCCAGCATGTGAAAAGAAAACTAAGCTAGAAAAATAGCTAGCGTGCGCCGGATAATTATCGCACACCCGGGAATAGCTGATGAAAACTCACAGATCCTACATAACTTTTTAATTCAATTATACGAACGCCTGACTGTGCAGATGTAGGGTAATTAAAATTGTGTTAGACAAAGGTTCTGATGGTAATTTTTGTGTTGAAGAGGGAGAAATATGATTGAAGTCATTTACATGGGAGAAAATATAAGCCTTGGACCAAGGCATTTTGAAAAATAAATTATTTGTAGAGCACGATCTTTACGATGCATAAAAATTGCTATGCTAAATGGATAGGGGCTTGGCAATATTTTTACCTTGTTCAATATTTCATATCTCTAAAATGGTTCGAAATAGGCAATACTTATAATCAAAATCAAATCATCTAAGACCAGAAACAGTACACCCAAGTATTCTGTAAATAGATGTAATGAATCTGAGCTGAAGTACTAGGAGAGTATAAACGTCGGCAGCTCACAATAACTTGTGTAGGCAGTACATCTCACCGATACAATCTCGATTCTCGGAAATAACAAGCTGGGAGACAATAGCTTGCTATTATTTCTTCTAGTGCCGAACAACGTCATATTGCTACTTAATTGCATACGAAAAAGAGGTTTGGTTTCAAATTTTTCCTTGCAAAAAAGATATACCTTTGGCAACAATTTGGCAAAATGGTGATGTGCGGCCTTGATTTCAAATAAAGAAAATGAATGCAGTGTATCTTAAAAATCAACAACAAACAGGTCTACTTAGTAATATGCAATGTAACATTTTGTCGAGATGTCTGAATGGATGTTATTCTTCGACGTAAAAAAGACTGCTTCGATTTCAATGACTTTTTGCACACATGCAGTTTCTATAAATATAGTAAAATATGCTACTCCTTTCGACCTCAATGGTAGAGCCGCGAACAGTCAAAAGCTATTACCAAATAAGCGACCTTAAAACTTCAGTATTAACCGATTCAGTTACCACAAAACACAAGTCTTCTGCAAATAGCAGCCATGAATCTAAGATGAATACTAGGAGGCTATAAACTTCTGCAGCTCACAATGAGATGCGATCACGACACGTATTTCCGAACGAAACAACTCGAGAGACAATGCCTTCGGAAATAGTCGACGGACTGACTCACTTATCATAGTTTTTATAACAACGCCTTTTGTTTAAGGCTTTTTCTCATTATTTATGGACTGTTATGCTTTTATTTGTACTATGTTTATATAAGATACACGGTATATCTTTGTCTAGATTTCAAAATATTATCTTATTCTGTTATAACATTCATGACTCGATTGTACCTTTTTCTTGGTTAAATGCAGTGCGAGATTTTGAAGTTCTCAAAGAAGACGAAATTTCTTGAAATATTAATGTATCTTAAACAAGTAAAATTTTTCGGATTCCTCATACAAGTAAATGCTGATTTCTCGTTTGTCACAAGGTATTCTATAAATTCGAGACGTCTTTAAAAGAATTCTAGTAAATTTTGAAGTCCTCAAAGAATTTCCAATTCCATGTTTTCTTGGCACACTGAAATCTTATCTGTAGTACCAAACATCAAAATGTCAAAGACACATAAGTAATACACAGTTAAAGTTATAAATTTCTCTAAGATCAAAAAAACTGTCTGTCAAGCAGACAGTAAATCTTCAGCGTATTTTAAATCCCTGGTACAAAATCCTTGAACCGTGCAAATCAGAGCTTCTAACGATGCCACTTTGCATCGACAAAGGCCAAAATACAGTAGATGCTACTTTGCATCTACAAAGGCTAAAATACTTACAGTAACAAACGTAGTTTCATCTCAAAGACTTCTGTATTCACACTTTGAGATGATTCTCTGGATTTAAAGGAATAGAATAGAATAGATTGATGGATTTAAAGGAGAATACCTTATTTAAGAGGAAACTTGTCTTTGTCCATCGACTTGTTCCATAAACTCCGGAAGGACTTGCTAAGGTTGAATTGATGAGCAACTTTTGTTTTTTTATAAAGTGTGCATAGGTCATCTGTATGGTGCATAAAAGTTGACTCCAATTATTTTATCAATGTCTGTTAAAACTAATTCGTTAAAATGCTTAAAAGGCGCAATAACTATTTAAGTTTATGTAGGTATAAACTCTACAAAAACGTGAACATAATTTTCTTATCTTCAAAGAACCTGTTTACTTTTTAGTAATGATCTAATGTAAATAATATCCTGAATAGATATTGAAACCCTTTCATTAATATTCGAAAAAGCTTGCGATATACCATTCCTTACCTCTTCCATTTTATAATTAAATTGATTTCAAATAAAGGTCTCCAGAGCTCCAGATTCTTTTTCTTCAGATCTATATAAGCTTTTTCTGAAGGGTTTAAATTAAGTCCACTAACTGGGCAACGAGATAAGCCGTTTCCAATTCAACAATTCTCTAGAAATTTGCTTTCCCGGCAAATCTAATCTGGGCTTCAACGTGCAGGATTACTCGCGGATGACTTCTTTTCCGAGAAAAACATTTTTTAATGTTCAGGAAAACGTGGAAGTTTTAAGATTAAGCTGAAGTTGCTAAAAATACTTGTTACTCAAACCAATTACATTTTCATATTATGTATATATTTTTATATTTTGACTGAAAATATATCGAACTCTAAAACTGGCTTGTAATAGATTACTGTTGACACAGTCACCTCAGATACACAGAAGGGCTGTAACATTTTTTGTAGCATTCGTTTGTTACATTTCTCTCCTAAAAGTACGAGTTATTTAAGGGAAAAATACTCCAACAAAGTTATCTAATTCGAACATTTTAATGCCCAATTTTATGCTTTGCCTATTTGATAAAACCCTTATCAATAAAATCAATCACTACTAAGCTGAAGTACTCTTCAAAGTTCCAAATAATTGAAGACTTCAAAAGCTCTGAAGTTGGCAGTGGTATCTTCACTGTCTTCAGTATTGGTATTAAGTTATCACTAATACTTGGAATAGAGTGTCAAGAGGCAAGGCGTGTTGGAGTGCCAACGAGGAATAGACTTTTTTTCTTCTACAAGTAGATTCTTTTTGCTTTGAAGAGCTGGCTCGTGTATATTATTATCGGCTGACTAGAATGTGAAGTTATGTAGAGTTTTCTGCATGCAAATCTAACTTTCATGAAAGGTTTAGTTTTTTTATTCTATTATTATAAACGGAATACGCTCATGTCTAATCAGGACGTAAGAATAGTTTTTCCTGTCTTGGCGGTAAAGGAGCACTTTTTATCTTTAACTTAGTCGTTTTACTTCAATTTATCTCTTCAAATTTATTTAAATTGTTTAGATATGTTTATGATAATATTAATATTTTGTAATATGTTAAGTATATATGTATTTATTTAAAACATGTATTTAGTTTATATACATTTATATATTTTATTACAACTATATATAATATATTATATAGTATACTTTTCTATTTTTTTTTTCGTGTACACAAACAACCACCAAATTCTAAAATTATTTCCATCCTAAGGTTGCCTGGCAGAAATCACTATTAGTGATAAGGCCGCCCATTGTACTGTTTTCACTAGAAATAAGTTAATACTGTAAACTCCAGGTGTACAATAAAGTGTATAATAAATAAATAAATAAAATAAATAAATAAAGTCTCGTAACCATTTATCACCCGATTTAGCAGTCATTCTATGTGTATAAATTTTCAATTTTAACATCTGTTTACAACCGAGAATCTTTATCTTTAAATAAATAAATAAATATTACACAACTTACTCACAACGCCATCCAGTCCAAATTAAGCAGAGCTTGTACTATGGGTACTTGAATAACTGATACTATTACATATTATTATATACTTTTCTTTTGTAAATACTGAAAATATATACACTATACTTATTATACATAGAAACACCCAGACTAAGACAAACCCCCATGTTCATGCACACAAAGATTTGACTTAAGCGGGAATCGAACCCGCGACCTCGGCGTCCCAGGCAGATACACTACCCACTCCGCCAGCCGGTCGTCAAAATAAAAAACCAAAATTGTCATCATTAGCAACCCTAGTAAACCATTCTTCTCCATAATAACCAGTAATATCGTCGCATTGAAACTCAAACACCAGTCCAGTTCATCAAAAACGTCCGAATTGAGTCACAACTCATCCCAGTAATTTGCAAATTGGCGAGCGCCGAGGCCTCGAAATCAGACGCAACACTGAATAAGACTCGTCTGGCAAACATGCCATTTTGCGAATGTTGTCATCAGCATTCATGTTTCATACTGACAACAATAATTAGGTTACGTATATGTAGGTATATTATAGCCTGGAGAAAGATAGCCACACCTTGAATCGATCGTAAACAAAGACATTATAGTTGAACGTCATGTGATGTCATCTTGGAGTTTTTTATGACAAAATTCATGTTTGAAATTATGTAGATCTTCTTGAATGTCAAAAGAACAGATGGAATACGCTCTTTAAAAATATAATGTATATAAAGTAACTGCTCATATCAAATGCGCTTCATGGCGCTTTAGTTTAACAGCTGGTCAATAGGATCGTGTATATTTTTTCTATTTTCTCATCCTATAGGTCATAGTTTTCACCAACTTCATCTGTATCGAATTCGACAAAATATAGCAGATGTTGATGGTTGACTAATGGTTTTCCATAAATGATAAATGACTACTTGGTATTTTAGTCGTAAAATACCTTACATAACTTACTTTCTTTAATACCGTGCTATTATTACAAAGATTACGTATCGACTAAATAAAGATGACTCACAATATAATCAATATTAATACCTTCAATTGTGCGTGCTGCGGCTGTTATAAAGACTGGTTAAAGTGATAATTACTTCATTTACAATACAATGGTATCGTTGTATGGGTTAAGGATGCTAAGTTTATTGCTGGGTCATTGTTTGATCACAATTGTATTGAGTTTTGTTCTAAAACTACAGTGTTATTGAAACTATTAATTCTACAAAAATACGATGATTTAATTTTTACCCACTACAATTTTTTTTATTTTAATCTTATAACCACTAATGGTATATGATAGATGCCAGTTTAGTGCAGTTATAGTAGACCGGTTCTAGTTCAAAAAACGCTAGACAAAAAAAATGCTTTTGAGAACAAAACATGTATTGTCAGTTTCAATAAACATACCAATGCATGTTTATCAATTTTATGGTTAACAATTTTCAGCGGTCTTTCTTTTTGCTACAATATAATTCGCAATAAATCCATTTGGAAATCTTTAAACTATTATGGCTTAGTCTTTGAACTCCAAAGATTTTCTAATTATAGTTTTTGTAGCAGTAGGTATGTATTCTCTTTGAAGCTAATTTCTAGGTATTGTCGATAATAAAATCAGCTATTACTAGTCAGCTTTGTCTGGTTGTAGTCTGTTTAATTTTATTGCGTGTATCTTTCATTGAAAATGCTTTTACTGTTAAAAACGGTTAAAATTTCTCGAAATACTTTTTTGTACACATAACTGTCTTATTGACGACTGAATATTTCAGCCAAAACTTTAGCAAAAAACCAATATCTACGCCATTTAAGTCTCCAAACTTCGCGACTATTTTTAGTTGTCCAATATCTGCTCAATCTCGGCGTGTCCCGGATTCCGTCATCATGGCGACTGCCTCATAAATGGGGCAATTCGCCGACGGCTGACAGGCGCTTAAAATTAGATTTGCGACAATTTGGCGATACGTGGCGCTGTTGTGACTACGCGATGGAATTGCCCTGTTTTGATGGATGAATAATGTGGTTTTGGAAAAGCTTTTCTGGAAATTGAAGCCAGCTTTACCTATGGTTTGAATTTTCTGTATCATTTTACCTTAACCTTTACTTGTTAGCAGATTATCAGTTAATGATACAATCTCAAATAAAATCTTTTATATGTGTCACAAACCTCTTGGACCTTTCAAACTAGTATATCCAAATAAATGCTATCTACTTAACTTAGTCCTTCCTATCAAGTAGATTCGTCTCAAACCCAATTACTTTTTGTCAGTGATTATTCAGACAAAAGGGCACATTATCTCCTAATCAGCCCTTACCCTAACGTTCTAGTCTCCCCGTCACAACTAACAAGAAGTGACCGGTAATTAGTGCCCCTTTTAGGGTGCCTGGACGATCGATGCCCTTACTTCCTTTTCCTACCCCTGTATAGTGTCTCATGTTACGAAGGGGAGATTAGGTTTTGTTTTAGCACTTAAATATAGACTAGCGTTGTGTTGAAATAAAGTTAGGCTGGTGTGTAGCTTTCGCTTGTGGCAGCTATTTAAATGTTTATTTTATTTATTTAACCAGCTGTTTTCGACTGCGATAACTTGGCTAACGCTGATGGGGCTGAAGCTCACGAGCATAAGTATGATTTGTTTTATGAATTGAATGTATGAAATTGTGGGTATGGCTTTTTCAACTAGACGGCAAAAGAACAGCGCCAAAATTCGCCGTTTAATCCTTCGCAACGTCTAGTGTCTTGTCTGGCGGTAATAGGTAAAAGATCTTGGCGAGTTGTGAAATGCACTGTCTCAGCCACTCGTGTAAAGTTCACGCTTTACGTATATCTCTCTCTCGTTCTCGCAAACGACCAATAAGTTTGAAGTTTGGTATACCTTAGTTACAACTGCGACCCAAAAACTGTCCTATTAAATATATTTCATTTTTTTCGACATTTTGTGGCAAAAAATACTGGAAAATAATCAATGTGCAGTAGCAGCACTATTTAAATAACTATGTGTGTTAAGTATGAAACTGAACTGTTAACTCAACAAGTCGTCTATAACAATAATGTTTTTAAAAGCGTATAATTATTTTTTTTTTTTTTTAATTTAAATCGAGACAGAAAAAAAAAAGTTTGTGAATAAGTGACGAATGCAGAGTTTGAAAGTTCAACTCGACCTAAACATCTGTGGCTAATACACATTAACCTATACATTGACAGTAAATATCGGTCCGGGGCGTTGTATATTCTTCGTGCAAAGAGAGACCAGCTTAAACTGGCATTGTGTAGATAAATCGGTAGCGTGTGTAACATTCTTTAGTCCGAAAATATCAAAGAAATGATCAGCTCTTGTCCTTGACCGCTTACTTAACTCCAGCATCCAATCAGAAGCGAGTTCTCCCAATTCAGCGTATCATGTCCAATCAACGTTTTTTCTTTGCTAACGTGAATCACACTTTTTGCGGTACTGTATCATTACATGCTAGCACACTGGTACAATGGGTGTCACTTTTATACAAATTAAATAACAAAACTTATCAATCAGTCGCTGGATTCCTTTTTATGTAGGTATAAACTACTACATAGACCTGTTATTTTCATAGTTAGTTAATATGTATTTATATTTTAAACTCTTTTTGTTAAAAACTTACCAAAAAAGCTATAAAATTAATCGTAATAATATAAGCGCCTGGCGCCCATTATGTCAGCGCCACGCGCTTATATTCCGCAGGGTTGAACTCATAGATGTATCTCATGTACCGAATCAACTTATAATATGACTCATCTTTGTACTATACTATTTCAATGCTCAAACAAAAGGCATAGCGTCAAATTCATCGCCATATTAGAATAGAATGGAATATTATCCAATAAATTGAGAAGGCGCGCGTGGTCCGAATTTCAGATATTATTGCCTCCATAATTGGTGGGTCAATGAGATAATGCTCTCATAACCTTGTTTACCGCTTGAGTTTTATGCGCCTAACCTAGATTTTGGCACAAGGTCAATTTAAGACGGAAAATCACTGAGAGTCCATGACATCAGCCATAGAACTATAAATGGACTAAAAATATTTTCTTAATTTTTTTAAATTTATTTATCATTTTGTTATTCTATTAAAACATTAATAGACATTTTTATAGTTTACTGCCGCAGTAGTCTAGTGGTAAGCGTATGCGCTGTGCTCTTACCGCGAAGTCTCGGGTTTGATTCCCGGGTGGGGCAAAGTGGTATTTGTGAACTTTACGTCAGGGAATTCATAATAACAGCTCGCAGTTGGAATTGTGCCCGGTGTATGGTGATAGGCTCACCCTCTATCCCATGGGAAATATACATAACGGGGGAAAAGTGGGTGTTAAACACCTCTACCACAGCCTTAATATGGTTTAAAATCATTTATTCTAATAAAAGACACAAATGCCACTTACATGAGAATATACAAATATAATTTTGTAAACTTATAAATATAACCGCCACCAAAGAAAAAGTTTAATTATTATATTATAATATTATAAGTATACATGTAACAGTAGCACCCATTCGACAATTAAATTCCCAACTATTTTGATAATTTTGAAAAATTTACTCAAGGTAGTTTTCAGTTAAGTGTTTTGATAGTCAAGACTTAAAACTGCCGAGTGAGCTAACATGCTTTATATCAGCGGGTAAATTATTAAAAAGTTGTGCTCCTTCATAGGTGATACTCTTTTTAGCGTAATTAGTGCGTATTTTTGGCAAAACAAGTAAACTTGGTCGACGAAGACTATACGTTTAGAAATTTGAGACATTTTCGTAAATTTTAAATTAGAATGGATGGTCTTATCTATAATTTTCCTCATTTAGGCGTAATGTTGTGTGAAATTTGCTTATTAACGTTTTAAACAAGTTTTTTTTGTAACCATAACTTTTAAAATTTACCAAAATAAATGTCACAACTGACAGGAAAATTTGTTTTAAACAGTCATTTTAAGCTCTACTCAAATCATGTTTTCTACAAAGTCTAGAACATAGTCACCCAAGCACAGTATGTAAGCCGGAAATAATAAAACGTGCAAAAAGTTACTTTTATTAACTTGTGAATGAAACCGGATACCGAACAAACTGCACGTTGCACTGAAAAGTTGTACATAGTCCAACTTTGTTGTACCCACAGAGCGACTACCCACTAGATTGAGCTAGTTCTTAAATTAAAAACACTTTCAAGGCAAGAGATTAGTACGGACCACCGGGTAGTACCCTTCCCCTTTAGCACAGCGTCCTGTCCTCTTGACATTTCAATTTTAAAAATGACTTAGGTTTTTACACAAAACGGTAATTCCTTTAATTTTATCTTGTGATATTGTCCTGTGGAATATTTAGTCATTGATTTGTATCGAAACGTTAAGTTCTAGGGTAGTAATTGGATGATAGGTAGATAAGAAAACAATGTACCGTGAAAAGCTCGTGTTCTATCACACGACTTGAACTCTCGTATTCCATGAGTCTGTACCCATATGTATGACTTGCGGCGTCTATTTATTAGTCGGTCTGTGGTAGCATCTGACTGTAAAAGTTCTCTGTTCCCTGAATTCAATAACATGACGACGACGAATTCCAATTGGAAAAGTTGCGGTATTACTCCGTCCTGGACGGAACTCATATAAAAATGCAACTAACGTTCGCGATTGAAATTGAAGTATGTTTGTTGAACTGAGCTGGTAGTATGAAATGATGTATTTTATGATTGCATTTATATATTTGTATACATATGCTTTTTTTTTATTAAAACTGACGTGAGTTTGTAACATTATTAAAATTATGAAAATACATGCATGCATTATCAAGAGAGTGCGATACGTCGCGCCTGAGTCGCAGCCAGTCTTGCACAGTGCAAGACTGGCTGCGACTCAGGCGCGACGTATCGCACTCTCTTGATAATGCCTAGACATATAGGCGAAACCGCGGTCGACTAAATAGACCAACATTACGTGAGTAACACCCGTATTTTCATAATTTTAATAATACATATGCTTTATTGCTCTTCGAGCTGTTTGCTATGGGGTGATAATTATAATGTTTAAATACCTTTTTAATTTGTCTTTTACTACTCGTTCTTACGAATAAGTATCAAGGCTATATTAGTATAATAATTTCTGCATGATTTATCTATTTTGGCGTAAAAACAAGCTGAATAGATTATTTTAATGATTGTTTATATTTAAATCAAATTGTTCTATCATGTAAAATTATGTTACCAATTATGTTTTAATGTTTTATAAAGACTATTGTCTATCAAAATCAATTAATGTTATATTTTGTGCAATGTTTTGGTATATTATTGTCATGTATTTCTTTATGCTAATAAAGAACTTTCTAAACTAACTAAAAAACTATGTGGTGATATCTAGTAGCAATTGCTTCGCTTCATTTGTGTCTCTTCTCAGCAAAACAAACTAGACTTGGCAGTAGGAATACTCTTGTCAGCGTCTATGCGCGAGCGATACCTGGCACCCTGCTAAGTCTTGTGGACGGAATACACTGGGTTTTAGTCCGTGCAACTCGGGCATAACCACTGACTGTACCCGGATCAGTGGCATGCGTCAGGTATTTCCCAGTTTAAAAAAAAAAAATACTCTGATATTAAAAGATATTCTTTAATTACAGCGTCTGATAACATAAAAAGGTAGTTTTGCATAGGGTTTTTTATGAAAAATAAGAATAACCGGTAAATGCTTAATTTTATTTTTCTGTAATGCGGGCACTCGAGACAGTGCAATAGCGAAATCGGAATGTCCCAAAGTACCACTCCATAATGTAGTTAAAGTAAGCAGCAGAGCATAAGCAAAGAAATTATCATGACCAGAATACGCCCTAACATCTCTAAATTCTTGACCATTTCCTCTCCTCAACTAATTGCTGCTGTCAATCCTCCCGTCAATAGGTATTACTACACCATTTGTTAGTCCAGGGTCAGCAGACCCTTGGAATACTCGAGGTGCCAGACCGAAGTGGAATAATTATCCCTAATTTGTAAAAAGGGTTACATTGTCGAGTTAGTTGAGAGGATATGAAACGTTTTACGGACCATTTCAAGCACTAAGTTTGGAATGTTGATTGTGTTGACTGGTGAATTTTTGTGTAGGTGATCAGGATTGAGATTTTTCATTATCGATACTGAAATTGAATTAATATGTTTCATTGGTTACAACAAAACCAGTCAATTAAGTAACTATAAGTTGATTGCTTTGATTTCCTTCATGCATTTTCAACCGTATTTACTTCTCTCTTAAAAAAAGATCTAGCTTAATTTACAACTACTTATTTTTGGTCGGTTCTTCAAGGGTGCGTGTCGTGATTACTATTAATATCTCTGCTATTAACCATATCTGTCCACGCACCTCTTTTTTCAGTTAGCTAGTTGTATTACCATTGGATAATACACCAGTAGTTTCTCAAACGGAGTCTGTCCATCGTGTAAGGAACCCTGCCTTTACTTCTCTTTTCTTTATTGCTACTACAATTACAGAGTTTATTTTATCATCAAAATTTTTTCTCGTCGCCATTTTTGCCGCCTTTTTGCAAAAATGGCGTTGTTAACATTGTTATATCTTTTGTTCGTGTCGCCGCGTTGACAATATCTTGGCGTTACTTCCTATATATAACCTTATTTTTATCGTTATCCTAAGGCAGGGTTAATTTAACGATTATGCCTTGTGGGGAGAACGTTGTGGAAATTGGTGAATACGTGCAAAATGTTTTAAATGTAGGAATAAATTACTGTTTACGTTTATACTCTTTTTTGGTGGTATTAACTTTTTACCCGTAGGTACTAAAATATCGTGTTATTTAGAAAACGTTCGCTCATTAAAGCCTAGGATACTTAAGACGTAAGCGTTTTCTTTGACTCACGCGAAAAAAACAGTAACTTAACATAACACATTTTACTGATTGTTTGAGCTATAAGATAATGTTTTAAGCTAATAATCACTTTAAAATACACTCCTCAAGTTCAAAAAGGCCCTCCCTCCATAAATACACTAAAATCTATTAAAATATCGAACAGGAATGCCCCAAGTCTCGCTGCCGCCTGACTCAGCCGTGAGTCATGCGCATAAAAACGTCCATCGCACCATGGCTCGCCCTGCTCCTCCTACTACCTAACGTCTGGCACAAAAGGGGGGGCAATCGATTGAATCGTGGAGGTCTTAGTAGAGTGGTTAGTTCTCAGGCACGATCGCCGTGACCTTCTCCGTAATGATGTTTGTCTCGGGCTTGTATTGAGATAGTGTTTGAAGTGTCAAAGGGAAAAACAAAAAGAAAATTTTGCGATAGTTTTAGCAAGTGGCATCCAGAAAATGGCAGTGACTAGTTAGACAAACCGTTTTTGGGCAATCGTTTATTCAATTTTAAATAATGGATACATTTAAACCGTCGGTATTTTGGGTGATTACTTTTTCTCAAATCTAAAATAAAGCTGTGTAAGTAAAAACCTAGCCAACACCAAGAAGTCAAACGTCTGAAAAATGGATGTCTGTTGATGTTTTTAGGCTGAGTATACAATACTACCTGCCACTCTGGTCTTAGGTTTGATACCCGAATCGGGCAAAAATATTATTTGAGTAACGAAAGCCATCATTCGTCCGTCGGGGCTAGTTACAGTAGGCATAATATTTATATGGTTATAATTACAGTCAATTAGAGCACTCACGCCCTGAGGTGACGTCATGTAACTGGCATAATACTTACTAGTACAGACGGCTACCGATCAACCTATACATTTCTAGTATAAGCTGGTCTCGCATTATACACAAAGCCTATACAACGCGAGAGTATCTCATACTGGAAATGTATAGGTTGATCGGTAGCCGCGTGTACAGTATGTACAGTGGGCCAACGAGTTAGCTATGCAGGGCAAAAACTTCTATGTCATAGTAAAGACTTACGAAACCAGTTATGGATAATTGAGTTATTTATCTAAATAGTGGGTATATTACACTTATTAAATATGTAATTCACACATGCATATCTATTGCAGTCAGTTTTCACTATGGCGTGGAAGTTTTTGCCCTGCATACCTAATTGCTTGGCCCACTGTACATATGTGTATGTAAAAATGTATGAGGGTTTATATATAATGTTTGGACTGGCATGCGAATTTACATTCCATGGCAGCGTTTACCTGAGTTATGTTAAAGTCAGTTGGAGTTGGAGCTAAGAGATGAAGCAATAGATACCGAAGCAACGTGCCGGACGACCAGTATGTGTGTACCCTTACATCCACGACAGTTTGTACGTCCAATGATATTTAGGTGCTTTGAAAATATAATTATTTTCAATTGAGAGAATGCAAATTCTTTAATTTATATTTATATTTCTGGCGTCGCATTGCACGGGAATCCTATACAACGCGAGTCTATCTCATACTGGAAATGTATAGGTTGATCGGTAGTCGCGTGTACAGTATGTACGTGTAGAATTGCTCTTTAGTTCATATTGTTATTACTTAGTTGCCTCAAAGATAGTAAAATACTTATTAGGTGAGGCATGTTATAGGCAAAAATTTGAGAAAATCTACTATGATGCGGCATAAAATCATCATTTGCACTTTTTATGAAATGTAAAATGTTACTAAATTATCAAACTAGCGTACGGCCTGCCTAATGATAAGCAATAACCTTAGCTTAACTTGTGCGTTGTCGATCCTATCTAAACCCATTATTTTTTTAAGAATCTAATGCTGTAGTCTCTTAGAAAACTTTGTTTGAGACAAATCGCTTACAGACTAATAAGTTCTCAATTTTGAGCTAGATGATTAGGATGATTCATTTCAATCACTCACATACTACTTACCAGTCTAGTGGTAAAAAAAGTAATCGCAGTTTCTAAGTAGTATATAGTAATTGTGTAGTAAAAACTGGCGCCATCAGTTGTACCGTCTATTGTGATCCAATGTGTGAAAAATTTGCTCAGCATTGAATTGTTATTGGTTATGTGCTATAGCCACTTAGTTTTTCTTGTGAAGAACAATTTAAAATGAGGTATGATAGACTATAAAGACGTAGTGAGTAAAATTACCCAATTTTGCTCATTACATCTTTCCTTTTAACAAGTACCCACTTGACACCATTAACAAATAATTCTAATGCACCATTTTATAGATCAACACCTCATTTAAGATAAACTTTAATTCAAATTATGTCAATTGACTGGAGGTGGCAAATATCCTATAAAAGCGTATTTCTAGACTATTACGGTTTTCCATCAACATTTACTTTTAATTGCAATCCGAAAACCAAACATCTTATGTACGAAGCGCAGAAATATCCTCTTAAACCGCATAAAACCTAAAAAAAGAACGGCTAAAACCTTCTTGTACTTCAGCTAATTAGGCAAAGCAAAACCATTTTTCTTCGTTAATGTTCCAAGCCTTCACTTAGCAGTTTTAACTGACGCAATCTTTTTATGCAAGACTGAAGAGCCGTTATTTTTTTCTCAGAATTTCAGTTAGTATTACAGTCACATAGGCGATTAGTGCTCGTTTGAATGCACTAGAGTTGCTAGCTTAAACCTAGGTTTTCTATGCGCCTATTTCTATTGCCTAACGAGCTGCTGCGAATGGGAACGTTCAGGTGGGTTTGATGTCGACGTGTAAAGGAACGTGTTTTTAAATTTTCAGGCTTGTTTTGACATTTTTACGCACTCAAAAAAATACAGACTGAGTACTTACCTTTTGCAACATACCCAAAACCGATGCTAAAATAAATCCAAGCCAAGCAAAATTTACAAACGGTAACAATCAATTTTAATTACATTTTATTGGATCCGTAGGTATTTATATTAACGATCGCGTAATAAATTTTACGGTGAATGGTTAAAAAAAGGGATAGATAGCATATAACTAACGTGGCACCAGAAATATATAATATAAATTAAAGAATTTGCAATTCTCTCAATTGAAAATAATTATATTTTCAAAGCACCTAAATATCATTGGACGTACAAACTGTCGTGGATGTAAGGGTACACACATATACTGGTCGTCCGGCACGTTGCTTCGGTATCTATTGCTTCATCTCTTAGCTCCAACTCCAACTGACTTTAACTTAACTCAAATAAACACAGCCATGGAATGTAAATTCGCATGCCAGTCCAAACATTATATAAAAACCCTAATACATTTTTACTAAAACATTAAGGAAAAGAAGGGCGGATTCTTATTGTCAAAACATCTTACCTATTTTAAAAGTTAATTTTTAAAAGTTATAATCTCTCTTAGCTTTGTTTTAAGACACATTATTGATGTTTTTTGAGGGCGATACAGAATTTTTAATACATCCTTGAATAAACCTCAAGACTTCGAGCGTATCATAAAGTTTGATTAGAAAAAGCGAGCAGAATATCAAATAGGATCAGAAGATAAAATATAAAGAAGTATGCACAAATATTATGTAAATTATACTGCCCGTTATCTCTTTACAGTTTTTTATTTAGGCCACTTTTAACGTTTAACACATGTCATGTCATGATTTTAAAGCTCAAAATTCAAAACTATTTCATTGAAAAATTCAATAAACCGGTAAGCTTCAAACTTACGTGGCAAATTGTAAATGCATTGGGATAGGCTGGTAGAATAAACGTTCTATAATATAATCGTTTGAAAAATTGGGCACCACTAAAATTTTCGTCGAATAATTTCTGAATGGTCCAGTGATTTTTAATCACACCATATTTTCAGAATCATGAACTAAATTAGTAGTAGGCGTCATAGTCGCAATCCCGTTCAATTTTCAAACAGTTTGACTAAAGTATTATTATATCACAGTAAGTTTCCGTCAACAAAACACTATAAAACTACGAAATCGTGTCTTTCTTGCCGCTTATCTATCAATTATTTAACTGCAATACGCATACAAGAAAACGCTTTTCCAAACTATGAAACATCTCACTTCACTGAAAGGCTTCCTTTGCGGTTCAACGCAAAGTCTGTGAGAAGCAATGAGGCTGTATTGCAGTCTCTAAGGTAGACAGATCGATCGATGAATGAACACAATAATACTACCTGCAGTCTGTATGTCTTGTAGACGACTTGTTTGTCTTTGGCAGCTCTGAAGACTGAATTTCAAGAATAGGTTTGAACTCAGCTATGGATTGCCAAGGAGATATGGATATGGTTATGGATTGTCACGAATAAGTTTAATTTTTTTTAGTGCGTTTTGTTAAAATATTGCTTTTTGTTGGCGCCCTAACCAACTTTTCCTATTTCAGCTGAATAGGTGAAATAGTCATTGAGCTTAAAACAATACGATCGATAACTTAATTATCGATATTATACTATACCAGTAAATCCAAGTCAGCTTTCTCAACGTACCTGTGAAAAAGAAACATAATTATCATAAGTCCCAAACTAATAAGAAACACGTAATAAACCAACAAATTAGGTCAATTATCACAAAAAATGGATAATTATCGGCAAAATGATATTTTGGCAAGCAACGCCCTTCGGCTAAGGCTATAATTCGCGAACAGGCCATAAACAATTGCCGACGGGCTATTCGGGCCAAACTCACTGAGGATATAGCCATTATATGGGCCATCAAGAATATATGAGCAGATTAAGAGACTAACACGATATTTGCGTGGCTATCGGTACCATTTTTCAGGGATCTTCAAGGAAAATTTGGTAAGTATATTGTGACCTAGCTCTTACTCGTGACTCTACTCGCGTGGTACGCCGATAAAAAGTAGCAAGTCCTTATCAGGGTTTTGAACTTCAAATTTCTTCGTCTTCGTCAATATTGGTTCAGTGCTTTTGTATTCTAAGCCGGGAAATGCCACAACTACAAATAAGACATATTAAGCCATAAATTTACCTAGAATTATGTCATAAAACTATTAGCAGTTAAATGAATAAACGCAAATGGTAACGACTCTGATTTCGCACTCGACAATGGCAAGGCCTTGGACGTAAATGCTTAAATACTGTGTCATGTATCTCTCAAGTTTGTGGTCTAAGTTATAGGTGAGAAAGGAGCGTTTATGAATTGTTGCCTAATTTGGAAAGCGGTTCGCATTGTTACCGTAATTGGTAACGGAATTGGACTAGTTAGTTTAAGGTTACGTCATTGTTTGCTTTATGGATAATAATATTATTTTAGTATTTGGAGTAAAGATCAAGATATAAAATACCATATGTCACTATTTAGTGACAAACATGCGTACAAACACATGCACACCCTCACAAGCAATATGCATAATAGATACTACTTGCTGATAAGATTAAATTTAATATAAAATGTGTTGTTAAACAACTTCAATATTTTTGATTATTCCACCCGCGTGGCTATTGGTACGAATTTGCCGGTTTTTCTCTAAGCCCATGACTATATCTATATGTAACCATTTTCATCAAGATCAGTTTATAGCTTAGCGCTGCAATACCAACAGACAAAGCTACTTTCGTATTTAACATAGTTAGGATGAATGTAATAAGATCGCCACACGCTTTTACTTTGAATCACATGTACTAGCTATCTTTCGTAGTGACGCAAGCGCCGATTTTTGCACATTTTACGAGCACAGACAGTTTGTCAGTCAGGGTGATGCGATCATGCGAATTTCGCCTTTATTCATATGCATAAATGCATATGGAGTTTATTTTAAAGATGTCCTTGAATTTTAATACTTTCCTGCGGTTTAATATACAAATAGATGATGAATGATCTTTCATTTCCCGTGAATATTTGGTTTATCGATCACTGCAAATCGTAATCCTTATTTTAGCAACCATAGCTAGCCAACCATAGCTATTTTCTAAAGTCCATGATAGACTTACTACTTATTTTACAGACTTTTAAGTCTGAATCATGAAACTTATTCGGCCAGGTTATATTTTAAAGGCGGACAAAATTTATCTGGAACTCATGAAACTGTCTCGAAATCTATAAAAAGTCACATTTTTTTTACTTGATACACAAAATTTTCTTTACATTTTACAAGTCGCTAGCAATACTAATTGCTAAGCCAAAAAATTACTAGTAAACTGATCTTAGTCCATTGCTAAGCACTGAAGAAATGTAATTACTTAAGCATATTAAAATGTAAGAGTGTGTGTGTATTTTCACGGATACTATTGTTTACCAATAGAACCGGAAACCCTAACAAGCTTGTCATACACTGCGTACACAATTCTTAAGGCAGCCAGTAAAATACACAGTTTATTAATATTAGGGGTCACAATAATAACATTATTGAGCCCCTCGTCAACAAAATATTACGGTAACGTTATCGGACAATACCTTATACGAGGAACCCTTATACGTATAACATTTTATTTCTTTGATGAACTATAGTGAATACTATATTTACTATAGCCATGTTGTTAAATTATCTTTTGCTTGGTTTGTCTCTCACACCGGCTGTAATATTCGTCTCTGTAACGTTACAATACCTTTGGTCTGGGAGTATCTTTAAGCAATCTGTTACCTGGCAGAGGTTGATAACACCCATACTTCAGTTATGTTTAGGTCTTGTGTGATAAGGAGTGAGCCTATCGCGATTTACTGGTCAAAGTGCCAGACTTTAGCTGCCTCTCTTTCCCGATGGCAAATCCCAAATAACACTGCTTAACCCGGGGTTCAAACACAAGACCTATCGATACCACTAGACCAACAAGGTAGCATAATATTATTTTATTAAGTAGCATTCAATTTTTTATTGACTATTTATTTTCTTTCGTCAATTATAGCAGTCATAGTTATTCTCATACAATAGTGTTGTTAGGTTGTTAGCAACATAGTGTCACTGCAATATTATTTCCGTAACTCAGACACGTGTATGTTATTTATTTATAGGGGTATCTTACACGTAAGGTTTCTCTTGAAATAACTATCAACAGCACACTAATGTATATCACAGATTAACTTTATCAATAAGTGAAGTGCAGTGTTATTAAAATATTATGATCAGTTATGCGTTTTTTAGTTATATTGTTTTATTAAATCAAAGGCTTTATTAATTGATATTTTATGTAATGCACTTACTTCTTCTGTATTAACTTCAGAAAGCCTACAAGATGATATGTAAACATGACAGCTAATGCATCTACCACTTCTCTATTATTTCTGCACCTTGCCTTGAGCATTAAGTCCGCCATTGTACAATTTTGTGCATGAAGATTTTTAAATAAATAAATATGCTTCTATAGCTTTTATACTTTTTTATGTTATCTATAAGGTGACAAAAAATATAAGGCCCATTCAATAGCAAACAGTATTCTTTTACTTTTCGCTGCTTTGGAAGAAAAAAATAAATATCCCTTTAGAATATTAACACTCCTAAAAATAACTTCTAAATCTTTTGATGATTTAAAATTAGTAATATGCAGAACAAAACATAAACACACAGATAGCACACGTTTTTCTTCAGTTTCGCTTTTATTGCCGATTTATCTTTGTATGTGTATTTGTATTGTATTTATTCTCACGGATCCGGTCGACCTTGGTGCTCATCTTATTTGCAAAGCCTTGCTTATGTTTGTTATGCAGTTTTTGACTATATTTACGCGAAGATTTGAGTATTGAATTTTGAAAGATTAGAACAGTTGTTAGGATTATAAATGATATTTTGGTTATTCATGTGATCTAGATTATCTAGTAAAGCTAAATGTTCGCTTTAGATTAATTGATTATTAGATTTTAACTTTTTTCTGTCTATATCATCATCTTTTTAACTTTTAATACAAAAGTTATCTAAATCACTTTAATATTTTACTTGTGAACGTGTTATAACAACTAGCCACGTTTTATCCCATGTACAATTTAAGATTTTTCTGTTTGTTACAGTGCAAAAATAAATACAGTATTTCTTTATTTTTTCTTTTCTAAGCATGGACCATGTGGGCACAGGCACATTAAAATGAATCCAATAAATTTCAATTTCATTACCTACTGTACTTTTTAGAACTCTACAAAAAGTGCTATTAATAGCACGTTTTGTACTAAGATTGTTATCAAGCACTATTATGTTCTCGTTCAGACTTGAAACAGATACCTTCTTACAAACGGATAATGGTCCATTGTTTTATTATTTCGTAATGTGTAGACAAGGTTTTAAGTTCTGGTAATAGTAACACTGTAGAGTAAAAGTATGTTTCAGTTTCGTTTTTAGGGTTCCATAGTTCTCTACAAGAAACTTTTATAGTTTCGCTTTGTCTGTCTGTCTGTAGGTCCAAAGCGAAATCGAGATTGTGTTTTGTTATCCTACATGAATGAGCGAACCACGCGACGCAATCCATACATTGCAATCGATGGCACGCGACGATATGACGTGTATAGTGTCGCATCCTGTGGCGTAGCAGTTCGCTCACCTAGGACAACGCCTTAGAGCTAGAGAGCCAAAATTTTGCAAAATGAAAAATCTATAAAAACACTTTTATTATTATTCATTTTGCTAGCTTTATACCTATGAATTAAGAGATGATATTTGTCTCTGTATTTATTGAACAAAAAAAAATAACTCTGCTAGAGTTTTGCACAGTTTTTTTTTATTGTGTAGTTCATGTGATAAAAATCCGATATGATAATTTAAAATGCGATAAAATCTGTATCAGAAAAGTATCGATGTGTGACAATCGCGCAAATTGTAACGTTAAGCGTGCGTAACGAAGCGACTAGTGGCCACTTATCAAGTTCGTAAAGAAAATAGTTAAATTTAAATTTAAGCGAAACGCTTCGTCCCTTACTAAGGCCTAGTTTCACAAGTTCTGGATGAGTCCCTGGTAGCCTAATTTGAAATTTGTAGTATTTACCAGCACTTAACGACCCAAAACCTTAATAGGGACATATGGACAGGGTCTAAGACTTATAAACCACTTACCTATGCTATATGTCTATAGTTTTCTTATGCTTGTGTAGCCAGATGACATAATTTTTTTTTTTTTTAAATAATGAACAAAAAAATGTAGTACTTATTTTGGTCAACGAATTAGCATTGTTATCCAGCGTGGTAAAGGTTGCGGTCTGCTAGACTAGTATTCGTAGTACTTTAATTGTATTTTTATTACTATTTTCATCTAAAGATTTAGTTGTTCATTATTCCTTTTCATAATTAAAAAATAAATCAAGTAAAGTTTGTCACCCGTATAACCGTCACAAATCGTACAACTACATACAGAAAAAACATTTCGTATATCTGTTCATACAAGTGAAACTTCAATAAAAGTGAAAGTATCGAGAAGCCTGGGTTATAAGCTAATTGTGTAGTGAAAAAAACTACCAAAGGCTAGGTAGTGTGACTAATAAATACCACTATTGTCTGGTATTTGCTAATTATCTTGGATGCAAAACTAGATGCTTTGAAGGTTTTTTTATGTGTGTGCAGGCAAACGCTTAGAACATATTACTGAGCTGAAAAAACGTATTTGACAAAATATGCGAGATGTGCCCTATTCAAATTTGCATATTCAATTCTTATCAACAAAAAATTAAGCACCTAACAATCAGTGATCCAATTGCTTCTACAACATTCTCTTCATCATCCCCCACGAACGATACTCATCAACGACAAACATTCAAATGCGATCATCGATGGAATGGATTCGATTGATCGTTCTCGGTACGTAATCGTTACGTAAACAGATGTTTATTGCGTCTGGGTTTCGTGCCGATTACACCAACAGGCCCTCGACTGAGAGGAGTTCACAATAAAAAATAAAATAAAAACTTAAGAACAGTATTACAATAATACTTTAAGTATTTTAAGTTCATACAAAGTAATTCAATGCGATACAATTTAATTTAATTTGATTGATTTCTAAAAAATAACAATTTTAATTTTAAATTATCTAAACCAACTTATAATTATGTTATTTTGTTAAGTCATTTTTAACTATCACAAGTATTTTTTTGCAAAATGTCTAAATATAATTTATTAATATATTTTTTTAAATTATTTATTAATAATAATAATAATAATAATAATAATCATACATCCATTCTGGCCGGCAAAATAACAAAACATTTAGAAATAAATTCTATTATGTCCGCCGCCCAAAATGGTTGTAGAAAAGGTAGCCGTGGTACTAAGGAGCACCTTCTCATTGACATGGCCATAAGTCAACAAGTTCGTCGTAACCGAAAAGATTTGGCGACGGCCTGGATAGATTATAAGAAGGCGTATGACTCTGTGCCACATACATGGCTTTTGAGGGTGCTGGAGTTGTATAAAGTAAATACAACTCTATGCACCTTCTTAAGAGTGTGTATGGGGCAGTGGAGAACGACTCTTTGCTATCCGGGACGTCGACAGATCCAAGAGGGTGACGAACTAATCAGGATCGAGCGGGGCATATTCCAGGGCGACAGTTTGAGTCCCCTTTGGTTTTGCTTAGCGCTGAACCCTCTTAGTACATTACTGGAGAGTTCAGGGTTAGGCTATAGGTTACGTAGGGGAGGCCAGGTAGTATCCCACTTGCTTTATATGGATGACCTGAAGCTGTTTGCCGGCACTGAGTCTAGGTTGATGGAGTTGCTTAAGATAACTGAATCTTTTAGCAGCTCTATTGGAATGGAATTTGGTGTCGATAAATGTGCGGTTATGCAGGTAAAGCGAGGACGGATGGAGGAGTCCGAAGGTATCCAACTTTCGGACTCTATTCACTTAAGGTCACTTCTCGTAACCAACACCTATAAATACTTGGGTATGTCACAGGCTTTGGGCATCAATGAAGATGGCATGAAACAATCATTGCAGGCGCGTTTCTTTGGCCGCCTGAAAAAAGTTCTTAACAGTCTTTTATCGGGTAGCAATAAGGTGCGTGCCTTTAATGGTTGGGTCATGCCTCTGTTGTTGTACTCCTTTGGCATACTCAAGTGGTCTCAAACCGAACTTGATGCCCTGGATAGAAAAGTCCGCCTACAGTTGACTGCATTTCGAATGCACCACCCGCGCTCATCTGTGATGAGATTGTACATCCCGCGGAAATGTGGAGGCCGTGGTTTTTTAAACGCCAAAACTTTACATAACCGCGAGGTGAACAATCTCAGAGAATATTTTCTTCGTATGGGTGAGGGGATGCATCGAGATGTGGTCGCGGTAGACAAGGGACTTACCCCACTCTCCTTAGCAAAAGAGAGCTGGCGCAGGCCTGAGGTACTTAGTACTGACGATCGTAGGGCTGTATGGCAGGGTAAGGAACTCCACGGCAGGTTCTACCGGGCCTTACATGGGTCCGATGTAGACTTGTTACCATCCGTGGCCTGGCTACGGTTCGGTGACCTTTTTGGAGAAACCGAGGGTTTTGTCTGTGCGATTGCAGATGAAGTTATCAAGACGAATAACTACCGGCGATATATTATGAGGGACGGTACGGTGGATATTTGCCGTGCGTGCCACCGTCCAGGCGAGTCCCTCAGACATATTATCTCTGGTTGTTCTCGTCTTGCTAACGGCGAGTACTTGCACAGGCATAACCTTGTAGCCAGGATTATCCATCAACAACTTGCCCTGAAATACAGACTTGTAGATACTGAGGTGCCGTACTACAGGTATGTACCTGAGCCAGTTCTTGAAAATGGCCATGTCATTTTATACTGGGATCGATCCATCATCACAGACAGAACTATTATAGCTAATAGACCTGATATTGTGGTGGTGGACCGATCTGAACGCCTTGCAATGATTGTCGATATCACCATCCCGCATGACGAGAATCTCGTGAAGGCCGAAAAGGACAAACAAATAAAATATTTGGACTTGGCTCATGAGATTGTCGACATGTGGGAGGTGGACTCGGCTATTATTGTACCTATAGTCGTATCCGTAAACGGACTGATAGCAAAGAGTCTCGACAAACACCTAAAGAGACTCGCGTTGGGTGGCTGGATCAAGGGTCTGATGCAGAAGGCGGTACTACTGGACACGGCACGCATTGTGAGGAGGTTCCTCTCTATGGAGCCCTAACCATCGGTAGTTTGGTCCCTGTACCCGATGCCGGTGGGGTACTATTTTTTATATTTTTAAATATTTTTTAGTACTTATATTTAAAAATGTAAAATTTTATACTTTTATATTTTTAAATGTACTTTACTTTTATAATTTATATTTAAACATATAAAAAATGAGAAAAAGATTAAATGAGTGTATAATAATAATAAGCTTTATTGCACACCAAGGAAAAATAATACAGAAGAATATGTAGATAACAAAAGTACAAATGGCGGTCTTATCGCTGCAAAGGCAATCTCTTACAGACAACCATTGGATGGAAAAGTATGAAAGAGACACGAAAGGGAAGTAAAAGGTGTACTAGCATGAAGAAGAAGAAAGGAATAAATACATTAAAAAACTACTTCTAACAAATAAATATTAGTGTACCTAACTATAGGTACAATAAAATATTATAAAAAATAAAACATACTAATTACATGCAAGGGCTACATATAAATACATAAATACAATAAAAGTACAAATATATATACCTACATATATATAAATATACATAAATACCTTTATTATGTTTAGGGACAGAAGACGGTATATTAATAATGAAAGATTGAGGAGTGAGATGAAAGCAGCATAAACAAGTATGAAATTTTATAAAGTGAGATAATGTTCCTTCACTAAAGATTTAAAAGTTGATTGTGTTTTGGCACTTCTTATTGACACCGGTAACTCATTCCAGAGTCTTACAGCTTGCACCGTAAATGATTTGTCGGTAAACCTGGTAGAATGTTCCGGCATTTTTAATCTCAAATTCCCTGAAGAACGTAGGAATCTCGTGTGCGTGTCATTTAGAAAAAGAAAGCGTTGTTTTAGATATGAAGGAGTCGAAGGATTAAAAAGAATGTTATAAAGTAACGATAGAATATGTGCATTCCGGCGAATTGGTAACCACTTGAGTTTAGTGCGAAATATAGAAACATGGTCATATTTGCGTAGTCCAAATATAAACCTTATACAGACATTTTGAAGGCGCTCAAGTTTGTCGAGTTGGTCTTCATTGAGATCAAGATAGCTGGCATCGGCATAATCAAGGATGGGGAGAAGGAGTGATTGAGATAACGCAGTTTTCGTAGAAATAGGCAGGACGTTACTCAGTCTACGCAGAGATCCAACAGCGGCAAATAGTTTGCGACTCAACGACTTCAGCTGGGGGCCCCAGGTGAGAGTTTTGTCAATGAAAATCCCCAGATCTTTCACTGTTTCGCTATACGGAATGTCGACACCATTACATGACACGAGCGGAATTTGTTGCCAATTTACTTTTGGTATCATCCTGGGACTACCCACAGCAATTACTTGAGTTTTCGTTGGATTAATTTGTAATCCATGGGCCTTACTCCAATCACAAATAGTGCTCAGATCAGTGTTAACTTTATTGACAGCTTCCGTGAACTGATCGAGTGTTGCCTGGGAATAGAGCTGAAGATCATCAGCATACAGGTGGTAGGAAGAAAGAAGTTGATCTGAGATTGAATTAATAAAAATGCTGAAGAGTAATGGAGATAGAACGCCGCCCTGCGGTACGCCTGCCGTTGTATTACACCACGAAGAAAAGTTTTCTTCAATGCAGATACGTTGGCGGCGTCCAGACAGGTAACTATGAAACCAGTCAATTACCGTTGGAGATATGTTAAGAGAACGCAAAGTAGCCAGTAAGATGTCAAAGTCGACAGTGTTGAAGGCATTACTGAAGTCAAGCAGAGCTAGAACTGTCAGCTTTCCCTCCTCCATGCCAGACCTAATATCATCCGTAATATGGATCAGGGTTGTGGTAGTACTATGGCCAGGACGGAAACCAGATTGGAAAGGATTTAAGAGTTGGTTTTGGGAAAGGAAACGGCTAAGTTGTGTATGGATAAGGCGTTCCAGCACTTTGGAGAGGAAGGGTAGGATTGAAATGGGACGGTATTCGGAAAAAGATGAGGGATTACATTTTTTAGGAATAGGGGTTATTTGGGCTTCTTTCCAAGCAGTTGGAAAGCAGCCACTTAGGACAGAATGATTGAGAATATGGGAAATGATGGGAAGGATTTCATCAAGGATAGGGATGATCATACTACGGTTGACGCAGTCGCTGCCTGGCGCGTTGGACGTAATAGATAATATGCTTCTCTTGACATCACAATCAGAAAATTGACTAAAAACAAATTGAGGACAGTCAGGAGCTTTAAGGGATGAAAGATATTTTAATGTGTTGTTTTTAGTTGTCTTATCAAAATTTGATGAAGACGAAAAGTGCTGATTAAGAGAATTAAGGTCAAGGTTTTTGGGTATTGAGTTTTGTCGAGATTTCCCAACTCCTAATGATCGTAGAAATTTCCAGACCTGAGCTGGATCACCATTTTCAACTGAATTGAGAATGTTTCGGCGTTGAGCGTTCCTACACACCCGGCTGCAATGACTTCTGATGTCAAGATATTTGCCACGATTTAGGTCGTTTGGTCGACATTTATATTTTGACTTGGCAGTCGCTTTTTTCTCAAGTAAGGCTTTGATTTCATCAGTGAGCCATGGAGAAGGAAGATGTTTTATTTTAATTCTGCGTATAGGTGCATGCACATCAAAGATTTCAGTAAGCTTAAGTTGAAAAATGCGCACTTTTTCATCCAAATTGTTGGAGTTAATAAGCGACTGCCAATCAATTTTGCCAACATCCTTGCGGAGGTCGTCAGAGTTATTACTACGAAAACTGCGCTGCAAAATAAATTTGGGTTTAGGTTTAGGAATGCGAATTTTATAGGAGAGATAAAGAAGATCGTGATAGGAAAAGGCGTCGGCTGAGCACTGACCATGCTTAGCTACGCGATTAGATGAAGAGACAAAGATTAGGTCAAGCAGAGAGGGGGAGCAGTTTGGAAAGTGATGAGTGGAGCTAAGAGGAAGTATGGAAAGGTTATTAGATTGGACGATGGTTTGGAGAGAAGAGGAACGGGCGTCATTTTTAAGGAGACAGGTATTAAAATCACCCATGATTATGCATTGACTGTAGACTGAGACAGAATTTTCAAGGAGTAAGTCTAAAGAAGAGAAAAAATTAATACGAGAAGAAGGACAGTAATAGACTCCTAGAAGAATTTTGGAGTGCATTAATTCCACCTCTAAAAATAGATGTTCGCCAGCATTTTGGGCGGGTGGTTGAGGTGACACATCAATAATATTATAGGGTATATTTGACCTTAAAAAAATTGCGGTACCACCACCATGACCTGCTATGCGATCATTTCTTATGAGGTGGAAACCAGGTAAGGAATAAGATATGGAAGGAAGGCATGGCTTAAGCCACGATTCAGAAATAAGAATAGCATGTAAGTTAGGACAGTCAAAGCTGGCCAGCATATCAGGGAAATGAGCCGGAATACTTTGAGCATTTATATGAACGACATTGAAATTCCTGGGAACGTCAGAGAAAAGAGATGAAAGAGTGTCTTTAAGTGAAGAAACACTTTCAAAGCTATCATCACTGCTAGCAGTAAAAAAATCATCATTATCAGTTTCAGAACTAGACATATTCAAAATAATAATATATAAAATGTGTATAGGAGGTAATATGAATAAATAATTATATTAGTACTATAAATAATGGACTTAATTTATAAATATATATATATAAAAAAAAAAAAAATTAAAAACAAGTTTTACGACGTTTAGACTTAACAACTATCCGCCGGTTGTGTGTAAAGGACAGTACTACAGCTCAAAAAGAAAAAGATTGAACAATACAAAGACACTAAACATGCATAAACAGCTAGCCCAGGTTCCAATAATTAAGTTATTAAACAATTGAAATAAAATAAAATGTAAAAAAGTAAAAATGATTGTGTAATCTAGATTGAGCGTATAAAGCGCACTGCAAATTAAATGGAAGAAAGTTAACAAAGTATGGAACGCATTTATGAAAATGACATTTATAAGTGACGTTTAGTTGTCAAAAAAGTAATAAAGTAAACATAATGTGGGTGCACTTTAAATTATTGTTGTAAACAAACATTTTACCTGGGCTAGGATAGGAAAAACACTAGACTTCACTTTTTGGTGGCCGCAGCTCGCTTCACCTTGGATGCAGCAGTAGATTTGGGCGCGGCAGCTTGTTTCGGAGCGGTGTCCTCACAGCAGTTGTTTAGCTCGACGACCGAGGTTATTCGGAGCCGGCTGCCAGATGCCAGCACGTAGACACTGCCTTCCCTGGTCCAAGTTTTGTGAACGCCGAGTTTCTCGCGTGCCAACATGAACAAGTCGTGGCGACTTTTAATTAGAAACTCAGAAAAAGTTATACCGGAGCCCTTCAACTTGGTTTTATCAAACCACAGTCTATCCCTGATGACCGCACGTTGAAACTTGACTAGAATGGGCCTTGGCTTCTTCGAGGACGATGGTCTTCCCATTCGGTGGCAGCGCTGTATGTCATTGGTGGTGAAATCAGTCAATTCAAGTCGCTGTTTGACTATGTCCACAATAACACCCTCCGTGACTTCGTCCTTCTCCTCAGGGATACCATGCAGCAAGAGCATCTTGCGGCGCCTCTGGACCTCGATGGTGTCGACTGACTGCGATAGAGCCTCAATTTGCTTCTGTAGTAAGCCTAGAGTTTGTATAATGGAGGCTTTAAATGTAGCAAACTCGGCAGCTACATTGGCAGTGTTTCCAGTGCTTGTCGATTTTTCAAGATCAGTCTCAAAATGAGCCATTTTCCTGTAGAATTTCTCCTGTAGTTCTACAAGGGTAGCGTTCAATTTGGATTCCATAATTTGATGTGAAGTGTAGTGCAGTGGTAGAGTTAGGTAGAGGATGAAGAGATATAGTGTGAAAGGAGATAAATAATGGATTGAAAACACAACAACTGGCAGGTAACTACTTTAGTTATTAAATTGAGTCATGAAACGAAATAAATACTGAGTTTAATTATTAAATTTAAACTTAGAGCAGTAAAAACGCGACTAGTCCTTTCAACTACCCTCAACAGAAAAATACTGCATGAAATTAAAATCCTTTTTTATTGTATTATTTGATTGATAAATTATTATTATTTTTAGAAGCATGTAATGTATGTTTTTAAAAAAATATGATCTTAATGGTTCACCATTAGGGTCATAATTTTTTTAAAAGGCTTTTTATTTTATTTATTACACCAACATTTTAAATCGACCGATTCCAACTCTCTTTTTCATTCAATAATAGAAAGGGATAGAGAGATCTAAAGCCGTATCTTTGACGGCGGATCAAGAAGTTTGGTGTAATCGGCGCTTAATGTTTACGTTTGCGAAACAAAATTTGCATCTGCAATAATTTTTTGCGGATGTTTTTTTTCGGGTTAAAAATATTTCATTCACCGCACAAATGTTTATACATAAACATAATATGTGATCGCAAAAAATATACGCAATGACGTAAACATGACATGACATATCTCGATATTTCCCATGAGGGTAGAGTGAAAATAGTCTAGATTATCCCGCGGCATTTCTATGGTAATATATCTGTCTGACAAAATTGATAAAATCGTATGTCGTTATTCTGACACAGATAAATAACTATAGAGCAAATATAGCTTGAAAAAAGGAACCTAGACTGTTTCGATTTTAGCCACGCTTTTGTTTTTTCTTGACACAGCTCTTTTGGTCTGTTTTAAACGTATACATAATAATTATTGTTGTAGATCTAATCGTAGACTGTATCCTCAAAATTATACATTGATTATTGAGATAAAATTCTGTTTAAAAAGAATCCATACATATTTTAAAACTTAAATATCATCGTGTCAATCCCATAGAGAACCAATGAGCTGACAGCTTTTTATAGATGTTATACTGACTTACCCTAATGGTATTATTATTATTTCAATCAAAATAGCATTATTTTAAACACTTTGTACTTAATCTTCGCTCGTATTTCTCAGATACATCGCTAACTAGGCCTCCATGAAACTAACAATGAGCCACACAATCATGAATATACGGAAATGATCAAAAACCCGCACAAAGCACATTTGCTTTAGCCGAGAACTGAACCCGGAACACTACGGTTGGCGTCTTGCCAGGACATGCAGTAATAAGTTTATGGTTAGAAAGATATAACACATCCACACGTCTATGAGAAAATTCGTTAAAGGCCATAACTATTGCAACCTAATATTATTTGAAAAGCCTAATAACAAATTACATCCAATGGTAACATCTTATAACATAAGAAGCAAAAAGAAATGTTGGAAAGAGAGAATGTATTTTATGATCTTTACAAAAAAAGTCGTAATATTATTATTAGGTAGAAAGCTTTCACTGAATTGGAATCCACACTTTGTTACTACCCTCTAACTTTGTAGGATAATAAGGAACCAATCAAATTGTCTTCAAGCCATAGCCAGCTCAGTGGCAAATCTACAAAGTTCCAAACAATAAAGTTTTAAAACCACTAGCTTCGTTCGTAAACCGAAGTTATTAGCTAATGACAGTTTGCAGTTTCTGAACGAAACTAATCATTTAAATGGAGAACGCGGGAACGACTTGACGCCATGTCTCTGGAAACGGTCTAGAATTCTGAATTCAAATCTTGGTTACGCGGTCGCTTTTGTATTACAAGGCCATTTTAAGATGCTGGTGTTGGCAGTTGTTATGTCAAGAATATTTGCCTTTGGTTATTGTTTTTTTGGGTTATGGTTAGAGTTAGATTCGTAGCTTTAGAAGCCATTGCTGTGTTGACCAAAATTTGTCGAAACTGAATAAAATCAGGCCATATCTAGAGATTTTTAACAGATTTAAGTGGAACACAAGATCAATAAAGCGACGCACGCGACAACAATAAAATAGCCCAAAATTCAGGCATTTTTTTATGAGATCATAAACATAACGTCATGTTTTCATGCTTGTATTAAACAGCATAGGGAGAGCTGTCTAGATTTACATCATTATTCTTTAAAGAGTAGAATATAATATAACGATTATGACGAACAAACTGACTGCTTTTAATGTTCGACTTGTTCGGCAAAAGTTTTTGCGCTTTTTTGTGTAAAAACTAGTATAATGGCTTCTGTTACCTACAGGATTAGGGTAAAGTAAAAATATGTTGAGTATAACTATTAATTTTGTCTGTTTTACAAAATACCAATGCCGTCTACCTGACATGGTGCCAGTATCCGTACCATATCCGAAAATCACATCAATCCTAAATACACTTATTTTTTTTATTTCAAAATCAGCTCCGAAAACTTACTATTGGTTGCCATTATCGTTTTCAACACTTTTTTTTTTTAAATTAGCTGTTCTTTCAAGTTATCTCTACTCAAGTTGAATTAAATGAAATTAGTTAAGAAGTTCATACACTGAAAATATACAGTTCATAAGAATTATTGAAAATCAATGTTGCAGCATAATGCTTTTGGCTAGCAACACCTGCAGTAGATTTGAGAAAACAAGCGGGAATTTGTACTCAAAATAGAAAATTACTACCAATTGTATAATCAGTTCAAATTGAGTTACAATTTTTTACTGCTATTTGATTTCAAACTAAAACTAACATCTTTTAAAATATATTTTAATGGCGTAAAATCTGCTGAAGAGATGCCGGTTCACAATAGTATGAAAACCTAACTCTAGCTCCATTTCTAGTCTTAAATCACTTGATTGTATGAAGTGCCCGTTCATCTTAATACGTCTAAGCTCAGTAGAAGTAAGGCTCATCTCATATTAACTCTGCAATGATGGAATTGCTGAATTCAGCATAGCTAGTTTCAAGTTGAGTATCTCTAGTATGAATCAATTTATTTAATTTATATTTTAAGATACCAATTGAGGGTGTATTGAACATTTCATTACATTTTTTGCTGTCATAAATGCCAACGCTGATTTGAGTCGAAAGCAATGGTAGAATCAAAACATAAGGTTGTCCCCTCTAGCACTGCAGTTGCTCTATGGTTCTATAAATTAGAGTAACGATATAAAACCTCATCATTATTGTGAGACACATAATATACCTTGGAAATGACGCGCGATAACCTTGACTATTTTGACTATATACTTATACAATATCGAACTTGATCTTATGAAAAAGAAAGTGGTTATAGATAAAACCATCAGTTGTCCTGTTATAACAACAGTAACAGATGATCTAATACAGCAGGACAGTTCTGGTTTATTTTAGAATCTACGATAAGCCACCTTAGCTTTGATCTAGTGGTCAATCTCAGTATGAATCGAGCCTGCATCATCGGAGTTAGCACTACCAAAACGAATCATTTATTCGTAATGGCTAGACTTAAGTCACTCAGCGGTCATTGGTCCCAATGTCTTGTAACCTTGCGGTTTTTGTAACTATTGACTAGCTGTTTTCATGACTTGATATTTAGTTAAATATTCAGTGAATCAATTTCAGTTTTTCACTTTGTATGAGTGTTGGTACGATTGACATTGAATCTATTTTTATTACGGCTTTAAGCATTATTGACCGGGTTCATTTTTGCTTTATAATCGAGGATTACTTACAAATGTTAAGTATTATGTATTTATCTGCTTAAAAATCACGTGTGTGTCAAGAATGCTTATCCAGAACGAAAGCTAAAACTTTTATTTCACTCATTTCTGTCTAAAACGCCTTGAAATCTGGATAAAATATTTGTTGACGACTTGATGACGTCAATAAAAATATACTCGTAAGAAAAGTACAGAATCAGGTCATAGACTGCCACTTAGATGCCTTAACACTTAATTATGCGAGATGCAGACCAAAAATAAATATTTCGTATCTACTCGTACTTCTAATCAATTAATCACAAACATATTTGTACAATACATAATCCTTAAAACATCAAATGGTATCTAAAACGCAGAACACATATAATGAATAGGCAGTATTTAATCATTTATTTGATATAACCTTTTCAGCCTTGTGTGTTGTTTGTACAGACATATCAACCTATACATTTCCAGTACAAGATGGCCTCGCATTAATATGCTGCCTTTGCAATTTAAGTTCAGCTTATACTGGAAATGTATAGGTTGATCGGTAGTCTATGATGTAGATATATTTATGTATACCTCCAGGTTATTGTTTCTCATCGTATTCAGGTGCTACCTATTGTAAGCTCTTTGAAATATTAGGGTGAGGTGTTATATATTTTGTTTTAATAATTAATATTTCATTGTATCAAAATATATTGTGTCGGGATATAATAGTGCATTCGTCATCATAATAATGAGTTCTCTCTTTAGATAAAGATTTAGAATACATTGTTTGTTGCTAGATTGAAAAATACTAAGGACAAAAAAAAACTAAATTATGTCCTTTAAACCTGCCTAAAATAACTGTAACTATAAAACTCGTTAAAATACCCAAAAATAATACTTCAAATAAAATACGGTTTCATTTTACCAACCCTATCGCTGTCCGTCACCGAGAGTCGAGACCGCAAATACTTACCATAAATAATTCAAGGTATTTAACCAAGGGGTGGCAGTGATACAGCCCTTTATATCGTGACGTCACCAGACCCCTTTTCAGGAATACTTAAATAACTATGAGTAATCAGGTAGGTAAAGTGGACTGGGGTTGGATTGTACCCGAAATTATTTACGTGTTATTTTTATTTTCATGGTCAGAAGCAATGTAGAGGGCTCCAGGATTCTTTAATTATAAATTAAAACGATTTGTTTATCTGACTCTTATATTTCTACCGGTGGTCTAGTGGTATAATTTGTGTATCGCTCACGGTTAGGTCTCGGGTTTTCCGAGTCAGGCAATTGTGTTATTTGTGAACTTTCAATCCGGAAATTGACAATAGCAGCATGGAGTTGGAAATTTGGTCGGTGGCTGGCCGTAGGCTCACCCTCTATCCCATGGGACCTTAACACACCCTTCTTGGTAATATAGTCATTATGTTATGTTATGTTTTATATATCTGTAATTTTAGACTCCCTGAGTAACAGATACGTCAAGATTTACTTTTTGTATTCCACAGTTTTTAAATGCTTGGGCAACAATATTCACATATCTTCAAATAAATTAAAATCTGTATTAATTTGAATTCGAAATATAAATCAGAAACGGATTTTTATAGGCAAATGTAACAAATAACAACGAAACAACGATGATAATGAATGTTGCTTTTACACTGCATGCCTAAATAATTGCCCACAAATCGCTACGAAAAATCTCAAACATTTGTTAATGAAGAACATTGCTGGCTCCTATCCTATGTTATATCGCTTCGAAGTGAAAGTATTGTTAGAGCATTTGTGCGGAAGTAAAATTGTAATCATTTGCCATTCATTACAAATAAATCACTATTGGAAGAGAGCAAAAGATAATAATATGATAAAGAGTGTGGTAAAAGAAACCACACAAACGTAACTCGAAGGTAAAAAAAGTTAACAATGACTTTGATTGAAATAGATGGACTCGAATAGTGTTGGTTAGAATATAACGGCAAGTAGACTAAAGAAAAATATTTTGAGTGAGTAGCTTAATCATAAAAAGTTATTTTTGCAGTGCTGGTATTACTCTGTGCAAAAACGATAACATAAAGATTCTCTCCAGTTGAAATATTGTAGTTGCTTGTAGTTTTTATGTCTGCTATATTGTTCGTGTTATACCTTGTAAGCTGCCTGTTTTAAAAGATGTAACACAGCACAGAGCTTGGTTAATCTTTGACCTTTTCACACTGTCGTAAAAACATGTTGTTTTATCCAACTGTCTTACAGCTGTACAAACGTCAAAACGACAGTTATCTTTTGATTAAAAACGTTACTTGAACTGTTTGTTGTATTTCAGAGTTAATTAATTTCATGTTATTTTGAACGCGGAGTGTAACGTTATTGTATGAAGTTGGCAGGTATTAAGGTTTAATTAATTTTGTATTTGTTCACGGTTGATAATTGTCTCATCGGTGAAGGTGAATATTCTCTTTACCTTTGACTTTGGCTTTTCACAATTGACACAGGGAATCTGACTAATAGATTTATCTCTTTAGCAGTTTGAAAAGGATTGTTTTGTTGTGTTTTCGCCTATTCTAGCTGTTGAGGTGAAAAGTTGTATGTACGTTATCGACGTGAGGGACCGAAAATGCCCATACAATAGAACCGCACTTAATCTTAAGTAAACGATGGTGAATCTGGATACTCGCAGTAGGATAATAGAACCCAAAAATAACTTGTTACTAACTAGTAGTAGTGGTATTGTACAATTATTGATTGTATGTAAAAATTTAGTCCAATGAAAAAACATACTTATTATTTGAAACGTAATCCATCCTTTTCGCGCTCCCCCAATTTTATTATGAAATATATAATCCATCTTTTTACAAGTCCGCTACATCACGCGGATTGTCATTTCACGGTCAATCTGGTGCTCACGAATTACAAGCACACGATCGGGCAATGATTGACCGTATGAATTCATTCTATTTGGGATAAAACTGAAAGTATAACGGTTGATGGACTGCAAACGAGTGGAATTTGACGGGCTATTGCTGAATAGCAAAGCTAGTCCTTCAGTTTGTAATTGATCTAGGTACTGAACTCAATGTATATTCTCAATAGCTACTCAAATCATCAACACAGAGAAAATATTTCAAATGATGTATCATTAGACTGGTGGGCTGTTGTATATTGTTATGAATTTTGTTTTTCTCTAATTCTAGGGTCGAGTCTCACTTCCTAGGTTATTCTAGCAGTATTAAGTTCTTCTATTTTTATTTCATCGATAACGAAACTTTCATACTTTCGAAATTTCTCTGGAATCCAGACTCTAACTCGAAATCGATATCATCAGTTTATCATCATCAATTTAAGCTGAGCTAAGTATCAGCTCTTGTCAGTGGAGCTATTTATTTATTTTTTTGACTGCGCCTTTTTGTATTCGTATTTCGAAAATTATTTTTCAATTTCTGTATCTAATACCATCAGTTAAACCATCTAAAAATATTCTCTTTATTGAATCAATCACTCATAAATATAATTCTTGATCTCAATCGCCAATACTCAATAAACCCGTCAATACATTAATCAATTTAAGAACATATTGCACTCAAATAAAGGATTTAAATATCATAAGGCCGTCCACTCCTGCGCATGCGCATTCATCACGGTGTTTTATATTTGGGACGTGGATAACGAGGCCTTGACTCACTGAGAGTAAAAGTGCATACAATCCGTACTTGTCAGACGTATTTAAAAGATGTAAAGTTAAATTAAATGGTTGTAGTTTCAGCGTCTTCAGTCCATTATATGATTTTAAAAAGGTTTTGAGTAAAAATTGATGCTCATAAAGTTGTATATATTTATATTATGAATAAGCCGATGCTAAAGAGTTACTAATAGCTTTTAAAATTAAAATGAATTACTAATAATAAAATTTAGTCTTTATTTCCAAATTCCTATTTCAATATATCTCGTAACAACATGACCTTTTCAAATAAAGCTCTTCAAAACAATTGATCGCTGTTCAAATGCGAGCAGTACTCATAAAAATTATTACCAAAACAGTCCATAATATTGTGAACGACAGAGACTAAAAAGATTCCTAATAGCGCTCTTTTTACGTGCCTGATAAATTGGGTGAATTTATTGTCAAGATACAGTAAAAGTTGCCAATGTTATTCCTGACTAATTGAACTATTTATGTCCTCAGTAGATTTGAAGCTTATAAAACGAATGAAAAATCTTTTCTTTTTATTATTAGCATAGTCCAATATTTTTAGACCCGATCTGTTGCCCTAATTGATTGGATACAATATCGTGACTGTTGGATCGTCGAATATCCCCGATTTGCTGCAATGACGTCATTTATCCTTAAAGGACTTTTCTGGCAGCCCGCCAATGTTTGCAGACTGATGAAGAATCGAGATTGAATCACTGCAGCTATTTATACTGGCGACGGAAATGACTGATGTATTACGAAAAAAGTAAATATTGAATAGAATGATTTTTGCAATCACCGGGCATGTAGACAGCCTGATAGTATGTACCTAACAAGAACTGTACACAGCTGATTAATTACCTCGTTGGTCTAGTGGTTAGCGTATGCGGCCTCTCACCGCGAGGTCTCAAATTCGATTCCCTGCTCGATTATTTTATATTTTTTCCGTCACGAACTCTCAATAGCAGCACTGAGTTGAAATTGCGCCCGGTGGATGGCGATAGGCTCAAACCCTATCACATGGGACCTACACATAACAGGTAAAATGAAGGTGTTATACCAGGTGTGCCAATGCCTATAACTTCTGGGTATATGAAATGTAATGTGCTGAATAATGTACAACTAAACATTTGACACCAGCTTTAAGGTGAGAGGTGATATTTCCTCAAGCACGTTCTTAAGAACTCTATCAGCATCTCAGACTTGAATAAACTACAAAATATAACTTGAGGAAATGTAAGCAACAAAGTAGATCTTGAAGCGAAGTACAGACACTTGGAAATAATGATGGTACTAGATGTAACGAAGGACAATTACGTTCCTTCTTGTTACGGCAAATTTCGCAAAATTTTAGGTCTTGGAACAAAATTTTCCTCGAAATATTAAATTACTTTACAAGTGGTCCGTAACTTGTAAATGAAATAAGTTTAGGTGAAAAAGAAAATAAATTTTGTGTGAAATAAGTAACAATTTTCAAATAAAACCGGCCAAGTGCGAGTCGGACTTGCGCACGTAGGGTTCCGTACATCTAAATAAATGTTTTTCTTAATTCTTTATTATATTTGAGTTAATTGAATGAAAGTTAAAATTTATTTAAAAGGTTTGCGATTTATAACGTATTAAAACCAATTATTAGATCTCGTTCAAACCAATTTAGGTGGAAGATTGCATGGTAATGTACATCATAAATATATTATTTTTACATTTATCATTTTCTTATTTTAGAAGTTACGGTTTGGGGGAGGTGAGGGGTTACACATTTTTCCACTTTAGAAGCGTCTCTCGCGCAAACTATTCAGTTTAGAAAAAATATATTAAAAACCTCAATATCATTTTTGAAGACTTAACCATAGATACACACGTATGGGTTTGACATTAAACAAATAATTCTGAAAACCATATCCGAGAACTATATGTGCCCATACAGCGTAATTTGGCCGAAATGGTCAAAAATGCCTGTAGTTTCATCCAAAACTAATAAATTTTATCTTTGTTTACATTTTTAATTAAAATTATATTTTTATATGGATACAGTTATTATGGTTATTTATGCTAATTAGATTATAGCTATTGTCACATACTTAGTCTATGACGGTTACTTAGTTACCGTTGTTTACTTTTTGATATGTCATTCTGTAATATAATTATTCAATAAAAGATGTATAATATTCATTAGTATTTTAATATCTAACATTGGCGACGAGGATGGGATCAGTCGATTCAATATACAGTAATTTGACAAACATATAAAACCAAATAGACGAACTGGTTGAAGATGAGGATATAAATACAGAATCAGAATACAGGTATGAAATCATGGAACTATACACAAAATTACGTGGCAAAATGTTAATGCTGCAAAAACAACTGCAGTCATCCCAAACTGAAACGTACACGATCAGTTCAACGCCTAACCTACATAAAGACCATGGAAGGCCACCCAATATAAATTTTCAACCTTTTCACGGAACAGAGAGAGACAGCTTATTGGATAATATTACGAAAACTAAAGCAGTCCTCAGATCTACACCTGGTCCCTCGGGCATTAGCCCGTACAATCTAATGTTCGGAAGAGAAATAAGAACTAAATTACATGCGATGACTCGGACTCTCTCTAAAGCAGAAGTCCCTTCTTTGGATGTTCCTGCAAGACTTCGAGAGTATAGAACAGGAGATAGAGTTCAGGTCAGGAATTATTCCACATCCGGAAAGAAGTGGGAATTCGGTACTGTGTTACACCGGATTGGCAGGTTACATTATGAAGTGTACACCGACAGCGGACTCCGGTGGGTCCGGCATCTAGACCAGATACTTTCGGCTTCCTTAATTCTAAGGAATGACGAGGGAGACGTGTCACATACTTAGTCTATGACGGTTACTTAGTTACCGTTGTTTACTTTTTGATATGTCATTCTGTAATATAATTATTCAATAAAAGATGTATAATATTCATTAGTATTTTAATATCTAACAGCTATGATTATATTTTCGTATGTATTGTTAAAGGGATCTGTGCCTGAAACAACCTTTTTTATTATATTTTTAAACAAATTTGTACGCGATCGATAAACTACAGCTTTAATTTAAAGAGAAGAGAACTGAATAACTACACATCTTATTTCACTTGACCATCACTTAATTTTAATCTTAAGCCCATAAACTACTTTACGTAGCTTTAAAGCGAACATATTTCTTTCTTATCTGCGTTTGTACTGTAAAATATTTTCGTGTGAAGCTGTGCAACAAAGCGATTATGCAGTAATACAATAAAATAAAATAATTTGTGACAACCGCATTGCGGCTGAACGAATCTAACAGTTGGCAATACAGTACACAATTTATTTAATCCATAAACTGTAAAAATACTTACTGTAGAAGAACCTACTGTTTAAAATTCTACTCCAGACACTGTTCTCCGGCTTCATTGGGGCATAATCTTTAACGATTCACCTAAAATTTCGTTGAAGCCCTAAAAGTGGACTAAGCCAATTCGGCGGCAGTTTGATCAATGTTTAGGCAATATACCTAACAAATTGTAGGAGACGATTAACGTCAAAAAATTAAGAATGTGAGAATGTCAAAATATTTTGCCAAGCATCCTAAAACTTAGGTATATACTTTAAACTGAAAAACGTATTTCTTCTTTTAATATTTCATAAGTTTCTTTTGTTGACTGTATTTTGGTGTATTAAGATGCTACCTACTTTTAATATGGTTTAAACTACAGAGGCAAAACATAAACAATAATTTATATCCCTTCTATTATGTCCATCCTAAGGTTGCCTGGACGAGATCGCGTCAAGCGATAAGGCCGCCCTTTGCACGTTATAGTTCTAGGTACAGTCGGCCAATGAGTTGGGTATGCAGGGCAAAAACTTCTAAGTCATAGTAAAGACTTACGACACCAGTTATGGATAAGTGAGTTATATATCTAAATAGTGGGTATATTACACTTATTAAGTATGAAATACAAACTTGCATATCTATTGCAATCAGTTTTTACTATGGCGTAGAAGTTTTTGCCCTGCATACCCAACTCATTGGCCGCCTGTACATACAGGATGTTTGTATATTTGTATGTTTGTTACAAATTATGATGTGCAAATAAAGTTTTCTCTATCTCTATCTATCTAGATAAATTTATTTACATCTGTACTATGTACTACTGTATACTCTGATTCTATACATATCCAAATACAACTTATTGGGTTACGTTGTATCGCACTATATTATACGCTCATCAACATAGTAATTTTTTTTTTGCAGGTCATTAATAGCGAACTGAATTTTCGGCCAGCAATAGATAGTTTTTAGTTTTTTTTAGTAACTAATAAATAAGCAACTTGTATAATCTAAGTCGCTCACTATAGGAGTCATCAGAAGGCTCAAGGTCGCTCAGCGAGCGATGGAGCGAGCTATGCTCGGGGTTTCACTACGCGATCGAATCAGAAATGACGAGATCCGTAGGCGAACGAAGGTTACCGACATAGCTCAGCGAGTCGCTAAGCTGAAGTGGCAATGGGCCGGACACATAGCTCGGAGGACAGATGGCCGTTGGGGCAAGAAAGTGCTAGAGTGGCGGCCACGAACTGGCAAACGCAGCGTGGGACGTCCTCCCGCTAGATGGACGGACGATCTGATCAAGATCGCGGGGAGTCGTTGGTTTCAGTCGGCCAAAAACCGCACGCTGTGGAAATCGATTGGTGAGGCCTATGTCCTGCAGTGGACGTCCCTAGGCTGATGATGATGATGATGATAATCTAAGTTAATAGTCGTTTGTATCATAGTACGACTTCTTAATTTTGCCTTACTGAATCTGAGGCACAGATTAGCGATTGCTAATAAATATCGTGACAAGACTTTCTCGGAGAGAGTGTTTTCAATTTAGTTATTGCTGGATTGGTTGGTTGGATGCTCGCAATTCGGAACCGATTTAGTAAACAATTTGCTGTGTCATAAGCTATTTTATCAGTAATCTATCGAGATAACGACGGCGATAAATTAAATAACAAACTAAGTATGTATATTACTTTTAATTTATCTTCTTTATTTTAAGGAAAGTGACTAACATTTGACATTGTAGCCTTAAGTGGCCGCTAGCACTAATCTAGAGAGCATACATTTAACTAGAAATATATATATATATATATATATTTTACTAGCCTGCGGGTGTGTCCCACTGCTGGGCAAAGGCCCCATGACTTCCAAGCCATTCTGTTATTTTCTATCTCTGGCCAATCGTTCTGAAATGTATCCAAGTCGTCCCGCCATCTCCGTTTGGGCCTTCCTCGTCGCCGTTGACCGTCACGTGGTACCCAGTTAGTCGCTTTTTGGGCCCACCTCTCTGGACTCATACGGCAAACGTGGCCAGCCCAGTCCCACTTTAGCCTGGCAGGCTTTTGCCCTACATCCGTGACACTGGTTTTAAAGCGTAATTCTATGTTTCTGATATGGTCTGTTCTCCTCACCCCAAGGATGCTGCGCTCCATAGCTTTTTGGCAAATATTCAGTCGTGACTTCTAAATTTCCGTCACTCAGAAAGAACTATAAGTTTTAAATGACATTATGCCCACTGCTCGTTACAGATAAAATTCACGTCAAAGTTTAGAAATGTATGAGTTCTGACAGCTTTTACCCGGCTCGGGGAAATTTTTCTATGTAATTTGACGGTCCAATTGTTGCAAAATCAATTCGTCAATTTGCGTCATGTTACATCTTGACATCTATTCTACTGCACTATTGCCGTCGAGGATGAGTGTTGGCACGTATTTTAAATAATTTACAAGATAATTATAAGGGTAAAACAATAAGAATTCGATCGGTATGCTTCTTAACCAATATACTGGCATAAAAACCGCTAAAGAATCAATCTCAATGGCTATAGACGCGTTTTACCTGAAATAAAACGCATATTAAACTACTTACCTTATTAGAAGCTTAAAATAATGAGATAGGCACGTCCGTTTTCCGTTGTATTTTACCTCTCTTTCTACCATATATATCCATCTCTTTCGCACCCTCTCCTGTCACCTGGCGTGGTGGGGTTGGTTACCTGCTGGTATCTGAGCCCGCCATTCTTCATTGCGTCGAAATTAAACCAGGCAGAGATTAAAATTAAGCTTCTAATAAGGTAAGTAGTTTAATATGCGTTTTATTTCAGGTAAAACGCGTCTATTAAACAACTTGACCGTTATTAGAAGCTTAAAATAATGAGACCTGTTTGTTATCGCCTGGTGAAAGGGCCAATGTGACTTAGGGAAATATAAAATATAAACAATATGTGCGAAAGAAATTATTTGTATTTATAACAAAAAGCAATACACATCTTGCTAAAATAACAAATCAATAACATTCATATTAATATCAAATCAATATCCAAAACAAGATGTAAGTGTACAAAAAATATTATCACTGTACAGGATCGAACAAAGTAGTAATGGATGAATTATTATTACTAGAAATAATTTCACGGTTATAAAATTTTTGGAAAGTTTTCACAGATTTCCAATTGCCTCTAGCTAGGATTTCATCAAGAGAAAAATTGTCAATCCAATTCCTAGATGCTACTGCGGAACGAACACTACCTGGAGCTGCTGTTATACCAGCATCTCTCATAAGTGTTTTGATCCACCCCGCCACCACAGTGCGAGATGCAGGCTTTGGCGGTCCGCGTAAAGTAATGAATAAATTTGATGAACCTGACTCACTACGTCTTTTATTTAGTAAAGTGATGGTTTTATTTATCCAGTAGACAGGATTTAGATTTTGTCGCTCCGAATTAAACGAAAGCTTCCAACCTGACTGTCTATAATCACTACGATCTGTTTTTGACCCGAATAGAGGCCAAAAAATTATAGAATCATCTTTAACTACACAATGTTTATTACTAACATCCAACAAAGTCAGGTCGTGAATTCTGCGACCTGAACATAATATTAGTAATGTTGCCGTATGACGAACGGTCTGAAAAATATTATTACCATCTAAAGAATAATCAGAAAGGTAGTCTGCAAGAATATTAATATCCCAGATAGAAGCTTTTGACGCAGGTTTAGGATTTTTTAGAGATATCGATTTTAAAATATGCTTAACTAAAATATCTTCACTTAATTTACCAGATAATTCTGTATTGCACAATGTAGACACTACCGATTTGTGAAGAAGAATAGTATTGTACGAAAGGTTAAATTTAAGGTACAAATCTGCCAGGAACTGAGCCAATTGGGAACCATCGGGGCTCACTGAACTAATGTTATGTTGCTTAGACCATAGCAACCAACGATTCCAGGCAACTTTATATGTCTTCCAGGTAGATGCTCGCCAGGACGTTTTAAGCAAGGATATTTGATTAGGGTTCCACAACTTTACTCTCTCTGACCACCCCCACACTTCCAGACTTCCAGAACCATGTCTTGGACTTTTGGAGGCGGTAAGCCTGTTTTCGTGTCGACTAGAAATCGCTTCAGATTCGTCAGTGTGAAAGGTGGTGCTATGGCTCGAGACTTGAGGTCGGGCCTCCAGAACACTTTCTCCCAGCGTGGTGCTATGATTAGATAAACTCCTGCGGCGTGGTTCAGGTGTCTTAAGACTTGAGGCATCATGAAAGGCGGCGGAAACACCCACGCTATTGGAAAATTCCAAGGGATGCTGAACGCATCGTGAATCATCGCTTCCTGATCGTGGAGGTCTAATGTTGCGTAGTTGGCTACTACTCGAGCAGTTTTGGACGCAAAAAGATCGATTACGGGGCTCCCCATCTTTCTGAAGATCATTTCCGTGCAATTCGGCAGCAGGTGCCACTCTGGCGGCTGACGGTGTCTGGATAAGCAATCCGCGTCGTTGTTGAATCTCCCCGGGATGTGATAAATCCGAAATTGAATCTGATGATCGTCTAGGATATGGAGGATTTGATGAGCTAAGTCCGTCATCGGTTGAGATTTTGTCCCTCCTTCTCTGCGAAGATAGGCTACTGCAGTATGGTTGTCTGATTGGATCAGGAGAGAGCCGTAGGCTAGACTCGGCGCGTAAATTTTCAGAACCTTCTCTATGGTTAACAACTCCTTCATGTTGGAGTGAAAGAGCTGTTCTTCCGAGTTCCAAGTCCCTGATATCGCAAGACTGTCCAGTTGAGCCCCCCATGCTATATCTGACGCATCTGTAGTCAGAAAATTTGTTGGGGCTGGAACATGGATTTGCATCGGCAGATCGCGATTCCGTAGCCACCAAAACAATTCCTTTACAACAACGAGCGGCAGATTGTGTTTGGTTGAGGCTGCCGACTCTAATATGGTGTTGAGGAAACTGAGAGTCGCTCGGTGGTGTAACCTGCCCCGAGGAACGGCAAAGCTGGCAAAATTTAACAGGCCCACTAGGCTCTGTAGTTCCTTCAATGTGGCGTTGCCGGAGCTTATGAACTGAATCACCTTCTTTTCTACAGCAGCAGACTTTTCTGCTGGTAGGTACTTGTGATTGATCCAGGGGTCCCAAACAATGCCTAGAAAGGTTATGTTTTGTTGTGGTACAAGAACTGACTTGTCGTAATTGATTTGGAAGCCTAGAAACTGAAGAGTGTTCAATAATTGATTGACATGATCGATTAGAACCTTCTGGTTTTGATGTGCTAGCAGAAAGTCGTCTAAGTATACGATGATCCTTAAGCCTTTTTCTCGAAGAATTTGTGCTACCCAATTCGTAAGGCACGCAAAAACTTTCGGGGCTGTACTTAGGCCAAATGGTAGGCAAGTCATTTCCAATAATTCTTTGTCGTAAATCAAACGCAGAAACCGCCTGTGGGATTCGGCAATCGGCAAATTGAAATAGGCTTGCGACAAATCCGCTTTGCACAGCCAATCCTGGGGTTGCAGAAAATCCGGCACACGGTGCATGTTTATTAAACGGAAACGATCCGTTAGAACATACTGATTTAATAATCTTAGGTTGAAAATTGGGCGCTGACTCCCATCGTTTTTCGGTACCAGAAAAAGGGTCGAGACAAAGCTTGGCGAGGGAGCGACCACTTTCAGTACACCTTGCTGTTTCATTTGACGGATGATTGTTGACATTGCCGCCGATTCTTGTGTGCAATGTCGATCGCTTTTTAAATTTGGTGTTCTCATCGGTGGCTTTTGTCGAAAAGGTATGCGATACCCTGTTATTATTTTTAAAATCAATTTTGGAGCTCCCAATACTCGCCAGGCACCGATGTAATGTGCTAATCGCCCCGCGAGAAACTGCGGACAGTCATTGTCTTTGTCTTTTGTTGCCCTTATTGTAAGAGGGCGAAAAAGAACGCTTTGTACCTCTTTGGGTGTGATGTCGCGATCTCGAACCGCGGGCTCGAAAGGAACCACCTCTATTACTATGATTGTAATGAGTATGTTCCATATTATTGTGATTATGTCCCGTCGGAGGACAGTGATGACCACCCTGCGAGGGTTGGTTTTGGTGGCCATGCATGTATGCCGCTGGAGCGGGCTCACAACAGTTGTAGGCGGAGGTACCACGCGATGGTACATTGTGAGAGGCTTGTCCCTGCGAGGGATGCCGTGCAGTACTTGTAGGCTTTGCTCGCGAAGCAATACCGTTATTAGACTGCTTTACAGGCCAGAATGCTCTTTTAACACCACCTGATTTTTCTAAGGCATTGGTAAATGCTTCAGAAGAAAAAATATGATTTTTGGATGGGGGTATTTTCTTTAATACAGCTTTAAATAATGGGTCTCGAGCATACTTGAGAACTCCATCCCTCCTCATTTCTATGGCTTCAGCCCTGTGACCACAAGCCATTTGAAGCAGATCCGTAGACACTTTATGAAATTCACCCTTTACAAAAAGTTCATCAATTTTGCTATTGATATTAACTAATGATGCCTCAGGTGTCTGAGACCATATTATTAAATTTTTAAGGCTGCTGAGGACAACCTCTTTTTGTTTCAAAATACAGAAGGTAATTGCCGCATATGATTTATCAGAGTAGGCTAGGTGGCGTAAGTTATCATACGCCTTGACCTCTTCGTTTGTTTCCAGCTCTGTAAATCCAGGCGAATAAGTATATAACTTTTGAGTGTCGGCATATCTTACATCCGACCATGTACTACTACCAAACCGTTGAACCTCATCCAACATTTTTAAATATTCCTGAGGCGTTTTTGGTACCGCAGGATCTTTAAGTTTAGTCTCGAAATCAAACCTCAGATTTGGTAATACATTATCTGTTATATTACAAGATGGCGACGCCTGCGAGGCGTCGACACAATAGTTATCGTAAAGATCACGACTGACATCGGATATACACGAAATATTATCATTACTTTCCAAATAGTTCCTACTATCGTAACTAGCAAAGTTTTTCCTTAATTCACCCACTTCTTTAGATAATTTTTCCAAAAGACGACGATCATTCTTATGTTTTTTGGATCGACGACGACTCGTTTTTCTTTTCTTATTCTTAGAATCTCGCGAAGATTGTGAAGAACAAGATGAACTAGATGAACTTGAACTACTACTACTGCTTGAACGGCGACGGTTAACTTTACGTTTAACGCCCGATGTAGTAGCCGTTTCCAGTTCGTTAGGGTGAATATTGTGGTTGTTATCCATTATAGAAACACTTATTCTAAATGGAAAAGAAAAATAACAATTCACAAAAAATAAAAAATTGAAGGTAGTAAAATAATTATGCGAACGGTAAAACCGTTAAGGTAAAAAGTACTTGTGCAACTTACGTGTGATATTTATTTCACTTTTTTAACACTGAAGCTGAATATTATAATTAAGATTTATTATATTGATAATTCAGGAAATAAATTTTAACACTAGCCGTGCACAAGTTAACACAACGGAAATTTTCAAGCCAATGAAGAATGGCGGGCTCAGATACCAGCAGGTAACCAACCCCACCACGCCAGGTGACAGGAGAGGGTGCGAAAGAGATGGATATATATGGTAGAAAGAGAGGTAAAATACAACGGAAAACGGACGTGCCTATCTCATTATTTTAAGCTTCTAATAACGGTCAAGTTGTTTAATAATTAACTTTTTCTTGCAGTAACTTCTAGTCACAGTTCGTTTCATAAAGTGTTCTTATCGAGCTCGTTTGACGATGCAATGCGAATTAGCATGATAACAGTAGTGATAAGCATGCAGTAGCATTGGATCACAAGGACGTTTTGCCACACCCCCAAGACTACACTGATATGTTTACTACTACATAAACAGGTTGACTTACGAACAACTGCATTGACGTGAGCGAATTGTATACCTCCGTGCGCAACTATGCGTACAAAGTATACCATGGTATGAAGTCGCTAGGGACGAAAAGCAGGTGGAACTGTGGAAGGGTAACTTGATTCCATATTGCGATCAAGGAGTGTCGTTTCTGTTTGTACGTAGCGCTCTTTCCTATTTTGTAATTTAGCTTTGTATCGCCTTTATACCAAACGTCGAACTCCTTGACGGCTCGCGAGAGCGAGAACGAGATATATGTAAAGCGTGAACCTTACACGAGTGACTGAGACAGTGCATTTTACGACCCGCAAAGATCTTTGATTTTTCCATACCAGTCAATGAGAGAGAAATATTGAAAGTTTGGTCGTAAAGTACTGTTCTAAGTTGTCGAACTAAGCTCTAAATAATAAAGTACGAGTACGCGGAGTATGCCAGCAATATACTGTTCAAAGTTGCCGTACTGACCGCAACGTTAATGAATGAACTTAACTGCACAAGATTGTACAAAAACCACAAGTTAATCAGATAAGGCCTGCCGCACACTTATGAATACTATTTAAAGTAATATTCGTAGCGATGGACTGTGGCCGACACACGTGAGCAGCCGGCCTTAATTAGCTTTTTGTTTACGGTTAGGCTCTATAAGCTATGTGTTATGGAGTACAATAGGGGATTTACAATGGGTTTACTTGGCGAAATTGTTAGATAGGGTTGGAATTTGAGATAAAGGGCCGTTCAAACACTAAAGACGTGCCTAAATGGAGTCATTTAATGCATTTTACTTTTTTTACTCTATTGGCAGGGAAGAGTCTTAGCTGAAGTAGAAGCTATAAAAAAGGAAAGCAAATTTTGATTTGCATTTATTTTTTATGTTTCTAACCACGGCATTGCAATAGCTAGTCATTTGGTGACACAAACAGACAACAAACAGAGTCACAAATCTATCACGTAATGATTGATAAAAAATCACGACCAATTTTTATCTACTTAACTAAACTTACCTAATTAACTTTATCTCTTCGTTGAAAGAAATAACATCTTGTATGTTATGTCAGAAACACTAATAATATTAATATAAGCGCACATGCCCGACCAGTTACACGCCCAACTAATGACTTAACATGTGAACTGCGATCCATAAAAGAACCAATAAATCAACAAAATGACTTCACAGCAAAAACCACACCTGCTGTACTATGAAGAATAAGACGCTTCAACGCGTCACTTATCAAGTGATCAGACAATAAGGGGAGTGCTCACTAGCTCACTACTCGTCCGTATCCGGTGGGCAGATTATATTGGCACGTGTGAATGGCCTGGTATAGGTCACGCTAATATAGACTTTAATATTATAAGTGAAAATGAGAAATTATGTGAGATGATGATTAGAGAGATGAGACAGAAGAAGTGTTAGAAAGATATTTATATGTATATAAAGAACGAGTTGTAAAGGTTGCGACAGCATTTACATTGTGTTGTATCAGCTGTACATTCTCTGAAAAAAAAATCAGATGCTTGCGAAAATACATGGTAAATATACTGTTATGATTGTTTTTATTTTACATATAGGACAAAAAAATACATTGGACTCTTGGTTTAAAACCCCAGAAATAAAAATTAAAAAATAAAACTTAAATGAAAACAAATTACTATAGGAGGAAGTTCACGTCCGTGGTATGATGGCCAGGAAACCCACGACATCACCTTATCCATTGCGCCACAGCCGCTAAATAAAATTACGAACCTTATGGCAAAATCAAGCAAAATATTTCTCATCACAAAACTTCTAAACTTGATCTGCGCCGACGCATCGAAATACAAAATATCCTCGTTCTAGCCCCAATCATCCCACAGATAGTGTAAACTCAAATAGCACTATTCTGCCTGTTCCTAACAATTTAGCTAATTTTAGTCTGTGGTATGACGTCATGAAGACGCGCCTGGTCGTAGACCTTAATTGTAGTAAGCTACACCTCGTTGGTGTTAGGTTTGATTCCCGGGTCAGTGACCTTGGTACTTTATCGCTAGATGTCCCAGATAGATTGTAATGGATGGTCTAAACAAGGTTTGAATAGCGATGGTTCAAATATTAGGCAGCTAAAACAATAGTGACAATAAGTAGCGACATGGTTGTTAATAATTGACTGGTCATTATAATTGTTATTTAAGAAGTCACATTTTTCTTTTTTTTCGTTAGCCTTCATTGTCCCACTGCTGGGCAAAGGCCATCCCTAAACGTTTCCACTCTATATCCTGCAGTTTCCCACTAGTTGTAGTTGTGGAAAATTAATTTAAAATTATTGTAAAAAATAGTAAATAAAAAAAATATCAATAAACCCAAACAAACTGGTATGGTTTGTTTCAATAAGAAGTATGTAGATAACAAATCATTAAAATTGAACTCGAAAACAGAACAAGGTCACTAAAAAAATAAACAAGGCCATCTATAAATAGTACAAATAACATAACATAACATAACGGTGCAATCAATATTAAATTCACGGGTTACCAACCTAATTGCCCCCTATATATTTATAAGGAAGCGGGCACACTGCTTCCGGTGACGCGAGAATTTGCGCGCGGTGAATCATGATTTGAGAGACAGTTGTTTCGTTTGGTTTAGACAATTGCTTTGTTGAAGGTTGATTTTATTTTACTACTTAATTATGGTTAGCAGTTTTTTTTATGGGTTTTATACCCATTTATATGATAAAAGTTATCTTGCCATCTCTATCTCTTCAGTCGCGATTAACAAAGCAAGCATTAAAATAGCTTGCATCGTATTAATGGGTCTAAGATGTGTAATATTTATTGTAAATTCAATAAAAAAAAATAGAGTCTATAGCACTTTTCTTTCATTGATATTTAATGAAGAATTAACGTAAGTAATTTTCATATAAGGTACAAAATTCAAAATATCCCCCTTGAGTTTATAAGGAAGCGGGCACACCGCACACTGTTTCCGGTGACCGGCCGCGAGAATTCGCGCGTAATGAATCATGGGCAGGGACAACCGCGATCCGACTGACAGATGCTTGGTCGTTTGTCGACGTTGAATTTTGGAATTAATAACAATGACTTTGAAGGTATAGTATAACTATACTCGGTCCATTCCTTTATTTTCTTTTTGACAGATTACATTTAGGGATGCCTTCACACATTACTGATTCGATTTGAAATCATAATCGATGTTGTCTAAGAAGAACTTTCAATCGATTAATTATAATTTAATTATTAATTTTTAATTATTAATTATATTTTTTTTATAAAAATACAGACAATACACAAAAAAAAGTCAAATTATTCTTTTTCATAATGATCGATTTATTTCATTTCACGATTTGATATAAAGTCTGTGGTTGTTTGTTACAAACAGTGAACTTCCCTAAAAAGTGTCGCTTGTCAATAAAGTACATTATTATTGTAGTACATTAATCTGACAAAAAAAACGGTAATTCATAGGCGTGATCTGGCAAAAAGAAAATAAAGGAATGGACAGAGTATAGTCATAGAACCGTCGTTTTGCCTTTTTCATTTATAAACAGTTTTTTTTAACATGAAATAACATCATGAGCCTATCGCCATTGAGCTGCTATTGAGAATTTCCTGACAGAAAGTACACTAATAGCACTTTGCCCGACCCGGGAATCGAACCCGAGACCTTGCGGTGAGAAGCGCATACGCTAACCACTAGACCAATGAGAAAGATTTTTTTTTTAAATTAACTATATCAAATGTCTGTTTGTTGAACTGTTGTTACCATCCATTTTATATGAAGGTAGTGTTTTGAAGTAGTGTATTGCATTTCTTTCCTTGGTATTAACCTCGAATAACAGGCGCATGAGCTACAATGCACAAAATAAGTAAATAAGTGAACTTAGTAAACTCTGCGAGTATCAATGGTTCTGTTACCATATTACTTGTCGTCCGACGATAGGCAATTATCAATCTACTTATATTATATTAAGTGTAAGAAATGACTGCCCAAAATTCAGTGACTATGTAAACGAATGAAAAATCCTTTAATGAAAATCGTTTTCTTTTCAATCTTTAGAAAGCATTTGAATAAGTTCGCATATAATGACATGCATACGGATCACGTTCTCCAATTTCATTTTTTGATATATCTAATATAAATGCTCATTGTGAATCCCAAGAGAAAATCGATCACTACCTTTTTTATTTTCTCTTTACAAATAGCTCAGTAGAGAATAATACAGTATTTTATTAAAATAAATGGCTATTATTTTAGAGACATGCCTGGTTGAAAATATAAAAAGCAAGAAAAACAAAAGTATATTTCTTTTTCCATATCTTTGTTGCTAGTATAAAACAAAAACAGTTTTTAAAACCTTTGATAGCTAATAAATCTAGTCAAGAAATACATATCTACTGTCTATCGTCTTTCATATACAATGACCACGAAAATCAACGTTAAATTTAGACTATGTCTCATCTTTCGTCAAATAAAAACGCAGATGTCTAGCATGTGAATATGCATAATATTTGCCTTTGTGTGATGCAATCTTTATATGAAAGGTCATCAAAATATCCGGATTTACGGTCTGAATGAGAAGCATTCGTCACACAAAATTTTGTTATTTGACACATGAGACATATATGGGTTTAAGTTATATATTATGAAGTTTTTATCTATTATTATAGAGAAATTATACCTAAAACAAGTTAATGGCGGCTAATTTTTAAAATTAATATAATTTTTTAGTTTGTATTGACAAAAAACCACGAACAATGTGCACATCTATTATAGATATACATTTAAGAACATTTTTAGCAATAAGAAATTTTCACAAACGTGTACTATGTGTATATTGTTGAAGTGCCAAATAAATAAATAAATAAATAACAAACATGCATTTTAGTGTTTTAGATATGAATTGTCTATAAAATAGATTGAAACTTAATAATCATATAGTTAAACCCATATTACGTTAGTTTGAAAACACGGCGCTCGGGAGTATACTGTAAGTGGTTAAATTTAACTATACTCAGTGAAATTTGTCTTCTATAGCGAATATCGTTAGCAAATTTTGTGTCTATTGAGTGGATCCAAAACTTCTATGCGTGAAGGATTTTTTATTACCGGAGAACCACCAAAATCACAAGTTACGTGCCAGATCATTTGTCTGATAACGCTTCGTGACACGCAAATAGGCGTTGAAGCTAGAGATAATATATGTCAAGATGTAACATGACGAAAATTGACAGTGACTGTCAAATTTCATAGATTTTTCCCGGGTCGGGAAAAACTGTCAAATTCCATACATTTCTAAACAGTGACGTAAATTTTATCTGGAACGCACAGCTCTGCTCGCGCAGTGGGAATAATGTCATTTAAAACTTATAGCTGTCTCTAGCTAAAAGCATGCTTTCTCGCTGAGGCTCAGTTCTATGATATATTTCTGTGACAAAAACATATATATATTTTTTTATACTTCGCCCACAGCGAACACTAGTCCACCTGATGGTGAGTGGAGTACAGCCCATGGACATCAACAATCCACAAAAGCAGATTATAGATGCGTCACTGCAGCTGAGGACTACGGTGTTATGCCTCATGTGCCTGTAATTTCAGGGCCTGATCTCACCACCAAACCGGAACACAGTAACGGAAGTACTACTATTTGGCGGCAGGTTAAAGGTGAGACGTTGGTGCTGCCGCCCTCGAGCTCATTCACAAGAGCTCTACCACCAGTAGATTTAGTTATTTAGTTGATTTTACCAATTCAGAGTGTTTTGTCACAATTGACAGTAATTTATTGTTTTTAGGAAATAAACAAGATCATCGCATCACAACCAGCCTGTTTTTTCAGTAAAGTTGAAGTTAAACAAATAAACACATAGTAACCAAACACAAAATATCTAGACAAACTTGTAAAGTAAAGTATGACAAATCTTTTCGCACAAACGAGAATAACACACGTCTACTACATTATGCATTCAAATAAATATTGAATGAAGCGAGTGAGGTAATATTTTGTATTCGATATAAAGCGTATGTAGCAAACAACTAACGTATTTGGTTCCAAACAACATAAACATCTAACATTTAATATAAACTACAGATATGTCGTTTTATCTTTTTTTTCGTCATGAAACTTCGATACTATGTCTCATCTGCCAGTCATTTCATTCCAGAACACAATAGTGCGTTGGAAGTAGGTTTATGGAATGACAGTGGGGTTTTTTTTTCTCAAGCTTGTTCACAAATTTACCACCATAAAACTAATATTTTAATTAATCTTCATTTTAGACATACTTATGGAGATGACTTCAAATTTCTATAAATGTTAAAAGACGTTTTTTATGGCAGCGTTATTGGATGACTTAAGTAGCTTAGTTGAAAAAATTACGGAATTTGTTTGTGGTTTTTCCTTTTTAATCAATAATTGTGCCAACTCACGTCATGTATTGTGAACTCATTTGTCAAAGGGCAGAAAAAAATATTAAATTGAAAAATTATATTTTAGACAACACAAACGTACAACTTGTCACGACAAAAATATGTGAAAAAGCTACGCAAGGCCTTAAATGTGAACGAAGAGGTTGTAGACAGGACTCCCTTTTCTCTGAGCGCGAACGAGAGGTTTAATAAAATGAAAATAAACTACCGATAAGTCAGAAGAAACAGTAATAAACACACGTGAATATAGCAACAAATAAACTTAGTTATAATAGTTGTAATAACAATTCCGAAATTCGGCCAGTATTTCACAAGTAATATAAATTATGAGCACTAAAGATTTTATCGTCTTGTTCGAGTCGTTAGAGAAACGGAAATTAAGCGCTTATACTTGGCAACTTAGTCAAATCAAAAATGGTGTACTAAGTGCTGGTACAGAAGTAGATTGCTTGATTGAGGCTTACAAAGGGTGAACAATTTAATAAATATTGTCCAAAAAGGCAACATAATAACAAATCTTAAAATATATGTGACTTGAAACTAAAAAACGGGGTGATTCTACACGTTTTTTATGTGTCACGTTCGTGACTCTCATTTTATTTTCACTGATTAGCTGATACACGATTATGAATATATTTCTCTACAATAATTAAAAATCTAGTACTACTTATACATTTGACTGTTGTCATATCTTCATATGTAAATTGTCTTAAGAGCGTGTATTCCTTTTCAAAATGTAACTGTCAATTTTTGTAGTGTTTTGGGAATATTTCGTAAAAACTGAATGAAAGTATGATTTTATTCAACTAACTTTTTAGAATGTGGGCTTTAAAAGGTAAATATGACAATTACATTTAATAACTAAAGCATACTTTTCTATTTTATCAGTTGAAAGAGTATTAACTGTTAAGTTGTTATATTACAAAATTATGCTGTATTTACGAATGAAATTGTTATATTTACCTTTCAAAACTTGCATTCTAAAAAGTTAGTTGAATAAAATCATACTTTCATTCAGTTTTTACAAAATATTCCCAAAACACTACAAAAATTGACAGTTACATTTTGAAAAGGAATAAACGCTCTTAAGATCCGTTGGCATAAAATATGTAAGATCCGTGGATCTCACGCCAAGAACGCTTTTGCCAGGAATCACCCAATAATATCCATCTTATGAATTTAGTGGTATAAATTGCAAAACAACAGGCTTATCATAACGAAGATAGCAGAAAACAAGAACAATGATTTTCTTTTCGACTTTTGTGACATGCCACTTAAACCATTCGGCACTTAAAAACTTAATGCTTCAGCTAAATAAATTTCTACAGAAAAGTTTATGTTTAGCACGCGACCGCGATATCGCGTGCCAGTGTTACCTCACTAAAACTTGATTTATTTTAGTATTGCCAACTGCGAATTTTTTAATGAGGTTTCGCTCGTGAGGTCGATAAGGTTTTTTGGTAACTTTTACGATGTTTAGTTTTTTTAGATTTTACTAAAGCATATAACTGGTACATACTACTATGTACAGTTAGATGTAACAGCAACTTTAAACTGTTGGAAAAAAAATATTATCACAAAACTTTGTCAATGTTTTGATACAAACAAAATTAAGCATCAATTATATTGTTAAATACTTCTACCCAACCCTTCTGAGAAAGGATATTATGTTGAATTATATGGTACAGAAAACTAACAAAATAATTGTAGAATAACAATTTAGTAATATTCTCTATATTTACTTTAAATGAATTTTTTTTTTTTTGCCGTGTATCACATAAGTATGACGTCATTTACATTATGTATTTAAAGATTAAAATAAGAGTTCAGTACATAACTATTTTTCTTGATTCTTTATGATTTTCCATACAATATGTAAAAGTACTTCTCTATTTATGCCCTCAATATAAAACAACAGTCTAAAGCCGCAATTAAACTACAAAATAAATTATTTTTTTATATTATTTTATTTTACTAATTAATTTTAAATAACAATTAAACAGTAACTCACTAAATCTCACAATTTAAACATTAGAATAGAGATTGTATTTATTTTCAGTTTCAAATCCGTCCCCAAATCAAAGCAAATACTTCCGTCCCCGGAAAAGCAAAAGCAAACCAATTCACCCTTAGTATTGTTCCACCTCCATTCTTTGTATTATTAACTCACCCAGTAACAGGCGAAATTGAAAAGGTAAACGGATAAGCGGAAATAATATATAATATCTTAAGGCGATGGTTTCCGACTCGTGTGAAATATATCGTCTCTGTAATGCTGTACTAGCCCCTGATCACTGTTGAATAATATTCATGTGACAAAATGTGCACAAAATTTTAAATGTGAATCTAATTCAATCACAATTATTAGCACCAATCGTTATACAATACATTACAATACAATACAATTCTTTATTGATAACTCAATGTTACATGTCAGTTTATATAAGGTTTATATTTTGAATATAAGAGGGCTGGTTGCCGCTTAAGTTTGAATTATTACTAATGAGGCAATATTATTGATTGAAATTTGCGAAATTAAGTCTGCCTAACCTCTTACTGTTAACAACGACAGTATTTTTAGTTAATTTATTCAAAACATTTCTTTAAAAAAACTTGTTTTAGTTGCGCTTGGGTTTGTGTTTAAGAGTTTATATTATTTGGTATAATTATATCTTATATATTTTGCTTATAAAGTGTTAATTTTAACATAATTTTAGATTTATAGTCAAACTGAAAAAAAACTATTTTTAAATTATTTAGGCAACACCCGCTTTAAGCAAATCACATTACCCGTAGCGTGGGAGTTTCCATTGTCTCTGGTTACACGGTTATCCGGCTGCCAGACGGATTACCGGCCAGACCTTGATCGGATGAACTTCTTAAGTCTTCAGGGTTTTGTGATAAACCCTGTTTATGAGAACGCCAATTACCGGCTAAGCTAAATAATTTTTTATTTAAGCTAAAAATTGACTGATTAATATTAATTTCGTATGCCTTGTTCTTCGTTCGATGATGTCTCCGCAACAACATTGTACCGCTAGCTGCCTCGTTGGTCTAGTGGTTAAAGTAGGTATGCAGACTCTCACCACAAGGTCTCGGATTTGATTCCCGGGTCGGGAAACAGTGTTATGAAGGTTTTTTTTGTCAGTGAATACTCGATAGCAGCACGTAATTAGAATTATGCTAGGTGGCTATCATCGCAGCTAAATATATCAGGAGTGTGGGTATTATACGCCTCTGCCACGCCCCTTCGAGAAAAATAGACTAGTTTTAAGAGTAAATACATAGACATTTACAAATGATCACGTCTAAATACCAACCGACTACGACGGTAAATGACTTGCAATTAATTTCACGTAGCACGAAATCGGAACAATACTTTTTTCGGTTAGTTGAAAATAAGCAGTTGCTCTAACTTTTTAAATATTAACGAAAATTTTATATATTTTCTACCGACTTGCTGTGACACATATGTAACACAACACAAATTTAACATAGTATCGTCAGCAACAGAAGTCCATTACTTTGTCTCTCTCTTATATAATAACAAGTCAATATACATGCTTAAAGTACTGAATTGTAAATTCTACGAGTATCCGTCGATGAAACTATTAAGATTTTAGAGGATTTGTGAGTTTGTAATTTTCATTTTGAATATTATCTTTTGCTGGCTATAACAGTTTGATATCAAAAAGATTTTGGAAGCTATTGTTTTTGTTTTATTTACTTCATATGGCTACTTTCGTTGTTTACTTATACCAAATTCTACAATATGCAAAAGCTACCGCAAAAATCTAAAGAATATTTATCAACTAGCTCATCAAATAGAATAGATCACGGAGCTGATCAGAAGTGAATCTGCGCCGGCGCATCTCCGATCGGCGCCGATAGCCGCGGTATGCGCCGAACATAATTACACTCCACTTGCATACTTTCTTTTTGGTGCCGCTGCTATGACGCTGCTGAGACGTTTTATACAGATATAGAATTTAATAGATGACTGATTTAGTTATTTGATTTATTCACGATATATGAAACGAGTAATGAGTCACTTTTAGTCTTACGCGGAGCATGTGCTTAATATAACTTTTGACACGTCATATAGTTATTTATTTCTATTTTTTAATAAAAATTAATTGGTAATAATAAAAAATAAAAGAATATAAATTTATATTTTATTTAATTATGAACGCGATCAAAAGAATTTGATTACTAGTTTAGTTATACTAAGGCCCAGTTTACTGAGGTTCCGGATAGGTCTTATCCCACCCATTAAATATAACCTGACTTAATTTAAAAGTAACACAAGATACACTAGAGAAAATAACACAGCTGTCACTTTAATTCATATACTTATCCTGTCAATAAGGTTAATCTAAAACCTTTTTCACTAGGTTTAATAAAAAGTTTTTCAGATGAGGCGTAACATGGTGGTAAGTTTTAATAATTCAGTGTTGGTGGCAAACAATTTTCTTTAAAAAACTGGATATCTATGAAGTTAAAATTATGCTTACGATCGAAAATGAACGATCAAATGGGCTCGCAGATACTGATGGGATACTTAAGTATATGAAATAATTAATACTATCAATTCATTTATTTCGTAAAACATAGGTTACTAGGATGTTACAGTGTTACAAAAAGTTCTTGTATGATTCGCCGAATGGCATACGAAAATTTAAACAATAATGTTAGTTCGACAGGCATTCAAATCAATTTAAGACCTTATATATCCTTCTTCGCCAATGCATTACCTAATATATTTTATTACTATTCACCCTTTTACGTTCAATAGTCGATATGGGCCCCATTCACTGCCCTGAATAGCTAACTAACATCCATACCAAAAGGTAGTCACGTAAATTTAACCAATTACGTCATAAAAAAGGTGTGTTCAGTTTTTACGAGTTTCGTAAGTAATAATTCAATTAATTTGCCGGTGTAACTAGTGGTTAGCGCATTAACAAACAATTATATCATCCATTAATTAATTGGTATGAACTTTATATTACAAGGAGATCGTGTGAAACAAAATTTACTTACTTTAAATAAGATTTAAATTTTTCGTCTTTATAATGTAATACATCATTACGCATTCACACCTTTATATCCTAGAGGAGGAGTGCGGCAGATGTGGATTTGAACACTAACAGGTAAAACTTCTAATATTTCGGTCCCAAGTCATAAGGGGTGGGCCATCGCCATCCACAATTCTAACTCTGTGCTGCTATTGTGAATTTTCATTCGAAAAAAATCCCACATAACAATTGTTCCCGACCTGAGAATCGAACGCTGTTTACGCCATTATGTGGTATACTTAAATACACCAATCAATACATTGCTAATATATTCTTCTAATCGTTTCCAATTATAGAATGTTTCAATTGAATTGAATAGGTTGACGCACATTGTAATTACGTGGCGACAGTCGGTGTTAAGGCGTTAATGGGTTCTGTCTTCACACAATTAGATAATTGTGTGAATTTTATGCGTGTAATGGATTAAGAATAATTCTATTATCTAAGAGTACGATGGATATTTCGCACCTTGAACTCAACATTTAGATCATAACTGTAACACTCAAGAAGGGCTGACAAATGCTTTTTTATAGAGCCATTCATCTCCTTCCTTTTCGCATTTATCTTCATCAAACAGGTGAGTATAGTTCAATCTTTTTTCTAATTTTTGTATTTCGGATATTTAGTTTTTTAGTTTAACGGATCCCGTATTTTACAATTTAAACTGATATTTTAATGACGTCAAATTAGGGTATGCTGTCGATAAACGCTGTCCAGGATTACGTTCCTCTATACGTAATGCGTAATCGCATATACCACCGCTTCATCCGATGACCTTTACTTGTGCGGCTTCGGCGAGCAACGCTGTAACCAGGTATCAAAATATTCCCAATTTATTATATTTTCAATAAAATAAGGCCCGTTTTTACCAAAACGAAGACGAGAGGAAATATGTTTGAATGACCAATTAGATTTCGTTACCGTAGCTAAGCAGAGAGGTGATCTGGCAAAATCGAAACTGAGTTTGGTAGAAATTAGGCCTTAAGCTTGAATAAACAGTGGTCGCAGTCGCAGTAACGGAGAAGGAAGCCTGCATGCTTGAGAGTGCCTGAAAAGTACTCGAGTTCGTGTGAAGTCTACCAATCCGCACTTGGCCAGCGTGGTGGCCTAACCCTTCTCATCATGTGAAGAGGCTCGAGCCCATGTGACACGTATCAGATACAGGGCTGCTATTATTATTATTATAAACAGTGAGACTTCTGTGAAAGAGCTGAAAAGAGAAAGCACCATCATTGCCTCATTTAAATCGCTGCCAAATAGCAGTGTGTTCCGGTCAGCTGTCTGCTGACATTTGAACCTAAGTTTATTGGCACGGAAGCTATTTGCTTAGAAATAACGACGTTGTTTAGTATCTGAGGTGAGTTCTTTTGTTTATCATTTTATTAAATTATTAATAAAATCTAATTATTTCTGATTAGAAAAGATTCTTTTGTTATTGAATAGGCTTCAAAACTAAAAAATACAATATTTTTAAAAATGTATGTAATGATAGTTCAAGAACCTAAATATTTTTTTTTTACTTTTTATCAACGCAGGAACTACGTAGGCGGAGCTGCAAATAGAATCTAGTACTTTAAAATTTTACTTTAGCGTAAATACGGCTCTTGTTAGCCATGTTTTCCATTTTTAGTTTTGTTATTCTTTGTAAACATTAGAAAAATACAACTCTAGTTTTCAGGGTACCAAATCATAAATTAAAAGGTACACAACACGCGTGTTTGGCCAAAAAAATACTAAACAAATACATACATACAATTTTATTTCTTCAAACGTAACAAGCAAATGGCTAACTCAAATAATAGAACTTTCGAGTGAATTGCCACGGTCAAAAGTGAACAAATTCTACGTTTATTATGTCGCTGAGATCAGAGTTCAACTAACTTTGCATATTTTGTTTCAGTAAAAGAGGCCTCTCACTGAGAGATTTAATTCCCGGGTAGGGCAATGTGTTATTTGGGATCTTTCTGCAGGAAATTCACAATAGCAGTACGGAGTTGGAATTGTGCCCGGTGGATGGCGATAGACTCACTCCCTATCCCATGGGACCTTAACATAACAAGTGAAATATGGGTGTTGTACACCTCTACCACACTGCCTTTTAGGTAATATAGGCGTGATGTTAAGTTATGTTATGTAAATGGAGAAATATCGCATAAGAGGCGGTGCGTACCAAGACGGACCACCCTCCATGTCCCTCCATCAACCACAACCACGACCACTCTGCCTGAAGAGTGTATGGCTGAGAAGAAGAATTTTGTCTCAAATATAATAGTTAGTCTTATAAGAAGCATCATCGATCGTCCCAATTGCAGTATCTGAATCTGGCCGCACCTGGTTCAGAATATAGGCTTACCATTTGACTGACAATAGTGCTGCAGAAACTGCCATTAGGCAACAGGATAAAGGTGAGACAATACAACATTCTTCCGCAATCTCTTTCATAAAAACTCCTCCTATTTCCATATTTTTGCAAATTCTAAGAATGCTCACTCATTTCCGCGCTTCCTTTCGTGCTCGCTCCCATTCGTGTTTTTTAAACGTATTCAATATGAACAAGACAGTTTAATTGCTCGATGATAGACGACCTAGTAGTATTTCATTCTAGTACGTCAATCTTTTGAATGTAGATTTTATCGCTATCTTTGTTACAATGTTCATCGTATGCCAAGTATAAAAAAGTTTAGCCATATCTGCTGCGACTAAAATCTCAAAAGACATTTTTAATAACCTTTAAAATTGATCGATTTCTGTTATCTTTCGTCAGTTAAAACTCATATCTTCATTATTCGAACAAATTCTGGCCACAGGTGCTGGAGTTTTCATCTTATTACTTGACAAAGGCTCTATTGTATCTAATGTTATAGCTGTTTTCGATTTCTTATTAAGTTTTTAAATCAGTCATTTTGTTTGTACCTGCAATCGAACGGTCAAATAAAAAAACTACGGCCCTTTAAAAAGAACGGTGAATTTGACTCATGACTTCATGACTTCACCAACGTAATGTATTTAAAAACCCTGCTTTACTGACCTAAACAAGAGATTTGCAAACATTTAGAGATAAGGCTTGCATTATCACAGATGATATCATGTTATCATTATCATTATGTCATTGAAGATAAGTACGCCGTTTACATTTTTTGTAACAACTTTCACCCGCGGTTTCGCGTGACCTTCTCTGTACAATTGATTTTATTGCGTTGTTGCGACAAAATTGTTGCTCAGACAATTTTGTATACTAAGTTTGAAGTTAGAAGTTTTTAAATTGCTTGATATGCGCTATCTAGATTTTGATATGGTGTTTTGAGTCACGCTTAGTTCTTACTTATTACAGTGTCAACGTGGTGTGATTTTAATTTATTGTTAGATGATTGGCTGTTTTTATATATTTTTAATTTTTTTATTTAATGCGAACTCTCCGTCTCTCTCCGAATTGCGTGCAGTGGATGGCGATAACATCAACCCCTATCCAATGGGACCTTAACATAACAGGTGAAATGTGGGTGTTGTACACTACGGCCACACCCTACTGGGTAATATAGGCGTGATGTTGTGTGTATATGTTTAAACGACATTCATTCATCCCGTTTTACGGAACCTATACCATAAAACAAAACATTTCCCGAAGTTTCTTTTCACACTTCCAATACTGTGTATTGTAATCCCTCGACACTTACAAAACAATTGGAAGTGGTTTCAACCCTTCACTTAATACAACACTTACCGCCGGCTTTAACCGCAAGGGAGTTGTTTCACCCCTTCGGTTATTGCCGGTAAACACCGTGATTCAAGTCGATTGACTTGCAAGATGAGCAATTAGAAAATGTAGAGTTGATTGAAGTGCTAAATGGAATCAATTAGCGAGTTGTATTGATTGGAAACGTCAGATCCGTTAGAAATACATTATTGCTATCTAAAATCTGTCATAATTATGATTTTTAACTATTAAAAGGAGTAAATGTCGAGAGAAGAAAGTCGGAAAGATGTCATGCTTTGTTGTAAAATCTCTTGTAATATAGACATTAATTTAAAAGAAGCCGGAAGAAAACCTTTTGACATTAATTGTGAAGATATTTAAATGTCAATCGTGGTGTGTTTATTACTTGAAATATCCTAAGAAGTTGTATGTTACTTAATCCAGAACTAATCAATCTTCAATACTTGTCAATATGATTTGATGTACATAATCCTGTTATTTGGTTCTCGGCTCTTGGTGCTTCCCAATATTGGGACCCGGCTCTAACCTCAAGTTCACGTATTTGCAATTATCAGTATAGTATAGATTGACTACCGTCGATAAATAGTTGCCAAAATGTCGACGTAGTAAAATGCATTTATTTTACTGCAATTTTATAATAAAGCGATGATATTCACTGCTTATTTTTTTTAGCTTGCCGTATTTGGAGTAGGTTCATTGTTCTTTTTTTATTTACAGAAAAAACTAATATTTCCTATTTAATAAAATTAGAATAAATATTCGCCTGTCAAGTTTCAATCGTAGTCGTATATTAAAAAAGAAACACCGCAGTAAGTCTTAATGTTCATATTTTATTATGAGAAACTTAATATGTTTGTTTTCTTTTTAGCTTTATTCAATGGAGATTTATAATTATGAAAGTAAAGTGACTAGCGTTTTCCTATTGTTACGTTCAATGGATCTTTAATGTTATTATATTCCAATTACGTTACTATTTTCTTTATCATTGTTCCAATTACGTCACTTTTTTCTTTATTACAGATATTTTGTAGAAAGTAGTGTCATCATAATCAATATCAACGTTTAACTTATACTATAGTTTGGTCTCATTAAAAACCTTGAAATATAGAACCAAGATTCTTAATACTATTGATTTCTTTTTCATTATTCTTTGATTTTTTTTCATTTTCATATATTTTACTTTATCTCAGAAACGTTTTGATTTATATTAATGGTATGTTAATATGCAATACGCATTAATATATTTTTGTATATTCTCAGTCTCAATATTAAACCGCATAATGTTATATTTATTTATGTTTACTGTATCTGATTCGGTAGCAATCAATCTTACGTTATCTTTCGTCAATACCGTTGATTTTATCTTTAAACAAACTCAAGTCAATTACTCATAACATATTGATGGAATGTCGACTGTTCGTCATTATATCCTAATCAAGTCATTCATGATTAGAAACAAAAGCTTTTAATTAAATTTCATAGCTAACATTCTTTTTTTGATCCGGAAACTTCCCGACGGCAATTCTTTTCATCTTTCCTTTCAGCCACAGAAAATAAGTCAAAAAAGCCTGTATTCTATTGTAAGCCGAAAACCGCATGATCTAATCGTTAATAAAAAACGTCATAATGCGTAAAGATGATGTCATCTAAACTAGGCTACAGTGCCAACCACCTTTGAAATCCTGTAGAAATGGCTGTATTGCTTCGGCCGTACATCGCCATAAGTGATTATGCATGTTATCGTAATGAATGTAGCCCGAACATTGCGTATATTCAGGGCTTTAATAATGAAAGAACGTTTTCATTTGTCGCTAATAGTTCGCAAACTTTATCAAGATGGCTTTAACTTTTACTTTCTTCTTTTATTTTATTGATTGAATGACCCAAATCGATAAAATATTTGTCTTTATCTTCAGTTTAAATGTTGTTTAAGTTATCTTAGTTTGTTTTTAAACAATTGTGTCTGCCGCCGGCCGGCATTGCTTCGGCCGACGGCATGCGCTATGACATAATCTTTCAAGGATTTTCTCAGCTGAGCTGAATTACGTTTTTAGCTCCATTAAAAAGGCGTGCCCTTGATAATCTTGCATTTTGGTAAATTTGTTGTTCCTATCGTGCTATCGATCGGTTATCTTCGGATATCATGAATTATTTTGTATGTGAATTCGTACAAGTGACACATTTGGAACGCCCTGAGACTACGCGCTACACATTGACGTTACCTTGTTTAGAATGGCCACTGGACTTGGGTTAATAAAACTAGTTGCCGAATACGCCAAAGATAGTTAACTACCGTCTCAAAATCTTGTTCTGTTAAAAAATAAAAAAACGAGTAGTGCAAGCCAACAAACCGGCGTTTTTGTGGATACAATAGATTGTAGGCACGCAACAACATCGTAAAGCCGCAAATTGGACCGGCGAAAATAAGTAAAGTATTACGTAATAAAAATAGTGGTCCTGCCGGCATTTGCCGCAATCTTTTGATTTAACTATTCACCCGCTTTATAGAGTTTCGGTCGACCAGCTCCAGAGGTGACATAACAGGAAAAATAGATCACACCGGCATAGCATACCAAATTATTAACCCCTACTTTTGATGTTACATCACTTTTTCCGCAGATTTATCTCACCAACACATCATATATCATCCACTGCGTCTCTTTCACCCGAAACACACAAAATACAACACATTGTTTACGCGAAAAACGTAAACACACGGAAAACATCGAAACTTTATTTTTCATCACCGAGAATCAATGGAGAAAGTGCGTGTTGTGACGCAAAAAAATTACGTTTCTAATTCCACAATAGACGATCGTCGAACCGCCGGCAAATTGAATTTTCTCCCAATTTGACAGCTGTCACATTGACAGGTCCGATTTTTTCCGTTAGTAGAGCCTACTCACCTTTTACGAGCCGCTGCAGTATAATCTCCTTGTGCTCGTGAGTGTGGGGTTCCCCGATCACGGCCAGGAGGTAACATCCCGTAAGAGGGCTCGGTGGGGGCACGGAGGCCGAGACCTCCGTCCCCAAAGACAAGGACCTGTCCTCGTCGTGGTCCATCGCCGACGGCGGCGCCGGCGCGACTGCCGACGGTTCGCCCAGGGCTAGCGGTTGAGTCGACCGTTCGGCACGAGAACTCCGATCGGAATGGATTGAAACGGCCGGTGTGGTAGACATTTGCGCGCGCACCGACCAGCCATCGACCGCGGGATGTGCGCGGCACGCAGACGCGTCGGCGACTCGACTCAACCCCAAAAACCGTCTTTTCCCTCTAGCTTAACCTTTCTTTTATGAGTAAGATAGAGAGAGGGAATGTCGTAGGGCGTATACAGAAGCCGCTGTAGGTTTTTCAGCGCACACGTGATCTGCATTGCGTCTAAACAACCCGGCTGAATAACCTCGGACCTGTGCCTCAGCTGTTCATAGAATGCCATGGTTGTTACAATCGATAATGATATAATCGGAATGACTTGACATTACGCCGCATACTTACTTCTGAAGAAGTAAACAGTAAATATTGGGCGGCTTCTCTTTAGGCAATATTTCTGCTCCACTGCATTGCCCCGTCTCATCCGTCTTCCAGACGTTTATCACTTTTCCGTCTTCCAATGTAATTGTTAGCGAACGAAGCTTATTTTTCGAGCATTTTTGTACCTTTTCCTTGGAATAATTAAGTATTTTTCGGCTTAAGAGTTTATGTATTTTGTCTGTTGGGAAACGCTTGGCATACCATTGCTTAATAGACCGGTAAAATATACTTTGGATTAAGGTTAAGGCGGTCGTACGTCATTTTTAATGCGACATACTTTTTCAGTAGTAATTTACTGCTATGTATTTTAAAATTAATTTATTTGCAACTAGACTCATGCAAAATTAAATGTTTTGAAATCCGGATAAAGTATTTAGTTTTGCAAAATTCTGATGTATTATTTAATCACCAGTTGTAGGTATAAAATAAATCGCGAAATGTATCGCAACTAAATTATTACTGTGAGTGCTGACGGTGCAGTTTTCAGGAAAAGGAAATAAAGGAGCTATCGGCATCCCGAGGGTGTCATTTAAGACGACTGACGAATTATTCAAAGGATGAAATGTATTGTTTTCTGCTGTTCGTTCAAAAGATAAGGTAAATATATTTTTGTCTTTGCCTTTTTTGTAAGAAGAATAAGTTAATTGTTATTGGTGTCTCGGGAGAGTAGACAGCCTTACTGATGAGCCAATAAAAAATTAAACGATCTTTTACTAGAAAACTAAAAAACAAAAACTAAATAATTTCCCACATGGGAAGAATTTTTATGCTTGGACCTTCAGGTTACCCTTGGAACTTCTCTGTAGTACTCCGGTTGGTAAGTAGTGAGTATTTTCGAAACTTTCAGCATAGCGTCATGGTTGTCAGGCGTAAGAACACCTGTACATCAGTATGGCTGTTGTTAGACGTAACTAAGTGGGTTGCTAGACTCAAACTCATTTATTTCTTGAAAAGTATTGTAATATCCAATTCTAAAGTATTCAATAAACGTTGCATTTGTGATATATCGCCGTTTATAGCAACTACAGATTCCAGACGTGGTGATGTCACGTCCGTCTAGTTATGAATGAAATATCATCATTAAATAAATCTAAATATGAGTTAGAAGAGTATTTAAAAAAATCACAATTTAATTCAAGTCATTAGTTATAATTTTCATTAGGACTACTCTCGGCGATTAAGTTGCAAAGAAATTACGCAAAAATCTCTTGTTAAATAGACCTCCAAAGCCACACAAACTTTAGAACAAATAGCTTACAGACTAGAGCATTCTGTGAATCTAACAAATTGAATGTTGTCAGTTGTATTGACCTCTTCACTACTGGTAAACATCCTGCAAGAACCTATCTAACGAATTACTTTGTAGAAAATGCATACATTTTGATGTTGGATACTGTCATTACTTAATTTTACAGACATGTGAAACCATTTCTATTTCTTTTTTTTATATAAAGTTATAATGTGTCAGTTGAGTACTGTCTCTTTAACACTTTATAATGATATTGTATAAGGCTGTTTAATGATACCATTATGTTGCTGGCATTAAGTCCAATTTCTGTATAGACGCTATTAATAACCACGATACAAGCTTTGCCTAGTGTGGTTATTACTGTTATATCTTTTTATGTACTTGTAGACTGTAATAAAGATTATTCTTATTCTTCTTATTATTCTTATTCTTATATGTGGAAGCTTGTAATTGACGTTAGACTGACCTATGTTGCTGTCAGCTAACCTAAAAAAATAAAAGTTTGCCAAATATTTTCTCTTTCCGTCTATAGAAGCTTGTGCTATGTTATCATCACTTCCAATAATAAATATAATAAAATAAATAAAGACGCCTTTTACTTCCCTATAACCTAAATTACAAATTATCTTAAAAATATATGTTTTTACTAAAATAAATAAAATTTAATCCAATCTACTTTTTCAATCAATATTTCAGATAGCTTTAAATATTATAATTAACTTATTATAGGAATCCCTCTCAGATAAAGGCATCTGCTAACTTGCAATATCCCACACTAAATCTTCCCATAAATAAATCAATCAAACAAATAAATACGGTTGTTGGAATAATTAGGCGCTGCAATTTCTCTCGATATGTAGGCAATCGGCACACTCGCCATGAATCAACGCCGATAGTGAAAGTACTGAATATGCATCTGCGGAACAATTGTAGTGGCTTATTATTAAATCAGAGTTGCAAATGGTGTATTGAATGGTTTTTAAAGATAAGCCGTAAAAAAAAATAATTTGGGGAAAAGTCAAACGTTGTTAAATATTTTAAACTATTTGTTTTATTATGAAAGAAATAAAACTTATATTTAATAAAGAATAAAGTTTTGTTATACCAAACACATTTACAGAAAAAAAAATCTTAGTATAATGTGCGACGCATAGCTTAATGCTATAAAAATAATCACTTAGAAGTTGAAATAACGTACGCGTTCATTCTTTACAACATTTGTACTGAATGTGTTGGTTGGTTTGGATAGGAACAAATAGACGAACGTGACGTCACGAAATGACGTAACATACTTGAGAACTAAGCATAGCTAATTGCTATATAAATAATCGATGAGAAGTTAAAGGTTTTATAAAAAAAAAATATGTTTCTAGTTTAAAAAAAATAATACGAACTTGTGTAATAAAGTTGCTTAACGTTATGAAAACAGTAGCCCCTTGTTTATTTTTTGTTTAAAGTTTACCTACTTTCTTGTTTATTTCAACTTAAAATTGTCATATAATATGCCTTTAAAACACTTTTATAATTCATCAAATTACAACAAATTACACTTACAATGTTTAATATATTTCGGTTGATTTTGAAAGGTGCGGCATAACACACGTAAGACATCAGCCACAGGGCAAGTTCGCTGTCAGAAACAAAAACCGTGCTACTTCTTTTTATAGTGTTAAACATTAACACCCGGTTCTCCACAATAAGCCAAAATTATCATATTTTAAAGTTATTCTACTAAATGCGTTGTTTTTAGGAAAAATACAGGGTGGATGCGACAAAGAAATATGTATTGAAATTGCTATACATGGACCATTTTAAAGTTTTTACCGATTTAAATTTTATAACGAAAAATGACATGTTTGCCGAGCACATTCAGTAATTACAATGCTAATTGGTCGAAAAATGAGAATTTTCTTTTCGTAAAAACAAATTGCATCTTTCGAAATTAATATGGTTACCGACCCATAGTGTGGAATTTGTCGTTTCCATCAATTCATTTCCATTATTTGTGACATACAAACAGAGCTCAAATATTTTAACTAAACTATGTATTAGAACAATTATTTTACAATATGATTTTCAACAGCTGTAAAAACCAGTGTTAATTATATTATGCCACTAATAATTGGGATTGTATACCGCATGACTGAAATAAACTTATCTCTCTAGATTTCAGCACTCAAAGTCGACCACTCTTAGCTAGTTTTTTATACTCATAAATCAACATTTTGAGTTGAACTTAATCTTTTTATAAAAAAAAATAAAAAAAATGTATTTGAGCCGTTTGGGGTCGAGACGCTGGGGCCGAAGGGACGTCGCGTTCGTTTACTATTTGCAGAACTAGCCAAACTTTTAGTTGGCTCTTCACGTGACCAGAAGGATGGCTTCTACCTTGGTCTAATTGCAATCCAACGTGACAATACCAGCTGCTTTCTGGGTACGTTACCCGCGGCTGACATAGATTCGAAGGTAATCTAGACACTATTTTTTATATTTTTTTTTTTTTCTTTCTTGTAAATAGAGGTCTTTCTTTAACAAGGCTCAAGAAATGACAATTTAATTGTAAAAAATCGATAAATATTATACTTTTTTCAATAAATAAAATTATGAGTTCATGATAACATTGTCAGGTACACTTTCTTCAGCAAATCCTTCCAATCTCTCAGACTTTATCTTCAATAGCAATCCGAACGGCTTGAACTTTTAACAAGACATTTTTATTTATCTCTTAAGTGATTAGATCGTAGACTATTCATAGATTTTATTCAATAAATTGTAGGTCTCTTTCGGAATTGGTTAACGGTTAATTTCTACTTTTCACGACGTTATGGTAAGTGGTAATTACAGCTCATGAACATCAACAATCCACAAAGCACACAATAGATGTGAGTTAACTTTCCGTCAGGAAATTCTTGATAGCAGCACGGAGTTGGAATTGTGCCTGGTAGATGGCGATAGGCTCACCCCAGGCCTACCCCATGAGATCTAAACATATCAGGTGAAGTGTGGGTGTTGTGCCACACCCTTCTCGAGTAAAATAGGCGAGATGTCATGTTATGTTATGTTAGGAAATCTTATGTTAGCACCAGCAATACAAAAATTTTGGCACTCTACATAGTGTGCATAGAAGTATAATTTAAAAGTAATCAAATTAAAGCCTTAATAACTTATAATCTGTTTAAATAGCTATACATATTTTATTAATATATTAATGGAGCGATTTTACAAAAAGAACATAAGAGACGCAATTTAACTTTACCAACGTATTATAAATTAAATTGAATAAAACTTACTAAGGGCCCGTTTCACAATAGCCAAGTAACGTTACTTGTAGGAAAAAATTATAAAACAAACAAAACAAAATGGCAGCTGGTCGAACTGTCTTTTTTTATTTCGACTTTAACTGACAGTCATCTCTTACTCCACGCTTGTGAAACAGTCCCTTAGCCTAAATTACGAGGCTCTTCCCCTACTTTTAGATACAAATGTTGCCATATATCTCCGAAATTCGTCTTTTAATATTGTTGAGAAAGGTACCCTCGATTTACACGTAATTTCCATGTTGATTTGGTATGGAAAAACGAGTTTGTTTCGAACGCGTAGGAGGTTTATCTTGAAATTTGTTTGGGCATAACAAACTTATAATTTATCAGAATACGTATAATAATATTTAGATAACGTTCAAAGCAAGTTCAGCTTTATATAATGTGTGTTGTTGTTTTGCGGTGTCTAGCCTCATCTGTGTATAACTTGAAAGAATACAGTAAACGGCCTTAAGGTGCCTTTATTTAGAATTATCCCCGTACTCGCAACCGTTGAGGAGTTGTTCCTTCCAGCATCGGCTCAGCAGCATGTAATGCTACCTGCTAGATGCTAATATCTAAGTAGCTTTAGATAATATGCGAAAAACAATATATAGAAGCCCTTCAATGTGAGGGTTGCTCTCGATTTATCTAGGCTCACATCATCAGACCGTGACCTTCCAGATAAAAATAATTTCTCAAAAAAAAAAAGTAATTTCTTTATTTTTAAGTCTGTTTCGAATGCGTATGTTTATCTTTGCAATATTAATACAAAGATTTGTTTGAACAAACTTATTGATCCGAATACGAATAATTTTATTTGGGTTGTTAAAATAAATTAAGGTTCATGTTATATTTGTTTTCTTGGGTGTGGTTGTATGGTAAATGTATTGAAAATAGGAAGGGCTATTAATTAAAAACACTGAGTATCAGTTTAGTACGAGATCTATATTTCTTATTTTACTTGGAAGTAATATGAAAAGCTTCTAGCACAATATGAAAAATAGAATGACAACCAAATAACCATAGAGGTAGGGCGAAGAATAAAACAAGATAAATCCATTTTCAAATGAAGGATATTACACAGAGTCTGTATACACAGATAAATTTTTGTAATCTTATTAAAATAAATCAACACGAAAAATGGATTTATCTTGTTTTATTCTTCGCCCTACCTCTATGGTTATTTGGTTGTCATTCTATTTTTCATATTGTGCTAGAAGCTTTTCATATTACTTCCAAGTAAAATAAGAAATATAGATCTCGTACTAAACTGATACTCAGTGTTTTTAATTAATAGCCCTTCCTATTTTCAATAGGTTATGGGCCCAGTGTGCGCGTAATAAACTGTGTTCATTGTGAAATCAATAATCGTTACTACGAAAATTCAAAATGGACTTAAAAACAAAACGAAATATCAAACCGTCTGACGGGGAAAAATATAGTATTTGGAAATTTAGAATACGAGCGTTATTAACTGAAATAAACGTTTTAAAAGTGATTGAGAGTGATCCAATTTTCCAAGATAGTACTTGGGACAAATGTAACAGGATTGCGAAAAGTACTATCGTTGAATATTTATCCGATTCTTACCTTGGTTTTGCAAAAGAAGACAAAACGGCAAAGGATATTTTACAGAGTTTGGATGCCTTATATGAACGTAAGAGTATTGCTACCCAATTGGCGTTAAGGTAAAAGTTGCTTGGTCTCAAATTACAAGGTGATGTGACTTTGATTAAACATTTTACTATTTTCGATGATTTAATCACGGAGTTACTCGCGGCTGGCGCTATACTTGAAGAAACTGACAAAGTTGCTCATTTGCTTTTAACATTACCTACAACTTATGATGGCATTATAACGGCGATCGAAACGTTGTCAGAAGATAATTTAACTTTAGCATTTGTAAAAACAAGGCTGTTAGATCATGAGGTCAAGCTGAAAAATGAAGCTAATGACACGAGTGTTAAAGTAATACAAACTACTGCCGAAAATAAAGTGTGGCCGAGCAGGAAAAGAAAATTTGAAAGTTATAGACCTAATAAATTTTATCAGAACGATCAGAGACCAAAGAACAAGAAACCATATTTTATTAAATGTCATCACTGTGGTCGAAAAGGACATATGAAAAATGACTGCTTCTATTTCAAGCGAACAAATAAATATAAAACTACGGAAAGGACGAGAACAATTCAGGCAGTCGATATTAATCAGACATCCTTGCAGTCAGCAGATTTTTCTGGTTAAGCTTCAACAACTTGGATGTAGCCGAAAATAAAATAACTTTTTTGTTGGATTCTGGAGCATCCGACCACATTATAAACAAGGACAATTTATTTAGTAATTTCGTAAATATACTTATTCCCATTAAAATTTCAGTAGCTAAGCATGGTGAATTTATTTCAGCAACAAAAAAAGGGTACACTACATGTCACCAGCAATATGGGTGTTCGAGGGACACTTGAGGACGTTCTTTTCTGCCCTGAGGCGCCCCACAATTTGCTGTCTGTTTTAAAGCTGCAACGGGCTGGAACGACAGTGATCTTTGATCACCAAGGTACACAAGTATGTAAGGACGGTAAAACAATAATGAGAGGTAAGTCAATTAATAATTTAATTGCGATAGATTTGGTGTTTCGGAGCGAATGGTAAGAAGTATTACTGAGAAAGCTCGATCAAATAACTGGTGCAAATTTACCAAAATTATTTTGGGGTGAAGCTGTTTTTACTGCTGTGTACTTGATTAATTTAACTCCAACAAATGCTTTGAAAGCATCTAAAACACCATTTGAAATGTGGCATAGTAAAAAAAAAAACACAAATTAAATTTTTCAAAGTATTTGGTTCAACAGTTTCTGTACATGATAAAACATTTAAAACAAAATTCGATGCAAAGTCATGGAAAGGTATTCTTATGGGATACGAACCAAACGGGTACAAAGTTTGGAATCCCGAATGCGAAAAATTTGTAACTGTCAGAGATGTTATAGTGGATGAGACAAATTTTCTTCAATCCAGGCCTGTGTTGCGACCTGAAGAGAATATTGAAAATTCTCAGAATAATCATAACATTGACAATATTTCAAAAACTAAGTCAATGAAGTCTCAAAATACTGACAGAAATAAATCAGATGCCTGTAAATCTGATGTTTATGAGGGTCCTCATAAAATTCGCAAACTAAACATGACATTACCGAATCAGAATAAACATGTACACATTCTGATGATCCTTTAGTGGTCGTAGATACTGAAGACAAGACGTTATATCTCGTAGGAGTGATAGACTTAAAGGTCGTCCCCCTATTTCTTATAAAGAAATTGATGATTATCTTGTGTATGCTCAATCAATTATATGTAGAGTACCGAGTACATTTCAGGAGATCAGAACACTAGACGATAGAGCTCAGTGGGAAAATGCAATTAATGACGAATTAAAATCTCTTTCATTGTTATTTATTTATTTTTATTATTGGAATTAAAATTACTCGTTGCGATGATATTATGATTATGTTAGATCAAAGTGCTTATATTAAAACTGTTTTAACTAAATTCAGTATGCAGGATTGCAAACCTGTAAATATACTCCTATAAAGCGTAAACTGAATTTTATAAAGCATTAAATTCAGACGAAAATTACGATGCTCCATGTCGTAATGTAATAGGTTGTCTGATGTATATAATGCTATGCACTCGACCTGATTTAAGTACTTCCGTTAATATACTGAGCAGGTATACTAATAAAAATAATAAAGAATTGTGGCAATGTCTTAAGCGAGTACTTAGATATTTGAAAGGCACAACTGATATGAAATTGTGTTATAAAAGGTGTGAGCATAATAACATCTTAACTGGATATGTAGACTCCGATTGGGGAGGTAATGATACAAATGACAGAATAAGTACAACTGGGTATATATTTAAATTATTTTAAAATTGTACAATAACCTGGAATACTAAAAAACAATTGTCAGTCGCAGCCTCTTCTACTGAGGCTGAGTATATGGCCTTATATGAAGCTGTTAAAGAAGCCTTGTGGCTTAAGTCCTTAGCAAAGAGTATTGATGTTGATATTACTACTCCTATCATTATATATGAGGACAATAACGGCTGCATAAGTATAGCAAATAATCCGACTAATCATAAACGGACAAAACATATAGATATCAAATATCATTTTTCTAGGGAACAAATAGAGAAAAATGTAATAAAGTTAACTTATATTCCCACAGGTCAACAACTGGCAGATGCGTTGACAAAGCCATTACCTGCGGTAACATTATATGAAATGAGACAGAATATGGGTTTACAATAATTTGTATATTGTTTAAACTTGCTATTGTGATTTGTCTTTAATGTAATTATTCCTTAAACTAATGTGTGTTGTATTACAATAAGATGAAATGATCTGGTAAGGTTTTCCTGGGTTTTCCTTATCCTAGCAACAAATGTTGGATCATTATTTTTGTATTGCCCCAGACCTACTTGGAAGTTATATTATATATAGTTCTGGTTTGACAACTGTTTTTGTTACTGTATAAGAATTAATTTTTGAGGGGGCGTGTTGATTTATTTTAATAAGATTACAAAAATTAATCTGTGTATACAGACACTGTGTAATATCCTTCATTTGAAAATGGATTTATCTTGTTTTATTCGGGTAGTATTTAAACGCAAATCATAAAATATCCTTTTTCTATGCAGTTAAATACCGAATTCCCATCAAAATTACTGATTGCACAACAAAATATTCAACTCAAAATATCACTAAACACACTACAATTTATTTTCACAGCGCACAGCAATTTTTCCTAAAGCAAAAGCTTTTTTATTAATGCACAACTAATAATCTTAATGCACATTATACATGTTAACTCTTTTTCTTTTAAATATAGCTTCTATTTTTATAATATTTACAGCAGTTTTTCTAAATCAAACAACATTTTATTAGTCACAGTCATCTTATTATTTATTAATTATCACATAATGAGATCAGCAAAAAAAATATAAAATTAGATACAAAATTGTAATTTATTGTATTATTAAAGCGGGTCTTGCTTTCGCGGGGCTTCCTTTTCTGCCCAATAGGCACATTTTTAGCTTCTGCAGGTGGCGCCACGTACTGTCGTCTGTTACGATCTATGATAATAAGAAATTGGTAGGTAGTATAATATTATTTTATTTAGTGGGTGGATTCAAAAAGGGGTCAGAGTATCACACAGATTGATTCTAGCTATGTTATGGTCGCAGTTCTAACCTAACCTAACCTACTACTTTACCCATAATTGACCTATGCCATACCTATAGCTTTTATTTTTATATTATTTACTCCAGTGACGAAAAAACGCGCGAAGTTTTTCAGTTAATTGTTCTGCTTTTAGAAATAATACAATGTAAAAGGATTTTTTTGCTATAATAATCATTAAATTTGCCGAACATGGCTTCTTGAAAATTAAGACAAATATGATGAACAGATTTTGTTGTACTTACTGGTTAATATGCGACTGGGATAGTTATTTTGCTATGAAATATGGTAAATTTGATGTGCAGTCAGTATTTATGCTATGCATGTAGTATTTTTGTACAAAAATAAATTTAACTGTATTGCATTATGAGAAAAAAAAGGAATGTCATATTGAGGTGTAATTTCGAATTATCTGCAGTTTGAGTTTTGTTAAACATTTAGTTTATCTGTAGTGAAGTAAGTTATTTGATGTAAAAAAGAATATAAATGATGAGTATGTATTGATAGGCGATTATTTATTTGATATGCAATATAAAATATCCCGTTTTATTCTTCGCCCTACCTCTATGGTTATTTGGTTGTCATTCTATTTTTCATATTGTGCTAGAAGCTTTTCATATTACTTCCAAGTAAAATAAGAAATATAGATCTCGTACTAAACTGATACTCAGTGTTTTTAATTAATAGCCCTTCCTATTTTCAATAAAATGTAGGTTAAATTTAGGTTCTACTTGATAAAATGTGTAGTTATGGTTCTATTAGAGCAGTATTCGTGTATTCGTTGCGGGAAGCCAATAGGCAACAGGTCAGTACTTGTATAATGAGATTAACTACTTTTTAAGCCCCTAAAGCCTAATAAAAAATTAAACTTATCCATGCGATAATCCTAAATATGAGATTCTTTCCTCTAGCGTAGTAACATTAGTATACGTTCGATGTCTTATTGCGCAAATTAATTCTAGGGTAAGATAATAATGTATTTCGTATTTTAATTATATTACATAAATGGTGTGTAAATCAGCTCAATAATTATTTAATATTTACGTACGTGTAACGACGAGCCTGGCCGCGGGCGCATGATCGTGTATGTGACGCGGGGGTGCTAGTGCAAACCAAGTGATATTAGAGCGCTTTGTAAATTGGTTGAGCGCTATAATCAGTGGACCGCGGGGGTAGGTTAATAGGACGTTGCGAGTTTGTTCAAAAACTCTCCTACATAATAATTTAACGTGATACAACAATAAACAGTTATATGAAAGAATCATAGAATACCTTTCAAAATGTAGGAGTTTAAAATAAGTATCAATACTTCTATTACACGAAAGTACATAATATTCCCTTAAATACCACGGGTGAATACGTTTTTGACGAGTTTATGCTTAGTTTGTGGAATCGTTGGTAAATATTAATCTGATTTAGTTTTAGTGCACTACCTCCATACTTTTAATATTTTACTTTTGTTTTATGACAACGATTGTAAAATTATGTTTTTAAATCAACAATGTTCTGATGTAAATGATGGAAAACGTATTTTGAGAATAAAGTATCTTTAAACCTGAAGCAAAACGTTTTACAGATCTAGGTAGAATCTATCAACAGGGGTAATATTCACTCCTCATTTATCAATATGAATATAAAATATCATGGTATTCGCTATTCACTTCTGTTTACAATACGTTAGTGGCGCACTTCCGTAGAATTCATCATTAGTATGCGTTTGGCGTCGCGTCCGATACAGCCCTTTGGAATAGCCCTATTGAGGACATTTTATTCCTTGTAGTAGGGATATTTGTAACAGCTTTTAGAAAGTTTCTAATCAAATATATAATTTAAATTAGGAATAAATTAAAAACTATATATCTAGATAAAAATAAAAGTGTTTGTTTGTTTGCTCGGGCTGGTATCTGGCTTCACAATCCGAATAAAAAAGGTAAGTTGTACATAATTATTACCGGAGCACAGTAGTGCGCTAAAAATTAATAGGTATCCTGTGTTAGTATTTTAAGGCAAAGGCCTAACTAATAAATAATATTATTATGAATAAAAGTATTCATAATATTATTATTTATTAGTTACCACTTATAAACCATAATTGCTAGTGATAAAAGATGTCAAAATGTAACAAGAAGAAATTTGATGGTAATACTTTTGCAACAATTGGAATGTCGAATTGCATAGAAAATATTCGCCTGGCCGGGGAAAAGTATAATACATTTCCAAACATTGACGTGAATTTTATCTGGAACCGCAACAACCCTCTGTTCGCGCAGTGGGAATAATTTCATTTAAAACTTATATTCGTCTCTAGTTAAACGCATGCACTATTTAATAAAGATGTCAATCATGATAACTCTAAAATTTTGACACTTTTTCTTAGTCGAGCAGTCAAATTTATATTATTTATATATTATCAAAAAATTGTCAGAATTAGTTTCTCTATTAAGTTTTTCCCAACCTCTTTTGTTTGCAATGCATTTTCTTATATAAAATTTCAAATTTAGATTGTGTTCGATGCTAACATTTGACGTGATTCGGCTCGATTCGACAACGTTACTTTAGTCAGTCTGGGAGCACCTTAAAACAGGTAGCGGTAGTACGTTACTATAAATACGTCGTATTAAAAATGATCCCACTACTTACTGTTTACAATATGATGTCCTTCCAGGCTATGTGGCATACATGAACATTAGTATTCGTTTCACGTAACTTCGATACGAGACCCTTGGAAAAACCCGGACTGAAGCATTTTAATTCCAAGGCTTGGTCTGATGTTTGGGTCGTGTATTTATTGTAATAGCTTTTAGATAGCTTCATTAAAATTAAGTCAAAGGTTGTGCTTAAAACTAATCATTTTGTTGGGAAAGTTATAACATACATGAATATTTTAGGAGAACAAGAGATAACTGATTTCTAGATAATTATAAACTACCCTCTGTTCGCTTGGTTAGTCAATATAAAGTGGCATATATGTCCTGCCCTAAAGTCTCATATACCTCCATGCAAAATTGCGACAAAATCGTAGTTTACGCGCAAAAGCCTAACAGACAAACAGACGGAGTTATGTTAAATCTAACGGGAATTAACGCGATCATGTAATATATACCTTCTAGGCTTGACGTTTTGGTAAAAGGTAAATAATGCAAGATTGCGTTAATTCCCGTTAGATGTTACTTAATCATGCAACGCATAAGTTAAAAAGTTAATAAAGATGGAGTTATATTTAAATTTATTATATTGGTTAGAAATTAGGATTAGAACTACCCGGTAATATTATTCACACGTCATAGACATTATTCAATACTATGCTTTTCATCCTGTTTGGACTTCATCAAAAATATTTTGATTTTACATTATTTTTGCTGTAACTGGTTATTAAGTAATCACCAGCAGCCTCCGCTGGTGATTACTTAATAACCAGCGGTATTTTACGCCTATGTTGACACTATTTATATTCAGGAATTACCGCTGTCAAATTTTACTTAAACTTAACATTAAAAATCACTGCCACACCATTTTTGATAATATAGGCATAATATTATGGTAATTATAAATAAAAAGTAAACAATTACATTTACCAGGAAAACCTGGTTTTGTCCTTGCTAAAAAAATATCTGTACCTACTGCAGTTTGTTCATAAACAAGCCTCGTACTTTTTTTAAAGTGCCTGCACAGAACTCGTTAAATGAACAAAATTATGTCGGGATCAAAGTACGCTGGCTGGATAAACATAGATTGTAGAAGAATTTTAATAGGAAATTTATACAATGAATCCTGGCCAATATGACGGTGCTTGTAAAATGTACGCTATTTTATACGCAACATTATTAAAGGATAATACATATTTTTATTCCTATTATTAGGAGCGAGCTCGTAGCTAACTCCAAACCGAGCGGATCGATCAATCTTACATGTTAAGCAATTCTAGCCACGGTCGGCATTTGGATGGGTGACCAATTCCCCATGTTAATCAATGGGATTTGATATAAGTAACCTCAAATTGGCTTCTCCATTATACCTCAGCTAAAAGTTTAGTAATACAAAACATTTTCCGGCAATTCCTGTCACAGTAACACCCTGCACCGTACACGTCAACATCGGTTCTGGCAAATGTTACTTTATGTGAGCATACTCCCGCTAAAAATGCTAAACAAATGCAAAATAATAAGTATCGTAGTGATAGCAGCAGAATTGATTTTTATGGTTCGTCGTAAACGTTATCAAATGTGAATTAAGGTTGAAATTATACAGGTGAAGAAGAAAGCTTTTTACGGAAGCCAAATATTTTAAAATTTTCGAAATTTGGCAAATATTGCGATCAGCTAATCATTTATCTTATCTTGGTTCTAAGTAGAAATAAGCAATAAGTCACGATAGCTCGACAACCGGATAGCGGTGTCGGTAGTGCAACTGCCTGATACGCCGAGGTCGCGGGTTCGATTTCCACTCAAGACAAATCTTTGTGTGCATGAACATGTAGGTTTGTCTTGGTCTGGTTGTTTCTATGTATAATAAGTATGTATTTACACAAGAAAAAGTATAATGTATTAGTATCAGTCATTCTAGTATCCATAGTACAAGCTCTGCTTAGTTTGGGACTAGATGACGTTGTGCAATCATGAAAATATTTTCCTCACTCACCCAGGTTTCCAAAAACAACGTCTGTATCTTTATATACAGGGTGTATTTTTGAAACGGGGCAGTAAGGGCAAGTACCTTAACCGTTGCAGTTACAGCAAAACGTTCTTAAAAGACCTTCCCTCACTTTTTGGGACATTTTGAACTGCATTCACAGATTTTGTATAAAACTTACAGTTAGCAAAAAAAATGCAAAAAGTTCAAAATTTTTTTTTTATGCCAATCGATTCTATTTCATGTGGGGATTAAAAAACTCTATGGGACCATTTTAGCTTTCAGTACTAGAAAAGACAGAAATCGCCAAAAACGTTTCCCATACATTTCGGCAACAGAAACGAATTTCTACGATGGTCTAACTTTTTGTTATGGCCTGGAAGTGGGTAGAATTGACTGTAAAGTAAATAAAAAGAATTTTTACCCTCAAATTTCGAATTTGATTCGAAAATCTGTGTGTTATACTTAGTTTCAGCTGAGAAACTTCGTATGAGTTATTAATTAAGGATTTTCGCTAAAATGTCTTCTAATCGTGAAAAAATTGACTTATTAGAAGCGTATTAATTCGAAATTTGAGGGTAAGTTAGACCATCGTAGAAATTCGTTTCTGTTGCCGAAATGTATGGGAAACGTTTTCGGCGATTTCTGTCTTTTCTAGTACTGAAAGCTAAAATGGTCCCATAGAGTTTTTTGATCCCCACATGAAATAGAATCGATTGGCATAAAAAAAAAATTTGAACTTTTTGCATTTTTTTTGCTAACTGTAAGTTTTTTACAAAATCTGTGAATGCAGTTCAAAATGTCCCAAAAAGTTAGGGAAGGTCTTTTAAGAACGTTTTGCTGTAACTGCAACGGTTAAGGTACTTGCCCTTACTGCCCCGTTTCAAAAATACACCCTGTATATTATTTTATTTATTTATTTATTTAACTAATGTTACCTGAGTAACGTATGTATAGTTACTCAGGTAACATTAGTTAAATAAATAAAACAAAGTATCATTTGGCAAAGGACTATTACCCCCAAGTCACAACCCCCATCATTCAGGTGCTTATCTCTCCATAAGTCATGGACTACTACAGGACTTGGCGCGCTGCCAACGCCATCTGTTATTCTGACCTATAAACACCTAATGCACAACTATCTTTCAACTTTACTTTGATAACTTTTAGAATGGAAAATACAACAATTTGGAAGATATTTACTATTATATTCCATTCCTGGATTAAAAAACTTTTTTCTTTGACTGATCAGTTATTTACACAATTTTATTATTGTTGTAATATTGACAATTTATAAATAAGATTTATTTTTAATTGAAATTGCAATATTGAATATGAATTATATATTTTTTTTATTCTTTAGTTTACAAGTTGGCATTTTATTATTTTTGGACTTTTTATTGCATTTTGAATTTAATTTAATATCTGTAATTTAATGTCGAATTGCAATTTTGTGATAATATTATTAATACATTTTATAAAAATATCTGTAATGACGTGTATAAAACTGTATTATATCTATTAAAATCATATTTTTTTATTGTTTGTTTGTACCGAAAAGGCTCCGAAACTACAGGACTGATCTTGATAAAAATTTGTGTAGAGATAGTTCAAGATAAGGGAAAATACAAGCAAATTTTTATAGACGTGCCACGCAGGTGTAGCCGCGGTTGGAAACTTCTATAATATCAAATCAAATCATTTATTTCCATGGGCCCCAAAGAACACGTCAAAACAAACATCAAAATACAAAAAATATAAAACTAAAATAAAACTTAGCTAACTAAATTATAATACTTATTGTAATAAAATGATTTGACACCGGAGCTTAGATTGACTTTAATATAACTTAGAGATTTGAATTAAAATCAATCCAAGTACCAGCTCCGATGTCAAATCAGAAGCATCATGAGAAGAGCTGGTGAGAAACTCATGTGCACCATCATTCCAAATAATTCATACAATATAAATAAATAGTGTAGGAAGTTGAACTTTTCCAAGTATACTGCTGGCCATGCCACATAATATTTATTACATTACCTCTTATTGACTGCTTCGATTCTAGTGGCTCGCGTATGCGCCTCTCACCACGAGGTATCCGGTTCTATTCCCGAGTCGGGCAAAGTGTTATTAGTGAACTTTTCGTCAAGAAATTCACAAAAACAGCACGGAGTTGGAATGCTCGGTTGATAGCGATAGGCTCACCCGCTATCCCATGGGACCTAAACATAACAGGTGAAATGTGGGTGTGGTGCAGTTCTGCCACACCCTTTTGGGTAATATAGGCGTGATGTTATGTTATGTTATGTGTTACTTTTTATTTTTTTAGGTAACAAAACAGACTCTGTTAAAATGCTTAGTTATGCTAAGTTAAGTAACTACAGTTACCATCAAAGCCCAAAATTAAAGAAAATACCTTCAGCATGTATTTATCTTCAACCACAAACGCCAATTATATCAATACATCTCCTTCAATCATCCTTGAGCTCCAGAAAACAAAGCCCAAATAAAACAAGTTCCAAACTATACCAAAACCGAGTGGCGTGTCACAAAAAGTCACTCTAACACGCTGTGACACTTGCCACGCCTCTAGTCCTGCCTGTGACGTGTCACCACAAAAAATATTGGGCCTCAACACTCAATGAAGAGTACTATGGGTTTTAGTAAATTTTATCACAGAAGCGAGTATTTTTCGAGTTATGACGCTGTGCACCATTATTTGAATCACCTCACCAACTAAGCAAAATAGATTGCAAATAAGATTTTAACGGGTAGGTGCTGTTGCAATTATCAGCTACGGGAACTGCTTTAATCAGTGCTATGCATACTACGCAGCAAATACTGATCCCGTATCGCATATTATTGTTAGGAAAACAATTTTTTTTTTTAAATTGACCTTTGTTTTTTTTATGAAAACTGTAGCTTTGTTTCTTACTTTATAAATAATAATTTGTGTATAAATAAATAAAATTATTAATAAATTAATTATTAAATTACATAATAGTGTGTCCAGAAATGTGTTTTTACAATGTATACTACAGTTGTCAAAAAAACATTCAAAATGTCGTGTGTTGTGTCTCAATATGACTTTAAGTGAAAAAAATCTCACTCAAAAGTACCAGAATCATGTACTAACTCGATAGCGCTAAGTACGATGTCGTTTAGACCTTGTACTATTCCCTAGATATATTTTGGTACGGAAATTAGTATTGAATATTATACATAGTCTTACCCATAATCGTACCTTCGTACATTCTTCCCAGAGTTTTCTTCGAGTTTTGGGCCGTCTAATATTGAATCCTAGGTCATTAAGGCTGGCACGCGAAGCATTTATTCTCATTTACGACCAAATATCTGTTATAGCTATTTCTTTTATATGTATTTCTCTCAGGGGTTGTCATTTAGATCTAATTGGTGTGGATGGGTAGAGAGAAACATTCCTATACAATAGTCGATGATCTTTTTTTATATTTATTTAAACTTTTGCTTTATCTAGCCAATCGTTCTGAAATGCGTCCCACTCATCCCGCCATCACCATTTGGGCCTGCCTCGTCACCCCTTCATTAACATTCAATTAATAATAACACTTGTTACACTAAGTAGTACATTAAGTTTTTCAATATTTCTGCCAGGCTAAAAACGTTTCTCAAAAACTTGGCAGTGATAAATACAATGTTAAAATTAAAATTATTAGTACCTAACTTGTTAATAAAATGTTATGCACTATTGTTTATAGTTTGCATTTGATACACTTATAACTTCACAACAAAACTTATATATTACACAGAAGAGTGTAGCAGAGATTTAAACCTAACACCCATACTTCACCTGTTATATTATGGTCTCATGCCCAGGGATTGAGCTCATCTCCATCTACCTGACACACTTCCAGACTCTATACTGCTTCTAAGAATTGGCTGGGAAAACCCTCCAAACAAACACCAGTCGGCTGGTGACCACTAATGATGCAAGTCATTTCAAAACTTGGTTTAATCAGCACTTAGACGATGATCATTCGTACGATCATACTTCCTTATATTATATACTAATGCAGCACACACAAAAGTTGCCACATTTACTATAATATGCGTCCTCCAAAAGTATCAAAGACATTAGAACAAACTAAAACAATTTCCCAGGAATTGTATTGAAATCCCTATTTCTAGCCGTCGGAAAATCTCCAGAGAGGTCACCGAAGCTGTGAAGATTTACAACTTATAACAAGCCCTTTGGGCTTTGAATAGCTTGGAATATTTACATTAAGTTACTTAGACTTTAATGTTCAATATTTACTTGGTAAAGGTTAATTTTAAGACGTCATTTTAAATAACCAAATCTGAATTTTACTATATCTACATACCATCTTTGTTTTCATTTTAATTTAAAAGTTTTTTATTACAAAAAAATAATCAAATAATAATATCAATATTACATTATAATTTGACATTACATATTACATTTTTTTAACGTAGCCCACCTAATGTTACGCTCCACATGTGCCAGTGAGTTTCATAATAAATAAAACGCAAATCGAGCATTTTATTTATTTTACGAGTGAAATAAAACTCGTCTAAAAATCTCAACGCTGGCCAATAAATCATCATAAAAAACATAATCGTTCGATATTCAAAAACGCTTTAAAAAATTAATTTGTATTCGCGCGCTGTCGAGTCAATGATGAACGACCACAGATCATATCGCGTATTTTCATCAGATAAATTATTTTTAATCTGCGCTACAGGTCTGCAGGTATCCGATGATCTGTACAAGGGTAAGCATCCACTAAAGTATAGCAAACAAAACTGTCATATATGGATTGATTTCTACAAGAAAATTAAATATTTGTTTTATCATTCATAGAAAGAAAGAACTCGTAAAAGAAGTACAAATGTAAAAATCAAGCATGCAAAACTTTATTAAAATTAGGATTCGACACTTAAAATTCTCTGAGCACATTTTTAACCTTTCGGATATTCATAAGCTTTAGTTACCGCTTACTGTCATTTTTCGCTAATAAAACTACGTAGAGTACGTGACAACAAAGAAAAATAAATTCCTTAAAATATATTTTATCTTAAAGCTATCTTTTCTTTTTTCTTTAATGGACAGATGTCTTTAAAAACGTCATGGGCAATCGAGCGATTCAAACACGGAGTTAGTACTCATTTAAATAATTCGCTTCAGGCCGACGCGACGCTGTAGAATTGTGATAGAATATAATAAGTATTTCTATTTACATGTTTACAGTATGGTATCCGCTTACCAGAGTTTCAGAACATAAATCTGACGCCAAGGTGCCAAAAAAATTTCACAGGTATTTTTCTAACATCGGGCAATCGCTCCTGAAAATATTTTAGACGTTGTGAAAAAATTGCTAATGTACGAGTTTATACTCGTACATTAGCAATTTTTTCTATAAATAAACTTGCGCAAACACCTTTCAGTGATTGAAAACATAATTTAGAAGCTCTAGGAAGGAAGCTCTGTGAAAAGAACAATAAATTCGTATATGTATTGTTATAGTCTAAAGTAACATTAATCTTCCATAATCAGTAGGAAAAATCGCTGGAAACTAATTTTTTTAAGTTCAAGGCCTCCGAGGTTTTAGAATCATGTTCTAAATTACTGGTAAGCGGATTCGTTACAATATCATTTACACCCTGTAGGTACTTCTGGTGAAATATTTCTATTTAGAGATTTTAGAGTATTTAATGAGTAGGTTTGCTATTATAGTACTATAACTCTACCTACTTGCCTACCTCGCAAATTCACTATTATTGACAAAGACCTAACATAACATCACGCCTATAATACCCAGAGGGGTGTGGCAGAGGTGTACAACACCCAAATTTTACCTGTTATGTTTAGGTCCCATGGAAAAGAGGGTAAACCCGAGACCGTACCGATGAGTGGCGCATACGCTAACCGCTAGACCAACGAGGCAGTTGACCAAAGAGTAATTATTGAAAATATTTCGCGTATGGACTGGTTTTTATGCAGCTTGTACTTATTAAATGCTGATAATATTGTTCATAAAAATCCACGGAGTAATTGTGTGAAAAACCTATTCAATTTCAACACAGCAACACATACTCACAAACCTTCACATATATTATATTAATAGGATTTAATTCTGTAATAGAAAAGCCTAAAAATCAAATCAGCTTATTGTCCAAACTCAAAATAATCCTGCTGCAAGAATTGGTTATCAAATAACGAAACAGCATAAAACGCAATCACATAAAACGTTCAAACAAAGCAATTAAACGCAATAGCCAGCCGAATAAAACGCTGTATTCCACAAGAATATTGACAGACGGCTACACATCATGTTGCAACTTGCCAGGCTAAGCTGGTCTCGCGTTGTATAGGCTCTCGTGCAATGCGAGACCAGCTTATACCGAAAATGTATAACTTGAAGTGTACCCCCGATGTACCTGATATATTAAATCTCTGAAGAGATGGATTGTTTGGTTGAAAGCGCTAATCTTACGAATTACTGAAACTGTATAAACTGAATAATTCTTTTATTTGTTTGATACAAATAAATTGTAGAAAGCTAAAGTCTATTTAATATCACGTTTAGCATACAAGATCATCAAGAGCAAAGAAGATTTTTTTTTTTTTTTTTCGATTTTAAGTTAATTTTACAAACTTTGATGATTTTTCTCGTTAAAAACAGGTTGTTTATAGACGGGATGCGCTTTTTATGAATTAAATAAGCTACCTATCCTATGTAAGTATTAAGTTTAACATTAACAATTATTTATATTTCACATATATACCTAATATAATATTATGTATTTTTAAGTATGCTATTATTAATTATATAAACTATTAACTAAATAAACTAAATTAAGCTAGGCTTTCTTGTCGTCTAGCAGTAACTCTTGAACTACCTGCTTTAATCACCTATACTAACTTTAGAGTTAGCTCGTAACATAATATTTATGCTATTTAATACTTTTGGTACAAGGAACTTGGTTGAATATTTTACGAAAACGGAGACAAAATAGCCAAAGGATTGCCAGTAAGGTAACCACAACGCTGTAAATGGAACTGCCACGAATGAAATTCTGTCATTTTTTTTTTTCAGGACTGGTTGATTAAGGAAACCTTTTATTGCATTAAAGTCTTTTTTAGGAGAAGCGCCTGTCGTTTTTGCCATTATGAAAAATTCTTGTAAATTTTAGTCTTAGTTATAATAGTAATAGTTTAAAAATAATATATAATATAAGAATTCTAGTAGGTATACATAAAATAAGTTATAAATTGTTAGCATATAATATAATGTAAAGTTATGAAACATTTGCATTCCTGTACTATAAGTGAAATATGTCTTGAACTATATTATACACTGTAAGACCTATCTTTGTACCATATTTCAAGCAAATAAATGATGAATTGATTAGATTTTGATTTTTAAATCGTGATTAATATAACGAATTCCACGCGACCGGAATCGGGTTCAGCAGCTAGTTACCAATATAATTGGGCAGTAATAAGCATAAACAGGGAACAATAAATTAATTAGTCTACAGTATTGCATCCCGGGTTCACCCGTACACCTAATTAGTCGAATTAATGCAGTGGACTAATTTAATTACAAATTGGACGCGTGGCCAGGAAATCAAGCTGAAATTACACGATCAGTCATTGCACTGCGCGTCAGTAATGTAAATTTATTACTTAACATCACCCCTGTATTACTCAGATTGGTAAGGCATAGATATATAACACCCTCACTTCATCTGTTATTTTTAGATACAGGGCACAATTCCAAACCCCGTGCTACATACTAAGATGTTTTTATGTAAAACGCCAAAATAACATTTATTCTTATACTAATGGTAGAGCTCTTGTGAATGAGCTTGAGGGCGGCAGCACCACCGTGTCACATTTAACCTGCCGCCAAATAGTAGTCCTTCCATTACTGTGTTCCGGTTTGGTGGTGAGATCAGGCCTTGAAATTACTGGCACATGAGGCATAACACCGTAGTCCTCAGTTGCAGCGACGCAACTATAATCTGCTTTTGTGGATTGTTGATGTCCATGGGCTGTACTCCACTTAGCATCAGGTGGACTACACGTTCGTTCGCTGTGGGCGTAGTATAAAAAAAAAATCCCGACCTGGGGATCGAATCCTAACAGTAAGCAGCCGCATACACTCACAAGACCAACGAACTATTTAACTTTTCTCATTCCTTTTCTTACTTGGATAAGCCTTGTACATTATATTCTAGTTTAAAAAGGCCTGTAGACAGACCTATTACCGGATTTCCAATACAAAATGTAAAAAGTTACCTCGAAGCAGGTTGCCTGTAAACACGAAATTTTGCATATTACATCATACATATTATAGTTGTTTAGTAGTTAATTATCTACTGATAAAACGTCCATAATCATAATAATTATTATTTAATTTCATAAAGTCAATTTTAAGCGGCCGTGGCGCAATGGATAAGGCATCGGTCTTACGATCGAGAGGTCGTGGGTTCGAATCCTGGCCATTACACCACGGACGTAAACTTCCTCCTAAGTCCTAATCATTCACAATACACAATAAAATGTCAATTATATAACATATTTATGTACCAGTTCAAGTTTATCACAAATAAAGGCAACTGCCTTTGTGAATTGCAATAACTATACCTACGCGCTACGTGTGAACCCAATCTCTGCAATGATATTAATTAGGTTTTGTTGTGTTCGTGTGAAATTCAGCATTTTGTTCGATTTATGTGCAGCGCTTTACTGCTCTGCTTAGCTGTTTAATGACATTGAATTTTGTGCTTGAATTTAGCCGATTATACATTTTTGCCAGCGAGATTACCTAGGGTTTAGATTAGTCAATAAGCTGATTTGGTTTTTGGGCTTTAGACAATAAGCTGATTTGTTTTGTGATCGGTAAAAGCGTGCGATATTCCTAAAACACACAGGTTACGGCTTTTATGATTCATACTAAACTTTTAACTACATACTTATATGTTATCAAACTTTTTATTTTAGCAAAATGATTTAATTAAAAATTACTTCTTATCATTTGTTCTCAATTAAGAAGTTTTATATTGTGAAGGAATCATGGACGATATATTAATAAAATACTATTAAAATGACAGGTTTACTACTAGCCGATAGTTCAGTCGGACAATATAAAGATGTGGGGAAGTGCGCAATTATACCGCTTTTCAATACATCTTACTGCCGACTTTTTATTGGTTATTTTTTATAACATTTAGCTATGCTTAGCAAATCATACCAAGAAACAGTTTAAAAATAATGGGACCGGATTTTAACCTTAAACCTCTGCATACCGGGCAGCCGCTTTAACAACAAAGCTGCGGTCTCCTCTTGCTTGGACCTTAAATTTTTTAACTGTATGTTCCGTCATTACTTGACGTCACATTCATATATTTGTACCTATCTTTTAATTAAGAGTCCTGGCAATAAACCCTAGCTTTGTGGTTAAAGCGTCTGCCCGGTATGCAGAGATCGCAGGTTCAAATCTTACTACCGGCTGATTATAATATTATTACTGCATGGCGGGCACACTAAGCAAGGATTTTTGGAAATGCCACACTGAAGGGAGTAAATTAAGGTTTGAACGGTTGTATGGAAGTGCGTCATTTATTTAGTTATAAATGATAAACGATCGGCCGTTTGTTTAGTTAGTGTGCAGGGGATCCTAGCCTTTTAAATTTCACTAGAGGCTCTTTAGCTGGGTCTATACCTGATGTGCCCAATCGGACCTTTTTGTATATTTTTGTACATAATGTTAATTTTTTTTATAAGAATTAGCTTTTTATGTTTTTGACAATTTAAGTTCCTTGTCAGTCTTTTAGTTATCTTCCTAGGTTTAGTGCTTCTTTAGTTTAATTTCCTATTTTTTTTTATATAATTTATTTCCTTTTCTCCTGGTTTCTTTACCTTAACCCAATCCACAACACCTGCAGACCCGGCTTTAGAGCAATTTCCGTTAAATCAACTATAAAATAATACGTAACGCACAAGCAATCTCAGCTTTAACAACCACAAATATCATCACTCACCCACACTCGCTCGCATTGCAATCAGACTTCTCCTGACAAATTAGCATATATTTAAATTTCCAACAAGCACTGCATTGTATCTCAATTGAGAACTTTTATGTTGTGGAGGAAACATGAAGTCAATGTTGGCATAAAATATCAATTGTTTGGGATTCATGTTAAGGACCCTTGCGCTGAGCGGTATTGTTTCTGATTTAATTTCATTGAATCAGAGAAATACCATTGCATTAATATTAATTTCATTGTACGTATTTGTACGAGTATTTTTACTGGAAAAATTTATGTATATTGATTGTTGTTGATTGAATATTATATTAGCTGCCGAATGCGGTACATGGATGAGATATTTTATGATATTGGTTAGGATACATTTTTCATTTTTTTTTTTCAAATTCAAATCATTTATTTTCATAGGCCCCAGGAGGCGCTTGAACACGTCAAAAAATTACAAAAAAAAAATATATAAATATAAATCATAAATAAAACTAAATTATACTAATTACAATGATTTGAATAACCGGGGCTTAGATTTATTTTAATCAAATTGTTTAGAATCAAATTAAAATCAAATTATTTTGTTATAGTATAAGTTTTTTTGTAAATATATCCAGTCGTCGAATTGAGTTTAATTGTAACAAACAATCGAAATATCTTTAAATTATATCTACATAATATTCGATAACGGCTTTTTCTTGTATTATTTTATTATACTAATACAAGAAAATTCTAGCAACATACAAATTCATACCTGAACGTGCCCAGAAGGTGCAAGTCTGAATTCTGCTTTATTCTTTATTGAACCTTAAAAGAGTATAAAATCCAAATTAATAAAAATACGATGTTGTCAACTGATATCCAGTAGCCAATCTTAGGCCTCACCCAATTAACAACAACTCTTCCTCTGCCTTTTGCATCCAGTCCTCTCTAGCGACCTTCTTCAGATCGTCAAATCAAACATCCTACTAGGGTTGCCAAGCCATAGTCTCCATTCCAAGCCTCGTCTGCACCAAGGGCAATGGGTACATATTTTAAATCGTAAAATAATAATTCTTACGAAATAGCTGATCTTGTGATATCGCCTACAGTTCAAGGTAGGCCAAACACCATAGACCGTAAAATTACTGTAAAAAGTACTGTCCCATCAACAAAAAAAAAAATCATCGAGATTAGAATAATAAAATAATGCAATACTCAGCGAAGTTAAGATCTTTTTAAATTTTAAATTGCTTCGTTGGTTTGGTGGTTAGTGAATGCGCCTCTCATCGCGAGGGTTCAATTCCCGGGTCGGGCAAAGTGCTATTAGTGATCTTTCCGTCAGGCAATTCACAATAGCAGCACGGAGTTGGAATTGTGCCAGGTGGATGGTGATTGGCTCTCTGTCCCATTGGACCTAAACATAACAAAAGAAATATGGGTGTTGTACATCTCTTTCGTAATGAGGTCATCCGACAAAGAACCAAAGTAACCGACATAGCTCGCAAAATAATCTCGCTGAAGTGGCAGTGGGCTGGTCACGTCTGCTGACGGACCGACAGCCGTTGGAGCAAACGAGTCCTGGAATGGAGACCGCGACTCGGCAACCGTAAGGTAGGACGCCCCCCTGCCAGGTGGACTGACGACCTGAAGAAGGTCGCTGGAGGGGACTGGATGCGGAAGGCGCAGGACCGGGTGTTGTGGCGCACATTGAGAGAGGCCTATGTCCAGCAGTGGACTACGAGAGGCTAATTGATGTACATCTCTATCACACTCTTTTGGGTAATATAGGCGTGATGTTATGTTATGATGTATGTTATAACTCCATTGTTGTATGATAATAAAAGCTTGAGGGTCAGTTTTATAGGCTCTGGATAGATCTTATCCAACCCATTAAATTTTAATTTATTTTAATTTATTTAATTTTATTTTAATATTTTAGGAAAACTTACAGCTAGTATTTTACCTTACTGAGTTTAAAAATGACACAAGTTACACTTGAAAGCACCTGTGGGATTGGAGCTAAATAAAATATAAGCTTTATTGAAAGCGCATTTAACAGTTATTATTATAGGTATTTATTCCCTGAATGGTGAGTGCTTTATGTCGCCTCACCAGTTGTATAGTTGTACTATAGTTTTTCAAATGGCGTTTTAATTCATATTTGATAAGTAAGTTTATTACATAGTTTCGATCAGAGAATGAAACCACTTATTCTATATTAACCATATATAATAATATACGTTAATAAGAAGAAATACAATTTTTCTCTATTTCCGCGAAATTAGAGAATATTGGTGTGTGTTGTGTGTGACAGACAGACGGAAGCGCGAGTGCCCCATGAGACTCGCATTTCTGTCTTTTCATGTACGGACCTTTAAATAAAAAGACCAGTTAAGATGAACACCAACACATTTAATATACCTCCTAAGGCAATAGTCCACTAATAGGTCACCTTGCCCCTAATCAATTTTTACAACCCAAAATTTTACATCAAGCCGTACTAAAAGCACTAAAACCCGCCCGTCCACGTACTAAATCCTTACTAAAACTCCAATAATAAGACTAAAATAAATGACAACAAACTTGAAACAATCACTCCCATACAAAGAGCCAAATTAGCTTCCAGCTTCAACTCGCCATTCTGAAACTTCTGAATTAAAATTCGTATTAAGGTATCCGCTCACTAGATCGTACCATATTGGGCCCGGTGGAGGAATGTACCATGAACTCTTCGTTTACTACTACGGTCACTTCAACAACATTTTTCAGGCTAATAGGTTTCTTACACTCCGTGCTTCAAGCCACGTATGTAACTAAGTTATTCCGCAGTATATAGGTATACGTATTGAAAATACAGATTGTATCTGTTTTATTGTATACGTATTGAAAAATACAGATTTTATCCGTATTTTCTGTTACAGATTGTATCTGAATATACTGGTATTAACAAATAAAATTCCAGTATATATAAGTATATCTAAAGATAGCTTCAACCAAGGCCAAGGCAAGTGTTATTTTCCTCTCATGATCTTTTAAATTATCACCTAAAATGTTGGAAATTCGAAAAATATGTATGAATAAAAAAATACGGCATGATACGGTTACAAAACCGCTATGATACGCAGTCTTATTACTCTATGCTAAGTTAATGGACTGCATATGATACCCAGTCGGGTACAGGATCATTAAAAATCTATACACTTTGCAACGGTATGCAAATGGAATACAGTTATTAAATTGTGTTTACATGAAGAGAGCGGACAGTTTCATGTATGGCACGTCCCTACTATTACGATAATACGGTGTAGTGAGCCAGGGTCTTTAATCGCCCGTATTTGAATTCGTATAACCCGCCGGATTTGAGAAGGTGGGTAATTCGTACGGTTCGTGGTACGGAGTGCGTGCAAGCGTCCGCGGCCGTATCGATCGCTAGGCGCACTGCGGCAGCACGCGATTTCCTTAACAGCTGATTTCGAACACGCTCATTGGCCGTTTATAAACCACCTCCATTATAATGCAATTTGTGGATCGAATTCCTTTTTTGAATTTGAATATGCTGACAATCGCGCTCCAGACAGTTATTTTTTCACGCGTTCTGAAGTTGTTGGTTTGTTTAATTTTTCAATAATATATTACCTCCTACCTGTACGATATAATATATTACCTCATGTGCAAGTAATTTAAGAGGCTAATCTCACCCTCGAATTGGCAGACAGTAGTGCAAACATGTAAGATTAAAGATGAAATCGAGGAGCTTCCTCCCTCCAACTTCATATGAAATGCTATATGATTAAATATATATTTAATAAAAAAAGGAAACCTACTTCAAAAAAACCTAAAAACCACTGAACAATATTAAAAGTCGGTTCAATAGTTCTTTAAGTGAGTGCTCATAAATTACAAATTGGAAAACAATGACAACTGTCTATTTTTAGGTTTTTTGAAGTATTTTTTTCTATTAAAAATATTTCATTCATTCTCTCTTCTTTCACTTGAATTGTCAAATAGTTTATATAAAAAAAAAAAAACACTAAGTATAAGATAGTTTTTAACTTTTTACTTCTCGTTCCATGTTTTTAAATTTCAACGTCGCGCGTTGAATATAGAACCTCCTATTTTTTGGAAGTCATTTAATAAATCCAAAATCCATCATTTAAAGCCTAAACATTGACACCTCAGGTGAATAGTGACCAAATTCAATCTTTGTCGTGTACTGGCGTCGAGTCCACAATACAAGCAAAAAGCTTATTGCCAAGCAAGCAAATTGTTTGACTCTTCGACATATTCATATAAATGGCCCTCTATTGCCGAAAGACAAAATTATACTCAATGGTCATAGTGTCAAACTACTTGAATAATACTAATATTTTTTTTAATTAGCCCAAATTAACAGGTGTTAAATAAACCTTATTATGCGGATGGAGTCAAGAAGGAAATTACATCTAGCAACATTGTTATTTGGAGTTGTACTCACTGCAAAACCAGAATATTTGGCAAGAAAGCTGGCATGGTGTAGTGACGTTAATCAATATAAAACCAGGCCTTCGGAATATTAGATTTCGACACCATTACATCGCACAGCAGCATATCGCGGCAGCTTTTCTTTTATGGCGGCGGCTATATGGAACGTACTGTTGCCTCCTGAGCGTGACTGTAAAACGGTTTCTAGTTTTAAAAATAATATGTACAAAAAACATTTACTGGCAAAACAACAAAGTAAATAAATATAAAGAATTACCTGTGGTTTGCACGTATGTGTATAAAATTATCTCTATGGCATTCTTCTCTTCTCCTTATAGTTCACAACATGACTTCTGCCAATCAAATACCTAAACTTGTGAAAAAACACAATAATTCAATCCTACACAAATCACACATTCAATCCTACACTATTGTGACGTCGGAACCGCACGGCCACCGCAACCTCAAGCTCAGTAGCACTGTAATTTTTTTCCTGGTCCGATAAGGATTTACTATAAAAGGCTATGACTCTTTCCTGTCCCTCCTTGACCTGGCAAAGTACAGCTCCAATGCCGTAATCACTAGCATCGGCGTGTATTTCAAAAGGCTGATCAAAATCGGGACAACATAAGACCGAGGAAGAAGATAAACATTTTTTTAATTTATTAAAAGCTACATCCGCCTCTTGCGACCATGCGAACAGTGGAGCCTTTTTGCCGTTAGAAGTTAATTTATTTAAGGGAGCCGCTAAAGTACTAAAATCGGGTATGAACCTTCTATACCACGATGCAGCACCCAGAAAACGACGTACCTCTTTTTTATTTGTCGGAGTGGAATAACTTGTAATTGATTTTACCTTCTCAGGATCTGCATGAAGACCTTCTGAATCCACTATATAGCCCAAATATTTAAGTTTGTCTTTGAAAAAATTACATTTTTCTAAATTTATAGTTAAGTTTGCATATTTTAATTTGTTAAGTATTTTAATTAGAAGTGAAATGTGATTTTCAAAGGAATTTGTCACACATACGATGTCATCAACGAAACAAAAGACCTTGTTTTCAAATTCGGGCCCGTAAAATAAAATATCTGCTAAACGCTGTTGTGTCGCAGGAGCATTTGTTAAACCAAAAGGCATGGATTTAAATTGAAAAGTTCCACGTGACGGAATGTAAAAAGCAGTTTTACAACGGTCCTCTGCCCTTATTGACGTCTGCCAGAAACATTTAGATATATCTAAACTAGTTAGGTACTTAGCGTCTCTCAAGTTATCCAGAATCTCAGAGATATAAGGCAAATTGTACGCGTCTTTTTTTGTTACCGAATTTAGTTTACGGCTGTCGAGACAAAAACGCAATTCACCATTTTTTTTAGGCGTTAAAATGACGGGATTAGACCAAGGGCTTTCAGATGGTTCAATGACATCTTCTGCCAACATTGCATCGACATGTTTTAACAAAATACGCTGTTTATCGGGAGACATACGATAGTATCGCTGACGAATAGGTGGACTATCACCTGTATCAATCGAATGAGTAATGAGTGAAGTTCGGCCGAGCCCTCGCCGTTCATAAGATATATCGGTGAATTGGGCGATGATGTCGTTAGCAGTAGCTCTCTGCTCATCAGACAAATGATCAAAAGATACCAAGTGACTGGTAGAACTAGGCTGTAGTTCCGAAACAACAACGTCGTTATTATTTTTCGTGAGTAAAATAGATTCCAATTGATCAGGGAACAACCCAAAACCCCTCCAGAAATCCATACCAAGGATTAAAGTTTTCTTAATACCCGGTACAATATGAGTAACAAGAGAAATAATTTTATTTTGAAATTCAAAAGGAAGTACCACTGAGCCAAGTGAAGAATATTTGTCGCCACCAGCGGTGATAAAATCCAGAGGTTTAGAATGTAATAATTTAGATTTATCCAAAAAAAGTTTGTGGGAATTATTACCCAAAATAGTTACACATGAACCAGTGTCTAGTAAACCAACAGTGTTCTTCCCGTTAACCGTAACGGGGATAAATGGAGTATAATTAATGTTAGAATTAACGATTGAGGAAAGTTGATATGAATTGAAAAATTTAGATACATAATTTAGCCAATTATGCCATTCATTTTTACATGTTTTCACAATTACTTTTGATTTTCCCCAACCGTATTTTTTACGTTTTTTGAATTTTTATTAGTTTTATTGTTACAACTAGGACAGTCTAAAACTCGATAGCCAGGTAATCCGCATTTAAAACAAACCAAAAAACGAGGTTGACGACAATATTTTAAAGAATGTGAATCTGTTCTGCATCTCGGACAGTATAATTTAGGTATAGCAGTACTAGTGACAGAAACAGCATTGACGCTCGGTTCAGCAGAATTACTATTTTCTGTCGAACATTGATCTGTATTTAAAACATTGTAAGTAGGTTTAAAGTACTTATGTTTTTTGTAAGAATTATTGCTATAAGAAGTTTTTTCGAATTCGTATCATTGGGATATCTATAAGCAAAATCTGGCGCTAGAGTATTGGCAGTAATTTTAGGTGGTTCCGAAAATTCCTTGCTACGACTGTCATACTTCTCAAAATTTCTACAAACACTAATTAAAGAAGGAATATCCACAATATTGCCAGTTAAGAGTGAATTTGTATAACACGGCCTGATATTATTTAATAGTATTTCTAATTTAATAGACTCGCTGATGGGTACGTCCAGACAGGAAAATAACCCTTGCATTTTAGATACATAGATGGTTATGTTCTCTTTTTCACCTTGAGTACGAGCCCTAATTTCCGACATTAATTTAAAGTCATAGTTATGAGGACTGAAATCGCGTTTTAACAAAATACACAAATCCTTCCAGGAACGAACACTATCTTTAATTGAACGAAACCAATGCAAAGCATCATCACAAAATACCTCAAAAGCAAAAGAAAATATTCTATCTTCGGGTATACCTCGACACGACATGAACTCGTCAACCTTCTGAATAAACGCCCTCACACAGGTTCGACCGCTATATTTAAACTTGCAGATTTCAGAAAACATTTTGCGTTCACCGATCATGCTGCTTTGAAATGGTTTTTAAAACTGAACAACCCAACAGGGCGATTAGCCAGGTGGGGAGTTCGTCTTTCCTCTTATAACTTTGAAATAAGACACCGTCGTGGTTCAGATAATATTGTACCAGATTTTCTTTCTCGATCACTCCGGTTCTTTTCAATTTTATTTAGGTATCGTAACTTCATATTTTTTCTAGTTATTTTTTTTATATACACTTATTGTTCTGATTTCAGTAAAGCCGGATCGAGCTGCCGGTGCTGCTTAAGAACTGCTTCCTGAGGTCTTCCATGTCAGCCAGGAGCCGAATTTTTTAAGAAAAATTCTGCCCTAACGGAGGGGGTGTGTGACGTCGGAACCGCACGGCCACCGCAACCTCAAGATGCGCCCCCCACTGCAGACCCCTGTGGGGTATATAAAGGAGCTGCGTGCGCGTCGCGCCCTTCTTGCCTGCGGTCACCAGCGCCGAGTTAAGTGTTCCTCACTTCGCTGCCCAGGACTTACCAAACCACTTACCTACCTACCAACCTACGCCTTGAGACTACCTTGTATTTAATAGATATAAATATATAGAATAATAATACCTTTGTTAATCTATCGATTGTTTCTATTTATTCTGCCTACCTAACTAGTCATTTGTAGACCACGTTACACTATTTACACTATACAGACAATACAGAAGACACGGCACATTGTTTTTAAATAGCTGTATAATTAATTTATTACAAAACAGCAAGATTATGATGGCTTCGACGAGTTTTTGAGAACCCCGCTCTTCCCCGATTTTTTTCTTGTTGACAATAATTATTGTTTGTGGCTGTCAAAAGCATATGGGTGCGTTCCATTTTGATTTAACAATATTTTTGTAATTTGTATTTGTTAATTTTGAAATTGTAATTTAGTTGTTTCACTATGAATGTATTGTATATAATTATAGGCTGTCAAGAAAGAGTTGAAATTAATAGGGGCGCTAGAGTGCTGTTCTACTGTTCGTATGGCAACCCATATAGTTCACTTCCCAGGACTTGATACTTAGCTAAAAAAAATCTATTATTACCCATTATATCGAAAGCTGTAGCTAAGCGTTAAACGTCGGTTTAACACGATGAAATCGGCACTAAGTAATAGTAAAAATAATGTAATTAATTTGTACAGCCAGCAGTCATAAATTAGGTTCCGTTTCCAGACTATTTTGCCAAGCTGATTTGTGGTTTTACTGTCTTCTGTTTTTATCAATAACCAGAAAATAAAAGAAAAAAAGTTATATTTGAAAAATATTTTATTTTAAGTATTTGAATAAATCTTTTCTTTCTATACATATTATTAAACTGCCTCGTTGGTCTAGTGGTTAGCGTTAAAAAAATTGAACTTTTTGTCTAATAGCACACAAATCAAAGTTATCTAACACTTTCTTCGGACGACCTATTCGGTTTTTTCCTGGTGTAAGAAATACGCCTCTATTTTGTGCTCCTCCTCGTGCAATTCTTCGAATAGTACTTACTGATTTACCTGAATTAAGTAAAAATCATAGATATAGCAGAAAAGATAAAGCAGTCCGAGCCATTTCGGAGTGAGGGAAGGGTTGAACCCCTAAACGCCTGTTCAAGCGTCTCCTGGGGCCTATGAAAATAAATGTTTTGAATTTGAATTTGAAACACCTCCCCTGGCTACGCCCATGCGTGATATTATTTTATGTTATTCACATAAACTATACTCAAGTATCAACATTAACTTTCGCGCTATACCGCAACACTGAGTACAAAAAACGTCAACTAAACCAATGTGCTAGTTTTAATTATTGAATAATCCGCTTATTTTAGCAACAAATTCAAAACAGCTTTGGTTTTATCCATTACCTATACTTGATTTTACTAAAAACAACATGTTAAACTCTCACATACCGGTCATATCAGCGGTTCTTTGATAAACATTGCCGATATCCGAAAGATTTTTTTTTGCCTCATATTCCATTAAACATATTTTATATACATTGTAAATTATTTCTCTGCCAGACCTTCGGATAGTTTTATTCATTGTTTATTACTTTTTCCCTGTTTTAATTGCCGTTTTATACTCTTATAAATAAAATTTACCAACGCGTAAACTCTGTTTACATTATTTATTGACAATATTGACATCTGTCATTATTTTGACAATGTTGCTAACAGACAAAAAAATTAGTTCCAAATCTACTCTTTCTTGACAGCCTATATATATATATATTATATTGTATTTATTTATTTTTATTCTTTGTTGCACAAAATTGTAACATGTACATGTAATTATTGCTTTATAATTTTTATTTTATTTTTCTTTTGTCACACTACTTCTTACTCATTTACTGGGCGCATCAGAATATCAGCGCTGCGGTGCTTTTAGCGCTGCAGTATTGTGCTGAGATGCGTACCATTTCTGGCATTATTAATAGTATTTTAAATTATTCATGCCCGGTTTACATTATTCCAGTCCAGCGATCCAGTCCAGTACTGGATTGCTTACTGGAAAAATGTAAACCGGCACTGGAATGAACTGAATCCAGTAAGCATTCCAGTCCAGTAACTGGATTCGCGGTCTACTTTTCAGTCCAGTACGATCAATCCAGTGCAACTGGAATAATGTAGACGGCCAATCCAGTGCCATTCCAGTGCTGACGAAGTACACACGTGTTGGTTGTTTTTGCGGACTTCTTGTAGCAAGAGTGATTGAGCATGTTTAAAACATTTTCGAAACTGATCTCTTCTTGAAATCATTGTCACTGTAGTGTTCACACTTCAAATAACTGGAATAATGTAAACGTAACAGATCCAGTCCAGCACTGGACTGGAATCTCGCTAGATCACTGGACTGGAATAATGTAAACCGGGCATAACAGATCCAGTCCAGCACTGGACTGGAATCTCGCTAGATCACTGGACTGGAATAATGTAAACCGGGCATTAGTTTTAGATGTATTATAATGTATTCTATTTTATTACGCCAGAATAAATGATTTTTCTTTCTTTCTTTTTTTATTGGCAGGATAAGCATTTAACACTGAGATTTAACACTTATAAATGAAAGTTTTTTTTGTTCTTTTTTTAAAGTGACAGTTATGTTCTTTTTTAAAGGGTAACTTGTGTCACTTTTAAATTCAGTCAGGTTATATTTTATGGGTTGGTTAGGATCTATCCAGAACCTAAGAAACTGATCCTTAATATCGTTAGTATTTTTAAATTGCACTATCATATTCAAATGTACTATCAGAATAATTGTGATCAATAATAATAGTTTAAAAAAACTAAAAAAACACGCTTTTAAAGTACTTTTAACTAAAAAGTGAAAAATAATGCCTAATATAAGCTGAAAATGGTAATGAACAAAAAATACTAGTAGGTATTATTGTGAAAAAAAGCGTGGGGCGCTCTGTGCCATATTTTCGTCTATCGAGCAACCCACGCTTTTTCACAATAATAGGTACTAGTATGTTGGGTTCATTACCATTTTCAGCTTATATTAGGAATTATTTTTTAATAGAATAATTTAGAAGTACTTTAAAAGCGTGTTTTTTAGTTTTTTTAAACTATTTTTTTTTTTTAGTTGTTTTTTTTTTTTTTTTTTTTTATCGAATTATTACATTGTCATCGATCTTTGACAGGTGTGTAAAATCTGTCAGTTTAAAGTGGGTCAAAATCGAGTCCAAAGGAGTTGGTTACATACATACATACATACATACAGGTGAAGCTAATATAAGCGTGTTAAAAAACACTTTCCTATGCGTATATTCCAGTTTAATAAAATCATCCCGATAATAAAGGTATAATAATTACAACGCTCTCATGTAGTAACGATACAGAAAACTTATAAGAATATTTATAATGGATACGTAGTTTAAGTTTATATTTAGATACGAAGACTGTTCGCTACAAACATCATAATATCCTTACTAATATTATAAATGTGAAAGTTTGTAAGAATGGATGTATGGATGTTTGTTACTCTTTCACGCAAAAACTACCGGATCGAGTTTGATTAAATTTTGCACACATGTAGCTTATAGCTTGGATTAACATATAGGCTACTTTTTATACAAAATAAAGTAGTGCATCAAATTTACGCTAAGGCGGTACGAAGTTCGCCGGGTCAGCTAGTATAAAATAATTTGACATTATACAGGGTGCCTACATTATACATACAAACATCAATATTAAAATAAATACTTATTTACGACCTGGTAGTGTTCATTTCTACTCTTTCAAATACAAATACAACAAAAAAACAAGATTTTTGTACAAATTAAACATAAAGATCAGCCAGTATGTTCAGAAAACTTAAATGTTTTTTTCCGTGGATATATTTACGGGTAGGAACAGCGGGTGGAAGATAGTAAATCCGTAAATAGGTCAAATAGGTTACATCCATCGGCATTTAAATTACAGTAAAGACATTTCCATATAATCTAAAGTTGGATAAAAATAGAGCGAGCGGATAAAATGCAATTTTCATTGCATCCGCTCCAAAGCAAAATGTCGGGTTTTCAAGAGAAATGAAATGTGTTTTGCTGTTTCGAGTTTTTTGTGTGTCGCGTGTTTCTTTTGGGAAATAGCGCTGGCTTCCATTTAATAATAATTGTAAGTTTTGAATAGAAAGCACTAAACCCCAATGCAAATAATTTTACGAAAAATAACAGACTTCAATTACAAAACATGCACTAAAAAGTAAGAAATACTTAATTATTCGAGAAGGTTCAGGATCCCATCATCAGATCGTGACCTGATGAGAATATGTCACATAACAAGTATAGGTACTCCAACAGATAAAAAGAATTACATTTTTTTTCCAGTCGGTTAAAAAGAAAAAACAGAAATAAAAGCCTTTTTCTTCTATTAAAATTATTACTCCGAGTTAATCATCGATTTATGCCTCTTATCAAATCACCCAAAAAACATAATTTACCGACCAATAACTTTCAATACCGAACAATTACAAGCCATTAGATTTGCCAGTCACATTTTCTCGATAAGACTAATGGCTCGGAACGGCGACAGGTGGCGCCACCAATCGTATATTACTGAAGTAAAAAAATACTGCAGCCTCGATTCGAATGTGGTCAGCTTGACCTTGAACTTAAAGTAGTAAGAGATTATTTAACTGCTTCAATTAATTCTACTTATTGTGGCGTTTTATTTATTTATCATAATGCTGGTAGGTTGCTAAATAGTGTTAAATGTCATAGTTTTTTTAGATGTGGCGACGCACAGCCTACAATCTGTTTTGGATTGTTGATGTGCATAGGATGTAGGTACATCGTTTTACCATTGGATAAACTAAACGTCCGCGCGTCCGTAGAAACAATATGCCTTCGAAAAATGAGATAATTACACTTATCTCGTCGGTCTACCTTCATAGATAGAGCCTAACGACCCGTCATAACAAATAATTTTGAAGTTTGAAGTTTAAAGTAACTTTAACGGCCAAGTTCTTAACTAAATCTGAAAGCGTTTCTTATTGATTTGATCTCTCAATCTCTGGTTACACAAATGAACGCCAGACTCCTATAGACAAATATCGCAAAATTATTACAATTGATAATTTGTATTTTGGAACGAAGTTCCTTATCGCGCGTTGCGAAAGGGGGCTAGACGAAAAAAAATGGAACGAAAAGTTTTAACGACACTTTTCGTAGCAATTCTCGTAGCGGCGTAGTAATTACATGCTACGATAAAGCTACGGTGCTACATCATCAGACACCCAGAGAAAAATGTGTCCGTCTCTCTCTCTCACGCTTAATAGAAAAAAAAAGTTAATTAAATTAAAAAAAAAACTAAAAAGAAAAAAAAATTACTAGCGGTGAGTTTCTTAAAAAATAGGGGGCGGGCGCTGGCGCGCTGCGAAAGGTCCGTGCAGGCGTACACGACCGTTGATCTAGTCAGATAACAGTGAATTAATAGCTCGATATCGTGCACATTAATCATCAATTGGATCTGAAGAACATACTTAAACTATATATAGGACTTTGTAACGAAACCATAGCGCGATCTAATTCGATCCCAGCGCCATCTATCGACCGGCTTCGCAACTGATTGGTGCTACAGTACTAAATATCTCTCTCGCATAGATAAAGCAAGCGAGATATTTTCGTTTTGTATCTCTATGAATAATAAAGTAACTAAAAAAAAATATTACCATAACTTAAAAAAAAAGTACAATTCCTGCCTTTTGTTGAGTGTATACAGGTGTTTTGTACATAATAAATAATTAAAATAGTAACAATAATGAATCCTGACAGTGTTTCTGCACAAGTTCAAGATATTGCTGATGGATTTAGGTAAGTAGAGATTTTATACAGACAATAATAAATGCTTTTGTATTTTAGCAAGTACGCATTATAACCTTTCTTTACTATTGTGCTAACCAAGTCATACGCGTTATAATCTCTCCATTATTGTGTGTTTAGCAAGTGTACGCGTCATAACTATATTAAATTCAAAAGCAAATTATTTTTTAATATTACCACAGAATGTTTACTAATTTTGTTATGTACATTTCATGGAATATCCGATTAGAACACATCTAATTATGTCATTGGGATTGGTGATGAGATTATTGATAATGAGATCTGATATTATTATATCGCGAGTAAACTTGCGAATACACTTTAAAAGAAAGCAAGATAATCGCAGAAAAATAATGTTAAAGATAAGGTTTGTTATGTGTGATCATAGAACTATTACTCCTAGAAACCGAGTACACGCATGAAATGTGAAGCCACTTTAATTGTGCCGTTTCAGTTCAGTGTAACTCTCTGGTATTTATCAGATTTTCATTTAGTTTGTCTGTCCGCCAAGCGGCGCATTATAATTTTCAATCAATCTGTTTTTAGCCTAACTTTATACTTAAATTCATACAAGCAGTTTATTGATCTAGGCATTATAAGTCTATGCGTGTGTTTGAATGAACCTCGCTTTTGATATTTTCAAACATAGACTACATGCTTTTTTTATGTACTCTATGTTTTGAAATTCGAATAGCGCGAAAATTCGAAGATAAGAATTATTTTGAAATTTAGTGTGTAAGGCACAGGAAATATATTGTTATGCAGCCATTCAGCCTATCATTCGATTACTTTAAGAGAATGATTAAATGATTCTGAATGATCGTGTGTACACTTGCTACGCTTGATAATTTAATTGTCTTAATGTTTGTTTTTTTTTAATTTGGTTTTAATTTTTGTTACCATATATTTAGTTTATTAATAGACTGTTTTATTTGTTCTGTGGTTAAGGTCGCATACCTTTTACTGCAATCTCGGGTGCGAATCCTGATTTGTTGTTATTTGGAATTACCGAACTTCGTTCCATCCGGGTGTCCCTTGACACCTCAGTAGTTTTTTTTTTTGTGTGCTGCACCTTAGAACGCAACTTAAGTGCACGGTTGGCATAGTGGTTATAGCGGTACCTCGCCGTCGTTTAGATACACTAGTATAATAGCCGAGATACATAAATATAAAAGTAACTAACAAAACTAAAATAATTATTTCCGCTTTCAATTGCTCTGGTGTTGTGGGTTCGATCCACACACGGGACAAATCTTTGTGTGGTGTGCTATGTGTGTGTGAAATGTATGTTTGTGAACAACTTAGTGCGGGCGTCGTTTAAAAAAAAACCTAAGTTACTCATCCCTAATCACGATGGTAGACACCACAGTAGAAAAAAAGGCCTCTCATAAAAGCAATAAATATACATACAAATCCCTCGTTGAGCCTAACGAGCCGTCGTCACTTCAACACCCAAGTTCTACACAAAAACTGATAGCGTTTCCTATTCAAATGTCTGCCACACTAATGTATGGAACATTAGGGATAATTCAGTAGGTTTGTGGTAAGGTACGAAGTTTATCTTCTGAGGGAAGGCAGAGAGTATGACCGTATGACTGAATGGATTTAGAAATATTACCGCAAAAATGTTTAATATTTAAGTAGTTAGGTATTATTATTACTATTAACATTAATAAGAAATTACATCACAGTATCGGAAAGCATCTGTATTCCTTGCTTATACTACGCAAAACGATTCTTCTTGGTTTTTCTAGGTGTGGGTATATCTAAAATACTCTGTTGTCAATTAAGTTTTTATGTTGTAAATATGTATCAATTTGCATTTAAAAAAAAATACCTGGACGTATAGTATCACAAAGTAAATAATTATATTATTATATTTGCATAATATCTATTTTGGTGCATAATTTAAATTGTTTATAGGGTGAGGAGGGCTATTTATTCCACCGTAATACAGTACTAGTACGGGGAATAGTGCGAATTCTACTTATGACAACTACCTACTTTAGTGACGAAATTATGATGATAAAACAGAAACTCGCTTGCATTTGTTAAGTACGTGTTATAAACAACAGTGCTATATTATTAGTTTTTTTTTACTAGATTGCCAGTGTACTTAACTTTTTCCATCTAATTTATTAGATGTAGTATTTGTGAGTGCTGAGTTGTCCACGGTCAGTGACCTTTGACCGATAGGCTCATCATAGTTATAACTGCACAGTACCTAATTAAATAGTGCTAAAAGTATACCATTTTTACCGTGAATAACCTAATAGTGAAAGTGTGAATTTTGATCGGATCACTGACCTGAGGACACACGCATACCCTTGTAAGTACCTACCTAGATTATATATAATATATGTAGTTTAGCTTAAGTAATGGTTGTCCTTTTTAATCAATAAATATATTTTGTATCTTTTTACATGGCTGCACATCAACCAATACATTTCAAATATAAAATGGTCGTGTGTATCTTATTGTCGTTTAGTATTTAGTAACTATCAAAAGTAAAATAATAAATCCCGCTTTCGACTGCGCCGGTGTTGTGGGTTCGATCCCCACACGGGACCAATCTTTGTATGATTCGCAAAAATTTATTCTGACTCTGAGTGTCCTCGTCGCCTCGCGACACAGGAGTTATTCCTAGTGCCTGCAACGTTCTCAAAATGCTGGCAGCATTGCCACGTTGTATGGCTATGCTCAACTTCTGGGCGAAATAAATACCAGCATTCTGAGAACGTGTGGCCTCAAACAGGCGAGTCGAAATCTGTTTGTACAGATAATAATAATAATAATCATTTAATAATAATAATAATCATTTAATAATTATAATAACAGAACACCTACATTGTGATATGGAATAATTCAAAATACAAGTACTTCCCAATTCTCAATACAAAAACAATATTGCAATTGTCCTGGCCTCACGATAACCGTTGCCGCGTTGGCAGCTCAAGTCTCTCGCACCATTAAGCAATTTGTTTCTCTTCGCTGCGTATCGCAAACTGCTTGTAAATGACCAGCTTTTGTGCTCGATAATTTTATACAGGATGGATGCGACAAAGTGATATTTTTTAAAACCACATCTTCCATACCTGTTTAGTAATATACCTATACCGGTACAATTTTTTTTCACGACGAAAAACATCAAGTTTCTCGAACAAATTCGATGATCGCAATGTTTCGACTGTGTACTCAATACTCAATACTTTATTGCATTTCACAAATGTGTAGGTGGTAAATATTATATCTAGGAACATTGTGAACCCTGTTGGGCATAGAAAAGAAGGAGAGAGGACAATAATTCTGTAATGTTATATAATAAAAATAAGTTTTTAATGAAAAAAGAGTGTACTGACTATGTCTCGAAGCTGTGGTTTCAATAAATGTCGCTATGTCGCATTAACCCTGTATTAAGTACCTATGCTACACTAATTGCACATTGTATATACCTTGGTTGGTAATAAAAATAGGTATGTGCAGGTAACTCTTACGTGCCATCACTACTAGACCACACTTAATTTTGAGGCATTATGGTATTTTTGTAAGCCTGCATTTTCCCACTGCTGGGTAAAACCGTGTGTCAGTGTGATTCTTGACATTACTTTAAATAAAAAAAAATTCATTAGGATTTTATAGAACTTACTGCACACAACACAACACAACACACATGAAGTTCTTCAAAACCTTCAATTTTGTACTTATTTAATTGCCTTTATTCTACCCGTGTATTATTTATTAAAGTTACATATATATATTGCTTAAAAAGTATGATAATAACAATCCTTTAAAAGACCATTGTTCTACCAAATGTAATACTACCTAAAATTCCTATTTATTTATGTTAAAATGTATTTCATTACATTCGGGTCATGAAATATTATCCTAGTGCCATAAAAAAAAAAATATGTTTCTCGTTACCCTAAATATATAAATTTTAAGGCTGGTAACAAGAAATATAGGCGTAAAATGATAATTAACCGAGCTATCCCTTTTCATCTGACGACATTTCCGTTCGCGAATTACTTACGAGAGCCTGCAGGATCTCTGGTGCTGGTCTAAGTTATAAGTGATATAATACTAAGTCGTTTTATGGCCATTTACATTGACAAATTGACGCAGTGCAAGACTGGCTGCGACTCAGGCGCGACGTGTTGCACTCTCTTGAAAACGCCTAAAATAATAGGCAAAACCGCGGTCGACTAAATAGACCAACATTACGTGAGTAACACCCGTATTTCATAATTTAAATAATGTTACAAACTCACGTCAGTTTTAATAAAAACATTTTCATTGACATACAAGTAAGGAAAACAGCGCTTTGATTAAAACTTCATCATGCGTTTATTTGTTGGCACTTCCTCTAAACTGTTGTGTATGACTAAAGGCTCTACTGCACCCTCCTATGAGTAGATTATCTATGCCATCTAAAGCTATGAGACAGTTGTTGAATAAATATATATGAATAATTAAAAAATTAACGACCCTTGGTTGGTTACGACCCAACCAAGGGTTGTTACTCTTTAAATACCCGATCGCAGACTTCCTTTAACATCCGACATTAATTACAAAAAATGCACTAGAAGTAAGCAATACTTAAGTAATATTTAACGTCTCGCCTCATCTGTGTATAACTTGAAAGAATATAGTAAACGGCCCAAATGTGCCTAATCTAAAGATTTATCCCCGTACTCCTAAACGTTGTAGAGTTGTACCTTCCAGCACTAGCTCAGCATCATAAAATGCTGACTGCTAGATGCAAATATCCGAGTAGCTTTAGGTAATATACGAAAACAATATGGAAGCCTTTAAAATTTAAGGGTTGCCCTCAATTTATTTAGGAGCCCATCATCAGACCGTGACCTGATAAAAATAGGACCAAGTGACATGATAGATAGATAGATAGAGAATTCTTTATTGTACACAAAGAAGAAGTACATAATTGTGATACACAGTCCAATTGAAACATGCACAATGGGCGGCCTTATCATTATAAAGTGATCTCTTCCAGACAACCTTTACAAGTATACTCTTTTACAAAAGAATTTCTCAAATCTGTCCAGGCGTCATCGAATAAACGGGTAACAAAAAAAAAACAATTAATATTAGAACCTCATCCTCTTTTTGACGTCTGTTAAAAATATCAGTAAAACGAAAACTTTCCAGTCATTATTCTGCTCCGCTCCTCGAAACTTACCACTTCAAGCTTTTACCCTTCCACCCATCCGGAACTTTGTAACCCAAAACCTTTGACCTCTTTCCGAGTAATAAGAACCCGGCAATATTTAACCTGTCTCTTGTAATTGGGACCAAGCATTTAGCCTGAGGACAATTCAGCACTTAGAGGACGGGTGTGTTCTGTAGCTGTGAGCAAACAAAACATTATCACGTTAAATGTTAATATAATAAAGATGTTGAAGTAGTCTTGTTAATTATGTTATTGTAAATACGTTTCGAATATTAGTTTGGAGTCAAAGATAATAATGTTTTCCTTGAAAATAAGTAATGTAAATACGGTTCAACATTTATTATTAGAAAGAAAAAGAAAGAAAGAAAGAAAATTATTTTTTATTTTCTTACATAATATACAAAAATAGGTAATTATTATAAAAAAAAAATATGTAATAAATATGTAAGAAAACAGTGGTGGTTGCTCAGCTTTAATGCTGTGGAATCTTGCATTTCTGCAAAACTTCCACAGCGCTGATTTTCAGCAACCACCACGGTTGACGGCACAAATAGAAAACAGGTAAGTACAGCAACATATAAAGATGACAGTGACAAAATTATTAGTGCTACCTACAGCGTTTCATCGTCTCTACCGACCTCAATTGGATAAAGTAGTAACTATAATTATCTAAAATTAGTCATATTTACCTGTAGATACGCAATGTTGTATTTCCTGTTCCAGTGCTATAAAATTTAGGCTTCTCGATCAGCATCGCTTGTAAAATCTTGTGATTATTATTATTATTGTTGCGACGAGGCTTTTGGTGTTCACGTCGACCTCCATGTGTCTATTGTGATTATAGCCTCATTATAAATTCGCCTTTAGGCCAATAGCCTCCATAAATTGGAACAGTCAAGCCAATCGGCAGTGACTTGACATCATTCGGATCCAAGATATGGCGTCACAGAATAATGCTTCGTCTATGGATCAATGCAGTCGCAAAAAAGGTTTATATGCATACTCAGAGCAAGTTTAATTAGTATAATTTAACTAGTGTACTTACGGTCCATCTTAGTTTGTCGGCCTAAATGCCACTTATCCAATAATTCAGTTAGTTAGCTGTAAAAGTTTCCTATTCGAGATTGTTCAAGGTCATCATTTGTTAAGTCCAAGCCGTCTAAGAAACGTGCTGTCTAAGTTTCGGACACAATTGTTCCCTGAACAGTTTGAAGGGTTCGTTCGTGCTGAAAGTTTCCATGACGATGGGGAAATATGGCTACTTTATAAAGCAATTTAAAAAATGCACATCTGTCGCTATCTTATGAATTTCATTTTCAGATACTTGTGAAATATTTTTATTATGTCGAAATTAAATCATGTCGTAGAACAAATTGTCGCAATTCAGTTTTACACTCTACAAACAAAATGTAAATGCAAAATTCTTCTAAAATATATTCAGTATTCAGCGCGGCTCATTAACACTTTGCTTAATTAATCTATTACAAAATACCTCGACGGTTTCGTGTCTAAAAAGGTACCTTTGAAACGCCCCAAAGGGTCTGTTAAAGTTTCAACTTTGGTTTACGAGCCCCTCAATAAAATTGAAGGGATAATTGTTTATTATCAGTTCCAATTCGTGGCTAGATCGAATTTGCAGGTTAACGATTGAATTTTAATTATGTAACGTATGTTGTGAACGGACTTACTGCCCTGATTGTAAGAATTATGTTAATTTTTAAGGGATAACCATGGCAAAAATTGCATGCATTGCACCTCTGAGGATAATGATATGATGCGCCCTGCATCAATAAAAAAATAAGCCATTTCGGTGCCTGCAGAATTTCAAAAATAAATTAAAATATACCAAAAACTTACGATTTGCTCGTAAACTTAGGTCCTGAGAGAGAATTAAAGACATGCAATAATTAACCATATTAACGGAGCAGCAAGCGTTAGAGTGAGAATAAAGAAAATACATCGCTCATCTTTTAGGACACGACTCGAAGGGACCATGAAACTTTCAGCCTCGAGTTCCTGGCTCTTCTATGAAATCGGTAGGGATAAGTGTTTACCATTATGCTTGTCAATATTTAGGTGATACCTATATTATATGGCAGCTTTGGTTTGGCATATTGGCTCTAAATGAAACAAATGCTATGCCCACTACTATGCTCTATAAAATCTCTAACTCGTTCTCATGTTAATGTATAATACGCTTCTACAATAATTTGCCATTAGACGCGGTAGAATTATCGATAGGTAAATTTAAGAAATAAATTAAAATCAGGTTATGGAAAAGCTTACAATATTTTAGACTACATAAATTATTCTAGTTGTAAATGAGTGGTGCACATGAGTTTCTCACCAGCCCTTCTTATAATGCAATACTTAGATTGATTTTAATCTGATTCTAAAAAAATGGATTAAAACTTATCTTAGCCCCGGTTATTCAAATCTTTGTAATTAGTATAATTTAGTTTGACTTAATATATATTTTTTTAATTATTGTTTGTAATGTTTTCACGTGTTCAAGCGTCCCCTGGGGCATATGAAAATAAATTATTTGAATCTGGAATCTTAAATATTGATTTAAATGCTCGTAAACATAGAATATGAGTAGGTATAGGTCCACGCAAGGTCTTAGGCAGTATTCATTTTTATTCGACGAAAGTTGGCATGTTACCAAGTGGCGTAGATGAATATGCATGTAACTTATTTGTGTGGATTCTAGTTTATTATGTTTGATGTTAAAAGTCAAAAAACGTTTGTTACCCTAATTAAAATCACCTGAGCACATAAATTAGTTACACGAAAAGTAATCAAGTAGTCATTTAGTTATCTAACTTCACCAATGGATTTTTGTATTTGTATAGTTCTAATTAAAGCAATAAAATTTCAGTTTGAATAAAACGCGCCAAGAATATTTTTCTGAAAAATGATTGATTGAATATTGAAACAACGATCAGAATATATGAAGACTTTCTTCAAAACCTTATTTAATAAAATCAATCTCAAGAGCAGCCTCTCCTAGTAAATTAGGCAGTCTGGACCAAAGTTAGTAACAGATATTATCGGCAGGATTAATTAAGTTTGCGAGAAATTGAAGGTTCTGAGCCCATCCTAGTCTCCTAGCTGAACATGTAGTATAGTATATGTTTATTGTCTAAGTGGTTCAAGTTTGAGTAGGAGATTAGAAATTTATTATTAATTAAAATAGATTACCTTGGAAGTAAATGGTTTAATAACTATTAAAAATGATTTTATTATTAGCTTAAAAGAATGCAAATCCAACCTAATATATTTTATTTCAGGCATATATATATTATATAACTAAGAAACTGTTTAACACTTTTGTTCGGTGAAGTGTTGCGCAATTGCGAGGTGTCGTGTAACTTGCCACGAAAGTGACGATACGCGGCCAGAAATCCTCCTTCAGACACGTCTCCCGATAGTGTGTGGTGACGCGCACCACAAACGAAATCACTTTTTTAATATACTAGTTATGAAAATGTCTCTATTGTTTACTTGCCAAATTTTATAATTAAAAATCCATACAGTTTGCTAGTTTATGAGTATAACCTCTATACTTTCAGACTTTAACTTACCCACAATTATTTATTTCACTCATTATTATTATTAAACGCGTATAAGAGACTTAGATAATGTTTGACCGCTGTTGTCTACTATTGGTTTTACATATTCGTCAAATCGGTACTAAAGAAATCATAACCTACATAATATGTAATTACCAGCATTATACGATACTTAGTCTACCAATCCAGTTTAACAGCGAGATGGACTATGACCTTAAACTTTCCTTCATGAGAAGAGACCCGTGATATGTATATATACAGGGTGTATTTTTGAAACGGGGCAGTAAGGGCAAGTACCTTAACCGTTGCAGTTACAGCAAAACGTTCTTAAAAGACCTTCCCTAACTTTTTGGGACATTTTGAACTGCATTCACAGATTTTGTAAAAAACTTACAGTTAGCAAAAAAAATGCAAAAAGTTCAATTTTTTTTTTTTTATGCCAATCGATTCTATTTCATGTGGGGATCAAAAAACTCTATGGGACCATTTTAGCTTTCAGTACTAGAAAAGACAGAAATCGCCAAAAACGTTTCCCATACATTTCGGCAACAGAAACGAATTTCTACGATGGTCTAACTTTTTGTTATGGCCTGGAAGTGGGTAGAATTGACTGTAAAGTAAATAAAAAGAATTTTTACCCTCAAATTTCGAATTTGATTCGAAAATCTGTGTGTTATACTTAGTTTCAGCTGAGAAACTTCGTATGAGTTATTAATTAAGGATTTTCGCTAAAATGTCTTCTAATCGTGAAAAAATTGACTTATTAGAAGCGTATTTTGTCAATAATCGAAATGCGGGAGCTGCATTAGTGTGGTACCGCAATAAGTATCCGTTGCGGCATGTGCCAACAAGAAAGGTTATTACAAATCTTTTGAAAAACCTGGAATTGCAGGGTTCTTTCAAAATACGCTTCTAATAAGTCAATTTTTTCACGATTAGAAGACATTTTAGCGAAAATCCTTAATTAATAACTCATACGAAGTTTCTCAGCTGAAACTAAGTATAACACACAGATTTTCGAATCAAATTCGAAATTTGAGGGTAAAAATTCTTTTTATTTACTTTACAGTCAATTCTACCCACTTCCAGGCCATAACAAAAAGTTAGACCATCGTAGAAATTCGTTTCTGTTGCCGAAATGTATGGGAAACGTTTTTGGCGATTTCTGTCTTCTCTAGTACTGAAAGCTAAAATGGTCCCATAGAGTTTTTTGATCCCCACATGAAATAGAATCGATTGGCATAAAAAAAAAAATTTGAACTTTTTGCATTTTTTTTGCTAACTGTAAGTTTTTTACAAAATCTGTGAATGCAGTTCAAAATGTCCCAAAAAGTTAGGAAAGGTCTTTTAAGAACGTTTTGCTGTAACTGCAACGGTTAAGGTACTTGCCCTTACTGCCCCGTTTCAAAAATACACCCTGTATATATGCAAACAAAGACAGGGCTGCTATTACTATACAGCTTCTAGTTCAGCCATCCAGTGTATAAATTTGCGAAACAGTGTAATAATGTCTCGCTTTGAGCCATGAGTGCTTGCTTCCCTCGAGGCTGCATATAACGGCCTGCGAGATGCACCTGCATTTGATATTTAAGTTATAAACCATTTCAGCCTTCCTTTCTAGTTTCAGGCCGACATTTTATGGTCTCGAAACTTATGGATAGGAATATGACTCAAGGTAAAAAACTTTTGTATAGGAATATGGCTTAATAGTACCTTCTTCACTTACAAGACAGTGCTGTTTCTTTTGGGTGGTTAGAAAAACAACTACATAGTCTCTTGCGTATTATCTAAACGGTATGTTGACAACGGTTTTCGTCGACTTCTATCAACGCCTCGGCGGCAGTCGACGGCAGTTGCAACGCGTCGGTGGCAGTTAAAGGCAGTTGTCAGCACGCCGACGGCAATCCATTCCTACCTGTTAATAAAGCGCTCTTGGCCTGCAGTTGACAACATGACACCCGTGTGTTAAATAATGTAAATAACACAGTTATTAGAACGTTAATCCAGTGTGTAAATGATAAAACATTGTCATAATAGCTTAGAGTGCTTGTTTCCCTGGAGGTTGTAGAGCTGCACTTGCATTTACTATTTAAGTGTTTCAGTAATAAACGGTTATATTCTTACTTCTTAGTTTTATGCCGTATTTTTACAGTATGATAATAACGTTATTAAGGCTAGACTTCCAAGCGCCGTGTTTTCATACCAACGAAATATGAGTTTAACATTAAGTTGTATCTATTTTTATAAACAAATCATATCTTAAACACTAAAATGCAAATTTTTGTTCGTGCTCATTTTGTCAAAATTGTTTTAATTATTATTTGAGTTACATACAAACTGAAAAATTAAAATAATAATTTTGAAAAAGTAGGCGCCAACAAATTTGCATTTTAGATATTATTTGATTAAAGCTTAATAATATAAAAGTTAAACCCATATTGCTTTTGTATGGAAAATAGCCAAACTGTTGTTACTTAAACTTCTGTACGAATTACGTAATTGCATTATATTTGAGATACAAAATCAACCTTTACGGTAAGCTATTTCATGTGTCTACGTGTAAAGTACTCCTTCTTTTAGGTGTTTAGAATAACCTCATAGTTTCACAAATCAAATAAATAGTTACTTATACTAAGAAACAGTTCAAAAATTATGGGACCGGCAGCATTCGAACCTGCGACTTTCAACCTTTTCATCTGTTTCTTAGTATAGTTTGCAAAGCATAGCCAAATACTATAAAATTAATTTAAATAGTTACTATATAAAGTTTCTAGGTCGTCTTCTATGGAAATGTCGTAAAATCATTATCTCCTTTGAGCCATAGTGCTTGTTTCCCCGGAGGCTGTAGTTAAAGTGCCCGAGATGCACCTGCATTTACTATTTCAGTATCTTAGTAATAAACGGTTATTTTCTTCCTTTCTATGTTTCAGGCCGACGTTTAAAGATATAGGAATGAATTTTAAAGCATACTTGCTTAGTACAAAAGAGTTGTATTGCGTTTAGAATAGAAGTTTAGTTAATTGAAGTGGTTGAAAAAATGACGAAACGTAAAAATATAACATAACATCACGCTTTTATTACCCAGAAGGATATCACAGAGGTGTACAACACCCACATTTCACCTGTTATGTTTAGGACCCATGGGATAGAGGATGAGCCTATCACCATCCACCGGGCACAACTCCAACTCCGTGCTACTATTGTCAAATTTCCGTCAGGAAAAATACGACTTTGCCCGATCCGGGAATCGAAGTAGAGGCGTCGCGGTGAAAGAAGCATACGCTAACCACTAGACCATCGAGGCAGAACGATATGAAGATGTGGCTAACAAACTTTGTAAAATTCATTAGTCATTTCTGAGTTAATCTTAACACCAAACTGAAAAAGCACAAGCAATATATGCTAAAAAAAGTGTATTCATCGAAGCCTACTACCATTTTAATGTTTTTATTATATTTCAGAGAAAAGACATTAATCATTTATTTTCATAATGTTCACAGCACTATTTATCTACCATTGTGTATCACGATTAGAAAAAATAAATATAGGCTCAATCTGTGATCGTACTATTAAAAAAAACAGTAATAAAATAACGAGTACACACACTCAGACCTGATTTATGGGTAGCATTTAGCATGGTGTAATTTCACACCAACGTGATTAGGGCATGTCGGCTCTAATTAATATGCTCTAATTTGTACAAAGAATGCGTTATGGCTGTCGAGGACGAATTTAGCTATCTATATAACATAACATTTTATTTTATTTTATTTTAATTTATTCGGGAAACAAACAGAACTATAAAAAACTAAAAATACAAAATATGGGTTTAACCTAATCCAACAAAGTTTCCACTGTAAATTATAACATACATTGAGTCTATATTACACATGATGAGGCTGAGATGTATACACAACACTCACAATCTACCTGTTATGTGTACGTCAAATCCGTTAAATATGATAGAGGGTGTCTTATCGCCATCCATAATAAAGTTCAAAAGTCTGTTTCTTTATGCTACTCTTTTGTGCCGTAGCGTACTTCATCTGATAGTAATTGGAAACTTCAAATTATAATCTATGCACAGCCTTAATCCCTAAAGGGTTGTAGATTATTATGCCTCATGTGCCAGCAATTTCAGCGCAAATATCAGTAAAGGTCGAGCCCATCAACGTCGTACGTCAAACAAATTGGCAATTTAATGAAAAAGTACTCATAAACGACGTACAGAATAGCTGAAAAGATTGATTGATGTCGAGAAAACAAGCAGCTATAAAAGTTGAAAAATGTTTTACTCGACTGCGGAAATAAAATCGACTACTCCTATTATTAAAGTCGGTTAAAATGTAGCCTATATTATACAGGGTGTATTTTTGAAACGGGGCAGTAAGGGCAAGTACCTTAACCGTTGCAGTTACAGCAAAACGTTCTTAAAAGACCTTCCCTAACTTTTTGGGACATTTTGAACTGCATTCACAGATTTTGTAAAAAACTTAGTTAGTAAAAAAAGTGCAAAAAGTTCAAAATTTTTTTTTTTATGCCAATCGATTCTATTTCATGTGGGGATCAAAAAACTCAATGGGACCATTTTAGCTTTCAGTACTAGAAAAGACAGAAATCGCCAAAAACGTTGCCCATACATTTCGGCAACAGAAACGAATTTCTACGATGGTCTAACTTTTTGTTATGGCCTGGATTTTCGCTAAAATGTATTCTAATCGTGAAAAAATTGACTTATTAGAAGCGTATTTTGTCAATAATCGAAATGCGGGAGCTGCATTAGTGTGGTACCGCAATAAGTATCCGTTGCGGCATGTGCCAACAAGAAAGGTTATTACAAATCTTTTGAAAAACCTGGAATTGCAGGGTTCTTTAAAAATACGCAAAATACAAAATAAGTCAATTTTTTCACGATTAGAAGACATTTTAGCGAAAATCCTTAATTAATAACTCATACGAAGTTTCTCAGCTGAAACTAAGTATAACACACAGATTTTCGAATCAAATTCGAAATTTGAGGGTAAAAATTCTTTTTATTTACTTTACAGTCAATTCTACCCACTTCCAGGCCATAACAAAAAGTTAGACCATCGTAGAAATTCGTTTCTGTTGCCGAAATGTATGGGAAACGTTTTTGGCGATTTCTGTCTTTTCTAGTACTGAAAGCTAAAATGGTCCCATTGAGTTTTTTGATCCCCACACGAAATAGAATCGATTGGCATAAAAAAAAAAAATTGAACTTTTTGCATTTTTTTTGCTAACTGTAAGTTTTTTACAAAATCTGTGAATGCAGTTCAAAATGTCCCAAAAAGTTAGGGAAGGTCTTTTAAGAACGTTTTGCTGTAACAGCAACGGTTAAGGTACTTGCCCTTACTGCCCCGTTTCAAAAATACACCCTGTATATTACCTGAACTTAAGCTTTTTTAAAAATCAGGTGAATACTTTAGGCGCTAAGGATAATACACAGATTAAGGGCTATTTTCTGAAGTTCCGGATAGTTGTTATCCGACCAATAAAATATTAACCTGACCGAAAATTAAAGTCACACAAGTTATGCTTAAAAAAAGAACATGGCTGTAATTCTTAATTTTGGTGTGTCATTGGATTATCCTACTTATAAGGATTATCTAACACATGTAAAATTCGGGCTAAAACTCATAACCCATCCCTTCTTCTCGGCTTCGCCGTAGTCGCAGTTGTGTAGACTTAGTTAACCCAGTGAAAAACTGTATCATAACAATAACATACGGTGTACATCATCAAAGATCAACGACTGAAATTAACTTTATGATTCCCTAATTAGAACAAGATTTTAATTTCTGTTTTTTTTTTTTTTTATACTACGCCCACAGCGAACGGACGTGTAGCCCACCTGATGGTAAGTGGAGTTCAGCCCATGGACATCAACAATCCACAAAAGCAGATAAAAGATGCGTCGCTGCAGCTGAGGACTACGGTGTTATGCCTCATGTGCCAGTAATTTCAGGGCCTGATCTCACCACCAAACCGGAACACAGTAATGGAAGCACTACTATTTGGCGGCAGGTTAAAGGTGAGACGATGGTGCTACCGCCCTCGAGCTCATTCACAAGAGCTTGAAGTTAAAACCTAAATTCAGTCAGTATAACTTAGTAGCCAACTCTCATATACATCCAAAGATTAGACAATATCCCAGCTTAGGTTTATAGAGTAATATTCTAGGATTATCGTCTAAACGGTGTTAATACTCAATGACCCACAAAGCCGGCCGAAGTGAACCGAATCGTATAAATAAGATAATACGAATAGTCAATAGCTTACTGAGATAAAAGCCTTATTACAGGATTTATCCATTTATTATATCTAATTTTATTTGAGTAGGGAATCTGGTAGCTTTTTTGATATCGTGTCATCTCGTTCTAGGTCATATTCAGCTGCATTTGTATTATATACGATTAATTGATAAAAACAGCGACATTGTGAGAACTGCAAGATAAGAAAATAATTGAACCTATGTTTTTTAAAAAAATAAGCTAAGCTGGTAACAAATAATTTTCAAAAAAAAACTGACTTCGATTTCTCTAGGATTCCATTATCAGATCGTGACCTAATAATAAAAAAAGAACTACTCGACAAAACGGTCCAAGCGTATTTGAGTTTTCGGCGAAAAAAAAAAAAACAAAAATAAAAGTAAATAAAAAAAACAATCGAATAGATAAACTCCTTCTTTTTTGAAGTCGATTATAAATTATTACTTCTAATGCAATTCATTTTGACTTAAGGCCTCTAACTTGCTTTGTTGCTGAAAAGTTAATTTCGGAATATTTAAATTTCAATTATGTAAAAACTGGCAGGAAAAAGCTTCGGATAGGGAAGAGTGGAAGACCTTGGGGGAGACCTTTGCCCAACAATGGGACAATATAGGTAAAAAAAATAAAAAAATAAAAGAAATATTTAATAATTCTATCTTTATTTTTGACGAAGAATAAAACTCGTTTATTGTGTTGATATCTCTGTTCTACAGTTGCGAGTTACCATCAAATGTACAGCTTAGTCTGTAGCCACATTCATGGCAGAGAAAACCCCACAGACGGGACCGCGATCACCCTCCGTCACCTTTTACTATATACATTTACAATGTACGATTTACGACACATAAAACCACACACGTTAAGCCTTGGGCTGATGCCATGTATTAGGAACACATAACAACATCGTGTAACCCAAGGGGGCTGTTAGAGAAAAGGAGAAGAAGGTCTACAGAAAAGAACTGGGTATAAAAATATTTTTATATTTGCTCCTGTATACAACATTTAGCATCATCCGTGCGCGACTCCACCGGCGTGGCAGGATCGATACAAAGAAGCCTATGCTTTTTTTTCGGACCTTAAGTTATCTCCACACCAATTTCAATCAAGATCGGTATAGTAGTTTTGTAATCTGTTCAGTACAAACAAACAAAAAAGTATATTAATGAAGATAACAATAAAAGGGCTACAGGCCCATTCACTCGTCAAGATTCTCCCCTGATAGTGTTTCACTCCTTGAAATAAGAACAGTACCCGTTCACTCCTCATTGCAGATACATTCAAAGAACAGCCAGCAGAATAATGGTATTATAAAATAAATACAGTATACGAAAAAAGGTTTTTATAACGGTAAAAATTTTGGCGTCACAACAAAATGAATAGATATTTTTAATTAAGGTGATTTTTATTTGCATGTTCAGTACTTTTTAACCGACTTCTAAAAAAGGAGGAGGTTCTCAATTCGATTCGTATATATGTTACTTTTTTTTTTATGTTTGTTCACGGATATCTCCGTCGTTTATGAACTGATTTTGATGATTCTTTTTTTGTTGGACAGGAGATGATTCCAAAGGGGTCCCATTGTCAGCATGTCGTGATTTGATGATGGGATCTTAGAGAAATCGAGGGCAACCCTCGAATTTTATAGGCACATGTAATGTTTTTAGTGTGTTTTTCAAAGCTACACCAGTATTTACGTATTTTTATGTGGATGAGCTGATGATGGAAGGTCAACTCCTCAATGGTTAGGAGTTAAAGGATAATTCTTTCACTACTGTACACATATTCAGACTGCTAGTTATGATGTCAAGTGAGCTGTTGGAACGGAGATTTTTCAAAGGTGGTCCCATTGTCAGCATGTCATGATCTGATGATGGGATCCCAGAGAAATTGGGGGCAACCCTCATATTTTATTAATCGAGGCTACACAAGGATTTACGCTTGGTCGCAATAATTTTATGTGGTTGAGCTGATGATGGAAGGTCAACTCCTCAATAGTTAGGAGTTAAAGGATAATTCTTTCACTACTGTACGCATATTAATTCCTACCGCTAGTTATTGTGTCAAATGAGCTGATGATGGAAGGTCGTGACCCTCAATAGTCAGGAGAAAGGATTAAATTCTTGTTTATTATTAATAAGTTTTCCGTTTTAAGTAACCGTCGTCTCCTCATTCGAGAAACATTCTTGCTCGGTCTACCCATCTCTTAAAATCGGAAAATAAAATAATTTTGAACAAAAAAAAAACCGACTTCAAAAAGTAGGTAAACTAAAAAGCTAAAAATAAATTTACTTCGCACAAAATAATACGTTTTTTCATTTAGTTAAATAGAAATTATTAAATAATTATTTTATAATTCTGAAGTCGGTGCCAAGTAAAAACAACTTTTCCACAATATCAAATTACAGTTCACACAAAAAGGGAGGCGTACTTTTTGAAGTCGGTTTTTTTTTTTTTCATTTGTAAAATAATCCAAATAATATAGATTCTACGTAAGGAATGTATAAGCTCGTCAAAAAATATTAAATTAATGTCTTAATACACCCCTTCAAAAGGAGTTAAAAGGCTCTCCAAAACGGAGTGAATTTACAATTTTAATCTGAGGAGAGAATTTTGAGGAGTGAACGGGTTCGTAGCCACAAATACAAACATCTAAAAAGGGGCATTACAATAACGTGATGGTTTTTTTCTGGTTTCACCTTGTATAAGTTACGGGTCGTTACGTTATTCCAAAGCTTTTTGTACCTTCAGACAAGACCACCGCTGGGAATCAAACATTGAACAAGTAAAGAGCACATGTGTAACTGGAGTTATATTGCTTTTAGATATCGAAATATTAGAAGGATTTTTGTTTAATACTTAGAGAAGAAACAATTTTAACTTGCTGTTGTAACAATAGTGGCACGGTCTCATGTTTTTATTTGCAATTCAAGAAAGGAAAGTCACTTAAAATATGCCGTTTGTGGGACTTTCATTGAGTCTTACTAATATAATTCAGGCTAATATGAATGATGAATTATTATACCATTCCAAAACACTTCGTTCTTTTTCCTATCGTTACGCACTTTGTAAATCTATAATTCCGTGAAAATACACTAGGTAATACATTATTTAAATATGACACCTTGCTTTGCGATACCAGGCCAGCTAGTATAACGAGAGCGACATTGATTTGGTTGCGTTTTTCCCCATCATACAAAAATATGTATATAAAAATAATGCAACAAATATAAAATCCAAGCTTAAGTCTTATTTAATAAATAAACTTATAGAGTAAATGCATTCACCTAGCTCTTGTAACTTAAATATTTAAGAAGATAAAATATTGTTATACCTAAGTTAATAATGTAATGTAATGTTTTTACTTGAAATGTAATAATAATTTGTTAGTGTAGCGTTTACGACTGCTGTACTAGATTGCAGATAAAATTGCGCTGCAGGCTAACCTCTATAGTTTTTTTTTAGCAACGCATTAAGATGTTAATTTTTTTAAGATGGCTTTTGTAAATGTTAATAAATAAAAAAAATTAATAATGTGACTAACCCAATTCTCAATGTATTTATTGCGATTCACGATGTTTAACAAGTCTTATTATCCCTCAGAATGGATAGAAATATATGTGAAGTTTTGGCATGATCTGCAACAATGAATCAACAGAAGGGGTCACCTAGCTATTCACTGCACTGCTGGTGTGAGCACTGGAGCAGTGGTGCATGCAGTGATAACGTCAACGTTATGACCAAAATACATTGTAACTTTATAATGACAAAAGACCTAGTTGTTGCACTGTGTTAAAAACAAATCTAAAGGTTGTGCACAATATGGTCATAAGTAGTCATGTTTCAAAATAATTCTTATCAAAAGTCAATAAGAATCAAAAAAATCATGTATTCCAACAGTGCCTTAAGTAAACACCGAAGAATCACGAGGAAGAAACACCATCGTCTAAACATTAATATGTTTCCGTAAAGAAGTTGTTGTACTTGCACCTTTGTATAGATATCAAAAAACCGTTGTATAAAACGAAGCATGTTACTGTAAAAACAAGGATACAACGAGATTTAATCGATACCGACAACAGTCAATCCTAACCACTATCAAATCTTTTTCTTTCAGGACTATATTTAACACGAAATTTTCCCACGTCGGTAATCTCAAAGCACTTGTCCCCGTGTAATGAGGCGTGACGTTTGTATACCTATCTCCCTCACACAAAGGTTCTCATAAATCTACCGAAGCCATGATATACGTTGAACGTTCCGAAACTGCCGCGATTTTCGCCGTACAAGGTTTTTGCGGTGTGACTGCTGACGCAAAATTATGGTAATAGCATATTTGTTTTAAACAGGAGTCTATGTAGAACCTATATTTTCTAGGAATATTTGTTGTAGAAATATATATATTTTTATAAATTTATGGTGTTCAATAAAGAGTTGTGATGTTATGTTATTTGGAGGTGGTAGAAATATGTTTATGAAGAAAGTTTCACTGACTTAAAATTTGGCTTGTAATAAAGATTTAAACGTCTGTATTTAATAATTATAGGCAAATTCGTGGTAGAAATTAATGTCACGAGGGGTCTAGCATTACTATAGATTTCATACTACATGAATATAGATTTCTAATTTAAGTTAAGTTGACCAATGTTTTATGATAGTAGTGTACATAGACTATTATTCCTAAAAAAGTATCTTATAAAAACTATCCGACAACGAATGAGGTTTACCTAAAATATTTATCACTAAAACTTTTAAACAACATTAAATGGTATAGTCTGGAGGACCAACTACTAATATTCAGTATAATCATAACGTTATGAAGGTTTAATTCAAGAAATAACAAATGTCAACTTTCCCACACCCAAGAACAACAAAATGTATATTCTAAACCTCATCTCAAGGTCACTCTTTACGTAAACGACAGGCCTCAGTCCTTGACTGAACGACACATTAAGTAGTCTGAACGCGATCGTCGTCAAGAGAAAAAAAAACGAAGCTAATGGCCTGAAGCTTTGCAGAGATAATACTTAAACACATGTGAAAAACTAGAGCAAGGTTGTTGAACTCTTCAAGAGAATAGACTAATGTAATAAAAAAAAATCTATACGTTATTTGTGAGTATGATTTATGCAAATGATGATTAGATGTATTTAAACGAAGCCAACTGGGTGATTTTCAATAGACATGCAAAAAGGAGGAAGTTCTCGATTCAATTGTATGTTTTTTTTTATATTTGTACGCCGATTTATAGAGGACGCCTCATAGAAATCTTAATAATAAGGCAATAGAAATGTCAAAGACGCGTGACCTTGTCGCCGCGCATCTGTCTAGTCAAACACAAGTGCGAGTTGAGGAATTGTCGTCTTAATGTCATCGCAAAAAGAATAATTTTGTTTGCAGGAATACAAGCGCATGAGTCTAATCGAACACAAGTGCGAGTTGAGGAATTGTCGTCTTAATGTCATCGCCAAAAAGAATAATTTTGTTTGCTGGAATACAAAAAGTGGTATTTGAAAAACGGCGACATGCGTCCCAGTGTTAAAAGATAGTCGATAGCATTTCTATTGACTAGTTATTAAGATTTCTATGGGACGCCTAGACAAACGCTTTTATATTATATATGATATTCTGAAGTTGTTAAATAACACCCCCGCGACACAGTAGTTCTGGCTAGTGCTTCAGGCGTTCATTTTAAAATATATATATTTATATAACGACTACGAAAAAATAATAATATATACTTAAAATAAATAAATAATAATAAAAGCATTAAATAACGCAAAAAGTCAGTTAAATTGTTCTCGAAGTATGTGCTATCATGAGCATCGATTTCAAGAACAATTTAACCGACTTTTACGTTACGATTAACCTTCAAGTGCCATGATTACACCTCTGCCACACCCGTCTGGGATCACCCAGACGTGTGTATAAAACTACAAACACACAAAAAAATAATACATACGTATCAACAGGCATTATTTTTTTATGCAATTTAGCTGAATATCCACACATTTATTCACTAACATGAAAAATGAATCTAATTCAATATGGCTACATTCAAGTGTCAGAGCAAAGAGAAATCGTTACTCAACAGTTTTATTTTATTTTAAATAAAACTAAGGGATTTATATATGTATTTTGAAAACCATGACTTTAAATCACTGTTATATGAATTGTCAACATTTTAGCTTTACCGATTATGAAACAATTTTACAGTCAGGTAGATAACAGGTAGGAACTATGTACCAACCGCATAGGCCGAGCCACGGGTAGCTAGTAGCTAAATAAAATAATAATTATCAAAATGATGAATTTTTTTTTTTTTTTTAATAAAAAGCTTACTAGCAATTTGCAAATACAAATAACTAGTATTCTTGTTAACCCCCTCCAGCTAAGCTTAATTCGCTTGTGTTAGGAGGAAGTTTACGTCCGTGGTGTAATAGCCAGGATTCGAACCCACGACCTCTCGATCGTAAGTTACCGATGCCTTATCCATTGCGCCACGGCCGCTTCGGAAATGTTACAAACTCACGTCAGTTTTAATAAAAATAATCATTCCCCATGACTTATCCTTATTTTACGTTGAGGTCAGAGTGGTTAGCGTATGCGCCTTTCACCGCGAGATCTCGGGTTCGATTCCCGGGTCGTGCAAAGTGTTATTCGTGAACTTTTCTTCAGGAAATTTACAATAGCCGCACGGAGTTGTAATTGTGCCCGGTGGGTGGCGATAGGCTCACCACCTATCCCATACCCTAGGGACCGAAACATAAAAGGTGAAATGGTGTTGTACACCTTTGACACTACCTTCTGGGTTATATAGGCGTGATGTTATGTTAATTTCTAGTCTAACGGATTCGAAAATATTAGCAGTTTACGTAGAACGTCGGTCATTAGCCTCCCACATCCCAGTTATAAATAAAAGAGGTATTATTTCGATATTTTAGCTTTGTCTTGTTAGACAGTGATTGTACTAAAGTCCTTTCAGACTGTGAGAGCGAGCAGGCGGCGCGGCGTCGGTGTCAGACAACAGTAAACACATTAAGGCCACTCGAGAGTGACGGAAAAGTATACTTCCTTTTATATACTTATATAAACACTTCGAAGTAAAATCTTGAAAGCTAATTTCAAAGGACAAAGAGTCTGAGGTTTTATTAAATTTCATAGAATATTGTTCTCAGATTTTCATTTAGAGAGACACATCTCTGCCGAACTGATTTCTGAAATCGAAATAATGTTTATCAATTAAGGAAATTTTAAAACTACAATAGAATTCTTTAATAAATTTTATTTTTACTTGGTGTTTTCGATCATACAAAATACATCACAAAAGTAGTGTAGTCTTTGGTAATATAACTACTTACTAACATTTAACTATTCTCTTGCCATAATAACCAGATATTTGCGATATATCGCTATTACTACGAATTAACGCTGGATAGCCGTACCTCAAGGTCTCGAGTAGGGCAAAAGGTGGTTTTTCAATTCTAGCACGGTTTTATAATTGTGCCTGGTAGATGGCGATAGGTTCACCCCATGTGACATGAGACCTAATCAAAAAAATAATTATTTAATAAAAAACACTGAAAAGCTAAAAATAACCCAATCAATTCAATCCATAACCGAAATAAAAGCGTGTTACATTTGACAGCACGAGAAATGAACAGTGCTATTAAATAACTAGAAGTGGTCGAAATCGGATTAAAAAGAAAAAGAATTAAAAAAAACCCATACAAAATCAGGTTATGTTGGCAAAGCAAGTTAAATATAATCTTTTAATAACAGAAATGTGAGAGTCATACATCTCGACCACTCCAGCATTCATCAAATAGGTAGTTAGTTGTATGTATACTTACTTTGATTACTTGAGTTATCGGTAGCCACTTGATGTAGAGAACTCCTAGATTAGTTTATCTTATTGAATAAAAACCTCCAAACACCTGTCTAGTTTGGTAGAATTATTAAACATTCGGGGTGTTTCGGCTATTTTTAGTTCAAGGACGTCTTGCGGACCAAACGTATTTGATTTTGTGTTTCGTGTGTCAAGTATTGTGCGATATTGAAGAACGTTGTTAGAAACGTGACCTTTGAGCTATTCATTTTACATATAATATTATAATTTTGAAAGTTAAGGTTAATAAATAATATATATTTTTATTTATTTTATTTTATTTAACATACAAAAGTACTAGTGTCTTTAAGTAATGTAGTAAATTACAAAGAAGAATAATTTAAAATTGAACTGACAACTCGCTTGTGACACTGTGTAGTTTTAAAGTTAATGTTTTAAATACATATTAATTTCATGCCACTGGTTATTTTTATAAGGCTTAAAAGGCTTCAAAGGAATGATTACATGCATAAATAACAAACTATTTACGCAGCCTTTGTACCAAACGTTACAATTTATTCTCTCAAAAAAAAATGCATAAAGATTTTTTTTGTAATGTATTTAGGGTATGAAAAGGAGCTGCAACACTGCCTGAGTAAGTTAAACCGTAGGAAAAATCTCATAGTACTTAATCCTGCAACTCTTCAATCATATAGAATAGGAGCCGGTGGCGACTGTCTTACGTCATTTTATAAAAGCTGAAAAATTATTATTTGAAACTTCTATATTTGGTGGTTGCTCTTACCGAATAATATATTTGGTAGACGTTCTTTTTTTCGTGGTAGGTAGGCACGCGTCTGACCACGATCTCACCTGATGGTAAGTGATGATGCTGTCTACGATGGAGCAAGCTTACCTATGAGATACCCAGAGTGTACTCATGCGTTTCATTCATTGGCAGATGAGTGCACGGTTGGCGTAGTGGTAAAATCGGTCGCCTCACCGCTTTCAACTGCGCTGATGTTGTAAGTTCGATCCCCACACGGGACAAATCTTTGTGTGATCCGCAAAGATTCGTTCTAGCTCTAGATGAGCTCTGTGTGTGTGAAATATATGAACACCCCCGCGACACAGGAGTTATTACTAGCGCGAGCGACACTTAAAAAAAAAATATGTTATGGGACACACATTTTCAGCTTTTATGAAATGTCGCATATAGGCCGCTAAGCTCTTCAATAAGCAATATAGTAATTTAAAATAATACCAATAGGTATTCCAGTTCACATAATACTGTCATAATCTATATCAAACACATTTTATTCAGTCAATTATTACCAAAGCACGTGATAATTCGTGAATCGCGTGCTTCCCTGCATTGTTGCATTGTCCGCAGTGATACCAACATTGATTATGTGTGAAATTATATACAAACATACATAGCACCACGCCTATATTACAAATAAGGGTGAGGCAAAGTTGTATTACATACGTCGCAGATATGTGATACACCCACATACCACTAGTTATGTTTAGGCTATAACTTACAATTGACATCTGGAGTGGTATACTATGAGGATCTCGTATCGAACAGAATAAATTGCCGTGCATTTAGCCGTTTCTGCCATACCTATTATAGCAATCAAATTTAGGCCCCATAGTTTTGTCACTGTCCGTGGTGTCTACACTTTTTCCATATAGACACTTTGTCTATATTTGACATTACTCAGTCTCCCGCTTTGCTTTGAAGGGAAGTAAAGATACATACTTTCCAACCCCAACTATATACTTCTGATTAAATTCTTTGCGGGTTTCAAGATAATTTTAACTCTCCCTGGGATTGCCCGTGTGTCATGCACGGTGCCTTTCAGTTGGTTACCGCTGTAGATCCTGGCGTCACAGGAGTCACAGTGGTGGGCGTGTGGGTGGGATTATATCCTGCTAGTTATGTTTAGGCTTCATATTACCATTCCAGTCTTAGTGCGTCATGCCGAGATGCTAAGAAATGCAAACTGCCTCATCCGTGTAGTGGTTAGCGTGTGCGGATTACACCGCTAGGTCTCGGGTTCAGTAAAAGATTTATTTGTGATTTTTCCATTAGCAGGTTCTGTATAACTATAACCCAGTACTTTAACTCGATGCTGTTCCTTGAAATAACAAAAGACAATCACGCGATACACGAAAGGGCTGCTTACTTACTGTATTTTAATATCATGTACACACGGCTAACAATCAACGTATACATCTGTAGCTAGCTTGAGCTTCCATCATTCCTTTTATTGAATTCGTTCGTCACAGTGGCGCCTCCCTATTTTTTTAGTCCCCTAGTACGTTATTATACTTAGGCGTAGGCACGTGACGCGTTCCGAACGTTTCTATGAAGGTAAACACTACACTACTATAAGGCTTAGACACATGAACTTCTTAATTAAAATAATAACGCTAAATAAAACCTAAAAAGCTTAGTTCTGAAACTTGCCTAATTCCACTTTCATTAAGAAATTCAAGCTTTCTCGAAACAATGAAGCTTGCGATATTAACACGAACTAAGCTACGATTTACTCTACGACGTAGCTCGTAGCATTTCGTAGCGGGCTCAGGTTGCTACGGTCTTCATACATCATACCTGTGCTAAGGCTTAGGGAGGCTACACACTTGTACATATTTTAGCTATGTATTGTAGAAAGGATTACTTCACTCATAAAAAGTCAAGACTGATTTATTTTACAACATTTTTTGTAAGCGTCTTTTAAAAAAAAAATATTTTTAAAGCCCCCGTAGACTACACATTTTTAGTTTCTATGCGCTGATAGAAAGATGTACGGAAAATCCGGATCGGTGTATTATGTGCATATATCGGCATCTTCATACTGATTAAGGCCGACCACTAGTTCACTATAATATATGTCGCCTTCTGCCACCTTCTGGGATATATTATCACTTTAATATATCCCATAAGTTATGAGACCCACATTACACCTGTTGTATTTAAGTGCTACGGTGGGTTAAGGCTAAGTGAGCCTACCAGCATCCATCGGGCACAATTACAGACTGTCGATGCTACTGCTACTAACACTTTTGTCTGACTCAGAAATCGGATGCAAGTCCTCAGATTTAGCGGTCGGAAATGATACCGTTTCATATAAATACCGTCAGACAACGAGCTTGTTAGTTTATTCGTGTTTTGGCAGCTTCCATTCAGTCGAAAAGTCATAAATATCCATACATTTATAAATCCTATGCACATAGTATATGCGGCTCAGCATAATATAGTATTTAATAGTGTATGTATAACTTGTAACTATAATAAAAGAAATGAGCAATCTTGTTTCATAAGACAAAAATATTAACAATTGTATTCTTCTTCTTGGTCGTGTGTGTGGCTGAGTCAAATTTTATTTTGACTTGCCATCGTGGTGAAAGGATTAGCCAATTCGCTTTGAAGTACTCGCGAATTGCCCAGTTTTAAACTTTTTATTGTACAATGAAACAATTTTTAAAACAATTCATAACACAAAATACAATAAAGGCGAGCTTAACTCAAATTTGAGTTCTCTTCCAGCAAACCTTAGGGTAATAAAGGAGAAGAGGATGCAAAAAGAGTGCAAAATTAAGTGTACAACTCAAAGGAAAAACGGAGTTACCATTATTATGGTAAAAAAATAATAAATTAATAAAAAATAACTAAAGTTACAGTACATTAACAAACCAATAGACATAAATATATTATAATGCTATCTTTATATAGTTGTAATAATAGAAAAATATTAACAGTTGGTTGTATAAACAATCTTTATATAAATAATTAGTTTTCTACCTACCAAGTTGGCCTAGTGGTGAGCGTATGAGGTCTTTGGCTCGATTTCTAGGTCGGGTGTTATTTGGGATTTTTCTGTCAAAACATTTTCTAATAGCAGCACGGAGCTAGAGGTGTGCTGGGTGGATGGCGATAGGCTCATTCCCTATCACATGATTATTATAAAAGATGAAATGTGGATGTTATATCTCTGACATAACCATACATAAATTCATACTTTCTGTACATTTACACAAAACATACTTTGGTGCTTATTCGTTTATTATCTTTTTGAAAATTAACGCCTGTGAAGTACCTTTTTTTTTGGAATATTATTCTACAGTTATCCCGTTCTTTTTTGGCGGACAACATTATTAAGTGAACTTCGTGTATCGAAACTATCTTGAAATAAAATAAATCAATCTTAATTATTTCAAATGGCATTTCAAATGAAACAAGTAAAATTGTTTACTTCAATGGTTTATCAGGCTTTTCTTAAAAAAGCTTTATAAACGAATAATTAGTATTAAATGAAAAAAAACCTGTGCACTTTTATCGATAAAAAGTTCTTCCTAAATATCATCAATTATTATTTGAACTCGAATGGATATCGTGCGAAGGCATCACTTATGTTGAAATGTCCAAAAGAAAATACACGGTTGGACAAGGTATAAAAACTTAACCATAATACATATTTACTTTAAACGCAGTGTGTAATATCCCTTTGAATGTAAAATCTAAGTAGTTAGGTATCACGTTCGCATCTACGTTTAATAATAGTGCTTGTTCGTTAATTTTGTAACTAAACCTCGGGTTGTCTTACACGTGCAAGGGCATTGCTACTGTTCAAAGATGATGAACTTGCATTTGTATTAAACTAGCTTCTACCTGCTACTCCACCCACGTGAAACATTTATAACCTTGACAACATTAAAAGATGTACAGTAGGCCAAGCAATCGGGTATCATCATCATCATTTCAACCTAACGACGTCCACTGTTGGATATAGGCCTCACCTAATTTCCGCCACAATGCGCAGTTTAAGGCCGCCTGAAGCTAACGGCTCCCCGCGATCTTAACCAGATCATCCGTCCATCTGGCTTGGGGACGACGCACGCTGCACTTGCCGGTTCGTGGCCGCCACTCAAGAACTTTTCTGCTCCAACGGCCATATGCGAGCTATGGGTATTCAAAGCAAAAGCTTTTACATCCGATATTAAGATTGACTTCACTAGCTATACATGAAGAATATTGGTATGTAAATATAAATGTGAAAACAGCATTGATAATAATCTCGATGAATGAAGACAAACCGATTCACGTTTGAGTTGCCTACCACGGCTAAGCCCGTGAAATTACTACACGCGAAGAAATGACTAATACTGGGTGATGGCGATTAGATGGCAGTCATTCTACATAAAATACTGATGTTCACTTATGTACAGCCACAATAAAACAAGTCTAGAAACTGATCATGTATTTGAGAAAAATATGAGTAAAACACTTATGCCGAAATTCACACGAAGTAAAAATGATGGACGATTTGCTGCATCATACAAACACCTACATAATATATTTTACAGAAAATGGCGCGTTCCTAAAATATTGCCTATATAAATCTATTGCAGAACTATTTCCGAAATAAATAGCTATCAGTGTAGTCATATGTGTAATATTTTGGTGTACACAAAATAAAAGTGAGGTTTTTGCTAAACAAGTTGATATCATCAAAGTATAAATATGGATAGACATTAGAACGACATTACCAGAAATCACCACATCAAATAATGGTATTACTTTTGGTATTATTTCATTTTGGAATTCAGTTCACAATGCCGAATTGTTTGGTGATTGCGTACTCCTTTGGCTCAGGTCGTTGAGCTTGCCTGCCTCCGATTAGAATAAGAAAGTACGAGTAAGTCAGAATTTGGGTGATTACTAAAGTAATTGAAGTTGTAATCACAGTGATTGAAAGAATCACTGCTCATTTTTGGTGTGACTTTAAGATATATTATTTCTTAAGCAAATAGCAGTAGATCTGCGAATTTGTCTCCACTCCAACAGTCTAACTTTAATTAGCAGATACCGAACAGTTCTTCATACATTTCTTAGAGTATAATTTGTCCCATCACATAACCTCCCTGCTCCTTCTGTGCTAATCTATTTGTTAGTTATGATGGAAACGGTAGATTATAAATTACACAGTTTGTTCTAAATAATTTTATCCTAAAATGTTTCGTTAATTCATTTTATCGTGGGTATTATCATCACCTAGTTGTATTTTGTTTTACTTTTGTAAATGCAAGATTGCTGAAAATAAGGGCTTCTTATCTACAAAATTGCATTACAAATCTTAAGGCTAAATTACCAGGTAATTCCACATCATAGCAAACAGTTCTTCATATTTCCTAGAGTATTTTTTGTCCCATCACATATCGACCGAGACGAGTTGGCACTGAGCCGCGACACGATGTCTCGACGGAGCGGCGATGCGTCGCTTATGCAAGAACCATGCTTTACTACTTTGTATAATGGAGATACTAGATGTTTCCTGCGTCTTTGTCCGCGTGGTACGTCTGTAAAATAAGCCTGTATGTTTTACAGACTATAGCAAACAAGTATAGTATAACTATAGAGTTTAAAAAAATCGATCAAGTAGGTTTTGCGTATAAAAGTAAGTAACAAGCATTTCTCTATTGCTCGATTCGTTAGAAAGACGCTCAGCTTACGTTATTTTTAAAAATGTATTACATCTATCGGTATTGTGGTTATTTATTTTTATTATAACCGATATAGGCACGATAGATTTGATTAATTTATTAGTTTTACCTAGCCTTTTTTGTCAATTATTAATAATTTTAAATTAATCACATTCATCGTAACATATCGATATAAATAGCCTACATGATAAGCCAAGCTATAAGCAACATACATGCAAAAATTTATCAAAATCATTTTAGTAGTTTTTGTGATAGAAAATTTGCGTAAATGTATGTTTGTTCCTCACAAACATACATCTATGCAAATTTTCGTATTTATATCATTTCCAACAACCATGCTTTACAACTTTGTGTAAGGGTGGAATATTAACTGTTTTAGGAACTGATGAAGATTAAGAAGACTCTAGTGATCTTAGAAATATATTGGACAACAATAAATACGCTTATAGTACTCAAATACTCTTCAAATTTGGTTATGATTTAGTCCATACAGTAGCCACGTAATTTCCGTGCAACAGATTAATCGCTGAAGAATTAATGTCATTACTTTACGCGTTTTAAAGTATAAAACCGTAAGGTAGGACGCCCCCCTGCCAGGTGGACTGACGACCTGAAATAGGTCGCTGGAGGGGACTGGATGCGGAAGGCGCAGGACCGAGTATTGTGGCGCAAATTGAGAGAGGCCTATGTCCAGCAGTGGACTACGAAAGGCTAAATGATGATGATGATGATGATGAAAGTATAATTATCTTATACCCGCTTTTCTTATCCTGCTTCGGAGTAATACAAGGTCCATGGTTGGGTCTTGTTTCTAACCAAGACTCTCATTGTTCTCCCAACCGATATTATTGTCTCAATGCAAAGGAAGTTGTAATGGTAAACCAGACTCCCGGGAGTAAAAAGGGGGAATTTACCAAGAACCTAGATCCGAATCCAGGGCATATGTCGACAGGCACTACAACCTTGTGTGGCAAAGAGAAGCACCCCATCACATCGTACATCTGATAGCACTCAACCCACAAATTAGCTTAGTAAGCTTAAGCACGCCCCCCACACTAGTGCCCCTCGACACCTTGGTTGTAGGCAGTTAGCTTTAGAGAAAAGCTAACTACGTCAGTCTGTCTGTCTGTCCATTTCACAAGAGAGGGCAATCCACCTCCAGCTCTTTCCAATCTCCAGCTGAAGTTATGTTATCAATTCGAACCGGATTCGTAACGGTAACTCATAACAAGAGCTAACAACTTGTTTTCGCGCGCGAGGTGCACACCGGCACACGTGACCGGAAGAGAATAGCCGAAGTTTGAGCCACAGTCACCCAACTTTACACTTATGTGTACACGTATTATGACTAACTTATCTATAAAAGTTGATTACTCAAACGCTGGAGGTCCGACATCACCTTTGGCGGATGTACCTCTCTCCGCCTTGACCCGCGTTAAGTATTATACTAATTGTATGGAGGACTCATATATAATCTTACAATGGTCTAACTTAAATAATTGCACAAGTAATATGTATCACTCAAGTGTTGATAAACTCACCAAGCATTGGCGCTGCATGATTTCAAACACTTACGTGAAATACTGCTACTGTTGCAACTTGAAGCTTCAGTCACTGACTCTATTAACTTAGATAGAACTTCTCACGACTTTAAAAATAAGACTAACGAAAACTCTCTCACTAGTAGTCGTACCGAACTCTCCGGGATTCCAAAACCGAATGCCTTCCTAATTGCCCTACTCCTTAACATCGAGTCGCCGACGCTATCCCTATGCCCCTTTATCTCTCGGGTTTTTCCCCGATGAAGGTTTTTTGTTCTCGCTTCGTTGAAAAGACTCTCAAACACGTGTGCCCGTTGCAACTAATAAATTTGTGTCAGTGTGTCTAATAAATTAGCAGGTTCTTTAGATAGTATTGTTTTTATAACGCCACGACGGCGACGGTCTAAGTACGGACCTTTGTCAGTAAAACTATTGTTGGGACCGTGCAATACTATCATAACAACCAGATGTCTAGTTTCTTAGAATGTGGGATTTTATAACAACCAGATGGGTTATTTCTTAGAATGTGGGGTTTTAGAAAGTTTATGTATGCATGGTTTCTAGTAATAATGGTGATTTATGTAAATACCTAACCGCAAATTCAAGACTACTACATTCCCCCCCCTGAAAACAAGACGCGCAGTGAATCGAGCGGCATGATTTTCATTGATGATATATAGATATATATATATATATATATACATATTTTCTTCCCATATATATGTTTTTTTTTTTTTTTTTTTTTTTTATGCTTTTTTTTTTTTTTTTTTTTTTTTTTTTTTTTTTTTTTTTTTTTTTTTTTTTTTTAACCTAACTAATCTTTAAATACATTTTTAAAGGAGTTACATACAAACTGGAAAATATATAGTTTAAATATTTACAACTATACACAAAGAATTAAAAAAAAATAAAACTAATCTTAACTTAAATCCAAACCACAATGACCATCGATGATCGCTTGCTGATAGTACCTTTCAAGGTGTATAGCATTGTAAGTTCCTCTGACAGTACCAGTCTTAGGGTCGACCAACAGATACGCATTGGTATAAGGGGTTGCACCTATCTTGTATGGACCTTCATATAGTAAAGAGAATTTTTTACAAATGTTTTTACTTTGATCCGATTTATTTTCTTTTCTCAATTTGACTAGATCTCCTATCTGAAAGGTAATTAATTTATGTGTTTTATTAAACTGATTAACCCTAACCTCTGCACTTTTTTTCAGATTCTCTCTAACTTTCTTCCGTATTTCCTCCACATCTGCGTTAATCTCTATGTTTTGATCAAAGAAATACCTATCAAACAAAAGCTTCGGAGTAGTTCCGTGAACTATCTCTAGTGGAGTGTATCCCGTGCTTGCATGAATCGTATTATTGTAACAGTCCACAATTTGACCGAGGATTGCTACCCAGCTTTTATGTGATTTGTGGCAGTAAGCTCTGAACAACCGACCTACTTCCTTATTTACCCGTTCTGTGCTATTTGGTCTAGGGTTACGAACTGTCGTGTGGATCGCTTTTATTCCTTTGCTATTTAGCTCGATACCCCAGTCTTTGGAGACAAATTGCCTACCGTTGTCCGACACTATTGTCTTTATTGGTAAAGTTAGCAAGCATTTCTTGATACATGTAAGTGCCGTTTTGGTAGTCGCCCTTTTTACTGGGAAAAGATAAATGTACTTGCTAAATGAATCTTGAACTACAAAAATATACTGATTCCCAAATTGACCCACTGGTAAGGGCCCGTACCAATCAACCATCACAATCTCTCCTACATCATTTGCTATTACTGCTTTGCACGCACCTACGGTAGTTCTATTGGGATGTTTTGATTTTTGACAGAGATCGCACTGACGTATTACTTTTTTTATTGTCGCAGCCAATCTAGGGACATAGAACCGATCGCTTATTAACCGTGTAATCCTAGCTGATCCAAAATGTCCAGCTTCTTCATGTACGGACTGTATTAAACTTACTACCATATTTTTAGGTATTGCTAGCACATCTTTACCTGAATGTTTGTATCTATAGTACAATATATTTTCCTTCATCCTATAAATACCTCCACCACCTTTTATCTCATTTTTTCCGTTGTTAAGTTCATTAATAACTCTAGACAGAACTGGATCATCCATTTGTAGACGCATTATGTTTTTCAATTTTTTTTCAACTTCCCTGATTTTATTTGTGGTGAACATAGCTATCTCAGGGCAAACCTTTCTTAATTCCTGCACTGCCCCGACTCCGTCTGCATAACGTGATAGTATATCAGGTACAATGTTGTCCCTACCCTTTATGTGCTCTATTTTATAATGAAATTGTTGCAGATATAAAATCCACCGCGTCACCCTAGCACTATACAAATTCCAATTGTTAATGAACAGTAGACTTTTATGGTCGGTCCTAATAACAGTCTCTGCTCCCCGTAGGTAAGTCTCGAACTTTTTTAGGCTATATACTACCGCCCATAACTCTTGCTCCGATACCGTCCATTGTTGTTCTGGGCGCGTTAAGCCTTTGCTACAAAATCCAATTACCCTTTCATTATTCTCATCATCTAATTGATACAGGCAACCAGCTATACCCACGTTACTACTATCGGTTTGTAAGTAGTAGGGTTTATTTGTATTTGGATGAACTAACATTATGCATTCTAAAAAGACTTCCTTGATCTTCTTAAATAAATTTTCTTCGTTGCCTGACCATTTCCATTTGTAATTTTTCTGAAGCAACTGACAAAGTGGCATCGTCATATAACTAAATTTAGATATAAATCGTCTATAATAGTTAATTAATCCTAAAAATGCTCTAAGTTGTTTAATTGACTTCGGTGATGGAAATTCTTTAATCGCAGCAATTTTATCTGGGTCCATTCTAACACCACTAGGCGACACAATGTGGCCAAGCAACGTTACCTCTGTCTTTAAAAACTGACATTTTTTTAAACTACACGTCATGCCAGCTCGTTTGATAAGGCTGAGGACCCTATCCAAATGGTATAGATGTGTATCGAGTTTATCTTCTTTAGTAAATACTACTAAATCATCCAAATAGTTAACGCAGAATGCCCTAACTTCTGGTCCAAGTATCGTGTCCATAGCACGTGAGAAAATACCTACTGAAGTCTTAAGTCCCTGAGGTAGAACCGTATACGTGTAGCTTTTGCCCATGAATGTAAATCCAGTGTACTTGGTTGAATTCGGATGTAAGGGTATTTGAAAATAAGCGTTATTGAGATCGATCAGGCTTATAAATTTAACTCCATCAAAAGACTGTAAAATATCTGATATTAAAGGTGGTACTTCTACTTCTCCCACCATCCTTTTATTCAATTCCCTTGCATCTAAAAGTATGCGTACTGATCCATCTTTTTTTAGAGTGCACGTCAATGGACTGCTATAGGGAGTTCCTTCTCTTTTTACAATACCTAAAGCCTCTAACTCATTTATCTTTTGACCAACCTTCTCCCGATATGCAATTGGTATTGGGTATGATCTTTTCATAAAAGGTTCTTCATTATACATTTTAATAACATGGCTGTATTTATCTGTCCTACCTGGGTGTGTTGAAAATGCACGCCTATTTTGAATTAATATATGTCTAAGCCCTTGTAACGAAACATCTGTGTTATCTTGTACTTCCCGAATAAAGTTATCTATACTGCATTCTGTCTCATAGCGAGGACCTACAAGTTGCACATTGACTGGTATTTGTTTGACCGGTTCATCCCCCCCCTGATTATTAAATGTGTCTATCTTACTAGATTGTTTTCGGATTATATTTGATTCCCCTAAATGAATTTCCTTGATCTGGCCATCAACATGAGCGAATCTTAATACGCGTTTCGGTCCACAAACTATATTGGCTTCGCGTTGCTCTAGCCAATCAATCCCCAAGATGACTTCTTTTACTAAGTTCTTGATTATTAAACAAGGTGTCTCAACTTGGACACCTGCGATTGTCAGTGGCACCAAAGCAGCCTTATTTATTTTGTTACTTTTAGCCTTAGTAGCCCCTTGAATTTGGATTGGCACAATAGGCATGACCGGAATGTCCATAATATTTTTAAGGGACAAAAAAGTGGACTCCGCTATACAAGTTACTTGACTCCCCGTATCAATAAGGCACTGTATCGTATAGCTCTTTATTGTGGCCTGCATTTCTAATATCCTCGACCCTACCTGTGAATCGGATGCTATTTCGTGCTCAAGCTCCTCAAAGACTGTCAGGACATGGGCGTTATTATGGTTGTGCACGTTGCAATTGTCAATTTCGTTTCTCTCAAATTGTCTATATTGCATGAAGGAAAGTATTTGTATTATGCCGCACGTCAGGAGTTCTACAATCCTATTGTATCCATGTTGTTGCGCGCAGATAGGGTGCAATATTCCGTCTTCATTTTTTCCTAGGCCCTTGCCAGGGAACCAATTATTTTTTATCATGTACCTATACGCAAATTCGTCTGAGCTAGATTTTTTCACATAATTATTAGCCCTCATGAAACTATCGGTTGACCTTGTGGGGCTGCCATGATCAACAGGATTTAGTTTCCCTGGTTCTCACTATCAACCTCTAGCGGCAACTCCTGAGTTAATTCTATTTCATCGGATTGTACAAATTCTATCGCGTTAATTCTTTTAGGTGGGTTTTGCGGCCTATAGTTGCGGCTCCTATCCGCATTGTGTAAGGGGTTGTCATTTCCGTGTGGCGGGTTTATTACCCCATGAGGAGCCTTGGAGTAGTTAACACTACGGGCAGGTCCTGGAAGACTACTCCTTAATTGGTAACTCGGCCTAACTATTTGTTTACGGACATTTTTTTCTATGTGCCTTATGAATGCGATACCGTTCCTATAACTACAGGTCTCCTTACTAGCGAACCAAGTCATTTGTACTTCTTCAGGAAAGTGACGCATGATTTGGTTGACTATTTCTCCTTCGCTGAGAATATTTTTAAGATCCCTAGTTAACTCCACCATCTCAGCAAAGTGTTCCTCCATTGTAACCCTACCATTTTGTTCCCAAATTGCCTCAAACAACCGCAGTTTAATGATTTCCTGCCCTCTAACCCCCCAAAATATGTCCTTAAAATCCTTACAAAAATCTTCAAACGATTCCCAACTACCGCTATTAACATCTATTATTTTCTGAGCAGACCCAGTTATGCAGCCCATAGCAATATCTAATGCCCTATCCCCAGCATCTATACATTTAATGTACGTTCTTAGACGTTTTAGAAAGCTTATAGGGTTTTCCGATCCGCCGCTAAATGTTGGCCTCTCTGGGGCGGCGCCCAAAAAGTACACCGGCCTAACTAATCCACCTGATACGCTAGTGGAAGTCGACGGCTGGGAAGTTTGGGTATCATTTGTTTGGTTACGGTTTGAGTCTATTATTACTACTTCCGCAGTTTTTCCATTCCTATTTTCCATCGAATCTAACCGCTTGGCAATATCGTCTATTTTACTAGTCAACTTGGAAAGGAGCGAGTTATCCAGTAAAACAGTATCTTCATCCGCATTACTCGGACCTACCCTAGGATCCTCTACGTTCCTGCGTTTTGCCTTTTTCCTATGACCCTCCATTGCTAGTGGCCAAAAGGTGGCGTGTACGTGTGTAAAGTGGTATAAACGCAAGTAAAGCAAAGTATTACGTAAAGTAATGCAAAATAAAAGAAATGTGACGTTAAAGTATTGTGCCTAGTAGTATTTTCAGTGCTTAACGAGCTTATAACTAACAATTTATAATGTTACTGCTTTGTTTTACGATAATATTAACAAAATGAATCTCAACACATGCCCGACCGCTCGTTGAGTAGAAAAAATCCAATCAATCAAGATAAAATAGTTGCCGTAATCAAAATCAGAATGTTAAATCCGTCGAAATCACGAAATAAAATATGCAAGTAAATTTTAATTACATACCTTGAGAATCATGCGAGATATTATAATTAATACTAAATAAATACCTCGATACTCTTCTATGCGTAGTTTACCAATCTCAGCCAAGCCAGACGTGAAGTGATGCCCAGGAACCTGATGTCTCGTAGCGCGCAGTTTAACTTCTTGTTGCCTTGTAGTCCGACGGCCGCAGGTTGACTCGTTGACTCGTTGGTCGGTTACCCGAAGAAGGTGGAGTAGTGGAGTACTGCTTGATACTCTTCTACGCGTAGTTTACCAATCTCAGCCAAGCCCGACGTGAAGTGACGCCCAGGAGCCTGATGTCTCGTAGCGCGCAGTTCAACTTCTTGTTGACTTGTAGTTCGACGGCCGCAGGTTGACTCGTTGACTCGTTGGTCGGTTACCCGAAGATGGTAGAGTAGTGGAGTACTGCTGGAATGATCCGCACATAGTCAATTAGAGTGTGTAATGTCATTGTTGTACAACATCTGCATTTCGATGTAATCCTGAAAGGAAATATTATAACAAAACACAATTTTTTCACGTCAGTCATTGATGTGTACATACCAGTGGCCCCACGGCCGCCGTTCCCGGCGCTCTTCTGAAACACTAACGTGGATTATTTAACTTAATGAGGATAGATTTTATTACAAGTGTTGAATTCCACTAGTCCCTTTTACCCAAACTTAAAAAATTCCAAACCAGAAAAAATATATTATCCTTGGTCCCTAAAGTGTTTGAAGTCTCACTTTAGATTCAAGGGCCATTAATTTAACTATACGTTTGACATTTTTAAATTGGCGCGTTGCACACACTTGAAATCTGACGAGGTTCTACACGTCCCAGTTTAAGTAGTTTGAATTTTAGAAAACAAAAAAAAAGACCTTTTCCCATAATTGAGTGCTACCAAACCTTTCCAAGAATTTTTTTTTTTTTTACTTTTTTTTTTTACTAACTAATTTTGAGGATGCCAAATATGTTTGCCCTTGAAATAGTTTACCTGTAGACATATGCACTTTAAATTCTTAACAACGTCCCTTTTCCACTTAAGAAACACATTAAGTTAAGTTTTGAATTATATTAGCGATACAAATCTACTAATTTACCAAATTATAATGGGTGTGATCGTCTAGTTGAAAGAAAAGTTATTTTACATTTTTATGAATAAATATTAACAAAGGTAACCGTAATTTCCGCGACTTTAAATCTGACCAACTGAACCAAACTAACAAAAATACCGTGCATTATATAATATAGGAATACTCTTAAAACACACGCATAAGAACCGTCATGCAAATAGAAACATAATTTATATTAATAAGTGCATTTAAGGAAGTAACATAATATCACCATATGCTCAATCACAACCTAAGCATCATACAACTATTGCGAACATACAAATAAGCATACGCATATCACATTCACGTGCCTCACATAAGAGTTTCAAGCAAAACAGTCATCATTACAAACAAAATGCAAACCACTCGCAATACCTAAAGATGCGTTTTTATTTGGAGTGCAAATAATAAAGGGAAGCAATTTTAAAAGTAGCAGTTGATCAGATCAAATTTATTTCGATTTAAAATGATATTAATGGGGCAACTAGTTGGCCAATCTAGTCGATCCATCAATTTATATTAAAACATATTATTCAATAATTTCTACGTTGTGTTATTTACGAAGTAACCCATTATAACGTTCTTTTATGTTGCACTGAATTGAATCAGTACATGTAATGACATAAATCCTTGGTCACGCGGCACCAACTGTAATGGTAAACCAGACTCCCGGGAGTAAAAAGGGGGAATTTACCAAGAACCTAGATCCGAATCCAGGGCATATGTCGACAGGCACTACAACCTTGTGTGGCAAAGAGAAGCACCCCATCACATCGTACATCTGATAGCACTCAACCCACAAATTAGCTTAGTAAGCTTAAGCACGCCCCCCACACTAGTGCCCCTCGACACCTTGGTTGTAGGCAGTTAGCTTTAGAGAAAAGCTAACTACGTCAGTCTGTCTGTCTGTCCATTTCACAAGAGAGGGCAATCCACCTCCAGCTCTTTCCAATCTCCAGCTGAAGTTATGTTATCAATTCGAACCGGATTCGTAACGGTAACTCATAACAAGAGCTAACAACTTGTTTTCGCGCGCGAGGTGCACACCGGCACACGTGACCGGAAGAGAATAGCCGAAGTTTGAGCCACAGTCACCCAACTTTACACTTATGTGTACACGTATTATGACTAACTTATCTATAAAAGTTGATTACTCAAACGCTGGAGGTCCGACATCACCTTTGGCGGATGTACCTCTCTCCGCCTTGACCCGCGTTAAGTATTATACTAATTGTATGGAGGACTCATATATAATCTTACAATGGTCTAACTTAAATAATTGCACAAGTAATATGTATCACTCAAGTGTTGATAAACTCACCAAGCATTGGCGCTGCATGATTTCAAACACTTACGTGAAATACTGCTACTGTTGCAACTTGAAGCTTCAGTCACTGACTCTATTAACTTAGATAGAACTTCTCACGACTTTAAAAATAAGACTAACGAAAACTCTCTCACTAGTAGTCGTACCGAACTCTCCGGGATTCCAAAACCGAATGCCTTCCTAATTGCCCTACTCCTTAACATCGAGTCGCCGACGCTATCCCTATGCCCCTTTATCTCTCGGGTTTTTCCCCGATGAAGGTTTTTTGTTCACGCTTCGTTGAAAAGACTCTCAAACACGTGTGCCCGTTGCAACTAATAAATTTGTGTCAGTGTGTCTAATAAATTAGCAGGTTCTTTAGATAGTATTGTTTTTATAACGCCACGACGGCGACGGTCTAAGTACGGACCTTTGTCAGTAAAACTATTGTTGGGACCGTGCAATACTATCATAACAACCAGATGTCTAGTTTCTTAGAATGTGGGATTTTATAACAACCAGATGGGTTATTTCTTAGAATGTGGGGTTTTAGAAAGTTTATGTATGCATGGTTTCTAGTAATAATGGTGATTTATGTAAATACCTAACCGCAAATTCAAGACTACTACAAAGTCTTAATGGTTACCAAGCCAAGAACCGACCACTGTTAGCATGCCTTACCCTCACCCGATAGGGTGATTGTTACTTAACCGCATTTCCTTCATTTAAACAATATAAGACCCATTACAATTTTAATTTTGCGCAGAACAAAAAACGGTCAAAAAATATCTTTTGATATATATTTTATGACTAAAGTTGGCGTAAAAATAGCTGTGTCCTATTTTTGTGTGAGAAACTATGCATCATAAATGCGGTTTTCCAGCACGAGACTAATGGTTTAACTTTCGTTATTTGTATATACATTTCGTATCAGTATTTGGCATAATCATCATACAATTTTAAATTAGCCTAGTCTGTACATTGAAGTTATTTAGAAAATAATTCGAGGAGTCTTTATAACAGCATTAGAAGTCAAAACATATTTTTTTAGAATGTTTATCTGTCTGTATGTATGTTTATTCTATATATATGCGTATTCTAACCTAGAATTACGAGAATCTATCGCTTATTTAGGATTTAAAGAAAATACGTTGAAAATACGTACTATTGTTACGTTTTCAATAAATAAATATTACACAACAGACACACCACGTCATCTAGTCCCAAACTAAGCAGAGCTTGTACTATGGGTACTAAAACAACTGTTACTAATACATATATATAAATACCTTTTTTTTGTAAAAACATCTTTATTATACATAGAAACACCCAGACCAAGATAAACCTCCATGTTCATGCACACAAAGATTTGTCTTAAGTGGGAATCGAACAGGCGACCTAATAATTCTAGCAAAGTTGTAGTGGATACGTATGTTCAAAAGGTACACACGTAATATTTTAACTCGCTCGTTTGGCTGAAAATAAAGTTAAAGCATGTGGGTCAAGATCACGTACCCTGCAGTAAATACAGAACACATATGGGTTTGATTAACATTTAATATTTCGGATACGAATACCTTTGGAGTTTCAATCGTAACACGTAACGTAGTAAAACACCCCTATGCCGACAGGTATCTTTTTTGTGCTTAGTACAGAATGTCTACTCATGATTAATCTATCAAAAATATACTGTAAAGCATTTACAATTATATGGTTAATTTTATTTATTTAATCGAGTCAATCTCATTATATCAATATCAATCACGCATTAGAGGAGAGGTAAAGGTTTTTATATTTTGGTCCTATAAGTTGGTTGCGTTAGGTTAGTATTGTGACTAACAACGCACGAGCCAAGCGAGCGTGCTGCGGCAGCGAGCGACCGGCGAGTGCCAAAATCGAAATGCTTGCCAAATCCTGGATCGACAGAATAAACTACCGGTAAAAGTAAAAATTAAATGATCATATTTAGTAAATCATAAGGTAAATAATGATCGGTGATTATTCCTATTTTTTTTTTCAATTAATCACATTCACTGGCACATATATACCGAAAAATCTTTAAAAAAACATGTTGGTGGTATTTAAAGGTATAATAAACTTTAAAGCAAAACTATAGCAGCTAAGTTTACTTTGTTAGTTCAATAGTAATAGGGACCCAAATTGTAATATGCACTTACCTGGAATAGTTCGTACATAATACTAAAACCTAAACATAATAAATTACCTTGTTAAACACAGATAGTAAGTTCCTTTTAAATCCAAATAAGCTAACGACTAACTACGGAACCGTATTGCGCGTAACCCGACACGCACTTGGCTGGATTTCATTTTATAATATTTGTATAGATAGATAAGAGAGTATTGAATAGGCGATGAAAACAAAAGCTTTCGTCACCTCAAATCGATCGTCCATCCATATTCTGTAGTCATTACTGTATAATGCTGTCCATTGTGCGCTAGGCACGGTCGTCCGCTCATCAAAACCTTTGCTCCGGCAGTAAATGGAATGTAAACAATGACCAATCTGATAGGCTTTTGTCAATATATACGGCACTGATATAACTGTTATTTTATACAAACTATTCGGCACAACTCATACCCTCTGAACCTAAGTTCAGAGGGTATGAGTTGTGCCGAATAGTCGGCCTTTTGTGTAGTCGCTGACAAGTCAGCCAATTACATGGCAATAATCTAGTATAAGAAGTGCTACATAACTTGTGCCGCTATAAAATTGTACTGCATGTAGTGGTGTAACAAATAATACAAAATATAACAGTTTTAAATGCATTTTAATTTAACCGAATCTAATGATCGGTCTCGCCAACTAGTCGGACAGTCCCATAGTCAGACGATCTCTAGTGTCTTCGATCCCACACCTGTCAGGCCAGCGTGGTGGACTATGGCCTAACCCTTCTTATCATGAGGAGTCCGTGTCCAGCACGTTGAACACGTTTGTATTAATACAGGGCTGCGACTAGCTAAGTTTAAAAACCTTGTAGTTCCACGCTATAATAAAACGAGCCTAAATAAAATATATCGCATATTTTATTCGGGTGTGTTATGTTTGATATAATAACAAATGCTCTAATTTTACTTGAAATAACGTTCATATGTTATAATTTTCATATGCTATAATATCAAATAACCTAATTTCATATGATATAATGTTTTATATGATATAATCTTCCTTTGATATAATAACATTTTGTATAAAGTTCATATGATATAATTTTCAAAATGCATAATATTCTTTTAATATAACTTTCATTTAACCTAATGTTCTTTTGACCTAATTTTCTGGTCGAGGTCGGACTTGGTCGACGGAGCCCCGCTTCGCGGGGCTCCTACTTCTGGTTGGTTAAAAAAAAAAACCACGAAGGGGATGGCGGGGTCGTAGACCCCGCCATCCCCTTCTAACCTAACCTATCCGAGTCGGGGTGCCCTAAAGTCCAGATTGCATCCAGATCCTCCTGGTAACAATAGTTGGGTGATGTATAGGGTATAAAGGGAAGAACAAAAACTTAATACAATAGCTATATTAGTTATTTAATCTTAACACATCATAGGCGTTTAAAATCGTATCGAATATTCTAAATTATATTAAAAGTTACTTAGAGATTATGAATATTATAGTAAATAAATAATATACTAAACGAATGTTATGTCAAATGTGCATTATAAAAAGTGTTCATTATATCAAAAGAAATTAGATAAAATGAAATTATATCAACAGATCAATATGACAACTGATCGTTATATTAAATAAAATTATATTAAGTGATATTATGTCAAGTGACCGTTAGATTTTTTGTTATTATATCAACCGTTACACACCCATTTTATTCAGCTTTGTTTTTATCCAGTCTGGTAACCCTATTGTCTTGGAGGTCAGTGACCAAATGCCTCGTATTTTTGTACATTTTTACATTATAGGAGAATCGTGGGGTCGAGTTTATCCCCCTCTCGATAATTCTGTGATCGAACTTCAGACAATCACTATAGCTTTATTTATTTGTAAAAAAGATCTTGGTTCAAAGACCTAGTACCAAAAAAATAAAGTAAAGAATTAGTCCATATCTCTGAGATGACGAATTATTTGCAAGATTGTGAACGACTTACTGAGAATATCAGCAAGCCCAATGGTAAAAAAGTAATTTGGATTTTGTTAAAAAACTGATTTACTGTACTAAATATTATATTTTAAAAAATCTTAAATTAATTTACATTTAAAAGGACTCATACTGTATTGGAACTTAACAAAAAAAATTTAAAATTAATAGAAAATAAAGTTAAAAAAAAGCTTTAATAATTAAGTTAAGTTTAAGTTAAGTTCTAATAAAAAAAAAAAAAACAAAAAACTATACCCCGACTACGTAATAATATTGTACTTAATGTTTGTTTGCTACTAGAGAATACCGCGAGAACTGTACGACCGCATTTAAACTATAGATTTTAACTTAAGCATTCTTTATTTTGATACAGAACACGTCATGATTATGTATGAATCTGAAGTTTAATTACGTTTTGTATTTTTTTTATAAAATGTATAAAAACTATGTCACCCGGCCGTTTAGTAGTTAAGACGCTACTGTGGAACATACAAACATACATACATAGACTGCCTAAATCATTACCCTTTCTTTTGGCAGCGTCGTAGTCGAGTAAAAATAATCGAAAAGATAGCTTTGCTCCATAAGTTACCTGTCGTACATTCTTGCGTCTTACACACTGTTCGACTTTTAAGACTATTCTAACATCTTTATTCAATTAAGCACTGTACTCTAATAGATTAACCCAAGGTGACTTTAGTATATTTTTTTAAATCGTCTAATTCACGTTGAAGTTTGAGGGTAGAGGAAGGCTAAAGTTTAAATAAGTTTAAGACAGTGGTTAAAGCTAAATTATGTAAGATACATACTATGCAATCTCGGACTACTTAAATGACAAGACAGCGTGGGAGTGAGTTGCTTTGGATCACACAATCACAACAGCTAGAAAAAATATGGACGCATCATATGAACATTATTTAAGAATTTTAAATTGTGTCTATATGAATAAAGATTATTTGAATTTGAATTTGAATTTAAAGTTAAGATGATTTGATCGTGTGAACGATGACACTGATGACGTCTGATTCAAAAATATGGAAGGATTAACCATATTGCGCCGACCCCAAGTAATAAGAATATAATTTAAAAAAATATATTACAAAAACTGCATTAAAAGGTAAGAAATAATTGAGTAATATTGAACGTTTCGCCTCATCTGTGTATAACTTGAAAATTTTTAAGAATTATCCACGTACTCTGAACCGTTGAGTTGGTCCTTCGGGCATGAACATGAAATGCTGACTGCTAGATGAAAATATCTGAGTAACTTTAGTTAATATATAAAAAAAACAATATAGAACCCTTTGAAATTTGAGGATTGCCCTTGATTTTTCTAGTATCCCATCTTTGGGATTTCTCAAATCTTCTATAAAAGTCTTCGAGTAATCGACGAACAAACATAAAAAAAAACAAAAAAGAATACAATAAAAATACATATGAGTTGAGAACCTCCTCCTGCTTTTGAAGTCGGTTAAAAAGCTGGCGGATGATGGAGAAGCCAATTAATGCAAATTGCAAAAAAAATCTTCTAGGCTCTACAAAAATCATAAAAGCACTCGCCAGTAGGCACGTAATATTTTATCTAGGAATCTAAATTAAAATTTAACTAACGGGTATAAGGAACGCTCCTGCGCTACTTGGCTCTCTGCCTATTCCACTAGTTAGTTGGCATGAGTATCAGCTTTTTTTGCTTGTTTCAAAAGTTGAGTAAAGCAATGGATTCCACTGGTGTGGGTCGACGGCCTACCAATTTACTTCTTGCCAACTACTTACCAAAGTTTTGTACAGAATAATAAAGAAGTCTACAAAACTATCATCATAAGTTATTGGAGTTTGTGCCATTAGAATTTCAAATATTAGAAGTAAATATAATATTCATATTATTTTCATATAATCAGACTATTTGGACTTTGTCCATACCATAGATACTTAGTTATTTGTCCAGCTAGACATACATTCGACATGTTTTTGACTGATGGAAACACGATTATTTTTATTTTACAATAAAGACAATTTTTGATCTTCTCAATTTATTGGTATAATAATATAAGCGTGTTAATAATAATAATAAAAAGAGGTACAGATAAAAGGAAGAAGTTTTTCAGTGAAACATCAATCAAATCTTGAATTTTCGTCTTATCAAAAGTAAAATAGTTACTGACCATCGTGATTAATACCAGCAGATTTGTATCAATCGATTAATTATATTTTATTTTTACTAGCTGGTGCTTGCGACTTTGTCCGTTTCGAATTTAATATTTCTATACTATTTTTTACAAAATTGAGGGACTTACGACTTACCTCATACAGACAAACAGTAAAAAAAATGTTTTTTACTGCTATTAAGAGAGACCACAGTTTTTTCTTTAATATCTTTATTGTACTGATATGACAAATATTAAATTTTATGTTATGTATATCTAGATTTACAGATATTAAAAAAAAGATTTACATCTCACATATTTTTGTCGTAGCCAAGAACCACCGTTTACATTTTATTTTCAAAAACATAAAAGAAAAATTCATAAAAACAATAAGAATTTTCTTTACAGCTCGAGTACTAAGCAATTTCCGGCACTATTTATGTGCAGCACAAGATTACCTGGATGCTGCATTTTTACGTGAGAGGATGTAGCACTAATCTCAGTCATACTTCTTTGTCATAAAATAATGAGAAGCCTCGTAGGAAACTACTTACATAAGGTTTGTTGAGGATTATTCAGTTATCTGTAAGAACTATGTTATTACATACTTACACAGTAACATAACATCATTTACTACCCAGAGGGGTTTTGCAGAGGTGTACAACACCCATTTCACCTGTTATGTTTAGGTCCCATAGAATAGGGGATGAGCCTATCGCCATCCACCGGTAACAATTCCAACTCGGTGCTGCTATAGTGAATTCCTTGACGGAAAGTTCACAAATTACACTTTGCCCGACTCGGCAATCGAACCTAAGACCTCGTGGTGAGAGGCGCATACGCTAACCACTAGACCACCGATGTTAGTACTTGTGGTTAATAATCCTTTATCCTTAAACAAAGTGCTCCACCGCCGCATCTGAAACTCAAAAAAAACTTAACGATTATCGTGCAGTTTTCAACAAGATTGAGTGATTTATGAGGGCCTAGGGCAAAGTCGTGACTTTGTATGTATGTAAAAGACTGTCTTTCCAATTAAGTTGGGACTCTTTTGTTCCCATTTAATATCTCGCGATCCTTCAATAAATTATCATACAACACACAATGCCGAATGCCTAAACTAAGCAGAGCTTGTACTATGGGCACTAGAATAACTGATACTAATACTTATATACTTTTCTATGGTAAATACACCCTTATTATACATGGAAACACCCAGACCAAGACAAATCCCCATTTTCATGCACACAAAGATTTGTCTTGAGCGATATCAGAATCGAAGGCAGGAACACTACCCACTATGCCATTCGGTCGTCAATAGTTTTTTGAGTTTAAGCGAAACATCGTCACGTCTTTATAATGTTAGTATAGAATATAAGTTTTATACTAAGGTGGCCTACACTACCATCGCAATTAAATAAACCCAGCAAAACCTTATGCCTTAAATAAAATTCTTTGCTCACCTTGAACGATACCAAAGAAGTATTACTATTATTACCAAATACTTTTGTAGAGTAAATTAATCTAACTTATACAATACAGTGTTGGCACGCGATCTGACCACGTCGGACATTTTGTTAGCACACACAGCAACTCATCAAACTATAAGTCCCCAGTATAAGATGATCTCACATTTTACTGGCTTCCCTTTTATTGCGAGACCAGATTATACTGGTATACTAGCTTGATACGTAGCCTGTTAATCGAGCCGCTGCCAAAAGGTGGGACCAAGTAATACTAAATACTACTAAACAGTGCCGCAATGTTACAGACTTTGGAAACTTTGTAGGCAAAGTCATTTGCAATTACTCACGAGCTATGGGCTAAGAGCCCGTTGAGAGATACTCAAAGTTTAAAAAATGTCTTTTATTATCTTCTAATTGATTATTTTTATAGCATTTAGCTATGCTTAGCAAATTATACTAAGAAACAGTTGAAAAAGATATGGGACCGGCAGGATTTGAACCTGCGACCCAACTGCACACCGGGCAGCCGCTTTAGCCATCCAGCTACGGTCGCCTCTTACCAGAACCCTATATTTCTCAACTGTATGATACGTCATTTCGTGACGTCACGTTCATCCATTTGTTCCTATCTTAAGTAGGATACAAACCAACATAGCGAAGTTACATTCAGCACAAATGTTGTAACGAATGAACGTGTACGTTATTTTAACTTCTAATTGATTATTTTTATAGCATTTAGCTATGCTTAGCAAATAATACTATCGCAGGTTCAAATTCTGCCGGTCCCATATCTTTTTCAACTGTTTCTTAGTATGTCTTTTATTACTTTAAAAGATCAGTATGAAGTTTCTGCTCGCTGACGCACGTGGTATGTTGATAAAAGTTGCCTATTTACTTTTCCAGGCCTTTAACTATTCCTATACCTAATTTCATCAAGTTCGAACAGAAAGCAGACCTCAAATAAGTTACAGGAAATTAGTGGCTAGATAGTGTTTAATAGCCCCGATGGTTTAGTGGTTAGCGTAAGTTCCTCTCACCGAGAAGTCTCGGGTTTGATGCCCGGGTCAAGCAAAGTGTTATTTATGAACTTGGCGTCAGGAAATTCACAATAGCGGCACGTAGTTGGAATTGTGCCCGGTGGATGGCGATAGGCTACCTTATCCCATGGGACCTAAACATAGAAGGTGAAATGTGGGTGATGTACACCTCTGCCATACCCTTTTGAGAAATATTGTGTTATGTTATGGTATAGTGTTTAGTTTTGGATAAACACGGGGATTAAATTGGGTTAAATATTATACATTCGGAATTGTTGCGCAACAACAAAATTGTAGTTCGTAAATATCACTTTTTTTAGCTAGAACGTTTCATACATCTGAATAAATAAAATATATTAAGCTCTTCCATTCCCTCTCTTTCTATACCAAGGCTCTATTACCTATATTTTTATACCACTAATACATGCATGGACATACTTTCCAACAAACCAGAACCTAATAATAGCCAGCTTTAACGTAACAGCAATAAACTCACGAAACGACATTTCCCCTACCGTCGATAACATAAGTCAAATGCAAGTACCAACTTTGAGGTCGACCACTCAAACCAAACTCCGTCCAAGTCCAACTTAGTATTCCCAAGTTAGCTATTCACTGGCGAAACGATACAATATTCCTAAATTGATGAAGGAACAAGAAACTAGGTGGAGGTTCAATAGTTTTAGTTAAAACTATATTTTGCCCGCGACTTCGGCCGTGTGGCAATAAATAAATAAATCAATAAATATTTCACAACTCACACACAACGCCATCTAGTCCCAAACTAAGCAGAGCTTGTAATATGGGTACTAGAATAACTGATACTAATACATATATACTTTTCTTTTGTAAATACATACTTATCTATATATATAAAAGAAAGTCGTGTTAGTTACACCATTTATAACTCAAGAACGGCTGAACCGATTTGGCTGAAAATTGGTGGGGAGGTAGCTTAGAACCGGGCGAAGGACATAGGATACTTTTAAAATATTTTCGAGGGCAACATTTTATCGAGGGCGAAGCCGCGCGGGGCAGCTAGTTATACATAGAAACACCCAGACTAAGACAAACCCCCATGTTCCCCCCAAAGATTTGTCTTAAGTGGGAATCGAACCCACGACCTCGGCGTCCCAGGCAGGTACACTACCCACTCCGCCATCCGGTCGGCAATCTGTTTATTAAGTAGAAGCTGCTGCCGCGCTTTGACTCACGTTAAACGTTACTGCTATATTTATATATTTAACATTGCGCTAAACTCCACAGGAGGGGTCCCGTGGAGTTTAGCGCAATGTTAAATAACAAAAAAAATCTGTGGAAAGTTAGACTATCGAACACAAAAAACAATTCAAATCCGATCAGTTGTGCCCGAAATTAGCGCTAACAAACAAACAATCTAACGTTCGTCTGCGTGTTGCCTATGTTATGCGCCTTGTCAGTTACTTGCATATGAAATTACATCAAAATCGGTCTAGCCGTTTAGAAGATTCGCTAAATTTAAAAACTGTTTTATAGGTCATTCATAGGTATTGTGCAAATGACTTTATCAACTGAATAAAACAATGTTATTTTGACATAAAAACAGACACTTCAATTTATTTATTCGTATTGATGTACTTTATATGAAGACCCCCACAGCCCAATACGAGGTGATACGATGGGTATAGGTATCCTACTTTCAACTTTATACAATGTATACGCTTCTACAACAAACTACCTAATGGTATAAGAGTATTGTTTATAAATAAGTTTAAGACAGTTGTTAAAGTTAAATTATGTAAGAAAGCATACTATACAATCTCGGACTACATAAATGACAAGACAGCGTGGAAGTGAGTTGCTTTGGATCACACAGCAACAAGAAAAAATATGGACGCATCATAAGAACATAATTTAAGAATTTTGAATTGTGTCTATATGAATAAAGATTATTTAAATTTGAATTTGAATATAAATACTTGTCCAGCATCAATTGATTATTTTTATAGCATTTAGCTATGCTTAGCAAATTATACTTACGAATTGACGTAACATACAGTTGAGAAATTTAGGATCCTGGCAAGAAGCGACCGTAGCAGGTTGGTAAAAGCGACTGCCCGGTGTGCAGAAGGTCGTAGGTTCAAATCTTGCCGGTCCAATATTTTTTTAAACTGTTTGTTTCTACTCTAGCACTACTCAAAATTACAGTTAAGAGGTCAGATCACAGATTACATAAGATTAATTTGCCATTTTCATCTTCGTCTACTGCTCTTGTCTCATTTTATTTAGTTTTAGCGCAAAACGTATTTTTCTCAATTTTCCTCTGTCAACCGACTCATTTAAACTGATCATTCTTTTAGTCAAATGCCTTTCACCAGTTGCCACTTACACCACCTAAAAGCGGTTTTGCCTCTGAAATAGAAGGATTAATATTTTTATAACACACTAGCTGACCCGGCGAACTTCGTACCGCCTAACAGTCAATGAATGTCGTGTTACCTTTTAGCTGAACTAATTTAGGCTTTGATGAACGTAATACAATGATACAAAATAATATTAATATAGATAGAAACATAAATGTATTTTATTATGATGAATGATGATGAAAACATACAGAATGAGAATAAAAATTAAAAAAATAATAATAATTAAGTACTTCAAACTCATGTCAGAAAAAAATGATTGAAAACTATGTTGTGCAGATTGGCATACACTCGGACTCGGATTAATTCATTAATGGGATTTTCATTCAAGCACCTTGTGGTAAACGACATTCTTTGTTTTTTGGTCAGGCGCAAGAACAAAATAGAGCGGATGGTTTGCCGACACGTGAGCATGCCACGTACAATTGACCATGAGAAAAACATGCATTTTCTAGATTGAGGCCACAAATAGTCAAGGATTGGCCCTGTGATTTGTTGATCGTCATGGCGAAGGCAAGACGAAACGGGAATTGAATTCGTTTGAACTCAAAAGGCATATCCGTTAGGATCATCGGAAACTAAACGCGTTCCATTGCACAGTTTTGGTTGGTTTAAATTTCTAAGCATGATGACTACCGAGCCAACCTTAAGTTTTAAATTGTGCGGTGGTAAACCAGGCACATCCAAGGAGTTTTAAAATTCACTTGGATAATTAGTGGCTTCTTCTTCGTTTGTTACACAGTCGATAAATTTGAATGAATATAGAGTACCTACGATTTGATTTTGTACTATAAAATTGAGGTCATCTACATCTTTATTTTTAGCGGCCAAAATTGCTCGCTCACTTAACAATTTAGTATTTTTGTGGTTAGCAATGATATCCGGGAATACTTTGTTGATAAGCTCGTCTTTTGATGATACGAAATTGAAAACATTTGGAGAAAAGGAAATCAAACCGCTCGATTTGTCAACAGGAACACGGCCATTACCGATAGTCAGCAATTGCTTCGAGAAATCATAAGCAGATAGATCGTTCAACAATGCAACTCTCATATTTACAGACAGTTGAAGTTTCTTTACATATTGCCACAGATTTGATGCTTTGAGGCAAGCGTTTTTTTCGTCGGCAGCAGTAGATCTTGCAATGACTGGTAGTGTTTGTCGGAAATCGCCAGATAATAAAATCATTGCACCACCAAAACATCTCGAGGTCTAGTGCTTCCAATGCGCGTTTGTGTGTCATTGTGCGCCATTGTCCATTCGTCCCATATGATGATTTTTGATGCTACTAAAACTTTGGCCCTTGCGGAGTGTTTCGAAATGCTACATGTCGGTTGTTCAGTAGTTTGAAGGTTTAATGGCAATTTTAACGCTTAGTGAGCCGTACGACATCCGTCTAACAATGTGGCCGCTATTGCAGAAGAAGCAATTGCTACCGCAATTTCGGATCTCGCACGTACAGTGGCCAAAATCAATGACATGTCTGCCCAGTTCCACCGGGGAGATAAAAAAAAAAATAAGTCACCATAATGGCAATTTCACTTTTCCACTAAGGCAGCACAAACCAGGCGTTTCACCAGCAAACTTCAATGTTCCACAGTGCTGGCAAACAACGTCCATTGGACCAATGCAAACTAAACGATGCAAGCTGTAGTCGATGGTGCAATCATATAGAAACGCTGCTCGATTCAAATCCATACTGGAACCATTTCTTCTTGCACTTTGAAGATTATTCCTCTGTTCATCTGTACGATAAGCTCGACGATTTCTCGTTTCTAACCTAGCTGTTTCACGGGCTGCCTCTCTTTGCTCTTGTGTTTGAAAAGCACGAATTAATTTAACGCATTGCAATATCGGCATATAGTCATCATTGGTCCAATATCAAAATTTTCATCATCACTGTAGTTCGCAGTGGGATCATATTGGAATGCCAAGCGATTGTATGATGCCAATGATCTTCGTGTGCTCACGCGTTGTCTCAATCGGGTTTCCAATTGTAATCTTAGGAAACGAATAACTTATTTTTTTTACTTTTTTTTTCACAATTTCACAGTAAACAGAATACCGGTTTGTCACATGAATTTAACTGAGCAGAAAACAATGAGTGGCTGTCAAACAATGTATCACGCACCGGCGCCATCTACTTAAAATATTGGTTTGTAGCACAGATATAGATCTACATAGATAACGCAAGTATCACGATTTGTATTGAAACCAAGCGTGCCAACTTTTTAATACCTTTTGTGACGTCACAGCCGAAATTTAGTGACGGGAAATCCAAACGGTTCAAAGACACCGATGCCGCCGATGCCAATCCGCCCAGTACGTTCAACTGGAGCCGTCCGCTATGGTTTTCTCTGACAAAAGACGCGCGTGGACTGAAGTTAGAGGCGACCACCCTCGACGCTTGGTCGGGGTTGAGACACGCGAAGTACATGCATCTGCGTTATCTATGTAGATCTATATCTGTGGTTTGTAGTGCATGCTATGTATCAGAGATGGCGCTGTATGTAAAAAAAGATTTTCCCGCTTTTCTGTTGAAATTTTTATTGTTTTCCTAAATTTTCTTTGCTATAAACCTTACGGAGCCCGAGATCTTTCCAACGAATGCAAAACCGTGGAAATCGGTTCGTGCGTTCTGGAGTTATAGCGTCAGGAAGGAAAACCCGACTTATTTTTATATAGTAGATAACTAAATCTAACTTGTGCCGTAACCTTTATAACAGTACTAAATCGATATGATTGCGTAATTTACTATAAAAGTGGAGGCGATAGGCGAAAATGGCTGGATTCAGGGCGTAAGGTCAGAGGTCACGGCACTGCGCCTTCTCAGACCATAGCGCTAGTGGACCTGAGATTGGGGCCGTGGAAACAGCGGTTAGCGGAGCTTTTGCTATATATATATATATATATATATATATTCATGATCCACCTCAATACAAATTTTGCGAAAACATTGATCTTCCAAAACATCATGGTGGACTATGGATCTTAAATTTCATTTCAATAAGTGACAGTTGTCTAGTTAAAGCAAACATATAGCGCCCTTATCACTATGTAACAATAAATACTAATACACCAACAAGTGAGATCGTGGTCAATCATACAAAAACCACATGAATAGTTTTTCAGAAAAATCAAACCTTAACTTTTTTAGTACTGTTATTATTATTTTTAAATGCTTTTATTTAACTTGCAATATGGATATGCATGTATGTATGTGGGTTATGTCAACGAGACAGAGGATAAAAAAAATACCATACACCCGCGAGTTTTGAAGCTCCACAGCATTATTTGATTTGATATGGGCGGGTATCACGCGAGGCACGTATAAAGCAAAGCGCTGGTCACCAGCCAGTGTATTTAGGTTATAGGTGTCAGCCGCACCATGGACGCACCCTTACTGCTGTTTGCCGTCGTTACACATTGACATACTCTACTGTTTAAAAAGACTATATTTTAATTTTTTCTTATCTGACTGACCTGAAGACTGCTTCGATGGTCTAGTGGTTAACGTATGCTCCTCTCACCGCGGGTTCGATTCCCGAGTCGGGCAAAGTGTTTTTGGGAATTCCGTCAGGAAATTTAGTATTGCAGCACAGAGTGGGAATTGTGCCCGGTGGATGGCGATAGGCTCACCCCCTATCCCATGGGACCTAAACAGGTGAGGTATGGGTGTTATACACAACTGCGACAATTTGCAGGGTAATATAGGCGTGATGTTGTTCTGTTATCAATGCGTAAGCTTAAACACAGTTGATATTATTAGAATTGTCCCTTAACATCGTGATGGTCTCGCGATTAGATTTTCGATTAGATTTTGTTGATGTTTTCTATGATTTAATTTCGGGTTACTGTGCTGTGGTGCGAACCTACTAATTCAAAAATAGCCTTGGAAGATTCGCCCCGCAGTGCGAACCTACTAATTCAAAAAGAGTCCTTGGGCGATTCGCCCTGAAGGACGAACCTCTTGTTGTGTGAACGGCCCCAGTGCACTAATTTTTCATCAAAGCGAATACAACACAATGCGTTTAAAATATCAAATATTCATAACAAATCATGTATGCCAAATCACTGGCATAGTTTGTATTAAAATATTAAACTAGTTTGTGCTCCTCAGGATTTAAGTCCGCAAAGAGAATTCATAATAGGCACAATCATACGTATTGCAGTTACTTTAGATATCAATGTAGTATAATTCATTGTAAATAGAGCGCAAGATTATTTACCTTCTCACTATCAATGTACGGATACACGATGAAATCAGGCACTAAACACTGTTAATTAGAAATTACTTATATAACTAATATTATTATGGGTAAGTAATTAAAAGGCGATAAAAAATCTGCAGAGAAACGAGTGCGACTGTCTCTTTGCAAATTGTCATCTTAGTTCATTATGAATTATTAATTACTAGAGAAATATGGTTTGGCTTCTTGCTGTTTTAAAATAGCCTCGTAATCATTTTTCTGCATTTTTTTCAATATACAGACATAAATAATTTTCATGTTTGTTAAAATATGTATAGATCTTATTAAATATTAACCGCAATTAACCGTAGAAAGTAATTGTAGGTAATTTTTTTTACCAAAAATAGGTCATATTTAAAAAAGGTAAAAATGTACCTCATCAAAAAGTTTTGAAGTAATATCTTTTGGTAGATACGCATTAGAAAAGTATAAAATGTACTGCAATGAAGGAAGATCTGTGGCGGTATCCGCACATAATAAATGACGGATGTCACACACGTGACATATGTCGACGAGTGCTGAATCGCGATAACGAAATGTTCACAGCAAGTGACTATAAATACCACTTCCAATACGCTACCGTTGGACAGCTGTCCGCCAGGCAATACCACCGAGCCTGGTCGGAGGATCCTTCCTTTGTGGTGGAGGAACATCACACCCTGTTCCTCTACAGATCCATTAAATTCAAAGAAGTATTTTCAACTGAACTGAAAACTCATAACTCATAACATACTATTATCTAAAAGAAATCCCATTTCAACGCCTTCACATTTTGTTTAATAAACTTTATTACAAGTTGTGAAAAGAAAACTTAATTCAATAGACGCTATTATTTGAATGCAACCGGCAATGGTCTCATCTCCTCCTTTTGAAAACTCGTTTGTTAAAGTTTTGCGTAGACCATTTATTAAATACCGACGACTAACGCCCATTTATCTTGCGTAGAAGTGACGACAAAGTAAATAAGGTACCAGAATTATATTCTTTAGATTTATTACTATGAGGAAGAATAAGTTTCTGGGGTTAACATCATTTAAAATATGAAATTATTCACTTAACATAAATAATGTACCAAGGAGTTACAGTGCCGTTTTCCTATTGATGGAAAGCAATATTTTATTATAGTCAATGCCTAATTGCGTACTACATACAATGCATGCTAATGGAAAATACTTGAAAGACCATATTATTCAATGTGCTCAAGGGTGTGTGAACTGTGGAAAGTCAACCAACGCGCAATTGGCCAGTGTGGTACTGTTCGTGGACTATTGTTTTTTTTCCAATTTCATTAATATTCATTAACGTGCCAAAACAAATAATAAAAGTTAAGTACATTTAAAAATATAAATCTATAAAATTCAACATTTTTAAATCTAAATATCAAAAAGTATATTAAAAAAATTAAATAATCAATTTATTATTTATAATAAGCGAGCGTATTTATAAATGTACAAATAATCTTTTAAAAAACTGCTCCTAAATTTTAATTAATATTGCAATCATACTGTGTCCCTCTGCGTTTTAATTAGAAATACTATAACGTAGGTTATTAGGTCTCTAAAACAGACAATCACGGTACTAACATAAATGGACCAGCGAGGTACTCCATTCCAACTTTGACGACCAACTATTAAAACCGCGTAGCTTTAAAACGGCCATATTTTCCGAGGACCCCAGAGACAGTTATGTTTGAAATTAATGAAAGCTGATGGTCAAAGGTCAGAGTGGTAATTGGCATGAAAAAGTAGCCAATCAGAAGTTAATATTTCAGTGTGATTAATGTTTCAAGAATTTTCAGTTTTTCATGATAAGTAATTAAAGGCAATTAAATTAACACCTTGTTTACGCATTATAACTTGTCACAAAAATAACTCGATTATATTTATGTTTATACCTACATATTTAGTTTATCTGTGTATAATGCTTTTGTAATTTATAAATTTTGATTAAACAGTTTGTGCAGTCCGGACAAACCGTTGTGGTTTTTGGTCTGCTACTAAAATGTATAATTATGAAATGTTTAAATGTATTTTTTTTTTTTAATTGGTGAACCTTGGTGATGTCTTTGGTAATCGCTATTCTTTTGACTAGAGAAAGATAAGTGAAAGGTTATTAAAGACAAATTGAGAATGGTATTCTGAAAGTCCAGAAGCCGTAGCAATACGGCTACATAATTTACCTTACAATTTAACAACAAAAGACGACGACGAGTAAAGTTTTGATGTGTTTTATTTTATTTTTATTCAAACTGACGTGAGTTTGTAATATTATTCAAAATATGAAATACGGTTGTATTAAACGAATATTTAGGCATTTTCAAGAGACTGCAACTGAGGCGCGACACGTCGCACTGTCTTGAAAATGCCTAAATGTATAGCCGCGGTCGATAAGAGACCAAAATTACGTGAGTAACACCCGTATTTGATAATTTGAATAGTGTTTAATTTGATTTGTAAAGTTTATATTTTTGTTTTATTTTCTGTGTATAGTGAGGTATTTCATTAATTTGTTTAGTTAGGTTTAGGTGTAAAAAGTGTTAACTATATTTTGTCTGTAAAAATAAAAAAAAACAAAAAAATCTCTATTATCAATTCGTATATCAATGAAAACGTAACATTTTTACAACTTTGCCGAAATCCAGTTCCACAATTTCTGAACTAATCGGTCTTAATAAATTCTTCCTTTCACGAGATGTTGAAATGCGTATTCAGCAAAAAAAATTTTGCTCAACAAAAGAGAATAAATGTCTTACAATAATGAATCGCACCTTTTCGTGATGAGAGGAGATAATTTGTCTATTCTGTAGACGTAAAATAGCTTAGCTTGTTTTTATGTTGTTATTGTTATTTTATTACAAATCTTTAAATCAAAGTAAAGATATAGCTTCAGCAGGAAGAGACTTGTATTTCACAGACAGACTACTTGCTTCATCTAAAGAATAACAGATTTCCGCACTGACGGGTGTTGTGATTGTATAGTCAGAGAAGGTTACGTTAAAAAAATAACATGTATATTTTAATCGACATAATATTGAGAAGCTTTTCTTTGTCATTGATCCAAATAGATTAGTTGGTTAAAAAAATTAGTAATGTAAAAAACATAATCTTTTAAGTACTTACATACATCACGCCTATATTACTCAGTAGGGTGTGGCAGAGGTGTACACTATCCACACTTCACCTGTTATGTTTAGGTCCCATATGATAGGGGGTGAACCTATCGCCATCCACCGGGCCCAATTCCAACTCGTTGTGAATTTCCTCACGGCAAGTTCACAAATAACACTTTACCCAACCCGGGAATCGAATCCGAGACCTCACGGTGAGTGATCATCCGCTAACCACTAGATCGTCGAGTACTTGATACAATAAATTTTCAAAATCGCTTCTCGGTGCTTAAGATACAACTTTTTTTGGCCCATTTATTAATAATAAGTGGTTTGCGGCCATTAAGGTAAAAGCTCCTATTACCGCGGTAGTCAAAATCGCGTCCTATTACCGTGGTATTTTTATTTTCGCGCTTTATTCCTGTTTTATTCAGTTTAAGTACACCAAAAAGGAAAAAAGTTATCCCAAATCTATCACTTTATGACATAACTGACGTTTGCAAGTATAGCACATAGATAACACTACAAAATCAATCGGTTTGTGTAACGTCGTTGACGTGAGAGGTGTTTCTATACAAACGCGGAACAACAAAAGTAAGTACACAAAAATTTTGAAATTACATTTTTAGTATTAATAAGTCGTTCAAGTATGTTTATTTGTTATTTATAGCATTTTCCTACTATTTTACTAACTATTTAAACAGCTTGTTTCATATTTAAAACTCGTTTTTTACCAAAAAATTAAGTAATAAGATACCGCGGTAATAGGATACAAATTTTATAGATTGATCCTAATACCGTGGTATACCTCGGAAATAGGAAAAACAATGGGTATGTTTAATTGTTAATAACTTTCAATGTATTAACTTATTGAATTAGATTCAAGTTTTGTTGAAATCATTAGTAATCCCATAATTTAGAAACTTTATTCCGCGGTGTGTTTTTTTAATTAGAAATCTAGTTAAATGTGAAAAATGTCGAGTACAAAATGTTGGTTTCTTAGAAGGGGTAAAAATAGGAAGGTGTATTTTAATTTATCACAGAACATTTATTTTGTATAAATTTCGACTTGAGTTATACACATCTGAACCAAAAAAACTGTTATTGTTTGATTAGGCATTTACACGCATAAAAATAACAAAATTTTCATGGGTCCGAATTAGGATTATTAAAACCCATGTAGTTTTCCTATTACCGTGGTAGTTATTTCCAGGTGACTCGGTATTAGGTTCTGTGATCTCCTATTACCGTCCTATTCCTAAAATATAAAATTAATAGTTTTTAGGGTTCCGTAAATAAATAAAAAGTTTTGTATCTGTTTTTGTTAATGTTTTTTGATAAACCTAAAAGAGGTTTATGTACTTAGGTATTTTTTATTTAAGTTTATGCGATCTACATAATTTTGTATTTTTTTACAGACATCATGGACCGAAAGAAACGCAAATGTTATACTGATACCCAAATGGCTGAAGCACTTTCAGCGATTCAACAAGGTATGAGTATTTACAAAGCCTCGAAACAGTATAATGTACCAGAGACTACGTTACGGAATAAACGTGATGAGATTATGTTATTTAGATCTCTTTTAAGTTAAGTACATCATGTGTAAACCTTCAGTAACCTTAAGTTAGTTCTTAACTATACTCTACGGATTGTTAATTTTTGAACTTTCAATACGTCTTTAATGTTATAACCTTTTGTTTATCTACGAACTGTTGATTTTTGATGATTATTTAAATGATTGTTATAACTCGTCATTATTTTTTCGATCATATATTATAACCAGTTGATTCCTACATAAACTTATATTTTTATTTCTATAAAACCAATGAACGCTATTCACGGACGTGTAAAAACACACTAAGTACCTATTACCTACTAATTTATTCTTAAATTCTTTCGGAATCCGTTGGAATTTCAGAATAAATGTACTTATTATAATTTTAACATAAGAGAATCCTTGGCGATTCTCATGTTAAAATACAATACAAAAAAAGAACAAAGATCTTTTCGTATAGACTGATCTGTACGAAAAGATCTTTCTATATAGACTGAATCGCGCGTTGTTTTAATTTTACTTAACGTAAAATGTACTAAGTTCCGTACAAATATTATTTATGAAATAATATAAATGTGTTAGTAATTCTGTAGTATTCATTCATTTCATTCATTCATTTTGTCAATGAATGGCATACTTACAAATTACTACACTAACACGATTATATTTTCTAATTAATATTATTTTTACGGAACTTTAATGAATACAATTGTCGACCCTCGGTAATAGGAGCCAACTACCGCGGTAATAGGATCTGACCATAATCATACCTCGGTATTAGGGGAAATCGACCCGACTATTTAAATATTTTTTTAAAATAAGTAATATCATGAAAAGAAGCATAGATTCAACAGCAATACAAAATATAAATTCCATTTTTGACGATAAAATATTTTTGCACCTTGAGAAATACTTACAAATGCTTATTTTGGTTTCTTACTTTCAAATGTTGCGAAATACCTCGGTAATAGGAGCTTTTACCTTAACGTGTCCAGGAAAGTGCTGCATAACGAATATTTATAAGGAAAATGAGTCCTTGAAATTCACGAAGAATGTTCTCGCTAACCGTGTCAGTTTAAGGAAATAATTCTGATATTAAGCACCATTACCTTTCTATGGCTACCATACCTAGCTTTGTGTTTTAATAATGAAATACTTACAAAGTCGGTGTTATTGTTGTTTTAGTGATTAACGATCAAGTCCGAAAAGTATTTGTGACTTTGCGGCGAAGTTTTAAAAGCAATGTGTTGCGGCCATTGCTTAGAAAACTCTGAGATATTGCTTAATGTTAAAGCTTGGGAGCGCAATACTTGGTAACAATAAACTAGACTCCGGTCAGAAGACCGCAAAGTGTGTTATATTTGGCGTAAAATCTTTAGACTGGTTATTTAACAATAAAAATAATTGCCTCAAAATCACTAAATCCTGATAAAGTTTCATACATGCTGCCCCGATTTTACAGGTGTTGGCAGGATTCGGCAGCATTCGGTCCCAATTGGCAGAATAAGCATAATAACTTACATAAATAAAGTGACAGTTGTGTTCTTTTTTCAAGTGTGACTTGTGTCACTTTAGAATTCGGTCAGGTTATATTTTATGGGTCGGATAAAAACTATCCGGAACCTTAGAAACTGGCACTCCGTCTGTTAAAAAGATTCGAATAAAATTATCAAGGACTCTTAAACAAGAATAGTCTTTTCTATTATAAGGGATCCATGGCTGATACGACAAATTACACTCGGTTCAGTAATTATCCCTTTCTGTTAGTTTGTAAAGTGTAAGTGTCTTTTTTTTGCACCCTAGGGTAAAAAATCATATTCTGACTCACTGGTAAGTGGCTTTAATAATTAATAAACACGCTGTATACTTAATCAGAGCTTATAAACATCCAATGAACTTGAATATAACATTACAAAATACCGCATCTTCACAACCCATCTTATGAATCCACATTCCTTGAGTCCATAAAGTGACGTGTTATAATAAACTCGTGGGCCATACTCCGCACATACTTGAACATATTTGCCTAATAACAAAGTTCCTCGCTTGTATGTCAAATATTCTCATTAGGCTTTTTCATATTCAAAATGCACTTAGTATCCTTTAGTATATTTAATATATTATTTAATTTGTTTGTTTGAATCCCCTGTTATTCAAATCATTGTAATTAGTATAATTTAGTTTTACTTATAATTATTTTTATATCATTTGTTTGTAATATTTTGACGTGTTCAAGCGCCTCCTGGGGCCTATGAAAATAAATGATTTGAATTTGAATTTGAACCGAATGAATGCTTCGAATCTACTGTACTGCTCTTAATGAAAATTGGTTTGAAGATAGTTCAAAACTCCAGACATAACATGGGTTTTTTAGGAAGCTAGCCTGTGATATTGATTGTAAAGGAAAAAAAATAAAATAAAAAAACTAATAAAAAAATATAAAAAAAACTAATTAAAAAAAAAGAATACTAATTTTTTTCAAAGAAAAAGGAACCGCCTTCAAAAACTCAAAAGTAAAAAATAAAATATTCGCTTAACTTTGCTTACCTTTATATTAATTTGTTTAAAACAATAAACCCAAATAATTATGTAATACCAATTAATTATATTTTTTTGAAGTCGGCGCCAAATCACATAATTGCTGATAAGTTTACGAATGCATTCGATAGATGGCGTTGTACATCTTTTCTGAATCGCGATATGGTTTCGTTACGAGCTTAAATATAAATACCGTGCTCTTGCCTCCACTTTTAACGTAATATGCAGCGCCCTCTAGAGCATTACAAATATTCAGTAGCATATTATTGTCCTACAAAGCTAGTAATAAAGTTTCTTATTGGACGAGTTGGATGTGCTGACCAGACTAGACGATAGTCATTCATTACTCTTACATGAAAGTTTACTGAACGCAGATTTGATTGGATGAGTTTTACCTCGTTATTTAATCATCTTTAGATCCTGTCAGGATCTAAAGATCGGTCAGGAACTCAGGATCATCCTGAGTTTCCATTAATTTTTGCAATTAGGTAAAGAAGGTTTGATAAATTACCTTATTGTCAGCATATTTTTTAGTTTTAATTAGTATTTGTTTTGTGAGTTTTTCAATCACTAGTTAAATAAGGCTTTGATAAATTACTTCCAGCATTTGTAATTTTAATTGGTATTTGATTTTGTGATTTTTTCAACAATTATTTCGGTAAATACGGTTTTAATTGTTATTTGATTTATGATTTTTTCAACAATTATTTCGGTAAATACGGTTTTAATTGGTATCAAAATGGAAAAAATCAACAATTTTTCAAGATTTTTTCAACAATTATTTCGGTAAATACGGTTTTAATTGGTATTTGATTTTGTAATTTGGCGCCGACTTCAAAAAAATATAATTAATTGGTATTACATAATTATTTGGGTTTATTGTTTTAAACAAATTAATATAAAGGTAAGCAAAGTTAAGCGAATATTTTATTTTTTACTTTTGAGTTTTTGAAGGCGGTTCCTTTTTCTTTGAAAAAAATTAGTATTCTTTTTTTTTAATTAGTTTTTTTTATTTTTTTTTATTAGTTTTTTTATTTTATTTTTTTATTTCAAGCTTTTTAGTGTCTTAGTTTTTTAGATTTAACGATGGGGTTAGAAAGAAATACTAAGGCATCATTACGCATGAAACACAATAGAAACAATCAAAATATAGCCCAAAGAATACGACGGCGCCTCCAATACTTAAGATCTTTTATCAAATCCTTATATATTATCAAAAAATTCTTTCTGAGATCTTCATGATCATAAGCTATCACTACGATAATAACAAATATGCTGAAACGTAAGCCCCGTCCAAACCTAAGCAGAGCTTTCGGTAGGTACTTTAAGGGAAGGTAAGTAGGCTGTCTCTGCTTACCCTTCAAAGCATACACAGGCATGATGTTATGTTATGTAGTGGTGAAAACAATACATAGATACACGATTGCACAAAACGTGGTTCATTAGCTATTCGTTTTTGAAGAGTTCCGTTGCCTGTCTCCAAAGATCTTCATCAGATTCTGATAAATTATATACTAAAACCTTCCTTAAAACACAAGGATTAAAATACCGAAAACTGCATTCAAATCGGATCAGTAGTTTCCGAGAAAATCGCGAACATAAAAAGGTGACATACATACATACATACGGATCGAATACAGAACCTCTTTTTTTTTTTTGAAGTCGGTTAAAAATATCTCGTAATAAAATGGGAAATGTCGTATCTAGGTACCTGTATTAGAATGAATATCTTTATTTAATTTGAAGTAGAAATTGTAGCCCAGTGCTATTATGCAGTTGTACGTTTTTCAGATTGCCATCTGCCTTAAACAACTACTAAAGTATGCAAATAAACAATTTAACATCTTATATATAAAATTCTCGTGTCACAATGTTAGTTACCTTACTCCTCCGAAACGGCTTTACTCATTTTTACCAAATTTTATATGCATATTCATTCAGTAGGTTTGAGAATCGGATACTATCTATTTTTCATACCCTAAGTGATAAGGGTTGTTCACCCTTACATTTTGTTTATAAATTTTTGGACAATTTTTTTTGGTTTTAATCTTTCTATAATGTGGCATTAAAAATACATACAACCCTAAATTTTTACCCTTTTATCACCAACCCCTTTTTTTTAATAGCCATTTTAGTAACACTAGCGCTTTTGACAATATGAACGTTTTGAATGTACCTTTATGGGGTTTGACATAACATTGACATAATGCGTGCTGCAAATATCGTCACAGATAATGTATGCATGCATAGTTAAGACAGTAGTTAGGTTAAATGTGCATAGAGACCTGCAATATTATTTTTAATACTATCCGCATTGACTAAAAAAAGCACCACTAAAACCAGTAAAACCGCAAAATATAGCAGGTGTGTGTGCCTTTGCCTTCCACGAACTCCTCTCAATGCATCTATAGAAATGTATTTCAAATTTCAGTTCTCTGAATACCTTCTAGAATAAGGTAATTCAGCTCACAAGCGGCAGTCAGACGTCCCGTCATGAATTGAATTGAAGCGGTGAGCAATTTACGTAATCAGAACTCCATCATGTTTGCGCTAAATGTTAGTAATTAACGTGTCTATAATTGAATTAGTTTACTACTGCTGATGTATTTTACCGCGCTTTTGATTTATCTTGAGGAAGGAATCAAAATCAGACTGCTGACGCAGTATCGTATTATTTAGTTAAGTCAATAATAATTAAATTAAATAAATAAATATCTCACAACTTACACATAACGTCATCTAGTTCAAACTAAACGGAGCTTGTATAGTACAAGCTGGTTACTAGAATAACTGATACTAATACATATATACTTTTCTTTTGCCATACTTATTATACATAGAAACTCCTAGACTAAGACAAACTGCCATGTTCAAGCACACAAAGCTTTGTGTTAAGCGGGAATCGAACCCGCGACCTCGGTGTCGCAGGCAGGTACACTACCCACTCTGCCATTCGGTCATCATAATAGAAGTAGTCCTCAGAATAAATAACGCGACGCATCTACAAACTAATTTTGTGTGTTGAAACCCAGTGGCGTACCACTTACCCTCAGTTGGACAACACGTTCGTTTGCTACATAAAGCCCCGTACATAAAAAGCTTGAAGAAATAATAAAATTGCACACTAGTTTCTGTACTAAAATCAGAGAGACAAAAATCGAGCTCAAATAATGATTTGTGAGGTACATTTTGGAGCTCGATTTTTGTCTCTCTGATTTATGTACAGAATATAGCAGGCTAGATATTCGGCTTATCCGGACAACAACTCGATTTTACGTGCTTTTATGAACATAACACCTGTGATAACAGCGAGAAATCTTTGAATCCGGGCTGTTTGTGGAATTCATCTTTCATTTATTTTAACTGGTTATTCGTTTTGTTCATTGCATTTTATTTCACTGAACTATCGCATAGACAAATTGCTGTCTATGACTATAGTAACCTCTTGCCATCAGGAATACTACTACAAAACTCTATTGATACTTTAGATACGTTAGATACATAATAAAAAACTAATTATATTACTATTTTTATTAAAACTGACGTGAGTTTGTAACATTATTCAAATTAAAAATAAGCGCGCGTCGCTGCCCGCGGTGCAAGACTGGCTGCGACTCAGGCGCGACGTTTCGCACTCTCTTGAAAATGCTTAAAAGTATAGGTAAAACCGCGGTCGACTAAATAAACCAATATTACGTGTACCCTTACCCATATTTCATAATTTGAATAATAATATATTACTATATGACTATAATATAAAATAATATAACTAAAAATAACATTAAGCAAATTATACTAAAAAACAGTTCAAAAAAAGATTGGCCAAACCTCTGCATCCGAACAGCAGCTTTAACCACTCAGTTGGTCGCAGGTTCAAATCCTGCCGGTCCCATTTTTTTACTTCAAAAGTTTTTATTTTCATCGATTGGAATTTATTAGTATCATGGCAAGACGTTTATGTTTTAATTATTAGTATTAGTATTAAGGTAATAAATTATGATAATAATAGGTAGGTAGGTATATTCATTATAATTAATATCTTTATGCATTTATATTCTTTCCCTTTCCCAATCCTCTCTAGTACACCTTAAACTTCCCTTTCGTGTCTCTTTCTTACTCTCCATCCAATGGTTGTCTGTAAGAGATTGCCTTAGTTGCGATAAGACCGCCATTTGTACTATAAATCTTCTTTTTTTCTGTATATTATTTTTCCTTGGTGTGCAATAAAGCTTTTATTATTATTATTATTATAATAATGATTATTATTCAAGTACTTTTCACAATAAATTTCCATAATCGCATCTCTCGATGTAAGTTTTTCGGGCCATTAATTAATTTTAAGTGGTTTTCGGCCGTAAAAATGTTCAGGAAAGTCCTTTTTATACCGAATATTTATAAGAAAAATGGGTCCTTGAAATATAAGTACGAAATTCAGAGTGCTTTTCGTTGACCTTGACATTTTTTGGAAATAATTAAACATAAACATAAACATAACATCACGGCTATATAACCCAGAAGGGTGTAGGTGTTGCACACGTGTACAACCTGCCACATTTCACCTGCTATGTGTTGGTCCCGGAATAAATTTCCTGACGGAGAGTTCACAAATAACACATCATTCAGAATCGAACCCGAATTCTGGATTATTAATGACATCATAGCCACAATTTTTAGTTTTTTGCTTAAATATCGATCGTAGATACAATAAAAAAAAATATCTTCACTGTACAGAATTTGACCCTAAACAGTCTTATTTATTATAAGTATAAATTATACATTTTAACATCTAATGAAAAGATCAATTAATTTAGACAGATTAGTTCAAAAATTGCTGGCATAAAACAAGCAATTTATCTAACTAATCTGTGTACTGAATGTTGAAAAGGTTGTAAAAAAAAGATTTTATACAAACACAGAACAGTGTCAGAAATAAGTGATGATACCATTTTTTTCACAGTAGTCAAACACAGGGTTGGGCTATACATTAGGGTAGCGATTGCTAGACGGGCGCCTTGCCCTGAGTGGGGCTCTACAGGCCCCTCAAGCACAGACCATGGGCCTGGCTGGCGGAGTTTGCCAGCACACAGTAGTCAACACTAATCTACAAACTGTACCCGAACGAAACATCATCAACCGTAAACCTCGGCAAATATGGCCATTTTATAGGCAGGTATTATAAAGTGCTCGTGTCCGTTTTAATAGTAGGTCGTTAAAGTAGAAATAAAATAGAACCCGCTCTGGTCCATTCGTGTTAGTAACATGAGTGATTGTCTGTTTTAATTACCTAATGCAGAATTCCTTCACTATTAAAATATCAAAGACATCATATTTTTCCTGTCTCTAACTGCAGCTTTACATACATACTAAGATACATCATAAGATCACGCCTATATTGCCGAGAACGGTATGGCAGAGGTGTTAAACACTCACACTTCACCTGTTATGTTTCAGGTCCCATGGGATAGGGGGTGAGCCTATCGCCAACCACCGGGTACAATTTTAACTCCGTGCTGCTATTGTGAAATTTTCTAATGGAAACTTCACAAATAACTCTTTGCCCGACTTGAATTGAACCTGAGAACTCACAGTGAGAGGCGCAAACGCTAACCACTAGACCGTCTAGGCAAAGATATATAGACTACTAAGAAACGGTCGGAAAAATTGTTTGACTTGAATCTGTGACGTAAGGATTCCGTCCTATCGCTCTACCATCTGATCTATCTAAACCACATTCCAAATCCACGAATCTTCCTTCTAAAAGTAAGCCTAAATTCAGGACCTCATATAGGTACTTATTTCTCCATCCTCCTGCTGACACTAAAGTCTTTATCACTTGTAAAAAAAAACTAAAAATAAAACAATGAACTTATTTCTATTCTTTGTCGTCCCTTCTACGCAAGATAAATGGCCGTTAGTCGTCGGTATTTAATAAATGGTCTACGCAAAACTTTAGCAAACGAGTTTTTCAAAAGGACATACCACTGCCGGTTGCATTTAAATAATAGCGTTTATTGAATTAAGTTTTCTGTTTACAACTTGTAATGAAGTTTATAAAACAAATGTGAAGGCGTTGAAATGGGATTTCTTCTAGATAATAGAAGATGAGTTTTTTAGGACTTCTCAGCACTTTTTATTTTGCCATAGACTTCATTTTCTACTTAATTTTATACTTAATGATAATATATTTCTTTAAGTTTGAACAATGTCATCTCATAAAATAATAACGATAAAATTGGGGTTGAAAAATCTGCAGTAAGACAAGCTGTTTTTGTCTCTCCGCAGATTTAATCTCATTCTGATTACTGTTCATATTATTAAGTCATTTGCAAATCGCCAACTTCTGTCACCGGTTCTACCTGCATGATAGGAGATTACAATGTATCTACATAACATAACATCACGCCTATATTACCCAGAAGGGTGTGGCAGAGGTGTACAATACCCACACTTCACCTGTTATACACAGGTCCCATGGGATAAAGGATGAGCATATCACCGGAAAGTTCGCAAAACAAACTTTGGACGACCCGGTAATCAAAAAAAAATAATTAAATCATTTATTTTCATAGGCCCCAGGAGGTTAAACACGTCAAAACATTACAAAAAATGTTATAAATATAAATTAAAGATAATAAATTATACTAATTACAATGATTTGAATAAGGGGCTTAGATTATTTTAATCAAACTGTTTAAAATAAAGTTAAAATCAATCTAAGTACCAGCTCCGATGGGTATTGCATTATGAGAAGAGCCAGAATCGAAACAGAGACCCCGCGGTGAGAGGCGCATACACTAACCACTAGACCATCGAGGCAAACAAAGTATCTGTATACTGGCAATTTTGGTGAAGCAGCAACAAACACAATTTATTTTGCTTAAAAAAACTATTCTATCCGAAGCAGTTTTCTTTAACTATTTGTATGTTCTTATGGTAACCGCAGTCCACTACAGTTACCTAATACCTAACGATCTTGGCTTCTGTTCTGACAGTTCTTTAACAGTGACGTTGAGACGTTTAATTTTCTCGTTCTACTTTAGCTAAAGAACCACAATACGTATATTTGTGGCCATTATGTATTCCCTCTGCGGACTGAAATCCTGCGGGTATACACGAGTTTAATATTTTAATAGAAGCTCTTTACCAGTGATTTGGCATATATGATTTGATATTAACATTTGAACCGCATTAGTAAATAAATAAATAAATATCACACAACTTTCACACAACGTCATCTAGTCCCAAACTAAGCAGAGCTTGTACTATGGGTATTAGAATCACTGATACTAATACATTATACTTTTTCTTTTGTATATACATACTTATTATACATAGAAACAACTTTGGGTAACAAGACTTCATGTTTTCATTTACTTATTATTATTATTGTATAGACTTAGATTTCTGTTTATTTTAGTTCTTTGACGTAGTTTGCATATTATTATTATTAGTTTTACTTTTAACCAAGTTGTTACTTTTGACTTTTAAAATGTCACGAAAATATTGCATGCCTTTAAGCAAGATATGCATATGAAACTATGTAATACCTTTATACAACCAACATTGCTACCCATATTTTGTAAATAAATTGATTCTACCCAGAGGTTTTGAACTGAATGACGTCCAATGAGGTTTTAAATATAAGAAGGTACACCATTGAAACGCCCACGAGACTCGTCTATTGTACACCCAAGCTAAACGTGACGCAAACCTCCACTTATATAAACGTCTATCGTCTAATTATAGGGATACCTTTCAACAACATTGATCCAACCAGCACTTGTCTTTTAGCTGATTGATTAATTTTATAGACATATCATAATAATATCTAAAACACTAAAATAAATAAATAAATATCTCACAGCTGTTCATCCATTTAATTCTATCTTAAGTAAAATACAAATGTATGAACGTCACGTCATAACTTTTACAAACAAATGCATTGGACTGCTTTAAAGTACTTAATAATAGCAGCCCTGTATCTAATACATGTCCCACTGGGCTCAGGCCTCTTCGCATGATGAAAAGGGTTAGGCCATAGTCCACTACGCTGGCCAAGTGCGGATTGGTAGACTTCACACACCCTCACGATGTTTTATTTTTTATTACACATATATCTTCAAAAAGACGAATCCTAACGATTTTTTGACAGAAGTATGTGCCGTGGATTCGAACCCGAGACCTTTGACTTCGCAGTCCTACGGTATCGCACTCGGCTATCGCTGCGCTTTAAGTAAAGTACTTACGTCATTACAATATTAAACTTGATGGAAACAAATTGTAAACCAATGACCTCATAAAGTCATCGACCGATGCTTTTATTGTTGATAGCCGTCATGTCATGCTCAGTTATTATTGAAGAGCCAACTCCAATTATGCAATACTATTAAGGGTAGACTCCCGCCGTGTTTTTATACTAACGTAATATGGATTTAACTTAGTAAGTTTTTATCTATTTTTATAGACAAATCATATCTAAAACACTAAAATACATGTTCGTTCGTGGCCATTGTTTCAAAATTGTTTTAATCAAGAATTGAGCTACATACAAACTGGAAAATAAAAATAATATATTTGAAAAATGGGCACCAACATAAAAGCCTCTTAGTATTTAATTATTCAAATGAAATCAAATCAAATCATTTATTTCCATGGGCCCCAAGGGGCCTAGGGGAGCTAACTAAATTATAATACTTATCGTAATAAAATGATTTGACGCTAGAGTATGTATGTTATTAGAGTTATATAGTGTAGTATGATATAATAGTTAGACCCATATTACTTCTGTATCTGTATAGAAATCAGCCAAGTAATTTCCCCTAAAGTAAAAACCAATCAGGTTCAAAGCGCTTAGCTTTAAATCTATTTGCAGCATAATAGCTATTAATATTACCTAGTACGGTAGAGACTTATCAAACGACTTGTAAAGGGTAAATACAACTTAAAACCTGTCGTCAAATATAAGTGCTTTTATTACTGTGGTGGACAGAAAACCGACAGAAAGAGAACGAAGATTCTTCACGAAGAACGAAGTAAAAGGTTTTGCATTTTTAATTTGATGGTTACTGCGGTACAAAATTAGGATTTGTAGATAAAATCCCGCTTGTAAGCTGAGAAAAACATGGTTATTAAGATCTATACCGAGTACAATTTTAGCTTGTATTAACTTAAGTAGTGACAAAGCGATATAAAAATTATATTTAGCAGCATGGAGAGTGGAATTCGGCCCAGTGGATGACGATTCGCTCACCCTTATGACACGGGTGTGGGTGTTACATACCTCTTAGGTGTGACGTAATGTTTTATGTTTAAAGGTGGATTTCAGCTCCTAAGCCAATTTTAAGAAACACTATTATGGTAATAAAGGTTTGAGCGTTGCCAGGTGAATATACATTATGCAAATAGAATATAAAATATCTGCAAGCTATCGTCTACCCTGTAGTAGTATTTTCATGAGGTCATCGACATACTGCTATGCGGTTGTGGAAATCGCTGTGCCCCATTCCACAAAATTCTGCGAATTAAAAATGGTTAATCGCAAAACTTTGTTTGGATATTGCCCGTTTGTTTGTTGTAATGTAATGGATGTTTTAACTACAGTGGCAATAAACAATAGAAACTTATTTGTTGTTGCTTTTTACATTTAAAAAAGACCTATATTTATTAAATATATCATACTGTAAATATGCACTTTTACTTAATGCAAAATAAGAAGCGAACTTAACAACAAAGCGACAAGGATGCTGAGTGATGACTTATATATGTTCATTCATAGTTACATGGGAATAAAATAGGTATAGTATATTTATATGTTTGGACCTCAGATCAAATAGGACTACGGCGTGCATATGTTTTAGATGTCAAAAGTAATCTGATAATCAGTTTTCAAGCTTCGATTGCGCTTTTAAATGTTAAATATTACTAACCTATTTTGTTTGTATTACTTTGCATACGCTTACCACTAGACCATCGCGACAGTTATAAATTTGAATTTAATTCGAAAAGATGTGACACGGCAGGCGAATGCTTTCTGGTCTTTTTCTGTCATTTCCTTCAGCAAAAAAAAATCCTAGACGCAAAACAACTTTTAATTAGTTTTTGCCCCCTGCAAAAGTTAAGCACAGTGGAAAGTCTGGAAGTTTTCCCTTCATTAACGATCTAAAAATAGTAGCAGGTGATTCAGGGTAGAAGCTCGTTGTTTGAGGTATAGGGGCACTGCCAAACATCTAATGTAATAGACCTGCGCACTGTAGACATTCAATACTTCTTTTTATATTGAATTACGGTAAAGGAATTTGGAGGCCATCGATTGTTAGGCGCAGGGTATACTTTTAGGCAGGATTTGGGATTGCCTTACTCTTATTTCAAATTTACCAGTAGGAACAAAATATTAATTAAGTAATCTCAATGGACATAAGGCTTCTTATTAAAAGTTATATTGGTTTAGAATGTTAATAATGAAATATCATAAGACTTGTCGAACATTGCCAGAGCTAAAAATTAACTGATAGGGTTCTTATAGAATGAGCCTTGATTTCACTAGTCCCTGATAAAGTTTTAGATAGATAACCGCCTTTACAAATTTGACATTTTACTTGTCAAAAAGTTCCAAATAGACTTATTAAGACAGAAAACCTGTAAAACTAGCTGGTAGTATTCTAATTTATTGCTTTCACACTTTAATCCACAAAATTTAATGTTCTCGTACGTTTTGCTGAATTTAAATTTAAAGTAAGATATCTTGTAGGAGCTCAAATATTGGCTACCTTCCTCTAGCCACCTCTAGTCATTGGACGCTAGCCAGGCTTTCGACAAAACTATATAATTTGCTGACTTGCTAGACCTGGCTTTCAACTTGTTCACATTTTTTTACTCGAGTACTAGTACTTTGCCGGTGGATATCGGTTTATAATCAACTATTTCTGCAAACAGTGATTTCTGACGCTGGCAACATTTAATTGTAAAAATAAAAAGAGGTAGGTAATTTAAAAATAATTCCTAAATTATAACATAAAATTTTTATCTTGACTTTTTTTATTTGAGTGACGATTTATTGTAAGTGTCTCATAATATTTAATTACGCTCATCGGACATCGGACTCTTAATAATCGTGTAATATACACAGTCATACACAGAAGTCAACTTGTTCCAAACTTTTCTAACTATGAATGCAGATTTCAAACAATGTTCAGGGCGAAATTATATCAAAAGATCTACATTCTTTTTAACGAGCATTTATTTTGCGAGGTGATTATAACTTAATTCAGTTGTAGGCATGTGTGTTTTTTGTATTACATTGGGTCTGGGACAGCGTGGCGTCACCTCGCTGGCGATGTGCCAAAAAGGACATTCGTTCTACGCTAAATGAAAATGTATTTAAATTATAATAGGAAATAATAATATAGTTGGCAGTTAAGTGTGTCCTTTTGTGTGATTGGACAAAGCATCGATGTTATTGTTAGATGGTAATGCTAAATAGTCATCGAGCTGCATAAACGTTATTCTTGCAATGCGGTTTTTTCGATATACTGCATGTACTGTGCTTTCGGTATATGTACTTAGAAACGAGTAGTATTTATTGAAAATTAAAATGAACGTATTTCCTTTGTGATTTATTCAGAATGGGTTGGCAGTAAAGTTGTGCGAACATTATACCATGAACCGTAAATGATAAGGCAATCTCTATCATTTACGGTTGCTTGGTTCGGTAATTACCGAACTGAGCATTTTTTCTACTTTGAACAGTTAGGGCGCTTGGACTTTCATGTAAAACACTGAAAATTAACAACTTTTCTATAACCTCACACTTTAGAACTCACTAAACATTTTAATTTTTGTGAAGCCTGAAAGCTAAAAGTTTTAAGTAAATAAATTATCTAAAACTTAGGAGTAAGTTTCTGGACCTCTAATGGTACGAAGGATATTAGATTAGTTGTGGTATAACCATGTGTATATAAAACATAAGAATCCCGAGTGATTTTAAAGAAGAGTAGTCGTTTTTGCCAAGGACATACTTAATCTGGACTGCCTCATGGTATAGCTAGCGGTATAATTTGAGACCACTAACAAACTGGGTTCGGGTTCGAACTCCTTTACTTTCCTCATCATGGAGGTAAGTACAACATACAGTCTTTTGTTTCTTCATTACTTTAAGAATTACTGTCATTACTGCCAAACTCTTTGGGAGCACACATGCATGATAAATGTTGTTGGTAACAAAACATCTCAATATAGAATAAAAGACTTTGACATGACTAAACACAGGTGTATTCTGCTTATATGGCAAAATGGTACATAAAAAGTAATGATTGTGTTTGGGGACGCAATGGTCTTTATAAACATGAGCACGACTTGTGTATGCCCAAGGTTATATTTTTGTGCATATTATTTTCATTATATTTCTTCTCCTGGGCTAATCGATTTTGATCTGTATTGTCATGTGTTTAAAGTTGAATAGGCTGTTGATTACCTCCGGAGTTCTTTATGCAAGTTCCGTATGTCTCTAGGATTTCTTTTATTAGGACCTTCAACATAGGTATTATAATTATTTTAGATTGCGTGTCTGTATGGAGATTTTTTTTTATTTACCAATTTAATATAATTTGGCCAATTAAGGATGTCTACATACTAAGTTTAAATATATTTCTATTCAAGTCTTTTAGGCATAAGGAAAAGTACTAAAGAAAAGAAGAGTTTAAATCACACTTATTCTTTGTAAAATGTTCCACCATTACTTCTGTTCAGTGAGCCGTGTTACAAAAGTAAATGTTGCCTGAATTTCAGTTTTGGGTTGCTAGGGCGAAAATATTCTTATCTAATCGCAGATTTAGGTATATTTTATGATCGTTTAAGTCAGTTTAGTTTAAGAAGGAAATTAAATCTCGCCACAAGTAGAATTAAAATTTTAGTTGTCTAAAATATGCAGCTTTGACTTGTGATATTCCTAACAAAAATTATTTATTTATTTTTTAAAAAACACTAAAGAAATATAAGGTTACATTAAATAAGTTGAAAATATATACAAAGGTAAAAATAAAAAGGCAAATATTTACATTAAGTTAGGCGTCATAGTATTCCTCCGCATCGATCTTGGTTGTGGGGACCGTGTTCAGAAGGCTGACAGCATTGCCACGTTGTATGGCAATGCTAATTCTTTGTGCTAAGTAAAAGCCAGCCTTCTGGTCACGGGAAGCGTCGATTAAGCGTTTGGAAAGATCTTTATATAATAAGCGCGCACTCGGACCCCACGGACCTAGGGTCTCGACCCCAAACGGCTCAAATATGTAATCCCCTGAAAGATTACTGTATTTGCGCCGCTTGAGAGTCTCCGCAGATGCAGCAGCAGTGCCGGCGCAGCCAGCTGAGCCTGGAAGGTGTGATGGCGCAAGGGTGTCGACACACGTTGCGTCCCACACCAAAGGCCTACCCATCTTCCATGGCAGTAATGACATACCGTCTGGTCTCTTACCATCGTCGCGCGCCAAACCATTAGGTTCCAGTACGGCAGGCACACCGGCGATACCAAGAGCTCGACGGATTATGTCATTTAAATAACAGTGTCGGGGTATACGTCCTGCACTCCTGCTGCATATTCTATCTTTCTTTTCTAAGTGGCAATTTCAATGCTGAGCTACGGTTTTTAATGTCTTTGACCAGTTTAAAGATTGAATGATGAGAGTAAGAGAGAAGAGAGAGATCGATTGAAAGACGGCTTTAGCGTTAACCGTAGTTTAAGAAGTTTGGTACAATTGTGCTAATAATTATTGTATGAATATGTGCTTAAGTTGGTTCTTAAGTTAGTACTTATTCAATAATATATATGTATATACCTAATGGTATTCAATCTTAACAATGTGGTATCGCTTTGTTTTCTTAACAAACCAAAAAGTGTTTTTATTCATCTTTAAAATAAACAAGACAAGGGCCTTGCCGTAAGCCACGCAAATTGAAAATGTGTATTATATCAGGGACCTATTTATTTTCCTTTTGCTGAAAGCCGGTCAAGTGTGCGAATTCGCTCTATTGGAGTCGGACAGAAACCCTTTTCATTTTATTAACCGACAACAGTGTGAAACAAAGACGTGATCGTATGGAAAATTCCCTATTTTGTATTATTCATAACAAAACATAATAACACGCCTATTGTACCCAGAAGAGTGTGGCAGAGGTGTACAACACTCACATTTCACCTGTTACGTTTAGGTCCCATGGGTGAGCATCTCGCCATCATCCGGGCACAATTCCAACTCCGTGCTGCTATTGTGAAGTGTCTGACGGAAATCGGATCGATACTCAGTACACATTAAATCCAAATAAGATGGTTCAATTTAATATATCATTATCGCGACTACCTCGGTACATTAACCGTACAGAACCGTTTAATATACTCAACAACATGCAAACGGTTTCGTTGTGTACTAAAGAGAAAAGAACGGGTTTATCGGCACTTTACGGTTATGGCAGCGCTTGTTTGCGATTGGATCGTTCCCGATCCAATGACTTGTCACTTTCAACGACGAGGATATTCAATTTTGGATGACAAAATCATTATAGTACGATTATATTTCAACCTTTATTCATTTGAATTTATAAATAACTTATGGTAGCAAATGATTATGCTCTGATTTCACAAACCTTAATCTACGGGTTTAAGCTTCCATCTATAAGAACATAGTCTCTAATTATAATGAAGTGATTTCAGATTTCTATGTATTATATAAATTTTAATTTTTTTATTTTGGATAGGCATGCGTTTAACCACGATCTAACCTGATGGTAAGTGATGATGCGGTCTACGGTGGAGCACGCTTACCTATGAGATACCTATTAACTCTTGCTTTGAAGAGATCCAGGCTGCGGAAACACAGATTCGGGCAAGGCGTTCCATTCTTTGGCAGTTCGCATAAGAAATGTAGAGGCGAAACGCTTAGTGCGTATTAGTAGAATATCTATCGTGAATAAGAATATGTCTTCCGGGCAGTTTAGAGTGTATATATTGAAGGCAATTATGGATTATTCCATAGCATTGCAGTAATTATTGTGCTTTCATTCATTTCTTTGTGTTTTTGGTTTTACTATTTTATTGTTTTTTTAGACATAATATTTAATATATTGTATATTTGTAGTATGGTTAATTTCAAAGATTTATTAGAAAAATAAATAGCTTTAAAATTATGTTTAAATATGTATTTTGTGGATAACATCGTCGATTACGCAATTGTATTTATTTTATTTAAGTTTAGTTTGCTTTAAAAAACTTGTATTACTTATTGTGTAATTGTTTGTTATTCCAAATAAATAAAATAAAAATATAAATAGAAAAAGATCCGCGACGACGTTGACGCTAACGTTTGCTTCCAACTGCAAGCTTTATAAAACCCGTAGATTAAGATTTCAACGATTCAAAGCCAACGTGTTAAATTTAAGTTAAACGCTATCAATCTTTATGTCCCGTTCATACAAATATGAAATGAGAGGGAGAGATGCAAACACAGATTTGTTAAAACCGAAGATTTTAAAGATTGGGGCAATCGGGCTGTGAAGTCGACCTACGCATAATAAATTCATAAATTGCGGTTAATTGGTTTCGGTTATTAATGCTCCTATTTATTTAGGCTTCTATTAAATACGTAGTCTATTTGTTGATTTATTGATTGATAGTAACATATCATAACATCACGCCTATATTACCTGCAAGAGTGTAAATGTACAACACCCACATTTAACTTGTTATGTTTTAGGTCCCATGAAAAAGGAGGTGAGCCTATCGCCATCCACAAGGTACAATACCAACTCATGCTATTGTGAATTTCCTGACAGAAAGTTCACAAATCAAACTTTGCACGACTCGGGAATCGAACTCGAGACCTCGCGGTGAGGGGCGCGTACGCTAACCACTGGACCATCGAGGTAGTCTTATAGTAACATTTGAACGCTTTTTCATACAAAAAAACAGAATTTTGGCTACCAGTTCTTGAGGGATCTATTTTCTTTTATACCTACCTTTTATACCCATAGGTTAAGAGTCAATGAACTCATCGATACCTTCCTAGGAATTGCGCAATTCCGTACCAATACCACATACCTTTCATATACGTACCGTAGATAATAGCACGGCAGCCCTTAGTTCGTGACGTCATCGATCAGCTGATGACCTTGCGGGTCGATGACCTCGCAGTGGGTCGCAGCGGATAAGGGCACGGATAGACAAAGACCTTTATAAACGACTTCCAAAAAGCAGGAGGTTATTTGTTCTTTTTTGGTAAAGCTGTTGAAATTTTCTAAGAAAGGTAAATAAAGTTTTTGTTTGTGCTGTTTTGTCCAGACGTATTTCTATGAACGCAAGTTCTATGAACTTGATTTAAATGGAAAATGTGTAGGCTTATTATTTTATACAGTGCTTTCAATTAAATACAAAACCATTTGGCAAAAAATGTGATAAACATGGTGTATGCAACATAAAAAACGTGGTCGATGTTTATTTTCACTGATCAAAATAATGCGAAAGTAAAATTTACATGTCAATCCAAAACTGAATTAATGAATTTGAATAGTTATTTCAATTGGTTTAAGCAACGTTATATTTTTTTCGTAAAAGTTTTTAACCTGTGGAATAAATACTGGTCACGTATACAATGTGTGTTTTCACAGTCAAACAATAAATAAATTTCTACAATGGACGAGATAATAAATCCATGTCAGGCAATAGTGTTATTTGAAAATTTCCGACAGGAAATTTTCAGTAGCAGCCCGGCGTTGGAATAATTATTTATTTGGCACACAAAAAAATATACAGTAGGTACATAGTAGGACACTTAACATAGGAACAAAATAAATCAAAATATAATGTTCTGCTGGTACTTAAAATAGGAAATCCTGTGCTATAAGTACCAGCACCTTCCAGTTTTACAATTAAGTTGAAAACAAATAGGAATATCTACTCAATATACAAAGTTAGTTTTAAAGTCTATAAATGGGTTGCCTGAATGTTATAAGCGAGTGTGTTTGCGCGTGTGATGTGAATATGTGTTTGTGTGTTTATTTGGGCGATTGGGAAAGCCGGAAGTGACTACTATATTATATGTATGTATGATATGTATATAAGATAAATACGTAGTTCCCTACATAAGTGGACGAATTAGTTACTGGTGGTAGAGCTCTTGTGAATGATCTCGAGGGCGGCAGCACCACCGTCTCACCTTTAACCTGCCGCCAAATAGTAGTGCTTCCATTACTGTGTTCCGGTTTGGTGGTGAGATCAGGCCCTGAAATTACTGGCACATGAGGTATAACACCGTAGTCCTCAGCTGCAGCGACGCATCTATAATCTGCTTTTGTGGATTGTTGATGTCCATGGGCTGTACTCCACTTACCATCAGGTGGACTACACGTTCGTTCGCTGTGGGCGTAGTATAAAAAAAAAAGAGTTTTTCGGTGTCGTCATATAAAAGCTTCTGGAGTTTGAATTAGTTTGAACATAGGACTTAAACACAACAGTTGAAATGTGGGTGTTATACACCTATTCCTCACCTGGGTAATGAAGGCGTGATGTTATGTAATGTTTGAACCTCAAATTAAATCCTTGAACTCAAACTTTTCTAAACTATTACACAATATTTCATAATACCTATTTATTTTAAGCTATAACCTTCACCATGGTTGAGCTATAAAAGATAACGCACCATAGACACGCCCCACGCGTCGCCATAGATCGATGTTACCCTATGACCTTTGGGAATAGTTCACACGTGGCGATTCGCCATGGATTTATGTGATGGGATTTGAGACTTTTGTGATATATTGAGTCTTTTTGCCATGAAATGTGTCTAAAAATTGTTTTTTTTTTTAATATCTCTCAACTTACACACAACGCCATCTAGTCCCAAACTAAGCAGAGCTTGTACTATGGGTACTAAAATAACTGATACTGATACATATATACTTTTCTTTTATAAATACATACTTTTTATGCATAGAAACACCCAGACTAACCCAAACCAAAATGTTGAAGCACACAAAGATTTGTCTTAAGCGAGAAACGTACCCACGACCTAGGTGTCGCAGGCAGGTACACACTACCCACTCCGCTATCCGGTCGTCGTTATGTTTATGTTACCTTCATCTAATTTCGCATTGTACTCTAACAGCACTTACATATGTCCAGAAAAATATTTGATAAACTGGCAGGTGCAATTAAAATTCAAAAAGTGATATAAAATTATTGAGAAGCTTAAAAATTGCTTGGTTAATAAATTTATAATAACTATTATTATACATACTGTAATTTTGCAAAATAAACCTATACTTAAACTATACTTAAATTCTAAAACCTTACCTGTTTTAGGTAAGGTTTTAGGATATAAGTCTAATTAATTTTAGATTAAGTAATTTTCGAAAAAACTTCTTGTAATGTGAAATTTTTATTGGCTTTTAACGTTTGCTGTGCTCTAACAGTGTCCTTTCAGTTCCCATTAGATCCAAGTTTATCGTCCAAGAATACTGCAAAATACAATTCAATGAAATGAATATGAATAATACCCTTTTAACAGTATGACACAATGTATTACCGTACGTACCTACCTTATTAATTTATGCGTCTATAATTTATTATGAACATTATTTCACAGAGGTTAGCAAACGCCACGATTCCATACGTGCTACGAATTTTATCGTAGCCGATTTGAACACGTAAATCTGTAGGTCTGCGTATAGCACGTGCTACGAGCGTTACGTAACGTACGGACTAGCGCTACGTAGCGTTCCTGTGTATGCGTAGCCGATTACGAGAAAAGTGTTAGGTATTTGTGAACTATCCATCTGATAATTGACAATAGCAGCACGGAGTTGGAATTGTGCCCGGTGGATGGCGATAGGCTTACCCCCTATCCCATGGGACCTAAACATAACAGGTGTAGTGTGGGTTTTTTACCACTTTTATGTGTAATATAGGCGTTATGTTTATGTTTATTTTACTTGCAATATCTGTTTATAATATTTTGTAAGGTTTTTGTCATATCTTTTAATTTTACTCATGCTTATATTGTAAAGCAAGCCATACTGGCATCTCAAACTAGTATATTCATATTTTCACTACAAAAGGCTTAGAGTAAAAGCTGTGGAGGCACTGCAGGTCCCCAATGAGATGCATTACGTATGCATCACCTACGCTTGTTCTGACACTGGTGTATGCATTGTCTTACGTGTACTGTCTTTTTTAATACCGTGGTAAAAGAAAGCAGGAATATTCTTCATATTTTTAACACGCGTATATTAGCTTCACATGTATGTATGTATGTATGTATGTATGTATGTAACCGACTCCTTTGGACTCGATTTTGACCCACTTTAAACGGACAGATTTCATTCAAATTTTGCACACCTTTCAAATGCAATAATTGGATAAAAAAATTAAAAATATTAAAAAAAAAAAGAAAAAAAAACGCTTTTATAAATAAACCAAACTAAAAAGTAGAAAATAAATAATAGTTTTAAAAAAACTAAAAAACACGCTTTTAAAGTACTTCTAATTAAAGTGCTCTGTGCCATATTTTTCGTCTATCGAGCAACCCACGCTTTTTATATTAGGAATTATTTTTCACTTTTTAGTTAGAAGTACTTTAAAAGCGTGTTTTTAGTTTTTTGAACTATTATTTTTTATACAAGAGATGAAAACAGATATTGAACTTGACTTCTTTGCATATTACGATTGCAACAATCGAGAGTAAGCACTGGAATGTCATCTATACTTATATAATTGTTCGCTCGACTGACTGATTCATCAACGCAGGGCCTAAACCACTAGGGCTAGAAACTTGAAATTTTCTATGAAGGTTTCTCACAATGGCGTAGGGGGTAAAAATCCGTCATTTTTGAAGTTACAAGTATGAAATTTCGTATAGTTAAACTTGGATAAAAATAAATAAATTTCTGTACCGGGGTTCTTCTAAATTTTATTCCCAAGATGGGGCATTTTAGCTTTTTCAGTTAGAAGTGAGTTGACGCAAAAATTCAATAGATGGCGTTGTGAATATTTTTTAACTTACGAGCGGCCAAGATAACGTTTGACGCGGGTGACACCGCGCGAGGCATCTAGTTATGAATATAATCATTTTATTTTTTAATAATCAATTCTATTACATGTGACCTTATGCATAACACGTGAAATTTAAGTGTTATACTGTGATACCTTTCAGGGTAATATTGTTTAGTCTATACAGACTAAACAAAAGACACGGCACATTGTTTGTTTTTCAGCTTGTTTGGCTTGGATGTGATATGAGAACCCCGCTCTTCCCGGCATTTCATTTTTTACTATTTATGAATGTCAAAAGCGTATGGGTGCGTTCCATGTTTTACATGTTAAATAATGTATTTATTAATTTTAAATATAAGTTTGCTTTATTATTATATAGGTGTAGTTGTTTCTTATTTATGTAATTTAGTTGTTTTTTATTTATGTAATTTGATTTAGTAGTTTAAGGGTATATTTTGTTTTGTTTGTTTGTGACACAAAATATTATAATATGTAATTTTTTTTTTCTGTTGTCACACTAATCCGTACTCACTGGGCGCATCAGAATTATCAGCGCTGCGGTGCTTTTAGCGCTGCAGTATTGTGCTGAGATGCGTACCATTTCCGGCATTTTAAATAATGTTTTTATTTTTTTTTAGTTTTAGACGCAATGCCAGAATAAATAATTTTCTTTTCTTTCTTTCTTTCTTTCATGTTGTTATTATGTCTGGTAAACAAAGTAGTTATAGTTTTTATTAAAGAACCGTGTTTGATATTACTTTCTCGCCAGTTATGAAGCCATTTTCAAGTCTCTGACTCAGATACCGTTATAACCGTCATATCTCATTTGCATTTAATAATGGATACACGTGCACTCTCTGCTATTATATAAACTCGGGAGGTTGACGGGAAAAGCTCACATAATGCCTGTGTGATGTGAAATTTCATTATTTTAAAAATATTGAGAAAATATTGTATGTGAAAATTGTTAACGAGAAATTTTATTTTTAACCGACTTCGAAAAAAAAAGGTTCTCAATTCGATTGTATGTTTTTTTTTCGATCAAGAGAAAGCCGCGGTTTTCAAAGCTACTAGGATATTTGCATAGTAAGTATAGTATTTTAGTCATAGAAATATAATACGTCAATGATTTTAGTGCATTTTTTATAATTTATTGAAGTCGGTTTTTTTTGGAAAAATATTTTTCTAAACGTCTATTGCGAACGATATGTGTTACATAGATGATTGATTTGATCTAGTCAAATTTTACATAACGTTAAAATTACGCAATTTATTTGATGAATGTTTGAATTTATTCATACTTAAGCTTGCTAAACATAATATTTATGTAAATAATAATGTTCTCGAAATGCTGGCTTATATTTCGGCTAGCGACTTAGTATCGCAATACAACGTGGTAATGCTGCCAGCATTTTGGGAACGAGGCCTTCTGACAGTGGCTTATTAAGTTGAGATTAAGTTATTAGGCTAATTTAATTTAAGATCCTATAGTGAAAAGTATTGTAAGAGCTAATCACCTATTACGTTTTAGGTCCCATGGGATAGGGGGTGAGCCTATCGCCATCCAATGGGAACAATGCCAACTCCGTGCTGCTATTGAGAATTAGCCGACGGAAAGTTTAGAAACAACACTTTGTCCGATCCGGGAATCGAACCCGAGACCTCGCGGTAAGATGTGCAAACGTTAACCACTAGACCAACGAGGCAGTTTTCAATTGCGGTCAAGCCCACATTTGATTATGACTACGTCTACGTTAGAGCTTACCTATACGATACATATTGAAAGTTTCTACTCAAATTATAATTTTAAACTTGTTTCGCAAGACTTAGTCTGGAAACTGCCTTAATGTATTTAACTGGTGTTAGCAGTTCCCTAAAGGAAGGTCAATGCTCTTTAAAATAAGGACAACATATCTCATACATAATTATGACGCACACACGAATAGTTGTTTACAGTATTTGACAGGATTGGACAACAAATGTTTGACATGTAATAAACAAATCAGCATTTATTGAAATGATTAAGTATTCATTACACATATCGAGTTTTTATTGTTTTTAAGATGTATTATGCTATTCGGGGCGGAGACAAATCCAACGAAACAATAACCATGAAAATTGGTTCAGCAGATCTCGAGTTATAAGTGTTGTAACAAACCCGTCTTTGTTTTATATATATAGGTACCCTTAATTAAGTTGAAACAATAAATTATCTGTATTCCCTCAGGTGTAGAGTGTAATATCAAAGTAATATTACCCTCTTTGTTACTTGTTTATAAGATAAATATATGTAAGTACTAAACATTTTTTTGTGCTTTATTTTTTGTTTATTTTTCTTTAGAGATTATCAAACATAGCCATTCTTCTTCTTCTTCGTCGTGTCGATGGCTGAGTCAAAATTTATTGGTCCAATATGTGGTACTGTTATGGCGCTCTTCTAGACGTTCATGAGCGCCTCTCTCGTGCAGGTGGTAGGGCATTTTGGACAGTCAGTAAGATGGTCAAGGTTTTGACTTGCCATCGTGGTGAAAGGATTAGCCAATTCGCTTTAGAACTCGCGAATTGCCCAGGGTGCGCCGGACGTAGGGAATTGTTGTGTACGTCACTCGGGGAGGCTCCTTTCATGCACCCCAACATAGCCATTAAAGCCTAACCACTTCATCGTAGGTCTGATTGTTAGGATATTGCGGATGCTAATCTGATGTTAGAAAATATGCTAACATTTAAATGCCTCTACTTTGATTTTTGTGAAGAAAATGCCGTTTTTTCATTAGTCGACGCGGGAGCGATACAGTAAAATACTTCTCACCTGCCTCAAAATAGAAGTGCTTTTATTAAAACTGACGTGAGTTTGTTACATTTTTCATATTATGAAATACGGGTGTTACTCAAGTTATGTTGGCCTATGTAGTCGACCGCGGTTTCGCCTATACTATACTTAGGCATCTTCAAGAGAGTACGACACGTCGCGCCTGAGTCGCAGTCTTTGTTACACTGTCATCACCGTCAATGTTGTCGTGCGTGTCTCACAGTGTAGGCAGCCGAAGATAGTCTGTCAACAGTACCCGATTCGGATTAAAGAACCGGTTTCCAGGAAGGAGGTATTGACTAACATTACTTGAGTAACACCCGTTTGTCATAATTTGAAAAATAGTAGTGCCCTGCTGTATTCCTGTTTAGTGGTAAGATGAAGCTTTTGTGAACTTCTTATGTTTATGGCATTTACTTACCACTTGCCATTTGTTATACCATGGGGTATCATTAGGAACATTAGATTTTTACTTCTTAAAAATTTCCATAGATGGCGTTATGTGTAGCAATGAAAAAATAATAAATTGTTATTAAACGCTATTGTTCAACTTTCGACCAAAATATGATTTTTAAAAAATAAAGCACGTATATATAAAACGTTAAAAGCATTCTTCAATTATTTCAAAGTGATTTGAGAGAAAAATGAAATCAATGTCTTTAACTCTTCAGTCGCCGTCTTGGATACGGCACAAAATGTAAAAATTTCATGCGGTTAGGTTATATGTGGCTAATAGATGGCGCTTATTTGAATTTTATTTTAACATTGTATGAGTGTGTGAGTGTATATTGAGTTATAAACAAATTAGAGTTCGACGCTTTTGTCACTCAACATGTTAATTCAATGGACATTCACATAAGATGACGCGTTAAGTTTCTGAGGCTACGATTGCCTTCCAATAATAGTTATATATAATATCATCATCGAACTTTTTAAATTATATATTAAATACATGTTTTTCTAATAATGTAAGTAATCAAATGTATTTTATTTTTTTATTAATCTAAAATAATATAGATATCAATTGTCATGTGATGTACTTCGAACAGAAACAAAATGTTTTTCTGCAATGTTATTCAATGTTTATTTACAAAGGAACGGGCGCGTGTTTCCTTCACTTCGGTAGAAGTTTTCGGATTGTTTGTGTGCTCTTGTGGATATTTTATGCGAGATGTTTTTCAGATCTTTCTACAATTAAATAAATAAATAATTAATATATTTATATTGACATTATGGATATCAATAAAGTAAATAACGTAACACTCAAATGAAGAAATTCATAAAAAAAAGAACAAACAAATGTATAAATCAAAATAATTAGGAGTTGAAAAGAATGATCGGTATCATTAAGAAAAACTATAATATAAGAAAATAATAGGATAAAAGATGTGAATGAAAAACAATATTATTAATGCCAATGAGTGTGAAGAAAAATGTTATTAATTTGTTATTAATAACATTTTTCTTCGGAAAATAATTGCGATTTTATGAAGATTTTTTTTTATGAAAAACAAAGCGCACCCCTAGATACACTAGTGGGTATTTACATACATGTTTTTTGTATTGAGTGATATGACTAAAACCTCCCTTGTCTTCTTCCTTCAAAGCAATCTTAGTCTAGCTAAAAATTTCGATAATAAGATTGCTACAAAAATACGTTTTTGCGAACGAAGACAGTTGTAGGAACAATGCTAAGCAAACATGATTGCACGTTTTTATAAACAGATTTTAGATTTTTCGATCAAACTTTAGCAGAAATAAATAAAGATTTTCTTTTGCAACTTTTTTTTTGACTTAAGACGTTTTATTTGAAGTAGGTATAGGCAAAATAAGTAACAACGTTAAGTAGGTATTATACCTATTATTATCGTCCTTGGGAACAACAGAAGATTCACTCCCAAACGTAAGTCAAGTAAATGTAAAAATTATACCTACACCTCGCCTGAGGTACCCACGACCACGTGTACGCAAAATTGAAACTTATAACAGCGCGCGAACTGTGAATGTTCTATAGTCGCTTCTATAGTTCCAGATAGATAAGTAAAGAATAAAAGTCATTGATCCGACTTCTACCAAAAAGTCAATAAAATTACGATAGCGATCGGCGGTCATTAAAAACTGTCGCTAATTACTGCATCGATCGAGTTTCATAATACCGGTTAATCAAACACCTCTTATCGCAAGGTATTAAGTAAGAAATACGTAAATTATAGGGCATAATTTGTGGTATTTTTTTCATGTTCAAAAATACATATAAAAACAATGAAATAATAATATGTAATTGCTATTGTTTACGTAATTCAAAAATAAATAATTTATAAATATTATAAATTATATAAATTGTATAAGTTTTCAACTTATGTATCAATCAAAGAACATGCCATCATTACATTTATTTATTTAGCTGTAACTAATTTTCATAAAAGTAAACAATTAATTATAAAATAACCGAATTTTTTAATTTCTTAACAAAAAATAAGATTTTTTGGGATATGCCCGCATACTCGGCGCTGAGTGTGACGTCAGAGTGAGTCAGGGGTGCTCAATCCAATAGAGCTCGTATGATGGGCGGACACTAAAAGTCACGTTGCTCGACATAATACCTACTACATTTAAATTAAATGATTTTAAAACATTATTTAATGATGCCTTCAATCAGGTAACGCCTGAAAAATGGCAAAATTGTGTCGAGCACGCCAAAAAAGAAGCAGCCGTGATTAGAGGTCTTGACCATCAAATAGACAAAACAGCCAATCGCTTTATTATACATGTAACAGACACTTCAGAAAGTTAAAGTTCCTCGAGTGGCACAGACATAGATTCTGAATTCTCTATTTAAAAAAAAATCTATTTATAACTATGTGCCTGTACCCGTTTGAAATAAATGAGTTGAATTTGATTTAAAAGTTTTATTGAGTACTTACATTCCGAAATAAATACGACTAAATAAAAAAGGTTCAAGGTTTTGAACAAAAGGTTTGTGACTCACGCCAAGTGAGCGCGACAAGGACGCTCTTTACCGCGATACCTTTGTTTTGCTCGTTTTAGCGACACTTTCCTTATATTTTTTAGTTTAGTCTAAATCAAAATCAATTGCAATAGAAAGTAATCATTATTTTATTACATTACATTTCATTAAAAAAACTTTAAATTTTAAAACTTTAAAATATCGTTTGATATTTTGAATGCAGCAGTGTTATAGCGTTGTAGAAGGTCAAACGTAATGGTAATGTACATACTGACTGACACGCACACATACAGATAATAATATATTGACAGCTTTGGCACGCACACAGACACATTCTCACGCACACAAGGACGTCATGTACCTGATGTTACCTTTTGCAAAAGCTAGATGGCGTTGAGGTAGCGCGGTTGAGACTACTCACAAGTACGGCCATCTATTGGCATAAAAAATGAATTAAAATAGCCCCCAGAATAATATTTTTTAGGGTGGCGTCAATTTTTTGTATGAGATTGGGTATCTGTACTAGTATTATATTATCTGTGGTTATACTAAGTTTGAAAAAAATTGTCATCGCCAAAAAAGCCTTTTTAATAAAATACCACATCCTTACGAAACATTTTATGAATCCACATTCTTCGAGTCCATAAAGTGACGTGTTCATAATAATTTTATGAACCATACTTCACACATGGTTGGAGATATTTGCCTAATAACAGGATAAAGTTCTTTATAATATGCCAGATATTCTCACTAGACGTTCGTGTATTAAAAATAATGGGTTGAGAGTTCCAGTGAATTTAGAAATAAGTTTGCACAGTTAATTAATATCAATCGCTACTTCTAAGGACTGTTGATGTACAAGTATCATGTTACATAACAACGACTGCTCCAATTTATGGAGGCTATTGGCCTAAAGGAGAGTCTATAATGAGGCTACAATCACAGTAGATCCACGGAGGTCGACGTGAACACCCAAAGCCTCGTCCCAACAATAATATATTTATTTATTATTTGGCTCTTCAACAATGAGTACACTGTTATATTAATAAGGGTTAACATTGTGAACTTAATTCTAAGCGTCTCACTACTTATAGAGGAGTATAACATGCACTATAATAAAAGAGATTAGATGAAATTAGAAATTAGACAGCACATTACGCTAATTTAAAAAAGAATGCTTGTCTGACATAATACATAACATAACATAATATCACGGTTATATTAACCTGGCACAGGGTGTGGCAGACGTAGGTAATACCCACACCTGTTATGTTTAGGTCCCTTATAACACTGGGTGAGCATATCGCTATTTACCGGGCACAATTCCAACTCTGTGCCGCTCTTGAGAGTGTCTAAACATCCGTTAGAGCCGAAAAATGTTGCCTGATCCGGACAAGAGCCGCATATACTAACTGCTAGACCAACCAGACGGATAAAATATGTCTTGTGTCTATTTAAAACCTTATCAGACCAGTAAACCCCTCCGCCAAAAGTAAAAGTATCTAGGTACCATAAAATATAAATAATATATATATCTATCTATCTATATATATAAAAATGAAACCCGTTTTCCGTTGTCTCGACATAGCATGAAAACGGCTTGACCGATTTGGCAGATTTTTTTTGTAGTTTTCTAATACTCTGTACAAGGTTCTTGCGAAAAAAAAATTAAAAAATGAAACCCGTTTTCCGTTGTCACGACATAGCATGAAAACGGCTTGACCGATTTGGCTGATTTTACAAGGTTCTTACGGAAAAAAATATTAAGAAAATCTCTCAGAAAGATTGTAAAATATACATTTAATTTTGCATATTTTAAAAAAAGCGCGTTACGAATGTCAACGTCATTCAATTTAAAACAAAAATCTTTGTGGTGATCTATGACACCACAGACATAACCGCGAGCTGTGAAAATATATATTTTGTTTTTTATTTAATAAAATTAGTAAAGTCCTTCTCAGGTATGACGAGACCAGGGAAATAGGTATTCATTTTTATATGGAGGATATAGATACCAGTTCAAATTGAATAGGAACGCAAACATAAGATAGGTCAGCTATACAAAATAAAGTAGTGCATCAAATTTACGCTAAGGCGGTACGAAGTTCGCCGGGTCAGCAAGTAATATATAAATATAAATATTTATGAATAATATTATGTATGTATATGTTGTGTATATGTAGTTATATTTATCTTTTGTATTTCATACTTAAGTTGTACACTTATCTTGCCCTCTATGGCATCATCGTGTCCTCCATTGCTCTAGGTTTTCTGGAAGAGAATTTAAGCACTGAGTTAAGCTCGCCTTTTGTATACTCTTACTGTAATATGATTATTTTTCTGTAATCTTTTATGTACAATAAAGTATTAAATAAATAAAACGGCAAAAGAGATATCCTTCTTTTTCCGAGGCCACGGGGCACTACACTCTTTGTTCGACTAGTTGACAGATTTGGCTACAATAGATATACGTTTCATATAATTAAATCATTTAACATTATTATTTTGACAGACTCTTCACTTCATTTTCTCGTCTCACAAGTTAATATAAGAGAAAATACTGCACGTCGTGTATCTCATGAATTCATTATTGAATGTAAATGAGATGTGACGGTGCATATTGAACATTATATACAATGTAACAATGTATATTGGTATTTTTAGGGTTCCGTAGTACCTACAAGGAACCCTTATAGTTTCGCCATGTCCGTCTGTCCGTCCGTCTGTCCGAGGCATAGCGACGAAACCGTTGGTGCTAGAAAACTGAAAATTTGCATAAACATGTATGTTAACTATACAAAGAAAGTCGTAGAATAAAATTTGGAAAAATATTTTATCTACATGTAAAGTAGGGATGTTTTTTTTTTTGTCACCTACCCCATAGTGTGGGGTATTGTTAGATAGGACTTTTAAAAACGTTCAGGGGTTGCTAAGACAGCTTTTTGATTTAGAGATCCGTTTGCGAGATAATTAACTTTAAAGAGCAAATTTTTGTTCGAGTAGAGCGTCCCCCCCCCTCTAAAAGCTAAACTACTGGATCCCAAAATCTGAAAAAAATTGTGTCGGTAGTACATGTAATGAACTTTAAAGGAAAACTATAGCGGATAAGTTCACTTCATTAGTTCAAGAGGAATAGGGGTCCGAAATGTCAAATGCAGTTACTCAGAATATTTCGTTCAAAATTCTTGAAACATAAATAAACATACATAATACATATATAAAATCACGCCTTTATCCCACGGGGGTAGGCAGAGACGATGGAACGCCATGTGCTTCGCTCCTTACATACTTCTTTCGCTTCCTCAATATTCATACATCTCGTCATACGTGCTAGCTGGTTTCATGTACTACAAACATTTCCTTTCTGAAGGACGCCATTTATCTGGTCCCTATAATGTCATTCGAGGATAAAATAAATAATTTCGAGGATAACATAAATAAAATAAATTAAAAATAATCATTATATATCTAGGTCATACATAAGATCACGATTTTTATCTCAAGACGAACTACTAGAACAGGTTGAGTGAAAAATATAAATTATTTTACAAAAGGACTCGATAGATGGCGTTGTACTCGTGATATTTTTTCTGTCGCCTACCCCATAGTGTGGGGTATCGTTAGATAGGTCTTTAAAAACATAATGGGGTTGCTAATACAGTTTTTTGATTTAGGGATCCGTTTGCGAGATAATTAGCTTTGAAGAGCAAATTTTTGTACGAGTAAAAGCCACCCCCCTCTAAAAGCTAAACCGATAGCTTAAAAAATCCGAAAAAAATCGCGGTGGTAGTATATGTAATAAACTTTTCATGAAAACTATAGCGGTTACTTTAACTTAATTAGTTCTAGAGTAATTGGGGTCCAAAGTGTAAAATGCAGTTACTTAGAATAATTCGTGCAAATTACAAAAACCTTTGAAAGTAATGACTTGTATGAAGATGTTACTTGTTTAATACAGATAGTAAATCCCTTTTAAGTCGAAATATGTTGTTACGACTAGCTACGGAACCCTACTGCGCGTGGCCCGACACGCACTTGGCCGGTTTTTTTAACTTATTTATATCCCTGTGAGATTATGAAAATAATTGTTTAGTAAAATAATCCACAAAGTAAAATAATCCTTATTTTTATTTAACACTTTATTGTACACAAAAGATTACAGAAAATAAACATATTACAGTAAGAGTATACAAAAGGCGAGCTTAACTCAGTGCTTGAGTTCTCTTCCAGCAAACCTAGAGCAATAGAGGAGACGATGATGCCATAGAGGGCAAGATAAGTGTACAACTTAAGTAGAAAATACAAAATATAAATATAACTACATATACATACATAATATTATTCATGAATAAAATATATATTATAAATATATATATATATATATATATATATATATATATATATATATATATATATACACGACTACCTACATATATAATCATTTAATAATAATAATAATACATAATGAAATAAAAATCAAATAAAACTATAAATATCATGTCAAATTGGTTTGATATAACAAGGAAAGAAAGTGCTCTTTAACTTTTTTCTTAAAAACATTTATTGATGGACTATCGCGTATTCCATGAGGAAGACTATTCCATAACCGCACTGCTTGAATGGAAAAGGATCCGTCATAGCAGCTAGAATAGTGTAGTGGAGTACGAAGAAGAAGAGAAGAGGAAGAACGGCAAGGTTTACCCCTGGGCACTAAGTACTCAAAGCGTTCACGCAGGTAAGAAGGAGAATTAGGATTGTGAAGGACAGAGAAAAGAAGAGACAGAATATGGAGGTTACGACGTTGCCGAATGGGTAACCACCTCAATTTTTTCCTGAATTCGGAAACATGATCATATTTCCGAAGACCGAAAATGAAGCGGATACCCAGATTCTGCAGACGTTCCAGTTTGTTAAGATGTTCCTCCTTTACATCTAGAAAGCAGACATCAGCGTAGTCAATAAGTGGGAGAAGAAGGGACTGGGCAAGAGTAACTTTAGTTTGAAATGGTAGGAATTTCTGGAGTCGTTTGAGAGCCTGAAAAGAACAGAACACCCTTCTGCTTACCTCTGCGATATGAACGTCCCATGATAGATTAGAGTCTATCATGACACCAAGATTTTTTACATATTTTGTGAGCGGAATAGAAATAGAATCATATGTGATAGGTGGTATATGCTGCTGGTTTAAAATATTGGTCATATATCTGCCTCCAAGAATGACCGTCTGCGACTTAATTGGGTTATAGTAAAATAGTACCTTATAGTACCTTATAGTAAAATAAATGATAAAATTACTCTGTTTATCAGTCCGTTACGCTTTTACGGCTAAACTACTAAACCGACCTTAATGAAAATTGGTTTTGATATAGTTCAAGACCAGAGAAAAGAAATCGGCTACTTTTTAAAGATATACCTATCACGCGGGCGGAGCCGTGAACAGAAGCTGTTTTCTAGTACATGTTGTGGTGGATGAAACATAGGGACATTAAATTTAAACACTGATTCTAGAGAAAGAGAGTAAATATCTCACAACTTACACACAACGTCATCTAGTCCCAAATAAGCAGAGCTTGTACTATGGATCCTAGAATAATTGATACTAATACATATTTATTATACATAACACCCAGACTAAGACAAACCCCCATGTTCATGCACACAAAGAATTGTCTTTAGCGGGAATCGAACCCGCGACCTTGGCGTCGCAGGCAGGTACATTACCCACTCCGCCAACCGGTCGTCAAGAAGAAGCTCAGAAGGGAGAAGAGTGGTCATTTCCATCGGCCTGAATACAAAATGATGGGAAAAAAAGACACCATTTTCATATTTCTGTCGTATTTTATTACTTTAAACAATAGAAATAAACGCTGAACGTCTTGAATCTATATCTTTATTTAATGCTCCTATGTCGTATGCACGCATAGCACGTTGTTAAATACATTAGATTATTTATAAAAACGTAAATCATGAACAACAACTAAGAGTCGCTTATCAAAGAAGCTTTAAAGCTTCTTTGATAGCAAATGAAACTCAACCTTGTCGTTTTTACGATCCGACTTTAGAACTAAAGTTCATTCCACACACGCAATAACATATAGGAAATGAAAAACGTCATACATGCCACAGCTAACAGACATATCCCATAGGACAATGCTACAATACAATACAAATACAATACATAGCACATAGCGCCGAAACAAAATACAAATTGTATGCCACGTCAACTGCAGTCGGTGACTTTTTGCTCAAATATTTTATTTGTAGTCACGGATGATATACAATGGTCAATCTTTTTAGGTTTTGTCTGTCTGTCTGATGTTTGCACAGATATGATTGTTGGATTTACTGCCTTGTTGGTCTTGTAGTTAGTGTATGCGGACTTGCCGCGAAGATAGATAGAAGATAAGAATATTACAATTTAATTTTAATGATGAATTTTATATATAATTTTAATTTGACTTTTGCCAATTTAATTTATGGTTTAGGTACTGTATTATCTTTATAATATAAGTATGAGTTAATTTTATGTAATAAATTTTTAATTTAATAATCCAATATAATAAAGATTGCATGGAAATAAATTAAGATTGATAATATTTTAACTATAAGAACAAAATTATTACTAGCCATAAGGACAAATTATTGTAATAAAATAATAAAAATATTTGCACGCCATATATGGCAAAATATGTGTTTCTAATATTCTATATTTTGAGCAAATAAAATAAATTGATTGATTGACGAATTTTGTCTGGAAATCCTCAATAGCAGAACGGAGTCGGTGGATGGTGTTAGACTCACCACCTAGCATATGGGATCTAAACATAACAGCTAGAGTATGGGTGTTAAAAAGCAGCGATAGCCGAGTGAAGCAGCGATAGCCAAGTGGGAGACCGTGAGACTGCTAAGTCAGAGGTCTCGGGTTTGGACCCACGGCACACACCTCTGAAAATAAATCATTAAGATTCGTCTTTTCGAAGATATTTGTGTATTTATCATATAAATTATGGCTCACTAACGGTGAAGGAAACATCGTGAGGAATCCTGCATGCCTGAGAGTGCCTAATAAGTGCTCGAGGGTGTGTGAAGTCTACCAATCCGCACTTGGCCAGCGTGTTAACTATGGCCTAACCCTTCTCATCATGAGAAGAGGCCCGAGCCCAGCAATGGGACATGTATTAGATACAGGCTATTATATATGGGTGTTATGCACCTCAGCTCCACCCTTTTGGCTAATATAGGCGTGATAATATGTTATGTTAGATGTATCAGCGCAGCAAGGGACCAGATGTTTAATATACGCAAGTGTCAAGTGGCTCAGGCATGAATTATTATTATCACGTTTATTACTGCCGCTTTGGTCTAGCGGTAGTCCATGCGATTGCTTAACATTAGGGCCAATCTCCGGGCCAAGATAAATGTTAATTGTGTTTTTTTTCTTTAGAATGTTTTTAATAGCAACTCGGAGTTAGGAACGATTGCTCATAGAAATTCAATACACAGATTCTCACTATTTCATTGTAACACATTTCTTTATTTATAAGTTACGGTTGTATTATATCTTGTCGTAAAAAGAATATATTCTGTTTAATATGGTATGTTTTACGTGTAACATAGTAAATTTGCTGAATATAAATATGAAAACTTGTGATCAATAATGTTTGTATTGATCTGGTTTATAAAATGTTTTATACAATTTGTAAATGTTATGGTCTTCAAGCCTTACACAATTTTAAACCAATTTTCTTTATTTAACAATATTATCGTGAATTTAAACTTGATGTCAAAATGTTTTTAAAAGGTGAGTCTGCCTGCAAAACCATTTTATTCTTATGAGTGTTTACAAATAGAATAAGATCATTTGTCAAACTTATGTACCTACATGTTTTCTAATAAAGACATTTAAAATCCAATCAATACACAGATTGTGTCGAAATTGTCGTAGCAATTGGTCTACGCAGTGCTACGTAGCTTTCCACCGTAGATATAATTCGTAGCAAATGGTGAATCGTAGCGTTTTATAACGTTTATTAAGTGAAGACTCCCGAGCACCGTGTTTTCATTCTAATGTAATATGGGTTTAACTTTAACATTATGAGGTTTTTATCTTTTTTAAACAAAACAGTTCAAGGCTTTTTGTCAAATTGTTTTTATTATTAATTGAGTTACATACAAACTGAAAAAAATATATAATAACTTTGAAAAAATGGACGCCAACACGCATTTGAGCAGTTCAGATATGATTTGTCAAAACAAGTAGCTAAAAACTTTATAACACTAAAGTTACCCAATATTACTTGCGTATGGCTTACAGCCAACCAATTGTTCTCCATTACGAAGGCAGGAACATGTACTTAAAGATACCACCAACCTACAAACACCTTTTCTATGCACGTTCGTTATATGAAACTACGTCAAGGTAAAATGTTAACAAAAATAAAAGTATTATATATGTATTTCTTTTCAAAGAATTTCAACAGCTTCACCCAAAAGGTTTGCGTCTCTGGCCGTGCCCTTATCCGCTGCGACCCACTGCGAGGTCATCAACCCCCAAGGTCATCAGCTGATCGATGACGTCACGAACGAAGGGCTGCCGTGCTAGTATCTACGGTACGAATATGAAAGGTATGTTGGCTCGGGATTGCTTACTTACGCAATGTAAAGGATGATATAGGTAGTGAAGGAAGGGGCAAGTTCATTGAACTTTAGCCTATTAATTATAATAATATATCTCACAACTGACACACAACGCCATCTAGTCCCAAACTAAGCAGAGCTTTTACTATGGGTACTAGAATAACTGATACTAATACATATTATATACTTTTCTTTTGTAAATACATACTTATTATACATAGAAACACCCAGACTAAGACAAACCCCCATGTTCATGCACACAAAGATTTGTCTAAAGCGGGAATCGAACCCGCGACCTCGGCGTCGCAGGCAGGTACACTACCCACTCCGCCAACCGGTCGTCTATTAGTGGTAGATATCGATATATCGTCAGGCGTTAGTAGTCCGTTGCATAGAGACAGGTTTTTATACTCAATACGGATACATATAGAAAGAAAGAAAGAAAGGAAAAAATATTTCAACAAGAAGGGAAACAAATTAGATAATACAGGAATATACAACAACGTACAAATAAGGTGTAAGTAGGCTAATATGTTGCATGCTGGCTCTATACGGGAGCTGGAAAAGTCCCCAGCTCAGTTAAAATATAAGCAACTGCCCCGTTGGTCTAGTGGTTAACGTAATGCGCCTATCACCGCGAGAATTAGTGTTCGATTTCATTAAGGAAATTCTTAACGGCAGCACGGAGTTGGAATTGTGCTCGGTGGATACCGATAGGATCACCCCCTATCTCATGGGACCTAAACATAACGGTCACCCGTTAGTGTGGGTGTTGTACACCTGTGCCAGCACCTTTTGGGTAATATAGGCGTGATGTTATGTTATATGTTGTTACATAAAAGTAAATATTCCCTTCAAATAATCATAGTATTGTAGTTGCTTAGAAAGTAATCATTAAAGTTAGTAATTGTAAAATCCAACTATTATTTACAGAAAATATACATGTTACAGAAAATATATGTGTAGCAGCGATAGCCGAGTGGGAGACCGAAGGACTGCGAAGTTAAAGGTTTCGGGTTTGAACCCACGGCACACACCTCTCGTCTTTTCGAAGATATGTGTGTATTTATCATATTAATTATCGCTCGCTAACGGTGAAGGAAAACATCGTAAGGAAATCTACATGCCTGAGAGTGCCTAAAAAGTGCTCGAGGGTGTGTGAAGTCTATCAATCCGCACTTGGCCAGCGTGGTGGACTATGGCCTAACCCATCACAATCATGAGAAGAGGCCCGAGCCCAGCAGTGGGACATGTATTAAATACGGAACTGCTATATATTTATACATGTTGGGTCTCAAATAAAACTAGTCTTAACTAACTAGTCTAACTTAATAAGTTACTGTCAGAAGGCCTCGTACCCAAAATGCTGGCAACATTACCGCGTTGTATTGCGATACTAAGTCGCTAGCCGAAATATAAGCCAGCATTTCGAGAACAAATTGCCTCAGTTAGACGCACCGACAACTCAACCAGTGAATTTTTAGTAAATGATTTACTCACACACGAGAAAATTGTCGATATTTGCAATCCAGAAGTAGACAACTTAAAAACTTCATTATTCTTTGATCTATTTTAATTTCGAGTTCATTTTCAATTTATATAAAACAATAAGTTCGTGCGTAACCTTGCCTAATAACCTAAATAAATATGATTAGCATAAATTAAGGTGTTGCCGAATCTGATAACCCACATTTTGAATTTACTTTACGGCTCTTTTATGTTAAAAGTGTTGAAAGCCAGTACAAAGTGTGCCTTTATAGTATCGCCACATAATGCCTACTTCTAAAATAAGTTTCTCACGAAATCACGAAAACTCTTGTTGTGGTGTTTTTGAGATACAAGGTATAATAATAATAATCGAAGTTTGTCGATTTGCCGACGACTTTGAAATCTTTTATTGATCAGAAGGTGTTATTTGAGTTTTTGTTGACAGTATATTCACATCCATTTGATGCCCGGTACGGGCAAAAAAATGTTTGTGAACTTCCGTCAGGAAAATTTACAAAACATGGAGTAAATTTTGCCCGGTGGATAGCGATTGCCATCATGACAGGTTCATGACACTTCAGGTTTTAGGTAAAATAGACGTAAATTTTAACTAACAGATGGCAAAATGGTCATTTTTATGGATGTCATACACCTCAGCTTAAACCTTTCGGATGCCTAAAGCATGTTGTTATCTAATTTATAATAATATACTAGTGTCTTTGCTCCGGGTACTAAGAGTAAAAGAAATGTAACAATCCCTGGAAATAAATACAAACTACATCTGCCTCAGTGTAGACTAGAGATATTTAAAAGGAACTCCTACATTAATGCCATTCAAATATATAATAGATTACCGACTGTATTTAAGGTCTTGCCTTTACCAATGTTTAAAAATAAATTAAGTAAATGGTTATTAGATAAATGTTTTTACTGTATTAAAGATTTTATGACATATAAAGAACGAGTTTAATAATTATGTAATGATGAATAATATTATAATAAATATTGTTAAAATTGAATCTAAGAAAGTTGAATTTATACTGCATGAATCCTGATATTTTTATTTTTTTGCACGCCGTTGTTATGGCAGAATGTATTGAACCATGTTTTAATTACTAACACCTGTATTTGTACTACATTCTTGCAAAATAAATAATTTGATTTGATTTGATTTATAATATGCATGATTTATAAATAAAAACCTTCGTTATGAATCATTCTATTTATTAAAAATATCCGTTGCGTACTTATAAAGATCTAATCATACAAAGAGAAAGACAGTCCAGACAGACGGCAAGCGACTTTGTTTTACACCATTTAGTGAAGTTAAACATATCTATATATATAAAAATGAAACCCGTTTTCCGTTGTCACGACATAGCATGAAAACGGCTTGACCGATATGGCTGATTTTTTTAAAAAAATATTAAGAAAATCTCTCAGAAAGATTGAAAAATATACATTTAATTTTGCATATTTAAAAAAAAACGCGTTACGAACGTCAACGTCATTTAATTTAAAACAAAAAAACTCTATGGTGATCTATAATGCAGTTATATTATAACTCGATTACAATTTACTAACCAAATTCGAATTAATGGATGTTTGCTCATAATGATAATTTATATTTCAAAAGCCCGGCTCTCTATCTATGACACCACAGACATAACCGCGAGCTGTGAAAATATATATTTTGTTTTTTATTTAATAAAATTAGTAAAGTCCTTCTCAGGTATGACGAGACCAGGGAAATAGGTATTCATTTTTATATGGAGGATAATTATAGATTCCAGTTCAAATTGAATAGGTACGCATACATAAGATAGGTCAGCTATACAAAATAAAGTAGTGCATCAAATTTAAGCTAAGGCGGTACGAAGTTCGTCGGGTCAGCTAGTAACCTAATAATTCCACAGTTCATAAAATAATATCAGCATCGCTGAAAATTACAAGTCATTGGATCGGGAACGAGCCAATCGCAAACAAGCGCTGCCATAACCGTAAAGTTCCGATAAACCCGTTCTTTGCTCTTTAGTACACAACAAAACCGTTTGCATGTTGTTGAGTATATTAAACGGTTCTGTACGGTTAATGTACCCAAGTAGTCGCGATTATCGTGTTTGTTATACCTTTTGTGGGTTTTATGCGTATTTAATAACTTTTCATAGAAGTTATTTATTGTCTACTGTGATGGTTATTTATCATATTGTCCTACAAGATAGAAATTTACAATACATAGTTGTTGTAGTTCAGAATTGAGCTTTTAGGCAATGAATCACGTACCATAACATCACGTCTATATTACTCAGCAGGGTGTGGCTGAGGTGTACAACACCCACATTTTAACTGTTATAATGTGTGTGAAATGTATGTTTGTGAACACCCCCGCGACACAGGCGTTATTCCTAGTGCGGGCGTCGTATTTTTTTTAAATGAAAAAGAAAATAAATGTTTAAGTCCCATGGGATAACGTTCGAGCCAATCGCCATCCACCGGGCACAATTCCAACTCCGTGCTGCTATTGTGACTTTCCTGACGGTAAATTCACAAATAACACTTTGCCCGATCGGAAATCGAACCCGAGATAAGCTAACCAGTAGAACATCGAGGCACTTTTTGATAACATTTGATAATATGCAATAACATAATCTTAGGCGTGCACATGTTTATAGAAAGCATTGCGTTACCAATACACAATCATTACTTTTTTGTATTTCTGGCATAAAGGTACACAGAAGACACAGCTGCTTTTTTTTTTTTTCTTGAAAGTTTATTTATTTATTTTATTTTTACTTTATTGTAAACAATGATATTATATAGTATAATCTATCTGTCTCGATGGCCTAGTGGTTAGCGAATGCGCCTCTCATCGCGATGTTTCGGTGTCGATTCTCGGGTCGGGCAAAGTGTGGGTATTGTACACCTCTGCCAAACCCTTCTGGGTAATGAAGTCGTGATGCTATGTTATGTATGTTATTTATCTGTTTGACCCAAAAGAGTTATACAAAGGTATCGCCAACAATAAATACAGAAATTAATATTGAGTAACTGTTGGTTATGTAATGATTTCAAGTTATTTATAGATTCATAATGTAATGGCATTACAATCCGTAACACATTGTTTAGTTATAATATAACTCATCATTGAAAAATGTGTTAAATGATATTATTTTTATAGCATTTTGCTATGATAAGCAAATAATTAATATTCTCAAGGAATGCGGTGTAGAGGAACAGGGTCCTCCACCACAAAGGGAGGATCCTCCGACTAGGCTCGGTGGTATTGCCTAGCGGAGAGCTGTCCAACGGTAGCGTATTGGAAGTTGTATTTATGTACACTTGCTGTGAACATTTCGTTATCGCGATTCAGCGCTCTTTGACAGTTGTGACATATGTCACTTCTTGACGTTGTCAATGTCAACCGTCATTTATTATGTGCGGAGTCCGCCACATGCGGTTTCAAGGCTGTCCACTATCTGTCTTCAACGTATAGTGCGATATTTTGGCCACATAGCTCGGTAAAATGATAGCTGATAGTTTGGAAAAACTGATGGTAGTCAGACAGGTGGACGGAGAAATACCTCGCGAGAGCTCACCTACTCGTCCGGTCTAGAAATAACCGGCCTGCCAATACCTGAAGCTATCAAGACCGCCGCGGGTAGGACCAAATGGAGAACTCTAGTGCATCGGGTGGGCGAAAACACTACTTGATGAAAATATCGACTAAGAAGGAAGCAAATCTAAGAGACAGTTGAAAAATAGGACAGACAAGACTTGAACCTGCGACCTTTCCTTTTCGTCTTCGAGGTCGCAAGTTCAAGTCCTTTGTACCCGGTCTGTTTATTATTCAGCTGTTTCTTATTATAATGACTAGATATCTGCTAAAATAAAGCTTCAGAAGTTTTGCTCTTATAAATCACTTACGAAACTTTAGATATCTACTCCCAAGCATCTACACTGTTACATTATGTAGTTCTAAAGTGTAACGAAAGTTGAGTTTTACGTCAAACTTTAAGTGTCCAAGCCATTTAGTTACAGCAGGAAAAACACAGACGAGACAGGGAATCTAAGTGTAGAAATAAAAAAATTTAATATACTTCGTCAATTATGCAAAATAAGGAATTGGAAGCGAAGCAATTTTTCTGTCATGGTTAATTTAATTCACTGTTTGGTTTGTTACATGATTTTTAAGGCTCCATATCAGATTTATAGTTTTTTTTTTTTTTTTTTTAATATCACAAATATCTTATTTTATTACAATCTAGCCCATAAAGGCTAGTGAGTAATTATATTTTAACCTAAATTAATATGTAAAAATAAATCTAAGAGGCGTCCAATAACACTTCACTTAGTTTTTATTGAGGCGAAGACACTTTGTTCATATTGTCTTTTGAACTATCACTGTTTTTGTTTGTAATTTTTCACTTAATCACTAACACTAACTAACTCATATGGTTTTGTCCGTTTAAGTCTTTTTACTATGTCCGTATTGTCGAGGAGCCGGATGGCCTCGACGTTAACGTGATGATGAAGCCTATATTCGTGGGCTTCTGCCAATTTTTGCATCATTTTATCTACGACATCAATGTTGAGGTCTCTGTGGAGGTCGCAATTTCTTACATACCAGGGCGCGTACAGTTTTTAACAAAATAATTTTAACCGACTCAAAAAGATTAATCAAAGACGTCTGAACCGATTTGAGAAATTATTTATTGTCTGCAAGATTATACTGGTCATGTGATCCCATTTTCATCAGGTTACGATCTAATTATGGGATCCCTAAGAAATCGTGGTGAACCTTCAAGTCACGTTTATTAACCAGCAATCATGTTTATATATACAATGTTTTCCTTTTCAACATTTTTCTCATACATACCGCAATTCTAAATCATAATAATATATGCCGCATTAAACGCTACTTAATATACAATCAATACAGTTGGAACTCACATGATGTTATAACATATATAACAGTCTGTTATAAAAAGCATTACTATCTAACAATAACATCGATGCTTTGTCCAATCACACAAAAGGACAAACTTTACTGCCAACTATATTATTATTTCCTATTATAATTTAAATACATTTTCATTTAGCGTAGAACGAATGTCCTTTTTGGCACATCGCCAGCGGGGTGACGCCACGCTGTCCCAGACCCAATGTAATACAAAATACACAAATACATATGGAGGTATGCCGGATTAAGATATAATAATATTTTTTAAAAAATACATATAAGCACTTCCTACCCTATTTGTTGGTTAACAGCGTAACTTCGTGGCCCTTTGCATTGTTCTGATTAAAACCTGTTTTAAGTGTTTGCAATACGAGTAAATAATATATAGTATGTATATTTTAATTTGTGGTAAGCGCATTTATAGCTAATTTAATCACATAATCTGTTTGATAAATGCAAAAATGCACTCTTGTAAAAATACGTTTCGTGCACTAAAACTGACAAATGCAATCTTCAAAAATCTAAGTTTGAAAAAATGTAACAGATTACAAATGGTATTTATATGAACAGTAACGTGACAAAATGTGAACAAGTTGAAAGCCAGCTCGAGCAAGTCAGCAAATTATATAGTTTTGTCGAAAGCCTAGCTAGCGTCCAATGACAAGAGGTGGATAGAGGAAGGTAGCCAATATTTGAGCTCCTACAAGATATCTTACTTTAAATTTAAATTCAGCAAAACGTTCGAGAACATTCAATTTTTTGAAGACGGAGCTCTAAGTGTGTGTAAACGCATTTTATTAAAATAATCCTACAAAGCTATGGACAAATATTTTCATCCAAGATAATTATTTGACGAATGAATTTAATTCACCCAAATAATATTTATTTTTTTATTTAAGGGCCAATTTCGTTTTCAACAGAGTTTAATGCTCAAGTCAAACTTAAAACATTTTCGATGTCTCTCTCTATCTTGGTTTGCTCTAAGTCAATAGATATATATGTACATAATTATGTTTGATCAACACGATATAACATCTAATTAGCTCAGTAATTAAGAAAGACCACATATTAGCAACAGAAGATTGTAACTTTCGCTGCAATTAAAATCAAATCAATCATTTACCAGGAACTTGTGATGGCTCGTATCAGTAGCGCCATCTATCAATATACGCTAGAAGTTAATGAAAAAAATGTTTTATTTTGTGTCTTGATTGCGGTATCGTATTATAGTTATATATTTTAAAACTGCTCTATAAAAATGTATTGCTTATAAAATAATTGAATTGCATTACAACTTTGACGATCACAAAATTAAATTAGGTACTTACCGTCATCAAAAAACTTAGTTATCAGATCACTTAGCCGATCTGCGGCTAACAAACCGGTGGCCTCCAAATTCAATATAAAAAGAAGTATTGAATGTCTACAGTGCGCAGGTCTAGTACATTAGATGTTTGGCAGTGCCCCTAGCTTCTACCCTGAATCACCTGCTACTATTCTTAGATCGTTAATGAAGGGAAAATTTCCAGACTATACACTGCGCCTAACTTTTGAGGTGGAAGTAAAATTTGTTAAAAAAACAATTTAAATTATAGTGAAATCAACTATTTTGTAGGTATTGGACTTAAATTAAAACCGCAACTATATATAAGTTTCATTTTAAAAAAATACAAGTATAAATACATTTACATACCCTACCTTTATTGAATTTATAATGAACCTACATTATAAATTCAATATTGTTACTGCAAAATACTGCAAATGTTTACAAAAAGCAATGATATAATTTGGCCGATACTGCCGATAGCTGGTCAACGCCCTGACAATTAAGTCAGTAATGTTTTTAACACTGTTTCTTCTACAGGAGCCTCTACTGTACAATCAATGTATAAAAAAAGTTACTATCTATTTAAGAAAAAAAATACTGTACATAAATAACTTTACTTTTTATTACAGCAGTTTTTTAACATTCATTACATTTTAAATCGATGTCGAAGAACAAACGGACAATATCAAAACAAAGTTTTGCGATAAAGAATGTTTTACTCTCGGAATTTAGTAGAATGGGCTAACAGCGATTGCCACAACCGCATAGCATAATGTCGATGACCTCTGGAAAATACCTATGACACGACAGCTTGCAGTATAGTTATACAATACCATACTACCGTACATACTAGCTACGTGGCAACAACGCAAATGAATATATAATTAATACACATATATACACAATAATTATAATCAAAGAACGAAATTTAGAAGAATATATTTGAGGTTTTAGGTTCGATACTCAAAAGGAATTGTTAATTAAAATCCACAGACTTGAAAATTGTACGTCTCGTAACAATAACAGCAAATTAATTGGTTGTTTTGTTGTAACATTGTTTTTTTTTTCTTGAATCGTATTTCTTATTACCATTACGAAATACGATTCCACTCTCTGAACCCGATTGGTTTTTATTATATTGCATTGGATTGGAGTCGGCACTGTAGTAATAAGACTATTTCAGATATTAATAAAGATGGATATCAAAAATAATGATAACAAGCAATAATCCGATAACTTGAATTTTTAAGGGTACATTGGCTTTCAGTTTGTTACGGTAAGCTTTTAAAGATTTTTGCTACTTACCTCAAATAGTCGAAAGCATTTCGCACTCGAACACACTATTTTAAAATCGTTACTTAACGAAAATTTTCCAGAATTGAGTTATGAATGCCATGTATATTGAAATTTTGTAAGTAGTGCGATGAAATGAACAGAATTTTCAAAAACCTACTTACCAAAAAAGGCCAATTTTTTTCGTTGATAACCGAATTCCGTATTTTATTCTTGAAACGTGTTTATACGAAGTGCGTATCTTTAATAATTAGGTATCGAAATAATCTCACTTTCAAAATATACTGCGATTTGTTTCTTTTGTTGAATACAATAATATCCTCAGTATTTTAAAGGACATTTTTAGAGACAAGAAAATTGTTTCACAAATAAATGTTAAACTTGTGACCGTGAATTTCTCACAAAGACCTATTTCTTGGAAATGGCACTTAAATTTATTTCAACTAAATTCAAATGAATGAATTGTGTCTTATGAAATTAAAGAAAAGTATTTTAATTTATTTATTAAATATTTAGAATTTTAATTTGTTCAACAGTCCTTAAGAACGCATGAACGTCAGGGTTTGGTCTCTTACGCAACCACTAGACAAACGAGGTTCTCTCAATATCTATCTATTAATTCTCTCCTTATCATATTAACGCTATTATAACACAGCATTGATCAACAATGCCAATTTTCCACTCTTTTTGTATAAAGTAAAGTTTTGAAAAAAACATAATCCGTTTGTAATTCTCACACTCTCACACTAATACTATTCCGGACACTTTTCCTGGGAAATTAATCAGACCTTCTAACATGAATCAATCTGCTAAAAGGTAAATGCAGATCAATGTTGTTGAAAGGTATCCCTATAATTAGACGATAGACGCTTATATAAGTGAAGACTTGCGTCACTATTAGACCTATCGTTTAGCTTGGTCGTAGAATATACGAGTCTCGTGGGTGTTTCAACGCTGTATTCAGCTAAAATAAGACGTCATTAAGTTAACAACTTTGGATTAAAATAGATTGTATCATTTTGCGGTTACATTATCCGTGTTTTGTATTTTGATTTTGAAGGTTTTATTGCTGGTATCGATATGCATGGCAACATTGGAAACACTTGTTTATAGATTTTGTTTTAGGTACCCAAAGTTTTAGGTTATATACCAATTATTGTTATTTAGATTATAGGTACATAGTTATTTATAGACTAAGTAGATAATATGATGTTTGTGCTTAATCCACTGATCAGAAGATATTCATCATCGTATCACTGACGGCCTCTGCATCAATGATCTGTTGAGATAACAGTATGCTATCAGATCGTCTTAGAAATTTAGAAATAATAGATAGATAGAAAGAGATAGAGTAATCTTTATTGTACACTAATATTAACATAGGTAATTTTGTAAACAAATGCACTTAAGAATTATGTTGCACAGTAGGCGGCCTTATCGCTATAAGCAACTTCTTACAGGCTACCTTAGGATGGACCAGTAAGTTAATGAGCAAAGTTGCCGGCAGTTGTTAGTGCGTTCATTCAAGAAAAATATTAAAGTAGAATGAAACGTCAGCATTGAAATTATAAAATATAAAAAATACAGTAAGTACTAATAAAATGTATATTATTTCTACTGAGGTTATACGTTAAATAAATATAGAATTTCACTTGATACACCAGATAGCAGAAACCTGTATTTTCAGTTAAGATTTTAGGTGTAGCGCAAACGTAGGTAATTCTCGATAACTGTTTGCCGATCACGTAAAGCAGATATCGCACCTGCGCTAAGTGCATGCCGTTTTATTTCACATCCATTTCTGATGCAGAATCCTTGATTTTTAAACAGAATTTCCTCTTAAATTTATTTCTGTTTAACGCTCACGCGTTTGAAATGGTTTTCTCTATTTATTAAAGTCGATTTCAATGAGACTGCTAAATGGGAAATTGTAGTAAAAAAATTGATTTCTAACATATTACAATCGCAACATTCAGGTAAACTGTTAGTTTCAATTAATTATTTATTAGACTATAAATATAATCTTAAATATTAAAGTTTTGTTTTAAAACGACGTCCGCACTAGGAATAATTCCTGTGTCGCGGGAGTGTTCACAAACGTAGGTATATGTATTACACACACAAAGCACACAAAAAAATCAGAAAATAATATTATATTCTGTTGAAAAGAGTTGAAAAGTTATTAGTGAGCTGCTTTTTTAGGTCTAACCATAATCACAATTATCGTTCTAATTAGTACTAGACATATCTAATGGTCAATTCCCGATTTCACCAAAATTTTAATCTACGGCTCCAATAAACACGCCTTTCCATATCTTTTACCCGATGTCATAACATACACACATATTTTACAAATAAATGTTGATTTTGGGTCATTTTTCAGAACAAAAATAAATTACGCCAAACCACTGACCAGCCGCAGCATTTTCGAAGTGGTTGGGCATTTGAGTGCAAGAGCGCTCAACTGCTCAACGAATTATTTGTTTTTTCATTCATCTAAACATTTTCATATTTCAAATACGGACTCAATATTTTCCACAAGCACTTGCTGTCGAGTCCATCCCTTATAAATGTAGGTCATTTTCAAAATAATAAATAGTCTGTCAGATTGAACCGTATATTTACTTCGTCACAAGAACCACATTATGCTAAGATGTTTTCCTAGTAACGTGAAGTCTGCACTTCTTGAGCGTCAGATTATGCAAATGCAAAATTATATCCTGATTTAACAAGCTCTGATACTGCTGGATATTTACAGTTTTAATGGTTGACAATAAAATGAGGCGAAGTTATTTTAGAGATAATATTTATTTTGAGGTTTGCTGGCTAAAGTCACGGCAACTGACGGTAGTTTGAACTTTGTGAATCATTAATTGTAATTTACGTAAAATATAATGTGACTACTGACATGAACTCGAGCTATTTAATATAGGTATTGCTAGATATTGAGTAAAACGAATTTAATTTACTTACGTTTACGTCTAGATTTTTTTCTAGATTATGTCTAGAAAAAAAACAATTGTGACACACGTCTTTATTAAAATAGTAATAATTTATTAACACTAGCAGCACCGATGTTATAATTGCCGAGGGGCGCTCTTGAGTCTCAACAATCATCCGCGCGCCCCTGTCAATAATCTAATGAGGAAGTTTACTGAAAACTCAGACAATACATATAAATTTTTTTTTCATCGTACACTGCTCTATATCTGTGGAGCTCGTGACTAAGTTTTGATTGTATGAGCTCTTGTTAACGAACTCCTGGGCGGTAGCATCGAGACGATGATGCTACCTTTAACCCATCGCCAAAAGCCCTAAAATCTCTGGAACATGATGTATAATATACAAAGAGTTGTCAGCGTGTCTGAGGCAGCTCGTGTTCGAAATGCTGGCTTATATTTCGGCCAGCGACTTAGCATCGCAATACAACGCGGTAATACTGGCAGCTTTTTGGGTACGAGGCCTTCTGACAGTTACTTTTTAAGTTATTAGACTAGTTTAATTTAAGATCCAATATGTATTTTTTCTGTCTGTAAGTCTGTAAATAAAGATTTAGGTTTAAAGACTTCTCAAATAAGACTACAAGTCACTTCTATGAGAACCTAATTAAACTTAAAGTAAAAAATAAATATAGTTTAAAAAAACTAAAAAAACACGCTTTTAAAGCACATCAAACTAAAAAGTGAAAAATAATTCTTATTATAACCTGAAAATAATAATAAACGAAAAATACTAGTACTATTGTGAAAAAAAGCGTGGGTCGCTCGATAGACGAAAAATATGGCACAGAGCGCCCCACGCTTTTTTTCACAATAGTACTAGTATTTTTCGTTTATTATTATTTTCAGGTTATAATAAGAATTATTTTTCACTTTTTAGTTTGATGTGCTTTAAAAGCGTGTTTTTTTAGTTTTTTTAAACTATATTTATTTTTCACTTTTTAGTTTGATGTTATTTAAAAGCGTGTTTTTTAGTTTTTTTTTTAATCCTGGCGATCCTAATCAGGATAATGAGATAAATTTATGAAATTATTATATTGTCGCTGATTCTTTACAAGTGTAGAAAGTTTGAATTAAAACTGTCCGTTTAAAGTGGGTCAAAATCGAGTCCAAAGGAGTCGGTTACATACAAACAAACAAACAAACAAACAAACAAACAAACAAACAAACAAACAAACAAACAAACAAACATACAGGTGAAGCTAATATAAGCGTGTTAAAAAATATCATATTTTCGTTTTAGCCATAAAAATATTACATTAGTAGAACAACTAAACTAACTCCTTTAACATATTACTATGCTTACCCAGCTTATTTATCTAAAGAGAGTTATCAGTTATCAGCCATTAAGTATTCAGCGAGTTTGCATTTGAATATGTTAAATGAGTTTACATTTTTTATTAAGGAAGGTAATCTATTATCTATATAGCTGTGCTCCTTGGTATGTTAAACATTTTTGACCATAATTCGTTCTAACTTTAGGTAATACGTGAAAACTAGCTCGACGGGTGCTGCGTTTACTTAGTTGTTTTTTTAGATTAGATTTTTATAACGTCGTACTATTCAGATGAAGCGGTGCAACTACAATCTGTTTTTGTAAAGTCCATGGGCTGTAGTAACCACTACACAACAGGAGGACTACACCTCCATTCGTTACATCTTACATCAAATTAAAGAAGTGGAAGCCGCGCGAACTGATGGATTTTCTTGTAAAGCAATGCGAACCGCGGTAGGTCCATTTAATGGGTGACCAGTGTCTCCATATAACTAGTGTAATGATTAATTTTAATTATAAACGAAAAAAACCGCTGTAAATTATTAACTTATTCTGTTCCAGACTTTCCAAGAACGACAATTTCTTTTTGGTATATAGGTATAGTTTTATATTCATTTTGGACAACATTTCGTTTGTTGGCCAGAAATCAACGCAGTTTTTTGCATTTCTTTTGACTCCTTGCTCGGTAATTTATTATTACCTTGACCAACCTTGACGGTAGATATAGACTAAATTACGGTGCATCTACCGTAATTACCGTGTATATTATAGAGACACTGTGGTCACAGTATAAATATGTACAAACAGTACGGAAACTGCCTACAAACGTGCGAAACGGGCTTGTGCCTCGTTCGTCCTAAAGTTTTGTCCCAAATTCCGAAAAAATCCTTGTTTGTCCCACATCACTGTTATAGTCCCGCTTCGTCCCAATAATTGCAAGTACTCAAAAGGTACAGACAGCAAATAACATAGTGATAATAATATTATGATAAAAAGAAATCAATTTAATAATAAAACAAACACACATGTATAAATCAACTATATTATTTAAAATCACAGTTATGATAACATAATTATCTGAACATTTCTACAGCTTAAGTACACAGAACAGTCAGATCTATAATAAATAATATCCAAGACTAGAAAATTAAAAAATCAACTAACTTATATTTTAAATAAGTGTATAGTGGGTTACCAGTTATGGTTGTAGGCCAGCAATGGTAGTAAGGGCGCGTGTGAAACACTTGAGTTATGCGTCGATATTATAATTGATCAAGCATACCTTTTAAGTCCTTTATGGTAAACACAAATAAAAATCCAACTTGGTCGGTACACAAAAAGGAGAAGTTTATTTCACAAGCACAAGCATAACACTATATATATATAAAGTTCAGAAGAAAGAGAAACGAGAGAAAGAAGAGGAAATAGCGAAAAACAAATAACACATTAATTTGCGCGGAAGGCGGTCAATGCGCGAGCGCAACAAAGGTGCACAGGTGTCGCGTCGATATATCTAAGGAAGACTGACTATCTAATGCCCGCCGCGCGGTCGAACATTCTCGAGCGCGGTGGACCGGTTCTAAGTATGCAAAATAAAGCGGGCTATTCAATATGCTCGTGTCCATTGCACCGTACATCACATCGTCCGTCATTACCGGACGACGTCCGAGATATTCGTAATAAATAATGTTTTGTATTTATATACATAAATATTATTGTTGATTATGTTTACAAATAAATATATAACATAAAGTAAATAGATATTTATATTATTTGAATATAAGAAAAGATAAGAAATAAGTATATTTGTAAATAAATGATATTGTACATATTATAAGATATCTATTTTAAATAAATATGTGGGAATTTATATAATAAATAAATAAATAAATAAGGAGCCCACATCACTCCCCCCCAGAGACCGTCCCTACGGGCGATAATAATCCGGAAATCGAACCCTGCGTCCAGAGCGAGTCGTTCTGGTAAGTGACTGACCTGAATCAAGCAGGATTGGGGAAGGATCAGGAATGGGATTAGGAGATGGAGTGGGGGAAGGAGATGGGGTAGGTATTGGAGTAGGAGAAGTGTCGACGAATAGATAGGCCGGCTTAAGGCGGTCTATGGATACTGTGACAATTTTCCCCTTGAACCTAATTTTAAAATTTTTGTCTCCGCGTTCTACCACTTCATATGGCCCAGTATATGGGGGCTGTAATGAAGCACGCAGCGAATCATCTCTTAAAAATACGTGAGATGATGTATTTAAATCTTTATAGATAAATATTTTATTTTTATTGTGACGCGCAGCTGGAGAAGGGCTAAGTTTTGCAACAAAAAGACGTAACCGAGTAGCAAAATCGGTAATATCTGTTGAGCCTGATTCAGTCGGCTGGAAGAATTCTCCAGGTAGGCGAAGGGGCTCACCATAAACCAACTCAGCCGCAGAAGCATTTAAGTCCTCTTTATAGGCTGATCTGATACCCAGTAGCACCAGAGGTAAAGTGTCAACCCAATTGGAGTCAGCATGGCACATTATTGACGCCTTTAGCTGTCTGTGGAAGCGTTCCACCAGGCCATTACAAGCTGGGTGATAAGCCGTTGTGCGGCGATGTTTAAATCCAATCACTTTTCCAAGATACTGGAAAAGTGCGGATTCAAATTGCCGCCCGCGGTCAGTGACAATATCAGTGGGACATCCAAATCTGGATATCCACGATATTAAAGTCTTGCCCACGGTTTCAGCTGTCATGTCGATCATGGGTGTAACCTCAGGCCACCTGGTGAAACGATCGACTACCGTTAGGCAATAGCGGTAGCCTTGTGAAGGTGGAAGCGGGCCAACAATGTCCACATGAATAAATGCGAACCGAGCGCGAGGTAAATCGAATGTACCCAACGGTGCTGATACGTGGCGATTTACCTTGGCGCGTTGGCAGGAGAGACAGCTCCGTGCCCACTCTCGACAATCTTTACGCATTCCAGGCCAAACAAACCGCTGAGCAATAAGCTCAGTGGTTGCCGCGACGCCTGGATGGCTATAACTATGAAGATTATCGAAGAGTGGTTTCCTTAATGCCTTGGTAATGAAAGGACGTGGTGATGGTGTACTTACATCACAATACAGTTCCTTAGTGCTACCAGATACCTTGAACTTTTCCAGGCGGAGTGAAAATTCACCGCCAACATATTGGAGAAGTTCTTGGTCAGAAGACTGAGAATCAGCTAACTGATCCAAGTCAATTGGCATATGCAATTCATCAACACGTGACAATGTGTCGGCGACAATATTGTCTTTGCCGGATATGTGTCGAATGTCGGTTGTGAATTGCGATATGTAATCAAGATGACGATGCTGACGAGGCGAGCAATTGGCTTTCCGTTCACGAAAAGCGAAAGTGATCGGCTTGTGGTCAGTAAAAATTATGAAGTGGCGAGCCTCCAACATGTGACGAAAATATTTTATAGCGTCATATATTGCAAGAAGCTCGCGGTCATAGGGAGAATACTTTTGTTGAGCTGGGCTCAACTTTCGTGAGAAAAACGCAAGTGGCTCCCAATGACCGTCCTTCAGCTGCTGTACTACTGCACCCATTGCTAAGTCAGACGCGTCCGTGACTAGCGCGAGTTCAGCATCACAATCTGGATGGGCTAGTAGTGCAGCATTAGCCAGACTCTGTTTACACTGGTCAAAGGCAAGGAGTGTCTCACCAGACAAATTAACAGGGTGAGTCGCCTTTACCGAACCAGCAAGTAAGGCATTTAATGGGGCTTGAGTCACGGCTGCGTTGGGCAAAAATCTGCGATAGAAGTTCATCATCCCCAAGAAACGCCTCAATTGCCGGACGGTCTTTGGTGGAGGGAATTCTGAAATTGCCTGTACCTTTGACTCAAGAGGTTTAGTGCCCGCTTCGGAGATACGATAACCGAGGAATGTTACCTCATTTGCTCCAAAAACGCACTTAGAAGTGTTAATCAGGATACCATAATCCTTCATGCGCTGGAATAACTGCTCCAGGTGCTGCTCATGTAGGTCCTGATTCTTACTAAACAAGAGAAAATCGTCACAGTAAGGATACACGAAATCAAAGCCTCTAGTCATTTCGTCGACAAATCTCTGAAATGTTTGGCCTGCGTTGCGTAGACCAAACGTCATAAAAGGGAATTCATACATACCGAAAGGTGTGGTGATGGCAGTCTTTGAAATATCCTCTTCGAAAACCGGAATTTGATTGTATGCTTTGACCAGGTCAATCGTGCTAAAGACTTTACAACCAGCTATACTATGGGCAAAGTCGTGAATGTGCCTAATAGGGTAACGGTCGGGGACCGTCCGTGCATTTAACATCCTGTAATCACCACATGGTCGCCAACCGTTATCCTTCTTAGGCGCCAGGTGTAAGGGAGAAGCCCAAGAGCTCTCAGAAGGACGCGCCGTGCCGTTGGATAGCATGAGTTCGAATTCCTTCTTAGCTATCTGAAGTTTGTCGGGGGCAAGCCTACGGGGATTACAAAACACGGGAGGGCCGGGTGTCGTACGGATGTGATGCACGGTGGAATGTTTCGGCGTCCACGGCGTGCCTGAAGGGCGAGTAATCTCAGGATACTTGCTCAACAGGACGTGAAACCTTGTGTCACCTGTTAAAATTTTAATTGAACACACATTAGTTTTAGCAATACAAGCATCGGCAGATAAAGTCGTAGTATTATCAATTAAGCGCTGATTGCGTACATCAACAATTAAATTAAAATGACTCAAAAAGTCTACACCGATTATAGCTTTAGTTACATTAGCAACGATAAATCTCCATTGGAAATTTCGCCTTAAACCTAAATTTAAATTAAGCTCAACACAACCAAAAGTCTCTATGGAAGTTCCGTTTGCCGCACACAGTTCAAAGTCAGTCCTGGTTCGACGTTCACGAAGTAACGATCGGGGGTAGACACATAAATCGCTACCTGTGTCCACCAGGAACTTCATGTTGGAGTTACGGTCAAAAACGAAGAGGCGACCTGCAGACGCTGGGCAATCGTCAGCCGCCATTAGCGACCGCCCGTGGCTTTTCCCGACGTCTTATTGTAGTCGCACGGCTTCATACAAGAGTTGGCCTTTGACCCAAACTTGGAGTGGTACCAGCAGAGAGGGTACTTCTGATAGCTGGAGTTAGACCTTGACCTCGGACGTGAAGGTGATTGACGCTGTCGTGGTCTGGATCGACCGCTAGAACGATTGGGTGAGCGATTGCGACGGTCATCAAGCTTCGCTTCAAGGCGCTCAACCATTTTTCTCAGCTCCGCGATCTCATTCGACGAGCTACTGCTAGTTGTTGGCCCGACGGATGCCTCAGCGACGACAGAAGGTGAAGTTAGATCGTGGATACGATCTGCTAAGTCCGCGAGCTGATCCAGAGGCTGTTCGGCCTGGCTTGCTAATACCGTCTGGATACCGATTGGCAGCTGGTTACTCCATATTTGCCTGACGATATCATCTGCAGCGGAGGGACCGGCCAAATCTTGCAAGTGGCGCAGGAACTGTGATGGTTTTCTGTCACCTAATTTTTCCTGGGTCAACAACTGCTTCACTTTCACCTCACGAGAAGCTGATAGTCTTCGGATAATTTCCGTCTTAATTTTATCATACCCGCCGTACTTAGGGGGCTTTATGATAATGTCCTTCACAGCCTTGGCATGGTGAATGTCTAGGTTGGTCACGACAGTGCTGAATTTGACGGCTTCGTCAGTGACGTCAAAGGCTTCAAACTGACGTTCAAGAAGCGCGAACCAAAGTTCAGGATCTTCCGATGAAAATTTTGGCACCTTAAATCTGACCTGCCGGTAATCGGATGCCGTATCGTGTCGGTCGGATGACGTGTCGTGTCGGATAGTGGAAACAGGCACTGGGGTCATGGGCTTTGGTTGCCGCAAAGTCACATGTTCGTCTTGGGAGACATTCAGTGCGCTCTTAAGCCCACCTTTCGACTTGATGGTATCATCCGAACTGTCACTTTGGTCACTAGGATCGCCACGACGACGACTATGTCCACTGTGTTCGCCTTCACTCATTTCTCACGCGTGCACTGTAGGGTCACCAGTTATAGTGGGTTACCAGTTATGGTTGTAGGCCAGCAATGGTAGTAAGGGCGCGTGTGAAACACTTGAGTTATGCGTCGATATTATAATTGATCAAGCATACCTTTTAAGTCCTTTATGGTAAACACAAATAAAAATCCAACTTGGTCGGTACACAAAAAGGAGAAGTTTATTTCACAAGCACAAGCATAACACTATATATATATAAAGTTCAGAAGAAAGAGAAACGAGAGAAAGAAGAGGAAATAGCGAAAAACAAATAACACATTAATTTGCGCGGAAGGCGGTCAATGCGCGAGCGCAACAAAGGTGCACAGGTGTCGCGTCGATATATCTAAGGAAGACTGACTATCTAATGCCCGCCGCGCGGTCGAACATTCTCGAGCGCGGTGGACCGGTTCTTAAGTATGCAAAATAAAGCGGGCTATTCAATATGCTCGTGTCCATTGCACCGTACATCACATCGTCCGTCATTACCGGACGACGTCCGAGATATTCGTAATAAATAATGTTTTGTATTTATATACATAAATATTATTGTTGATTATGTTTACAAATAAATATATAACATAAAGTAAATAGATATTTATATTATTTGAATATAAGAAAAGATAAGAAATAAGTATATTTGTAAATAAATGATATTGTACATATTATAAGATATCTATTTTAAATAAATATGTGGGAATTTATATAATAAATAAATAAATAAATAAGGAGCCCACAAGTGTAAAAAAATACTATCACTTATTTTTTTTTTTATTTAAACACCACACACACAGCCTTAAACAAGTATAAATCATCTTCATTATCTAAAATCACAGATACAATAAAAAAAAAATTATCTTTACATAACTACAGAACAGTCTTACATATACAGAAAAGTCAGATCTGTAATAAACAATATCCAAGACCTTAAAGATGGTAAACAAAGATTTGGTTCCATTGTTGAACAACTGAAATTAAAGCATAATAAATGATTTAGATTCCCTTTAGTTATACTTATGATGCGTATCTTAGTGCAATAGGATGATTAGCTTAACATAATTGATTCTAATGATGATGATTATAATTACGATGTAACCTCGATATAACGAAACTAAAGGGAATTATAAAATATTTGTTCAAAGGATTAGTTACAATGAGTTTTGTTGATAAATAATACTTATTCTGTAATGATTGAGAATTCGTTATAAAGAATTTTAACAAATATATGTATTCGTAATGTAAAGATATATTTTGGATTAGCTCTTTTGGGGATTTTTTAAAATATGTTAATTCGAGGCAATCTTTATATTAAAGTTAGAACAATTATTTAGTACATAGTCAACTTCAAATTTTTCAATAATACTTTAGAAAAATATTAACTTACCTAAGACACACTTGATCAATAACACTTCACACTCACTCTTTAACTGGGTAGCAAATGAATGCACACTTCGCATCACGGGAGTTAGCGCGTGAGCTGATTACGAAAAGTAATGCCATTGGTCGAACAAGTCTATACAAGCAAACAAACAAAAGGAACCAATAAAAAAGGGATGCACTTTTTTTACCTGCTCTTCTAAACTTGTTCCAATGACGTCAGCTATGTACGTATTACTTGCTCACTAAGAACGGCTAAAGCATGTATTATAAAATAGTAAATATTATGAGTAAATTTTGCCTCGCGAAGAAGACAGAGTGAAGCGGTTGTTTTACATTGTCAACTGATGTTAAATATTTCATAACTCATAGTCTTTTTTTGCTGATTGTACGAAGAAGCAAGTTTTGCATATAAAAAATGATTTGGGCCGTACAAGGAATTGAAAATGGGACGAAGCAGGCATAAAATAATTAATATTATATTTTGGGACAAAGGAGGCATATATTTTGGGACAAACAAGGATTTTTTTATGTGGGACAAAACTCAGTGGGACAAACTAGGCACAATTCGCGAAACGGCACGCACACATAAACATGCACACTGACGGGACCCCTAAGCGGCACTCGCTACTGAGAGCACCGCGACAATCGCTTAATATAACCCATAAATATTACGATCCGAGTTGCATTGCGGGTTGAATTAAATTTGCAGAACAACTAATCTGACATTTTAAGACATATTTGTAGAACAAGTTTTAACATGATTATTAGGTAACTTGCCAAAATAAATAATTTCGTTATATTACTATGAGTGTGAGTATTATATATGAAAACTCAAGTAAACTTGCTGCACAGTTTGTATAATGATATGAAGATCATATTTATGTAAATTATACATTTTTACACTTAAAATAATAATATAATAAACTTTTGATGTAATGATTAGGTTCGAATGATTAGTAATGCTAGTTTTGTTACACAATTTGATTATTTGCAGTGAACTAATTTATTTGAAATAACAAATATCTAATTGATGAATAAATATATTAAATAAATTGATAAGTGATAATGATAAGTCCATTGATGTGTATTTCATAATATCCCTTAATTATTTATACAAATAGAGCAATTTGAGTACATTTCACTAAACTTAAATAAAAAAGTCTATAGATATTAACACTACATCATGCTCTAGCATGTATGCAACACTGTCCCATAATTTAATAGATCGCGAATCTGTGGCCATCTAGCGGATACTACTCGAAATTCTATACTAAACGTGTGGACAACATTTCCCAAACTTAAAAAAGGCAATAACGAATAATAAGTATTTATAAGATAAAATAAGGATAATATTGTTTGCAGATACGCACAAATTCTTTAAAAAGCATACCAGCAAGATCCATTTTAAATTGATTTTATAATAACACATTTTATAATAGCTGCAGTGCTGTAGAAAACCTTTCACTTAAATATTGTAAAAAAACCGTAAATTTATCTTTGTGTTAAATAACCGTAATGTATGTAATAATCATTAATAATTTGATCAATATACTATTTTTTAGCTGGCAAGATTAGCGCTTGACAGCTAGCTTTCCGTCACTCGTCAGTCAGCATAGTATTTTCTATAAAATATCGAAAATAGTGCACTTTTTACTAACTTTCATATAGTTTTTACATGGCTATTTTATAAAAAAAACTTAATTATTTTGTTTAGATGAGTAAACAAGCTCTGAATAGTGTGACAAATTGGATGTGTGTGAATGTTCGGACTCCATTAGTACAATGAAAGATGTCGTATTATTGGTATGTGTACAGTCGAACAAAACGAAAGTGAGTAGTTGACCGAGTATTCTACAGTGCTTATTGAAATATTCGATTGGCACTAAAATGGCGCAGACAGTGAGAAAAGCGATCGAGGGCCGATACCCATCGTGCTACATACCTAGTAGAATAAAAGAAAGACGGGCGAAGGCGAGAGCGTTAAGGTAAATATTGCTGCAATTACGCTTGCTGGCACTTCGCAATAACACCAGGTGCTACGGCTTTTTATTCCTTTTTGTGTTTCCATCGTATTTCAAGTCAATAACATTTTTGCTTACGCACTTAAACACCACATATTACGAAAATGTTTTTTTTATGTAGGCTAAAGAAAATGTTGGCGTTTAATAATAGGAAGTTCTTAATTGGTTCGTGTTGTTAACAGAACGCTAGCTGCCTAAATTTGCTACATACTAATACCAATTCCTACAACCTTGTTTACTTTATTAAAATATTCAAGTCATGCTAAATTCATAGATTAATAATGCTACTATAGAATTTCATTAGATGTCCTGACAATCCTTACTATCTGAGGAGAATCTCTGAAGGACTAGTTGAATATGCTAAACATATTATAATTTTTGTGGTAGATGTCCCATTCCCTGGGACTTTTTCTAATGGAATTCCATAAAAAATAGCTGATGTTACTAGTTTATATTGTAACTTTCCATAACTGTTCCATCTTTTAAATTTATTTTGTACTTCTTGAGCTTATTTGTTACAATTAAAAATAATAATGAAGTAAAAAAAGATTGATAATTTATTTTCATGTTGCACAGGTTAGAACAACAGAGGAAGCCAGACAAACCAGAGGACTTTGTGTGTTACTCTGATAGTGACAGTGAGGAGGAGACACCCACGCAACAACACAAAATATTGTCAACATCATACAACTTCGTTGACTATGTGCGGTCTCGGGAAATGCAGATGGCTGAGGTACTTAATGTTATTATTTGCTCTTGTTATTATACCATGCAGATGTAGCTGATCTGCATGGTATGTAGACTTACACCTATTGGTATGGGAAAAAACTGTACTGACAAAATATTTTATTATTAGATAATTTAGATCTAAGCTAATAGGTGAGTTTTGTTGTTTGCTATCTTATACTAGAGAAATAATATTTTTTAATAGCTTTATTTGCTAAATACATGTCATTGAGGGCAAACATTCATTATATAGCTGGAAAAACAACAATAGAAAATTCTACTGCCAAATAATACTGATGAATGATATCACCATTTACTACATAGTAATCAAACTAGACAATACAGACACAGAAGGTGTAGTACATGTGTGAACATGTATATATATCTTCCGAGCCTCTTCCCTTTTCCCTTAGGGTTGGCTTCTAGTCTAACGGATTGAGCCATGAGACCTCAACAACCCAGTATGAGGAATTACAATACTCCGTGTTGGACTAGTTGTCAGACTGCCATAGATTTTTGCAAGGCACCTTTGACCAACAGCTCTCAACAAATGTCAACCTTATTGACTTTGACAATTTCAAAGGAAATGTTTATCAAATGGGTCATGAATGAACTTTGCCGATTGCACATAGTGAAACCCCTAATCTGGCTACATGCTCCATCCTACTAGCACTAACAGTTTTTGCAAATTACAAATATATGACAATTTTAATGAATTTATGGTGTGTGGGTGTGAGTGTGTGTGCATGTGCGCTAGTGTGCGTGTATAGCCAACAAAATATTTGTGCAAGTAAGATGGGAGTGAGTTGCCTAGCTTAGGAGCACTATTATCACAATTTAAATCAGAAATCAGAGACAGAAAACTTGTTAATAACATGCATTATAACATCCTTCTCTATCCTAGTATAAATAAGGTTATAGTAATCTGATAGCCATATAATTCAATATTTTATTTGCATGCCTGACTATTATTTCCTTTAATTTTAATACTCAGTTTATTCAATTATATTTCTTTAATTTTACCCCCCTCAGTCAAATTCTTTAATAAACAAGCTATGCAAAAATGCCATGAAACCTTAAATTACCAATAATATATTTAAAAAATGGCGCCTTTTTATACTAGTTGTTACCATCACAGGTCATGTGAGTAAGTAAAAGGTGAAAGTTGCCCTTGCATGCCTTTGCCCTCAATTCTTTGCTCATAAAGTAAAAAGTGTTGAAATTCAGCTGTTTTTATTAAAACAAATATAGCATAATTATGTTACTCTAGACTCTCTAGAGTTATCTTATTTTCTAATGGCACCTCTGACTGCAATGTCTCAGGTTCGATTCCCAGGTTGGTCAGTGTTAATTTGTGAATTTTTCGCCAGGAAACAGGACCTAAACATAACAGGTGAAATGTGAATGTCGTCCCAAGTAGCACAAAACTGCATTATAAGATGTCACAAGAGGTAACATCGGTAACTTTAGCACTTATGAAGAGTTATTACAGTACACTCGACCTGCAATAGGTGAAAAGTGAGCTTTCACCTGAATAAGAACGTTATTATGCGTCACGGAGACCACACTGTAACGCTTGCAGCGTTAATATAGGTAACATCAACAGTATTATACAGCTTTAGCAGTTTAAAGGATTTTTGTGGACTTTAACTAAGCTATATTCTGAATTGAAGACCACAAGTATACCCTTAGATCACTTGCATTTTAAGAAAGAACACGTGAGCTACTATAATGCAATCAGTTATTCTGTGGCTTCAAATAACAAAGATATAATGCCTTTTGTTGCACAAAGTGGATTTTGTGTAATGTTAATCAGCTTGTTACAAGCAATCGTATAATAGCTCTTATAAAGCCCACATGATCACTATGGGTGAACATTATTATATGCTAAGTTAAAGCAATCTGCTCTATATTAGCTCACATATTACCCATAACCTCCGTGAGAGCTGAATACTTGTACTATCGTTGACAATTACTCTACTAGTGCCGTTAAATAAGACCTTGAAGACTTCTTTATTCAGCGCTTCGTAGGTAGTACGTACTATACTAATCGCATCGTTTAATAAAATATTGTTTAGAACGGGAGGGTTCCGTTTCCGAAAATGTTGGTGTAAAAGCACGTGCAAATTTAGATGGACAATACTCTTCAAGTATACAGCGTATAGTATATAGTGATAACGTATTGTGCAGTAATGACAATGAATATAGATGGGCAGATAGATCTAACTATTCTGCAAGTTCAGACAGTGACATTGTATGTCGTGGTAAAAATGATAAAAAAGGAAAATTTCGAGAAAATATAAGAAAATGGGTCATTGAAAAAATATTGCACACACAGCTTTAAAGGATCTGTCAAAAACTATCAATAAATTTATTCAAAAGTCAACTTTAAAGACAATTCGAAGTGTCAAAAAATGTGTTTTAAATATTGTAAAAAAAGGTTGAAGAATAAATAAAAATTCAATTTAATCCTTGTTTTATTTTTCATCCGCGGATCCCTAAAATTACTTCAAAGTTCTGATGATTACCTACAGTTATTTGCACACATGTTACCCACTATCAAGCTTTACATGAATCTGTAGCTGACTTGTGTAACACAAGAACCACTCGTAACAGCTCGTTACTGATTTATGTACCACGAGTGGACACTTAAACAGCTCATGCCGTTTGATTATGGTTAATACGGTACACATTGCTTGTCTGCCATTTTTTAGATTATAACCTATGTAAACAATATAATTTACAATTTGTTTTTGTTTAGTCAACGAAGATAACAACAGAATTTGAATAGAAAATGTAATGATTGTATACGTAAACAGCTCATTGTCAAATTACAAAGGAAAAAAAAAACTTATTTTTTTTATAATTATATCCTCAACCTATTTTAAACTATAATTTTCGAGTAAACAGTGATATTTTGAGAGCGCGTGAAAATTTTCGTCTATAATTATATAGTATTTGACAATAAACTATCTTTCCCATTCGAATTTCATGGATATGGAGGAAAAACAAAGTTTTATTTATCGATAACATATATTAGCCTAATATTTCCCACAAACACTTTACAAAATGGTTCACACACAACATATCAAAATATTAATAAGTAATAGGGTTAAAAATTATTCACAATAATACCACTTGTGAATTGTCAGTTCCATAATAAAGTTACTACTATCCTGGAGTGTATTTTGTGCTGAAAAATAGGTAAAAAGTACTCTATTATTCAGCCCTTGTGGCGTATAAAAGGTAACACATACCCTGTTAATCAGTCCTTATTCAACTGTTGGGGCGACTGTTACCTTTATTAATGCTCATATAACGCTGATATAGTGCAACCATCTACATTATTCAGCTAACAGCTGATTAATTTGTGCCCAAATCAGAGTTATATCAGCTGAGTAGGCGCCTCTAACGCTCTTATTCAGCAGGTTTATTCAGCTGAAGATTCCATTGTGAACAGTGATTCAGCTACTATTCAGCACTTCTGTGCTACTTGGGGTATACCTCCGCCAAGCCATATTTTTATTGCAAATATGGGTAATACATTGTTGTTACAAATTAGTAAAGTCCACCATATTTTACACTAAGACATGCAATACAGATATAATAAATATACACATTTTAAAATATTTTATGGAATTATTGATTCACATCAATTGATTTAAGTATAATAACACCATATTCAAACTGCAAATTGGCAATTGCTACATGGTCTGTCTGTCTAGCTAGAACCTGGATGAGAAGGAGCATCTGACAATTAAAATTTTTTGCCAAACATAACATTTTTCACCCAAAATAAATACTTTAGTATCATAATCTTATCATAAAACATATTGTGATACCCTTGTTTAGCCTTGAGGTGAGTATCTCTATAAACAAAGGGATTATCACAGTAGATTATGTGCTGTAACTGTAAGGAATCAAAATGAGGTTGCAAATACTATTTTAGGCTTTGAATAGGAGTCCTGAGATAACTTTCAAGGCTTTCTATCAAACAAAATTCGTTGTTGTCAAACCAAAATCTGCTATGTGCAGAAATCATAGTTTTGAGATATTAAAAAAAAAAGGTTACCTGTATTCAAGGGATTGTAGATAAGAGGTTGTTGATAAGAGAGGTCATAGATAATTTTATAAATTATGACTATGCTAGTTATGTTGATAAGAAGTAGCCTCAGTGTCCTGGCTATAAACAGGAGTGCAAAATTACATCAAAGTTGACTAAGCAGTTCTAGAGAAGCATACACTTTTACAACAGAAATCTATTATTTACTCAGAAAATTTCAGTCTCAGCCCTATCCCATGGGACCTAAACATAATAGATGAAGTGTGGGTTTTCCACACTTCTGCCTTTATGTTATTTTACTAAGAAACAGTTGAAAAAGATATGGGACCGGCAGGATTTAAACCTGCGACCTTACTGCACACCGGGCAGCCGCTCTTAGCCATTCAGCTACGGTCGCCTCTTACCGGCACCCTAAATTTCTCAACTGTATGATACGTCATTTCGTGACGTCACGTTCATCCATTTGTTCCTATCTTAAGTAGGATACAAACCAACAAGCGGCCGTGGCGCAATGGATAAGGCTTAAGGTCTTACGATCGAAAGGTCGTGGGTTCGAATCCTGGCCATTACACCACGGACGTGAACTTCCTCCTAACACAAGCGAATTAAGCTTAGCTGGAGGGGGTTGACAAGAATACTAGTAATTTGTATTTGCAAATTGCTAGTAAGCTTTTAAAAAAAAAAAAGAAAAAAAAAAAACATGGTTAAGTTCAAACCAGATCCTGCCGGTCCCATATCTTTTTCAACTGTTTCTTAGTATAATTTGCTAAGCATAGCTAAATGCTATAAAAATAATCAAAGTTTATGTTATTTGTAATATTTTAAAGTTGAAAATTAAGAAGCCAGCAGGAATGGAACCAACACCGCCTGCTACACCTAAAATCTAAACACGAAAACGTTTCAGGTGCATTAGCACCTGGGGCGTTTTTTCAAGTATAATATTATAATTTCACTTCTAACATGTATTTTCTTATTTTTAGATTACCTGCTTAAATAGGTTGCTGATAAAAAGTTACTCACATCTAAGTGAATAAACTGTTATCATTATAAATTAATCTACCTGCCCCTTATCTGCTTACTATGTTATGTTTAAAGAATTTGTAGACAGCCTAGATACAAGTTTATTTTGCTGTCACTTATTTACAATCTTTATGGATGAAGTGTGGTAAAAAACCTAAATATCTACAAGATTTAATGAATACATTACTTTATTTTGCCTCGATGGACCAGTGGTTAGCTTATGCGCCTCTCACCGTGAGGTCTCGGGTTCGATTCCTGGGTCTGGCAAAGTGTTATATGTGAACTTTTCATCTAGAAATTCACAATAGCAGCACGGAGTTGTAATTGTGCCCGGTGGATGGCTATAGGCTCTCCCCCTATGCAATGAGACCTAAATATTACAGGTGAAATGTGGGTGTTGTACACCTCTGCCACACCCTTCTGGGTAATATAGGTGTGATATTGTTATGCATTTAAATACCCATCGGAGCTGGTACTTGGATTGATTTTAATTCGATTCTAAACAGTTTGATTAAAATTAATCTGAGCCCCGGTTATTCAAATCATTGTAATTAGTATAATTTAGTATTATTTATGATTTATTTTTATATCATTTTTTGTAATGTTTTGACGTGTTCAGGCGCCTCCTGGGGCCTATGAAAATAAATGATTTGAATTTGAATTTGATTTAAGTTCAGCCTATCAAACCTACTCCGAAAAATCTCATTGATATTTTGTTCCAGCCCCGTTCAGTGGACCCGTCCTACGCGACACGACACATGCTCACACACGACATGTTCCGAGAAACGCCGGTCAATCTCGGAAACATGAACAAAGTGTTCTGCTCACAGTGGCTGTCCGATAGACAAGTTGTGTTTGGTACTAAGTGTAATAAGGTAAGTCTTTTTATCTTTTTATTCAATTATTGCACTAACAGTTTAAACGTACAATAAGTTAGGTATACAACTAAAAACTAAACTACTTAAAATTACAGAAGAATGACACATATGTAGTTAAAAAAAAATTTTTTTCAATTTTATTTCATAAATATCAACATCTGGATGCTGAGCAATCAGGGCGTTGATCAGTGCCATGGCGTGATTAGTTGGCCTAAATTGAACCGTGCACGTTCGCACAGCTGCCGTCGCCCTGAGACTGCATGCAGAAAGCACTCTTATACTACCAAACCAAACTGTCATATAAATCGAAATGTCAAGAGTACCTACACCACCAGCTAAAGGTGCTATTACTTCTACAACGATCGATCTACGCAAAACAGCGCACTGCGCATGCGTGGAGCGCTCTTATTGGCTCTTTAAACGTCAAATGCTTCGATCGGCGCTCGATCGATGTAGATGTAATAACTTGCTAAAGCTTGCAGTTGGAAGCAAGCGCCAGCGACTCAGCGTTAACGTGTTTCTATGAAAATATGTTAATATACGTCAAGCAATGACGATGATGCTTGCTTCCAACTGCAAGCTTTAGGGTACCATGGTGTACTACTCTTGACCATTCGTTTCGACCTTGACGCGTCTATATTGATAACTACGTCACGGACGATTGGAGCTTGGTGATATTTTAATTCTTATTGTGAAGCGCTCAAACAACATGTTCAACATACATTTTCAAAGGGAAACACATATTAAACTATGAGGCTGGGGCCTGATTGAACAAATTTTGAGGAACACTCTTGATAATATTGAAAAGAAAATGACGATTCATTAGAGGGTTATGACTTTATGACATAATATGGGCATAATTTTTATGTATATAAAGCATTCCTGTATCTCATACATGTGCCACTGCTGGGCTTGGGCCTCTTTTCATGATGAGAAGAGTTAGGCCATAGTCCACCACACTGGCCAACTGCGGATCGGTAAACTTCACACACGTTCGAGCACTTATTAGGCACTCTCAGTTGTGCAGGTTTCCTCACAATTTTTCCTTCACCGTTAGCGAGCGATAATTTATATTACAAATACACACATATCTTCGAAAAGACGCATCTTAACGATTTATTGACAGAGGTTTATGCCGTGGGTTCGAACCCGAGACCTTTGACTTAGCAGTCCTATGGTCTACCGCTGCTTTTTTATGTAGTTTATATTAAATTGCTTGTCCTTGAGAAGGCTCTATTCGAGACTCAAACCTGTTGTAATTACCGAATCAAACCTTTATTTAACATTTTATATATTTACAGTTAATGGTGTACGACGTCCGTCGTCGTACGTTAGACGCCATCCCCACGTTACGGCCGCGAGCGCCGTGGGCCGGCGCCGACCATCAGACCGGTATACACGCGCTGCAGATCAACCCTTCTAGGTAACTTATGCGCACTTTCTAATAATTATAAATGACTAGCTGACCCGTGCCCACTTCGTTGGGCATAATGTTCAAAAACATATATCTTTCATAGTTAAGGCAGCGTTCCTAAATTAATATCTACACAAAACAAACTTAATACCTTCCTATAACCTAAATTAATATCTACATGAAACTAACTTAATACCTATAACCTAATTTAATATCTAGGTACATGAAACAAACTTAATGCCTATCTATAACCTAAATTAAATGAAAACTATATAAACATAAAAGATTTTTTTTTTAATGTACCGAAAATAAAATTAATGAATGTCGAAAGTGTGTTACGAAAAATTCAATTTTGGGGACGTCCGCTGCGTAAAGAGCCGACCGCGCAAATGAGCCGCACGGAGTCTCAGATGTAAAAGGAAGGTCACGCCTCCTTCTTCCGAAGTGAGCACGAACGCGAACCGAAATAAGCCGAAACCATCGCGCGCCGCTGCCGCGCTGCTGTGGCCTTCACGTATAACGATGAGTTTTTCTCCGATTCTCTTTACAAAACGGACTACCACGTAAAAACCTTTTAATTTTTCGGTTTTTTATATAGCCTATGACACTCAGCGATAATGTGGCTTTCTATTAGTGAAAGAATTTTTAAAATCGGTGCAGTAGATTCCGAGATTACCCCTGACAATTTAACAAACACACAAACTTTACCTCTTTATAATATTAGTATAGATTTTCCACCTACATAACTGGTAGTAGAGCTCTTTTGAATGATTCTGGTGGTAGAGCTCTTGTGAATGAGCTCGAGGGCGGTAGGACCACCGTCTCACCTTTTTAACCTGCCGCCAAATAGTAGTGCTTCCATTACTGTGTTCCGGTAAGGTGGTGAGATCAGGCCCTGAAATTACTGGCACATGAGGCATAACACCGTGGTCCTCAGCTGCAGCGAAGCATCAATAATCTAAATTTGTGGACTGTTGATGTCCATGGCCTGTATTCCACTTACCATCAGGTGGACTACACGTTCGTTCGCTGTGGGCGTAATATAAAAAAAATAAATAAATATATAAACTTTTGGATAATGTGTTAGGATCAGCAAAGATTACTCGTTATTTATGTCTGTATCAAAAACAAACGGCTTTTAACCAATAAGAATGTCGAATAGACAACATATTCTGTATTATATCAATGTGATTGAATACTAAGCGTCAATTTCCTCAGTAACGGATATGTTCTGGATAGCTTATGCAGCACTTTTAATAGATAAAATAGAATTTATTGAATTAACAAGCATTTAACTATCTGAAACCTTATAACGAACTTGTGAAATTTTCCTTTATATACTTAATATGTATAATTATTATTTAAATATCCTAACTATTTGCGATTTCATGTTATTAAAACGTAAATAATATTTTTCAGAACATTATTAGCGACTGGCGCGCGGAATTCTTGTGAGCTGGCCATCTATAGCTTACCCACGTTAGACCCCGTTTGTGTAGGAGAGGCGCATAAAGACTGGGTAAGGACATTTTATCTTTTATGGTAGTAATTAACTGACTTCAAAAAAAAAGGAGGAGGTTCTTAATTCGATTGTATTTTTTTTTTGTTTGTTCCCCGCTTACTCAGACTGATTTGAAAAATTATAGCTTATATCCCTTTGTTATATTTTTTTTTTATACATATACTACGCCCACAGCGAACGAACGTGTAGTCCACCTGATGGTAAGTGGAGTACAGCCCATGGACATCAACAATCCACAAAAGCAGATTATAGATGCGTCGCTGCAGCTGAGGACTACGGTTGTATGCCTCATGTGCCAGTAATTTCAGGGCCTGATCTCACCACCAAACCGGAACACAGTAATGCAAGCACTACTATTTGGCGGCAGGTTAAAGGTGAGACGGTGGTGCTACCGCCCTCGAGCTCATTCACAAGAGCTCTAACACCAGTACAAGAGCTCTACCACAGCAATATGCGCAACATCACGTGTATATTAACCCGGAGATCGTGGCTATCGTGAATATCACCCACATTTTACCTATTACGTTTAGGTACCAAGTGATAAAGATTGAGCATATCGCCATCCACCAGGCACAAATCCAACTCCATGCTGCTAATGAAACTTGAGAATTTCTGAGAGAAAAAAAGTCTTCTTTCAGAAAAACCTTGTATTTACAATAATGAAATCAAATCAAATTATTTATTTCCATGGGCCCAAGGAGCGCTTGAACATGTCAAAACTTAACTAATTAAATTATAATACTTACTTACTTATTGCAATAAAGTGATTTGACACCAGAGCTTAGATTGACTTTAATTCAACTTAGAAATTTGAATTAAAATCAATCCAAGTACCAGCTCCGATGGGTATTGCATCATGAGAAAAGCTGGTGAGAAACTTATGTGCACCATCTTTTTAAATAATTTATACAATATTTAGATATATTACATTTGTAATATTTTAAAGCAAATTTTAGCTTTGCTATGCCTTTTTGTATTTTATATAATATTAAAGTTGAAAAATTAAGAATCCAGCAGGACTCGAACCTGCACCCCCTGGGTATACGCCCCAAGTGCACGGTTGGCGTAGTGGTTAAAGCGGTCGCCTCGCCGCTTTCAACTACGCTGGTGTCGTGGGTTCGATCCCCACATGGGACAAATCTTTGTGTGATTCGCAAAGATTTGTTCTGACTCTGGGTGTGCTTTATGTGTGTGAAATGTATGTTTGTGAACCCCGCGACACAGGAGTTATTCCTAGTGCGGGCGTCGTTTCAAAACAAAAAAATATTGTGATGCTACTGTTAAAATACCTATTTCCTTAAATCGTTCTTTCAGAGAATCTCAAGCTTTGAGTTTGTAAATCGCACGAATTGCCCATTTTTGAATTACAAAAATGGTTTGAATATCAGCTGCCTTGCCCCATAGCAGGATACCGTAGGACATGACACTGTGAAAATAACTAAAATAAACCACTCGCGCAGTTTCAATATCAGTTAACTGACGAACTTTCCAAACCGCGAATGCCGCGGAGCTGAGTTTCACTGCTAGACACGATATATGGGCGCCCCACTGAAGCTATTGATCCTAGGTTATTCCTAAAAACATAGTTGATTCTACAAGACTAATAATTTCATTATTTAATACTCATGTTCTGTTTCTTGACATTAGGCAAAGTGAACTTTATACATTTAGTTTTATTCGAGTTCAATAATAAATTGTTGCTAGTAAACCAGTCTTGGACTAGTGCAAGTGACCTGTTAATATCATCAATACTATTCTGATTACGATTAACTTTAAAAATAAGCGAAGTATCATCTGCAAAAATTACTATATCACAAAAAAATGCATCGAATGGTAAATCGTTAATGTACACTAGAAAGAGAAACGGACCGAGAATTGAGCCCTGTGGCACGCCCAATGAGACAGGTATTCCGGAGGACCTAATTCCATTTATATCAACTCTTTGAACTCTGTCACCAAGGTAAGAGGCAACCAGATCAAGTTCAATATCCCTGACTCCATAGTGCCTGAGTTTTTGCAAAAGAGTTTGATGTTCAACGCAGTCGAATGCTTTGGATAAGTAACAGAATTATAAGATACTTCCCCTCCATGTGACATGTCCGTGGGACCCTGTATTATATTTACCTTATCTCATTTTATGTTTTAAATTTGTTCCATAGATCCTGGACATGTGTTGGCTGGACGACGAGTTCGTGGTGACAGGGTCCCGTGACTCGAAGCTGGCGCTGTGGCGTGCGCCTGCCGCGCCGCCGCGACAGACCATGCATCACTACGTGGCGCCGCTCGTCGTCAAGGAGTGCCGATCCGGTATACTGTTTGTATTATTACGTTGTATTAACTGTACTGTACAATCTCACTCATCCGGCACTTCTATAGACCGACCTTCGAATAAGCCGGCAGATTTTGACCGCGTCTCCCTCACCTCTCTCTCACTATGCGCCATGTAAAGCTTCCAGTTGGCAGCAAGCGTCAGCATCAACGCCCTGCGAAAGTAAAGTGTGCGTGCGCATCTTTTTGTATAAAAATATGTAAATACACAACGGGTCGGGCGTTGACGCTGACGCTGACGCTTGCTTTCAACTGGAATCCGACAGAATCCGCCTTATTTATTGTTATTCCTAGTGCGAAAATCGTTATTTAAAAAAAAATTATAATAAAGATTTCAGTTGGACATTATTTTGTGGTCATATCGCCGCCAATTTCGTCCATAAATGTCCGACGTCCAGGGTCTGACAGGGCGTGAAGAGCCTCTATAACGTCGCTCTGAGCTTGCAGTTATCTTCCCTATTACAGTCAGATTTGCCGACCAATTTCAGCCAAGATCCCTGGATTAGGCTAATAAGTCAAGTCCCCTGACGATGACTTTACAAAATTAGATCGAAACTAGTCGATAAAAAATACTAACTCACTAAATTTAATCAGCATTTTACGTTTGGACATTTTCCCTGCCGCTAGCTGGCCGCTACCTCTTACTGCCGCTTTATTACGTTACTTGAACTTAACAATATTCGTTGTTTTCAGGTCAGAAAGTGCGAGCCCTAGCCTTCAACCAGCGATGGCGAGAAATAGCAGCATTGACCCTCAACGGTTACATCCACGTGTTCAACGCAGAGACATTCAGACAAACATTGTCTAGGAAACTGCCTTCGTGTCAGGATCTCGTCTGCTTAGCCACACAGGTAACTAGGACTTTCATTATAGCTATCTCATAATGCTATGATACTGAGAGAAATATAATTCTTTACACGCCAAAATACAAGCTGTGATGCAGTCAATATTGCCTGTCTCCGTGCATACATAATGTTTAACAAGCATTTAGCATGTCGTTCACTTTAATATACAAAAATATTCATGTGGACTGCCTGATAACCGAAGGAATAAGCATATGCAAATATTTGAATTGACGCAAATATTGAAGCCCTGTTAGTGGTGCTCCGTTTCTTAAGAAAGCAGTATCGTGATAAAGCGACCGTAAGATAGCGGATGTACGTCTTATATACCTGACTCACACCCGCAATCTTACGGCTGCTTACTAGTCTAGCTACGGCTAGTCTCTTCTTCGACCAGAAAGATGCCTATGTAAACTAAATGTAATGGTTTTCTAGACAATAATAAACATTACATATTAACTTTACGGTCAGCTTTCCTAGGAAACTAAAGCTTTACCATATTATCCTAACCTTGGCTTCTGTTTAAGGAAAGCGGCGTATACGCGATAGGCTGTAAATCCTACACGTTACTGTTAGACTGTAGAACGTTACAGTCTGTAAAGAAGATCACATCTCGGTATAACGGGTGCGGGATTCGATCGGCCAGCTTTAGAGGGAATATGCTCACTATTGGCACAGGACTTGGTATGTATTGTTCTGTATTATTCTTCATTTATTGTAAATTTTCTAAAGTTACGGAGCCGCTTAATGACATTAGTAATAAACTGGTGAATAAGGTCATTAATAATGTTGTCCATGTAAACAAAATGTGATGGTTTCCTATAGAGCAGTTTTATAATCCATTTTTGCATTAGTCGAGTGTAGCTTATGACGTCCGTTAAATGACGGCACCGCTAGTTTTAGAAAACACATTTTTCACAGGTCATGGGATGATTATCAGTATTTTATGTAGATCTAGCTGGCAACCCCAAGGCCATCGCTGTTATAAATGTTTAATAGATTTGTTTTGTTCTCCAGGTTTACTAATGTTCTACGACCTACGAGCGGGAAAATACTTAGAGAGTAATATACATTCTACAAAAACAGTCACGCTAAAGGCTTCCAGAGGCTATGTGGTAAGTTATTCATTTTATTGTCACACAATTGAAACTTATTTGACTTGGACACGAACTTGTGATTTTAAAAACGAACGTAAATACAGCGTTATTTGTTTCATAGTGGCTATTCAGTTCGACAGCTGACCAATTTATTGAGGAATATTTTGTCAATACCTTCTCCTATTGGTCTTTACATCTAGTGCCGGCTATTGCCGTCTGGGATGAGTTACGTGTTTATAGAATGGATTAAAATGTGTGCTGTATATCCCCACAGTGAAAACTATTATGTTGAGACACAAAAAAAAACAACGGTATAGTTTACAAAATCTTAAACAACAAAATACATAACATAATATCACTCCTATATTACCTAGAAGGGTATGGCAGACATGTATAGAACCCACACTTCACCTGTTAAGCAACAAAATAATTCACATCATAGCTTTGGTTCAGTTGCAACTTCTAATACAAGTTGTTTGTTTAAAATAATCGATATTTAGTTCGTACTAAGCAACATCAGTCTCTGTAAGCAACAGATCGTAGATACATCGTTGCATTTAAAAAACTAACAATGTTATGTCTTATATCCTAGTAATTTTACTTCCTTACCAAAGTACACAGTACTGGGGTATCGCAGTAGAGCTTGCCTCCTCGAGCACGTACACCAAACCTTCCTTACATCTTTGAGTCCAAAATAATTTCCCACAGTTCCCTGACGAGGAGGCAGACGGCTTCAACCAGATCAAGCACGTGCCGGCCATCTACACTCATTGCTACGATGACAGCGGCACACGGATCTTCACGGCGGGAGGACCGCTGCCTGCCCCTCTTATTGGAAACTATGCGGGATTGTGGCAGTAATGAATGGCGCATCCGGTAGGATCCGCTGTAAAGAGTTCCTGAGGCGAGTGCGAGGTTTATGTGTCAAATGTATATGTATTAATGAATAAATGCATTTTTCATTAATTAAGCCAATTACTTTGAAAGTCTGATCTTATTTTGGAAATAGTTTTTGCATGATGTCTACAAAATCAAATACAAGTAACAAAAATGTGACATAGATGATATTTTTTGTAAGCCACAACCGAGACAGTGATCAGGTAGATATTTTGGTGTAGAATCTATGAATCATAAAATGTTATTTCAATAATCACTTAGTACAAAATAAGATAGTGTATTAAATCTCGCACTTGTTCCACGGACGCGCTGGCTAGTTTAATTTGGGTTACGACTATTCCTCTTACGTGACGTCTAGTGGGAAGATGAGATGATGATGATGAGATTTGTGTCCATGAGATGCACTCTGACAAAGGTATGTGCTAAGAGCGCCAGTACTAACATAAATATCGCAAACATTACTATACGTTATCATTAGTTCCAAATTCCGCCACAAGCATGCATAACTTTGTCAGAATGTATTTAGTAATATCGTAGCAGATATTGCATCGGCTACGTATTCGTAGCTAAATCTCGTAGCAATGCTACGCGGGGCTGCAACACCTAACTAGTATATTTGTTGCATTTCACGGAGGCAGTTAGCTTTAATTGTAATTTGCGTGTACGTGTACTATCAGCAAAATGAATTCATGACCAATTCGACAACTATTTCCTTTGAAGTAAGGTTGACATTTGTTAAACGTCGCACGCCGAATGATGATCCCTATGACAGTTTGTTAGCGCTTAACATTGTACTGACGTCCTGTCTCATCAAGTCCTTTAGAGGTCCATTAAAAAGTCGAAAAAATCATAATTGTGTACATTTGTAAATTATAAAAATGAATATTAAGAAATTATTACGTAATGTTCGGAAATAATGGAAAAAAACTCAATGCAAATGTACATGGTACGTGCTGCAAAAGTTACGTCGTCTAGTTGTTATCGACAAAGAAGGGACACATCGATAAACAAAATATCGATAATTTGTTGGAAAAATTAAACAAATGCTTTGCAGTTTGTATTTTATTTCTATAATCTGAAATCTGATACAGGGTCAAGCGGATCTTCAAAATCAAACTAAAAAGAATTCTAAAAAAAAGAATTTTAAACTCTTTAAATTATGCAATTTGAATAAAAATTAAAGTATAGTACAATAAAATATAATAAGGCTGTTACTTTTTTATCTAGTGTTTTATGTCCATCAATGCGCGTAATCTTTTTTTCAAAATAAATAAATATTGCTTATTATGTTGAATGACCTGGCTGTTGTATGACATGACATTTGCCTGAAAAAACAGTATTTTATCGAAATTGTTTCGCATAACTAATACAACTGTCAGTTGAAACGTCATAGGGATCATCATTCGGCGTGCGAACTATAATAGCAAATTAAGACTTTAAGATTTTGAAATGTCAATACAAAAATAGTATTAAGGTGGATCATGAATTTACTTTGTTGCTAATACAACGCAGTAGTATACGTATTTCACGGAACAAGTCCGAGATTCAAGGTAAACAAGTACAGCTCAACTGCCTTCGTGAGTTGAAAGAACTATACTATACTCATAAAATATAATGTATTTGATTATAGTAGGTCAAAAAAATGGGCATAATAATTATAAATCACTATAGAAAATGTGAAATAGTTTATATCAAAAAATAAGCAATACACATAGAAAATAATTAATACATACATTCTAAAACTGTACAAATACCTAGATAACATTTTATATGGCTACTACGCCCGCAAATTTGTAATGGGATAGAACATTGTCATAGTTTACTGTTTTGACATCATCACACGGTTTCATCATTGAGTTTAAACGTGATTATATAAGCACAGTTTTTTAGGGCGTTCTGAAGATACTTTTCACATTGCGCGCGAGAGAGAATGCACTTATAGCAACCCTGTATCTAATACATGTCCCACTGCTGGGCTCGGGCCTCATGGTGAGAAGGGTAAGGCCATAGTCCACCACTCTGGCCAAGTGCGGATTGGTAGACTTCACACATCCTCGAGCACTTTTTAGGCATTCTCAAGCATGTTTCCTCACGATATTTTTCCTTCACCGTTAGCGAGCGATAATTTATATGATAAATACACACATATCTTCGAAAAGACGAATCTTAACGATTTATTGACAGAAGTGTGTGCCGTGGGTTCGAACCCGGGACCTTTGACTTCGCAGTCCTACGGTCTCCCGCTCGGCTATCGCTGCTTTTAGAGAGAACGCACTTGCACCAGTGCATTTACCACATATGAGAGCAAAGAAGGAAATTCTAAACTGAGAACCAAACTTGAAATTGGAACAGAAAATCCTTGAGAACAACAGTATTATGCGCTTTTATCGGTTATTATAAACATCAGAAATCAAATCATTTATTTCCATGGCCCCCAAGGAGCGCTAGAACACGTCAAAATAAGCAACAACATACAAAAAATATTAAATTAAAATGAAACTTGACTAATTAAATTATCATACTTATTGTAATAAAATGACTTGACACCAGAGCTTAGATTGACTTTAATTCAACTTAGAAATTTGAATTAAAATCAATCTAAGTACGTGCTCCGATGGGTATTGCATCACAAGAAGAGCTGGTGAGAAACTCATGTGCATCATCTTTTCTAATAATGCATACAATATTTGTTTGTTCTTTGACAAAAATTCTATGTGTAAGTTATAGCAACTAAATATTGGTATAGAATTAAATTGATACTTATAAATAAATATCTCACAAAATACATACAACGACAAATTTAACAAATTGTCACGGAGTTACACTGCTCCGTAAATGCACATTTAAAATATCAAAATGAGATTCCGACTCAAACTTTGCGAATCTAAAATTGAATTTCGCCGCGTTGGGCATTGTTCCTTGGATTCAAACTAAAGTGTTAAAATGACAACTGGCCCAAACAAACTACTTTGCACCGTACGACTGATGTAAATAAAGTTGAATTTTACTTTGCAAACATTACAGCTAGTTTTACGCTATTTAATCGGATTTCAGTTTAAAGACGTAGAGAAGTTATTTATAGTCAGCGTCATTTGTTATTTTGAAGAACTGTCTTTATTTTATTGAAGTACATACAACGCCATCTAGTCCCAAACTAAGCAGAGCTTGTATTAATGGTACAAGAATAACAGATATACTTTTCTTTCGTAAATACATACTTATTATACATAGAAACCCATAGATCCGTCTTAAGCGGGAATCGAACCCGAGACCTCGGCGTCGCATGCAGGTACACTACCCACTCCGCCATCCGGTCGTCTAAAATAAATCAGTGAATTGTGACAAGGTTCTATGCCATTACCAATTAGCGGGGAAAGTACTTTATTATTAAATTAATTAAGATACCATCGTGACCATGCTATCGCCATGCCTTGTTGAATAGTAAAACATGTAACTATTGTATCTTATAGGTTTGCTTCTAGCATGCTAGTTGATAGTCAATGTTGTATCTCGCTTCAAGTCAATCTGGGTGTTGAATTGTAAAAGCCGGTATTTTGTTTTACTATACTTCGCGCATTACAAACGTGGAAACTAAAAGGTGTGTAAGACGTTAGTGCGAGCGAGAAGTTTTTGCCCTGCATACCTAATTGCTTGGCCCACTGTACAACACACATGTCACCTGTAATGTGTGTAAACCTAAACGGCGATATGCTCACCCTCTATCCCATAGGAGGGTGAGCATATCGCCATCCATCAGGCTCAATTCCAACTCCGTGCTGCTATTGTGATTTTTTTTTTGACGAAAAGTTCACAAAGAACACTTTGCCCGACTCGGGAATCGAACCCGAGACCTCGCGGTGAAAGGCGCACTCGCTAACCACTAGACAGTATCTTGCACGTTTGTGATGAAGAATAATAATAAAGTTTTATAACTATATTTAATATCAGTTATATTTTAATTTGTCTAGTAAACATTATTCAAATTATGAAATACGGGTGTTACTCACGTAATGTTGGTCTATTTAGTCGACCGCGGTTGAGTGCAAGACTGGCTGCGACTCAGGCGCGACGTATCGTACTCTCTTAATAATGCCTAGACATATAGGCGAAACCGCGGTCGACTAAATAGACCTACATTACGTGAGTAACACCCGTATTTCATAATTTTAATAATGTTACAAACTCACGTCAGTTTTAATACAAATATTGTCTAGTAAAACTAAAATCCGGTTTTTCAAACTATTGTGACATATAGAAAACCTTGTATCTTCAGTTAGAAAATTGATAGAACTACAGTTAGATGAATTAATATTAAATTCAATTGGTTATTAATTTCGATTGAAAGTTAATTAAATTCTAAATGAATGGCCCACTAGGTGAACGATATATAACAGAATAGTGATGTGTTTTGTTAATGGTTTATTCAACCGATATATCGATCAGATAGTGTGCCCTCTTCCAAAAATATTTGTACAAAAGTGCAATAATTTAAATAAATACTTTATATACTACAATAATGGTGCATTTCATCGATCTTTGTTAATTAACAAATGTAGGTGTTTTTCTACTAGATGTATATTTCGAGTTATAGCTATCGAATCTACATTGACAAATTTACTACGGTAAAATACTAATGTAGTCCACCAATATTACTTTTTACAAGAAATTGAAACAGTAGCAAACAAGTTCTTCTTGTTTTTGTATCCTATTTAAGGTGAACGTGACGTCACCTAATGACGTAACATACAGTTGAGAAATTTTGGGTCCTGGCAAGAGGCGACCGTAGCTTTGTGGTTAAAGCGGCTGCCCGGTATGCAAAGGCCGCAGGTTCATATCCTGCCGGTCCCATATTTTTTTTCTTAGTAAAATTGACTAAGCATAGCTAAATGCTATACAATAATAATCAGTAAGATTCTTTTAGTTCTATTGTGGATCCAAAACTGCCTACTTGGTCCAAAATGTTTTTCCGTAGTAAACTTGTCTATTAGATGTAAAAAGGAACGATAAAAATAATCTAGGACTATATTGATAGGTATTATAACTCGACAACAAGAACAAAAATTATTAGTAGATACGTGAAAAGTGCTTAAAAGTAATACCAATGTACCCGTTAAAGTGCCTGTTAACTCAAGTATGTAAATAATTAATGTTTGTTGTATTTAACTTAGCTTCAAACAGATATAGGACAGTTTAAGTAAGCTACATTTACAGATAAAAAACCAGACTAAATTTTCTGGTTTCCAAACGCTGCCTTCATTTTTAAATAAGACCTTGAAGACGTCGCCTGCGACCAAAATGTCCTTATCTAACAAAACTCCTGATTCAATTTAAAACTATCTATCCTATAGATATATATATATATATATCATAATTCCTGATATATATATCTGATCTATGATAGAAAGTGGGTGGAGCTTTGCCGATTTGTTCTCAAAATCGTTCTGTCAGATGTTACACACATATTCGGGTCCAGATTTTCGTACTCTATTTTAGAAGCAGCCGTGGCGCAAAAGATAATTAAAGGCATCGGTCTTAGGATCGAGAGGTCGTCGGGTTCGAATCCTGGCCGATACACCACGGACAAAAGCGAAGTAAGCTTGGTTGGAGAAGGTTAACAAGAATACTAGTAATTTGTATCTGCAAATATCTATGTAGTATTCTTGTAAAAAGAAAATAAAATGCCTCATCTGTATAGTGCATACCAACTGTCACTTGACTCTGATATATGCTGCAATGGAACATGAAATTGCCCGAACCGAACGTGCCGAACTGAATATGTGTGCTACCTGGGTTATTTTTGGTGCAGGAGACGGCTTTCTTTTTAAAGGTTAAGTGAATAGGTCTTATTGTCGAGTGATAAACTAGAAGTAAAGTGTTCGATTGTGAATACAGATTTGTAGCAATCATAACGACAGAAGTTATTTACTAAAGATAGTGTGATGTGTGCAATAGTGTGAATACTTTGTGTGCAGAGTTTCAAGAGGATATTGTGAACTTACCGTCATTAGAGGTGCGAAATATCATTTGTGGGACGTAGTAGAGCCTTTGTGGGCGATAACGCGGAAGGAATTATTGCCATCGTCGGTTATACGCAGAAAATTAGTGTATTTTTTTTTACATCGGCCCTTTTCTGAAATTTAGGCTCTCTCTGGCAACGTAGGTAGTTCGTTCAGACCGCTGACATTAACATTCTATTAAATAGCCAATAACCAAGACTAACGCGGACGGAGCGAAGCTTCGAATTTCTAATGATGGTCGGTGCATATTTTCTATTTTGTTTAAATATAATATGATACTGCAGGAAACTAAATGAGTAACGATTTTGTATTATATTTAACATACAAAGCTATAGGTACATTATGAAAACAATTTCACAAAATTAAACGTGTTTTTGTTTATGCAAGTTACCTACAGTATTGGGATTTACTTGTCAGCGACCAATTTTGCAATTTAAAACAGATCATATAACTATATAAGATATTTTTTTTGTGCCCTAAAATCAACCTAACTTTCAGTTTTAGAGTCTTCATTACTTTGCCTGCTGAGAAATAGAATGTTGGTAATAGATAAATGAATATTTTGTTTTTAAAATCATTACCCTTTTGGCTCTGCCAAAATCGTGTAAAATAGTGCTGACAAGTAGAGCCCAGTCTAACATTATCCATTATACGCAAAATACGAATATACATTTTTGAGATATTCCCAATCAATTGCAAATGTCAACATTTATGTTCGTTACATTTTAAAAATTTATGGACCTAAACCCACTACGATTGCTACGATGAAGCTGTTTATCTATAAGGGGACATTCACATGAGAGCGTTAGCTGCGCCGCAGTGACGCGTCAAACGTCGGCGTTTTATCTTTCACATTAGCGCAGCGTCACTTATGTGAAAGCTGTCTTACAACAACTTGATGATTTAGAATAATTTAATTAATTTTATAGTAGTTTTGTTGATGTAATGTTTATTTGTTTGACGCTTTCAGATTGTTTGCATCTGTAGGGTGTGTTGTCTGGCGGACATCTGTCCAACGGTAGCGTATTATATATTATATACTACTTCCAATACGCTACCGTATTATGTACACTCTCTGTGAACACATCATAATCGCGACTCAGCGCTCTTTGACATATGTGACGTGTGTGTGTACTTGACTACTTGACGTTGTCAACGTCATTTATTATGTGCGGACACCGCCACACATCTTTGAATCATAAGCCTGCTATTGCGCTCATTGAAAATCGAAAATTATTTAACTATATTTCGATAGCATTGTTTGAAGTAGCCTCAATAGCACATTGACAATTGCAATTGATCGTGAACCAAGGGAAGGTGTCAGCATTGATTTTTGCCTTTAAAACATGTCGTTTAACACCAATATTATTGAGAATAAGTCACTTGAATGCCGTATTACCTCAATACTAAGGCATACAATCGGGACCGCTTATCTTGTGTGAAATATAGGTAAGTCTAAAGCCTTCAGGTTGCGTTCGGGCACCGGTAACAACTGCAAATCTTTGTAGTTTACTACTAAACTATGGTTCTGGCACATTCTATGTCAAGGTCCCGTTTTACCAGTTCTAAATAAGTCCCTGGTAACCTAATAGGAACTTTTTTGACAGATGATTTGTCAAATTTCTATAGAAGTTTTAAAAATTATCCAGTACTCCATCCAAAATCTTATTATAAACTGGTAAAATTAGGCCTAAATCTGCTGTCTTAATTGTTGTGTCGCAAGATGTTCAAGCGTTATTTGTAGCAAGGTTGATTATGTTGTCTGTCAGTGTTGAAATCCATAAAGAATATTTCGGTTTAGTCTGAGTCGCCGGTGTCAGAATTGACAGTTAAGGCTTAGCTACACGATGAAACATATGGCAAAACAAGTTCCATACATTACTGTTTACTGTGTTCCTACACATATAACAGCAAAATAGTCGATACATTACACTGTGTAGAGAAGGGTGTATGAGACTTGCACTGTCAAGCTTCTTATGTGTGCCTTTAGAAATAATTATAAAATAAGTTAGGTAATGTACATTATCTTGAAGTTTGGTATGTACCGGTGGTATCTTCCATTGATTCTTGATGGTTATTTTTAGTATTTAACTTGGTGTTTCTAAATTAATTTAAACACTAAGGGTTTGTTTCTCGATCCACAAGTAAGATAATAACTAAGAGATAAATAATAATAGACACAATTCAAACATGAAATCAAACACAGCTGTCACTTTAAATTTGTTTGAGTTAATTTTATTCCATAAATAAGATTTACTTGAGGATTAAGAAGCATACCCTTGTAGAGGAACAGGATATGATGTTCCTCCACCACAAAGGGAGGATCCTCCGACCAGGCTCGGTGGTATTGCCTGGCGGACAGCTGTCCAATGGTAGCGTATTGGAAGTGGTATATATAGTCACTTACTGTGAACATTTCGATATCGCGATTCAGCACTCGTTGTCACGTGACATTTGTTATGTGCGGATACCGCCACATCACTCCCCTCCAAGACCGGAGGTCGATGAGAGTTCCAGTGAGTCGGAACTGAATGCCGCTGAGTCTACAGTGAGTCGAGACTGTGTGCCGCTAATTCCTCAGTGAGTCGAGGTGCGCGGTGGAGCGGTGAGATTGCCGAGTGAGTGGGGGTGATGCTGCGTGTTCTGATCACGTCGGGGTCACCAATGTAGAGGAACAGGATATGATGTTCCTCCACCACAAAGGGAGGATCCTCCGACCAGGCTCGGTGGTATTGCCTGGCGGACAGCTGTCCAATGGTAGCGTATTGGAAGTGGTATATATAGTCACTTACTGTGAACATTTCGATATCGCGATTCAGCACTCGTTGTCACGTGACATTTGTTATGTGCGGATACCGCCACACCCTGATTCAATTTATTCAATCATATAATCTGAAGTTGCTCTAAGTGTACTTATTAATAGTAATAGAGAAATAGTTAAACATTTAAATACCATCAAATTAAAATAAGTCCTAATAACTAACTAACTTAATTTAGAAACACCGATTCACTAGGTAATAGTAATTGTTCTTATTATAAAAACCTCCATTAATGTATTAGTCAAAAGTGCTTGTTATTAACGAATTAACTCATAAGAGGTCCCGTGAGTATGCATTATTTAATTATATTCATAGTCTACATCTGATTTCTTCAAATTTCTTATACACAAAAATAACATGACATTTGCTGCCAAATAATACTGCTTTTAAGCAGTATTATATTATTTATTTTGATCGGTGTGATTACGCCCTAACATTACTGTCACATAAGGCATAATACTGTAGCGTTTGCAATCTGTCACGAATGTTGGATGGTTATTGGCTCTAATTGACACATACCATCAGACTACATACCTGTTCGCTACAGACGGTCGTATAAAAAAAACTGACGCAGTCGGGTAGAAATATAACAAGAATCGCCGTAACTTGAACAAAATTCTTGCCGTAACTTGAACAAAAACAAAATCATCCTAGTAACTCCTACTCAATATATCTCAAGATGTAGACTATGGATTAGTTCGTAATCATATGATAGTGTTAACAATATGGTTGGTACCAATAATTTAGTCTGTAATTAGAGGCACTGCGTGTCGACGTTTTTACATATAATTTCTTACTATCCAATCGGAGTGCCGAGTAAAAGACTTGAATAATGCAGTTTGTGTTTTATTGAGAACTGTACTTTGTTTATTACTGACACACCCTCCATCCTACATCCTAATTTCGTGTACGTTACGCCAGCAAGAAAGTGTCACCTAGAGTGATATGAGTAGAACGTATAATTAGTGCGCAATCTGCTGTAAATGTGCGCCGCATAAAAAAATTGTGCGTCTTGTAGTTTTGAAAAAAAAACGTAAAAACGATTCCTGCTAGAGTAACGTTGTTCTAGCAAGAAAATTCTAGACGAATCATCGGAGATATAAAATACATACATGGGCAGAGAGCTTATATTTGTGCAAATTTGTGCGCCATAAATATAATTTGTGCGTCTTCAGGTTTTCGAGATATTGCGTTTCCCGCTGGAGTAACGTTTTGCGAATTCGTGTATCTCAAAGACCATTATATGTGCGCCTGTAGAATGAACATACACGAATAGCTCTTAATTTGTGCATATTTGTGACATAATTAGATGCCAGATAATATTTATAATTTTCAAGTAATCGCGCTTTATTGAAAACTTAAAAAAATATTGTAGCGCCTAAATGAGAAGACGTATAAACTCGCTAAAAACTGTATTCGTTCCATCTTGACGTTTATAATTACCATAAAAAGTTTCAAAACAGAACCTACAAGCGCTAATGAATAATATTACTAAAAGTCAAAACGACGGCATCATAACTTTGACGCCATCAAACAAGAAACTGGCTCAACGTAAGATGTGTAAATGTAAACCAAAAATTAGTGCATTTATCAAATAATATATAGTAAAAATATCCAGCTTCAACTGTTTCGTATTAAGTAAATATTAAGACTAAACCAAAACAGTTATTCGGCGCAGGTTATCCGACCAAATTCGAATGACTACAAAAAAGCGACGGATTCATACGTATCGATGACCACCTTTATTAAACGTATTACACCTAAACTGTGTTCGTACAGTCACACTCAAATGTTCGTTGGGAATTATTATTACAATGACCTAATAAAAATATAATATATATTAAATGTACTTTCTGATCATATGAAATCAAAGAGCTTGTTGGTTTAAAAAAATATTATTTTTATTATCATAATCATGATTCTTAAAGTAATTATGGCATCAAATCACAGATCAAATTTACTACCTATAAATATTAAAACAAACATTGTTCAATTAAACTATTTGTACCTTGTTTAGTCATTTGGTATTATTTAAAATCACAGATCAGTTTTTCATTTACTTAAATACACAAACAATAAAATCACTTAAAGTGGCTCAGTACCATCATGGCGTGAAATTTAAATATTAAGTAGTTGTTGTTTTGGCCGAGATATAATTAAGTTTTGGGTATGATTGTATAGTACGCGAACGTAATAAATACCTATAGAGCGTTATATTTTGTTATGAGTTTATGTTTCTTAAAAAATAGCCGGATTTGAAAACTTCAACCCAAGTTTCACATATCGGGCTGCTTAGGTTTGGGTTTTCAAATTAGGCTAATTTTTAAGAAACAAGCTGATAATAATTTTAACCGGTCTATACTACGTTCGCGTATCATACTATCATATCCAAAACTAAATTATATCTCGGCCAACAAATAGGTAACTACTTTATACTTGAATTTCCCGTTATGATGGTACTGAACCTTTATCACAGAAAATCACAGTTTTTTCGTTTTTCTACTGATATAATAAATGCAAATGGCTAAATTTATGTATGTCTAATCAAAAAAAAAATCTGAATTTATTTTAATAACTATTTCTACTGCACTGTACTCGGGCACAATACGTTTCAACCAGTTAGCGAGTAAAGTTAAAAAGGTCATCGATACGTATGAATCCGTCGCTTTTTTGTAGTCATTCGAATTTGGTCGGATAACCTGCGCCGAATAACTGTTTTGGTTTAGTCTTAATATTTACTTAATACGAAACAGTTGAAGCTGGATATTTTTACTATATATTATTTGATAATTGCACTAATTTTTGGTTTACATTTACACATCTTACGTTGAGCCAGTTTCTTGTTTGATGGCGTCAAAGTTATGATACCGTCGTTTTGACTTTTAGTAATATTATTCATTAGCGCTTGTAGGTTCTGTTTTGAAACTTTTTATGGTAATTATAAACGTCAAGATGGAACGAATACAGTTTTTAGCGAGTTTATACGTCTTCTCATTTAGGCGCTACAATATTTTTTTAAGTTTTCAATAAAGCGCGATTACTTGAAAATTATAAATATTATCTGGCATCTAATTATGTCACAAATATGCACAAATTAAGAGCTATTCGTGTATGTTCATTCTATAGGCGCACATATAATGGTCTTTGAGATACACGAATTCGCAAAACGTTACTCCAGCAGGAAACGCAATATCTCGAAAACCTGAAGACGCACAAATTATATTTATGTCGCACAAATTTGCACAAATATAAGCTCTCTGCCCATGTATGTATTTTATATCTCCAATGATTCGTCTAGAATTTTCTTGCTAGAACAACGTTACTCCAGCAGGAATCGTTTTTACGTTTTTTTTTTCAAAACTACAAGACGCACAAATTTTTTATGCGGCGCACATTTACAGCAGATTGCGCACTAATTATACGTTCTACCACAGATAATATAATACTAGTAGTTCTACTCATATCACTCTAGGTGACACTTTCTTGCTGGCGTAACGTACACCCTAATTTCATCTTATAAGGACTACCACTTCAGAATAAGTCCTTAATAGCATATTCAGATATTATCTGACACACAAAATGTATGTCCTATAGTTAATAAAATAACTTTCTAAAACCATATCAGGCTGTGGTAATCTCGCCCTAACTTTGAAAGGCTATTTGCTCATAGTGATATCAAACATCTTAGGGCTAGAAACTCACGTCGTTGTCACCCGAGCCAATCACGGCTGCGGGTATATGTATTAAAAAAAATTTGGCGAGAAAAAGACTACTTTAATCTGCTGTCTACAGAGGCTGCGGTCCCGAAACCACACGCAGCCTACAGTAGATGTTACCTTTTTAATTAAATAATTCAATTTAAATAGCATAATTTTATTCATATAAAGCAAATACAATTAAGGCCACATACACAAAATGCGAAGAATCAAATTATCCGCAACTTAATAAATATCAATACTATCAATTAATTGTTTTGTTTGGACGGTGGGACCCAGCCTACTGGCATTGCAGTGCCTTCTGTGGAAATATACTGGTCCCACTGTGATCTGAAACAATAATAAGGATAATAAGTGTTAAAAGATCTTTTGTGCACATGCTAATGCATGCAAGCCTTGGAGAACTAGCTAGCACATGAGGCGTAACTTCGCAGTCAGACTCGGATACTATATAACATAGAAATAAAATGCTTAACAATACTGCACAGAAAAGATAAGGAATTTTTTTTTTTTTTTTTTTTTTTTTTTTATGGTGGATAGGCACGCGTTTGACCACGATCTCACCTGATGGTAAGTGAAGATGCGGTCTACGGTGGAGCACGCTTACCTATAAGATACCTATTAACTCTTGCTTTGAAAAGATCCAGATTGTACTCATGCGGAAACACAGACTCGGGCAGGGCGTTCCATTCTTTGGCAGTTCGCATAAGAAATGTAGAAGCGAAACGCTTAGTGCGTATTAGTGGAATGTCTACCGTGAAGCGGTGCCTGAGTGCCGTTTGTCTGGTAGTCCGATGGTGAAACGGGGACGGAGGGATTAGGTTGTGAAGTTCCTCGGCACACTCTCCGAAATGTATCCTATAAAAGACCGATAGGCTGGCAACCTTGCGACGGTGCTCTAGACTTTGTAGTCGAGCCTCCGTCAGATCGTTGTCGCAGATGGTTCTCTTGGCTCTCCTCTCGACTGACTCGAGTGCCTCAAGCTGGTACTTGGCTGAACCATCCCACAGATGAGAACAGTACTCCACACACGACCGGACTTGCGCTTTATAGAGGTCGAGCAACTGCCTTGGTGTAAAATATTGCCTCACCTTGTTGAGGATGCCCAGCTTTTTGGAATTACAATAATTTACCATAATTAAAATTTTCAACCTTTAAATCATCACTAGAAAGTTTATTTTTCAATAACAAAGACAGTTAAAAATGTCTTTAGTCTAAATGAATTGCAATGGAAAGTCATCTTTGTCTTTGTAATATTGAAGCAAATTTAAGCATTTATTATGTTACAGTTGAAAAATTATGATTCCAGATGGGCTCAAAGGCACATTTTGTTTCCGCTGTCATGAATGACAGACCTTGCCTGATTGGCTGCACGCCATCTATAGAGTAATTGTAAGATAGGCGCTGGGTACGTAGAACCCAAAGGTATGGGTGCAAGCCGCACTGTTATTATATTTTTCAACTGTTATATTGTATAATCTTTATTTATGTCTATTAAAGCTTATCGCAAAATAGGTACTTTTGTATAACATAAGTATCACAAGGTAGGAAGCTAGTTAAAAACAATCTACAGTATAATTACCTGACAGCAACAAATCTCCCCACATCCCCCTTAAAGTCCACCTGCGGTAACACTCCACCGAACAACACCTGCTTCCACTGATCCAAGTTACTTGCCACTTCTCTCTCAGTCACATTGGTGAGTGTGTCTATCTCTGCCGAGGCCTCTTTGAGTTTAGCACGAAGGTCCGCCTCTTCTGATTCGTACAACGCTAACTTGCGACTCCATATAGCTTTCAGTTTTTCTGAAAATAATGTTATAAAATATTTTAAATCTACAAAAACAAAAATGTTATACTTAACATGGACAGAAACTAATTTCTGCTTCCTGGCAACATTGTCAAAGTAATGAAGTTATGAAAACATATTTCAGGATTGGTTCACCATTATCTGCCATCCTAACTAATATTATAAATGTTATTATTATATTATTACTCTGTCTGTAAAATTTTTTGGGGTATACTACTGAACAATTGATATGAAGATAGTTTATGACCTGCCGAACAACATAGGCTACTTTTAATCAATATACCTACCATTCAGACAGAGCTATTTGCAGAAACTGGTATAAAATAATGATGATACATACCCACTTTATCATCAAGGGTAGCGGCACTCTCAGGGATGGTCTCCCCTCTGCCTTTAGCAGAGTTCAGCCTTGCCTTGTGTAGTTTTTCAATAGTGTCCAGTTTTAATAAACACTTTTTAGCATCACTCTTCTTGCGTGAGACTTCTCTCAACACAATGTCTGCGTCGAGTTTTGCTTCTTGTTCCTGTGATTAAAAAAAATTAATAGAACCCTAGAATACTAAAAGATCGAACTTGTATTGTGACAAATACTTATTGAAAGTATACAATTGTTAACTAAGTACCTAATTATTTTGCTAGAATAAAAACTACTACTATTGAGCAGTGTGTTGTCCACCAGATATAAATTAGATGCTATGCCTACCTGCTTAGTTTTAGTAATTTCATCTTTAATCTTCTGCAAGTTCTCATCAATTTGCCGTGTTCGCTCTTCTAACTTCTTCTTTCTATCTTCTCTCTCCTTCTTATTTTCTTGTCGGACTCTTTTCAACCTTAACCTCTTTGATGCCCTCTTGGCGACAAGCTTACGCAATACATCTAAGTATGGGCCATTGATTTGAAGAAGTATTTTATTTATTAGTTCCTTGTTTTCTGCAATCTGTTTCATATGAGAACTCCATTCTTCTTCAGAGAGTGTATTTATATTTTCTGTTAACAATTTCTCTTTTGACTTCAATTCATTTACTGTTGCAATCATTGTACGCAGCTCTTCTCTTACTTCAGATATAGACAATGGTTTTACTGCCTTTTTTGTTATTTGCTTGACAAGGTTATGTTGTTCAAAGATTTTAACAAAGTCTTGATCGTTGATTTCGGGTGGGGGTACAGCAGGAACAAAAAATGGTGGCGGAAATGGTGGAGGTGGCACTAAAAATGGAGGCAAATAACTTTGGAATGTTGCATTATTGCTAAAATTGTTATAAAAATAAGGATTGTTAAACATGATTTGTATAAAGAATAATATAAAATATTAAGAGTATTATAAAGTGCTTTCAGGCAGCTGGGGCTCTGCGTCTTTAAGCGCTTGCTGAGCTGCAAGGTAATCTTCTTTCTCTTTGAGATCCTGTTCGGTTTCTAATATATTTTTGAGGTCGGCGTACGCTTTAACCAATCTGAAAGGAAACAACAAATACACATTAAATCATGATGTAGGATTATTTTAGTACTAATACCTACAAACAATAGACTATACTGATTATTTAGCATTATGAGTCATCATTCCAAATCATTACACGATCAGAAACAGAGAATCAATGCCGCGTGAAGTGAACCTAACCTGCACGGACATCTGTAATTCTGACTTGAAATAACTAAGAAACTACGGCACAAAACCATATAGAATAATCAAACATATCAAATTAAGGGTATAAATACAAGTTACATTCTATAACTCACCGTCTCTGGCAGTCAGGGACCATCATAAGCGACTCCTGCAAAACCTCCTCCTGCTTGCGAATGTTGTGTTCGTCCTGCCCCTCGTCTTTAATCTTTTGTATTCTATTCTTCTGCTGTTCAACTTCCTTTTCATACACAACTTTCTCCTTGGCTATGCGCTTTACAACGCCGGTCTTAATTTTTATTTGACGAATTCTAGGATCTGCCATCGTAAAAGTTCGCTGTCGCGTTTGTTTTTTTTTTATGGTTTGGGTTTTTTTTGACGTAAAAAATCGGTCAAACTGACACAAAATGACAATTAATGACTCATAATTCGACCACAGATAATATTTTTCAAGCCGATATTTATTGTAGAAGAAAATAAATTTCAATATATATGTAATAAAATAATGATATTTCACGATGAAATTAATGAATTGTTCAAAAAATATTTTGGATTGCAACAGTTCAGTTTTAGAAGGAGAAACGGAAACCACGTGCCTTCGTTCGCACGTGCACGTGCGTGTTCACACGCTCTTTTGTATATATTATGTCCATCGATTTTTCTCTCATTTGAGTACCGATTTTAAAAATTGTTTTTTTATTAGTAAGAACGTCGAACGAAGATGGCCCGTTAACCACCGTGTCTGGATCTGATGATGAAATTCCGGCGAAATCGAAGGCAACCCTAGAATTTTAAAGGCCCTTACAGTATTTTTGTACATAATATAATAAATGTAACATATTATGCACTCGGCAATCATAAAAAATATACAGTTATTTTGAAAAGTTTCTTTAACTCACCTAGGTGGATAAAATAGACTTATTTCGTTTACCTAATTCACCCGGTGAATAATGTCAACTAGCACCCAGGTATATGACCCACGTGTTTTCAGTCTGCTGCGAAGTTTACTTGATGCACCCAGGAGAATAAAGTTGACTTATTTCGTGTAGTTAATTCACCCGGTGAATTAAGGCAACTATTACTAATATTATAAATCCTAACTTATCCTTTCTTATATTCTAAAATTAATGAAAAGTAATCAGGCTTTATTAATTATTTAATTATAGGGGGAGTCTGGGGGACTTTAACCGCTTTTTCATAATACGTCAAAATTTCCTGTTGATTGGATGTAGGCAATCGATTATATTGATATTTGAGATCCCTTATTCTTATATTGTGCATAATTGTTTTTTTAATATACCTAACCCATAGGTAAAATTTTATTAGCATTATTCAATAATTTTCCAATAAAAAAACCGACTTCAATTACTAATAATGCTTATAAAATAAAAACTACTAGACCAAACTGAAATGATTTTTTATGGGACCACCTGGCAGCTATTTCGCGTCGAACAAAAAAAGAATCACGCGAATCGGTCCATTAACCGCGACATCGATGTACATAAGTTACATAGAAAAAAAACATACCGGCCGAATTGAGAACCTCCTCCTTTTTGGGAAGTCGGTTAAAAATGAGAAAGGCACAAGTCTCCCCAATAGGCGGGACACTTGAACTTTTGGTTCTCACTGCCCAACAAAATAACCATAATGCAAAATAAACTTGATTGGCCACTTGTATGTGACGATTCATCGCATTGGCGTTTCATTTGCATTCATTTTAAATACAATTTTGGACGGAGTGGTGGTTCAACTCTCCCCGGCCAAGTCTCTCGGAATCTACCCATTATATTAAAAATGCAAAAGTATCACGCAAAAACTACCATATTTACTAGATAATATTATGCACACATTTAGCTTAGAGCTTGGATAAATATATAGGCTACTTTTTATAAGTCTAATATAATTCTTTTTGGTTTTGGAAGTGAGATTATCCATTATAGTCGTATTTTGCGATAGTTATAAAATGTAGGTATGATTATTACGAGTACAGTACAGTCAATACGTGTACAGTCAATCTTACATATCTATTATGTATTATCGGCAAAGTAGGTAAATAACGTAAACAAAATACTCAATAGTGAGTGATATATCTTATCTTGATGGTGATAAGCCTTGCTTCTCACTTGCTCTTGAGCGCCTGTAATGAATACATACCTATTTTAGATGCCATTCTTCTAAACATACAGGGTGTTGCATGGAAATAAACAACCTCCAGTCCTCTAAATCGCGAGTCCCCCACTGCAGATTATATTATAATCTAAAAAAGTGGGCACCTTATCCACCTTAGTGTGCCTTTAAAACTTATCGATTGCCTAGGTATGCCTAGGGTTGCCAACTTTTTTCAGAAGAAAAAGAGTATATCTGATTTAAAGAGGAGGTAAAAAAGAGTATGGACTTAAAAAAAAAGAGTATCATTTATGCTAAATTTCTAAAAAGGTATTTTTTTGTACTTTTTGCAGCACACAACAATTTTTCATCATGCCGAATGTAGTTGGAGGAAATTTTTTTGGGGGTACCAACATAAATTAACAGTAATAATTGATTTTTGGTCTTGATTATGGGTTTTTGCATACGATTATATGTCAAGTAAGAATCTGTAAAAGAGTATTTTAGCGTACTCTATTAGTGTTATAGATTATAGAGTACGCTTACATGATATAGAGTACAATACTCTATTTTAGAGTACGGTTGGCAACCCTAGGTATGCCATAAATGCAAAAAGATTGCAAAACTCTGCCCTACTGGACTACAAACAACTAGCAGAAAATGCTATACTTATCGTATATTATTTAGGTACATCTGTATTTTACTATATTCAACAAATTAAGCAACTTTGATTTTGACTTTGACTATCGGAGACACGACAGCCCCTGGCAAACAAAGAGTCTGTGGTGTTTTGAAATAGCCAAACCAGTCAGTCTATTTACGTCAGTTTAAGCAACATTAGGCATCGAAAACATTCGATTTCAGCCAGTCACATCATTGGACCAATGCTTTAGATACCCACTTATCGCCTTTGCCCAAGAATTCACATCAATTCGTGAGATTAACTGATTCTCAAAGTCAAATGGATATTGAGATTCTAACACCCTGTATAAGTTTATTCGGTTCTGAAGTCCAAACTACAGGGGATTTGGTAGATCTGTAAGTTTATCTGACAAGATGTGTAAAAATGATACTGAGAGATAAAATGTGGAGAGATGTAATAAAATATAGTGTTTGATGGATCAGTTGAACAGTTCGATCGCAACATGAAGCTGTTACTGTTGCTGGCTGGTAAGTTTTAGTTATAGGTAAATGTAAGTTATGGCAGTTACTGCCTCGATGGTCTAGTGGTTATCGTATGCGCCTCTCACCACGAGATACCGAGTTCAATTCCCGAGTCGGAAAAAAATGTTATTTGGTATTTTTCCGTCAGAAAATCCTCAATATGTAAAGTACAAAAAGTTGCACGCGCAGACGGGATGACACGACATATTTGAGCGCGCATTATTTTCTATGAAAACATGTTAACATACGGCGAGTGTTGAAGCTGACGCTTACTGCCAACTGCAAACTTAACGTAACAACTTAACAATCAAAGTTCGTGAGCTCTTGTTGAGCAAATTAGCAGAATAACTCATCAATAAGTTATGTTATTATATAGTAGTAGTTGTTAATGTATATTATATTATAGTATTTGTAATATTATATGTAAATGTATTTAATACAAAAATGTATAACATTTATTTAATTCGAAATATATAATTTATGTTTTATAAGTCTATGTATATAATAATGTTATATATAAGTATATTCATTCATTATAAATCTTGCCATAGTCTCTTATAAATATAAAGTCCTAATCTAATAATTAAACCAAATATGCACCTACCACTTTTTAACTCTGCATCACCCTAGATTGACTGTTAGACAATGCCTTTGTCATTAAGTCCGCCTTGTACATTTTGTTGTGCAAAAGTTTAATAAATAAAAATAACAACCATTAGGTGGAACTTTATTTCAAAGTTAGAGGTCGTTGACTAGAGACTTACCACATTCAGTATATTATACTGAATACTGATGGTAGCTTGGTGTTTATTGCAGGAGTGTCAGCGGTGCTGTGTGCAGTGCCCAGGACGCCTGTCACCCGCGACTTCTTCGTCAACGAGGATGACAATGGACTGGCTCTCATGGTCAAAGGATGTAAGTAACTGAACAGAATAGAGAAGTTTGGATGGAGGGTGCATCTTCTACTGATATTACGCTACGCATGTTTATGTATAGACGCTGTTTTTTAAATTTCATTGGGTACATATTCCCTTGAACCCTCTTTCCAAGCCTCATGGACCAGAGCATTTCAATATTACTTCAATCGAAACAAAATTCGCTTATAGTGAATTTTAGCCAGTGAATTCACTGTAATCCACAGTTTTTTTTGACGTAGGTAGGCATGTACAGTGGGCCAAACAATTAGGTAGGCAGGGCAAAAACTTTTACACACCATAGTAAAAACCGACTGCAATAGATATCCATGTGTGAATTACATATTTAATAAGTGTAATATACCCACTATTTAGATTATGTAACTCACTTATCCATAACTAGTGTAGTAAGTCTTTACTATGACGTAGAAGTTTTTGCCCTGCATACCTAACTCGTTGGCTCACTGTACTTCACCTCCACAAGTGCTTGTACATCAATGCATCCAGATTAAAGATTGGTAGATAATACATACTTCATTAGAATAGTAATTACTTACTTGCCGTTTTATCAAGGGTCTGACCTTTTTATTTTTTTTTACTTTGAGCACAAAAATATTAAACAAGTAACTAAGTATTTATGAATAATTAAAACTAAAAGTAACTATTTACTAAACAAAAAATAACAATATACATAGAATTCAGCTTCAAACATCGCTTCTGCCCACAGCAGATACCGTGGCCAGAAGGCTGGCAGCATTGCCACGTTGAATGCAATGCTTAATCGCTGGGCGAAGTAAAAACCAGCCTCCTGGTTGAGGTGACAATGAACATGTTATCTAAAAATATAAATATCATATGAAAATAACAAATTAAAGAATCAAGTTAAACAAAGAACAATTATTAAACTTCCTAATTAAAAACAAACATTAACATAATACCGTACTTTGCCTCCTATACCTATATAAATCCCAGGATAGTTAAGACATTTGCACTGAAATCTTTCTTTCTCTTTTTATTAGCCGATGGCACCTCAAAGTTGGGTCAGATCGGTCGCAGGGGCGCCGCCGACGATAGCGAGGTGACCTTCGCCATGGACTCCAGCTATGATGAGGACCGCAACGGGTACAGGCTCACCATCACCTGGGACGGGCCCAGTGACCGCGTCTTTGAGGATTGCTTCGATTTTGGTAAGGATTTTCATAAACATCATCGTATAATTCATATAATAACCATATTTTTACAAATGATTTACACACGACGAGACATTAAGCTATATATTTCTAGTCTGGTAGCTAGAATTGCACAGAAAGCCTATACAATGCGTGACCATCTTATAATGGAAATTTAAAGCTTGATGTGTTGCAGTGTGGTTAGCATTGTTTACTCTCAAACAATGCTTAACAGTCTCAAAAACTTAAAATGTAATCATACAATAAAACCGATATTGTACATCTTATCAGTCACAAAACCACTTATCTAAAACATTCGAGATGATCGGCCAATGCAGCTCTCATCTAGAGCTTCAGTTTCATATCTCTTGTTAAAGTTTTTTACGTATCAAAAATGATATGCTGTTGTCAAGGAGATCTGTAAAGATCATGCACCAAGAAAAGAAAATAATGGTACCGGGAGAAAACGCTTCATCGCGTTTAAGCCGTTTATACGGCAGTTTACATTTCATAGTATAGAAGATATTTTCTATCTTACGCATTAATAGCTGGAAAGCTAGTGAACCCTGGGAGTAACGGTCGCCCTGTAAGGTTAGAAATTCGTATACTTACGATTTATGGCATGCTAAGAGCAATAGCCATGACCTGGCAGGCGTCAGCCCTGCACGTCATCAGCCCCTTTATTTTTTGAACTGTTAAGTAAATTGAGTTTCAAAATTTGTTTCTGTAAACTTGAAAATTTAATAGGATAAAGTTTATTTATTGTACATCTTAAAAAAAAATTGACAGGCGATTACAATTAGTAGAAGTATATGACAGATCAATTAGAAAACGCACAGTTGATGAGGTAAAATAAACTTTATCCTGTATACTTAAAAATTTTATATGTTTTCAAGTAAACGTCTCAGAGTAAATATGTACAATGCCAGGCGGTTTTAAACAGCATAAGACCTTGACAGGCGAGGGGACAGCTGCTAAGGGCATGCGAGCAACAATGTACAGAGAAGAATTTCGTCAGTTGTGCCAACGATTTTTACTTGTGTGGATGCTTTGAGCTATAACATTTCTTATGTTGAGTGATTTCGAATTTTTAAAAAATCATACTTTATATTATTATCAATTGTGCAGTGATATTGTGTATTGTTGTACTTTATATTAACAATTCAGTAAATAGTGTGCAAGATGGAATTTGAACACGTGGTTCGTGTGATTTGTAACGAAGACACTGATGAAAAAACTGTTATATTTACTGAAATATTTCTGAACTATATACAAAATTTGGACCTTCTATATGTCAAAGCTTACCGAGATTTTATGCATTAACCGGTTGCGATTTCAATCCGTCCTTTTCAAGAAGAGGTAAAAAACCATTCCAAATATTGCAGAAATCGAGTGTATATCAGAAGGCATTCAAAGAATTAGGAAACGCAGAAATAGTACAGAAGAAAGAAAAAATTGCCCGATACTAGAGAAATTTGTATGCCCAATGTATGGTTTGAAATGTTTAAAATGATGCACGTTATGAAAAGTTCCTTACTACGTACAACACAAATAATCCTAAAGTGTTTATGAAAAAAGTAGTAAGCTATGATTCATCGAATTTACCACCCTGTCAACGTGAACTACATCAATTGAGAACTGCCTAAATTACAAATATATGGCGAAATTGTAATTTAAAAGAACCAACAATTCTTACACCTGAAAATAACGGTTGGAACTTAATTGCTATTCGTTGCGATTTTGATTGGTTTGAGGGGAATACGGTTCCATCTTCTATATTATTATACGACATACTTTTACAAGGACCTGCTGATACTGCCACAGCACAATCGACTGAAACTGAGGAATGCATTTCAGGTAACATACAACTATGTATTTTATTCCGTAACATTTAATATGCAGTCCTATGTAATTGAGCTTGATATTTAATTCTTAACAACCTTATTGATTCATTAAAATATTTTTTTTTACTATTTGCAGATGAGGAAAACATTGTTGAAGAACCAGATGATGATAGCGAAATTTCGGATGATGCTGAAGAAAATGAATGTTAAAAATAATGTAGATTGCATAAAATCCAATAAAATACATTGCATTTACTGTATGCGTTCATGTAACATTTCTTATTTGCACGTCCTTAGCAGCTGTCCCCTCGCCTGTCAAGGTCTTATGCTGTTTAAAACCGCCTGGCATTGTACATATTTACTCTGAGACGTTTACTTGAAAACATATAAAATTTTTAAGTATACAGGATAAAGTTTATTTTACCTCATCAACTGTGCGTTTTCTAATTGATCTGTCATATACTTCTGCTTATTGTAATCGCCTGTCATTTTTTTTTAAGATGTAGGTACAATAAATAAACTTTATCCTATTAAATTTTCAAGTTTACAGAAACAAGTTTTGAAACTCAATTTACTTAACAGTCCAAAAAATAAAGGGGCTGATGACGTGCAGGGCTGACGCCTGCCAGGTCATGGCTATTGCTCTTAGCATGCCATAAATCGTAAGTATACATATTTCTAACTTTACAGGGAGACCGTTACTCCCAGGGTTCACTAGCTCTTGGACTATAACTAGCTAACTGTCACTTTAAACAATTTTTTTCGAACGCCTATTTTCATCAAGTTCAATAGTAAGTATACTACATTCAAATACAGAACTCATATCTTTTCTTATTGATCTTTCTTCAGTCGGTGTCATGAGTGTACTGATTAAATTACTTTTATCCACCAGGTAACAAACAATGGTTCGCTGGCCCAGAACAGAAGGAACAATACTGGCCAATCCAGAACAGTAAACTGCAGAAGTACTCCATCGTGTCCAAGGAAGAAGACAACTCTGCTGTCAGCGAGCGCTACTGGCTCAACTCAGCTGGACAATACTTCTACGTCGCTCCTGAGGTCCCTCTCTTTGTAGACTACCACAATGTTCTCGACAACCACATCTGCTTCATTGCTGACGTCGCAGACCCATACTCTACAAGCCGTACCCACAATATCCTCAAATACGATATTTGGTTCTTTGAAGACGCCAAAATCGCTCAACAACATGCTGTAGATACTTATTTAGGGAAGCCCTCTGGTACTCCTGACTATAGAATGATTCAGTATCCCGTCTGGTCAACTTGGGCGAGGTATTCTAGAGAAATTACCCAGGAGAGTCTCTGGGCTTTCGCCAATGAGATCAATGACAGTGGATTCCCGAATGCTCAGTTTGAAATTGATGATCTGTGGGAGATTTGCTATGGTTCCTTGACTGTAGATGAGAGGAAACTGCCGAACCTAAAGCAACTAGTCCAGGATATCAAGGGTCTTGGATTCAGGGTTGCAATCTGGGTGCATCCATTCATCAACAAGGATTGCGATCCCTGGTACTCTGAAGCTTTGGCAAAGGGGTAAGTTTATGAGAATCTCCTACAAGAAATTTTACGTATTGTATCTAATGTTCTGTAAATTAAAATCGTGTTTGGGTTGATTTTATAAGCCATAGTACTTACTAATGTTATGTAATAGGAATTTGAAATTAAATATGAAGCTTCGGATTGCCGATGTTCAGATTAAATACAATTTTAGGAGACTAATTATGCAAAATTGTAACAGTAAAATACATAATCTTGAAGAAATTTTCCAGTTGGTTGGTCCTGAACGAGGAAGGTAGCCCCGACACATCCTGGTGGAACAACAACGGTTCTATCCCCGGCTATATCGACTTCACCAAGCCTGAGGCCGCTGACTGGTACGCCGGCCGAGTGCGTGACCTCATAGAGACTTACGGCATTGACTCTGTGAAGTTTGACGCAGGAGAGTCCAGCTGGTCTCCACAGGTATGAAGGTTCATCCCCGTAATATAGCAGTTCTATATTGATTCTGCTTAAACTCGCACTATAAGTAGACCTTTCTTAATTTATAAAATTCCCTGCACTTATACAAAATCCACATTCTTTGGCCGCGCAGACTGCTTTTAGTAAATGACCTTGTATTATATATTTTCCTTCAGATTCCAGTCCAAGAAGGCCTTGACATCGACTTGCACCCTGGTCATATTGTGCAATCTTACGTGCGTAAAGTCGCAGAGTTCGGGGTGCTTATTCCCTAAAGATGACTGTGATTTCTTTTGCAATAGTTCCTGTCAAAAAGTAATTATTCCTGTCAAACAGATATAATTTCTGGTTTCTTAAGTAATAGTTACTGTCAAATAGTAATAGTTACTGTCAAAACACGCATTTTTGACATAACGCAATCAAATTACTCTCCTCAAATGTATGCTTCGTTCACACGTAATAAAATAAAACAAAAAACACTAAATTTGTCTATTATTTTATTGTCTATCTGGAATTGAGACAAAAAATTAATTAAAAAAGCGTGCATGAGCAAAAGAAAAATAAATTGAACGTCAAAACGGGCGGCCAATTTTTTACATAATAAAGTACGTAAAAAATTGTTTCCCTTTTTGCTGCATTAATAAATTGAAAATAAAAATATTTATTTAGGTCCAAAAAACAAATAAAAAATAATTGTTAAATATTAATTAAGGTGACTAATGTGTAATTAGCTAGTTCAGTTTTGTTGTTCGTGCAATTATTCATATTTTATCAGTAAGTACCAATTTCTTTTTATTTTAGGGTCTTACCCTTGTGAAATTATATTATACTTATCCATTATTCTAGAATTTTATATCATGTAGTTGACCTTATCTTTCAGTGGCAAATATACTTATGTTAGAAGCTTTAGCGGAGCAGGAGCGTAGGGACAATGTCAGGGAGTGGTCTCGCCGAGTAAGAATGCTAAGATTAAGCATCCACCAATCCATTCAAGCCATCTCTCACGTTGCCTTCAGGGCACACTATTGCTTAACAAAGCCACTGTTTTATGAGCTGTGTCATGAGCTTCGCCCGTTCCTGCCTGCACAACAACGAAGCTCTACAAAACCTCAGAGTGCAAGGTATGAAATACTACTTATTTATATTGCAGTTAACAAACTGTCATTGCAATTGACAATAATGGCTACTATACCTAGTTATTAAATTAATTAATTAACCTACCTACGTAATTAGCTTACTAAAATTGTATTCATATTTCAGATACTAGCAGCATTATAATTTCAGCATCAAAAAAATTATGCCACTGGCTCAGAATACCAAAAACCTATTGACATGAGTTTCATGCATGGGCAGAGCCAGCCGGCAGTATCAAGATCGATACGGGCAGTGACAGATGCATTAAATGAAGTCGAGGTATTCCGACAATTTGTACGCTTCCCGGAAACTAATAAAAAAGAAAAAATAAATAAAAAAGCATTTATTACCAACGAAAAGTACAGATTTAGATTGTCCATTGGCCCCACACTAGACAAGCCTGTCCTGTGGGTGCCTATTACGATTACATCAGAAGATTTTTACAAGTGCTCGGTAGACATCATAAGGCAAAAAACAAAAAAAAAAAGTAACATACGAATTTGATAAAAAAAGGCAAGTCAATAAGTATTGTGCCTAACTTAAACTAGCTTATGAGCTAAGAATATAAAATATTTAGAGATACAATATAGATACATACAAAAAACCAGCTATGCTGATATATAAACCAACAAAGTATGATAATAATAATAATGTATTTAATTTTTGTTGTGGTGAGAAAATAAATATATTGTCTATTGTCTAATTAAATATATATAAAATTTAAATAATGTTAATAAATGTTTAAAATTATGTAGATTACCAGGACTTAGGTTAAATGTGTGAAAAGACTCTCACTCACTCTCTCAGAAAATGAAGGAAGAAAGAGAAGAACTAGACATGAAAGAATGCAAATAGTTACTGGGTTAGTTAGGTTATTGAAAATGTGTTAATTAAGATAGGTTCTATCAATCGTTTATATGTACATGATATAAAAATGCATACTTAACAATATTGTGTTAAACAACTTTAGTGTGTGGTGTCTAGCCATTATTGAAGAAATAAAATAAAATAAATTACTTAGTCGTAATAATTTATTAAATTATTGGTACAAAATGTTGTTATCTATGATAATTTATTTTTTGATTTGTTATTCAGCCATAAGGTGTTAACTTTATTCCATTTTATGGTCTACATGAAGTGAAATCCTATAAGGTATGTTATCATTTTAAATAGAAATAGTTAGTTTTTAATAAATAAATAAATGTATCTTATTTTATTTTTATTTATGTTTATAATAAAAAAAGTTGAATCATATGAATTTAAAAATGAATTAATAATTTAAGATCTTTGGCTTTTGAGCAAGTTCCCCGTGGCTGACAAATGTGGAGGTATCTTTTGATGCCTTAATTTTTTACATTTTCCTTTTCTATTTGTACCTATGTAGGTATTTGTCTAATTTAGTTTAAAAAGTGTTATATTAATTTATTTCATTATTAGTAAAAAGTTTATAAATATTTTTGCTAGATCTACATTGTTTTTTAAATGAACCGTTAGCCAGTCAAGTACATTAGTTACTACTGTTCTAAATTTCTTAGCATAATTATTAAAGGACAACATTCATCCGTGGAGTTCAACGCTGAGCTATTTTCTAAGTTTCATCACAGCGTATGGTTAGACTGAAGCTTCATCCTATGCTCTTTAGCTGTTTACAATCCATGCATTTTCATATTCTCTGTAAGAAGTAAATCAATATTTAAATATGTTTTTGGTTGTTTTATTATAACGATGTACTTACAAAACTTTTTAAAAGATATAAAGAAAATATTGACATATTTATACATTATTGGAATTGAAACTTACTGTATTAGATTATAGCAGTAGGTAATATAGGTGACTTCTTTGTAGAATTCATTGACAAATATTGCTACTTGTCTATTGCAGATTATATTGTCCAAGCCAACTGAATTTCTTTTCTTGAATTGTTTTTCTTGAATTCTTTCTTTAATTGAATTTCTTAGTACCCTGAAATGAATACATTATTTCTTCTTAGAAGTACTTAGTTTAAAGTTAGCAAATTTTGTTATTGTTTGCTTCCTAATAGAATGACATAAGACTAGACAAGAGTATGTGCAGTGTTTTTCAGTGCCAAAAGTCGCTAGATACCATTACCTTGCACCCTATGAGCTTTTTTTTTAGGCAATCAACATTAAATTTATATTTTTAATTCTCACGTGTTTATTTCTAATTTTTATCATTCTTTACCATTTACATTACTTTTTTCTCGTTTCAATCATAACAATGACAAAAACTGCAGTCTGTTCAATAATAAAGAGTTAATTTTAGCTTAATTTTTAAGTAAATAATGTTGTGCTATGGTGCACCTCAAAAATCGTCAGAAAATTGGCTATTAGAGCATACTCAAAAGTCGACAGATCTGGCGACAAAGTCGCTAAATTGGCAGTCTATAAACATAAAACTCAAGCAAAAATAGCAGCCATAAAACTTTTCAACTAACCTTATCTGTCTTAGATGAAGTTTTCAAAATGGATTTCATTCCATGTAAAATATTGATAAGTCGCAGCCTGTGCGCAAGTTCAATGTATAGTGTCAGCATTGCACCAATCACTATTGTAATAATTTAGCGTATTCTCCTTTTGTTTTCCTGTTCAGTTAATTTGTTTATTTACTTTTTCATTACTTTGTCTGTTTATGCCAAGCACTTTAATACTGCACTGACTGACTGTGTGCACTGCACTGCTGCGTAATGCGTAAACCGACGTGACCGCCAATGCCGCCAATCGTAGCGCTCTTTTTCATTCGCGCGTAAGTCTAAACGATAATTGAAGCGCTATGATTGGCGATTACACTTTTGTTTGTTGTACGGACGCCACCATTAGCCGTTCGTTTCGCGCTATGGTCCAAAGTCCAAGCGTCATGGTTGCGTTCCGTTTTTTATTTTTATTCAATTGTGAAATTATTTCTGTTTCATTTGTTTTTTATAGTTGATATTTATACTCAAATTTTAGATCTAACATTTTAATTTCTTGTTTTTAATGGTTTAAATCGATGGTATAAATCTGGCAAATTTATTGTTTAGTATTTTAAGTTTTATTATTTGCTTTTTTGTCAGAATATATATGTTTCTTTCATTCTTTATGAAAACAAGATAATATTGATTGCATGATGCTGATTAAAAAATATTATGGAACAGGATTATGAATATTCTAACTCATGTAAAACTGATCAAGCCATTTTGAAGGAGTTTGTAGTTTTCCAGAGAAAGAACATTTTCTACACAAGCTGCCAGCTGCCAGCCCAAACGATTGCATGCTATTAAGATTGAACGTGTTATCTCAGTTTCACCACTAACCATAAACTACAATACATTGTTTAGTAAAAAAAAAACTGTATGTGTCTCTAACGTACATAATTATGGTAGTGTGTGTAAGCGCTGATCTACGCCAAATAATAAAAGTTTGAATGACTTTGTTGTCGGACTAAATTATAAATTCCACTTCTAAATAAACGTGTCCTGGGCCTTTGAAGCTTAGTGAGATTTGCTGATCTATTGAATTGTGAATTCGGGCGACTTATTAACCTTATTAAATACAAATTTGGTGTAAAAGTGTATCGTTGACCACATGTATGTTATTTTATTTCACACCAATTTGCTGTTGTAGGTAAATATATGCGCATTTTTTCTGTTTCAGATCTCAACAGAATATAATCAAGAAATATGTTAATTTGAGGGCCATCGTTATACTTCAGAACTTTATGTTTTCAAGTCAACAAAACAATAGAGGATAGGATAAAGAACAAATCGATTGACCTATCATAATATTAATAATGATTGAATTATTGGCTCATCATGTAATGATAAAAATAGTAAATTAATTGAAATTTCTGGTTTTCTGTTTTATTGTAATTTTGCCTAAATAAAACTTAAAGAAACTTTAGTATTAAAGTAAGGTACAACCTACGTATTTAGGATTGTTATGTTATGACACAAGTTTAATTAAATAATACATATAAAGAAGGTAGGTACTCATTTTATTGACCTATGAATAAATAGAGAACTCTACACATAAAATTATGGTACTATAATATATAATACCATATCTCTGCATTAAGTAACAACAAGTCGTCATAAATTAAGTTTTCGTATGAAAAAACTCGAGATCTATGACTGAAAATAATATGACCTAAATTCTATTGCATTACGTATTTAATAAGTATTTTATGACATGCATAGTATTAAACAGTTATTAATTTGTTGTATAACGTTAATCTGAAGTGCAAAAACCTTTTAAATATCATCATTTTATCTCGCCAAAGTACAAGAAATTACTAAGAAACTGCTCCATGACCAGTTTCCGATTTTGACATAAGAAATTGCGTTACTTGCCTGAAAAGCTGTCAAATCTGCTAGAGGATAGTAACTGGCAAGCTGTCAATTTTTTGCCAAGCAGTTATCAACCGTATGTGTATGAAAATAAGGATGCACTAAATCCGGTTACTTGCCAAATTATTAGTCGGTTTCGAAATCGACTGGAAATTTCGTTTGAAACCGAAAATTAGTCACATTTACGGAATAGCCATGCTGACCTATGATTGAAGTTAGATCTGGAATGAGGTACGTAAAACCACCTTTCATCAATTTCATCAATTTCTCCTTAATTAGAAAGTATAGAAAAGAGATTTTGTGACTTTTTTAAGATTCTATTTTCTTGCTGAGGAATAAAACTTAATGGATCATAGAAGTCCTATTTCCCTTCTTCCATCAATACAATAAGAATACTAACTATAAATTGGTACTGTGACTCTCCCACTCTCAATTTCTCTTCTAAATAAACTTGAGTTAATTTGCAGATACAATTTACTAATATTCTTTTTAACCCCCTCCAGCTAAGCTTAATTCACTAGTGTTAGGAGGAAGTTCACGTCTGTAGTGTAATAGCCAGGATACGAACACACGACCTCTCGATCGTAAGACCGATGCCTTATATTTTGCGCCACGGCCGCTTCTAAAGATTTAAAACTTTCAGGACTCAAGATCTGCCAGTATTCATCCGCATGGTTGACAAAGACACATACTGGGGCTTCAACAACGGCTTAGCCACGCTCATCACTACTCTTCTCTCCATGAACCTGAACGGCTACACCCTAGTGCTGCCCGACATGATCGGAGGCAATGGGTATAACGACAAGCCTTCCAAGGAATTGTTCATCAGGTGGCTGCAGGCTAACGTGTTCATGCCTACCCTGCAGTACTCCTTCGTGCCTTGGGATCATGATGAAGAGGTTACAAATTATTTATTTACGATTCTTTTCAAAGTTTATACTATGACCGAATGTGATAAAGTTAGTTTTATTCATATTGAGTGTTAGACAATTTATTGATAACCAAGATGTGATTAAAGCCAAAGCGTTTTCAGTGTGCGATTTCACTTCGTCCCAAGATGGGCCATGGACAAATAATGCAGTATCGTCTGCATAGGTTATGATGTTGCACTGGGGTAGTTGAAGATCACATAGCTCGTTTATGTATATAATGAACAGTGTAGGCCCCAAGATGCTACCCTGTGGTACACCATAGTTTATGGTTTCCTCTGAACTAATTAAGTTGCCGATTTTAACGCATTGCGTTTGTGGCGGTATCCGCACATAATAAATGTCACGTGACCGCGAGTGCTGAATCGCGATATCGAAATGTTCACAGCAAGTGACTATATATACCACTTCCAATACGATACCGTCGGACAGCTGTCCGCCAGGCAATACCACTGAGCCTGGTTGGAGGATCCTCCCTTTGTGGTGGAGGAACATCATATCCTGTTCCTCTACATTGGTGACCCCGACGTGATCAGAACACGCAGCATCACCCCCACTCACTGGGGAATCTCACCGCTCCACCGCGCACCTCGACTCACTGAGGAATTAGCGGCACACAGTCTCGACTCACTGTAGACTCAGCGGAATTCAGTTCCGACTCACTGGAACTCTCATCGACCTCCGGTCTTGGAGGGGAGTGATGTGGCGGTATCCGCACATAATAAATGTCACGTGACCGCGAGTGCTGAATCGCGATATCGAAATGTTCACAGCAAGTGACTATATATACCACTTCCAATACGATACCGTCGGACAGCTGTCCGCCAGGCAATACCACTGAGCCTGGTTGGAGGATCCTCCCTTTGTGGTGGAGGAACATCATATCCTGTTCCTCTACACGTTCTATTGGAAAGGTAGTCTTTGAATAGTTGCAGAGGCGTACCACGGACACCAATTCTATCTAATTTTGACACAAGTATAGGAATGGAGATCGTGTCAAAAGCCTTGGAGAGGTCTAAGAAAACCCCAAGACACTTTTCTTTCTTGTCGAGCGAGTGCACTATATAGTTCACCAAAGTTAAAACCACGTCTTCTGTTGACAGATTCTTTCTAAAACCGAACTGATTTTGCGAAATAATGTTTTTATTGTTGAGATAGTTAGTGAGGCGTATATTCAGGGCCCTTTCCAATATTTTGGAGATAGCTGGCAGGACAGATATAGGTCTGTAATTGTTGATTGAGTCTCCATCCCCGCTTTTGTGTATAGGGTGCACAACTGCTTTCTTTAGAACACATGGAAAGACACCCGTAGTGAAGGTTAAATTGCAAACGTGTTTAATTAAGGGAACGAATACATCAGAGTTTTGTTGCAATATAGCAGAAGAGATATCATCGTGACCGACAGCACAGTTTGGAACTATGGAAAGTACATTAACGTCTAGCTATAAATCAAGACAATCAAGGAGCACACTATCGCAGCCTAGGTAGCATTAGCAATGTACAGAGATATTCCCGTCCAGCTTTTTATACGTCATAATGCATTTATTGTTAATCTGCCCAGACGGTAGAAATCTGCCGCTACTTCACGGAGCTGCACGCCACGTACGCCAACACCATCCAAGCTGCCATGGACGCCAGCGTAGCCACCGGCGCGCCCGTCAACCCTCCCATCTGGTGGCTTGACCCTCTGGACCAGGATGCCCTGGCTGTCAATGATGGTAAGAAAACGGACCTTGACGCATTTTCACATGCTGTTATGACATTAAAAGAACTAGAATGTTATATCAACCATGCTATATTAATCTTTTTTCTGCCGCGTTGGTCTAGTGGTTAGCGTATGCGCCTCTCACCGCGAGGTCTCGGGTTCGATTCCCGGGTCGCACAAAAGTGTTATTAGGGATTATTCCATCAAGAAATTATCAATAGCAGCACGGAGTTAGATTTGAGCCCGATGGATGGATGAAATGTGGATCTTCTGGGTACATAGGCGTGATATTATGTTATCTTTTTTATAGAATTCCTTCTCGGCGAGAAAGTGTTAGCCGCCCCCGTGGTAGTAGAGGACGCAGTGTCCCGAGACATCTACCTACCCAGAGGCACATGGCGCGATGGTAACACCGGCGAGCTGTACGAAGGTCCGCTGTGGCTGAAGGACTACCCCGCGCCGCTGAACACGCTGCCCTACTTCTTACTCGAGAACTGAATGCTCTATAAGTGATGTAGTTATTTATTGTTGTAAGAATAAATGTTAAGATTGTTGAGTTTACACTTTTGTTTACTTTTTGCCTTTATCCTAAATTAAATAAAGAAATACTGCAATTTAAGAACCTCTTAAAAATAGTTTCATTTATCTTTTATTTAAATTTATTTATTTAAATCAGGCATCGGGGCCGGGCCCATATCAAATACAATATTACAATGTAAAATATACCTTATAAATGCTATACAGATATACTTTTATGAGAGAGATAAATAAAACTTTATGAGGATATTTGTATGAGAGTCACGCATAAATACTGCACAGATAGTGAACACATTTTTCAGGCGGAGGTCGTAAGTGAAATCTAGCCTCTCTTTAGTAATAATTAGAAGTATAACAGCTGTCTGAATAGATTAAGTAACAGACAAATAACAGAGTTAGTTTCGCTTTCTTTGATAGGTAGGGGAAGTCCCGGAAACTTGCCCCACTTTATACAATATACGTAAAAAAATCTTAGTAATTGGATTTAGGGAATCGATTAAATCTACATATTTGAGATACCTTACTCTATAAGATACATTTGAATTTGCATAATTGTTTTTTTATATAAAACCACAGATAATATAATACTAGTAATAAAACTCACAGGTAGAATTGTATAAGCATTTTATTGAAAACTTAAAAATGGCTAAAGTCTTCCCATTAGAGACATAATCAATAGGGACCCTTAAACTATGGCGACTGGGCAGTACTTTAAAAATTAAAACTCATTTTCTGTTGGAATAAGATCAAAATAAATGTATTAATAATGAATACCTTACCTACTATAATTTTAATACTCCTAGGTAAGTGAAACGCAAAAAAACGTTACCTGAATAAAATTATCCAACATTTATTGAAGTACCTATTTAATTTCATATAAGGCATTTTCCAACTCCGTTCTTGTATATTTTCAGAAGGCTAATATATTGATATGGCATCCTATAAGTATTTACCTACTTACTTACTTAAATAAGGAAAATGTAAAATTAACTCTGATCGAGAAACACTTCACGTAGGATTTTCACTACAAAGGAGCATTGTCATGTGCTGGTACAACTCTCCCAGTCACAATATTTTTACATTCTGCTCATGCCATTAAACCATCTGATCGTATTGAAAAACCACTTAGCATTCGTAAAACTATATTTATCAGGTAACATAATAATAGTAAAACATAATCTATTTCACAAGGGGACAAAAATAATCACATTTTTTGTTCTCATTGCCCAACAAAACCACCATTGCACCATTTGCATGTGACCATTAATCGAATTGGCGTTCCATTTGCGCTACTTCTAAATACAATTTTGGACGATGGTTCAACTCTCCCTGGTCAAGTCTCCCGGACTCCCTCTATGTAATATTTATAATTTTTTTATAATGACGAGAATTATCTCCTAATCTTAGCTAATACAACAATACAACTTATCTAGCAAAAACAATTTATGAACGCATCACTGTTTCAACATACGTAAATTCTTTACTAAGTAATAATAAAAAGCCGAAGAGTTTGTTTGTTTGTTTGTTTGATTGAACGCGTTTGTCTCAGGAACTACTGGTCCGATTTGTATTTTTTGTTTTGGATAGCCTATTTATTAAGGAAGGCTATATACGGCTACGGGTGCAACCATAGAAATCTTAATAACTAGTCAATAGAAATGCTATCGACTATCTTTTAACACTGGGACGCATGTCGCCGTTTTTCAAATACCTACCACTTACACATACATTTTGTATTCCTGCAAACAAAATTATTCTTTTTGCGATGACATTAAGACGACAATTCCTCAACTCGCACTTGTGTTCGACTAGACACATGCGCTTGTATTCCTGCAAACAAAATTATTCTTTTTGCGATGACATTAAGACGACAATTCCTCAACTCGCACTTGTGTTTGACTAGACACATGCGCGGCGACAAGGTTACGCGTCTTTGGCATTTCTATTGCCTTATTATTAAGATTTCTATGCAATGAAAAATGTGACGAAAACGGGCTAAGGAAAGGACGCAGAGAAGTTATTTATGGCACGGATAAAACTGTGGTTAATATAGCGAATAACCCACGGAAGAAACCGCGGGCAAAAAGTTACTCACATAGTCTCCTCCATGGCAAACTTACGAATCTTCAGTTTTAGAGAAATCGATGTTGTGATGAAAAACTGTACATAATGTGAAAACTATATCTCATTCTGAAGTTTATAGTAATCTTATTCGTAAGTTTGCCGTGAAGGTGACGATATTGATGATATATGATTATACTTCTAAGATTTGTTATAGAATATACATAGAAAAGATAATAATAACAAGTATATATTGTTTATCAGATGCTCGGTGTGCACGTGGATAGTGGCAGTTTGAAATACAATAATGTTTAATATAGTGGTAGTGATGTTTTTGTTATTTTTTAAATCTAATTTCAAGTGTGGATGTGCTCGGAAGTTACCAGCTACTGTTCTAGGTAGGTAAGTTTTATAATATTTTTTGTAGGTAGGTATAAGTCGTTCGTGGTGAATACTTTTGAAAGTTTAAGAGTGTCTGTCAATGGGTTGGAACCATGATATCCTAAGTGTCTGCCAAAAGTAGGGATGATTTCTAGTTTTTAAATAATACCATAAACAAAATTTCCCAAAATTACTCTTTTTTTATTTTAAACTGTGACGTAACTTTTTACAGCCTTAAGCTGGGATCCAACATTCAATTTAGTGACCTTTTTATACATATTTGAGGCACACACAGGGAACTGCAAACCTTTACGCTTATATGAAATGACGTAAGTTGATATAAGTAACCAAAGAATTGTTCGAAAGGTAAGACAGAAGGCTAATATTATTTTGTAAGTGTATTTAATTAGGAATTCATTTTAACTCGTACCAAAATTGAAGATGATGAAACAATACAGGCTGATTTATAGATCTAAGGACGTAAGGCGACGTGATAAGCTAAAATATAAATTTTCCGAGCCGTCTTATCTTGATAACTAACCGACAAGTAACTGAATTAATCTGAAAGATTGGAACTCAGAGATCAAGACTTTTTTAAAAGACTAACTGCCTCGCGCGGCTCCGGTCGCGTTGTTGGTACCTCGATAAAATAAAGCACTAATCTGTACCAAAATCAGGAAGACATAAATGAAGCTCCAAAATGTCAAATTCACAAATATAATACTACTAAAGTTAAATATAGCACCCGTTAAACATAATTTATGTATGAAATATTTAGCCAGCAAATGGTTGTTTTAAAAATAACAAGAGCCGAGGAAACTGATTCTACTGCTATTAGAACCGGTTCTACACAAGCGTTGAAATACCCGGGTATACCCACTTCTCACAGAAGTTTGAGTGCAGTTGCAAGCCTACTTAACCTTTTAACCGCCAACGTCGGATTAATCCGACAAATATTTTCGGGCCCATTTCGCCAGAGTCGTATATTTACGACCAAAGTATCACTGCTCGTTTAATCAGCTTTTTTATTTAATTACGCTGTATTCTATCAAAAATATGTTTATATTAGGTAAATAGTTAACTAAGTAATCATTTACAGTTTAATACACTTTAGTCTATTAATTAGAAGTCTTAAAAATAATGTCCAAAGTTAGATGAATTACTAACATTATTTTTAGAAAATTGTATTGATGTGCAACGCCCATGACGCCAAAATCCGACATGAGGGACGGGACATATGCCAAGATTTACCGATACAAAAATAAACATAAAACAAAATATTTCTCGTTATACTGACTAATTAACTTTAAAACAAATACAGCAATTGTAAATAAAACATTTTTTTACAAATATTTGTAAGTATTTCATTTAATTCCTTTAAAATTAAGTAAATTTAAATAAGAAATGTCAGCGATTGAATTGATGGTTCCCATCCCTAGCCTACATGTTCCGAAACTTACTTTGTTAGTACGCCCTGCGCCACGGTCGGATAAAGACGACCGCTTCTTACGTCATAAACGAGTGCCGACTTCTGAAATTTTCCATCAATGTTGTGCTTGTGCATGAAGTTTTACGTTCGTATGTCGATAAATGTACATGGGTCAATTTCAACAAGTGGTGTTTTTTGTACCTTATCGGTGAACTTTTTTATTTATAGCTTTTTTGGATATTTTTTAGATTTATTGTAATCTATATGATACTAAATGTCCCCAATTTTACGCACATGATCGTATCATTTAAGACTGAAGAGAAATTTGAGTTTGAATTTGGGTTGTCACCGATACGATAAGCTTCTTCTTCTTCGTCGTGTCGATGGCTGAGTCAAATTTTATTTTGACTTGCCATCGTGGTGAAAGGATTAGCCAATTCGCTTTGGAGAACTCGCGAATTGCCCAGGGTGCGCCGGACGTAGGGAATTGTTGTGTACGTCACTCGGTATGAAATGCTTGAACCGAAAAGGTGTGCTTATCCACCGATATGGTAAATCTGACCACCTTTGCACCATTGTTTCGTCAATAACTTTGTTATATTCCAGTTACATCATAAATCAAGGGTCTTGTCTCATAGCACTTTTTTTTTAACTTTATTTTATTTATTTTTCTAACAAGTTTAATACCTATTTTAATGAAATCAATATTTTTTTGTTTTTTAATCCATATTTTAAATTATAGGCTGTCAAGAAAGAGTAGATTTGGAACTATTTTTTTTGTCTGTTAGCAACATTGTCAAAATAATGACAGATGTCAATAAATAATGTAAACAGAGTTTACGCGTTGGTAAATTTTATTTATAAGAGTATAAAACGGCAATTAAAACAGGAAAAAAGTAATAAACAATGAATAAAACTATCCGAAGGTCTGGCAGAGAAATAATTTACAATGTATATAAAAGATGTTTAATGGAATATAAGGCAAAAAAATTCTTTCGGATATCGGCAATGTTTATCAAAGAACCGCTGATATGACCGGTATGTGAGAGTTTAACATGTTGTTTTTAGTCAAATCAAGTATAGGTAATGGATAAAACCAAAGCTGATTTGAATTTGTTGCTGAAATAAGCGAATTATTTAATATTTAAAACTAGCACATTGGTTTAGTTGACGTTTGTTGTACTCAGTGTTGCGGTATAGCGCGACTAGGTTAATGTTGATACTTGAGTATAGTTTAAGTAAATAACATAAAATAATATCACGCATGGGCTTAGCCAGGGGGTTCAACCCTCCCCTCACTCCGAAATGGCTCGGACTGCTTTATCTTTTCTGCTATATCTATGATTTTTACTTAATTCAGGTAAATCAGTAAGTACTGTTCAAAGAATTGCACTAGGAGGGGCACAAAATAGAGGCGTATTTCTTACACCAGGAATAAACCGAAAAGGTCGTCCGAAGAAAGTGTTAGATAACTTTGATTTGTGTGCTTAGTTTATTATAGACAAAAAGTTATTTTTTTTTAACGCTAACCACTAGACCAACGAGACAGTTTAATAATATGTATAGAAAGAAAAGATTTATTTAAATACTTAAAATAAAATATTTTAAAAATATATTTTTCTTTTATTTTCTGGTAATTGATAAAAACAGTAAAACCACAAATCAGCTCGGCAAAATAGTCTGGAAACGGAAACTAATTTATGACTGCTGGCTGTACAAATTAATTACATTATTTTTACTATTACTTAGTGCCGATTTCATCGTGTTAAACCGACGTTTAACGCTTTTTTTAAATTTTATATACAGCTAAGTATCAAGTCCTGGGAAGTGAACTATATGGGTTGCCATACGAACAGTAGAACAGCACTCTAGCGCCCCTATTAATTTCAACACTTTCTTGACAGCCTATAAATCAATTTGCTTTTACACTTATTTTTTTAATACTGATTTATACATTAATTACAAAAATCTATAAAAAATTTATGACATCGTATTAATTTGAATATTTATTATCGTCTTATGATTTATATTTTATTGTTTATTTAATATTTAACTTAAATGATTACACTATCATTTAGCAGTTTTATAGTTTAATCATTCAAAAACTAATTAATTATTTCTTACTTATTGGATTTCAAAATTTATTATTATTTATATTATTTTTTATATCAATTTTGTGTTTTTTAAAGTTTGTAAACAGCTTTTATTTATTTATATTATGGTGTATCCTTTCTTTTCTACTCTTTAAATTCAACGGATATTAATTATAGTTAAATTTATTTTAGCGTACGGCACTCGTGGGCTGCAGCTGAAAATCAGCGTTAGGTGACTGTATTTCATTGCAGTCACTTAGCATTATGCTGAGCTGCTGGCCTTTTGGTACAGACTGTATAACTGTATTTGATCGTATTTTCTGTATTGTTTATTTTATGTTTTGTGCCAATAAAAATTTTCTTTCTTTCTTTCTTTTCTTTCTTTACATCAGAGTTTTATACCTTATTTGAAAGCTTATGAAAATTTTTATGTTTTTAGGGTTCCTTACCCAAAGGAAATGGAACCCTTTTACGGAGACTTCGCTGTCCGTCCGTCCGTCCGAACGTCCGTCTGTCTCCAGGATGTATCTCAAGAACCGTGATAGCGAGGACGTTGAAATTTTCACAGATGATGTATAATTATTGCCGCTATAACAACAAATACTTAAAGCTAAATAAAATAAATATTTAAGATCGAGAGTACCGAACATAATGTGTCAAAAGTTCAATTGTGCGATGCTTTTACCATCGATGCTTTATAGATGCAATAGTATATCGGTCTTCAAAATTTACTGTTTGTCCCTAATTCGATTATAAAATGTCTTTTTTTAATACTATGTTTAATGTAGACAATATTTTGCATCTATTTTAAATTTGCGTATATTTTTGCGACAGGCGTTCTGGCTATGAAAATTACGCAATCTACTTTAACTATGCCCACACCACGATCGGTCTAGAAAATTTGAATTTTTTCTGGGTACAAACAAACAAAGGTATTTAACATCGTACAATTTCACTATCGACACAGTGCGTTCGGTATTGTAAAAATCGCAACTTTCGAAAACTCATATTTTCTATACCTAACGAAATTACTGATATCAATAAAATGTTTTAGAAGCAAAATAAATGACACAGGGTCCACCGATGTGATGAACCGACCCACCGACTCGATAAAATGATCCACCGATACGATTAAGAAATCCACCGATGTCTTAAAACTGTTAATACACAAAAAAATAATACACTGAGCAGATAAATTATACACCGATAATGTTTTTTCACCGATCAGGTGGAAAATTGTCATATCGGTGGGTAAAATGACCACCGATTCCACCGATAACGGTACAGCGACGAGATAAATTGCACACTTTTTTTTAAATTTCTAATGAACTATAATAACTAGGACAAATTGAACTACAGCCAATAAAGCTAATTCAGTTACTTTATCTGTATGGATCAAACAAATATAAAATAACAACATATTACAATATAAAAAATCATTCTCCGATAATATAAAATATTTGTCGCCTAGCAATTTTCATGGTGTACTTACGTTTTTTGCGGGCAAATGCAGCAATGTAGAAAGCGTCCGTCTTCACTGCGCATTAGGGCAGTACTAACATGAAATAATAATCAGGGAGGGGACACTGTCGGACTTGCCTATGTAAAGTTATGTCTAAATTACTTTTTGGCACCGAAAAGCCAAGAATTTCTGGGACAAGTACGTTTGTGCCTCTCATTAATAAATATGGTTAGTTAAATAATAGAATATGCTATTTATCAATGATGAAACTAATATCCTACGAAATAGGGTAGGTTGTAACCTTAATTTACTAATATTCATTAACTTATAAGCCATTTTGTTTGTAAAAAAAGTACTGGGACAGCACCGACAAGCGAAAATTTGGACTTTAGGAATATTTTTCTACCCTTAAATTTCATCCTAGCCCATTAATATTTTTGCCCCCACCCTATATCTACCTATATAATACTATAAAAATCAATTTAATACAATATTCTTCTTTTCAAATACGAATTTCAACGAGGACAGAAAAAAAAGTCGTTTGGGAAATCGACCCACATGATAGAAATGTATTATGACGACTACTGAAGAGTTAATACGAATTCTAGAAGGCGATGAAAATGAAGAATTTTTATCAGACGAAGAGTTTGACATTGATGTAGATTGTACTCATCATTATGAACAACTTTTACTATGGGACCAAACCTAAAATCGTGAAAAAAAAAATCTGCTGTTCCCTACGTTTATGTTCGTATAACTCGCCAAACTCTTCTCTGGACTGATTTTATTGTGAACTAGCTGACCCAGCGAACTTCGTACCGCCTTAGCGTAAATTTGATGCACTAATTTATTTTGTATAGCTGACTTTCTTATGTATGCGTACCTATTCAATTTGAACTGGAATCTATAATATCCCCCATATAAAAATGAATATTTTTTTTTTTTTTTTTTCCGTAACAACCTTTTACAGAGTATTAGAAAACTACAAAAAAATATATCAGCCAAATCGGTCAAGCCGTTTTCATGCCAAGTCGTGACAACGGAAAACGGGTTTCATTTTTATATGTATATAGATAGTTTAAGTAATAATTAATAAATCGTTCAAATTTTTAAACACTTTTTGTTTTACTGGCTTGCGAAAAATGTCGAATAATTTCGTAAGGTACCTAAGTAGTATTCAAGTAGGTAGGTACTTATATATCTCCACCAAGCTAAGTTTACACCTCGCTGGAATGCGGCGTGTACCCGTGTACCTACGTATAATATATTGTTAAAAACAACAAATGCAAAGTAAAATCTAACAAACATTTGTTTACTTTTTTAAAGTCATAGCGAATCCTTTTTTACAGCCCGTACCTAAGCCTCAGTGTGACGTAAACGACGCGAGGTGCAAACTTAGCTTGGTGAGATGTAGTCACAAATGCAAATGTCGTTATTAAAACGAAATATCGACATCGCAAAGTTAAGTATTGCACATCCCTCTTTCTTTTAGGTAGAGGAAAAGGTGGTAATGTGGCCCCTGCAGATATATTGGCCCCCTTCAATATTTTAATGTTTGAACAACGTCATCTAGTATTTTTTATGCGCTACGGGATGCTCGCGGCATGATACGTTTTTAGTACCTTACAAATCCACCAGAGCCTGTCACGTTTGATTGTCATTCGAACCAATTGAAACTCGTTACCGGTAAAACTTTAAACTACTGTGATTTTAATTCGGTAATTGTTTATAAATAGAGTGTTTTGGCTATTATGTTCGGACATTGGATACGTTGAACTGTTCTTCTACGGGAATTAAAAGGTAAATACAAAATTTGACTTGTAATAATTATTTTTGGTACGTTTGTTTAAATATTCTCAATAGTTGTAATTTGACCCCCTCACATAGGTTGTATTATGGTCCCGGGGGCCACATTACATGTAAGAGTGATTAAATTTTTTTTCTCAAGTTTTCACAGAAGTCGATTATTTAACGGAAGAATCTAACAATAATCAAACATCTCCTACTCCTGATAATCAAGATACAGGCCCTGTCGCTGACCAGTGTGCCCCAGGAGAGTGTAGAGGCACAAGCACCGGAGAATAGTTTGGTTCTACCAGAAGACATGCAGCCAATTTCTACGACCAAAACTAGGACGTTCTAATCGTGGAAGAAAGGCTACAACAGCAAAGGTGATCACGACATCAAGCACAGAATTGTGAAGGTGGACGTGGAAGAGGCCGTGGACGTGTAATTATTGCCATTAATTTTTAACTGTGCAATACATTTAATGTGACCCCCCAGGGGGCCACATAACCATCACTTGATGTCAAAATACCAAATTGGAATAACTTAAGAATAAACCATATTTTTGCTATTCTGTACGCGTTTCATATAATCTATAGTCAGACATGTATAGACTAATAAATAAGAAGTCCTATAATGTATCTTTGAGGTTTGTCACTCTTATATTTTTTAAATAAAACTTAAAAAACAAAGTGGGGGGCCACATTACCACCTTCTCCTCTATTTAATTTTCGATTCACTGTGCCTGGCGCTAGGGACACGCCAACTGTTCTGAAGTCGGGCGGTTAAAAGGTAACTCGATAAAGACGTAATCATGGTGAAATTTATTTATTTTTGAGGTAAATCGTAACAAACAAACAGAAAATCAAATAAGCTCAATAGTATAGGTAATATTACTTATTACCGAAATAGGCAATGTCTCGATACTGTGATGATACTGTTATCTATCTGAGTTATCAGCGATTCGGCAGTCCGGGAGAGATTGGCGATCAGCGATGGCGGCTCTCAGAACCATTTTAGGTAAGATCTATAATATGTATATAACTTTGATTTATTATTTTTTATACCTACACTGCATTCCAACAAACTGGGCATCGTCGTATACAGAGGGAGATTTGCAAGGGCAAAACTTCTTCCTCCGAAATGTCAAAATACATCCGAGATCCCAAAAAATCCTTTCTCATTGTTTATACTCTTAGGTGTTAAGTCTCACAAATAAAATTATGGCTACGGCGGCCCTAAAACTTCATGATGACGAAGGGAACCGGAATGTGGACGCGTTTCCCAATCACAATGGATCCCATTCTAGTGTAACAGATTTAGCTGCATATCAGTATTTTACGTGGTGCGACAGTTATCAAACCTCCACGACCAAGTAAGAGGTGATACGATACTCTTAGTTAGACTAATTAACAGATTTTCTGTTTCCGCCCTCTGACTACCCGTTCGTTGCAACTGCATAATACATTAGATCTCCAAATGGCAACCGCGGCCGACGGTTTTCGCGTTCGCAGGGCCATGGACCTTTTATGTTGATTTCAGTATAATCTGTAATGTATGCCTTATGGGTATAATATGGTGGACTTCACTATTTTGTAAAAACAATGCAATATTTGCAATATAAATATTGAAGTTTAAAGTATACGTGGGTGTCGTTGGTTATCAATCCAAAAGCCAACCGCAGTTAGCATTGCTTAACCTGTAAAATCGACCCGTCCGCATGAGTTCGACTTGCCACAGGCTCTTCGTGGTGTGAATGGATTGGATTGGTTGGACAACGTTCTTGTTGAATAAAGATGTAGTATCCCCAAATATAAACCGGGTGGTTGTTTATTTTATAAACAACTAGCTGACCCGGCGAACTCTGTACCGCCTTAAAGGCAATAAATAAGCAGATTTTGGAATTTATTAAGTTAATTTGCTTATTAGAAAATACAAATTAAAAAAAATAAGTACATTAATCATTCATTATTGTTAAGCTCAGGAAAATTTGAATCGAAATAGAGTGAAAACATTTACAAAAAAGACGATAATTGATCAGTCTTCGTGCGGGATGAAAAATGATTGAATCACTAAAATGGCTATAAAAAATAGGGGTTAGTGATAAAAGGGTACAAATTGACGGTTGTATGTAATTTTTAATGCCACATTATAGAAAAACAAAAAACAAATTTCGTCCAAAAATTAAAAAAAAATGTTTAGGGTGAACTACCTTTATCACTTAGGGGTATGAAAAATAGATAGTAGCCGATTCTCAGACCTACTGAATATGTACTATCGGCTGCAGATAAGCATGCCCACTTTAGAAAATATTCCTGCGACAGCGCAGGTAGTAACGCACACATTGAACCAACGAATCAGAGGCATTTTTTTATTTGTGTGAGTGCAAGCTCAATGGCCACACTTCCTTACCCCACCCCCTTTGAGACAATTGTATTTGTGTGAGTGCAGTGGGCAAAATATAAACAATAGCCGAAATGTGCAACGTTTTGTAAGTGCATTGTTTAGTCAAATTTCTCAGAACTTAAACAATAGCTATTTTTTTTTGTGTTAGAAGCCGATAAATGATGGTTAAAACATGTTAAACAATATTGCACCTTATCTACTTAACAACTATGGTAAGGTGATTCAAAATCGCTAACAATGCTTGTCGGCATGTTTTATTGAACTTCTTACGATTTAAAACAATAGTTAACTCGGTTTTTAATATTGGCAAAATCGCCGACAATATCCAGTGATAAAATCTACTTTTAACTAACTTAAAATGAATTTACTAGTATATAATTTAACACATTTAATTTATTTAACAAATAATAAGCAATCAAGACAGTTATTTCACCCCCATTAAACGCATCAATATAAAAATCCTATTTACAAATACTTGCATATCAATCCATTCATCTTTTAACACAATGATGATATTACGATATTCAATGCGCCCGCGCCGTTGGAATCAGTTTTATCAGAGATTTATTTATACATTCCATTTAAGATTTCTTCACAGATTAACTTAACACTTGTTCGAAGACTTGAGCAGCCTCTGTTAAAATATATTATTTCAATTGAAGCCCAAAAATAACCCAAGGATAGTTATCAATTTATTTCTTTTAACATAATCTAGTCACTAAGAAATTTTTAATAAATAAAGAAAGATAAAACTAAAATAAATTGTTGAATAAATTAATTCTTATCAAAAATAAAATTTGTTTCAGAAAGTTCAAATAATCATTTGAATTTATTTGGCAATACCAATATATTTTTTTTATCTAAACATAAGATAGTAATAAGTTCATAATTGTTTCTCGCTGGCAATAACACTATTCATAACAAGGAGCTCACGCGAATGGGATTTACATTTATTTAAAAATCATCTACAATTAACCGAGCGCACACTCGCTTAGTGTGAGTGTAACAATTATACATATAGATATTTATACGCATACAACTCGAATATCGTTCGCGCTCCCCATTGGTCAGAACGTGATCATCGAGTATACACGCCGTGAGCGGTGCTATGCGATTACCGTCTTAAAGGTGGGCATGCGGAACTGCTTTCGATATATATAAAATTTGGTGAAAATCAGTAAAGCCGTTTCGGAGGAGGTAAAGGTGGGTAAAGGTAACTATCATTGTGACACGAGAATTGTATATAATAATAATAATTAAAATCAATAGATAATTAAAAAAAGCAAAACCAACTTCAATTACAAAAAATGCACTAAACAGTATAACATACTTAAGTAATATTCAACGTCTCGCCCATCTGTGTATAACTTAAAAGAATACAGTAAACGGCTAATATTTAAAAAAATATCCGTTGAGGAGTTGTATCTTCCAGCATCAGCTCAGCAACATGTAATGCTAACTGCTAGATGCAAATATCCGAGGAGCTTTAGGATTTGTACGAAACACAATATAGAAGCCTTTAAAATTTTAAGGGTTGCCCTCGATTTCTCTAGGGTCCCATCATCAGATCATGACCTGATGAAAATGGGTCCACATGGCAAGTATACGCGTTCAGACCTTCATATTGGTTTTGTATATACGAAACTCTCATTATGCAACTTAAAACCATACCGTCAACAGGTACAGTGGGCCAAACAACTAGGTATGCAGATGCAGGGCAAAAAACTTCCATGTGTTACTGACGAATGACTACCCCAGTTATATATGTAAGTTACATATCTAAATAGTAGGTATATTAAACTTCTTAAATATGTAACTCACACATGCTTATCTAGTGTAGTTAGTCGTCTTTGTGACGTGAAGCTTTTGCATTGCATACATAACAGCTTGGCCCACTGTACATTTCAGCACAGTAAAGGTACTGATGAATATGAGTTAGGTATTGTTTTCTTGTTGGGGATAAGTCTAGAACAAATACAAAATATATCAACTTGATAAACATCACTTGTCGATCTGTGAGTGTTTTGATGATCGATAAAAATATTTGTGGATAGTGTGCTGTATTATCATATCTATACATGGTGTAAATAACATCGTGACAAAGCCTTTTTTAATTCTTTGGTATCCACTCGGTATTAATTCGAACCCACCTTTCTGGTGTCACATTCATTAAGTAATACCATTCAACATTTAAAAACTTCCTTGTCTCTAGCGCTCCTGTCGCTGGGCGCGCGTGCTCATCCGGCGTTCGTGGATTCCAGCTCCAGATCTGATGACGTCACGCTAAACCTGGAACCTATCCTCACTGGTGGATTCAATGTCGTGCTCATTAAAGGTGACTATGATAAAAAGCAATTATTTTCTGGTGTTTGTCCATTTAACTTTAAATAATAGTTAATAATATATTTAACAAAGTCCCAGATCAGACATTATCAAACATGAATTGCTTAATTAAGATCACTTATAGTCTGTACAAAGAGTTGTCGCGTCTAACTGAGGCAACTCGTTCTCGAAATGCTGGCTTATATTACGGCCAGCGACTTAGTAACGCAATACTACGCGGTAATGCTGCCAGCATTTTGGGAACGAGGCCTTCTGACAGTGACATATTATTATTAAGTTATTAGACTACATATTTTAATTTAAGATCCAATATGTATATTTTTGTGTAAAAAAAGATGTAAAAAAATTAAGATCATCCAATCCCATTTCCAATCCATAATAAAATCGAATACATTCAAAATTCACATTCAATGACAATTTCCAGAAACCGAGCGAACAACAATCGGCCAGATTGGCCGAACCTTATCAGGCCCGTTCGTGGTCGAAGATGTGGAAGGTGGCGTGGCAGTTACCATGGGTACCACAAACCTGACTATCAACACGCTGTACGATGAGGCGAACAAAGCTAGAGGCATCAAGTTCTGGTGGAATGCTGATGGGTATACCAGACTTGAAGATTGTTTTGATTTCGGTAAGGCTGTGGTGGCAACGGCAGTTTTGTTTATGGTAATGTTGTCAAACGTTCGTAGATGTATCATGTCTAACGTTGGATCTCCTGCTAACAAAAACAACCTGTAGGTATATTGAACGATATCAGTCAACTCTGAAGGAAGTATCTAAACACGAATTTAGTTATTAAAATGGTTACCAATACGTAATGTTCTGTCAGATGTTAATTTGTTTTTGAATCGTAAACACGATGGTAAGTGCTAAGGTAACTTTAATTCTATCATGACATTTATGACTCTACTCTCTATTATGCCTAGTGTTAAGTTTTCTGTATCTCTTTCTTCTATTTTAATAAAAATCTTTGTCTCGTATTATTTCCTTTCCTTTCTATCATAATACCAATTTTTATTGCAACTTTACCGAGATAACAACAGTCAGGCAAATTCATTTACAGTTCTATATTAATTAAACTTTATCCTTACTAATACAGACATACACACAAAAATGTAATAAATTAAACATCAAATGAAAAAAATCGGAGGTATAAAAGTAGCGTGTGTGCAATGGATCTTAAATTATTATAATTTACGTGCGATCTTTAAATAGGTACAGTTTACAACTGCATGGTGTAATTACAAATGCGTAATTTATACAAAGTAACCTGCTAAACTGATAAGCAATAAGAAGAGGGAAGATAATAAAATGGCATAATAAACTGCTCATTTGCAATGGAGATCAGGTTATAACTGTTGCATATAATATGCTGAAACTGCTACATCTATCTTTAAACAAGTCCAATATAAGGATCGTGGTCAAATACGAACATTTACAATAAACGATCGATCATCACCTCTATCTAGTAAATCTGCATTCAAGATTCCAATACCTTCTTTCTTTCAAGGTGTCAAACACTGGTATGCTGGACCAATGCAGGAAACTCAAGTTTATCCAATAGAAAAAGCAAACCAAACTTATTCTGCGAGCTACAACAAGGAATCGGACAACGGAGCTATCATGGAGAGATACTGGCTCAACTCTGCTGGAGAATACATCTACGTACATGACGAGGCTCCTCTCTTCGTCGACTATAAAAACATCTTAAACAACCACATCTGTTTTGGAGCACAATTAGCAGCTCCTTACTCTTCGCAAAGAAACAATATAAAATTTGCTTACGACTATTGGTTCTTGCCAGACGTGAAGAAAGCTCATAAACATGCTGTTGACAATTATCTAGGAAAACCGTCTGACACTCCAGATTATCGCATTGTTCAACATCCGATTTGGTCTACATGGGCTCAATATTCTAGAGAAATAGATGACAGTAAGCTGCTAAGCTTTGCTCAGCAAATAGTGGAGTATGGTTTCAATAATTCCCAGTTTGAGATAGATGACCTTTGGGAAACTTGTTACGGTTCTTTGACGGTTGACGAAGGGAAGTTCCTGAACTTCACCGAGACGATAAAGGAGCTGAAAGAATTCGGATACCGGGTGACGATCTGGGTACATCCTTTTATTAATAAGAACTGTGATCCTTGGTACTCAGAAGCGCTGAATAAAAAGTAAGTATGGCATTATTTTTTGTAAAGTCAAGTTACAACCTAAACAAAGCTGAGTGTTAACACTAAATATTATCTGGTCTGATACCATATCGGGATATAATCGACCAATTGTTGCGATTGATAAGACAATTAAGGCACATAACTTTAATTGATTTATTGGCAATTAATGTATAATCTACAGTACACTAATCAATCAATAATTCCGTTCAAAGCGAGAATAAGTAGGTATCTATCAAGAATTTGAGTAAAATAAATATGGCAAATATACAATTATAGCAAACTATAACATATACGTTTTTTTTGTAGATACTTTGTACTGGATGAATCGGGCAGTCCCGATACGACGTGGTGGAATAACAATGGGACCGTGGCAGGGTACATTGATTTCACGAACCCCAGCGCTGCCGAATGGTGGTACCAGCGAGTAAATGCAGTGTTGCAGACTTATGATATTGATAGCATCAAGATTGATGCTGGGGAAGCCAGCTTTGCGCCGGAGGTAACTCTAAAATTTAAATCTTGTACATAACATAACATCACGCCCACATTACCCCGAAGTATGGGGAAGAGGTGTACTACATTTCACTTGATAGATATTTCAGATAGCTGAGACTGTGTATGTTGTCATATTAAATGCCCGAATTCATTCTAGATTGCCACCCTAACTGGCGATATTGATCGCCAGCCTCACCTTCTGGTGCATGAATATGCAGAGACATGTGCAAGATTTGGGAAAATGATTGAGGTTCGATCAGGTTTCAGGTAAGAACTGCTCTTGAAGTATTTATGTGAAATCTCTGAAGACCAATATCATAATATTTTAAAAAAGCAAATCTCTCAAATCTTTCACTCAATAAATAATGTTTCTCAAAATACCCGGTGCATTCTGAAAATATATAACATTGTTCATGACTTTCAGAAACCAAGACCTTCCAATCTACACCAGAATGGTAGATCGAGATTCCATCTGGGGCCTTAACAACGGCCTCTCTACCATCATCACGACAACTATCCAAATGAACCTGAACGGCTACCCCTTCGTCCTGCCAGACATGATTGGTGGGAACGGCTTCAACCTGGACCATGACCAGGCTGACCTTCCAACCAAGGAACTATTCATCCGATGGGTGCAAGCCAATACATTCTTGCCTGTGATGCAGTTTTCTTTCGCACCCTGGAATTTTGATGAAGAAGTAAGTTTGTGCTTTGTTCGTTTATAAAATACTATAGATTGAATCTAAGGAGTGTCGCTCGTTTTTGTTGTTTTAAAAAAAAGCGAAAGTTATGTGATTGAGTATTGTTGCCAACATTGGGCACGAGCCTTTGGGACTTTAGACTCGATTTAAAAATAAGATGCTGTAAGAAACTGATTTCATCATCATACACACGGCGAATTTTTATAATTAGAAGTCGGCTTAGGAACCGACATTTTCTCGTTTTTACTGTGATATATTCAAAACCTAGAAAACAATTTCTTTACACGTGCACTTCAGAAAATAGACTACTGAAACTTGCTAATTATATTGACGCCTTTTTCTAAGAACAGGCGCTTAATCGACGTTATACCCATCTATTTAGTAGATTAAACCATTGAGAGTAATCTGCATAATTGACAATGGCAATGCAATGGTAGTCGGTTCTTGAATCGACTACCATTGCATTACCTGGGATGATGGGACAATCAATTCTGTCATAAACAATCATTACCGACACGCAGGTAAACTTGATAAACATTGATTACTGGTTATAAACCTTTTCTCTCATACTGTAGTTTATCTTTTGATAGTGAGATAAGTTCTGCTAACAAACTCGATACACCACTTCACACCATCAATCGCGTATGATTCCCAGTGACATTTGTATCCCGTTTAATATCACATGTTATGTGTGTATGTGATATGTATCACATGTCCAGAGCTGACGGGGCGGAGCGAGAGTCCTGACAGAACCCAGCGCTTATTTTACTTTCTAACATGATTCTTGTTCCCAGACAGTGCTAATAAGCAAAACGTACGTGGACCTCCACGCCCAGTATGCTGACGTGATCTTTGAGGCCATGGAGGAGGCAGTCAGCCATGGGACACCTGTCAACAAGCCAATATGGTGGATAGATCCGATGGATGAAGAGGCACTCGTTATTTGGGACGGTAAGTTCGCTACCGTGTCTCTCTTTCTTCTTACTTTTCAAATCACAGTCACAGAATAGAGATAGAAAGTTAAACAAAAAATATGCGTTCACAGTTTTCCATATAAAACTCAGAAGAAATTACGTAAGTTTGCGTAATAAAGCAATTTTTCGATTGAGTTGAAGGCTAATGAAATCATGGCCTTCAAGAAGACAATATATCGAGCAGTCAATCCAAATACATATTATTATTGTTAGATTTAAAACGACGTCTATTCGATAGATCTAGAATCTATAGTTTCCTTCAATCAACTTTTGTTTTATCTAGGTATGTCCTCATTTTCTCAAGTTCAGCAGCTTTTACGATTCTACGTCATCGAGTTGATTCATAAGTATATCATTATCAGCAATTTGTATTCAAACGTCTTCTTTGTGATTAATATAATGACATCAATTTGTAATTTCTCACGTTATAGTATCCGTACAGTTAGTATGTACATTGTTTACTGCAGTCCCCTTTTTCTACTTAATATTTTAATTAAATTAATTAAACATACCATAAAATGATATTTATAACCAGAAAAAAAAGATACATTATTTAAAAGGAAATTTCGTTTAAATTATAATTATAATTGGTCGTTTTATAAATTTATCTTGTAAATTAATTATTTATATTTTTATATCAGTTGTACAATACAAGTAAATTTTCAGTAGAATTATAATTTAGTTTTGCAAGCCAATTTGTGACTTTACGTTTTGATTCACTTGCAGTACATTTCTTTACACCACGGAAAGAAGCTACTTGGTTATAAATATAGTGGTCTTTGTATGGGCTAAAACGTCTAGCAAAAATATATATAATTAATAAACAGCATTGGGACTAGGAAACTGTAAAATTCAAACCAACGCAATTCCACTAGAAAACTTCATTAAATATGATTTCCGAGTGCCTCATGTGTTAAAAACCTCTAGTCACATTTCCAAACGAAAAGCTAAGTTCTTTCTTTCTTTTCAGAATATCTCCTCGGCGAAACCGTTCTAGTAGCTCCAGTACTAACGGAAGGCGCCACTGCCCGCAACATCTACCTTCCAGCAGGCATCTGGTACGAACAAGGGAATATGACCAGAGGTATCCAAGGACCCATCTGGTTGACCAACTACGCAGCGCCTCTCAACGTGCTACCGTACTTCGTAAGGGAGCGGCCTTCGGTTCCAGATTCTCAGACAACTCTTTTAAGTTCTGTTGCCCTGGTAGTTTTGGGTGTAATCGCTAACGTGTTGCATGGATTTTAATGTTGTTGTATGATTTGTTTTTGTTAATAAGAATGGTTATTTATTATTGTTTTAAGTGAAGATAAACATTTTTTTATTTACTTCGTCCCGACGCTTAAGTTTGATTTCTTAGCTAGGCTTATTATGACTCATCATAATACGTCAGCTATTGCTGGGTTCCAAGCTTATTCTTTAAAAAAGCTGTAAAAAGGATATACACAGGGCTAACTCACATGTCATGCATGATGGATCCGATCACGCGGGATATAGACACGATTAGGGCATGCACAACTGGGTCTAGTTTCTAGTTACCAGTTGTTGTATGTACCCTTTTTTAAAGAGTCATTGGAACCGGGAAATCGGGTAGAACTGGTTCTAGCTGACAAAATTGTAAATAATAGATAATTTGACAGGGTAAGCAAGTAAGCAAGAAACACGAAGCCCGAAGCACGATGTCCGAAACACGTGGTGCAAGAAACAAGTCCGAATAATTTTCCATCGATAACATTTTCCTTTTATAAGTATGTAATTAAATAGTTTTGTAGCTTAGGTCAAAATTAAATTATGCTTTAGTCTCTAATTTTATATCTAGACTAGATTGTAATCTTCATGAAGTATCAATTGTTTGGAAACATCAAAAAAAATATATATATTAGTAATGTTAATTAATGTTAATAAATAAGTACCTATTTACAAATGACTGCCTAGTTGGTCTAGTCTAGTAGTTAACGTATGCGCATCCCACCACGAGGGCTTGGGTTCGATTCCCCGGGTCGAGCAAATCCGTTATTTTGGGTTCTTCCGTTAGGAAATTCTCTAAACCATAATAGGTGAAGTGTCAGTGTTACCACTATGAAATAATTTAATTTCGACATCCAGCAGGGGCAGCTGCATCGTTTGGAGTGTTTAGGTGGCCTTTGGGGGCAACCAACAAACCCTCCGCGAAGTCGCTGTCGCTGTCGCTCGTGGATGGAGTCGTATGAACTCTTCCTTTAAGAGTTAATTTATTATTATATATACTTTACAAGTAATTATTTATAAAATAGGTTTTGGCAGATGTGCCAATCCCTTCTGAGTAATATAGACGTCACGGAGATGTTAAATGACTCAGCTTCGATCCCGGCAGCTGATGAACGAACATCCGGGTATGCGACCCCGACCATCCGAGCCTCTGCTGTTTCATTCCTTATTCCCTCCGCAGCAGCAGTGTCCTTTCCCTTCTATATCCTCACCAATACTACATCACTTCCTTTCCGAAAACAATCCCACCCAACCACTTTCCATCAAATATCCCTCTCTCTCAACTCCGGTAGGCGGTGACGGGCAGCAGCGCTCGCCTACTTAACCACTGCGCTCGCCAACCCGCATATGCCAAGCGTGGCGAGTATGGCAAAACCACTTAATGAACCGCAACCATAAAAAACGGCCCCCAGTACCCGGCAGCTCCACCGTTCCTGGTCACGGTAGCGGCCAAGGAATTGGTGGGGCAGGGGGTGCTAAGAATCCCCGGCGTGATATCGGCTACCAACAAAAACACCGACGACTGTACCTGGCAACATACAACGCACGCACATTGAGGGCTGATGAGAAGATATTAGAGCTGGAAGAAGTTACTAGCAAGTTGCACTGGCATATCATGGGATTATCTGAAGTCCGGCGACAGGGACAGGATACGATAACTCTCAACTCAGGCAACTTGCTGTACTACCGGGGGGACGACCAGCTATCCCAAGGTGGTGTCGGGTTTATCGTTCACAAGTCCCTCATCAACAATGTCATTAAGATTGACAGTGTGTCGACCAGGGTAGCGTACCTGATACTCAGAATATCGAAAAGATATTCGCTGAAGGTCATCCAGGTATACGCACCGACTTCGACACACCCAGACGACGAAGTGGAAGAGCTGTATGAGGACATCTCGAAAGCCATGCAGTCTTCTAAAACTCACTATAGTGTCGTGATGGGGGACTTTAATGCAAAACTGGGCATACGAGGCGATGGAGAGTCAAGATTGGGGCAATTTGGTTATGGCCTAAGGAACGCCAGGGGGCAAATGCTAGCTGACTTCTTGGAGAAGGAAGGACTTTTTATGATGAATTCTTTCTTCAAGAAGCAGCCCCACAGAAAGTGGACCTGGATGAGCCCAAATGGTCGCACAAAAAACGAGATCGACTTCATCATGTCGACCAAACGGCAAGTGTTCAGTGATGTCTCTGTGATCCACACGGTTAAAACTGGTAGCGATCATCGCATGGTAAGAGGCACACTGAACCTTAACGTCAAGCTAGAGAGGTCAAAACTGATGAAATCTACGCTCCGACCCGCAGCCAGTCATATCCAAAACCCCGAGAACTTCCAGCTGAAGCTTGAAAATTGCTTCAAATGTCTAGAACATTGCTCAACAGTGGACGATACCAACGAAATGTTTGTGAAAACTGTCCATACGGTAGGGTCCAAATTCTTTAAGACTCACCGGACTAATAGAACTAAAACCATCTCCGACAATACTCTCGGACTTATGGAAGACAGACAGAACATGGTGCTACAGTCTTCATCCGACGCATTGTCCTATAGGCAGCTAAATAGGCAAATCTCCAAATCACTCAAACGCGACAAACGTCGCTTTAATGCATTGCGCATTAAAGAGACAATAGAGCGGAACAAAGGTTCCAAAGTGTTCGCGAGAGATTTGTCTATTGGGCAGAGCCAGTTGGCAAGGCTAAAGACTGATAGTGGCAGCATCGTGTCGTCTAGACCCGAAGTCTTGAGAGAAATCGAGAAGTTCTATGGGCAGTTATACACGTCAACATCGAAATTCGTTGGCAGTCCAGCCAAAGACCCAAGAGCTGGACTGACCCGGCACTATACCGAAGACATCCCGGACGTCAGCTTGTACGAGATTAGTACGGCTCTTAAACAGCTTAAGAACAACAAGGCACCGGGTGATGACGGAATCACAGCTGAGCTTCTGAAAGCGGGTGGAAAACCGGTACTTAGAGTCCTTCAGAGGCTCTTCAATTCCGTTATTACTGAGGGTATAACGCCAGAAGCATGGCACAGGGGCGTGGTGGTGCTCTTCTTCAAGAAAGGTGACAACACCTTATTGAAGAATTATAGACCCATCACGCTGCTGAGCCATGTTTACAAGCTGTTTTCAAGAGTCGTTACGAATCGTCTCGCTCGCAAGCTCGACGACTTCCAGCCTCCCGAACAAGCCGGTTTCCGAAAAGGCTACAGTACAATGGACCACATTCATACGCTGCGGCAGGTTATACAAAAGTCAGCAGAGTATAACCGGCCTTTATGCTTAGCGTTTGTGGACTATGAAAAAGCCTTCGATTCGGTGGAAACATGGGCAGTGCTGCAGGCTCTCCAGAGGTGCCGGATCGACTGTCGGTATATCGAGGTGCTAAGGTGCTTATACAAAAACGCTACTATGTCGGTCCGTCTCCATGACCGTAGTTCGGAGCATATCCAATTGCAGCGAGGAGTGAGACAGGGGGATGTTATATCCCCGAAACTGTTCACTGCTGCATTGGAGGATGTCTTTAAACTGCTGGAATGGGACGGGCTCGGCATCAATGTCAATGGCGAGTATATTACCCACCTTCGGTTTGCCGACGATATAGTGATCATGGCAGAATCCCTGGCGGACCTAGGCACTATGCTCGATAGCCTCAACAGAGTTTCCCAACGGGTGGGCTTAAGTATGAACATGGACAAGACGAAAATTATGTCAAATGTCCATGTAGTACCCACTCCAATTTCTGTTGGGAACTCTACTCTCGAAGTTGTGGACGAGTACGTTTACCTGGGACAAAAAATCCGATTAGGTAAATCCAACTTTGAGAGCGAGGTTAACCGCCGAATCCAACTCGGCTGGGCAGCTTTTGGGAAACTCCGTAATGTCTTCTCGTCGAATATACCCCAGTGTCTGAAATCGAAAGTCTTCGATCAATGTGTGTTGCCAGTGATGACCTACGGATCTGAGACGTGGCCGCTTAAGATGGTGACCTTAAGGAAGCTAAGAGTCACACAGCGAGCGATGGAAAGAGCTATGCTTGGTGTTTCCCTGCGTGATCGAATCAGAAATGAGGAGATCCGCAGGCGAACTAAATTAACTGACATAGCTCACCGAATCGCAAAGCTGAAGTGGCAATGGGCAGGGCACATAGCTCGTAGAACAGATGGCCGTTGGGGCCGAAAAGTTCTTGAGTGGCGGCCACGAACCGGCAGGCGCAGCGTGGGTCGCCCCCCAGCCAGATGGACAGATGATCTGGTGAAGATCGCGGGGAGCCGTTGGCTTCAGGCGGCCCAAAACCGCGCGTTGTGGCGGCAGTTAGGTGAGGCCTATGTCCAACAGTGGACGTCTTTGGGCTGATGATGATGATGATAATGATATTATGTAACTTCCCACTGAACGGCGTGCCAAAGAAGTCATAAAGTTATCAAGATGTTAAATACGATCCACATAGCAAAACGTCGCTTTTTGCTCATTAACCGTTCCAACGTGTCAGAGACAAACGGCTTCCTTCGAAGACGATCAGTTTATTGATAACCTGCTACATTGTGATGACAATTGCCATTATGCATTTACGAGCTGTTAAGATTTCATCGTGGCGTGCATTCGTTACAAGTTATAGTGCATGAATATTCAAAGTAAACATGGGAAAAAAAAGAATACATGGGCGCCCGGCAGTATTATTTCCAGAGCGGTGCATCTTCTACCAGTTATTTTCAGGGAGTTTCTCTGCCAATTATTTTAATTGGGGATGCATCTACCAATTATTTAAATTGGATGCATGTTCTACCAATGATAAACTACGCATTTACCGTCAGATATGTGGTGACTAGTCAAGAAGCCTTCTTAAATCGTATAGGATGCATTTGCACCTCCTTGCATTCCCCTCGCGGTACCTAGCCGGATGGGATTCTTGGACTGGCAAGGGAGCAGGTTTGCAAATTACTGGTATAGGTCTTTTAAAAATCAAAGCCTGAAAACAAGGTAATCGGTCACGGACCTTGTTGATGTTGCTAACTAGGGGCTCCAATGTAGTGCCCGGGAGCGCTCTCGTTATCAATCCAATGTAACAGCCTTCTGGTAAGGTACCTACTCATAATTGTTTTAATCCCCGAGAAAAGTAGTTCAAGTACCATAACTAGTAAATAAAATATTATTATCAAGCGTTAGTCACTGCACAAAATTCCACACTTATTTTCCTTTAATTTATTCAGTTAATGATGGTGCAATAGATTCAGTAGTCAAGCACTCTAGTGAAGGATCACTTGAATCTGATAGAGACTAGAATCAAAAAAATAATTATTTTCATAACTTCTTTGCACGTGCTTTCAAGGACTTCTGAGTTATGCATTGACATTGATATTAATTAATTCAATTGTCTGTGGAAGCACACCATAAAAAAGCTGCCAAAGTGATACTTGCTGAGTTAAACGAGCTAGTGGCTCATTTGATAATAAATTTTTAATGATGGAGATGCTATGTGCTTTGGCAATCCCACTAGGAACGGGGGCATAACCCTCTCTCTACTCTCCCCAGACGTCAGAGTCAAATAAGCTAAGTAACATTGCTTTAAAAATTCAGGTTCCGACCGATCCGACCTCATATTGGGCCCCCAAGAATTATGACTTAAACATCTCAACTTAGAGTTGTTCCTATATTGACATAATTATTATTCTACATATTCATATTATGAGAAGTCAGACAGACAAACGAGACAATTATGTAAATGATTACATCCTGGAAATTACTGAATGATAAATGTCCGACCATACGCTGAAAGCATTATTAAAGAGGTGGGTAATTATGTGTTATCTTAACGGTATGTATTTTATAAGTTTCTATGACTAAGAGTATAGGTAGGTATGAATCAAAGACTGATTAATCATAACTTTGAAAACAAAACAATTAGGTAGATAGGTTCACCAACACACTACATTTAATGTAGATATAAATTTGGGTATTTATTTATTTATTTATTATACACTTTATTGTACACCTGGAGTTAACAATATTAGCTTATTTCTAGTGAAAACAGTACAATGGGCGGCCTTATCACTAATAGTGATTTCTGCCAGGCAACCTTAGGATGAAAATAATTTTAGAATTTGGGTATGGAAATTATTAAGAATTAATAACGTGGTAGACCAACATTGAACGATTAGCTAAAGTTTTCGAATCAAATGGACAGCATTTCGAACTAACGAATCCATTCTGACCAAAAGCAACCTTAAAACAAGGCTCTCAACCATCTGCCTCAAGCGTATCTTAGAGTACTTTGGACCCATTGTGTTGTATGCACAAAAGAACATTAAGATTCACTGTGAAGGTAAAGATTCTAAGACAGAGCGCGAAGGCTCGTCTGGCAATTCTAGCTTATTTAACACGCCAACTAAAAAAACAGGATAAGTTCATATTGGGCCAAGAACATTGTTTTCAAAAGACGTATCCAAAGACAATACAAACTATGAAGAAGAAAATAACAAAAATTCAACTCCACTATGTTTTATAATAGCAACCATGTATCTAATACATGTCCCACTGCTAGGCTCGGGCCTCTTCTCATGATGAATAGGATTAGGCCATAGTCCACCACGCTGGCCAAGTGCTGATTGGTAGACTTCACACGACCTCAAGCACTTTTTAGGCACTCTCAGGTTTCCTCACGATGTTTTCCTTCACCGTTAGCGAGCGAAAATTTATATGATAAATACACACATATCTTCGAAAAGACGAAACTTAACGATTTATTGACAGAGGTGTGTGCCGTGGGTTCGAACCCGAGACCTTTGACTTCGCAGTCCTACGGTCTCCCACTCGGCTATCGCTGCTTCTAATGCTTTATCTGCCTAATTAATCAAAATATAACACACATCCAAAATTAAGGCCTTCTAGTGCTGAAGTTTTCTTGAGTTCTATAAGTCGCAGATAATCGGATAGAAGGACGCCTTAACGGAGAAATGGACGTGGCTAATCAAGGATTCCTATTTGGAACTACGGAACCCTATAAAGGGCAATCAGGCCCTGACCTTGGGATACCGGTCGCTTTAGAGACGGTTCCAGATGTAAAGCTATTTATATCATAATTACAAACATGTTTACTAGCAGCCATCACAGATATTGCGTTACAATAATCAATTTTATCATCATAAAAACTAGTGTTTGCAAACCATTGTTTGATTGATGAATAAGATGACATGTAGGTAATCTTTTTTATATCTACATTTATTTATTCTTTATTAAAAATGTCAACTCTTTTTCGCGGACATTGTCCACATTGTGCAGATTTCTAATTAAAAATCAAGCTATAAAATGGACTGAATACTCGTAACTATCTATCTAAAGCCAAAGCAAATATATAATTGGGCGTACCGCAAGGAAGTATGCTTGGACTCCTATTATTTTTGGCGTAAAAGTTTAAATTAAATGCTTACTGTTTGTGAACGAGCTCGAGGGCGGCGGCACCACCGCCTCACCTTTAACCTGTCGCCAAATAGTAGTGCTTATATTACTGTGTTTCGGTTTGGTGGTAAGATCAGGCCCTGGAATTACTGGCATATAAGGCATAACATCGTAGTCCTCAGGTGCAGCGACGCATCTAAAATCTGCTTTTGTGGATTGTTGATACCATAGAAATCTTAATAACTAGTCAATAGAAATGCTATCGACTATCTTTTAACACTGGGACGCATGTCGCCGTTTTTCAAATACCACTTTTTGTATTCCTGCAAACAAAATTATTCTTTTTGGCGATGACATTAAGACGACAATTCCTCAACTTGCACTTGTGTTCGATTAGACTCATGCGCTTGTATTCCTGCAAACAAAATTATTCTTTTTGCGATGACATTAAGACGACAATTCCTCAACTCGCACTTGTGTTTGACTAGACAGATGCGCGGCGACAAGGTCACGCGTCTTTGACATTTCTATTGCCTTATTATTAAGATTTCTATGGTTGATACCCATGGGCTGTACTCCACTTACCATCAGATGGACTCTACGTTTGTTTGCTGCAGGCGTAGCATACAAAAAAAAAGAAAATATACAATCTTCAAAAAGGGTAGAATTAATATGGTGCTTCATCAACCCCACGAAATTAAAACATGCAAACGAATGCAAATGATTGTCATTATAGATAACGTTAAGTGCGTTGAGAGCTTGAAAACTCCGTTCATGCCAAAGCCTGAAGTGGGTTCTAAGTGTTCATAACTAGCGCATCACGCTGCAGCAAAGCAGTCGTTGTGAGTGCAAGCAACATGGGTGCTCGTGTGCTCTGTAAGTACATCTCATATTAATTACTTAATTAAGAAGCCCAGTATCATGAACTAAACTTAAAGATTAAGCCCAACTCCCTAGTACAAAAATAGATAAATTTAAGATACACATTTTATCTGGATTTAAAAAGGATATTTTCACGACTGTGTTTAATCAGTGGTGTAATATTAACAAGCGGTTTCAAAATTGTGTAAAGGGACTGAAAGAAAGTGCCAGCATGTCTAAAGTCTTTTGCTAAATACATATTCGTTCATATGTACGAAAGCTCTAAATATTTTTTATACCTACCTTAAATATTTATTCGATAAGAACGTCGTTTCGAAATCGTCTTTATAACCATTTTATAATAGTGTACCTAAATTAATACAATACAAAGTTGACGGCTCAAGTACGCCTCCTTGCGGTAACCAACATTTTTGGTTTTGCTGTAAGTAATGTAATTAAATTAATATTTAAGCTCAAAATTAGATTTATTTCAAGCTTCCTTCCTTATAAAATTTTGTGTGTTTAAAGGTATTAGAAATACCGCACAATTTATTTATTTTTAAACTTTCCTCCATCATGAGATTTAATTTATTTTTCTTTTAAACATCAAATCTGAATTTTTGTCTATGAATGATCTTTTTCTTTTAAATATTAGTGCATCCTTCTATAATAAATACAGTAAATTTTTAATGGACCGATATTTAAATTTCGTATTATCCTATTTATAAAATAAGCATGCGGGATATTAATATCATTTTTGCATGCTGACAGGCTGATTATGGTGATACTCATCTATTAATGTAACAACATTGAAAAACCCATAATTCGCAAATAAATAAATTAAATTGAATTGAATATTTTAATACCATTTTCTTAGTAGTTTAGTAATTCATTTTAACCATTCAAATCCTAAATTGATAAACAAAATGTTTCGAAACCCGTTTCTTACATCAAATGAAAATAAAAATGCAATTTACCTATTCATCGTCACCTAATGACAAACTACAAGTACACTATATGTATTATTATCGTAGATGATTGTATTGTTCTTTCGAATTACGCTCGCACAATGGTACAAAAAATTAACTTGTTACAAGAGCAAAGTCACGCGACTCAAGTGTAGTTGCGACGGTTATTTTTTATCATTAAATGTATTTAGTTTAATTTGTTTGCAAGTGTGTTTGACAGTGCATCGATGTACCTTTTCATATAATTAATTGCACTAAGTAAATGACCGCGATTCTACTCACGTTGTGTGGTGGACTGAGGAAAAAGTTTAATATTCTACTGAGTATGCTACCTCCTACCTCTCACCGCTAGGTCTTGGGTTCGATACCCGGGTCGGTTTTTTTTGTTATTTTTCTGTCAGGAAATTTTAATAGAGCTTTGATCGGAATTCTGCCTAGTGAATAGCGATAGATTCATTCCCTGTCACATAGGACCTAATCATAACAGAAGTGTGTGTGTGTGTTGTACACCTCTACCACACCCTACGTATTTTAATTTACACCTAATAGCTTTACCAAGCGGCATCAAGCGCGCAAGAATTTTGAAAAAATATCACAGCATAATAAGTACATGTCTATACCAAACATCACGTCTGTATTGCCAAGAAGATAATAGGGTATGGCCGAATCACATAAGTGTATAACACTCACACTTCACCTGTTATGTTAAGGGACCGTAGGAGAAGATCCTATCGAGCTATCGACATTAACAGGCTCCGTGCTGCTACTGAAATTTTACTGATGGATAATTTCCAAATAACACTTGCCCAACAAGGAGATCTAACTCGGGATCTCGCGGTGAGCGGTGGCATACACTGCCGCTTTACCAACGAGATAGTCTATCATCCAAAAAAAGTCTAGGGTATGAATATGAAATAAATCGTCCACAGTGGTGTTAGCGGCGCTGGCGACGTGTGCGCAGTCTGTGGACATCTCCATCCTCAACGCCACCTCGGTGACGGCCAAGCTGCAGACTAATAGCAATGGAGGACTTAATCTCGTGCTCGCGAGAAGTAAGGATTTTTGATTTGAATAAATACAACATACATTTTGTTATTAAAAGGGTAGTACTCTGTCCAAGAATAACTGTCTGACAAATTAATACATATTATTTGACCGCGAGCTTCCTCATTAAGCCAATAGATGGCGTTGTACGTGTGACGTCACTTTCTGGATCGCGCTATCAAGATTCTCCGCCGAGGCTATATAAGGTTTCGAGAAATAAATATTTTTTGTACTTGCTTTGAACAGATTTGTTTTATTTAACATATCCCTCGGGCAGTTGACTAGTACCGAACATTTGGTCCTACCGAGTCGGATCGCGATAGTAACTCGCGAGTTGAAAAGTGAAGATTTTTTGTGACGTATGGCATAGAAATCCTGGTGGATCGCCTTGAAGTGCCTGGAGAGTGGTGATCAGCGGCAGCGGAGTACAGCAGCGCAGCAACGAGGTTTGCGGCCGTCGCCGTCAGAGGGCGCCACCAGCACAGAGTCATCGGTGACCAGCAGAGGCCAGGGTGTGAGGCCTACAGCGACGACATCGAGAGTGACACACTCGCAACAGGATCAGCAGCAGTGTTGCCAACTCGGATTTTAAAAAAGGCGTAGGTCAGATAAAGAAAATTATGTAGAAATGTGAAATTGCCATATAGAAAATACGTAGATCTACGCACTTTTTTTCTGAGTGAAATTAAGAGAGTAGGGTAGGTAAAAGTAAATAAAACGACAATTTATATTACCCTAAAAGTAGTAGATAGCAGATAAATTACTGTGAGCAAACAAAAAATCTATGAATTATAGGTCTACCAGAATCTCATGGCAAATAAGCCAAACTTTACATGCAAATATAAAATCATCTATTTATTCATTACCAGTAAATGATCAGATATTTATATATTTGCACATAGAGTATGAAATAAATAAGGTTAAATAATGAATGGATTTTATTATATTTGTGTATAAAGTTTGGCTTATTTGTCATGAGATTCTGGTAAACCTATACCACCTGTAGTTAATTTAAACAAGTTTACTTTCAGTATCATCACTTTATTTAAATTATTATTTTTTTATTATATAATATCATTTTCAGGCAAATTAAATTTATACATATTTTTATTAAAATGCTTTAAGTGTTCCTGCGAAGGCTCGCGGTTTTTTTTCAAGCCACTTTTCGTATAAAGTAATCCTGTGAGCGTGTCAGTGTGAAGCCTGTTTCTTATCTTAGTTTTCATCAAATTTATCGCAGAAAACAGTCGCTCGACATTCGCACTACTATGTGGCAATGTTAATAAATTTTGTGCAAATTGAGCCAATAAAGGAAACATTTGAGAGAAATCGCCTTTTCTTATTTTTGAAATGTGACGCCAAAACTCATCTGCTTTGATTAGCTGATCCTCTTGAAATGGAAGATTAGTGTTTCTTAGAGCTCTCCATTCCCGGTCTAATTCTGTTAAATTTGTTGGACATAATCCTGAAAATAAATATATTAATTAATTAATTTATAAACGAATAAATTAATTGAAATAAGGTAGGTATTTTAAATAATTAATTAATCTATTTTAACTAAGATGCAGACTCAATTCATAAATATAATATTTGAAGTTAATGATAAACATATTACCTGGAAACATTTGCCCTAAATGAGCTATAGACGGTACAGAACGTTTTAAATTTGAGTCCAGCAATGTGTCGGGGTTTAAAAACCTTAAATTTTTCAATCTTTGTCGGTGCTCATCTTCAAAGGGAAAGCGATTTTTTATTTGATTAAGACTTTCAATGTAAAATTCAAGACATTTTTTTCTTAACAGTCTTATTTGATCTGGATGAATACTGTTTCTGTTCATTATAATTAAAGCAGCAACATTGCCTCCTAAGTAAATGTCTTCCAGGGGTAAATGGTTTTCAATTTTTTCAAAATCAATTTTCAATATTTTTAATTCCAATAATTCCAATGCTGCAACTTTGTCATGGACTTGCATGCTTGTTTTTTCCTGTTCAGTTAATTCCAAATTTTCTGGCTTTAAAAAACATTCTAATATAGTCTTGTAGGTTATAAAATTTTTTTCATATAGCAAGTAGAGTTTTGGACTTTCAGATTGCATTTCTTTGTTCAAATCATTGAAGTATGGCAACACAAAACTTAAAAACTCTAAATATAATTCTGTGGTTGGTTCCAGACATTTATCGAGGATTGATTGAGCTGCAAGTAATCTGTCAGTTAACACAGCACTTTGAAAATATAGTTTCAATGCTGGTAGTTGTTCAAGAAGCCTTTTCACAACTTGTAACAAAGACAGCCACCTTGTTTGGGCAGGGTGTAATAGTTTATGTGGTTTAATATTTACAAAACATTGAAACTCTTTGTAGTCTCCAATACGTTTTGGACTATTCTGTATATAGTTGTATACATCACGAGCAAAGTCCTCTACACCTCGTGGTAATTTTTTGCAAGCATATGAGGCACAAAGATGAAAAGAGTGACATATACATTTTATTAGAAACAGATTCGGAATATCTTTTGCAAACAATTTTGACAAGGAATGATGCTGTCCAAACATGGAATTGGTTCCGTCAGCTGCAAATCCAACCATATTTTCCTTGTATGGAATATTCTTCTCTTCAAAATGTTTTGTACAAGCATTATGTAAAGCTGTAGCCGTACCATCAACAACTGGTATTAGACATAGAAAACTATCTTCAACATGAAAATCAACTGCAGTTCTTACAATAAGTGCCAAATGTTTAATTGATGATCTGTCTGTGCTCTCATCAACTATTAGTGAAAACTTATTTTTTTGTAATATTTCAATTAATTGGTTTTCTGCTACTTTACCAGTAACATTTGTAACAATAGCATGTGCCTTTGTTCTTCCAAAAGTTAATTCTGATGCAAGCTTTGAATCTTGGGCAACTGATTGTATAATATCCTTTAGATCATCTGCTAAGCTAAATGGTAGATTGTGCTCTGCTAGGAAACATGCCATCTTTATTTCTCCAGACTTAATTTTATCTGTGAATGACTTTGATGCAGACCCAGGCACCATTGAAGTAATAGTAGGTTGAAGTACTGCACCTGAATGAAAGTAAAAACAAAAGCATCAACAGGACTTCACATTTATCATGTGTAAATTGCTGGCTGTAAAATAATAATCTGAAACTGAAACCATAACCCTTCACATCTGATGATTAAATAAACTTACATTCAGAATATTTACATTACCTAATTCTTTCTTACACTTTATTAGAAAAGCAAGTAAATAATTTAAAACAAAAAAAAAATACCACACCAGTAAAGTAAGTAGACTTAGACCACACCAACCTATAATATTATTCTTATGTTTAATAGATTCCGCATGCTTTGTCAAAACTCTTTTACCTCCACCACATTTCAAGTCACACTTACAGACATTACAATAACAATAGTAATCTCCTTTGTTGCTTTTTTTAATCCAACTGGAATAATTTTTGTCTTTTTCCCACAATTGTAAGTATTTTTGTTCATAATGCAGCTTTCTTTTTTTAGTAGGAGTAACATTCTGCTCTTCCTCACTGTCACTGCTTATTTCCATAATTGAATCCAATTAAATTGAGCAGGAAGTTGAAAAATATCGAAATAAAACACCTTCGAAATCTTAGTTCGAAATATTTTTTTAGGTTATGAAGATTCACTTTGACGGCAATTGACGGTTTACTACACTACACACGTACACATACACACGCCACACGCGGTCGCGGTCGGTCACGTCACATTTAATTTTTTTTTTAATTTATGGCTCCTCCGTTTCAAATGAATGGCGCGACGTGTTGAGTGGCGAGGCGAGGGGTGTGCGTTAGTATGAAACGGAACGTTTATTAATTTTTTTTCGCGAAAGTAAAGGTAATTATGCCCATTCAGTCTATTTTGCAAATTTGAACAATTTTGATAGAAAATACGTAGATTCTGGGACTAAAGTTCGTAGGTTTGCAAGAAAGGCTCAAAGTACGTAGATCTACGTAAAAAGACGTAGAGTTGGCAACAGTGATCAGCAGTGACATCAGTGTGACGACGCACTCGCAGCAGCGACGTGCTTGGAAGAGGTTTGGCAGACAAAACTGTGAGTTAACCAGTGCTATTATTTTTTGTAAACTTTAACTGTCAGTGAATTTTGAAGATCAACGTAGTGCAATTTCAAGTGGTAGAGACTTTAAGATTTAGTGGTAATTTTAGACTTTGAATAATACAGATAAGGTGTTGCGACGGGCTTTCCATGCCCGATTTGTGAACCTAATCTAAACATTGTAAATATTTTGTGGTTTTGATCTGTAACTTGTAATTTTTCGTCGGTTGCAATTGAATTGTTTATGGTTTTGTTGTACAATGGAATCCTTAAGTAAATTGCAATTAGACAACAAAGCAATAATTGAAAAAGGTAGAACTAACTTTAAAAAATCACCTAAGGATCGTCGTACACAAACTTACATTGAAACAAGATTAGAATCATTAGAGGCACATTGGAAACAATTTGTTGAAACTCATAGACGTATAATAGAAAAAGCGACCGACGAAGAATCAAAAAAGAATGTTTATTTTACAACCGAAATTTACGATTTAACAGAAGATTTGTACATAACCTATAAGTCTGAACTTAAGGAGCACTTGAGTCCGACTGGTTCGTGCAATAGCGGTAACACAAGTAGTGTTAAACATTCCCATCAAAATAGCTCAAATGTAAAATTGCCACAAATTAGTTTACCTACATTTTCGGGATTGTATTCTGAATGGATAACGTTCCGTGATCTATTTATGTCATTGATTCATAAAAATGAGACATTGGATGACGTTCAAAAAATACATTACTTAAAGAGTCATCTCTCCGGCGAAGCAGAGCTATTGCTTCGCCATATTCCGGTGACTGCGTCTAATTATAATGAGTGTTGGTCAATTCTAAACAAGCGATTTGATAATAAAAGGTTTTTAGTCAACTGTTCTCTCAAACGGCTTATCCATCAATCGCCTATCACTAAGGAATCTTCAACCAACCTTAAGGCACTGTTGGACACAACTGTTGAATGTTTACATAGTTTACGCAGTCTAGGTATAGATGTCAGCACTTGGGATACATTCGTTGTATATTTATGCTCGGAAAAGTTGGATACAGAGTCTCGTAAATTATGGGAACTAAGAATTAGTTCCAATGATGAGTTAGCAACGCTTAAGGAGTTCAAAAGTTTTATGGAGTCTAGGTTTAGAGCCTTGGAGTATTTAGATCCTAAAGCCAGTAAACAGAGTAATACTCGTGATAATAATGCCAAATCTTTTCATGTCGCTTCTCAAACTTGTATAGTATGTTCTGGAGATCATAAATTGTGTCACTGTAAAACATTTGCTAAGAAATCTTGTGATGAACGTCGTGAGCTTGCACGAGTCAGTAAGCTTTGTTACAATTGTCTAGGAACAACCCATTCCGTCTATTCTTGTCGTCAGAAAACTAAATGTCATCTTTGTCAGAAAAAGCACCATACACTACTTCACCCAAAGTCAACTGCCAGTACTGCTGAAATTGTTGATAGTTCAGCAGAAACGAAGGCAGTGGTTGCTAATGCAGCTACACCTTCCAGTCAAAGTGAGACCAAACCCATTTGTTGTTTTGCGGATGTTCACAACCACGGTCTGTTAGCCACAGCCTTGGTCAACGCTGAGTCAAGAACTGGGACTGCTTTTGTTTTAAGAGCTCTGATGGATCAGGGCTCTCAAGTCTCTTTTATAACAGAGGCTGCAGTACAGTTACTCAGATTGAGGAAAACACCGGCAAATACCGACATATTTCGACTAGGCGATGACGAGGGAAACTCAATGCCCTCTAGGTGGATAGTTCATTTAAAACTACAGTCATGTCTAGATCCTACCTTTATTTTGTATGTCGATGCTTATGTATTGAACAAACTTACATCTCATCTTCCCGAGAAGAAGATAGTACAGATATCGGATTCGTTTTCGTCCTTACAATTAGCCGACCCAACCTTTGACACACCCGGTAAGATAGATTTACTGTTGGGCACGCGTGTAGTCGGTGCAGTTCTAATGGAGGGTTTAGTCAGGGGTCCGCGGGGATCACCAGTAGCCCAGAAGACCAAATTGGGCTGGATCTTGTCTGGTGAAATACCATCGTCGGCAATCTCTAGGCCAGTATGTTATCATACTTTAGTACAGTCAACGGAGGTCAATGACCTCTTGCGTAAGTTTTGGGAGTTAGAGTCAGAGCCCTCAGTTCGTAGTGTAATCTTGACTGAAGAAGAACAAAAATGTGAGGAGTTTTACTCTAAGACCACCAAACGCGACGCGACCGGGAGGTATGTTGTAAAACTACCGTTTAAAACCGATTCGCCAAATTGCACGTTTGGGGGGTCAGAGGTCATTGCCCGTAGGCGCTTTATCAACCTAGAAAATAGATTCTTGAAGGACCCGGAACTTAGAAATCGGTATCGTGCAGTCGTTAATGAATACACTCAATTGGGACATGCTGAAGTTGTCCCACAGATAGAATTAGGTAATGATGCGTGCTACCTACCACACCACGCCGTGGTGCGTGAGGATAAAAGCACCACCAAGGTTAGGGTCGTCTTTGACGCATCAAGTTCAGGCCACAATGGAGTATCATTAAATAAAGAATTAATGGTTGGCCCAACCCTACAACCTGATTTGCGCCAAACCATCATGCGGTGGCGCTGTCATCCTATAAGTTTAGTCGCTGACATTGTTAAAATGTACCGACAGGTCAAGGTTGCAGATGAAGATACTGATTATCAGCGAATTTTGTGGCGTGACAACCCAGATGCTGAATGGAAGCACATTCGGTTGTTGTGTGTTACGTTTGGAACATCTTCTGCGCCTTACCTGGCGGTCCGATCTCTGCAGCAACTAGCTCGGGACGAGGGAAAAGATTTCCCTTTAGTAGCAGAACGAGTCCTTACGTCCTTTTATGTTGATGACCTGTTGACGGGTTGTCAATCGGTCGCTGAAGGTGAACTCATTTATCACCAATTAAACGAATTACTAGGTCGTGGTGGGTTCAAACTTCAGAAGTGGTCCAGCAGCAATGCGGAATTGTTATCCAAAATAACCGACGACACGGTCGGCCAGGACAACTTAGATCTCAAAATTGATACTCTTACGAAGATATTAGGGTTAACTTATGATAGACATTTAGATGAATTTAGATATACTGTTCAACTTCCTCCACCGGAAACCCCCATAACCAAGCGTAAGGTGATATCTGATATTGCTCGTTTGTTTGATCCTCTTGGCTGGCTGGCACCGGTGATAGTAACAGCCAAGGTGTTCATTCAACGCCTGTGGTTGGCAGGATCCGATTGGGACGATGAACTTCCAGATCACCTGGTAAAGGAATGGCTTAGTTATCGAAACAACCTCAATTGTCTTAGGGAGTTCCGTTTGCCACGATGGATTCACACGAGTCAACTTGACGTCTTACTAGAGTTACACGGTTTTTCTGACGCCTCTAATGTCGCTTACGCATCCGTTGTTTATGTTCGGTGTATTGATGCCAATGGTCACGTTCATGTTAGTCTAGTCGCAGCTAAAACTAAGGTGGCCCCTGTCAAACAGGTATCCATACCTCGTTTGGAGCTATGTGGCGCTGTGCTACTTTCAAAACTTCTGCGTGAAGTTTCTGACACCTTGAGTATCTGTAAGGAAAGCATACATGCCTGGACTGACTCGACAGTGGTGCTCGCCTGGTTGAGCAGCCACCCGAGCCGCTGGACGACCTTTGTCGGGAACAGAGTGTCTGAAATACTTACCGTAACAGAGAATGGTCAGTGGTCGCACGTCCAGTCCGGTGACAATCCCGCAGACTGCGCTTCGCGCGGCGTTAATCCTTCAGAGTGCGCTGGCCTAGAGTTATGGACACAGGGACCTAGTTGGCTGAAAAATAAAAAAAATTGATTATAATAGAAGGGAAATTAAGCAAACTAATTTAGAGGAAAGAAAATCGTTAGTAGCATGCAACACAGTAGTTAAAGAAATAAGTGAGGATTCCATAATTTCAAAATATTCTTCTCTTAGAAAATTAACTAGAGTAATCGCCTATTGTAAAAGGTTTTTAAAATTTAAAAATAAAAGTTATGCTACAAGGTTTGATAATTTTCTTACACATTCTGAAATTCAAGGGGCACTACTTACCTGCATTAAATTATGTCAAGGAGCGCATTTTGAATCAGAGATTGATGGTTTAACGTTAAAGGGAGGAATAAATAAAAAGGGCGTACTTACCTCGCTTAACCCTTACCTGGATCGGGAACAAATATTGAGAGTCGGCGGTAGATTACACAGGGCCAACATTCATGAAGACTCAAAGCATCCTATCATTCTGCCTCGTAAGTCACATTTAACTCACCTTTTGATAGCTGACGCTCATGAGAGGACGTTGCATGGCGGGCCTCAGTTAGTTCTTAATTATTTGCGATCAAAATATTGGATAATACACGCAAAGGGTGTCGTTAGGCAATTAGTACGTAAATGTGTCATTTGCATCCGTCATTCAGGTCGGTCGACACATCCTTTAATGGGGTCGTTACCCCCTGCTAGGGTCAATGCTAGCCGACCTTTCTTTAGAAGTGGCGTGGACTATGCAGGTCCTATTAGTGTTCGGCCTAGCAAGGGTCGCGGGTATCACTCCACCAAAGGCTATATTTGTTTATTTGTGTGTATGGCCACTCGGGCCATACATTTAGAAGTGGTCAGCGATATGACATCGCAAGCATTTTTAGCTGCCTTCAAGCGCTTTACAGCGAGGAGAGGCCATTGTGGTGAGATGTGGAGTGATAACGGCACTACCTTTGTCGGAGCTGACAAGGAATTGAAGGTATTGTTCAACCACGAAAGGTCAGGCATAGCACCTGACATTGCCGATTGGTTGGCAATCAATGGTACAACTTGGAGCTTTATTCCGCCCCATTCTCCGAACTTTGGAGGGCTCTGGGAGGCTGGAGTGAAGTCGACCAAACACCATCTTAAACGAGTTGTGGGTACAAGCACACTCACTTTTGAGGAATTGACGACAGTGCTTGCTCAAATAGAAGCCTGTCTCAACTCCAGGCCAATTTCTAACATCACCAATAACCCAGAAGACCCAGACCCACTGACGCCGGGTCATTTTCTTGTAGGCGAGCCATTGCTTCTTGTGCCCGAAATTAATTTTGAAAATTCTAATATTGGCACCTTGAGAAGATGGCAATTGACTCAACGCATGGTTCAGGATTTCTGGCGCAGGTGGTCTCGTGAATATCTGGTTCAGTTCCACCAAAGGAACAAATGGGCACATCAAACCGTAGAACCAAACTTGGGTGACGTTGTGTTGGTTATGGAAGATGATCTTCCACCTGCAAGATGGCTCTACGGATTAATTACTGAAAAGCATACTGGCTTGGACAAAATCACAAGAGTGGTTTCATTGCGTTGTAAAGGTTCTACGATCAAAAGACCTGTATCAAAGTTGATTGTGCTTCCTGTTAGTCCATAATATTATGTAAGGAATTTAAATTTAAGTTTCGAATTAAGATGTTTATATTATGTCTTCATAGTGATGTTATTATTTTTGTCATTCACATACAGTCCACTAGCTTTTTACGTCCCACCGAAAAATGTGTATTGTTTCATGGTGGGCGGTCATTTAAAATTTTTATAATGTTTTTAAACTGTGTTCTGGACATTCTGTCCATGGTGGGCGGGATATTTGACCGCGAGCTTCCTCATTAAGCCAATAGATGGCGTTGTACGTGTGACGTCACTTTCTGGATCGCGCTATCAAGATTCTCCGCCGAGGCTATATAAGGTTTCGAGAAATAAATATTTTTTGTACTTGCTTTGAACAGATTTGTTTTATTTAACATATCCCTCGGGCAGTTGACTAGTACCGAACACATATCTAATTTGTAATTTACTTGTTAATCTTAACATGACTTACCTAATAATTTTGTGTCGTAATAGGTGTTACATAATTATTATTATGTGATTATTTGTTTTTTTTTCGTTTGACATTACATGAAATTTAAGTAAATTTCATATAACTACATACAATTTTGCATGCTATACAGCTGATTTTGGAATAAACGATAGAATTGGATTGAATTGAATTATAGTTTCCTCCATGTTAAATTTGCTCAATATCCATAAACGAAATTCAGTTTGTGGTAGCCAAGAACCAAGTTGCCGATGTCTCTTAAAATTAAATTAAATTCGTGACATTGTTAGCTTAGTAACGAGTTTCAAACCTGTTACAGAGGGGCTTTCGGAGGTCATAGCAGTGGTGGGTCATAGGGCCGGTGCGGCTCTCGACAATGTGACCACGACGGGGGGCGAGGTCGTCATCCAGTTCCCCAACAGCACCACGGTCCGCATCGCTAATGAGGCTATCACAGGCGCGAGGACGGGATTCATCCTCACCTTCACCTGGACTGCTCCAAGGACCGCCGTGTTGGAAGACTGCGTCAATTTAGGTAAGGGGATGTTTCTTTGAGTTTCAATTTATTTTGCACTTTTTCTGTGTTTTTACATTTTGGTCTAAATTGAAAGTTAGTACAGTAAGGATATGAATCTATGTTACAAGTAGTTAAGATATGTGAATAAGGCATTGAAGTTAAAGCAGTACAAATTGAGAAAAATAGCATCAAATTTTTTTTTGTGTGGATGGTAATGACATTATGTTTCTGGTAATGAAATCTGTGTTGCTGGTAATGATTTTATGTTCCTGGGAATAATGATTAAATAAGAAAAGAATTTAACAAATCTTTGTTTTTATTGTAGGATTGTAATCAGTTTTCAGTAACCTGTACCCAAAGTAAAACAGTTAAAAAAAAAACATATTTTTTTCTTTCACATTAATTAAAACAGAAATTTTCATGATTATGATCAATGTAAAAATTTTCTTTATTTATACCAACACTTACTATTAATTAATTATTTCGGTCTCTTATGTTCTCTTCCACTCTTGTCTTTAATATTAATATTTCTTATAAATGTTTAACTAACTCAATGTCTTTTTCATATTTGGTTGATTTACATCTTTTATTTAATCACTAGCTCTTGTTCTCTTAACTTAAAATATAATCTTCTTATTTAGCGGTTTTTCGTCCTTGATTGTTGTTTAATTGAGTCATTCTTGCTTTTATTATTCTAATCTTAAGGTCTTCTTCTTCTTTATTAGCTGATTTTCATCTTTCGTTGTTATATACAATCATTGTAGTTCTTATTTAGCTGATTAACATCCTTGATTGTTATATCTTGTAAAATATATATTCTTTTTCCAGGTGGTATTGTTTTTCTTTATTCGGAGTAATAACGCTTTTAGAGCATGATGGCTAGTTTTCTACATCTGCATCTTTATTTTTACCAGTTGTATTCTGGATTTTGCTGCAAGACGGTTTAGATGTTATAGTTTTCGGTACATTAGGTTTTGTTTGTGGAAAATCTTGTGAAAGTTTTGAAATTACATAAAACATGTCATTACCTTAACTTACCCACAACACGAAATATCCCGGGATATTTCGTGTTGTGGTATATGATGTTACTGGCAATGACGATTTCAATTGAAACATGTTTGAACCCGTTAAAAATTGTCATGAAGAACAACATATTTATTGGCAGTTCAAGGTATTATTATGTATGGAACACTGAAATTAATGAAAATGTAATACATAAATAACTCACCGATTAATCTTAGGTTTCGGTAATGATGATTGTCTCGTCGAAGGCTTCGAAGAACCACTTTTTTTCAATTTTATTCACAAAATTAACGTGCACGTCGGATAAGAAGAAATCATTGATGACTAAACTACGCGTGAGGCGCAGCGGGGGGGGGCGTCGCACAGGATTGCGGGTTGAACAAAATGTTGCACTTTTTTCACTTTCATATTCTGTTGCGTGTAATGACAGAAAATGGATGCCAAACGTTTAAAGACTGAAATAACACATAAAGTGTTTTAAATCGGTCTTTGTTTCTTCATAAAATGAGAAAATATAATACTATTATTACATGTATGTACATTAAATTGGTTATTCATGAACCGATATTCAAATATTTTTGATATTGTAAGAATGTGCGTGATTTGAACGTTGTGGGCAATGACAATTTGTCATTTTATGAATTCGAATTAGAATTTGACTATTTATGTCTACAAAAATGATTTGCCTTTCTTCTTTATAATAGTAGGATGCTATTTTCTGCCTTTGTCGTAGAAATTTGACTGCCTGCTGATTTGAAGAAACACCCAAGGATGCTCTCGGCTTATTTATACTATGCATTTCATTGACCGGTAGGGAGGTGCAAGTGTTTCCGCCGCTCTGCGGGCGGTGTTATATTATTCAAAAAAATATGTCACCTCTTTCTATTAGGTAAACAGACGACATTTTATACAACAATTACGGTGGATAGTCTCGCGTTTCAGCACTATAACCATTTATCAACATTTATTTATAAGTTTTTAACTACTCCTGAGGTTACCTAGACTCCTGGAGGATAGGTTAATTTTCAGCAGATTCTAAAAACGCTATTATACAGTTTTGATAAAAATATCATTGCATCACACAGGTTCAAATAATTGGTACGGCGGCCCGCAGCAGAAGCGTCAGTACTGGCCCATTGAACGTCTAGTACTGCCCGAGTATTCTTATGTTACAAAGGAGGCCGACAACTGCGGCGTCGCCGAGCCCTACTGGCTCAACTCCGAGGGTATCTTCTATTACTTCGACAAGAGAGTCCCACTCTTCGTCGACCAAAATAACAAAGAGAAAAATGCTGCCTGCTTCATTGCGCAGATTAAAGCCCCATATTCAAACCTGAGAGACAGCATCGACCTTATTTATGCCATTGGAATCTTTGATGACGTAAGGAAAGCTCATGAGTACGCCGTTGAAAGATTTTTGCAAAAGCCAACAGGGTACCCAGATGAGTTAATGATAAAGTATCCTATTTGGTCAACATGGGCGAAGTATAAGAGTGCAATTAACGCTGATATAGTACAAGAATTCGCTGATGAAATCACTAGAAACGGATTCCCTAACAGTCAGTTTGAGTTGGACGATCTCTGGGAGATTTGCTACGGCGCGATGACAGTGGACACGAACAGGTTCCCCGACATGAAAGCCACCATGAACACACTAAGGACGAAGGGCTACAGAGTCACCATGTGGGCGCATCCCTTCCTCAACAAAGGATGCGAGCCTTGGTATACTCAAGCTAAAAATGCCGGGTAAGATAAAGAAAACTGTCACAATCCTACTAATGTATAACAAATAATTAATAACCTATAATTAATTACTATTTTACGCATAAGTCTATTAATCGGATATTAATAAAGCTTATTATCATTAAGTATAGAAACTTTTTACCATCGACGTATCACGCGGGCGGAGACGCACTATGAAAGCTATCATCATCATTAATACAAAATTATTTCTATCATCAGATACATTGTGTCTGCCGAATCTGGTAACGTTGAGACGAGCTGGTGGAACGACAACGGCACGACGACTGCGTACATTGACTTCACGAAGCCAGCGGCTAGGGACTGGTACATCAACAGGATCCATGAGTTGCAGACCGCCACTGGTGTGGACGGCTTTAAGTTTGATGGGGGAGAATCTAGCTGGTCACCTCAGGTAACTACTTAGTCTAAAATTTTTTTTTCATTTATTTATTCACATACAAAATACATCTGTAGAGGAACAGGGTGTGATGTTCCTCCACCACAAAGGGAGGATCCTCCGACCAGGCTCGGTGGTATTGCCTGGCGGACAGCTGTTCAACTGTAGCGTATTGGAAGTGGTATATATGTATACTCTCTGTGAACACTTCGTTATCGCGATTCAGCACTCGTCGACATACGTCCCGTGGTTATGTGTGGATACCGCCACACATCTATCATTACAGGTTTCTTAACGTAATGCGACAGAGTACTTAACATTAAAATAATTTAGGACCATAAATAACCGAAAATGGCTTTCGTGAACTCATCCAGCGAACAAGAAAACAAATCGACCTTATTAGATACGGCATTGAGCGAGCGCAGCGCCCGTATCAGCAGCGCGCTCTGAAGCAGGTTGGTGCGCGCGGCCGGTATTGCTAACAATGGCGGCCGTCGCCTTTGCACATATTTTGATGGAAGCTTTTGTTAATAAGTTCTAGAGCGGCAGCACCACCATATCACCTTTAGGGTCGACACACACCAAAAGCGCGTCGAAGCGAAGCGCAGTTTCAGTGTCATATGAATTTGAACTTCATTGTCATTGCTATAATACTTATTGTCGCATGAGAAACTCTACGCTACTACTACTATGGAATTCGCCGGATTTCCCGCGGCGCGGCGCCGCGGGCATCCGCGCGACTCGTTTGAGTTTCTCGTATTTTGTATTCCGATTATTAATTATACTGATTGTGCGCCCTTTGTCAGATCCCGGTACTTCAGGGTGACATCAAATATCAGCCTGGCGTCATCACGGCGGATTACGTCAGAGCCGTCGCAGTCTTCGGGAACCTCACGGAAGTCAGAGCTGGGTACAGGTACGTGACTGTCTACTTCGTTATTTTTGGATATAACGAAAATTGTATTTAGCGAAATGGTTGAGGCGGGCTTAAAGATGTTTTTACACCTTGCACTGAAAGCAGTTATTTTTAAATATTTGCTATGTTATCACATGACTTCAATCTACCAGGCAATCATGCCCTGTGAAGAGATTGTTCTCACATTATGCGGCAGCATATGTTTTAGCTTCCTGTCCATTTCCAGAACCCAAGACCTTCCAATTTTCATCCGAATGATCGACAAGGACAGCTACTGGACCTTCGAAAATGGTCTGCCGACCCTCATCACGACCACCCTTCAACTCAACATGAACGGCTATCCCCTCGTACTGCCAGACATGATTGGAGGGAATGGGTACAATGAACCGCCGAGCAAGGAACTATTCATCAGATGGCTGCAGGCGACCGTGTTCATGCCAAGCTTACAGTTCTCTTACGTGCCGTGGGACTATGATGCTGAGGTAATATTAAATAGATTTCGGTTATTGTACTCAGGTAAATAATTAAAATTTAGGTTACCTTTTTTTATAGTAAATTTTCTTATACTCATCTTCTTATAGGTGACTCGAGGCCGTAATGTAAATTTCTTATGTAAATGTCATGTGGTTCAACGAGAAATATTAAACGATTGTTGAACTTCAGGGTCAAGTAATCATAAAACATGAGATCTAATACTCTCTCTCAACTTAGTTATTTTTAATCCCAATTAGTGGTGGGTCAGCGTAACTAATTTTCCGTCTAGAAATACAGGCTTGTATAACGTGATCACCCACTGCGGTTGCCTAGCAACGATTTAAATACCTATACAACGCGCAATACTACGTGCTCGCTACAGACTTTCATAGCATTATGTCCTATGGTATACTTTCATAGCATTATGTCCTATGGTATTTTACTGTGGGGCAGTGCTTCAGAAGTTAATTCAATTTTTGTTCTACAGAAGATCCGAGCGATATATAAGATGAAGCGTAGAGACTCTCTTAGAGATAAGTTTAAAGAGATTAATGTTATGACATTACACTGTCAATATATTTATGAAAATATTATATATGTACATAAAAACTATGCATTTTTTAGAAAAAACTGTGATATACACAATATCAATACTAGAAATAAGGATAAACTTGCAGTGCCCAAAAGCACCGTGGGACTAATTTTGTATTTTGATAAAATGAATTATTTATTGCATTATTTGAATTAATCATAATGTCTTAATTTTTATTGTTTTTACTTTTGACATTTACTGACTATGACATACATCTACACAAGTAGTATTTTGTATACAATTTTTAGTTTTAAGATTTGACGATCCTAGTGTGATATTAAACTGTAAATAACAGTGAATAACAATTTTAATTTTAATAATTGCAATTTTAGTTTTAATATTATGATTATACTTTTTAAAAAAATGACGATTCGAAAGTGCTTGTTGCTAGGCTACTTGAATAAATGATATTTTGAATTTGACAAATTTGACAGACTTTATTTTGTCGAATTTAAATACTCCTGGCTACAAGGAACTGTTACCGTTTTTCAGACAGTAACAATAAGCAAGAAGTTCGTAGAATTGCACGCGCAGTACACGCCGCAGATAGTCGCAGCGTGCCAGCGCGCCGTGAGCGACGGGGCTCCCGTCAACCCCCCTATCTGGTGGATCGCTCCCACTGATACCGAGACTCACATCATCTGGGATCGTAAGTGTATCTTTTACTTTACTAAGAACCAAAGGTACCGGCACTAGTAACGAAATCAGGGTAGTTTTAGATTTCATGTATACAAAGGACTATTCTTTTCTCAGAGTATATGCTGGGCGAGAGCATCCTCGTAGCTCCCGTGGTGGAGCGCGGTGCTCGCTCTCGTGACATATACCTCCCTCACGGCATCTGGCTGCAGCAGGGCAACCCCACCCGGCGTATTCGAGGAGGGGATTGGATCAGGGACTACCCTGCCCCTCTAGATACTCTCCCGTTTTTCGTCAAAATATACTAACAAATCGCTTTGTAGTCCAAGAAACAGTCGTTTGCTCAACCTGTTTTAGCTAATAAGTGCAAAAAAGCTGGTTAACTTTTTAAATGATTAACGTTATGGGTACAATATAGAGATGAAGATCTTATGTACCTATATTTTAGTCAGTTATTTAAAATTTCAGACGGCTGTTTCTTTTAGTTTTGCATAAACGCTTAAAAATAACACCTCTCGAACGCCTTTCTCGAATTAATGCATGTTGATCTGATTTCTAGAAACGTAGGTCATTCCTGAAACCTAAAACCCAACCATTTATACAGACAAAATACTATATAATTAATATTTCTGCCTGTGTACCTCCCATGAACCAGTGTGAATAGACGCTTAGGGTGTTGTTATCGATCGATTAAGCTGCATCTGATGGATATTTGTTTAAGTTTCTAAACATTTAAAAATATCGGCCGAGGCAGCACTAGTGGGGGTACGCAGGCTTTGCAAAATTATGCAAAGGAATTGAAAAACGGCTACTGAAATATATTATTTCTCTTTTATCAATCTAACTACTTCAAGCATAAGTAGATGATGCCTATTAATAATCTTATTCTATATTTTTATTAAAACTGTCGTGGGTCACGTAATGAGCCTTGCAAGACTGGCTGCGACTCAGGCGCGACGTGTCGCACTCTCTTGAAAATGCCTTAAAGTATAGGTGAAACTGCGGTCGACTAAATAGACCAACATTAACACACGTATTTCATATTTTGAACAATCTTATTCTGGTGACATTAATTGCATTTCACTCCGCTTCGCACGTGATCTAACACCGAGTAGTTAGTCTAACATCTCTTTTTCAGAATACCTCCTCGGCGAGACCATTATCGTTGCTCCTGTGGTACTAGAGGGCGCCACTACCCGCAACATTTACTTACCCAGCGGCGTGTGGTACGACAAGGGTGATACAAGCAAAGTTATTCAGGGTCCTACTTGGTTGCGAGACTATCCAGCCGGGTTAGATGAGCTACCATTTTTTGTACTTGGACCTAATTCTCAGGCTAACCTGCAAAGTTCAGTAGTCATGTCTGTATTGTTAACGCTCGTAGCATTCTTCAACGGTTGTTTATGAGTAAGTTACTTAACCAAATGTTAGTTTTGTTATTTTTCTAATTATTAAATGAATTGTAATTTATGAAGGGTTTTTTATTCATTATCCTGTTAAGGCAGTAGGGAAGTTGGCCACAAATTAAATGTCTCGATTGTCCTGCGAGTGCGGTGTCCGTCGATTGGTTGATCAAGTGCAACAGTCACCTGCAGCCAACCTCACTACAGCCTAGAGCTTTGAGTTATCTATACTGGTAGGCCCTGGAAACAGCCATTATTAGACATGAATTCTCATGAATTCTAACTTGGGTAATTCAATGATTCAAGATACATTTATTTGCAGCAATATGGTACAGTAGATGGTATGCATGTTTTAGCAGCCCGACATATTCACCTTTAATAGGCATGCGAATTTTTGTTTAAAGAAGTAAACATGGACAATAAAGTAGCACTAACCAACAGGATAACTTATTTTTTACAGGAATAGAATTCATTTAGCGTATAAAAGCACTTTTCAAGTAACCAAGACTTAAGTTTTCTTTTAAAAAGATGTAAAGGTAATTCTCTTAAAGTTTGTGGAATGTGGTTAAAAAAAATTATTGACATGCTGTTACTGTTTTTGTAGTGAAGAGTGCTTTTACATATTTCATTTCTTAATTTACTAGGATCCCTTTTTTGGAATCTGCTATCTTCAATAACCTTCGTAAAGAATTGTGAATTACTTTTTACAAATATGCCAATTTCAAGAATAATTATATAGAGATACCAAAGTCAATATTCTTATTTTTTTAAATATGGGTCTACAGCTAGTTAGTGGGGATACACCGGCTATTGCCCTAAGACAATTTTTTTGTACAATGAAAGCTCTGTTCATGTGTGTAGAATTACCCCATAAAATGATACCGTATCTTAAAACCGAACCTACGTAACCGTGATACGCGCCGAGAGCTGTTTCTTGCGTAGCTGATTTACTTAACTGTTTTAAGGCATATACAAACCTGTTTAATTTATTACATATTGTGTTTATGTGTGAGCCCCAGTTGCAATTGTTGTCTAATGTAAGTCCTAGGAATTTGATATTATTTTCTTTACCAATTTTTTCGCCATCATACTTAAGTTCAATATGTTGAGGTTTTTGTTTATAGTTTGCAAATTGTACATATTTAGTTTTAGATATATTAATTTTAAGCTGATTTTCGGTTAACCAATTAATAACATTATTTATAGTTTTGCTGACTTCCTCATTGTGTTTATTTTTATCAGTTTCTGGTACAAGAATGGAAACGTCGTCAGAAGTCCAATGCCATGAGAAGAAACTGTGAGCCAAGCGGCAGTTTAAGTTCATGACAAATTGGTATAGATAAAATAAAACATCTTGGCGATTGTTAAGTTAAGTTAGTACTGATTGGCCAAGCTCGAGTGCGGTGCCCGTCGATTGGTTCATTGTAAGCACCTAGCATAACACCCGTCTAGAAATTAGATTTTATCTGTATACGAACATACAGTCATGACTTTATTCTTATATCAGAGACAACGATACTGTATAAATATCGCCATCTACCCAGCGTAATTCCAGACTCCGTGACACTGAAAATTTCCAAAATAACACTTGCCCGAACCGGGGATCTAACCCGAGACTTCGCGGAGTACTACTATTAAAATACTTACTTTGAATTAAATATTAAACGAATAAAACAAGATTCTTATGAATATACTAGCTTTTACCCGCGATTAAGTAGTAGCTACTTCCGCACTTTCGCTCGCGTTGAACGTTACTGCCCGCTTCCATGGAGTTCAGCGTAATATTAAATATCAAAAAACCATAATGGATAGATATCAAACACAAAAAGAATTCTTGTAATATTTTAAAGCAAATTCCTTTTTGTGTTTTATATACATAATATTAAAGTTGAAAAATTAAGAATTGAGGCGAGAGAACTTGGGGCGTATACCCAGGGGGTGCAGGTTCGAGTCCTGCTGGATACTTTATTTTTCAACTTTAATCTATACTAATATTATAAAGAGGAAAAGTTTGTTTGTTTGGATGTTATGAATAGGCTTAAAAACTACTGGACCATTTTGAAAAATTCTTTCACCATTCAAAAGCTACATTATCCACGACCAACATATACTAAATTTTTATTATATAAAATACAAAAAGAATTATTGAAATCCGATATAGATAAAGGAAAAAAAATATTATGATATTAAAAATTCAATTTTATTTATTTGTATTGATATTTATATAACGTGAACTTATATTAAATTCAAGTAACAGTAATATCTTTGACGAGTCCTTCCCCCAATATTCTAAAGTCTTCCACGATCGCTTCAATGTTTACTTTGTACTTGGTTTCGCCGCCCACCGACACTGGTTTTAGGCCATTTGCGTTTGTTAACTGTAGATAAAACATAGTTATATAATGTATAATTTATAAAGATTGGCAATAACTTACACTTACCTGAATTATTGTCAAAATCCCAACAAAAATGTATGATTTATTATTAGAAAAGATGCACATGAGTTTCTTACCAGTTCTTCTTAATGATGCAATACCCATCGGAGCTGGTATACAGCTCTGATGGGTATTGCATCATTGACGACAGTACGATCGATCGGGATCGATTTTAATTTAAACCTGAACAGCTCGATTAAAATTGATCTATACGTCGGTAATTCAAATCATATTATTTGATTAGAAAATGTATAATTTATTAAATTCGTTAGATTATATTTATTTGCTCTGTAACTATAATGTTTGTTGACGTGTTCAAGCGTTTATAAAAATAAATGATTTGACTTTTATAGTAAAAATGAGAATAACCGCTTAGATCAATAACACAATATTTCTAAAGGCCCGCTTCACTAGTGCCGCTTAAATCCATTTAACTATTTTGAACTATACTAAGAAACAGTTGAAAAAATTAAGGGACCTGCAGGATTTGAACCTGCGACCTCTGCATACCGGGCAGCCGCTTAAACCTACTTGAAAATGAAAATGAATGAACATAGTTATTAGGTGGAAAGAAAACAATGAGACACACATGCATTCAGTATAGAAAGAAAAACAAATAAATACAGTAATTTGAAAGGCTGTATGCCCCAAAGCAAAAATTTCCCTAAATAGGAATTGGTTCAGCATATGCCAAACTGAAGCTTGGCGCTGGTTTTCAACCAATCCCCGAGTGACTACACGGATGACAATCCGTTACTTAAATAATAAATAAATTAAACAAACAAAAAAATAAAAGAAAACAATGATATAACATAAATACAATTATGGCGTGTATGTGCAACATAAAATAAAACGTAAAAACAAAATCATAGCAGTTGCGCATAAATATTTATATATATATGTATACTTAAGATGGGTAGATGCGATTGGATGAACGTGACGTCACGTAATGACGTAACAAACAGTTGAGAAATTTAGGGTACTGGCAAGAAGCGACCGTAGCTTAGTGGTTAAAGTGATTATTATGATTATTATGTTTTTTTTTTTAACGGTGCCCGCACTACGAAGACCGAAGCCCGCACTACAGGAATTATCCTGTGTTGCGGGGTTCACAAACATACATTTCACACACAAAAAGCACAGCCAGAGTCAGAACAAATCCTTACGAATCACACAAAGATTTGTCCCGTATCGATCGAACCCACAACACCAGCGCAGTTGAAAGCGTCGAGGCGACCGCTTTAACAACTACGCCAATCGTGCACTCTCACGATTTAAAATATAAGTAATAAATATAAATATTACCTGGAATTCTCTATCGTCATGGATGTCAGGCTTCCACAGCACCGCGACCACTTCCCCGCCGTAGATGTCGTGGAAGAACAACGCGAAGTCCCCGTATGCACTCTTTAAAACAATCACGTTCATTTATAAATCAAACCTACAATAATTACTAAACATATACTTCGACACAAAATAGACAGGGTGCCCGAAGAAACTCATTCAATTAAAAATAGCATCGGATTTTAGTAACATAATATAAAATAATTTTCCCAAAAAAAACCGACTTCATTCACAATAATTTTGGACTTATATGGTTTCCTCATTTCAGCTATGGATTCGTATGCTGCTAGACTCGAAATTTCTCAACTCTTTTGTGCCAGCGTCATAGGTATATATTTATATACACATATATACCTTAGCTAGACGAATCTTACTTGATTTGGCTGAATCGGTAAAGCATTTGGGGCGTATACCCAGGGGGTGCAGGTTCGAGTCAAGCTGGATTCTTAATTTTTCAACTTTAATATAATATAAAATACAGAAAGGCATAGCAAAGCTAAAATTTGCTTTCAAATATTACAAGGCGAAAGTCGTTGAAACACTGGACATTAAAAATGTTATCTTACCCTCAACTCTTCCAAATACTTGAGCACCGGATGGAATTCCACCACAGGTATGATCTCATCTCCAGGTTTGTCCGGCAAGGGCAGCAGCCGCGGCGGGCGCTCCACGCGCTCGGCGGACAGCGGCGCCAGCGATGGATGGAGGTGGATGAGCACGTCGTAGCCGGATAGGGAGGGAATGAACATGTTCTGAAATTTAAAAAGAACTCTAACTTACACTAAAACACAGTTAAAAAATATGGGTCTGGCACAAGCGCTGCACAGAATACAAGCGCTTTGCAGCAAAACAAGCGCTGTAAAGCATAACGCTGAGCGATATCTTGATTTTTGAACGGATACTTCGTGACGGGTGTGACATGACTTTGTTATTTATTATTACTTTTTATTTTTTACACTCCACATTTTGTTTATTTGTCAGTTTCATAGTAAGTTGTTTAGTTTTAAGTTTAATCTTGTAATATAAGTATCTGCGCATTAACGGACGTAAACTTCCTCCTAACACAAGCAAATTAAGCTTACCTGGAGGGGGTTAACAAGAATACTAGTAATGTTTATATTTGTATTTGCTAATATCTAGTAAGCTTTAAAACAACAAAAAATGTTTTCTTTCTTTCTTTCTTTTTATTATAGATATATTTTTAGTGATAATGGCATTTACGATATTTCTAAGCTACCTAAAAACTCACCAGCACATTATCCTTAGCCTGTTTCATCAGGCTGACCTCCAAGTAGTTCCTCGCACTGTTAGCCAGAGTCTTGGCCCTCGTCAGCACTTGTATGGAAGGTCCTTGCCTGCTGCACACGCTGGGTAAAGCACCGTCGTGGGAGGTCACTATAGCGATGGGAGGCCGGTCTTCGGCAGTCGAAAGTTGCTGCTCTATGCGGGTTATTTCTTCACCTAAAAACAAGATGGAACATTTTAAATTCGTTTGGTAGATCACAATGATCTTAGGCACGTCAAAATAGTAGATACAAGTTGTACTGCAGAATTGCCGAGGTAGTAATATTTATATGTGTTACAATAAGCGGCCGTGGCGCAATGGATAAGGCATCGGTCTTACGCTCGCAAATTACTAGTAAGCTTAAAAAAAAAAAAAAAAAAAAAACAACAACAAATTTATCTGCATGTGTGGCGGTAGTGGTTTAAGCGCCGCTCTCTACTGCACTGGTGTTGTAGGTTCGATCCCCACATAAAACAAATATTTGTGAGGTTCGCAAAGATTTGAATGTGTGTATTTGGCCTTATAATTGGGACCATTGGATAGTGTAATTTTGCTTGTGGCGTTCTATCTAATGTAAAAATTACTATTTATTTATTTTTGGCGAAGACATCTTTCAAATATTTTCATAGATAAACATGCTCATTGTCACATTTTAAGCCATAATAATGATTTGAGTTTGATACTTTATTAAGTTTTTGCAAATCAGAGCCGCCAATTTCGTCTTATCTCAGTGCAAATATGTTGGCCGAGCTTTCAGATTCATCTTTCCCATTTTTTTTATTGAAAGCCCATTAATATTTGGGATATTTCCGCCAGGAAATTCTCAATAGCAGCACAGTGTCGGATTTGTGCCCGGTGCCTCTATCACAAGCAACTTAAACATAACGGGGTAAATGAGTGTATTATACACCCGCATTCAAATCGGATCAGTAGTTTTCGAGAATATCGCGAACATAAAATAGTTACATACATACACACTGATCGAATACAGAACCTACTTTTTTTTAAAGTCGGTTAATAAATATAAAACTTACGCGTCATATCGTTATTGAAGTCCAGCACAACAGTTTCCGTGGCCCAATCGAACTCGACCAGTTTGTCCAGCACCCTGATTAGCCCAATAGTGGGATTGGTGGGAGGCTGCGTGGGCTCTGGGCGCAGGAACACGGAGGCTACGGTGAGTTCTGCTACTGTGTCGGGAAAGTGGGGGGGAGAGAGAAGGTGGGAGGAGAGCCAGCGTTTAAAGAGACAGGCGGTTGGACCGAAGGATGGGTGCTTTTGGTGGAGCCTGTGGATAGTTCATAAATAAGTTATGTCCGTATTTATTAGGTATACTTGACGTCAAACTGTTCACGGGCTGTAGATACCACTTTCCATCAGGTGAAGTACACGTTCGCTCGCTACATACATCGTATAAAGAAAAAGAAACAAAGCATAAGCATTAATACTAAGGACACAGCGAACGAACGTGTAGTCCACCTGATGGTAAGTGGAGTACAGCCCATGGACATCAACAATTCACAAAAGCAGATTATAGATGCGTCGCTGCAGCTGAGGACTACGGTGTTATGCCTCATGTGCCAGTAATTTCTGGGCCTGATCTCACCACCAAACCGGAACACAGTAATGGAATCACTACTATTTGGCGGCAGGTTAAAGGTGAGACGGTGGTGCTGCCGCCCTCGAGCTCTTTCACAAGAGCTCTACCACCAGTAAATATATATTTGAGAATGAAGGACAAGTCAGAAGACCATCATTAAAACGTAAAAAGAATGAAGTAACTCTTACCCATGCAGCGCGCCCCTCAACCTGGGCATAACAACAGTCTCCAACTGCAATCTCTCACTCTCCTCACTCTCCTTAAACTTCACAACTCCCTTCTCCACCTCTCTTCTCAACAAAGTGATCTCCTTCGGATGAGCAATCTGAAGGCGGAATACTAAGCCGTTCTTGAGCACGTCGATGTGCGAGGGATAGGCCTGGGTTGGGAGAGAGTATTGCTTGGTGAGCCGCTCAGCGATTTGGAGGTGGAACGCCGCTTTTAGACATCTAAAGGCTTGAAGGTTGCCTGGCCATTTGCCGCTGTGTCCTAGTAAAATAAAAAAGTTTTATTTATATATATTTAAAGCTATTATACAATGCACTATTTTATCAAATTCAAAATTCAAATTCAAATCATTTATTTTCATAGGCCCCAGGAGGCGCTTGAACGCGTCAAAATATTACAAACAAATGATATAAAAATAAATTATAAGTAAAACTAAATTATACTAATTACAATGATTTCAATAACCGGGGCTTAGATTATTTTTAATCCAACTGTTTAAAATCAGATTAAAATCAAACTAAGTACCAGCTCCGATGGGTATTGCATTATGAGAAGAGCTGGTGAGAAACTCATGTGCACCATCTTTTCAAATGAAATGAATAATATACAATTATATTAATATATAATAATATATAACAATTACAACACATAAAAAGAGCAGTTCATAAAAAGAGCAGTTCATTATCATCAGTTCATATATTATACCTGATATAAAAAGAGTTCCAATATTTAAGTTTATCCTTTATTATCTTTTCTTAAAAAAATCAAACGTGTAAACGGACAGGTATTGATCATCATGAATTCACCGCTACTCAAATGACACTATTTGCGGGTTTGCTATGCGGTCGTTGAGTTTATAAGTGTCTATAGAGTCCTAGTTCTTTAGGGCGTTCTGAAGACAAACTTTTTACGAGCGACAGAGTACGCACTAGAGCACAAGGCACATATGAGAGCAATAAAGACGGACGTATTAATGTCCCCACTTGATCACGTACAACGGCCCCATAGGAGGATTTAGTGCGGATACCGCCCAGGAAAACTAAACTAGTCCCCACTTGAAATTGGATAAAATATCCGTACTTTTTAATAATTTTTAAATGATTCTCTTAAATTCTTCTTAAATGAGTGTCTTCAAAACTCGCTACAGAACTTTGCCTCTATAAAAACTTATAAAATCAATGTACCTTACTCTACTGTGAAAAAAACCATAGCCCTCATTGTCTTAGTTTATTAGTTATGTCATGAAATTTCTTACCCAATTCCAATATAGCTTTACACACAGGCGTATACTCCGGCAATGCAGCGATACCATCTGGCTTCTGCATGTCCTTGACGAGGCACGAGGAAGATCGCTGCCAGGGGTTGTGGGGGGCGGCGCGCGGCACGGGGGGCAGGGGGGCGCTGTAGCTGAACACGGGGGATACACCTAGGAAAAGAAAATCAATAAGAAATAGTCTTTATTTATTCACATAATCCTTTAAGCATCGCCTCGCTCACCGTAAGGTATCGGTTTTGATCGCCAGCGAAGGCAATTCCCCATACAGAGTCTGGAATTATGACCGATAGATGGCGAGAGACTCACCTCTTATCACATAGTATCTAAAGATAACAATTGAAATGTAGGATTTGTACACTTCTACCATATCTTTTGGATAATATAGTCGTATTCTTATTTTATTATGTGCTGTTATGTCTTTTGTCGCCATATTAGTTTAAGTGATATTCTATACTCACCATAAACAGCAGAGACATCTAGCGGCAATTGCTGCAGCGCCCTCAGATCCCGCCGCAGTTCGTCGAAGGCGTGCAACGCGGTCAGGCACGAGTCGTCGCTGTACAAAACTTGGTCGCTCGTCCATTGCTTGCGAGCTAGCACGCTGTCGCACTGATCTGATACGTGGTACAGATCGGACGAGTTTATGTCTGGAAAGAAGATAATTATTGACAGTATAGAACGTACACCGAGGACAGACCACCGTATTCTCGAAGTTTCGCAACGGCATCAAGCAAGGGGAAATCTAGAAGTTTTCAAACAAATATTCGGCAAAGTCGCGAGGGAAAAACGGTCAAAATATTTAGTGTGACTCAGTTGTCAATCAGTAAACAGCCAGAGATGATCAGAAGCAAAAACTTATTTGTTTTTTTTTATATACTTATTTAAATCAGCCAACAGGGCCCATCAAATACAATAATACAATATAAAATATACCTCATAAATGCTATACATATACTACAATTATAATAAAACTATTTCACAGGTAGAGTCGGCGACGTTTCGCGTCTCGGAAGCTACATCTGGTTAAGGGTAAAACCAAACGAGCTTAATTTTGTGAGTCGTGAGTCACATAATTTCGGTAGCATAAATTCTGCTGCATTCGGTTTCATACAAAAAGGCAGTTGGTGGCACACGACGATGCAAAATGAGTTGTCTGACAGAATGCGCGTGAACTCGACCGAATTTCGATCAATGGTCGTACTTTCAAATGAAGTATGGTATGGAACTGTCCACATTGCCTCTGACTATTGAGTGGATTTACCCAGCATTTCTGGCCTCGTCTTCGGAATATGCTTCGTAAAAACACAATATTTAAATGGATCCATCGTGCTCGACGACACGAGCAGCCCGTACCAAAGCTCAATACTAAATAAATAAATTAAGTTTGTCTAGCTACTCAGCAGAAATTCAGATGGACATAAAATGAGTGAACAAAATTACGCTCGTTTGGTTTTACTCTAAACGGAAAGTGGACAAGCCATTTAAAAAAGTAACTTACCAAATTTAAGCTTCATCAGATAATCCACAATCTGTTTAGTGACAGTTCTCTTCTCAGTCATGCTGTCTCCCTCCCACACACAGGTCTCGGTGATGGATCCATCTTGGAAACGACGCAGCTCTGATTTGTCGCCCCAGAATGCTCGGAATTGCTCTGCTTCTGGCAAATTGGCGGGAGGACCTTTTTCCACAACGTTAATGGAGTTTTCAGGGTTCAGTACGAAACCATATGAGAGCTTTTCTTCAAATCTAAAAGGACGAAAATATTTTGTAATTTCACATGTTTTTAAATAAATACACTGCTCAACTCAATCTAGGGGTATTTTATAAATTATGTCATTACTTAAAAAACAATTTGTGATTGTTTTTTTTTTATTTGAAAAAAATGTGTGTTGTTCCTTTCACTATATTATCACGTTGATTTTAACAAGATAGGAATGATCATCTAGCTCTAACCGTTAGGTTATAGCTGTAGCCAAAATTCGGCAATTACAATTTGCGTGGTTTGTATAACGTAATAAAAAAAAGTTAGCTAGCACCATCTCCACCATGGATATAACTCTAATCATTATCCTATCTTGTTAAAAATCGATGTGATATAGTAAAAGTTGCTGTAGTTACCGTTATTAGTTAAACATGCGCTTATTCAGAACACAAATGGCATAAAAATATGGTATATTTCTACACCATCAAGACTGGACTCCTCGACACAGGTTATCCTAGTGTGGAGCCCAGGGTTCAAACACAAGTGTACTAATTTTCGAGACATTAAAGGATTTTTGATTTTTTTTTTGATTTTGATCAATTATTATATAAGTATGTACTTAATCCCACTTACCCACTCCTAGCTTTGTCCAAACTCTTCTTGACAGGCCATGAGAGATCCTCATTCACCATTAGATGTATAGCCTCCACCCTGTTACCTAAGCCTTTGGCCAATAGCTGGTGTATGACGTCAGTGACTAGAACTAAATGGTCTAGGCCGTAATTGACCTGAGATTCCCTTGGAGTTTTGGCTAGAATCAATTTTTTGATTTTTTCAACAGATTTGAATCTGAAAGAGATAATCAAACCATTATAAAAAAAGTTCTAATTACTTTAAGTATATAGACCTTTTTTAAAAACTCAGATGGGGGAGTTGTTATCCAGATAAAATCTAATTCTTCACTGTAAAGTGTGAACAGTCACTGAGAAATCTTGGCTTTTTATACAATTTATGTGATCACCCATACAACTTGACTATGTTATGGAATATGTGCTTATATCTTTAGGAGTAAATAATTAATTTATTGTACTTTATGCCAACATTTAAAAAAATTACCAAACATATTTTTTTAGAACTTTCTAGGACAGGGCAAAATAAATACAATCAGTCACTTTCACTTACATAGAATATGACTGTTGGTGAATATGACACAAGTAATAGTAACAGTTATAAAATACAATCTACTTACCTCAATATATGGTCAAACTGCATCAAAGGTTTTACAGGCACCATAAACAACGGCAGGAAACTGTTTATCTTCCCATTATCCAGCATTTCAATAGCCAGAGCACTTTCTCTCTTCAGCATGCTATAAGTGCCTCTGCTCATCTGCCAGAGTATATTGAAGTAGCCTGTCTTGTCTATAAACACTATTGGATAGTGTTTGTGGAATTCCTCTATGGATGGACTTGGATCTTGGCCTTTGTGTAGAGAGAGACCTTGCTTGTCTAGGTCTGATGATTCTGTAAAAGTATTATATATTAGATTTCAGTCAACATGAAATAGTGTTGCTATTTTGACTGCAAAAAGTAATCACAGATAATTTGTAAAAACATGGTATCCTCACTACTGGTATTCAGTGAAATTACATAGGAGAGTTCCGATAACAGTTAAGATAAATAACGGCAAGCAGATTATTAAAAAAAAAAACACCATTTCTAGTACATAGGCAAAACTGTAAGATAAAATAATATGAAAAAATAACTTACTCAATGCTATCCAAATGTTCCGCACAATTTGATAGCTACTCATAATATTGTTGACTCTCTTGTTCTGCACAAAATATGCAACCAGCAAGCATACCACATGTCCAGATACTTTTAAATTCCTTTGATGTAACCAAATCTTTAATAATACAACTGCATGTTTTAAATTGTCACTTTGGAGGAATATTTCTTTTAAAAATGCTTGGTTTTCAGCTGCAGTTAGGTCTGATAAAACACTACTATTATAGTAAGGTGTTGAAGGTCCAACCTCAGTATTTATTTCTGCACTTTCATTGAACAGCCAAGCTTCTCGTAAGTTGTTACGTTCCGGACTGAATCTATGCAACTTATATGCTTCACTGTCACATGCTAAGTGAATACGGACTGATAAATAGTTCCCAAGCTTGCCTGTAGGCTTCAAATCTAGTACTGGTTTTGTTTCACAGTTATTAGTATAGGAATACTGTAGTTCTTCTATAGATTCGTATTTAGATAAATGATTAGCAATGCATGCCAAGTATGCTGCCTGTTTTTTATGATAACGGTAATTAACTGAGTCGTTTTTAGTGTATGTATTAGCTGGCACTGTTATCTGTAAATCTACTCTCAGCTTAGAGTTAATAGAGCATCCAAGAGCATATGAACCAATAATTTCAACATCACTGAACTTTTGGAACTTAAAAACACATTTTGTTTTATTCAATTCTTTGCCCACAGGTATTTTAACTTTTAGTTTCTTGGCTAGGGTTTGTTCTGACAAATCATACTCTGTACCATCTTCAGGTATTGACAACAAATGGCTTTTCAACTCTGTGAACCACTGAACAAATCTTTTCTCAGTTTTTTCTTTCACTTTTACTTCTTGTATAATTTCTTCGACTTGCAATCGGAAGAGGTTTGAGTTGAATAATGTTTCGGTCTCTTGCAGTCGATTTAGTTCATTTACTGTGGGCTGGCGATACAAACTTTTAGTCCTTATCCGTTTCTGCCCATCATTGTTTTGGTCTTCTCCAGAACGTTTCCCGTTCTCATTGATGGGCTGGACCTCATCGGCATCTTCCGATATAGGCTTTTGTGTAGGCTAAAATAATACATTATCGATATTATAAATAACAACTTAAAATTTTTGAATATTGTGAACATGAAACGGTTCGCAATAATAAAAGTAGTAATTATAAATAATAAGCCTTTAGTTATAAATAGAAAATATATTTATGTATGCTCTGTGATACCTAATTACTTACACGTTTAACCATATTGTGAAATTCACTTTTATTACATGGAAATGTTTAAAAATAATTCAAATTTAGGTTATAAAAGTATAAACAACAATGTGCGCTAAAGTACAACGTGACATTGACTTTACACAGTTTACACTATATGTGGCAAATGTCATTAGTGTCACACTAATGACATTTGCCACATTTGACATAAGGGCTAGTTTTGTTACACGCAGCATGATTCTTATACGAGATTCGCTGACTGACTTTGAATTGCTGCTTTGCTAATAGTAGGGGAGACCACAATGCTAAATGGGGATTTATTCGAGCGTCGTAGAGACCTATTGGGTTGCAAAGCTTAGATGATAAGAAGAAAAAAATGTTATTATGATATACCTATTCATCGGTGGGGGAAGCGGCTATAGATTTTTAAATATGTAAAAAAAAACTGTTGCATGGACATCCTCGAGCGCGTCAGATATTGATAGCATCAATGCCCTACGTATTTTTAACAATGAACGTATGTTAATCTGATCGTTTGCATGATGCGGGTGGTTGTATGTAAGGGTTGAAAATGAAAAAATATTAAAAATAATCGAGCGCGTCAGATTTTCTAAGGGAGTGTTAAGTGCACCAAAAAAAAGCTCTCATTCACTAATCTGACGATTTCGATGGGACGCAAAGTCGCGGCCATTCTCATAATGTGCAAAAAAAATTCGCCATTTTGAAATACTCAAGCGCGTCAGATTAAGATATATATGGATCATCTTTATGTTCTAAACGTACTGTCTCATAATCTGACGATTATATAGAGGGATTCGCCTGATCTGACAAAAAGAAATTAGAAAAACGGTTCACCCTAAAGGCCATCCCTGCAACTGCCCGCTAATTCCATTCCTGGGCGCTTAAAATTGTAATTATGACATTTTTAAGCTCTAAATATAGTTTATGTGATATTTTGAGTTAAAAGAAATAATATTTCTATGCATTTGAACTCTCCCAGCTTGAAAGTCTTTCAATTCCTGTAATTAACATTATTTTTGAATAAATATTAATTAATAAGATATTATCACTAGGTTAAATAATAAATAATGAACTATTTTAAAAGAAACATATATTATGTTAAATAAATAAATAATGATACTTAAGTTAGCCGACGTTTTTAATTTTTTATTTTATTTTTAATAATTAAATTAGAACAAAAAAAATATTTTTAAAAATTGCACTTACAGTTTTTGAAGTTTTTTTACAAGTGAAATTTATTTTTATTTTTTGTAATAATTTTTTCAATAAAAATCATATTTATATGTCAGCTAACTTAATTTGCATAATAATTAAAAATTTTCATAATTATCGATTGTAAACTATTGATTTAGATTGATTGATTTAGAAAAATCATTAATAATATTGAATTAAATTCATATGATAAAATTAATGATTTTATATTTATACGGCACAGCAAAATTTTTACTATAATAAAACCTATTTGATAGTTTTTAACATTTTTCTTCGATCATTTTTCATTAGATTTTTTCATTTTTCGTCATGGCAGCAGAAACCAGAGTGGAGACGGAGTGAGAGAGTAATAGATAGAGAAAGAGTCAGAAAGGAATAGAAACGCGGAGAAGGAAATGTAAGCATCACGCAGCTGCACGCATTTAACTTTATCGAGGAATTTTTGTTATTTCGGCTTGCGGAAATCGTCAGATTATATATTTTTCATTATTCTTGAATTATATCCTTCAAAATAAAAAAAAAATTAGCTACGCTCGAGAATGTCAAGATGACGTTTTTTTTTTACAACTTTGCTGCCCTCCCCTTTCTTTGCGTCACTCTCAAATTGACAGATTAGTGGAATATACACTTTTTAGGATGTAATTAACTCACCCTACTTTAATCTGACGCGCTCGAGAATTTCTGATGGTCAATTTTTTTTTACTAATCTGATCCTGTATCCTGCACGGGCGGCCGTATATATGGGCCTCATGTTTGGTGGAGGTACTTAACCGGGTACAAGGTATCCCCCTGTATATTAATCTGCCGCGCTTGAATAAATCCCGAAATCCCTTAATGGGCTCCTCTACCATAATAAGCTGAGCCAATGCCCGCCAATCTAATGTCCTAATCTGTTAATCTATATCTACCTATTAAAAAAAATCTGTGAATCAAACTCGGCATCTCTTGTTGTCGGTACACATTGTGTAGGCTTTTTAACACGCTTATATTAGCTTCACCTGTATGTTTGTTTGTGTTTGTTTGTTTGTATGTAACCGACTCCTTTGGACTCGATTTTGACCCACTTTAAACGGATAGATTTCATTCAAATTTTGCACACCTGTCAAAGATCGATGACAATGCAATAATTCGATAAAAAAAATTAAAAATATATAAAAAAAAAAAAAAAAAAAAAAAAAAAAACGCTCTTATAAATAAACCAAACTAAAAAGTAGAAAATAAATAATAGTTTAAAAAAACTAAAAAACACGCTTTTAAAGTACTTCTAACTAAAAAGTAAAAAATAATTCCTAATATAAGCTGAAAAAAGCGTGGGGCGCTCTGTGCCATATTTTTCGTCTATCGAGCAACCCACGCTTTTTTCAGCTTATATTAGGAATTATTTTTCACTTTTTAGTTAGAAGTACTTTAAAAGCGTGTTTTTTAGTTTTTTTAAACTATTATTTATTTAACCTGATTGTTAGCAATCAATGCATTATAGTAGTCGCTTCTTTACCAGGGGCTAAAATTTGAATAAAAATAACGCTTCCCTATACTTACTTCACTATTTAGCTTTTCTCTCCATATAGGAAACTAGCAGCAGGCATGATGCATTTATGAAAATAAACTTCAATTCTCTTTTCATCAAAATAAAACAAATGGTAACTTTTTTTAAGTTTTTATTTTTGTTGATATTGCGGTGTTTTTCCAATATTTTGACAAGATAATAAATAATATTCAAGACTATTCAGAAATGACGTCAATCATGATAATATCGTTCACGTTAGCTTTAGCTACTCTAAAGTTATCCTTACAGTTTTAACTGGCCGGATCCTTCATAATTATTTTTATAAAATAATATTTACAATAAAGTTTGGTAACAATTTAACAATGATATCGAGTTAATAAATATAAATACTATGATTGCATAGCAATACTGCATGTAAAACTATTTGAACTACTTATCTAAAATACAGTAAGCTTTGGTGCTTCTGTAAAGAAATACAATGGAGATTGTATTTTAACACAGGCCGTCAGGCGCCAATACTTTCGGCAAGTAAAACTATTCGAGGGCAAGGAATCCATGGATTCAGCCTAGTTGAGTTTGGCGATGATGGCGCTGGTGTAGCCGCTGCAGGTGCCCTTGCCGCCGAGGTCGCCGGTGAGCGCCTTGCCCTCCTTCAGCACTTCGTAGCAGGCGTGCTGCACGCGGTCGGCGTGGTCGTTGAGCTGCAAGTGCCGCAGCATCATGATGGCGGACAGCAAAAGGGCGGTGGGGTTGGCCAAGTCCTTGCCAGCGAGGTCAGGGGCTGTGCCGTGCACCTAGAAATCAAATTATATCACATGAGTAGGTAAAGCTAACAATACATTAAATTAACCACACCTCTTTGTTTACGAATACGCGCTTAGTAGGTATGTATTAAATTTGGGCTTACTTGGACGTGTTACCTCAAATCGTTCGGGACATTTCCCATCAAGCTTGTTTACGACCATCAGTGTAAATACGCTCATACCTCGTTAACGTACCAAATCTACAATTCAACAGGTGGTCCAGTACTAAGTCAATACTAGTGATATAAAATAGCATCTTCCCAAGGTCTCCCAATCTTTTCCCTAGCAAGGGTCTTCCCATAACGGGCAGTCTAGCCGTCATTTTATCGGTCATGGGTCGTGGTTCACCTAGGTGTACCACAGGCACATTTTCTTGCCCCGGCTGGGGCAGGAAACGCGCCCCGGGTACACCTAGGTAAACTAAGGAGTTACTAGGGCAAGAAAAAGTGCCCGTGGTACACCCAGGTGAACTATATTTAGGTCAACCACGCCCCATGACCAACTGACTAACCGATTCGCTATCTAGGGGATATTGAATCAGAAATGGTGATGGTTTCAAACTGTCTATGGATAGGAGCGGGTGAAAATAACGTAGATCTTTGATTTGAACGCATTTATTTATTTGTCTACTTATATTTACATAAATTAATTAGCAATGCCATGCTTAAATTAAATAATACAGTAAAATCGGGGTTCACAGCATTTAATTCATGTTCTTTGTCATACAATACACAAGAAACAACTATAATAAACGTAGATGAAACTGAAACTAGTAAATCCATGGGAAGATTGGCGAGGCATACTAAAAACACCTTTATACCTATGAAACTACCAAATACAATATTTGTCTGTTTCACAAATTAAGATATTTATTTTTTGTTTCTCATTGATCAACAAGTGAAATGTGACGCGTCGCATTTATTTTACCAACCGTAAGATGGAGCGTTTCATTAGGTTTCAAGTATTTAATTTCAAGCCAATATGACGCCAGTAGGGCTAGCATAAGTGCGTGAAATAGATTACGCCATGTTTTTGTTGACAAAAAAGCGACAAAATCTATCTCAAGATCGCATGCTAGTCCAACAGAATAAATAAATCTTACAAATAAAGGTATCATGTTATTCTTTATTTCACACAATTCATTAATTATTAATAAATATAATATTTTATACATAAACACTTTTTTACCGTCATGGTAAGTTGTACGATTTATTGTCAGATTACATCCGACCAAAAATAAATTAGTTGAAAATAAGCACTTGGTCATCGATTAAGTTGTTACTAAAATAATACAAAAAAAGCTCTGAAAAGCTAGGCAGTGAATGAGCGTGTTTCTAAATCAAAAAAGATTGTATCTATAGAAAAATGTCTAGTGTAAACGGCTCATATTACTACTCTATTAACATAATTTTATTGAATAGCTTTACGATGACAAAATTTTTATACATTAAAATAAAACTACTTGAAATACTACAGCCCTATATCACAAAAAAAACATTAATCACTTTGGTTAAGATAAGCCCTGAGGACATTCAGTGTATTTAGATCTTAATTAACTAAATCATTAAAGAAAACTTTGAAAATAAACTAATAATACTAATTTACGTTTAATACTTAACAAATGCTGGGCTTTTGCGTAACGCTCTATAATGGTAACTTATAATAAAAACTAATTTAGCTACAAGCTGTCGTAAATTCGTTTTTATTATGTGGATATAAGATAACAGACCATCAATGTATTCACAATGTGGGTACTGAAATCCGGACATAAGACAACTGCACCAACAAATCTGCTACTTCGTAGGATTTTCTCATGTCTTGTTAGATACAAATTTGTGGCGTGCATGTTTATCTCACTCACATTATCTTGTGTCTGTCATCAAAATGACAAATTATTTACACAAGCTAGAGTAGGACAAAACATTTTAGTATATATTTTTTTTGGAGAGTAGTCACATTATATCCACATAAGTAATAAATAGTAGAAGAAAGCAGATCTATGTTCTACACAACGGAATGCTAATAAATAGTAAATGATAATAAATAAGATGTTCCAATACTTCTTTGGCAGAATAACACCTGATAAAAGTTGAAACTGAGACACTTTTTTTACATCAGTTACTTTCATTGTAAGGCCCGCATCTCTGTAACGCTGACGTCGGTCGAGTTATCGTGAATAGACCCGCGATTGTTCAGATCCCGCCTGATGGTATAAATCGGGGCAAACATCTTGAGCAAACGACCTTGAATGCGCAGAAACGAATTTTGGGTCTCTTTGGTTACGAGGCTGAGGCGCAGGGGGCGTACCTGCGCGTGATTGGTTGATCAGTCGACCCTTGCCCCGCGCACCGCGTCTTCGTTCCGCTCTCTCCCGAATACACGTGCGTGCAGTGAAGTGCTCACTTTTGTGCTCTGTTATAAATCGTTAGTTGTTGTTGTTATTTGTTGAGTTAAAAGCGGATTTTATCACTGAATATTGTAGGCGATTTTGCCAATATAAAAAACCGAGTTAACTATTGTTTTAAATCGTAAGAAGTTCAACAAAACATGCCGACAAGCATTGTTTTCGACTTAACTATTGTTTAAGTTATGAGAAATTTGACAAAACAATGCACGACATAATGACGACGTTTATATTTTGGCTATTGCCTGCCACTGCACTCACACAAATACAATTGTCTATATACATAATACAATATCCCGAAATAAACAGTAATTGTAATAAATAAAATAGGTAATTCTAAAAACTCGACGTAACTAATCATATTTATAGCAATATTTTGCTCGTAAGTGTACGATGCGCAAACTTTCCCCTACCACGTCCATAATTGTAAGTGATTTTAGTTCTTTCATCACCTGCGACACAGGTTATCCTAGTTCAGGTACCTAACATCTTTTACCCTATTTTTATTTTGTATATTGAATATGCGTACGTACATTCGAAGGCATTCACGTGCTTGAAATACATAATAAAAAAAGCTTCATATGAACTTGCGGACTGGGTAACTAAATACTGGTGCGGGGCAGGGAGTTGTCATTTTGTACAGAGCATTTGTATACTGTGACAGAATATTATTGTCAACCATAAATATACCGTACGCATGAAGGCCATTAGTACTCTATATCCTGGATTAAATTTAGCTTTGTACTTGTGTCTCAGTCAGCCAACTCAGTAGATCGTAATCTCTTAGATAAGCACAATAATTACACGATACAGAATATGCTTACTACTAAGAAATTTAACAATTTGCTTTAAGTATTACAATTGAACTAACTCCTCAACATTTCAATCACTTAGCAGTTATGCTAAAATATACCATAATACTTTAGGAATAGAAATGATTTGTATTTGTTCTAATGTAATATGCAAAGGTACATTTTACCACAACTGCAAAAATTATGAGCCTAAATACATTTATATGTAATATATTAAGTTTTAAATCATACATTTAGAATACTGTTTCTCTAAACATGGCAATAACGTAACATATTAATCATGTTTACTAACAAGTTTTATAACTTATTGATTATTTATGGTGTTAAGCTATTTTCATAATAAAGCGGCTGCTCGGTATAAAGGGCTTGCAGGTCCCATATTTTTTTCAACTGTTTTATAACTGTCTATTTATCAAAGCGTTAATTAAATAGACAATTCGCGTCGCCATTTTCGTATTTAATTACTTATCTGCATGAAACAATCGTCATTTGGATGAGATGTACGCTGCAATGGAAAATAAAATTGGTGGGACAGAAAGTAGCCACCCGATTAGAATACGTAACAACCCCAGTTTAAATTATCATTTGCAAATGTATTATTTCAACAAGTAATCAATTAATATCAATACCCTACTACATTACACATAATCGTATTTAGCAAAAATCTAACTATCATGATTATTAATTTCACCTAACTGGTAAAATATTGGTGTTAATACACCTCTGTAATACCCTTCTGTATACTGAAGGCGTGATTTTATTATTGAAAATACGGGTTACTCACGTTACTTTAGCCGGGATATGCCGACTAGTTTCGAATCTAATACGTAGATTCATCAACTGGGCTGTTATTCGCGTGTCGTCACCTCCGCGCGACGTTTAGCACTGGTCGTCGCACGGCTTGATGTTGCAGGGGGGGGTGGGGGTAGTGGAAGATGCTCTGTTGTTAATGTTGTAGATTCGAAACTAGTCGGCATATCCCGGCTAAAGTAACGTGAGTAACCCGTATTTCAATAATAATGTCTTCACCTCAAGTCAGTTTTAATGAAGGCGTGATGTTATATAATCTCATCTAAAACTCGTCTAAGTTCCTGATAATTTCATTGGTGTATTCTGTACAGGAGCTAGTTCCTCCGAGGTCTCCGGTGAGCAGCCTGCCTTCCTTCAGCACCTTGAAGCAAGCGCCCTCGATCTTGTTGGCGTGTTGCGGCAGCTGCAAGTACCGCAGCATCATGACGGCCGACAGCAGCAGCGCCGTGGGATTGGCTTTGTCCTGTCCGGCGATGGCGGGCGCCGTGCCGTGCACCTACAAGGCGAGCGTGATGTTAGTCATGGGTGGAATGTAGGTGGGGTAAGGTTAGTATGATGCGAGTTGGGCCCTTTCAATATAAATATCAATATCGCTGATTGAAAATGAACTACGTAAATTTAATAAACGTATCAATCAATCACTATATTTATTTGCGAAAACATGGTTACATAATGATCTTACATAGTAAATTGTCCAACATGTTTCACTGTGTAAATTACAACATCCAATTTTTTTTTTATCAGGCTGTATTAGCAGGCTTGTTGTAATCTGATCAGTAAATTATCTATATACAGTAGCATATGCTACATAGTGTCTAGAATGGCACACTATGGTATTGAATACTCTCCTCTTTTCAAATCAATAAGAGTATCTACACACATGTAATGCTCCATTGCATGTGACAGTTGAGTCAGATGGACGCTGCAATGGAACTAAAATATGCCTTGAATTCGTTTATTAAAAAAATCGTTTCAAACTCCCTTGAAATGTGTAGTATAAACGAAGGTGTGTTCATATTTATATTGATTTGGGCACAACTATTTTTTCATAACATTTGTTAGTTTGTGTGAGACATTCAACACAGGTTAGGGACAATAATCACAATCTTTAGAAACATAAATATTTTCAGACATTCATCAGTTAGATATATATCCAATGTGCATTCCCTGTGATAAGATGAATTATAAAAATGATAAATAAATAAAAATAATAAGATTATGTAAACAGGCAAAACCCTAATCTGAGTTAACCAGTAGAATAGCTTTTATTGTCAGAAATTGTTTAGTTAAAACATCAACAATTAAATATTAAACATGATGGTAACACATAATGTATTAATGAGGCATTCACAATAAAAGTGTTGGTTAGACAGACATTTAAACATACATATTTGAATATACATGTACAATATTACATCACATTCTCATGCGGTTATTGCCAGACACAAAATTGTTTTTTTTTTTTCAACATGTAACCCACACCGGTTAGTTGCAAACTCAATAATTTTGGAAGGGGTAACTTATCTTTCAATATTATTACTCTGGAATTTTACCCAGATAATATTTTGATGTGTCCACTGTTTTCAACTCTTTTGATTAAACAGCTGAAATACTTATTTATAGCTTCGCTTTAGTTCACATTGTACAAATTTGTTTTAATTATTATTTTAGTTCATACAATCTCTACAATATAAGCAACTTTGACTTTACACAATATGAATTTTATATTTACAATTTTTTTTTCAATGGATTGAAATACTCTCCTTTTATCAAAATGTATAGGGTAGGTTTTAAAGTTTGGACGTTAGTAAAATATATAATAATAAATCGCTTTTATAACATAATCTCTCGCATTCTTCTGTGTTGAATCAAGTTATTATCATTTTTGCTAATGATATTTTTTTTGCCGTCGCTGAAGCCAGACTATGTTGACAGACTTCGTCTTTGAAATCTGATTGCTTGATATTAGTTTAGACTGACCAACGCCAGATTTACTTAATTTTTTACCAATGATACAGTTTCCAAGTCTGCCCATTAAGATGTATTTAGCGTTAAGCAACGCTTGGGCACTTATACTAAAAAAACGGTCAAAAATGAGCTCGGCAGGATTTGAACCTGCAACCTTATAATACCTGAAGATGTTTAGCTAACAATAAAATGACATTATTTTGATACCATAGGCTCTATGGCATAGAGTAAAGAAGCGAGTACTCACAGACTCGAAGAGCGCGCCGTTCTTGCCGATGTTACCAGAGGGCGTGAGGCCCAGCCCTCCCACCAGCCCCGAGCACATGTCCGACATGATGTCACCGTACAAGTTGGGCATCACCTGGAATTCCAAACAGAGAATGTCAGCAACACTGTTATCAAATTTTTAAGATATATTAAGTTGACTAATTATTTTTATAGCTTTATTCTGATTTTATTTCAAATTTGAAAATATTTAGTTTGCAATATCCCAAGTTCAACTTCTTTTATGCTGAGTGTCAGCACTCAAAACACATGAATACGCACTATAAAACAGTACAGTTGCAAGATGATAATAATTTTATGTTATCAAAAGTTTAAAGTAATTAATTTCTTTGGCCAAGCAACTGGGATGGCTGTGTACTTAGTAAGATAGGAATGAGGTATCCTACTTCTCTCCGTTTCACTCTCTCTACTCTCTACTTTCTACTGAACTTTATACTAATTATTTTGAAATATTATTATACTCACCAATACGTCGAACTTGGAGGGATCTTGTACCATGTTAAGGCACACGGTGTCGAGGTACCGCTCCTCGAATTTGATGTCCGGGTACTTCGTGGCCAACTCGCGACAACAACGCAAGAACAGACCGTCTGACATACGCCTGGAATCACACAATATTGCCACAACTTAATCATTTAGAAATCTTAGAACTTTCTTTTTACTTTTGAAAATGGCCTTGGCGCAATGGATATAGCATCGGTCTTACGATCAAAAGATCGTGGGTTCGACCTCTGTCCATTACACCACGAACTCAAAACTTTCTCCTAACACAAGCGAATTAAGCTTAGCTGGAGGGGACTAACTAAGAATACAAGTAAGCTTTTCAATGAAAAAAAAAAACGAAATGCGACAAAAGTATCCTCCCACAAAAATCATAACCTTTGTTGGATCTCGAAATGTTTTTTGTCAACATACAAACGTAGAGGCAATCCGGTTTTATAAGTCGTGATTGAAAATATACTTTTTGCAATCTATGAGTGCTCTTATTAAGTCCCTTTACGGCGGACAAGTTTTTAATTCTCTTTTATTATTATTCTAGCCTCGTTGGAATCAAAGTAGCTGTATACAAGCGGTATGAAGTGCCTAATTATCTTTTTTATGGAGTGGCAATTATATTCACGAGTGGCATCGCGGTTTATTTACACTCCATCAACATTCAGATACATAAAAAGTTTTAGTTACTATATAAATTAAATTTAGTAATTTACACAATTTTCAAAATATTGTGATAGCCGAATGAAGTTCATTGGGGTAGTTGTAGGTATAGTGCGAATTAATTTTATATGAAAACTATATAATTGTATATAATAATTTTCATATTACATACTAGCGGTGACCCACGCGATTTAACTCCTCGGAATGGCATTTTTAAAAACAGCATCTTAAGTGCTCCTATCCCATTCTTCCTCTCCGCCGTGTAAGGAACCTTAATGCAAAATTTCAGGTATCTAGGCCCAGCAGTTTAGGGGTATACACCTCAAATTGCCAGAATTTCATTTGCCCGAATTTTATTTGCTATAATATTCATTGTTTACTATATTAGTCACGTGCTAGAAACTTTGTTACCCATAAAGTTAATTTCCATAACATCATTTGTTATAATCATTGTTTCCCATAAAATCAATTTCCATAACATCATTTGTTATAATCATTGTAAGCTGTAATTATCACATGCCATAACATCATTTTTCGCCGAAATTGCTTGTAAAATAGATTAAAATAATTATAAAAAATAATAGGTTAGGTTAGAAACATGAAAGACAACGCACGAGCCGAGCCAGAAAGCCAATCGCTTGCAATTAAAAGTATGGATAACAATACGTATGGCATTCGAATCATTATGAAATCAAATGTTCGTGCAAATAACAGTATGTCACATGTCTTTTATGGTAAACATTCGGGCAATTGAAATTCGGGCATATAAATATTATGCCATATATTTTTCGGGCAAACAATAGATATAACCGCAGTTTAGGCTCTGCGTTGATGAATCAAGGATATATCTATATTTGCGTAGATAGATAGATAGATTTACTCACATAATGTTAGCCTTGTGTACAGCAGTGACCTTCTTCCTCTTGTTGTCCCTGGCGAACTGGAAGGCGAACTCCGCGACTCTCTTACTGGCTTCCTCCGTGATCAGCTTGATGGACTGCACCACGCCGTCCACGATTTCGTGTTCAATGCCGGAGTACTCGCCCTCCGTGTTCTCACGGATTGTTACCACATCTACGTTATCGTATAGGGTTTTGATACTGGAAAAGACGACAAATAGTTGTTAATCTTATTGTTTTAAACAGGACTCAATTTAGCAGTAGGTACAGCCCCTTTAGCACGGTTGACGTTGAGATTTGACTACTTGATTGAACTTGATTTGACTGTTCTACTTGCCCGATGAGGAGCCAGTGAAATAACAGTAAATGGAAAGCGAACTTATTCCTTATTGAGTACTAGATGATCCGCGCGGTTTTACCCGCGTCAAACGGTAACGTGGCCGGTGCCCGCAAGTTAAAAATATTCACAACGCCATGTATTGATTTTTTGCATAAACTCACTACTAATTGAAAATCCCTAAATTCACCCTCTTGGAAATTAAACTTAGAAAAACCCCGTTACAGAAATTAATTTATTTTTATTCAAATTACGAACAATACTAAATTTAACTTTTTAACTTCAAAAATGACCAACTCCAATACTGTTCATCCCTCATTTTACTCCATTCGGGGTAGAATTGCCATAAATCTATTCTTAGTGCGCCCCTACGCCAGGAACTTGAAATTTAGGTTAGGTTTAGGCTCTGCGTTGATGCATCAGTCAGTCAATCGAGCGAACAATTATATAAGTCTAGATAGATCGATAGATTAGCAGATGTAACTTTCTGAGAACTAGTTGTCGATTCGCAAAGATTTATTCTGACTCTGGGTGTGCTTTGTGTGTGTGAAATGTATGTTTGTGAACACCCCCGCGACACAGGAGTTATTCCTAGTGCGGGCGTCGTTTTTTTTAAAAAAAACAAAAAACTATTTAAGAATCTATGTGTATCTAAGAAACTAAAATCTATGTCTGCTGTGGCAATTTTAAAGAACTCGCTTGCTGTCTAGTCTAGTGCATAAGCTGGGCTAAAAATAGCGTAACGAGTTGTGTAATCGAATTAAAGTATTGCATTGAACGGTCAACACTTCTATTACTTTATTCAGGTGCTAGGGAGGGGGCTTGTACCGTCATTGTACCTACTGTGATACAATTCTTCAGTTGAGGCAAAGAGCATTTTTAATAAGTTTTTAATAATAGGCCGTAGCAACATCATTCTTGCAATTGTGGGTCAACATTTACCAGATTTTGCAAAATTTTCAACAAATTCTTTAGAATAATGCATTATGTATTGTTAAAGGACTGAAATAGTAAAAGCCTATAACTTGGAAGTGGTCTTCTGGTGTTCTTTCATATAATGGGGTGCCTAAATATACAGTACTGTCTGTCATGAATACACTAGTCATTAATTCGATAATATGCTTAGAATATTCTGTCATTAAGATCAATTTTACCGGAAAGTATAAGAGCAGCTAATTCCAGTTTTATACTGTATAACAGAACAAGAAAAAAACAGGATTTATTAGTACTAACAGACCAATAGATTTATGCTCCATCTCAATACAGATTGTGCAAAGACATTTCAAAATGGTTGTCTAAATTACCTTGACAACGAATTGAATTTGATTTAAAATATTTTTTAGGTTGTGGTAAGTCAAGTAAAATAAAACAAAAGCTGCGTAGCTTGTATGTAACTTAGAAAAATAACTGTTTTAATTTGGCACTAGTAGTCCATCATAGTATTTGTAATATAAGTCATTGACGCATTACAATTAACACCGGTTAACGAGATTTTGTTTAGCATTGTGTGTGACAATAACACTTCGAGGTTATCGTCATGCCCGTGAGGTGACTCATGTCATCTGTTCTTATGTTTGTTTGTGTTATTCTTAGGGTCGACACACACCAAAAGCGTGTCGAAGCGCAGCGAAGCGAAGCGCAGTTTCAGTGTCATATGAATTTTAACTTTATTTTCATTACTATAATACTTATTATCGCACGAGAAACTCAAACTAGTCGCGCGGATGCCCGCGGCGCCGCGGGAATTCCGGCGAATTCCATAGTAGTAGCAGCGTAGAGTTTCTCATGCGATAATAAGTATTATAGTAATGAAAATAAAGTTAAAATTCATATGACACTGAAACTGCGCTTCACTTCGCTGCGCTTCGACGCGCTTTTGGTGTGTGTCGACCCTTACTCGTAAATAAATGTGGTACATTTTTGGTAAAGTTTTTTTGACTGATCATAAATTTCTATACACTGGTATTGTAAAGGCTAGTTCTAACGGTTGATGCTAAAAGTATTAAGGGCATTAACTGCTGGTTCTTCGTTTGAGTGAACTTCGCAACGGTAAATCATTAATTTAAGTATTGTATCATCGCAGTATCAAGTGGTCAACCTTCAGCGATTACGCGCTGAGATGCCATTGACATTGCTGTACACAATCCGGTGTGTACTGGTTCGGTATCTGTATTCTGTATCGGATTGATAACAGATACCTTCGGGACAGTATCGGTATAGCGGTATTTGCATTGCTTGATTGGAAACAGCACTCGAATAGGGGTGTAGAAAATCAGTTCAATAATAAACATTCTTCGACAGCAAATGGTTTGTCCACCCGGAAGAACCGAATTCCACCTTTTAATAAACGCGAAGCTACCGAAATTATTTGTTTAATTAATTTCTTTCTCTAACATAGTTCAAAATGGCAGATAAGATAATAAATACATGCATTTATGGCTAATTGTTATCTACGTACGCCAGATTTTATTAATAAATTACATGTCTGTGTCCAAAATCAACACTAGATAACTAAATTTAGCAGCCTGTTGAAATGCAAGATACCTTTAAAAGGCGCACCGCAAAGACACATTGGTTGAAAAATTAGGAAAGAATAGAATGGTCTAGTGGTTAGCGCGCTTTTCATCGCGAGGTTTCAGGTTCGATGCCGGGGCCGGACAAAATGTTACTTGTGCCCTTTCGGTCAGGAAATCCTAATTAATTTCCTTGATCCTTGGTTGCTTGCTTGATTAAGCAACGGGGTCTAATAGACTTCCGTTGCTGTGATCTCAGATAATTCTCCTTCAAAACAAAAATCCACAAAATGATACTCAATTTATTCAGGTCAGTGCCCACTTTTCTGGTTGAATCCGATAAAAAGCTGTTGTGAGGCCGTCGCGTTTCGCACATGATTGAAACAATTACCGCATAGTTACGTGGTTACTGCGATAAGGTTCCAATAGCGATTGATATGATGCGAAAAAATTAACACCTTCAACGTAGAGTAGAGTAGAGTATTCTTTATTGTACACCAAAAATATACAGTTTGACAATAAAATACAACTTAAAAATATTTTCAAATGCACAATGGGCGGCCTTATCGCTAAAAAGCAATTTCTTCCAGGCAACCTTTGGATGGATAAACAGATAGTTTGTGTTGCAGGCAATATATAGGGCAGTTGGTGTATCAAAATAAAAATTGAAATAAGTCTTATAGCTAATATTTACAAAAACAGAGATATCCTAATTTTAATATTTACACATATCTTACAATAGTTATATACATTATAAACAACATATAGTTAGATATAATAACATATACACAAATACTTAATAAATATATAATAATATATAAATAAATATATAATTACATATATATAAATACTATAAAAGATAGGAGAAATACAGTTTTACTCAAATTTGCTAAAAGTCTGATCAACAAAATAAATAAATAAATAAACTATGATGATGGTTTTACAGTAGAATAATAATCTTTAACCAATACTTTAAACGAGTTTAGTGACTGGGCGCACCTGATGTTTACTGGCAATGCATTCCACAGCCTTGTTGCTTGGACAACAAAAGATTTGTCATAAAAAATTGTCGAATGCATTGGCATTTGAAGTCTTAAATTTTCCGATGATCTCAAGGATCTCGAATGTGTATCATCGAGGAAAAGAAATCGGTCTTTTAAATAAGAAGGAGTAGAAGAATTAAACAAGATGTTGTAGAGTAGAAAGAGAATGTGAGTATTCCGTCGAAGGCGAATTGGGAGCCACTTGAGCTTATTGCGGTATTCAGATATATGATCATATTTGCGCAAGCCAAATATGAACCTTATACATAAATTTTGAAGGCGCTCAAGTTTATCAAGTTGCTCCCCGTTGAGATTTAGATAGCTGACATCGGCATAGTAACTGTTGTGTGAGAATTGACACACATTTTAAGTTTTTTTATACGACGTATATATACTGCCTCGATGGTCTAGTGGTTAGCGTATGCGTCTCTCACCGCGAGGTCTCGGGTACGATTCTCGGGTAAGGCAAAGTGTTATTTGTGAACTTTCCGTCAGGTAATTCACAATATCGGCATGGAGTTGAATTGTGACCATTGGATGGCGATAGACTCACCTCCTATCTCATGAGACCTATACATAACAAGTGAAATGTGGGTGTTGTAAACATCTGCCGTACCCTTTTGGGTAATATCGACGGTCCCTACGTATATAAAGACATGTCAAAAATGGCAATTTTTTTTATTGCTTAATCGGCTTTAGATTTTCCATATATACATAGTCCTGGATGTAAATATTTTTTTAATATTACCTATTTAACGTCTTTTGCAAATCGTATAAGAGAACAAGTAATATATTTACAGCTAATAAGTGTCGTAGATACGGATATTTTTACTTGTCGTCTTCTACATTGTTTTTTTAATACCCCATTGTTGGGCAAAGGTCTCCCCAAAGTCTGGCTTTGCAATATTGGTGTTCCGTTTTGGTGCCGATTACGCCCTAATATGATTGGTACTGGACGAGACGTATAATATCAATCTTTAGTCAGGTATAATATAACCCCTCCCCCTCTCCCCTCCGTTGGCAAAATTCGTGATCGTCGTATAACATCATAACGTCACGCCTATATCGACGGTCCCTACGTACATAGCGAAGCATACACGCAGCGACGCCAGAGCGGGTCACTAGTCTTCTATATATATAAAAGAAAGTCGTGTTAGTTACACCATTTATAACTCAAGAACGGCTGAACCGATTTGGCTGAAAATTGGTGGGGGTAGCTTAGAACCGGGAGGACATAGGATACTTTTAAAATATTTTCGAGGGCAAAATTTTATCGAGGGCGAAGCCGCGCGGGGCAGCTAGTTAACGATAAAAACTTTAGTTATTTCATTCATTTTACATTTTTAAAAAACAACGCCCGCACTAGAAATAACTCCTGTGTTGGGGGTGTTCACAAACATACATTTCACACACACAAAGCACACCCAGAGTCAGAACAAATCTTTGCGAATCACACAAAGTTTTGTCCCATGTGGAGATCGAACCCACAACACCAGCGTAGTAGAAAGCGGGGAGGCGACCGTTTTAACCACTACGCCAACCGTGGACACATTTAAACAAAGTTGCCACCGTGCTGTTACGGTAACAACCCTAGCGCATAGCCTACTTTTGCTAGAATCAATACATTCTTCGCCGGTTGCTATGAACGTTTTGAAGGCCTAGCTAGATATTCATCCTAGTCTAGTATCCCATTTTGAAGCGTGTTAGATCTAATCAAAGCGTGGTAGATTCACAATAGATTATACTAGCTTCCGCCCGCGGCTCCGCCCGCGTGGTATGTCAATTAAAAGTAGCCTATATGTTAATGCAGACTATAAGCTACATGTGTGCAAAATTTCATCGAAATCGACCCGGTAGTTTTGGCGTGAAAGAGTAACAAACATCCATACATCCATACTTACAAACTTTCGCATTTATAATATTAGTAAGGATTATAACGTAGCAATTTAGGTAACGTAATATTACTTATTAGTCTTGATTGTAATGTAAATAAGATATCATAATTTCAATAATTGATTTATTATAATAATTAAAAAAGAAAAACAATAGATAGTTTACGAGGCTGGAGTGCGAACTCATGCCAAATAAGCTGTCTAGGAAGTTTCACGTTAGTATCCGCATTGGCCCGGATTTGAACCCACGAACATATCAACTTCAAAGTACATCATCATTTACGTAGATATATCATATAATTTTAAAGATAAATCAGGGCTAAAGCCTACGGAATTTGAAAGAGCGATAACATTCTAGTCATGTGATTTTATTAATTCGTCAGTAGATTGTGCATAGCACATTAGATACGGAACTTTGCAACTGAAAAGGCGCAGAGGAATTTTATCAGCACATTATTTCTGAGAAAGTTAATAGCTATTATAGTTTATGTACTTAATCTAGTATCTACTTAATATTTATTGATTCATCTTGGAAGTATATACATCAGTAAATTTAAATAGCGTCGCCACAATCAGTGCCTTCAGGCAAAGCTGTATTCGCGATAGACGTGACACTGACATTCACGTGACATACGCACGCCACAAATAGGGCAAGCAATGACACCTTGAGACTTAACTATCTATTGTGATCAGGGCCTTTAATTACAATTCGACAATTTTGCCCTATTTTAAATTAGGAGCATGAATTTCCGACTGTTTTACGGCCAAGAAGGCAAGAAGTGACAAAATTGTCTCGATCGTCACGCTCAAGTTTATAAAATATGGCCCTGAACAACCACCTGCACGAATGGCTGAGTCTATCAGCTGCAGACATTATTATTTCCACCCAGGACAAGGGCTCTGACCAAATCAGGGCAAACCAGCCAATCCTATGTTTCAATCATGCAATTACATAATTTCGGGCGCAAAACACCCATTTCTCAATATCTTATAATCAATTAGGTGCATTGCTCGTATGACGTAACGACTTATCTCGGATTAGTATTCGACTCCTTCACCGTCGGTATGTGTGATCGATCGCGTATTTATCTGCTTACAATGTAATGGATTATTTTGGGCAGCCCACTGAAGAGCTCTTTAATACATTTAAGACGATACTGGACTGATAAACTTGATTTTATTCATGATGTGACGTCGCAACCGCACGGCCACCGCAACCTCAAGATGCGCCCCCCACTGCAGACCCCTGTGGGGTATATAAAGGACCTGCGTGCGCGTCGCGCCCTTCTTGCCTGCGGTCACCAGCGCCGAGTTAAGTGTTCCTCACTTAGCTGCACCAGGACTTACCAAACCACTTACCTACCTACCAACCTACGCCTTGAGACTACCTTGTATTTAATAGATATAAATATATAGAATAATAATACCTTTGTTAATCTATCGATTGTTTCTATTTATTCTGCCTACCTAACTAGTCATTAGTAGACTATGTTACAGCGGCGCCCAACAATAGAGGTTATATGGTACATGGTTTGGTTAAGTCTTGGCAGTTATTTAATTGTGTGTTATTTCTGTGTATATTTCTTTTCTTAGTCCGAAAGGTGCGTACGGTGTTTTTTTTTATTCTATTATCTCACTTATTTCACCTCGTGTTTTAAATAACCTACAAAAACTTCTACTTTTATGTGCTTATGTTTTTGATTTAAAAAAAAAAAAAAAAAAAAAAGAAACACATTCTTATCACCTTTTGGACGGATTCATTTTTTTTCAAATAATTGTGTATCTTTGTATGCGTAATTCCCAATCAATTTTTTTTTAAATATGGCTTATGCTATCAAATTTAATCATTTAAGTAAGGCTGAGCTCGAATATGAAGTGCTTGTAAGAGGTGGTGTTGTGCCTGAAAAATCAATTACGGTTGAGGAATTGCGTAAACAAATTGCTAAATTGTCAGACCTGGCATTTGATGAAATAATATCGTCGTGCTTTTCGCCAGATGTTGATATTACCGCATGTAATGGCTCATTGTTGCGCGTTTCAAATAACCTTTTGACTTTGCAAACTCATTATGATAAAAACCTGTTTGTTAGATCGGAATCTATTATGCATCATGTTTTTCATAGATTATCAAGAATAGATACTTCGTTGCTTACTGATAAATCATCAATTCAAGTTGTATGGGATATGTTTCACGCTAATTATAAAATCTTAGCATCTTTTACCACGTGGTCGGTTCCTACCAATGTACCGTGTCATGTGGTCGAGCCAACGTGTTCATTACCACGTGAAGTTCAACACGTGGATTTTATAAATGAACGCAAAATGTTTTCTGAAATCTGCAAGTTTAAATATAGCGGTCGAACCTGTGTGAGGGCGTTTATTCAGAAGGTTGACGAGTTCATGTCGTGTCGAGGTATACCCGAAGATAGAATATTTTCTTTTGCTTTTGAGGTATTTTGTGATGATGCTTTGCATTGGTTTCGTTCAGTTAAAGATAGTAGATTACAGTGCTACTGAGCGCGAAGCGCTTGCTGTCTTATCTGCTATCGAACATTGGCGGTGTTATATTGAAAACGGAAAACAATTTATTGTGTACACCGATCATGCTGCTTTGAAATGGTTTTTAAAACTGAACAACCCTACAGGGCGATTAGCCAGGTAGGGAGTTCGTCTTTCCTCTTATAACTTTGAAATAAGACACCGTCGTGGTTCAGATAATATTGTACCAGATTTTCTTTCTCGATCACCTAATATTATGGATATCGATAGTAATCTCCTCCCAGATGGTAGTTCCTTATCTACTAATGACACTTGGTATTTGAATATTTTTAATGGTTGTTCGCAGTCTCCTACATCCTTTGTTGACTATCAAGTGATCAGTAATAAATTATATCGTTTCAAAAAGAGTCTTAATCCTCTTACCAGAGAATTTCAGTGGAAGGAAGTAGTTCCATCTGAACGGAGAAACGAAGTAATACTTCAGAGCCATTCCTCCCCTACGGCGGGTCATATGGGTATTTTCAAAACTTTCAAACGTTTAGCCCTCAATTATTATTGGCCTGGAATGTATTCCGATGTTGTAAAAGCGGTAAATTCTTGTGATAGTTGCATCGCACATAAGCATCAGAATCATGCAACTTTGGGTCTTATGGGTGAACCTAAGTCTTGTTCTAAACCTTTTCAAATGATAAGTATTGATTTGATTGGTCCCTTGCCTCCTACAAGGCAACAGAACAATTTTATTTTTGTCGTTTGTTGTTGTTTCTCAAAATATTGTTTACTTTTCCCTATTAAACGTGCGACTGCTGACGTAATAACTAGAATCTTAGAGGAAAAAGTTTTTCTGGTACATGGTATTCCATCTACCGTAGTACTAGACAATGGCAAACAATTTATAAGCGCAACTTTTAAAAACTTGTTAAATAAATATAAAATTCCAAATTTACATTACACACCGTTTTATGCACCTCATGTAAATACGGTAGAAAGATATAATAAAACTATAATAACAGCTGTTTCTACGTTCATTTCAAACGATCAACGCATATGGGATACACTTATACCTAAAATTCAGTTCGCAATGAATTGTGCAGTAAACGAAGTAACCGGTTTTACACCATCTATGATCGTATTCGGGCGTGAAATGGTAACCTGTGGTTCTCATTATGTTTCTAGTAAATCTGATACTAATATAATTCATGAGCCACGTGATAGTTATGCTGAGTCACTAGGCTACTTATCCTCTATTTTCGAGAGAGTACAGGCAGCGCTAATAGGTGCACACAAGCGTAATTGTCATTCTTATAATCTTCGCCGTAAAACGGCAGAATTCAATATTGGTGATATTGTTTGGAAACGTACCTTTTACTTGAGCGATAAGGATAAATATTTTTGTAAAAAACTCGCTCCTAAATTTATTAAATGTAAAATCGTAGCAAAAAAGTCTCCATTAGTGTACAAACTAGCAGATATGTCTGATAAGCCACTTGGCGAATGGCATATAAAGGATATTAAACAAATAAACTATAAACAATAATGGTATAAAAACAAAAAAAAAAAAAAAAAAAAAAATTACCCTATGGTTCAGTGGTTAAAATTCTCATTGTCGAATCGGGTATACCATTTTGTTCGCTAATATTCTTCACGCTCATAATTCCTTTAGAATCACATCTACTAATGATGTCGAATTCTATTATTTTCAACTATACGATGTTGTTCATTCATTCATCTTGAAATGTGTCATGCCTTCTGTGTAGACGCGCACACCCAATACTACTTCGCTAACGCGCTACTTGGTAAACAAGTTGTTATACTTACATTTTTAGTTATATTTAGTTCCGTTAGATAAGAATGAGTTTCAATAATCTTCTTTAATTAGTAAAAATTCAATCTTAATAGGTTGCACGTAGTGTTATTTTTGAATGACATCATGACATTGTTATTGTATTGAATACGTTTGGCTCGATCACTCCGGTTCTTTTCAATTTTATTTAGGTATCGTAACTTCATATTTTATCTAGTTATTTTTTTTATATACACTTATTGTTCTGATTTCAGTAAAGCCGGATCGAGCTGCCGGTGCTGCTTAAGAACTGCTTCCTGAGGTCTTCCATGTCAGCCAGGAGCCGAATTTTTTAAGAAAAATTCTGCCCTAACGGAGGGGGTGTGTGACGTCGCAACCGCACGGCCACCGCAACCTCAAGATGCGCCCCCCACTGCAGACCCCTGTGGGGTATATAAAGGACCTGCGTGCGCGTCGCGCCCTTCTTGCCTGCGGTCACCAGCGCCGAGTTAAGTGTTCCTCACTTAGCTGCACCAGGACTTACCAAACCACTTACCTACCTACCAACCTACGCCTTGAGACTACCTTGTATTTAATAGATATAAATATATAGAATAATAATACCTTTGTTAATCTATCGATTGTTTCTATTTATTCTGCCTACCTAACTAGTCATTAGTAGACTATGTTACAATGAGAATCTATTTAAATCCAGTGTCTAAGTAAGATAATGTAGTACAGGATTAAAGGCTCTGCACAGAACAGCAGAATATTTTCTGTTATCAAAGTTTGCGAGTGCATTATGAATTATGACCGGATAGATATTAATAATACCAAAAATAAGTAATCTACGCTCACTGAGGTGAGATACTCATAAGAATAATAATAGCAGCCTTTTATCTAATAAATATTTGCACTGCTGGACTCGGGCCTCTTCTCATGATGAGAAGGGTTAGGCCATAGTCCACCACGCTGGCCAAGTGCGGATAGGTAGACTTCACATGGGACAAATCTTTGTGTGATCCGCAAAGATTAGTTCTGAGACTGAGTGTGCTTGTGTGAGTGAATGTGTGTATTTGGCATTGTCATTGGGACCATTGGATAGTGTAATTGCTTCTGGCGTTCTATCTAATGTAAAAAAAAAATATAATATAATATAATTTTTTCACACATGCTTGAGCACATTTTAGGCTCTCTCCATGCAGGTTTCCTCACGATGTTTTCGTTAGCGAGCGATAAATTATATGATAAATACACACAAATCTTCAAAAAGATGTATCTTAACGATTTATTGACTTCGATTCGATGTGTGCTGTGGGTTCGAACCCGAGACCTTTGACTTCGCAGTCCTACGGTCTCCGACTATAGCTGCTTCGCTGCTTACTTCTGATATGATATGAGATACTTAGAAACTTAATTAAATAAAACTGTTAAAACGAAGTATGCTTATCATAATTTCTCATATTTACACAGTAAATGTAGCAAAACGGTCTAGTTCTCACAGTGCTCATCATTAAGGAGTAGGTTACAGAAGCAATTCCATCTAGGCGTATTGTAACCAAATCCGTCAATGTAAATGAATACCACAATGATTGCTCCAGCCTTGTGGTGTCTAGTCTAAACTATATCATCATTATCCTCATATTATTATGTGTTATCATGTGACCTGCGAGTGAGTGCGATTGTCAATGCGTAGTAAATATTATGAGTGAACTCTTAATTGGATTAGCTCTGATTATGGTGAACTCGGCAAATTGTTTGTTTACATTTTATGAAGATGATTGACGTGGGAAATGACGGCTTTTAGACGCATTCTCTGACCAGTATTAACAAATTGAATATCTCGTTTCAAAATCTGAGTTTTTTGAGTGCACGGTAGTGGTTTAAGCGGTTGCTTCGCCGCTTTCAACTGCGCTTGTGGGTTCGATCCCCACACGGGACGAATCTTTGTGTTATCCGCAAAGAGTTGTTCTGACTCTGGGTGTGTGAAATGTATGTTTGTGAACACCCCCGCGACATAGGAGTTATTACTAGGGCCAGCTTCGTTTCTTTTTTAAAAAAAGAAGAAAAATATAAAATTTTGAGATCCGAGACCATTTCTTTTTATAGCTGACTAAAGGTCTAACTATTTTTAATGAATATACCTTTGATGACATAAAAACTCTCAATTAACCAAAATCTAGCTAGACTAGGACTAGATCTCTAGAGTATTCTAGATGTCAAGACACAGTGTGAGACTATTCCAGAATTAGCAATTTCAAAAGCTCTTCCATTCAAAGTGTTTCTATGTATAATAAATATGTATTTACAAAAGAAAAGTAAATATGTATTAGTATCAGTTATTCTAGTACCCACAGTACCAGCTCTGCTTAGTTTGGGACTAGATAGCGTTGTGTAAGTTGTGAGAGATTTATTTATTTATTTATTCTGGAAACGCAAAACGTAAGATGCGAAGGAAAACCAAAAAGTTTAGTTTATTTTCTTTAAAGCAAATTTACGAGTAAATGAACTTGGCAAGGCGACTGTTTATAAAGGGATGGGTAGAATAGGTTTGTTATACATAGTTTTGTTATGTAGTGTAACGAAGATCGCTTGTTGAAGAGATAATCTTCGCTAAGAAATAAGACAGCGAATCGTGCAGAGTGCAGACAATGTTTGCAGACGATACATAAATAGTTTTAATTGGTTTTTGCACACAGTGAAAGCATAGTAGTCGCACTATTGCAAGCGCCGCTCAGAGTGGTGCATTTTCGATCGTGAATACACTGCCAGAAATTATTGGGCGCGTCTTTGAGTCATGAATGTAACTTTATTTATATGGAGAAGGACTACTTCCTTTTGCTATGGCTTTAATAGTGTAGTCGTCAGAAATTCTGCTTTTAAATTGTGATCACGTCACATCTGAAATGCAGTCGCAACGCGGTTACTATAAATTGATATCTGAACCAGGGATGTTATGGATATGAAATTTCGGATATGGATTGGTTAATAAGATTAATTATTAATACCGGATACGGATTAAGTTGCGGATATTCATTTAATTCGGCTTATCCGTTAGTTTCGGATAATTTCGTTGATGTCTCAATTAGGCTCCACCCCTATTCGATATTATATGAAACTTTTATTTCGGATTCGGTTACGGTTAGGGATATTTTTTTATCTGATATCCGATGGTTTCGGTTACGGTTACGGAGCTCTCTAACATCCCTGATCTGTACATGATGATATAACATTAGTTTTTGCTTGGTCTAATGAGCAGGATGGTAATAGATAGATATAAATAGTATAAGTAATAAGTATAAATAAATCAATATCTCACATCTTACACACAACGCCATCTAGTCCCAAACTAAGCAAAGCTTGTACTATGGGTACTAGGATAAATGATACTAATACATATCATATACTTTTCTTTTGTAAATACATGCAATAATATAATAATATATGAAGGCACGAGTTTTAAGACTGTCCTGACTTTTCCGACTATAATGAGATGAGTTGAGCATCCATTATTTTGTAGAGTGCTACCTCCAGTGACGGTAGCCACTCATATTTATTTCAGCTACTATCTGTTATGCAGCTTGATTATGTCAGGTTGTTTGAGGCGATAGATATTAATATGCAAAATGCAAATTACATATTTAATAAGTGATATACCCACTATTTAGTTATGTAACTCACTTATCCATAACTGGTGTAGCAAGTCTTTACTATGACTTAGAAGTTTTTGCTATGCATACCTAACTTGTTGGCCCACTGTACAAATAAAATGAGCTTTTGAAATAAAATGTGTTTAATTTAATAACATTAGAATGCATTTAGAAGGAAAACAAGTTGTAGCAAGTCCCATAAATGTTGCCTTCTTGTTTGGTAGATAAGGAAAATTCTACACAAAAACACAAATGCAGGTTTCTTACTTTAAGTTTTTAAATCACATTACTAATGCATGATGATCCAATGTGATTGCTTTTTTTTAATTATTCTATGTATTTATTTAATCGGGACAGTTTTAAACATTTAAAAAAATTAGTCGAGCTATACTGACAATCTTATACTACAGAATTTATAGTCAGCAGCATTTTTTTTTTATATTTAGTCCACTGTGCATAAGGCACAGTTTAAACATTTAAAATTACAAAAGCTTGCATTAAGCCTATTATGAGTTTTAAACTATACAAAATTACTGATCCTAAAAGCAAAAAAAAAAAAACTTACCCATCCAAACTTTTGCAAGGCCTGACGTTAGCGTACAGGTCAAACTCCTTACGCAGTGCCAAGTTGAGTGAACGGTATCCCTTGCCGACCGGAGTCATCAAAGGACCCTTAAGGCCGATCTTGTTAGCATTTACTGAGTCTATGGCTTTTTGGGGAATGCCAAACTTGCCATCTGGACCCTGAAACAATGTTTATGATTATAGGCATGCTGTCGAAAAGTCCCTTCATGCCCCTTCTGTATTAACTTAAATTATAAAAGTAAAATAAATGTATGTGTCAACTTTTGCATGTTTGTAATTGGTAATATTGCTATTGAATTCCTTTGAGTTTTTAATTTAATAAATTATGTTAAAGCCTTTGCTGCATAATTTGATTGAAATACATCACCATCCAACAATAAAAGTTTACAAAAATATTTACTAATGGGTTTATTGTTGTAAGAGAGATATTCAAAAAGCAGAAATTAATATTTAATAAAAAAACATTATAACTGTTAGAAATTTTGTAGTAATACTGCAACAAGACCGGGACTTACCCTAACAGCTGTGACATCGACTTCGTCCCATTCAATGGGAACTTTGGCAGCCTCGAATATCTTTTGTACGGCGACTGTGATTTCAGGCCCGATGCCATGGCCAGGGATCAGCGTCACCTTCCGCACCCCCGTGCTGTACTGTGCCGCGCCCGCCCGGCCTGCCGGGACCTGTGCAACACCACCAAAATCCAGTCACATAACCTCAAATACATCATCAATAATATAACAAAAAAAATGTATAACCTCATTTTCCCTCCCTTAGTAGTCCCAGAACTATCAGACGCGACCGGCTCGAACCACTTCAGCAACGATCCCAACACTTTACTCTCACGAAAAGGATCCAAAAACACTTTTATGTAATTCCTCGACATAACTATACTACGTCTATTTTTGGACGAACTGAATTATTCAGTAGTATGCAACCAAAGCCTGAGCTGGTGAAGGCCACATGCATCAAGGATTTACCAAGGTAATTATGTAACACTGCTAGAAACTTACAATTTTCCTGATAATTCTTGAAGCCATTTCACTAATTTTTGCTAATTCGACGACGAGATAACTTCGCGGCGGTGAAGAGCGGAGGCGCGGAGGGGGAGGAAATTGCAAGGTTGCAAGCGCGCTAACTACGCATGACCGGAAATAGATCAATCAAGGACAGACGATTAAACATATTTTATATCTTTATTTTAATTTTAATAATAAGTAATTGCAATATGGTTCTACGAATAATAAAATGTGTTCTTGTGGGAAATTGTAATGTTGACACTTAAGCGAAAATATTTTTAATACAGTTAATATAACAATAGCTACACTCTTCTAGGTAGAGGACAAAAAAACGCAGCGTTTTTTTAAACAGAGGACAAAAAAGAGATTTAATACATTAGAATAGGCTGGCTTTCTCTGATCCATCAGGATGGAGTTGGAGTAAGAAATATAGATTATCATTAAAAGATAAAATTAAATGGTTTGCGTAAAGGAGGATAAAAAAAAGAAAAGCCACTGATAGAAGATTGATAAAGGATAAAAAGGAAACTGCCGTTCTTCTTCATTCTTATTCTGTCTTCTTTTCTTTATATTTCTACTTCTTTATTTCAGTTTAAACAAAACTTTGCGGTATCTCAAGACATTGCCGTTGTCAATGAAGTTAAGATGACATTTAAATAAAATTTTGTAAAATTTGATTCAATATTTTTGAACACTACCATCTAGACTTCTAGAGTAACTATAATAGTAGTTAGTGCCGCATAGCTAGGCCGGAAGTGTATCAGTTTTGGGCAACACTGTTCAAGACATGTCATGTCATAGCGAAAGGACCGATATCCAGTCCAATTTTTTCAAATGAAACAAGTACCTTTAGCACCTAATATCAAAGCTGTCACCTGTCAATTCTGTCATTCTTGTTACTCAAAAATGTCAAAATGACATAATATTGACTTAATTTCTGAATGGAATTGAATGTTTTAAACTGAATAATTTAATTTCAGTTAGGAATAGGATCTACTATCTAATGATTGGTTGGATCATTATCATTTAATACTAAATAAAATAAACAAAACATACAACAAATATTTTAGTACATCAAAGTGTGAACACCAAGATAATGGATAACCAGCCTTTGTCATTAAAGTTATCATCCCTGTGTTTGATATCCCAGAGTAAATTAGAAAGTATTTTGTCATTATGCGGTGACAAAAAGGATCTAATAATTGACCCTACACTTATAAAGCCATTGGAAAGAATATGTGGTGTTAGTTGGCTGAGGTAAGAACTGTTCAAGATTAGTCAAGAATTTCTATTTAATTTAAAGAAAGTGTGTCTAATTGATAGTAACCCTTAAAAGTTGTGATAATAACATCAGTGCTGATGTCTTTACTTTTAAGATTTAAGTTCTGCTATGGTTTCTGTTTACCTCCAGGTTAAGTATTAATAAAATTTTGTTTTGCAGGCAACATGGTATAGACAAAATTTATAAAATGAACCCTCACCTTGGAGCCACAGCCAACACATACAGAGTTTATTTGATACCAGCTTGTATCCTCAAATATAAATGTGTTTTGGACCAGATATCTTCCGTCATCAGTCTGAATGCTTCATTGGCAGACTTGAAATGCTTTCACATAATAATAGTACCTAAAGTCCTAACAATTTATGACTCAATACTTGAAAGCAAAGGCCTGTATGGCATAGTACAACTCCACACATTTGCTTGGGAACTGATGGCTTTGGACGAGCAGCTTTTAAGCTTAGAACTACCATTTTTATTTAAGCAACTCTATGTTGAGCAAAACCAGTCCTTATTATCAAGTATATCCATGTCTTTGTGGAGTTTATTCCATGTAACTGGCAAGCCTAAAGCTATATTATCTGTTGGAAAACTTTCATCTAGTGTATTGGACATGCTGGAGATTTACAATGAAACATATGCCAGAGGTCCAGTCGACAAAAATATATCAAAAGAAATTGAGGCTCTCATTGTAATAGATAGAAACCAAGATTATGCATCAAGTCTACTTACTCCTGCAACTTACAGTGGCTTGCTTAGTGAACTGTTCAACATCAACTGTGGGAACCTGGATTTAAATGTAAAAGAAACAAAATTAAAGAAAGGCAAACTGAACTTTGGTTTTGAAGAAGAGGCTGCCCCTTCTAAAAATGCTGTTATCATGCTAGATAGCTCTGTAGACACATTGTATGGCGAGATTAAACACAGACACTTTTCTGAAGTTTTAAGCGTCTTGAGTTCAAAAGCAAAACTGCTCAAAAATGAAGACATAAAAGCATTAGGCATACAAGAAATAAAGCATTTTGTAGCTACAAAACTTCAACAAATTACATTATTCAAACAGAATCTAGTTAACCATGTTTTAGCTTGTGAGACAATTATCTCCGAAATGAGCAACAGGTATGAACATTTGAAACTAGCAGAAACAGAAATGCTCAATAACAGAAATAAGAAATCTAATTTCCAATTTGTGGATGAGAATTTTGGGACAGACATTCATATTCACAACAGTTTAAGGTTGATGTGTTTACTGAGTCTGACGCAATCACTGACTTGTGATGAATATAATACTCTGATCACTAAATACTTACTGGCATTCGGTTACAAATATTTATATGTATTCAACAATCTTATAAGTGCTGGTCTACTTGTCCAACCCTCTAGTCCAAAACTATCATTAAACATCTCTAATCTAGGCAACCTTAGTGATAGACTACCAAAATGGCAGAATGAATTTCAAAGTACCGCAAATAAGTTAAAGCAGTTACCATCTCAGCCTGATAAAGTGGGTAAAACATTACCAAGTTATGTCTTCAATGGAGGATATATACCTCTTGTGGCTGTTCTCTGCCAGGCTTTACTTACCTCAGAAACATTGGCTGAAGTCTTAACAAAGTTGGCTGCAATATCAGATTTGAGGGTCGGTGGAAAAATACTGCAGAAACTTAAAGATGTAATGGAGACATTAAATGAAAAATTATCGAATTTAAAACTGCAGAGTGATTTGGAATTTGGGTGTAAAGATGTCAAAGGTTTAGCCAAGTTGTTGAAAAGTGAACCCAATATTGGTCGATGTTTTCCGTTGAAGCATAAATCTGTGTTGGTATATGTGATTGGTGGAGTGAACTATGCTGAAATAGCAGCTTGTGATGTGGTGCAGATTAGTACAGGAAGTAAAATATATGTGGCTAGTGATTGTGTGCATAGTGGAGCTGAAATGATAGCAGCTACTACTTGAGATTGATAATTTCAAGTTGGACTCATCTTTAGCAGATAAAGCTTTTTGTATTGAAATATATTTATGATGTCAATGTTTTTGTAAATTTTGGCCTATTCAATGTTGTATTATTTTTTCAATTATATCTGTAATGGTGGGTGCTGGGCGATCTATGTATTATGTGCTTGTTAAGTGTATAATTGAGTCCTTAAGACTGAGAGATGGTATATTTTATATCCCTATACAGGGTGGCCCGTTTATAGTCTTTCTTTATTCTACTTTAGTGTTTTCTTTTGATTATTAAGTTTAATTTGTTCAAATGACGTATAAGGTAAAAATACACACCTTTAGTTTTTTAACTACATAGTCCATACAATGTTCAATTCTGAAGAACTTTCGATAGTCATGATACTTTTTTTTTAAATTAACGCTATCCTTACATCTTAAGGTAGTTTTTACCACGATTAGAAAATTTCGTGTAAAACATTTTTAATTAACTAGATTTTTTTGAAAATCATACTTTAACATATGAAAATTACAAACTGCTTTTAAAAAGGTATAAAACTATATTACCATTTTAGAATAATCTTGAAAATAGCTTATTTCCTGCTAGCTACATGTTTTAGCTATATACACACCAAATTTGATTCGATTTTATCCAATCATTTTCACTTTAGAGAGGTTTACATGACTCAAAGTGGCGATTTTACGAAAAAACTTTAAAAAATCATAACTTTTAAACTATTGATTTTCGCGGAACATATGTTGCGTTTAAATCAATCATTGGCCGGCCCTACATCTGTGAAAATTCTTCGGACAACTATAAACGGGCCACCCTGTATAATATTATTCTGTTTATTTGTTTATAATTTAGTGTTCTATTAATATAACATAGCATCATGCCTATATTACCAAGAAGGGTGTACAACACCTATTATGTTTAGATAGATGTTGAGGGAAGGCCACAGGGTCACCCCCTATCACATGAGGGGTGAGCACAATTCTTGTTCCCCTCGGGCACAATTCTGTGCTATTATTGTGAATTGCCTGACAGAAAGTTCACAAAAATTCTTTGCCCAACCCAGGAATCGTACCCAAGACCTTGCTGTGAGAGGCGCATACTCTAACCATTAGACCATCGAGGCAGTCTATATAATTCTATTCATTTTTTATTTATTTGTGGTGATCTATTTAGATGAGAATTTAAATGACGATTCTGGCAACCTATGTAATTTTATTCAGATAAAGTTATATAAGCTCTCTGCACATTGTAGTAGTAATTGTGTGTAAAAACATCATGATAACTTATTCTGTCCAATGAGTTCTTCTATTCTTTGAATCTCAAAGAAGTCGCCTATTTGTTATATAATTATAGTCAAGTTCTACTTATGAATGAGTAATGTGTATGAAAAATTATTATTTAATTATTTGTAATATTTATAGCAAATTATAGCTTGAAGCTTTGCTATGTCTTTTTGTACTTTATATAATTTTAAAGTTGATAAATTAAGAATCCAGTGGGATTCGAACCTGCAACCCCCGGTAAACGCCCCAGGTACTTTGTCAATACAGCCATGGATTATGCAGCTAGACTAGAAATTTCTCTAATGTTTTTGTGCCAGCGTCTATATAATATACACACCTTAGTTCGTCGAATCTTACTTGGTTTTATTAATGTTAAGGACAAGTTATAATCTAAATGAAAAAATGTTTATTAAAATATAATTTTATTTATTATAAATATAAACACTTAAAATACCTTTTATATCACAGTATATTGTTCAACCATTTTCACAAACCAATATTACATACAAATTTTAAATAAGGTGAAAATGGTTTTAAAAATATTATGTAACGCCATTAAATAATCACATAATTTTTTATGAATTTGGTTTTATTTTTATTGGCAAGGAAATACAACCTTTTCAGTTACAAAAAAGCGAATTCCTTCAATAAATACATAAACATCAGATCACATTATATATAACTTATAATAAAATACATATTGAGGGAAGAACAATTAATTTGCTATAATTTTTTTAATTGGACTGGATTTGATGTTTGGAATATATCCAGGAAATTAAAATTAAAAAAGAGCACAGCTGTCACTTTCATTAGTGTGTTATATTTGCTTATCTTGCCAAAAAGGTTTCTTTAAAACCTGTGAAATTTAAAACTCAAATTTCACAGGTTAAAGGGGTATAAACTTTAATAATTTTAATGAAAAAAATAATGATAAAGCTATCATTACATAGGCCATCTGAAACTGTACAGAAATATATTTTATAAATGAACACTAATTTTTGAAGCTATTAATATTTTTTGTCGACATGTTGTTCGATGCCAGTGTGACGTGTCTATCCATCGTCAAATATAATGTTAATCTACTTTCTCCAGTACTGTGCGAACTTGTGGAACTGTTCTACGAGCACTGCCATCACGGCTGTCACAGACATGTCTAGTAGATTCTGCAGGTAATGTACTGCTTCTTCGTCGCCTAGGTCCAATCTAGAATTTTAAAAAAAGTTTATGAATTGAATTAGCTTGATATGGTTGTTGACTTCTTGGCTTAGTTGAAGCCTCACGGGCCGATCAATCTTACTGGTTAAGCAATACTTAGACAACAGAAAGTCTGACAACTAGTCTAACAATGAGTATTGTTTGTTTGTTTGTTTTTCCTGGGCGGTATCCGCACTTAGTCCTCCTATGGGACCGTTGTACGTGAGAGGTTTCCCGTTTACTCCAGCTAGCCTATATCGCTCCAGAAGGAAAGCAGCCTCCGGGGACTGCTGCAGGCTTCCGGAAGCGATGTTGGTGACTGAAGAATTTGTGCCCGTTGGTCGGCCTATATTGAGTATTGTATCACCTTGTACTGGTTTATGTACTGCTGATGGCAGTTGCTTCACGTAATATACTGATATAAAGCTGAATCCGTTAAGACTAGAAGCCGACCCAATTTAATTGGCGAGGCTTGGAAGGAATATTGTTATTCTATAGCTTACAAAATTCTCTTTAACCTGTGTATGTCAAAAGCTTCAGTTTTAGACTTGAGTTAAATAAATACCTCAGTTTATCCTGCACTTTCTTGACGGCCTTGTCAGGTTCCAGCGCGATGTCAGGTACAGTCGCGTCCACCATCAGAGAGAACAGGTTCAGCATTAGATTTGCATGTCTGAAATCATTTGAATCTTTGACTTATCATGTATATTTGATCATGCTAATCTTCGGAACTACCGGCCCGATTTGGATAATATTTGTTGCATGTGATAGCCTAGCTTTCAGGCAAGGTTATAGGCTACTTAACATCACACAACTACCGACGGAAGCCGAGCAGTAACACTCAACACGTTATACTTAGAAACAGAAAAAAATATAAATGGGCAGCCCCTTTAACCAACCAGTTACGGTCGCCACTTCCAGGAACTAAAATTTATCATGTAGGATACAAACCAACATGGCGAAGTTACATTCAGCACAAATGTTGTGAAGAATAAACACGTACTATATTTCAACTTTTTATTGATTATTTTTATAGCATTTAGTTGTGCTAAGCAAATTATACTAAGAAACAGTTGAAAAAGGATGGGACCAGCAGGATTTGAACCCGCTAGCTAAATGGTATAAATATAATAAATTAGAACTCAACACGTTGCCGTAGTTACCTGCGCAAATGCAAGAAAGCCGTGTAGCACTGCTTCCTGAACTCATGGTAATGTTCAGAGTGCACTCCGCCCATGGCCTCCACCATTTCTTTGCTGAGCTTCATGGGCGGAGGAAGGGGCTTCGGGTCTCTACCCAGGATGTACCCGAAGTCGATGTGGAATAGGGCGCCGGCTTTTGTCAGGAGCAGGTTGTCTAAGTGACGGTCGCCAACGCCTGGTAAATGAGAAAAGAACGTTTAAAACGACATAATTATTAATCAATTCAATGCAGATAAGGTTACAAAGGGTTAACAGTAAGTTTGAATTAGCAGCAGCAGCAGCCCTCTATCTAATACATGTCCCACTGCTGGGCTCGGGCCTCTTCTCATGATGATAAGGGATAGGCCATAGTCCTCCACGCTGGCCAAGTGCGGATTGGTAAACTTCACACGACTTCAAGTACTGTTTTATGCACTCTCAGGCTTGCAGGTTTCCTCACGATGTTTTCCTTCACCGAGCGATAAATTTATATGATAAATACACACATATCTTCGAAAAGACGAATCTTAACGATTTATTGACAGAGGTGTGTGCCGTGGGTTCGAACCCGAGACCTTTGCTACGCAGTCTGCCACTCGGCTATCGCTGCTTCAGTTCAGTGGTGGCTTAAGTTTGAATTGTTAAACATTAAACATCACAACAATACTGCGGACTCTTTTGTGTAATATTATTTAACTAACGAGTGTATCAAAGATATTGTGACGTCGGAACCGCACGGCCACCGCAACCTCAAGATGCGCCCCCCACTGCAGACCCCTGTGGGGTATATAAAGGACCTGCGTGCGCGTCGCGCCCTTCTTGCCTGCGGTCACCAGCGCCGAGTTAAGTGTTCCTCACTCCGCTGCACCAGGACTTACCAAACCACTTACCTACCTACCAACCTACGCCTTGAGACTACCTTGTATTTAATAGATATAAATATATAGAATAATAATACCTTTGTTAATCTATCGATTGTTTCTATTTATTCTGCCTACCTAACTAGTCATTAGTAGACTACGTTACAGCGGCGCCCAACAATAGAGGTTATATGGTACATGGTTTGGTTAAGTCTTGGCAGTTATTTAATTGTGTGTTATTTCTGTGTATATTTCTTTTCTTCGTCCGAAGGGTGCGTACGGTGTTTTTTTTTTTATTCTATTATCTCACTTATTTCACCTCGTGTTTTGAATAACCTACAAAAACTTCTACTTTTATGTGCTTATGTTTTTGATTTAAAAAAAAAAAAAAAAAAAAAAAAAAAAGAAACACATTCTTATCGCCTTTTGGACGGATTCATTTTTTTTCAAATAATTGTGTATCTTTGTATGCGTAATTCCCAATAAATTTTTTTTAAATATGGCTTATGCTATCAAATTTAATCATTTAAGTAAGGCTGAGCTCGAATATGAAGTGCTTGTAAGAGGTGGTGTTGTGCCTGAAAAATCAATTACGGTTGAGGAATTGCGTAAACAAATTGCTAAATTGTCAGACCTGGCATTTGATGAAATAATATCGTCGTGCTTTTCGCCAGATGTTGATATTACCGCATGTAATGGCTCATTGTTGCGCGTTTCAAATAACCTTTTGACTTTGCAAACTCATTATGATAAAAACCTGTTTGTTAGATCGGAATCTATTATGCATCATGTTTTTCATAGATTATCAAGAATAGATACTTCGTTGCTTACTGATAAATCATCAATTCAAGTTGTATGGGATATGTTTCACGCTAATTATAAAATCTTAGCATCTTTTACCACGTGGTCGGTTCCTACCAATGTACCGTGTCATGTGGTCGAGCCAACGTGTTCATTACCACGTGAAGTTCAACACGTGGATTTTATAAATGAACGCAAAATGTTTTCTGAAATCTGCAAGTTTAAATATAGCGGTCGAACCTGTGTGAGGGCGTTTATTCAGAAGGTTGACGAGTTCATGTCGTGTCGAGGTATACCCGAAGATAGAATATTTTCTTTTGCTTTTGAGGTATTTTGTGATGATGCTTTGCATTGGTTTCGTTCAATTAAAGATAGTGTTAGTTCCTGGAAGGATTTGTGTATTTTGTTAAAACGCGATTTCAGTCCTCATAACTATGACTTTAAATTAATGTCGGAAATTAGGGCTCGTACTCAAGGTGAAAAAGAGAACATAACCATCTATGTATCTAAAATGCAAGGGTTATTTTCCTGTCTGGACGTACCCATCAGCGAGTCTATTAAATTAGAAATACTATTAAATAATATCAGGCCGTGTTATACAAATTCACTCTTAACTGGCAATATTGTGGATATTCCTTCTTTAATTAGTGTTTGTAGAAATTTTGAGAAGTATGACAGTCGTAGCAAGGAATTTTCGGAACCACCTAAAATTACTGCCAATACTCTAGCGCCAGATTTTGCTTATAGATATCCCAATGATACGAATTCGAAAAAAACTTCTTATAGCAATAATTCTTACAAAAAACATAAGTACTTTAAACCTACTTACAATGTTTTAAATACAGATCAATGTTCGACAGAAAATAGTAATTCTGCTGAACCGAGCGTCAATGCTGTTTCTGTCACTAGTACTGCTATACCTAAATTATACTGTCCGAGATGCAGAACAGATTCACATTCTTTAAAATATTGTCGTCAACCTCGTTTTTTGGTTTGTTTTAAATGCGGATTACCTGGCTATCGAGTTTTAGACTGTCCTAGTTGTAACAATAAAACTAATAAAAATTCAAAAAACGTAAAAAATACGGTTGGGGAAAATCAAAAGTAATTGTGAAAACATGTAAAAATGAATGGCATAATTGGCTAAATTATGTATCTAAATTTTTCAATTCATATCAACTTTCCTCAATCGTTAATTCTAACATTAATTATACTCCATTTATCCCCGTTACGGTTAACGGGAAGAACACTGTTGGTTTACTAGACACTGGTTCATGTGTAACTATTTTGGGTAATAATTCCCACAAACTTTTTTTGGATAAATCTAAATTATTACATTCTAAACCTCTGGATTTTATCACCGCTGGTGGCGACAAATATTCTTCACTTGGCTCAGTGGTACTTCCTTTTGAATTTCAAAATAAAATTATTTCTCTTGTTACTCATATTGTACCGGGTATTAAGAAAACTTTAATCCTTGGTATGGATTTCTGGAGGGGTTTTGGGTTGTTCCCTGATCAATTGGAATCTATTTTACTCACGAAAAATAATAACGACGTTGTTGTTTCGGAACTACAGCCTAGTTCTACCAGTCACTTGGTATCTTTTGATCATTTGTCTGATGAGCAGAGAGCTACTGCTAACGACATCATCGCCCAATTCACCGATATATCTTATGAACGGCGAGGGCTCGGCCGAACTTCACTCATTACTCATTCGATTGATACAGGTGATAGTCCACCTATTCGTCAGCGATACTATCGTATGTCTCCCGATAAACAGCGTATTTTGTTAAAACATGTCGATGCAATGTTGGCAGAAGATGTCATTGAACCATCTGAAAGCCCTTGGTCTAATCCCGTCATTTTAACGCCTAAAAAAAATGGTGAATTGCGTTTTTGTCTCGACAGCCGTAAACTAAATTCGGTAACAAAAAAAGACGCGTACAATTTGCCTTATATCTCTGAGATTCTGGATAACTTGAGAGACGCTAAGTACCTAACTAGTTTAGATATATCTAAATGTTTCTGGCAGACGTCAATAAGGGCAGAGGACCGTTGTAAAACTGCTTTTTACATTCCGTCACGTGGAACTTTTCAATTTAAATCCATGCCTTTTGGTTTAACAAATGCTCCTGCGACACAACAGCGTTTAGCAGATATTTTATTTTACGGGCCCGAATTTGAAAACAAGGTCTTTTGTTTCGTTGATGACATCGTATGTGTGACAAATTCCTTTGAAAATCACATTTCACTTCTAATTAAAATACTTAACAAATTAAAATATGCAAACTTAACTATAAATTTAGAAAAATGTAATTTTTTCAAAGACAAACTTAAATATTTGGGCTATATAGTGGATTCAGAAGGTCTTCATGCAGATCCTGAGAAGGTAAAATCAATTACAAGTTATTCCACTCCGACAAATAAAAAAGAGGTACGTCGTTTTCTGGGTGCTGCATCGTGGTATAGAAGGTTCATACCCGATTTTAGTACTTTAGCGGCTCCCTTAAATAAATTAACTTCTAACGGCAAAAAGGCTCCACTGTTCGCATGGTCGCAAGAGGCGGATGTAGCTTTTAATAAATTAAAAAAATGTTTATCTTCTTCCTCGGTCTTATGTTGTCCCGATTTTGATCAGCCTTTTGAAATACACGCCGACGCTAGTGATTACGGTATTGGAGCTGTACTTTGCCAGGTCAAGGAGGGACAGGAAAGAGTCATAGCCTTTTATAGTAAATCCTTATCGGACCAGGAAAAAAATTACAGTGCTACTGAGCGCGAAGCGCTTGCTGTCTTATCTGCTATCGAACATTGGCGGTGTTATATTGAAAACGGAAAACAATTTATTGTGTACACCGATCATGCTGCTTTGAAATGGTTTTTAAAACTGAACAACCCTACAGGGCGATTAGCCAGGTGGGGAGTTCGTCTTTCCTCTTATAACTTTGAAATAAGACACCGTCGTGGTTCAGATAATATTGTACCAGATTTTCTTTCTCGATCACCTAATATTATGGATATCGATAGTAATCTCCTCCCAGATGGTAGTTCCTTATCTACTAATGACACTTGGTATTTGAATATTTTTAATGGTTGTTCGCAGTCTCCTACATCCTTTGTTGACTATCAAGTGATCAGTAATAAATTATATCGTTTCAAAAAGAGTCTTAATCCTCTTACCAGAGAATTTCAGTGGAAGGAAGTAGTTCCATCTGAACGGAGAAACGAAGTAATACTTCAGAGCCATTCCTCCCCTACGGCGGGTCATATGGGTATTTTCAAAACTTTCAAACGTTTAGCCCTCAATTATTATTGGCCTGGAATGTATTCCGATGTTGTAAAAGCGGTAAATTCTTGTGATAGTTGCATCGCACATAAGCATCAGAATCATGCAACTTTGGGTCTTATGGGTGAACCTAAGTCTTGTTCTAAACCTTTTCAAATGATAAGTATTGATTTGATTGGTCCCTTGCCTCCTACAAGGCAACAGAACAATTTTATTTTTGTCGTTTGTTGTTGTTTCTCAAAATATTGTTTACTTTTCCCTATTAAACGTGCGACTGCTGACGTAATAACTAGAATCTTAGAGGAAAAAGTTTTTCTGGTACATGGTATTCCATCTACCGTAGTACTAGACAATGGCAAACAATTTATAAGCGCAACTTTTAAAAACTTGTTAAGTAAATATAAAATTCCAAATTTACATTACACACCGTTTTATGCACCTCATGTAAATACGGTAGAAAGATATAATAAAACTATAATAACAGCTGTTTCTACGTTCATTTCAAACGATCAACGCATATGGGATACACTTATACCTAAAATTCAGTTCGCAATGAATTGTGCAGTAAACGAAGTAACCGGTTTTACACCATCTATGATCGTATTCGGGCGTGAAATGGTAACCTGTGGTTCTCATTATGTTTCTAGTAAATCTGATACTAATATAATTCATGAGCCACGTGATAGTTATGCTGATTCACTAGGCTACTTATCCTCTATTTTCGAGAGAGTACAGGCAGCGCTAATAGGTGCACACAAGCGTAATTGTCATTCTTATAATCTTCGCCGTAAAACGGCAGAATTCAATGTTGGTGATATTGTTTGGAAACGTACCTTTTACTTGAGCGATAAGGATAAATATTTTTGTAAAAAACTCGCTCCTAAATTTATTAAATGTAAAATCGTAGCAAAAAAGTCTCCATTAGTGTACAAACTAGCAGATATGTCTGATAAGCCACTTGGCGAATGGCATATAAAGGATATTAAACAAATATATATGTATATTTGCATCAAGGACTGTTGTATTTTAAATTACTATTGTAGTAAGAAATATAAATAGAATAATGGTGTAATAGAATAGGGCTACTGTCTACCAAATTTGTTTGAAAAACCCCTTTAGGGGTGGGTGTTTGATAATAATAATAATAAATAATTAATGAGAATAATTTGGATTTTTTACATAAGATACAACGCCAGAAGCAATTACACTATTCAATGATCCTAATGAAAAGGCCAAATACACACATTCACTCACACAAGCACACCCAGTCTCAGAACAAATCTTTGCGAATCACACAAATATTTGTCCCATGTGGGGATTGAATCCACAATACCAGTGCAGTGGAGAGCGGTAGGCGACCGTTTAAACCACTAAGATGTGATGACCCACTTGTTATCTTTAGGTTCCATGTGATAGGAGGTTAATCAGATAAAAGATCTTGACGGTTTTGAAGTTGGATCAAATGAAACGTCACGGGTCAGTACTGGCCACGCTCGAGTATGGTGTTCATGAATTGGTCGAACAACCATCTGTAGCCACATTCATTAATCTTAAGATCTTTGATAATGCGACCTATGGGTACTATTCCAGTCACATCTATATCTGTGTATATCTGCTTTATAATGTTTAAAATTACCGGGTTGTTCCAATCAGACTATTGTTATGTTTTAAATAGATTATTTTTATAGCATTTAGCAAATTATACTAAGAAACAGTTGAAAAAAAATTGGGACCGGCAGGACTGAACCTGCAAACTTCTGCACACCGGGCAGCCGCTTTAACCATCTAGCTACGGTCGCTTCTTGCCGGTCCCATAATTTTCAACTGTGTCTTAGTATATTTGTTGTTTTCATTTAAGATATAAAAAAAATTAGTTACCAAGTAAATAAGTAATAACGCAGTATCCGGCACAACTCCTGATGTAGGTGTCCATAGTCTCAGGTTTGATGCCGTAGGGCGCGCCCTCGCACGGGTTGTACTTGCGGAAGAAGTTCTGGATACTGCCCTCTGTAGCTAAAGCCTCTGCCACCGTCACGGATTCGATGAACTAGAAAAGGGAAAACGCTATATTTTATAACTTCACCTGCCTTGTTAATCTCTGCATCACCCAAAGGTAGACTGGCAGAGAATGCTTATGACATTAAGTCCGCCTTGTATACAAATTCTGTATATGAAGTTGAAATAAATAAATAAATAGTGAATTAATTTTTTCATCTAAGTCTAAAATCCTTAGCGCAGAGGGCGCCACTAGCACATACAGTAAACTAACCCACTAGTAGTGCATAAGACTGCGATTCCACATTTGCGTACAGATAAAACGTGTATGCAAGTTTTTGTAGTTGTACGCAATTAGTTACTTGCGTAACTTGTCTATATATTTTTTATCTAAATATAAAACGTCGCCCGCACTAGGAATAACTTGTGTATCGCAGGGTAGTTTACAAAACATACATTTCACACACACAGAGCACATCTAGAGTCGGAACAAATCTTTCACACAAAGATTTATCCCGTGTGGAGATCGAACCCACAACACCTGCGCAGTTGAAAGCGGCGAGGCGACCGTACACCCTAATATTATCGCACCTTCGCGGCTAAGGTCGCATAGGCGAGCTGCTTGCTTTGCACCTCGATTCAGCTAACAATTCAAGCCACTGACGGCAGCTGCTAAGCCCGGTGTTTCTGACATATCAATTTTCATCACGCAAGGACTAGTCCAAAAAAACGTTAACGATAGTGCTGCCCTCTGCGCCGGGCTTTCCTATGTATTCTACAATAAATATATTATGATCACAAAATTCTTCGTCGTCGAGCATAGGTATTTATTTACCTTTATAATAATTACGCGATTTAGACCCGTTGTCTAATTTTTGAAAATGGTCTCATATCGCGAAAGTTTAAAAACATATCACTCACTAAATTAAAAATAAATTAAAATTAACAAATCCAATACAATAAACTACTGCATATATCCATTATATTATGTCCACCCGAAAATTGCCTGGAAGAGTTTGCGTCAAGCGATAAGGCCGCCCATTGTACGTTATAGTTTTAAGTACATATTTCTTTGTATTTTTGCTACAAATCTGATGTGCAAATAATGTTTTCTCTATCTATCACTTTTCTGATTGTTACTACCTTTACTGTAGCAATATCATAGTTTTTAATAGTTGTTGTAAATACCTGTAAAAATCCATGTTTAGAACTAGTAGCCAGCACTTTGTAGGGGGTTAGTTTAAGATCTAAGTTCTCCCTCCTTAATAGCTTGTCCATGAGTGTGATCATTTGTAGGATGAGCTGGTCTTGCCGGAGGTCGTCCCCGTGCTTGAATATTGCTTCGTATTCCATACCTGATAAAGGAATACAGGTTATATTTCGGTTATAAGAAAATACGACCTAACATCTACCGAAATATTTATGATAATCACATGTAATCACTTGATTACTGCAGAATATACTCACGTCAGAAATTATAAATATCGGTTAATTTCGGTTGTTTTTTATCGTAGGCAACTTTGCTATACGTTCAATTAACTTGCACAAACAATTTGTACAGTAAACAGGTCGGTTTTTCAGCTACTCGCTTAATCTTACTTGTGCAAATTTAATATTTCGTACATATTAAATTTTAACAACCAGTATGCATAAGTGAGATGGAGGGAGTAACTACTATCAAAGCCGAACTTATTTACATAATTTTGTTATGTAAAGTTAGCATATAAAACCTTAAACATTATACACTTACCTTCCGTAGTCAAAAACGTGAGTTTCGAAGGCATCAGCGCAGACTTGAAAAGACTCGCTTTCTTAGCAACAATTCCTTTAATAGTAACACTAGGATCGAGCGGGAACGGCATGGGTTCAAAGTTCGTGAAGTTAAATTTAAAGGCGTCAGGGTCGGCTAGCAGCTGTTGTAATCTTTCTGCCTTCTTGTTCCGGTTCCCGCTCTCGCGGGTGACAGTTTTGACAAGCTTCACTAGTTTGTCTATGAACACTTGTTGGCGGGCCAGGAAAGAACGCGTGCGTTGGTGGTCTGTGTGACCTGGAAAAAAAGGGAAGTTAATGTTAAAATTACGTAGAGTCGACGAGAAATATCAAGGGTAAATTAGTGTCACAATAATAACAAATTTTGTCGATAATTTGAGACAGATATATATACTAGCGGGGTCAGTCTAGACTGCGTCGACTCTACAATGAGGAAGATTACTGTCACATAGTTCCACATACATTCTTGCTGATATCAACCTACTAACAATGCCATGCCAATTAAAATACAGTTTAGAGTTTGGCATATTTGTTGAACAACTTCATTCACGCTAAGCCAAAGCGATTAATAAGGAAAAGCGACATCTGGTAGTTAAAACAAAGCAAGTAATCTTTCCCATCACATCTATTTCTGCCTGAAAGGTTGTTTCTGACGACGCCTGTACTAAGAATAACTCCTATATCGCGGGAGTGTTTACAAAAACACATTTCACACACACAGAGTCAAAAAAATCTTTGTGGATCACACAAAGATTTGTCCCATGCGGGGATCGAACCCACAACAATACACCAACCGTGGACTCCAATATCCAGATACCATTGCTCAACTCACCCTTAGCCAGTCGGTGCGAGAACGTCCTCATAACAGCCAGATACATATGCCTGGGCGCCATGTCCCGCCCGCCATCTTGGTCCTCGCACTCGATTAGTAAATACCAATATAAATAGTTAGCCACTACGCTGTTGTTACAAGCTCTGGATATCAGGAATGAAGCGAGAGATAGACGTTCTTCTGTTGGGTCTGCCGCCGATTCACTGAAACAAAAAATATGTGGAAATAAGCACTGATATATCAAATATTATTTACTGATATATCTGCACGTGTTGTGTAGTGGTTTAAGCGGTCGCTTTGACGCTCTCCACTGCACTGGTGTTGTGGGTTCGATCCCCACATGGGACAAATCTTTGTGTGATTCGCAAAGATTTGTTCTGACTCTGGGTGTGTTTGTGTGAATGAATGTGTGTATTTGATCTTGTCATTGGGACCACTGGCGTTTTAGCGGATGTCAAGATCCAAATTATTATTATTTATTATTAATATAAAAAACCCATCCCTAAAGGGAGAAGCTTTTCAAACAAATTTGGTATACAGTGGCCCTAACACTACAACTGGACGTAGTTAAATTAAATTAGAAATAGAATTAAAATTAATCTAAGTTTCGGTAATTCAAATCATATTATTTTCATTAGATATTTTTTTTTAATGTTAGATTTTTTTATTTGCTTTGTAACTAAAATGTTTGTTGACGTGTTCAAGCGCCCCTTGGAATTTATGAAAATAAATTATTTGACTTTGATTTTGAAATTAATCAAAGTCACTTTTGAGTAATAGGCGTTTGAAGTTTAATTTATTGGGGAAAAATTGATTATATTTTTATTGTTCATAAAAATGAATAATAATACATTATTAATATTCAGAGATATTAAGCTAAATGTGGGTCGAGTCCTTACTATTTAATTCAAGTTTGTACGGGCTGATATATACTGATAGTTACTTAACTACCTCCAACTTAACTCGGTAAGTTTAAGTTCAGTGAATCTCTTTCTCTTACGACGAACGAAACGAAATTAATTCATTACCCGTACGATTGATGGCAACACTAAACGCGATTGTCAGACCAATCGCGTGGTGCGAATCTATAATTGAACCATCGATTTCAAAACTTTTTTGTATCCGTACTAAAATATAATTAACACGGTCGATTATTGCTTGTAAATAGACTTGTGGAACATTTATTACCATTAAGAAGTCATTATAGTACAGCTTCAGTACGTGGTTGACGTTTTAGCGTTAACAGACTGGAATATCAACACTTACGCATTGTTGTTATCGTTGTTGATGATTTGGCTGTTGTTGTTGTTAACAGTGCTGGTTGCGTTGTCGTCAGCTGTGACCTCTTCCGCCGTCGCGTCTGTCGAACGACGGCTCGTGTTTGAGGCCGTCATTTCACTTGTAGTTAGCACTGAGAAGGGGAAAATTGTGCGTGATAAGGTTCACTTTTGCTTGAAGGAAGTCTTGCAACAGAAACGAGGTGTTTACTTTGTGGTTTTTTGGCGACTTGTTTTAAATGACAATATTTTTAATAAACTAAGAAACAGTTGAAAAAGATATGGGACCGGCAGGATTTGAACCTGCGACCTTACTGCACACCGAGCAGCTGCTTTAGCCATCCAGCTACGGTCGCCTCTTACCAGAAGTCTTTACTGCACACCTCTTACGCGGTGTGCAGTAAGGTCGCAGGTTCAAATCCTGCCGGTCCCATATCTTTTTCAACTGTTTCTTAGTATAATTTGCTAAGCATAGTTAAATGCTATAAAAATAATCAATTAGAATATTTTTAATGATATAGGTACTTAACACATGCATCGGTGGGTATAGGATTCTTTTGTACTTTGAACTAGAATGTTATCTAACAATATTATGGAATATATGTGTCACATTCTTCTGTAATTTTAAGTAATTTAGTCTATAGTTGTATACCTAACTTATTGTACGTATCGGTTAAAACTGTTAGTGCAATAAGAATTTGAATAATTAGTAAATGAATACCTGAAGTAGACAGCAGGCTGGCCTGGCTGCCGCGGTGGGCGCTCTGCATGAGGCGGTTGTCCTTGCACTCCAGGTCCGCCGCCGTGGACTCTTTGCCGCACACTCGAGCGTATTCTGGCGAAATTCATACCAATAATAGTAAGTACTAAAGTCCATGTTGGCAATATTATTCGATACTCAAGATTACAGGAGAGTTTGGAATGAGTGTTTACCCATAATTTATTAGTAGATTACATTACTGTTTTCTAACTGTAAAGAGGACTGTAAAAATATAGTGCCTAGATACAATGAAAATCTATATAAATAAAAATGAATTGTTGTTCGTTAGTCTGATTAAAACTCGAGAACGGCTGGGCCGATTGAGCTGATTTTGGTTTTAAAATGTTTGTCGTAGTCCAGGGTAGGTCTAAACGGTGAGCAAATATGGAAAAATTGCGAGTAAGATAGAGAAAGACGACAATTCCATTTTCCCATATAAAAGTTGAACACTTACTTTCTGTCAAACATTTGAAGAACGCATTAAAACAAGACTTTTGAATCGACAACATAATATCAACTTTGCTCATAACATCGTGTATTTAAATTTCAAAATATAAAAATAATTAATGTGTTGACATGTTTGATGGGTGCCAACCTTACAGTGTTACCAACTCTCAAAAATATTTTTATTATAATTATAAGTGTATCCGAACGTTCCATTGTTTTGTCATCTCATGTAAAAAAAACCCGTGAATCCGAACGTTCCATTGTTTTGTCCATAGATTTAGAGACGTTTTGCTGCGCTCCTACTTTAACATCCTTGGTTTTGTCATCTCATGTTAAAAAATTTAATTGGAGAAATACTGAAATACTGCTAAAAGTGTTTTTTTTCTCGCTGCTTACAATGCCGAGGAAAAGAAAACGACCTGACATACTAATAGGTCTTCGAAGTCGTGTCAATGTGCAACGAGCTACTTTACGCTCCAACCGCACTAATGACCAGCGAGAGGCTGATAATGATAACAGTCGTACAAGTATGGGAGAATTACGTTCAAGAGTAAATAACTATGAAGTGGATAGGCAGAGAATGGAACGAGTTCGTGCACATCGATCACAACAGCAGCGAGCACGGGATAATATTTTGTTTTTTATTTAATAAAATTAGTAAAGTCCTTCTCAGGTATGACGAGACCAGGGAAATAGGTATTCATTTTCATATGGAGGATAGAAATCTGTTGCGTAGTGATAGCTAAATCTATCCCTATATATAAAAATGAAACCCGTTTTCCGTTGTCACGACATAGCATGAAAACGGCTTGACCGATTTGGCTGATTTTTTTTTTGTAGTTTTCTAATACTCTGTACAAGGTTCTTAGGGGAAAAAAAAGAAAAAAACAAAATAAATTAAAAATATATTTATAAATTTTCTGTAAAAATATAAGTGAGATTATTGAACCCTACGGAATAAACACTATTATGAAAATATATATTTTGTTTTTTATTTAAAAAAATTAGTAAAGTCCTTCTCACGTATGACGAGACCAGGGAAATAGGTATTCATTTTTATATGGAGGATATTATAGATTCCAGTTCAAATTGAATAGGTACGCTAACATAAGATAGGTCAGCTATACAAAATAAAGTAGTGCATCAAATTTACGCTAAGGCGGTACGAAGTTTGCCGGGTCAGCTAGTTATACATAAAAAATAATCGTAAAATCACGCCTTGATCCCCGGGGGTAGGCAGAGACGATGGAACGCCATATGCCTAACATACTTCGGTTACGCAGACTTCGCCGATGGCGAATGCGGTGCCCGTCCCCAAACGATGGCTCACCTTTTTACATGCCCTTTATGTCCCACCACCTGTACCATAGACGACTTGAGGAGCGCCCCCGATAATGCCGTTCTTGTGGCTAAATGTAGGGTAAATAAAATTTCATATTTATGCCTTTCCATTGACACGCAATGATGATGAAGAAGCCGGAAAAAAAATTTGTGAAAGAATATTTGTTATACATACCGTCATGTATTTCCATAAAGTCTTCATACTTTAGAGCTTGTACTAATTGTAGGAGGTATAACAGGAGGTCATCATCGGGGGCTTGCTTCAGACGAGATATGGCGTATCTGAAATAAATTACATACAATTCTTATAAATAATATTTTTTATAAATACCAGCTCCATCTGCATAGTATGTACGTCCATAAAAAGAAGCCTGTTTACTTCCTGGGGTCTTTTACTATGACCATACATTTTCAACGGATAATATATTTATAGACAGAGTTATTTTAATGCTAATAAGTTCAGTACAGGTTTGCTACAGGATAGCGTCCCTAAAAGATAGAAAGAATTATTATTTAGTAGATAACAGCAAGGACGAATGACTATTTATCTTAGCTAATCAATTATCTAGTCTTCTTAAGATAAATAAACATAACATCACGACTATATTACCCAAAAGGGTGTGGGAAAGGTGTACAACACCCACATTTCAACTGTTATGTTTAGGTCCCATGGGATAGAGAGTGAGCCTATCGCCATCTAATGGGCGCAATTCCAACTCCGTGCTACTATTGTGATTTTCCTCACGGTGAGAGGCGCATATACTTACGACTAGACTATCGAGCCAATTCAATTCAATTTAATTAAATAATATCTTACTTCCTAACGGCGGGGTGCGTGAACTTTGGCGTCAACAACTCGAGAGCATCCTCAACGTCCATGGGCGCCCATTGCTTCATCATAGCCAGCGCCTGTCGCACCTCACCTGCAAAACAAAACATATAACTAATTCCTTATATTTTTAAGGACGGGATTTGCTCACCATTTCCCACCGGTCACACAAGATGAATGAGAAGTTGCCGTAACAAAAAGAGAGAATTTGAAAAAATTAAAAATTATTAAAAATTAAAAAAAATAATATTAGAAATTTCAACCTTTACTGAATACAAAAACAATCCTAAAATTCCTTGGGGCTATCTACATAACACTGTTTTATTGAATTTGTATGTGATTAATAATTTATTTATTTATAAAACACACACAACTATCATTACAGGCAATTCTTTGTTTAGTTCCTAAATTCGATTTTTTTTTTTAATTTATAATAATAATTTGATGGTGTTCTCATAAATGATTATTACTTTTTACTTGTTTTACACATAAAAAAACTCTCAGGAAATATAACAATCACATAAGAAACAAGAATACTTTTACATATATTACTTGATTCGTAGTTCTGTTATGGTAATTTAGATAACAGCAAGGACGAATGACTATTTATCTTAGCTAATCAGTTATCTAGTCTTAAGATAAATAAATATAACATCACGCATATATTACCCAGAAGGGTGTGGCAGAGATGTACAACACCCACACTTCACCTGTTATGTTTAGGTTTCGTGGGATAGGGAGTGAGCCTATCGCCATTCACGCGCACAATTTTAACTCCGTGCTGCTATTGTGATTTTTCTGACGGAAAGTTCATCAATTATCTAGTTAATTTTTAAGATATTTTAGTTCCTTTTTTTTTTAAAAACGACGCCCGCACTAGGATTATTTCCTGTGTCGCGAGGGTGTTTACAAACATACATTTCACACACACAAAGCACACCCAGAGTCAGAACAAATCTTTACGGATCACACAAAGATTTGTCCCGAGTGGGGATCGAACCCACAACACCAGCGTAGTTGAAAGCGGCTAGGCGACCGCTTTAACCGCTACGCCAACAGTGCACTCAAGTTTATCGTTAGTCTAGTTCTAGTAGCTAGTATTTATCGAATTTTCTATATTTTTTTTAATAGTTGCCGAAGTTAGGACTTTAGAAATAACGCACACCCATACTTCACCTGTTTGTTTAGGTCTCATGTAATAGAGGGTGAGCCTTTCGCTATTCAATAGGCACAATACAAACCCCGTGCAGCTGTTGAGAATTTCCTGAAGGAAAAATCCCTAATAACACTTTTACCCGAACAGGGAATGAGTCGCAGTGAGAGGCTGTATAGTAGTAGACCATCGTGACAGTTCCTAGGTTTCATTCAGGAGTTGAGCGTATTACAAAATGAACCAATAGTTGTATTACAATTTTGGAACTCACCAGGTCGGTTCCAGTTGACACATTCTAAGAACTTCGTAAGTGCTCGCCGATGAGATGAAAGGTAGAATCTGAAATTACAACAATGTGTGAGATTGTTTAATATATTATTTGGCTAAATACGATATTTTAATGAGAAGTTTTTAATCGCATAGTTCGCAATGAGGGCTATGCTATCATTGAGTTTAAGTGTCTATAGAGGCACAGTTCTTTAGGGCGTTCTGAAGACAACATTTTTACGAATGACAGAGGACAAAGGCATGTATAATAGCAAAACAGAAAGACGTATAAATGTCTCTCCTTGAAATTGTAACAAAAATACCGTATTTTTTTATAATTTTTGTTTTAAAATATTTGTCTTTAAAACGCCCTAAGGAACTGTGCCTCTATAAAAACGTATCAATGGTTGGGATAAATCAATGTCTGTCAACTTTGACACATCTTACTCTACAGTGGCACCTTGAGACAAACAACCATTTAAGGAATGGTTGTTTGTCTCACAAGTCTCAATTTACGATCATATCAACACACTACCAAAGTTTCTATTTTAACATAAGCAGAACAACTTGATTCTTTGCGCCCAACCAATGTCACCCATAAAAAAGAGCAACATTTGATGACCGAGTGTTCGCGCCGCTTCTTAAACAGTCCACAAGCAATAACCAATCGCATTCAGCGACACTCCACACGCACGCTCTCATGCATACCACCCGCACGCACACGTCATTTTACATTCGCCAATCACAGCACAGTATGCAGACTTTTCTCAAAATGCCCGATGTCAATTTTTATCTTCGATTCGCTCGGACCTTCAAATGGAAAACTACGTTTTTTTTGTAACAATTTCTCACCATAATTATACGCTTTGCAGCAATCCAACTTCTTATAATGTTCGTATTGAACATTGAGCTTTAATCTTCCTAATACTTTTATCTCTCTCACCGGAACTTCCAGATCAAGTCCTGCTCCGTAGCAGTGAGGGTCCTGGCAGGAGGAGCGGCCACGAGCGCGGCCAGCAGGTCCCGCTCCGCCGCCGTGGGCTTGGCGTCGCGGCCCGGCACGCCCGAGCGGAGGGAACGCGCCAGGCGGTGCTGCTTGCTCTCTACTAAATTCTCCTGGGGATAGATTGACGTTGTAAAAAAAATCCTAAAATCCTTACTTATATTATAAATCCGAAAGTGACTCTGTCTGTTACGCTTTCAACTACTGAACCGATCTTGTAGAAATTGGTATAAAGAGAACGAGAGAAAGGACATTGGCTACTAAACTTATTATCGACATACCACGCGAGTGGAGCCACGCACGGAAGATATTATTCTATCATTAAAGATTTCAAGCTTTACTGATAGAATCACTAGATTGTTCATATTTCAATAACAAATCAATTTATAACGTCAAAATAAATTGCAATGGAAAGAAATCTTACCTTAAATTCTATTAACGCCTCTTATCGCAAAACACACATTTTTTTTTATTTTTGGACGAAGTTTAGTTAATGCAGTAATACTGCATTGAAAAAATATAGAAGAAAGCTTTCTTATCAATTACAGTTATTTTCACAATATAGTGAACCGAATTTATAATCATTACATTTGGATTAAAAGAGAATAATAAATATGATATCTTTAATTTTAATGAAATATGTATGATAATACCTTTAAAATGTAAAAAACTGACATGTAACATTGAGTTATCAATAAATAATTGTATGGCAAAATAATAAGAAATAAGTGATATATCTCACCTGTAAGATCTCATAGTCAGGCACAGTGACGATGTCAGCTTGGGCTTTGAACTGATACATCTCATCTCCATCCTGCTCGTAATATACCACGGCGTGCTGCAAAAAAAGGAGAGTTAGCATAGTATATCAATCACTGCTAAGACAAAAAAAAACTCACTCACACATTTTTCATTTTTGTCTTTAAATATATTTAAAAAAAAAACGTCGCCTCCACTAGGAATAACTCCTGTTTAGCGAGGGGTGTTCACAAACATATATTTAACACACACAAAGCTCACCCAGCTTCAGAATTAATATTTGCGAATCATACAAAGATTTGTCCCGTGTGGGGATCGAACACACAACACCAGCGCAGTTGAAAGCGGCGAGGCGACCGCTTTAACCACGACGCCGACCGTGCTGAGTGCATTGATTAAATTCCTATGAGAAAATAAATATAATCGAATACAATTGCTAACTAACTACTTAAATTAAAATAAGGTCAAATGACTCCCACAAACTGCAAGCTGTCACATAGGAACCGTAGTATGTCCCAGCCAACTTTTAAAAACATAGATTATATAGAAAAACATAAATAAGAACAGTAGCAGTTTGTGTATCCTTCATTAAATAAATTAAATGTGCTAAGCCATGTATTGCTAATTCCTTTTATAATAATAATAAAATATAAATCCTAAGGGAATATTGTTTGATTGTATAGTCTTATTTTTCTTTTAGCTCTTGTGTGCGGAAATTGCTTGATGTTGTTGTGCGTCATGCACAGTGTATACTGAGGTATATCTCTTACCGCACATAATATTGTTTAATTTTTGGATATATATTATGAAAGACTTAGGCTCAGTTTCACCAGTTCCTGATAAGGTTTTAATTTGCTCGCCTGATATAAATTTTTCTATATAAATTTGACATTTTAATCGTCAAAGTACCGAATAAGCCTATCTGAGACATGTCTGTGAATTCGGTGGACCTTATGTAATTGTAATGGTACCTATTATGTATGTTGTGGCAAAATAAATGGTTTAGCCAATACAACTCTGCCGTACACTATTGTATGTAATGTTACGTTATGTAGCACTCACGTTAATCCCATCAATCTGCACGGTCGGGAACTCCACCATGAGGTACATGTAGTCAGAGCTGCGTTTCTCTTTCTCGTTGATCATTTCTATCTCTCTGAACGTCAGCCTGTCCAGCCAGTCCACCTGCGAACAAAATTACATCTTACTACATAGAAGTTATTGTATAATTTACAATCAGTTCTCTCTCTTAATAAAAATATGTAAGTGTTGTATGTATTATTATTTAATATCTAGGTGTATTTATTTATGTATATAAATAATGTATGTACCTATTTAAAATATTATAGTATGGAAGCATTCTCATAGAATTATTTTAATATTATTACTTTGTAGTTGTACACTCAACTTTACTCTTGCCTGGCTCAAAGGTTTGCTGGTAGTCAATTCAATATTGAATTTAGCTCGCCTTTGTACCTAATATTTTAACTGTTATGTAATATTATGTTATTGTTAATGCTGTGTCTACAATTAAGAATTTGAATTTGATTAGTTCGACATGCGTGTCTTATAAAGAAATATAAGTGAATATAATACCATTTTGATTGATTAACTGATAAGATAGTTTTACGTCTTAGAGTTCTAGTATTCAGTTATCAATTTGGCCGCAGATATTCGAGATGACTTGACTTGCGTTTCTATTGACGTCTTGACGCACGCGGAGTGGGCCGGGAATTGGCCAATCACAGAGCCCAAAATCTCGACTTCGCATAAATGCGAGCACTGTTGATTGGACAATTCACAGCTACTCGACTTCGCCCAGCTCCACGTCAATGGAATCGCACTTTTGATGTATTGCTGGTATCGAGCGTCATAAGTGTAATGTTCCGGGTAATTATAAATTAAACATGTTATCTCCAATAGCTACTACATGTAGGGATGCCACAATAAATAAGTCGTTACCCCCTATTGACTATTAATTGACGCAAATGATAAGCTACTAGGAACCACTACATGCATTTTATGTAGTTTCTTGTTCCATATTTACATATAAACAGCTTTTTTATTTTAAATATTTTTCTATTTTTATCGACGCATCAGTATTCGAAAGAAAGAATGATCTATTCGCACAAACTATCCGTACGTTTCGTAGCTATGACGATACATCCAGACACACAGGAACCTAATAAATAGTTGTTTTCTTACTTTCGTTCTAAGATTTACAACATAAAGGCTTTTAAAGCTATAATTATTCGTTTAAATATAGACATTTTTAACCGTCCATTATAAAAAGAATTACCAAACATGTCCACGAAGTCATAGACCCGTGCTAACAAAGGTCAAATATTTTTTTTTAGATAATTAATGCAAAAACGTTTTTACCGCATGCTATTAACATATATTATTATGAATAAACTAGCTGACCCGGCGAACTTCGTACCGCCTTAGCGTAAATTTGATGCACTACTTTATTTTGTATAGCTGACCTATCTTATGTATGCGTACCTATTCAATTTGAACTGAAATCTATAATATCCCCCATATAAAAATGAATACTTTTTTTTTTTTTTTTTTTTAGCCGTAACTACCTTGTACAGAGTATTAGAAAACTACAAAAAAAAATATCAGCCGAATCGGTCAAGCCGTTTTCATGCCAAGTCGTGACAACGGAAATTTCATTATATGGGAAAATGGAATTGTCGTCTTACTCTATCTTACTCGCAATTTTTCCTTATTTGCTCACCGTTTAGACCCACCCTGGACTACGACAAACATTTTAAAACCAAAATCAGCTCAATCGGCCCAGCCGTTCTCGAGTTTTAATCAGACTAACGAACAACAATTCATTTTTATTTATATAGATTTGTAAGCTGATCAGGCAAGTAGGTGCTGGCACGTGCACGCAGGTGTTTATCAGGCCGAGATGGAACCAGTTTAAAAGGGCGAACGACAAAAAGGTTTAATGTAAAGTTTAATAATTGATATTATATTTAACGCGATTAAATTATGTACCTTTCGTTGATTGACTTTTCACAAGGTTGTTCTTGGTATGGTACCCGGGCAAATCATATTAATAAGCAACACGACAGATTAAAAGTTACTTAAACTATTGTTTTAATTATAGACTTTTGTTTGAGAGTCGTCTAAGTCCGTGCTGCGGCTCACAGCAATTTCTTCGCCAATCACCAATACATGATCTCTCAGAAGCAATTTTTCTGTCATCAATGAGAAAAAGCTCTAAAAGCCGGCGAGGCTAGGACGGAAGGCATAATGTAGTAGTTTTATTCTGCGATGTCTTTGCAAGACTTTGTGGGTGCACGTTGTTTCACGCCCGTTCACGAAATGTATTTAACTTTATATATTCAACACAATCTACCTCGAATGGTAGATAGGGAGTAGCTTATTATTCATATCATGATAACAGGCCTGTCCTATCTGCAGTGAAAAGAATTTAGGCTTTATAAAACATGCTTTTCCTAAATGTAAGATATGTAATATTATTAACTCCCTCACCTTAGGTATATGTCCGTTCCGATGTTTCTTGGCCAGCTTCGCAAGCCTCTGCATCTGCTCCTTGCCTCGATCAGGAGCTTTCCCTGGGGTCTTCTCACTGCCTTCCACTCCCGGCCACACGCGAAGATCGAACATCCCCTTTTTCAAGTCAAAACACAACTTTTTTAGATGCAGCGCCAATTTTAGGTAACACTTTTTACATAATTTTAATGTACTGGATGATGCACCCATGGTAAACTTTTTACTATTTTTTGATAGTTGACTTAAACTTTCACATCAATAAAAGAATAAAATTTATGTATCCATCTCTGCTTCGGAAAAAAAAATACTTTAAAATACATTTTTTGCAATTTTTACGTTTATCTTTAATTGTATTTTGGCGTGACAGTTAGTTGTACAAAAGCTGGTTGTGTACTGATCTGGTTCGTGGCATTTTCCACATATCTCTGTCGGCTAGTAACATAAATATTAATGACACAATTTAAGATAAGTTTGTATTGGTATAAAAAACAACGATACAAAGTTGCTAGGTTATGAGTCAATCGAACTTTTGCTATTGAAGTGACTTTGATCTTTGCAACCCTTGAGATTTGAATTTTTAATATTTTATAGTAAGTCTACCCCAACGGGTCTTAATTATCATATCTGAAATGTATGATATACATAAATATCAGAAAAAAACTGAGCAAATTTTGACCAGTTTTTAGATTTAAAGCCTTTGGAACCGCCCTTTTGAACGAATTACAAGATTTTCTAGGCATCTAATGCTATTTGCAACAGACGTGGTTTAGTGATTCTACTTCTTCCTTGAAATACTACACTGGGCTACTGATAGTTTTAACCGCTCAAAAATTCGATCGTAAAGTTTTGGGCCACCTAATTCTATAAATTGGACAGACAACACAACATGGTTAGAATCTAAAATGACCACTGACGAACTGAAGTGAACTGTAAGAGCTCATGCATATAAATAATGTATCTCGTCGATTCTAAAAAACTTGTTTAAAGGGCTTCCTTTTTTAACTAAGTTAGTTAATGTATTCATACATTAATGTTAACAGTAAAAAACAAACGAGCTTTGTTCAGATATAGAAATACAAGTGTCAGTCTTATTTTATCTTGTTGTCACAGTGATGGATCAAATATGGAGACCAGGAAAGAAAAACATAAGCTACCTGCGATAACGTATGGGTCGTTGACACGTGTGGATTTTATTAGCCTAAGATCTCACTGCTCAATTTTGTAGATACATCTCTTTTTTTTTTAATGACGGCCGCACTTTAATAACTCCTGGGTTGCGGGGTTGTTCACAAACACAAAGCACACAGTCAAAACAAATTTTTGCGATGCAAAGATTTGTCCCGTGCTGGGATTGAAACCACATACCACATTTGAAAGTGACGTTAACCACTTTGCCAACCGTGCATATCTGTTTTTTCTTCGTATTGAAGAATAGTAGTACTTTATCTGTTTACGCCCCACTTTATCTGTTTATATGATGCGGGTGACCGGAATCTGGAAACTCTGGTTATTTGAATTCTCCTCATCATTCCCATTCAAATGACCTATCATTTATCAAAACAACAGATACCTACAAGAACAAGCGGTGGGATCTCGTATTATACGGTAAAATTATTTACCTATAAACCTATTGTTTTCTAAGACAGAAATCATTTTATAAGATTTGAGACTAAATATTGAGTGCACGGATGGCGTAGTGGTTAAAAGCGGTCGCCTCGCCGCTTTCTACTACGCTGGTGTTGTGGTATCAATCCCCACATGGGACAAATCTTTGTGTGATTCGCAAATATTTGTTCTGACTCTGGGTGTGCTTTATGTGTGTGAAATGTATGTTTGTGAACACCCCCGCGACACAGGAGTAATTCCTAGTGCGGGCGTCGTTAAAAAAAAAAGAAATGAACATAAGCATAATAATAATAAAATAATATATTACTATTATTATATATATGAAGCACACTAGCAGCTATTAAGCTGATGCGTGTGAGTCTTGTGATTTGGAGAATTTGTCCAGTCTATTTTTGAATGTATTCACTGTGGGTGCCATAACAACGTTTGTTGGGAATCTGTTCCATTGCATGGCAACTCTATTTGAAACAAAGTGTTTCAAAGGATTAAATTCGATAGTGTCTGACAAATTAGTCATTTTCTTACTAAATATTAGCTATCACAGAAATTATATTACCATGTATTTTGTTGTAGCGAGTTTGCCGATAATATCGTGAACAACTCCACGACAGTAAATTAAAGACACCAATAAGGATATCAAATTAGGGCGAATATTGATTGATTTACAGTGTTTTGATCTATTCATAATTCCAACAAATTCATAAATAAAAAATGTGTATGAGATCCAAATTAATATTAAACGCCTGCAACAGAATTGATAACTATATGGGTGCCAAGTTGAAAATGTAAATAAATCCAAGCTGAACATTTGACTGTGATTACCAGGGCTCGGAAATAGGTAGAGTTTTTTATGTACTTACATCGAAATGTTGATATTAATGTGGACCTTCCCGGGATTTCTAATGGACAATCCCGTGTGGCCAACAATATTACGAATAAATAAAACAAAGATAATTAACATATTTTTTTTATTAGTTTACATTAATTCACAATACAAATTGTTGAAAGTCTGTAGTAAATTCTCATACGCATATTTTGCCTTTTTTTATAAATACTTTTGCTTATAGCCTAGACTCGTGAGGTTTTGCTTATTCAAACGGCTCATCAGAATCATTTTCCTTGTCCGATTCATTACCAGTAAGATTTGAAGTGTTCGCTTCCGACATTACAGTATAAATTTTGTGAGAATTAAAATATTTAGTCGCGCGTGCAGTAGTTTAAATTGTGTAAAAAAGTAAATAACTTTTAATTAAAAAAATCATGGGATTTTTTTTCTGCTCTTTAAAATTAATCTCGGGATTTGAGGCATATCCACTTTATTCTTTCGCTGTATGAAATCAGTGTAAGTACATGAAAAACTCTACCTAATTCCGAGCCCTGGTGATTACCCATATATATATATTTATTTATATTGGTAGAAGCCTTCATGCCAAATATTAATATTGTAGGTCATCTGGAGGTGGGTAAGTTTTTGATTGATAACTCAGTCACAAAAAATGTGGTTTTGAACGTAAATATCTCAAAAACTGTTTGAGCTACATTTATGAAATTTCCTACTAGATCGACGAGGCGGTCATGTAGATATTTAAATACATCTCGTTATCGATATATTTATCCAAGTGCGGTTTCGCCTGACCGTGGCCCCGTTCAGTAATTCTTCTTCAACATTCAATGCCAAGAGTGCATCCTTTGCGCGGATAATGAACTGACGGCCGTGGACTGATGTTCAATACTTCATTATTTATTTATAGGTTCGCCTACAATTGTTACACATTTCTTATAAGTAATACAAGCATGATCAATAAGGTATAGATGCACAATATCAATCGGCAAACACAGCATTCACAATAAACATTCGGATTTTTGTAAAAACAATAACACTGGCTAGAAGATAGGTAGATATTTAAGTTACAATATTAGTGTTTTTTTTTAGTCAATACTTAAAGCTAACATATTGGTTTAAAAGCCTATAGTATATTTAGCTTGATTTAATTTAAATGGCACAGTTTAATTATATAAAGTTGCTAATAGAAATAAGTTCTAACTTGAAATTGATTATTTCTACAGCATTTAGCTAGAGCTTAGAAAAATTATGGGACCGTCAGGATTTGAACCTGCGACCTTCTGCACACTGGACAGTCGCTTTAAACAACCAGCTACGGTCAACTCTTGCCAGGAACCTAAATTTCTCAACCGTATGTTACGTCATTTCGTGACGTCACGTTCATTCATCACGTTCATCAAACCAACATGGTGCCCTGCCCGGTGTGCAGAAGGTCACAGGTTCAAATCCTGCCGGTCCCATAATTTTTTGAATTGTTTCTTAGTGAAATTAGTTCTGTTGTGAACCTGGCTCTAAAATCTGACGTAATGTATATGTTTAGAAGTTATGGGGCAGTTCAAGATAAGGATTAGTTTCGAAAGGAATCAGAGGTTTCTGGGTTCAATTCACGAGTCATGTCAATAGAGTAATTAGGTTTTCTGCTGAGAGTTAGCTAGTTGGTGTTATATTAGTTGAGAAATCTATTTGTTCGGTTTCACTAAATAAAAAATGCGTGTTGATGTGTTAGAGCGACTACTGCGGTCTTTGATAATAAATTATTTGAATCTTTGAATCAGAGATGGATTGAAGGGCACTTATTTATACACATTTATTGTCCCCATAACTATATATAATATATCTTAGATAGTTCAGAACTGCGGCAGGAATAAATATTAGGATTTCTTTTGTTTCAGGATTCTTGAGGGGTTTATTATTTTATTAATATTAATATCAAAAATCAGTCATGTGATGTTTCAAGTTATCTAAAGATTCTTGTAATATTTTAACACAAATTATGGCTAAGCTATGCCTTTTTGATTTCGATTTTTTTTATTTATTGTCTTCACTATGATTAACTAACCTGTCTCAACATGCCATGCTTTCCAAACAGCGATATGGTGGTGCCTCCGACCACCATGACTTTCCCCGGTCCCGCGCAGTCGTATATCGTCATGGCCAGCGTCGCGTTCCGGGGTAGATCGCTGAAGTAGACTGGTAGAGTCACCCATTCGTTCCAGCTGAAATTTAAATTTAAACTTTATTTTAGTGTTGAAAACTGGTAAAATTAAATGTATCTTTCAGATAAATTATTAAAATTATATTTTCTTGGCATAAAAGCCGCGTTATTTTATGACCAGATTATTTTGGTTAGAGTTCCAAAGATTTTTTTGTTTGCTGCACAATTTAGTTCTGATATTTTGTTGGCTTACCTAGGTAAAATATAGCTTTTGATCGCGACGCGCTTAGGTACAAAAATGTACAGGCAAAGGATCTTGTTTCAATTCGCACTATTTTTTTTTTTTTGGGAATTGTTGTGTTCGCATTGTTTGGAAACCCTTGGGTTAGACGCGTAAAATATTACAAAGTAACTTCTGTACTGCATATTACTTGTACATATTCTTGTAAACGTCTTACAGCTAAGTTAATTTTTGCATTTGGAAAATGGATTGTAAATGTAAGGTTGTGGCGTTCTGAAATCTACTCAACTGCCAATCTGTCATGCTACGGCAGTATTTCAAAGTCTTAAATGTAGGCAGCCTAGTGTAGTTATTATCATTGAAACCACAAAGCAATAACAATTGCAAAGATTTTTAATAGAGTAGCACAGGAGCTGCTTGTGATAGCCCTTTGTTTTATGGTTTCTTAGGCCAGTCAAATAAACACATCATCTACTTACTTCCACCGATTAGTAAACGCCTTGTACGACGTAGTGACAGGCAGCGCCAGCGGTACTCCATCACTCAGGATCTGACAGGTCACATATAAGTCTGAGCAACCTTCTTGGTACAGCCCTGAGAATTTCAGCATGGGGTCGGAGAGGAGCTTGTCATACTCCGGCTTGGTACGCTTGCCTTCTAACGTGCCACTGAAATATAAGTGAAGAAACAGCCATTAACAGGAGATTAATAATGATTTGGCAAGAGAAAGTCTTCATCCCGGTCTTTTCTGCAATAGAGTAGGGAATTACTCAGTGGATTAAACTCCTTTATTAGGAAAGAGTTTAAGAGCTGATTTCTATGCTGAAGTCAAGCACCAACATCTATGAAATGAACTGCCGCTAACGTCAGTTTTGCTTAATATAACTACTATATCATACGCACAAACAACAGTCAGCATAATAGGAGTTCAGCTATTGACTGGCTTTTTTATTTTTATGTTTGTTCTCTGATTACACGAAGACAACTGGACCAATATGACTGTATATTACCTAAAGCTATGCGGATATTTGCATCTAGCAGTCAGAATTTCATGTTGCTGAGCTGATGCTGGAAGGTACAACAATTAATTAGTAAGTCCTTTTGAAAGTGAGTGATGAGAAACCCATGTTATATAGTCTAGTCAATATTTGGCTATTGTTGCTAACATATTAAAGTGAATTTACAAAACTTAATTTGTCAGTACTTAAGATATTTATGTTTCGATAAATTCAGCCTTTACTATAAACAAAGTAGAAGTTGCTAGGATCTGATTTAGCATGACATACTCTACAGATTGCCCTTCTGACCTGTCTCATTTATAGAATGCCACATCCAGTAAACATGATACTCAGTTATCATTTGTTATTGATTCACTGTTTGAAAATCAGAATATGATTTAATTTACAATCCACTTTATATCATGAAAAATGGAAAAAGTTAGAGGAGGCCTATGCCAAGAGGCAAACTGATCTTCGGGACATACTATAATAAAACTGTGTACAGGTACATACCTAACTTGTAGTTACATACATAATAATTTGCAGTACCTATACTGTAAAAGGCGGTGAGTCTATCACCATCCACCGTGGATGGTGATAGACTCACCGCCTATCAAATGGGACCTAAACATAGCAGATGAAGTGTGGGGTGTTGTACACCTCAGCAAATTAAAGGGATTTTTACAGTATAGGTACTGCAAATTATTATGTATGTACAAGTTAGGTATGAACACAATAAAGGCCTTGTTGAATTGATTAAATTAATTTAAGTGGTGGCTACTCAACTATATCTTTATGTACGATCGAAAAGTATATCAATGACCTCATACCAACGTAACAACTTGCATCAAGTTGATTATATAAAAAGTATGCCACAATTTCATATCACAAGTATACCTTCAATACGAATATTCTAATAATATTATCAATCATTCAAATTAACGTATTTTATTAATATTCATGACCCATTGGAAGTTAATGTTATCTGTATCGAATTGTAAACAAGGACGCCAATAGTGTGCAATCGATTTTTGATAGACGATTTCATTTTATATAGAAGAAAGAAAGTAATGTAATGCTCAGCAGACCGTTGCAAAGATTTACAAACTCTTGGATCATATTTCTAAATAACTGAAAGTAATCGAAATACGTAATTCACATGAAGCATAAAAAGACGAAAGATTGCCGTGTATTACTTACATTTTTATCTCCACTTTATGGTCCAACGATGAACTGTAAACATAGTAGAATTTATCATCTATTTCGTTCATAATGATTTGAGTCAAGAGATAACAAAGGAATTATTTGAAACACCAAATGAACACAGTTTTCGCATCAGCTGTTTACAATCTATTGACTTGACATTTTGTTTTTTTAGTTTTATTTTACCAAATTGTCATCAGTGTCAGTCAACTGTCAATAGTGCCAATGCTGACAGTCCCGGTCCTATACACTCAAGAGAATTTTAAATTTTATTGAATCATCTTAAAAATACGTGCTTAGGAAGGTACAAAAAGCTAGAAAAAGCTATATTTCTTATTTTTCATAAGGCCAGTTCCTAAATTAACTTGAAAAAAGGTAAATATTTACACTGGCAGCATTATAATGAAATATATTCGAGCAGAATAGAATGCAGAGAGCATTGACTATATAAAAAAAAGCAGGACATAGTCTCTTGAAACACTTACTGAAGCAACCATAGTAAGATTAGTAAGTCACACGTACACACAGAACACACACATTGACACAATAGTAAGTCAGTCAATCGCCCGCCATTACGCTTTGGACCATAGAGTATAGTAATAATTAGGGTACTTTGGACTGTGCTGATGCTCAGATCTTCAAGAAAAATAATTAAAAATGCCGTCTTGTGTTGTGTAAAGCTGCCGAAACCATAGCGCTTCGACAAAAAAAAACCAGGGGATCACTTTTCATAGGTAAGCAAGTAATATATTCAGCTTATTGCCGAAATTATATTGTTTTCGTAAAAAAATATACATAAACTATCAGTGTTGACAGTCAATAAATATTTTCATTTACCCTGAATTTGGGTAAATATTTTTTAGTAGTATAATACATTTAGTATAAATTATTATTCTATATTTTATAGATTTCCTGCTGCAAACGACGCATGGAAAAAATTTTGGGTAGAAATAATTAGAAACTGCAGAAATTATAACAGTTGGTAAAATTAAATCAGCATAAGGGATTGTAAGTAATTGAAAAGCACACCACTGAACATTATTATTTACTGTAAAAAAAATGGAACGACACAATTAATTTTACTGTGCTAATGTTAAAGCAATTATTGCTTGAACATTTGCACAATAAAATTAAAAATAAATGTTAGTAATAATTACAAAAGAAGTTAATTTATAAAAAAACAATTTTACGAAGATTTTTTTTTGTCAAATTTGATTTAAATTGTCCTATTCATAAGATTAAATGTAATAGTGTCTGCTGTACGGGGAAGACGCTATCTCCTGCAACCCAGTTATTACTTGTGCAGGCGTTAGAGGATTCACAAGTTAAGGATGCTAGTTTATGTCAATAAAGATTTTTATTTTTGAAATAGTCAAAAAAAGTGTTAATAAAAATGAATATTTCGTTGATTATTGTGTAAACCACATGTACGATGTGATGTAACAAATGTACGATTTCTCACATTCGCGAATACGAATGTTGACCTTCAAATCAAGGGCCCGCAGAATGTCATACGAGTTTGAGATTTCGTAGCAGCCATGTTAAAACGAAACGATAAAAGAATTTAGGTGAAATGAAGCGGGAAGTCCGTCACAGGGTGTAAATTTTCTCGATTATTTTAATTGCCAATATTTCTTTAAATATTGAAAAAATGCATGTAAGTGAATATAAGCTCCGCAATTGTTTGTTTATTTTAACTTAGATATTTTATTTGGTTTGTACATTTTGTTGACGTTTTCAAGCACTTTCTGATAGTTTATGTAATAAAGAATTTTTGATTTTGAATTGTTTTTTATTTTTTTGCTAACTGCCATAACTTATCCTACTATCCGATTTAGGCTCCAGGTCCTAAACTGGGACACCCTGTATATCACTAAAGCATCTTCACCATCTAAGAATCAGGAAGCGCCGTAGGAGTCGTAATTTTAAAATATTTTTCAAAAACTGGGTAGCTGCACTAAAGCATCTTCGCTGCCTTGCGTCAGGAGTGCCCAGAGCAACGAATTTTGTACATATTCCCTTAATAAAAACAAACAACTTCCACCTGCAGGCCCGCATTGACTGCTAGAAATATAAAATAAACTTTGTTTCGAAATTCAAACATAAAGTTGTTTTATATTGTTTGGTTTTTGGCCATGGTAGTATAAAACTACTTATATCATGTTTGATGGTAAAAAGCAGCAAATAAAAAATTATTAGAACTAAACCTCTAAAATATTTATTTAAATTATTGTAAAAATGTGGGTAATATTTCTCATGGCTGGTAACCCCTAACACACGCACACATAAACAGACCGCCGCCATTTTGGTGCTTCCATCATTTATAAGTTACATTCTCTCCTGCTTTTTTTATGTACTCTATGGCAGAGAGAAAGCAAAGTACAGAATGTTATTGGCCCATTGGCCATCACTATTCACCGAGCGCTGTTTTAGCTCAGTCAATTTAATAAAAACAAAGAGCCGCAACAAACTCAATAGAATAGTGAAACTTTAAATGGTCTATTACTATCAAAACAGCATGTTAAGCGTTTCGGGTGCTGTGAAAATTATGAACCAGCACCGCTCAATCATGAAACGCTCAATTTGATGACCAGTAAAAAATTGTATAAGACGTAGCTAATTTTATTAATAAACTTTCTTACCTAAACATACGTATGATTTTTTTATTCACCTCTCCAGAAATACGATTTTTTCCATACCAGCGTACGATCGCTCGTCAAAAACATCTGGCAACACTGATTTGAATTGTCATTTGTCAAAATTGTCAAACACGTTTTTGTTGATTTGGTGATGTGTTTTGCCGATAAATTTATACAACATTGTCACAGAAATATCACACATTCTCTACAAATTCGGCAAACACAAAGAATCATCACACTTAATTTCATCAAAATAACTTCATAGTCAGGTAATTGCGGCTATAATATTATTTTTATTATGACTGTGTCTAACCGTGTTTGTTCTTTAATATATCTGTATTATTTGTATTTCAGAGCCATGACTAAGCTACTCGAATGGATATCAGTGCTATCAGCGCTATTTGCAGTATGGTATTCGTTTATTGGAGGCTACGTGAAGCATCCTTTAATCGAAAACAATATGACGTTAGTGCTCATTTCGCCCGTCATTTTTGTGATTCTCTTTGGCTTGTACGCGGCGGCCGTAGTGCTATACCGTGTGTTAACCTTCAATAACTGTGAGGACGCAGCCAAAGAGCTCCAGAAACAGATAATCGAGGCTAAAAAAGACTTACAAGAGAAAGGACTAAAATGGTGAAATATGCCTTCCAGTGATTCCAGTTTAAATAAATGTACCTATTTAAGTATAATTTTTATTATTATATAGTTTATGTTAATGTGTCTTTTATTTGTATGCAGCATGATAAGCCTAGATATTGCACATTTTATTGACTTAATTTTAACATAAGTGACTTTTCTACTTAACACTTGTATACACATAAATATTCAAGTATTTCAGTACTACTCGCGATTTCGCGAGTTCTCCAAAGCGAATTGGCTAATCCTTTCACCACGATGGCAAGTCAAAATAAAATTTGACTCAGCCATCGACACGAAGAAGAAGAAGAAGAAGTACTACTATAATTATATTATCCTATAAAAAGTAAGACAGATTACTCTATTAGTTTGGTATTGTTGATCTGTCAGGTATTTTGTTGATATTATATTATTATAAGCCCTGTATCTAATACATGTCCCACTGCTTGGTTCAGGCCTCTTCTCACATGTGAAGGGTTAGGCCTTAGTCTATCACACTGACCAAGTGCAGATTGCGGACACCCATGACCAACCATATTTGGCCTGTGATCATGGCTGCCAAGGGAAATCTGGATATCAATTTTATTAACAGTAGATTAATATATTTCTTTTATTAGGTATTAATAAACTAAAAAAAATTGAACAATTTGAAAATGAGGGAATGGAAATTGGCAATTGGAAAATTTTGACACCTGATATTCTTTGAAACACCTCTCAATATCAGAAACATTAAAATATTACTTTGATATCACAAGCTTCCTGATACAATATATTTTAAATTCACATTAATAATAGACTCACCCAAACGCTCCAAACAAATTGCTACAATGGCGTCACACTATTTTGTATGTGAAGTTATGAATTCTGTTTGATATACGAAATATTACATTTATGAAAATGGTTTTATTACAAAAGTTGCTATTAATTGTGGGTAACTAAATGATTAAATATTTTTTTATAATTTCGTGAATAAAATGGATTTTTTAAAGTATGATCTTTTGAATGATCATAAAATAAGTTATATTTTATAGTATGTAACTAAAAATTCTTGCATTTGGTTTAGGCAACTATATTTTGATAACATGTCCTAAAGCTAAAGCTCTGGCTATAGTGGCTGTACGATCCATCTGAAAGTCCGGTTACACGATCGATCTTATTTGCACAATTTGTGCAACTGAGCGTGTACCCGGTGTAAGGTTTGCCCAAACCTTTTGCATAAATAAGACGGAGCGTATCACTAGAGCTTAAAGCAAAGATACTGTGGCAAAGGGCCTTGATTGGTGTTAAATATTGTCTTTGGCTTAAGAAAAAAGCAAAAGTATGTTAGAGAGTTCATGGACGGGTTCCGTAGCCGAATGGCAAAAAACGGTACCCTTATGGATTCGTCATGTTTGTCCGTCCGTATGTCACAGCCACTTTTTTCCGTAACTATAAGAGCTATTTATTATTTGGCGCAACAGCAGCGCGGTAAAATATTCTCATAGAAATTTCAGACGCTCGGTAGGTACCGAAATAAAATACTTACTAGTATTAGCCCTACGTTATCAAACAAAAGGTCCTCATTTTACTGGTTCTCGGACGTTTTCGATAGACCTCAACAAACCAGATTTCGTGTACCTAATACACGGCTAATACCTTTGCGAAAATTGATTTTCCTCGCGTAGGAGTAAAAAGCATTTCAAATGAGATTGTGACAAAAAATAAAAGAGCTTTTCAGGTTGTGCGAAGGCTTGGTTGGAATTGATTACGTTACGAAGCATGTTGCTTGCTTAAACCGTTTTCTAATAACTCCGTGTAGTAAAAATTCTGCTTCACCTCGTGCATTTCCTTGTGGCTCGTGCGAGCGCGAGCTTTATGAAGAGCGTCTGTTTACATTCGCGTCTCTTTAAATAAAATTTAGGGTAATTTTATTCAGTTAGATGATTTTTTGATAAAAAAAACAAACTTTTAGTACCTACTAAAGGTCAAAAGTTCCCAGTAACAAATATAAAAGAGTGCCTTAACGCGCTTAGAGCGCGAGCGCGATAGCTTTTCTTAACACATAAGCCTCGTGACTCATCGAGCATGTGAATGCACCATTAGATTTCATCGTAGCTTGCCATTTTAACATTACAATATGCACCTATACATACATTGCCTAAACGTAACAAAAAAAAAATATAACACTGTACCTTCCCATTAGGTATATTCATCAATTCTTTATTCGCAATTTCGAGAGGAAATCCAAATATCTAATCGGTTTCCAATGTTTTTATTGATACACTAACAAGTTTATACAAATAAAGTCACCAGCTACTCGCGCAGACATTGACCATGAGACCATACAATAGACCGGACGATAGACCGGACAATAAACCTGACAAATGAGGAAAGTTGTACATACGCCGCGACTAAACTGTTCAGATAATCTCTTTGACTTTATTGTATACTAGCTGTTGCCCGCGACTTTGTCCGCGTGGAATTTGATATATCTATGTAATATCCTACAAAATTGAGGGACTTCGCTCACACACTTTCACCCGAAATTTACCCCGTTAGGGAGTGGCATTTCCAAAAAATCTATCTTATGGCCACCACCCTTCCCCTTCATTACTGCCCGCCGGCTTCGCACATTGTGCGCGCAGTTACTCGATCAATATTTTGCTGTGATGTTATTTTAAAACTGCGATAAATAAATAAATATTCATTTACATCATTCGAATTAAATAAATATCTTAAATTAAATACTTGTGATGAATAACGTATTAATTATGAGGTGAGCACATTATGCCACCCAACCTTATGTTAACCTTAACGACCGTCCAAGCAACAATTAATGACAAGCTCTACACATGTAACTTGGCACATTTACAAACTGTTGCTTCAAAATGTCTACAGAGAAGGTTCTAGGACAGAAAGGCGACCGACCGATTTTCATATAACTCTCAGTTTTGTACTGATAATTTTAACTTTTCCCTTCCCCTTCCTCTCCCCACTATCTTGTAAACGGCTAAGTAAACTGAATTTTATAAATGGTAAGACGTATCGCCAACAAAGCAGCTCAATTTGTAATGTGTCTCCTTGGACTACCTGTATACCGTTGTTTCGCAAATTATCATTACTAACTGTAGGGACACAGTGCAACCGGCGCATTTATATATTTAGGAGGATGCTTAAGAGCCACCCGGATCGCCAATCGCCTTCCCGTATCGCTAGTTCGTAGTTAAGTTAGAGTAATGTAGTCAATAAGTTTAATATACATTATGTATCCTGGTACCAGTAAATATAAACATTTAGTATAGTGACCCACAGTTTAGTGACCGTTTCAATTAATCTAATATTTGAAGAAAACACAACAAAACTAACGACCCCACACTAACTTTACCATGTATTTATATAATTATATGAAATAGGCTATATATACGTATACGCTAACCACTAAACGATCGAGGCACTGGAGAAATAAGTGTTTTTGAAAATTTGTTTATGTGTTGCTGGCTGATATCTATAAATTAAAAATTCATTACAACGGTGTTTGAATAGAAGGCAGTGAACAACAATAAACGATGATGGGTGTGCTGTCAGGTGCACTGAATAGCACACTCACTGAACTGGCTATGATGCAGCTCAATGAACACTGTAGTTATTTGTTTCATGCATTGCACTGTAAGTTTGAAGTTTGTGAAGAGAAAGGAGAAGCATAAGAGGAGCTCTTGGCTTAGTCGGATTCGCGGCGACTGATCACTTTTGCAGGTTAAGTAACGCTAACCGCGGTCGGCCGTGGATGGGTAACCATTTTAAAATAACGTGTTATCCTCAGTGCCTCGGAGAGCACGTTAATCGTCCAGGTTGACCTTTAAGATCTTCGGCAGAGGTTACGGTTTGACCAGATATTCTGACAACTAGTCTAACAAAGAGTATTGTATTACCTCGTACTGGGTCGTGGAGGGCTGATGGCAGCCTAATGGTAGTCGCTCCACGTAATATACGGATATTCAGCTAAATCCATTAGACTAGAAGCCGACTCCAATGTAATTGGGAAAAGGATACGAAGAATAAGTCATACAAAAGTTAAGTTTAACTAAAAAAGAAAATTGTTTGTAACCTTTGACCTACTTCATTGCCTCTAGTTGCTCGCGACACAAAATGAGACGTAGCACCTCTACGTGTATCACCTTCGCAGCTGAGTAGCTACGAAGGTGCTACACTAGGTCTACGTGCTATGACCTCTTTAGCTTAGCCTCCTTATTATACGCTGTACGTATAATAAGGAAGCTTGAGTCAAAATAGTAGATGGTGATAAATATAAAAAAAAAAAAATATATATAAATAATAACTATCAATATAATAATATTATTATATTGATAGTTATATTATATAACAATATTGTTAATGGTGCCGCGTATCTATAGTTTGACTTTACTTTACTTTGAATAGCTATATATAACGTTTAAACCAGCGCGGTCTATTATTATTATTTTTATTCTACGACGCCCGCACTATGAATTAAAAAAATATATAAATAATAACTATCAATATAATAATATTATTATATTGATAGTTATTATTTATATTATATAACAATATTGTTAATGGTGCCGCGTATCTATAGTTTGACTTTAATTTACTTTGAATAGTTATATATAACGTTTAAACCAGCGCGGTCTATTATTATTTTTTTTATTCTACGGCGCCCGCACTATGAATAACTCACGCATTATCATAAACATAAATTTCACACACACACAGCATACCCAGAGTCAAAACAAATCTTTGCGGATCACACAAATATGTGTTCCGTGTGGAATCGAACCCGTTTAACCACTTCGCCAACTGTACCTATATACATTTTGCAGCGGGATACATCTGACAATATCCAGTCCTTATAGTTGCAACGATGTTGTGGCATGCAGTTCCCATATAAACCCTGCAAGCTTGCACAAAGTAGCTATGCAACTATTGGTCTTATGCATAATACTACAAAGTATAGATTAAATTTTTGACTGCATTTAAACTGAAATGAAACCATTTGATATCCAGTGTAAAATGAAATACTGAAGTGAAGCACTCGAAATGAACAAACGCGGTGGACTGTAAACATTTAACTGAATGATGCTTTATAAACATGCTGTTTATGTATTGTGCTATTAACAACTGCTTACAATAAATACATTTTACTTTATTTCATTACACGCTGTAGCATTTTTTTTAAACTTTCTATTAATTTGCATATAAAAATAACTAGTATTCGTGTTAACCCCCTCCAGCTCCAGCGTACGTGGTGTAATGGACAGGATTTGAACCCACAATGCCTTATCCATTGCACCATGGTTGGAATTATGCCCGGTGGATGGCGATAGGCTCACCCCCTATCTCATGGGACCTATACATAACAGTTGAAATGTGTGTGTTGTATACCTCTGCGACACCCTTCTGGATAATATAATCGTGATGTTATGTTATGTTAAATAACCTATACGTAAATCTAGATCTAAACAAGGATTCAAATCAAAATACTATATGGCAACACCTGCCCGTTTTCATTCAAATAATCTTCAAAGTTCTTGCTATTTCCGTAAACATATGCAGTAAAGTGAACCGGCCGCAGCGCCGAGCCATAAATTAGCACTAATACTACGATGTACTACCAACATATGGTAACGGCTTGCCTGACTTGGTCTGCCCACGAATTTATATGCCCAACTTTGTTGTGATGTCATAAATATACGGCGAGGGTAAATTATAAAAGTTTTAACTCATAAAGTTTTTATGTGGTTAAAAGTAAACTATATAATTAATAAATAGTGCATATTTTTGGTTGTAATTTTTTACCTCCAACGCAAAAAAGAAAGGTTATAATGTTTGATCGCTGTATGTCTGTGGCACCATAGCTCTTAAACAGGAGAACCGATTTAGATGTGGTTTCTTCTTTCTAATCGGCTTTCTTGGCGATAGTTCTTACCATTTATATACAGTTAGGTGGCATAATGTGCTGACAACATATGTATAAAGATATAGATAGGAAAAGCCCGTCCAAGTCCAACCGTTTGGAAACCAATCGTGTATTTTTTTACTGCCAAACAAATCTTCAACATGACGTCATGCAAACATTTAAGTATGTAAGTAAAATTACGCGCAGTACGTGCACGCACCGTATTTATCTCTCTTTATAGATGCCTGGTGTTGATGCCGCAAGGCGTTGTGAAGATCGCGATCGTCTGATAGCTTTTTTTCAAAGAAATCTTCACGGAAGTCATATTTTTATGCTCATATATTATATGCGCTATTTTATATGGAGGTACGTGATTACAATATATATGACGCAGATGCAAACCAATTTCTTATAAAAATGTGTTCTTTGACGTTTTGTGTACGTACGAATGACAATCAGTGCATGTATGCCACGCGTTTGCCGATCAGAGTCTAGCGTGGTCTAGCCATGAGTGAACCAAAGACCAGCTTAACTAACGAACGAACGAGTAAAGTTGTAGGTACTAACACTTACATCACGCATTCAACCTCCATTCAATAATTTATCTCAGATGAATTGATAAATGGCGTTAATACAAACAATATTTCGCTCTGACATATTGTAGGGTATTATAAGATATACAAGGTACTTGTTTACTTAGCCTTTCTTGAATGAGAGACCTTAACTTCATTACTTTCAGGGCGCGCTCGCCAGACCTTATCAAACCAGATTTTCATGTAGGTACCTAATTCTTTCGTGAGAGCCAAATTTTCTTTACGTATGGGTAAAATCAGAATGCCGAAGGACGAAGAAACGAAATAAATGGATTTTTACTAGATGATCCAGAAACGCGGGTTACGTATGTGAAAAACTAAAGAAAGTTACTTCACACTTCATAATAAATAAATCGAAAAATGACCCAATCATAAGTTGTGAAACTAAAGTTAAGTAAAACTAGGGTAGTATCGGTCAAAGTCAAAGGTGATAGATAAAATAGAAGTGATTATCACCTGAAAAGTAAAAATCGTGATCTTATGAACTTAAGAAGTAGCCATACCTAAAATAAATTAGAGTAGGTATTCAACAAATAAGCCAAAAAATAGCGTTTCCTCTTTATTACTAAAAGTTATATGAAAAACAAAGTTAGAGCTGAAATGGCGCAGGCGTTGGGCTCGTCCCAGCTTGCCGCTTAAATAAAACGACACGCTTTGCATAATATACAATACCTACAACAAAAATGTATTACATATTGTACCTAGAAGGTCGCGAACCCACTTATTCTCAATCAATAATCTTTACATCGAGATGGAAGTGGAACCAATGAGCTATTTCCATTCATATCAAGATTTATATATTTGCTGTTGAATAAAATGGTACTGTGTAGCACTCGAAAGATATACTTACAGAAAATTAATGTTGTTGTGTATGTACAGTCCATCTGCAACAAACACAGCACAGTAGAACAAACTGTCAGTCCAACTATTTTTAGGAAATATAACAACTCTCAGAGAAAATATTCTATATACTCTAAGATAAGGTATATACCAAAAGTAATGTAATAACGCCAAATAAAGCTAAATAAAATGTACAAAAAAGGCCTAGTACGTAGTTCTTCTGCCATAAAAAGTTGTGAAATCAAATATAAGCCAAGTCAGTCCAACCAGGAATTTTTTTTTTAACAGTCTCTCCGTCAGAAATGGACAAGTCTCTTTTTTTTGGATTTTTTTTCTCGGTCACACTCTTGTTTACAAAAATATTTTCTAATTAAAAATCAGACTATAGTTTTTTCTGCAACGAGAAGTTATAGGAGGGTCGATCGCTACGAGAAAAGGATGGTACGGCCGTGCCAATAGGTATGTTCGACTTGGCGGGACACTATCATCCCCCTAGAACAAAGGTGTTTTTTATTGCACTTCTCAATGTGTCCACATAAAGCCTTCTAGCCGTACGTAGCCTATCTATCAACCAATCGTATCACTCAATAACACTTGCTGGTGTTCATTCCACGAACATTTTACGAGCCACGCCATCTTTTATTGCACGTCTTTAGAAAGAAGATGTTTGCTCGCCCCAAATTACAGGTTATCGCGGTCTGACCTTTGCTTTATGCTTGTCTATGAAAAAGGTGCATTGACGTTATGCTCGGCCAGTTTAATATTGAAATCCCTTTGTAGCACTCTATGACCGGAAGTATACTGGGTTTATAATGCCTTAGAAATTGACTCCCTCGGTCTAGTGGTTAGCGTATGCGCCTCTCACCGCGAGGTCTCGGGTTCTATTGCCGAGGTTGGCAATGTGTTATTCCAATTGTTCCAACTCCGTGCTGCTATTGTGATCTTCGCGTGAGGAAATTCATGCAGCAGATTTTAAATCGTAAGTGCAATCTCAGCGCTGCCACAAAACTCCGTATCTATTTTACCACCGTCAGACCCGTGCTGACATAAGTCAACCCCCGTCTGGAGTAGTCTAGCTGATACTAACTACAAAAAGTTACAAATTGCATACAGAACCCAGTTCAAAACAAATCTAATTCATCTCCATAACACCATACATTTTCCTTTAGTTACATTTTTTTGTATTCAAATTAGCACGTAAATTTTATTTATTTTCAAATCCACAGCGTCATAACAGTCTCATCTTAAAATTAGGAAAAAGCAGATTAAATACTTTATCGTACAGCAGAACATATAATCGATATAGATTGCCCCATCACTATTTTCTTAGTAGTACGTCATCGGACTGACTAGCTTGCTACTAGACCTGTTTACGCTCGACGCGGCAACCGGTCTCTCGGTCGCTCGCTTAAAATTGCTTAGTATTATATATATTGCAGTGTTTGGTAATAAGTGTGCATTACAAGTTCCACTTTACGCTACAACATGATAGTATTCATGTAAAATATGTTTTAAATAGTAACCATAAATCAGTATTAAATGTTAAGAAAGGTGATGCAGCATGCTTTTAAAACTAACTAAACTAGGTATATCAACGACGACGTTTAAAAAAATAATACTATCTAATATTGTTACATAAATATATAAAACAAAAAGCAATAACATTAAGTCAAAGCCTATTTAATTTATATATTTCTCTTCTAGATAATGCAATAAAATTCACCTAGTATATAATTTCTATAATCAATTATGCACTAACTATTAATTACCAAGGAATCAAGTTCAAAGTCTTATTTTCCCATATCAAATTTTAATAATCAAAATAAAATAAAATAGAATATAGTAGATTGAATTGCTTCTTAGAATTTTATTAAAATAATTTGATTTTTCTCTCTAATTAGCCAACCAGTTCGTATTCAAATAAAACGATAGGTTTTACGTAATATATTTCAAACTCAAGCGATCATTGGAATATATTTTTTTTAGATTATATATTTTTACAGTTAAGTAGCTTTCATATTTGCTCGATTAGTTAACCTATTTGCACCATACTTAGAACGTTATATATAAATAATATTTTAATTTAAAACGACTACATTCTTCGAATTAAAAAAAAATGATCGCATTGTTATTTCTTTTAAGTGCATAAAAAACTACTCGTGAGAAAAAGAAAAAATAACTAACATAAATTGGAGAAATTAATGCTTCATTTGTTTTAAGAGGAGTTAAAAAATATTAATAAACATAATTCAAAATCGTTACTTACGTTTTGTGGACGTGACAAGAAAATGTAAAATTTTCTTGAAGATCCCACTTCTGACCTATGGGGATCAGGGCGATCAGGCCAGACCACAGAAACAAATGCACACACACTTTTAAATAATTAAAATTTATTATCTTATCACACCGTATTTTCACCTTTATTTTATAACGCACACTTTACACATAAACTATTTTCACTTAACCTTTACACTTCTAATCGCACCACAAGACTGCCCGCCATCTTCGTGACATCGTCCGATCACGACTCGTCACCCCACCACCGGAAATGAGTCGTGATTGGTCGATGCTTAAACTTGATCAAAAAAATGTAAATGATATCATAATAATTCAATTAAATTATAACTTTAAATAAGAACTATTTACAAATAGAAAATAACCATTCATTATATTTATTACCAGCTACTTCCTGTATATTTATTATTTCATTTGCCGTTTCCAACACTTAGTCCAATTCAGTATCTATTTTCCAATCATAGATCAATTGAATAACAATGTAAATAATAAGTAAATGATAAATAACTATCTAAACCTAACAATAGTTATGTATTTCTTAAATTTAGTTTAAGAAATGTTATTTTAATTTATTTAATGAAAGTAAAAAGATCAAAAAAAGATCAATAATATTTATCTCTAATTGGCAAATTGATACTTCAATGGACTAAGTGTTTGGCAAGGCAAATGGAAATATAAAGATACAGGAAGTAGTTCGTAATAAATATAATTAATGGTGGTTTTCTATTTGTACTTTTTCCAATCACGACTCATTTCCGGTGGTGGGGTAACGGATCGTGATTTGACAATGTCGCGAATATGGCGGGTAGTCTGTTGGAATCATCGCAAGTGTAAACATTGAGGGGAAATAAATAGGTTATGCGCAAAGTGTGTGTAATTATAAAAAGTGAATATTTACCTGTGTGAATAGAAATGTAAACTGTAATTATTTAAAAGTGTGGCTTTTTTCTGTTATCTGACTTGATCCCCATAGTAAATAGATAGTATATTTTTTTTTATTTTAACCAAGTGAGTAAGTAGCAGTGTGCAGTATTATAATATTTTTTTGAGTCACAAACAATATTTTTGAGATTCATTACAACTAAATTATATAACTAAGAAACAACTACATACACCTACATAAAAGTAAAGTAAAACATTAACAGAACAAATCATATTATGAAACGCAAATTCAAAATTAATAATGACAAACTTTACGTATAGATGACAAATTAAAAAAAAATAAAAATATTTATATTCCACAACTCACACACAACGCCATCTAGTCCCAAACTAAGCAGAGCTTGTACTATGGGAACTAGAATAACTGATACTTATACATAATATATACTTTTCTTTTGTAAATACATACTTATTAGACGTAGAAACACCCAGACTAAGACAAACCCCCAAGTTCATGCACACAAAGATTTGTCTTAAATATATATTAAATCTGAAACATGTGCTACATGTTCTCGTTTTAAAAATCCCAACCACCTCAAGACGGGAGACGTCGCTTTTTTAGATGTATATTTTTTTTGATGTACCAATTTTCAACACAATTATTTTGTTAGGAAAGAAATGATTATGCCTTATGAATTAACTCTAACCCGATTTCTCTTCAGACTAAAGATTGTCATAATTTTTCAACAAAAACTCTAACTTTAATATACTTTTAATTAGTTTTTACTACATTACACAACTCATATTTACCTGTCACCGTTTGACCTAGTTTCATTCGAGGTATTGCTGTTTTTGCTCATATTACTTAAATAAATAAATACATTTAAACACGAAGAACAATAAGAACAATAATTACTAAAATAGTTTATGATTTTGCTTACTAATCAAATTCTTTAGCTACTTTAGCGGTACTTACTAGCAAAATTGAGTAAATACCTGTTTTTACTAATATTTATTATATAAATAAGTTCAAGATTCAAGATTCATTTATTCGCAGGAATATGGTGCAGTAGATAGTAGTTTTAATTTTTAAATCTTCAGTTGTTAAATATTGTTTAGAATACATGCAAGTATTAAAATTAGTATACTTAAATATGTAAGTCCTATTTATCTATCTTTTTAATAACCTCATTGTGTTTATTTTTAATTTTTTTTTTCAAGAACGCACAAAAAAATATTTTTCATCCTTTTCCAAAAGGCGACGAAAGCTCATAGAAAATTGAGGTCTTAAATTTCAGGTTCAATTTCATATACTTTATTTATTTAAAGATGCTTGCTGCGTTCATTTGCACTTCTTCTTCGTCGTGTCGATGGCTGAGTCAAATTTTATTTTGACTTGCCATCGTGGTGAAAGGATTAGCCAATTCACTTTGGAGAACTCGCGAATTGCCCAGGGTGCGCCGGACGTAGGAAATCGTTGCAATCGTTTATTTGCACTTAATTATCATTGCTTTATTTATTATTTGTTAATGCAATTTATGTGTACAATAAAGTTAAACTAAACTAAAACTTCTGATTAGCATAACGTTAGTCACGTTAAAATTAGGTAGAAAAATTACGTAAATTCTCATTATTTCCATGACTAAAGTTTAACCATAATAGGGCTCTTGGGACGAATTTAACTCTACTAAGCGTAGGGCTTGTCTCAAACATTTTCATGGACTTTTTATTTTAATCTACAACGTCCAGAATGAAATACACCTCAATTTATTCAAATAAACCTCATGAAATGCGTTTGAAATGGAGCATGGAACATGTCTCTATGTTTGTATCTATTTGGTATCTAAATAAAACGCTCAACGATAAAAAATCTATAAAGAGATAAATAAAAAAATAATTAAAAAAAAACCAACCTCAAAAAACCTTGATAAAGCATTAAATAACACAAAAAGTCGGTTAAATAGTTTTTTATTCAAAAAGTTAAATCTGTACTCCTATCCATTTAGGAGTTGTACCTTTCAGCTTAATCTTGACAACAGGAAATGCTGACGGCTAGTTGTACGAAAGCCAATACAATTTGTAGGTTAATCTTGATTTCTCTAGGATCCCAAAATCAGATCATGACCTTGATGATAATAGGACAACATGAAAAGAACCACACAAAAAAAAATTCTCAAATCGGTCTTGGAGCTATCGGCAAACATAAAAAAACTTTTAAACTTGGAACTTGGAAGTCGGTTTAAAAGTGGAATGATGCGAGTGAAGTTAAAATATTGGATATTGATTTATGATTGTTCGTGGAGTATATTTACATAGCAAATGGCAATTATTCCTGAAACAACTTTATTTGTTTACCACATACACTGTTATTTATAATTATATAGTTCTGTATCTACCAACATTTAGTTCTATTTATAGTTCTATCTATCAATATTTAAACTGTGACTGTGTACCGTTAATTAAAACTCCATTCAAAATCAACATGCTAATTTGAGTAATCCGGCCAACGAATATTGCATACTATATAATATACATAATTTTGTTTATTAATTTAATTTGTATTATTGGTAGTATACAAATTTAAACCCCAATTTCACAGTTGTTTGATAAACCTTATTAGCAGGATAAGCCAATTTTTTTTTTTTTTTTTTTTTTTTAATGATGTTTCTAAGCAATTAGATACGTCATAAAGATTACAATCTAGTCTAGATATAACATTAGAGACTAATGAGTAATTTAATTTTGACCTAAGCTACTAAATTAATTTATGCCAGGATAAGCCAATGACACAAATAAATGAAAATGGTAGCTGTGTTCTTTATTCGAGTGTGTCATGGGGCAGGTAAGAGCTATCCGGAACCGCTGAAATTGGCACTAAGCCTTCACATTGGTGCCGGTTTTCCTTTAGTTTGTAGACTTATGACGTTTCGGTTAGACCACACACACACAGTAAATATAATAAATAACACATGATGTTAATATGTAAACAATAAATAAAATATGAGACATAAAAATATGAAGGCTCTACAGAATCATTACGCGTAGGCTCCATCATAAGGTAGGGTAAGATATCTACAGACGTGGGTAGTCGGGCGAAGAGAATGAACTCACTTTTCAGTTAATCAATTCTTATTATAATTCACTTTGAAATGATTATAAAATAACGAAATATAATCACTATAATGTGCAGAGCCAAACAATTAGTCAATTTAACACGACACTCCACGGAACGCGTGGCGCTCACACTTTGATCACGACGGATGTATTCCTAATGGCCGCCGTTCGCTGTGTTTCCTCCAGCCCTCGGTGTTGCGTCAGAGTGCAAGTGACGTAGCACGGTTGCCACTCTAGAAAATGTTTGACGCGCCGTCAAATATATATAGGTATGTATCTAAAGCGAAGACATTGATCCTCGAAATACAGTTTACACTAGTTCGGGGGTCAGGGAATTCAAAACCATTGTAACAAAGTTATGTCAATAAACATTATTATTATTATTTATTATTATTATTAGACCAAGGTCAGAAAATCTTACAAATAGTATCGTATCACCCGTACTAAATTGTGTATTCGCTCTCCAAAAACTACTGCTGATCAGCCGATTACGTCAAACTGGAAGGCGAGCCTAATAATATTAGTAAAATTTTGCAATGAGAGAGATATGTTCATAAATGATAATTTTTATCACACAAATTATGTTAAATAGTTTATTAATGGTGGATTTGCACGCTTTTGTCTACCATTGTTATAGGCACTTACCTTAATTAGTTAAAGTGTTTATCATGGTAGTCCACACGACAATTACTAATTTGACGAAATCCTTGGCCTATTCAAAGTAGACTCTATTTTCATCAAGATAACAGTGTTTCATGTATCCAAAGTTTTTAGGTTTATAGAAGTAGGTCATAGAAGAATGTTGAATACAGCACGGCTTTGAATCGAATGTTGACAATGTTGACAATAGCAGGGCCCTCAATAATTGCAATACGATTTGCATAAAGGTGCTCCCAGATTGGTGAACATTCGCCTGTAACGTTTCAGATTAGATTTGAAGGTTTAAGATGCAAACTGCCTTTCAGACTGACGAGCTTTTGCCTGTAATGTATCTTGTATGAGTTGTTAATTACAAGTCGCGCACTATGATGGACTGGATGCACACTGGTGTAATATTTTAATCTTTTTTTTTACATTACAAGCGAATGTTCGCAGTATAGGCAGTGTTGCCAACCCCAAAATTGCCATGTCGCAAGATTGAAAAATCGCCAGAAAGACGCCACTATTCCACCAGATCCATGCCCGGAATGTTTTTTTTTATTACAGTGGCTATCGTCATTTTCAGTTTTTAGACTATCATCATTTTCAGTATTCATTGCATCCTTGACTATTTACATGATTTGATCTAGTTTCAATTATCTACTTTACCAACAAAGAAGGAAAACTGCGGTATTACTCATAATATTGTCATGAAAAGACCATATTTTGCTTAGGTAATTTTCGAGTCAATGGGCTATTTCAAATACAACTTTTACTGGGTTCCTCAACCACTACTAAATAATATAAAATATATTTTAAAAACCTGTCAAAGAGCCCATTATAACTTTTGGTGCATCCTTTAAGTCGCCAGAAAATTCAATAGATATTTTGTGTCGCTAAATTGGCAACACTGATCTACGAGCACCTTAAGGCATCGTTGACACAAGCTTGATCCTATTTACTAGGGATAAAGCAGGTTTCTTTATACACATTAATTACAGTCGATTCTATAGACAATGATGACATGATGGGAATTCTTTATTTAGATTATTATTGACATTTCTCGATTAAGCACATCAAATACGGAGCGATTTTGACTGAGCATTCATACTAGGTTCGTTTAAACTAAACTAAGCTGGATCTCATTTTAAGGTTTTTTTATATGACTGTGTTCTATATTATCTTGAAGGTTATCCTCCTGGCATTGAAAAGGGTATACATAAATATGTATTTTCCCCTTTCAACATTGTTTTAAATATGGTAATTTTAACATGCTTATATTAACCATGTATTCATTTATTGGATTTTTTTGCAACAAATTAATATTTTATACAGCAAAAGGGAAGTTTATCGTAAAAAACGTTGTACTTTACAAAGATTTATATTGCTATAAATAACAATTAAAACATAAGTATCATGAAATACAATTCGTTTATTTGTTAATCGTCTAAATGGAAAGTTATCTTTAAGTCCTAGTGACACGATACAAAGACAATTTCTAGAATTTTTGCACCTTAGAGACAAAAACTTATTCAATCTTCCCTAAAAAGAAAATAATAAAACATACGTAAGGAAACTTGCGACAAAACTCTTAACAAAACTCCAGATGCGCCAATATTTTACTTTGGTTACGTATTAAATATGCAGAAAGAGAACCATTGGCTGAACTTCCCATGGGTAAATATTACAACTATTGCAAGGAAACGTCGTCTTGTATCTTTTTGCCTACTGGAATAGCGTTTCTGTATCTAATACATGTCCCACTGCTGGGCGCGGGCCTCGTCTCATGATGAGACCCTTCTCATCATGAGACGAGGCCCGCGCCCAGCGCGTTAGATTAGGTAAAGTTCAACCACGCTGGCCAAGTGCGAATAGGTGGACTTACACATTCTCGAGTACTTTTTAGGTACGCTAAGGCATGCAGGTTTCCTCACGATGTTTTCCTTCACCGTTAGCGAGTGATAATTTATATGATATATACACACATCTCTCAACAATTTTTTGAGCATTTTTCGTGGGTTCGAACTGACAACGCTGCGTAGTCAAAGGTCTCCTTGACCTTTGACTACGCAGCCCTACGGTCTCCCACTGCCTACTGGGTACTTTAAAAATATCCACAAATGGGAAAAAACCTACATAATCGTTTTCAAAGTGGCATAGGCTTACCATTAAAAGATTTATGAATGTGTGGTATGGCTTGCATTACCTAAATTTATTAAGAAATTCTATTTTTAGATGACTCATGTCATGCGAATGAAGCCAGTCAGTGCGAGGTCAATGCTCGTAGACCTTGCTACGACGTGTCGTAGCTGCTCCGCTACGATGGTGCTACACGTAGAAGTGCTACGCAGTGTCTCAATTTGTGTTGCAAGCAATTAGGGGCAAACAGGGGGAAATGATGTAGGTCAAAGGTGAATATTTATTTTTAGCTTTAGGGAGATTTATATTTTTATTTGTATTAGAAAGCTATCTTTAGCAATTTTTTACGTAATGTAAATGTAAAGACATGTCTGCCGAACCATATTATGACTATCTCTATTTATATTCTGTTGGCACAAAAAGTAAAGGCTAGCGAAGAACTCAAGAAGTAAAGTCTAGCGAACAGAGCCGGATTAGTTACCAACTATTCGAACATCTTTTTCTTTTCACCCGATTACGGCAAAGCCAAAAGTAAGGGTAATGATTTTGGCTGTCTACGTATGTATGTTTGTTTGTTTGTAAGTTCCACCGTAGCACCTAAATTACTAAACAGTTTTAAATTAACGAGATGTCATGACATGGCTGGATGACATATGCTATATAAATTTTATATAACGGAATTCGAACGTCAAATTCGAAAATAAAAAAAATGCATAATCATGACGTTTTTGGTATCAAATGAAAGGTCTTACACATGCACATATTACAAATATGTATACTTTCATATTGTTTTAGTAAAAATCTATAGTTAAAATGTGGTCGTAGAGTTCCCGCGGTCTTCTTTGTGTAACAAACAAGATTAAGTACAATATTATTACGTAGTCGGGATAGTAAGTTTTTAAACTTAATTATTCTTGTCGGTTCATGACGTCGTGACCTAATTTGAGCGGCTTTCAGTACATAGGTATATTATATTATAGTATATTATATTATTCATAGATTTTACGGGAAATAATCCCACCCACACGCCCACCACTGTGACTCCTGTGACGCCAGGATCTACAAAACGATAACCAACTGAAAGGCACCGTGTATGACACACGGGCAATCCCAGGGAGAGTTAAAATTGTCTTGGAACCCGCAACGAATTTAATCAGAAGTATATAGTTGGAGTTGGAAAGTATGTATAGTTCATAGATATAAATAGATTTGAAAAATGTATTTTTAATCAAAGTATTAATAAACTAAATTGGACATACTGAACAATATTATTTCGGACTCTGTTCACTGGTTCCTCTATTGCAGATTGCCGATGGATGATGCTCTCTACTATAGAAGTGTTTATCGAACTGCATCATAGCCAGTTCAGTGAGTGTGTTATTCAGTGCTCCTGACTGCAAACCCATCATCATTTAATGTTGTTCACTACCTTCTATTCAAATACCGTTTTATTAGGGTTCTGTAGCCGAATGTCAAAAAACGGAACCCTTATAGATTCGTCATGTCTGTCCGTCCGTATGTCACAGCCACTTTTTTCCGTAACTATAAGAGCTATACTGTGAAAACTTGGTAAGTAGATGTATTCGGTGAACCGCATTAAGATTTCATACAAAAATAGAAAAAATACAATAAATTTTTGGGGTTCCCCATACTAAGAACTGAAACTCAAATATTTTTTTTCATTAAACCCATACGTGAATAATACCCCTCAAAAATGATAATTGAGGTTTCTAATATTTTTTTTCTACACTGAATAGTTTGCGCGAGAGACGCTTCCAAAGTGAAAAAATGTGTCCCCCCCGTAACTTCTAAAATAAGGGAATGATAAATGTAAAAATAATATATGATGTACCATGCAAACTTCCACCGAAAATTGGTTTGAACGAGATCTAATAATTAGTTTTTTTAGTACGTTAAAAGTCGTAAACCGAATTTTACCTTTCATTCAATCAACTCCAATATAATAAAGAATAAAGAAAAAAATATATATATGTATATATAATATATATATACGGAACCCTGCGTGCGCGAGTCCGACTCGCACTTGGCCGGTTTTTTGCATTTTTACACAACATAATATTTATATATTTATTTGTTAATTAATTAAGACACACCAATAGTAAACATATGTATACACTTTGAACAAAAACATTTACAAACAAAATAACATTCTAATATGCGTACCCTATGACAGGCGATGCAGAAGTTGCACTCACACTTCACCTGTTTTGTTTGTGTCTCATGTGATAGGGAGTGAGCAAAAGCTATTTAGAATTGTCTGACGGAAAATCCCAAATTACACTTTTGCCCGACCGACGAATTAAACATCATACATCAGTTCCTATAAAATTAATTAAGCACAACACCTTAAAATCACCAATATCAAACACTCAAAGATACTGCGCCGGCATGATCCCTGCAACAGTCTGGATGGCACGCTCGTCACGTCATCGATACCTGAAATTCAGCAGATATTCTATCGATATATTTTACTAGCTTTCGTTCGCGGTTGCGCCCGCGTGATACGTCGATAAAAACTTGTAAAAAAAAAACTTGGAAAACCGTTTTTTACCCTTAAAATCCCCCCTCCTCCCCTTCCCGACCTCAGATCGCCCGTAAATTATTTTTCCTTTAATTTTTATAATATTCTCCTCCTTTTCTAATGGGTTTCATCCTACTATTATTTTATATATTATAACCCTGGTCTAAAATAACTATGTCTCTATAAAAAAGTATAAACTCAATAGTTGGGATAATTCAATGTCTGTCAACAATCTTTGACAGTCCTTACCTCGTCCTTACTCTCCAGTGGCGCCACCTGATGTGACATAAAACGATAGCCTTCATTATATTATAAGAAAATCACTTACATTATGAGATTTATTCGTACCGTAGTCATAAGTAAACCAATAAATTCCAATTAAATGAAAGCAAACTCATTTCTTGACCCTATTCATTTTAAAACACCTATTTTTGACGTAAGGGACATCAGATAAGTAAAGTTCTTAATAGTCCATTCATTAACAACAAACGTTTTCTTTAACAAATATACACAAGCTGTATTGTAAATGACATCGTGAAGGTCATTAGTATATGACTGGGAAAATTACTGCAGTAAGATACAATCCTGAAAGTTGTACTGCTGTTAAAAATGATAACTATTAATCATATTCACCATCATACTTACTTTATTTTAATTTCAGAACAAATGTACGCACTTGGCACAAGTATCCGTTATAACATCACTAATATCAACCACTTATTATTTAATAAAAACAGCTGACGCAACACGGAAATATAAACGACCAGATATAATGTTTTATTTGTTTAAATATTGCAGTGACGTCACTTGCAGAGAGATCTTATTAATAACTCTTTGATTATCTTCTCCCGAGTACGCGGTTCAGAATACAGGGAAATCTTAACATACATCTCGCCTAAATTACACAGAAGGATGTGGCAGACCGAGATGTTAACACCCACACATTACCGGATAATATATTTTTTTTTACGGGATATAATCCCACCCACATGCCCACCACTGTGACTCCTGTGACGCCAGGATCTACAGCGGTAACCAACTGAAAGACACCGTGCATGACACACGGGCAACCCCAGGAAGAGTTAAAATTGTCTTGGAACCCGCAACGAATTTAATCAGAAGTATATAGTTGGAGTTGGAAAGTATCTTGATTATATATGTCCCATGCAATAGGAAGTGAGCCTTTCTCCATCCATCGGGTTTTCATCTTATCGTTTTATTCTCCAGAAATCTGCTGATTTTGTAACCCCTGTTGGTTTATTATAATAATCTCAATAAGCTTATTTCCTTATTTTCATTAAAACAATGTCCACTGATGATTTTTGAATTGCTGTAGAACACGAGTTGTTTAGAAGCGCGTTGTTTATAACCAGGTAATTTAATTAATTACACTTCGTTGTATCATTGACTGAGACGGTGAAGACATCACTAATTGTTGTTAGGAAGCCATTAAGTAGATAATTACTTAATCTTTTATTTAAGAGACGTAAGGTGTTTATAACGGTGTTAGTTATACAGAGATACTTACTTCTAATGACAGTTTTATATTCTACTTGGGTAACAAACAAGCACACGCCTAATGGTAAGCAGTTACCTAGCAGCAGCGCAGCAGTTAGCTAGCAGTCTTTGGACGATTGCAACACGAGAGTCAGAAGCAACAATCGTGCGTTGCGACCCTTTAATAACCCATTCGCATTATTTTTGAAGGACCCCATGCTGTTGCCTCTGGTGAAACCTCAGCTTCACCTAGCCGTGCGTGGGCTCACACGTGGGACATCCTACTTATATAATAAATGTAAAAGTTTATGAGGACTCAGACATTCACCAAAGGAAGAGCGAATGCATTTTGAAATTAATATAAAATTAAGTATTAATAATATATGTTAATAAGAAATAACAAATAACTATTTACAAATTTACAGGTAAGGTAAATAATAATAAATAAATATCTCACAACTTACACACAATGCCATCTAGTCCCAAACTAAGCAGAGCTTGTAATATGGGTACTAGAATAACTGATACTAATACATAGATACTTTTCTTTTGTAAATACATACTTATGATACATAGAAACACCCAGACTAAGACAAACCCCCATGTTCATGCACACAAAGATTGTCTTAAGCGGGAATCGAACCCGCGACCTCGGCGTCGCAGGCAGGTACACTACCCACTCCGCCATCCGGTCGTCATAGAATTCCTCCGCATCCACCTTGACTGCAGGGAACGTGTTCAGAAGCCTGACGGCATTGCCATGTTGAATGGCAATGCTGATTCTTTGAGCCAAGTACGTAGTAATATCTATAAATAATAAGCGCGCACTCGGAATTTGTTTTAAATAAAACTTAAAAAAAAAAATACAAAAATAAAATAAAGTTTTGAAAATTTATATTAATGTTAATTAAAATAAGAGATTAAAATAATAAATCACATTTGAAAAAAGATTAACATTATGTAAATGTAGACTTATTATCGACGAACACCGTTCAGTTGCATACGTACACGTACCGTGTATCTACTCATGTACACGGTACATGTTTTATATCTCCATAATAAGTACATAATATTATGTAGACGTACATAATATATGAGTGTGTCGTCCGTAAATCATAGTAAGATCTCGGCTTAAACTATCAGTCAGCGGGCAGCTCTCGAGGACAGGCTATGAAATTACTTCTTATATTAATGATGCGACATTTGTGAAGCCCTTACACTTATCGTTATACATGTGCTTTTAGAGCTTGGCAGAGATATTTTATTTTATTTTTTATTTATAGGAAGATCAACAGCATGTAACAATTCGAATAGCTTAACGTAAATTAGTGACAAAGAGCCAATAATAGATCTTCACGAATAAACTTTTGAATATAAATACAAACTTTGTGAACATCAGAACAAAAGTACAAAAGTAAGTGCTATATGTAGATATATTAAACATACAATGAATTATATATATAAAACAGAGAATTGACTGCCTTGTTGGTAGAGTGGTTAGAGTTCGCGTCCTCATACCACGAGGTTAGGTTATTTTCGAGTTTTCCGTCAGGAATAAAATAGTAAACGTTAGAATTTTAGCCGATGGATGGCGATAGGCTTACTCCTTATCACATGGGACCTAAACATGATAGGTGAAGTATGTTTAAAAAATAATTTAACATTACATTTAAAAGTTTTAATCGTAGGTAAATGGCGATTGCATTCAATCGACTCCGAACAAGCAATCGTTGTGCAATGGATAAGGTGTTGGATGGCGTCGGATTTGCGATCGAGTGAGAGGTCTAAGGTTCGAATCCTGGCCATTACAACTAATGTGAAACTTTGCTCCTAACAAAAGCAGCATAAACTAGTGGGTTATAAAATATTAGCAGTAATTTGAATTTGCAAATTACTAGTAGTAGCTTTAGCGAAGAAAAGTTTACATATTAGTACACTAACGAGGCAGTTAACTTTCTGCACGAGGTCTCGAGTTCAACTCTTGAGTCGGGCCAAAGCGTTATTAGGCATTTTTAACATGCTTATATTAGCTTCGCCTGTATGTATGTATGTATGTATGTATGTAACCGACTCCTTTGGACTCGATTTTGACCCACTTTAAACGGACAGATTTCATTAAAATTTTGCACACCTGTCAAAGATCGATGAAAATGCAAATATTCGATAAAAAAAATTAAAAAATTAAAAAAAAAAAAAAAAACGCTCTTATAAATAAACCAAGCTAAAATCTATAAAAAAAGCGTGGGGCGCTCTGTGCCATATTTTTCGTCTATCAAGCAACCCACGCTTTTTCCCAATAATACTAGTATTTTTTGTTCATTACCATTTTCAGCTTATATTAGGAATTATTTTTCACTGTTTAGTTTTTTAAACTATTATTTATTCCGTCAGGGAATTCTCTATAAGAGCACGGAGTTGGTATTGTGCCCAGTGGTCGGCGATAAGGTCACTTCCTATCACATGGAATCTAAAACATAACAGGTGAAGTGTGGATGCTATACACCTCTGCCATGCCACTTGTTATTTTTATTGTGTTGTAATGCTAACTTCATCACTAGCTTATAATTTCTAAATGTCGCTTGCAAATTGTCATTATTTAGTGATACTCATATTTTGTTTTTTAAATTAGTTTGTAATTTGAAAAAGTATTTAATTTGACTTCTGTATTCTCATTGGTCGCGCGCCATTACGCTAGCCAATGAGATCACAGTAGTAAAATCGTGGTAAAGTGAGTTAGGAAGGTATAGTGCGGCGGCGAGAGCCACTCGCTGCTTGTATGTCAAAAAGTAAGGACGTTCAAAAGTGTTAAGTGTGTATAGTATAATATAAGTACTGCAAGAAGTAACACGTGTTAACGCGTGTTAAAGTGATAAGTACATTAAGTGTAATTTATGGAATAAAAGGTGATTTTCATAAAGTTACATTGTTTCATATTATTATCTCTGACTTCTGAGGTAACGGCAAGGTATCGCCACAATTGTTACTGTCGATACAATATGCTAATGATTACAAGAAATAATACAAAATTAATATTGAATAACCATCCATTGTACACAAAGTGAAAGCTGTTCAGTATTCCAGCGCTCAGAGTGAATAATTATTGGATGAATATTAATACGCTTTATAATAGCATCTCCGTTATATGCTAATTAGTTTTATGGACTTTAAATACTGTAGCGCAACTTTGTTACTTTGTTCATGCTCGTACATAGTATTATAGTTATTGCGACCAATATAGTTCCGCGGTACGAGGTGGAACTATGATAAAGAAGTAGTCTATGCCTAGGCCTTCATCTATCTTCATATCAATCTTCATCATTTCAGTGGTTTCGCCGTGGAACCATTACAGACAGACATAATTACGTATGTATTTAATCTGACATGGTCATTAACTCTATTGTTATTGTTTTTAATAAGCTATTTACATTCTAGTTTCGAGTGACTTAAGTGACTGTAGAGTTGGTGCCAGAGAACGCAAAAAACGACAAAGGAAGAGGGTAGATAGATATATCTACTCGTAACAACTGCCAATCGCAAAAGGCTTTGATTGCACATCGAAAATGACGCTTGCAACAGCGTTGAAATGTCGGAGGCTCAAAACCACCAATATACATAGTAAATAGCCCGTTTAAAAAACAATTCTATGACGTATTTATAATAAAATAAATATAAATATCTCCCAACTTACACACAACGCCATCTAGTCCCAAACTAAGCAGAGCTTGTACTATGGGTACTAGAATAACTGATACTAATTCGTATATACTTTTCTTTTGTAAATACATACTTATTATACATAAAAAAACACAGACTAAGACAAACCCCCATGTTCATGCACACAAAGGTTTGTCTTAAGCGGGAATCGAACCTGCGACCTAGGCGTCGTAGGCAGGTACACTACCCACTCCGCTTTTCGGTCGTAATATCATAGTATGGTTTCCAAACTATACTTTTGATAGTCTGGTGTTGAAGACGTTGGACTTTTATGTAGAATAGGAGCGCTATGGAGATTCGCTTATACTCACTTGCATTCAATTATCAGAAATCGATTAGCGAAGTTAGGTAATCACGGTGAGGTTTAAGCTAACCGTTTAGTGGAAAGTAAGCTAAAAGTATATAAAAATTCAGCAACATATTATACTTGACAGATCGGAAGAGTCAGTTTATAGAAATTGGACTAGTAATATCAGATTTGAGACTAAACATGGTAGTCGTATGGTCATAATGGCATAATAGTATCGAAAAAGCTCGCTACTACAAAATATATGGTAAATTTACCGTGATATTTGTCCCGTGATATTTAATGGTCTAGTAATTCGCTATAGTTATTATTAAAATATATTTAAATAAGAAAATATCTTCAATGATTGCTTAAAAAACAAGGAAACATCATTGCTTTCTCGATCTGTCTAGGTTTTCTTCCATAATTTTCTAACCATCAAGTGATATTAAATTATGTTGTGACCTTTTAAGTCACTAAAAGTACCCAGAAGGGTGTGGCAATGGTGTACTACAACCTACCACCATCATATGGTGAGCCTATCGCCATCCACCGGAAACAATGCTTACTCCGTGCTGCTATTGTGAATTTCCTGTCGGAAGTTTCACAAATAACACTTTGCTGTCACGGAAATCGAACCTAAAACCTTGCGGTGAAAGGCACATACGCTAACAACTTGACCATCGAGGCATTATGTATCAATAAAGTTACTAGATAAAAATAGGACACTAAATCTAACTAGAGTCCTAATTTCATGAGATAACACGACAGAAACCTATTGCCCTAAGCGCGAATTCATAAGACAGAACGTTGGGAGAGCACATCAATCATAAATTAATTATACCATCAGAGCCGCAAAGAAAATGTGCCACTTAAGATGGATGGCTTTCTGAGAGACACTTAAGTGCGTACGCGGAATGCGCTATTTCGGTCGCCCCAGTATTTATAGCTTTTATTTAAGTTTGGTTCATGTTCGCTAATGTTTCAATAAAGCAAAAAACGCCACCAAAATAAAAATATTTTTACCCAATTTCGGCGGAATTACGGCTAGAAAACAAAAGTTTTCAAAGCTAAACCCTGACTACAAATAAAATCACGGTTTAAAAGAAGAAAACAAGAAAATAATTTGATTTCTGATTTTCTTATGTGCCTTTTGCAATTAATTAATTATCTACTTAATAGACTAATATAATCTCATACAAAATTGAGGTCGCCAATGCCAATATTCGCTTTTATAAGCTCGCTTTTATAAGCTCGCTTTTATAAGCTAGCTTTTATAAGCTCCTTTATAGTGTAGGAACCCTACAGCATATTAAAAATCAGCATCCTGGGATCATTTGCATTTTACAAGCAAATTCTTGTATTGTTTTGAACTTTATCAATTTAAATATTTGACTTTGATTTGGCTTACGTAATGACCATGTTTATTTGCAATATTTTCAGTTTCGTCTGACTTTATTTGTATGTGATTTCCTATCCTAAAGTTACCCCCTTGGGAAGTGTAATTTCTAAAAACCTATCTTATTTCATGAAATGAAATGAAAATAGCTTTATTCCTTAGACTCTCAAACTATTGAAAATAAACATAAACCAGTTTTTACGTTAGACCTCGAGCTACATAACTGTGAAAACCGTATAAACATTCAGACAAAGAAACAAACAAAAAAAAGTTTTTTGTGCTGTTATAAACACCCTACGTATTATTCTTTCTGAATTATCTTTAATGAACAGACATGACAAATTTCGAATTTTATTATATTAATTCAATTCAAAATTCAAATCATTTATTTTCATAGGCCCCAGGAGGCGCTTGAACACGTCAAAATATTACAAACAAATGATATAAAAATCAATTATAAGTAAGAATTTATTAATTAAATATAGGCTATAATATGGCACGCACTTTACACTTGTAGTTTTATAAAAACATCACATTCTACATAATCACTGATATAAATATAACATCTATAAACCTTATCAAATTCTCCCTGCAATAAAAACATAGCGTCTTAAAAGCCTCTGCAATAATCCCTGGAAGATTGATAGTCGGTACAGACGGTGTAAAAACGACTGACGCTCTGATGGAGCTATTCGTCACCGAGATAGTGGGTACCGACGTAATAGTAGTTTGGCCCACGAAATTATCAGGTTATTTGGTACTAAAAGAAAATGTATGAGGATGCGAGCTTGCCACGAAATTGTTGTATTTTGATACGAGAAAGACTTCATTTAGGCAATCGGTATTTAATAGTTTAGGTTTAGTTTCGTCATATTGTACAGGGTGTAAAAAAAAACATAAAATACCTCTCTCATTCTCCTTAGCATATTGAGACTGAAATTCCTAATACAGGGGACCAGACCACGTCAAAACATAATAGAGTCAAACAACAAGTCTGGCTGGGGAATCCTTAAATGGAATAAAGGTTTTCCTGTTCGAGGTTCCTTCCTTTGTATTGCAGGGACATTACACCATGTTATGCCACAACACCATCTAGCGAATGTTTCCAACATTAAATACTTAAAGTTATGATTAACGAGTTTGCAAACAAAAAGTATTAAACACACATCAAGCTGATCGTTTCAGACATTTGTTCTCTTGTTGTTTTATTGCAATCGCTTTCAGCTGTCTCTTGAGTTTTTGTTATGTAGCGATTGATTGTTGTTGTATTCTCGTTTTGTATAAGTACGTCTTAGTTTTAGCGCGCGGCTCCGCCTGCGTGGTAACTCGATGAAAAGTAGACACTGTCGTTCCTTAGGGATTTAACTATCTCCTTAACGTCTTTCATCGTGATCGATCTACAGACAGACTGATAGAGCAGCGCATTAAGTTCTATTCACCTAGTGCAAAGTTTTATCTTTAAGAAAATGTAGCGTGTAAAGAATATTTTTTTTATGTTATAGGTGCGTTTAAATAAATACACAATGAATATTTAATTGGGTATTTTTATTAAGCTAATCAATTAAAATTTTATTTGCATAAGTACAATATTTACAATTGATCATTTTAATACTACATTAATACCGAACTGGAAATCTCGACAAACCATCAAAAATGTCATCTCAACCAAAAATCTCAATGGGTAAAAAATATTAACTTCATATTATAATCAAATAACAATATAACAAACATATTTGATTTATTTTGCAATATTTATCTTAAAATAATAATCTTTTAAATTGCTGATTTAATAATTAATAACTTCCAACAAACAAAAGTATCTTATCACCTATATTTTAAAGCTGTCTTTCTTAATAATTATGTATGCAAAATATACAACCAGCAAAATATCACATACCTTATTATTTTCATATTTTAATGTGTAGATTTAATTTATTGTAGATAGTGCAAATCAGAGAAATGTTGCCCCTTTTAAGAAATAATATTAACTCTGGAGTATGTCATAAAATCACTTAATTGTAGTAAAAAGTAAAGCCAAATTCACAGCAATTTCCATAATTATTCATTAACATTATTCTTGTGTAAAATTTTAAATGGTGCAGTTGCAATATTAAATATACAATATATGATTATGGCACACTTCTATTTTCTTAAGCGACTTGGACATTTTTTACAGAATATCTAATATTCTTTCCCAGCAGCGGTTTATGCGTTTCTGAGAAGGGACGTACAAATCGTTATTGACAAACATACAGAAGTAAATAGTCTTGTATTTTGGCCGAAGCATTCATAAATTATGTACACTTGAGGTATTAGTAATGTTGAAAGACTGCGGGAATATCTTTGTTCTACATTTAATTTCTAAAGGTGTTCCCAACTTCATTGCCATTGATTCATAAGTAAATATATCATTTGAAAAGTTTCTCTACCTACAATTAAACTACGCAGGTATACCTAAATTCATAATATCTTTTTAGAGCATAAAAACCATAATATCAGCATATTTAGAGTAAAATTTATTAGAATTTCTCAAGGTTTTGAATAAAATGTAAAGTAAATAGGGTAGTTTTAATAAATAAAGTGTTTGACGATCCTACAATACTATCATTTCCCATTTTATTGAGCTAAATAAAAATACTCGTACTCTACATATTTTCCCTAATTGTGTTCCCGCACTTTCGTGGACTACCCCATACTTTAATTTACTAACTAATTTCTACCTACGTACTGAATGATTGACTATTTAATCAATTTGTTAAGAACTCCCATTTGTCGCTCCGTTATTTCCTTCGCAAAATTGAACAATCCTAAAATTACCGAGAAATAATTACGATAAATCGTATTCTACAAAGGTTTGTATATCAAAGTAAAATTTAATTTTAATCAATTAAGTAGACTTTTGTTCGAATTATTTCAAGAAGCAAACCTTATTTGTCAAATACGATTTTTCTAAATATATCAAAATTATGCCAGGAAATAGCGAGCCGTCTAATGTCTAGTTCTCAATAACTTCAGTGATTGTCAATTCCTTTTTACAAATATCTGAAGGGTACAAGCTTACAAATGGCTACTCACGATTATTTCGGGAGGTAATTACAATTTATAAACTATTATTGAACGGATGTTTTCTAATGAACTTGTACCCTTATGTATTTTAAGTGGATTTCAGTAATAAGGAAAATTATCATTATAAAGACCACGTACCTATTGTACGACTACGGTATATCGACTGTAATGTGCCAATCAAAAATTGTATTTTATAAAGATCTAAGGTATTGTTTGACACTTTACTGTCAATATTTTATTCACAGAATCAATATTAAAGAAAACCTTAATAAATAGGACACTATATCAATGGCCTTCACAATACAAGCAATGCCGAACTTAACATAATATATTTATGGTCTGAATACCCTTCTCACTGCCATGAACACAGACAGCCAGTTCAATAACCTTCAAGATAATATAGGACACGCTTGATGTAAACGTAACCTTATAACTGAAATCCACTTTATGCAAATCGTATTCGCAATTAGTTGAGGGTTGTCCTTATTGTCAACGTTCAAAGCCGTGCTGTATTCAACATTATTCTATGACCTATAAGCCTAAAAACTTTGTTGAACACGCAAGGACATGCTACTTTTTCAGGCTGTTTTAGGTCATGTGCTGTAGGACATAGCATTTAGTTTTCATTGGCCTAATTTAGTTGGATAATTTATTGTCGTGTGGAATATCATAATATTAATATGTATAATGTATAACATAATCAAGTTAATTGATATACGTATAAAATTTGTTCGTGACTAAAGAATATAGAAATTTCAAGTATAATAATAATGTATATTTGTGTCTTTGGAAGGGAAAATGTAATCCATATTGTTGGTTCCCTCAGAAAACCAACATAATCACAGCGACTTTGTATAAAGCCCTTCCACAATTTACATAACAGTCGTTCAAACAACCATTAATCATAACTATTTTTCATTTACGGCGTTTGATCTGTCACGCCAGAATCAGATAAAAACTGAGCCGCGTGCCATTCCCTTGTCACTTTCCGTAAAAGGCTTTTAAAAGGTTTATTTGAACACGATGAGGTCTCTCATTCTGGACGTGACGGATTAGAATAGAACAAAACGATTTTGAAGACGTCGTAAGAAAATTTCATATCTCTTGGGTTGCGTTTATGGTAAAACTTTTGACATTAAGATAATGAGGATTGCTTTTTCCTTGAAAATATGTAGCTGATAAATAATTTAAAAGCATGTTCTCACGAAACAATGAAATAGGACGTACGTAGTAAAGTTGCCTCAGCTCTGAACACAAACTTGAATTCAATGGCAAGTCGGTGAACTCCTGAACTATTCACGAATACGAGTATTGTTACATCACTTTACTTATTACTGCTCTAGTTTTAGTACTAATTAGCTCGAGCACGATTCTGTAAATCTGTCACTTCGCAGTAAGAATGGTAATAAAGCATTTAACGCGAATTTCAAAGTAAAATATCTTAATCTAAGAGTTAAATGCCACGTTCATAAGCTCAAAGCTTGCAATTACGTTTGCCTCCAGCTCAAGGCACTTTGCTTCTATTCAAGTTTTCTTCAAAGCAGTTTTTATTTAAATTATCAATTATTCAGTACACTTTGGGCATTAATAGCTAATTTGACAGAAATAGCCATTTATTTCGTACAACAGATTCATGTCCGTATTATTTTCAAAGAACAAATAAAATATCATTTTTCGTTTTCATGAAACATGTTTTACGGCGGCAACTTATTCGAACATGACGTGATTTCACCGATTGCATGTCAGCAAAGCCTGCGTACAGTCACGAACACTACGAGGAATCAGTCCAAGTTCGGACATATGGCTATTAACCTTGAGGGGAAATCGATGGCTACACTTTTTTTCCGTAATGCTTATTAACCACACAAATGTTTTTTATGTATTTGAAAACAAGAATCAGTATCGCAAATGCAAAATATTGTAGTTTATTATCGTTAATAGCCATGAAGCCCTTTAGACCAAGGTTCTGAAAAGGTACCTTTGTTTTGTACAGTCTATAATAATGGATGTTGTAATGCCCCATCGGTACTGCTACACAAATTTATTAAGTGGCAAATCACCAGCGAACTGCTTAGTACCGTTCTTCTTGAATAACTGCATTATTAAAAAGATTTACAGAACCGTGTCGTATGATATTAAATTTAAAGCTACAATTTTGAAATGTGTCTAGCTAGTGAAATATTTGAAGAAGTGAAGAATTCGCATGCTAACTGAACGCGTGACTCGACTAGAACGTATTTAATACATTTGTTACCTATCTGGACAATGGACTTAAAGCCCTTGTACACGACAAAAAAAAATATGACATTAGGCTTGAAAACATGTCGTGTCTGCTACAGACTGGCTCAATATGAACAATGGTATACGATTCCGGCAGTCGTACGTAGGATAGTCACTGAAGCACAGTTCTTGTGTTTAAAGGACACGATTTACACGCGTAGGCCCGGCGGATCTTTTTGACATGTACAAGGACCCTTACGAGAAAATAAACATTATATGTAACGTCACGTGAACTATTTAATATACAATTTTCAACTACAGTGGCACCATTGTTGTAAGGTTTCACCTCTTGAGAGTAGGAAGAATTCCAATGAGCTTCTTTGATTGTTCTCTTGGTTTTCATAACCACACACGGCCGTAACCAGGGGGGTGATTTTGGGAATTTAACCCCACCCTTTCCAAAATTCATAATATGTCTGAGATTTTTTCATTTTCTTTGATCCCGAGTTAGCTCCCCTTTCAAATAAACTTAGCCTCCTCAGTCCTGGCTACGGCCCTGCCAGAACACCTGGTATATTTGGGATCTACGACAAATAACTACTACGTTTCACATTCAACATCAAATCAAAGAAATAAACGTCACGACGCTACTCGGTTACATAAAATTGGTCCGAATTCATTTTGTTGTAACACAAATGTAGAATCTTGAACAAGAAGAAGGCTTTTAAAGTCCAGCTCACACTCTTGGGATTTCGCATAGGCACAATTGATTTGGCGAACAATCGTGTGGAGGGCAAACAAAACGCTTCTGCCGGAGGACAAGTCTTTTTTCCTTAGAAATGTCAATTGGTTAGTGTGTCTATGTGAGGGTGGTTTCATAGGAATGTGACAAGGGCTAGGGCTATGAGAGCCATGCCGGTCTTGAGCAGCAGTGAGGGCGCGGGGGGCGGGGCGGAGGACTTCCCCGCTAGGATGAGCGCCCGCAGCCGCTGTCGCTCTCTGTATCTAGTGTCTTCCCCCGGGGGGTCGAGGCACTCAAACTCGCAGCACCGCTCACCCACGCTGAAGTTTTTGCAGAACTGTGGATTAGAAAAATAAATAATGTAGGTAAAAATGATGATCATGTTCTTACACAATTACTACCCCGCAAAATCATATACATCTTTACACGTACACATATATCTCTATATACATGCTCACAAGACAGCACTGAATCATCAGAAAAATAATGATATGATGAATGATACTACTTACATAAGGCGGATCGCAATAAATAGCCTTGCACCACTTGGGCTCGGAGTGGTAGCACACGCACAGCGAGCACACGTTAGGCCCCGGCACGTACAGCAAGCCGTGGAGTACTGACTTCCCTTCCCAGTCGATGCATTGCTCATCTACGCAGGCTGCGAACAAAAATAAATTGTCAGTATTTGTTTTGAAAATCCGAGCAAAATGTATTACTCTTCTTTAACAAGCATATTTAAAAGTGCCTACGACCACCTTTCTCTATCCAGTGGCTCCACCGTAATACGCACAACCAACCCGACGACTTCAATAGGTATATACTGAGGTTGTACACTGTGTTAACGCGGCAAGTGGTAGATAGTGTAAAAAGAGATTAGATATTATTAAGCATTTTTGCCGCTCTAATTGGGTAAAAAATATAGATAGATAGATAGATAGAGTAATCTTTATTGTACACCAATATTAACAAAGAAAACTATGTTGTAAACAATTGCACTTAAAAATTTAGTTGCGCAATGGGCGGCCTTATCGCTATAAGCAATTTCTTACAGGCAACCTTAGGATGGACAAGTAAGTAAATGAGCAAAGTTACGGGCAGTTGTTGGTGCGTTAATTAAAGAAAAAAAGAAATAAAAGTATACAATGAAAAGTCATGATAATGACAGTTGAAATTATGAAATATAAAGAATACAGAAATAAACTACGTATAGTGCTTAACCCTAAATTATATATATTATAATTTACTAATGTAATAAATATGTACATACCTAATAAAATATATAATATTATATATATTATTCCCTTATATATACCTAAATATATAAATTATATACTATATACATACATACAATATAATAATATAAATATTATTTAATAGTCAGGACACAATATTAACTATTATTACAATATTACTAAGAAATATAACCAGTTTAAAATAAAAATTGAATGAAAAACAGTGTCAACAAATCTGGAAAGTAAAATTATAAAATTGCAATTAATTATATTATGGAATGTTTTACCCACATCTCTTGACGTCATAGTTTGGCTGTAGGTATTAATTTTATGAGACGCAGACGTTTTTCATTGTACAAAACAATTAATTTCGCTTGAACTATTTGTTATCTGGAAATTTATCATTTAATAATCTGATATCCGAGGCAATGCTTTTGTATTTGTAATGTCCACATAAACATCAGAATCAATGCATCAGTATCAACCAGGCAAATATTCGTTTTACCGGTACTGTTTTTAGGGTTCCGTAGTACCTACAAGGAACCCTTATAGTTTCGCCATGTCCGTCTGTCCGTCTGTCCACGGCATAGCGACGTAACCGTTGGTGCTAGAAAACTGAAATTTTGCATAAACATGTATGTTAACTAAACAAAGAAAGTCGTAGAATAAAATTTGGAAAAATATTTTTTTTTCAGGTAGCTCCCCTACATGTAAAGTAGGGATGTTTTTTTTTTTGTCGCCTACCCCATAGTATGGGCTATTGTTAGATAGGACTTTTAAAAACGTTTAGGGGTTGCTAAGACAGTTTTTTGATTTAGGGATCCGTTTGCGAGATAATTAACTTTAAAGAGCAAATTTTTGTTCGAGTAGGGCGTCCCCCCCCCTCTAAAAGCTAAACTACTGGATCCCAAAATCTGAAAAAAATTGTGTCGGTAGTACTTGTAATGAACTTTAAAGGAAAACTATAGCGGATAAGTTCACTTCATTAGTTCAAGAGGAATAGGGGTCCGAAATGTCAGATGCAGTTACTCAGAATATTTCGTTTAAAATTCTTGAAACATAAATAAACATACATAATACATATTATTATATAAAATCACGCCTTTATCCCACGGGGGTAGGCAGAGACGATGGAACGCCATGTGCTTCGCTCTTTACATACTTCTTTCGCTTCCTCAACATTTATACATCTCGTCATACGTGCTAGCTGGTTTCGTGTACTACAAACATTTCCTTTCTGAAGGACGCCATTTAGTTAAAAGTAAAATTAAAAATATTTTTCTATGGAACCCTACTGCGCGTGGCCCGACACGCACTTGGCCGGTTTTTTGTTGACTGTTTTCGGTTACGAATCTTGCATATAAATAAACGTTCATAAAGCTTTGTTTTCCATTGATTCAGGAGTATTGCAGTGCTACCTTTCTGAAACTGCTGTACTAACTTCTATTTACTAGTTTAAGGTCTGATTTTAATCAAAAAATGATAATAAAAGGTTTAACATTATCTTAAGATCAGGATCGGCGTATTTGCAAAATTTCTTCGCCAGAAAACTCAAATTAGATAAAAATTAACAAAACTTGAACAAAACTCGGGTTGCCTAACATTGTCATATCAAACGAATTCCCTGGCATCTGACAGTTGGCCAACACATACCACGCAATACGTGAAACAACAAATAATGAAATGTTACCGCCGTACATGAAATGTTGTCACAAAGTACATATCAGAATTCCTATTTGTTACAGCAAATTACGAAATTCAAATTACATCTAAATACTTCCTATTAACAAAACCACACACAACCGACTCGGTTTGTTTAACATTGTCATATCAAATGAGTTCTCCGGCGTCAGACAGTTTGATATTGCTAACATAACCGCACGAAATACGTAAAACAACAAATGAAATATAACTACCAAAGAACTACTATTTCGAGGCTTATATAGTTATAGTGTATATAGTTGTTTTTATCTAGAAAGTAATTTGTATTATATTTCTTAAGAGACAAATCAATGACACATTAGACCTATATTTATAGCTGAGTAAAAATATACTTTGCTAATTACAGTTCTTTTTTCGATACACTTTATAAATAGAGTAGAACCCGTTTATTATGACTCCGCCTATATTGACCAACCGATTATTATGACGTAATTACATTACGAATTTTGAATTTCATATAAAACTCTTATAAAAAGTCGGATATAATGACTTCCCTTACAGTTACACGTCGCTTATTATGACCCATATTTAATCAATTATATCCGGTTATAATGACTGACATTATTATTTACACCTTCGGTAATGTTCGATGATTCTCGACGACACGTTCGGCACTTGGCTCGTTTTTGTCTTGATAATTTGACAATACCGATTTATTTTATACACAATCGTATTAGAAACTGATTTAACAATAAAACGAAAAAACAAAAGCAAACAAAAATTACAGATTACTTACATTAAAAAATACCCTTATATGTGTTATAATAATGTGTTTATAACGTTCAATTTTAATTTTGATTTAATATGTATGTATACATAATGTAGTTACTATGTTTCTCTATTAAAATATTTAAGTACATACATATTTACATAAAAAAGGTTTTTTTTTTACAAAACGCTTTGTATGACGTCCGCTTATTATGACGTGTTTGTCAATTCCTTTCGATATCATTATAAACGGATTCTACTGAATTTCTAATTAATTTTTATATAGCATTTAGCCATGCTCAGCAATCTAATACTAAGAACTGTCGTTTTTTTTTGTAAATATTTCGAAACGGGTTGACATTCAAATTCGTATACAAAAACACAGTTTCAATAATTGGGAAAGTATTTTCACCAAAACAATTGAGTAACACAGATGTTTATTATATATATAATAGTTATTTATGGTACAAGTGAGAAAAAGTTTATAATTCTGTTGTGAGTGCCAATTTTAAATCTTGAGCTTCTGAAGTTGTCTTAAATTGAATCCCGAGCGTAGCGAGTGATTCTAATAAAGACTACTTCTATATACTTATAACTGGAAATTATTTTTTTCTAACGCGTTACATACAAAACTGTTCACCTCTTCCAGTGAGAAAATATTAAGATTTAAATAAACTCGTACTCGATTGCTTAACCTGGAATAATTCCATGAAATACGACAGTAATACCAATTCAGAATACGTTTTAAGACCTTTTGTAAGTCGCCACTAATTAAATTATGTCATACGCTTTCAAATACCTTTCACGTGATTTTTCTGGTAAAAAAAAACTAAAAAAACACGCTTTTAAAGCACATCAAACTAAAAAGTGAAAAATAATTCTTATTATAGCCTGAAAATAATAATAAACGAAAAATACTAGTACTATTGTGAAAAAAAGCGTGGGGCGCTCTGTGCCATATTTTTCGTCTATCGAGCGACCCACGCTTTTTTTCACAATAGTACTAGTATTTTTCGTTTATTATTATTTTCAGGTTATAATAAGAATTATTTTTCACTTTTTAGTTTGATGTGCTTTAAAAGCGTGTTTTTTTAGTTTTTTTAAACTATATTTATTTTTCACTTTTTAGTTTGATGTTATTTAAAAGCGTGTTTTTTAGTTTTGTTTTAATCCTGGCGATCCTAATCAGGATAATGAGATAAATTTATGAAATTATTATATTGTCGCTGATTCTTTACAAGTGTAGAAAGTTTGAATTAAATCTGTCCGTTTAAAGTGGGTCAAAATCGAGTCCAAAGGAGTCGGTTACATACAAACAAACAAACAAACAAACAAACATACAGGTGAAGCTAATATAAGCGTGTTAAAAAGCAAACAGTTGTCGCAACTCTTTTAGAGTTCCACAATATGCGTTCGGAAATGCTTTCCGTAACATTTATTTATAGAGTCTAATATTAATTAAGTACCTGATTTTAATGGAAAACATGAAAACTAAAAGAAAAAAATATTTAAAACATGAAAATACTAAATAAGCGTGTATTTTATATAATTTAAAATAATTAAAACGTATAACGTTTGTAGTTATTTAATAAAATTGATGTCAATGTTTATTACTTTGTTATTTACTTTATTAACCTACATGGTGGCTGCTGTTTTTTTTTTCAGCACATGGGTGCTGAAAAAAAATCCTTCCAATAAATAGTCATTGGAAGGATTTTGTGTTTCGAAATTTGAATCACTTTGCCTCACTAGTGAGTAAAAACGGTTTTTACTCACTGAATTCTGGCAAGAAAACGATCTTTTTCGTGCTGGTGTGGTGAAAAAAATATTTACCAGTTATGTAGAGAAAATACTATAGAATGATCTGGAATCGAGCCTACAATAAACGTAATCTGTGTTTACAGGCCAACAAAATACAATGTAGAAGATTTAAAAAAGTTCTATCTAACTTTAAAATTTTTAAAGCCCGCTTTTCTCATAGTAAAAAGAAATTAATAATATGTTTCGATTTTAATAGTTACAAAAAGTACCTACATGATCAAAATCGATAAGTCCAACTATACAAGTTCAAGCTAGATAGTTCGGCGCGAAAAAATTCGGCATAGATGTTATCTCAACGAGCGCTCGGCGATGCATCGGCTGCTCGCACTCAGTACGAGTGCGAGCAGCCGATGCATCGCAATTTAAAGCAATTTGGCAATTGTAAATATTATTATGTTTATTTAAGCTTTACAGTTTATTTATTTTTCAAGAAATTATGACTATTTAATTTCTTATGAACTAACGTTTATTGTAGTATAAATTTTACGTACCAATATTAATGTAGTAAGGAGAAATTCACAGTTAATTCTGAGCGCTTTTTAGTAATTTTATGGTTTAGAATGGGATTTTTATCATAGATATTCCATACATGTTTTAAAATTCTGAGGCCACTATGAACTAAACCACTATATAAGCGCTATTATTAAATATTTTTCATTTAATTTGCTTATGTTTAGTAGTACAAACTTCGAGCTCGAAAAAGTGATGTCGTGAATTTTTTGAAAATCTCGCTTAGGAATTTTGCCGTTATATCAATAGATAAGAAAAAAATGAAAAAACCGAGGCCACTATAAACTATTTTAATAACTTGTCTTTACCACTACTTAAGTCAAAGTTATTGACGTCTTACAGTTTCTTAGAAAAATAACGTCAAAGTTGACCATTAAACGCAAAAATCACAGTCGAAATGTAATAGGCCTCTTAACATTAAATTTCTAAACTAAAAGAGAAAAAAATAAACTATCAAAGTACATGACATTTTTTTCCAAATACGTGCATTAAAATCTAAGTGAAATGTATCGTAGGTTATTTTTGCAATATCATTGCCACATCAATAGCTTTTATTCAGTGCTATTAAAACACAGCTACCAAGGACTTAAAGAGCTTTAACTATGGCAACGTTTCGATCGTAAAAATATAAATGCTATTATTATACTTTTATATTTTTACTTAAGTGAGTATGTCACCTAATATAATATTTGTGTGAAATTAAAGTTGACCTTCTGCGTGTATTTTTGACGTAGGTAGGTACATTTTGTATATCACCGAAATCGACTGCCGCAGAAGTTGTGATCGTAAAACTGTGTATAGGTTATGTACGAGTACCGATTTAGAATAACGATCGAGTTTGAGGTGAAACGGAAATCTTGCGGACAATTTAGTACTAAGTGAATTGCTTTTATTTTCTTGTCTCTATCTAGTATATGAAAATCTCGTGTTAATTATTATACCCTCCGAAACAGTTTGAACGATTGATATTTTTTATGTATATTTGATAGGCTTGAGAATAGGTGGTAAGCTATTTTTTAAACTCCCAATCCTGGCATGGACACCACACATTTTTTGTGCGGCTTTATAGTTTATAAAGAACTATCAAAAAGTTGGGCTCTTCACTGCTCTCTGGTTCTTGGCGAAGGAAACATTTCGATAATTTCCTTAGGTTTTAAAGAACTATTAAAAAAGTCCACGTGGTAGGACTGGAGCAGCAATTAAATAAGTAGCAAAAACGGGCGATAAGAGCGAAGCAGTAGATAACCTATAACGCGGGTAAAAACGTGCGGAGCAGCTAACATAAAAACTCTCCAGAAAAGTGTATAACACCCATATTTCATTTGTTATGTTTAGGTAACAGGTGATAGGCGGCGAGCCCATCGGCATCCAGTGAGCTCAATTCCAACTCTGTGCTACTATTTAAGAATTTCCTGACGGAAAACGACACACTTTTGCTCGATAGAAATCGAACCCGGGACCTCACGATGAAAGCCACTTACGCTAACACTAGACCAACGAGGCACTTTTTGTTTATTATATTAAAATATTCGCAGATGAAGTCGCGGGTAACATCTAATTTTATATAAAACTAGCTGACCCGGCGAACTTCGTACCGCCTAATTATTGGAGGCATATTTAGTAAGTCACAAACACACGACACAATACTTTTTTTAATTTTATTGAAATTTGTTGCTATTAGATTTTTAGAAATATTAGAGAATTAAAGTATAGATGCATAGCAAAGAGAGCTTACATTTCAAGTGACATTTTACCATAGACAATTTTTTTTTGAGTGAATGTGAATACTGACAAATATTTACACTATAACTATCAAACTACATCTGTCGTTTTTTTTTGACGGTGGCCATGGTTAAGAAAAGAAGAAGAACTACATCTGTCATCGAGAAAATAAAGAATTCAAACAACTATAATACAAGGCTGTCAAGAAAGAGTTGAAATTAATAGGGGCGCTAGAGTGCTGTTCTACTGTTCGTATGGCAACCCATATAGTTCACTTCCCAGGACTTGATACTTAGCTGTATATAAAAAAAAAAAAAAAATATTCTATTATTACCCATTATATCGAAAGCTGTAGTTAAGCGTTAAACATCGGTTTAACACGATGAAATCGGCACTAAGTAATAGTAAAAATAATGTAATTAATTTGTACAGCCAGCTGTCATAAATTAGTTTCCGTTTCCAGACTATTTTGCCAAGCTGATTTGTGGTTTTACTGTCCTCTGGTTTTATCAATTACCAGAAAATAAAAGAAAAATATATTTGAAAAATATTTTATTTTAAGTATTTGAATGAATCTTTTCTTTCTATACACATTATTAAACTGCCTCGTTGGTCTAGTGGTTAGCGTTAAAAAAATTGAACTTTTTGTCTAATAGCACACAAATCAAAGTTATCTAACACTTTCTTCGGACGACCTTTTCGGTTTTTCCTGGTGTAAGAAATACGCCTCTATTTAGTGCTCCTCCTCGTGCAATTCTTCGAATAGTACTTACTGATTTACCTGAATTAAGTAAAAATCATAGATATAGCAGAAAAGATAAAGCAGTCAGTGATATTATTTTATGTTATTTACTTAAATAGTTTAAGTAAATAACATAAAATAATATCACTGACTGCTTTATCTTTTTATGTTATTTACTTAAACTATACTCGAAGTATCAACATTAACCTAGTCGCGCTATACCGCAACACCGAGTACAACAAACGTCAACTAAACCAATGTGCTAGTTTTAATTATTAATCCGCTTATTTCAGCAACAAATTCAAAACAGCTTTGGTTTTATCCATTACCTATACTAGATTTGACTAAAAACAACATGTTAAACTCTCACATACCGGTCATATCAGCGGTTCTTTGATAAACATTGCCGATATCCGAAAGAATTTTTTTTGCCTCATATTCCATTAAACATCTTTACATTGTAAATTATTTCTCTTCCAGACCTTCGGATAGTTTTATTCATTGTTTATTACTTTTTCCTGTTTTAATTGCCGTTTTATACTCTTATAAATAAAATTTACCAACGTGTAAACTCTGTTTACATTATTTATTGACACTATACTCTATGTTTATTGACATCTGTCATTATTTTGACAATGTTGCTAACAGACAAAAAAAATAGTTCCAAATCTACTCTTTCTTGACAGCCTATATTTAAATTGTTGATATTTTAAAACTATTTTCCAGAAGTTATAGTGAAGCTATATATCCCTCAACTCCTTAAAATGCATTGTCCCTTTTGTAAAAAGTGGATGGAACGGCAGAACAAAAATAATAACTGTCCAGGTTGTATTAAATTATTAATTAATTTCAGTATTTCTCCAATTAAATGTTTCTTTTTTTTTAACATGAGATGACAAAACCAAGGATGTTAAAGTAGGAGCGCAGCAAAAAGTCTCTAAATCTATGGACAAAACAATGGAACGTTCGGATACACGAGTTTTTTTTACATGAGATGACAAAACAATGGAACGTTCGGATACACTTATTATTATAAGAAAAATATTTTTGAGAGTTGGTAACACTGTAAGGTTGGCACCTCAGAACAACGTTGTCGTTGTTCTGAGGTTGGCACCCATCAAACATGTCAACACATTAATTATTTTTATATTTTGAAATTTAAATACACGATGTTATGAGCAAAGTTGATATTATGTTGTCGATTCAAAAGTCTTGTTTTAATGCGTTCTTCAATTCGAGTGGAACTGAGAGTACAAATACCGTTAAATGTTTGACAGAAAGTAAGTGGTCAACTTTTATATGGGAAAATGGAATTGTCGCCTTACTCTATCTTACTCGCAATTTTTCCTTATTTGCTCACCGTTTAGACCTACCCTGGACTACGACAAACATTTTAAAACTAAAATCAGCTCAATCGGCCCAGCCGTTCTCGAGTTTTAATCAGACTAACGAACAACAATTCATTTTTATTTATATAGATATCACTTTACCACTAAAACGTGCTAGTTTCCTCACGAGGTCTCATTAAATTGATCCGAGTCTACGGGGGTGAGTTAAAAAAAATAGTAAAAGATATGAATGCTGCACGATCTTACGAATAACTAGGTCATCTCGTTTAAAATACCGAAAGATGACTCAGCATTTTTTAAAATAAAGCATATATTCGCACTTTATAAAAATGTCACAATATTTATACCTAATACGCTTGGCTCCGCCCGCTTGGTAGGTATGGCTAAAAAGAAGCTGATGTCCTTCCTTCTCGAACTAACTACCTACCATTTTTTATCTAGATCGGTTCAGTAGTTAGCAGCTTCAGCCGTAAAAATGTAACGAACAGAAAAGAAAAGAAAAGAAAAGAAAAGAAAAGAAAAGAAAAGAAAAGAAAAGAAAAGAAAAGAAAAGAAAAGAAAAGAAAAGAAAAGAAAAGAAAAGAAAAGAAAAGAAAAGAAAAGAAAAGAAAAGAAAAGAAAAGAAAAGAAAAGAAAAGAAAAGAAAAGAAAAGAAAAGAAAAGAAAAGAAAAGAAAAGAAAAGAAAAGAAAAGAAAAGAAAAGAAAAGAAAAGAAAAGAAAAGAAAAGAAAAGAAAAGAAAAGAAAAGAAAAGAAAAGAAAAGAAAAGAAAAGAAAAGAATAATTTATTCTGGCATAAGAAAAAAAAACATTACAAAGCGTCTAAAACTAAATAATTTTAAAATATTATTCATAATGCCAGAAATGGTACGCATCTCAGCGCTAAAAGCACGGCAGCGCTGATAATTTTATTCTGATGCGCCCAGTGATTGAGTAAGTAGCAGTGTGACTTGAGAAAAAATAATTATATATTATATTTTTTTGTGTCACAAACAAACAATATTTTGGAGAAACAACTCAACGATATAATAGTAAAGCAAGTTAAATGTTTAAGTGCATCATTATATAAAACCTAATAAAAATAAGAATAACTGCATTGAGAAGTCTCTTCATAATACCTTTGGAAACATAAATTATAAAACTAATTAAAATTAGTAATAAAGGATGTGAACATTAAATGAAATCCCACATTACTGTACCCTCATAAATCAAGCAGTTTTAAAGGAAGTCTTCGGTTCTTTGGGTAACTTCTCAGTAATAAAGGAATAGGAACGGTTTCCTTTACGTCAATGGTATCGAAAGAAAGGTTTGGATAGGTAAGCTGCTTCGTCCACTACACGACGCTAGTCTCCGGTTGTCTATATTTTTTACATACATTGCGTCCATAGACGATGCAATGCTATTTCCGTGCACTGGCAAGACGCAATGAACGTAAAAGTCATAGAATATAAGAGACTTGCGTCGCGTAGTGGACAAAAGTCTTACTTATGGTTTGAGGATCTCCAACTAAATGGTGCTATGTTATAATCCTATTACTATAACAAATGTCAATAATAACCAACGTACTAAGTATCTACTGTTAGAAATGTCAATAAAAACGAACGTACAAAGTATCTACTGTCAGAAATGTAAATAGGTATCTACGATAGTATCGGTGATTATGTAAATGTGATCACATAAAATAAACATCAAAGTATAACCTTGGCTTGTAAAAAAGCTTTGTAATAAATAAGTTGTGACCTAAAATACAACATAATGTCCTTTTTTAACTGCACTCGACTAAATCCGAATATTAAACCAACATGACGTTCCTATCCAAACCATAGATGTAAGGCTAAGGGAATCGACATAAATGGAACGAATCCGGAATAGATGGTATCTCAGAGCGAGCACGATAGATGGCCCCGCATGACCTGTGTCACATAAATCTGCGATGTAACAGAAGTGCTTTATTCTACAGCATTTGTAGGATGTAGGGTTTCATTGATGAGATGGAAAATGTTTGAAATGCCTTTGGTGATCGAAGGTTGCACAGTTATTGTTGAGGGTACCACGTCCGATCATCGATGACCGATTTTTTGTAGAAAAATAGATCGTTCGGAAATATATGTGTTATACGGGTACGGAATATGTATTAGGTGAATGTAATAAAAAAACAGTTATTATTAATAATTACCACATGATAATTACATTTTAATTTTCACTTTAACAGCAGTTTATTTTGTCCTTGGTAAGTATTTTGATTCTGGCAGTCACAGAACGCTGCCGCGGCACGCTCTCTTGGCTCATGCGCTGTGGGTCACAATCCTAAACAAACCAACTTACAAGACCAACATTTAAATACCTTTACCATTCCACTAATCCTCGATTGATGATAAAGACGCCAAACTAACTTTATATTTGAAAATGTATTATTTGTATGTATTATAGTATTTATCGGCATCGATAAAAGTGAATAATTTATAACTTTTACTACTACTACTTTCACCAGTCATTATTAATATTTTTTAACATATCATATTAACCGTAACATCACTAATGTACCTTCCTCGAAAATTAGACAGTAAAAGCTTGAATAAGATAAGATTGTTTTGTCACTACATAGTATAAAACAAAGTTGCCTTTTCTGTCCCTATGTGCGCTTAAATCTTTAAAAGTACGCAACGGATTTTGATGCGGTTTTTTCCAATAGATAAAGTGATTCAAGAGGAAGGTTTTTATGTATAATACATGCATAGAAAGGGGGAATTGTTTTACTCACAGATATAGATCTACATAGATAACGCAGATGCATGTACTTCGCGTGTCTCAACCCCGACCAAGCGTCGAGGTTGGTCGCCTCTAACTTCAGTCCACGCGCGTCTTTTGTCAGAGAAAATCATAGCGGACGGCTCCAGTTGAACGTACTGGGCGGATTGGCATCGGCGGCATCGGTGTCTTTGAATCGGTTTGGATTTCCCGTCACTAAATTTCGGCTGTGACGTCACAAAAGGTATTAAAAGTCGGCACGCTTGGTTTCAATACAAATCGTGATACTTGTGTTATCTATGTAGATCTATATCTGTGGTTTTACTCCAAATTTAACGCGTGCGGGCCACGGGCAGTAATGAATAAATCAAACTACTAGATCGATTTTAATCATTTTTTCAGTGAGTGACATAGGCTATATATTATATACCCGTGCGAATCCGGAGCGGGCCGCTGTGTTTTTATATACAACGTTCACAGTTTTTCATTTAGTATCAGCATTGTACTCGTGCGAAGCCGGGGCGGGTCGCTAGTTATTTATAAATCATAAGTACTAAAATTAAAAAGGTCACGAACCTGCGCGTGCCTACCCATAGAATAAGGTCATAAGCCTACGTTTATATATTTTTCTACAAAAAGTAATGAAAGTATAACACATAACCTGTATTAGAATTCAGATGAAAAACCACTCAAATATTTTATTAAAAATATTTATTTTGCATTTCTATGGCTCGAATCTCTACCTCATTCCCAAAATCCAATCAAAAGCTTCTTCCACTCGGTCGAACAAAACGTAAATATTATTAAATATTTAATATCTTGGCACTCAAAGGCAGGGAAGGTAAGTTGCTTCAGTGTTGAATTTCGGAGATTACTTTGAAGATGGCAGAATTTTTCAAGTGTGTATCCTTGCTGTAATTATAGTCTGCCGGCCAATCATGGAAGGTAAATACGTAATAACGTTAAAACGAATCCTCATGGGTGCAATATAAAATTTCTTGGAATGGTTCATATTTTATTTTAGCTCTTCACGTGTTATCTATATAAAACCTGACCTTTAACCTGATGAAGGTAGAGTTTTGCATTTTTTTATGATTTCAGGCAATAGTACAAAATTCTCCAAAAGATTTCCGTTTCACCACAAACTCGGTCGTAATTCTAAAACGATATTCGTAAATAACCTTTACAGTTACACAGTTTTACGAACTGCGGCAGTTGACTTTGATTACCACAGAAATAAACGCTGGGTTGAATAGAAGCCAAATGTTTGAATATGCACACATTAACGACATAATAATTCATAGAGTCATGTTTGAGTTTGATTGATGATTTGATATTTCGGTGATTGCTTGAGTATAGCTGTGTTTAAGTATTTAGCATGCCTATCTATACGTTACTACGGGCTTCTTGCTAATACGCCATTAGCTCGTCCTCCTGGCCTTGTATGCCTTCAAGAGTGACTGACTAGCTAGGTGCTAATGGCTTCGAAACCTGTATTAGATACATTAATCTTCAATCGCCAGGACAATTACACCAGAATTCACTTGTTAACAACCATTCATGACCATTAATTCACTTGTTAACAACCATTCATGTCAGTGCGCTCGCTCTAGTTCACCACAGCCAGTGAGTGCTCCCTTAGTTTGCTGTGACAATAGTAAGAACTTGTGTGATGGCTCTCATACTAGTGTTAGGACTCAGCAGTCATTAGGTGCATCAATTGATGTAACATGTTGTACACCAAGTGATGCACAAAGTACTATTATGTTTAGTGATGGTATTGGAAAACATATGGGCTCAAAACTGAATTCTCTTGTAAAGGGACAATCAGTTGTTAACCATTGCTTACCATCTGCAACATATGATTTTATTATGAAAAGAATTTTAAGTTATAACTTCAGTAATTATAGAAATCTTATTATTTTAGTGGAAAATAGGGGTAATGTTACCAAAAAGGATTTAGTTAATTATTTTGATAATTTATTATCTCTAGGCTTAAGTAGTATAATTTTGTTCACATTCCCCTACTGTAGGAGCCTGTCAGATGCGGAAAATAATCTTAGATATAAGTTGAACAATGTACTACACACTATAAGTACATATAATGATAGTATTCATTTGATTGATACTAACAGTTTTGTTAGCAGCAAATTATATTTGACCAAAGGTAACTATTACCTTTCTGCTAGTTTTAAGCGACAGATAGCAATTTCGCTATCCTATTTTATTGACATTACAGCCAAGAACTTGGCTACTAACAGATCTGCTTCTATTGAGCAGACTAATGACATGCAATTATCGAATGATTATTTGAATCATGACATGAATTATAACTTAGCCTCTATTGAGGGTACTTCTGACATTCTTAATATTAATGATATTGACATTTCTAATTCTCATATTAATTCTGAAATCTGCAATCATTTAAATTAGTTCATGAGACAACAGAGGTAGCAACCTCTAGCTCTAATTTATTACATGTACAATTGATCAATTTAGATGCAGAATCAAATAGTAATTATATGTCAATACACCCACAAAAATTTACTAATTACAATACAAACGAAAATATAAACCTGGTGCATCAAAATATATGTTGTTTAAATCTGGGTAAGCAACTAGAACTGGAATTATTCATGAAATCTGAAAATATTAGTATAATGTGTGTTACTGAGCATTGGCTTAAGGGGCATCAGCTCATGTTTAATTTCAGCAACCACCAGGTTGGTAGTTCATTCTGCAGGGTCAACACAATACATGGGGGGTCCCTAATTTTACTTAATAAGAAACTTAAATTTAAAGAACGGAAAGATATTGTGTCCCTCTCTGTAGAATGTTCCATAGAACTCTCCTGTGTACAATTAGAGCAGTTCATTATTATATGCGTATATAAACCTCCCTCCGCAGACCTTAATTTATTTTTAGAAATCATGGATGAAGCCCTATGCAGAGTAAATAATTTGGGTAAAACAATTTTAGTCTGTGGAGATTTTAATATTAATATTCTAGTTAATACAACTGCATCATGTCAAATTTTGAGTCTTTTTAAATCCCATAATTTAATAAACTTATTTATGGAGCCTACTAGAATAAGTGCCACCACGGCTACATGCTTAGACAATATTTATACAGATATAAGTCCAACTCACAGAAGTATTATTAATAAACTAGATTCTGATCATTCTGGGCAAATGATAAGTTTTAAAATAAAAAGTAAAAATGTAGTTAGGAAAAAAATTACTTCTATACCAGTAACAGCTAGTCGCTTTGGACGTATGAGAGTTAACCTAGCTAATAACTTACCTTTCTTAGATAATGACATAGAGCCTAATGTAATGTATAATTCGTTTTTTGATTCATTTCTTCGCGATTTTAACTCAATATTTACTTCCAAGGAGATTACTGTTACTAGTAGTCCTGTCTTTGGTGACTGGGCAACCGCAGGTATCCATAAGAGTAGGCAAACATTGTACATTTTATACTATGAAAGACAATTTAATAGCAGTGAAGAGTTTAAAGAACATGTCAAATCATACTCGAAGATTTTTAAACGCGTTTGTAAAATTGCCAAATCTACATTTATTAAATCTAAAATCAAAAACAGTAGTAATAAAATTAAAGCCACATGGAAGGTTATTAATGAAGAGACTGGGAAGGTTAGATCAAAAAATTCAGACTTTAAGTTAAGTATCAATGGTCAAGTAACCAAGTCAGATTTAGAAGTTGCCAGTGCTTTTGAAGGATTTTTTACTGCTTTTCCTGTCTCTCTAACTAGTGCTTTAGGCTCTTCCTCCTCCGTTGCCGAGTCGTTACTTAAAGATAATGTGCCTGAGTTTTACAATAATTTCGATTTTCACCATGTTAATTTGTCTGATTTTAAAGCCGCGTTTAAATCAATTAATATTAAGAAAACGGCTGATCTATGGGGTATTTCTGTACATATTATAAATTCGTTGATTGACATTATTGCACCTGATTTAATCGTGATATTTAATAGATGTATTGATTGTGGTGTGTTTCCTGACTTAATGAAATTAAGTAAAGTCATTCCTTTGTTTAAATCAGGTAGTACATTAGACCCCACAAACTTCAGACCAATATCGGTGCTACCTACGTTTAGTAAAATTTTTGAAAAATTAATTCTCGCGCAGTTACTTAAATATTTTAATGAAAACAATCTGTTGCACACTAAACAATTCGGTTTCACTCGCGGACGGTCAACATGTGATGCTGGGGTAAAATTACTGGAATGCATATTTGAGGCTTGGGAAGAGTCGCGGGATGCCTATGGGGTGTTTTGTGACTTATCTAAGGCTTTTGATTGTGTGCAGCATGAAACTCTAGTCAAGAAGTTACACCACTACGGTATAAGAGGCATCGCTCTGGATCTTCTTACTTCATATCTAAGCGATAGGATTCAGAGAGTAGATGTCAATGGAAAGCGTTCGCATGGATCAGCTGTAGCAATGGGGGTGCCACAAGGCTCTATTTTAGGGCCTTTCCTGTTTCTCTTGTATATTAATGATTTACCTCATCTTGTTAAGGATAATCATGAGATAGTATTGTTTGCGGATGACACTTCTTTAGTTTTTAAGGTAAAAAGACAACAATCAGTAATTGACGATGTAAACAATGCTTTATCAAAGATAGTGAACTGGTTTAGTGCTAATAACTTGCTTTTAAATGGTAGTAAAACAAAATATATTAGATTTTTTACAAAAAATGTTAAGCAAGTCAAAACTAGTGTGGTGATGGACAATGAGGAATTGGAAATGGTCAATAAGGTTGTCTTTCTTGGTATAACATTAGACTCTAAATTACAATGGGGCCCACATATAGAAACGTTGTCTGGTAGACTCAGCTCAGCAGCTTACGCCGTAAAAACAATTCGTCAACTGACCGATGTTGACACTGCGCGTTTTGTTTATTTTAGCTATTTTCACAGTATAATGTCATATGGTTTATTGCTCTGGGGTAGTGCCGCGGATATAGATTCAATATTTGTGCTCCAGAAACGAGCTATTCGAGCTATCTATATGATGAGTCCCAAGGAGACACTAAGAAATAAATTTAAAGAGATACATATTATGACTTTACATTCTCAATACATTTACGAAAATTTAATGTACGTTCACAAAAACCAAACGAAATTTAAGAAAAATAGTGATCTCCATAAATTAAATCTAAGGAACAAAAACAAACTCGCTGTGCCCACTACTAGGCTCCATAAAATCTCTAACTCGTTTCCAGGTCAATGTATACGCTTTTACAATAAACTTCCTTTAGACGCAATAGAATTATCGATAGGTAAATTTAAAAAATATGTTAAAACTAAACTATGTCAAAAAGCTTACTATAGTATTTCAGACTACATAAATGATAATAGTATTTGGAAATGAATTGCTCTTCTTATGTGATTTTTTTATGTACTTTTATATTGTTATATTTTTCATTTTAAAAGATGGTGCACATGAGTTTCTCACCAGCTCTTCTCATAATGCAATACCCATCGGAGCTGGTACTTAGATTGATTTTAATTCGATTCTAAACAGTTTGATTAAAATTAATCTGAGCCCCGGTTATTCAAATCATTGTAATTAGTATAATTTAGTATTATTTATTATTTACTTTTATATCATTTTTTGTAATGTTTTGACGTGTTCAAGCGCCTCCTGGGGCCTATGAAAATAAATGATTTGAATTTGAATTTGAATTTGAATTAAGTGCTAAGAAAGAGGACTTTTAGAGGAAGATTGAATTCGTTAAATTGGACTTTCTTTCTTCGCAGCAATATTTCGTACTTTTTACGAGATGCGTGGTGGCGACCTCTTTAATATTCTAACGATTCATCCGCCCGATGCAAATCTAGGGACTACACAAGTGGCTACTGTATACATTATATGGTTGACATCCAAAGAACACAACTATTTCAAAAGGTTACTAAGTCAATAGAAAAACACTTTCCTTTCACGGTCACACAATGGCGTTTTAATCTTATTTGCGCAGTTTATTTGTAAACAGAGACAAACCGTTGGCAAAGTGCCACAGAACACATTTCCTTGTATCTACGAGTATTTAGTACAAGTATGGCATAATATCAATAAGCAGAAAGTATGAAACAGAAAGAGATAGAGCTTTCAATAACGAATTCAGAGGAAGCACTATCGCCTAATTTAAAAAAAATAAGTGTAAATGACATCGTGACGAAGCCGCTTATTAAATAAATTATTTTATCGGAAATTGTACAAAGAAAAATGTGACGGATATTCCCAAAGTTGACTGTAAAATGACTAATGTATTGAGGATCATCTAGGTAAACGTTATTCTTTCACAATCATGTGACAAAATCATGAATTTTCCAGCTAAACATTTTGGAACGCAGGATCTTGGAATCATGTACTGAATCAACCAGTATAATCTGTAACTAAATATTTTGTAGTTATGTGTTGTCACAAGGCTAGCTCATTAGGACCGAATGTAGCAGTTGCATTAAACTTGCCAGTTATGGTAATACAGACAAGGATGTCGTATCATAAATTAATCTGTGACTGCTCATATAGCTACAATTTGCATACGGTACACAGAGTTCCTTAATAACCTCACATGCTGCAGTGCTACCATTTACACAACGTGACTTCTAAATAGCTTAATCTCAGACACCTTAACTGATTAGGCCAGAGTCGGCCAGTTTCTTGCCAGTTCTTCTCAAGAAGACTATGTCTACGGAACTATTCAAGTATTTGTGATGAAAGTGAGTTTAAGCTCCGCGAGTTTAGATTAGAATAAATTTTTATATGACGATTTTAAGTGCTTTGTGAAGTCTAAGGAATAAAGCTATTTTCATTTCATTCATTTAATTTTCACGGTAAGAATGGTGAGAATTGATTTAGATGAGGTTTGTTTGCCATGATCGGCTACGAGCTGTAGCCCGCGACTTAATCCGCATGGAACTGTTTTTATCCGCATTATACCTTACTGATCTGCTCCCGTGGCATTTTGATATATAATATAAAAATACTACGCGGGTTAAGTGGAAGCTAGTCATACAAAATTCTATTATTCTCTTCCAAGGCACAGACCGTCACTTAGGAGCAATATAACAGGACGAAATTCTGGCTGATTTGATTTATTATCAAATCGTGACCTTTCATATTTCAATTAGACGACCATCCTCCCGATCTATTGATTTATTAAAATGTGCTATCTTCAGTACATCTTATGTTGCGAAAGTCGAAGTCAGTGCTTGCAATAATTATTATTGCAAAGAATATATTTGCCCATTTGAAAAATGTTTGGTTTCAAATTGTCACATTTGATAACTTATCTATTTTGTTTTTTTTTTACTATCTTTACAAGTGCACCTACCATGTTAAAGCTCTGCACCACCCTTGGTTGACTGGTAGAGAATGCCTTTGGCATTAAGTCCGGCTCTGTACAAATTGTGCATAAAGTTTTAATTAAATAAATAAATCTATTAATTGTTTAAACTTGACATTATTTGAAATACATTTTGAAATGAATTGTGGTGTGATTTCAAACTTTGATGTTATGGAAAGCTTTCGCAAAATGAGTATAAAGGTGAATCATAAATTTATTGATCTGATAGTATTTTACAAATAATATTGTGGCAGTTGTAGTTTGTGGTATTGTTTGCTTTTTGTGGTGCCTCTGTGAACGAGATCCAGACAGGTAACACCACCGTCTCACATTTAACATGGCACCAAATCTGCTTGTACTCGGGCACTGCTGTCATTACAATGTATTTATGAGACGCCATCAGACATTTTACTGTGTAGAAATATATTACCATCAAGTGGAACATGCTTATTGAAATATATATTATTTTATCTTAATTTTTTTATATGACTTATGTATCTAACGGGTGTGTAGTCCACCTGTTGGTAAGTGATATTTACCAACTACAGTCCATAAATTTTGACAATTCCAAAAAATATATTGTAGATGCGTCGCTTCCTGTAAGGACACCGGTGTTTGCCTAATGTGCCAGTAATTTCAGAGCCTAACCTCACCACACTGAAACATAGCTCAACTATTTTGCAACAGATTAAAGGTAAGAGGGTGGTGCTTCCATCCTCGAGCTCGTTCGCAAAAGCTCTACCGCAATTTAAAAATTAAACCTCAGAGTGGATGCGGCACATACTTGATGTTCGTAAAAGCTGTAATAAATCAACAATAAATCATACACAACTTCGTATGTTTCAGCCATAAAATAAAATCATCCAAACGTTCCTGTCGTAAAAAACAGATATTTCAATAAAATTATTGTTATTGATCGTAAATTGTGTACATATTTTATCTCCTATGAAGTTTACATTAATATCTTTGATTTGAATCTAAACATTGATTTGGCAAGTGAAATATATATCGTTGGTATTACAAAGGTAATTTACTGCCATTATAAATAACTTGAAAGGCTAAACTCGTAATTATACGGTATCTGTTACGGACTTTGCGTATTTTAATTTCATGTTTCAAGTGGGTGGGCTTTGTGTGTGGAATATATGTTTGTGAACACCCCCGCGACATAGGAGTTATTCCTAGTGTGGAAGTCGTTTTTATGAAAAAATTACAATAATTTTTAACAAAAAAAAAAACGACTTCAAAAAGTAGGTAAACTAAAAAGCAAGAAATAAATTTACTTTGCACAAAATAATACGCTTTTTCATTTAGTTAAATAGAAATTATTAAATAATTATTTTATAATTCTGAAGTCGGTGCCAAGTTAATCGGATTAAGAACTATTCAGTCAGAAAATAGTTGTTAGAAAGATTGATATTATCTATACAGAGTTATTGTTTACTTGGCACCGACTTGACCCGACGGGAAAATGGGACCACATGACAAGTATATCCTTTCAAACAAAAAAAGAATTTCTCAAATCGGTCCAGGCGTCTTCGAGTAATCGGCGAACAAACATAAAAAAAAACATGCAACCGAATTGAGAACCTCCTCCTTTTTTAACCGACTTCAAAAAAAGGAGGAGGTTCTCAATTTGGTTGTATTTTTTTTTTTTTTTTTTTTTTATGTTTGTTCACCGATTACTCGAAGCCGCCTGGACCGATTTGAGAAATTCTTTTTTTGTTTGATAGGATATACTTGTCATGTGGTCCCATTTTTTTCCAGTCACGTTCTGATGATGGGATCCTAGAGAAATCGAGGGCAACCCTCAAATTTAAAAGGCTTCTATATTGTTTTTTGTATATTATCTAAAGCTACTTGGATATTTGCATCTAGTAGCCAGCATTTTATGTTGCTGATCTGATGCTGGAAGGTACAACTCCTCAACGGTTAGGAGTATGGGGATAATTCTTTAAATATAGGCTCCTTGAGGAAGTTTACTGTATTCTTTCAAGTTATACACAGATGAGGCGAGACGTTGAATATTACTTATGTATATTCATAATATGAGGTCATGATTTAATGATGGGATCCTAGAGAAATCATGGGTTAATCAAGCTTCTATATTGTGTTTCGTATATTACCTAAAACTACTTGGATATTTGCATTTTAAGTTGCAGAGCTGATGCTGGAAGGTACAACTCCTCAACGGTTAGGAGTACGGGGATTATTATTAATAAGTTTTCCGTCTCAAGTAACCGTCGTCTCCTCATTCGAGAAACATTCTTGCTCGGTCTACCCATCACTTAAAATCGTAAAATAAAATAATTTTTAACAAAAAAAAAAAACCGACTTCAAAAAGTAGGTAAACTAAAAAGCAAAAAATAAATTTACTTCGCACAAATAATACGTTTTTTCATTTAGTTAAATAGAAATTATTAAATAATTATTTTATAATTCTGAAGTCGGTGCCAAGTAACCAATAACTAGATGATAAGTATAAATCTTTCTAACAACTATTTTCTGACTGAATATTAGTTCTTAATTATCCGATTTACGTGGCACCGACTTCAGAATTATAAAATAATTATTTAATAATTTCTATTTAACTAAATGAAAAAACGTATTATTTGTGCGAAGTAAATTTATTTTTTGCTTTTTAGTTTACCTACTTTTTGAAATCGGTTTTTTTTTTGAAGTCGGTTAAAAAGATAATACAGTGCTTCGAAAGGTTTTAAGTAGAGAGTGCAGTGATTTGCACCTTTATTTCTACTTTAAAATTATGAATATTGAATGGTCTACTTAAAAATTACTATCATTCCTTCATTCATTGTTCTCTATTTATCTAGTAAAGATTATTTATTGAACATAAACACATCATATTTCTTTTTTAAATAATAGATTTATAAATCTATATATTTATAGTTATTATAGATTTATAATTATTATAGTGGGTAATTTAGTTATAAATAACTAAATTACCCACACAAAATAACTTATAATATGATATTAACAAAACTTTAAAGAGCATCAAAAAACTTCTCCGCATCGATGTCAAAGGGCGACAAGGCTGGCAGCATTGCCACGTTGTATGGCAATGCTTATTCTTTGAGCCAAATAGAAACCAGCCTTCTGGTCACGAGTCGCATAATAATAGAATATAATTTAAATTATGATAAATCGAATTAGTATTATTTATATCTCTCATCTCCAAACGTTTTCTTAATTACATTGGGGTCGGCTTCCAGTCTAACGGATTCAGCTGACCAACTGAACAGACCTACATAAACCAGTTTGAGGCGATACTTATTGTTAGACTAGTTGTCCGACATTCTAACCTCTGACTAACGACTAAAATGTGATCTTTAAATGGCAACTGGTACAGTCGCGCAGGAAAATTGGATATGTTTAGATGGTTACCCATCCATGGCCGACCGCGTTCTAAAAGGCTTGGCTTCTGTTTTTTTTATCCATCTAGGCATTTTGAACGAATGTCTAAAAAAAAAAAATAAGTAAGAACATATTTCAGGATTATTCTACAGACCTTTCTGAAGTAGGTATTATGTAACTGTAGACAAAATGTTTTGCTAGTTCCATTTCTAGATTACAGACGACTCCTATTAATCTTTTCAGCAGTCCTTTTCCTTGCGATTTTTGTTATAGATTAAGCTCTGTACAATTGATGTTGGGGTTATATTCCGCAAAAGGAAATGTACAGCTAGATTTCAAGAATTGAAGACTTAATTAACACGTACCTTAAATGAAATTTGAAAATTGTTTACACGCTCATTCAGACTTTAATGTTTTGGCATGTCTTTGGGATCATCAATCTACTGGTATGATAGTACTAAATTCTAAACATAAGTTTTTTTACGCCTGTCTTTAAAAGAAAAGAGGGCGCGCAGACAAGGCGCTCTTTTGAAAGGAGTTGATAGACACCAATGACGTCAAAGTCCTCAATCGAATCCATTTAAAAGCGCAGCGCATCGACGCCTCTCCTCTATGAATATGAATTCAGGGTGGATGCGACATAGCGCCATTTATTGAAACCACAGTTTCTAGACATGTCCATGTCTAGAAATGTAGTTTTCATTACCACCGGTACATTTCTTACGAAAAAAATATCTACCGTCCAAAAAAATTATAAAATAATGGGATTCTGGAAAAATCGAGGGCAACCCTCAAATTTTAGAGGTTTCTACATTGGTTTTCATATACCTATATTTCCTAAAGTTACTCGAACATTAGCATCTAGCAGTCAGCATTTCATGTTGATGAGCTGATGCCGGAAGGTACAACTTCTCAACGTTTAGGAGTACGGGGACAATTTATTAAATATAGGCACCTTAACACTGTTTACTGTATTCTTTCAAGTTATACACAGATGAGGCAAGATGTTACTTTTTAGTGCATTTTTTGTAATTAAAGCCGTTAGTTTTTGTGATTTTTTTATATAAAATACTATTATTTTTATTAAAACTAACGTGAGTTTGTAACATTATTCAAATTATGAAATACGGGTGTTACTCACGTAATATTGGTCTATTTAGTGGACCGCGGTTTCGCCTATACGTCTAGGCATTATCAAGAGAGTGCGATACGTCGCGCCTGAGTCGCAGCCAGTCTTGCACTGCGGGCAGCGACGCGCGCCAATAGACCAATATTACGTGAGTAACACCCGTATTTCATAATTTGAATAAAATACTATTATCATTGGTTTAACCTTCAATCTATTTAATGCAACCTTAATTACATTTCAATGTCTTGTTTTATTTACAACAGAGCTGCATTAGCTGTAATTTAATTTGTTTAAGAATCAGTTTAAATTGGATTACGGTGCCAGGAGTCGTGGGACATCTTGGTTGCTCGAGGCATATAGACTGACAACGGGTTATTTTGTGTATAATTATTATTATATAGAAGTTATTAATTATTATTATATTATATTTGTGTGTATTTGGCCTTTCCATGGGACCATTGGATAATGTAATTGCTTCTGGCGTTCTATCTAATCTAAGTTTAAGTTGTTAACCAAATTTAAGTTGTTCTACTGCGCTTGTTTTGGCTTTCATTTACCACTTACCATCAGGTTGACAGAAGAACGTAAGTGTAAGAGCTGTTGCTGTTACAGATTTAGCTAAACGACCAGTAGTTTAGAGTTTATTATACCAAAACATACGAAAAATCATTAGGATCGGTGTAATGTGTGCAGTTCCTTACATCTTCAAATTTAGGGCAAGTATTTTGTTTGCACAGGCTCTTAGATTAAACTGCTATTGTTTACAGAAGCTTGTTATAAATTACTTAATATGAAAATAGAAAGAAACCTTTAGATCATTATTGTTTAATATATGTATTGACTAGTATTGATAGAGGTTTGAGATGTTTTAGAGTACCCAAGAACGTTTATCACCGATAGAAAGGACAGACACACAGACAGACTGTCCTGTGCACACCCGTTACCCATTCATCCATCCTTCTGTCGTTCTGTCTAACCGTCCGGAGAGATGTATCGTTTAACTTGCGAAGTAGCTTTAGTGACTTAGACTTGATTGAATCTGGAGTTCGATTTATACAGGACTTTCTTGATTATTGAAAAAAAAATATTGTAACATCCGACCGATATTATCCAAAAGTGTTTGCCTGATGGATATAAACCCACATCACCTGTTATGTTTAGTTAAGTCTCATGTTATGTTACAATGAGTTAGCCTGGTGCCATCTGTTAGACACAACATTTAGTGGAAGTTTTGTAATGCAAATTTGGAATATTTCAGACATTCCTAAGTTTGGTTTCAGAATTTATTGACGGGTAAATACCATTCTTTTACTTCATATAGATTAAAATCTAGACTAGATATAAAATTAGAGACTAATAAATAATTTAATTTTGATCTAAGCTACTAAATTAATTTATGCTAAGAATGTGTCCATTAACATCCTATCTTATTGTCTCTATTCGATAATAGATGACATGACATTTTGATCTTGAGTTCTTTTAAAGTAGCACCACACTTGAAGCACTTCACTGAACTAGCTTTTAAGCTAGTTCAGTGAAGTGAAATACCAAATTAGCATACATGCAAGACCAACATGGCATGTAAAATAATTTTCCAAGAACGCTTTACTCTATATACTAATAACAATAATACAAACAAATGGATGAACTTGGCGTCACGAAATAACGTAACACACAGTTGAGAAATTTAGGGTTCTGGCAAGAGGCGACCGTAGATGGTTGTTTGAAGCGACTGCCTAATGCGCAGGTTCAAATCCTATAATTTATATAATTTGCTATAAAAATGATCAATAAGAAGCTTTACTCTATAGCTTGGTTGTTTCGCTAGTCTAAGAGACAACATTATTTCTTCATTCAGACGACATCTTCAGTCGCTCGGTGTAAACAACGACGAGACAATGTAATTAATGTTCTTTGTTGGTTTATCGGCGAAAGGCTGTGTTTATTGACACACTATTTATGCTTTAGAAGGCATGTAACAATTACCTCGAAGATACTTGCAAAGATACAGCTGTGTGTATATTATAGTTTTTTAATAGTAACGCAGATAGCACTTGCTAAACCGTTAATTAAAATAATGCATCGCCAAATTCATGTTATCCCACGCGACTTTTATAGTGCCATATTTTCATGGCAAAAATACATACATGTGTTACTTGGCCGGTTTGTTCAACTTCATGTTGGAAGGAATAAGGCATGTAAGTAATAATTTTAATAATAACTTAACTTTAATTTAATTTTAATATATGAATTTTATTGTAATTTGATTAATAATGATAATTGTAATTTATGTGTACTTCTATGGACTTTGTCTGAAAATAAACGATTTTTTTTTTTTATAAATAAAATCACGTCTTTATCCCACGGGTGTAGGCAGAGACAATGGAGCGCCATGTGCTTCATCGCAAGAATGTAACATAATTATAGTTTTATCATAAGATGCGATAAATCGATCGCGGCTATTGTACGAGAGCTAGCAACGTCAGGAAAACAAGCATTTCAGGTAGGCCAATTTTTAGATATGCTATCTCTCTCACTCTCCCGCACGTCATATGGACTATCTGGCTAGTGGTAGTGGTTGCGTTCATCAGTGCGCATCCTACCTGCACAGGTAAAATATCGATTTTTTAAATCATTTTAAGAAGTTTCTTTTTTTTTTCATTATTCTTATTGAACTTTCCACAACGTAAATCTAATATTGCCAGACATTTTTATTGCTGTTTAAACTGTGCCAGACGCTAATTTCGAATGAAAAAAATTTTTTTTTTCAAAGTAATTCAGTATGGCTGAAATTTTTTTATAATATTATTTAAGTATCTAAAAACTTAAAATTAATTTGCCATACAATTATTCGGTTGTTAACCTTCAGCCAGACCGATTTAAAATTGAAAAGTTATTGGGCATGTTGGAAGAGTACGGCAGAGAACATATGTATGACAAGAAGAAATATAAAGGCAATTTGACAGTAACACATTTGCAAAAATTTTATTGTCACTGCTATAGTGATGGCCTTCATTGTCGATGTGCCTATCGATATCGAAAGATTGCACTGCATACTATGTCAATATAACATAAGATATTTTAATATTCAGGGAATTCGTCTTCCTAAAGAAGATTGTGAAGACGCTGTTGCATTAAAAAAAACAAGAAATAGATAACATGAAATACGTTTATTTATTACACAAGAAATTAGAAAATACAATAATACAAATATGATCACTTGTGCATTAACGTAAAATCAAATGGGCCTCGGGTCAGCGGTCAGCGCAAGAAATCGTAACCCAAAGCGCTAAAAGACATCCAATTTGGTGCAAACTTAATGGAACATGAAGTATTGTCATAAAATTTTAACTTGTTAGTGACAGTTATTTAAATTTCTATACAGGTTGGCTCATTTATAACGGTCAGTATGGGGAAGTCTGTTATTATAAGAAATGCAAAGATAGCCAAATAAAAATAATGTAATTTTTAACAAACGCCGACAAAAATGTGGCGTATAAAACTAAATCAATCCAAATCGACACATATAGACTTCACCAACAAAAAGGCCAACTATCAACCGGTATATCTAAATAATCTTATAATACCGTATGCGAACTCAGCCAAGTACCTTGGCATGACACTAGACGCAAAACTTCGCTGGAAGGCTCATGTCAAAAAGAAACGCAGTGAGCTGGAACTTCGCTATAAAAAATGTACTGGTTGCTGGGTAAATGTTCCATTGTCAGTGCATAACAAAATAACTATTTATAAACAAGTCCTTATGCCATTGTGGACTTATGGTGTACAGCTCTGGGGCTGTACCAAACCAAGTAACATCCAAATAATTCAAAGATTCCAGAATAAAGTATTAAGAGCAATTGTGAATGCACTCTGGTACATCAGAAATGAGGACCTCCATCGTAGCCTGAAGGTGAACCTTGTCGCCAGTGTAATACAACAGTATGCTGAAGCTCATGAACGACGACTTCTTCAACACGTGAATGTCGAGGCCATCCAAGTCCTTGACACCACAGACATAGTTAGAAGACTCAAAAGGACGAAACCTTTTGAGCTAGTTTAGTGAAGTGAGTGCTACTTTAAAAGAACACAAGAACAAAATGTCAGTTTCACAACAAATAATAAAGTTATTAAAACTATTGAAGACTCACTGTCTTGCAAAGAACACGAAGAGGCCGATTCTCGAATAATATACCATATTTGCCAAATAAATGTCGATGGCGAAGTTGTGATACGCTGCTCAGACACAGATATTTTAATAATACTACTTGGTAACATGGATCATTTGAATGCATCACTAAAAATCTGGATTAATTTGGGTGTGGGGAATCATGAGCGATTTATAAGCGTCAATCATGTACACGAAATTCTAGGGCATTCTTTATCGAAAGCTCTACCGTGCTTTCATGCACTCACAGGATGCGACTACACACCAGCTCTTTTCCGGAAAGGCAAACTTCGACCTTTTAAACTGTTAGAGCAATCAGAAGAGTATCAATTAGCCTGTCAAAATATTATTACAGATGATGAAGAATTGCTGAATAAGACATTTAAGATCTTAGAAAAGTTAATTTGTCATATTTACGGAGATCGTGATTCTTGGTACGTCAATGAAGTTCGGTTCAATCTGTTTTCAAATACTTATCGGTCAAAAAAATCAAATGATAATTTTGAAAAAAAAATTCGTAACTTTGATCCATCAAGCCTACCACCATGCAAAAGTGAATTGTATCAGCATTTACTACGAGTTCGTTATGTTACAAAGTTTTGGAGAAATGCTCATTTAAAACACCCGACATCTCTATCACCTCAAGTTTCCGGCTGGACCATAAATGACCATAAATATGATTTTGTCTGGTTTGTTGGAGAGCAATTGCCATCATTAGTTGCCGACATTATTATTAAAGGTAAAAATAAAAAATAAAATACTAATAAATTTCTTTGCCGAAAGATTATTCAATTTTTCATTATTTTACAGATAATAACTTATTAAAAGACGATGACAACCCAAAAGACGACGATGACAATGAAAATGACAGCAGTGATGAAGATGATGATGATGATTATGATTAATATGCCTCCGTTTTTTGTAATACAATTATCAATTAAAATTATATAGTTTTTGTTTATTTTCAAACTTGAGATTGATTATTATCTTAATTTTGTTCAACAATTTAATAATTATTTTGATACTACATTAATATTATTATAATTATTAATTATTTCTTAATTCTTTCTCTGTAATTTATTTGACATCTATTTTTAGACCAAGCTAAATGATACCACATCACTTTCCACTTTTAAATCCGTCTGGCTGAAGGTTAACAACCGAATAATTGTATGGCAAATTAATTTTAAGCTTTTAGATACTTAAATAATATTATAAAAAAATTTCAGCCATACTGAATTACTTTGAAAAAAAAATAATTTTTCATTCGAAATTAGCGTCTGGCACAGTTTAAACAGCAATAAAAATGTCTGGCAATATTAGATTTACGTTGTGGAACGTTCAATAAGAATAAATAACAAAAAAAATAACTTCTTAAAATGATTTAGAAAATCGATATTTTACTTGTGCAGGTAGGATGCGCACTGATGAACGCAACCACTTCCACCAGCCAGATAGTCCATATGACGTGCGGGAGAGTGAGAGAGATAGAATATCTAAAAATTGGCCTACCTGAAGTTCTCTCTCAAAAACGTTGCTACCTCTTAGACTATAATATCAAACTGCCGAATTCTGCCAGCTTTTTGGCAACGTAGCTGCGGTCTTATAGAATAGGGTTTTAGTACTTACGTTTTATTTTTAGTGAGTTTTTTTTATATTATTGTTATTTTTATTTAAACTGCCTCGATGGTTTAGTGGTTGGCGTAAGTGCCTCTCACGGGTGCGAATCCCGGATCGGGTAAAGTGTAAAATAGCAGCACGGAGTTAGAATTGTGCCCGGTGGATCGCGATAGTCTCACCCCCTATCCCATGGCACCTAAACATTACAGGTAAAGTGTGGGTTTTCTACACCTATGCCACACCCTTCTGGGTAATGTAGGCGTGATGATATGTTATGTTGTTTTTCTTAGTTTTAAATATATTGAGGTAATAATTACAACCCATACGTCTTTTTCTCACGAAATTATCTGGGTAGACCAAATAGCAAAGTTCTTTTATTCTTGAATTTTCAAAGGTTTTTTAAATAAAAGTTAAAATAATTGCATGGAAAATATGGTCACTCTTCGAAGTAATGACGCAGCCACAGCAAATCGATATGATGATATAACGAACATAATAATATATTATTTCGCATGAATAAGCGATAAATTTTGCATTGAGATTTATGTCAGTCGGGTCACCCCCGGTTCGGGCGCATGAAAGCATGTCGGAACAAAAGACTGACAAATAAGTTACAGCAAATGATAAATCACGATCGAACATAATGGGAATCAAATTACGTGTTTCATTCGCGTAATTGCAAATTTGTGAAGTGCACGGTTGGCGTAGTGGTTAATGTCGTCGGCTCGTCGCTTCCAACTGCGCTGGTGTTGCGGGTTCGATCCCCACTCGGGATAAATCTTTGTATGATCCGCAAAGATTTGTTCTGACTGCTTTGTGTGCGTGAAATGTATTTATTTTTATTTTATTATTTCATTTTTATTTGATAGGGAAACGTACAGCTAACTTAAGACTAGAAAAACTAACATAATATTATTAAGGCCAATTAAAAGTTGCCGCGTATGTTTGTGAACACCTCTGCGACGCAGGAGTTATTCCTAGTGCGGGTGTCGCGTCGTTTAAATTCGTGTGCGTAACGCAAATAAACTCGTCTAAGTACTAGAAGTTTTGTGTTATTAATTAATAAGAGAAATTGCTGCTCATTCATGAGAAGCTTGATGCTAAGTCGAAACCTTGTGGACCGATCGATCTTGCAGGTAAAGCAATGCCTCGGAGAGAACGAATATAAAACTTGATGAGGTGATACTATTTTGAATTATTTTATGTACTAAAGTAGAGCTCGCCACTTAAGTTTGCACAATAAACTACAATTTCAGCAACATCCATAGCAGATAGTTTTTTGTGTGAGGGTGGACAGGTGGAATTAGGGATGGTTTTGCGTTGAACATTTATTCAGAAGCACAGATTTATCGGGCGAAAACCCACCTCCTGTTGACAGGTTTACGCTTACGCCCGGATTTTTATTGAATACGCCCTATACGCACCGTTGGGAACCAATTTCTAGATGCACTCTAATGTATGTAGTAGTGTAATATTACTGTGACATTATATACCACTATAGGTATTATAGACATTAGCTTGTAGCTTTATGACAATTCAGTACGCCGCGTGACTGCCCTCTCTTTCTCCTCATCGTTTATCTCCATCCAATGGTTGTCTGGTAGAAATTGCCACAGAGCGATAATACCGCAAATTGTACTTTTTATATTATTAAGTGATTTTTTTTGTAAATTTATGGTGGACAATAAAGAGTTATGTTGTTATGTATGTAGTCCATCTAGAAATAAGTGTTAAGCACAAACAAGTTTAGTTTAGTACAAATAGATTATTGTACGAGGCGTAGGTATAGTATACGTAGGTACGAGGCTGTATAAATATAAATTTGAAAATATCACGTTGCAAGACCATTATAATGATTTCAATCAACTCGAATATGTTTTTAAAAGTTTACTAGTAATCTTATAAACCTTCTCAAGCTAAGCTTAATTCGCTTGTATTAGGAGGAAGTTTTACGTACGTGGTATAATGGCCAGGATTCGAACCTACAACCTGATCATAAGAGCAAGGCCTTATCCATTGCACCAAGACCACTTATTAAATCATAATTGATTAGAACTCCATAAACTTGTCAGAAAAGTTCATTAGTTTATGAAGTTAGGTATCTAAGACCGCCACGCCCGCGTCTTCTTGTATTATCTCAATGCAATTAGACCAGAAGTTGTATTTAGTATTTGTATTGTCATAACAAAGTTAGATCTGGTTAAGTAATTACCCGCTGATTCGAAGCGGTTCAAGTTTTAAGTGAGTGGAACTTTCTGCCTCGAGGCTTTCAGTTGTACTGACAGCGGAACAAGGCAAAGGCAGATGTTCAAACTGAGACACCGCGGGTGGAAGTTGAATGAAATGTCGGAAAATTAAAGTTGAAGTAATTTTATGTTAATTGTGCTTTAAAAAATGTATGTTAGATGTTAGTATAATTTTTTAAATTTATTCACGAAAGTAATAGAATTACCTCGAGGAAGTAAGGTTATGATTTGTCTGTTTTTTACTGGAATGTGTGCCAGTTTAAATTATAACTTACCATGCTTTCCTAACAAAGGAGCCCTACTACATAAGTGTACATTGGTCCAATGTGTTTACCTTTAATTATAATTTATATTTTAAAAGATCTTTCACTATTGGTTTATAACATATTTTGTCGAATATTTGGTTGAAATTACCTTCAAGTTTCAAGTGCCTGAAACTTTCTGCCTCGAGGCATACATGGCTTTAAATTTGACTGACAGCGGAACATGGCAAAGTCGATGTTTGAACTGAAACATCGTGGGTGAAGGATGAATGAAATGTCAGGTGATAAAAGTTGAACTTTCTTCGTAGAATACGGTTTTGACGTAAGAAGGTAGTTTTAACGTCTGATTAATATTAACATTTTAAAATGATAACAATGGCAATATTTTTCCTTTTACACGCATGCGTAATTGCGTATTCCATAAATGGAATTACACTTAATTTAAGTTAAACTACTACTACATTAAATTAAATTCATGATTGACTTTAACGTAATGTTTTTATTCAAATTTTATTGTTGTTTTATCTTATTTTATTTTATTATTATTCAATTTGACATCATTTAATTTAATTTAATTTTATATTTTATTTCTATCTTATTATTATAAACTGAAAAATATATAACTTAAATATTTACAACTATACACTAAGAACTAAATTTAATTTTCAATCTGTTTTAATTTCATAATAATGTGATATATTTTAATAATTTATGTGTCAATTAATTTATGTAAAAAAATGTAAGGTGTGGACTAATTTGTCTGAATAAAGAAAGTTATTATTATTATTATTTAAATTACAAATAAATGTAACTATTATACTAATTAACTACTAACTATTTAACTAAATTTAAACGCTTTACCGATCCAATACGGTGGTGTATAGGTGATATTATGCCTCGAACAGAGGCTTTGATATCAACTCTCAGATAAGACGACGTATTTATAATCTTTTACCATCAGGTTAAATATACGCCCGTTCAATGACGTCACATGTTACACATAACTGAACTCCTATATTACACAGAAGAATATGGCTGAGGTGTATAACACCCACACTTCACCTGTTATGTTAAGGTTACATGGGATAGGAGGTGAGCCTATCGCCATCCACCGGGCACAATTCCAACTCCGTGCTGCTATTAATAAATTCCTGATGGAAAGTTCACAAATAACACTTTACTCGGCAATCAAACCCGAGACCTCGCGGTGAGAGGTGCATGCGCTAACCACTAGACCATCGAGGCAGTTATATAATGTGCAAATGCATGTATTAACTCACTGGTCCATTATTCGAACATTTTATAGAATGAAATAATTCACAACTTTGTTGTTTTCCTCACTAGTGTAAGAAGTAGGTCGATTGAGATCGGAGCAGACAGCTTGTCGCCAGTTATGTAATGGTAGACAAACACTAACTTTTGCTGAACTATATTTCACTAGCTTCGACTCGTGACTCTGCCCGAATGTTTACTAATTTTTTTGACGTTTGTAGCAAACAGATGTGTAGTCCGCCTGATGGTTAATGGTAACTACAGCCCATGAGAATCAACAACAGATTGTAGATGCTTGCTTCATCTGAGGACTATGGTGTCATTCTGTGCCAACAATTTTTAGGACTTAGTTTCACCAGCAAACCGGAACACAGTATTGCAAGCACTACTATTTGGCGGCAGGTTATAGTTGAGAGGATGGTGTTTCCGTCTTCGAGCTCGTTCACAAGAGCTACTTACAAATTTCGAAAATTTGTTTCACCCGGTTCAAATGCAACCAGATGCTATTAAATAGTAGCATTTTAGTAGGATCACCATCCAGCAAGACATAAATATATTATTATTTTGCTTAGACCATTTGCTTAACATTCGGACTTTTGACTAGACCGCGATTTACCTTTCAAGCTTAAGCACTTTTTATTTGGCTCAAAGAATAAGCATTGCCATAAAACGTGGCAATGCTGCCAGCCTTCTGGGCACGATGTCGCCCTTTGACGATGCGGAGGAGTTTTTTGATGCTCTTTAGAATTTTGTAAATATCATATTATAAGTTATTGTAGGTATGTATTTTATTGTATTATAGTGCGTAATTTAGTTATAAATCTATTATTTAAGAAAGAATTATATGTTGTACACGTAAATAGAAATAAATAAAAACTGAGTAAGCGCAAATTAAATCACTTCTCGATACAACTTTCTCTTTGAGCGTCAATTTTATTTTGCAACGCGACACTGCGTGATTGCGAGTTTGCAAGCATATTTTCCAGTTGCATAATGTAGATATAAGTATTCTCGTAGTAAGTGAACCGAGCATTCAGTAACAGTTTGGAAAGCCGGGTGCTGCATCTTGTTACTCCATTTATTTAATATTCACACGGAACTTTGCAGTGAAAATTATTTTTCCAGAAAATATTGTAGCGAAATTTGCATGGTGTTGCTCTCTAGTATAACTTTTAATAAGTTGGAATTTTGGCGAAGAATACGTTTTATCATAATCGAGCGCACGGATAGCGTTAGTACCTAGTTGTCGCCTCGCGGCTCTCTACTTCGCTGGTGTTGTGGGTTCAATCCCTACATGGAACAAATCTTTGTGTGATCCGCAAAGATTTGGGTGAAAGATTTGGAAGAATCTGGGTGTACTTGTGTGTGTGTGTGTGTGTGTGTGTGTGTGTAATGTATGTTTGTAAATACCTTCGCGATACAGAAATAATTCTTATTGCGACAAATATTTTTTTTTTTTATACATAATTATATGGATGATGTTGCTAAGCTTTCACAGTTTTAAATAGTAGCAAGACCTTTTTAGGGTTCCATAGTATCTAAAACAACCCCTTTAGTTTCGCCATGTCTGTCCCTCTATCTAGCGTCGAGTCTGTAAGTGTCAGAAAGCTGAAATTTTGCATGACTATGTAAATTAACTTGCCGACAAGTAAAAATGTTTTTCCGTAAACAAATTTAGTTATAGCCAAACAAAGGCAACCCGATGCAGCCCCCGCGTCACTACAATTAAATCCAGTAACTAGACGTGACCTACAAAGCCACTGCATTACTACAAACAAACAAAAACTACTTTATGTTGTACATGTTCTAACTTAATGTATGCACTAAAACTTTGTGTGGTGTAATAGTTGTTGGTCAGTTTGTAGGGCAATACTGAATTTTGTAATATTACACTATACTCCGGGCGTAATAAGCATGCGAACGGTTTTAACATACCTCTCGCTTGTGCAACTTGTGACATCCAGTTCAGCTCGCACGATTGTAATGTATAATGTCGGGGCAGTAGGGCTTAAACCTAACTTTACCTTTCTACAATCTACATGAGGAATCAGTGTGTTCATAAATGTAAAACGCAATAAAATCCTTCGGACGAGTGGTGGCATAGCGCGCACAAAAATACAATATGTTGCTAAAATTAAGGGAAGAGTGACACTTTAGGTCCCATGGGAGATGGAGTGAGTCTATCGTCATCCACCAGGCACAATTCCAGCTCCGTGAATGTGTGTTTTATAAATTTCCTAACGGAAAGTTCTCAAATATCACTTTTATTCCATTAGCATTAAATTGATATTATAAAAAGACTGGTTAAGTTAGTTTCTAACACTTTAATATCTTAACAATCAATATTGTGATTTCAACAATATTTATTCTAACAAACCGTTACAATAAAAAGAACAAAGCTGAGTAAAATATTCAATCTACGTTCTATCTTCAATCATAAAAACCACTGAAGAATAACGAACCAATCAATTAGAAGAAAACTTTTAATCTAAGGCTTTTATCAAATGCAAATGAAAATCTCGAGGCAGATCAGAAAGTCCTCTTACCACTCACCGTTTTCAATTCAGCGGTTCAGTTAATCTTTATCGAGTAGTCTACTAAGTGTCCTTACACTTATTGCAGTTATTGCCCAATATCTTACTTTACCACTATGACGTCATTGATAACATATACGCGGCATACAGGGTGGATGCGACATAGCGACATTTATTGAAACCACAGCTTCTATACATGGCCAGTATGCATTTCCACCGGATAAAAAATTCTCTGGCGAAAAAAAAAATCCACGTCTTCCGAACAAATTGCACGATCGCAATGTTCAAATTGTTCGGAGAACGTGTTTTTTTTTTTTTCGCCAGAGAATTTTTATCCGGTGGAAATTGATACTTACCATGTATAGAAGCTGTGGTTTCAATAAATGTCGCTATGTCGCATCCACCCCGTATATGCGGAAAGATGTATTGTGATACCTCGAAATTATGATCCTATTATTATTATAAATTTAAAAGTTTAAATAGTAATATTTTTTAACCATAATCATATATCAAAATTTGTAAAATAATGGATTACATAAATAATATTAAAGAGACCGCTCTTTAATATTATTTATGTAATCCATTCAGATGTTATAATTTTATTGCTAAAAATGTATTAAACTGAAACTAAAATAAAAACTAAAATTACCTCCATTTCAAACATGGGTATATTCATCACAAAAACCTCCTGCAGGACAGACTAAGAGTTTTTTAGTCGATTGCAAACTTATTTACATTATAAAGACCTCTAATTTTTACTGATATATTTATGTACTTACTTAAGTATTAAGAACATGAATGTAAATAAAATGTTAACATCTTTTATTATTTATTTTATTTATATTTCTTTATTGCAACAAAATACATTCAGCAATTTAGATATCAGCCCTGATTCCCAAACTAGCGTGAGCTGTATGTTAAGAAGCAGTTCATTCCCAATATAGTTCACATAGTTAAAGGTATATTTGTTACAAACTGATCTAATGATTCTAAGAAAATCCTTACATTAAATTTCGTACAGGGTAATTTATTGTCTGAAATGCGTTTGTGTGTGTGTGCGTGATAAAAAAGGGGTTTTACACATCTTTTAATTTTCATCACAAATCATAAAACCATCTTTAAAAAAAGGAATAAATGAATAAGAAGATTTTCAATCAACGGCTTCTATTAAATGCAAAATGAAATTCTCACGACACATCAAATTCCTTCCACTCATCGGTTTCAATCGTTCAGTTAACCTAGAAACTAGATGGGGAATTTTTATTTAATCTTCAGTACATATAAGCGGAACTTAATGCCTTTATATTTAACTACTTAGACTAGACTTAAGGAAAATATAATAACAGTATTGTTGGTGAGACTTGCAGTAAAATAATTTATTTGTGAAAGGGATGAAAAATAAGTTAAACACTAAAAAAGTCTCGGGAATAACGAACCAATAAATAATAATTCATGCAATCCATTAAGCCAGTTGCGCTCTTATTGTGCTTAACTTGATCTGTATACTTATGTCATAGTGTGTCTGTGAGACCAAATGAAACAAAAGACTTACAACTCACCCGTAAGTGACGCTTTCCATCGAAAATGAATCAACTAAAAGTGAAAACAACTGATGGACTATCAGTTGTTTTCACTTTTAGTTGATTCACTGCCTACATGAAATAAATAAAAAAATAAAATAAAATATTCTTTATTTCAGGTTTTACAATTACAGTTTTGGCTAAACAAAGAAACTAAGTGTCAAATGTCATAATATAACATTATGGAATGTAATTCACAAAGATGTTAATCTTTATCATTCAGCCAAAAAGTTCGTATCGTGAATTTATACAACTTTAAATACAGTGGTAACAATTGTATTATTGCTGCATATTAGTCGTTTAAGAAAGGACGTCTTAGAACTACGGAGGACAGTAAAGTAATCAGCAACCCTACTCTCGACAACGGAATGTAAAAACTATTGAAAAAGACATATATTTAATGCAAATGAAAATCTTGGCAGATCCTTTACCGCCTTGAATCGTTCAGTTTTTTTTTTAAATGAAAAAGCGACGCCCGCACTAGGAATAACTCCTGTGTCGTGGGGGTGCTCAAAAACATACATTTCACGCACACAAAGCACACCTGGAGTCAGAACAAATATTTGCGGATCACACAAAGATTTGTCCCGAGTGGGGGTCGAACCCACAACACCAGCGCAGTTGAAAGCGGCGAGGCGACCGCTTTATCTACTACGCCCACGGTGCACTCAAGTTAACCTACATCCAGTAGTAAGAAGTATACTTATTGCCCTTATTTATTTATATTAAGCCTGGTTCCTCCTGAATGACGGAAATTGGATTAAACTTGTCTAAAAATAGTTGAAGAATGAATTCCTGGTATCTACGGAGATTATGAGGCGAGATAAGCTTCAGTGCGCATGAGAATTTTCCGAGCTAAGGCGAAAATATACATTGTTCTATAACGAAAATGGGAATCCAAACATATTTATAATAATAATAATACATTTTCATTCCAAATAACAAGTATGTGCGAAGAGTTGATTTTTTTTTTAATGGCGATTTCAGTGGCAATGGAACGGCGCGATACCAGCCCTCCAAGTGTTTTCCTACACTTCAAGACTAACTGTATGACAATATGACACCATATAAGTCTTGTAACATATACTGAGTTAATCAACATGTTAAAAAGGAAATTTAGAATGGAAGACTGTTGTCTGAAATACAGATAAATTATTATCTTGTTCAGGCACAGATGTCCTTATAACATAATAAAATATAAATAGAAATAAGTCACAATCAATGTTTCTTTGTTATAACCTGTATTTTTGAGCCTAATAAAATATTATTGTACGAGCAAACCCGTACAACGCAATAGTTTTAGTTTTATGCTGACCAACACCACAGTATAAATATGTACAAACAGTACGGAAACTGCCTACAAACGTGCGAAACGGCACGCACACATAAACATGCACACCGACGAGACCCCTAAGCGGCACTCGCTAGTCTCGCTACTGAGAACACCGCGACAACCGCTTAGGCGTCTCGTCGGTGTGCATGTTTATGTGTGCGTGCCGTTTCGCACGTTTGTAGGCAGTTTCCGTACTGTTTGTACATATTTATACTGTGCCAACACGCAGCGAAGTGAACAAAATACATACATTCGACACAATAATCAGTAGTTGCAATAAATCGGTTCGGGCAACAGCAAACGTTCCTTTCGCCGCGTGTCGGCCAATTAGCATTAGTTTAAGTTTTTTCTATCTGACTTAAAATACATTTCTTTTATCTTATGACTTATCATTTTGATGTACCTTCCTGTACAATTATTATTATAATATTATATACCGATAATTTTCGTCGATCTATGTGACAAATTATCACAAGACTTGTACACATGCAAAATTAAATACATTATCACGCATTCTTATGAGGGTAGGCAAAGACGATGGGACGCCATGTGCAAATGCAATATTAGGCAGATTGACTGGTTTTTGTGATGCTTTTACTTGTAAAGCTGATAATATTGTCAATATTATTGTTGTGTGTGAAAAACGTATTTCAAAGTTTTAACTATTTCGTATGTGTTGTATATCAGTATAATAACACCGTTGCTAGGTAACGTAGGTGCAAATACGCGTACGAAGTATTCCCACGGGTCTGCTATTTTGGTAACAGGAAATATCTACTCTGTTACTGAAATAACGGGCGATATTTGAATGCCTGACGTCTCATACAGACTAATAAATAGGTTATTTATAGAACTTTAATAGTGTGTGGCGTTTGAAATTATTGCAGAAATGTAACAGGTTTGATTGAAGTATAGGTTTGGGTTTGTTAGTTTAAGGGACAGTCAAAATTGCAGATAAAAACATGTTTTCTGAATCTGAACTCATTAGTTAGTTTAAGTGCACGGTTTGCGTAGTGGTAAAGCGATCGCCTCGCCGCTTTCAACTGCACTGGTGTTGTAGGTTCGATCTAATAATAATTATTATCTAATTATTAATTGAACTAATCACAGCTCTAATTTTTGAGTGATTAACAGAGATTTGTTCTGAGTCTGGGTGTACTTTGTGTGTGTGTGAAATGTATGTTTATGAAGACCTCCGCGACACAGGCTATTACTAGTGAGGTGTTTAGAATACAAAAAGAAGTGTAATTTATTTTCTATGTTAATAAATTGTTTTGCTTTTATATAGTCACAAATATAATAAAAACAGTACAAAAACTACGAAACCGTGTTTGGCATTTTTAACAATTAGTATGGTTTTGGACCTTTTATAAACAAAAAACCTCAAACAGCACATCTTGATTACATAAGCAGTACCTATACAAAGTAGACCTCGATAAAAACAGGCTACTTTTATCTACGTACCTAAAGAACGGACGGGGGACAAAGCCACGAGCGATAGCTAGTCTAATAAAAGTTTTAGCAGTCTAAAACTGGACGTAGACATGAACGTCACCATTTGATTTAAGATCGAAATGATTCCAAGAAAAGCAGACAAACATCTATGATTCTAAAATAGTATCATTTGGATTCGTAGATCTGTATAATACAGTTGATAATTCACAGTTAATCTATTTACAGAAACAATAGTGCGAATTAAAAAATAACCTTACTATGAAAGGGAGAAAGCATTAATTCCAACAACAAGCACAGGGCAACAAAATAGACAATACAGGAATATAAAACAACAACATAAAAATAAGGTATAAGTAGGCTAATATGTAGCATGCTGCCTCTATGCTGGTGCCGAAAAGGTCCCTTAACTCAGTTTTAGCTGAGTAGTATGTCTGAACTACAAACTACCTACTGTGCTACCACGCTACTAAGACTTTTAAATTTATACTTTTTAGTTCAATTTGTTTCTTTATAATTTTTTTGCACGTGGATATTCTTTTCTACGTCTTTAACATAGGCCTTGGCAACTAAAAAAAATAATTTGTCTCAGCAATAATTCATGCGATATACTTAAGTACCGTACTGGCAAAGGTATTATATCGATAAATTATACGTAAAACTATTCCATTAATATATTAAGTACTTTACTACCTACCTACGCTTGTTATACATAAACAGCTGTGAAATTTCTCATCATAAAAAATATTCTATGTCAGATTAGTTAGCAGACAACAACTAAGTTTAATTGTAGTTTTATTAGATTTGTTTGTATCTTATACATCTCGAAAATGTTATTGCGACGACGACGCTACCCTACAGAGCTTTATGTTTCTGTCTAATCTTATCAATTAACAATGTCTACTGTTGAGAGTAATTAAAAGCTAGAGTTATACTCCCAGGAGCGCACGTTCATCACCACCACCAATAAAATAAGATTAAACTAATTAATATATCGCTCAATCAGAATTATTGAAGTGAATATTTGTAACAAGGAAGGGAAATGTTTTTAATAATCCGAGTATGTATGTTTATCTTTGTTTTTATCTACGTATATTTCTCTGCAGTACCAAAATGATTCATACGTTGTTGATACATGAGGTGTCAATAGATTCGTTAGTACAGTCCGGGTAATGCTATATTCAAACCTATTTCAAGTGTTGTTGATTATTTCCGTCGTAGGGTACAAGATTTAAAACTTTTAATGCTTGTTATACGGCATACTTGCAACATAAAATTTACATGAAGCACATTACCGACAAATTAAACTTTGAGATCATTAGTTTCGTCTACAATCTGTGGTTATTAATGCCCCTATGTGTCTTGCCACCATGTTTATTCCAAAAATAGTGCAGTACTATGATAACTCTGTATAGTTATCATAGTCGCAGTTATCATAGGCGTAATCCTTATCGATATATAATAGAACCTAAAGCAGATATAATTAGTACTCTACCTAATGAGTAAAAGTGCTTTAATAACTTTTTTAAATATAACGAGAAATTGTATTTTTTTTACTTGAATCACTCCCATTATTTCATAAATAAAGTTTCATGTATCCTCCTATAGTTTGGCAAATCGTTTTAACAAAATATATTTCATTTGTAAACGCTGGGGCCGTTGGGTCATCGCGCTCGTTCACTATTTATTTATTTATTTATTATTTATTTATTTATTAAATTAGATACTTATTGCGCTAACAGTATTACCCAATACGCACAATTAGCTAGGTATACATTTGTATGACATAAATAGATTACAATATATTACAAAAAAACTATTTGCAGAATGAACCAAACGTTTAGTTAACTCTTCACGTGACCACAAGGCTGACTTCTAGCTTGGTCAAAGGATCAGCATTGCCATCCAACGAGGCAATGTCGCCAGCCTTCTAGGCACATTACCCGCGGCTGAAATATATGCGGAGGTATTTTTGGACGCCTAAATTATGATTATTATTCTTTTCCTTCTTCTTATCTTCTATTTGTTATTTTTATTTTAACTTTAGGTAGCAAGTAAAACCTCTAAGAAAAACCCACATAAGATATTGGGTACTGCCCGGCTTTAAGTCAAGGCCATCTGCACTGCGTTTGTTGCTATGCGGCTCGATTATATTGGAGTCTATTTACTTTAGATATTACAACACAATGGAAGCATGGTACTGTGGAATTAGATTGGGATAACTCGTTTTACATTGCATAACAATATAATGTGAGGATAGAACTGAAAGACAGAAAATCTATACTATAAAGTACTCGAGTTTCTACATATTTTTTACGCGCTAAAAATGAATTTTAGTATAACAATAGTTACTTTGGCTTGTTAAATCAGTGATATGCGATTTGTCTCAATCTTCTCTATCTGTGGTGGTATTCTGAGGTTCTTTTTTAGAGAACAGGATATATAGTAGTTACAAGGCTAGTTTTACAAGGTTCACTGCCTCGATGGACTAGTGGTTAGCGTATGCGCCTCTCAGCGTGAGGTCTCGGGGTCGATTACTGAGTAGGAAAAAGAGATAATTGTGAACTTTCTGTGTGGCAATTCACAATAACAGCACGGAATTGGAAATGTGCCTGGTGGATGGCGATATGCTCATCCCCTATCCCATGAGACCTAAACATAAGAGATGAAGTGTGGGTGTTGTAGACCACTGTTTCACTCTTCTGGGTAATATAGGCGTGATGTTATGGTTTGTTTCACAAGATTTGGTTCAGCAAAAAGAAACTGATGTGAAACATATGCGTTCGCTTCTTTTCGGCCGAATGTTCCGGTCCGTGCTCCATACCTCACCTTTAATAAACCTCCTTTGATTGTTTTAACTGTGTCATTTTTGACATGTTAGGAGCTTACAAGAGTAGCAGGAAGGGAAAATTTTGCCATCTGAGGCAAACGGGTAGTAAAGCGTCTTAATTCTGTTGACAAACAAAACATACATGTATTTTTTAAAACTTACGACCAGTTTCTGAGGTTCCGCGTAGATCTTATCTAAATTGTCTATGGGAGACACAAGATACTCTTGAAAAAGGAACAGAGCTGTGACTTTCATTAATGTAAATTATTTGCTTATTCTGCCAATAAGATTTATCTTTACCTTGTGAACTTGGGGCTTAGTCTCTATAAAGCGACCTTTATACTGTTTGCACATTTAAATATGATGGTTTTGATAGCCTCTGCGCAAAACTATGCAGTCAAAACACTTCTTTTTTTTACAGCACATAATAGCAATAGATAGAACTACTCATAGATATTATTATGTCAGAGCGGCAATGCCGTCCGTGCTGAGGGCAGCTATTTTAACTTGCTAATTCTATGGCTGCAGTTTTTGCCGGATGCTCTTATTGCGGCAAACGTTGGGTGAAATCAACGTTTTTTACTTTTGTTGGTATAAGTAATGAAAAAGATTCGTTGCCTTTTGGAATATACCAATGTATGATAATAAAACAAAGTCCCAAAAAGCTGTAATGTGATTGATTTTCTCAAAATCTACTGGACGGATTTTTGTACGGCTTTAACTAAAAGATAGTGCTATTCTCGAGGAAGATTTAGACTAATTTTAACACCTCTGAGCAAAAAGTTTTACATAAATAAATAATATTGCCAAACCGGAAGAAAAACGCTACTGTAAAATCCAGACTCACTTAATTAATTATCATTATTTATTATTTTGGTTTACATTTTTTTTATTTTATTTTTAAAATATTTTTATTTTATTATTAAAAATATAGCTTTCTGAGTCAAAACTACTATTCTAAGCACCTGGTGTTCCATTGTTCTGCCCCTAAAGGATAAGGCATGAATTTATTTATGTATAAACGTTCTTTGAACAATCGAAATATTTGTGTTACCTTAATTACAGTCTAAAACTTACCAATAACAGAAGAAAAAGGCACTAATTTGCTCTTGCTGTAGGTATCAGTCCACTCCATCAATAACATTCACAAAAACTCTACCGAATTCAGGGAATCCATAAACACAAAGATAAACTGACCTATCGCCATCTGTCGGCAACACTGAGAATCTCAAACCCCAATGTTTACATTCTGCACAACTGAAATGCCGCATTTTGGCATAATAAAGAACTTTCCAATTAAAGGATGCGACATTTAAATGAAGAGGAAAGTGAATAGTTTCATCAATACACCTAATAGCATGCTAATTATAGTGACAGTATTTTTTGTTCTTATGACCTAATAATAAACATAAGGACAAAAATACATATCACTTAGATCCTTTCTCAATATGATTTTAAAATGAGGGATTTCTTTCTTGTATATACACAAAAAGAGAATAGATTAATCAGCTAAAACGTGTCCCAAATGAAAGTAACAATAAAGAGGATATCTCTCGTTCTGCTAGAGCGGAACATTTGTTCCTATTTGACCTAAATAAGAAAGCCTTTACATTGCCTTTTCTTTCTTCCTTCGTATTGGCAACCTATTCAGGACGTCCGGCACCTCTGACGTAGGTTAACTATTGTGGCACGAATATAAAAATATCACACTATAAATCACTTTCACTAACACTTTAAATCATCACTAAATCCATCCATAGACTATACGCAAGCTTAAAAACTGTAATCTGTGAGAAAACTGTTCCATATTCAAAGGAGTTTAGTTTTTAATGTAATCATCCACGTAGCGTCAACTTCGTTCCAATTTCAATTTGTGAAGCTCAACATGGTGCATTTATTATGCAGATAGTTTCTGTTCCGCTTTATCACTTTTTTAAATCTTCGAACTTGGGTATTCGGTTTTTGTAACGTTATTTTGTCAATAAGATATTGAAATAAGCTGAAAGATAGTAAAAAAAACTTTTATTTATTGATTTATTCAATTATAACAATAGTTATTCAGACGTTAAACAAGGTTTGTAGATTAAATTAACTCCTAAATAATTTTAACTTCGCACCTTTACCAATAATACGTATACGCAATTGTAAGTAATAATAAATGATGTTCTGTCTTCTTATTGGTTGTAGGTTAAAGGTCATGTAGCAATGTATTATTTAGCAGATTCAGCCCTGTATAGACATCTTTCAGATGCTGAAGATTATTTGGAGAACTGGTAACCCAGTAGGTATTTCACTGTTTTCGTAAAAGCTAGACACTCACCTTTGTTTTGATTTAAAAAGATATGAACAACAATCATATAAATTAATCATGAAATAGCAAAGTTGGCTACGTTTTTTTTAAATGATAATGTAATTAAAAAATAAATGTAATACAACAATATTGTTTATGCGGCACTCGTGAAAAACAACAACATTCCACATTTAAAATTAGGTGTAATTTCGTCGATATAATGTTACCAGTGATGAAATAATATCACCAATGATTCGGGGTACTATTCAAAACCTAATTTGATTTATGATTAGAATCTGTGATTCGAAATTTGAACTCACCGACGAGTGCGGCGAGTACCGCGAGTATAGCGGCGGCGAGCGCGGCCGGTGCTGGCGCGGCGCGAGGCATGACTGCCGTAGACACGCGAGCTGCGTTGCCAACTACTGACGTCAAAACTCGGCGTATTGATAAAATGTATGAGCTTTTCATGAAATTTGTGAAAGTTAATGAGGAGGAAAGAAAACATGAAATGAGGCAAAGATGTAAATGAAATATCTAAATAAGGAAAATAGGCGGAAAACTGGCATCAGAACTGTTCATGGTAACGATTTAAGCAATCAAATTTTAAAAGCTTTCAGAGATTGAATAAACAAATATTACAAAGCTCTGAATTTTGAGCTTGAAACATAGCAGAATGAAAATATTTGCATTAAAATAAGCAATTCTGTGGGACCTGGTTAATGACGTAACAATGGACCTGCGTTATGTAACTTAGTAGTTTTGAAATTTGCCTAATGATACCTTGCAAATACACAGATACCTCGACTTAATATTTTCAAAGACCAGTCACGATTTCCACCCACTTCCCCAATTCCCCTTAACCTGGCTACCCTTTTTGCCGCACGTTCGCCGCACGTCGGCCGCAGCAGGCCCGGCGCCGCTCCCGCCCCGCGCCCCCGAATGCGGCACTGCGCTCTCACTGACGACTCGCCGGGAATCTTCTCCATTGTCACACGATAGGAAAAAAGTCCTGAAAACTACAAAGAAGGAAAGTTCTGTTAGTTATTTTATATTTGTTGTATTTTGTTTTTGTATTTTTTTTGTATTAAATCAAATCAAATCAAACATTAAAACACAAATATAGAAAATGAAAATAAAATTCAACACATTAAATTATAAAACTTAAAGCATTAAAATGATTTGAATCACCGGAGCTTAGATTGACTAAAATCAACTTAGAAATTTCAATTAAAATCAATCCAAGTACCTACTCCGATGGGTATTGCATCAAGAGAAGAGTTGGTGAAAACTCATGTATACTATCTTTTCCATAACTCATACAATATTTTTTTTTGTCCATTATTCATATTCATAAAGACATAATGGCCAAAGTCCTGAAAACTAATGGAAAGTAACTTAATATCGTACGTGAAACACCTTTATAAGATTATATTTCATTCTTCAATAGTGTAAGCTTGAAAATACTTTCCGTGCCGTTACTTGAACACACTTTTAAACACTTATAATTTAAGAGGAATCATTAATACACTTACCTAACTATATACAGCTAAATATAAACACTTATTGTTCATAACATGAAATAAAATGCAATATCTAGGCAATAGCGTAAGCTGAACTAATATAGGTAATGTACTTCAAACAAAGGACGATCATTTTCGTCCCTATGAGGACAATCGTTTTCTGTTAATTCTCATCTTTTGAAAGACAATGGACCACCTACACGACAGCGTGCCTCGTCGCATTCATCTGCACACCTAACACCTTGTTAACACTGCTAACTGATCATCACACTGCTGTGCACTACTTGTGACCCCTAAAACTACGAGTGACCCCTTCAGTTGCCCTTGTGACCCCTACGTAGCACTCAAGACCCCACTTTGGTCAAGAGTCATCGAGATTTATCAGATCTTTGAAAATGTTGTTAACTTGAACACACATGAGCTTAAAAGGTTGTCGTATTACTGTACAGATGTCAGACACGAATTTGCTCGACAAATTTGCATACTTAGAGTTGGTATAATATTTAAATGATAGTTTTGTTTTACGGTTGACAATGGACCTCCTTTCGAGTCGCGTGTATGATAGGATAGTCTCGTCGCATTCATCTGCACACCTTGTTAACACTTTCATCTGCTCATCACACTGCTGAGTACTGCTTCTGACCCCTAAATCTACGAGTGAGTTCAGTAGCCCATGTCACCCCTGAAGTAGCACTCAAAACCCCAATTCGGTTAAATTTCATGAGAACACACATGAGCATCTTCAAGACAAGTATATAGAAATACTAGGAAACAGTTGAAAAAGATATGGGACCAGCAGGATTTGAACCTGCGACCTTACTGCACACCGGGCAGCCGCTTTAGCCATCCAGCTACGGTCTGTTTCTTAGTATAATTTGCTAAGCATAGCTTAATGCTATAAAAATAATCAAAATATAGAAAATACATTAGTGTATATAAATATATGAAGACAAAACTTTGCTCTTTTGAAACGTAGATACCTATTATGTGCAAGAAGGGCTTGATTTGGAAACTTCTAATGACATACACAAACAAGCTACTGGTGCGGGGCTAGGGCTCCAGAGAGAAGAACTTCCTCACAATGCGTGCCGTGTTGAGTAGCATCGCCTTCTGCAACAGATCCAGCCGCTCAACGCGTGTCTCTTATGAGATGTTTGTCGAGAGAGTTAAGTAGCTCGCTCAATGTTTTGTTTTAAATATTAAATTATTATTATAATATTGTTTCTCTTAATATAGGCGAATTGAGTAAAAAAAAACAGTGGAATTGGGCACCTATTTTTTTTCAAGGCGGTTAAAAATTAAAGTGTTTGATAAAAGGAGGCTAGTTTCCACTCACAGCTGCACTTACGTAGTATGTCATTAAAAAGTTCATGAATTTCCTTTTTTATGCGTGATTCATATAACGAGCGAGTTTAAAGTAACTTTAATGAAAATAGACGGTGATGCCGGAGTCTGAAACTTCACGGACTAACTGGCAAATAGTAAAAACTAGCTTTAATATTCAGTAGCAATGAAACAAGAGTATTATAAAACTTCTTTTATTTTAATTCCTACATGTTGATAGTAGAAGAGATTTCGGATACAAGATCGAGAATTTCAACCTGCCGCAAATAGTAACGATTGTAATACTGAATTCCTGTTTGTTCGTGAGATTGGGCCCTAAAATTGCTCGCACTAAAATACATAATAATAATTTATAGTTCAATTTTCATTTGGCACACAAAATAAAACAGTAGGTACATACATAGTAGGACACTTAATATAGATACAAAAGAAATCATAATACAATGTTCTGCTGGTGAGATTGGGTCCTGAAATTGCTCGCACTAAAACACATAATTATAATTAATAATACAATCTTTATTTCGCACACAAAATAAAACGGTAGGTACATAGTAGGACACTTAATATAGATACAAATGAAATCAATTACTTAAAATAGGAAATCCTGTGTTATAAGTACCAGCACCTTCCAGGTTCACAATTAAAATAGGTACGAAAAGGAATGTCAACCTACTTAATTTACAAAATTTATCTCATTTTGAGTTGGAGACCGTAGGACTGCGAAGTCTAAGGTCTCGAGTTCGAACCCACGGCACACACCTCTGTTAATAAATCGGTAAGATTCGTCTTTTCGAAGATATGTGTGTATTTATCATATAAATTTTCGCTCGCTAATGGTGAAGGAAAACCTCGTGAGGTTTCCTGCATGGCTGAGACTGCCAAAAAAAGTACTCGAGATCGTGTCTCATGAGTCTCATCATAGGATGGCCTAACCATGACCATCATAATCATGAGAAGAGGCCCGAGCCCAGCAGTGGGACATATAGTTTATAGAGGGCTTCTATTTTATTTTCTTAGTTGGAATTAATGTAATATTTAGGATTTAGTCTATAAATGTCTATAAACAAACATAACACCACTCGAGGTTCTTCTCGTAACATACAACCATACAAAAAACATAACACCGTAGTCCTCAGTACTCAGATGTAGCATTTACAATCTTCTTTGGTGGATTGCGATTGTTTACGGGCTTTAGTGGCTGCCTACCATTGGACTACTCGTTCGATGCATATGCCGTAAAAAAACATGCTTTATGCAATTGCTTTAACAATCGAAGCGGCCGTGGCGCAATGGATAAGGCATCGGTCTTACGATCGAGAGGTCGTGGGTTCGAATCCTGGCCATTACACCACGGACGTGAACTTCCTCCTAACACAAGCGAATTAAGCTTAGCTGGAGGGAGTTAACAAGAATACTAGTAATTTGTATTTGCAAATTACTAGTAAGCTTTTTTCTTTTTTAAAAAGAAATTGTCCTATTCAGTATACTAACTATTCTATACTTATATTATAAAAAGGATTTTTTGTACCCAATAAGCATCAATTCTATTACATCGATAATGATAAAAATTGACATGGAATTATTTCAAGACCATAGTAATAACAGGCTTTTTTATGGGTGTACCACGCGGACGGAATGTGTTATTTGATAAAGGTTCGATCCTTACTAAGTGAATATAAGTTTGCAGTATAATCTCTTTCTAAATTGATAACCTCCACATTCCGTATTTACGATATTGGCACTAAAACATTCGCTGTATCGACGTTTCTAACGTAGCTATTAAACTATCTGGTAAGAAAATGCTTTTTTAACAATATTTATACTAAAATAGCAAATACAATATCATGGATTCAGCGTTTTAGACATCTCTAGATACCTGCTTTGTAATCTATTAATTATGCAAATATTTCAAATATTTTATATTATTTTAGCATTAGTATTTTCATGTCCGAAAGGGTTCCCATTGATTCTATTGATTTTTCCAACTTAGATTAACACTTAAACAAGACAACATGACAACAATACAGTATTGAGTATACAAATCTATGAAATTAAGGTATCAAAGTAAAAGTTGCTGTTCCACTTACTTTTAGGTTGATTATATCGACGAGTGCAAAGTTAAAAGGTTAAGCAGTAATAATAATACGTTTATTTTCTCTTCACAATAGGTTTTGCTTTACAATTAATAAGTAGGTTTTAACTTATCATATAAGAAGTAGGCAGACAAAGTCTTAATTTCACCTATGTGAGAGACTGGTGCCTGATGTAGGTTTAAATGAAACCTGTGTTACAGGTCACCAGTGCCCCACCTCGGTTAGAAAAAGGCAGACAAGACAATATATTCAATAAGTATGATATTTATGTATTTAAAGCCAAAAAATAAATAAAATAATATACAATTTTAAGATACTATTTTAAAATGTAAACTTTTTTTTGTTATTAAACACAAAGAGCTCTTTCTTCCTCTCTCCTACTTTTGCCGTGCCCGTCAGGGTCCATAATTGACACTGTACCTATTTAAAAGACCTTTTTAACATTGTGGAGTGCAATAAAGACTTGAATACTTGAATACTTGAATACCGCAGCCGGCTGATGACCGTCCTAACATAAAAGGCTTTCCTGCGTGCCTGGTTTTGAGGCGTCCGATAAGCCGTCGGTCCCAGTTACTATTTGAAGGTTAAAGGTAGCTGTTACTAAGTACTCAAGACGACAGAAAGTCTGACAACTAGTCCAAAAAAGAAAGCTCTGAAAGCAGTCACTTCAAATTTCAAATTCAAATTCAAATCATTTATTTTCATAGGCCCCAGGAGGCGCTTGGACACGTCAAAAAATTACAAAAAATGATATAAAAATAAATCATAAATAATACTAAATTATACTAATAACATTTCTTTATTTCATACAAAATATTGATATTTAGCTGTATCCGTTAGACTAGCAGCCAATCTGATTAGAAAAAGACACGAATAAAAATTCTGCTGTAGAATCCAAAACTACATTGCCTATTAATAAAAAGTAAGTAAATGAAGTTATTTCAATTTCCAAGGCTGTGTAATGATTCAACGAGTCGTATTTAATTACAAGTCGTTGTCAAGCTTCGCACTAATTAGAAACGACGGATACTTTGTTGAAATGACCCTGCTCTTTCAAACTTTCCTACAAGAGAGGATTAAGTCATTTTAAGGGTTCCGTACCGAAACGGTGCCAACGGAACCATAATATTAAATCGTCGCTGTTGTTACTAAAAATGCTTAAAACTTTATTTTAAGGTGATAATTGCATAGCACCGCTCTCGTGGTGCGGTTCTTTATTGCACAAATACGCTTTACGAGAATAAGTATGTTTAAAAGTGAGCATGCGGAACTTTTCTGATGTAAGTTGTAAGTTGTAATAAGTCTATGTAAGTTAATCTAAAGAATTAAGTAATAATTGTAAAAAATCTTTTAAGTCGAGGGTTAAAAAGTTAATTCTTCATTTACAAAAAGTATTAAAATGATAAAATCATTTTTAAGATAAGATAGGATAAAATATATTTATTCAATATCACAATTTGTAACGTATGTTACACAGTTTTATCGTGAACAAATAGATTGCAACATCTCTGAAATATCGAAATAACTCGCTTCAACAAATTTTCATGTTAAATATCCCGTTCGTATCAAAAGTTTAGTAAAAAAATAACTATATTTAGTCTCAAAACTTATATATTACACAGTATTGCTTATAATTTTTTGTTAAAGTTAGATAATATCACTGTACTCCCCACACTATAGTACCCTGTGTCGTGAGGTTTAGTCTCGCCTAGTTTTACAAAACAAAAAAAAAACTTTATGACAACCTATGAAGGCTACCTAATGATTCAACGAGTCGTATTTAACTACTGGTGGTTATAAGGCGTCGCACTAATGAGAAACGACGGATACTTTGTAAAGATGACACTGTTATTTCAATACCCAATAGCAAATGTTCACTTATTTTTTACCTTTTAGTTCTTTTTCGGCGGTTTAATTTTTGTTAAAACAATTATGTAGTCCTCAGAAGTACCAACGCGCCTACAACTTACTTTTGTGGCCCGCGATTATATGCATTATGTTAATTGTTTTGATTGGTTACCATTTGTGTTAGGTTTCTGAACGTTCCGTGTTCACACAATATCACACTACACTAAGCATGCGATGTAATTCAAAATGAGTATTATAACATTTTACCTTGACATAATTTTATATTTATATCGATTAATATAATGTTCAAGATCAATAAGATAGGTTATATTTAGATTGTTCATTATTTATCCATTTTTTTAAGGTTTTATTCATATAACAACTTTATTTATGGCTGTGTATAGTCCTAAACTACGATATTTGAAACTCGAAGCCTCTCTAGTAACTGTTTATTTTGAACTACGAATAAAAGTGTGTTATATGTAACTATTTCATATATTTGTTGGACGTTTTATCACCGCAGTAGTCGTTGCCACGCTTCAAATGGTTCGGCCGACGACCGCTGAAGTGATTTACAATAAATGTGTGGTCGGATAACCAATCTCTGCGGCTGCTCCATATTGGGGACTGAATTTTGAACTGCATTTCAACAATGTGCAGTGCTGTTGAGATAGATTTATTTTATCATTTACCGAAAATCGGCAGGTTTATACTATAGATATTATAATTGACGTAGTTAGATGTTTCACACGACAATTTTTTGTCAAATTTTGGTGAAGTTAGTATTTTTTTAATTCTACCAAAAAAAATATAACTTATCGTCCATATTACTACAAAGGGTGTAGGGCATAGAAATCTTAATTAAGATTTATATGGTGTAGGGTGTAGATGCATATAACATTCACATTTTACTCATTATGTTTGAGACCCATGTGATAGGTGGTGTGCCTATCGCCATCTACTGTACTCAATATCAACGCCGTGCTCTTATTGAGAATTTTCTGACCGGACCGGATAACACTTTTGCCTGACCCGAGAATCGAACCAAAGACCGGTTAGAGGTCGAATTCGCTTACCACTAGACTCTAGTGATTGGCGTATGTGCCGTCTTACCACCCGCCTGTCCGTTGGTCTAGTAACTAGACCAAAAAAAAACCTAACACTGCCTTCAAGTATTAACATAAAGTTTTAAATGTAGAACAAAGGCAATATTCTAAAGACGGAGATTATGGCCGTTCTCTGCGCCCCGAGCGAGGCCTTAAGGACACAATTGTATTGTAGCTAATGAACGCCTTTTTAACAGAGCTTCAATGTTTCAACTGCTTTAATGAGCAGACGAGTTTTACATTCTTTATAAATGAAAAGCTTCTTTTGAAGTTCGTTTTCTCGTTAATAATATAAAACAATGTAATGTATGATTGTAAAAGTGGAGCAAAGCAGTGACAGTCTGGTACCCAAGGGGTCTGGACGCAGGAGTCGATGTCGTAAGGTCAGAAGATGGGAGGATGAACTCAAACAGACCTTGGGCCCAGTCTGGACCAGAGTGGCGGCAGACAGGATACAGTGGAAGGCGTTGGAGGAGGCCTATGCCGTAAGGTACACCGAGCTGAGATACATAATATAAGTGTAGTTTATTTAAGTAATAATTAAGTCGAAATGTAAATGAGTACCTATTTTTGAAAGAAATGGCTTTATTATTATTATGAATGTTTGTAATATAACGCCTTTATTACTTAGAAGTGTCTTGCACAGATGTACGACACCCACGATTCACGGTCCCGTGTAAAAGGACGTGAGCCTATTTGCACCTTTTTTTTAAACGCTGTTTGGAGCGGGTGGACGAAAAGTACATGAAAACAAAAATGTAGTTGCGTCACTCTATGTTTGACTATGGTGTTATGCTCATGTGCCAGTACTTTCAGAATCCTTCAACGAACCAGAACACATTAGGCTACTACACTGCAACTACTATTTAGAGACAAGTTAAAGGTTAGACGGTGGTGCTTTAGCCCTCGAGTTTGGTTACAAGAGCTCTACCCCAATCATGATCTACCAAGAATTCCCTAGCGGAGTCGTGGTATAACTAAATTAAGCTTTTATGTGTTGTCCGGGTTCATTGTCCATGTTCCGTGCTACGTTTACGTTTCGTCCTGCTACGCCATGAACCTCGTAGCTTCGTAGCTGCTTGTAGACCTTGCTCCAATATTTTATTGCACAAATCAGTCCTGTGCGTCAATGTCAAACTTTCTTATACTTTACGCGTGTACTACTAAACATAGATTATACGCTTTGGTCCCATTTTACAAGTTCCAGGTGAGGTTGCAAATAGCTAAATAATGGTTAATTCTATTCGTTTTTTAGGGTTCCGTAGTACAAGGAACCCTTATAGTTGTCCGTCTGTCCGAGGCATTGCGTCGAAACTGTTAGTGCTAAAAAGCTGAAATTGTGCATGGATATTTACGAGTATGTTAACAATGTCAAAAAATATCCCCACTTTATATGTAGGGGACATGTATAATGGGGTTGCTTTTTCAGTCTAGTACCTTACAGTGTGGGGTATTGCTAGATAGGCCTTTTTAAAGCTTGGGGGTTGCAAAGACGTTTTTTTATATAGAGACCCGATGCCGAGAAATTTAACTTTCATAAGTAAATACAATCCTCGAGAAGGGCGACAAAGCTCAAAAAAGCTCAAAGGGCCTCAAAAAGCTAAACCGTTGGCTCAAAAAATCTAAATAAAATCATGGTGGTAGTATATGTTATAAACTTTCAAGGCAAACTATAGTGGCTACGTTCACTTTATTAATTTAAGAGTTATAAGGGTCCAATTTTTGTTTATTTAGTTACATGGAATAGTTCGTACATAATACCTTTAAAAATAATGACCTTTGAATGAAGTAGATACTTGTTTAAAACAGATAGAAAACCCCTTTTAAGTCCAAATAAGTTGGCACTACTAGCTACGGCTAGTACGGTTGGTACGGAACCATATTGCGCGTGGCCCGACACGCACTTGACCGTCTTTTGACATTTATTGGTAAAATAATTCCAAATAGGCTACCAAGGACTCATTTAAAAGTTTTGAAACTAGTCCTAATACAGGTTACATAACCTTGGAGGAGTTTGAATCTATCAATGAATTTATTCCTCTTCTTTCGACATCGTTCACAAAAACTCTCTTACATTATAAATGTAAACAAAACGTTATTATAATATCGGTTTAAATGCTATATTAATCAACTAATGCATATTTTAGCATCAATTAATTGAGAAATTTGTTAGTTCATTATAATTTGTTACTCTAGTGTTTAGCGCATGCGCCTCTCACCGTGAAGTCTTGGGTTCGATTACTGGGAAATGTGCTATTTGTGAACTTTCCATCAGGAAATTCACAATAGCAGCATGGAGTTGGAATAGTGCCCGGTGGATGGCGATAGGCTCACCCCCTATACCATGGGATCTAAGCATAACTTGTGAAATGCGGGTATTGTACACCCTTCTGGGTAATATAGGCGTGATGTTATGTAATGTTATTATTTGTTGGGGCATGTTTTCTATAACCATATTGCTATTGGGGGCGTAGTACATACAGTGCCGGATTTACCTTAGACGAGGTCCCATCCCAAGCAACCACTGATTTTCGGGGCCTTCGTTCTAATATAACCCCCCCCCCCTAAATAAATAAAAAACAGCTGTTCAGACAAAAATACTAACACGAGCGATCGAAGCGCCAACTTCGCGCGTGAAATACAGTATCAAAATAATTTCTAATTATTTGAAAGCAATGAATAATTGAAAATGACAATATCATTTTTTATTTATTTAATTGCCAAAAAATTTCAAATTTTTATTATTTTTGTAAAAATGTAAGAAAAAAACAATTTTCGGGGCTCCTGTCCAAGCGGGGCCCCAAGCAATTGCTTCCTATGCTTCCTGGTAAATCCGCCATTGAGTACATACAAATCAATGTTTGAGGCAAAATAATTAAATATTCACCAATAACGTGACCTTTTGGGGTTGTTTATCCGTCACGCGGTTGCCTAGCAACCGTGCTTAGCAACCGATTGAGTTGACGTCACGATCGTGTCAGTATAACATTTTTGTATCAATATTAATATTTATTGTGAATTGAATTGTTTTTTGGGTTAGTGAGTCGAAAATGGCTGGAGTGAAACGGCCCATGAGTCAAATGAGGAAGATGGAAACTGTGAGTTTTATCTTTATTCCTGCATAAAATATTTGTTTGGTGATAGTGTCATCCCCTATTACATAGGACCTAAACATAACAGGTGAAATGTTGGTGTTATAAACCTCTGCTACCCCCTTCTTGGTAACATAGGCGTCATCTTATTTTATGTTATTTATTCGTCCGTCCTTCGAGACTTTGTTTCAGATTCTAATTAAATGACGGTTTTATCAATGTGGGATAGGGCTTCTGCATTATGGCCTAGATTTTTAAATCACAATAGAAGTCCAATATAACAAACACCCTAAAAAGCAGAGGTATTTTGATTGTTTCCTCCTTTCTTCCTTCCTTTATTGCCTAAACTGGTAAAATATGGGTGTGATGTGGTGGCACCCTGTATAACATCCACACTCCGTCATTCATGTTTAGGTATCATGTGACAAATAGCGGGTGAACCTATCGCCACCTAACGGACACTATTACAGACTCCATGTTGCTTGCAAATTCCTAACAGAAAATACACTTTCGCCCAACCCAGAGGACCAACACTTTACGATCAGCACAGCAGTCGCATATGCTAAACATTATTGTAACTAGGCGGTCAATATATTGCAGCAAAAGAGCTCTACCACATTCAGCGTGTATTTCCAAATATCTATTTCAAAAAACGTTACTTTCCCTAAGGACAAATTCTGAAACAAAATATTCATTGCCATTCCATTGAGAAAACAGGATAACAGAACAAAAAATGTCTCCGTAAATCATATAAGTAGCTCAGAGCGCGGGTGCCGGTGCCAAATAGGTTACCAATTTATATAAAATGTCTGACAAAATTAATAGGGTAGTTGGTGAACTTTGATATCGCGGCTATATTATTATTATGACAATGATTCTTCATGTTTTGTTGATATGTTGATATTGGTCCTTGAGAATCCAGGTATGAATAACGTCTCTTCAGTCAAATATAGCACAATTTTTTTTAAATAGAAACTGTCGCGGCAATTCGACATAAATGAAAGAAGGATGTTTGCAACGTATTTGGTTTATTACAAACTAACTTAAAATAACGTACAATGTTGTATATTCGTGAGCTCGAAGGAAGAGAAATTAAGAGAAAGAAGGTTCGATTGAAGATCGCAAGCTTTATATAATGAAATCTTGACAACCGTTTGACAGTTGTCAAGTATCTGTCAAAGTGACTTAGGAAACTGGCCCTTTGGCCTATTATATTTAGGGAGCGTTGACACGGGCAATGTTAATGGCGTGATTGGCGCCAACATCCTCCCGGGCGTTGAAAACCAGGTTTCAACGTTGTTCTTCCTCTAGAGGCAGAGCGCATAGGCGATTGAGGGCCCTGCGCACTATGCCCTGTGATGTGGAGATGTCTGCCACCCTAGGCACACCATCAGGTCCAGGGAAGACCTTGGAGACGCGCCCCAACCGCCAGCAGAGAGGAGGCACGCTGTCCTCCTTTACGAGAACCAGGTCGTTGAGCTTCAAATCACGACACCTGGTGCGCCATTTTGTCCTCTGTTGTAGTTCAGCGATGTATTCTGCAGCCCATCGCTGCCAGAAGTGCTGCTTGACTTGCTGAAGACGCCTGTAGCGGTCGAGACTGTTGGTGCTACAGTCCACGTAGCTCGGTGAAGGTAGCGTTGTTAGTTGCCTACCAATCAAAAAGTGAGCGGGGGTGAGGGACTGTAGGTCATTTGGTGACGGGCTGAGAGGACAGAGGGGTCGGCTATTAAGGATGGCCTCTATTTGTGCAAAAAGCGAAGAAAGTTCTTCGAACGTTAAATGCGAATTGCCAAGAATACGTTTTATATGGAATTTAGCCGACTTGACCCCGGCCTCTGCCAGCCCGTTGTACTGAGGAGCGTACACTGGAGAAAATTTAAATACTATGCCTTGGCGTACTCCAAACTCACAAATAGAATCGCTATTGGATTTGAGAAAATTAGATATCTCTTTGGCTGCTGCAACAAAATTGCGGCCATTGTCACAATATATGGTTTGAGGTAGACCACGGCGTGCTATGAAACGCCTTAAAGTTAATATAAATGCATCCCTGGAAAGCTCACTAACAGCTTCCAAATGAATGCATTTGAAACGACAGCAAATGAAGACACACATGTAACATTTGGATATTTTACATCCTCGACCTTTGCGGTCGGCGATATAAAACGGTCCAGCAAAATCAGTTGCTACTGAATAGAAAGGGTAATTAATTTCAACTCTATCATTAGGTAAATCTCCCATCATATTTGTTAAGGTTTGGCCCTTAATACGACGACACCTAAAGCAGCTGCGAGCCACCTTTCTAGCTAAAATACGGCCCCCAATTGGCCAGTAGCGTTCTCTAACTGAAGCTAGTAGTTGCTGAGGACCAGCATGTAGCAGACGCTCATGTTCTGCCTGGAATATTAATTTAGTAAATATGTGATTAGATTTTAACAAAATTGGATGCCTCTTATCATATGGATGATTAGAGCTGTCAATGCGACCACCTACTCTTAACAATCCTACTGAGTCTATGAAAGGATTTAATGAAATTAAAGTAGATTTATTTGATAAGCCTTTTTTATTTGTTAAGTGATTTATTTCCTCAGAAAAAGATTCTTTCTGAGCTATTTTTGTGATAACTTCAAGTGAATAATTAAGTTCAGACACTTGTAGAGTACCTGTGTATTTATTTTTGGGGTTTCTACAGTTATGAATAAACCTAAAAACCATTGTGTAAACTCTATGCAATTTGATGAGTTTAGAAAATTTATCAAACTTTAAAATAATGGAGACCGAAGGTGTAACTTCCGCCGCCAAAACGGACACCGTTTTTAATTCAGGGATATCCTCTAGATCTGACTTAGTCAGAGGCCAGCACTCCTCCAACAACTTAAGATATGGAGGCCCATGCCACCATAGCGAGTGCTGATCAGCTGATGTATCTTGCAAACTAACACCTCGTGAAGCGAGATCTGCAGGGTTTTGAGATGTGGGCACATAACGCCATGAATTACTGTCTGTGAGCTCATGGATAGAGGCAACTCTATTGGCCACAAACGTTTTAAGTTTCTTAGACGTGCGAATCCAACTCAAAACTACCTGGGAGTCGGTCCAGTAGAATGACCTATTGATATTACAGCGTAGAGCCTTACTCACCGCAGAGCTCAATTGAGCCCCTAAAAGAGAGGCACACAGTTCTAAGCGTGGGATACTAGTAGCTTTTAAAGGAGATACTCGCGACTTGGCACACAGCAAGTGCACTTCAGATGCACCTGTTGCGTCTATGGACTTTAGAAATATACAAGAAGCATATGCTTGCTGTGAAGCATCACTAAAACAATGTAACTCTATAAATTTTGCATTATTTGTAAGAGTTAACCTAGGTATCTTTAAATTTAAAAGTTTAGGCATGTTACTAGCAAAACTTAGCCATTGAGATTTAATGTTATCAGGAACTGGTTGATCCCATCCATTAACTGATGGATGAGTCCATAAGGATTGAAGCAAAATCTTTAGTCTAATTATATAAATTGATAATAACCCTAAGGGATCAAACACTTGAGAAATTGACGATAATATGGATCGTTTAGTTATTTTAGACTCACTAGGAGTTTTGATTATAAAATTTAATTGATCTGAGTCAGGTGACCAGCCTATGCCTAATGTGCTAGTTGCATTACTAATGACTAAATTATCTAACTCAGGCTTTATTTCATCGATTGAAAAAAGATTTGGAATGTTAGACCTATATTTCCGTAGGTTAAAACAGCCTTTAGCCAGCTGATCGGCAACCGAACGTTGAATGTAGCGTAATTCTGATTCTGATTCACTACCACTAAGAAAATCATCACAATACATATCTTTTTGAATAATATTTTTAATTTTGGGATCACTACATTCCTCGCCCAATTGCCAGATGCACCTAGTGCTTAGAAAACTTGAACTAGAGAGCCCGTAGGTCACAGTGTTCAGTCGTAGAGATCTGAGAGGCTCACTTTCATTGTCACGCCACAATATTAATTGTAGGTCGCGGTCAGCCTCTCTGACTTCCACCTGGCGGTACATTTTCTCAATGTCGCCTGTAATGACATATTTGTACTGACGAAATCGAATTAATAAATTAAATAGTGATTCCTGAATAGTTGGACCTACCATTAGAAGGTCATTTATGGATAGCCCCGATGAGGTACGGCTGCTACCATCAAATACTACGCGTATGCGAGTAGACTCGCTGTGCTCTCGCATCACAGGATGATGAGGCAGAAAAAATGAATTAATAGGCCTTTCAGAAGGAGATTCTGAAAGGTGACCGAGTTCAGCATACTCGTGTATGAAATTAGTGTAAGCTATCTTAAGCTCTGGCTGTTTTTTAAAGCGTGCTTCTAGAGACAAGAACCTTTTCTTGGCTGACCGGTATGAATCACCTAAGCAATTGCGAGAGTCACGAAGAGGTAGTCCTACACAAAAACGACCATTATCTAGGCGGATAGTGTTGGTGAGGAAGTGTTTCTCACACAACTGTTCCTCCCTTGTAAAGGGTGAAGTAGGTGGGACATTTTCTAATTCCCAGAATTGAGTTACCTGGTGCTCAAGGGTGGATAATTGATCTTCCTTTAATGCAACATGACAGGCATTTATGGATTTACATTTATTAGGAAATGTAGTTTGTGGGTTGATGGGAATCGAACCCGCCACTAACCATCCGAGTTTAGAGCCGCGAAGCACAAGGGAGTTACTTCCTAAGGAGCGCTGCTCTGAGCCAATGAGGTCCCAGAACAAATCAGCACCTATTAGCATATCAATAGGGGATGGTTCATGGAAATTAGGATCCGCTAGATCAAATCTAGACAGATTTGCAAATGTGGAATCAAATGCTAACCGTGGTAGATCATCTGATATTTTAGGTAAAACTAGGCAAAACATATCTACATTATATGTTTTATTGTTAGATTGCAAATTTATCATGCAACGCTTAGTTTTGTATTTGATTTGATTGCTTCCAATGGCAAAAATATTGACATTAGATGGTTCACAAGACACATCTAGTTGGGTTTTAACTGATTCAGTTATGAATGAACATTGACTGCCACAGTCAAGTAAAGCTCTAACGTTTATAGTTTTGTTAGTTAAACAATTAGAAAGTTGAACTCTAGCTGTACATAATAAGACTTGAGAACTATGAGACAAAGCAGCAGATAAAACAACAGTTTCAGAATTACTGTTAGGCGTTATAGCATCATGTAATAAACTATTATGTCTTTGCTTGCATACACGGCAGTGACCTGTAAGTCGGCATTGATCCACAACATGACCCTTTCGCAGGCAATTTTCGCACAATTGCTGAGAAGTTACGAAGAGCTTTCGCTCCTCAGGAAGCTTCGCCTTGAACTTCGCACACTCATACAAACGGTGTGACTCTTTGCAAAAAACACATTTAAATTCTACCTTCCTACTATTAGGGGGGGAGTCATCCTTAGCTGTTGCTACTAATGCTCTTGTATGAAACTTGTTAGGAGGATTACTGGCCACTGGCTTTGGCTTGTCTAATCTTTTAAGTTCGACAGACTCAGATATCTTTGACCGAGACTTGAGAAAATCAAATAATTCCTTTAAAGTAGGGACATCGGATAAAGTTATCTTATGTTCTTCCCACTTGTAGCTAGACCTATTTTCTAATTTAGAGGTTATCATTAGAACAAGTGGGGCATCCCATTGCTCAGTGGGTAAACCTAATGTATGAAGAGCCCTTAAGTTTTTAGTTACATGATCTATAACAAATAGAAAAGACTTAGAGTTTTCTTTGATAGGTTCAAAGTTGAATAAAGATTTTAAGTGATTATCTATAAGTTTGCGCTTATCATCATAGCGAGAACAGAGAAGTTCCCATGCTGTAAGGTAATTCTCATCAGTTGCATCTAAATTGCTAAGTACATTTGCAGCTTCACCTTCCAAATATGAATTTAAATAGTAAAATTTGTGAATATTTTGTATTTTGCTATTGCTATGTATAAGAGAGCTAAAAGTTTCTTTGAAAAGCAACCATTTTGAACATGAACCATCATACTTATTTATTTGAATTGTGGGCAGCTTAAAACCCAAACTATTAGGACTAATATGGCTACAGCATGAGTGTACAGATGATTCATCAGACTTAGTGCTAGTGTTAAGCTCTGATGGAGAGAATTTAATTATTAAACGTTTAGCTAATGTAATATAATGATCAAAATCTTGTTCACAAGCCTCACGGATATCCAACTCATCCTCCATAGATGGAGATAGCAATTCTATCCGTGAATTTAAGCCGTCAAATTCTTTAAATAAATTTTCAATTCTGGACAACCTCAATTCCAACTTATTGATTTCCAACTCGGATACAGTTTCTAATTTAATTAACACATCCATGTGGTTTTTAAATTTGGTTAAACGGCCTTTAATGTTGCTGCGCTTAACACACAAATCTTTGTAACTATTTTCCTCTGAGCTGGAAGTCATTGTGGGTAGATGAAATTAACCAGAAAGAATATTCTAGAATTTAAAAGAATAAATAATTCAATGTACGAACGATACGCTCCTTAGTCCAACGGCAGTGCTGGCAGTAGGCAGGCAGGCAGTGATCAGCGAAGCGTGCAGTCTTAAGCAAGCAGATGGTGGGTGAACGTCTCGTACCAGGCGGCAACTGGAATTAATATTTGTAGGCGCTAAATATATTGCTTATGTAGCAAATTAAAGCGGATTGTATCAGCACAAGGCTTGTGAAATGTTAGTTTTGTAATGGGAAGGTTGAATTCCAATTAAAAAAAAGTGATACTATGCAGATAGCACACTTAAATTGTTATATTTTAATATAAATTGCTTATAGTCTGATGCAGAATTATGTTGAATTGGATGACATGGCAAAATTTGAAAATAAAGTATGATGATGTGGCTAATTATTTAGCCATAATTTAAGAAAATATTGAATTTAAATTGTTGAAAATTACTGAATCTACAATGAAATTAGCTAATTGCACAAAATTGAGTAGGAAATATGAAGGAATAAGAAAATGGAACGAGCTCACATGTGGTAGGTGCAATCAGGCATGCTTGAGGCACACAAAATTAGCGTGCACCCGCTTTAGGCGCCTGATGCGTTGGAGTTGGTGGATGCGCAGCCACGTGGCGCATGCGCGTGGCTAGGGGCCACAAAATGGCTGCGGGCACGGCGGCGATGTCACGGGGATGGCGTGCAGGCGGAACGCCACACGATAGCCGCAGGTAGGATGATCTTCAGCCTGATCCTTGGCCTGGGTGGCTTGTAGGCAGCACGCCGGATCTCCTCACCGCTGTCGCCGTGGCACATCTACAAAAGAACCGCGTTGTATAGCGAGGTCCTCGTCCACGGTCGCCAATTTATGTCGCGGCAATTCGACATAAATGAAAGAAGGATGTTTGCAACGTATTTGGTTTATTACAAACTAACTTAAAATAACGTACAATGTTGTATATTCGTGAGCTCGAAGGAAGAGAAATTAAGAGAAAGAAGGTTCGATTGAAGATCGCAAGCTTTATATAATGAAATCTTGACAACCGTTTGACAGTTGTCAAGTATCTGTCAAAGTGACTTAGGAAACTGGCCCTTTGGCCTATTATATTTAGGGAGCGTTGACACGGGCAATGTTAATGGCGTGATTGGCGCCAACAGAAACCTTTTATTTGCCATAAACATGGTTACATAGGTGTTATCACAGTAGTTAGTAGGTAGTAGAGCATGTTTTACCATATAATCGGTGTGCAAATATATTGTTTTTATGTAGTTAGTATTCTTCTTCTTCGTCGTGTCGATGGCTGAGTCAAATTTTATTTTGACTTGCCATCGTGGTGAAAGGATCAGCCAATTCGATTTGGAGAACTCGCGAATTGCCCAGGTTGCGCTGGACGTAGACGTTATCTATCTATTACCTTACATTACATTTTTATTCAGTGTATATTAATAGGCATTTAAGTAAAACAATAATATTAAAAAAACATTACTCCTATTTATATAAGTATTTATCCCTACCTGTGTCTCTTATAAATTCAGCTAATATATGGCTCTGGAAGGCAGCGCTATTGCAAAATCATATCATTCTAGGTAAAATGACTGCAGAATATTTACCACTTATAAATAATTAGGTAGAACAATAGATTATGTGCAACAACATTAGGTAGACTAGTGTCGTATGCATTTTATTTGTATGTATTGTTGTCAAAATACCCATACCCCCCTGCACAAGAGAGACGCTTATGCACGCTGATTAGAGCGCCATAACAGTGGCCACTTATTGGCCCAATAAAATTTGGCTCAGCCATCGACACAGCGATGAAGAAAATAAAAGAAAAAGTTCCAATGAACCATATTGATTCTTTATTTTTTTTTATATAATAATTTTGCAACTTATTTTAACTTGGCTTCAATATATATTTCGCAATGAGAAAGTGCACAGATCCTTTCTCTGCGTCCTGACTGAGTTGGAACCCTGCCAGCGCATATGGGGGTTCGCCAAGCTTAATTTACCTACTTATTATATCAAATGTATTGCAGTATTATAGGCAACTATTGAAGGAAAATTAAATACCAACACATAAATGCTGTTGCTCAATATTTTCATTATTGGTACAGTTAAACTCGTAGTCTTTAGATGTCACTGTCTTTCTGCCATAGTTTGTTTCTAGGTAATATATGTAATTACAGTTTACTTTATTATAATTTATGGCAAGCTGTTATTATACCCCTGTAGCAAATAAAATAATTATCTTCTTGGAATCGTTGAGATACAATCTTTTTAAATAACATACATAACATAACATCGCGTCTATATTAGAGGTGTACAACATTCTCATTTCACCTGTTACGTTTAGGTCCTATGGGATAGGGGGTGAGCCTATCACCATCTACCGGGCACAATTCCAACTCCGTGCTGCTATTGTGAAGTTCCTGACAAAAAAGTTCACAAATAACACGTTTCCCGACCCGGGAATCGAACCCGAGACCTAACGCTATCTAACCACTAGATCATCGTGGCGATTCAGTTAAAAGTAAAGTAAAGTGGTGGTAGTTTAATATTTCACAATGAGAAAGTGCAGAAAACCTTTCTGCCGATCCTGACTGAGTTGGATCTCTGCCACTGCATAAGGATGTTGGCTGCCATGCTCCAGTTACCTATTTACCTTATTTACCCATAACTTTATCGAAGTTACTCTGTGGAAGATCGCATAAGGAAAATATAAGCTAAAGACGAGTAATGGAATTTGTAAATAGACATAAACATAGACATATACATATTTATTGTAATTAATTTTTCGATACAAGTCAATATTGCAATATGATAACACATTAACCTTACAAAAATATAATAAAAATTATCTGCATTTAATAAAAACCGGCCAAGTGCGTGACGGGCCACGCGCAGTAGGCTTCCGTAGCTAGTCGTAACAACATATTTCGACTTAAAAGGGATTTAATATCTGTATTAAACAAGTAACATCTTCATACAAGTCATTACTTTCAAAGGTTTTTGTAATTTGCACGAATTATTCTAATGATAAACAACCGAGAGCTGAATACTGATATACGATCTACTGTAATACTAAAAACCGGCCAAGTGCGTGTCGGGCCACGCGCAGTAGGCTTCCGTAGCTAGTCGTAACAACATATTTCGACTTAAAAGGGATTTACTATCTGTATTAAACAAGTAACATCTTCATACAAGTCATTACTTTCAAAGGTTTTTGTAATTTGCACGAATTATTCTAAGTAACTGCATTTTACACTTTGGACCCCAATTACTCTAGAACTAATTAAGTTAAAGTAACCAGATAAATAGCGTCCTTCAGATAGGAAATGTTTGTAGTACACGAAACCAGCTAGCACGTATGACGAGATGTATGAATGTTAAGGAAGCGAAAGAAGTATGTAAGGAGCGAAGCACATGGCGTTCCATCGTCTCTGCCTACCCCCGTGGGATAAAGGCGTGATTTTATATGTATTATGTATGTTTATTTATGTTTCAAGAATTTTGAACGAAATATTCTGAGTAACTGCATCTGACATTTCGGACCCCTATTCCTCTTGAACTAATGAAGTGAACTTATCCGCTATAATTTTCCTTTAAAGTTCATTACATGTACTACCGACACAATTTTTTTCAGATTTTAGGATCCAGTAGTTTAGCTTTTAGAGGGGGGGGGGGACGCCCTACTCGAACAAAAATTTGCTCTTTAAAGTTAATTATCTCGCAAACGGATCCCTAAATCATAAAACTGTCTTAGCAACTCCTAAACGTTTTTAAAAGTCCTATCTAACAATACCCCACACTATGGGGTAGGCGACAAAAAAATAAAACATCCCTACTTTACATGTAGGGGAGCTACCTGAAAAAAAATTATTTTTCCAAATTTTATTCTACGACTTTCTTTGTTTAGTTAACATACATGTTTATGCAAAATTTCAGTTTTCTAGCACCAACGGTTTCGTCGCTATGCCGTGGACAGACAGACGGACATGGCGAAACTATAAGGGTTCCTTGTAGGTACTACGGAACCCTAAAAATAGTAAGAATAATTATCTACACGACCCATTCTTTATATATAATCTTCATATGGTCGTTGCTCGATGAGCCATGCCCTTAATTTATTTTGAAATATTTTTCTGTTTTCGCCAAGCGTACGATTTCGGGAATTTTGTTGTAAGCTTTTGGCCCCATGACATGTAACAATAAAGCTGAACATTTTAACCCTATTTACACGGTACTAGTTTTGTAAGGCAATTCTCATGCCATCTCTGTCTTTTTATCGCGATGATCAAAGCAAGCATTGGAGTTGCTTTAAACTTGTATCGTGTAAGTGGATCTTAAGTTTGAGCTTTGCATTAAGCTTTACGTAACTACCCTCATCAAATAGGATTGTAAGCTTCCATGCTTTGAAGCGGATACACGGTTCTGAATCTGAGCATAGTGTTATCTGTGTTGTACTTATCAAATAAAATAACTACATATTTATTTATTTATTTATTTATTATCTTTATGGAGGTCCAACAGCTTATTCTAATTTGAATAAAAATGTTACTAGGTAATAGATAGCCAATTACAGGTCCTCGCGTTTAGAAATACATTAAATACTTTTACAGAAACAACTAACTAAATATATCAATTAAATTACACATATGTTTATACATCAAAGTACTCAAACAATATACAACCAAAGTACAGTACAGGTATTGCAGCATTCTAGGCAAAGAACTGTTCACTCATTCGTCGCCTCGCCACCGGAATACTAGTGCAGAATAAATCCAGGTCTAGATTTTTAGCCGTTGAATTAAAGCTATTGCTCGCTCGATTAAGGAAAGAGTTTTGCCGATAATTAGAAGAAGATAAAGGTACATGTAAGGGTTTTGCTGACCTTATTAACTTAGGGGGTGCATTGAGATGAAGTTTATTTAGTAGTTCCGGACAATTTATGTTGTTTGAAGCAATTTTTAAAATATAACAAACATCAGCTATATTTCTTCTGTCAGAAAGGGGCAGTAGGTGAAATTTTTTACATATTTATTTATTTATTTATTTATTTATTCATAAGCACTACCAACAGTAAAATTACAGAGATACTTAATATTAACATTAATCTGCTTAAATTATATGTAATTTTACAAATAATAGGTGTGCATAGCATTCACATTGTAACTTTAGTTATTGCGAGTACAAAATTTGACAAACATGCGTATTATTATTACTAAACAAAATTTATAATAAACAAACAAGGCAAGACAGATTAAAAAAAATATGTATATAATATATAAAAAATGTTTTTTAAAGTATTCGTGTACATGTTACACACGAGGCAGTATTTAAAATCTATATAATTGTAGAAGGAGGTGCCTGAAGGAAGCGAGTGTCATAGCAAATACATCTATGTTTGAGGTTTCTACCCTATCATTGTATAGGCGAGCCATGCGCGCTAAGGGGCTGTTATAGCTAGTGTTGATCGTGCAAGTGGGCAAGTCAAAGGTACGCGGATATCTCCTAACACGCTGGTTGATTCTGAAGCTAAAGTGGTCTATTAGCGGAGCGTCTAGTGTTCCTGCAACAATTTTGTGCAGTGTCAGTAAGTCAGTAATGTTGCTTCTATTCTTAAGACTAACCATATCGTAATGCGCTAGTCTGTCTTCATAGTCTGGAATAGATTTCCGAATGCCATTTTTTATGGTTAAATGCCTCACAAAGCGTGCCTGAACTGATTCTACGCGGTTGATGTGGGTAGAATATAAGGGAGACCAGATTGTCGAGCAATATTCCAGTGTACTTCTCACCAATGCATTATACAGCAACATAACACTATCGTTGTGACGAAATGGCTTTGTGATGCGAAGGAGAAAGCCAAGCATTTTATTAGCCTTTAAAACTATTGTGTCTATATGATGACGAAATGAAAGCGACGTATCGAAATGTACCCCCAAGTCACGAACCACTGAGACTCTTTCCAGGCATACATCATTAACTTTGTAACTGAAGTCTACGAATTTGGATTTGTTAGTAAATGTTATGAACTGGCATTTTTTTATATTTAAAGTCATTTTATTATCTAAACACCATTGATGCAAAATATGCAAATCATTCTGAAGCTTGTTTTAGTCAGCTGGTGTGGTTATCCTACGGTATATTTTTAAATCATCGGCATAGGCCAAGCAATCACAACTTAATAAATCAAGGAGGTCATTAATAAAAACCAGGAATAACAACGGCCCTAATTTGGATCCCTGTGGGACACCAGAACTTGGTATAAATGGTCTGGATTCAAAACCTGCTAATGCTACGAGCTGAGATCTATTTTGTAGATAGCTGTCAAACCATCGTAGCAGACTGCCATGAATCCCAGCTTGACTTAGCTTCAGAGATAGTATTGAGTGATCCACGCTATCAAACGCCTTTGCAAAGTCGGTGTAGATGGCATCTACCTGTCCTCTAGCTTCAAATGTATTCGTTATATATGTGGTGTACACGAGAAGGTTAGATACAGCTGAGCGTTTGGCCATAAAACCATGCTGTCGAGAACTTAGAATATGCCTAAGATGATAATAGGTGACATTGTAGACGAGACCTTCAAAGATTTTAGCAAATTGTGATATTTAGGTATTGATCAGATTTAAATGGAATTTGTAGGCGATAGCATATATATTTAACAAATTTGATTTGGATTTTCTCAATTCTTTTGAGGTACGTGTCGTAACGCGGGTTCCATATTTGCGACGCGTATTCTAAGATGCTCCTGACATACGTGCAGTAAAGAATTTTCCATGTTTTGGCATTCCTAAAGCAAGCAGACGATCGCATTATAAACCCAAGAGCCTTGGAGGCCTTTGCTACTATGCCATCAATATGCCTGTCATATAGCAATTTCGAGTCGTGAACAACACCCAAATCTCGAATCGATTCATTTCTAGGTACATGGTGGCCTTTTATCATGTATTGAAATGTTAAGTTAACCTTCTTTCGACTGTAGGTAACAACCGAACATTTAGCGGGATTAAGGTCGAGTTTATTTGCCTGACAGTACTCATCCAGTCGCTCGAGGTCCGATTGAAGTAACTGAGCGTCGGACAAAGAAGTAATGGCAGCGCAGATTTTCATGTCATCAGCGAAACACAACAGTTTGGAGTGATGAAAGCAGGGTTCTATGTCATTCACAAATATATTAAAAAGCAGCGGTGCAATTAGCGATCCTTGGGGAATGCCACTAGGGATAGGGACCCAGCTTGACATATAGTGATTTATTACTACTGCCTGAGTTCTGTTGCTAATGTATGATGTAAACCATCTAAGCAAATCGCCCCTTACCCCGATATTCTGGAGCTTTTTAAATAAGATTGCATGACTGATCCGATCGAAAGCTTTGCTATAGTCAGTGTAAATTACATCCACTTGTCTCCCAGCATCCATGTTTTCCGTCAAATAATCGTTGAATAAAACGAGATTTGAGACGGTCGAGCGACCTCTGAGGAAACCATGTTGCGTTTGGCTAAAGCAATGATTTATAGCAGAATACACTTGACTATAGATATTATTGTATACGTTAAGGTAAATGTGATAAATTGAAAAAATATTAATAAATACCGATGATTAATTAATAATAACCACATAATTTGCTAAATGTAATTATAATATTGCAATTTTAACTTTAACCGATATTATATTTTGTCAATCTAGTCCTTGGTAAGCATTTTGATTCCACTCGCTGACCGCTGCCGTGGCACGCTCGCTACGCCCGCTTGACTCTTGCGTTGTTGATCATAAACAAAGCTAACCTAACTTACTCATAGGGTCAAAACTTAAAATCTCTACCTCTCCTCTATGGCTCGATTGATAAGAAATATCCTTAGCTTACGTTATTTTTGAAAATGTATTACATTTATCGGCAATTAGGTTATATTTTTATTATCACCGATAACGGCAGGAAAGATGTGATTAATTTATTACTTTTACCTGCCTTTAGGTAATTATTAATAATTTTTAAATATCACCATCTTCGTAACAATTATGTTATAGCTAGTGAACTGATACTTAATAGTAATATTGATATGTTTAGTGGTTTAACTACAGTACGTAAAAATACTGAACGTCCACGATGTTCCTAGCTTTCTAACTGAGATTAGTTTGTTTATTTATATGACACGCTCCTTAAAAAAAGTTAGAAACCACACTTGTAGACTCTTCTATATGTATCTCTCTTTTACATGTTTTATCTTTCCAGAAAGAATCTTTATTCCGCGCTCGGAAGCGCATCCTCAAGTACTTGGTGCTTGGTTACCTGAAGCAAGAGGGTTACTTCCACACGGCTGATACATTTGCGTCGGAGGCCGCGCTTACCGGAGAGTATGAGCTCTGCGATAATATTGACCTGGATATTATCCTGCAGGTTAGTGAAAATAATAAATAATACCTCCACTCTTTGATTGGGTGCACCATTATCCTTTCCTTAATTTATCTCCTTGAGATATCTCAACCATATGAACTAGGCAAAGGAATTTAGTTTACATAGGTTTATGTGGTTTTTCAATGTAAGTACGAGTATTAAAATAGAGAATAGCACTTTTATATGCTGGTGAGATTAGACCATAAGATCCTTAGCACAAGTGGTATCATAGTCTTATTATACATTTCTATTGATGTTCGTTCCTGGGATATAACTTAGAAGTGCAACTTACAAATAAATTACATACATACATATTATATAACATATATAAATAACAAAATACTAGAACATTTCTACTCTGAATAAAATACAAAAGCAGCAATCGTCAAACTTTCATAAAAAAACCTTTGATTTTCCGATGAAACGTACCGACTGACGAATCCAACCTAAAATTGGTAGTCTCCAGGGACGACATTGATTCCTAAGAGTCTACATGTGACGTCATATAGCTGTGGCCAACCAAAATGTCGGGGATTCAAGGTAAATTTACCATAAAATATTTACGCTATTGAGACGCTCTGTACGTACGTCTATCTATCTAGGTTATTAGATCTATGAAACTACCGGTACTTTATTATTTAGTTGTCATAGACAAACGGGTATCTTTTATTTTAGATATATATATTTAAAATTGAATAATAAGTGAAATATATTGAACAATATGTCTCGATATTTTCTTTAAACCGCGTTCGCCGGTTAAAAGACTAGGACTGCGATAATGTCGAAGGTTCTATCGAGTATGCGAGTAATATGTGGCCCCTGCTGATCACATAGAGACCCACGGTGGTTTGCCATGCTAAAATTTACCAAAGGATATGGTTCTCCCCCGGGATACTGCTGCATGAATGCAGCGAAAATGCATCGGCATCCCCGAGCGAAAGTACATACTGCATACCAAATGTGCTTAATGTTGAGTAATAGTCGCACTTAATCAGTATAGAGCATGGCCTGACCCTTCTCATGATGGTAAGGCTTGTGACCAGCTGTGGGACATGTGTCTAGTAATTCAGGTTTTATAATAATGTCTTGGTAAAAATATGTTAGCAACTTTAACAAAAGCTACATTATAGAAATCTTTAGAAATAATCCAATCGAGACTGTTAGTTGTGGTATGGCATAATCATAAATTCAAATGACTCGGCGGCTTGTCAAACTTGTTAATCTATTTGTCAAACTACGTTTAACTAAATTGTCCAGTGTAATCACTTAATTCTACATTGGATTAGAGTTGACAACAATTTAGTAGTTTGTCGGAAGTATTTTTAGAGACGCTTTTGCCACTTGTATCAATTATAATATTATATAAAACATACAGTACGATAACATCGAAGAGAGCGTTGGTGTAAAACGTGTCAATTTAATGTTTACAAATATAGTTCCATTAACGCCAACTCTTATAAAGGCTTGCTGAATGTGATCGATTTTGTTAAATAAGTTAATAGCTGCTTGTAGAAAAAAATATCGTAAGAAAGAACGAAGTTTAGCTGTAAAAAATTCAGTGTATTTTGTACCGTGCCAAAGTGGCGCATACAGATATTGTAAAATGTTGTAGCCCGCATTGTTAATAAAAACAATGAGGCGGCACATAAAAGATGTTCGGTAACCTTACGTAAGGCTTAGAGCACACTGCCATTGTGACGTCATTCGGTCGCGTATTATTCAGTTTTTCATTTGCTATTGAGCATATCATTACTGTTGCTTGGTTTTCTTTTTAGGTTACATGCGTGGTTTCATTTATATACGTACAAGTCTCAATAGCCCTCTAACAATCCACAGTTTTCCTTAATACACCTAATGGTATGCATTCAAATACCGGAAACTACGGGCGCACGCGGCTTCCGGCTAATTTGCTTTATGTAAAAAGGCGCATTTCTGGCAATATAATTGTGAATATTCTGTGGATAAGATAAGTTTTTTAAATGGTGGATAAAGGGAAATGCGGCGTAGCTTATTATGGCTATGCAAAACTCTTGAAACGCCTATATCCAACATAAAATCCGTGTCAATGGAAAACCACGTTTATTTTCTTTGCTGTGCTTTTGTGTATTTGTATGTGTGTACTAAGACTTAACCTTAGAGGCACCATTCTCTCGAGAGAAGGGAGGTTGATTTTTGCCTGTATACCCCACTTTTATAACTACAAGCAAACGTTCGTTTTGATCTGAGGCGCCATGTATTTCACACCAAATTACACGTTATAATGGCCCATTAAAATACACCTTTATAGTTTCAGGCCGTGAATACTAGCCTTTTAGTTATTAGTGTTTTTTTGGGTTATGTAATAGCCGAGAGAATAGTAATGGTACTAACAATTTTGTAGGGCTTTAAAGTTTTATTTGCAAAACCATTCAACAAAAGTCTCATAATATTTATATAGAATTACACTATTATCTTAACAATAAACAAATACTAAGGTTCGACAAAGGATGTATATAAAGGTGGTCCCAAATTTTATGTTTTCAGACAACTAATTTTAAAATTTAATTCGTATGACGATCCGTAGAGGTGTGTCCACCTTAAAATCAACAGTTTAGGGACCATTAAAGTATCACATAAGTTATAAAGGAGGCGAGAGGGCCTTTAATATACTTACTTTAGAAAAAATAGCTAGAATATACTTCCTGACAAAAGAGAGTAGGGACAATCCTTTTGCTGAAATAGCAAAAGAGTTGATCATGTACGTGAACGGCCCCTTATTCGTGTTCAACCAAACCTTATAGTCAACACTGTACACGTACACAGAATTAGTCGTGTTTGCTGCATTACCGGGTGGAGTACATTAGAGACTGCACACTGCACTCCCAGGGGTGTCTCACCCAACCATGTGAATTATGACGGTATTTGTAAAACGATAACATTTTAGATAAAGATAAAGTTTTTGTCTAATATTTGTATGCGGAAATCATAACAAAAACGCGACATAACCGATATCACTTGTACATAATAAAGTACATAATAAATATCAAACGGCCTTGATAAGGACTAAGTATATCTACAAAAGATTGCATCCAGTGTTAGTAATTTAAGCGCCTTCTTGTAGCACCAAACGGGGCAAGAAAACACAATATTTATTTGGCGCCATCATTCATAATTATCCATGTCTTTTCCCAATAACATTGGGGTAGGCTTCTTGGCTACCAGATTTAGTTGAATATCAATACTTTACGTGGAGCGGCGGCCATAAGACATCCACAACCCAGCATGAAGTGGAATGATACTCTTTATTAGACTAGTTGTCAGCGCTCTGGTCCTCTGACTACCCGTAACGACTGCCAGATCTTTAAAGTGCAACCGGAACCAACGGCTTAACGCATTCTCCGAGGCATGGAGGTAAAATCGTTATATTAAGATGTTGAGCCATCCAAGGATCTGTATTTGACGGCATATTCAAGGTAAAAACGTTCCTCTATGTCTATCAAGATCATTTAGAAAAGCTCTACGACTAGAAAATTTGCACAACATTAGAAGCTGCACGCTGCACTCCCCAGGGTGCCTCGAGCATGTGAATTATATCGGTTAGGAGCGTGGAGCGGTGCCAGGGGCATTGGAACATTAATGTTGGCAATAAGTACATTTTTCTTTAAGGGGTTAATGGAGATCTGGGTGAGGTCACTTTTGTGGAGCACTTTCTTGTTTCTCGGTTTGGTTGTTGGCTGCCAAAGACGGGGGTCGTTAGGCGCGCATAAAGCATTGAAACTGCAATATGTAATTGTGCACATTATGACATGGCATCACTTAATACTATCTAGTAGCTTGTGGCAGGAATGGATTACACCCACTTCGCATCTGTTATAACAGTTGAAATGCCGCCGTTTTCGCATTGTTATGTTAAGGTCCCATGTGATACGAGGGAGTCTGGTATCTAATCTAATAATGAATCTCTAAATCTAAGTAATTCATCAAAAAATATAATGTTTATTATAAATGATGATGTTCTTTTTACATAATTATAAATGAATGTAATGTACGTCTGTCTACATGTTTTGGGAAACTGCAAGTGTAGAGTAGAAACTATAATAATAATAATTAATTAGCAGAATTTCAAACACCTGCTGTTACCGAAAAATCCTATCGCTAATCCCGGCTTCGAATGCTAATCTTCACGATAATCTGTTCGCATTCTACCGATAGAGCAACGACCGAACTTGTATAATTTTATTATGATTTGGCATTAAAAAAACAGTTACCATCGCATAGTTATAGTTTTTGGCTTGAAATTATTTGAGATTTTTTAAAACAACCGTAACTAATGCTAAGACACGATCGGCTAAGTAAAGTGAGACAGTTCGTCTCTCCGCTTGTTACCTTCTTCTTAAGGCTTAGCTTCAACTGACAGGTCATATAGTCCACAACAATTGCTGGTTTGCTACACTTGTAACGTAGATATAACGAGCTGACATGCGATTCTACCGGTTTTCTGGCTTGTTGAATAGTCTGAATTTTTAATGAAACTTGTGTTATATAAACTATTGTCAGGTATTGTTATCTTTAAACTGCAGGTATCGCCTTTTTTGTGGCATTTGATAGCAAGGCTTTTAATAGCTTTACAATTAAAAAACAACTAGCTCCAGAAAAATATGCGTGAATTACCTGGCATAAATGCAAATTTACCTAGAAAGCTGATTTTATGGATATGTTGTAGGGGATGCTTTAAAGAGAGATTTCTTATGAGCTTTTCTACGCCATCTTAAAAATAGGAAATAAATATTTTAAAATATATTTGTATGTACATTTTATGAATTTTTTAGCGTTCTATAATTCAATTCCAAAACATTTCACCTACTGTCATTTACGGTGGCGATATCAAAAGAAAAAGTGTGTGCTATTTTTAGCTTCTTCTACAACATAATTATTCAAAAATCAGCTTCTCAAATCATTTAATTTTTCTTGTACTAAAGTGCTGTAAAATAAAACAACCCGATGCGACAAAGTAATGTGCCAGCAGAGACGTTTATAAATAACTCGTAGTATAAGAGCCAGTTTCACTGACTCCTAATAGAGTATCGGATAGTGAACCGTTAACTCTATATTTCTTAAAAAGTTCAAAATAAAGATTTTCGGGGACTTGAATGTCAAATTACCCTAATCATATTAAAAAAAATATATTACCTGTCAGAATTCTATATTATTTATGGTCAAGACTTAACAAAACCTTACCTCCATATCATTTACTTACAGTAGTTCGGTAGTTACAAGTAGGTCTTTGATTCCAATGGCCTACGTTACCAACGTGAATCAATATCAAACCTAACGCGACCTTGTAAGTTCCTAAATAAATTACTTTTATTATAATATCCTTGACTTGTTTTAAATACCTCTGACTTTGTTAGTTTTGTTCTAATCACTTAAATGCTTTTTCACCTCGAAAAGGCGTTCTTTGTTGTGTGAAAACAGTGAGCAATACTCCATTTTGCTGCGAGCGTGCGGAAAAACGACTTTGAAATTTGATTGTCATTGATGTTATTTCAGCGTGCGTGGGATTTAACACAAGCTTAGCGAAAATGTGAAATGCGTTGGTTCTATTATCTCTATACCTTTCACTTTGGTAGTAAAAAAAAAGAGAGAAAATTATTTAATCATTACATGCAGCTTTCGTTGTAGATCCCATTTTCTTTGGTAGACCCTACGGAGGAACGATCTTTTGTCTATGGCATGCCCTAACACAGAGTCAAAACAACGATCAAAAACTCACCAAATTAATACCTACGATGTTATTATTAGTTTAAATATTTCAATTAACTCTTTGATAAACATACAAATTCAGCAATACTTTAAAAAGGTTTGAAATGATTATTACATTTAGCAAACTTTTTTGTTGTTATGGAATATTAAAAATGACTATTGTTACGTTCGCTTTTTGTGGCATAGAATGTCACTTTTTGTGAGTACAAAAAATATTTATATTAGCAAATAATATAATACATAACGTCAAAATGATAGGTATCAGTGATGCACTGTAGAATCTTCTCTCCACAACATGGCCTACTACTACCGTACTCTCATGCACCCTGTATGTTTGTGAACAAACGTGTGTTGTCAGCACGTATTCCAATTATACAAAGTATACAGGGTGGATCCAATTCAAGTTCTTTTCTGGATGATTAACGGACAATAAGCTCACTCTGAGCTATACTAACTTAAATACATGCTCTTCAAATAAATAAATTGGATCTTTTAAACGTGTCGTTTCGATTAAGGCCACCTTGATTCTGCGGTCTTCTTCTTCTTCTTCTTCTTCCGCGGTAAAAACTGCAAAGTTAAGAATTCAAGTTATTAAAAATTTTAATAACTTGAATTCTTTAATAATAAACTTGGATTGGATTGGAGGCCCATTTGCACGATGCAAGTTTAGTCAAGTCAATTCTCGTGCTTGCTTTGTTCCTCCCAATGAAAAAGACAAATAAACTGGCTTATCGTTTCCATCCTGTATACATGTTAGTACAAGCTCGCTCGCGGGACGTGTAGAGCAAAGGCTAAAGGCAAAGAGAATATAGTCGTACGTTTAGTTTGATAGCGAGCGGGTGGACTGTATAACGGACGAATTATGAAATGAGGCAATGGTAGATCAGTATAGTAGTAAAAGACAAAACCATAAAATTAGGTGTCAACAACATAATACTACACTATTTACCAAAACTATCTTTTGTATGGCACCCAGAGTTTATAACAAACTACCAAAGAAGTTATTAGAAATAAGCCCACTAAATAAATTTAAAATTAATTTGAAAAAAATGTTTATTAGTAAGGCATATTATAGTGTTCAAGAATATTTAGATGATAACATTAGTGGCAATATTACTAGTATATAGAAAAATAATAGTTTTAATTATGTAGTTATTTATCTTACTTTGTGTTGTTATACAATCTTTATTATTTTAATTTTGTTATTCTTATTCTTGTGTAAATTTTATAATTTGATATAATTTTAAACAAATAATGATGAATAGATTTAAGTATGATCTGTTATTGCATGCCTTAGGGTAAAATATGGTGATCTTAACTATTTTATAACATCAATGTATACTCATATTTGCAATAAAAATATTTGAAGTTTGAAGTTTGAAGTTTGAAGTTAGATTTGTATAATATAATAATAAGACCTATTTACGAGTCAGTCGCCAACAAGTTAATTCGCGGTTTACAGCTGCAGTATTCATAATATTACCGTGTAGCGAACATTTTCACTAATAGGATATGCAGAATGTATTCTTACTGTTTAATTAAAAAAAAAAACATACTAAGCTAAAGTCCAAAAAAAAAATTGGACTTGAAAAATCGACTGTTTTTTAATATTAGATTGCTAATCATTTCTAAATGATATATAAAAATCAATAAGAAACATTGTTTTTGACGTTGAATTTCTATTTGCACCATTCAATTGGCCAGAGAAGAGTAGATGCAACTGTGATACACGAAACCATGTCAAATGCATTTCACAAGTCGTGTTGTTTTCGCTTGTTAACAAGCGAGACGCGCCACAATATGTACCGACTCACTGCGGTAGTATACAATCACGCTCTAGTGAAAAGGCCTGCCTGGCAATTAGACGCCTTTCTTGAATATCCTGAAAAAGAAGCATATTTTCTCAACAAACTTATTGCTAAATGCTAAAATGTTTAGTATTACATTAAAGTTTCTAGTCAAATCACTTGCAGGAAGTGTCTGGTCAATCTTGTATAATCTTAACTTGGAAAGGATTCTAAATAAGAAAATATTAATAATATTAACTAAAAGTAAAAAGTGGATACAAAAAAAGTTCAATTTTTGTTTTTTTTTTACAATTCAAATTCCAAATTATTTATTTGCAAATTTTGTTCTTTATTGCATTGCACCATATTGTATTCCTGTAATAATATTCGATCAAATTACGCATAGCTGAGTATGGATAATTTCATTGGTAATTATGTAAAAATGTTTTTTATGCAACAACAAAGTTCTTTATTATAGAACTGTCCATTAAATTAATTATAATTATTATACGTGTACTCGAAACAGTTTTTTTCCCCCAAGTTTAATCGGATTGTAAAATGTTGTATTTCAGAGTGAATCTTGTGAGTATATAATAATATATCTATTTTAGATTGCAGCTTTGGCAAGATTTCTTACATTCAAATATGATACAATATTAAAATAATTTACGACCATTACACGAGACAGTGTTGTATAAATACAACGAACATTTCAGACGTCAATTCAAAACGTTTCGCAACCAAAAATCTATTAACTTGTTCTGAATACATATTTGTTGTTTTTCAACCGGCAAACTGTCGTTTTGCTTGCTGTTATATAAGCCTTGTTGTTTTGTGTTCCGTTGTTAGTATATTTTAGGAAAACAAAATAAATTAAACAGTTTGTTTTTTTGTAATATTTAAAGCAAATTTTAGCTTTGCTATGCATTTATTTTTATGTAATATTAAAGTTGAAAAATTAAGAATCCAGCAGGACTCGAACCTGCACCTCTTGGGTATACGCCCCAAGTGCTTTGCCAATTCAGCTATGGATTCGCATGCTGCCGGACTCGAAATTTCTCAACTCTTTTGTGCCAGCCGAAGCTAGACGAACCATTACTTGGTTTTAGCGCCATCTATGCGTTACTTATTCACATAATCGCATACAGTACGTTTGAATTAAGATCAACTCATTACTGTCGAGAGATGACGCATTTTTATCAATACTTGTAATATTTAAAGCAAATTTTAGCTTTGCTATGCATTTATTTTTATGTAATATTAAAGTTGAAAAATTAAGAATCCAGCAGGACTCGAACCTGCACCTCTTGGGTATACGCCCCAAGTGCTTTGCCAATTCAGCTATGGATTCGCATGCTGCCGGACTCGAAATTTCTCAACTCTTTTGTGCCAGCCGAAGCTAGACGAGCCATTACTTGGTTTTAGCGCCATCTATGCGTTACTTATTCACATAATCGCATACAGTACGTTTGAATTAAGATCAACTCATTACTGTCGAGAGATGACGCATTTTTATCAATACTTGTAATATTTAAAGCAAATTTTAGCTTTGCTATGCATTTATTTTTATGTAATATTAAAGTTGAAAAATTAAGAATCCAGCAGGACTCGAACCTGCACCTCTTGGGTATACGCCCCAAGTGCTTTGCCAATTCAGCTATGGATTCGCATGCTGCCGGACTCGAAATTTCTCAACTCTTTTGTGCCAGCCGAAGCTAGACGAACCATTACTTGGTTTTAGCGCCATCTATGCGTTACTTATTCACATAATCGCATACAGTACGTTTGAATTAAGATCAACTCATTACTGTCGAGAGATGACGCATTTTTATCAATACTTGTAATATTTAAAGCAAATTTTAGCTTTGCTATGCATTTATTTTTATGTAATATTAAAGTTGAAAAATTAAGAATCCAGCAGGACTCGAACCTGCACCTCTTGGGTATACGCCCCAAGTGCTTTGCCAATTCAGCTATGGATTCGCATGCTGCCGGACTCGAAATTTCTCAACTCTTTTGTGCCAGCCTGTTTTTTGTGTAAACAGTGACCTAATTTTAACAAGAAAAATATTTTTTATCATTTTCCTGCGTCAGACTCATTTGGAACCGACTTAAAAAAAGAAGTTCTTAATTCGATTGTTGATTTTTTTATATTTGTTCTCTGATTACTCGAAGACGTCTGGATCGATTTGAGATTTTTTTGACTGAAAGAGTATACTTGTCTCGTGGTCCCATGCTCATCAGGTCACGATCTGATGATGGGATCCTTGAGGAATCGTGGGAAACCCTTTAATTTTATAGGCTTCTATATTGTTATTGGTATATTACCCTAAAGCTACTCGGATATTTGCATTTAGCAATAAGCATTTCATGTTGTTGAGTTGATACTGGAAGGTACAAGTTTTCAATGGTTAGGAGTACGCTGTTAATTTTTTGAATATAGGCACCTTAAGGCCGTTCTAAATTCAAGTAATGCACAGATGAAGACGAAGTTGTTTAATATTACTTAAGTATTTCTGACTTTTTAGTACATTTTTGTAATTGACGTAGCTTTTTTTTGAAAAATCTTTTTGTTGGGTTCTATTTTATTGACTGAATTGATGATTGTTCTTAAGGCTTTGCTGCTGAAGAAAGAATAAGAAGAAATCTCGCCTTGCAAAGTACTTTTGAAAAGTGCACCACGGATTGTGTATTCTTTACGCCGCATTTTAGTTCCTATTCTATATAGAATACATGTTATGTTTCTTTACACTTTTACACAATTTTCTCAATAACTTACATAAAACGCGCCCCAAAGTCACCCAAATATAAATGGCCTTGCATAATGTATAAGTAGCAAGTCTTGGTCGTTACTTTTCTACGACCCGCCGCGTTACTATGACCGTACTCTCGAATTCTTGGCAGAATACTGTCGTAGGACTATGAATTGTGATACACCGGGACAATAGCAAAGTTGTGTAACGTAAATACATATGGCTATAGGCTCACCCCCTATCCCATGGGACCAAAGGGCAACTATGTGGACTGTGGGTGTTTCTACACCTCTGCCATACCCTTTTGGGTAATATAGGCGCAATGTTATATTCTGTAAATACATACATACATACGCGGTTTCGATGCCCGCTCAAGACAAATCTTTGTGTGCATGAACATGGAGGTTTGTCTTGGTCTGGGTGTTTCTATGTATTATAAGTATGTATTTACAAAAGAAAATGTATTTATGTATTGGTGTCAGTTATTCTAGTACCCATAGTACAAGCTCTGCTTAGTTTGGGACTATATGACGTTGTGTGAAAGTTGTGAATATTTATTTATACATTTGTAAATAATTGTAGACTCGTTGTCAATGTTTTATGCCTATACGCATATTGAAATAAGTGGTTAATATTATTCCAAATCAAATAACACTAACTTCAGAGGTAATGGTTTACTTTTAATAAAAATATATAAATTTAATTGCATCGATTAATAAGCTATGCCACACCGAAGCTGGCTTCGTAAACAAGACAGTTACACCAGGAGGCTACTTTAGTCACCCAATAACAAAACAAACTAAAATAAGTGTCCTATTTGTTACTCAAACCGTATGGTAACATTATTCAAGTCCGTAACGACACGGTGTTGTTACTTAGTGGAATACTTGAGGTGTTTCTGGACGTCACACGTCCACACACTGCCACACTTTACATACATACCGAGATTACCAACTGTTCCGGCAGTTCATGGTCGCAGGTTATTTAGCATCATGTAACTTGCTCATTTTAGTTCTTGCCTCTAAGGTCATCTTAAATACAACATAGTTTACAAATATTACTTTTACCGTAGCAGCTCGAAAAGTCGTTCTTTGTTGTATGAGCAGTGAGCAGAACTCAATTTAGGTTCATGTAATTTCTTAAAAAAAAAGAGCAGTGAGCAAAACTCAACTTTGCTTCGAGCGAGAGTATAAATCGAGTTTTGCTCACTACTTTTTCTTTATGCTATATATCAGCAGAACTTGTACTATCGGTACTATTTCGAGCTGCTGTGGTGAAAAGTTGTATGTGCAACACGAGATCTAAGTTATTTTCATCTCTTGCTTTTGAATACCTTACTACGTTTAAGGTTTTAACCTAGAATCACTCGCTACACTCGTGATTCTACTATAAAATCTTTCGCTTGGTTGGGACTCAAAATTAGCACTCGACGAAAATACTAACTTTTTCTTACACAAATAACTAGAGTTGCCGCGAATAGTGTTTATAGCGAATAGTCGAATACCGATTAATCGCTATTCACTTTGGCGAATAGTCGAATAACTCGACATTACTATTCGACATAAAAAAAAAAAACATTAAACACATTAAAAATATTTCTAATTTATAACAAAAATCACGAGTTCCTAGTCACCTTTATCAGATGTGATACCTAGCACTGTTTCATTAATCAGATACCTAATGAAAGATTCGCTGATTCAACAAACTGCACACGTTACGAGGAAAAACGAAACCGACTTGCTCCAGAACGTGCAGAAAAAAATGATTTTTTGCACCACAATCTGCCTCTGTTGGATTTTAAATATTAATTACCTTACTAATTTAATTTCATGAATATGATAGGCACAGGCACATAATATTACAGATAAGTAGCTATTATTCGGTATTCGACGAATATCAAAAAAATGACGAGTAATGCCGAATACCGAATAATAGCGAGTATTCGCGGCAACTCTACAAATAACTATTTTGAAAGTATGATAAGTTATAGGTATTGTTCTATTCAGATTTATTGCGGCTTATTTTTACAATCGTGTACATAAAGATTACCTTTATGATAACGAGGTCAAACCCAGTAAATACCGTTAAATAATGGTATTACCAGTACCAATATACTCCACGTATCAAGCACCTTAATAATGATGTACCTACTGTAACAGAGGACACAACATAGCAATTCTCTGTCCATGCATCGCGTACTTTGGATGTCAATGAGTTTGTGTCGTCAGCTACCTGTATCTCCATTTTTGTTACCATACGAATCATCTACTTCTTCATCTTTCAAAAACGACAAGGGTGTGACGTCGCAATGCCGTTCCTGCCGCCGCGCGACGCTGCTCTCTTGTCTGCGGTCACCAGCGTCGGTAAAGTGTCCTACCAAACTTCGCCAAACCCAACTTCTACAAAACTTAACCCTATCTTGACCTCAATAAAAAGTGTTAAATTTTCAGTAAATCGTAGCCTCATTTCCATGCGACAAGTCATCGTACGGGTTGATTGCATGGCCTTATTTATTCTCGTGAGGAAATTGAGTGATCGAACGTTCTGTAAACGATCTCGGGGAATGAAGAGGTTCGCAATGAGCGCTCAATGGCGCGGATATGGGTGGTTCGGTGACGAAGTAATGTTGGGATTTCATACTCAACAACATATTTGTGGTATGTTTTATGTTTTATATAGTACATTCAGACTATGTATTTGATTCCTTAAAAGTTTGTGTACAATTCAGCTAAAGCTTAACTTTTGAATTCGATTAGGTATCACAACCTCCACCTGGATCGTAAAGTGGTTAGCGTATGTGGTCTCCCAGCGCAAGGTCTCGAGTTCTTTTCCCGGGTTGGCAATAGTGTTATTCGGGATTTTCTGTCATAGCGGAACGGCGTTGGAATTGTACCCGGGGATGGCGGCGGTCCCCTTTACACATGCGACCTACACATTACAGGTGAAGTGTGAGTGTTATGTTTATTTATTTAAAAACTTTTCGCACAAAATTTGTGACAAAGGCGGACATAATGCCAAAGGCATTTTCTACCTGTCAACCCTTTAAGTGATGTAGAGATATATTATTTAGGTTAGTGAAATAGTTTAAAAGTGCATAAAAATATTCTTCGTACCAATAGCTCAAAAAAGAGACATTCTATGACACAAAAAGCGAACATAACAAATAGTATTTTCCTCGGAGATAAAGCTGTCTTAGTCTTGGGTGAAATTAAATCCCTCACTACACTCAGGACTCGTTTTAAATACCTCACTTCGCTCATGATTTAAGTTTTTAACACCTTCGCTACGCTCGGGAGTAAACCTCGAGTCCTTCGTTACACTCGCGATTTAATCGTCACCCGCGAAAGAAGACACTGCTTTATCCCCTTGGTTAATAATCTACTATATTATAACTAATAAGATTAAACTACACAAATACTATATTGTTACACCTCTGCTACACCCTTCTGGGTAATATAGGCGTGATGCTATGTATGTTACGTTATCACGACATAGTCAATTCTACTTGTTTCACACGTTTACCAGAAAACAGAGTGTAAAATGAAATTCTCTCACCGTGTTCACTCCTCCCATTTATCTCGGGCATAAAGTAACAAAGTTAATCTCATAAAACTCGCTGACATTCTCCAACAACTATGCGTATGAACTCGTTTGCGTGCCTCCTGCCTGCGAAGCTGTCGGTATACTCGGCAACTCGGAATTAAAAGTGGCAAACGTTTTCGAGTGTCATGAGAATTGTTACACGGGAGAAATGTGCGTGACAATCACTTTTACCGGGTTCAATGAATATGGCAAAAGAAAATTTCTGGATAAAGGTTTTAGCAAATTACCACAGCCTTAATATTATACAGTCAGTCATTGCCTTCGGTCTTAAAGTAAATTGTAAGTCTTATTTACAATTTAGATTTGAAAATATAGCCTGTAGGGCTTTCATTAATATTTTTTTATGGTTCGACATCAATCATCGACACCAAGATATTAAATACCCTGATAAACCTCTAATTTCATTATTTTTTCGTAGAAGTTCCTAGCTAGATTTAACCGAGAAACTTCTTCCTGTTTTAAGAAGGTATATTATAAAACAGCTTCTCCTAACTTTGTGTTACAGTTAACATTCACTCCGCAGTGGTTTGAGTTGGAGCACTACTTTGTTTGTAGTTACTTTAACTTTGACCTCAAGGTGTGTTTATGCATTTAAATCCGTAAGATGTATTGTATTCAGTATTAAGTCCTTATTGCACTTCATAATGTTACATTATAGGTCTTAGGTACAGCATCAATTATGGACCCTGACGGCCACGGCAAAGGTAGATAGATAGAGAGATAACTCTTTATTTTACACAAATTAGAAAGTCAGTTACGTAAAGCACATGTTTTAGATAGTACAATGGGCGGCCTCATCGCTATAAAAGCAATTTCTTACATGCAACCTTTGAATGGACAAGAGAGCTTAAGAAATTATTAATAGGCAGTTTTCTTGGTGCACTAGTAATAATTGTATTAAGGATTTAAAGGGTAATAATTAAGTATTTATGTTAACTTAATACAAAGGTAGGAGAGAGGAAAAAAGGCTCGTTATGGTTAGCGTATGCGCCTCTCACCGCGAGTTTGATTCTCGGGTCGGACAAAAGCGTTATTTCACAAATATGTATTCTGGATTTTCACGTCTTGAATTTCTTAATAGTGGCATAGTTGGATTTGTGCCCGGTGAATGGCGGCTGGTTTTGTATTACATGGGACCTAAACATAGCAGGTGAAGTGTGGGTGTTATACACCTCTGTCACACTTTCTGGGAAATTTTTATATTAACCCGTATTGGAACGAAGTACCTTATCGCGCGTTGCGAAAGGGGGCTAGACGGAAAAAAATGGAACGAAAAGTTGTAACGACACATTTCGTAGCGATTTCTGATAGCGGCGTAGTAATTACATGCTACGTTACAGCTACGGTGCTACATCATCAGACACACAGAGTGAGTATTCGGTGAACCACATTAAGATTTTTATTTATAACTTAGAAAAATAAAAATTTCTTTACTAATTAACACCTCCACCTCCACCTCTCTCCCTTGAAACCTCAGTAGTTTTTTTTTCACTTACCCCTGTCAACATGTCGTGTTGCTAACGACCACATTGTTAAACGACACGGAGGTATTTTAATTTGGACTGCGCACTGCGCTGGAATCACTGGCATTCGAGGGCCAAGGTTAATGCTCGATAGGTATTTGTGTTCTTGCTAATTGAGAATACTATCGACTTGATTTAGGGACGATTACAGTCACCACTTGCTCCATTTGCCGACAACTACATTTTGTTGTGAATTAGGTAATTTAGTACCTGAATACCGGTTTTTTTATCTCGTAAAAACGTACGTTCATATATTTTTTAAACGGTACCTAGCCATTGTGTATTTGGCCTTGTCATTGGAACCATTACATAGTGTCATTGCTTCTGGCGTTCTATCTAATGTAAAAAATACAAATCTATTTATTTATTTAACTTTAAATGACACGAGGAATGATAAAAAATTATAACAATATTTATTAAGATTAATGTAACGAGTCAAAACTTCTTGATTTTATGTACTATTCAGCAACCAACTTTATTCATTGACTATTACTTTATTTAGCAAATGCTTCAAGACAAATCTCTTGAGCCCCAACACGAGGGGTCTATGTGGACCAGTATTGGAGAACCACAGGGTACCTTTCAAAATCCAAGATTAAATAAATGAAATAAATAATAAATATTCCACAACTCACACACAACGCCATCTAGTCCCAAACTAAGCAGAGCTTGTACTATGGGTACTAGAATAACTGATACTAATACATATACTTTTCTTTTGTAAATACATACTTATTATACATAGAAACACCCAGACTAAGACAAACCCCCATGTTCATGCACACAAAGATTTGTCTTAAGTGGTAATCGAACCCACGACCTCGATTAGGTCCTTAACATCTCTTATCATGATATAGCTGACGGATACGAAGCTAAACAGGTCTCGGGTTCGATACCTGGGTCGGGCAAAGTGGTTTTTGTTATTTTTCCGTCAGGAAATTCACATTCCTTGAGACCTAAACATAACAGATGAAATGTGGGTGATATACATATCTAACACTCTTCTGGGTAATTTAGTTTGATGTTATGTTAAGTTAAAAATCAAAGATAAAATTTCAAAATGAATGACTTAGGGCAAAGTTTTTCCAATTCTGGATAAGAACCTGACAGCCTAATTAGAACTTTTTTTACAGATCAAATGTTGAATTTGTACAAAAATTTATAAAATTAACCAGCACTGATCTTTTCGAAACCTTATCAAGAACTGTGGAAATTGGGTCTGAGCCCCAATCTCACAGGTGTAAGTTAAACCTTATTGGCAGGATAAGCATATAACACACATACATGAAGGTGACAGCTGCGTTCATTTTTCAAGTGATACTTGAGTCACTTTTAAAGTCGGTCAGGTTATACTTTATAGGTCGGATAAGAACTATCCGGCACCGGCATTAGAAGCTGGCCCTTATTCTCTAAACTATCTTTAAAAGTATCATAAAGAGAACTATAAACGATGACACAGATCCGTACTGAAATATTCTGTCATGTTTACGACTAGGTGGTCTTGGTAATAGTTGATGGCGCAAGCGACACACGGCTACCGATGAACCTATACATTTCCAGTGTAAGCTGGTCTCGCGATGTATACTACAACTTATCCCGTATGGGCTATGCGGACGAAGACTACTGCAGATTCTGTAAAGAGGAACCGGAAACACCGCTGCACCTCTTTTGCGATTGCGAGCCACTGATCCATAGACGAAGCATCATCCTGGGACGCCATATCTTGGATCCGGATGATGTCAAGTCACTCCCGATCGGCCGACTGCTCCAGTTTATGGAGGCTATTGGCCTAAAGGAGAGTCTATAATGAGGCTACAATCACAATAGACCCACGGAGGTCGATGTGAACACCCAAAGCCTCTTCCCAACAATAATACCTAATAATAGGCTACAACGCGAGGCCATCATATTGTTATACTGGATTGTATAGGTTGATGTGTAGCTGTACACTGTAGAAGTGTAGACTGTAGAAACTGTAGACTGTTGGACAGTTGCCGACCGCATGCAGACGAGCGGTCGCCCGCGATGTCACCGTTATGTAACTCACCCACTTGCATGGCCCGATATAAATGTGTGACATTGATCTTTATATACAAACTGAAAAATATATAACTATAATATTTACAACTATACACTAAGAATTAAAAAAATAATAATAATATTTATATACAATAATATACATAGAAAATATAAAAAGATATTTACAAAACCTTAAACAGCATCAAAAAATTCCTCCGCATCGACGTCGAATGCCGACATCGTGCCCAGAAGGCTGGCAGCATTGCCACGTTGTATGGCAATGCTTATTCTTTGTGCCAAATAGAAACCAGCCCTCTGGTCACGAGGGCTGGTTCATAATCTACAATAATGTTAACTTATATGAGCCTCCAAGAAATTTAAATTTAATGGTTTGATTCTATATGAGGTATGGAATTTTATGATGTGTCCTTTATACAAAGAAAGGGAAAGTAACATTATAATTCATAAAACCTTTACGAGTTTAAAATATCTATTCAAACAAGACTCATCATCATCATCTCCTAAGTACTTTTTACCCTTTAGCTTGTGAGTTTAACATATTTTTATTCTATAGTTTAACGTACTTTGCTAAATACTATCTATGAAGTCCCCAAACTTTTGCAAGAAAATGTAAATCCTCCTTGTCGATCGATCGATTGGTGTAATAAGAATGTATCCTCCTCCCTCAGGACTACTGCAGCTACTACCTGATCCGGTTCAACAAGCAACCACAGTTCTGTCGGAAGGTCGAAGAGAGACAACCAGTGCAACGTCCGAAGACCAGAGGGAGAACGAAGACTGAACACGTGCTGGAGTGCGTGTGTGAAAAGGAGGAAGTCGATCTTCCGTCTACTTTCACTGTTACGAGGCTAGAAAGGAAGGTAAGGAATAATTATGGTGGCAGAGAGACAGCTAGTGCAACGTCCGAAGACCAGAGCGAGAATAGAGACAGGATCAGGAGTCAGGAGACCACTTCCGTTTAGGGACTAAGTCCTGCACCTACTACCTGAACTAGATGTCTCATGCCACTAGGTAGGTAGTATATAGTATAATATGGCAATACATTTCGTCAGGTTCATTTAATACATAGCCTAATTTGATCTTATATCCAAAAAAAAAATAATATGAACTAGTCTTTGCCCGCGTCTTATTCCTCGTGGAATTCGATACTTTCTTATTATTTCCTACAAAATTGAGGGACGCCAAATTTACCGTTTTGGGAAGTGGAATTGCCAAAAAATCCATGTTTTGGTTAATTTATGTCGTGTAGGTAACCCTGTGTTCAGAATTTTGAGAAATACTTAACTTACATCCCCTAATTTACCCCCTTAAGGATTAAATACAAAGACAAAACATAGGACCTCTTGCTACACAGTTTTAAAAACCGCATTAAATTCCATGCCGTAGTTTTTGCGTGATGTCCATCCGACCATACAAACAAAAATTTAAGCGATTTAAAGACCCCTCGTATAAATTTTTCATAATTATGTTCAATGTACCGACGACATGGCAAATTTACGATTTTATTACTTGTATCGAATATAAAACAGATGAACAGCAACCATTGGCCATCTTATGTTGATTTACCATAACAATACTACCGTCATTCGTTGAATATATTTATCCGTCACCAATCGTCAATATAAAATCAAAATATAAACGGAAAAGTCTGAATATAACCGACCATTCTGAATTTATACTACTTAGTATATATTTAAAATAAACTGATATTCAGGTGAAGCGCGGATTATTATAGAGTATTGGCGCATTTGGAATCTAGCCAGCAGCTGTAATAAAATATAAGAGTTTGGTGACATAACCCAGGGTCGCGTTAAAATTTACAACCTTACAGTTTCGGGTAAATATTTCGTAACTGCAAATGAATATTTATTTATTGTAAGAATTATTTGATTTCAAATGGTATTTCACAGCCTACCTCATGGGATTAAAGGCTCGATTCGCTTGATGTTATGTCTGCTGTTGCATGTTGCTAAATGGCAAAGTGTAAGTAGTTAGTCTATCAAATAAACTTAGGAGCTGATTGCAATAAGTGTCATATAATTTTCTGGTCAAGCCATGTTTTCCAAATTTTGTATCTACTTGTTATTGTTTTCAGGAAGAAGATCTGAAAGACATACCGCCAGTAGAAAAGAAATCTCTAGCGGGATTTATTTCAAACACCAGTCCAGATAAGAAGCAGCTGGTAGAAATGCTGTATCAGGACATCCTGAGACCTTCTGGTGTGACATGGGACCATGTCAAAGGCTTGGCATCAGCCAAGAGTTTGCTTACGGAGTCTGTTGTATATCCTGTAAGGTAAGCCTTTAAGCCTGGAAAAAAGGTTAGCAACAGTGAAGAGTTTGCTCACATAGTTTTGTAGTTTGTTTGTGGTAAAGATATATAAGGTTTCTATCAAATACCACTTTTAATAAGAAATTATTAATAGTGGTATTTGATAGAAACCGGCTCGTGGAGATACTGTACCAAGACATGTTGAGACCTTCGAGAGTGACATTGGTTGATGTAAAGGTTGCTAACTGAGTCTGTTGTTTATCCTGAAAGGTACGTAGGTTACGGTAAGGTTATGGTAAAAAGATGCAAATTTACTATAAAACATCACTCCTGACAAGAAGCATTTGGTGCAAATTATATACTAAGACATCATACGTTTTCAAGTTTTGATTTTCTAGGTACCCAGAAGTATTCACGGGTCTGCTGGAGCCCTGGCGTGGTGTGTTGCTCCACGGACCGCCCGGCACCGGCAAGACCATGCTTGCCAAGGCAGTGGCCGGCGAAAGCTGCTGCACCTTCTTCAACGTATCCTGTAGCACCATCGTCAATAAGTGGAGAGGAGAGTCAGAAAAAATCATAAAGGTAAGTAAATATTTTTTTATATTGACTGCATCGTTGGTCTAGCGGTAGTGTAGCATGCAACCGCCTCTCATGGGCCCCATTTTTGTGCTGGGCCTGGTATAAAAGGGTGAGCCTATCGCTATTTACCACGTATCATTCTTGACTTCATGTTGCTATGTACTAAGAAATTCCTAACAGAAATTCCGAATAACACTTTTTTCGTTCCAGAGATTGAACCATAAACCAACGATGCAGTTAATCAATTTATTGATATTCTGTTTTTAATAGACATAAAATTGACTAACACTTCAATTTTACGGATTTTATCGCGATATTTCACTTAAATTTCACTTACTTTGATTTCCTGACGTTTCACTTGACATCTGCAAGAAGTTGTTCCGCAGTACCCTCCATTTCTTCACTTTTTCTAATGTTGAGAGTTTCTATTTACGCAGGCTGAACTCACTGTGTCTTTAAGTCTAGCTGTGTTTTGTTTGAAGGGTGTCTTAGTTAACTCAATAACTGGGTCCCAAGCTGGTGGTAGGTTCCAACCATCCTCTCTATTGAAATTAGGATGTTTTTTAATTTCAATAGCCTCACGAAGCATCCTGGGTAAGAAACGATTCTCCTTTGCAAGTACTTGTGGTTTATCGAATCTGAGGTAATGCTTGGTACCCAATTGTTTGTGTTCACAGACAGCAGACTTAGTTGAACGTTGGTGTTTAATTTTAAGTTGATAAAATCCGTAAAATTGAAGTGTTAGTCATGTATAACATTCGCGTAAACCTTAGAAAATATTAGACATAAAATTGTTAATATAATTACAATCGTTAAAACCAAGTAAGGTTCGTCTAGCTAAGCTGGTACAAAAGAGTTGAGAAATTTTGAGTCTAGCAGTATACGAATCCATAGCCGAATTGGCAAAGCACTTGGGACGTATACCCAGGGGGTGCAGGTTCGAGTCCTGCTGGATTCTTAATTTTCAACTTTTATATTATATAAAATTACAATCGTTGTTGATTAGGTACTACTTATTCTTCAATTTCAAGGTGCTCTTCGACATGGCGTCCTACTACTCTCCATCAATAATCTTTATTGACGAGGTAGAGACCATAGCTTCAGACCGATCAGCCCCAGGAGAACATGAAGCTTCAAGACGCCTCAAAGCCCAGCTCCTCACTGAACTGGACGGCATAGAAGAAAGGAACGGGATTATATTCCTGCTGGCCAACTCTAATATGCCTTGGTGAGATTATTATTCGATGTATGTAGCGAACGGGTCCATGGGCACAGGCAAGTACAGCTACTGATTTCCAACATGAATAGATTGTATCGCAGGACTGCTGCTGTGCCAATAATTAAGCTCAGCCGCCAGGTCATAAATGAAGTAGAAATCTTGGTGGTTTAGAAGTTGCCCGCAAATGAAGAGTCACGGATTGGGATTGGTCATTTTCGAGTACGGTAGCGGTCATTTGTTTGAACAGACATCTGCAGCTAACTTCACTACCGCCTATATCTTTGATTTAATCCATAACCCAGGTAAAGGAAATTTACTGACCTTACAGAAGTGATATCTTCATGCTGATGCCATGTACCCTTATTTTCTTTACAGGGAAATAGATCCAGCCATGCTTCGTAGACTAGAAAAGCGAATATTCATTCCTCTGCCAGACTTCAAAACTCGAGAAGAACTATTCGAAACATACCTAAGTTTGAAGAACATAGAACTATATCCAAAGATAGACTTTAAAAAAGAGTTAGCGGCGAAGACTGAAGGGTATTCCGGCAGTGATATCAAGTTGGTGTGTAAGGAAGCGTTGATGTCTACTGTCAGAAAGATGCTACCGAACATGGGAGGGAAAGGTGAGGTCCAAGGTTTAATATTCCTTGAACATGTTTTTTTGTAAGAAATATAAAGGGTAAACTAGGTACTTCTCCTTCGTGGTCAAGTTTTGGAAGGTATACCTATTACCATTTAAGGCCCAACATGTACTTACCAGTGGTGAAATAGAACTCACATGAGCTCGTTAATGGATGAATGGATGGCACCTTGTGTCTTCCAGTAATGCTGCTCCGGGCGAATATTTTTTAAACTTTTAAAGATGACTTCAAAGAATGGCAAGGGGCACAAATGCCTAGCAAAACTTCCGACGTATCATCTCAATTTCAAACAGTCATGAGCTAAACGATAAGTAGATGTTCCCTTCACGACTAATATCCCAATATCGTTTTAGGTTGCGTCCAAAACCGCAAAGACAAGCTGAACCTGTCAGACATCCTGACAGCTATAGAGAAGACGAAGCCGGTATCGAAGAACCTGGCTAAGAGACATGTGGACTGGCAGAATGAGATGGGGTGCTCGTAACTTCTTAGAGTAGACTTGTTTTTTATTATTTAGATTTACAATATTTATTGATAGAACGGGGGAATTTTACTAAAAAGTGGAATAAAACGAAATCTTTTAAGATTGAAGTTAAGCTTCAAGCTACCGCTACTAAGCGCGTTCAGCAGTTTTAAGCGATGCGGTAGCAGACAGAAAAATAGTGTCGGGTTCAGAGTCGAACCCTATTGCAATTAGTCATTAATTCATTATTATATTAAAATGTATTTATAAATAATGTAGTTATTTCATAAAGAATACTCATTTTTACTCAAATATGGTATTTAAGTTTAATCGAGATAATGTTAATCGTGAATCAAAGCGAAACAGTACAAGGTGTAATTAACAAGTAAATTTTATAAAATTAGTAGTATTTGTTAGGGTATAACATAACATGACGCCTTTATTGCGGGTGTGGCAGAGGCGTATATGATATATATGGCTCATGTGATAGGAGGTGAGCTCATCGTCATCCACCGGGCACAATTTCAACTCGTGCTGCTATTGAGTATTCGCTAGTGTAACAAATAAAACTCCACAATAGACTGTTATTGTTTATTGACGACATCTAAACGAACATCAGTTCCTCTATACAAAATATTGTTTTAAATACACGTCTTATGCTTAGGAATACGTACACTGCTCAATTCCTGCAATCGCTTCCTCACAATTAAAAATGAGCTTTATAAACAACCCAATAAAGTCTTAATTTGTTGATAACAAACTTTGAAATTCTAGTTTTTAGTATAACTACTGTTTGATAGATTTAAAAATATGTTTTCCTCGGATTTTTAGAAACAATTTCATTAACCACCTTAAACAGCGTGCAGCGTGCTCAGCGCTGAACCCGGATTTATATCATTCTCTCAGATGCAATGCGGGTCAGACAGATGGATAACCCTGTCTCACCGTTAAACTTGGCCGAAAAAATGCTAACAAAACACGGCGTGTTCTGGAACAAGCCGTGTTTTGTTAGCATTTTGTTGGCATTTTATTGTTAAGATTTATCTGGATAAATCTTTGCTTGATCACTGAAGTTGTCTACAAGTATACGGTCCGCATAATTGAGAGCAATAGTCGATCTTGTGTGTTATTACGACCATTCCGATTGTCTTAATTTTGCTGCATCAAAAAACTTTTCTTTTAAATCTAACAAACGAGCAATATCCAGAGACAAAATGATATTTTTTCAAGAATTGACTAGAAAACAACCAATTTTGATAGCTAATATACACACGGTTGTGAGAATTTGGCAGTCGATTAAAATGGCGAAATAATAACATTTTATAAAAATACTTTATTTGAAATATCAAGATTATTTGATTCATCTACTGTTAGGCACTTGTCTCACCGGCAACGATTAACGAGTGCGTAGTGCCGATATTTGTGTAGCTCGGCTATAAGCGAGTGTGCAAATGAGGCGGATACAGATACGCACTGTAGAGAAATGACCACTGGTTGCTCTCTCGGCGTGAGTTCTAATCGCTTGGCGAGTATCGCCGAGCGAGTGTTATCCCTCATAGCTCTTGTCGCTCAGCGACAAACTAGTGAAGAGAGCGATCTCTTTTGTTCACACGGAAAGTATATCTATTGTACGTTTCTTGAGCGAGAAAATAGCCGATAGTTAGTCGTTTTCTCGTCGTTGGTGGGACAACTGCCTAACTGTCGTTTTGAAATAAACAAAACAAGAAATGGTAATAATGGGAGCTTCCATGTATGTGATTTTTTCACATAGATATCATAACCGTGTCTCCTGCAATCAAAGCAACAAAAATATCAAACAAACAAAATTATAGCTCCATTTCGTTAGAATGATATCGGTCAATATTTTGTTGGTTTGGCTCGCAAGAGACATTGCTTCTGTGCTAGTGTTGCGCCAGCATTACGTATTACTGTTCCATTATAATATTTTAGTTCATGTTATTCTTAGCTAGTCTGCAGTTAATTGATTCAGGCATTTTAATTATTTATCCGACGTGTAGTGTAGTAAAATACTGGCCGATAGGACTGGGAACACTGCTTCCAAATGTTTTAGCAGCCAAGCTGATCAGGAGATAGTTACATGATAAACCCCAATATTACCATTTAATGTTATCCTTGTTTGTCATATCATAACTTTTTAGTAAGCTCGATACGAATCTTAGTTTTTTTTAAATATTTCATATGAGCCAAAGCAGACACGCTACTTATAATCGTCAACTCGCGCGATTCCAATAACGCGACCGAACTTTCGATGGAAAGCCTTGCGGCTTAATCGCTGATTGTCGATACTAATAGTAGCTTGTGTGCTATAACTCTCATCAGGTAATTTTTGGCACCCCGCTGAAACGAAGCTATTATATCTAACATAACATTAAAAAAAAAAAAAGACAATAAATAAGGCATCTTACCAACTAAATCTAAAGCCACGTTTACATGTTGGGATAACAAGAGCAATTATTTTATTATTAATATTATTTTTATAATAAATCATTATAATTACGGAGAAATTAAATTGGTTTACTAGTAAAATTTATATTGACAAAAGAGGAATTGTAAATAAAATACCAAAAAAATAACGTAAATCCTTTATTTTTTTTTGCTCATGTTCATCCATCATGTAAAGGGGCGCATAATATAAGATTCTTTAAAATATACGACCTCAATGTGATGTTAGAAAGAAGACCAAACGAAGGTGGTCCCAGAAATGATCTCCACTAATAAATAAATCCAATCATTTATACTCTCTTCCCACACGCTCTCCAAACCTATCACAGATATCTATATAAAAGAAAGCGAATTCAAGACCTATTCACACCAAAGGAATACAAGGATGTTTTATAGTTTTTAATTATATGCCAGTTGTCAGTTATCAGTAAAAATGTCTCAGTAGACTGTAAAATGAGCCATTTTGCCTTACAGAAATTTCTAAACCTTTTTTTGCCATTGTAGCTTATCGAACGGTTCGGTTTGTTAAGTGCAAATGCCTACGCGTAAACACGTATCTAGTGACTTTAGCTAACCGCTGCACTCTTAGCCATTGGTTAAACCTGTATCAGGCTGGGTACAACCCTAACGAATGAAGGCCAACGAATGGATCTTTTGGTCCAATTTTGGATTGCCAGCGCACGCCAACGAACGATCGCTGACGGTCGCTTAACCGTCTGAAGTATACCGAACAATCAACTTGGATCTCTTCAAAGCAAGAGTTAATAGGTATCTCATAGGTAAGCGTGCTCCACCGTAGACTCCACGCATCATCACTTACCATCAGGTGAGATCGTGGTCAAACGCGTGCCTTACACCATAAAAAAAAGCAGGGACCAACGAACGCGTTCGTTCGCCCCCATTTGCCAGGTGTTTACCCGGCATAATTTACTGCGTACCGACACGAATGCAATGAAGGTGTTTGTGTTACGTATCTAGTGACTTCTGTCAACCCCTGCACTCTTAGCACGGCCACTTTTAACATTTCGATTCGACTATGACGTATTATCAACATAGAATCGTCAATTTCGTTTGTCTGTTGACGTTTCTATGGTGATAACTACGTCAAATGTCAAGAGTGGCAAAAGGCAAGGGGGCTATTCAAACTTATAACAATCTCAGCTGACATGAAACCGGTTGTACGAAATACGCAATGCAACATATCGTTATGAATAGGCCTTAATTTGAGACACATTTAAAGCGGTTATACTAATACTAGAAATTAATTTAAAAATAAATGATGAACAATTTACAATGTGGTTTTAATGATAACTAATCTTTAGTGTTTTTACTCAAACTCACAATCGTCATATAGATCGTTATACTATTTTATATCCCTTTCATTTAAATTTGAATGGACATGATAAAGAAAGAGAAAAACACTGTTACAGTCTGACATATCTATCTGTATCTGCGTTGCTGGTGTTTCAAAGATTTGTAAGTATTTGCAGATTTTGACAACGTAATATGTGAAGTGTACCCAGTGAAGACGTTGCTATTTCTTATCTCCACGTTTCCATACTAAATTTGACATCACCACTGGGTGAGATATAGTGGCTGCCAGCACTTATTGCTCATTAATGCCGCGCTTAAGTTAAACAGCTAACCAATAAAAAGATAAATATTACATTATATTATTCCTATTGGTCATTTACATTTAGTTCCGGCTACTGCCGTAAGGGATCGGTGGTGGCGCGTAGCCTGCTTAGGTTTTATTCTACTTTGGTTGGTGGTTAAGTGACAGTAGGTCTTTGGAATAAATAAATTTATCTTGTCTCAAGAATAGATAGATTTGTCAGATTGTAGGTTTAGTCAACTAACGATTTTGAATAAGGTGATTGTTTTATTTGATGGGATAGACAGTTACTTAAATACATGCCCAGTGTTTTCTGCTAAGATTCTTATTATTTACAAGTCACATTATTCGGTATGAATGCTTTTAGAATAGGATAGAAGATTCGCTATGGTAACATCAAAACCTCTATCAGGCCGGGTACACACCTAACGAATGAAGGCCAAAGACTAGGTCGTTTTTTGGGATTGCCAGCGCACGCCAACGAACGATCGATAGCGTCCGCTTAGCCGTCTGAAGTATACCAAACATGATTCAACGGACGCGTTAGAAGGCCTTTGTTTGCCAGGTGTTTACCCGGCATCATTAACTGTGTACAAATGCAATGAAGATGTTTGGCGCCACTTTGGCAAGAGGTCTTACTATCAATACTGACCAATCATGCTGTATGCTTCTATGAAATGCGCGCTGCATGTATAAAATATAGGCACTCCGACACATTTGACAGGTTTCTAGACTAGACATCTTAGTGCTGTTGCCTAGTGGACGACATGTTAGAAAAACCCCATTCGTTATTTTTAATGTTCGTACATTTTGTACTGAAATTGTTTGAAAAATGTGTTTATCGCTCAAGTCGAACATTGGGCTGTTTGGGTATTTTTTACAGTACGACAAAGCACTATAGTTTAGATATGATCATAGCGAGACACTTTCTAGAAAAGGCCCTTCACATAAGACTACGTTAGCAATGATGTATCATATTTTATGTCCACGTCCACTATGTGTAAAGGAGCCAAATAACCCTTATCTATTTATGTATTAATTTATTCTAAACTAAAACTTAGTAAAATATTAACATTTTCGCAGCTATTTCCACCGGGCATGAGCACTATGGAAGAAAATTAGTTTTTCAAATGGCAACACTGTCTTGAAATAATCTACTATAGTTCTAATTACAAATTTCATATTTATTCTCTATTAATGCGGTCTGTTGTATAATTTGTCATGTAAAAAGTGATTTTAAATACTATTCAATTTAAAGGATGTTAAGAGGCACCTATTAGTCACTTTCTGTAAGCATTTTGTTCATTGTATCATGATATGTTTTAATATAATCACTGTTCGCAAAGGAACTATTTTAGAATGAAATGCTTTACCCAGATCTATTTATTTTATAGATAGTTTTTTAAAACTCATGAACAAAATATTAGTTTTTTTTTGTATGAATTGGTAAAGGACATGGAAAAAAAGTTTAATGGTGATGATTCTTTTGCTTCTAACGCAAAAATTCAGCTTCATACTACAAATATCGATGTTTTATAGACTGTAGGCTCTCAGCGAGACAGGATCGATACTCGTTCTTGAGAATGAAATGACACTAGTACGTCTGTCCTGCCTCGAGGAGAGCTTATAAGCAATATATAATAAATAATGATAATGATTTACAATAACGGACCTGTTTAACTTATAAAGTAAAACCGGACATTCACAGCTGTAAATGTAATTCCACATAACCTAATGACATTGAAGATTAGCTTGAATTAATTTAAATCCCAATTCATAATATTGATATTCCTTTTCAGGCAACTCGTGGTTCATTCAAATAGTTATCATTGCGACTTAAATAACGAATATTCGATATTCAAATGTCCACCTTACTTTATGCACAAACAAGTCCGTTTCCTAACCAAAGTTGCCAGCCTTTGGTACCTTTTGGTAGTTTATTAAATATAGAATATAATAGCGGGTATCTGTCCGTCCTCCACAGAGGTTCCGTTGTTGTTGCCGGCGGCGTATGAGAACTGAAAGAGTAGCTTCTCGCCATTGTTGCAGTGTATTGTGACGCGACGAAGACCCTTCGTGCCGTAGTAGGAATCGGTGCCCTGGAAATGTAATATTAGCGTTTTAAAGCATATCTACAATTAATACAATTAAGCGTATTAAAAGCGCAATGATGGCAGAACCAGTAAATGTTTAAATGTAAGGTAACTAATATCACTAAAAAGGGCAATTACATACGTAGACTGGCGAGCATGTACGACATGTATTATTGTCACTCACCTTGAGTTTAGCACTGGCGATGTAAGAAGTGTTGGGTAGGATCTCAACCGGCTCCTTGAACATGGCGCGGAAGGTGTCGTCGGTGCCGTCGCAGCAGAACGTTGTCGTGTTAGAGCCGCAGACCTTCTTTGTTGCTAGGTGGATTATCTGCAAATTATTTAATTACATGACTCAACAACGCTACAGTACACATTCATGTAGAGACACAATCTTGAAAGCACTTCTGAGTCTGCATTACTTGTGAAAATGAACAATGAGTATTGTCAATAGATTTGTTTATGATTTATTTATTTATCAAACCCAAAAAACACGATAAATTATCGGGAACACTAACCTGTAAGTGAACTTCATACTCCGACGGCCCAAAATAAGACCCGTACAATCCAAAGCCGACCACAAAAATTCGCTGATCCACCGTAAACCTGATCCGGTCCGTGGTCCCGCTATAACCCCATCGAGATTCTGTCTGTGGAAACCTATTCACCGTCAACTCTTTACCAGTCATACAACATCTGGGGGTGTCCAGAAACCCGACATTAGGTTTAGGATTCACTGTGAAGTAAAGGAAGAGTTGGACTATCTCTCTATCGTCTAGAAGGCCGCTCTGAGCTGGTCCCATGGCGAATTCTTCGACAGACATGAGGGGGAATCGTATAGCGTTGAAGGCTCTGCCCAGGACTGTTCGTTGGTTGGTGGGGGTGACCGGTAGTTGTCTTCTTATGCATTCTGCTTCCGACCAGCGGAGGACTGCCGCGAAGATTTTTGCTTCCCTGATGCGGAGTGTGTCTCTGAAATGTAAAATGGTAAATAGTAACCATGACGATAGCAGCATTTTATGAAACTATTTAGTTTCTGCTAGTGAATATGTATAAACTAGTAAAAACTAGCTCTAGGTTCGACAGAAATCGTAACATGATTTCGTAATATGCAAGATTTTACGAATAGTAAAATATTGTATTGAAGACCCGCCAGAAAAGTATAACCAGACATCAAAATCTAAAGCTTTCTTCAATATTTTAGGCAAAGGCAATAACTTATGTTATATGAAGCATCACAATAATATTGCGCCGCAAACAACCATTTGTTTACAAATTCCCAGACAGCGTTCAATCGATTTCGTGAATGCTTACTTTTATACGAAAACAAACATTGCTGATGTTCTACTCTTTTACCTACAATACACGTTCCATGTATAGCAAAGAAATGGTGATATCTAGTATTTTATATTGGCAGTTTCAATAAACAGAGAGAACAATGAGCGTACATTAAAAAGATGTGAATGCATAGTGTCCAACGCTTGGGCGCTATAGATATCATATAAACCATCTTCCAATTCAGAGTCCGAAAATGAGAAACGAGAGAAAATGTAGTTATCTAGAAAATCAAAATGACTCATACCTAACTATACTACACTGTTTTCCTTCCGCATTAGCAGAGAAATAATTGACTTTGTAACATTTTCCTCCATCATGTTATCTGTATTGACAAGAAGTAATTGCCAGCTCTATTTTATATGAGGGCATTTTTCAAATACTTTTTTTAGATCAGATCCACATTGTTACTTGATAATATTGGTAGATTTATCATGTACCATACAAGATTCGTACAGCAAATTAGCAAGAAAGTAGACCAGCCGCCGCCGGTACTTTTAGGATCTAGTAAATTCTAGTAGATCAGCTTTTCCTAAACATTTTTTTGATAAGCTAAATATTTGACGGAGCTCTGAATTCCTGTGTATATCTCATAAAGGTACCGAGACTAGGGGGAAAGGAGTCACTGTTTCTCGCGGAGGCCCTACAGAGGTTTCGTGGAACCCGATGGCTCCTGGCAGCCCACCTTGGGCATGTCTGTACTAGATAATTGCCGTAATTTGCATACAGAAGAATAGCCAACACAGTTTGCCACATTTTTCCATATTTAATTTTTCGTAACACCTTGTTATATTTACATCTTTTAATAAGAAGTTCTGTCCTAGTAGTAACATCAGAAAGAACCTTGAAGACAACAGGATTTACACCACTTAGGGTATTATTGCACCAAATGGATCGTGCATCGACGGCTAAATGGCAGAACAGTCCACGTAATTAGATCGATTTAGCAAATGAAAATTGTCAACTTATCGACACAATCGATTGAGGCTTCGATCGCGAAAAACTATTCAGCCATGCCTTTATGGAAGATAACTAGTAGCTAATTTATTAAAGAGGTAATTAATTCCAGTAGCTTTCGAAATCAATAAAAAAGATGGTAATTTGATAGATGTTATCATTTTGTTTTTGCTGACCTTATATTATTTCTTGTACCACAATAAATAAATAAATAAATAAATTATGATCTTGATCAAAATATACAAAAGTACTTCAAATACCATGTGAATAAATAAAAAAAGTAATTACACTGCACTTATAATGGCAGATGGAATGCATGCAAAAATACACAGATGCACAAACATTGTACCAAATTGTGCGATGAGCATGCCAGGTTTGCTTGTGTCATGGATTTTGCATTTGCTTTGGTGGCATCACTTTCCGTATTCAGTATCAGAATATGAGCAGTCAGTATACCCAAGCCATCAACACGAAAGAAGAAGACTAATATTATTATTAAAATACCAATATCCTTAATAATATTATAAATGCGAAAATAGCTCTCTGTCTGTCTGTTAAACTTTCACAGCTTAACAGCGGGCCATCAGCGCCCTACGTGTGCAATATAATAACGGCTACAGGATGCTGTTGGGCGTGCCGCATTTCTGCAGTGCCTCTGGCATGTTTGCGCAAGGGCACGTTGATGGCTTCCAGGCCATCGTGAGACAAAAATCTGCCTCATTGCTCCATAGAGTACGAGCGAGCTCCAACTCCATCCTAAAGGTGATAGCTGGGAGATATGACTCACCGATAGTGCATAGCATTATAAGGAGATGTATCTCTCAGAATAAACTAGTTATGCAATAAATACCCACATTTGTTACTAACATACATTTAAGATTATTGTTTTACTAACCCACTATGGATCTTACTTGGTCTGAAATAAAAGTTATTTTATTTTATTTATTTATTTAACCACTGAACCAATCTTTAAGAAAAATGGTATGGAGATAGTACAAGTCCTGAGAGAGATAGTCAAGTTATCGATATGTGTAACACGCAGGCGTAGCTGCGCGCACAAGCCAGCAATTTGAAACATTTTTCATTCAAAAAACTTACTTAAACTTAAGCAACACATTTATGAGTTTATTTTCATTTATTTAAATAACCAAGTTAAGAGCGTGTATTCCTTTTCAAAATGTAACTGTCAATTTTTGTAGTGTTTTGGGAATATTTCGTAAAAACTGAATGAAAGTATGATTTTATTCAACTAACTTTTTAGAATGTGGGCTTTAAAAGGTAAATATGACAATTACATTTAATAACTAAAGCATACTTTTCTACTTTATCAGTTGAAAGAGTAATAACTGTTAAGTTGATAAATTACAAAATTATGCCGTATTTACGAATGAAATTGTTATATTTACCTTTCAAAATTTGCATTCTAAAAAGTTAGTTGAATAAAATCATACTTTCATTCAGTTTTTACGAAATATTCCCAAAACACTACAAAAATTGACAGTTACATTTTGAAAAGGAATACACGCTCTTAAGTTATTCTAAATATCACTTAGGGATTCATATTGCAAGCTGTTTATTTTTGGAATTTTACACCTTTCATCATTCACATTTTGACGTGTTCATATTTTACTCATCTTCATATTTTGAAGTGTTCAAGCGCCTCCTGGGGCCTATGAAAATAAATGATTTGAATTTAAATTGTATTTCTCCTGCCCCTAGTTAGCAATTGTGTTCTGGTTTCCATCTGCCATATAAAAAAAAAAAAAAAAACTTTTTATTTACCAAACCAATCAAATATAAAAAAAAAATAGGTTTATAAACTTTAATTATATTTGGATTGGTTTACCACTGACTCCCAAACTAGGTACGTACCTGTATTTTGAGTTGAGATATTTCTTAAAAAACATTGCATATAATGGCATAGTATGTAACATCTGTTAGCTTGTAAGATGAAATAAATAAATAAATAAATAAATAGACCTCCCTACCTCCCTACAGTGCTCCCATAATACTGTCAACAAGTAATTATAATATTATCACAAAAGATTTGCAAATCATGACAGCATATCATTGGCCTTAAACATTATTTTATCATAATTTTTGTATGTCAATAAGTACCTATCTACTACCCACTTTTGCACCATATTTTCCTTGACTTCTTGATTATATGATAAGAGGCGAATTTAATTACCTTGTAAATTATTAAACAATATCACAGCTATGGCCGAGGTGTAGATCACCCACATTTCATCTGTTTTGTTTGGGTCCCATGTGATAGGGGATGAGATAATTCTATATACTGAAGAACCAGTGCTGCTACTGAGAACTTTTTGATGGAAAAATCTCAAATAACACTTTCAGCCAGTCTGACGATCAAGTGGTAGCAGTAAGGAGCATTAAATTGCCTTCAAAAAAAAAAAACAAATAAAAAAAAATAAAATAAAAAAAACTAATTAAAAAAAAGAATATTCTTAACTCGAGCGTATTCTAAATATTATAATTATGTACTAATTTTTTTCAAAGAAAAAGGAACCGCCTTCAAAAACTCAAAAGTAAAAAATAAAATATTCGCTAAACTTTGCTTACCTTTATATTAATTTGTTTAAAACAATAAACCCAAATAATTATGTAATACCAATTAATTATATTTTTTTGAAGTCGGCGCCAAATTACAAAATCAAATACCAATTAAAACCGTATTTACCGAATTAATTGTTGAAAAAATCACAAAATCAAATACCAATTAAAACCGTATTTACCGAAATAATTGTTGAAAAATCATAAAATCAAATAACAATTAAAACCGTATTTACCGAAATAATTGTTGAAAAAATCTCAAAATCAAATACCAATTGAATTGGTATTTGATTTTGTAATTTGGCGCCGACTTCAAATAAATATAATTAATTGGTATTACATAATTATTTGGGTTTATTGTTTTAAACAAATTAATATAAAGGTAAGCAAAGTTTAGCGAATATTTTATTTTTTACTTTTGAGTTTTTGAAGGCGGTTCCTTTTTCTTTGAAAAAAATTAGTACATAATTATAATATTTAGAATACGCTCGAGTTAAGAATATTCTTTTTTTTAATTAGTTTTTTTTATTTTATTTTTTTTTATTTGTTTTTTTTTATTTTATTTTTTTATTTCAAGCTTTTTAGTGTCTTAGTTTTTTAGATTTAACGATAGGGTTAGGAAGAAATACTAAGGCATCATTACGCATGAAACACAATAGAAACAATCAAAATAATCAAAAAATTCTTTCTGAGATCTTCATGATCATAAGTTATCACTACGATAATAACAAATGTGCTGAAACGTAAGCCCCGTCCAAACCTAAGCAGAGCTTTCGGTACTTTAAGGGTAGGAAAGTAGGCTGTCTCTGCTTACCCTTCAAAGCATACACAGGCATGATGTTATGTTATGTATTGGTGAAAACAATACATAGATACACGATTGCACAAAACGTGGTTCATTAGCTATTCGTTTTTGAAGAGTTCCGTTGCCTGTCTCCAAAGATCTTCATCAGATTCTGATAAATTATATACTAAAACCTTCCTTGAAACACAAGGATTAAAATACCGAAAACTGCATTCAAATCGGATCAGTAGTTTCCGAGAAAATCGCGAACATAAAAAGGTGACATACATACATACATACATACATACATACATACATACATACATACATACATACATACATACATACATACATACGGATCGAATACAGAACCTCTTTTTTTTTTGAAGTCGGTTAAAAAATCAACTCAACAAAGATTTTTTTAAATTGTAAACCATTTGACATTGAAACTATGTGCATCATTTGGCAGACTATCAATGACCTTCTGTTGTGTTGTAACCTATATTAATAATGTGTGATCAGGCAATTATTAAGAGAAACCGTCACGGAAAATATAATGTAGACCAGAAAGTTAAATAATATTTTCTATTGTTGTCCATAGTTTAAGGTTGTTTTGTATAATAAATTAAAATCATGTTTGTTCCATTTTCTCAAAGCCCGTTTGTAATTATAAAGTATACCCAAACCAAACCTAAAAACACTTGACGTAGATGTCAAACCAGCAACCAAAAAGAGAGGTGACAGGTGTCATTCAGACAGTGTCCGTTCTCAATTCAGCCCATGTGATCTTGGACTATTACGGCGCAAATTTTCACATGGTCCAGTCGAATTTAAGAATTTTGGGTACAAATCAACAAAAAAAAATTTATCCTCATTATAATATGAATATAAATCTAGTATGCTCTTACAAGTCAAGCAAAAATAAACAAACAAGTTTATTTACAAACAGGAAAGTTTCCCATTCTTATGTAATTTATCAAGTACTTGATAATTTTAGATAAACCTTGATATTGAATACCTGGCTGTAATTATATCAAGGCTTTTATAAAGATGAACTGACTGAAAGTAATAGTCATAAAATTTTTAAATGAACATACCTTTCAAGCACTGCATTTAATGTGTCCTGATCAATATCTGTGAAGCCTTCTGCGTTCAGGGCATCAGCAGTATTCTTGTCTATCATCTCCAAACACAAAGCTGCCAACTGCGGCTCATCAAACAACCTAGCCTGAGTCAACAACAGAAACGCATTATCTGTACCCAAGTTACTTTTCAAAAAGTCCACACAATGTTCCTCTAGAGCGGCTACAGCATACTTCTTAGCTGTATACAATGTAGTCATTACACTCTCTGGCCCTATTCGCACCTCATCAGAATATAGGAACTTTAACAAATGAAGGAATGCAGCCGGCTCTACGTCAGGCAATTCTACCTCATCAGACTTAGTAGCTAGCACTCCGTTGAACATAGCATCGAACACGGCACTCCCTACCGACAGCACAAACTTGTGCGCTGGTATCACTTGCTGGTATGCATCTTTCCCAACTATAAAATGAACATCACACAGAATTTCATTGTTAAAAAGGAACGACAGCCTCTCTTTGACCGTCGTTTTCGTCGCCTGCCAGTTGTGTAATCGTCCACCAGTGTTATTAATTGGCTGAAGGTTTTCTATCGCGGAAGACGACGCTGAGGACTCGCTCGGGTGTCCGTTTTCTTCCTCTTGTATCTGGCCGAGCTGTCTCCCCTGCTGGTTCGACGGCAGCATGTTCTGCGGTGGCTGCTGGTCATCTCCACCGCCGCCTTCCTCCATCCTTACGTGAAGCAGTCTATTAATTAAATCATTTTTAGACCCAGATGCCATAACGCGTGATTTTAGCTATCGACGAACATCACATGAAACGCCGGTGGAACTGTAACCACGTTGTTTATGTTTGAAGACGACTGTCCATGTAAGTGGGTGATGGATACAATTTGAATTGATTTGTTGTAGCAATTAGCCTCAATTGTTGTTTATAACGACGGCTAAGCAAAAATAAATCGAGAATTCATTCCACAATTTTTGACGCGTGACAGTTTTGACAGGAAAAATTAATGTTACCACTTTTCTTTTATTTCGTCGCGATTGAAACAAACCAAAAGTATTAAACTAAAATCTACTATCCTACTATTCTACCAAATATTTATGTGTCTAAATAGGCATATTGTAATTGTTTCTTACTGGAAAAAAAATATTCCGCACCGCGTCGTCGGGCAAAATCTGTTTTGCGAAACAAGCGAAACTATATTTTTATTATAGTTTTGCTCAAGTATCGCTATATTGTATCAGAACAAAACATGAGCGATATTTTTATTATCGCAAGCGGTAGCGAATATCGCACAGGTTTAATCAAGCCTTAATATCGCTATCTTTCTGAATCAGAAAGTGCATTTCTAGCAAAGATTTTTAAAATTTATAACCAATTCTAGGCGGATGAAATCGCGGGCAACAACTAGTCTATACTAATAAGAATGTGAAGAGGAAAGATTTGTATGTTTGTATATATGTCGTAGGTATCTATCTGCTCATCAAAAAAGATCACCGTTATCCGTTCGTAAAACTTATAGCAATATGCGATATGAGAATAAAGACTAACTCCTGGTCATCTTTTTTAACAACTTGGTCACTATCTAGCAATGTGGCGGTGGAGGCTTTACACCATTTGCATAGACATAATTTTGAAATGGACCGCTTTGAACATTTTATTTATAAAGGTCTTGTGAATAAGCTGGAGTGTGGAAACACCACCGTCTTACCATTAACCTGCCGCAAAATAGTGCCGTGTTCCAGTTTGGTGGTGAGATCAGGCTCTGAAATTATTGGCTCATAAGGTATAGCACCGTAATTACCATGGTCCTCAGATGACGCGACGCAACTACTGTCTGATTTTGTGGGACAAGTCCATGGGCTGTATTTATCACCTACCATAATGTGGACTTCCCGGTCGTTCGCTACATATTATACTTAGGTATATAAAGTACGTTGTATATAAAAAACCGCGGGCGAAAATTAACAAGAGAGCGGGCGCAAAGATCATTTTACCTAGGTGAAATCATACCTATTTATTTTCGTAACTAGGTACATTATAATTTGTGTGTACCTACCTACAGCCATAATAATTTTTTTCTTAAAGTTTTTTTTTTATTGTACCCACTTTTATATTCATACAATGTTAGACGAAATCTCTCCAAAAACGTATGCAGGTGTGTACTTACTTAAGACGTGGCTCCGGATGGAGGGTTGGTACAAACAGCTTTCGCTTACTTTGTGCTCCATAACAAAGATACGGCCACGGGAGTTTTATTGCAAAGGAAACTGCGATTCGCTCAGCGCCCACAGAGCTACGAATGAATAAAGCGGATAGGAATTTTAATGTACAATATTATTGGATCAACATATTAAAAATAATTAGTATGTAATGAAGTAATGTAAACGTAGTTTAACAAGTTACTAACAAAGTGCACTTAATCAATTTGGAGAAGAAAAGAAACAAATATCTCGTCCCATTAGAAGAATAAAGTTGTATGATCACATGTGTCAAAAATGATATTATTGTAAATTCTTCATCATTATAACGAAAGCTATCGATTGATACTATTTTTATATTTTTTTATCCATTAATTCAAAAGATATAACGCTCGAATAAAGTTTTATCTGCGCCGACTACGTACAATAACTACGCATGATCACATACAACGATATTCTCTGTCTTGCTCCCGCGCAATCAGGTGCGCGCGCCGCGTCGCTTCATTACATGTCACATTGTTCGACGAAAGTGGCCGCGAGTGGTGTTTGTTTCGATGGATATCGAAATTGGCGATCTTAATGGTAAGAATACTTTTCTTTTATGTTAACGCTTTATATTACATTAATTACTTTACTAACTAAACTCTAGTATAAACACACAATGGTTTAAGTAGATAAAATTTGTTGTATATATAGTTTTGATACAATTACACTAAGTTTTATTAATTGCCCACAAAGACAGTATTTAAAGTCACATAAAACATTATTTTACGAAGTACCAAAACTTATTTATTAGAAGTTTAATCCGAAATAAATACTTTAATAATAACTTATTTAACATTACAGTATATAATATAGCTTGTATTATTTTCTTCCCTATTATTTCAGTTTCTTATACACTTAGTACATTTTACTACGAATAATTTTGTATTTTTGTCGTCCGCACGTGCTCATGAAACATTATTCTACGAAAATATTGTTTAAAGTGAGTGTCGTATATGCAAATGACATGTTTTTTTACCAACTGTTTTATTATAAAACAATATTCGATATCTTAAAATTGCTATTAAATGGTTAAATATAATATAAAATATGAACAGCTTTTTTAATAATTTATTTACAACTAAATGAACAGTTTAGACTTATAATAATAATAATATGTCACAAAATAACGTCAAAAATAATAAATAACATTAGTAACATAATTAATTAAATTAAAGATATAAATAATAAAGAATGAAGTACATTAGATTAAAAATAAAACAAGTATAGTAATATAATAAATAAAATTTTAAATTAACAAGGAAATAATAAATCGTCAGAATAAATGATGTAATCTATGTCAATATTTAGTCAATACATTTAAATGCATCAATCAATAAATTAAATTTAATGATTCCATTGGCAAATCATAAAATTCGTCCAAACTGTAGAAAACTTCGTCTGATTAGCAACTTCTAAGACTAGGTAGGTATAGCACAAAAGTATAAAGTATAATATTATATATTTACAATGAAAGTTTCAATGGCCCTAAGTCAGAGCTTAACACTAGAGTACACGTGTCTCTTTTTTGACAAGTTTGCTCGCCTGCTCTGCTATATTAGAAAAATCGAAAATAGTTTTTTTCAAACTGCGGTTTATAGTAAAAATAATAAACAGTAACACGTGAAAATGTGAGTGCGTTCTACTATAGTAGATCACTCTTGCACTCACCCTAGTGTTAAATTACATATAATATCTAAGTTATGTACATACATTTATTAATGTATTGTTATTGTTTTTTTTGTAACTATTCTGTTACTTTTACAGGACCAAAGCAAAAATGATGTCTAATCATTTTGGAATGAAGATTTGTCAAACGATGAGGGAGCAGCAGGAGCTGACCGGCAGGGCTTAACCTAGAAGCTGTGAGGTACCAGTGGAACCGACGACATTTCAGCTAGAATCTGCATCAAGATTTGAAACATCACCTGCCATTAGTACAACATCTTTATCAAGTATTGTAAAAAATATCTGTATACCCACGTCCATGCCATCACCGTCTTTACAACATTTTGTGTGATAATTAAAACAGGGACGTGGTGGTGCTCTTCTTCAAGAAAGGTGACAACACCTTATTAAAGAATTATAGACCCATCACGCTGCTGAGCCATGTCTACAAGCTGTTTTCAAGAGTCGTTACGAATCGTCTCGCTCGCAAGCTCGACGGCTGCCAGCCTCCCGAACAAGCCGCAAAGCAAAGGCTACAGTACCATAGACACATTCATACGCTGTGGCAGGTTATGCAGAAGTCGGCAGAGTATAACCGGCCATTATGCTTAGCGTTTGTGGACTATGAGAAAGCCTTCGATTCGGTGGAAATGCCGTAGAATGCTCCATGACCATAGTTCAGGCCATATCCAATTGCAGCGAGGAGTGAGACAGGGCGACGTCATATCCCCGAAACTGTTCACTACTACATTGGAGGATGTCTTTAAACTGCTGGAATGGGTGTTGCACAGTGATGACCTACAGATCAGAGACGTGGCCGCTTAAGATGGTGGCCTTAAGGAAACTCAGAGTCACACAGCGAGCGATGGAAAGAGCCATGCTTGGTGTTTCCCTGCGTGATCGAATCAGAAATGAGGAGATCCGTAGGCAAACTAAAGTTACCGACATAGCTCACCGAATTTCAAAGCTGCCCAGTGGCAATGGGCAGGGCACATAGCTCGTAGAACAGATGGCCGTTGGGGCCGAAAAGTTCTTGAGTGGCGGCTACGAACCGGCAGGCGCAGCGTGGGTCGCCCCCCAGCTAGATGGACAGATGATCTGGTTAAGATCGCGGGGAGCCGTTGGCTTCAGGCGGCCCAAAACCGCGCGTTGTGGCGGAAATTAGGTGAGGCCTATGTCCAACAGTGGCCGTCGTTCGGCTGATATGATGATGATGATGATGAGGTCTTAATTGTGTCTGTCTGTTACCTATTTTAATATTTTTATACTAAATATGTTCATTAGTGCATTCCTTGAAGTGTATGTTACCAGTTCGTGTTTTGTTTTAAATTTACTCATAATATATATTGATTGATATATTTATTAATCACTTTATTAAGAAAATACCAATGTTTTTACATGTATAATAATACCCTATAATAATGATGATGAATAATTATACTTACTTTGTATAATAGTTTCATATAAAACAGGGATACAGCCGCCAAAATCCGAAAAATAATGTTTCATATGCCGATGTATCGTGAATAGTTTCGTCCAATATTGTTTTATGTATTCTTAAGACACCTCGTTCAATTATTCTTTTGGCAGAACACCGTTGTATATGCACATGCGACCCATTATATTTAGAAAGGCATAGTTTATAGAATAAATAATTATAACGTCATAAACTGTACTAGTTTCTTTGCATACTGTAAAAATATTAAGTGGCTAATGTCATTAATAAAAAAGATATAAGCAAATTTGTGCGCACGAAATTTATAATTGCTCTCCTGAAAAGTTGACAATTTGCAAATAGAACATTATTCTTCTAATGGGACGATCTATGTAAATAAGTCGCGGCGGGTAGCGGGGAAATAATTTTCCGTACATCTATGGTTTGAAAACTAGTTTTATATGACATGCTAGAGCAGTACTTTCCACATTTGGCAGCGGAGGACGCCTGACAACGACTAGTCCTTTAGGATTAATTGTCTAAGATTAATAAAATTACTAATCAATAAAAAAACGTATCTAGTGTTATATGTTTTTAAACTTTAGATTTTTGAAAACATTTTTACAAAACTGAAACAACGGATCTAAATCGCGTAATTATTATACCTAAAGATAAATAATACCTACCTATGCTCGGCGTTTTGCTGGAGGCCGGCTCCGCAATCACTGGCTCGAACTACATCAGCTAAAAGTTTCATCCACGGATCGGCGCTATTATTCCAGAAACCACGGGAAGCGGTTGAAAGCAAAAAACATTCTAATTCCAACCGTGAAGATGGATACCGCTTATCTTGGAATCCGGTACTAAGCAAGTACAGTGTTCGGTGAACCAATGTTACGCGTAAACCAAACGATACCTATAGTATTGTGTGTCGAACTACCGACGCGACGGTGCCGAACTGAATACAAATAAAAATTGACGATCAAGTGAGGGTAGTGTGTGGACAATATCCGCGCTTCAGCAGTTGGCTCGTGACCACGAATGATGCTAGTAATTTCGAAACGTCAAACATATGTTATTTACCTTAATAATAATTACGCGATTTAGACCCGTTGTCTAAATTTTAAACCTACTTTAAACAATTTCTGAATGGACCAGTGAGATACCTGAAAAAAGGCAAATGTAGCCTGTATGTATTTTATTATTTAGGCCTATCTGTTGTATCTCTACGTTCTGTGGAGTTTCTCGTACGTCATCAAGGGCACGCACGCGCGCCACGGTCGATCCAGCTACAGGTGCCGGCCCGGCAGTCGAACCGTCGCCGTCGAACACACAACACCCTACAGCCTTCAACCGCTTATTAAAAAAATTGAGCGACACGAATTTTATGACAGACTGATGCAGTAATCTTCATTCTCAAACAATCCGAAAACCTTATTATCACTTAAAGCGCCTTCTCAAAAAGGATCAGTAAGTTCCACGCGAGAAAACTTTTTGCGTTTACAAACTCAACAGGCGCTATTAAACGTTCAGTGCTTATGACTAGTGTTAATAATCTTTGAGGTTGAATATTAATCGTTATTTCAATTCTATGCTACTGTTATTAAATCTAAAGTGTTGTCTGTTCGTTTCACCGTGTATTTGAAAAGTGCGTGAGTAAATAAATAATGTTGTTGCGTTTGTTGTTGAACTTGAAATGGACAATGAGTTTAAACGCGTCGCGAATATTTCAAGAAACAGAATGAATACCGCTGAGTAAATGGTAAGATATATAATACTATTATCCCTTGATTGCTCAGGCCACATGATGCGAGTATCTACGCGTTTGATTAATATATAATTAACTGGTTTAATGAGCACAGACACTAATAATAAAAGTATTGACTGAAATAAATATTCTCAACTAGAAAGGGTGTGTACTGAAATGGTTTGAACTTTAACGATTATGGTAGATAAGTTAGTACCCATTCCACACAGTTATCCTGAGTTCGCTTAGTGTCATCTGCGCGGTATTCATTATACGAAAAACATAAAATTTTTGATAACGTTGCATTAATGTAAAACAAGGTGGTCACAACCGGTGGTCCGCGAACGATTTTAAAGTTTACGGCGGATACATGCCTAATATCGCCAAGAAATAAGAGTGGCTGGAACCAGCGCTAAAAAGTTAATCTATTCTAGCTTCTTCTTCCCTATGAAATATTTTTAAAATGTCGGTATTTCTGCGCTATCTAATATATCTCCAGTAGCACTGATTTTTTTTTGAAAATATCTTAAAATGTCGGTACCTACAGCGCAGCCTGACCCTTGATAGCAAATATACTTCGGTACAGCCTCCTATTTGTTTAAGAATATTTGAAAGACTTTAATGCATGAATTACTTATACATGTGTTAAGTTGCGTTTTAAAAAAATATGAAATTTTGGCAAGACTTGCCAAAATTTAACAAAAAAAAAAATACTTTGGAGATTGATCTCACCTAATGATAAGGGAAGATGCGGTGTACGGTGGAGCACGCTTATCTAACGGGTGGCGCAAAAGTAAAGACCCTATTTGGTTCAGCTATAACATTTTTTCTAAATTAGAAAACTAGATTTAGATTTTTTTAAATGTATATTTGTGCCATTAAATTTCGTACCATTAGGATTTAAAGATGATGTCTTTTAAATGGTGACCTCCAGAGTTGATACACATTTGAGCCCTATTTATGACATTTTGCATAACTTGCCGTAACACTTCCTGCGATATGTTCGTTATTTCTTGACGAATGTTTTCTTTTAGAGCTGCGAGAGTCTGTGCCTTGTTCACATACACCCGAGATTTCAAAAAACCCCAAAGAAAGAAGTCTGGACTGGTCAGATCGGGTGATCTTGCAGGCCAAGGCAAATCGCCAAAACGAGAGATAACTCGGTCTGGAAAAGCGTCCCTCACTAAGTCCATAGTGTCGCGCGCTGTGTGTGCCGTAGCGCCGTCTTGTTGAAACCAGATGTGCTCCAGCCCCAATTTGTCCAAACTGGGTATCAAAAACTCACGTAACATGGTTCTGTAGCGTTCTCCAGTGACAGTTATCGCATTGCCTCCAGCGTCTTCGAAAAAATAGGGTCCGATCACTCTGTCAACACAGATGCCACACCATACAGTAACTTTTAGTGGGTGTAGAGGTGTTTCTTGAATAATGCGCGGATTATCAGTGCCCCAGAACCGAGTATTCTGCTTATTGACATGCCCTGAGAGATGGAAATGCGCTTCGTCACTCATAACCAATTTTGAAGGAAAATCATCCTCTTCAAGGTGTATCAACTCTGGAGGTCACCATTTAAAAGACATCATCTTTAAATCCTAATGGTACGAAATTTAATGGCACAAATATACATTTAAAAAAATCTAAATCTAGTTTTCTAATTTAGAAAAAATGTTATAGCTGAACCAAATAGGGTCTTTACTTTTGCGCCACCCGTTATATAATATACCAATTATTTACCTTATTTAATTTACAAATTTTACAATATGAGTAAATAATTATATCGATAAGCACGCAATATGAATACATGCCTGCTGAAATTTTAGACACAAAAAAAAACCGTCTTCAAAAAGTAGGTAAACTAAAAAGCAAAAAATAAATTTACTTCGCACAAATAATACGTTTATACATTTAGTTAAATAGAAATTATTAAATAATTATTTTATAATTCTGAAGTCGGTGCCAAGTGAAAGCTATAACAACCTTTCTACAATATCAAATTACAGTACACACAATAAAGAGAGGCGTAGTTGTGCTAGTGCGCGGTCGCCCAGTATTGGTACTTACCACAGAAATATAACTAATATTCAGTCAGAAAATAGTTATTAGAAAGATTGATATTATCTATACAGAGTTATTGTTTACTTGGCACTGACTTTAGAATTATAAAATAATTATTTAATAATTTAGGTATAAACGTATTATTTTGTGCGAAGTAAATTTATTTTTTGCTTTTTAGTTTACCTACTTTTTGAAGTCGGTTTTTTTTTTGTTAAAAATTATTTTATTTTACTATTTTAAGTGATGGGTAGACCGAGCAAGAATGTTTCTCGAATGAGGAGACGACGGTTACTTGACGGAAAACTTATTTAAGGTATTAAATTAAATATAAAATACGTTTCATCAAATAAACATCTCGGTGAAGGTCGTTGTATATCGAGATCCTATACTATTACTTAATTGTTGATTACTCAGTCACAATATTTTTTAAGATAAAAATAATGTAAATATCTACTAATATTTTTTCTGACTTTTAATCATAGAAATATATACTATAGAAATGGCTTGTCCGAACAAATTGCCCTTCAAATTTGACATTATGAATAGCAGGATCAGTAACGCCATCTGCATTGAACTACCATGTGACAATTCATAACAAATACTTTTTTAAATTACCAAAAATATTCTCTTGAACAACCGCGGCATAGTTCAACTAAGCGCAGTAAGTCATGTCACGCGGATATTCACGATTAAGGAATATGGCGTCGGAGCGAAAAATTTTAGCAAATAAAATTGATAAAATAATGTAAAGAGGTGGATATAATAAGATATTTGTGACTTACCGGTGATATGTAATACCATAATCTTTTTTGTTATGTTTAATTTGGTAGTTCGTACAACTTTTCAGTGCACAATTAGGCATTTTGTCGTGTTTGACCGCTCACGGAGGCAGCCAACCACAGACAATTTCACTACGCGCTTTTTGTAGTCTGATTGACTCCAAAAAGGTTCAGTTCATTTATCGCGCGTTAGCCGTGTCCTTACTTTATACGTCAATGCTTTTAATAATAATAATTACGCAATAAATAAGACTGTTGAAAAGCTTCCAGATGGAAAACCTCCTTTGCGTTTAAAAAAAAAAAAATTTTATGTTTGTATTTTATTATCCGCTCTAAACGTTGCAGTCGGATGTCAAATTCACAAATATTGGATATCGATTATTGTCTCTCTGATTTTGGTACAATATATTGTTACCAACCATCTTATTGCTTGCACTTGCGTAAAGGCGTGAGCCTTACCTAATAAAATAAAACCGACCAACATTCAGAATCCTGTACCGATCCCAAAATTATTACCTTACCGTGGTGAGGTTTGGTCCTGAAACTACTGAAACTGGAGGTCCTCCGATGTAGTGGAATCAGCCTGCTTACTTGTGACTACAAATAAAAAAGTAGCATTGTAGATTTGTAGCATACAAGCCGTATTATTTAATATTCGTGACATTAAATTATAAACGAAAAAGCTACTTTAAAACATCAAAGTTAAATTGTTAGCATAAAAATCGAAGTTTAATATCTGGTTGACAGGTGTTAAGTGTGGGACAACAAAACTATTACATTTAGGCAATAAAAAATTACTAGTTAAGTTAGTAAGTAACTGTTTTTTTTGACGTGTCAATAAAATTATGAGATAAACGATGTGGACTCGTAAAAAATAGCTTGTCGTTAATAACTTGTCGAAACGACGGTATTCCAATAATGACAGAATTTACCATTAAATGCTTTTAGTCTGTCTAGAACACTAAAGCCGCAACTTCTCTTGTGGATATTCATATAACAAATATTTGTATTACTTTAGTATACTTTAAGAAGAATTGGGTACTATAATTCACTTGCAATCTGCTGTAGTGGGCTAGATCCACTATACTTTCGATTTGACAGCGTCTTCATAATTATGCAAAAGAACAAAAGTAACAATATCAGTCATCAGCTTTCATCATTTAGCCTCTCGTAGTCCACTGCTGGACATAGGCCTCTCTTAATTTGCGCCACAACACCCGCTCCTGTGCCTTCCGCATCCAGTCCCCTCCAGCGACCTTCTTCAGGTCGTCAGTCCACCTGGCAGGGGGGCGTCCTACCTTACGGTTGCCGAGTTGCGGTCTCCATTCCAGGACTCGTTTGCTCCAACGGCTGTCGGTCCTTCGGCAGACGTGACCAGCCCATTGCCACTTCAGCGAGCTTATTTTGCGAGAAATGTCGGTTGCTTTAGTTCTTTGTCGGTTGACCTCATAATTAAAATTAAGTGTGTTTTTGCAGAAGTCTGTTGGAATGCTGAGCCCGAAGATCCAGCGGGCGGTCCGTGTGAACGATGGTCAAATGCTCACGCTCTCGGAGCGGGCGCAGTTTGACCACTCACAGGTGAGATATGCCTTGCTTCTTCTACCTATGTTTTAGGTTCAGGTACCTATCGCTAAGCACAATTCTAACTCCGTAGGTACTATTATTGAGAATTGCCTGACAGAAAAATGACGAAAAATGGTTGGAGGTGGAGGGAACCTGAATATAATGACATTCTGTTATTTACTACAGGTCCTTCTGTCTCACTATTGAATTATGAGTACGTCAAATACTCGCGTTCGAAGCTGCTTTTTATATTATTACGGGTTTATTCTTGCAAATAATAATCTTCGACATGCACGTGCTTCGTACATCTAAATGTAAATGTATTCTGTGTATTGTATACAAAGTCATAGTCGTTGTACATATAGGTAGTACCAGCTTCGAGCATTAATTACAAATAGGTTCCATCTCTGCTTTTCTATTTTAATCGATTTTAATTCTAAGATGTTTTGTTTCAGTCCGGCTACCTTCACAAAAAGAGCTCCGACAACTCAAAATGGAAGCTACGCTGGTTTACTCTTTACCAGGTCAGTTTTCATATTTAAAAAATATCACTAAGTTACTAATTCTCAATGTAAAAAGTCGATGCATTATAAATATAAATATTATGAAAAAAAATAAAACAAATATAAACAGAAAATTCAAAGTGGGTCAAAGAAATAAGTACATTTCCCTGGCCCAAACTTTCCGGAATCCTGAAAAAAATATAAAAAGCTTGAAATTGATCTGCCTCTTTCAATTATCACTTTTCTTTGATGTCAATGCGTCACAAACGAGCAAAATAAAAAAATACAAATTATTATTTTGTAAAATATCGGCATGATACATTCCGATATTAATTAAACGTCAGGGGAATCAGAGCGAATTTGTTTCGACAACAGAAATTCAACAAAGATTTCGCATTTTAATTACAATTTTTATAAAAGCTCCGGTATCGGGCATCGTGGATATCTCTGTGGGTCAGTAGGCCAATTATCGGATCGGTAATTAGATGCAAGCGATCAAGGTAATTAATATCGGAAATGCTTTATCAAAGTATTTAAGTATGATTAAGAATAAATGTTTGTGCTTTTAAAACGCCAATTAAACTTTAATTACCAAGCTTTCTGGCCGCGGCGTAAACTTGAACTTGTCTCTGCCATTAAGTGAACGATATTATTAGAAGCAGTAGTAGAACAGTTATAAATTACGTAAACATTAAAAAAGAAAACTACTGCTCAGTCTAATTCACAATAGGTACAATACAATTAATTACAATATTGACCAATCAGGATCGGCCTAAGTCCCTAATGAAGCATAAACGAACATTTTCGCCAATCAGAGTTCTTGTTTAATGAGGTGGAATAATTGAATACACTCAGCTATTAGCTCCTAATTCCTCACAAAGCTCCTCTTACATTGCTCTCATGCGTTGGGCAATTCCGCTGGGAATTGGAAAATAATAGACGTTTTCTATTGTCTTTGACTTTCTGATAGAATTGAGTACTAATATATACGATTAAAAATATTATTAAGTGTGTTTAGGAGCATCAAAACTTTGTTGTTCTTCTGCCTTGATGGTCTAGTGGTTAGAGTATGCGCCTCTCACAGTGAGGTCTCGAGTTCCATTCCCGGGTCAGGCAAAGTGCAATTGTGAATTTCCTAAATAATATAATAGCCGAATATTATATAATATGCCGATATTTATAATAATATGCCGAATAAAGTTAAAAAATGTCGGAAGAGCCTAAATCTGACGAATTTGGTAACATAAGTTGCGAGTTATTTTTAAGTAAAAAAGCACCTCAAGCACAATTATCGGTTGCCTATAAGACATTAATCGAGTTATTATTATTTGGGATTTATTTTTAAATCGCTTTGCGCAAGCGGCACATAACTTAAAGGTTATATACACTCCATAATGACATTGCGCCAAAGATCTGATGCATTATATCAAAGTTATCGAACAAAACATGAAACAAAACATGCTGTTGCGATATTGGACGTGGTTTTTGTCGTGGGCCCTTTTTCAGCCATCTTGAAATAATTTGTTCCACGTTTGATTTTTTTTAACTTAGGACAGATCTACTTGATATCATTATCACATTTTGAAGTATTCTAGTAAACTCATTTTTGTTTAACGATCAAAGCAATCTTAGTCGACAGGCGAAAATCGGTGAGCCACGTCTATCAGTAATGCCCCTCACAAATAAACTAATAGTAATAGATGCTTCAAACTGTTAACATAATTGTGTAAGAAGTGGATGCGGAACAAAACAAAAATATCCTATTTTCCGGTCAACTGTGGCCCTAACTAATAAGAGCATATGTGTTTAATAAGGTAGAATAAAACTTTTAAATGAGCATTATTTATCATTATAATAATTTATTTTGTAGTGTATATTAAGTATGTATATATTTTTATGTATATTTGTATCTATTGTATATAGTATGTATTTATGTATTGTATGTATTTTTTATATTGTATAGTGTGTAATTAAGTGACTATGAATTCAATATTTCATGTACTATTTAGTATTTTAATTATTTATTTATTTTACTTTAGTCTTTAATCTTGACAAGCCTTGAGCAAAATTAAAAAGACAAATCCAATGCAATAAACTACCGCAAATATCCATTCTATTATGTCCATCCTAAGGTTGCCTGGAAGAGATCGCGTCAAGCGATAGGTCGCCCTTTGTACATTATAGTTTTAATTACCTATTTCTTTGTATGTTTGTTACAAATTTGATGTGCAAATAAAGTTTTCTCTATCTCTATCTATCTGATAATTAATTACACTCGGCTATTAGCTCCTTATTCCTCACAAAGCTCCTCTTACATTGGATTACTCTCATGCGTGTATATTCGATAGGGAATTGGAAAATAAAGGACGTTATAAGGTTTTTCCGACCAGACCATTATTAAGCTTCAAATGTGAACAAAATGTACACGTACAAGGAACGTTATGAAATTGACCATAACACGTAAAAGATCGCTACTAGCTGTTGCCTGCGACTTCATCCAGAAAGAAAGAAAGAAAGAAACGTTTATTTGGCAAATCTTAAGCTTAGTATCACTTCTAAAACTACTTATAATAAAAATTTAATTGATGTGCCAAAAAAGGTACACACCTCAGCATACTACTGCAGCACATCAGCACTACAGTGCTGGTATTCTGGTGCGCCCTGATTGCGAATAAGGTAGTGCGACATTCGTCCTAATGATGACAAATTCCACCGTCACAACACTGTCAGACACTTTTATACAGAAAATACAAAATAATTATAAATTATAGAAAAAATAAAACAAAAATAAAAAATAAATAAAAATACTCGATAGTAAAAACAAATGGAAAACAAAAACAAATATGGAACGTACACATAGGGTTTGAGTGGTTTGACATAATGTCACTAAAAGTCAAAAAGTCATTAGGTAAGCCATTCATCCAGGTGGAATTCATTATAACAAAACATAACATTACGCCTATATTACCCAGAAGAGGGTGGCAGAGGTATACATTACCCATATTTCACCGGTTATGTTTAGGTCCCATGGAAAATAGGTATGAACCTATAATCGTTCACCGGGCACAATTCCAACTTCGTGCTGCTATCGTGAATATCCTGACGGAAAGTTCGCAAATAACACTTTGCCCGACTCGGGAATTGAATTCGAGACTTCGTTGTGAGAAGCGCATACGCTAACCACTAGACCATCGAGATATAGGAATTCGTTATATTGTCCTTCCGTGGATTGTTTCAAACAAACTTTGCCAACCCCTTTTACCACGTTAGAGGATTGAATTTGAGGCTCATAGTACTAACAGTTTTTGACATTTCGTGATGAGTGAGTCAGTGACTTTTCGTTTTTATATAGATTAAGTAAGCTTTATCAATACATATTTACATCATTTGCCAATAGGTTACTGCCAAAAAGCAGTGCTTCCATTAGTATATCAGGGTTAACTACCGATACCTATATTATTTCACTTTATCTTACCTTTCATCGTTTCGTATATTAAAGATTTAATATGCCAAACTGAACTTCCAACACCAGAAATAAGTAAAAAGAAAAAATCACTGAAAATATTTTTCTAGCGAGATAGCAAAAACAATCGTTCGCAATCAGAGCGACCTGTTTAATGAGGGGGAATAACTGAATGTTCTCAGCTATTAGATCGCTATTCCTCACAAAGGTTCCATTATTACTCTCATGCAGCATTCTACAGGGATTTGGGAAACCACCTTTATCTTCTTTTTGCTGACAAAACTAAAACAATGGCTTTTGTAAGCTTTGAATATGATAATTTACTTTTTTGAACAGTGATATAGGCAATATTTTTTTGTATGTGGAATAGCTCCGCGTTTTACCACGATTTGTTGGTATCTCCACGATAAAACTAATAAGATATTAATATTAAAAATTACAATAATCACTTATCAAACAGTAAAATCAGATATTTGTTCACTAATAGCTACCGTAAATGTAGTTTCCAGAAAAGTACCTAATTCAAATACATTAACAATATAACATCCATTATAATTTAATCACTTTTCCCATCGCTTGTTTGACGTCCCACTGCTGGACAAAGGCCTCTTCATCTTTTTTCTCGACTGTCAAGGCAAGGTAAAGGCGTTATAGACAAAATCATAATAGGCAATAAATAGAGAGAAAAACAATTTGTGGATATAATTAAATTAATAATAAAATATAAGCAAATTAATGAGAAAAGGTCACGACAAGAAAAACGTCCAGCGTAGTCTCATCATATTTACGTATTTGTCACTCAAGACTCACGCTCTAATTGACGTAACGTCGCAATACGAAGATTTTTATATTGATACGCAATAAATACGCCGTACATTTATTCTTTGACGCGTAATAACGGTATGTACTTATATAATAATATGCATATATTTTGCGACCGATACGCAATAATACGCGTGTATATGCGTACATTTAGTAACCGATACGGCGGGACTCAAGGCTGCGTTCATCTCGCTTCACTGCACTGATCGGTCGCCACACATAATCCATAATCCCTCCCGGATGATATACGCACAACAAAAGATTGGTAGAAGTTCCACTTGTGGATGTCCCTGAGGATTTTAAGAAATGGAAATGATTTGATTCCACTTTTATGGATTGGGGATTTACGGAAAACTTTCTTTTGAGTTAGGAGAGAGAATTTGGTGCAAAGAGTAATTTTTCTTTTAATGGCAATCTCTAATCTATATTATCAATGATAGTGGATTTATAAGTGATGTTATCCTGCTTATTATATGAAAACCTGTCAATTGGTAGATTTGTTACATAAAACATACATAAAGTCATAACTTGTAGGTTTATGTAAGTTTATTTAATATTCAGAATAATGGCTTTAAACTGATAACATAAGACCAAATACAATTTTTACAAAACTTGCTTGTAGAAAATAAACATAAATGTATGTATATAATTTGAATAAGATGAACTTAGTTAATAATTGCAATAAAATGAGAAATTTAAATACATTTGCAGTTCACATTTCTATGCAATCAAGTTTTAATCTGGGATATTTTCAGTAAAAACCTCAAAACTCGTCATGAATTTGAATTTAGTCGGTGCGAGTTAAATTTAGATTTTGATAAAATGCAGCTAACATTTTCTTAGTTTTCAGAAAGACTTATTTTTTTTACTTTTAGTAAGACTTATTTTTAGTTTTCATGTGATATGTATTTATCTTAATAATAAAAAAACAAAATACGAATTTGAAACCTCGCTACCACAAATATAGATCTTTTACAAGCTCTACTAAGAAACAGTTGAAAAAGATATGGGACCGGCAGGATTTGAACCTGCGACCTTACTGCACACACCGGGCAGCCGCTCCAGCCATCCAACTACGGTCGCCTCTTACCGGCACCCTAAATTTCTCAACTGTATGATACGTCATTTCGTGACATTTTACAAGCTCTTCAATTTATATTGCAAAGTTCAAGTAAGACGATGCTACTTCCTGCAAGCTCGCTTATAAAAGCTCTACCTTTGTAATCTTGTTATTCTACTACAAGTTTAACATATCGGCGATTTGATCTCACAACAAACATGATTGCACCATTTTATTTGACTAATGAAGTAGTAACAAATATTCTTTTCATCCCACCTATTCGAAAAAGACGACTTGGTTCGCCTTTAAATGCGACCAAAGTTGGTGTTTTCAGTAAGGAACTTTGAGCGGGCAATAATGAGTTTTTAATCCCCGTTAAGCGGGATTAAAAGTACTTTTAGGCACACTTTTTGAATTTGGAACATCTTAGTGTTCAGCGCCGAGGGAATCGAACGCAAATATAGTTTGAATGACTGGCTGCTAATACGACGGCCCATAGACTCGTTGCCCCGGCTAAATAAAAAAAAAAGAAATCAAATTCAAAGCGCGCGAATTGTACTTACAGTCCGCATTGGTGTAATTTTTTAAAGGATAGAAATTTATAGTAAAACCATTTGAAAAATGAGTTCTTCAAGCGACAGTGACAGTATACAATTAACTCCTGAAAATATAAGAGCTGATGCAAAAAATGTGATTGATAATATATTACCTGCGAAATCCCGGGAGCAATATGTAAAAGCATATAGAAATTTTATTGAATGGAGAAATGCAAGAGGCGCCAAGCATTTTTCCGAATCTGTGTTTTTGGCCTATTTCCAATACTTAGGCAAAACAAAAAAACCTTCTACACTTTGGAGTATCTTCTCGATGTTGAAATCAACAGTCAGTTGTAATAATGACGTAAAACTAGACACATATTCGAAATTAATAGCGTATTTGAAGAGGATGTCTGATGGATATAAGCCCAAAAAATCCAAAGTTTTCACTGTCAAAAACGTGGAGAAGTTCCTTAATGAGGCACCCGACGAAGTTTTTCTTGCCGTAAAAGTAAGTAACTACATATAAAGTGTTTTAAAATGCGTATTTTATTGGAAACTTTAGCTTGATAGACATTTATTTAATACACATTCTGTTTTGTTACAGGTGGCTTTAATTTTTGGAATACATGGAGCTTGTCGTGGGAATGAACTTTTAAAAATATCTGTTGATGATATCGAAAATCACTCGGATGATTTACTATTAATAAAGCTGACCGATACAAAAACGAAAATTGACCGATCTTTCGTAATCCGAGGAGAATATAAAACTATTGTACAGAAATACATGGACCTACGTCCTGCTGATATGAAGAGTAATCGGTTTTTCGTTCGTTATCAAAATGGGAAGTGCTTTAAACAAGTAATGGGAAAAAATAAATTTTCTATCATGCCACAAGAAATTGCTACATATTTGAAATTACCAGATATCAAGTTGTACTGGACATTGTTTTCGTCGTACTTCTGCTACCCTTTTAGCAGATTCTGGGGCGGACTTAACTGTTCTCAAACGACATGGAGGATGGAAGTCGAGTTCTGTAGCAGAGAGCTACATTGAAGATTCCATTGAGAACAAGGTGAAAACTTGTGAACGTATAGTGGAAAACATTAAATTACCACCTACAGTTAATCCCTCCATACCATCGTCACCGCGCCCATCTACATCCAAGCAAGAAGATTTACCGTCGCCTTTTCCTCCGAAGGAGTCAGATTCGGATATTATTACAAACACGCAAAATATAAAAACAATCTCTATTCCTAATAAAACTGTAACAATAAATTTTCACCATTGCGAAAACGTCTCAAATGTAAATATAAATTTTTAGTTATTTAATTATTTGATAGTTACATTTAATTTTAGTTGTAACTCTATTTTTTTTAAATAATAATATATTATAAGAAAATATGAGGCATCTTTTATTTTCTCATATGGGTGATGAAAAGTAGAGTGTATGACTCGGGCGCAAATATATTTTTGGCTCGAGCGACGTACTTTGAATCCCTCGCTACGTTCAGGATTCTACTATAGAATCCCTCGCTACGCTCGGGATTCTACTCTAGAATCCCTCACTTCGCTCTGGATTCAAAAAAGCGCCCTCGCCCTAAAAATATTATTTTGCTCCCTTATGATACAATCTACTATATTTTCATACTTCAGTAATCGTATATCAGGGTCACTGAATACGAGCCGTATCGAAGGAATAGGAATGAATCGCTACGACGTAGCTCGTAGAAGGTCTACGCTATTTACAGCTTTCTGTAGCAGTATTGTGCGTAGCGCTATTGAGATGGTGCGACTAAGATGTATAACTAAATAGAGATGGAATTAGCAGTCATGCTATCATAAAGCATTCATCCAAATTTAAGTGCACTTTGAGTGAATTCGCAAGATTATTATTAAGTTAGTTATGTTAGAAAATGAGAGAGAAAGACATATTATTTTATTAAGTTTCAATTTATGTACCTACATACAACTGTTAGTCAGAATGGGTTAGACTTAAAAATTATGTGATTTTAGGTTGAGTTGATAGCTGCACTCTCACATTAGATTTAAGACCTGTAATGATAATTGTAAAGTTGTAATAAATAAATAAAAAAAATATATTAATAAAACAAACCATACGTGAAAATGATCGCAAATTGAAAAGAGTCAGTAGACAAGAGCAGTTAAATAATTAAGAGTACGATCTTTTATTTGGTTATCCAAAGGAATAGTTGATGCGAAATATTTATTAGGAACGTGCAAGCTGATAGAATTTAGATACTCTATGCGTTGCTTGCTAATATCCAGGGTTCCTAGCAACTTGCAGACATTGTCAGAGAAAGAGTTAGATATATTTTCCTGAGGGAAAATCGCAAATACCACTTTTGCCTTACCCGAGTATCGAACCCGAACCAGAGGTCTCGCTAGACCAACGAGGCGGTACTAGCAAAAGGGATATTTAATAAATATTTGAAAAGATTATAAATAAATATTGCTTCTACCCGCGGTTTCACTCAGTAATATCCCTCGGGAGCTGGGACAGTCGTAGTGGAATAAAATCAATAGCAAGGGTTGTATGAATAAACAAATGACATTTTAGCTTCTGTAATACTTTATTTTATTTATTTATTTATGATTAACCAACAATTGTTTACACTGTGCGATTACAATATTAACAAACTTAAAATACTTACATAAGTGTAACAATTACTTAAAGGTTAACACGGCATGCACTAAATAATAAAATAGTAGACAATCAGTAAAAAATATGAATAATAATTATCTTAAATATGGAAGTTAAGTAAGTTTTAATGGAATATTATCTATACTTTCGGGGACATACTATTTTTTCTATATATTATGATATTATATAGTGGGGTATTAAACTCGTTATCGGCGTTGTTTATTGTCCTCCCACCATCGACTATTTCACTGACTTAGAGTCGGTTTTAGAATATTTGGGGTCTGATTATGCATATCATGTGATCATGGGTAATTTTAACACCGATCTTCTTGCTTATCGTTCTCCTCGTACCCTTAAATTCCTTCAAATAATTGAGTCTACCAGTCTCCACGTATTACCACTCCAAGCCACCCACCACAATACTGGTGATGGTGATGACACCTGGTTAGACGTAATCCTTACTTCCACTCCTTCCCTGGTTTTCCAACATGGTCAACACTCCGCTCCTGGTTTTTCCCATCATGACCTCATCTATTTATCCTACATCCTAAAACCTCCTAAATTGAAACCCAAAGTGTTACATAGACGTTGTTTTGGTGGTATGGACGTAGAAAAACTGCGTGTCGATGCCTTGGCAGTGGATTGGTCATCTATGGAGGCGACCTGCTCTGTAGATATTAAGGTTCTGGTTTTTTAATGAAACCGTGACCAGACTATATGACGCCCATGCTCCTGTCCGGAAAATAAAAATAAAACGTCCACCTGCACCTTGGATTACAGCTGGTATTCGGATGGCAATGAGGCGACGTGATCGGGCCTTCCGAAAATTCAAGAGGGATCGTTCAGATTCTAATTGGGCCTTCTTCAAAACTGCCAGAAATAGGTGCAATCAAATGATACGCAACGCTAAACGCCGACATATCCTAGATAATATTTCATCGTCTTCCCCCGCCGATGTCTGGAAGTTTCTCGCTACTCTAGGCATCGGCAAACAACACTGTGCTGAACTACCTAAATCCTTGAGTCTGGATACGTTAAATTGCCATTTCGCCACCTCCAATCCGTTAGATATAACAATGAAATCACAGACTATTGGCTCTTTAACTGCGTTGCCCAGACATTCTTATAGCTCCTTCAATTTTTCTTCAGTGGCGTCTGAGGACATCAAAAAAATTATATTATATTATATATATTACATCAGCCGTTATATGATTATCACCATCCTCGACCAAATCCTACCTGCAATATCCCACATCATTAACTATTCCCTCTTCTCTGGTGTGTTCCCTTCCGTGTGGTGTAAAGCATATGTTCGTCCTCTACCCAAAGTCTCCTAAATAATCCCTCCCTTCCTGAACATTACCGACCTATATCAATCCTTCCCTTCCTGTCAAAAGTACTTGAGGCATGTGCTCATAAACAACTGTCCAGGTTTGTTCACATGAATAATATCCTATCACCATTCCAATCTGGGTTCAGACCTGGACATAGCACCACCTCGGCTTTACTTAAAGTGACTGGCGATGTGAGGGCGGGCGTTGAGGACACCAAGGTCACTGTATTGGCCTTGGTAGACTTTTCGAACGCCTTCAACAGTGTCAGTCATGACATTCTCCTGTGTATCCTCTCCCATCTTTTGATCTCCTCAGATGCGCTGAAATGGTTCTCTTCATATCTTCAGGGACGACAGCAGTCCGTTCGCATTGATGAGACTATGTCTGGTTGGTGTGATCTCTGCTCTGGTGTCCCTCAAGGCGGTATACTTTCTCCTCTTCTTTTCTCCTTATTTATCAATCTCATCACCAAAGAACTTCAATGTGCGTATCATTTGTATGCGGATGACCTACAGTTGTACGCGCAAGCAAGGGTAGAAGATATTAATTCAGCGATCGGGAATTTAAATAGGGATTTAGACGCTATTAAGGACTGGTCTAAAAGGTTTGGCTTATCGATTAATCCCTCTAAGACACAAGCCATCATCATTGGGAGTTCAAGAATGATGAGTAGAATCGATAAGTCATCCCTACTTCCTATTACCTTCAGCGGCACAACCATTCCGTTTAGCCCTAGCGTTAAGAACTTGGGGTTGTATCTGGACTCCATTCTTGATGGCCGAACACACGTGTTGAATGTTAGTCAACGTGTAACAGGCACTCTCCGATCTCTGTACCGTTTAAGAAACTTCCTTCCAGTTGCGACCAAGACGATGCTTGTGTACACTTTAATCTTCCCCATAATCGACTATGGTGACGTATGCATTTTCGACCTGAATGCAGATCTACTCAATAAACTTGATCGACTACTCAACAATTGCATTCGATTCGTCTTTAACCTCCGTAAATATGATCACGTATCGGCACATCGCAGTCAGTTAAACTGGCTGCCTATACGTCAGCGCCGTAGTCTGCGTGCGTTGATATTACTTTTCTCTCTTTTGCATTCTTCCTCTGCTCCTGCATACCTAAAATCTAATTTCAAATTTCTCTGTTCTACTCATGATCGAGACTTAAGATCGTCTAATAATCTTCTTCTTTTCTGTCCCTCTCACAGTTCTAGTCTTGTACATTCTTCTTTCACAGTAAGATCTATTCTCTTGTGGAATGCGCTACCTCCGGAAATCAGGATGGCATCCAGTCGTAATGTTTTTAAATACAAAGTTAAGCAGTTATATTTGAGCTATTTGGTGGAATCTTCTCAGTAATTTGTTAAGTTATTATGTTTTGTATGTACTTATGGTATTGTATTTATGTATTATTATATGTATTTGTGTGTGTATATATATATATATATATAGTATGTATATTATTATAATTAATTAGATAATTAAGTAATTTACTCATACTCTGATATTATGCACCTACCAATTATCTCTGCACCACCCTAAGGGTCGACTGGTAGAAAATGCCTTCGGCATTAAGTCCGCCTTTGTCACGTTTTGTGCAAAAAGTTTTTAAATAAAAAATAAAATAAATAAATTATTATGATCCAAACAGAACGAAAATAATCTTTTTCACCACACCAGCACGAAAAAGATCGTTTGCTTGCCAGAATTCAGTGAGTAAAAACCGTTTTTACTCACTAGTGAGGCAAAGTGATCCAAATTTCGAAACACAATCCTTCCAATGAATAGGCGATGGAAAAAAAACAAACAGCCACCATGTAGGTTAGTAATAAACATTGACATCAATTTTATTAAATAATTACATACGATAGTTTTAATTATTTTAAATTATATAAATACGCGCTTATTAAGTATTTTAATGGTTTTATATTCGTGATTGACCATTAAATTAATTAAAATCAGGTACTTAATATTAGACTCTTAATAAATGTTACGGAACGAATTTGCGAACGCACGATTTAAAAAAAAAGTCTGTGTCTGTGTCAGTCATCGCGGGCAACTATAAATTCTTTTCAGTTTATGTTTAATTGTTTACTGGAACTTTTTAACAAAAAAATAGTGAATCCAGTGATAAAGAACTTTGTGGAACTCCAAAAGTGTTGCGACAACTTGCTTCTAACGCAGAAGTTTGCTTTTTTACCAGAAAAATCACGTGAAAAGTACACGTGAGTAGTTTTTGAAAGCGTACGACATATTTAATTAGTGGCGACTTACAAAAGGCCCTAAAAGGCATTCTGAATTGGTATTACTGTCGTATTTCATGGCATTATTCCAGGTTATGCAATCGAGTACAAGGTAATTTAAATCTTAATATTTTCTTACTGGAAGAGGTGAAAAGTTTTGTATGCAACGCGTAAGAAAATTTAATTTCCAGTTCGTGACCTCTTAAAATCTTTCGCTTGCGAAGTAGTCTTTATTAGAATCACTCGCTACGCTCGTGATTCAATTTAAGACTACTTCGCAAGCTCAAGATTTAAAATTGGCACTCACAACAGAAATATAAACTTTTTCTCACTTGTACCATAAATAACTATTATTGCCAGCATTTATTATTTTATTAAATATTTACTTTTCCTTTTGGAATCACCATCAAAACTATATTACCCAGAAGCGTGTGGCACAGGTGTACATCACCCACATTTCACCTGTTATGCCGATATATAAATTGGTAAATTGTGTTTAATCAGTAATATAAATGTGATAAGAAGTATATATTTTTGAAATGGTCTTTTCATGGCCTTTTATTTGATACCCATATTACTATGATGAAAAGAAAATCCATACCCCCCCCCCCCCCTTTTTTTTCATTTGCCGGCGCCATTTTGAAAATTTATATAGCCTATGTCACTATCACTGTTTCGACGAATTCAACGACACCTCATATGTCAAAATCCGTCTAGCCGTTTGGGCTGTAGGGCGGTACAAAGAAATAGACATACATACATACATACATACGCTCGAAAAACATAACCCTCCTTCTGACGCAGTCGGGTAAAAACTAAAAATGTTGAATGCCGAACTAATAAAAAAAACCTCATCAGGTGCAGGGAACGGGGATCTAGCGACTTGCTGCCGACTTTTGCCACTACGCCTGACTTAAATGACATGAAATTTCAAAAAAAAAACAATGATTTAAAATCACTATACGAGTTGTCGCGAATTCCCATCATTGTTGTTCTATTAAATTAAATAATAAAACGATAGACATAAATATACATTGTAGGTATTTCACAGATTTGGTATATCTCTATATCTGTATAAGGTATAATATAAGGCCACAATTAATTTCATATGTGTTATATAAACTTTATTGGCAGGATAAGGATATAACACACATACATACAAGTGACAGCTGTGTTCTTCTTTCAAGTTTTAGCTTGTGTCACTTTGAAATTCGGTCAGGTTATATTTTATGGGTTGGATAAGATTTTTTTTTTTTAATAAATATTCTACAACTCACACACAACGCCATCTAGTCCCAAACTAAGCAGAGCTTGTACTATGGGTACTAGAATAACTGATACTAATACATACATACTTTTCTTTTGTAAATACATACTTATTATACATAGAAACACCTAGACTAAGACAAACCCCCATGTTCATGCACACAAAGATTTGTCTTAAGTGGGAATCGAACCCACGACCTCGGCGTCGCAGGCAGGTACACTACCCACTCCGCCATCCGGTCGTCATAATAATAAGTATCCGTAACTTCTGAAACTGGTCCTACATCTAGTAATCTAATATATAAATCTTGAGTTACGGTCTTCGATATCGAACTCCTCCTGAACGATTTGATCAAATTGTTTAAGTATATTTGTTAAGGAAGGTATATTTGAATAGCGCTGAGTTGCGGGCGACAGCTAGTTAATACAATAAATTAAGATCTTTTTAGTAAATAGACTTAAACACTTTGAAATTATTGTAAAAACCCATTCACCACTGGTAAGCTACAATATCAGAGGGCATAGCAACATAAGTTACCATTTATAAGAATGCTACTCGGACAAAATCCGTACAAATCAACTTAAAGTATAATAACTAATCATTGTCGCTATACTTAGCGTCTGTAACTTACATAAGTTGACACATGACAGAGTTAACCGCAGTATTAACCAGCGTACCATCAGCATTATATGAAGCTATTTAGGCATGTGTTAATTAATATGTTATGTATGCGAATCCTATTACGTATCTGCAACTGATATCACATACCGCAATAATTGCTATCAAGACGATAAATTAGACTTGCCAATGTTCTATGTATCGTGGTCACACACATCTGTGACATTCGTAAGTACTCGACCGAGTTTACCACAGAATACATAAACCACAGTGCCATCAGCACATGTTACTTGCACACAATATGATTTATGATCGCTGATTTGGCGCCTGGTTATTGCTTATTGCTGCTTTTATTACCACTATTACAATGCTGTTGCTATTGCAATTATATGTAAATGACTGGTTTGTTTCATTTTTTTATTTAACGCATTTAACAAACTTTGGAACAATAAATACAATGAAAAGCTGACCGGCAATCAGTTCACGCATTTGTAAATAAATACAATCTAGAAGTAAAAGTTACACAACATCGCGTCATCAGAAGGGTTTGGCAAAGATGTATTACACCACTGTTTTTTACCTGTTATGTTTGGAGAGGTGGGCCTAAAAAGTGACCAACTGGGTACCACATGACGGTCAGCAGCGACGAGGAAGGCCCAAACGGAGATGGCGGGATGACTTGGATGCATTTCAGAACGATTGGCCAGCAAATAACAGAAAGACTTGGAAGTCATGGGAAGAAGCCTTTGCCCAGTAGTGGGACACACCCATAGGCAAGTAAAAATAAAAAAGTTTAGGTCCTATGTGATATGGCTTAAGCCTATAGCGATCCACTGGGCACAATACTTACTCCGTGCTGCTACAGAAAAATTCCAGACAGGTCCAATTTATCGAATCAAACCCTAAACCTCGCAGTGAGAAGCTAACCATTAGGAGGATCGAGAGGGAGGTTTTGGTCGTGAGGAGGTAAAGCAGCTAACCAGCTAACTTTTCAAACCATTTAGGATAAAACTAGATCCCGGTTGATAGCAGTCGCAAATACGTAACTGTGTTAGTGTCGGCTACTGAGTTATTTGCCCAGTTATACAATTAACGGGTCGATGGATACTCTGCCAAGCACTATTAGGAAATATCTGTAGTTATTGGTGCCAGCTGTAAACGCTACAAATATTAATTGTGTAACTAACGTGTTAACATTTTTCTGTTATTTTAAAAATAGAGCTCTCGTAAATCAAAAGAACCAATAAATTCATGACACTGAAGTGTCGTATTTGATTTAGGAGCGATTCTTGTTTCAACGTGACACTTGCCTCGGTCTAGTGGTCTATTTTGAACCTATGGTCTCAGAATCATGTACTAAATCAATGGTAAGCGGCTCCGTCACGATGTCATATACACCCTGTATTAATAAAGTTCTCCATAGTTGTATGTATGAGATTGCCACCAAATGTACTGATATTACACTCATATTAGACCTATTTAACTGTACAAAATTCATAGTATATACAGAAGATGTTAGAAGTTTGATTATGTGTCCAATATTTCCAATTATTGTATGTATGGGCATGTCACCTGGCCAGGTACCAAGACAAAAGTTGGACAATACAAACTGCGAAGTGGCCTGGTCCTATTGGAAAGAGGAAAAAAAGAAGACGAAGAAAAAGAGGGGTCGACGACATTGTTCAGAAAGCAGGAAAAATCTGGCTTAGCCCTGCACAAAACAAAAAAAATATGAAAGAGATGGAGGAGGCTTTTACCCTACAGAGACCATACAAAGAACAAACAAAAAAAATTGAAATAAAACAGTTGTATGGATAGATAAAGCTATAATAATAAAATAATAATGTATGTACCATACCCGTCACTAACAAATTCATCACACAGAAAGTTCCCCTAAATTCCGCACGAGTGGGTACCTAATGGAATTCCAAGTATGGTTACAAATTCCTCAATCCATCCATAAAGTCATATGTCAGGGTTTGTGGGAATTTGCGAGACGTCACGCGTGTATTGATGGATGTGTACCGAGGAAAATGCTCACATTATAACACAATATAAATATTATGACAGAAAAGGTAAAACAGGTAGTCGACCGAAACTTTACCATTATTAGATAAAAAGCCGATTCAAAGAGTAGTTTAGTTTTAAATTCTTCTCTCTCGTCTTCTTATCGTGTCAATGCCATTGACACGATAAGAAGACGAGAGAGAAGAACCACTTTGACCTTCGCCTCCGCCTCCGTTAACCTCCGCATCCGCGGAAGTGAAACTCATCGCCTTCGCATCCGCCTCCGCCTCCGTTAAGAAGGCCTCCGTTACAACCCTAGTCAATGGCTTGTTCAGTTATACTGTATTAGACCAGTAGGTGCCGACTTCAACCCCTTTTTTGTTGGCCTGCATAAGGTCTTTGCAAGGGTGCAAGTGGAGGAAAGCAAAGAGCAAGACAAAAGACGGGCCGGGGGGGATCCACATTCGCGACTAGTTTTGGATGATTTGATAAATCCCCACGAGGCCAGATTTCTCTGCAACGGTCGACCTGAGTCCGGAGAAGAAAAAGAGACTCTCATATCAGCCACTGCAGTTCATCCGCAGGTGGCAGATGTGCAGAGGTACAGAGTTTTCAATTGAACTTAAAGTTGCCGAAAAACAAAAGAACAGTGTACAGTTTACTTACCGCATGGATGAGTTGTACCATTCAATAGTTCTAATCAAACTGCAAAGCATCTGATTTGTTTTTCATCTCTTTGGTTTCACACTATTTATTTATACTAAAATGATTAAAAATGATTCTGTGCTTAAATACTTGTTTGGTGGTAAACTCTATCCTAGTCTTACTTGGAAAGCTCATGTAGAGCAAGTGTGTAAGCGTTTAAGTAGGTCAGCTTTTGCACTATGGCAGTTGTCGAAGAAAGTCAATAATGAGGCATTATTAACGGGTAGTATTTAAACGCAAATCATAAAATATCCTTTTTCTATGCAATTAAATACCGAATTCCCATCAAAATTACTGATTGCACAACAAAATATTCAACTCAAAATATCACTAAACACACTACAATTTATTTTCACAGCGCACAGCAATTTTTCCTAAAGCAAAAGCTTTTTTATCAATGCACAACTAATAATCTTAATGCACATTATACATGTTGACTCTTTTTCTTTTAAATATCTAAATCAAACAACATTTTATTAGTCACAGTCATCTTATTATTTATTAATTATCACATAATGAGATCAGCAAAAAAAATATAAAATTAGATACAAAATTGTAATTTATTGAATTATTAAAGCGGGTCTTGCTTTCGCGGGGCGTCCACGCTTCCTTTTTTGCCCAATAGGCACATTTTTAGCTTCTGCAGGTGGCGCCACGTCTGTTGTGATCTATGATAATAAGAAATTGGTAGGTAGTATAATATTATTTTATTTAGTGGGTGGATTCAAAAAGGGGTCGGAGTATCACACAGATTGATTCTATATGTATTGATATGTTATGGTCGCAGTTCTAACCTAACCTAACCTACTACTTTACCCATAATTGACCTATGCCATAACTATAGCTTTTATTTTTATATTATTTACTCCAGTGACAAAAAACGCGAGAAGTTTTTCAGTTAAGTTGTTCTGCTTTTAGAAATAATGCAATGTAAAAGGATTTTTTCGTTATAATAATCATTAAATTTGCCGAGCATGGCTTCTTGAAAATTAAGACAAATATGATGAACAGATTTTGTTGTACTTACTGGTTAATATGCGACTGGGATAGTTATTTTGCTATGAAATATGGTAAATTTGATGTGCAGTCAGTATTTATGCTATGCATGTAGTATTTTTGTACAAAAATAAATTTAACTGTATTGCATTATGAGGAAAAAAGGAATGTCATATTGATGTGTAATTTCGAATTATCTGCAGTTTGAGTTTTGTTAAACATTTAGTTTATCTGTAGTGAAGTAAGTTATTTGATGTAAAAAAGAATATAAATGATGAGTATGTATTGATAGGCGATTATTTATTTGATATGCAATATAAAATATCCCATTATTAACTGCTTATCATGGAATGATAGCATCGATACTCAGATTTGGTGTTATTTTCTGGGGCATTCAACTGATCGGGAGTTAGTATTTAAAATGCAGAAAAGATGTGTTAGATCTATGATTGGGATAAAGTCAACAGATAGCTGTTTACCATTTTTAAAAACACTTAAATTACTTACATTGCCATCTCTGTATATATAAGAAACTATTTTATTTGTGAAAAGTAATGCACATCTCTTTCCGAAATTGTCAGAAGTTCGAAGAGCGCCTTTGCGCGCTCAATACGTAAATAAACTTTGTCATACGAAATGTAACACGGCACTATTGCAAAAGAGTTGCTTTAGTTTAGCTCCTAAAATTTTTAATAAGCTGCCAGATTATATGAAATCATTGTCAAAGCCAGCACTTAAGAAATCTCTAACTAAACTTCTAATTGATAAGTGTTACTACAAAATAGATGATTTTCTAAACGACCACCTGTGACCACCATTTTAATTATTTAATTGTAATTTCATTCATAATTTTTTTATTTTTTTTATTGTTAAATGTAATCAATAATTTAAGATATAATCGAAATTAGTATGAGTACCTAAGTAGTTGACACAATTTATTAATGTATAATAATATTATTTTTTCAATCTAATGCTATAATTAATTACAGTAATTTTATAATATATTTGTATGTCCCAAAGACAAAACATAGTGAACTAAGATATATATTGTATAAGATCACATTTATGTATTACCTATGTTTGACAAATAAAATACTTTGACTTTGACTTTGACTTTGACTAAAGCTAGTTGTTATTTGTCCAACCAGAACATGCTGTTCTACTACGAGTCGGAGAACAACACGCGTCCAACCGGCGTGCTGTTGCTGGAGGGGTCGTACTGCGAGCGAGTCACCAAGGCCACCATGGAGAGAAACGCTTCGGTAAGTCCAAAATATATAACCACACTCTTGATTCTCTGTGTGTTCTACCACTAGTCTAGTCTAGTATTCTGATACTTTGTATGACTTATTTTTTTTAACGACCATTTTTCACCGCTATCGCCACTAACAGTGAACTTATATCTAACGTGTTAAAACCATACAATTTTGAAAAAGTTTCCTCGCGTGTATAATCTTCCACACAACAAATTATATTGCTATAAAAACCATAACCGATATGGAACAATGATTACTTCTTATAGTCCAAGATCCCAGAGCTGACAGACATAACTTATTTTCACACGGATGAAACCTGAAGTTTTCAGTAGCGTCTTGTGTGCCTTGAATACCTACGCACTTTGTGTAACTTGCCGAGTGACACCTGGGCAGGTACCAGGTGAGAAAGGTAACTAAAAATAAGAGTTATTTAACTTAAATTCACATGGCTGATTTTTACATATGTCATGTAGAATATTATTTTAAAGTAATATCATAAGTGCCAGACACTTTTGATGAACCAGAGCTTTTGCCAGACGCTTTTAGGCTACCCAAAAAAAAATGAACTTTACTTATTTTGATGAAAATTAAATCTCAAATGATTGTCACGATAATTATGATGTATAAAAAATATATGCTATAAACTTATTTACTTTAATATTTATTAATTATTTTCTTGTTAAAGTTAATTTTGTTGAAATAAAGATGCAAAAAACTCAGATTAAAAAGAGTAAAAGTATTCTTTGGACATTGTTTTTTTTTACTTTGAGGCGCATGCGCATAGTGCTCTCACCCTCATACTAACTAGCTGAATATTTTTTGTCTTAGGGGATGTTTGGTCACTCTGATTTGTCTGACTGATTGAATATAACTTTTAAATAAATACTTCAATAACATATTAAATAACAAAAAAAACCGACTTCAAAAAGTAGGTAAACTAAAAAGCAAAAAATAAATTTACTTCGCACAAAATAATACGTTTTTTCATTAAGTTAAATATAAATTATTAAATAATTATTTTATAATTCTGAAGTCGGTGCCAAGTAAAAGCTATAAGAACCTTTCTACAATATCAATTTACAGTACACACAATAAAGGGAGGCGTAGTTGTGCTAGTGCGCGGTCGCCCAGTATTGGTACTTACCACAGAAATATAACTAATATTCAGTCAGAAAATAGTTGTTAGAAATATTGATATTATCTATACAGAGTAATTGTTTACTTAGCACCGACTTCAGAATTATAAAATAATTATTTAATAATTTACATTTAACTTAATGAAAAAACGTATTATTTTGTGCGAAGTAAATTTATTTTTTGCTTTTTAGTTTACCTACTTTTTGAAGTCGGTTTTTTTTTGTTAAAAAATATTTTTATTTTACGATTTTAAGTGACGGTAACTTGAGACGGAAAAGTTATTTAAGCCTAAATTAAAAGAATTATACCCGTACTCCTAACCGGTGAGGAGTTGTACCTTCCAGCATCAGCTCAGCAACATAAAATGCTGACTACTAGATGCAATATCCTAAAAGCTTTAGATAATATGCAAAAAACAATATAGAAGCCTTTTAATTTTAAGGGTTGCCCTCGCTTTCTCTAAGATTCCATCATCAGAACGTGACTTAAAAAAAATGGGACCACATGACAAGTATATCCTTTCAAACAAAAAAAGAATTTCTCAAATCGGTCCAGGCGTCTTCGAGTAATCGGTGAACAAACATAAAAAAAAAAAAAAATACAACCGAATTGAGAACCTCCTCCTTTTTTTGAAGTCGGTTAAAAATCAGACATGTAAAAATAAGAAAGTTCATTTATTTTTTGGGTAGCTTAAAAGCGTCTGGCAAAAGCTCTGGTCCATCAAAAGTGTCTGGCACTTATGATATTACTTTAAAATAATATTCTACATGACATAATTATGTAAAAATCAGCCATGTGAATTTAAGTTAAATAACTCTTATTTTCAGTTACCTTTCTCACCTGGTACCTGCCCAGGTGTCACTCGGCAAGTTACACAAAGCTCGTAGGTATTCAAGGCACACGAGACGCTACTGAAAACTTCAGGTTTCATCCGTGTGAAAATAAGTTATGTCTGTCAGCTCTGGGATCTTACTCTATTATTAACATTGGTTGCGAATAAGCGAAGCTTTGAATCGTGGCTGTTATTTAAATATGAACTTTCTAGTAATATAGTTAAGGTCAATCTTTTCTTTTCTTTTTTTTTATCATTATGGTGGAGATAAGAGAACAACTATCAATATGATTGTTGGTAGTTGTTCTCTTTCTTGCAATGTGTAACTACTAATGACATATATGTACTACAACTATCTTATCTGTTTATACTATCTCATCGATTATCACTTGAGTAATTTAAGTTAGGTTACCCTATTGTATAAGGATTCAACTGAAAATCATTATGTATTTTAATGACAAATAAACGTATTCTTATTCTTATAAAAAAAAAAAAAAAATATGTTCTTATACGGTCAGCCACGCGTGCATGATAGATAGACCTATTATTACTAGCGACGCGACGACGATAGGCTCCCTTTGCATATAATATTATACGATATCTGCTTACCCTAAGGACCTGAGTTTCATCGTACTTTGTGGAAAAAGAGTGCCCGAAATTACATACATTTTGAGATATATGTCAATAAAACGTGAATTTTATTTGGCAACAACTTTTACCTAATGTCTTTTTTAATGTTTTTTTGCGGTGAAAACCTCAACGTACAATTTTTGTTGTTATCACGTTGACAATTTTCAGCGTTCCATATGTGTGTTTGTGCCATATAATTTTGTTTACTTGCTTTTTGCAGCCAAGAAAATGTAAAGTATGCTTATAACTTATATAGAGATAAGTTATATATTGATATAATCAAGACACAGGTATAACAAAAAGAAAATTGAATTAAAATAAGAACCTCCTCCCTTTTTTGAAGTCGGTTAAATATACCAACTCATTTATCTATTCATTTTATTTATATAGAAGATAGATCCAACCATGATAATAATACGTAAGTACAGTGTTATAAAAGTGTAGATTACTGTCATATAAATACCTAATAATAATATGTTTGTTAACAGTTTTGTTTCACAATATCATACCGGCGAGAGAGTCAACGTCAATACGAACTTCGAGCTGCCTCAGAAGTGGACTGTGTACACTGGGTCGACGCCATACGGGAGGCAAGGTACTGTCGTAGATATAAGTAAAGTAGATAGATATGTTGCGGTGAATGTGATTAATTGAAAATTATTAATAATCACCGGTATTTACCTAAGGGCCAGTTGCTGAGGTTCCGGATAGATCTTATTCGACCCATAAAATATAACTGACCTGAGAATATACATTTATGTGTGTTATATGCTTATCCTGCCTGCCGTGTGTTATGGGCTAAACGGAAAAAAATATCTCATTTCAAAATTCAAAAATTCAAAATTCAAATCATTTATTTTCATAGGCCCCAGGAGGCGCTTGAAAACGTCAAAACATTACAAAAAATTATATAAAAATAAATCATAAATAATACTAAATTATACTAATTACAATGATTTGAATAACCGGGGCTTAGATTAATTTTAATCAAACTGTTTAGAATTGAATTAAAATCAATCCAAGTACCAGCTCCGATGGGTATTGCATTATGAGAAGAGCTGGTGAGAAACTCATGTGCACCATCTTTTAAAATGAAAAATATAACAATATAAAAGTACATTTAAAAGTCACATAAGAAGAGCAATTCATTTCCAAATACTATTATCATTTATGTAGTCTGAAATACTGTAGTAAGCTTTTTGACATAATCTAATTTTAACATATCTTTTAAATTTACCTATCGATTTAACTAACTTAACTATATTGCGTCTAAAGGAAGTTTATTGTAAAAGCGTATACATTGACCTGGAAACGAGTTAGAGATTTTATGTAGCCTAGTAGTGGGCACAGCGAGTTTGTTTTTGTTCCTTAGATTAAATTTATTTAGATCATTATTTTTCTTAAATTTCGTTTGATTTTAAATTGTGAACGTACATTAAATTTTCGTAAATGTATTGAGTATGTAACGTCATAATATGTATCTCTTTAAATTTATTTCTTAGTGTCTCCTTGGGACTCATCATATAGATAGCTCGAATAGCTCGTTTCTGGAGCACAAATATTGAATCTATATCCGCGGCACTACCCCAAAGCAATAAACCATATGACATTATACTGTGAAAATAGCTAAAATAAACTAAACGCGCAGTGTCAACATCGGTCAGTTGACGAATTGTTTTTACGGCGTAAGCTGCTGAGCTGAGTCTACCAGACAACGTTTCTATATGTGGGCCCCATTGTAATTTAGAGTCTAATGTTATACCAAGAAAGACAACCTTATTGACCATTTCCAATTCCTCATTGTCCATCGCCACACTAGTTTTGACTTGCTTAACATTTTTTGTAAAAAATCTAATATATTTTGTTTTACTACCATTTAAAAGCAAGTTATTAGCACTAAACCAGTTCACTATCTTTGATAAAGCATTGTTTACATCGTCAATTACTGATTGTTGTCTTTCTACCTTAAAAACTAAAGAAGTGTCATCCGCAAACAATTTACCTTGCCTTTATCGGTGATTATAAAAAATAACCACAGTACCGATAAATGTAATACATTTTCAAAAATAACGTAAGCTAAGCGTTTTTCTGATCAATCGAGCAATAGAAGTAGGTCAGGTTAGATTGTGACCAGCGACGAAATGCTTGCCAAAGATTTAATTAACAAAGAACTACCGGTAAAAGTCAATTCAATTCAATTTCAAAAGATCTTTATTTATAAAATGACATATTACAATTTTTTATACAATACTAGTGTTAGTTTAGATCCTAGAATTACAAAAATCGTAGTGTAGGTGATTCTTCAAGCCCAAAAAGACTCATATAGAACTTTTATCGTGTATTTAATCCGTTGAGAATAATATTATAAAAGCATGATAATTGATCGAAACAAAGAAAACATGTGGATACTAAAGGTAAGTTATGCAAGTTTTAGAGTAACATTACATTTATAATTTATAGGTAAGTTAATAATATTGTTTGTTACAAACAAAAAGAAATATAATGAACATATTATTATAGGCGGTAGTTTATAAAAACAACGGTCGGGGCTTTGACAATCCGCGAGAAGCAACAGGAACGTATACATATAGGTGGGTACACCAGATAAGCGGCCGGCACGCAAAGATCTCGTGGCCGCGGGACCGGTAAAAGTGAATATTTTAATATTATAATCACATTTAGCAGATAATGTGGTGATTATTAATAATCACTGGTAATAAAGCCAGTTTTACTATATCTAAGACTTGTTGACGTAAACACATGTTAAAATACACGAAGCGCTTTGTTTACCTTGTTAAATGGAGGGACTGAAACATCACTTAACATAGGTAAATATAATACAAAAGTGTCATACTTTTGTATGGATGTTACTTTTGTATTATAGCTTGCTGAAATAACTGCACTCGATTTGTATCTCACCTGCCACCAGGTCAGGTGGGGTTTTCTTGAAACATCAGATTCAAAATGTAAGTGTGAAGCTTTAACAATCTATGACCCACCTCACAAATTTGCTAGGTGCTTTACACCTACACAAAAGATGCGCTCATGAAAACAGACGATAGCGCTAAAATAGAGGCCACTCATTTCGCCCTCAGGTAAATTATAAGACCAGTTTTGATATATCATCGACACGACGAAGAGTATAGCAGTTAGAAATGGTGCATGAAAAAAGTTACAGCTTTAAGGGGCAGTTTCTGATGTTCCGGATAGATATTATCCGCCCCACAAAATATAACGTGACTGAATTTAAAAGTAACGCAAGGTACACGATTTAAGTGCACGATTGGCGTAGTGGTTAAAGCGGTCGCCTCGCCGCTTTCAACTACGCTGGTGTTGTGGGTTTGATCCCCACATGGGACAAATCTTTGTGTGATTCGCAAAGATTTGTTCTGATTCTGGGTGTGCTTTGTGTGTGTGAAATGTATGTTTGTGAACACCCCCGCGACACAAGAGTTATTCCTAGTGCCGGCGTAGTATTTAAAAAAAAAAAAAAAACTTGGAAAACGAACACAGCTATCACTTTCATTAATGAGTGTTATGACGACCGGATGGCGGAGTGCGTAGTGTACCTGCCTGCGACGCCGAGGTCGTGGGTTCGATTCCCACTTAAGACAAATCTTTGTGTGCATGAAAATGGGGGTTTGTCTTAGTCTGGGTGTTTCTATGTATAATAAGTATGTATTTACAAAAAAAAACTATATATGTATTAGTATCAGTTATTCTACTACCCATAGTACAAGCTCTGCTTAGTTTGGGACTAGATGGCGTTGTGTGTAAGTTGTGGAATATTTATATATTTATTTATTTGTTATATGCTTATCCCGCCAATAAGATTAATTTAACACCTGTGAAATCGCGGCTTCGTCTACAACAAAATCTTTAACATAATTGCAATATTTAATTGAAAACACATAATTTGAGTCTCCTAAATGTTCCGTCAAATGAAACGCAATTTAGCGTAGCAATTACCGGAGAGCATCCGGCGTCGTTGTATTACTCAGACGAGGTATGTCACGCACGTGTGACGGGGATGTCAATGGCTCAGGTAACCTGTTACGAGGGTATGACAACTTACAATCTACATGATACTATAGCTACAGCAACATTTTCAAGTCTCTACGCAAGAGAAGGTGAGTTATGAGTATCGTAACTTCTAAAAGAAATGAATAGATTAATTTCACTGTAGTTTTATAAAATAAATTGTGTGTTTTCGGGATATTTTTATACTAAGTAACAGAACAGAAGGTTGTCGCAGAGATGTATAACACCCATACTTCATCTGTTATGTTTAGGTCCCATGCGATAGGGGGTAAGCCTATCGCCATCCACCGGGCACTATTTGTGTAACCTATTTGGGCAACTCCGTACTGCTATTTTGAATTGCCTGACCTTAAGTTCACAAATAACACGTTGTCCGACCCGGGAATCGAACCCGAGACTTCGCGGTGAGAGGCGCATACGCTAACCACTAGACCATCGAGACAGTTTAAACTAAGTATGTTTAAAAAATATCTATAAAGCCGTTTTGCACTATAAATATTCTTAAGGAGAAAACTCGTCATAATCAGATAAATGATATTCAACATATTATTATATATTTATAAAAAAAGAATAACTATGAATATTGAGTTTTCCGTATAAAGCTTCTGATGAACTACACTGAAGTTCACACGTTGCGGTCATGCCACCACAAAGTGATGTGAGTGATAGGCAAACAGACAGAGGTAGTCAGGTACAGTAAACTGTTGCGGTAATACTCTATACACTCTTCAAACAGAATGGCTTACTTCAGGGCATGATGAAGTGAAACACTGTGAGGTTAATCAAATTAAGAAAAATACTTAAGAAAGTTATAATAAAGGTATTTTATGTATTTTTTTTACGTGATCGGAAGGCTGGCTTTTACTTGGCTCAAAGAATTAGCATTGCCATTCAACGTGGCAATGCTGTCAGCCTTCTGAACACGTTCCCTGCAGTCGAGGTCGATGCGGAGGAATTCTATGACACCTTACCTGTAAATTTGTAAATAGTTATTTGTTATTTTATATCTTATTAACTTAGATATAATAAATTAATTTAATATTAATTAGAAATTTTATTTTATTGTAAATAATTGTTAAATAAAATAAAATAAATAAATGTTAAAAAAGAAAAAAAAACATAGATAAAAGAAATTAGAAAGTTATAATAATAAATAAGAAAAATATATAAAAAAATACTTTTATAGTTTGTTTGAGTCTGTGGTCGCTGCTTTTTTTTCTGTATTTATTTGCGAGATAGTATTCCACAAAATTACATAATTATTAATAACATCACTCCTATATTACCCAGACTCTCTATATTTACACGCACAAATTATTGTTCCAATTTATACACTTCTAACACACACTCTGGGTCCCAGAGAGTGAGTTAGTAGTGTATAAATTTCTTGAGAAAATACAGAAGTTCGTTCTTTCTACTTGCTTATAAATAATGTATAAGTACAGTAGAATCGTAAAGCTCTGTTTGTTCACAAACATAGTTTTTTACTCTCACGCGATATCACGTAGAATTTGCTTCACTCACAAGCGCGCAGTCTATACGGACTTGTTTGTAAAACTATGTGATCGGTGCCTTTGTGCTATATTTATTAGTATTGAGCGCTTTGTGCTCCTTTGTGCTTTGAGTTACATCGGCACGTACAGAAAAAGCGTGTGGGGTCGTTTTACTTTGAGTGCTGTATTGCGATGCAATCTCTGCGTAGTTTAACTAGACTGCGTAGTTAAATAAACATTGATTTTTAAATGGCGTTGTTTAACAAACTCTATGAAAGTACTTTTAGTTTTCTAATGGCTGGAGATCGTAGTCATTAGTGGATGTGGTTTGTCTGCACCTGGTTTCAATAATCTACCTCTACCGGCGTCTGTTCGTCGCGTCTTTGACGACCGAGCTAAACTTAGCTGTTGATGCACTTGGTCGCTCCATGGGGATCGTCCCCAGGCTCGTTTACCCTCCGTATGCCACACCACGATCAGCTTTTTTAGGCTCTCATCACCCCTCCTAATTATGTGGCCGTAGTAGGATAGTTTAGTTGTATAAACATTTTTAAATATATTAGGGTATTTCTCATCGGCGGCGGCGCCCGAATTTGATGGTCACACGGGTTTATTTTTTAAACGGTATAAGTTAGAAACATAAAATGTATATAAGAGGATAAAACATTTAATAAGCTACTAAATAAATAACGCTTGTCATAACCAAAGTATAAATATGTATAAAAAATCGACATAGACTGTCTAAAACGGGGCCATTTTCAGCATTCTCATCGTGTCACACTTCCCACTGCAGTTAAATATTTTGTTATGGCTTCTCCAAATTTGAGTACATTTGTTTGTAACATATACTAAACCCATCGTAATTGATGACACTTTACGCACAATAGTCTAAAAAAAATGTGTTTGGCGTTATTTTCAAGTAAAACCACAATATACGTCGGTCACACGATTTTAGTTACTTGAGATTTGTGTTGTAAAAATGGCTTTCTGTGAAACACGACAGTACTAACCAATAACAGAGCTCGGTATGGTCGAGTGCTAGTCGTGCTCTATCGTCACTGCAGGTAGACGTGTGGCTAGTGTTACGAATGAAAAAAATATTGGCTAGTTTTAATTTCCTCATAAGATTAGCGATCATATTCGTGGACAAGATTTTTATGCATTGTATTTGAGCAATCAGAATTAAAGTTAGCTTATTGGAACCTTAAAATGATGGGTATATGCATGAGGTATTTGATTTTAAACGTTACACCTTAGCTTTGGAGAAATATAGAAAAAGGAACATTTTCGTCACTTTTGTGGCGTCATTTTCGTGGCGATTAGTCCACGAATGTGATTTTAGTCCACGAATATGATTTTTATCAACCACTATCAAGGAGTGGTTATGTTTTTCGCGCTTATATTTAATGTAGGTTGTATGTAGTACGTAAGTTTGTAAATTTCTTTCTTACTTCATCTCTTTGAAACGGCTGGATGGACTGTGAAAGTAAAGATATTGTTATTGTTCAATTATTTTAAATATTCAAATTTTAACATGACAAGCATATTCTCATTCAAAGTGAAGGAGCCATCATCCAAAAAAAATGTTAATACAGTCGAATCTGCCTGATTTCAAAGGGACGATGAAAGTACATCAAGTGATATGGGATCATAGAAGACCTAATTTATTAGCCATGCGGAAACTGGGCTGCGGAGTTAACGATTGCGCTCTTTCTTCAATCAAATGTCAACACGGGAATCATTCATCATCATCATTGGCTTTTATAATCCGAGCCCCAATGATAACAAAACTAATCAGGCATCCAAATCTTCTATAACCATATTGTCCAACGAAATTATTAAGGCGCCATATGCCACTAAAAAAACGACAAAAAACCATCCATAAAATTCGAAAACAAATGTTTTATGCAAGAATCTGATGCCGTAAATACAAAAGACCTTAAAAACGAAACTGACAATTTTGATGAAGAATTAAATTTACCACCAGATGACAGTTTTTGGATCCATCTCTCTCCTATAAGCAGTGAATACCAGATACCCTCTGTGTCTAATGTCGTCCTGTCCTGCATTAGACAAACACATTTCTAATTCAAAGCAGAAAAAGCAACGTAGTTTCTGGTCTGTTGACGATTGGGATTAATATACCAAAAGGTTTTTAATCAGGCATTCTTCTTTATTTACGAAAAAGCTTCGCATGTTTTGATTTGATATTATTATCACAAAATATATCATGATGTTATCAACGATATATTTCACATATACAGATTTAAAAGGTTTGTTATTTTATCAATCAACGCTTCAAACATTACGTTTTAAACTTTTGAGAGACTAAGACTTAAAAAGTAGCAACTTTAGCTCAAATTAGTTAGGCTAAGTTTTTGATTCTTTTTTTATACTAAAGCCTGGTTTTTGTGAATTTTAAAAAAAAAATTGTGATATTACAATGAAAATATCTTAATTACACATCATTATGAGAGATTTTTATAGTTATTGAAGTCTGTTTATTTTTGTATTTAAAAATAACTTACGATATTATTGTAAGTAGTGTACTAGAATTAAAGTACATAGTAAATTACAAAAAAATGTTACATTATTATAAAAAATAGACCAATATATATACAATAAATTGAAACTATAGTTTTAACAAAGTCAGTGTTCATTTCCACTAGTTATTTTTGTTCTAAAAAAATAATTAGAATTTACCAAACAATTTGCATATTGAGATTACTCAATTGGTTTGGAAAACACGACCTTTTTTTTGTAAAAGAAATAACTGCTAGAAATTAACATTAACCAAGTCAAAAATCTGTAGTTTCAATAAATGTCGCTATGTCATAACACCGTGTTTATGTATATTTATAGATACTTAGGCCCAAAATATCTATATTAATTGTAAAAGTTTGCAATAGGCTCTTGGCCTATGTATTTTTATTTACTTTGCATCACCAAAGGTTGATTGTTTGTAAAACAATAACTTGTATTATTACTATTCAAGTACCTAAAATACACACAATTATTATACTTAATACATAGGTAGTTGTAGTTTGATCTAACTATAGGTACTTAATAATTACGATTTAAAATCACATAAAAGTTTCTGTTTTTTATGTTGTATGATTATGTTTTCTTAACAAAACTTTTGATTAAAATTGTGCAGTTTTTATGAACATAATTATAATTGTAATCTTATTCGAAGGATGATTTATTTATTTTATTTTATTTATTAAAGATTGTCAAAGTTACTTACATCCTAACCTAATATAAGTATTCATTATATTATTGTCATGATTTTATTATTTTGGACTAAACAATAATATGTAATTGTCTCTTTTAATTATTAATGATGAAAATAAGCTGAAATTATGATTACAAGAATATTTTATGTTATAATATTAGAGAATTAAATAAATAAATAAATAAATATGCCACAACTCACACACAACGCCATCTAGTCCCAAACTAAGCAGAGCTTGTACTATGGGTACTAGAATAACTGATACTAATACATATATATTTTTCTTTTGTAAATACATACTTATTATACATAGAAACACCCAGACTAAGACAAACCCTCATGTTCATGCACACAAAGATTTGTCTTAAGTGGGAATCGAACCCACGACCTCGGCGTCGCAGTCAGGTACACTACCCACTCCGCCATCCAGTCGTCATTTGATAAATTATTGAATGTAAAGTTACTGCGTCATTTTCGTGGACTATCGCGTCATTTTCGTGGGATCTTAAATTTCAAAACATTATACCTGCCGAACGAGACTTCAGATTAGATTGATTTATACATAATTTAATTCATCTTTTTAATCGCTTTATGTTGCATTACAAATATAGTTCAAAAATGCATTTTTAAAATTTCCCACGAAAGTGACGATGAGAATCGTGAAAATGAGAAATACCCATTAGCGATTTAAAAAGTCTACTCGAACATGTAAAAGATGGCTACCTCTTTGTCTAGCGGAAATATAGATACCGTTCACCGTGAGGTCTATGTATAAATTATAAATATGGTTGAAAATTGCAGCCAGAAAATACATCGTAACAGTACGTTGTCTAGAATAGTATGTAGTTGGTGACTCGACTCACCTTCTCTCACATGGCACCTAAACACAACAGATGAAATGTGGGTAATATACACCTCTGGCACACACTTCTGGGTAATAAAAACGCGATGTTATATTTAAAATGTATCACAGCCATCTAAGAGTGATACACGAAGCACATCACGTGTGACGATACACGCGATCCGAACATTTGTGACATCCTTAATGACTGTCACTGCTATCAACCCGTCACGGCCTTGCCTTACACCATTGATTTTTTTGTTATTTTTACTAATTATAACATATTTTTCCTCTTTAGTTAAAAATATGAATGATGACCTGACTGCATCAATATAGGAATGTAATCTTTTTTTTGCATTTACGATATTTTATGAGCAGATATGTTTTTGTCCAACAGGGGACACACCACCAGGGTAATTAAAAAAAATGGTTTTCGTTAAGGTACTAAAAATCATGTCTCATTCGCAACAGTATTGAAAGCTAGATAATGACGGCATTAAACTGATAATGCCAGTATCAGCAAGCAGCAAGCTCAGCAAGATGCTGAGACAATCTAATCCTATCTATTCTGGTGCCTTAAAATACTCTGTCCTACCAATCTCAGACGTTGAGAGTATTTGTTTGTTGAAAAATGTATGCACAAAAATGGTACATGGGCGGTCGTAATGCCGTAAGCATTATTACCAGTCAACCTTTAGGTGATGCAGAGACGACAAGTGGTTGTAAAAATCAGCCATGTGAATTTAAGTTAAATAACTCTTATTTTTAGTTACCTTTCTCACCTGGTACCTGCCCAGGTGTCACTCGGCAAGTTACACAAAGCGCGTAGGTATTCAAGGCACACGAGACGCTACTGAAAACTTCAGGTTTCATCCGTGTGAAAATAAGTTATGTCTGTCAGCTCTGGGATCTTACTCTAGTACGTTTAACTCCCATGTGATAGAAGGCGATCTTATCACCGGCATTACATAATTTATCAATTTATTTACACGAATAATACTTGCAGCCGTATAAAAATAAATTAAATTCCTCCCTTATCCCATGTGGATACGTGGAGACAAGTACGGCTAGCAATAAACTAGGGAACAGTACGTGATACGATGGGTCCGTGATGCAACAATGTACGGCGAAATCCTTTGATTTTATTATTTGTAGCGTTTTATTTTGATAGATTGGCTACACGGCTATTGACTGTTTTCTCGTTATTGTGATGAATTGGCAATATTCACGGAATTGAATTGATAGATGTTATGAAATGGTCGAACCAGATTAATTGCACTCCAGTTAAATTGCCCGATAGCGTTTGTTTTTACTACATTAAATAATTTTACAAAATTAAAACTAACTTAAAATACAAAAATGCACTAAAAAGTGAGAAATACTTGAGTAATATTCAACGTCTCGCCTCATCTGTATATAACTTGAAAAATACAGTGAAAGCTCTTAAAGTGTCGATACTTAAAGCAGTATCCCCGTACTCTCACCGTTGAGGAGTTGTAATTTTCAGCAACATGAAATGCTGACTGCTAGATGCAAATATCCAAGTAGCGTCAGAAAACAATATAGTCTTTAAAATTTGAGGGTTGCCGTCGATTTCTCTAGGATTCCATCATCAGATCATGACCTGATGAAAACGCGACCACATGACAAGTATACTCTTTTAAACAAAAATATTTAACAATATTTCTTAAATCGTTCAAGGCATCTTCGAGTAATGGCGAACATAAAGAAAAACAAAAAAAATGCGAATTAAGAACCTCCTCCTTTTTTTGAAGTCAGTTAATAATATAACGCCAAACTATTATTGCAAATTTAATGTTTATTTATTTTTATTATTATTGTTGTGACTTATGCAAAAAAATAATATACCTTATAAATTAGATGCATGTTTGAATGGTCGCATACCAACAGGCTTCCAAACAGATTGACAATGTTAATTTAAGAACCAATATAACTCTATTTCGAGTGAGTAATAAAATGATCTTTATCTTTAAGATTCGTATTTTCGGAGACATGTGTGTATTTATCATTCAAATATTGCTCGCCAACGGTGATTAAAAACATCGCGAGGAACCTGAAAAACCTGATGTTTATAACCATATGAAGTCTCTTGGCCAGCGTGGTAGAAAATAGGCCTAACCCTTCCCATCATGATTCTCTAACCATGTCCGGGCCCAATACAGGGCTGCATTCATTGTTACGTGGCGAACAAAAGCTATCATTTAAAATAATATGTTTTTCACCAGTCTAGTTACTCTGATAAAAATTTCAAGCCATTACCAAATGAGCTAATTGCCACGTGAAAAATATTGTATAAACACTCATCCAAATTGTTTCACTCCGGCATGTAGCAAAACCGCAGCCTTTATATTTGCAAATAGTTAAAATTAACGAGGTTCGCATAGTATGCGGTTTAAATTAATTAGACCAAACAATTCTGATTAAATATAATGTAATATTTTCATTTCAAAATTGTGTATGAAATAAATTTGCGTTATTTGCGTAGAATACATAAAATATTGTAGCCTTTACATTAATCATGCATTATTAGAACACAAGGAATTGTATTATTTTTGGGAATTACTGAAAATCTATAACTAAAAGCAGAACTATTTATACAAAAATAATGATCAATACTCTTTTCAGCTGAATAAAATATTATCATCTAATTTTATGAGATCGTAATCGAAAGTTAAAAACCAAAGCGCAAAGTGGTAATTGTTGGTATCACTATGGTATCTCTTTAAAATATCCACGGAAACATGTCAGCCACGTTTTTATTAAACTGTTAAAATAAATGACATCAAAAACAAATTCAATAATACATTTTCATCAAATGTATCCGGTAACAAGAATCGTTTTCCCGTTATTGGCGAATTTTAAAATATGTTACGCGTATTTTAGATTTACGGTAAATTGGAATTCCGATACCGTACTCTTTTTAATGGAATTGGGTGAAATAGGATACCGATAAGAAGCGTTAAATTGGCACGAAGACACATTTCCTCCATCTATTTCACTTACGAGTCTCGAGGGGGCCACGCAGCGTATCTGAAATGGACACAACTTGTGACCTTTGCAACTAAGAGCTTGAACAAACTTGATTTGCGTTAGCTTAGCGAATTTGCTACAAACTAAGATACAGAATAATGTATTTATTTAATAATAATATATATATTCCAAAAAAGTTAGAGCTAATTAGATATAACTGGTGTTATAGGTAACAGGCAACAAACCTCAGTGACCAAGTAAATTAGACACTATACTAATAGTGTTACACTTACATATTAATTATACATCCATACCTATAATTAGATGTGAATGCCTCCGAGTGTGAGTGTGTATATATGTGTGTGTTTGTGAAGCTGCAAAAAGTCAAAACTACCCACAGGGTTTTACAGTTTAATAAAGAAACCGTACGATTGAAAATTCAATTATTAATTTTTATGCCCAAGATTGCTTTGCCAGTAATTTCAAGAAAAAGTTTAATCCAACTTTCTTGATGATTTTATTCATCGCACCGCATTTTACCATACTTTTCAATTTGAATAATGAATGCCAAACCTTGTTAAAATACAGCCTCGAATACCACTTTATTTTAAACTTATTCGTTGGGGCACTTAAAAAAATGAGACTTACATTAAATTTTGAAGCTTAAGAGTATACAAAATGTAGAGACCCTTTCGATCCCCAAAAGCAAAACTCGATGGAAACTTTCAAACTGGCTCTTTTAACATTACCTACCGTTGCCATGGCGACCATGAGAATAGGAGCAAAGTGACCCTGACCCGTTTGCAGGCAGTCCGGAGGGTTAAAATTTATTTTAAATTACCTGTTACACTTTTATAAGGGTTTTTTATCCCTTGAGCACATTGGAACATTTTTTGGTCTATGCCCGGTTTACATTATTCCAGTCCAGCGATCCAGTCCAGTACTGGATTGCTTACTGGAAAAATGTAAACCGGCACTGGAATGAACTGAATCCAGTAAGCATTCCAGTCCAGTAACTGGATTCGCGGTCTACTTTTCAGTCCAGTGCGATCAATCCAGTGCAACTGGAATAATGTAGACGGCCAATCTAGTGCCATTCCAGTGCTGACGAAGTACACACGTGTTGGTTGTTTTTGCGGACTTCTTGTAGCAAGAGTGATTGAGCACGTTTAAAACATTTTCTTCTGAAAATTTTCTTAAAACTGATCTCTTCTTGAAATCATTGTCACTGTAGTGTTCACACTTCAACGGCTTCTAAATAACTGGAATAATGTAAACGTAACAGATCCAGTCCAGCACTGGACTGGAATCTTGCTAGATCACTGGACTGGAATAATGTAAACCGGGCATAAGGTTAAAGGAGTTAAAAGGAAATGACAAATGATTTATCTGTTATTGTACAACAGACGTAGCAAATAGATTTGTATCTGATTTTTCTGGACACAGAAACACAGAAGACACAGAAGAAAATATATTACCGTCCTGCATTGCTGTCTCATTGTTTGGAACGTAAAGATAATGTTTCTGAGTTAGTTCTCAAAAATACCACGTTTAAAATAGTTTTGTTAAATTCGATTCTTATAGGTTCACCTTCTGTCACATTGGATCTTAATTAACATAACAGGTGAAATGTGGGTGTAGCATACCTTTGCCATCCCTTTTTGGCGTGATGTTATATGGATTCAGAGTTATGCTATGATTACTTGTTACTATGTGCGACTAATCATAAATCACACAAAGTCAGAAAAAAAGGTTGAGAAATGTTAAATCGGGCAGCATTATGAATATGCATCTGAACTGGCAACTTAATAATGTATTAAAAATTATAATTGCCCGTTTAAATATAAAGCAGCGTAAGTTATTGTAAATTTTTAATATAACGGAGAATATTGAGTTAATTTATTTAATGCATTTATGATAGAGCTTTGGGCAATGTTTGCTAAGGCTCGTAACCGCAGCCAATGACAATATTTATATTATGCGGCAATATTGTGTTATCAACAAATTAATGCATCATACTGCAGCGCCGAGCTAAATATGTTAAAATATAGCAATATAAAGTTATTGCTTGAGAGCGTATAAACTTCTAGTCTAGTTCGCTAACTTTAACAAATTAAATACGAAGAAATATCTAGAATTTAATGAATAGTCATTATGGAAATTAGTTAAAACAGTCGACTTTTAGTACTTATTTTAGGGTTCTTCAATGATATTTTTATGATTGTGGTTAATAACAATTTAAAAATTGTTTTTACGTGTTGATTATTATATATCCTCGCTATCAATTTGTTTTTCGAAGAGTATTTGTGATTATACCCTTTTATTTGCAATTTTTATTATTTATTATTTATGATTTTCATTATATGTTTTTTTATGATTTCGGATAATTTAATATTAAATTGGAATTTTGTGATAATATTATTAATTAATTTTATATTACCTACTCACATAAATATATCTGTAACGACGTGTAAACCAATTACCAATAAATAAGTTTTATGAGTTTTAGATTGAAGATTTTCCTCCACGTTATGAGCTATAAGGACAAAGTTCAGAGTATTACAAAACCAAATAACAACGTTAATTTTCACAAAAGCAGTAAATTACAGCAAACCTCGCTGTTATGAATAACAATACAAGACTTGTCTTATTGCCGAGAACTCGTTATAAATGCATGTGTATTGTTCCTAACACGTGCACACTATTATTTGTACCACAATATTATCGCTGTTGTTTTTGTTCAAAGTATCGTTTCAGATTTGAACTGGGGAATAAAATGCTATTACAATTTGGCATTATGCGCAAGGTTAAAATTCCGATTTTATCATAAGCAAAATATGTAATTATATTTTTTTTTTTATATGTTTTTAAACTTTCGCGATTTGAGAACATTTTTCAAAAATTAGACTCCGGGTGAAATCGCGTAATTATTATAAAGGTAAATAAATACCTATGCTCGACGTTTCGAAATGACTTGCATCATTCGTGGTCACGAGCCGATTGGTGAAGCTCAGCGACGACGTCTCCGTGAAGCGCGGATATTGTCCACTACCCTCACTCACTACTCACAATTTTATTTTTATTTTGTTCGGAACCGTCGTTAGTTTGACACACAATACTAAGTGGTTTACGTGTAACATTGGTTCGCCGAACACTGCACTTGCTTAGTACCGGATTCCAAGATAAGCAAAGGTAGGGTAGGATAAGCGGGGTTTAAGGGTAAAAAACGGTTTTCTCGATTTCCGGCAAAACTAAAAGTCCTATGGAAATAAGTCGAATAGCAAAGTTGTTGGTAATAAAAAGATCTAAATCTTTTGTATTTACACTTTTTCATATAACCTTAAAATGTACCTATGTTAAAAATTAAAAAAACCAAGTCGTTGGTTTTTTATTTTTATCTTTTACAAACAATTTTTTTTTCATGAAATTTGGTGAAAACTCACTTTTTTATGTCCCAAATATGCTGTAATTTATTTGATCAGAAATATTTATTTTTTTCACCTTATTTTAAATTAATATCGAAAAAGCACTCTAATTTTCGATCGAAAATTCACCCGTCAAAATATGAGCTTTTTTCAAAATTGGTATGTTTTCTGTTCGTTGAAATCTCTACTTGCCGCCGGAAATCGAGAAAAACCGTTTTTCAACCTTAACCCCCCTCCCCCTCCTTCCCGACCTCAGATCGCCCGTAAATTCTTTTTTCTTTAATTTTTATAATATTCTCTCTCCTCCTTTTCTCATTAGAAAAGGAGGAGAGAAAATATTATAAAAAATCCGTCTAGCCGTTTGGGCTGTAGGGCGGTACAAAGAAATAGACATACATACATACATACATACATACGCTCGAAAAACATAACCCTCCTTCTGACGCAGTCGGGTAAAAATTAAAGGAAAAAGAATTTTAAACCAAAAAAAAATAATAGTAGGATGAAACCAATGGGTTTCATCCTACTATTATTTTTTTTTGGTTTAAAATTCTTTTTAAAAATTTTTTTTTGGTTTAAAATTCTTTTTAATAATTTCGTTTAAAAATTATCGACCCTGGTCTAATAATTCTTTTTGGAAATAATTAACAGTTAGTTACAAACGTAAGAATGAGCAATACCCGAACAATACAACAACTGTTGTCGTATTGCCGAGAATTCGTTATAAATGCATGAGTACTGCGACTTTCTTTTACATACATATTATATTCGTGTCACACCGTTGTCTCAGTAGGCTAATGATTACACAATACACGTGGCAGTGACCTGTATTTAATACTACAATATCAACAAACCGACCAACAATCCAACAACTGTTGTTTTATTTCAGAGAACTCATTGTGAATGCATGTGTACTGTTACTTCCTTTGACATGCGTGTTGTATTAACATCACATCATTATCTCACTTGGATGGTTTCAAAGGCGACATGATTACCACATACTTTCATGTGTGACACTGAACCGTGTAATACAACATTCAGATGTAATACAAACATGTAAAAATATTGTAATTAAATAACCGCAAGATTTATAAAGTGTATTTAAAAATATTAAAACCACAAGGTTCGAAGCCGTGCGGCCTGATCGCTCTACAATCTTAACTACGTACCTCGGACGGAGAGCACGTTAAACCATAAGCCTCAGTTGCTGTTTGAAGATCTATTGAAGCCATTACGGATAGTGAGAGGCCAGAAAGCCTGTCAACTAGTCTAACCAAGAATATCGTATTGCCTAATACTGGATTTTGGAAGTCTGGCAGTACTGCGTAAATTACTGAATATGTGAGTTTTCCTCGTTCAGTTTTAGTCTTTACCTGCAAAATTATATTCAAAATATTACAAAACAAACCATACAGAGCGCAACATTCATTTTCACAATAATGAGCGGTAAATTGCAGAAATAATCGCCAACCAGCCTCAATACAACCACTGTTATTTCCGAGAACTGCACGTTTACTGTTACCTCCTTTGGCAAATGTATTTTATTTACATCATTATCTCACTTGGTTGGTTTTAAAGGCATTTATTATAATATTATAGATAAAATCAAGGGTCTAGGTGGTAGTGTAGTTGGTTTCAGATGACTGTTCAACCAATCGATGGGCACCGTACTCGAGCGTGACCAATCCCAATCCGTGACACTTCATTTGTCAACAAAAAAATGCAAATCTGACCAGTACTGCCCGAGATAAGCGTTCAAACAAACGTATTTTCACCTGCGGTTCTACCCGCGTGTTTAATTTCGGGATAAAAGTTAGCTAAGATGTTACATCATAGTATGGCCTATACACTTGCCGAGTTGTACTCGAATCGGTTCAATACTTCCAGCGTTAAAAGTGTTCAAGAAGAAATAAAGTATATTATCGATTAGTAAGTTTTCAACGAATTAGCATTGCCATCCAACGTGTCAATGCTGCCAGTATTTTGAGAACGTTGCTCACTGGCTGCGGTTTTTTAGAATAGGACTTTATGACTAGATAGTTTTTTTTTTAAAAATGTAGGACCGCGATCATTTTTTTAAATCGCTTTATAAAATTGACCTTATATTGATTTTATTACGTTTTCAAAAGTTTGTCGGTAAATAAAAGGCGAGTATGAGTATTGTATTTGCAAATAATCTTTATTTAGAAACACAACCGTTAACATTAAGAACTAATTTCAGAAGTTCTGGATAGCTCTTTATCTACCCGTAAAGTAGAACCTGACAGAATGTAAAAGTGACACAAGTAACAACTTTTAACTTCTTGGTCACAATCAAACCGAACCTACTTATAGGACAAAACTTAAAAACCTTACTTCTATTGCTTAATTGATCAGGTAGACAATTGTTATTAATTTTTAAATCATCTCATTCATCGTAACATATACATAAGATTATGAAAACGAGTTTTGATGAGATACTGGCAAGTAACGGTACAGTAGAAATAACTGAACTAAATTTGAATCACTTGGCTGAGTTTAGTTCAGTCACTTCCAATGGGCTAACTTTCAACACGTCAATCGTTAAACGTTAAGTGATTCAACTTTATTTAACTATCGGCTTAGTGATTTAATTGGATGCCGGCGTTTAATGAGCAGACTTGGCGTCCAATTGGCTGGCTAATTTAACTAGATGGCTGCGACATATCCATTTACCTAAATATTTTAAATATTATGGCATAAGACAGTGGTATGACTTATAAGTTTCTCATTATCAAAGCATCGCGCATACATTTACATACGATAACAGTGCCGACATGTACAAACATGCAATTAGCTACGATCTCCTCCATTTACATAAAGTGGCATAACAATTTACTAACAGTTAAATGAATAATATATTACAAAGCTATTCGGATACCCATCGTACAACATTGAGCATAAGCTACATGTTCTATTTCTCTTGCACAAACGGTTTGTGCAAATTTTGAATGCATGCAAATTTCAATTTGGTCAAGTACGATTAAGAGTGTAGCGGACAAAACCAACAGCGTGTAGCTAGACCATTCGTTGTTAAATATCTCATTAATTTCATAATTTATCCAATACAACTTCACCCGCTAGATACCTCGATAAAAAAGCCTATGTTACTCGGTAAAGATGTAGCTTTCCAATTATGAAGGTATATTTAACATCGGTCGTGTAGTTTTTGATTTTAAATCGTAACAAACAAACGAAAAAAATATATTGTATAATATTAGGTTTAGATTGTTACACTTTAATACATTATTGATGTTACAATACGTTCCGCCACAACCAGACTTTGCTTAGTAGCTTCGCTTCACATTATGTAATGGATCTATTAACTTGGACAAAAGAGCCAATGAATGGAATCACCCTGACCTAGCTACGAGGAAGGCGGTCTACTTCATAATGCCTACGGAGTTACGTAGCGTCGTAACTCGTAGCTAGCCTTGTTCTACGAACTATCTTATATTTTAATAATGTACTGTTTATTCGCAGTTTTATCCACAACTTTCATTTTTCCTATCTTCTCCTTCTTCGTCGTTTCGATGGCTGAGTCAAATTTTATTTGACTTGCCATCGTGGTGAAAGGATTAGCCAATTCGCTTTGGAGATCTCTACTCGAAATTTTGTGGTGAGAGACCGTATATAGAAATAGTTATATAAACCATTTAGGCAGTCATATCTTGTTTGAAAGAACGAGAACACTGGACGATTAAATGTGGAGTAACTTTTTATTGTTCCGTTTACCTCTACAGCAACTAAGTAACAATTAAGTTGGATACAAGTCTTAACTTTAATGAATAATTATATCTACGGTCTTCTGACTGTAACTACTTGGGTGGTTCAGTGAGATTAGCGTAACGGTTTACTCTGTGATTCTTTAAGTTGCGTTTCGACTCGTAACATTTTGATGTATTGTTGTTGCAATACTAATAAACAGTCGAAATTATTTTGGTCTTGAAGCGGGATTTGAACCCGCGACCTTATGATTCTGTCCTATCACTCTCCCGCTGAGCTATCCAAGCCACACCTATACCACGAATCTTTTGAGTGTATGGTGAATATAACAAGTTTTTTTAATCAATATTGACTAGTAACGTTCGCGTGTAAATGTATCATTCTTGCACTACAATATTGTCGGTATTTTTGCAGATCTCTTTGAGTGTTACATTACCATTTCAGGTCGAGTGTACACGAACGTAAAGTAAAGGTGGTTTTATACTGACGAGACTAGGCGTGACTGGGCAGGGAATGAAATGACAACATGCTGAACATTTCACACCGCACCGTCATCCGACTCGCGATGCTAAGCGTAAAAAGATAATACATAAAATTCCATATCTTACTAACAAGTATGTCGATTCGCGAGAGCTCGTGACGTCACGCATGAAAAGTGAATACATACTCTATTTTAAAAGCCTTAAAGTTCAATTTTGTACGAAGAAATTTTCCAATTCTTCCCGCGTACATCTACACCACGCTAGGCCACATTACGCTAAAGATTAACAGGGTGAAAATGGAAATTTTGCCATACAAATTTCAATTCCCATTTGGTTCTGCCTCACCACGCCTCGCCGGTATAAAACCACCTATAAAAAGGGAAACGCTTTTGCTAAACACACGAATGTTACATAACAAGTAAACGTTACAAATCAGAACAGATCGCAGTATTATTTGCCGTTCGAGGGTTCGATTCTGTAAGAAAACAGTTGATTTCAAAATTTTCATTTATGGAATACGCATGCGGTTCAGTAAAAACAAACAATTCTGTATACTTTGTAACGTGGTCTACAAATGACTAGTTAGGTAGGCAGAATAAATAGAAACAATCGATAGATTAACAAAGGTATTATTATTCTATATATTTATATCTATTAAATACAAGGTAGTCTCAAGGCGTAGGTTGGTAGGTAGGTAAGTGGTTTGGTAAGTCCTGGGCGGCGAAGTGAGGAACACTTAACTCGGCGCTGGTGACCGCAGGCAAGAAGGGCGCGACGCGCACGCAGGTCCTTTATATACCCCACAGGGGTCTGCAGTGGGGGGCGCATCTTGAGGTTGCGGTGGCCGTGCGGTTGCGACGTCACACACCCCCTCCGTTAGGGCAGAATTTTTCTTAAAAAATTCGGCTCCTGGCTGACATGGAAGACCTCAGGAAGCAGTTCTTAAGCAGCACCGGCAGCTCGATCCGGCTTTACTGAAATCAGAACAATAAGTGTATATAAAAAAAATAACTAGAAAAAATATGAAGTTACGATACCTAAATAAAATTGAAAAGAACCGGAGTGATCGAGCCAAACGCATTCAATACAATAACAATGTCATGATGTCATTCAAAAATAACACTACGTGCAACCTATTAAGATTGAATTTTTACTAATTAAAGAAGATTATTGAAACTCATTCTTATCTAACGGAACTAAATATAACTAAAAATGTAAGTATAACAACTTGTTTACCAAGTAGCGCGTTAGCGAAGTAGTATTGGGTGTGCGCGTCTACACAGAAGGCATGACACATTTCAAGATGAATGAATGAACAACATCGTATAGTTGAAAATAATAGAATTCGACATCATTAGTAGATGTGATTCTAAAGGAATTATGAGCGTGAAGAATATTAGCGAACAAAATGGTATACCCGATTCGACAATGAGAATTTTAACCACTGAACCATAGGGTAAAAATTTTTTTTTTTTTTTTTTTACCATTATTGTTTATAGTTTATTTGTTTAATATCCTTTATATGCCATTCGCCAAGTGGCTTATCAGACATATCTGCTAGTTTGTACACTAATGGAGACTTTTTTGCTACGATTTTACATTTAATAAATTTAGGAGCGAGTTTTTTACAAAAATATTTATCCTTATCGCTCAAGTAAAAGGTACGTTTCCAAACAATATCACCAACATTGAATTCTGCCGTTTTACGGCGAAGATTATAAGAATGACAATTACGCTTGTGTGCACCTATTAGCGCTGCCTGTACTCTCTCGAAAATAGAGGATAAGTAGCCTAGTGACTCAGCATAACTATCACGTGGCTCATGAATTATATTAGTATCAGATTTACTAGAAACATAATGAGAACCACAGGTTACCATTTCACGCCCGAATACGATCATAGATGGTGTAAAACCGGTTACTTCGTTTACTGCACAATTCATTGCGAACTGAATTTTAGGTATAAGTGTATCCCATATGCGTTGATCGTTTGAAATGAACGTAGAAACAGCTGTTATTATAGTTTTATTATATCTTTCTACCGTATTTACATGAGGTGCATAAAACGGTGTGTAATGTAAATTTGGAATTTTATATTTACTTAACAAGTTTTTAAAAGTTGCGCTTATAAATTGTTTGCCATTGTCTAGTACTACGGTAGATGGAATACCATGTACCAGAAAAACTTTTTCCTCTAAGATTCTAGTTATTACGTCAGCAGTCGCACGTTTAATAGGGAAAAGTAAACAATATTTTGAGAAACAACAACAAACGACAAAAATAAAATTGTTCTGTTGCCTTGTAGGAGGCAAGGGACCAATCAAATCAATACTTATCATTTGAAAAGGTTTAGAACAAGACTTAGGTTCACCCATAAGACCCAAAGTTGCATGATTCTGATGCTTATGTGCGATGCAACTATCACAAGAATTTACCGCTTTTACAACATCGGAATACATTCCAGGCCAATAATAATTGAGGGCTAAACGTTTGAAAGTTTTGAAAATACCCATATGACCCGCCGTAGGGGAGGAATGGCTCTGAAGTATTACTTCGTTTCTCCGTTCAGATGGAACTACTTCCTTCCACTGAAATTCTCTGGTAAGAGGATTAAGACTCTTTTTGAAACGATATAATTTATTACTGATCACTTGATAGTCAACAAAGGATGTAGGAGACTGCGAACAACCATTAAAAATATTCAAATACCAAGTGTCATTAGTAGATAAGGAACTACCATCTGGGAGGAGATTACTATCGATATCCATAATATTAGGTGATCGAGAAAGAAAATCTGGTACAATATTATCTGAACCACGACGGTGTCTTATTTCAAAGTTATAAGAGGAAAGACGAACTCCCCACCTGGCTAATCGCCCTGTAGGGTTGTTCAGTTTTAAAAACCATTTCAAAGCAGCATGATCGGTGTACACAATAAATTGTTTTCCGTTTTCAATATAACACCGCCAATGTTCGATAGCAGATAAGACAGCAAGCGCTTCGCGCTCAGTAGCACTGTAATTTTTTTCCTGGTCCGATAAGGATTTACTATAAAAGGCTATGACTCTTTCCTGTCCCTCCTTGACCTGGCAAAGTACAGCTCCAATGCCGTAATCACTAGCATCGGCGTGTATTTCAAAAGGCTGATCAAAATCGGGACAACATAAGACCGAGGAAGAAGATAAACATTTTTTTAATTTATTAAAAGCTACATCCGCCTCTTGCGACCATGCGAACAGTGGAGCCTTTTTGCCGTTAGAAGTTAATTTATTTAAGGGAGCCGCTAAAGTACTAAAATCGGGTATGAACCTTCTATACCACGATGCAGCACCCAGAAAACGACGTACCTCTTTTTTTATTTGTCGGAGTGGAATAACTTGTAATTGATTTTACCTTCTCAGGATCTGCATGAAGACCTTCTGAATCCACTATATAGCCCAAATATTTAAGTTTGTCTTTGAAAAAATTACATTTTTCTAAATGTATAGTTAAGTTTGCATATTTTAATTTGTTAAGTATTTTAATTAGAAGTGAAATGTGATTTTCAAAGGAATTTGTCACACATACGATGTCATCAACGAAACAAAAGACCTTGTTTTCAAATTCGGGCCCGTAAAATAAAATATCTGCTAAACGCTGTTGTGTCGCAGGAGCATTTGTTAAACCAAAAGGCATGGATTTAAATTGAAAAGTTCCACGTGACGGAATGTAAAAAGCAGTTTTACAACGGTCCTCTGCCCTTATTGACGTCTGCCAGAAACATTTAGATATATCTAAACTAGTTAGGTACTTAGCGTCTCTCAAGTTATCCAGAATCTCAGAGATATAAGGCAAATTGTACGCGTCTTTTTTTGTTACCGAATTTAGTTTACGGCTGTCGAGACAAAAACGCAATTCACCATTTTTTTTAGGCGTTAAAATGACGGGATTAGACCAAGGGCTTTCAGATGGTTCAATGACATCTTCTGCCAACATTGCATCGACATGTTTTAACAAAATACGCTGTTTATCGGGAGACATACGATAGTATCGCTGACGAATAGGTGGACTATCACCTGTATCAATCTGTGAAGATATTTTTAAGTAAAATCCTTTCCTTGTTTAACGTTTTTGGCAGTATTTTCATTTGCTCTGAAATAATGTGTACATATACATATATATAAGTTTAGGTCACAGTATAACTCATGGTTACTTTAACTTTATCAAATGTCTGCAGTGAAACTTTATATAGTGAGCTATACTTAACTTAATGAGTTAATGCACTGTAATTATGTGTGGTCTCTGCATTATGCCATACAATTAAGGAATGTTTTTTATATATATACCGGGTGGTTTCTTAAACTATGCAATAAAAAAAACATTTTATTAATAGTAACTCCAAGGAAACGGGAGCATTAGACCTCATAGACCTCTTTTGACGTGTTCCAGTGCCCCCTGGCGCCTATGAAAATAAATAATAATAATATATAACATCATAATCATTGTACCGATAGTCATATCAGTCAATGGACTGATAGCAAAGAGCCTCGACCAAAACCTTAAGAGGCTCGCGTTAGGCGGCTGGACCACCCTTTGGACACAGCACGCATCGTGAGGAGGTTCCTCTCTCTGGAGCCCTAACCATCGGCAGCTTGGTCCCTGCACCTGATGTCGGTGGGACACTGTTTTTTTATGTTTTTATAAATCATATTTAAAAATATAAAAAATAAGTAATAAAATAAATAAAGAGAAATAATAATAAATCATTTATTTCAGGCTACAAAGGCCTATAGATAAATACCCTAACCTATAAATGATTTGAGTTTTGAATCTAGAGTTACATCGCTGAATCTGCACTAATAAGAGAAATACAAGACATTCATAAATTATACAATCAGCTTACGCTAAAACTTTAGGCAATTAATTTAGTGTTTCATAATTGTATTATATGTTTAAAACAACTCTATACTTAACATACACTGTATATTAGAGATGTATCGACTAGTCAGCTGTACTATGAAGACCAATAATCGAGTAAAATCTAGTATATAAATTGCTTTATAACTTGTGCGCCGCTTTGAAATATATTGAGACGAACTATACAAAATGATAGCGGTTTTTAAATGCATTTAAATTCAAAATAATCTAATTGCCAGCCTTGCCGACCAGTCGGACACATTTGTATTCACCGACAAGCCTATTTGAGCCCTAACTAAAGGGCTTGGTTGCTAGTCGGCAAAACCCATAGTCGGCCCATCTCTACTGTATATGTATATAGATCTAGCGTAATGAAATGCTCTAACTTGTCAGTGCAGCCCGCCAAGTACTGAGTACTTAGATTGCATAAACAAGGATTATATGCGACCGTGACCTGCCTACACGGCTCCCTTACTCTACTATAAAACTACTATTCTCAAATGAATGATAAAAAGTCATAAGTATAGGTATAATAAGTATGTATTCACAAAAAGAAAAGTATATATGTATAAGTATATACCCATAGTACAAGCTCTGCTTAGTTTGGAACTAGATAGCGTTGTATGTAAGTAAGACCGTGGCCTAATCCTTTTCATCATGAGAAGAGGCCCGAGCCCAGCAGTGGGACATGTATTAGATACAGGGCTGCTATTATATTATGTACAATCATCGTAAAATATCGGTGCAGACAAGTTACTGAAAATTATTTTGCTCGTGCAAATTTGAACTCTCCCTAACTACTGACATTCAGTAGACATACAAATGCAATTTCATAATGATGTTGGTTAATTCGCGAGAGTAGCGATACATAATTAAAACACGTGTTTCAGGCTCTATTGATGTGTGGTGTACAACTATACAGTAATTATATGAAAACCTTTGTCCGTTGATTTAATACGACGTTATTAAGACATTATTTGATGAATTAACAAGGATTATGACTGCTTTGTTTTGAATCCTGTTTATATATTACTAGCTTCGATTCGCGGCTCTTCTAGCGTGGTAAACACATCTATAAAAAGTAACCTATATTCTATACTGGTGTCTTGTTCTATAACTACATCATTTTTTATCAAGATCAGTCCAGTAGTTTAAAAATCTATTCAGTATAAATAAACTACGGGAAAATCTTTTCTTTTTGTTATAATATATTGCAAATCACTGATCGTAATAGGCGAATAGAAAGTATCTACATTTAAGAAATAAGATATTGCGACGTTCAGGGGTGTTACAATGTGCATTGATATATTGTTTCTACCTTTCAAGTCGCGGCAGATGTGTATTACGTCTCACACCAACATTTTATGTGTTTAGGCCTGTGTGATATTGGGTGAGCTAATCGCCATCAACCGGATACAATTCTGAATCCGTGCTACTATTGAGAATTTCCTAACTGAAAAAGAGGCAAATAACATTTTTATTCGAACCCGAGACCTCGCGGTGAGAATCCGCATAGGCTAACCACTAGGCCAACGAGGTAATTAACAACATTTTAAGTTTAAATACTTTAATCAATGCGTGCGGTCGTCACGTTGCCTCGAACTTCTCCTAAAACATTGCTCTGAAGGCTACAAGTATTCAAAGTACGCAGCTGTTGTCTCAGTTGAAACAGAATCAATTATAGTCTGTAATTTGCAAGTGATATAACAAATTACCCTTCATTATAACAGTCACGTATCGGGACGAGCTCACGAAGATAGTTGGTGACTTCGTTTGTTACTTCGGCAAACAAAACTACGTGTCTGAAATTTGTTTGTCTACTTTCTTCATTTTATTTCTTTGTGACTGCTGACATTTATTGTAAAGAACGGAATAGTTGAGAACGTGACGAGTTATATTTCTTGTAGAATTAAAAGGCTAATAATAATAGCTATTAATTAAATGCTTCGAGTTTAACGAAATTATTATCATAAATTTATTGACGGACTTCAATATACACTTCTTACAATCTTAACCTAATAAAACTTATTAACGGAATACCTTACAATATGAACATCAAATTAATGCATAATATAAACTTAATAAATAAAATAAAACTTGGAAAACTTAAGGTGTTATCGATATTCAACATGAACTACTGTTGCGGCTTCGTCTTGAGATAGCAGGATTTCTTGGTTTGAAATTAAACAGCTGGCTTTTGGTACATTTGCAGATATATTTCTAGTATATTACAGGATGATGATGCGTATATGAACGAGTAGCGATAGAGAAAAGAATAGAGTGATTAGCACAATTTTGACATTAATTTGAATTTTACCTTAACTGACATATTATAATAGACTGACAAATTGACATAGACTGACAAGGGTGACATTAAGACACTGACACTTGACAGGGTCCGTAACATGCCCCCGGCCTTGGAAGCTCCAGGTTCCGAAACTGGTTATGCGTCTTCTTCGCTGAGCAGAGGACAGATCTTGGCGAAAGCGCGCCTGATGACGCCCGATTTTGGTTTGATGTCAGCGATGCGGGAGATGCCATCCTTGCCTGGCAGGGTCTTGATCACGCGCCCCAGATGCCACCGTAGCGGTGGAAGGTTATCGTCTTTGATAACTACCATTGTGTTTGGCTTTAACGTTTTGTGTGTGTCTTCCTTCCACTTGGTTCTTGTTTGGAGTTCTGAGATGTACTCCTTCGCCCATCTTGCCCAGAAGTGCTGACGCAGCTGCTCAATGCGGTGGTAGCGGTTGAGCGTTCTGGTACTAGTGTCATCCCTCATGTCTTGATAGACTGGTGCTGTGAGAGGTCGACCAACCAGGAAATGTCCAGGACTGAGTGGGAGAAGGTCATCAGGATTGGATGAAAGAGGAGAGAGGGGACGGGAATTTAATATGGCTTCGACTTGAGCCAAGACTGTGGTAAATTCCTCAAATGTGAGGTGAGCATTACCTACAGTGCGTAGTAAATGTTTTTTGCACGATTTTACTCCGGACTCCCACCCTCCACCTAGATGAGGACTGTAGGCTGCTTTGAATTTAAATTTAATGGACTGACTAGCTGCATATTCAGCTATATCTGATGAGCAGTTAGTTAAGTATTTTGAGAACTCGCCCATGGCGCCTACAAAATTCCTTCCGTTATCGGAATGGATTTCATCAGGCTTTCCACGGCGTGATATAAAACGCTTGAGCGCTAGAATGTATGCTTCAGACGAGAGGTCGCTTACTAGCTCAAGGTGTACAGCGCGCGTTAAAAAACAGATAAATAAAGCAATATAAACTTTTACAGTTCTAGCTCCCCTCCCCTTACGATTCAAGATGAGCAATGGTCCCGCGTAATCAACTCCGCAGTAAGTAAAAGGATGCGCAGGCGTTAATCTTTGTGGAGGTAAGTTACCCATCAAGGGGGTAAGGGTTTTGCCCTTTAACCGTTTACACGATACACACTCGTGCACAATTTTACGAGCGAGATTCCTGCCAGCAATGGGCCACCACTGCTGACGGATATCATAGAGAAGTGCCTGAGGGGCTGCGTGAAATAATCTCCTATGCTCGTGTCTGAACAGCAGTACAGTGAATCTGTGATGTGCGCAAAGTAGTATGGGATGTTTCTTATCATAGCTGAAATTGGTAGACGCTTCAATTCTACCACCAACTCTAATAATATTTTTATTTTTATCGTCGATAAATAAATTAAGTTTAGATAAACTGCGGTTACTATTAAGCGACGCATTCTTTTTTATTAGTTTATATTCGACAGCGAATGATTCCGATTGAGCAAACCTAGCTAAACCTAACTTAGATTCCCTCAATTCGTTCACCGTGAGCTTGCCATACTGACGTTTTATTTTATTACTGCGCGAGTTATGTACAAAACGTAGCACGTATGCGAATGCGCGTCTCGTACGGTCGAACTGGGAGAACCGAGAGAATGAAAAAATAAAAATAATATAGAAACCTGATTTTAAGACATTAAAAGTGTTTTCGCATAATTTTAATAATTGTTGTGTTAATTTTAAATATTGAATACCTAACAGGTCACCTTGAATAGCAGGACCGACGCGTTGGAGATCATTTAGCGATTGACCTGAATTTGAGTGAAAACTCGCATCAAATACAACACGTAGCTTAGTTGTAGTACTGTGTTTGCGATAAATTCCATGATGAGGCATGAAATAATTTGGGGTCCCGCAAGTATCGATACGCGACATGTGACCCAAATCTTCATATTCATGAATAAACTCGCTATACATTTTTTTATAATCAGGCATACGTTGTAGCCGTTTTTCTAACGCGAAAAAGCGGTTTTTGGCTTGATTAAATGTATCGCCCAAGTTATCTGGTGAGGATTTGAATGGAATGTTGACGATAAATCTTCCATCACTATTGCGTTTAAACGTATTCACGAAATGATTTTCGCATTCCTTCTCCTCCTCCGTGCGCGTATCAGACAACTTGGGTAACTCTTCAAGTTCCCAGAACCTCCGCACTTGTTCTTCTATTGCGTGTGTGAAGTTACACTGGATATGGCGAGTACTGCGCGTATTGATATGTACGGGACCTGAAATTATCCAGCCTAAGTGCGTGTTTTGTACAAACGGCCCATTCGGTAATCGTATTTTACCGTCGCTTAATAAATCCCAGAACTTATCAGCACCGATTAAAATGTCAATACGTTGAGATTCATTAAAGTATGGATCCGCTAATTGAATGTGTGCCGGCAGTCTAAACTGCGCGTGTTGTTTAGGTATAACCGGCATCGTTGAAGTTATTTGCGGTAGAACGAAACATTGCATACACATAGTGAAGTCGTTGGTTCGCGATTTTATTTCAATATCACAGATTTGCGTGGACTGTGTTATTGAATTACCAACGCCGTGTATTTCCCTAGTGGACTGTATTGTTGGACATTGTATTGAGTCGCATAACGTTTGTGTAACGATGCATCTTTCGCTTCCTGAGTCTAAAAGAGCACGCGCTAAATGATAATCGTTTTTATTATCTCTTACTTCCACTAAAGCCGTCGATAATAGAACAGGTTGCATACAAGGATACTGAGCATCTAATAATATATCCACGTTAGAGTGTGTGTGTCCATCATCTGTACCTGCGCGGGGCAAGTGCGACGCGAGGGACGCTTGCATTACCGCGACCGGTTTGCTATCGCCCGGCGCGGTTGCCAGTGCAGACGTTCCGCTCCCATGCAAAGCTACATTATCCGTGTGAATTAACGAATTATGTTTTTTATCACATTTACGACACGGGCCGAACTTACAATGCGAAACAGTATGACCGGGACGCAAACAGTTCTCACACAAGTTGTTATCTTTAATGCATTTTATTCGGGACTCAATCGTGTGGTTTAGAAACGTTTGGCATGCATAAAGTGGATGATTATCTTTACAAAGTAAACAAGATCTCTTACTCTGAAGCGCGCGCGGCTTGCTATTTGAAACATTGCAGTGAACCTTACTACTACCGGTGTGCGTAATTGTGTTCGGTTTACCGTGGTTAACGTAGTTCGTTTTAGTGCTAGTGTGAGACACTTGCAGTGTTTCCAGCATGTCTGCCCTATCTTTTAGAAACGAAAGCACTGTTTCGACCTTCATACGTGACTTGGAATTACCAGATATTGTTGACGAGTTCGATTTAAATTGTTCCCATGCGCGTTCTGTGGTTTTATCGAGTTTTGTAACAATGATGTAAATAATAAGTGTATCCCAACTATCAACGGGCTCACCTAGGATTTTTAGTGCTCGTAAATTCTTTAGAATGGTATCAATTAAATTACGTAGTAAGTCTGGTGATTCTTTTGTCAATGTTTGAATATTGAACAGTGCTCGAATATGATTTTGAATTAGAAGTCGGCTATTATTATATCGATTTAATAGTAGGTCCCACGCAACAGTGTAGTTGCTTTCAGAAAATTCCAAAGAATCAATGACTAGGGCTGCGCTTCCTTTTAGTGACGATTTTAAATAATGGAATTTTTGAATACTGCTGATTTGAACGGAGTTATGTACTAACGATAGAAAGGTATCCCTGAACTCTAACCAATGCTCACTTGAACCGTCAAAGGTAGGTACGGATATAGTAGGTAACTTTACTGAGCCGTTATTACATTTATTTGAACACGTAGGTACCTCTTGAGTGCTTAACATACATTCTACTTGAGCCAGGGTGCTGTAGTAGCTATCCTCAAACAAATCGCGTTGTTGTAATTGACTTTCTAAATCAGATTCTGAGACACATTCCTCTAATTTTGTTTGAAGATCGCTAAATTCAGCAAACAGGCTAGCAGCTCCTTGCATTCTTAATTTTAGATCTGCTCGCGTTTGAGCTGACAATATGATCTCACTGCTAATGCTAAGAGAATTAATGTGGGTATTAAATCTAGTTAACCGACTTTTGACAATCGCGCGCTTTTTAACTAGATCGCGGATTGCCTGATTTTTAACATCATCCTGAGATAAAGTAATCTTAGGGGATTTAGGCCTAGCTACAGAAGGAATAGCTAGGGTGGCTAAAGGGTCCTTGCCATCAGTGCTCATCTTGGTGGGTAGTGAAAGGTGGAGTACTCACGTTTAACAGTGGCAGCTTATGCTTGCTCTGGCACGTTGCTGACGACCACTGGAATGATGTTACTCGCCGCGTCTCAATCACTGAAATCAGTTTACCACAGAATTAGCACAAGCACTTGGAAAGGATGGGGTAAGATAGATTGGCTGGCCGTACCACTTTGCGTGCGTTTTGGAAGAACGTAGATCTTCTCATGTAGTACAGGGCCTGCTACAGCTGATATTTCAGATGAATCCTCGGTCTCTTGAAGACTGCCTCGGTTGCGCGTAACGGTTGTTAGGTGCTCGAAGTTCTTGCGTCCGGCGTAGATGGATCAAATGTTGCGGCTTCGTCTTGAGATAGCAGGATTTCTTGGTTTGAAATTAAACAGCTGGCTTTTGGTACATTTGCAGATATATTTCTAGTATATTACAGGATGATGATGCGTATTTGAACGAGTAGCGATAGAGAAAAGAATAGAGTGATTAGCACAATTTTGACATTAATTTGAATTTTACCTTAACTGACATATTATAATAGACTGACAAATTGACATAGACTGACAAGGGTGACATTAAGACACTGACACTTGACAGGGTCCGTAACAACTACTAAGAAAATACGTCAATATTTTATTAAACCGTACTGTAAATTGAGCGGGTTTAAGGGAGCTTCTAGGATTTCCAGAAATAAAACCTGCTGCTTAGATTTAACTATGGCATTAATTACATAGTTAGTTAATGTTATAATAGTCTTTTCTTACATATAGCTGCAAATACATAAAACATAAACAACTTAACATCACGCCTATGTTTTTTTATGTTTTGGTTTTCGTCGCTTTATTATACATATTGCGACGAAACTACAGTATGTTTTAGATTGTCTGTAACTATAACGTACCATCAGGTGGGTTTCTGAGTTACCTATTTGCAACATGAGTTGAATATAAGGTTCCATTGACACTAATAAAATAGTCCCACACCCGTGCTTAAGACTACTTACAAGAAAATAAAATGTTTGTGAAATGAAGATGTTCATGACATGAATACCAGGGCGGCCTCGACCCCGTTGCCATGGTGACATATCTCCCGTCTTATTTGCTTATTAGAGCAACGTATCGCATTCGATATTAGCAGAGGCATATCGCGTTAACACATGTCTGGCTTCGTTTTTTATTTGTGCAACTCGACATCACATTGCGCTATCTGATATTCTATTAATATTTACTTACAATCCAATATATTCTGTCTAATGGATAAATCTAGATATATTGGAGTTACAGTTCAAATAAAGTCTATGACTGCGTTTGATTACTGGGATTTGCGTGCAGAAAAACAAAACTCAACTTCGTGAATTAGTAGACACTTAGTCTAAGAATGGTAGCGATAGCGATTACTGACGTAATTATCACCATTGTAATGGATTTTTGTAGTGACATTAAACATTAATAACGTAAAATGTCTAGATCTATCTGCTTAAATAAATAGTACCAACATAACGTATTGATTATGTGACTATTTCGACCAAAAATCGATATCACGGGAGCTGAACTGACAAACTATTTCATTACTCAAACAAAGTAGCATTAACCGCATTAATCATGCATTAAGATCTTCCAAGGAAGACATTAGGTGCCGAGCACAGCCGACAATTGCCGAACGAATTGGGCGAAGCTTGAAGCCAGCCAAAGTTACAGCAGACCTTTGAATTATTCACTACCTTTATTATTAAAGTTCTCATGAATTATTTGGCCGCAAGCCTTTGCGACTCAATGATAAAATTAAAATTCTATGAAACAGACTCACGAGTAAATAAGGCTTGTTCAAAGTTGGACGTTTTCAGGGTTTTGTTACGGCGAACTCGTAAAATATACCAGTCGAAGTAAGTAGGTAAATATATCATCATTTTTATATTCATGGCCCGGAGTTTTGTCATAACAGCACGCTATGAAGCTCTAACCTTCTAAATGTTGTATATTTTCTTTTAAACGGTTGAGTATATTTAAAAATTTGTTTATGTATTTTATTATTTACCAGTTACGACCACGGACTACAATAAAATAACACATAACTTAACGTAACATCAAGCCTATATTACCCAGAAGGGTGTGGCAAAGGTGTACAACACCCACATTTCACCTGTTATGTTTAGGCGCCATGGGATAGGGGGTGAGCTTATCGCCATCAAACTCCGTGCTGCTATTGATAATTTCTTGACGAAAAGTTCACAAATAACACTTTGCTTGATTCGGGAATCGAACCCGAGACCTCATAGTGAGAGGCGCATACGCTAACCACTAGACCAACGAGGCTGTCAAAATTAAATATGAATTATCTAATAAGAATACCAAGTTCGTGCTACGAGTACACCGAATCTACAATCTTCTCACATATTTATTAGATGGCTGAAATATTAATGCATATAACATTTAATATTTGTAAGTAAGAGTTGAATCGTAGACTCGAAACACTAGAGGTTGTACATATTATTATGTCGTAGCTATATCCTACTTTTACACTTTTCAAATCATGAGGTAATTATTAATAATCACCGGTAATTATTAATATTTTTTTAATTAATAAAATGTACCGTAACTTGGATTGGACACCCAATTTTACGATCCGGAGAGACATGGATGACTAAATCGTGAAACATTGAGATTCAATGATGTGGCCAATATACAGTAAAACATTTCGCGAAGCAAATCTTACTTTTACTGGTGGTAGAGCTCTTGTGAATGAGCTCAAGGGCGGCAGCACCACCGTCTCACCTTTAACCTGCCGCCAAATAGTAGTGCTTTCATTAGTGTTTTCCGGTTTGGTGGTGTAATCAGGCCCTGAAATTACTGGCACATGAGGCATAGCACCGTAGTCCTCAGCTGCAGTGACGCATCTATAATCTGCTTTAGTGGATTGTTGATGTCCATGGGCTGTACTCCACTTACCATCAGGTCGACTACACGTTCGTTCACAGTGGGCGTAGTATAAAAAAAAACACATACTTACATAAGTTTGGCTCGATATTAATGTCCTGGAACTCCTGGAGTAACCATAATTCTGAGACGTCGCGTCGTTGACCAAATAGGTATTCAAGTATTCAAGTCTTTATTGCACTCCACAATGTTAAGAAGGTCTTTTAGGTTTAACCATGGAGCTTTAAACTAAAACTCATTAAATATAGAATCTTGTTCAGATCGCCTTAAACTTTTCTTTTTACACAACCGTTTCACAAACACAGCACTGTAAACACTTTGAAGTTTAACTAGCTAGTCATAAAACTTTCATCAAAAGAAAAACAAAGTAAAAGCTGGATAATTTAAAGCTATTGGTTAGTTAGTAGTTTAAATTAAAGAAGTTTTATTTTTATTACTTAGCTGTAGGTACCTTGACGTCCCCGACTCAGCTGAAGTGCAATGACATTTATGTTGAGTGCTATCGGAATCAAACTGTCTGGCAGACACATTTTCTACAATTTATACCTGCAGTAATAGAAATTTACGACGCTAACTACTGTAAAACTAATACTTAAGTTCATTTTGAAAAATATTTTCTGCAATTATTATTATCTTCTACAATATTAAAATAAATATATATTTTTAAATGAAAAGTACATTACCTTAATATAGATTCTAGCCAGAAAGTAAATAAGTCCAAGCTTCGGGATATGAAAGTTTAGGTATAATATCTACCCGGTACGTTTATGTTATGACATAAAAGCCTTTAACTGCATGAATAAGTAACAAGCGTTTTAAATTGTAATTTTAAGACATACTTTACCACAATACTTAAGCATGTAAAAAAGATCGCTTGTAATAATGTTTCTAACATAAGCTACTATTAAACCGAAACACTCGAAAGGCAGATTATAAACTGCTTGTTACAACAATTTCATCTCAATTATCTAAGATATTTTAACTGAAAACTAAAATGATTATATCCGTCCTTGGCAGCTAAGGACACCTGGTCCTAGATAAGGTGGCCGTGACCCAGTCCCTGCGATGAGCCTCGCGGCCCAGTTTCTGGTGTCTTTCTAATATACACTTTGATTGGACTAAAATATTGATTTTGTTTTGTTTAGCAAACTTCGTCAAGTCTTCTCTTTGCCTTTACCGCAGTGCCTGAAGACAAAAGTCTACAACCAGTGCGTCCTACCTGTTATGACCTACGGTGCCGAGACGTGGACATTAACGGTTGCACTAGTCCACAAATTTAAAGTCGCGCAGCGGGCTATGGAGCGAGCTATGCTCGGCGTTTCTTTGAAGGATAAAATTCGTAATGAGGTCATCCGACAAAGAACCAAAGTAATCGACATAGCTCGCAAAATAAGCTCGCTGAAGTGGCAGTGGGCTGGTCACGTCTGCCGAAGGACCGACAGCCGCTGGAGCAAACGAGTCCTAGAATGGAGACCGCGACTCGGCAACCGTAAGGTAGGACGCCCCCCTGCCAGGTGGACTGACGACCTGAAAAAGGTCGCTGGAGGGGACTGGATGCGGAAGGCGCAGGACCGGGTTTTGTGGCGCAAATTGAGAGAGGCCTATGTCCAGCAGTGGACTACAAAAGGCTAAATGATGAATGATGATTGATTTTGTAGGCCCTATAGCTCATCCGGAGATTAAATTTAAAAGACTAATGGTCATTTCAGGTCAGATATTTTAGTGCTATTTAACTCTGTGTTAATTTAACATTTAATTTGTCAGATAACTTCAACAAGTGTATCTGGCCCTTAAGTTTAAGAAACTAACGTGATAAGCTTCATCTTATAAAAAACTTTCACGGTACACAAGAGTTTGTAGCTCAGTTACTTTAATATCAGAGTTCTTTGTACTTCGATTTTCCTGTTATTATCGTAACATATAATATATATAAAGGTGATCCTCTAAAAACGTTATAAGTAGTTATCCTTAATACTTTGATTTGTTTTGTTGAAAGAAAACACAATCATGTGAAGGATAAGTTACAATAACGAGGAATCGGTTAAAAAAGCAAAATGCTGTAGTGAATTTGATTTTTACGGTTCGTATATGTAGGTTGTTGTAAATGAATAAATGAATATTTCAATCCATTCATTTTCTATATTTAGCACGTACAACGAAAAAACAAAAAATGTGGTTTAATTAAAAAAGTCGCAAGTGAAGCCATTCGTCAACCAGATTGTTGTCGCTTTTCCAGTTATTATTAATTAAAATGGCCACGGACATGATACGAACTTTTACTTAATAAATATAAATACGTTGGCTTCGCTCGGACTAGAATGTAAATGGCTATTTAATGTTTTGTTGAGATTTTGTCGAGTAATTATGTTATCGCTGCCGTGGAAAATTACGATGAAATATTATGGTTTCTCGGGTCTTGTATTCGGAATATTGTGTTTGCTTAATATAATAGCTTTTAAATTGAATATATTAAAATCGAAAAACTAAGTACGTAATTATTTGAGTGTAGAGATAAGTTTATATAGTTTTTGGATCATGATGTTTTGATTAAATGTCAGGATTTTGGGTTACTTTTGTCAAGATATATATTTGGTTGAAACAATTTTGGAAAATTCACAAGTGGGTGGGCCCGCTGGTCAGTCCGGGTCATCAGGTCCGGTGGGTGGCGCGGCTAGCAGAGTCGAGCCCGCGGGCGTTCACAATTGTGATTTGGCAATATGTATTACTTGTTAAAATAATACATTCACATAAGTATTGTACAACTAGTGGCATTAGTTTAGTTTAGTTAAGTAACTAAACTAGTGGCATATTAATTAACTAAACTAATATGTGTGCTCCATATGTGTTGTAGATAAATAACGTTGATTAAGTTTGTGCTACTTCTGAAATCACATGAAACCCAAAGGAACAAAACTTATGATTAGATGCCTGTACACTGGATACCGTATTCCATAAATAGAATCACACGTAATTTGAATTTCTGTCAACCAAATATCGACCGTATTAATATAGACATAAGGATGCACAAATTTACGAAACCAACAGTTGCCCTTATAGAATTACGTCACCAGATTAACATTAATAATAAAACTTCAAGATACATTCAGGTTTTTATACTATACCCTGTTAATTTCTGTTATGAGTAAATGAGAGTGAACCTTGAGAGAACCAAGAATTGTAAGATATTTATTATCGTACGTGTACGATCTTTTTCACTCGCTGAAGCCATAACTGTAACCGTTTCATTAGTTGCATTTACTATGGCTATAAAACATAGTGTGTACATGGTTTGCGAGCGACTCACCTCGTACTACGGTACCAATTACGGCTTCGTTGGATGCTTGTCTAAAAAGATCGTACATGTACGAAAATATCGTAAAATTGTCGACATCACTTGTTCCCGCCGCGAGCGCTGTCCTTCCTTGTTTGAAAGCTGGCGGTTTGTTGCTTTGGACATTTTTTTCATTTCACTATAAAAATTGTCAAATTAATTTGCAGTTCGATTTTGCAAAAAAAATAACATACCATGAATATCACATCTCATTGGTAAATCTAAGTAATTATATATAAGTTAATAGGGTATTATTTTTATTTTATTAGTTATTAAAATAAACACTAAACCCGGTCTTTTATTCTTTTGAGACCCTAAAAATGACCTAGCAAAGATCTTTATTAATTAATATAACTTATCAATAGCTCGTTGCCGATGTATGTACGTACGTAGTACATCCCTATTTGTCATTCACCTATCAATAATATCTGTCCATATATATCTATCTAAGTGTCGATTGCTCATCTGCAATATGAATACACTGCGTACAAAGCAATTAGTGTAAAACGCGTCCTAAGTAATTAATTCTTTAAGGACCAAAATTTCGCATATTAAAACTTTCTGGGAACTTCATTAAACGACTAACAAAATTTCAACGCCTCACCTACATCCTAATAAGTCAATAATGTACGTAAATACGGTATTATTGCCTATCAAATTGCTGGTAGTACCTGCATAAAAATCGAAAACCTATTCCCCCGTTCGAGAATACACCAAAATCGACGAGTTATACTTAAGAGGTTTGAAGTAGAGTTAACAACATTTCAGGTGGATATTATCTGCCCCGTGTTTCTCTCCACTGAAGTTGAATCTCACCCTTAACCGGATTAGCTCAAAGCAAAACACTTTCTACATCAAACGGAAAAGCTTGTATAACTATAGTTTGTACATAAACATATAGAGTGAATGCGACATCGGCCTACTTATTTATTAAAACAACTGTAGACTCAAAAAATAATCACGTTTACCGAATAGTTTTTAGTTCGATGTCATAGTCATAATTTTTGTTTGATGGAAACGAACACTGACCACGTCTAGAATCAGTGCTTTTAATAAATGCCCCTATGTCGATTTTACACGGTATTAAATAACCTATATGAGGTTCGAGTATAAGCCACAGGACCTGGTCTTACCCCGTAACTGCATTAGTTAGCAAAGTATGGAATACGCAACATTATAATATAAAATCATCACTTTCAGAGTTAAGACTGAAAATATTAATGGTAGTCTATCAGAACCACATTAGTGCCCTAAGATATATATTTCCTTTCTAAAGTCTTCGGGCCTGTGTTCATGCACAGCTGTTTCGATATTTTCACCAAAATAATCTACTTCGTCCACTACAATCCGAGTTCAGACCTGGGTAAAGCACTTCACTCTGCTTAAAGTGAATAGCGATATACGCGAGGGTGTTGAAGAAAGGAAAACTACCGAGCTTGCTATATTTGACTTTTCAAACGCGTTAACACCGTCAGTCATCCTCCTCTCCACCCTACCCCACGTCATGATCTCGTCTGAAGCACTGGAATGGTTTTCATGCTATCTTCGAGGTCGTCAGCAGTGTATCCCAACTGATGAATCTTCATCAGATTGGTGTGAGCTTAACTTCGGCGTTCCAAGGCGGGGTTTTAGTTCCAAAAGCGAAGAGATGTACTCAAATGTAGCGTGGCCCTCGTTCCTTTCCACTTAAAAGTTAAATCCCTCACCTAACTGGATTAGCTGAAAGCAAAACCCCAAACGGCCAGATTGTTATTGGATGTATCTCGTATCGGGTATTTCATATTGCCATATTATTATATAAAATAAAGATTTTAATTACGTATGTAACTACGTACCGTAACTGCATTTATTAACGACGTATCGGTTATCTACGCTGCGTTTAAAAATATCAGCTTTAGTAGGGAATTTAAAGTGTTAATAAAGGATCAAAAGTTTTTATTAACCAGGGTTTTCATGCTTACATTTGAAACAACATCGTCGTCATCCTTGAGCATGGCGTTTGCAAAGTTTGTTTTAACCCAATTCTTCTCATTTATATAAAATGAGTGAAATATACCATTTCATATCTTATGATTTAGTAAGCCAATAAACTAAAGAGAAGTCTTGCTGTAACAAAATCTACTCCTTTGCGCCCATAATTTTCACAATCCCGCTGACAATATTTTATTAGCTTACCTGAACTTTAACTTAAAATGTCAACATAATATAGTTTGTCGCAGTCAGCAAACCGGGAAATAGTGCAAGTAAAACGTCGTTCTACATTCTCGAAAACGGAACGTGCTGGGAAACTAGATAAACAGATGTTTGCTATTTCCTTTGTGAAGTAGAGAGCCGGAAAAATCACATTGTTACGTTTATTAACTCCATTTGTTTATTCACTAACATTTTATGCGACTTTGTTATTCTTTAAAGAACGAGCTTTTATTTAACGTTTTATTCAACAAAAGGACTTACATATTATGAATGTTGTGCTAGTTATTTTAGAATCCTTAAGCCTTTTTACACGCTACAAGTTTTGCAAGACGATTATCTGACTAAATCTGTCCTTTTGATCGTATTGATAATCAAAGCAAGCAATAGAGTTAACTTGATAAACTAGTATGGTGTAAATTGGGCTTAAAAAACCTTAAATTTAAACCCAAAAACATATCCTAAACCAAGCGTAGATCCATAAAAAACTCTATTTAATATTGTTATATTTCGCAGCAATTAAAGCCAGATATACCTACACAAACACACGGAAATAGAAACTATATTAACTCTGTATTAATTTTGTTAGCTAGTTTCTGATTGCAAACGCTCGGCAATCTCCGAACTTATCTGTCTGTGTATTTTAGTTAATTCATAAATCTTTATTTACAGTTTCAACAAGCTCCTGCTGCAAAAGGAAGAACTAGAACAGAAGCAATTGCATCTTCTTCAAGTTGTTGAGAGTGAGAGAACCTCTCGATGGCAGTACGCGCAGCAATGCGACGAACTTGCCAGTGAAGTCAAGAAGTTAAGGACCGAGGTGAGAATATTATAGAAGATTTGTACGTATTTGGGTCAATTTCAACAAGCGATTTTTTTTTGTCATTTCGGTGAACTTTTTTAATTTCAATGCTATCTATATAATTTTAAGTGAGAAATAAAACTTTAGCCTATTTTATAACATTGTGTGTGAGTGGACATCAAATATCATCAAAACTTACATAAATATTAAAGGATGAATTTTTTAGAGTCCACTGAAATGAAAAGTGTCTACCGAAATGATAAAAAATTACCACTGAAATGATAAACTGTGCACCGTTTCTTACTGTGTGATAAATTTTTTAAAACAATATGAACACTACTCAAGCAAATCAGTACTTACGACGACATTAAATAGACAATTTTGAAACAAATTAAAGAAATCTAGCTCGAATTATAACAGCCACCGAAATTATCCTACTTTTGTCCCCATATCACTGAAATGATAAACTTACTTTTGTGGCGGGAAACCGCAAGACGTTGGGCCTGGTGCGTTCGCGCCTAGAGCTTGAGCCGGCCTGATCCGAAGTGAGGAAAGGTGAGAAGGGCATAACAACGCAATGTTGAAGTGGCTATTCTACTAAAACTTACTGTCCTCTGAAATGATAACTTTTTTCCGGACAAAAGTTGACTGCCTGTCAAATCCATGAGAAAGAAGATAAGCAAACAAAAATGGTTTTATTTGATCGAATATATTATAATTTAATGATAAAACAACCGATTTAAATCCAAATTATGAATATATTTGCAGGGGAAGGTATTTTATGAGCGAAATTGGGTTCGGGACAGGCCACCGTGATGATAAAATGACACTTTGTAATTTTTTTTTGTATATTATTGGGTAGAAAGCAATGATTTTTTTTTGCTAAAGTAGAGGAGTACTTACTTTTTTGAGAAAAATATATTAAATAAAAAATCAGCACATTGCACTACCATTCTCACGTTTGCCGTGTATTTTTTATACTTGTGCAATTCACCCATTTGTACTATCTAATATCTAAAGTAATTTTAATCAAAAACTTACGCTTTATTATTGATGAACCGTTCTACGAAGGGTCATTTCTACTTATGTGTGTCTGATGCTTTTGATATATCAGTGTTAATAGGTAGAAAATTCGAGTAGCTACTCTTATTGTAATAAGTAAGAAAATAACACGATAATAAGCAGAAATAGGTGTCCAATCTCTTTGGTATTCTTAATGGTTTTAATAGTAATCTTGTAGCTAGTACGAATATCTTATTTCTATGTTTTCAGTTATGCACCTACAAAAAGGAGCATGAGGCACCAATACGTGCCGCTTCTACATCCAGCTCCTCACCGAGCCATTCGCCGGATATAGACCCCGCTGAGCTAAGGAAGATCAAGAAAGTGCAGGTCAGTAACAAACTTTTGATTGGCCCAAATAGATATTTTGCTAAATGTATGAATGTATAAAATGAATTAACTAATCTTTTAAATTGAAAGTAAACTTTTTCTATTTTTTTCTTGTCTAGAAATAAACGACTTCAACAGTAGCGAACTTACAACTTTAGATTAATGTCAGGCGATAAAAAACTATTAATAGTCTGAACAACAGCTTTTTTCTCATCTTGGCAAGAGATTGATCAGTATTTATTCTGAACACTGAATCCATCTAAAATAAACAGCATAAACTTTTCCACTATTCGAAAACCTACTTAATTTTTATTAATAAAAACGACACCCGCACTAGGAGTTCAGGAAATAATGCCTGTATTGCGGGGGTGTTGACGAACATTCATTCCATACAAACAAAGCACACCCAGAGCCGGCACAAATATTTACGAATCACACAATGATTTGTCCCGCGTGGGGATCGAATCCATCAAGCAACACCAGCGCAATGGAGAGCGGCGAGACGACCGCTTATACCACTACAGCAACCGTGCACAATTAATATTTTTATCCCTGAGTTACTAGAGTAAACGCACATTTTGCAATATCCTGACATTGATGTAATTCGTGTTACATGTTTAGAGTTTCTTCCGTGGCTGGCTGTGCCGGCGTCGATGGAAGCAGATCGTGGACGAGTACATCAAGAGTCCTCATGCCGAGAGCATGCGCAAGCGGAACAGCCTCGTCTTCAAGATGGTGGAGGCTGAGGAAGAATACCTGGAGCAGATGGAGATATTGGTAAGTTTTAGACAGTGAATCATGTTTATTTATCATCAGGTTGTCATGTAATTATTTCGTTTGTCCAGCAATTTCTAGATTGCAGTAAAAGCTGAAAAAAATTGTGATACATTTGGACATTGATGAGTTAGGATATTCTCAGGAGATGTATTCATGGAGATTACTTGCAGTGATATAAAATTCGCAGGATCAAACTTTTTAGTCAAAAGCAATTAAATTTTACAATACACGTTATTATTTTATTAGGGCTTGACTAAATTTATATTGTTTGTTTGAATTAATCTATGTTTTATTATCTAGAATTTTATTATTCACATGCATGAATTTCTATTATTTGTTATTTTTTGATATATTTATTTTTATGTAATAATTGCTGACTCTCGACATAATTCTCACTGTTATACTATGGATTTTTAATCTGAAATAAACGTTTTATTATTATTATTATGGGGTGAGGGATTCCAGAAGCCTTATTATGCTACCTGGCATTGAATTTTTAACTGCCATCATATTTTTTTCAATCTTCTATATTTTTTCACTAGGTGACCTGTTTCCTCCGACCCTTTAAAATGGCCGCTAGCTCCAAGAAGCCGCCATGCTCCCACGAGGACGTGAACTCCATTTTCTTGAATAGCGAGACCGTGCTGTTCCTTCACCAGATCTTCTTCAAAGGTCTTACGTCTCGCATGGAATCATGGCCTACGCTTGTCTTAGGTGAGTTTCTTTGCGATGGGTAGTTGCATGTATGTTTATAATTTAAGTCTATTATTGTCATGGAAAAATAATGGTGTAAATGATAATTAAAATTAAATCAGACTAGATGCCATGTGATGCAATTTTAATACTACTTATGATTTGATAATTGCTGAGGATTGTAATTCTAGCACTTGATTTTCATTACATTACAATAAAAATGGAAAAGTTTTATATTATTTTGATATCAATTAAAGTCCCTGAATCAGCATTGTGGTGTTTTGTTTTGCCTTCGCTTTTTTCAGAATATTGTTCTCTAATAGGCTTACGACGTTGATCATAAAGAGTCACGCAACACGAACAGTAATGTGATCCCAACGTGACACGAATATTTAAACATGATGCAAATGCTCCCCATACATAAAACAAACAAGCAAGTTACACTTAGTAGTGCACTTACATACAGGAGACCTATTCGACATGCTGCTGCCAATGCTGACCATCTATCAGGAGTACGTGAGGAACCACCACTACTCTCTGCAAGTCCTTACGGAGTGCAAGCAGACGCAGCCATTTGCACAGCTACTGATGCGGCTGGAGAGCAAGTCTGCTTGTCAGAGCCGAAGTCTAGAAACATTCTTGACGTATCCTATGCATCAGGTAAGATAAATAAGTAAACTAAAGTCCTAGTAAATAATCCTTTCATTAATCTTACTGGCTAATTGACTGATTTCATTTATGTTATCGTTACGTCGCATTTGGTAAAAACAAGAGTCAGGCAACTAGCAAAACTGAAGAATATGTCCAGTTTCTAAAAATCTCTAATGACTATTCCAAAATTGTAACAGATCCCGCGCTACATAATAACTCTCCACGAGTTGTTAGCACACACGCCGCACGACCACGTCGAACGTCGCAGTCTGCAACACGCTCGCGCGCAGCTTGAAGAACTGTCACGGCAAATGCATGATGAGGTATATTTAAAACACTTTCAACAAATAGTCACACTAGGCAGTGGGCTAACCTTTTATATTTGTCTTGTAGGTCAGTGAGACTGAAAACTTACGAAAGAATCTAGCAGTAGAGCGAATGATCATCGAAGGCTGTGACATTCTGCTGGATGTGAACCAAGTCTTTATTCGCCAAGGTCAGTCAAACAAATTACTCCGCCATAACAATATACTACAATGTTTGATGCGTTTGTTACACTAACATCAAGCCAAACTGGAAATTGACATATTCATTTTTTTTACTAGGCACTCTATCCCAAGTAGTTGGTAAAGGTCGTCGGGCATCTCTGCAGACTCGGCAGGCATTTCTCTTCAGCAACCATCTGCTGTTGGCAACCAGAGCCACTGGGGGAAGACTCCACCTGCCTCCAGCGGGCAGGCTTCCATTACATGATGCTTTGATGATCGAAGACCCTGCGAACGAAAACGACGACGGTAAAAGAACAAAAGCACTTTGATAATTTCTAAGGAACTTTTATTATTTGCATTTTAATAATTTTTACTCAACAGGTTTCTTCAAGTAAGATAAGCTGATTCGAATTTGGTTTACAGCCACTACATTATATATTTTTTGACCTCGTCTTAGCAACTAGGTATTACAAATTATTGTTTTATACGAGTTTCAATCCTCGTATCCAGATTTCTATTGTCAATGGTCTATTTTTCATTATTATCATGAAAAATAAGACAAAAAGATTATGATTTTTTTGGTCGCAGGATCAGCATTCCGCTCGTCCAGTATTTTATTGCAGGCTTTATCAAAATCACCGGGAAAATGGTTTTGTAGTGACCATTCCGTCTTGGGATACTTACAAGGCCGTGGATTTTGGTTTAGTACCGTCTATTCATTTTAGATTCTACTTCAGTGTGCTCGTCGCCGGGCGGTGACATCTACCAGGGAAAGGACTTCAAAATTCTTGTTGAAGTCAAAGGCGAACAGATCTGTGCACATTTGGGTATGATTATTTTTTTGTTTACCTCTTTTGTTATATTATTATCTTTTTCAAGTGTTATGTGTACGACTATGTAATTTAATAAGAATAGATAATAAAGCTTGTGTTTTTGTGATTTTGTATTTGCCTTTTAGAATAAATCGATTCATCTGTTATTGACAATCAGTTTTTAAATTGAGAAACACTTCTTTGCAATAAATATTTAGTTACAACAGATACTAATGTCTGGATGTTAATAAATTAAGAAACTGACTGTATAATATATATTTTTTATAGGCCACTTAAATTCACTTATGAATAGAACTTAGATTAGAGATGAAACGGTTCCAGTGTCCGGCCCATCCAGCCTCCTAAACACTCTCCGGCCGGATACCGTATAGCTGATGATTACCTGGGGTGCATGAAAGGAGCCTCCACGTGTGACGTACACAACAATTCCCTACGTCCGGCGCACCCTGGGCAATTTGCGAGTTCTTAGAAGCGAATTGGCTAATCCTTTCACCACGATGGCAAGTCAAAACCTTGACCACCTTACTGACTGTCTAAAATGCCTTACCACCTGCACAAGAGAGGTTCTCATGAACGCCGACGAGAGCGCCATAACAGCGGCCACTTATTGGACCAATAAAATTTGACTCAGCCATCGACACGACGAAGAAGAAGACCTGACCGAAGGCCAGAGTCACTCTTCATCCGATCACTTCATTAAATCGATCTGCTATGTGATATCTAATTATGTTACTGATTCTGAACAAACTGCTTATAAATTTAATACAAATTTGCCCGTCCCGGTTTGTCATTCTTCACCTCTTGAGAGCTTTTAACATGTCAGAAATGACACGATCAAAACAGGCAGAAAGTGTAGATGTGTGTATTATAAGAGATAGGGTATGGAGAAGAGAAATAGAAAAAAAATAGTCAACTTGAAGCGAAAGCATAGTATGCACCTAACGCCTGTGTCTCGCAAACTAAGAGATCGGCCAGATTGTCCGGTATCCGGCCAAACTACTATCCGTTTCATCTCTCACATAGACACTACTTTTTTCCACTTTTGAACAAATTATCGTTATTTTCTTTAAATCTTTTTTTTACTATGACAAAATCATTTTTATAATTATCACATTAAAATATGTATTTTTCACAATATAAGGATCACAGTTGACAGGGACCGGAGCGTACCCGGAGTACAGCGTGATGGCATATTTTCGTACAAAAAAGATACCTTTGCTATCGTCACGTCTGCGCGCGCATCTTTTTTGTATGAAAATATGTTAACATACGTCAGGCGTTGACGCTGACGCTTGCTTCTAAATACAAGCTTTACATAAAACTATTTGCCAACTACAGTGGCTGGGAGCGTTGAAGACAAAGCTGGTTGGACGAGTGAGCTCGCCCAGTGTATGGAGTCAGCCGCTTTGACTGAATTGCTTCGTGCTTGCGGGGCGTGTGGTGCGTCATCGGCCAGTCTCCCTGCGTGCCGGTCAGACCGGGCACTCTTCACAGATGATGTGGATATCCGGTTCAGCAGGACATTGAATTCGTGCAAGGTGCCGCAGATTCGGTCGGCCACGCCTCAAAGATTATTGCAGAGGCTTACAGGTAAACAACGTTGTACTTTGCTTGATTTTGCATTATTTTCTCTTGCACTTAGCGGATAAATAGTGCTTCAGAAATGGAGGATTTTATCATTTGAAAAGTGTTTATCATAGCTTTTCAGATACTATTAAGCTTATTTAATTTTGTTTCCAAGGAACTACCGTGTAGTTCACCAAGGACAACTTTGGGTCTAATTTTTGTCTGCATCATATATAATTTCGGCATTAGGAATGTGATATTTACCATCCGAATATTATTTTTTAACTGGGTTTATGAAACTGTATATTAACTACTTGCTGAAGAGTCAATTTTTTTCAGATCTTCGCTTCTTATCAGTGGACTTCCTGAACACTTTCCTGCTCACGTACAGAGTGTTCACGGACGGTGTCACAGTTCTAGAGGCTCTGAAGCAGGTCTTCTACGAGCAGTCACAACAGGAGATGGAATTGGCGCCTCCACCAGACACCTCGGCTATAAGGAAAGCTAGTGGAGCTAGCTCAGTTTCTGGTGAGAACTAAACTTTGTCTTTGGTTGTGACTATTTACGGAACATGTTGAATCGAGTTTAACTCTGAACCTGATTTTCGATTTCCCTCTCTTGAGAAAGTTATAACGTTGAAGTCAGGCCGGTGTAATAATGATTTGATCCACAAATATATTCTTCATAAAATACGCAAGGCACGTTAACAAAATAATTAATAGAGAAAAAGAACGATTGCTTTCAGGATACGGATCGGAGTACAGCGAACGCGACTGGCAATCCAGATTCTGGCGGAATTCACGAAAAAGTAAGCCTACTTTTATTTTTTATTTCCAAGCCTACTAACTTTCAGATTATCATTTAAAATTCTAAGTGTTATCTAATGGATTGGTCTTTTTGAATGAAACTCACATTTTAATTTGGAAATCAAAAAAAGATACACGTTAAATATGTAATAACATGTTCGACTTTTTACAGGTGAAGAAGATGACAAACTTTCTCCATACTTGATGGCACCATCTCGAAAAAGTTCAACTGTTAGTAAGGTAGGCAATATATTCATATTTAATCATATTTATTTAAAGTATAGCAGGTTTATCGAGTTATCATTACTCTATTTATTAGGTTAAAACAATATGCTAACTAAAATATGCAATTTCACGCTAACCAAAGGCTCCTGAAGAGGATAACAGTCATTTAACAATTCCAAAAATAATGGCTACTTCATCTAGCAATGAGACACTGAAAGGTAAACCATTTTTTCTTATTACTTTTACTTCGTATATTTTATTCTCAGAAATAAATTCGACTAAGGATTTTGTTAACGGTCTGTTTATCAACGTGTATCTTAAAAAGAGTTGTATTTATCAGGCACATCTCCATCATCTCCCGGCGCGATAAGTTCAGTCACTTTGGTGGGCAGTCCAAAGAAAGCAAGTCCAGTTCATGAGCAGTCTAGTTCAAAGACAAAATCACCTACCAAAGACAATGATGCGGCAGCAGCACTTATAAAAGATGAGAGCATAGAGATGGTAGATCAGAGTGATGAAGATGTCAAATACAAGGAAGAGGAACAAGAGAAAAATAAGAAGAAACCAGATGATAAGTTCAAAATATCGCAGAGATTCTCAGAGGTAGGATATATAACAATTATTTGACTAAAATATTGAAACAAGTATTTTTGCAAAAGACTAATAAAATAACTTATGCGTTGTGTTTTATTATTCACTCAATGTCAATCAATGCTAGTTGTTACCTCAAACGGATTTTTTTTTGTATCTAAGGTGCCAGGAATGCTCCTTGCGGCACTCCATAGGTTGTCATTGAGTTAGTAGTACGGTGTAGTAGTACTATGTTTTATCAGACTGTAGGTATATTCGTATGACTAATATGAATAACAAATAATCTGATTTGGCGTTCCCATGAAGCTGATGTCACAGGTATAACTATATTAATTATTTATTTTTAATCCCGTCACGTAATCGCCTCCAAAATATTTTTTGTGGCTAAGCTATTTGTCTTGTGGGTGGCAAAATCATGGGATTTATTTGCTTTTTAATAGCCCACAGAAAATAGGATTCATTTCATGAAACATGCATGAAGCATTCATGAAACCTGCCAGATGCTTCGCCTTTCCATCCTTTCTGCACATACAATCTTAAGACTCTTAAGACATTAGCACCAATTGGGTAGTTGACACCATACACAAAAAATTTTAAGGCACACATTTGTTAAAATCAATTCCTCATAATTTTATATTTTTATTTAAGGCGAATTTAGATTTTTATTTGCTTTTTCTTTAGTTTTTCGTTCGGCAGTTGAGTATAGCAAACTGTGACATTAAAATTTGCAACAGCCATACAAATTGTATGCAAAGATTTTTGCAAAGAGAACGTTTTATTCAGAAATAAAGAGTATTTCAATTTACTTGTTGGTGTCAACTTCCCTATTAGATTTGATTTTCCCGGCTCCCTTGAAGAGTTGTTGAATATTCTTGGTGAACTGAAACAGTTTGTAAATCAGCGCGTGCGTACCATGTCGGAGAGCCCCCGGCGCTTGCAGCCGTCGTCGTCAGCGGCAGCCTCGGAGGCGCGGCGACGCTCTGAGAGCGCGAGGGATACCAACAATCCAAATGCTCCTGACGAACCAAGGCGTGCTTCTGACTCTGGTACTAGATATGCGGCAAGAAGATCTGTCAGGTATTTTATTAACAAAGCTTTCTTCTATGGTAAAAGGCCTAGAGACCAAATAACAAAATTATATTGTTTTCTAGGTGTAAATGTTGAAATGCTATTCAAAGTAATTATTTTAAATATTGACTTTTTTACCGAAAAACTATCAACCGTTCAGTTCTTAGAACTTGAAGTAACGTAGTCTTTTCATTTCTAGCGAACGAAGGTACACGAATTCATCCATCAACAGTGAGCGTCGTCGATACTGGAACGGCTCTGAGCCACGCTCTTCTGTCACTTCTCAAGTATCACAAGTGGCACAGGTAAATAAATAGATAAAGTTATTTAGTAATCCTTTTTTATTTAACAAGCAATAATTGTAAGCTCTAGCACAAGACAATCAAATTACAAAAAGGTCCCAAAAAAGCAAAACTTTTCCATGAATAGCTTTGTTATAAGAAACCAGAGCAATGAAAAATCTCCCAGTATCCTTTCTGCCTCTACTACCCAGATAACACCTCATCTGAACAAGATATGACGCGATGCCGCGACCTCTCCTCGACGTGTCCCACCATGGCCGGTCACCAACGGGACTAAAGACCAAAACCCTCCACTCCAAGCCCTAAAGATATGCACATATAATGCAAGATCGCTACTGTCAAACGAAAGATTTTTGGAATTCAAAGAAGCTTTAACAAATGTAAATTATGATATTATTGGACTCGCAGAAATAAGAAGAACAGGTTATGAAATAAATGAAGATAATGAACTTATATTTTGCCATTACGGCCAGACCAAAGGTCTTCATGGCGTTGGGTTTATAATTAAAAAATATCTTAAATTGAATATCGAAAGCTTCATCGCAATTTCAGAACGTGTATGCATACTTAACTTAATATTTGACTCTACCCATCTCTCTATTATACAAGCATATGCACCTACTAGCAAGTCAAACGACACCGACGTGACAATCTTCTATGAACATTTGCAAGAAGCCATAGATCAAAGTAGTAAAGATATAATTTTGATGGGTGATTTCAATGCCTGCGTAGGACAACAGAAACAAACAGAAAAGAGAATTTTGGGCAAGTACTGTTATGGTAAAAGGAATAAGCGAGGAGAAAAGCTGATACAATTTGCATTTCAAAACAATCTTACCATAATAAACAGTATATTTAAAAAGAAAATCAACAACCTGTGGACATGGCTATCACCAAAACAAACAAAAAGCCAGCTTGATTATATCCTATCAAATAATAGACATAAATTCACAAATATCGAAATCATTAACAAGATGAATTTTCCTAGTGATCACCGACTAGTTCGAAGTACCTTTCACCTAACAGAAACAAAGAAATGTAGAGCCAAGTTCAAAACCAGAAGTTTGACAGTAGAGACAAAAGAAAATGAACATTTATTCTTAGAATCTTTAAAAAAGAATATTGAAGATACTGGCACCGATATTGAAACCGTAGAAACCTTATATTCCAAAATCAAGAACCTTATAACTGACGGATTAAGGTCCTTAAAAAGTCCGGATCACCATAAACAAAGTATCATATCCAACAATACAAGAACACTGTTAAATAGAAGAAATGAATTACAACACAAAAAACAACGAACTATGGAAGAAAAGCAAGAATTAAGTACTCTCTACAAAACTGTCCATAGACAAATAAAAGCAGACTACAAATTACACAGAGTCCGTACTGTAGAAAAACATCTAACAATCACTGGGAGCTTAAAAAAAGGGTACAAAGAACTAAATAAAACATCAACTTGGATTCCATGCCTGAAAGAAACGTCATCATCTACAAAAGCTTTTTCGAGGTCCAAAATAATAGAGACAGCTACAATCTTCTACAAAAATCTCTATTCTGAAAAATACCACTCTATAACTAGATTAACAAATGATAGTTCGGAGACTGCTGATGATCCACCTCTACAATTCTTACAACTACCAAGATTATCAATTCATGAAATTATTAAAAAAATTGAAAGACTCAAGAAAGGAAAGAGCTGTGGCCCCGACAACATAACTAACGAGGTATTAAAGTCAGGAAAGTTCTTGCTGGCACCACTCATAACTGCACTTTTCAATAAGATCCTTGATTTGAGAAAAATACCAAAGGAATGGGGAGAATCGGATATAATTCTGTTATATAAAAAAGGCGATCCTGCAGACATTGGAAATTATCGTCCAATAAGTTTACAATCAAACCTCTACAAACTATTCGCCTCTTGTTTAGAACAACGAATATCACCGCTTGTTGAGAAATTTCAGCCTGTAGAGCAAGCTGGTTTCAGAAAATGCTTCTCTACTACTGACCACATACATGTTTTAGAACAAGTTATAGAGAAATACGAAGAGCAAAATCGACCTCTCTACCTGGCTTACATTGACTACACGAAGGCATTTGACTCTATTTCTCACTGCAGTATTTGGAAAGCTCTGCAAGAATGCCAATTACCATCAGAAGTCATCGAACTGATTAAAGACATTTACGACAAAAGCACAAGTCGAGTTAAGCTTGATAGGAAAGGTCCAGAAATAAGTATTTCCAGAGGAGTAAGGCAGGGCGATCCGTTATCTCCTATTATATTTATAACAGTACTTCAGAGCATCATGAAAAATCTTAACTGGTCTAATAAAGGTATAAATATCAATGGCAAGTATTTAAACAACTTAAGATTCGCAGACGATGTAGTATTATTTTCTGAGTCGGCAACCAGGTAGAGGAAATGATAAATGAGCTCAACTTAGTGAGTAGCGCTATAGGCCTTGAACTAAATCCAACAAAAACAAAAGTCATGACCAATAATTCGGAAATACACATCTCGGTCAACCAACAGCGCTTGGATTATGTACAGGAATATATATATCTCGGTAAACAAATATCCTTTAAAAAATCGAGACATAAAGATGAATTAATGAGACGCGTAAACACAACCTGGAATAAGTTCTGGAGCTACAAAGACATTTTAAAATCAAATCTACCAATAAATTTAAAAAAGAAAGTTTTGGACTCGTGCCTTTTGCCCTGCCTCTCATATGCAAGCCAGACCTGGATCTTCAATTCTTTCGCAAAAAAGAAGATTGCTACGTGTCAGAGAGCTATGGAGCGTAGTATTCTTAACTTAAAACGTAGCGATAAAAAGAGAAATACTTATATTCGCCAAAAAACAAAAGTCGTAGATGCTCTAACACATTGTCAAAAACTGAAATGGAGATGGGCCGGCCATGTAGCACGAATGAACAATGATAAGTGGACGAAAATTGTTACCACCTGGCCTGGCCCCTGCGGAAAACGAAATAGAGGCAGGCCACTAGAAAGATGGCAGGACGAAATTAAAAAGAACGCAGGCAATGACTGGATAACCACAGCCCAAGACAGGAAAAATTGGAGTAAAATGGAGGAGGCCTATACTCGTCGAGAGGTCCCTAATAATTAATAGTTTATTTTTAAATAATATTTCATTCTAATGTTTGTATCTTTCCAAAGCATGATTTTATATAAATTATTATTATAACACTAATTTAAAAAGAAATGTAATATTTGTTGAATTTATTTATTATTACGATTGTGTTGGAAAATAATAATATGAATATTTATAAACTAATTTATTTTTTAATGTAATGGAAATGCATGTTAAAATTATTTATTATCAAGATTGTGTAAAAATTATTGAATGAAATGGAAATTATTGTAATCTATATTGTAAAATTATTAAGGAAATAAATGGCTATAATAATAATAATAATTGTATCTATACGACTTTGATTAAACTTTCAGAATAAGTAGTTTTGGAGATAAAACCAATATTTAGGAGGGTACGATATTCCGGAAAATTCAATTTTCGATTTTATGACGATTTTACGTTTGTATTGAAATTGTTAGTACATTTATTAAGGACGAAAAATCGAAATTACTTTTAAGTCAATATACATAATTGAAAATATTTATGGGCAAAAAATGTAAGGCACCTGCACTAGGATAAATCTGTGTCACAGGTGATGAGAGAATTTACTATAATGCTAATACACTTACAATATAATGGGGTTGAAGACCTGAGCTGATCATGGTGCCAAAAGATACTCATTCTCACATACTCGGGATCTCCAGTTTTGGTTAACATAAGCCCCATAGTGTTACGGCTCTAAAGTTTAGTCTCAGTGTGTTATTTTATCCGGAAGGTCCGCTTAAAAAAATATTGACTATATACTATATAAAACCGTGCGAGGCTCGGTCTACAGGTACTATTAATTAAATAAAGCCAAATGTGCGTGTTCTCTTAACGTTATTTTTACTAAAGTTGGCAATGACCCTTTCAGAATTACCGCCGGGAAACGAGTCAACCAAAAGCAGGCGTGGTCATCACTTCCTTCAGGCAATCTCACCGAAGGTAAAATGAATGCACTTTTACTTCGGCTCATTGTATCCTCACGTACACGAGACCAGCTAAACTATTGAATTTATTATCCTTGGTTAGTAATCTTTAGCACACGTGGGAACACACAATTCTCAATGTTGTGGCATGTTACTTACTCTTTCTGTACAATTTTAAATTCTTTGATAATTTTACTAAAGCTATGATGCTTTTGCACGATGTTTTACCGGAAAACAGTTCTTCTAGCTTTTTTATTTCATACTGTATTATTATAAAAATGATAATATAACTATTAATATTGATTTAACAGCTTTGGAAAAGACCTGTTGTGGTGAGTGATTGGTGAAGGTAAAAGATGTAGAGACCAGATTTAGTAGAAATGCCGTAGAGGAGTATTTTAAGCTTTACCTAGCACTATGATCGTAAGACGTTTAATTACCCTTTTTATAAATTTTCATTATGTATTTTGAAATTTAGATATCCATTTACATGACACCACAGCAAACAAACACTAACTTGTTTACAGAAAAAAAAAACTCAGTGGTAAACTTTACAGGTAGGATAGGGAAAAGGTCACAACCTATAAAATATACTCGATGAAGAAGTTCGCATATCTACGATTGCGTTCGTAGGTTGCACAGGCAAATAATGATAACTTGTAGCATAGGTTTTTTTTGCAGAAAAACACTTGGCAATTTCTTCAATAATTATACACGCTTATCAAGAAAGCATAATGCACTTCAACTAAGATATGAATACAAATTTTACACTTTTAGCTGATTTCTCAGTCTCAGATTAATATCTATCCATTAAAACAATCCTTTCAAAATAGAGCTATGATATGCTATGATAGCTATGATATGATAAAAGGAACTCAGCCGAAAACTTATTGATTTAAATCTCATACCATCTGACGATTGAAAAATCAGCGCCTAAAAATACAACATAATTATGATTGTGTCTACTATTTCTTAAATATTTGACATGTCTAAAAATAATAAAACAATATTTGCATTTGATTCATAATCAGGTGCATCTATCTCTTCACCATCCTGTCTCTTATTTAATATCGACAACTCATAGATCGTCAACAGTATAAACAATAAACATTAACGACCCAATTGGCACACGAATTCAAAATTTTTGTATTTTACGTTTATTGCTTATGGAATCTTAGATTTAGATTTATTTATTCAAAATTAGACCTAAATTAATATTTTGTATCACCTCGGTTAAAATTAGGAAAATAATTGCACTTTGAGTAATTATTGGTGTTATTTTGAAATAGCAGTAAATAATAAAGTATATTTTTAACCAGTTTTTCGAATTATCGATATTAAATAGCTTTATAATGCATGTTTTAATATATCACTATACTTAATTTAAGAACAAAGATAGAAGAAGAAAACGGAAACAGAAGATCATTTCAAATCTTCCTTCTGAACTTCCTTCCTGCCTGTTGTCATTCTAATGCATGTACTCTACTCCGTGTTATATTTCACTCTTGCTTACTTACTATATTACTTCACCTTCGAATCTATTTCTTATCATCTCACACTTATATCACTCTGCTAAAGATTTCACAACTCTTCACAAACCATTCCTAGCTCTTCACAAATCATTACAAAAGGTCATTGAAGACTATACCCAAAAACAAATTGACCTCCATATCGCGTGTTCCCATTCTAATCTATTGAAATGGTCTAGGAGCAGTACATCTACAGCCGCAGTGGCATTTGCAGTGGCTACTTCAGCATCTTCAAACCCGAGGTCACCGCCTCCGACATCACCTCCAGCTACTCGAAGGGATTCAGTGATATCTACTGCTGCCACCATGAGAGTACTTAACGTTTTAAGGTAGGTGGAACAACTACTGTTTTTGTGAATTTTAGATCTTACTGGATCTACCTATCCGATTCCAAAAATTTTTTCACTCATAGGTAGTAAAAGTTTTCGTTTAACGGTTTGCTGACGTTAACATTTCTACTACTACTGACTAGTAAAACTAATAGATTAAAAAATACCCAGTAATTTTAAATATACTCTCCTAGTATATTTAAAATTACTGGGTATTTTTAGATAAATTAAGTATTTAGATAAATTTAATAAACTACTTTTTTAATCTTACACAGGCACTGGATATCCAAACATTCGCATGATTTTTGGGCTGACGAACGTCTACGAGGACTCACGATGGATTTCTTGAAGGAGATAGAAAGCAGTCCAGGATTATTGCCGGCTGAACACAAGGCAGCCTCACAGCTCCTTCGTCTATTGGAACGGCCACCAGATAGAGCTGTTGATTTGACCACTTTGTTTGCTGCACCTCCAGTGAGCATTTTCTTAAATTCTTATTTAAATTGTAACCTTTAGAATAAATAAAAATATCTTATCTGTCCCAACGTGGTTAAAATATTTTCAGCACTATTTATATTTTTGTTGAAATTATATCATTTGTGAAATAAGAAGTACCTACGAGGTGAAATAGGGAAAACACCAATTCTTGACGTTTGTTATTTCTAACAAGTTAAAATGAATACTGACTACGTCTAGAATCTGTGTTTTCATTTGAAGTCCCTATGTCGTTTTCACCCCATAACCTTGGTTTATAGGTGCCAACAAAAGAAAGCGTGGAAACGTTGTCAGCCCTTGAAATCGCAGAACAGATGACTTACCTCGACTATCAAATCTTCAGGTCAATTAATAGCGAGTAAGTATTATCGCCATATAAAAAACCCATTTCCCCTTTAAAAAGGGTCGAATTAAATCTCAAATTGTAACAATGAAATTTAACAATATTTTAATATCACTGATCGTATCAATAAGACTTGGCAACCTGAATTAGCTATTTATCTATAAATTTTGGTGTTAACAGACACAGAACACACAGACAATTAATGTTATTTTATATTAAATTGTAATGAACGTTTTCTAGAGAGTTCCTCGGCCAGGCGTGGACGAAAGCAGATAAGGCAGATAGAGCGCCTCACATCTTAATGATGACGGGTCACTTCAACCACATCTCCAATCTCGTCATCTCGGAGATCTTAAAGAAATGCACTTTAGCTGGTATGCACTTAATGACACACTTTTAAAATATTTTATCACTATTTGTCTACTTGACACCAGCAGGTTGAATTGCTTCAAACTCATAAATTTGTTGGGACTTGGGACCTATATGAGTACCTTGAGGAATTCCAGATATGATTTAAAAAAAAAAACTGGCAATGTTATCTTTAAAGTTTTTATAGCTTAATCTTGTTAAAAATATGGGCATCTAAATAATATATTAATCATTATTCATCAGGTCGCGTAGCAACAATAGAAAAGTGGGCTGCTGTGGCGGACATAGCGAGATGCCTTCACAACTTCAACGGTGTTCTACAAGTGTGCGCGGCTCTCTCCAACACTTCTGTCTTTCGGCTCAAGAAAACATGGGACAAAGTCTCCAAGACTGTAAGTCAATTATGAAGGTGGCTTTCTTTCCTTTATTGCCATAAGCCTACCCAAAACGCTACACCAAGAGAGAGCGCGGGTAATAATTAGAATGTATCGGAGCAATCAAGCAAATATTCCGTCCGGATTGGACGTATTTTTTTTTTAATTCATTATTTTTATCGTGAAAATACATTATTATGAAACCTTTCCAAACAGTTATTCGAACAGAATCAGACGAATTCGAATCACTGGTCAAAGTGCGGTGGATTCCAAATATATTGAAAGATTTGATGTTAAATTATTTACATTATAACTTGTAAACATTATAACTTAAAATAAATCACATTGCATATAGATATTGTTGTGTTTCAGAGCAAACAAACAATGGAGAGAATGCAAACTATCATATCATCAGAGTGCCGTTTCCGAATCTTGAGAGATGCTTTGCACAGGTAACATTAAACACTTCTTACAGACAAATAATTTCACGCGTGAATTGTAACATATACAATTTGATCTTTGCTCTAGATCTTAAAACTGATAATTATTATACAAAGGTGATAAAAAATAATGCAAAATGTTTATGAGTAATCCAAATTTCGCAATGAACTGAAATAATTGCCTGCCTACAATGCCTATGATACCTTATCAAAGTTATCAATATGAAGCAATAGTTAATTACCTTGTCTAGATATAATCATCTACAAAATTAATCTACTTACATTGATCTTTACACGCAAGTTTTAAACCTTGTTTTCTAAGGTTTATCTACAAATAATAAGTAGATAACGATGTGATTATGATTATGACTTCAACAGCGATGTTCTTTATTATAGGTGTGATCCACCATGTATCCCGTACCTTGGAATGTATCTATCAGATCTGTCATTCATTGAAGAAGGAACATCCAACTACACTCCTGATGGACTGTTGAACTTTTCCAAGATGAGAATGGTAACTGACAATATTAAGTAACATAACATTTTGAATCGGATTTAGCTAACTATACTTAAACATTGAATTGTTTTCTTGCAGATTGCACATGTGATTCGAGAAATTAGAAACTTCCAACAAACTCCATACAAGATCGACCATATACCAAAGGTGAGTCGAAACCAAAGAGATTGTATAGAACCCTTTTACAACTAGAGAGACATAAATATCAAGAAAGCGCAGTCAAATTTTGGCACCAATGAATGTCAAAATTCACCTATTAATTTTAACAATGCACATAAATATGAAAGTCAAAAATGCATACCTACATACTTTCTGTATTTATATGTGTGGTTTGCTGACGTTTTATATAAAATAGACATATTATTATGCCGAGCTAGCTACGTCTACTTTTCTTTGGCCGAAACATATATGTTAAAAATAAACTGAAAACATATTTGTTGGGGAAAGGTTACTACAGTATTGACGAGTTTATTAATGACAAACACTAGATTTTAATCATGTTTTAATTGCTTTGAATATATATATATTTTTTTTTTATGAAATTGTAATATTGTAAATTTTAATATTGTTTATTTCTAATGTTTTGTTTTAATTTATTATATAATGTTGTGTAGTTATTATTTATTTTATGTAGTTTTAAGAAATTTTCAACACAATGTTATGTTGTTATGAAATAAAATACTTACTTACTTGTGCCGGTAGCTACAAATTATTTTTTTTTTTTTCAATAACTAGTTTATTATGCTTTACAGGTATGCGACTTTCTCCTGGACAAGTCGTTGATCATCCCCGAAGAGCGGCAGTACACCCTATCCCTGGAGCTGGAGCCGCGGGTGGCGCGGGGGTCGGGCGCGGGGCTGGCGGGCGCGGGCGGGGGGGCGTCGCCGGGCTCCTAGCGCCGGCGCCGCGCCTCCCTCGCCGCGCTCGCGCCGCTGCGCGTCGAGCGCTAAGCGATGCAGGGAGACGCGCTTCTCGCACACAGCACTGCTGCTCTACGCTCTACACCACACAGCAAACACGCTTTTTAAAAAGCTATCTTACTTCTTATGTCCCGCTCAGACGATAAACTTTTCAACGACCCGAATCGGCAGCACGAAGATTACCTCAAGCGGGTAATTCTTGGTGAAGAATTCTTTGTGTCAAAGGTACATACTGTCTTTATTTTTTGTTCAAATGTTTTATATCCCTGAATTCATCTAGTTCTAAGAATTCATATTTCAAGGCAAAGACAGTATGTACTACTCCATCGTTGAAATCGTAGCTCCAGGATAAATAGGCCAAGAATTCTTCTCGAAGAACCACAGCGCTTGTCGTGTCGTGTCTACTGTGACAGGATTTAACCAAACATTTGGTCAGTCAATCAAAATACCTGGATTGAGCTAATTAGCTTTAAAATAAGTGATTTTGTAAATGTTTGGTTGTTTTTGGTCACACGAGACACGCTCCAACAATCTTAGTTGCAACAACTAATGTCAGCTGTGCGATAACCACGTTATGTTCATTTGCTACAAATGCTATGAGTAGGATGTTAGAATTGCTCCCTTCAGCAATGTCTTCAGCTGCCGTTGAAACTTCAATGATTCCAGTACTGTTGCTGCTATTAGTATTTGAAGGTCATTTTGGAAATAAACTCTCAAAATAGACTGAAACGAACATTCGAACAGATTTTTTTTTTTTTTAACATTTTACTCTTTTTGGTCGTCTAAAATTACTACTGTATAGTATATTACATATTTCATATACGTAATAATACAGATTTCATATGCGTAATAATTATGTTGCTGTTTTGGATGGTTTATTTTCTGTGTTGGACGTAGATTTAAAACGCTTTTCATAATTAACAACTTCGTGCTGCCATAGGGCAAAATAAACCGGTCGCACCAAGTTTATCAACATATCGACAATGATGACAATTATATTCTGTGACGTTTAAGTAGTGGACACTCTTTAAAGTGCGACGTATTCTATAGTTTGTGTTCTAGAGCTAATTAATGTAAACGACATTTTTAGTCACCAAACGATGACATTGGGTTCGACAACATCGAAGAATTGGCCGGTAGATATGGGATCGCGGTGGCTAATTATAATGTATTTGCGTAATTTAATTTTTAATTTTACTTTATTTATGTAAATTATTGTATACTTAATATTAATTAAGTGGTGGTTGTTATTCTGTTATTCTCCAATATTTAATAAATTAGTGTTTAAATTCTTTGTGCATAGAAAATAATATAATTAATTTTATTATGAATTGATACTGAGCCCCCAACAGCAGAAAATTAGACTTACTACAAATGATCAAAATTGAGTCATCTTGGATTTGATCACGCCACTGGCTTTATAGCCAGGCACGCTTTTGCTATGCGCTTCATTAAAATCTGATACAAATTCACTCATTTGATTAGAAAAAAGTGTGACATAGCCTAAAATTAGATAAAATGGATGTTTAAAATGATTTGTGTAATTAAAAAGAAATATAAAATACCTATCCAGGTATACTATTTTTGTATAATAGTCTTCTTTATTCGTCAATTAGGTAGGTACGAAATATACTTAAATTACAATTATTGCAACATATCACTTTGAATTTCAGACTGGTGATATTTTTCATTTAGAATCAAGTAGATCCTAAAATACCGAAATGAAAAATATCAACCTCTACTAATATGTTTAATGAATGAATTTAATCTAAACACATTGTAAGTTTTGGTCAGATGCCTGAATAAGTAGGTTGAACTCTAATCTATTTGGTTAAAAATTTATTCCATTGCCAACTCAAGCCTTAATATTGACATTGCTGAGAGACTTTACTTCAATATAACACATATTGCTTATAAGTTCCCTCCTTATCATATCTATGAATATTATTGTGAAAGTCTTATGAAATAAAATTTTATAAAAAAAAACAATAAATATTAGAAATGAGAGCTTTTGTAAATAACTTCCTAGAATATAATGAGAACATGATGTTAGGTATTATACCATTAATGTTATAGATAATGAAAATGAATGAATGGTGATGAAATTACAGATTAATGAAAAAAAAATGTTAGATAAGGAATCGTTGAGGTATTACTAACTTGGCACAATGTAGATAAATGGATGTTATTTCAAAATTTATGTAAAAAGTGTTGTAACATTTAAGGAACATAATTATGGATTTCGCCAAAACTCAGATACATAAAAAAATTGGCCTAAATTTTGATAAAAAATTTAACATCAAAGGTAGTAAGTAAAGTAAGTATGTTACAATAATTATCTTACAGAAAAAGATCTGACAAAACTCTGCACAGAAATTTACTAATTTATTATTTCAATTTAAGAAATATGCTGTAAAACATACATATCCCTATATTCTTCGAATTAATCCTTGTTTAGATTCTAATACTATTTGAAGAGTGCGTCAAAGACAATTTTACTGAAGCGTCTTATTCGATAAGCGTTAGTGAAAGGGTATGGAAGTGGTTGTTACATGTTACTAATGGTTGTTATATTGTCTTTTCGACTGCTTTTATACAATCTTTTAATATTTCCCCTGTTATTCTACCTTGCTTGTTAGTTATAATATAAAGATAGATAGGTGTACTACAAGGGCATTAGCTTAGGCCTTAATTATCCATTAAATGTGTTTACAAAAATAGTACTTACAGTCAGCAAATAATACATCGTTATGTATAGACTGGCGAAGAGACATAAACATAATAAAATAAAAGTCACTTTATACTGAGAATGACTTTTTTGGAAATGTTAATAAAAACACGTTATGTTATTTATCTCCTTCTTGTGGGGAAAAATGTATTTTAGTTCGGACTAAACTAACAACATAAATGAAACATGCTAAATTTGCAAAGAAATATTCATAAAAAAATATCACTATATGTAAGATCATTATATTGAAAGTATCTCAAGTTTAACAGTATTAACTATTACCTAGTACCTAGGACCTCCTCGAGTATAAGTGTGATGTTCTTCAAGACGTCTGCCGTAACCTAACGTGATTTCAAGTGAGAGTACTTTCTGTAAGTCTTTTCTACGTCCTTTTCTATGTCGTTTAATGTTAGTGTTATCATAGATAGAAAATAATGTATTAGCAAGATCGTATCATTCGACTGTGAATAATATTTGTCTTTTACTGACACTGCTGATTTCAGCAAATCCTAAACAGAGATATTTACCCAGAATGAAAAAGCTGGGTACTCTCTGAAGCCGTAACTGTAACCGTTTCATCTACTGTAACAAAATAAAAACATATTATTATAGTGTGTACGTGGTTTGCGCGCAGTTCGTGAACAGGGCAATGAGACGTGGTGAGCCACCACGTCTCATTGCGCTGTTTTTATTGTAGCAAATGCAAAGGGTGTGGTTAAGTATCGCTAGTGAGAGGCTTGAGAAAGCAAGGAAGTTTCTAGTGACATTCAACTTACTGTGGGAAAGTTCAGTGTAAGTAGTATGTAAATGTAACTATAGTATGAAAAGTACTGGTTATGGAATAAAATGGCTGTTTTAATCGTATAAATTATAAAAAAATATTTTGGTGATTTTCCACTTACCTTATATGCACAATTTTTAAAGTTTTATCACTGAAGTCTATCACATATCTTTGTATTATTACGCGTGTAGATAAGGTTTTAATTTGTTTGTCGTCTTCCCTTTTAAAATGATTTTTGTGATCATTCTCGCGTATTAGGTGTAAGAAAATTAGTAGTTCTAAGAAATGAATCTTGGCATTAAAATTAGTGTTGATTGTTTATCAATCGAGATATACACACATTATTAAATTTAACGTCGACTACTACAACATACGCTTCGATTTTAAAAATCTCTTATGAAATATCCAGTAAGCAATTTTAATGAATACGTAATTATTAATGAAAAATATAAAAAAAAAGTAAGTCTTCAAAACTACCTCTTCAATCAGTTCTTATTAAAATAGATAATAAAATATTATATCAAAATTATATTTACTGTTAAATGTTGTACTTTTATCACTTCTCGTTTAATTCTCATAAAATTACTTTAACGTCGTCAGTAAGGTAAAAGCAGAATTAGTTTTAATGTATTTTTAAATTATTATTATACAATAATTTTATGTAAAGTATCCACCGTCCTTTTGTGTATAACAATTAGTAACTGCCTTGAAAATACTCGAAATATTTAGAAAATCTAGAGTGGTAAAAACGGAAATATAGAGTGTCGAGGAAAAATACTAAATGTTATATAACAAAAAGAAGAAGTAACATATACTTTATAAATTATGATATAAATTACGCAATGTTAGAGTAATATTATTGCATTGTAGGTGCTTACAGAGTTTAATTGTATCATTATTTTAGTTAAAGAGATCTGTATTTTTTCTAATTGTAAAGTTAATCTAAGATATTGTCTTTATTTGATATCTTCATGGAATCTAGGGGCATCGCGAGATTTAAGATGATACCAAATAATTTATTAAATCTAAAGCACAATAACAACAATCGAAAGCATAGTCAAGTGCTGACCGCCTCGTTGTTAGCCAACATCAAAATATCCATTGTATTTTTGTAGGAATGGACTCTTCTGTACCACGGTTACGTTATGGCCACCAAAAATCTATATTTCAGTGAATTCATTCGAATTCGTAAGACAATCTTCAGTAGCATTGTATATACATAATATGTCAACGATTGCATTTATGTATTTCTACATTGAAACAATGTCAAACTATTTCGATACTCCAACGACACTAGTAATTAAACTTTTTTAGATCACCGAGAATGTCTGGTAGCTTTATAGCAAACGGCTCCGAAAGTATATTCAAAAATTGATATCTATTTGCTTATGTTTGCCACATTTATTTGATTTTTGCTAAATATAAAACTTTCAGAGAAATATAAATATTTTTTATAACTACCATTGTGTCGTCAACATGACTACTACTCCTATACTAATTTTGTGGAAGTATAACTCCCGGTATACCAAGATTTTGGTGGCCTTTTCACAAAGTTTGTTTGTTTAAAAATAAATATTTTAAGTAACAATGTACTCAATATTTTTGTCAAAAAAACCTATTTAAGATTTCAGTTCTGTCAAAAATGGTTCTGATTTTAAGTACCTCAGAATAAACATGATCTGCTATCAAACATTCTAAAGTATTGTCGGTTAAGATAGTATCATAACATCTACGTGTGGCTTCATATGCAGATATATTGTCTGATTGTATTAGTTAGTTATCGTAACCTTTGCTCATGGAGTCATCGGGTTCGCCGTATACTTTCATCTTTTTATTTTTGTAAATTAATTAGTTATTTGTATTTAATTGATTGTCGTTTTGTTTTGTGAATAGGTTAGAATATCAAGGTAATGTTACTAATTCTAATTTGTTAATATTTTATTTCTATTGATGATAGGCAGATACAAGCAGAAGTTCAAAACAATGTACCTCATACACTTGAAATATGTCTTTATACTCAATAATGACTATAAAATAGATTTAAAGACACATACTTACAATAATTATATTATTATCTTTGGCTGTGAATAAACGTGTGGTTGAAGTTCAATCCAAACACATTACATACTCGTATTATCCCGATGACTCTTACTTTTAGTTGATTGTGTAGAATTAAATCAATTGATGTCGCTCAATGATATTTTTTTTATTTTTTTTTTATTTATTCCACTAAGGTGGCTAACAAGCATACGGTTACCGTAGCCTATGGACACTTGCAACGCCAGAGGCATCACTCGTGCGTTGCCGACCCTTTAAAAACCTATTTGCACTCTTTTTAAAGAACCCCATGCTGTATTCTATTGGAAAAACCTTGGCAGGTAAAAAGTCATTTCCTAAGGAAGTAATTTATATATCATAAAACGTAGTTACAATCTAATACAATCTTATTATCTGATTTTTTTTTCTTGTTTGATACAGTGATAGGCTATTGTGCAATTTTTCTTTTTGTAGGAAACAAGTATAAAAAGAAAAATGCACGATAGCCTTAAATTAAACTGAACTCATTCTTAGACGAAATTATAGGTATTCGGAAAAAAATATAATGATTCGAGCATCAGTACTGATTTTAAATATTTTCTTTTGTTTTCAGTTTTAGTATGACTCCTTTTCGTTCTTTATATTTTTAGTTTTCTTTGGTAATAAGTACTATATAGTTTTATCATACACAAAATTGTTGTTGATTGCTTAAACAGTTTCTGTGTTAAATGAATGGTTTTGTATCAATGAGCGACTTCAATCTCATACTATTTTGTAACTCGATATTTAAATATACATATTATTATATAATTATAAGTTTAGAAATACAACTGAATGGTAAATAGATTATGTTTGTCTATGATATACTGTAGTGTCTGTGTTACTAAATATCTCGAAAAAGTCAGTACAGTGCTATTTTACCTAAATAGGTACGTGGGAGTTTGTGGAAATATTCTTAACTCTGTTTAATGTTTGCCCATCGTATTAGAATAGGATTTACTTAATATTTAATCAAATAATGTTTTTTTCGTAAGGTTATATTTTTTTTAATTTGGCAGCAATTAATACTGACTATGTTCCCATGTCATATCCATCGTATATTTTGCGCTAGTGCCATTGATATTAGCTATTCATTTATGTTTTATGAGATCAGTGTACGTAATGATGTCTCCAACCAAACTTACCCGATTATGTTAATGATTGCTACTCGTAAAAGGTCACTTTAAAGTTATTCTATTAGTACAAGATAGTAAAACTTACATTTTCTTTTTTGTTTGCTATCTCCATCACGTATGACGGTAGGAGAACATTTTTGAAATTTAAATCATAGTATGCAAAAAAGGCTACACATTGTCGATACAAATCTTTTTGTAAAATCCAAAAAGGATCCAAGATAATACAAAAAAACTAAATTTCAACCACTTTTGCCAATATGCGGCGAAAGCTTAAATATGTATACCTGAAAAATTCTCGACATCCATCGGTTACTAGGAACCGATGATGTCGAGAATTTTTCAGGTATACATATTTAAGCTTTCCCTACAACATAATGAAGGTAGACTGGTAGAGAATGCCCTAGGCATTAAGTCCGCCAATATGTACACGTGTGTATGAAGTTTAATAAATAAATAAAAAAAAATTATCCAAAAATCATCTTTCTTGGTTCATCAGCATTTATCCAGGAAGGTGAACGTATATTTTCTCGTAATAGAGAAAGAAAGAAATAAACTGCCTAAAACATGGTGACAAAAAGATGGTACAATTTAATAATAAATACACATGTGTGTTTTTGTATAAGTATGAATGTTTATGTCGAAGGGCCGAGTTCACAGTGTTTTGTTTTACAATTCCAGTGACCGTTGCTACTTTCGAGTTAAATAATATATTGAAGGTACAAATATTATAAAGTCAATGATTCAATTTTGAATAAACTTATTCTTTACAATCCTTGCTAAGGTAGTAATGAACCACATTGGAGAGCATTTTGTGACTTAATTTAATCAAACATTCGGTATCCGTATACTGGTTTAATAAATAGCATCACGCCCATCCACATCTGGGTTATAACCCAGAGGGATGTGGCAGAGGTGTATACAACCCATATTTCACCGGTTTCATATTGTCAAGTTGCCTACATATTTGTCTACTCTATCCTTGTCCAAATGGTTTGTTCAAATACTGCTCAGGTTTGTTATGATTGATGTTGTCGTATTAAATCGAATGAGCTGCAGTTTTGTCTTAAACCGCGGTAACGCTACGCACAGATTCGTTCTCCCTCGCCCATTCTATGTTTGAACGGGACAGAGAGATCGAAAATAACGTTATTGTACTGACTTGTTCGTGACATAAGCACTGTTGTTGTTGACTATCTGACCTCATCAAATTGTTGTATCCTTCACAATAAAGTTGTTACTGTAAAGTTCCAATTGCTGTTTTATTTCTTTCCTATTTTAACAAAACAAAACGAGATTCTCAGAAATAAACACTTGGTTAATTATATTATTTGGAATTTAATGCAGGAGCTTATTAGTATTGGTCCTTAATCTAACACCTTTTCCGGATTAATCGGTGTGGATACGGCGCAGTAAAATATTCTCATAGAAATAAAGACTGTTCGGATTAAGTTTTGTTTGAGCGCATATTATTATACATTTTATGAGAATATTTTACTGTACCCCTCCCACACCTAGTAAAAGGTATGGTAAAATCAGGCATCTTGACGGTATTGAAAATGTCACGAGTCGGTATTGGCCACGCTCGAGTACGGTGATCGTCGATTGGTTTTGCAGCCATCTGCAGCTACCTTCAAAACCGTCGAGATCCCTGATTTTACCTATAAACGGCCTTATCCATTTATCACTTTGAATCTAAACGCTCCTACTATAGGTATAAATAGCGCATAGCAACTATTCGGTTGGTTGGTTAGCTACTTATCTCTAAAAGGCCGGCACGGCTAATAGGCATCTGCTTTGTGACTGTTATAAAAAGACATAACAGAATGTAAACTGGATTGCATAACAATACTAGTTTATGGCATATTACTAGGTACCGGCTACACGCTTCATCTTGGTTTGGTTGTATCATCATTTTATTGATTTTATGCAAACAGTCTTGCCGCCTTCATACATTTGCACAATCAAGCATGGAGTCGATAACATTAGTATGTTTCTTTATTAAGTATATCAATGGCTATATTACCTATATTCATTAATGTCATAGTTCGTAACAAATTGACCATTGAAGTCGATAGTGATTAACATACCTATGACTAATCAATAACGTTGATAACAATATCCGTTATCCAGCTGTGCTATATATATATGGGATACGTGTCCATACACACACACACACACACACACACTAAAGTAATCTGAAAAATCTACAGTAGTAGTGACCTTTAACCGACCCAGATTACCAACAAATTTAGTGTCAAGTACAGCAACAATCTAGACAGGTATTTAATACTTACAAAATGAGTTCTTGAACTAAAACAAGAAAATGGTTCGTAAAAACATTTAAAAAAACCGGCATGGTGCGTGTAAGGGCCACGTGCAATAGGGTTCCGTAGTCAGCTGTTACAACATATTTCTGGACTTAAAAGGGGTTTTCTTTCAGAAGTTATTCATTTCAAAAATATTTATTTTAAGTACGAACTTTTCCGAGTGACTGCATTTAACATTTTGGACTACCTCTACTCTAGAAGTAATTAAGTTATCGTAGCCACTATAGTTGTTGTCCTTAGTAGTCCTATTGTTGTGTAAATTTCATTACATATACAATCAACTTGTTTCGTTTCTGATTTTTGAGTCAGTGTTTTAGCTTATAGACAGAGATGTACAAAATACCCTCTAAAAAGTATCTGGAATACTAAATCCAAGATACTTTGAAATTAAGTATTTCAGATACCAGATACAAAATACTTTCGAGAATGGTATTTGAAATACTAAATACAAGATACGTATCTTCTAAATACTTTTCAAGAAGAAAATACTTTTGTAAGAAAACAACATTTTGTTTTATTGAATTTAAGATTATTTTTGACATTATCTTAATAAACATTAATGTTATTTATTTACGAATATGTTATGTTAATCGCTAAAATTTGACAAGACAAAATATTATATTTTTAAGGAAAATAATAAACGCAATATCAAAAGTATTTACTTTATTTCACCAATCAAAAGCCATCAATTTACTTGGTTGGCCATCAGGTTACTTATTTTTCTGACCACCCTGAAGTTTACCTAAGACAATAAAACAAAAAAACATGACATGATACAACATGAAATAAGATTTCCCCCCCCCCCAGTGGATACATGTAAACACTTGAAACCGGAACAAAACCTTTCTATTTCTGTCATTATTGGCATAATATATGAGAACAGAGATATAAGACATGCATGACATACATGACATGACTCCTATATTATTTTCATGTAAAAGAAATGTTTGAAGAACTACTTTTACTTAAATTTTTTTGATGTTCGTCCATTGATCCATTGCCTTTGAAATTAGTAGAAAGAATGAGTCGCCATCTATCCATGTGATGTTTAACTAATAATGACAAGTTCAGTTTAACGCATTTATAATATTCCATAAAAATTTTTGGTAACTTATTCCTAAAAGTATTTTGTCAGAAAAAGTATTTGTTAAATACTAAGATACCTAACAAAATGTATTTAAATACAAGATACAAGATGATTTTTGGAAAAGTATTTTAGATACAAGATGGAAATACGTATCTTGTATCTTGTATCTGTATTTCAGATACTTGTATCTTAGATAAGTCACATCTCTGCATTTTATGCAAACAGTCTTGCCGCCTTCATACATTTGCACAATCAAGCATGGAGTCGATAACATTAGTATGTTTCTTTATTAAGTATATCAATGGCTATATTACCTATATTCATGAATGTCATAGTTCGTAACAAATTGACCATTGAAGTCGATAATGATTAACATACCTATGACTAATCAATAACGTTGATAACAATATCCGTTATCCAGCTGTGCTATATATATATGGGATACGTGTCCATACACACACACACACACACACTGAAGTAATCTGAAAAATCTACAGTAGTAGTGACCTTTAACCGACCCAGATTACCAACAAATTTAGTGTCAAGTACAGCAACAATCTAGACAGGTATTTAATACTTACAAAATGAGTTCTTGAACTAAAACAAGAAAAAAACACCGACTTCAAAAAGTAGGTAAACTAAAAAGCAAAAAATAAATTTACTTCGCACAAAATAATACGTTTTTTCATTTAGTTGAATAGAAATTATTAAATAATTATTTTATAATTCTGAAGTCGGTGCCAAGTAAAAACAACCTTTCTACAATATCAAATTACAGTTCACACAAAAAGGGAGGCGTAGTTGTGCTAGTGCGCGGTCGCCCAGTATTGGTACTTACCACAGAAATATAACTAATATTCAGTTAGAAAAAAGTTGTTAGAACAATTTATATTATCTATACAGAGTTATTAATTGTTTACTTGGCACCGACTTCAGAATTATAAAATAATTATTTAATAATTTCTATTCAACTAAATGAAAAAACGTATTATTTTGTGCGAAGTAAATTTATTTTTTGCTTTTTAGTTTACCTACTTTTTGAAGTCGGTTTTTTTTTTGTTAAAAATTATTTTATTATACGATTTTAAGTGATGGGTAGACCGAGCAAGAATGTTTCTCGAATGAGGAGACGAGGGTTACTTGAGACGGAAAACTTATTTATAATAAACAAGAATTAAATCCTTTCTTCTGACTATTGAGGGTCACGACCTTCCATCATCAGCTCATTTTACACAACAACTAGCAGTAGGAATATGCGTACAGTAGTGAAAGAATTAACCTTTATCTCCTAACTATTGAGGAGTTGACCTTCCATCATCAGCTCAACCACATAAAATTATTGCGACCAAGCGTAAATCCTGATAGGCGTAAGCCCCCGATTTCTCTGGGGTCCCATCATCAGATCATGACATGCTGACAATGGGACCACCTTTGAAATATCTCCGTTCCAACAGCTCACTTGACATCATAACTAGCAGTCTGAACATGTGTACAGTAGTGAAAGAATTATCCTTTAACTCCTAACCATTGAGGAGTTGACCTTCCATCATCAGCTCATCCACATAAAAATACGTAAATACTGGTGTAGCTTTGAAAAACACACTGAAAACATTACATGTGCCTATAAAATTCGAGGGTTGCCCTCGATTTCTCTGAGATCCCATCATCAGATCACGACATGCTGACAATGGGACCCCTTTGGAATCATCTCCTATCCAACAAAAAAAGAATCATCAAAATCAGTTCATAAACGACGGAGATATCCGTGAACAAACATAAAAAAAAAAAGCAACATATATACGAATCGAATTGAGAACCTCCTCCTTTTTTAGAAGTCGGTTAAAAATGGTTCATAAAAACATTTAAAAAAACCGGCATGGTGCGTGTAAGGACCACGTGCAATAGGGTTCCGTAGTCAGCTGTTACAACATATTTCTGGACTTAAAAGGGGTTTTCTTTCAGAAGTTATTCATTTCAAAAATATTTATTTTAAGTACGAACTTTTCCGAGTGACTGCATTTAACATTTTGGACTACCTCTACTCTAGAAGTAATTAAGTTATCGTAGCCACTATAGTTGTTGTCCTTAGTAGTCCTATTGTTGTGTAAATTTCATTACATATACAATCAACTTGTTTCGTTTCTGATTTTTGAGTCAGTGTTTTAGCTTATAGACAGAGATGTACAAAATACCCTCTAAAAAGTATCTGGAACACTAAATCCAAGATACTTTGAAATTAAGTATTTCAGATACCAGATACAAAATACTTTCGAGAATGGTATTTGAAATACTAAATACAAGATACGTATCTTTTAAATACTTTTCAAGATGAAAATACTTTTGTAAGAAAACAACATTTTGTTCTATTGAATTTAAGATTATTTTTGACATTATCTTAATAAACATTAATGTTATTTATTTACGAATATATTATGTTAATCGCTAAAATTTGACAAGATAAAATATTATATTTTTAAGGAAAATAATAAGCGCAATATCAAAAGTATTTACTTTATTTCACCAATCAAAAGCCATCAATTTACTTGGTTGGCCATCAGGTTACTTATTTTTCTGACCACCCTGAAGTTTACCTAAGACAATAAAACAAAAAAACATGACATGATACAACATGAAATAAGAGTCCCCCCCCCCCCAGTGGATACATGTCCTCACTTGAAGACGGAACAAAACCTTTCTATTTCTGTCATTATTGGCATAATATATGAGAACAGAGATATAAGACATGCATGACATACCTACATGACATGACTCTTATATTATTTTCATGTAAAAGAAATGTTTGAAGAACTACTTTTACTTAAATTTTTTTGATGTTCGTCCATTGATCTATTGCCTATGACATTAGTAGAAAGAATGAGTCGCCATCTCTATCCATGTGATGTTTAACTAACAAGTTCAGTTTTACGCATTTATAATATTCCATAAAAATTTTTGGTAACTTATTCCTAAAAGTATTTTGTCAGAAAAAGTATTTGTAAAATACTAAGATACCTAAAAAAATGTATTTAAATACAAGATACAAGATGATTTTTGGAAAAGTATTTTAGATACAAGATGGAAATACGTATCTTGTATCTGTATTTCAGATACTTGTATCTTAGATAAGTCACATCTCTGCTTATAGAGAGCGAGGGACGCCCTATTCGAACAAAACATAGCTATTTAAAGTTTTATCTTAGCAACCCCTTAATGTATTTAAAATACCTATCTAACGGCACCCCACACAATAGGATCAACGAGAGATAAAAATACTCTCACTTTACAACTCGAAAACCAGTATACCACCAGAATAATCAATTTACATAATTATGCGTACAAAATTACAGCTTTCTAGCACTAACAGTTTTAACGCTATGCTTCGGACAAACGAAAAGACGGACGTGGCGAAACGATAACGGCTCCTTGTAGGTACTACGGAACTCTAAAATGAAAGTATGTATTCAATACAATAAAAAACTTAGTTCAACTATCAAAACCAATCTTTATTCGTTTACTTTCTATAGTTTTAAATATTTTATTTTATTACGTTTCCGTTCATTCTTATTTGCTCCGTTTACACTTCTTCTCCGTCCTCCTGCTTCTCTGCCTCGGCCTCCATCATGAGCGGCGAAGTACCACACAAGCGCATGTCTTTCGTGTACGCGATCACCCCCATGAACACACTAGACACTACCACCCAAATACCTCCCATGTAGAACGTCATATCCCAAGAACCCGTGAAATCGTAGAGCATTCCTGAAAATGGAAACGGTGGGTGATTAGCTGACGTATATATCGTATGACGGTTCACAAATAAGTATAGTTTATCTGAAATGATAGTAGTTTGAGGGAAGTCAGAAGAAAGTAATTCTGTCAACTGGTATTACAAAGAGTATCGTATCGGCCTATAGGAAGGAAAGGAACTGTCCAGCTTAACCCAGGTTAAGCTGGACAGTTCCTTTACACACATTCAGTAGAATCTGTTAAAATTGAAGCCAAAGCTAATAGGGACGGTGATGGGTAGCATAGCTCACAAAATCATATTAATGTATCGGTCTTTTAATAGGCATGTTGTAAGTAGGGTGTCTTTACCTCCAATAGGTGGTCCAATCAAATGCCCTATTCCCATGCTCAGCAAGATCATTCCATAAGCCACAGTAAAGGAGTCCATTGGCATAAGTTCCATAAGAATTGCTGGTGTGTACGAGTAAGAACTGGCGAATGATAGGCCGAAGACAGCAGATATGATAGTCAGCATCCAGTAGTTTGTTATGAAGATGGGGTAAGTGGCAATAGACAAGCCGCAAATGAGGAGGCAGATGGCGTAAGTCTTGGTCACGTGGACCCAGGGCTGGTCGCCGGCCCAGCCTAAAGCAACCTGAAAGCAGAATTATATTTCCTTATAAAGGGATAACCAGGAGTTAATTAAATAATTATTGCCAATTTATCACAATAACAAAAAATACGAATTATACATTATTGTTTTGGATACAATCGTATAATAAATACATTAAATAGAAGGAAGTAGGTAAGTGAAGCTACAAATTTGTAGAATTCTTAAGTACAATTAAAACACACTCTTGTTTACTCCTTTTACTCGTACTACTACTGAATCATAATATCACAAAATATTTAATTTTATAAGAGCTTTAACTGATTTATGTTATACTTATACATAATTGATACTTACAATCCCAATTGTGCTGGCAACTCCAATGATAGAGATCATCATCTCACCGCCTACAACGTTCATTTCAGTCATGTAGGACTTTAAAAAGAAGTAAGGAACGATGAACCATACGGACAGAATGAGAGAAGATAGATTGAACATCAAGAAGTGAAACTCTGTAAACATTTTAAAGTCGAATGTATTCTTGAGAGTTTGCCATAAACGGTGATACCAGTACTGAAAAATACAAAACAAATCATTATTATACACATGTATTTGTACACTTAATACTCGGTTTTTTTATCTTGAATACATACCATCTCATCGTCTGACTCGGAATCTAATGACCAAGAGGAATTCTTGTAGATATCAGGTAAAGACGAAGCTTTTAATTTATACCTGGCGGGTATCGACATCATTGCACCGCGATGCATTAAAGTATTTCTATTTAAATGCATATCCTTTAAGTAATGGTGGTCAGTCGAAATTTGTTTGAACCAACCAGCATTCGGAGGTAAAGGTTTCGAAGATTTTGCAACCAACTTCTCCTTTGGTTTTATTGAGTTCAAATTCGTGTTAGATTTATCTGTTTCTAGTTTACGAAAATTATTAGGTTTATTAGATTCTATTTTATTTAAATCTTTTCGACTATGTTTCTTTGTTTCAGCCTCTGCTGCTTCTTTTGGTTTTTTAACCTTTAGCTCCACTGGTAACTTTGCTGGTTCTTTTATACTTTCGGGATTCTCAATAATATTAACTTCAGAATGTCTTCTTGTCAAAATATCTGGATAATTTTGTAATATAATATTGTAGAGTCGCTTGTTTGCCATCAATTTCTCAATGACTTCACCTGGAACCTGAAAATATATTTTTACATTTATTTTATTTGAAATTTATTAATGTTTATAAATACCATAGAAGTTTAAGTTACTACCTTCTCATTTTGTTGTATAAATGTAGGTAAATGAATAGCCGAATGCATCCTCTTGCACGTTTGTTCCATATTTAGTTGTGTGGTCGCTTCTAATGCCTCTGCTTCCGCAATGCTTGTTGTTAACGTCGCCAAAATATATTCCGGGCTTTTACCACTTTTAAGCAAAGTTTTAAGTTCTTCCGCATCCAAGTAAGCTGATTCTCCCCCAATAGATCTTGAAGAAATTGAACCAGCGCTAGAAGACCGTCTAGATAGCACTTTTCTTAGTCTTGCGGCCCTTTTTTGTTTTATCTGTAACCACTCAGGATCCTTCATCAGGGCTCCACATACACACATGTTCAATAAAGTACCAGCTAATAGTATAATAGTGTTCCTCCAGTCATATACTTCTAGTAGATAATGAGTCAGCGGTGAATAAATTAGAGTACCAAATCCAATACCACATGAAGCGAGTGATACAGCTAAGTTTCTTCTTCTGTCAAACCAAAACGCAACAGAAACAACTGTTGTAACGTATAAAATGCCCATCGCTAATCCGCTTATAAATCCAAAAGTCAAGCACAACATTTCTACAGAATTACTAATAGATGCTAGTAAAAATCCTATTGTAGATAATACTCCGGCAATCATCGTCATAATTCTGCATCCGTATCGGTCGACCAAAGCACTCATTATAGGTCCTGCTAAAAGTGGTGTTGCGATGAAAAGACTGCCGATTAAAGAGGTCTTCGACTGTGTAGTTTCAAAGTATCTAGTGAATTCTTCATGTAGTAGACCAAAGGAAAATGCTAAGCCATCGGCACAAGCCGAAACTAAAAAAGCTGAGACTACTACTACCCAGCCCCAACCACCATCAGGAATTGGAGGTAGTTTCTTGTCTTCACTCTCATCAGTGCATATACTATCATCACTTCCTAGGCCTAGAAATTTGACCCTTTCAGGCGAATCTGGCTGTTCCTTACTATACAATACATTTAAAGAAAGGTCTTCTGATTTGATGGAGTTAATTGTGTTGATATCTTTTTTATTAAATGCATTTAGGTTTGTTTCGGATAGTTCATAGTGAAGTTTCTCTTTTTCGTTAGTTTCAGCCATTGTTTGCGTTAACACATACCGCTGATGTCACTACTGGATACCTGAAAACAAAAAAGAACGTATACTTATTTGGGAAGTCACCAAAATTTTTATAGGTAGTGAAATACTTCTTTAACACATTAGGCAATATTACTTTCATTTGTATTTCAAAGTATAACAATGACATGAAACCAAAAAAAATATAGCTACTACAGCAAGGCTACTACGTATTCAATTCGGCCTGCAGCAATTTAGTTGACCGTTTCCATTTATAGAACAGGAAATGTCATTTATATAGAATGGGACCGCATAGGCATGATCTAAACATTTGCGGTATCCCATGCATCTGGTGCTATGTTATCTATTCTAAAAGTATATCGTAGAAAATAATCATCTGATAAAAGTTACCTGATAACCTTCAATTGTCAAGTAATTAGTTTAAGTTCAATTAGATTTAAACTTAATTCATTAATGATTTGTTTACTCCATTATCTCTATGGGAATATACGAGTTACGTGAATTATTTAATAACATAATGTTTGTTTGTTTGTAAAAACTTAAAAGAAACATAGCATGCCACATGTATATCGATACCTTTGGGTAGAAAGGTCGTATAAACCATTTTGGCCAAATTGAGTTATATACCATTTTTCTCAGAATTTTTTCTCTAACGATCTGTATATACGAAATGCAGAAATTCGCACAAAAATGGTTAATACGACTCAGAAATTTTCGGTCATAGCTTCTTAAAAAAGGTAAATTTTCAATGTAAAAGCCGAATGATTTTTTTTTATAGTTTTTTTGGGATGTAATGACCATAATTTATATTAACTCAGGGTGTAAAAATAGTCGTTAATTGTCAATGGTTTTTACGCCCTAACGTGTTAAATGCATTACCTAAACATAGTTTAATTTCGACGTCGTAAATCCAAAGGCAGTTTGCAACGTTGGTGTATAAACCATGTTTATTACAAGGAGCACTTTACGACCAACACACAAGGCTCGCATTTGGGAATCTTTAACGTTGGCTAATTGAGATCATATTTATCTTTATTTGTGTGGACATAAATTAAAACTGTTAAAAAAAGGTGAAAATAAGACGAAGCTCTTTGTAAATAATTTACGAAAACTCGTCCGCAAATAATGTTTAATAACAAAATATTAGTCCGTAATTCTACATAAAAATTCATAACTTTTTAACCGACTTCTAAAAAAGGAGGAGGTTCTCAATTCGATTCGTATATATGTTACTTTTTTTTTTTTTTTTAATGTTTGTTCACGGATATCTCCGTCGTTTATGAACTGATTTTGATGATTCTTTTTTTGTTGGACAGGAGATGATTCCAAAGGGGTACCATAGTCAGCATGTCGTGATCTGATGATGGAATCTCAGAGAAATCGAGGGCAACCCTCGAATTTTATAGGCACATGTAATGTTTTTAGTGTGTTTTTCAAAGCTACACTAGTATTTACGTATTTTTATGTGGATGAGCTGATGATGGAAGGTCAACTCCTCAATGGTTAGGAGTTAAAGGATAATTCTTTCACTACTGTACACATATTCAGACTGCTAGTTATGATTTCAAGTGAGCTGTTGGAACGGAGATATTTCAAAGGTGGTCCCATTGTCAGCATGTCATGATCTGATGATGGGACCCCAGAGAAATCGGGGGCAACCCTCATATTTTATTAATCGAGGCCAAGATTTACGCTTGGTCGCAACAATTTTATGTGGTTGAGCTGATGATGGAAGGTCAACTCCTCAATAGTTAGGAGTTAAAGGATAATTCTTTCACTACTGTACGCATATTCCTGCTGCTAGTTATTGTGTAAAATGAGCTGATGATGGAAGGTCGTGACCCTCAATAGTCAGGAGAAAGGATTTAATTCTTGTTTATTATAAATAAGTTTTCCGTCTCAAGTAACCATCGTCTCCTCATTCGAGAAACATTCTTGCTCGGTGTACCCATCACTTAAAATCGTAAAATAAAATAATTTTTAACAAAAAAAAAACCGACTTCAAAAAGTAGGTTAACTAAAAAGCAAAAAATAAATTTACTTCGCACAAAATAATACGTTTTTTCATATAATTAAATAGAAATTATTAAATAATTATTTTATAATTCTGAAGTCGGTGCCAAGTAAACAATTAATAACTCTGTATAGATAATATCAATCGTTCTAACAACATTTTTCTAACTGAATATTAGTTATATTTCTGTGGTAAGTACCAATACTGGGCGACCGCGCACTAGAACAACTACGCCTCCCTTTTTGTGTGAACTGTAATTTGATATTGTAGAAAGGTTGTTTTTACTTGGCACCGACTTCAGAATTATAAAATAATTATTTAATAATTTCTATTTAATTATATGAAAAAACGTATTATTTTGTGCGAAGTAAATTTATTTTTTGCTTTTTAGTTAACCTACTTTTTGAAGTCGGTTTTTTTTTGTTATTTGTTTTTGAAGTTATAAAAGAAGTATCTATGAGAAAAGGTCTTAGAATTTGCAAATAAAAAAGGTTAAATCATCAAAACCTATCTATCTTCTTTAGTTTAAAAGTTAGCTTGGATTTACGTCTAAGATAAAATCAATTCTTGGTTAATACACCCCATGAAAATGTGCTTTAAAAAAACTAAATAGGTCGTATATCCAATTTTGATATGGGCACATTTACTGTCTTAAAAACCCATTATGTAGTTTTTTTTTGTATTAAAAACCATTTATAATCATAGATTAATTGAATTCTGACTAATAAATAATCCTGTTACTCTCAGAATTAGTAGGAACTCAATTATTATTATTCTAATACCCAATAATGGTCGATTCAAATAAAATAAAACTACCTGAAATACGAAATCAACATTTTATTAAGTATATAATGCCTTTTATTCAATATTTACTATTATTGTAAACCGAAGAAGATTTCAAAAGCAAAATTTGTAAATAGACATAGGAAAGTTTTGGACTGGAGACCTTGTGCCACCATCTCTGCTTTTAATGTTTGTTTTTTATTTAGTACAGAACTTTAGATAGATCCACAGATAGACCTTTCCAATACATGTCATATTTTTATTAATTTTAACTTAGGTCGTAAATACGTTACATAAACTATTGTTACTAATAAACTAATTAATGTAGAGTTACATGAACAATACAGTACATGTGAGATGGAATGGATTTCTATTTTTATTTGGGTAGTATTTAAACGCAAATCATAAAATATCCTTTTTCTATGCAATTAAATACCGAATTCCCATCAAAATTACTGATTGCACAACAAAATATTCAACTCAAAATATCACTAAACACACTACAATTTATTTTCACAGCGCACAGCAATTTTTTCTAAAGTAAAAGCTTTTTTATTAATGCACAACTAATAATCTTAATGCACATTATACATGTTAACTCTTTTTCTTTTAAATATAGCTTCTATTTTTATAATATTTACAGCAGTTTTTCTAAATCAAACAACATTTTATTAGTCACAGTCATCTTATTATTTATTAATTATCACATAATGAGATCAGCAAAAAAAATATAAAATTAGATACAAAATTGTAATTTATTGAATTATTAAAGCGGGTCTAGCTTTCGCGGGGCGTCCACGCTTCCTTTTTTGCCCAATAGGCACATTTTTAGCTTCTGCAGGTGGCGCCACGTACTGTCGTCTGTTACGATCTATGATAATAAGAAATTGGTAGGTAGTATAATATTATTTTATTTAGTAGGTGGATTCAAAAAGGGGTCAGAGTATCACACAGATTGATTCTAGCACTCGCCGACCGCTGCCGCGGCACGCTCGCTTCGCTCGCTCGGCTCGCGCTATGTTATGGTCGCAGTTCTAACCTTTTTTTTTTTTTTTTTTTTTTTTTTTTTTTTTTTTACGTGGGGAAATGCATTTACGCATACCACCCCACCCCGGGGAAGGGCAGAGTGGTTATGTGGGACTCGCCCGTGCTAAAGATGGTAAACGGCACGGGAATACCCACTAAAACCCCACGGTGCTCCCGCACTCGCCTTGATGGGAGGGTCATGGGAATCTGGCGTAGCCTTTACGTCCACGACCCTCCCGGCGATGCCCGCCGAAGCGGGCCCCTCATGGCCCCCAAAGAGGGGGCTGGCGCAAGCCATCGACCAGCGCGAGGACCGCGTGCAAAGCCATCGGACATTCCCCATGTCCGACGGCCTGGTCCTCTCGCGGCGAGACAGGTGGTCGGTCCCGCCTCCCACCACGCCGCAGTTCAACGGCTGCGGCCCCGCCGGGACCGCGGAAGGCAGGGAATGCGGGGCATCGAAAACGACGCGCGCACCGACACTCCTACCCGCCGCGGCCCCGTAAACCACCGGGCCACAGTGCCAGCTTGCGCCAACACCGCAGCCCGGCCTTGCCCGCCGAGGCAGGCCCCTCATGGCCCCCAAAATGTGGGGGGACCGGCACCGAGGGCCGCGTGCAAAGCCGTCAGACACTTTCGTATCTGACGGCCTGGCCCTCCGCGGTGAGACAGATGTTCGTCCCACCGCCCACCACGCCGCAGTACTGACGGCTGCGGCCCCGCCGGGACCGCGGAAGGCAGGGAAAGCGGCAACGGAACACCGACAGTCCTCTCCCGCCGCGGCCCCGCAACTCCTCGGCCGCAGTGCCGACTCACGCCGACACCGCAGGCCCTCCTGTTGCAGAGCCCCCCCATAAGAGCCCTGCAACATGGGCTGCTCCCACATGGACTTCCAGCCAAAGCCCGAAGAGCAGCCCCCCTCTGGGGTCCACTTGGCTTCGCCGTGGCTCGGGGGCGCCACGGGTACTAAGCCCCACCGCGACGACAACGCGGGACCCGTTGGTGGGGTCGCAGTTCTAACCTAACCTAACCTACTACTTTACCCATAATTGACCTATGCCATAACTATAGCTTTTATTTTTATATTATTTACTCCAGTGACGAAAAAACGCGCGAAGTTTTTCAGTTAAGTTGTTCTGCTTTTAGAAATAATGCAATGTAAAAGGATTTTTTTTGTTATAATAATCATTAAATTTACCGAGCATGGCTTCTTGAAAATTAAGACAAATATGATGAACAGATTTTGTTGTACTTACTGGTTAATATGCGACTGGGATAGTTATTTTGCTATGAAATATGGTAAATTTGATGTGCAGTCAGTATTTATGCTATGCATGTAGTATTTTTGTACAAAAATAAATTTAACTGTATTGCATTATGAGGAAAAAAGGAATGTCATATTGATGTGTAATTTCGAATTATCTGCAGTTTGAGTTTTGTTAAACATTTAGTTTATTTGTAGTGAAGTAAGTTATTTGATGTAAAAAAGAATATAAATGGTGAGTATGTATTGATAGGCAATTATTTATTTGATATGCAATATAAAATATCCCTTTTTATTTTCGTCAACGGCTTGCACACCGAGCACAGTATTTACTCGCCATTGCAACGTTCTTGTTACTTTCCGTAAAAATATTATAATTTACATAGGCCAAAATAGATCTATTCTCGAAGAGCTCCAGATCAAAACCCGGCTTTTAACTACATGCTTCCAGAGATTACAGACTTTCTTTGGCATGTAAACTACATATATGGGTTTTTAAGACAGTAAATGTGACCATAAGCTTACCAAAATTGGATATACGACCTATACAGTTCTTTTAAAGTACATTTTCATGGGGTGTATTAACCAAGAATTGACTTTATCTTAGACGTAAATCCAAGCTAACTTTTAAACTAAAGAAGATAGATAGGTTTTGATGATTTAACCTTTTTCATTTGCAAATTCTAAGAACTTTTCTTATAGATATTATTTTTATAACTTTAAAAACAAAAAAGTTATGAATTTTTATGTAAAAAAAAAATCATTTTTCTGCTCTCCTGAAAAGTCGGGTTTTGGTTTATACGTCCTTTCTACCCAAAGGTATCGATATGTATGGCCTGTGCCTCGTACAGAATATCAATCAACACTGTTGTCTTGTCAGTGATGAAATCGTTTAGTCAGAATCCAGAAAGTCTGGCATCTGGTTAATACACGAGGAACGTATCGCCCCGTACTGTTTCGAGTATTCCGTTAGGATAACGAGTTTATTTGTTTGGGTCCGACCCATATTAATCAATCAACTCTTTACACAAAGTACTGTTTGCCTTACCATATGTTGGTTCATTATAATTCAGTGCGTGGTGACGTCAGTGCGGCGAGAGTATGGTCCAATATGAAACCAGACAGCCAATTATCCTTGCTTCTGCCTTTTATATGTATTTGGATATAAACCTCACTCATCTGGCGAAGTGTGGGTGTTTTACCTACACCTCTGCTACACCCTTCTGGGTAAAATAGGTGTGGTGTTATGTTATGTTAATAAACCGGTTCGTACGTAAATCATATTCGAACGTCAGTTTGTGCAGTTTGTTGAACGCTCAGCGAAAATTTACAAACTACGTGTAAACCATTTTCAATTTTAGTTCGTTGTCAGGTACGAGTAATAGAATGTGGATTAATTAATCCTGTATAGATCATAATCAAAATCTATCATCCAACTTTTTATACATTCTAATAGGTTCTAAAGTCAATGCAAGGGATTTGGAAGACAATACTGCCTCATTCTTAAACTATTTACTTGAACATTATGACTGCCATGTTGGTCTAGTGGTTAGCGTATGCGCCTCTCACCGCGAGGTCACGGGTGGTATTCACGGGTCGGGAAACTGTTATTTGGATTTTTTCCGTTGGAATTCTAAAAAGCAGCACGGAGTTGGATTGAATTGCGATAGGCTCACATGGGACATAAACATAACTGGTGAAGTGTGAGTGTTATTTACCTCTGCCACACCCTTTGAGTAATATTGGCGCGATGTTATGTTATACTGCCCATAATATGGACTATACGAACAAAGGGTTTAACATTTAGATTTTTCTACGCGTTGAAAGTTCTAATACAGGGAATGCTTTGTCTAAAGGTATTTCTATTACTTATATAGGTAGTTAATTGTAAAATACAATTGAATATTTTACTCTTCGTATCATCAGTCAACTGATAAAAAAATATTGCCATTTACAAATACAATATAAAGGCTGAATGAATGGGCTTGTCTCGTATAATGACGCCATTTTCCACGTGGTCACGTAAATACGGTAACCTACGTGAATAATACCCGAAGGCTTATTTCTGTAGTTTATTCAACGTTTTGCAATCATTAACACGTTTCATGTAATTCGTGGATTTGGACCAGAACCCAAACTAAAAAAATATTTATTACTATGAATCTCCACTCCGCTTCCGTGATAGCGGCTATTTGTTTATCACAACCAAAAAATAGTCCGACCGAACTATTAACAGAAACATTTTAGAGATGTCAAATACAAGAATTAATAATTTATAATTTATATATTTGCATGCCATATCTGTGTGGCGAAACATGATGTACCTTAACAAACAAATTGTATAACACCAATTGTAAACCATGTTTTTTGCGAAATAAATGAATAAATGAATCTGAATCTGAAGTAACAGTCAAGTCGAGTTTGTACATACATACATAAAATCACGCCTTTATATCCCACGTGGCTAGACAGAGACGCTGGAACACCGTGTGCTTCGCTCCTTACATACTTCTTTCGCTTCCTCAACATTCAAACGTTTCGTGTACTACGTACATGTTCTTTCTGAAGGACGCCATTTATCTGGTCCCTGTTAAGATTATCAATTATCTGTACATCCCTATAAACGCACAGTGCAACACTTTGCCTAAATGTCACTTCTTAGAACCTCTCTCTAGACCATTGACATTTGACTTCCTGTAAATGGTTTACGCGTATTATATTTAGCCTTAATCTAATCAATTGTAATCTGCATAATATCTAGTTATTAATGTGTTATATTATTTATTATAATCAATATAAACATACGGATCTATCTTAACAATTGTATTCTGTAAAATACAAAAGTGGATTTGGACATATCTGCGTTTTCTTTGGATACCTCAAGACGACCCGTAATTTTCGGCTATACCCTTCCACAACTCTTGCTGTGGTGGTCACACCACCTCAATAGTCCCTGTATGTCTTTTCTGGTCAACCTTTTCCAATATTTCCAGCTACAATTTGTAGATCCCTATTTTAATACGCAGAATGATACTGACTTTAACCTTTTAACCGCCAGACTTCAGAACAGTTGGCGTGTCCCTAGCGCCAGGCACAGTGAATCGAAAATTAAATACCTAAAAGAAAGAGGGATGTGCAATACTTAACTTTGCGATGTCGATATTTCGTATTAATAACGACATTTGCATTTGCGACTACATCTCACCAAGCTAAGTTTGCACCTCGCGTCGTTTACGTCACACTGAGGCTTAGGTACGGGCTGTAAAAAAGGATTCGCTATGACTTTAAAAAAGTAAACAAACGTTTGTTAGATTTTACTTTGCATTTGTTGTTTTTAACATTATATTATACGTAGGTACACGGGTACACGCCGCATTCCAGCGAGGTGTAAACTTAGCTTGGTGGAGATATAGGTACCTACCTACTTGAATACTACTTAGGTACCTTACGAAATTATTCGACATTTTTCGCAAGCCAGTAAAACAAAAAGTGTTTAAAAATTTGAACGATTTATTAATTATTACTTAAACTATTCACAATAAAATCAGTCCAGAGAAGAGTTTCAGTTTTCATCGCCTTCTAGAATTCGTATTAACTCTTCAGTAGTCGTCATAATACATTTCTATCATGTACATTTATCGACATACGAACGTAAAACTTCATGCACAAGCACAACACTGATGGAAAATTCCAGAAGTCGGCACTCGTTTATGACGTAAGAAGCGGTCGTCTTTATCCGACCGTGGCGCAGGGCGTACTAACAAAGTAAGTTTCGGAACATGTAGGCTAGGGATGGGAACCATCAATTCAATCGCTGACATTTCTTATTTAAATTTACTTAATTTTAAAGGAATTAAATGAAATACTCACAAATATTTGTAAAAAAATGTTTTATTAACAATTGCTGTATTTGTTTTAAAGTTAATTAGTCAGTATAACGAGAAATATTTTGATTTTTGTTTATTTTTGTATCGGTAAATCTTGGCATATGTCCCGTCCCTCATGTCGGATTTTGGCGTCATGGGCGTTGCACATCAATACAATTTTCTAAAAATAATGTTAGTAATTCATCTAACTTTGGACATTATTTTTAAGACTTCTAATTAATAGACTAAAGTGTATTAAACTGTAAATGATTACTTAGTTAACTATTTAACTAATATAAACATAGTTTTGATAGAATACAGCGTAATTAAATAAAAAAGCTGATTAAACGAGCAGTGATATTTTGGTCGTAAATATCCGACTCTGGCGAAATGGGCCCGAAAATATTTGTCGGATTAATCCGACGTTGGCGGTTAAAAGGTTAAACATCATACACAGGTATCCACGTCCATCCATGATAGGTCCATAAAAAATGCTTTGTTATGAGTAAGAGTGTTCGCATAATACATAATATAATGTCTCAATTTTGTGCTTAGGTACTCACGGCTACTGCTCAACATAAACATTTCTAGTGTAAGATGGTCTCGCAATGCACGGGAAGTCTGTACAACGCGAGTCCATCGTATACTGGAAATGCATAAGTTGATGTCTGTCACGGAATGTGCGGTCAACATTATCATTTTGTATTTGTCTGCGTTTACGCTCAGCCAACCGAGACGCCCTATCGTATGGCCAGTGACGTCACCTTTTATACCCTGAATTGCCGATGGAGGGATTCGATTCGTATGTCTGCACGTATGGTGTAGTGGTTTAAGCGGTCGCCTTGCCGCTCTCCACTGCACTTGTGTTGTGGGTTCGATCCCCACTATTCATCAAAGGTGATTCGCAAAGATTTGTTCTGAGACTGGGTGTGCTTGTGTGAGTGAATGTGTGTATCTGGCCGTGTCATTGGGACCATTGGATAGTGTAATTGCTTCTGGCGTTCTATCTAATGTAAAAAATCCAAATTAATTAATTTATTTTATTTATTTATTTGTATGCAAGAAACGGTGCGTTACTACATTTTTTTTAATATAACTAACATAATGATGCAGTTTGGTTAATGATAAAGGTCAACGACACAACACAACAACTTATTTATTTATAGTTCAAGGTAAAGTTTTGTTCACATAGACGTGCAAAGCACTATTAATGTTGTCCTTGAGACCATCTTTGATTTTTAATACGTGATACGGAAAATTATTACATTTATTACGGTTGCTCTGGAGGCATAAATTATACCTTTGTTTGTATATACAGCGATGTTCTAAAGCAGATTCTTCAGGTTCATGTATTCAAAACAACGCGTAGATCATAATTATTCTATAACATTAATTGGCAACCTGGTTTTTATAATAATATATCTTCTAACACTGAAAAATATAACACTACTACTTTTGTTATCAGATAATTTTGACACACATCTCTTGCGACATACAAAGATAGTTGCTTCTGTTGGCATTATGGCCAGACAAAATTAATGATTAATTTTAGACTGTCCAGTCAGCCAGACGAATTGATAACACATGAGCGTCATCGTCATCCTTTTAAGTAGAAATGGTAAAATAGATTGAGGTGTCTGTTTTTAATGTCAAAATAAAAACGTTATGTATTGAATAGATGTTTGCACGATACCTTTGCCTACAATACAGTTTTTAACATCTATTTTTTCTTTTTTTTCATAACATTTTGTCCGTCTGTCTGACTGTTTGTATCGGCTAATTTACTAGACGGTTTAATAAAATTTTAGACACAGGTAACTGACTAAAAGGCGCGTAACATAGGCTACTTTTTATCTAAGTATCTACCACGCAGACGAACCGCGGGTGAAAGTTAGTTTGATTGTTTGATAGCGCTAACATCGAGAACAACTGGTTGAATATAGATATCTATTTTTGTATTTGATATTTTAACTCTCAATACAGGTCTTTCAATATTTAAGCGGAGCAGTAAGGTTGCATTTAATAAAAGGTTTGCTACAACTAGAAAATTAAGATTGTTAGTTTCTGAGTAACTACACAATATTATCTATTTATGAACCTACAGTGATCAGTTGTCCAAACAGTGAGTGCTAAATGTTAAATACGGAAGTAAGTCGCCAATCGTGCTGATGGGCCATGGAGAGAAATCGTGCGCGGCATGATAAACGTTGCTGATAAGATAAATCAGTAGCTACTTTTGATATTTGTAGTTAGAATATTTAAAAAAAAACCGACTTCAAAAAGTAGGTAAACTAAAAAGCAAAAAATAAATGTTCTTCGCACAAAATAATACGTTTTTTCATTTAGTTAAATAGAAATTATTAAATAATTATTTTATAATTCTGAAGTCGGTGCCAAGTAAAAACAACCTTTCTACAATATCAAATTACAGTTCACACAAAAAGGGACGCGTAGTTGTGCTAGTGCGCGGTCGCCCAGTATTGGTACTTACCACAGAAATATAACTAATATTCAGTCAGAAAAAAGTTGTTAGAACGATTGATATTATCTATACAGGGTGTATTTTTGAAACGGGGCAGTAAGGGCAGGTACCTTAACCGTTGCAGTTACAGCAAAACGTTCTTAAAAGACCTTCCCTAACTTTTTGGGACATTTTGAACTGCATTCACAGATTTTGTAAAAAACTTACAGTTAGCAAAAAAAATGCAAAAAGTTCAAATTTTTTTTTTTATGCCAATCGATTCTATTTCATGTGGGGATCAAAAAACTCTATGAAACCATTTTAGCTTTCAGTACTAGAAAAGACAGAAATCGCCAAAAACGTTTCCCATACATTTCGGCAACAGAAACGAATTTCTACGATGGTCTAACTTTTTGTTATGGCCTGGAAGTGGGTAGAATTGACTGTAAAGTAAATAAAAAGAATTTTTACCCTCAAATTTCGAATTTGATTCGAAAATCTGTGTGTTATACTTAGTTTCAGCTGAGAAACTTCGTATGAGTTATTAATTAAGGATTTTCGCTAAAATGTCTTCTAATCGTGAAAAAATTGACTAGAAGCGTATTTTGTCAATAATCGAAATGCGGGAGCTGCATTAGTGTGGTACCGCAATAAGTATCCGTTGCGGCATGTGCCAACAAGAAAGGTTATTACAAATCTTTTGAAAAACCTGGAATTGCAGGGTTCTTTCAAAATACGCTTCTAATAAGTCAATTTTTTCACGATTAGAAGACATTTTAGCGAAAATCCTTAATTAATAACTCATACGAAGTTTCTCAGCTGAAACTAAGTATCATCACCTTTGAAATATCTCCGTTCGAACAGCTCACTTGACATCATAACTAGCAGTCTGAATATGTGTACATTAGTGAAAGAATTATCCTTTAACTCCTAACCATTAAGGAGTTGACCTACCATCATCAGCTCATCCACATAAAAATACGTAAATACTGATGTAGCTTTGAAAAACACACTAAAAACATTACATGTGCCTATAAAATTCGAGGGTTGCCCTCGATTTCTCTGAGATCCCATCATCAGATCACGTCATGCTGGGACCCCCTTGGAATTATCTCCTGTCCAACAAAAAAAGAATCATCAAAATCAGTTCATAAACGACGGAGATATCCGTGAACAAACATAAAAAAAAAGTAACATACATATATACGAATCGAATTGAGAACCTCCTCCTTTTTTAGAAGTCGGTTAAAAAGTAATATTATTATTTAATCTAATATATTTTGTAGGTAAAGACAATATTAAATAAACTATGTAAAACAATGCGATCTGGCAATGGTAGGCTCATTAAACACCAATTAGTAATAGTGAAAACAAAGTATTGGAAGAGTTTACCATTAAAATTAATTAAGCTCATATTGTCTTTTGCTTTCTTTTACACAGATCACCATCTGGTTACTTTAAATTAATGTTTCTTAATTATCTAAATTGGTTGAGTCTTTTAGATTAGAGTGAACTGGTGCGTAAAAATATGCGTAGGTACGTAGACCGTTGCGAGACCATCTTATTACTGGAAATTTAAATCTTGATATGTAGCCGTCTGTACAAAGATGTAACCTGTTACGGGTAATGTGATACATTGAAAAATATTAATAATCATTACCACATCATCAGATTAATATAATAATTGCCACATGATTTGCTAAATGTGATTATAATATTGAAATTTTCACTTTTACCGGTAGTTTATTTAATCAATCAAATCTTTGGCAAGCATTTCGATTCTAGCCCTCGTCGATCGCTGCCGCGGCACGCTCGCTGCACTTGCGCGGCACGTGCATGTCACCATAAAACCACCACCAAACCAGTTTGGTTACTACCAAACTAACCTAACCTACTTAAATGACCAAAATATTAAAACCTCTATCAATCTTCTATTGCTCGATTGAAAATGTATTACATTTATCGGTACTGTGCAATTTTTTTTACCGAAAAAGGCACGATAAATGTCTTGATTAATTTATTAGTTTTACCTCGCCTTTTGGTATTTATTAATAACTAGCTGTTACCCGCGACTTCGTCCGCGTGGATGTCGTTTTATGAACAAAAAATGCTAAAGGTAACAATGTCAATATAACAATAGTAGGTACAACTCATGCACTTAAGGTGAATTGTGGGTAGTGGAAAGAAACCCAACAAAGTTTTAGGATAAAATATATTTTCATTAAAAACACTTATGACAGAAAAATTATGAAGTAAGACTCCGCCGATTGTGAATGCGGTGTCAGTCCCCAAACGATGGGTCACCTTCTTACATGCCCCTTAAGTCCCACCACCTGTACCATAGACGACCTGTGGAGCGCCACCGATAATGCCGTTCTTGTAGCAAAGTTTAGGTCAAACAAAATTTAAATATTGTGCATTTCCATGTGTTTTCCATTGACACGCAAAGATGAAGAAGAACCTATCTATTACCACACCGACCAAAACAAATATACGACAAAAACTCGAGGAAAATAATATTCAAACAAATCAAAACAGACAAATAGGAACAACTCATGTAGGTACGTACCTACTTCGAAACTACTTCAAATTTCGAAATAATAGAAATTGCGACACGTGCGTCCGAGACAGCCCGTAGAGTTTAGCGTAATGTTAAATATCAAAATTCACCCAGTTGTTTTTAAACTTAGCGCTTTCAAACAAACAAACTATCTCGTCCCGCGATTTCATCTGTGTGGTAGGTACATCAATAAAAAAACTCAATAACAGAAAATAAAATTCATACCTACCTTAATATACGTATTTCTGATAATAACTAATCTAAACTCAATATATAAGCAAAATCCCTATAAACTAATATCTATACGAATGTCTTATCCTACCTAACCGTATTATAAAATAACCTACGTACATACAATATCAAATATACTACCTATACCTATACTTTAAAATTAAAATCTTTACAGTACGACCATAAGTACGACTTATATATAAAATAAACCTTTCGGTTTATCTTTATAAGTCGAACCGCAAATATAAGTTTGTCATAGGTCATTTATAACCTACGACAAACTTAACTTTGCGGTTCGAGAGCAAACCGCAAAGTTAAGTTTGTATTTTATTGTATATTATTACCTACTACGACCTATTATATTAAAAATACCCTATTAGGCAAAAAAGGAAATAAAACAAATCGGATTTTTTTTAAGTAAAGGAAACTATCTAACCTACTTATATAACTATAAACTAAAAGAAATATCAAGTATGAACAAAATGAACAAAATTAATTTACAGGACCTAATTAATAAAAAACACTTAAAAAGTTATATGAAACAATAAAATAATTTTACTGGATCGAAAAATGTAATTCTCTATAGCGCAAATTTGTCTAATCGCATGCGTCCGACAACGATGCCTGCCGCAGATGACGCCACACTTCGCCGAATGTACGCGACTACGACCGACGGCAGCGGTGGCGATGCAGAGCATTCGTCAAAAGGAATTTAAACTTCAAAAGCGAATGATTTCTTATCAAGTACTTAAATATAAAGTTTCATGGTTTTATCTTAAATTAAGAAATCCCATACAAACTTTCAACCTCTATTTCAACCCCTTCACCCCTTTTTTTTTAAAAAAAAGTAGCCTATGTTCTGTCTCAGGGTCTAAAGATTGTCTGTACCAAACTTCATCAAAATCGGTCGCGAGGTTTAAGCGGGAAAGCGTAACAGACAGACAGACAGACAGACAGACAGACAGACAGAGTTACTTTCGCATTTATAATATTAGTTGGGACTAGTTGGGATTATCTATTATTTATTACATTCACCGTAACATATCCATCGCTTTGAATTAATAATAAATAAATAAATAGCAGAGCTTGTACTATGGGTACTAGAATAACTGATACTAATACATATTATATATACTTTCTTTTGTAAATACATACTTATTATTATACATAGATTGGTAGAATTGATTCATCGTCATTGAGGGTTCGTCTCTCAACAGCACCAACAATAAAGAATACAATCGTGTCAGTCATCAACACTCAATGCAGAATTCACCAAAGTGAAAAACTCAAGTTTAAAGATTGAAAGCTGTAGCTTACAGCTTTAACGGGATATAATCCCACCCACACGCCCACCATTGTGACTCCTGTGACGCCAGGATCTACAGCGGTAACCAACTGAAAGGCACCGTGCATGACACACGGGCAATCCCAGGGAGAGTTAAAATTGTCTTGGAACCCGCAACGAATTTAATCAGAAGTATATACACTCGCGTGCAAGTAAATCGACTCAAGTCTCAAGTGCGCATAAAAAGTGATATAACTAAAAAATGACTTATTTTACCTCTATATAATGTTTTACATAATTAAAGCCTAGTAATTAGGCTTTAAAATGGTGTAAGTTGCATGAAAATCGATTCAGTAGTTTAGTAAAACGGAAGACTGAGTAATGCCAAATATAGACAAAGTGTCTATATGGAAAGAGTGTAGTACTAGCTTACAGCTTTCAATCTTTCTGTTCCGAACAAATATTCAATGATAGAGAGAGATAAAAATACGGGTTTAAATGAACCGGTAAAATCGGAGCAGTAAGTCGAGATGAGTAACGTCAAGGGGGAACAATTGCTTGGCTGTTTTCGATACAAAAGTAATATGGGTCTAATAATAATATTATTCAGTATTTATCTATTTATTTCACATGTCATATCTAATACACTAAAATGCATGTTTTTTGGGGCCATCTTTTCAGAATAATTATTTAAATTTTCAGTTTGTACCTATATAATTATATTTATGAATTAAACAATTTCGACAAAATGGCCACAAAGAAACATGCCTTTTAGTGTTTTAGATATGATCTGTGTATAAAAATAGATAAAGACTAATATTAAAGTTACCATATTACGTTTCTATGAATACACGGCGCTCGGGATCTTTCCCTTAAGGTCAATTTACTTGATCCTTTGGTACTAATCATGACAGGTCATTGCCGAAATTTTCCATAAATCTACATGTTGTATGTATTGATAGATAATAAGATAATTGTTAAAATCATCAAAATAACGCCCAGTCAGTAATGTCATCAGAAGTGGTTTCTCTAATGACCGTTGCCGAATGGCAAAAAACGGCACCCTTAATCAGTCGTCATGTCTGTCCGTCTGTCCGTCCGTATGTCACAGCCACTTTTTTCCGTAACTATAATATTTTTTTCATCAAACCCATACGTGTGGCTGTGGGATCTATGGATAGGTCTTCAAAAATGATATTAAGGTTTCTAATATATTTTATTTCTAAACTGAATAGTTTGCGCTAGGGACGCTTCCAAAGTGGAAAAAATTGTGTCCCCTCCCCCCCCCCGTAACTTCTAAAATAAGGGAATGATAAATGTAAAAATAATATAATGATGTACATTACCATGCAAACTTCCACTTAAAATTGGTTTGAACGAGATCTAATAATTCGTTTTTTTTTATACGTCATAAATCGTGAACCGCATTTTACCTTTCATTCAATCAACTCTAATATAATAAAGAATTAAGAAAAACATTTATTTAGATGTATAGTGGTACGGAACCCTACGTGCGCGAGTCCGACTCGCACTTGGCCGGTTTTTTTGTGTACCTAGTGGTTAATGAATGCGGCTGCTCACCGGGAGGTCTCGAGTTCTATTATTTGGTAGGAAATTTTCAGCATTGCCACAATGTAAAAATAACTATTTTATGCTGTGGTATTACGGAGTTACGTTAAGTTTCTATAATACCTAATTATGTGACACCGGATAAGCCTGTCGCCATCTACCAGGACCTGTCACATTGCCAGAATTCGCGGTTCACTGACAATTTCCAGACGAAAGAATGCTACTTATTTACATTACGAAACTAGTGGCATAAAATGTATGCATGCATTGGAAAAGATTATGTTCACTTCTTTAAAATTCACATTGTTTCTTTCGACCCGAGAACAAATCTCGAAAGGTCGCCTCATGGTGGCCTGTCTTGACATACATTTACACATTCAGTTGGATAAAAATATGTTGGCTGACCTTTATTTTATTCATAATACAGTGTTAAATAATTTACCGTCTCAATTTTTTTAATTATCTTTTGTGTTGCCGGCTCATTGAGTCGACCGGCTATGAGTCATGTTAACAAAAATAGATTCCATCAACTCCATAAAAATGCGTCGATTTCACAATGCTTTCCATGTCGTGCTATCAAGCTAATAAAATAATATCTAAATGATAACCTATTAGTCCAGTTTTACCTACTTTTCATTCATAAATTGCGATAAGTTTTTGGAATGATTCGATATGTGATAACTTATTACTTATAATTATAACCAAAAATAATTAATTTAAAACTTACTTGTAGATCAATTAAGTAAATAAATACTATATATTTAATCCATTCAGACACAACACCAATATACCACTAACTTTTTATACAATAAACTTGTGATTTCGTTAGTTTTTAAAACACCACGTCAATGACCCACGCTACACGTTGCGCGACCGGCGCGCTACTGACTTGTTACTATACTGTAGTGTAAATAATGTAAGTTGACTGGCATTGGTCGAGATAACTAACAGCTGAATACTGATCGGTTTATGACATTATTTGAAATATAAAGCTTTGTTTGGTTTTTGATATGTATAGTTAGTACCGTTTACTCTTACATTTGGATGGTGACGAAAGTTATTTTAAAAGCGGAAGTATCACACTAGAACCATTATCATAGCCTAACTACGTTGTTTACAGAGTGGCTCATTTATAACGTTTAGTATGGGGAAGTCTGTTATTTTAAGACATACACAAATAATGTTCTTAGGAAACATGACATCAATTTTAGTAGAAACAAACCTGCATAGTTACTAAGTTTAAAAAAAAACTTGTTGTCACTCAAACTTTACTGTATTTTTATGGTACCAGTTTGATGCCAGTTATAGAATGAAATATCCTGTAGCCTAAAATCTGACCACACCTATTTTACCGCAAAATAGCAGTCGAGCTTATTCTAGGTACTTGTTAGACTCGACTTGGTGGTAAGATTAGACGCCATTGAATATATTCAATGCCAAAAGGCTTTCTGACGTATCTATCTGCGATTTCTACTGAAATTCATACCTTCGAGGGGTGTACAATTAAATATAGATCTATGTATGGGTGTTATCTAATGTAATCCAACTTTCTATTAGTCTTAATTACAATATAAAAGTGAAAGTTTGTATTTTAATGTGTATGTTTGTACTTCTTCACCCTCGAACGGGTAGACCGATTTGTGATTACATTTAGCCATTTAGCTTGTAGTTCAATATAAATGAAATAATATAATGTTCATTAAAAAATTATGGTTAAACGGCCAATTTATCATCAAGTAGACTGCATGCGAGTTCACTTTATAACTACGCTCTATATAAAAATCTTCACCTTTGACTTAACTACTAGGTCATCACTTTAATCGCTTAATTATTCATCTGCTTATTCATAATGTATCTATATGAATTGTGTGTTGAGAGATACAGGGTGAGAAGATACTGTAAATTGGGGATTGCAATACGGTATAATTTTCGATCCGGCAGGATTTTACACGCCGAAATAGTAAAATCAGTTAACCTGTTCGTTTCTGACGCGTTTACATTTAAACTAGATTCTAAAAATTATCTAGATAATAAATTTATTATCTAGATAATTTAATTTAAATTTAAATTTAAAATAGTAAGATCTTTTTATCAATATTTATATTGATAAAAAGATCTTACTATTTTTAACTCTAAATAAAGGGGTTGGTTAAGATTGAACCAGGCGCGCCATGAAATTAAATTTTTCGTCTACGGGGCTATAAATAGATAGATGGGAAGTAAGTCTGCAGTCTCGACGTCTGGGCGCCACGCAAGATTGTATGACTCATTGAACCCAAATGTGCACAAAATTATTAATAATAAAGATTTAATTATGATGGTTGATTTATTTTTATACAACTATGTATCGTCTATTTGGCATGACTTGGTGGTAACTGGCAAGAGCTTTTAAGCAACTAAAAATATGCAGACACATACTACTCTACTACTACTACATCAAAGAATCGACAAAACTTGTTTTTTTAATTCGACGTAACTATGTAGCGAACGGGTATATCGCAACACCTCATGATATCAGTTAATGCATATCATATTGTAGTTGTGTCTATTCATCTAAGAAATGGTATTATGTTATGCCTCATGGTGCCGCACCGTAATATAAGAGCCTGATCTCATCACCAAATCGATGTACAGTAGGAACATAATCAGCCCTCGAACTCGTTCATAAGAGCTCTGCCAATACCATGATTGGTATGAGTAACGCCACCTGTTGGCAAGAATGATAATATAATGACGTGTTTGAAAAATGCTATCATCGAAACACGGAATTTTATTAATTTTGAACACGGCTTCCAGGAAGGGCTTCACCCGCGTGGATTATTAATAGAAATTAGTCTTTCATACGTTTAAAACTTCTTCGAGGATTCTATAGATACTTTTCTTTAGATTGTGTCAATCATTAGAATTCTAAGAAACCCAGACAACAAAATTTTCTCTAGCTAAAGCTGACTGCTGTCTAGTGTTAGCAGCTGCTGCTATTAACGTTCTTAAAAATGCAGGGAGGAGAACTTACAAGAAATATAACTATTTTCTCCATAAAATTTACCACCACTTTATTAATCCTCTGAAATATTGTAATACTGATTAGTAAATTATTCTATTAAATAACTGGCAACTGGCAACAATGCCGTCAAAACCGTCAACAACAGAGCTTGTCAAACAAAAGATTCTTTCGCTAGTCTGAATTATTTTATTTCAAAATAGATTATACGTACAATTACCACAAGAAAATGGCAGAGAAACCGCCCGAGGAAGGCTACATATCTGTAGTGGACGAAGAGCCGGAGATCTTTGAGCTGCTAAAGTGGGATTCGTCTCATACTCAAAAGCATCAACAGCAGGTGCCTCAACAGGAGGCTCAGCCCTCTCAGCCTGAGCCCAGGCCCATAGAAAAAGTAAAAAGTCCCGAAAAAAGAGCTTCAAAGCCCTCAGAATCGGACCCTTTTGAGCTAGATGACGCCTCCTTCATGGAGACTTATCGACTGACTAAGGACTTGGCTCGCAATCTTTGCGAGGAATTAAAACCCGTAATGCCAGATTCGGTAAAATCTATCGAGTTTTCTGTTGAAAGTAAGGTAAGTCAACATAGTTTATGTTGTATTATTCCGAATGAGCTTAAGTTCCCATCAACACTTATGCATTTATTTTGGTAAATAAAATCAACATTACTTATTATTAAAATAACAATCGAAAGATAGTGTCCTATGCCTCTGTAAAAGATTCTTTGGCTCTAAAACCAGAGCTTACAAGGATCTAACTTTGAGTTCCTATCTAAATACTTAATTTATCTTTAATAATCTCTAAAATATGTCTTTACCTTAAATTTAAGAGACCCTTTCCTTTCAGAACTATGGGGCTAGGTTAGGCAATATTTTCAATAACATTGTTCCATGTTTATGTTACTGCTATGCCCTGTCTCTTGCTACCTAAACATTGAAATATACAAACAACTAAGCTATTTGATTGCTTGCCAACAGATAGCATGGAAATTTTAAACTGTATATTTATTTTTCTTTTTTTCAGTTACTGGCAGCTCTTTCATTCTACGCAACAGGTAAATATCAAAAGTCAATTGGAGGCCGGTCAGACCCTCAGATCTCGCAGTATTTTGTGTCTACATCAGTCATGCAGATCACTGAGGCCATGAACCATTACAGTATTGTCAAGAAATACATACACTTCCCACATTTGAGGGAGGAAAGGGATATTATTAAAGCTAGGTAAGGATTGCTGAGCGATAGATATTTATTTAAAGTACAATAATTACTAAATAATTGACTGCCTTGATGTTCTAGTAGATAGCATATCGCACCTCCGATAAAATAGGGTTACAACTCGAAAAACCTGAATTTATATAAAGGTGAAAATAAACTCACGGATTTGTTAATCAGTCTTTATTCTTACACTATTATTATAATGAGATTAAAATTATACATACTTGAAGAACTTACACAAAATATGTTTTAATGGCATACGCCATTTTTCAATTTTCCTGAAAAACAACCTGAAAATTCCGAATTGTAACAGTATTTTAGATAACTATTCGAACTTCTTTTAACAAAAATACAATATGACAAATGTAACAATTCTTATTATAATGAAAAACACTCAGTTATTTTAACTTGTTTTAACTTAATAAAGTATACATACAACTGTAGACTTAAAACAAAATTTCAAAAATTGAAAAATTCTAATTAAAAAAATGTAAACAATTCTAGTCATCACAATTTCAACGAATCACTTTACAGTACAAGTTTAGGTAGTCTTTAATTAAGCTATGCTTACATAATATTTGTTTAATGTTCTCCTTAATTAAATAATGTTACTACGTAGGAACTATCATCACTATAAAAATCAAAATCACAGATAAAGTAAGTTTCAGTCGTCACATAATTTAGAGTGTATAATTATAAAAAAAATGTAGGTATTAGTAATTAGTATTAGGTAATTCAATATTCAATTACAATTGGTTGTAAAAAGGCGCATAGAAACGTGGTATATGATTACTATTAATTAAACTCATCAAATCAGCTTTCTTCCTCTCGCTTATTCAGAGCTGTCTGACGTAAGCAGGCTTTAGTCCAGGCAGAACCTCAGGGTGTGTTCGCCAAATTCTAGATTCCGAAAATCCTTCGTCCTCATAAGAGTTCTTGTAATAAAGAACACAAGGTGTTTCTTTCATGAATTTAACGACTCTGACGTCTTTCAATTTCATGTTACCCGTACCAAAGCGTAGTTCTGCATGTAACTTCTTCAGAGATATAAAATCATTATAGGAAAACTCATTTACCGAGTATGGGGGTCCAGTCTTTTTGGCTGTTCTTATGATTTGTGCATATTGAGAAGGCACGTAAATTGGCCCCGATTTTAAGCTTTTTTAATGCATTTCTCAATTACCGAATGAACGGAGTCGCCTTCATTTTGAGTATGTCCTGTCACTAAAAATTTGTGTGTAATAGATTTCAGTTTATCGTATTTGAGTACGCAAAAGGCGTATAGAGCCATTATAAACTTGTTTTTATTTTGTCCTCCGCAGTTGTCCGAATAAAAAGTTATATCAATGTCAGAACCATATAATACACAATATTTCACTTCTATTGAGCAGACTAATGACATGCAATTATCTAATAATTATTTGAATAATCATGACATGAATTATAACTTAGCCTCTATTGAGGATACTTCTGACATTCTTCATATTAATGATATTGACATTTCTTATTCTCATATCAATTCTGAAATTTGCAATCATTTAAATTAATTCATGAGACAACAGAGGAAGCAACCTCTAGCTCTAATTTATTACATTCACAATTGATCAATTTAGCTGCAGAATCAAATAGTAATTATATGCCACTACGGCCACAAAAATGTACTAATTACAATAAAAATGATAATATTAACCTGGTGCATCAAAATATATATTGTTTAAATCTGGGTAAGCAACTAGAACTGGAATTATTCATGAACTCTGAAAATATTAGTGTTATGTGTATTACTGAACATTGGCTTAAGGGGCATCAGCTCATGTTTAATTTCAGCAACCACCAGGTTGGTAGTTCATTCTGCAGGGTCAACACAATACATGGGGGGTCCCTAATTTTACTTAATAAAAAACTTAAATTTAAAGAACGGAAAGATATTGTGTCTCTCTCTGTAGAATGTTCCGTTGAATTATCCTGTGTACAATTAGAGCATTTCATTATTATATGCGTATATAAACCTCCTTCCGCAGACCTTAGTTTATTTTTAGAAATCATGGATGAAGCCCTATGCAGAGTAAATAATTTGGGTAAAACAATTTTAGTCTGTGGAGATTTTAATATTAATATTCTTGTTAATACAACTGCATCATGTAAAATTTTAAGTCTTTTTAAATCCCATAATTTAATAAACTTATTTATGGAGCCTACTAGAATAAGTGCCACCACGGCTACATGCTTAGATAATATTTATACAGATATTAAGCCAACTCACAGAAGTATTATTAATAAGCTAGATTCTGATCATTCTGGGCAAATGATAAGTTTTAAAATAAAAAGTAAAAATGTAGTTAGGAAAAAAATTACTTCTGTGCCAGTAACAGCTAGTCGCTTTGAACGTATGAGAGTAAACCTAGCTACTAACTTACCTTTCTTAGATAATAACATAGAGCCTAATGTGATGTATAATTTGTTTTTTGATGCATTTCTTCGGGACTTTAACTCAATATTTACTTCCAAGGAGATTACTGTTACTAATAGCCCCGTCTTTGGTGACTGGGCAACCGCAGGTATCCATAAGAGTAGGCAAACATTGTACATTTTATACTATGAGAGACAATTTAATAGCAGTGAAGAGTTTAAAGAACATGTCAAATCATACTCGAAGATTTTTAAACGCGTCTGTAAAATTGCCAAATCTACATTTATTAAATCTAAAATCAAAAACAGTAGTAATAAAATTAAAGCCACATGGAAAGTTATTAATGAAGAGACTGGGAAGGGTAGAACAAAAGACTCAGACTTTAAGTTAAGTATCGATGGTCAAGTAACCAAGTCAGATTTAGAAGTTGCCAATGCTTTTGAAGGATTTTTTACTGCTTTTCCTGTCTCTCTAACTAGTGCTTTAGGCTCTTCCTCCTCCGTTGCCGAGTCGTTACTTCAAGATAATGTGCCTGAGTTTTTTAATAATTTCGCATTTCGTCATGTTAATGGATCTGATTTTAAAGCCGCGTTTAAATCAATTAATATTAAGAAAACGGCTGATCTATGGGGCATTTCTGTACATATTATAAAATCGTTGATTGATATTATTGCACCTGATTTAATAATGATATTTAATAGATGTATTGATTGTGGTGTGTTTCCTGACTTAATGAAATTAAGTAAAGTAATTCCATTGTTTAAATCAGGTAGTACATTAGACCCCACAAACTTCAGACCAATATCGGTGCTACCTACGTTTAGTAAAATTTTTGAAAAAATAATTCTCGCGCAGTTACTTAAATATTTTAATGAAAACAACCTGTTGCACACTAAACAATTCGGTTTCACTCGCGGACGGTCAACATGTGATGCTGGGGTTAGATTACTTGAATGTATATTCGAGGCTTGGGAGGAGTCGCGGGACGCCTATGGGGTGTTCTGTGACTTATCTAAGGCTTTTGATTGTGTGCAGCATGAAACTCTAGTCAGAAAATTACACCACTACGGTATAAGAGGCATCGCTCTGGAACTTCTTACTTCTTATCTAGGTGATAGGATTCAGAGAGTTGATGTCAATGAAAAGCGATCGCATGGATCAGCTGTAGCAATGGGGGTGCCACAAGGCTCTATTTTGGGCCCTTTCCTGTTCCTCTTGTACATTAATGATTTACCTCATCTCGTTAAGGACAATCATGAGATAGTATTGTTTGCGGATGACACTTCTTTAGTTTTTAAGGTAAATAGACAACAAACAGTAATTGACGATGTAAACAATGCTCTGTCAAAGATAGTAAACTGGTTTAGTGTTAACAACTTGCTTTTAAATGGTAATAAAACAAAATATGTTAGATTTTTTACAAAAAATGTTAAACAAGTCAAAACTAGTGTGTTGATGGACAATGAGGAATTGGAAATGGTCAATAAAGTTGTCTTTCTTGGTATAACATTAGATTCTAAATTACAATGGGGCCCACATATAGAAACGTTATCTGGTAGACTCAGCTCAGCAGCTTACGCGGTAAAAACAATCCGTCAACTGACCGATGTTGACACTGCGCGTTTAGTTTATTTTAGCTATTTTCATAGTATAATGTCATATGGTTTATTGCTTTGGGGTAGTGCCACGGATGTAGATTCAATCTTTGTGCTCCAGAAACGAGCTGTTCGAGCTATCTATATGATGAGTCCCAAGGAGACACTAAGAAATAAATTTAAAGAGATAAATATTATGACGTTACATTCTCAATACATTTATGAAAATTTATTGTACGTCCACAAGAATCAAACAAAATTTAAGAAAAATAGTGATCTCCATAAAGTAAATCTAAGGAACAAAAACAAACTGGCTGTGCCCACTACTAGGCTCCATAAAATCTCTAACTCGTTTCCAGGTCAATGTATACGCTTCTACAATAAACTTCCATTAGACGCAGTAGAATTATCGATAGGTAAATTTAAGAAATATATTAAAATCAGATTATCTCAAAAAGCTTATTACTGTATTTTAGACTACATAAATGATAATAGTATTTGGAAATGAACTGCTCTTTTTATGTGTTGTAATTGTTATATATTATTATATATTAATATAATTGTATATTATTCATTTCATTTGAAAAGATGGTGCACATGAGTTTCTCACCAGCTCTTCTCATAATGCAATACCCATCGGAGCTGGTACTTAGTTTGATTTTAATCTGATTTTAAACAGTTGGATTAAAATTAATCTAAGCCCCGGTTATTCAAATCATTGTAATTAGTATAATTTAGTTTTACTTATAATTTATTTTTATATCATTTGTTTGTAATATTTTGACGTGTTCAAGCGCCTCCTGGGGCCTATGAAAATAAATGATTTGAATTTGAATTTGAATTTGATATTAACTTTTAGAATGAAAACTACCTGGTAAAACAGGTAGGTAAGGTAAGTATAGTAGGCATTTTACCTTGGAAGTTTGTTCCCCCAATCTTTTGATTATCATTTAAGGCTAAACGTAGAATTGCGTCATTACGTTTCATTTTGATCCTAGAATCATAAAGCATATTCAAAGCAAATAATCCGAAAATACCTAAACATTGTTATAAAACAAGATTACAAGTCGAAATATTCAGACAACCTACATGTACATTTTTAGTCAAATACTGTTACAACGTGAAAAATAACACTACATTACAATAATTCCTATCTAAAATACTGATACAATACAAAACATATCACTTTATTATAGAAATATTGAACTAGTTTAATTCAATCCTTTAACAATAAACTGTAATAATTAGACTTGTAACTCTTTTTTAGACAAATTGATGTAAACAACAAGATTTTACCTGTCTGGAACACTATTATATTTCAAATTGTAACACTACTTGTCTCAACAAACGCACGTTCAACTTTCATAAAACTACTTGTAACACTAATTGAGATCATTTTTGAATCAAAATGCTTTAGTCATGTAGCGTTACAACTCCATCATGCGGCGAGTTTTAGAGTTACAGATGTAACCGTTTTGGAGAAGATAGATGATAAAATTTGAAGTATTTCTGTATCATTAACTCAAAATTTGACTTTTTCGAGTTGTAACCCTATTTTATCGGAGGTGCGATATGAACCTCTCACGGCGAGGACTTTGGTTGGATTCCCAGGTTGGGCAAAGTGTTATTATGATAGGCCCCTATCCCATGGGATCTAAACATAGCAGGTGAAGTGTGGGTGTTGTAGCTGCCACTCCCTCTGGGTAGTATAGGCATGATGTTATGTTATGTTAGAATAATAAATGTCTGCTAAGTATAGATTTAAAATAAAAAATGGAAGATGCGTTACATTCTTAAAAAAAATATTGGTTGCGCTAACTCACCTGCAGCTGTGGTAAAAAACTTGTTAGAACTTCAGTCATTTGCCATGCACTTAGCTATATCAAGTGACTATGGCTTAGCACTTCATAAAACAAAAAAATATGTAGAGAGATGGATAAGGCTTTTACCCTACAGGGACCATACAAAGAACAAACAAATTGAAACAAAAAATGGCAATTAAACAGTTGTATGGATAAACAAAGCTTTAATAAAAGCTATACCAAGTAGTTATGTGAGCCCACACAAGGTGAGTGTATGCAGCATTTACCATTATTTGTTATTATGTATCTATGACGATAAATGAACTATAATTATGTATACTTGTGCTGTTTTGGCCTTGTCATATTGCCCCTAAGTCACATATTCTTAATTAAGAACAAGCAACACATGCTAGTCTACGGAACTTTTATATCCTCTAACAGGGTTTGCAGTGATAATTATCATGGAAAATTATGTTGATAAATATAACTTGATAATTATCATTGATAATTATAAAATTCTATATATAAAGAGCTCTTATGCCACCATTGTGCCACCCACATGTGTATCCCAACACAATGTGACGCTTGTGTGCGTATCCTAATGCATTTTATGTAAAATTTTGTTTTCTGTTTGTGTTTTTTGACTGTGTTGGTTATTAAATTAGTAAATATGGCACAAAATAAAGATTTATATTAATAATTATTTGGGTTTATGGGTGAAATGTAGACAATAAAGAGGCCAAGTATTGAATCATAATGGATTAATATCCTGAAAATGATTATCTTGATAATTTCTTTTGACCTATAATAAGTTGATTTTATATAAGTGATTCATGTGTTAAAACTATAATCCCAGATTTTCTACTAAAATAGATATCTACTAGTTTGAAAGTAGACTATTCTCCTACCTTAAATATATTCAATTCTTTCTTTAAGGTTCTACATGAAATACGGCGTTCCCAATGCGATAGGTTGTGTGGACTGCATGCACGTCCCCATGGCGCAGCCGACTGACGACATCAAGAGCCACTTCAACAAGTCTTATCATTCCAAGAAAGTTCAAGTTGTGAGTACAAACTAAAGAATTACATTGGTTCTGATGTACCTGCACAGAAGTGTGCAATTTTATTATAAAAAAGCAATCTAGCTGCAATGTTTATTCCAATTTGCAGACACATTCAGTCGAGCTGAAATGACTTCAAAGTTAACTAATTTTAGTTCAGTTGTACAAGCGCCTCCTGGCGCCTATGAAAATAAATTATTTGAATTTTGAATTTTAGTTTCATGACAATTTTTTTGTCATGAAACTAAAATTAGTTAACTACTACTAGTTACAGTTTCATGACAAAAAATGTGGAAAATCTGGATTCCACATTTTTTGTCATGAAACTGTAAAATTAGTACTTATTTCGTGAACTTTTTTATGATGCAAATATCAGTACAACAATAACACTCATAAATTCCTTGTGAACATTTTAGTGTTTGTTCTGCTTTCGGATATAACTAAGGTTGCCTGGAAGAGATCACTTTAAGTGATAAGGCTGCTCTTTGCATATTGTTGTTCTCTTTATTATATTGTCTTTGTATTTTATGACAATGATATGCAAATAAAGTTTTTCTATTCTATTCTATGTATGTCTGAAACAGATATGCGACAGTGACATGACGATAATCAGCGTGGACGCAACGCCAGGCGGTTCCTTTTCTCACGATCAGGTTTTGCACAGACACGCAGTCAGGGTAGACCTGCAGAGTCTCAATCAATCTGGTGAACCCTGCTGGCTTATCGGTAAGTGTCGCACTTGAAATATTTCAATACCAAATAAAGTTGGGAATGCTGTATCTGGCGGTGAACACAGAACGGTGGAAGAGCCGCTAGGGATGCTTGTATTACGTGAGGTCTCTGAAATGTGAAAAGTCACTATTTGCTGATTGAGTCATATGTATATATGCTTGTGCATAAGGCACGACTGAGAGACTGACTTATTAATCTCCCCACTTGAAATTTGAACGAAAAATCCATTCTTCTTAAACATTTTTGATACAAAAAGATTATCCTCAAATCGCCCTAAAGAATAGTGCCTCTATAAAAACGTATAAACTTAATGGTTAGGATAAATCAATGTTTATCAACAAACTTTGACAGACTTTACTCTACAGTCGCGCCACATGGAGAGACAAACCTTTTATTTTTTATCAAGTCTTTAATGCTACGAATTGACTTATTTCCTTACAGGTGGTGCTCATTACACACAGAAACCTTACCTCATGGCTCCAATCCCGAAAATGACGAAGAAATCACCAGTTTCACCCGAAAAGTATTATTCAAACATACACACACAAACATTTTGTTCAGTCACGGAAACAATCAAACAGCTAAAAAGTAGATGGAAATGTCTTCAAGCAAATTGCAACAAACAATTTGATCCTCCTATGGTAGCTATGATGATTGTCGCCTGTTGTATTCTACATAATATATGCAACCAGAGAGGCTTGCCTGCTAGTACTATGACTCAAACCGAGGAGCGGTTGGAGGCGATGAAGCAAAAGGTAGCTAACGGTCCAATACCTAGGAAGCAGGTAGAAGATGCTGACGGTATCCAGGCCCGAGCCAGATTAGTTGAAAGGCTATGGAATGAGCGCAGAGTTGTGCCTGAATGCGCGACGTCTACCAGAAAACGGTCTAAAAAAGACAGGATATTGGAGTCCCATCACGCTCAAATGAGTCAGCCATCGCAACACCAGCCTCCTCCGATGCATCAGCCAACAATGAATCATCACGAGGATTTAAGTAAGAGACCACGAATTCTTTCTATAACTACTCCCACTTACAGCTTAGGTGTACCGCCTGTGTGGGGACACTACCCACAACATTGAAGTTTCAACATTACTGTATGATTTTTAAAAATGTGCCCTTTTGAATGGACGCTAGGAAAAGGACGAGTTATTTAATTTTAGTTGTGAAATAATGAAATTATTAATTCTTTTAAGATAATTAATTATTAGAGATTTCTTGTACTCAATAGAATAAGCGAACAATGTTATGAAAAGTTAGTTTTATAAAAAATATTTTCTTATATTCCTAAATAAGAAGAGGTTAAGAAAAGGTTACTAATTTTTGTGTTGTGAAAATCAATTGGTCTTGTTCTTTGTTTAAGAACATATTTTTTTATCAGGGAGAAGTTTATTCCTTTTTTTTTTTTTTTTCTTCTATGGCAATCAGCCGATACTTTCAGCAAATTTTGCCAGTGTCATGTAATGGCTACACATGGGTTTTAAGACTAATTTATAATATATTATTTACAATATATCCATTAGGAGACCATTGATGTTTGGATCTAGAACAACAAAAATATTCGTTGATAAACCATAATATAACAGACACAGTAAAGACAGACAAATTATACAATACTTATTATAATTTTATATTGTTAGCTAAAATAAATTTAATAAAAGCATTAATCATAATGGGATTTGGGAAAAGGAAAGGAGATGACGGACATTAACAGGGTTTTGGATTTTCAATTTCGAAATTACTTGATCAAAAGAGAAATACTGGTTCAACCGACAATCGATGGACCCATCTGCAAGACCACACTCACACAACGAAAAGTTTATTCCTTTGTATAAAATTTGTAAAATCGAATAACCAGTTTACCTATACATTCTTCTGGAAAACGTTGTTAGCTCTGGTACCACAAACCATCACCAACAGTCTATAAATCCTCTACAAGATTTGTCTGGTAACATCAATTTTAACAATTTGTATTGCACATTTAAATTTCAACAAATGCACTGTGCAAAGTGTTCAATGCTAAACTAGGTTTTTGATCCAACATTGAATGAGAGATTCGAACTGTATTAAGCTGAGTTCAGCATTAAACTCAGTTCATTATAAATGGCGATATTAGTCCTGTTAAAATGGTACTCTTGGATGTTATGTTTGAACTAACAGCTTCATAATTACATGTATTTTTTTTCTTAAAGATGTAACTAGCTGGGCAAATAACAGATAGGTGCTTTAAACATCACTATGGATATTTGTGTAGGGTCTGCGGTTGATATTAATGCTATAGTTACATCAAAATTATAGGCCATACATCTTATTGATTATTTTTATAAAATTTAGCTATGCTTAGCAAATTATACTAAGAAATAGTTGGAAAAGATATGGGACCGGCAGGATTTGAACCTGTGACCTGCGCACTGGGCAATCGCTTTAACAATCAGCTATGGTCGCCTCCTGCCAGAACCCTAAATTTCTCAACTGTATGTTACGTCATGTTCATCCATTTGTTTCTATCTTAAGTAGGATATCGGGCGCAGGTTCAAATCCTGCCAGTCCCATATCTTTTCAACTATTTCTTAGTAAAATCCATACCCTACTTAATGAATGTGTTAATAAGGATATTATTTGGAGATTGTATGCATTATGTAAAGACCCAACAGTATTTGGTTGTAAGGTAGGATAAGCTATATTTATATTTTTCCAATGACTTTTAAGTATTAAAAAGCAATATCATCAATAAATTTATTTATTAACAGCTTGACAAAATGGTTTAGAAACGGCAATTAATTTATATGTCTGCAATTTAATGACTAAGATGTCAGAGTAATGCAAAGTTCAAGATTGATTCTTCATTTCACGTCATTTTGTTCATTATAAATTGGATTGTGCTTATTGGTTGACGTGACTAATTAGGCTGCCATTACTTATCAGGATATATAATTTTCTTTGATAATTATCACGATAATTATAGGGTAATTATCCATCATGACTTTTCGCTCATAAAACACTGTTTTTTGTTTTCGTGAACACAAATTCTGACCAAATACTTTATCGCCATATTTAATGAATAAACAATAAAAACGAGTATTGTCGACAAACACACAGAAAACGAAATTTGGGATACTCGTGTGGAGGGTCAATTGTGGCATAAGAATTCTTGATTTAGAATTTTATTAGTATCGCCGATAATTTTCACTTCGAACACTGCTTACCATACCAAGAGCACAGTGGCAGTCCCATTAATTTATACAAATACAAAATCATTTATTGCTGAACATACTACATAATTTATTACATTCTAAGATGACGTGTGAATGTGTAGACCAATAGGTTCTGCCAATTGGGCATGTAAGTACATTTAATATTACACTTTTTGTCAGGTTGTATCTTTAGAAGCAATCAAAATAATGAGTGAATTGTATTTTTTTTGGCCAAACATTCAGCTATTATAATATATTTTAATAAGCTTATTTGTATGGATTTAGTGATTTTAATAAATATTAAGTTAGATTTGGTCGCAAGGCTTTATAGATAGAAGACTCCTAGCTACTCAATCTATTGGTTTCTATTGTAGTTATGCCAAATTTATGACTGCGTTATAATACAGCCTACCTTATTAGATAAAAAGGCTTATATTTTTGTCTATAAGTAAGTTATATTATCATTTTTGAATACCATTTACATGTTTGCAAGTGTTCTTGTAATATTTTTTTAGAACTTAGAAATCGATTTTATTTAGTTTGCAAAACTTGCACCATGTGAATACGCCTTTACACTTGCGTTTATTATCCCGAAAGACATTGATCATACTGTAAAGAATATAAATGTAATTAGTGGAGATTTGGAATCTCAGAATAATGTATATCAATAGGTATATTAAATAAAAATACTGTGTATAATAGTGATTTATTTTATATATTTCATTTAATATAATATTTCCTGAGCCAATATACAATGTGAAAACGATTTTATATACTTTCCTTTTTCATAGAAGTCAACATTACGAAAATATGAGAAGTCTAGACTGGTACGAGACTTGTTTCTATGATATTTTGGTAAATTTGCGTTTAGTATACATATTCTTGGAAAATTGACATTTATTTTGGTCTAAATAATTTGGAATGTAAGTAATACTTAACAATATCATATTTAAAAACTGCTAGAAGAATATTGCAGAGGAGATGTCTGTGGTTATAATACGGTAGAATGATTTGCTGTGGCAGTTAATATTGACTAGAGTAATTATTTAAAAAGTAGTTGCAGTAATGTGTAAGATAACATAAATAATATTGAAGCTTAATATGTCATCTAGTTTGAAATGGTTATATTTCCTGTAATTTAAGGTAAGCACTAAATTACTGGACTTAATATAAAAGTAATAAGAAATATAGTATATTATTAATAATAATAAATTGATAATCAGACCAAAATTCATTTCTGTTTCCACGCTACGAATCTATTTTAGCATACATTATAATAATAATTATAAATTAAACTAACTTAACCGAGCCTCAGACACAGTTATTCGATACGTGTTACGAGATATTGACGTTAATAATTGTACAGCATTAGGTCTCTTCTGTATTAGTGGTATAGTAGAAACCAAAATACTCGGCCGTTCTGGCGTTAATGCGCCGTCTCTTTCACCGGTAAAAGATTCACGTTCCGCTCTCGCTTTCGCGATTTATGAGCCGCCTAGAAATTTGGTGTCAACTATAACTATATTCCACAAAGAATGCAATGGTCCTTTAATTACGCACAGTACTGAGCAAAGTGTAATGAATCGTGTTTAATTCCTGTTGATGGCCGCGGCCACTTGATTGGCCAGCATTGACGCGATGGCCATGTTCGGACAGTTGGCCGTCACTCGACTGTTGTCTCCGTCAGTCTTCACCGACAGTAGCACTAGATCTTGCGATGACATCATGCGACCGGCGAATCTGGAATTATAATGTGTTAGACACTTGATTCAGGCATACTTTTATTTTATTTTTTAATTAATGTTGAGAAAGCGTAGCAACTTATGGCGTTCATGGGATAAAGGTGTGATTTTATGTGTGTACTAGCTTCCGCCCGCGGCTCCGCCCGCGTGGTATGTCAATTAAAAGTAGCCTATATGTTAATCCAGACTATAAGCTACATGTGTGCAAAATTTCATCGAAATCGACCCGGTAGTTTTGGCGTGAAAGAGTAACAAACATCCATACATCCATACTCACAAACTTTCGCATTTATAATATTAAGAGGCCTATCACAAAATTGCATTTTGAAAGATTAGGTATATCGAAGCATGGCGACAACTCGCCCGGGGTCATGAGTTCACGACACTCTGCTATAGAGCTACGACTAAATGACTTTGATACTTTTTCTATAATATAGCTATTTGTTATTTAATTATTGTCCTTGTTGAATATTACTATATAAAAGATATTTTAATTAAAATATTGTTAATAATGACAACTGATCTAATAATCAATTTCAAAAAAATCAATGACACATTAGACCTATATTTATAGCTGAGTAAAAATATACTTTGCTAATTACAGTTCTTTTTTCGATACACTTTGTAAATAGAGTAGAACCCGTTTATTAGAGCAATTCTCTTTTTTTTTGCCAATATACATTTGGTGAATGTCCCACAACATTGCAGATTAATAACATTTGTGTAATGTGTATGTTATTGATTCTGTTTTATTTAGGAGCACATTTTTTATTACAATTCACAGAAATCATTCAAAAATATCATATAAATATAGTATTTAATTAAAAAAATAAATAAATACAAACTACCAAAAATCGCAATGTATGAAAATTCGTATGTCCCAGTCTACCATCCGTTACTTCAAACTCAATTATTTTAATAAGGTTCAAAGAAACTATACTGAGATTTTGTTTTCAAACCATTCAAAGAGGTAAAAAGATCTACTTTCTTTGCTTTTTTGGTATTTTTTGCTTAACTTTTCAGATATAAATGAATTTTAAACTCGTCCCAGAAAAAGTTCCAAAAATAGATTTCAGTTTTTGTTACCCATTTTTTATGTGTTATAGTTAAAAAACTTCCATTTCGTTACACAATTTTAACTTGGCAATACTAAAGATACCATTTAATGCCGCCATATTGATTTAGGTGTCAGTGCTGTTCCGACGTTAAATGTGAAACACGTATTCAAGTTCGAAAATCGAATCTCATTCCAGTATTTGTTACAGCTGTTTCAAGGTAAGTTGATAATATAAACTACTTTCTTTTATCATGTCACAATAGTTAACAACTTGCACTTAAGTTGAGTGAATAATATTAGACGTAACTCCAATTTTACCTATTAAAATAACATTTTGTAAAAACTAAACAAGTGTTTCGTTACTATTTTTTTTGTTACTATGGCACAGTAACGTATAAGCGGAAAATATTAGTAACAAAAGAGGAATTATAAAGCTACGTTTGCATTCAACAGCGCAAGAAAATGCCACTTACTCCGGCAGAAAAAATGAAACGTTACAGAGAAAAGTTGAAACAAAACCCGGATAAGTTGGAAGAAATAAGGAAGAAAAATTTAGATAGAATAAAATCAAAATATAAATATAAAAAAATATCGGAAATGACAGAAACAGAAAAAAATAAGCAAAGAAAAAAGTGGAAAGAAGAAAAACAAGATGTACAAGCACTTCCAAATAATATCCTAAAAATGTTTAGATGTAATTTAGCCCGCGAAATTCAAATTTCATAAGTTTTTGCATTTTGCAAGTTCTATGTTCATTAAATATGAATCGCGGCCGTAACAAATGTGGTTTTACCGAGTCATCGATATAATACCCTCTTATCTTATATTTCAATTGAATGACTTATTCATGGAAAAAGCCATTAATTTGAAATATTTGAACAGAGGAATCGCAAAAGAACCTTACGGAAATTTGAATTTTGCATTCCCTTCAAAAATTAAACAAGAAAGATTTGATTATATTACGATATTAAATGTTGCTCAAACACTAATCCGTCGTTTAATTTCTTGTACTAATTCTCCTCTAGCTCTGCGATATCCATTGCCCTATGATAAAAAGTAAATTTTGATGATGATGAAGAATACCATTTATCCTCTTCCGGAGTAGGTATATAGTTATCTAAATTTCATCCAAATCCTATCAACTGCAAAACATTAAAGACCCACTCAAATGTTTGCTATAATACGCTATAATCATTGTTTTCTTTGACTAAAATTTGAACAGTAAATACCTAGTTTGTGTTATCTATCTTTAATCCTAATCTAATCACTAAAACGTCTATAACGCCTAGTACATTGTAGACGTTGCCTTATAATTTTTATTTTGTTACCTAATATTCTTTTTTTGTTACTGTCCCAGAAAAAATCTGAATCTCTTTTTATGTTTTATGTATTTTATTTTTAATATAAAACAATTAATTTCACGAAGAGACTCAAGGATACTAAAAATTTTAATAAAAATTACGTAAAATCGGTAAATTTTGGTTATTTTTCATATTATCAAAACTTTAAATTTATTTAGGTGAAAGGTAACAAAAAAATAAATAAACACTTAATTTGAAAATTTTCTTTTACTTTTCTTGGTATTTCTTTGCAATGATGTTATTTAGTTTGTCATCAAGTATCAAGAAAATTATTATTCTGGATATAATAATTGCCCCTTCTAAGTTTTTTTTAACAAATAAATAGTAACAAAATAAGAACGTGTAATCTACCTTTATTTAGTTTTTAATACATATTATCCACAAAATTCATAAAAAAAGGATTTTCTTATGGAAATCCAAATGTTAATAAAGTAAACTACCTGATTTCACGAAAAAAAACCATTTATACATATATTTTTATTTTTAGCGTTTTTATGAAATTATGGCAAAAAAAAAGAGAAATGCTCTATGACTCCGCCTATATTGACCAACCGATTATTATGACGTAATTACATTACGAATTTTGAATTTCATATAAAACTCTTATAAAAAGTCGGATATAATGACTTCCCTTACAGTTACACGTCGCTTATTATGACCCATATTTAATCAATTATGTCCGGTTATAATGACTGACATTATTATTTACACCTCCGGTAATGTTCTCGACGACACGTTCGGCACTTGGCTCGTTTTTGTCTTGATAATTTGACAATACCGATTTATTTTATACACAATCATATTAGAAACTGATTTAACAATAAAACGAAAAAACAAAGGTTTTTTTTTACAAAACGTGTTGCGTCCGCTTATTATGACGTGTTTGTCAATTCCTTTCGATATCATTATAAACGGATTCTACTGAATTTCTAATTGATTTTTATATAGCATTTAGCCATGCTCAGCAATCTAATACTAAGAACTGTTGTTTTTTTTTGTAAATATTTCGAAACGGGTTGACATTCAAATACGTATACAAAAACACAGTTTCAATAATTGGGAAAGTATTTTCACCAAAACAATTGAGTAACACAGATATTTATTATATATATAATAGTTATTTATGGTACAAGTGAGAAAAAGTTTATAATTCTGTTGTGAGTGCCAATTTTAAATCTTGAGCTTGTGAAGTTGTCTTAAATTGAATCCCGAGCGTAGCGAGTGATTCTAATAAAGACTACTTCTATATACTTATAACTGGAAATTATTTTTTCTAACGCGTTACATACAAAACTGTTCACCTCTTCCAGTGAGAAAATATTAAGATTTAAATTAACTTGTACTCGATTGCTTAACCTGGAATAATTCCATGAAATACGACAGTAATACCAATTCAGAATACGTTTTAGGACCTTTTGTAAGTCGCCACTAATTAAATTATGTCATACGCTTTCAAATACCTTTCACGTGATTTTTCTGGTAAAAAAGCAAACAGTTGTCGCAACTCTTTTAGAGTTCCACAATATGCGTTCGGAAATGCTTTCCGTAACATTTATTTATAGAGTCTAATATTAATTAAGTACCTGATTTTAATGGAAAACATGAAAACTAAAAGAAAAAATTATTTAAAACATGAAAATACTAAATAAAATTGATGTCAATGTTTATTACTAACCTACATGGTGGCTGCTGTTTTTTTTTTCAGCACATGGGTGCTGAAAAAAAAATCCTTCCAATGAATAGTCATTGGAAGGATTTTGTGTTTCGAAATTTGAATCACTTTGCCTCACTAGTGAGTAAAAACGGTTTTTACTCACTGAATTCTGGCAAGAAAACGATCTTTTACGTGCTGGTGTGGTGAAAAAAATATTTACCAGTTATGTAGAGAAAATACTATACAATGATCTGGAATCGAGCCTACAATAAACGTAATCTGTGTTTACAGGCCAACAAAATACAATGTAGAAGATTTAAAAAAGTTCTATCTAACTTTTAAATTTTTAAGGCCCGCTTTTCTCATAGTAAAAATAAATTAATAATATGTTTCGATTTTAATATTAATAGTTACAAAAAGTACCTACATGATCAAAATCGATAAGTCCAACTATACCAGTTCAAGCTAGATAGTTCGGCGCGAAAAAATTCGGCATAGATGTTACCTCAACGAGCGCTCGCGCGGTACTGAGTGCGAGCAGCCGATGCATCGCAATTTAAAGCAATTTGGCAATTGTAAATATGTTTATATAAAGCTTTATAGCTTATTTATTTATCAAGAAATTATGACTATTTAATTTCTTATGAACTAACGTTTGTTCTAGTATAAATTTTACGTACCAATATTAATGTAGTAAGGAGAAATTCACAGTTAATTCTGAGCGCTTTTTAGTAATTTTATGGTTTAGAATGGAATTTTTATCATAGATATTCCATACATGTTTTAAAATTCTGAGGCCACTATGAACTAAACCACTATATAAGCGCTATTATTAAATATTTTTCATTTAATTTGCTTATGTTTAGTAGTACAAACTTCGAGCTCGAAAAAGTGATGTCGTGAATTTTTTGAAAATCTCGCTTAGGAATTTTGCCGTTATATCAATAGATAAGAAAAAAATGAAAAAACCGAGGCCACTATAAACTATTTTAATAACTTGTCTTTACCACTACTTAAGTCAAAGTTATTGAGGTCTTACAGTTTCTTAGAAAAATAACGTCAAAGTTGACCATTAAACACAAAAATCACAGTCGAAATGTAATAGGCCTCTTAAGTAAGGATACAAGAATGTCTTACTTAACTTTGTACTACTTTTTCATGCAATCGATTTTTCTAAAATATCAAGAGTTAGAACGTCGCGGTCGCGGCGCTTTCACTGCTCAAAAATGTATATATTTAAATACTGACATTGAATACTGGGTGTTAGTAAAACATAACATATTTTGGTACGGTACGAATTCAATATGTAAGATAAATGTCTGAAGATTTAGTTAACACCAATCACACAGTTCTTTTTCTTGTAAAAGATTCCTTTAAGTATCAGCTTCATCGCAGTTTTTTTTTTTTTTTTATACTACGCCCACAGCTAACGAACGTGTAGTCCACCTGATGGTAAGTGGAGTACAGCCCATGGACATCAACAATCCACAAAAGCAGATTATAGATGCGTCGCTGCAGCTGAGGACTACGGTGTTATGCCTCATGTGCCAGTAATTTTAGGACCTAATCTCACCACCAAACCGGAACACAGTAATGGAAGCACTACTATTTGGCGGCAGGTTAAAGGTGAGACGGTGGTGCTGCCGCCCTCGAGCCCTTTCGCAAGAGCTCTACCACCAGTAAAAGTTAGCATGTTTGCCAACATCGGTCAGATGACAGTCTAAAGACAGTATATGAGACGACTACCTATCAACCTATGAATTATCAGTATAAGCTGGTCTCGTATTGAACGGGAAGGCTATACAACGCGGAACCCATCTAATACTAGATATATGTATACATTGATCGGTAATCATATGTATAGTCGGCCAATGAGTTGGGTATACAGGACAAAAACTTCTAAGTCATAGTAAAGACGTACTACACCAGGTATGGATAAGTGAGTTACATATCTGAATAGTGTATATATTACACTTATTAAATACGTAATTCACACATACATATCTAATGCAGTCAGTTTTTACTATGGCGTAGAAGTTATTGCCCTGCATACGCAACTCATTGGCCGACTGTACATAACATCACGCCTATATTACCCAGAAGTGTGTGGCAGAGGTGTACAACAGCCACATTTCACCTGTCATGTTTAAGACCCATGGGATAGGGGGTGAGCCTTTCGCCATCAGCCGGGAACAATTCCAACTCCGTACTGCTAACGAGAAGTGCCTGACAAAAAGACACTTTGCCCGACCCGGGAATTGAACCCGAGACCTCGTGGTGAGAGGCGCATTCCACCGTGTGTACATGAGGACATTACCTTAATAAGTCTCCAGAGGGCGTGATGGCAGCCATATTAGCAGTCTCGAACACTCGCTTACAGATCGTTTCATCGTCGTCTAACTTTGCGGCTTTCTTGTCACACTGAAAATAAGAGTTTTAAGACAGTCAATATGGTGTTTTCCATCAGTGATAATAGTTGTCGAGATTAAAATTGACGGTTTTACTTTTGCAACGATTGGACTGTCAAATTAAATAAAAAAAAATTCCGCCGTCCGGGTAAAAGCTGTCAAATTCTATACATTTCTAAACTTTGACGTGAATTTTATCTGAAACGCATCACGGCGTCAATTAAAATTATGAATTAAGTATATCCGTTCTGAAGTACTGATTGAAATAAATAGTGTCTTGGAATTATTGTCGAAAATCGTCTTGATGAAACTAGAAACTTGATGGTTATCTAGATCTTACTGGTGGTAGAGCTCGAGAGCGGCAGCCCCACAGCTGTTTAACCTTTAACCTGCTGCCAATTAGTAGTGCTTGTACTACTGTGTTCTGGTTCGGAGGTGAGATCAGGTTCTAAAATGACTAGCATATAAGGCATAACACGGTATTCCTCAGTTGCAGCGACGCATCTACAATCTGCTTTTGTGTTTTGTTGATGTCCATGGGCTGTACTCCCTTTACCAACAGGTGGACTACACGTTCGTTCGCTGTAGGCGTAGTGTAATTAATAAAGTAATGTTTACCTCAGTCATGCCGCGCAGTTTGCGATGCTCGGCGTCCCACCGCGCCTCCGACATCGTCACGGCGCGCATCAACTCTCCGACAACCGGCGTTATCGATACTGGCACTTCACCTGAATAGGAGAGACTATGGTTAATGATTTATAGTCTATGTAATTAATATTAGAAAATGAATTTTATAATATTATGTACCCTTTTAATGTAATTATGATTGTTAATATTAATTTTAATCATTAATGAAATAACATAAACATTTTTGTTTTTTTTTTGTTTTATGTCATGTCATTTAATAAAAAATGTTTATGGCTCTGGAAATAACTAATTTAAGAACTTAATGTACCACGCTTTAAGACAATAAATATATTGAAATATATTGAATAGTCTTTACTTTGAAAGGAAATTCAAAGTAAACAAGTAAAGGAGTCATTTCGAGTTTATAAACCATCGAAAAACTAAATTTAAAGTTATTTTTTTTGAACCTGCATCGAACTAGCCATTAGCTTTTTGCCTAATATAGGCATGACAATATTTCAGTGGTTGTAGACAGATCATGCATTTAACTAGAGAGAACTTTAAGTTTAAAATTACATTATTCGCATAGCGCGTTTCAGATAAAATACACGTCAAAGTTTACAAATATTTATGGGTTTTGACAGTTTTTACTCGGCCCGGAGGAATTATTAAATTTTTCTTGCTGAAATTTGACAAACCAATTGTTGCATATAACCGCCAAGTTTTGTCATGTTAAATCTTGACATCTTATTATCTCTGGTTGGAGCACCAAAATCGATGGACGTCGATCGATGCATTTGCTTTTAAAGTGCAAATAAAAGCATCACTGCGCTTGAACCACGATCTATCTAGGTGTAATAACAGACTTAGGATATTCTGATAAAGATTTACCCAAGTACCTACTAACTACTTGGTGGCACTGCGACGGTACCGGGGACCATCTTTGGGGCGCCCAATTAGCATTATAGGGCTCCATCTTGAGAGTACAGAAAATTATCTTGTATGTCTTATATTTTATGTTATACTTACTAACTTATATAATTAATTGTATTCACCTAAAGAGCTGATAACGGTAAATTCGATGGGTTGTATGGTGTCTGCGAAGTCCACGCCTAGAGAAACCGTCATTGAAGCGTTCGGCGCCAGCGACGGAATGGGAGAGAACTCGTGAATGGCGCGCGAACCTGTTAGCGTCTGGAAAGTAACCATATTATTTTAGTACTGGTTGATGATTAGTGGACTGAAAGTTAATTAGTCTAGTCCCAGACTGCATAATATATGAACAGATTTGTGTTACATTTTCGGAGGATTTTTTTTTTTATTTCATCTGTTCTAAAAGTCGTTCTTAGTTGTATTTAAAGAGTGAGCAAAACTCAAGTTTGCTTAGTCATTTCAGTGAGCAAAACTTGGTTTAGCTGAACTGAAGAAATAAACTGAGCTTTGCTTTAAGCGAGAGTAAAAATTATTCCTTCTAAGGATCTTTGATTTTGTCTATATCCGAATGCTGAACAGATATCTCTCAACATAAGATATCCTAGTCGCATTGTTGTGCTAAAAATAACGTTTAATATTCTGACGAGCACTCACCTTTTTATTAACCCTCAGGTTATTGACTTGATTATTAGAATGGTTGGTAAACGCCAGATCGATAGCGCACGCGCTCTGAGAGAAGAGACACGGGGCTCGCGACCAGCGCGCGCTGCACGCCAGGCCGGCCGCCATGACGCGCGATATCACCTCCGTGCTCGCGGCCGGCGCGCGGCTCGGGCCTACCGGCGTTATACCGTCTACTGCAACAGGCAACATAATATTGATGCAACAAACCGCTGTTTTTTTGCCGCAGGTTTTTCCACATTAACTAGTTTTTTTTTGTTTCCGCAACTAATATAAAAATTGCATTTTTATATTAGTTATTTTTTTAATTATAGCTTTTTTAGCTCGCGAGGTATGGCAATAAACATTCAAGTCTTCTTTCCGCAACTTATATAAGTTAAAATAGCAAAAAAATCAAATAATAGCATTCTTTAGCTCGCGGGTATGTCAATAACGGTTTTTCACATTAGTTTTTTTTTGTTTCTGCAACTAATATAAAAAAAGCATTTTTTTTAAATAATTGCTTTTCCTTAGCTCGCGGGGTATGTCAATAAACTTACGTTTGTTTCTTCTTGTTTCTGCAACTTATATATATGTTAAAAAATAGCAAAAAAAATCATATAATAGCATTCTTTAGCTCGCGGGTATGTCAATAACGGTTTTTCACATTCGGTTTTTTTTTGTTTCTGCAACTGATATAAAAAAATTGCATTATTTTTTAAATAGTCACTTTTCTATAGCTCGCGGGGTATATCAAAAAACAATCGTTTCGTCTTGGTTCCGCAACTTATATAAGTTAAAAAATAGCGGCAAAATTCAAATGAATAGCTTTTCTTTAGGCTCTTGATCTATTTTCAAACAATTTTTTAGCAGATTCCGTCTTATTATGTACGATTCGAAGCTTATTAGGTATGTACCAATAAAGCAAAAAATCTTTCCTCTTTCTAATATTAAGTGTCGACATGTGAAGAACGGACGTGCTGTCTACCTGATGGTAAGTGACCACTACAGCGCAGGACATCGACAATCCACAATAGAGTACGGTATTATGTTTCATGTGCCAGTCATTTCAAGGCCTCATCTCACCACCAAACCGGTACACAGTAATGCAAGCTCCACCTACTATTTGGCCGTTAGCGGCAGGATTAAAGTGAGTGAGACGGTGGTGAAAATATAATATGGTGTTTTAAAAACTTAACAAAAGCGCTATGCTTTTGTTAAGTTTTTAAAACACCATATTATATTTTTAAATAATAATAAAAGGCAATTCAGTCATACTTACATTACCATTAGACCATCACCAAACACGTTAGTCAAAGCAATCTTCCTTAAGTAATGATAACTCTAATATTTCTATATTATGTCACTCGCTTCGTAAAAAGACATAACATATCATAACACCACGCCTATATTACCCAGAAGGGTGTGGCAGTGGTGTACAACACACATTTCACCTGTTATGTTTAGGTAAGGGGTATCGCCTTTCACCAGCCACAATTCCAATGCCAAAATTTCTGACGAAAAGTTCACAAATAACACTTTGGCCGACCCGGGAATCGAACCTGAGACCTCGCGGTGAGAGGCGCATACGCTAACCACTACCATCGATGCAGTTAGTAAGAAATTGTCAATATATACAAATTGTATAAAACATATTCGTCAAGTTAAGGTGACCACCTTTAAAAGTACAATTGAACTATTTCTTATATAACTTATTTAACCGCAACTTTTAGTGCAACCGCTAACTAGAGAGGCTAGCATAACGAATGCGACATACACTTTGTTATGGAAAAAACGCGACAAAACTCACAGTTGCTATAGCTAAGCCACTGCAAGAGCTTGTTGGAGTTACATTAAAGAAAAATAATGGTGGATATGATCACATTAAAAAAAAGTATGTTATAGCTATAACCCAAGCTGTGTTCATAAAAAAAAATATATAAAAAGATACGTGCATAAAGTGAAAAAATAAGGAAATGAAAAATAAAACTACATATTGAACACCAATAAACTATATTTATGATATATACAACTGAATAATATAATTCTAATTTATATAACCAATAATATAAATGATATCATGCCAGTGAAATAATAAAGTGTGCAATGAAATAAACTTGATAAGAATAATTTATAACTAACTAAATACTACTTGATCTAAAGATTACCAGTCTTTCGTGCTCTAACTACATAGCCAATATAATTTAAAAAAAATGCCTACACTTCGTCCAAGATAAAAAAGATTTTTTTTTTGATATATATAATGGCAATAAAATAAGGATTACTTTCCATTGCAATTCCTTTTGACTTTTCGTGGACGAGTACGTGTTAAATTGTACACGTTATGTATACTGTTAACGTTGAAATTATGAATTACGCAATGGAATGTTTTAAAATTATTTTCTTATATTGAACGAAGTGTACAGTCAGTAGCAAGGAAATATCGCCCCCTTAAGTACTTTTTTAAACTTCAAAGGGGTGAGTTTAATCTGCAGCTGACTGTACGTACGTCGTGTTCTAATACATTAAATTAAATTAAAATCCAAATTTATTAAATATTTAAACTCAGGTGGAGTTTCTACTTGAAGACTATCTAAAATCCAGTATTAATACACCGAAGCACCCAAGTACTACTTAGTTATATCGGACTTACTCTCTCCAATGCCTGCGGGTCCCACAGTGGGAGGTGACAGGAACCCCCCACAGGTGGGCGTCATGGTGGGGAGGGAACTGGCTACCTCGTCCAGCTCCAGAAGAAGCTCTAGGTTTGACTTCTCTGAGCTTTTGTGATCGGGCTCCTTGGGGGGCGAAGATTTCTGAGGCTGCCGGGTAGAAACACAGAAATAATACAAATAACACTTCCATTGCATAAGACAATGACTAATACTTGTAATATTTTAAAACAAATTTGTATTTTATACAATATTAAGCTTAAAAAATAAAGAATTTAGCAGGTCTCAAACGCCCCAGGTGCTATGACAATTAAGCTATTCCATTTCCATGCTGCTAGATTCGAAATTTCTCTTCCCTTTTAATGCTAACTTATTAGGTAAATATACCTGTTAGACAATCCTTACCTGGTTACAGCGCCGTCTGTGCCGGCAATTTGGAATTTGGTCAAAAAATTCATATTAAAACATCCAAACGTTGCTTTAAAAAAGTTTTTTTTCATATTTATAAAGGCCAATAATAGTGGTCCTATAAAAGCCATAACATTAGATCTTTGACCGCAAGAAAAAAGAATGACGCCACTTATCCATACATTATTACTTATTCCGATTTAGTTTTTGTGAACCAAATAATAGTCTGGTAGGTTAATTAACAGCAGTTTTTGTCGTTATAATGTAGTTTTCTATTTTGTATGTTTGTGTCTTTAAAATTCTAAATAAAATCAATGGATCGTCTCTTTAATTGTTTTCACAAAGTGGCATTTTAACATATTATTATAAGACCCACTTTCACAGGCTCCTAATGGACCGGCTTATTCGGAACTTTGTTTATCAATAAAATGAACATATGAAAAAGAATTATAAGGCGGTTAACTATCTAAAACTTTATCAGAGATCGGGTCTAAGTATTTTAACGTTACCTTTTTATTATTAACAACTTCGTTCTTATGGCTGGAATCTTCTGAGCTGTCTGCCGTCTCTTCCGACTCACTCTCGGATTCTGAGGAGGAGGCACTCTCCGAACCACTGTCCGATGACGATGACCTGATAACGTATATTTTACTAGGTGTGCTAAATAATATAATGTTTTAAAAATGATGCGTTAGTCAAAAACAACAGGTCTTGTCAGCTTGCATGGTTTCGGGTTTAATTTCCGGGTTGAAATTAGATTATTCGGGTAGGAAATACTTAACATACATATATCACGCCTATATTACCCAGAAGGGTGTGGCAGAGGTATATAATACAGCACCCACACTTCACCTGTTATGTTTAGGTCCCGTGGGATAAGGGTTAAGCCTATCACCACCGGGCACTCCGTGCTGCTATAGTGAATTTCCTGCCGGAAAGTTTACAAATAACACTTTAATGGACGACCGGATGGCGGAGTGGGTAGTGTACCTGCCTGCGACGCCGAGGTCATGGGTTCGATTTCCACTTAAGACAAATCTTTGTGTGCATGAACATGGGGGTTTGTCTTAGTCTGGGTGTTTCTATGTATAAATATGTATGTATTTACAAAAAGAAAAGTATACATGTATTAGTATCAGTTATTCTAGTACCCATAGTACAAGCTCTGCTTAGTTTGGGACTAGATGGCGTTGTGTGTGAGTTGGGAAATATTAATTAATTAATTAATTTATTTAATATTATAAAAACCGACGTGAGGTGAAGACATTATTATTGAGAATACGGGTTACTCACGTTACTTTAGCCGGGATACGCCGACTAGTTTCGAATCTAGTACGTAGATTCATCAAATGGGCTGTTATTCACGTGTCGTCACCTCCGCGCGACATCTAGCACATCGACTAGATTCGAAACTAGTCGGCATATCCCGGCTAAAGTAACGTGAGTAACCCGTATTCTCAATAATAATAAATAACACTTTGCCAAACCAGGTAATCGAACCCGAGACCTCGCGGTAAAAGGTGCATACGCTAACCACTAGACCATCGAGACAGTCAAAAAAATACTTACTCATAGTTATTTGTTTCTTTCGCGGGCTTTTCTATTTTTTTTCCTGTGTTGGTGCTTTCATCCCTAAAAGAAAATAAGTAGGGGTGAGCAAACGCATCTTGTCTGTCTAAGAATAACAATATTTTCACCATAAAGCAGAAACAAGAGTTGAGGTACGGTAACTAGATTTACCTATGAAACGACGCGTCTACTTCTGATTTCCATCTACCTGTCAATAACGAGACTATTAAGTGTAACAATTCTTAGTAGTGGTGTGACTATCGCAAACTAGATGTCACTATGTGATAAATTACAAATAAAAATACTTATAAATGAAATATGGTGCTTTCCATAGCATCAGACAGTGTTGCCACCTTAGCCCTTTTGGGGCTAGATCTAGCACTTTTTATTGTAGGTGAACTCGTTGTTTAATTATTTAGCCCGGAAAGGGCTATTTAGCCCTTTTTACATTTGTGTCATAGATATTGATGTTTGTAGATAATCCGTTGGTACCATTTGTTCGATTATGGCAACATACCGCATTTCTACGTCGCGCCGGTCCGGGTCTTCCCCGTGGAGTCTACAGAGTCGGCGGGGAATTCCTGGAGCGTTTTCTTTTTATAAACCGACTAATTTAAGATGTGTATCAAAACACAATTTTTTCATAAGTTGATGTATCAATTGTTTTTTGCAATATAAAAATAATATGAAAGAACATTTATTTTTCCCTCATTGAAAGTCATTCGCCTAAAGTTCATCTTTGTAATTTGAGGTTTTTCATAGAACATTGTAATAGTTTGAGTTTTTCGGTTTTTTTTTTGAGTTTTCACGTTGACAGCCCGATCTAGCCCTTTTTAGTTTCTTCAACTGGCCCATTTCTAAAATTGAGGTGGCAACACTGGCGTCAACGTCTATTTCAGTAGTTTTTACAAGATAAAACACAAAACTTGACGTGATGAAGTCAGGACCTAGTTGAGAGGTGGGTGGTGTAGCCGCCTGTACAAGTAAAACATATATAAAAGACTTACTCGTTAGAAGATTCCTCAGCACTGCTAGACTCTTCATCCGACGATGATTCAGAACCAGATCCGCTGCTACCCGGCTCAGAGTAGAAACTCTTGTTTTTCTAAAACAGATTAAATTAAGGAATGGACATATTTATTATTCGAATCGAGACTACTTAGGCTTGCTGATCACGCATGTGAACTGAATGTTGTAAACTCATCGAAGCGGTGTCACAATAAGGGTGTTTGCGAAACTTTACGCCACTGTTTGGGGCCACTCTGAAGGGAGGACTCACCATCAATACGAGAAGAAAGGTATATCGAGTAGTTTATATACGTAAAAACGGTCGGAACGCGTCATGTGACCACGACTCAGAATAAGAACGCAACAAAGAACGGGCATGCGCCCGACAGAAGAATGATAGAGGCTTAAGTCAGATATATAAAATTAAAATACAGAAAGTGGGCAGCCCTAGCTTGTATCGCGTGATTGTCTTTTGTTATTTAAGGAAAGGGATCGAGTCAGAATACTGGTATATCTTTACACTGTGTCAATACTGACCAAAAATGATTGTTGCATCTTGCTGCATACTTATGTGAAATACACGCTGCATGCATAGCAATAAAGGCACTCTAACACTTGACAGGTTTCTAGACCTGACGTCTCAGTGCTGCCGCCTAGTGGACAATAGACAACCCTCACTTGGACGATCCGCAAATGAACATTTTACACAGCAGATTATAATGTTTCTACAATCTTTAGGATAGGTTATCTAACACTTACCTGCACATCGTCAGTAGTATCCACGTTAGGTACCACAGCATCCGTGACGTTTCTGAGATGTGAGGCCACGGCGACTTTGGGGGCGGCGGGGAGAGGGCGGTACCCTCCTGCCGACACGCCGATGTATTGCGATAGAGTGCCCACCGTGAATTGCCCGCGGTCTACAAATATAACAACATTTAACAATAGCGAAATATTGCCTGGTTGGTCTAGCGGAATAATTAGGTATCACAAAGTCTCGGGTTCGATGCCCGGGTCGAGCAAAGTGTTATTTGTGAAATCTCAGCAGTACGGAATTGGAATTGTGCCCAGTGGATGGCGATCGTCCAGCTATTACATGGGACTTTGACATAACACGTAAAATGTGGGTGTTGTACACCTCTGCAACACCCTTCAAGGTATTATAGGTGTGATGTTATGTTATACTATAGTACGTGCCAGACAAACGTGCACAAAAGGTCATTACTACGCCTGTACCACTGCACGCCGAAACGGGATCGCGGCGAACCTAAACACAAGGCGTAGCGATAGAAGTCTGTGTAAACAAACGTTTATTGGTACAAGGCGATCATAGTCCGAGAAATTGTCATGTATTACAAACATTTGGCTTCTGTATTACAATGAGATAAAAAATACAAGCCGGGTAAATGACCTTTTCTGCACGTATATCTGGCACGTGCTATAGCGTATGCGTCTGCTGTTCGTGGGATATCGGGTTTGATCACCGAGTGAGCCAAGTGTTATTTGAAATCTTTCCGTCTAGAAACTGGTAAAAAAGGCGCCGGAGTCTTGGAAACATACCTTTAAAACTACTCTGTATGGTAGGTTTAGGTTTCTCCGGCAAGAATATGTCAGCGGCGTAGCTCGACAGTAGCTTGCCCTCCTGGGGTTCAATGAACCTTCGTAGCATCCTGGCCCGGTCGCGGACGTCGTAGCTCACGTCGTAGCGGGCCAGGGCTACGACGTAGCGGCACATTGGGATCGTGTCTGGTTGGGTGATTGATAGTTTCACTGCTAGGGACAGTAGTTGGAGTTTTACTAGCTCGTCCTGTAAGAAAAAATAAAAGATAGAATTTTAATTGTCATGCAAGATTTTTTATATCTGATCAAAATTCAATTAATTCTCACGTCTTCATTATTTTATTTTATTTTGTAGAACTTCTAAACATTTCTTTTTTTTTAATCTTTTTCTCAATTATATATTTTTAATCTAATTTATGTCTTGCTACATGTAAAAATTAGGGAACAAAAATACATATATAGACTTATTTTTGTAGCTTTCATTAGATGCAATTATTAGATACGTAATAAATTATTTTCTGATACAATGTAGTTTTTTAATTTAACTTCAAATTTAAGCAAAGAGTTGGAATTGTGCCCGGTGGTTGGCGATAGGCTCACCTTCTATCACATGGAATCAACACATAACAGGTGAAATGTGGGTGTTATACACCTCTGCCACACCCTTCTGGGCATTATAAGCGTGATGTTATGTAATGTTAATTAACTTACTTGTTCAGCAAAGTTGGATGCCATATGAGCTAATATGGCAGCGGCCCTGGGATGCCTGGCGCCGTGCTCCGCCACCAACCACACGCCCGCCGCACGAGCGTTGCCAGCCAGTCTGAAATCATTAATTAACACTTCAAAATTTAATTCTTTAATAATAGCAGCCCTGTATCTAATACATATCGCACTGCTGGGCTCGGGCCTCTTCTCATGATGAGAAAGGTTAGGCCATAGGCTACCGCGCTGGCCAAGTGCAGATTGGTAAACTTCACACACCTTCGAGCACTTTTTAGGCACTCTCAGGCGTGCCGGTTTCCTCACGATGATTTCCTTCACCATACATAACTTCAATAAATAATAGTTAAAAAACTAAAAAACACGCTTTTAAAGTAAAGCGTGGGTTGCTCGATAGACGAAAAATATGGCATAGAGCGCCCCACGCTTTTTCACAATAATACTAGTATTTTTTGTTCATTACCATTTTCAGCTTATATTAGGAATTATTTTTCACTTTTTAGTTAGAAGTACTTTAAAAGCGTGTTTTTAGTTTTTTTAAACTATTATTTATTTTCTACTTTTTAGTTTGGTTTATTTACAAGAGCGTTTCTTTTTTTTTTTATCGAATTAATACATTGTCATCGATCTTTGACAGGTGTGCAAAATTTGAATGAAATCTGTCCGTTTAAAGTGGGTCAAAATCGAGTCCAAAGGAGTCGGTTACATACATACATACATACAGGTGAAGCTAATATAAGCGTGTTAAAAAGACGAATCTTAACGATTTATTGACCAAAAAAATATATTTAAATCAGTTCAGTACTTCTTGAGATTAGCGCATTCAATCAAAGTAATAAACAAACTCTTCAGTTATCAGTGACTAGTGACACTTAATATTACCTGTCCGATCGCAGCAGCTTGGCCGCCCTGGCGACGGCAGCTCTGGCAGAAGTGGCTCCTCCCCCTACCACTCGCTTCACCACCACCACAGCTTCACACACCACCCACTCTGTGCCATACAAACAAAACAAATCATGAAATACGTGCAAAGTGAATAAAGCCGAAAGATGAGACTGCTTCGATGGTGTAGTGGTTAGCTTATGCGCCTCTAACATCGAGGTCTCGGGTAAGATGCCCGGGTATAGCAAAGTTTTATTTGTGAACTTACCATCAGGAAATTCACAATAGCAGCACGGAGCTGGAATTGTGCCCAGATGGTGGTAGGCTTATCCCTTATCCCATGGACCTAAACCAGGTGAAGTGTAGGTGTTTTACATCTCTGCCACACCCTGCTGGGTAGAATAGGTGTGATATTATGTTATGAGAATTACTCATTCAACAGTATCATTACAGTGTTTTCTTTGTCAAACATTAATAATGTACTATCGCACAAATAGATTCACGCCCCTTTAACAAACGTTTCGTTTGTAACTTATGATTAGGTAGCAATTAGTTTGCGACACTTACCACCATTATAAATAAAATTCGAAATACATTACAATACATACAAGTTGTCAAGCGAATTTCGACTTTAATGGTCTTTGCAAAATAAGTATTAAGGTAATGGTAATGTAATGTATGTTTGATAGTATGTACATAAAAGCTTAATAACGTTTCTTCCATATAGATTTTACACAATTAACTATAAATTTCTAAGCCTCAATGAAGAAAAGTACATTCTTAAATACTATATAATAATTACTACATGCTTAGTGGTTTTAGAAATCAATTACACACTTATGCACTTCAGTGGCATAAAAATATGAGTCAGGCATAAAACTAAATACAAATTATTATTAAATACCTACAATAGTTTATTCATGTAAACTTTGTTATGTTATAATTCAGTACACCATTCATTATCACAGTGATTTTCACTAGTACAGGTGCCAACGTTACAACCTTTTGTAATATTTGGATTAATCTAATATGTACTTGCTTTGTATTGCTCCATGTATCTTATTGAAAAAAATACTCACCATCTTTACTAGACAAAAGATGCAGTAATCCATTCAAGCACGTCTCGGTCTCCGATTGTATAGCCACGGCCAATCGTCCAATGGCCTGTATAGTGGCCCCCGCGAACGCCTTGTCACTGCTAGTCACGTACGTTTGAAACTCCCGGAGCACCACGGGGGCGCTCGCTTCGGTTGCTAAGTTGGTTAGGATCTCCAGTTTGAGAAGCTTGATATGTGTAGGGTCAGAGTTGCGGACGAAGAATGATTTGAGGAATGGCTCGAATAGTGTCTGTGGAAATAAATAAAGTTTTGTTTCCTCTAAGCAATATATCTAAATAGCTAATTAATTTATATATTTATAGCATTTAGCCATGCTTAATAATCTAATCTATACTTATAATAAATCTGTAGAAGTAAAATTTCTGTACATTGAAAATATCAAAAAATAAATGGCAGGGGTTGTTACTAGACCGACACCGAACCCGGAAATGTGATTAAATTTTTTTTTGTCTGTCTGTCTGTCTGTTTGTTCAGGCATCAGGCAAAAACTACCGGTTCGATTACGATGAAACTTGGTATAATTATTCTTTAATATCCTGGGCACCACACTTTTTATCCCGGAAAAGTATTACAATAAAAAACAAACTTTTGCGGTTTGATCCCTAGACCTGATTACTGTACCAACCGCAAATAATAAGTTTGTCGTAGGTTACGTCACCCGCAGTGGAGTTCACTTAGGGGCGCTGCACTCGGCTAAGTATGTTTTAACTGCTACTTGCAATTCTAAACCGTGCTTTTCAGTGCGATCTTTTTATTCCTTTTAGTTTTTCCTAAGTACAGTTTAAGGTAGAGTTATTTAGGTTTATTTTTACAAGTCTTAGGTATAGATTTTAATTTTAAATTATACGTAGTGACCATAGGTTATTTTATAATACTGTTAGGTAGGATTAAACATTCGTATAGATATTAGTTTATAGGGATTTTGCTTATGTATTGAGTTAGTTATTATCAGAAATAGGTTAATTTAGGTAGGTAGGTATTTAATTTTCTGTTATTAAGCTTTTTTATTGATGTTCCTACCACGCAGATGAAATCGCGGGAGATAGTTTGTTTGTTTGAAAGCGCTAAGCTTAAATACTACTGGACGAATTTTGATAATTACTTTTGAGTTGGTTGATAGAGTGTTATTTTCTTAGGTTTTAAATCTCAATGTTATTTTATATTAAGGGTACATTCCTCGCAAGTGTGCTCCATAGATACCTAGTTTGCTTGCATGATTAGTTTTTGGGTAAGAGGCAACTCCTTTTAACCCACCTCAAAAATTATTATTTACGTTACAGTCCTGTTGTAGAACGATAGGAAGCAAAAAAATAAGCATGCAAAAATTTCGCACATCTGTCTATCAAATACATGCCAAAACAATTCAGCATTGAACTTACTCTCTTTGTGACAGTGAGGGAAGCGATAGAGTTGAGTACCACGCTTTGTACTTCTAACGGCGCGCGGAGCAACCGCACCATAGCCTTGGCCACTGGAGGTAACTCTTGTGCTAAAACAAATAAATAATATAAACAAAATTTTTAATCAAAACTTTGGTATAATTTGATAAAAAGTAGAAATTAATGAGATCGCCACTGTGCTCTTCGTATTGTAAATAATGGCAACCCAATTACAACTCAACCAATCAGTAAAACCGATTTAAAATGGCGCGAAATGATCAACCAATCGTCTGCCAACGTTGCCAGCAAACATAAATTATTTTCCATTTCTTGACTATAATGGCATGCTATATTTTTAGAGACCAATGCCATATGGTCTTATTTATGGTAGTTATTTTTATTTGGTGTTAATATTCGGTAAAAATGTAAATCACGACTTTCAACGGTAATTCTATGAAGCTATAGCAATTTGACACATGCTAATCCATAGTTAATTCACATTTCTGCAGACTGATCTGACATCCTCCATTAAGCACTTTGCACATAGCGAATACTAAGAAAACAAGACTTTAAACTGCTTAGATGCGGAATTAACTACGTGTACAAGCGTCAAGAGATTCGTAAAATGACCTTTTATTTGACCTCTTCTGTTTTTTAGGGTGTCATCTAACTGTACTGTAACATACCAGGCCCGCAATGGTAGAACAGCTGCGCCACCGCCATCACCACTCCAGAGTTTCTGCTCTGCAGCAGGGGCTTGGTGGCTCGGAGCAACAGCCGATGGTCGGCGTCCAGGCTCGGGGAGCGAGAGGACTGCTTTTTAGGAGTGTCCTCGCTCTCTGACTCATAGAATGGCTTGTCCGATTCGCTGTCTGATGAATACTCCTGGAAGAAACAAACGCTTATTATGGTCAAACCACACTATAATTTAATACGGTCGGGCGACACAAGAAAAATAGATACAGCATGCTGAAATAGATACAGCATGCATATCCTGCTGAAGTTTAGTTGAAGGCATACTGTCTACGGCAGGCGTAGACATAGACGCGTCAAAATCAGCCCAGTATCTTATACAGAGCGGCGTACTGATCTCTGTCCACGAGGCGTACTGCAATCGCACCTTTTGAACTTTCTAATCTTTCGTGTCAGTCGAGATGGACGATTATGATTATATTTTTTGACATGGCGTTCCAGCGCTTGTGTTGATTGCTTGGCTGCATTACTTTTTGGAATGCTGAAATCTAGAGCTAACTTGCTAAATTCTATTATATCAAAAGGGTTTTTTACCTCAATGTTGGGGTCAGGGAAGCAGCTCTTGGCATACACGGTGAGAACATTGAGCAGTGCCAGTTGACCCCATTCATCCACATCCGCTAGTAGAGAGCATAGTTTTCTAAAACATTCATGAAAAATACTGAATCGAGGAACAGAATAAGAGTTACAATCATGCTATATGTGGTAACAGCTAAAAAATATTTCCAACAGCCTTTTAGTTATGAAAACTTTTTCTGTCTTCAGCCTTCTTGACTACACCACTTAACTATCTCAATACTCAATATGTTTATTGCATTCCGAGATGTTAGGTATAACTAAAATTAGATCATCATTGACTCTGTTGGGCATGCAAAATTAGGAGATCAAGGCATAATTAATAAAATGCACAAATATAAAAAAAAACATTGATTGTAACGTTGGATAAAGTAATATAGTATTATGTTTTAAATATATTTTTAAATTCTGTAGGTATTCATATTAATATATTAATTTTAAAGTTTTATCATTGGGTAGTTGTTAACATTATAGTAACACTTGTGAAGTATGTTGCTGTCAATCTTGATGTTAATTAGTGTGGAGGTATTTTAAGTCCTAGAGATTCATGAAGAGTACTTTTTATCGACATACCACACGGACATAAACTACTTTTCAATATAGTAAAGTATCTTAGTCAATCAGAAAATCAATATTTTTGTGTGTTCCCAGAATTTGCGAATTCGCAAAAATCACATTATATATAATATGCTACGGTTGTGATTAATTTATAGGTAGTAAAATAGTGTTTCATTCATTTGTTTTTAAGATTGTAAATATTTCTTGAGTGTATGCCATATATATTTCTGTTATTTTTTTTGAAATTGTTAAATGTCAGATGTATCTTTTGTATATTTTTTAAATGTGTCCTGATTAATGTTAAGATTTCGTAAATTGTGCATGTTATGTTAATATAATCTAATGTCATTGATGTTGTTACTTATAATATTATGTCTTATGTCATAAACTATCGCATTGGGCATTTCCTGTCATGGTAGTTGAGTGTACGATAAATAAATAAATAAATCTTACCTATAACTCCTGTGAATCAAAGTCATCCGGTCCCCGCACACTTCTGAGAATGCCATGGCTGCTGACCCTACGACCAGAGGCGCCTTGTCAGATAGCAGCTTGTCTATTATTGATACCAACTCTTCTTTCTGGTCTGGGTCTAAGCTGTAGTGAAAAAAAAGATTATTGAGTCTGAATGCAAACGCAATAAAATTGCAATAACAACACAAAAATCATTATTGTAATAATTTTTAAAGTATTTATGTTTTTTTTATGATTGTTTGACTGTGTATCTATTTGAGCTGCGTTCGGCTGCGTTGTTATGTTTTTGAGCGAAAAACCTAGCTCTGCGCTAGCTCATTTTACCGAAAAAACAAGCTAAGACGAAAACAAACACTAAAAAGTAGAAAAAAAATAATCATGTCAAAAGAAAGAAAATGGCACAGGCGACGACTATTTTGTATATTTTCTTTAAGACAAGATAGTGACGGAGGCCACCGCGGAAATCTTACTTGCCACTGCACATCATGTCTACATCCTATGCTTACTTTTTGCTATCAGACGAATATAGACGCATTTGATAATTGTTTCTGAAATAAGTTGAAATGAAATCAGAGCTAAGGCTCAACGTGTGAGGTTACTGTAAAGTCGATCGGATCGGATTATCATTTGGATTTGCCGGCAATACAGTTTGTTGTTTTTTTTTTTTTTCAACTTCAATATTTTTATTGCAAATATGGGTATACATAAATGTTATAAAATAGTTAAGACCATCATATTTTACCCTAAGGCATGCAATAACAGATCATACTTAAATCTATTCATCATTATATGTTTAAAACTATTTATATCAAATTATAAAATTTACACAAGAATAAGAATAACAAAATTAAAATAATAAAGATTGTATAACAACACGAAGTAAGATAAATAACTACATAATTAAAACTATTATTTTTCTATAAACTAGTAATATTGCCACTAATATTATTATCTAAGTATTCTTGAACACTATAATAGGCTTTACTAATAAACATTTTTTTCAAATTAATTTTAAATTTATTTAGTGGGCTTATTTCTAATAATTTCTTTGGCAGTTTGTTATAAACTCTGGGTGCCATACAAAAGATAGTATTGGTAAATAGTGTAGTATTATGTTGTTGACACCTAGTTGGCCACCAGTTGGCAACCCTAGGATCTTAAGATAGCAACACAGTAGATACCAGCTCCGGTTGATTAACAAGCAGCTTAATGCAGTCAATTGAAACAAAATAACAAAAAAAAAACCGACTTCAAAAAGTAGGTAAACTAAAAAGCAAAAAATAAATTTACTTCGCACAAAATAATACGTTTTTTCATTTAGTTAAATAGACATTATTAAATAATTATTTTATAATTCTGAAGTCGGTGCCAAGTAAATCGGATAATTAAGAACTAATATTCAGTCAGAAAATAGTTGTTGGAAAGATTGATATTATCTATAGGTACAGAGTTATTGTTTACTTGACACCGACTTCAGAATTATAAAATAATTATTTAATAATGTCTATTTAAAGATAAATAAAAAAATAATGTCTAACAATGGAAAGAAGTATCCTGAAACTTAGAAGGCTAGATAAAACGAGAAACACTGACATACGCAATAAAACTAAACTAAAGGATGCTCTACAACACGCCATGTCATTAAAATGGAAATGGGCAGGTCACCTGGCCAGGTACCAAGACAAAAGATGGACAACACAAACTACAAAGTGGCCTGGTCCTATTGGAAAGAGGAAAAAAGGACGACAAAGAAAAAGATGGGTCGACGATATTGTACAGAAAGCAGGAAAGAACTGGCTTAGCACTGCACAAAACAAAAAATATGGAGAGAGATGGAGGAGGCTTTTACCCTACAGGGACCATACAAAGATTAAACAAACTAAAACAAAAAAAAAAAAAGGGAAATAGAAAAAATTGCATGGAAATAAAGCTATAATAATAATAATAATAATAATAATAATATTAAACGTCTCGCCTCATCTGTGTATAACTTGAAAGAATACAGTAAACAGCCTCAAGGAGCCTATATTTAAAGAATTATCCCCATACTCCTAACCGTTGAGGAGTTGTACCTTCCAGCATCAGCTCAGCAACATAAAATGCTGATTACTAGATGCAAATATCCGAGTAGCTTTAGATAATATACAAAAAAACAATATAGAAGCCTTTTAAATTTGAGGGTTGCCCTTGATTTCTCTAGGATCCCATCATCAGAACGTGACTGGAAAAAAATGGGACCACATGAGAAGTATATCCTTTCAAACAAAAAAAGAATTTCTCAAATCGGTCCAGGCGTCTTCGAGTAATCGGCGAACAAACATAAAAAAAAAAAAAAAAAAACATACAACCGAATTGAGAACCTCCTCCTTTTTTTGAAGTCGGTTAAAAATCACACAAAGCCATCCCTATCAAATAACTATTTGATGATAAAAAAGAAAATTTGTGTTGAAACTTGACTGCCATGATAGGTATCTTCACATTGCTTACAGGATGCAAGGTGGGCACAGATTAAAAAAAAAACTCCTAAGAACAGCAGTTTTTTTTTTATGCTACGCCCACAGCGTACGAACGTGTAGACCACCTGATGGTAAGTGGAGTGCAGCCCATGGACATCAACAATCCTCAAAAGCAGATTATAGATGCATCGCTGCAGCTGAGGACTTACGGTGTTATGCCTCATGTGCCAGTAATTTCAGGGCCTGATCTCACTACCAAACCGGAACACAGTAATGGAAGCACTACTATTTGGCGGCAAGTTAAAGGTGAAACGGTGGCGCTGCCGCCCTCGAGCTCATTCATAAGAGCTCATGGCAGAGCCACCAGTAGAAGATTCAACAATTGGTGATTATTTACTAGGCAAGAAGTTCTTCCGTACCTGTAAAGCTTGGGTATAGCATGTGCAGCCGTCTTCCTGACATAAGGACTCATGTCACTAGCTGAGTCTCGAATAGCAAGCATCACTATAGGTACGATCATTGGTACACGAATGGATGACAGCACGCGGAGAGCGCTCGCGCGGATTAACTGGTTTGGGTCCTAGAAAATAAATTAATATAATAAATTTGTTATAAGTTTTCAACAAATAATTCCAAGACACTATTTATCAAAACAAAATACTTTAATAAAAATGTTCTTAGTAATGAAATAAGCATAACATAACATCAAGCCTATATTACCCAGAAGGGCAGTGGTGGCAGAGGTTTACAGCACCCACACTTCACCTGCTATGTTTAGGTCCCATGGGATAGAGGGTGAGCCTATCGCCATCCACCAGGAAAGTACACAAATACACTTTTTGCCCAATTTGGGATTCAAACCCTTCTAGTGAGAGCCGCATATGCTAACCACTAGAGCATTTAATTTATAAGACAAATTCATTTTGATTCACTTTTCACATTATAAATAGTTCATCAGTTTTGTACTAGATGGCATTAAGTCACATAAATGCATGCAAAAATCGATTTTGACAGGATTCAAGAATATTATGTTGATGTACAGCTGGTGTAAGAAACCATAATAAGACAAAAAGCATGTATAAAAAAGAAGATAAATTATATAAGACTTATCTCAATAAATCTGCCTCCACTAAAAAATTATGATGCATAAAAATGTTTTTAAGTATTTAAAGTGGTTACCTCACTTCTCTCTACTGCGCAGAGAGTGTTTTTTGAAGACCATTATTTATGTAATTTACTTCAAAGTGGATATAAAGATATTTTTAATATTCACCAAACCATTATCATTGAGGCCTCTTCTAGGATTGTTATATCAAACTGATCATGCCTCACTAACCTTCAAAGCCCTCTGAAAGGTGCTAATAGAGAGCAATGCCAGGTCCTGTTGTTCTTCAGCATACCTCACCAAGTACACATACACCAGCTTCTTCACTTCTATGTTCTTTGATACTACATTCTTTACTACTGCTGGAAACCTAGGAATAAACAAAACTGCAGTTTAAAATAGAAATAAGAAACTCTGAAGCACTCACCAGCTGCTACAAACACATGCTTACTCTACTCGCCTGGCTCGTGTTATGATTGTATAGCAACAACAATACTAATCTAAGGGACTAGCATATGAGAGTGAGAATGATTATGTGGCAAGTTTGTTATACTTTTGTACAGGAAAACATGACAAAAACGCAACAAAATCTATCTCACACTGGTATGCTAGCCCTACTGACTTAACTTAACCATGGGATCAAAATTATTTTAAGTGTGGGACACTTTCTGCAACACCGTAACCCAAAATTTGCTTGAATATTAGTATAAACTGAACAATAGATAGCTTGGATGTTGGCAAGGTAAGTCTTAAATTATTTTAATAAAACATACCAGAGTTTATTGATAATTTTTTTAGCAAATTATACCTAGAAACAGGTAAAATTAAAATTATGGGACTAGCAGGATTGCAGATCTGCACACCAAGCAGCTGCTTTAACCAACTAGCTACGGTTGCCTCTTACCAGAACCCTAAATTTCTCAAATGTATGTTACATCATTGTGTGATTTCACGTTTATCCATTTGTTCCTATCTTAAGTAAGTAGGCTCCTAATTGCCTTGTGTGCAGAAGGTTGAATGATCAAAGGGTTTATTTAACTGTTTCTCAGTATACTAGTTTGTTTCAAAACACTCATCATTTAAAAAACAACTTAACACTAAACAGAAATTAATCCTATGAATACTAACAAATCTGAAGCATCTCTTCCTTTAGCAATCAAGCCAATGATCCTCTTCATAGCCTCTAGCTTCAGGGAGTCTTTCGATCCATCCAACATTAGCTTCAGGTCATCATTTCTGTAAGATAAGTGATTGAAGATAAGTGAATACTTAAACATTCTCGCAGCTACTAACTTACTATCTAAACAGTATATCCCGTATTTTAAGAAATTTGGCGATAAGACAGTAATTTTAACGGTCAAATTTCAGTCGTCTAAAATACTGTTTTCTATTATATTGAGCACATTATGTTCAAAAGGTTTATAAGAATTATGTGCAGAGAGGTTCATTGCAGTAAAATATAGGTAAATTATATACTTACTTCTTATAATCTGGTTGGAAAAAGGCTCCAGAGGCTGGGTCGTTGGCCGGATACTCCACCTCCCCCATTACAACTTTATCGTTGTTGTACGACGAAATGCTCGTCATTTTCACTTAATTTATATTTGAAACGCAGCAAATAATAACTCTTCCTACATAAAAAATATAATCGAAAGTTTATTTCAGTGAAATCGTATTATTTCACGAATTGACATACTTGTTGACGTTTTGACTTTCTGACGTCAGTCATGTCAAATTGTCAAATCTGACAATTGCGTTTTGTTATGAACTGGAACGCCTGAAATTAAAAGCGCTATGTCCATAACGTATCTATTTTTTTTGTATACGTAAGTTGAACATCATATTTATTTTCTTTTAAATTTAAAACATTTAATAAACTTTTATTATTCTCAATATTTCATTGATTTTTTATTGCAGAGCACCATCTAGCGTTGAATTTGTAAAGTTCAGACATGGAGGCCTGAGTGTAGAGAGCTTCTGCACCTCAGACTAAAGCCGTGTCTCCTGCGTGGTGCTAACCCGAGCAAATAATTTGAATAGCCAATCAAAATGCCCTATTCGGCTTACTTTCTTTAGCATTGAATGATATGGTTAAAATATCGGTCGTTTTACAACATGTTAGGCTCGCAGGAGAACACGGCATAAGAAACCAATATGGACACGACATAAACGTAAATATCTATGCAAAAATAACGTAAAAAATCGGTTATATAGTTCATGAAGTCGCGCTGATAAATTTCAAATTAAAATACATTTTTAGGCACCATTTTCAAGCACTGCTATCTAATCGCCTTTTTGCGTTAATAAAATGATTTTTGAGTTTTGAAGTCGGTTTTTATAAATATAATTGTATTTACTCCTTTTCGTAAAGAAGCTTCACCAGGCTGAATGCCTAGCAGTATATAAGTAGAACAGGTACGAAAAACACTTAGGAATTAGGTTATAAGAATAAGGTAATTTTCAACGTCACATAACTTAATGGATATATCTTACGGTCTTAACGTGCCTATATTTAAAAAGTTTCCACGTGCTCCTAACCGTTGAGGGGCTGTTCCTTCCATCATCATCAACCAGCTCAGAATCATCAAATGCTGACTACAAGATGGAAATATCCAAATACCCATAGAAAATATACGAAAATTATGGTATGTGCCTAAAAGCTTTTAGGGTTCCTCTCAATTTCCCTAGTATCCCAACATCAGATCCTAACATGGTGCCGCTGCCGATGGAACCAAAACGCAACTAACGAACGAAAAGAAAAATCGGTCCATTATACAGTGGGGATCGAACCCACAACACCAGCACTGTTGAAAGCGGCGAGGCGACCGCTTTGACCACCACGCCAACCTTGCACTCAACTACTTGCTCTGTTTGTGCATAAAAGTTGTACCTGCACATGTTTGTTTCGGTATCCGAGTCTATTCAATGAGTATTGATTTAAATACCAGCTTTGTACCAAAACAATTTCATTTAAGTGCTCTAATTCAAATTCCTGAAATTCAATGAAAACTAATTTAACATACCTTATACCTGTATCATATTATTATGTTATATTCAGACTATGTATGATCGATACTTACACAATAATAATAATATATTTCAGTATAACTCATCAGTGTTACTTATAACTTTATTTCAGTCGAAATTTCAATACTTAGTTACTACCTATACAAGTAGCAATTCGTATAATATCTCTTCAACACTATAATATGAGGCGCTAACTTAGATATTGGCTTAGATATCAAATACAGAGGGCTAACTTTATCTGTCTGTAGTTGTCAATCGCTTTTGATAGTCATTCAATGGAAAACCAATTATTGAGATAGGGAGCGTTCAAGGAGGTAAGAGAATCATGAAACGTTATAATACCATGCGTTACAGGGGAGGGAGAAGGCTTCAAACTACGCGTTCTATAGCTTAATTAGGTGATTTGAAATATCACGAGTTAGCTTCTCTTTAACACGCTTATATTAGCTGCACCTGTATGTATGTATGAATGTATGTATGTAACCGACTCCTTTGGACTCAATTTTGACCCATTTTAAACGGACAGATTTAATTAAAATTTTGCCCACCTGTCAAAGATCGATGACAATGCAATAATTCGATAAAAAAATAAAAAAATAAAATAAAAAGTAGAAAATAAATAATAGTTAGAAAAACTAAATAAATATAGTTTAAAAAAACTAAAAAAACACGCTTTTAAAGCACATCAAACTAAAAAGTGAAAAATAATTCTTATTTTAACCTGAAAATAATAGGTAATAAACGAAAAATACTAGTACTATTGTGAAAAAAAGCGTGGGGCGCTCTGTGCCATATTTTTCGTCTATCGAGCGACCCACGCTTTTTTTCACAATAGTACTAGTATTTTTCGTTTATTATTATTTTCAGGTTATAATAAGAATTATTTTTCACTTTTTAGTTTGATGTGCTTTAAAAGCGTGTTTTTTTAGTTTTTTTAAACTATATTTATTTTTCACTTTTTAGTTTAGTTTTTTTTTAATCCTGGCGATCCTAATCAGGATAATGAGATAAATTTATGAAATTATTATATTGTCGCTGATTCTTTACAAGTGTAGAAAGTTTGAATTAAATCTGTCCGTTTAAAGTGGGTCAAAATCGAGTCCAAAGGAGTCGGTTACATACAAACAAACAAACAAACAAACAAACAAACAAACATACAGGTGAAGCTAATATAAGCGTGTTAAAAACACCCTTTTAAAGTACCTACTTCTAACTAAAAAGTGAAAAATAATTCCTAATAATATAGGTAAGCTGAAAATGGTAAAGTAAAAAAATACTAGTATAATTGTGAAAAAGCGTGGGTTGCTCGATAGACGAAAAATATGGCACAGAGGCTACTTTAAAAGCGTGTTTTTTAGTTTTTTTAAACTATTATTTTTTCGGTTTCGTTTTACTAATAAAACTTTTTGTTTTCTTTTTTGTTTCAGCCTTCCGTTTTTAAATTACAGGTACCTACAGAAAATCAATAAGGCAACACTGTATCTAGGTACACCTATCCAACCAAATAATGAACTAAGAACTTCAGCTATCTGAAACAACTACGACAACAATATTTTATTGCAACTATAACTGCCGAGTGGTCTAGCGTTATTCTTTGCGGCCACTCACTTCGAGGCTTCGATTTTCGGATCGGGCAACAGTAATATTTGGAATTTTCCGTTAGGAAATTCTCAATAGCACCACGGAGTTGGAATTGTGATCGGTGGAAGCCGATACCTTCTATCACATGGGCCCTAACATGACATGTGAAGTGTGGGTGATTGCCCCACCCCGCTGGGTAATATAATACGTTATGCTTATGCTATCTAGAGTTCCCGCCATCACTCATGATTTATTTATTTAAGGTAAACCAACAATTTCACGCCTAAATAATGTTTCTTAAGTGTCACTTCCTGCGACTGAACACTGTCAGCTAAAATACAGGCTTCTGCCTAGTTTTAGTAAACAGTGCCAGTACCCTCATTTTGTACATAATTATGTAAAAGAATAGTGTCAAACAACTAGATAAGTAAAATATGTATATTATATAATATTAAAGTTGAAAAATTAAGAATCCAGCAGGACTCGAACCTGCACCTCTTGGGTATACGCCCCAAGTGCTTTGCCAATTCAGCTATGGATTCGCATGCTGCCGGACTCGAAATTTCTCAACTCTTTTGTGCCAGCCGAAGCTAGACGAACCATTACTTGGTTTTAGCGCCATCTATGCGTTACTTATTCACATAATCGCATACAGTACGTTTGAATTAAGATCAACTCATTACTGTCGAGAGATGACGCATTTTTATCAATACTTGTAATATTTAAAGCAAATTTTAGCTTTGCTATGCATTTATTTTATGTAATATTAAAGTTGAAAAATTAAGAATCCAGCAGGACTCGAACCTGCACCTCTTGGGTATACGCCCCAAGTGCTTTGCCAATTCAGCTATGGATTCGCATGCTGCCGGACTCGAAATTTCTCAACTCTTTTGTGCCAGCCGAAGCTAGACGAACCATTACTTGGTTTTAGCGCCATCTATGCGTTACTTATTCACATAATCGCATACAGTACGTTTGAATTAAGATCAACTCATTACTGTCGAGAGATGACGCATTTTTATCAATACTTGTAATATTTAAAGCAAATTTTAGCTTTGCTATGCATTTATTTTATGTAATATTAAAGTTGAAAAATTAAGAATCCAGCAGGACTCGAACCTGCACCTCTTGGGTATACGCCCCAAGTGCTTTGCCAATTCAGCTATGGATTCGCATGCTGCCGGACTCGAAATTTCTCAACTCTTTTGTGCCAGCCGAAGCTAGACGAACCATTACTTGGTTTTAGCGCCATCTATGCGTTACTTATTCACATAATCGCTAAAATTTGCTTTAAATATTACAAGTATTGATAAAAATGCGTCATCTCTCGACAGTAATGAGTTGATCTTAATTCAAACGTACTGTATGCGATTATGTGAATAAGTAACGCATAGATGGCGCTAAAACCAAGTAATGGTTCGTCTAGCTTCGGCTGGCACAAAAGAGTTGAGAAATTTCGAGTCCGGCAGCATGCGAATCCATAGCTGAATTGGCAAAGCACTTGGGGCGTATACCCAAGAGGTGCAGGTTCGAGTCCTGCTGGATTCTTAATTTTTCAACTTTAATATTACATAAAATAAATGCATAGCAAAGCTAAAATTTGCTTTAAATATTACAAGTATGTATATTATACCTTATTTGTGACAAATAAACATTTTTTTTTTATTTTAATTGTTTACACTGTGCGATTACAATATTAACAAACTTAAAATATTGACTTATGTGTAACAAATTACATAAAGGTTAACACCGCATGCACTAAATAATAAAATAGTAGAAAATATACACTAAAAATTATGAATAATAATTATCTTATTTTTGGAAGTTAAGTAATATTACAGTTATTATATAATACACTTACAATACGTATTAAATTTAATTTAAAGTGCTTGTTTTTTTTTTGAACAATGAGTTTGTACTGGAAATTAACAATATTTTGGTGAAATTGCTTAAGGCTATCATTATATATATTTTTTTTATTCTACGCCTACAGCGAACGAACGTGTAGTCCACCTGATGGTAAGTGGAGTACAGCCCATGGACATCAACAATCCACAAAAGCAGATTATAGATGCGTCGCTGCAGCTGAGGACTACGGTGTTATGCCTCATGTGCCAGTAATTTAATGGCCTGATCTCACCACCAAACCGGAACACAGTAATGGAAGCACTACTATTTGGCGGCAGGTTAAAGGTGAGACGGTGGTGCTGCCACCCTCGAGCTCATTCACAAGAGCTCTACCACCAGTATAAATGTCTGTTATGTCACTATACTGCCGTTTAATACTTTACTAATTCTGGAACGCCAAGCTTCAGTTTGATAGCTGACCTTTAGGATGAGGAATGAATAACCTAAATGTATGGCCCGTCTGACCCCAGAACCCGTATTTTTTAATTAGTCGACAATTAAGAATCTTTATTAAAAGGTATAGTGGATTCATAATTATAATTTGTGTCGTTGGGTACAACTTTCTATTCACACCCAGCGAACATCAGTAAATATAATCCTACGCTTCTGTCAGTATATTTTAATTGCCTTTGACGGAGCTAATATCTACTCAAGAAAAGGACGATGTAATTAAACTTTCCTTAGAACCTGTTAACGCCTGATATATTACTAAGAACTTCAAGCCGCGCAGTTCAGCCCGTGGATTTTTGCCCTTCATCTAGCGGTATAAAGAAAAGCTTACCTCCTATTATTAGACTTACTGAATATACACACAAAATTTCATAAGAATCGGTCAAGCCATTTCAGAGAAGTTAGATAACTTACACTGTGACACGAGATTTTTATATAAATAAGATAGACTTGTCCGGGACTAAAAATAATATCACAACAAAATCCTACAAATATTCTACATTCAAAAGATTTTTATGTATTTTTATATCGAGAAAAATATTTAAAATATTTTTGAAATTACGTTATTATCTAAACATTATTTTACACTTACTAAGAAATCGTTTTCATTATTTTGAAAAAAAAAAATAAAACATGGAAAAGAAAAATTCCCAAGAGTTTTTTTTCACTTAGGCCTTTACATTGTATCTTATTTTTCAGTTTTACTTAGTTATAAGTTCTTATAATTATTTAAAATGAATATATAAATTTTTTTAATTACACTGAGCGAAAATGCCTCGGGAAAAGTTAACCTCCGCTATATATTATTAAATACTTAAATCAGTTTTTAGGGTTCCGTTGCCGAATGGCAATAAATGAGACCCTTAGTGAGTCGTCATGTCTGTCCGTCTGTCCGTCCGTATGTCACAGGTCACAGCCACTTTTTTGTTATATGAGATAATGGTACCTTAGCGGTCGGCAACCTGCGGCCCGTGGGTATCATCCTTGTGGTAGTTTTGTCATTATTGATCTTAATAAATTCTTTAGCTAAAAAGTAAGCTCGATACTTTGGTGCCACTTCTATTATTTTATTAAGAAAACACGTAAAAATAAGAGCTCTTTCGACGTTGCCTTACTCTCAGCGGAAAAGACACATCGGCTACTTTATTGTTTTAAAAGGAAATGCTCACTCAATATTTTATGTACTATTTAGTATTTTAATTATTAGTCTTTAATCTTGACAAGCCTTGAGCAAATTAAATAAAAAAAATCACGCTTCAAGCGATAAGGCCGCCCTTTGTACGTTATAGTTTTCAGTACCTATTTCTATGTTTGTTACAAATTTGATGTGCAAATAAAGTTGTCTCTATCTCTATCTATCTATATCTATTAATGGTGAAGTTAGTCTTCACTAAGAAGTTATTGCCCTGTATACCCAATTGCTTGCCCCATCGTACCAAGATTAGGTAGTATGTATGTACTTATGATGAGATATACATTTCCATTTCCACTCACTCGACGACACGCTTTACTTTGACTTCTCCGCCATAATTAATGACTTTTCCTCAACGTTACAATAATAAATTATCGTGTAGCTCACACGGATACATAATTATCAGCGTTTCCAGTTTAAGATGGTCTCGCATTGTAAAAACTTTCCTTGCAATTGCAAGTTATTCCAGTAATGTATATAGCTTGATGTATATTCATGGTACTAAACTTAACATAACATCCTTACACAAAACACAACATGAACTTTGAAGCAATCATATTATTATTGCTTCGTAGTCCTCATTCCGAACTTAGCTAATTTAATGCGTATCATGTTTGCCACTCAAGACAAACGGCAGCTGTTTAGTTAGAATAGATAACGCCTTCTCTCCCCTGCACGCGGTACCGCTGAGTAAGCTTTCACCACGCTCGTATTGCGTTATATACTATTCGTACTAAACGCTGTAATGCAATGCCGCTGCCGTTTGTCTAGGGCCCCAGAGACTTGACTTGTGCAAACATTGCTATAATGTTCTAAATATTATTGTTATGTTTGATGAGTTTATCTTTTCGAAGAATTCTCGTAACTGCGCGATAGATACTTCATCTTCTTTACATAGTAGATTTATAACTAAGTCGCAACCCGCTTAAACACTTACGCAACGGATTTTAATACGACTTGTCAACATACAGACTGATTCAAGAGGAAAGTTCTTATATGTTAAATACATGCATATAGGTATATAAAAGTACGTGAAGCATAGTGAGGGCGGATAGTTAGAGTTGTGGCTATGCTGCAATTAAATGCATAATCCAATACACATTATCCTTCTTGAATGAAAACAAAGCAGTTTACTAGGTATTACATTACTTTGGCACTGTGTTGTCGATGAGGCCCTTTTGACTTGCTGAAGTTTGTACTAAAAGAGGATATCCTACGTAACTCTATTGTAATGGCAAAGCTCTACCATCGACTGCTCCGGTGGATATAACTACACATCTTTACATTCTTTATAATCTTTACATAGTACATTCTTATACAAATAAATGTTTCTGATTAATGATTTCTGAAAAAAATACCACAAAAAATCTCTTTTCGCTGCTTACCTACTTACAAAACGTGATTGTACCTGACCGGAGCGTGGAAACACACCGATAGCACCCTCAATGATTCCTTTTGATTACGAGCCCCTTGAGAAATCACGGTAATCTTTTGCTTTCAATGACGTGAATAAAATGCTTTGTCATATTCAAGAATAGATTAAAAGCTTAAGGCTTAAGAACTCAAGACGCGGTCTTCTGCCGGGCCTATAGTGGCTGCGGGCAGATTTGTATGGAAAACCGAGCAGGCGTATACCGCGTCGCATCGTGAAATATATTTTGGTTTTTTACACGAATATCTGCATTCCACGGAGGCTTCGGGCGGACGCAGACGCAGGAGAAAATCGTGACATGAGTTCTTGCCTTTATATACATTTAAAAGAAATATATGAGTAACCAACAAGTTTACTCATTATATTTTATTTAAAAAAAATGTCTACCGGTAACATTATTTGAAACATTTGTAATAATTATTAAAATTTCGTTAAAATCGGTTATGCCGTTTAGGCCTTAAAGCGTAACAGACAAACAGACAGACATAGTTACTTGAAGATATATCAACTTCGAAATGGCTTTTAATTATAGACTTTTAGTTTTTATAGCGCAAATTAGACTCAAATTTGTCTGCTTTCCATCAAATCAATACAAAAAATATAAAATTGAAGTGTATGTTTTAAATGTCAAAAAAACAATGTTTTTTTTTATTAAGCTAAATTCCACGGGAGCGGAGCAGTAAGGTTTGACGCGGGCCAAAGCGCGGTAGCAAATATTACTTAATACAACTAATTTCACTAAGACGTAGTCGCAGGACAAAAACCAGTATTTTATAGGCTTGTATTTCACTAACAACCGACTACAATACCCAGAGGAAATGTACCCTATTATCAAACCCGTAGCCGGATTATAAATGAATAATTACCGAAGTAGTTATGGAGTTAGGCAGGCTCAGGTAAGGTAACTTGATAACTTGTCCGATAAAACTTCCACAAATGAACAGAATTCACTTATTTGCTTAAGCTCACTTAATCCTTATAAACGGAGGCAAGTTACTTTATACTTGAGCAACCTGTCGGGAATTTGATAATTAATTAAAGTTTGAAAATTCTATTTATCTCTAGAGGACTATAAGAAAATGGAAAATGAATTTTAGTAATAATACTTTTGCCTTCTATTTTTCAATTCGAATCGTAAATCGTTATATTTTATTGTTAACGTCAGATAACATAAATATAGAGTGAGATCCCGGGCCGCAAAGACATTACTTACTTTCAAAAGCATGAAACCTTATGTATTTAGTGTCTATCTTCAGTTAGACGTGTTAAAGTTCTAAAAATAGTACATGAATTTAACTTATTTTAACTCACATGTATTGTAGAATACAGCTCTGAATGTTATATGAAAAGTGTCAGGTGTGTCCAAGATTCAAGAAATTTAGTCTGATTTTTTAAAGATCCACCATAGCTTATTCTCAAATGTCAGATTTTTTCATATGTATTGTAGAATACTACTCTGACTGTAATATTAGACGCTTAACTTAACAGAATGTAAAGAATTGAAGATGCAATTTTATGCGAATCAATTCGCAAGTTTGTGCGATGCGTCGCGTGATATCGCAGATTTTTATGATGCGATTTCGCAATGCAGTTTTGTTGTACACAAAACTAGAAAAAACAAAGCTATAAAAGATAGAACCATAAAATGTTTTAATTAATTGTAGATCTTATAAATATCTACAAAAAAGTCCGCGAGACACTATACCTATCTATGTTGAGTGAGACACAACAACCATTTTTTTATCTAAAAATCTTGAATTTTTTTGGACTACATTTAAACGCATTTATTTTACTCATGCTATTAATCCTTATCAAAATAAATTATTTCATCACTATGAACAGTTTATGTAGACAATATTTGGTCTTTTAATGATTAAAATTGAACGTTTGGTTTTAAAGTTATGGCGAAATTAAAATATTACGATATTCATTTTATGGTTCTGTCTTTTATAGTTTAGGCAGCGTACAAAAAATAAGTAACTTTTCTGGGTGATTTTTTACACCTTGTGTCAGAAAAACCCAAATATCTTACGGAACCCAATTTTTTTCCAAAATAAAATTTAGCCTATGTTTTTTGTGAATAATGTAGCTTTCGAATGGTGAAAGAATTTTTAAAAACGGTCCAGTAGTTTTTAAGCCTATTCATTACAACCAAACAAACAAAGTTTTCCTCTTTATAATATTTGCGTAGATAGCGACACTCACACAAAGACAAACTTCCATGTTCATGCACACAAAGATTTTTCTTGAGCGAGAATCGAAACCGTGATTTCGGCTCTGCTGGAGAGTCCGACATAACCTCTTCAGTGCCCCTCCACTAAGAGGTATGCATAAAGCATTTTCCCACGTAAAAAAAAAGGCAGGCACTACCCACTCTGCCATATTTTATAACTTTTCGGGCCCACGATAATTATTCTCATTTCATCGAATATTCAATTTCCGATTTGTTTGTTTTGTTGCGTAAATAATCTTGACTCAAATTTATGTCCTCAGTATCAACCGTATTATCTTTGTTTGGCATAAAGGTTACAAGTTGTTTGTACTAATCAATGCAAAGATCACAAAGCGATTGCTGAGGTCTTTGTATTTCGAGTCGGATATTTTTATTATTATAATAATATCTCGTGGGTTTAAGTGTGGGCTAGAACAGACGAAAATTCTCAAGTTGGATTTTTCTTCACAATAATTGTGTTCTTTTAGATAGGTCTGGCAAATTCCGTCAGAACCTTGTCAGAACGCTCGCTTTTCTAGATACATTTAGATTAACAATTGAATTTCCATCTATGTAAGACCACTTTTATTCTATGTAGATGTTGAAGTTAAAAGAAACCCATCAAAAATATATGTGAAACGAGAGCCAAGTTCAATATTACGCCTAGAAAGGAATTGATATCAATACGGGTGCTAAGTTCTGTGTTAATAAATTCAAGCTGAACGTTTGACTTGACTTGGCGATTTGACTCCGAAAGTAGGTTAGGTTTTTAATCTTTAAATCAGTCAGTCAGTTAGTCACAAAGATGCTGGTTTTTGAACGTTAGTATTTCGAGATATTTTTTATTTATATTTATAAAATTTCGAATTCTGTGTGAACTAACAATAACTGTGTGAAATTTCAAGTTTTAGGTTAAATAGGTCTAAAGGGGTCAAGAGTATTGCGAAATGGTTTTTGTAAATATACATACTCCTGCGTCGCCACCAGTTTCTTTTGCGACTTTTTTTTTTTATACTACGCCCACAGCAAACGAACATGTAGTCCACCTGATGGTAAGTGGAGTACAGGCCCATGGACATCAACAATCCACAAAAGATTATAGATGCATCGCTGCAGCCGAGGACTACGGTGTTATGCCTCAAGTGCCAGTAATTTCAGGGCCTGATCTCACCACCAAACCGGAACACAGTAATGGAAGCACTACTATTTGGCGGCAGGTTAAAGGTGAGACGGTGGTGCTGCCGCCCTCGAGCTCATTCACAAGAGCTCTACCACCAGACTTGGCTGATACGCCTCAGATTCGTACTACTGACACAAAATACTTTTATTTAATAGTAATAAGGTCTCTTAGGTAAACCAGACAGACTCAGCAGTTAATTTTTTTGTTGATAAACCATAATTGAATACGCTTCAGGCTTACAGCGAAACCTTTAAAGCTTTAAAGGATTACTTGTTCAATTTAAAACCATTATAATTGAACAAGTAATCCCAAAAGACACGAACGCATAATTAATCGAACTCTGGAAAAAATGCGTGGTATGTACTCGAAACAAATATTTTCGCAACATATTAGAAAACATAAGACTGCCTCGATGGTCTAGTGGTTAGCGTATGCGCCTCTCAGCGCGAGGTCTCGGGTTCGATTCCCGGGTTGGGAAAAATATTATTTGCGATCATTCTGTCAGGAAATTTACAATAGCAGCACGGAGTTGAAATTGTGCCCGGTGGATGGCGATAGGCTCTCCCCCAATCCCGTGGGACCTAAACCTAAAAACATAACAGGTGAAATGTGGTTGTCGTACACCTCCACCACACCCTTCTAGGTAATATAGGCGTGATGTTATGTTATGTTGGAAAACATCGTTCCTCACCGCGTGTGTCTGTCGTGATAAATTCAAAAACTACTAAAATATATATAATATAAATTTATATTTTATTTAATGCATATTTATGCACAACTGCTATAATTTTGTTTTTACGTTTTATTTTATGTTGTACAATCACGCCATAATTGTATTTATGTTTTATCATTGTTTTCTTTTATTTTTTTGTTTGTTTAATTTATTTATTATTTAGGAATCGGATTGTCATCCGTGTAGTCACTGGGGATTGGTTGAAAACCAGCGCCAAGCTTCAGTTTGGCATATGCTGAACCAATTCCCATTTAGGGCATTTTTTTGCTTTGGGCATACAGCCTTTCAAATTACTGTATTTATTTGTTTCTCTTTCTATACTGAATGCATGTGTGTCTTATTGTTTTCTTTGCACCTAATAAATATTTTCATTTTAATTTTTTCATTTTTCATTTTAAAATAATTATAATACGGTTTTTAACACTAGATAGGAAGAAGGAGAAAGGTAACTTTCTTACATGAGGTAGGTTTACGAAGTATGCTGGCAGATAATTCAAAATTGGTTTAAGCTCGCCTTTTTTGTATTTTGTGTATAAATTATGTCTTTTCTGTAAAAAAAATCTGCTATAAAAGTGGTAAACTAGATTAACCTAAACAAGTACAGTTAAACTTGCAATTTTACTAATTTGATTCCTCTAATAGTTACGGTATAATTTCCTGGACACACTTAAAGATTACACCCTGTATAATTTGTTAAGGTCAACATAATCGCAAGTGGAGCCGCGGGCAGCAGGTTATTTATTGTAGTGTATAAGTATGTACCCATTATATGTAGTTGTCATGTGACTGATGTAACCCATATATAAACCTATGTTATTCTTAATAAAAGTTAGTATCATTTCGTACTGCTTGGTGTTTCATTCCAAATGCAATCCTAACATTATATGGCGACCCTGCCGAAACGAATCAGCCTCGCGCGTGTATTTTGATACCATTTCCCTATAAGGCGGCCGAATTATAAACTTTGTCTCTAATATACGCGGTGCAAAGATGAATTTTTGTGAGGAACTTTGTCGTGAACTGTTGTGTTCGTTGATACAATTTCGTCGTTCTGTTCTCAACGTTAAATATGGGCAACACTGAGAGCCACACGAAGGAAGAAGTGGTGATCGCGCAGACTGCTGCTGGTGAAGGCAGTAATACAGCGAAAACTGACCAGTTGCTGTTCCACGCAAGTACCACAAACACAATCCTTTTGATTATCACACTGCTGCTGTGTCTTGGATGTATTTTCGTGGTATATAAGGCGTACCGGAGATGTCACGGGAGACTGGTGGAAAGGCATGTTAACGACATCGTTTTGAGGAGATACGCGAGTATTCTTCGCGGTCAACGTAAAGCGGCGCAGCTGGGCGATATCGCGTAAGCGGCGTGTGAGAAAACGGCAACAAAAATATCGGTACAAAGTTCGTGAAAAGCAAAAAGCGTAGTATGTAAGAAGTGCGTATAAAAATCGTAGTATGTAAGAAGTGCGTATAAAAATCGTAGTATGTAAGTAGTGCGTATAAAAGTGCATATTCGTAAACCTTTGTAAAAAATAAAAAATAAATAAGAAAAATCTCTGTCGTGAAGCGTAAAAATGAATGAACTTTGAACTTTATTTTAAGTAAAGGGTGTAACGGTGACAGTATCGATGGCTATCCAGTTATATTGGTATGTATTAATTTTAGGTAATTATTTCTATGTTGGATTAATATAAAGTGGCTATACAGGGTGTATTTTTGAAACGGGGCAGTAAGGGCAAGTACCTTAACCGTTGCAGTTACAGCAAAACGTTCTTAAAAGACCTTTTCTAACTTTTTGGGACATTTTGAACTGCATTCACAGATTTTGTAAAAAACTTACAGTTAGCAAAAAAAATGCAAAAAGTTCAAATTTTTTTTTTATGCCAATCGATTCTATTTCATGTGGGGATCAAAAAACTCTATGGGACCATTTTAGCTTTCAGTACTAGAAAAGACAGAAATCGCCAAAAACGTTTCCCATACATTTCGGCAACAGAAACGAATTTCTACGATGGTCTAACTTTTTGTTATGGCCTGGAAGTGGGTAGAATTGACTGTAAAGTAAATAAAAAGAATTTTTACCCTCAAATTTCGAATTTGATTCGAAAATCTGTGTGTTATACTTAGTTTCAGCTGAGAAACTTCGTATGAGTTATTAATTAAGGATTTTCGCTAAAATGTCTTCTAATCGTGAAAAAATTGACTTATTAGAGCGTATTTTGAAAGAACCCTGCAATTCCAGGTTTTTCAAAAGATTTGTAATAACCTTTCTTGTTGGCACATGCCGCAACGGATACTTATTGCGGTACCACACTAATGCAGCTCCCGCATTTCGATTATTGACAAAATACGCTTCTCGCTTAATGATGCCATACAAGCTGCGATAGATGAAGAAACTTCATCATCAGGTGACCCTTCTTCAAATATTTTGTCTATGAAAAGGTCTAACCCTAATCATTTTAGTAATTTTAGGGGTAGCCATAGAGGTTTCCGACCAACCACGAGAGGTAGGTGTTACAACTATTATAATAATAGCAGCAACCAACGAGGAGCTGGTGGACACTATCACCAGCGCGGAGCCGTGCGTGGCAGAGCGACACCTTTCCGAGGGAATCAGTCCGGGCGAGGATTTCGAGGTCAGTACTATAATAATTACCGTAATTACAACCAACAAAATAATAGTAATAAAAGAGGTCCTCAGGAAAATGGTAACAAAAGGGTGATGACGGCGACTCAAGATGGTGATGTTGCCGAGGCAAATGTTTTACAATTTTTTCGAGACTAAAAGTAAATTTATTTTTGCTAATGATAATTCAGTAGTTGCTAGGCTATCCTTAAATGGTTTAAAGTACTCTTGGTTAATTGACACTGGGGCATCGATTTCAGCCGTTGACTATAATAGCGTCTTAAAACAAAACATTCCAATACATAAATGGAAGACATCAATAAATGGTATTGGAGGCAAAGTTGACGCAATCGGTTTCGTTTATTTACAGTTAGAAACGCAGGGATACTATTTCAGTCACAAGTTTTATGTTTTTAATTCTTTGCCATGTAAGGCGGATGGCATAATTGGGTATGACTTCTTAAACAAGTTTAGATCACGTATCAATCTAGAACATAAACAATTACTTATTTATACATTGTTAAATGATGAGATTGTTTTAAAATTAAGTAGCCCTGAAAAAAAAAACTTATAATATTCCGTCGAGATCGGAATCGATACATTACGTAGAAACCAATTTAAAAGACGAGTGTGTAGTCTGTGCAACAGAGTTATGCGAAGGTGTCTTTATGGCTAGTAGTATAGGGGCACCAGTCAATGGAAAAATCCCAATAAAAATATTAAATACAACAGAAAATTCATTAACATTGAATGAAATTAAACCTAATTTACATAAGTTAAGTGATTATAATATCTGTACATTTGATAGTTGTTTACGTAACGCGGATCGCGTGAAGTCTTTGTTATCACAACTTAAGTTGCAACATTTAAACTTAGAGGAACAGGTTTCCATTGAAAACTTATGTGCAAAATATGCGGATATTTTTTATTTACCAGGTGACAGATTAACTACCACACCTATATACAGTCATAAAATTAAATTAAACGATAATACTGACACTGTATATGTGAAACCCTACAGATTGCCACACTCTCAAAAGGCTGAGGTTCAAAAACAAATTAATGAAATGTTGTCTCAAAATATAATAGAGCCTTGTAGAAGTGAATGGTCGAGTCCGGTCCTATTAGTGCCCAAAAAACATGACCCTGCTGGCGAAAAAAAATGGCGTTTAGTTATAGACTACAGAAAATTGAACAAGTGCATTAAAGATGACAAATTCCCATTACCGAATATTACCGATATACTTGATTCTCTCTTAGGCTGCATTTATTTTACTCATTTAGATTTATATCAAGGATTTTTTAATGTTAATTTAGATAAAGAAAGTCGGAAATATACAGCTTTTAATTCCGGTCAATACCAAATGACCAGAATGCCAATGGGACTTAAGACAAGCCCAAATTCGTTCTCGAGAATGATGAATATAGCCATGGCCGGTCTCACGTATGAAAAATGTCTAGTATATTTAGACGATTTGATTGTTTACGGTAGAAATTTAAATTCAGCCATAAAAAATTTAACAGACATATTTGAGCGGTTGCGAAAAACAAATCTTAAATTGAATCCAATTAAGTGTAATTTTTTGAGGAAGGAAATGTTATATTTAGGACACATAATAACATCAGAAGGTGTCTTACCTGACCCACAAAAATTAGATATTGTAAAAAAATATCCAGTTCCATGCAATTCAGATGAAGTTAAGCGGTTTGTCGCGTTTGCCAATTATTACAGGAAATTTATAAAAAACTTTGCTTCGATTACACAACCTTTAAATAACTTATCTAAGAAAAATGTTAAATTTGAGTGGTCAGAAAAATGTCAAAAGTCGTTTGATCTATTAAAGCAAAAATTAATTACGCCACCAGTGTTAGAGTATCCTGATTTTTCTAATAACAATGAGTTTATTCTTCAGACAGACGCATCTGGGTTAGCGATAGGAGCTGTTTTAGCAAATCAAAATGGCAAACCAGTAGCATATGCCAGTAGGACATTGAATAAAGCGGAAAAACTTTACCCGACGATTGAGAAAGAATTATTAGCGATTGTTTGGGGCATAAAGCATTTTAGACCGTATCTTTATGGTCGCAAATTTAAAATAAAAACTGACCACAAACCGTTAATATACTTATTTAATATCAAAGAGCCATCGAGTAGGTTATTAAAATTCAGGCTATCATTAGAGGAATATGATTTTTGTGTGGAGTATGTTAAGGGTTCGAATAATGCAGCTGCAGACGCATTGTCTCGGATCGTCTTAACATCTAAAGATTTGCGAGATATGCAAGATAGCATGATAAATGTGATGACGAGAGCACAGAAATTAAAGTTAGTTTCTAAAAAAGACATTTCAGATACTATAGTCTCTACTGATGACTGGTCTGATCAACCAAGCGTTGTGGAAACTCATAGTAAGCCTAAAATGTCTATTGAGCTTAGATTTATAAGTAATGAAAATTTAAATAAACTAAGAAAAAAACGTATAATAGAGGAAGAAAATAAAATATTTTTATTTGTGCAAAAAGAAATGACTATATACATACATCCAGCTACTCGATCGCAACTGACGCCAGACGCTTTTGCGAGAGAGCTGGAAACGTTTTGTAGTAAAATAAATGTAAATGAAGTATATTTTATAAGAAATAAATTAAACGACGCGTTCATTGATAAATTAGCACAAACAATAAAACAATTAAGTAATTGGACCGGTCCCCGTTTATGTGTTTTGAAAGAAGTTGAGAGGATACAAGATAAAGACGAAAGAAGAGTTATTTTGAACGACTTTCATCTGTTACCTACGAGTGGCCACGCAGGTATTAGACGAATGGTCAATAATATAAAGAAATATTATTTTTGGGAAGGACTTGAACGTGATGTTACTCAATTTATCAAGAGATGCGACAAGTGTCAAAAGCAAAAGCATTCAGTGCATATTAAAGAACCGATGGTAATATCAACCACGGCCCACACTGCTTTTGAAAAAATATATTTAGATGTAGTAGGTCCATTAGATAAGGATATGCATAATTTCTCTTATATATTAACGCTACAGTGTGAATTAACCAAATATGTTGAGGCTTATCCTTTAGTAACTAAAAGCAGTGCAGAAATTGCTAAAACCTTCGTAAATAACTTTATATTACGTTATGGAATACCCAAAGAAATAGCAACCGACAGAGGAGCTGAATTTATGTCTGCTACAATGCAAGAGGTATGTAAATTACTTTATATAAACAAAATGAACTCCACGGCATACCGACACGAAAGTATCGGAGCGCTCGAGAATTCCCACAAAAGTTTAGGTGCGTATTTAAGAATACATACGGATAACCATCCTGAACTATGGAGCAGTTGGCTTCCTTACTGGAGTTTCAGTTACAATACGTCGGTCCACACTGAGACCAAATATACACCTTTCGAATTGGTTTTTGGTAAGAAGTGTAATTTGCCCAGTAGTCTTACGAAATCCATCGATCCTCTATATAATCACGATAGCTATCCTTTAGAACTGAAACATCGATTACAAGTTTCCTTGAACGAAGCTAAAGAAAACTTAATTAAGTCTAAATTATTGCGTAAAGAAAAATATGATCAAAAATCCAACCCAATTAAATATAAAAAGGATGACTTAATCTTAATTCGAAACGAAACTGGTAATAAGTTATCGAATATTTATTTAGGTCCATATATTGTATTAAAAGACATATCACCGAATGTGGAAATATTAAAAGATGGTAAGCTTGATACTGTTCACAAAAATCGTACAAAATTATATATTCCAGAAAATGACTAATAAATGTACTTAAGACGTTTATGGTAAAAAAAAAAAAAATTTGATGAAAATGTTATAAATAAATGATTGGTGAATGAAACAATGTATTTTTTATGTTACTGTTTGTAATCGTTGTATTTTTAAGTATTAAAATAAAATAAAGCCATAAGTTTTATTTTATTTTTCCTTATGTAGGAAGATGTAGTGTATAAGTATGTACCCATTATATGTAGTTGTCATGTGACTGATGTAACCCATATATAAACCTATGTTATTCTTAATAAAAGTTAGTATCATTTCGTACTGCTTGGTGTTTCATTCCAAATGCAATCCTAACATTATATTATAATAAAAATGTGTTTACCATCAAATTTGAATGGCAGGAACGAGTTTTATTTCACCCACGTAAGTAATTCCCTCAGGCTTTTTTCCACATAATTATTGTCAAACCTTCATCCACATTTCACCTGTTATATTTAGGTCTCAAATGATAGCCCACGGGGTGAGCCTATCGCCATGAACCGTGCACAAATTCAACTCCATTGCTATTGAAAATTTACATATGAAAAAAATTCAAATAACAATTTTGCCAGACCTGGGAAGTGACCTCGCAGTAAAAGGCGCATACTAACTACTATACCAACGAGGTAGTCATCTCAGAGGAACCGAGGCATTTTGATATTAATGAAGAAAAAAAAGGAAGACCTAGTTTCTAATATTTTTGTCAATGAACGTGAGCTCGTAGCAGCAGTCGTAGCTTCGTAGCTACGTAGCGCGGTTGGGTCTACGTCGGATGGTGGCAGATTACGTAAAAGTTCTACATTAAAATTAGCATAATACTTGACGTTTTTTCACTTGGCATAATTGTCTTTTTGCATACTTCACTAGGCATAACTATCATTACGCATAATATTTTTTTTGCATAATGTTTTATCGCTTATACTTATTAGGCATAATTGTTTTCACCTAATAATGATCAAAATAAGTTTTAAATTATGATTTTTTTATTATTTACACTATGATATCCATCATAGTGTAAAAATAAGCTGGGGTACGGCGGGCTCAGGCACCACTTGTTTATTTTACATACGAAAAGTGTTTTGTTGAATTAGGATATCATTAAAATAGTATGCCAAAAGACAATTATGCCAAAAAAAATATTATGCCTAACTATGATTATGCGTATAGTATTTATGCAAAAAAAACTATGCGAAAAAGTTATGCCAAATTAATATTGCGTAACTATCATTCTGCCAAATTAATGTATGCGAAGTTAAATTATGCCTAATGATATTATGCGACACAATAGAGAACCATGGTAAATACTTGTACCATTTTTTGTTCAACTAAGTGCTTTGTGAAGTCTAAGGGATAAGCATTTTATTGCCATTTTATTTCATTTTCATTTAATTTCCATTTATTTATTATTTACTTTACACTTACACAAATTTTTAATAGAAATAAAAAGAAAAGAAAACAAAATTCCAATTAACCTAAAAACAAATGACTACATCTAAAACTATGTACAAACTTAGTCTAAAAGACCGCTACCAGTGGGCAACGTTCCAAAATGCTGGCAGCATTGCCACGTTGTATGGCAATGCTCAATTTCTGGCCAAAATAAATACCAGCACTCTGAGAACGTGTGGCCTCGAACAGGCGAGCTGAAATCTGTTTGTACAGATTGAGCGCCTCCGACCCCCACGGCCCTAATGTCTCTACCCCAAAAGGCACAAACATATATCTACTATCAAGTAGATCATATTTGCGCCTCTTGAGGCATTCTGCAGATTCTGCCGCCGCACCAGCTTTCACCTGAGTCCTAGGAAGATGTGACGACGCCAGTGTGTCTACACAAGTAGCATCCCACACTAGAGGCCGTCCCATCCTCCAGGGAACAAGAGTCATACCGTCAGGTCTCTTACCATCGTCACGACTAAGGCCACACGGTTTTAAAACAGCTGTGCAGTTGGCGGTGGTAAGAGCCCGGCGAATGATTTCATTAATGCTGGCATGGCGGGAAAACCTACCTGCACTTTTTATGCAAGATAGGCCGTGATGACCGAGGGCGCTCACGGCAGTGCCACACTGACAGCGGTGTGGAGCACAACACGGTGCGCCGAGGCGAAGGAATACTACGGTTCTGAAAGAAGCAGTATCAATCAAGGTGCCAGTGTTTGGCGATGGGAGGGCCTGCAGCCACAAACCTGACTCCCACCTCGCAACAGCTAAGAGACGGGCACGATCTGTGGAGCTTGAGCACGTGTTTAAAAGTTCATTCCGTGCTAGCTCACAGAGCGGCCCGTCCCACAGACGCTGCGAAGCGGGATTGCTTGGAAAATCAGAATTAGGACAGGCTAAGCGCCAGGCACCCCTAGCCTCGCTCATGGTACTTATTTCTATATCATTTATAGAAGCCGAAAGAATTTTTTGACACAAATTTAGAGAACCATGAACGGAGGATAGGAATGCCGGAAGAGCAACATCTGATGTAGCTCTGACACCCAAACCTCCACATCAAAAAAAACAATTCTTAAGCCGGATTATTGCCGCACTTTCAGTGTATAATATATATGTCAGTGAAAAGCTCATTATGTCACTGGAAAAGAGTCCAATTTTTCAAATTTTTATTAATATCGGACCAGTAGATTCGGACACAATTCAGATCATGTAAACAATATTTCCTCTTTTAGATAGATATAATTGTTATGGACACAAAATAAATATTTGTTGAATATGTAGGGAACACACTATTGTATCTCGTATGTATGTGTCTACATGTCTATGTATGTATACTGTGTATCTACACGCGGCTGCGCCCGCGTTTTACATTTTAATTCAGTCGCTAATAAACACCCGTCACAACCAGTCACTTGTATCATTTACTACTATCCTCCATACGAAATAGCCCGCACAGTGGTGACCCCGACGTGATTTTATTTAGTGATTTTATTTAGTACCGATCCCAAGACAAGTATTATGTCGCAGGGCTAGACAGGACCACACGCAGTGGCAGGACGGTAAGCGTCCGATAAGGTTTTAATAACAATGTAATGATATTATTATGTGTTATGGTTCAGTGGTTAAAAGGCAACATAACTACCTAGTTAGATTATTGTGTTAAATTTTACTTTGATATTAGGGTTATTGTGTTTTATTATTTTGATCATGTGTGTACCTAAGCTATAGGTTAATACCAACCTATGTTGAAATTAATTGGTGTCAATTATAATTAATATTTTTGCAACGTAGCAGTTACGAAATCTATTGCGAGTGTGTCGCAAATATTAAAAATTGTTTACTTTTGCATAAACTTTAATTTGCATTAGAGTATTTTTTTTTTGTTGTGTAATAACTGTGTAACCGTCACCAGTAACACTCATTTCATTTTAGAATCTACATTTTACGGTTCAATTATTTTTTTTCATAAAGTAAAAATGGGTTCCAGTCAAAGCAACCCTCAGCAAAATAATCTAGCCGTTTCACAAACAGTATCAAATGAAGTCATAGGACAAAGGCTTAATTGTTTGGAAATCGTATTGGTAGTGTTGGCAATAACACTAGGAATATTATTTATTATGTTCCTGAGAAGTCAGTGCCAAAAGCAAGTGCGGAACTGGTTCCGCAAGGAAGCAGCTGTGGTGGGTTTGTCACCACATGTGCCGGTGGTCAAAGTGCATACGGTGCAGCCGCCAGCTCAGACGCGTGCCGCGGAGGTGCCTATCTATTAGCGCGGTAGAGTTTTTTTCATAATGTGAATTTGTGAGTGAGTGTTATGTGTGACAAATTAGAAGTCATTTTTTTTGGTTGTGTAACCATGTTCGTAATTTTGGTTTAATGTCATAATTTAAAATTTTATATTACCAAGAGGAATGGAAAATTGTAACCTAATTTTCATAAAGAGGGAGCTACTGTAGGGAACACACTATTGTATCTCGTATGTATGTGTCTACATGTCTATGTATGTATACTGTGTATCTACACGCGGCTGCACCCGCGTTTTACATTTTAATTCAGTCGCTAATAAACACCCGTCACAACCAGTCACTTGTATCATTTACTACTATCCTCCATACGAAATAGCCCGCACAAATAAAATTATTTATTCCAGTATCAACTCTACATGAAAGAATAACATCAATTCAATTTACTTACTCATCCGTGTTATTTGAAAACAATAAAAAAACCGGCCAAGTGCGAGTTGGACTCGCGCACGTAGGGTTCCGTACCACTATACATCTAAATAAATGTTTTTCATATTCTTTATTATATTCGACTTGATTGAATGAAAGGTAAAATGCGGTTTACGATTTATAACGTATTAAAAAAAACTAATTATTAGATCTCGTTTAAACCAATTTTCGGCAGTGGCAGTGGCAGTTTGCATGGTAAAGTTTCCATTTTAAAGTAAAAGTAAAAAAAAAAACATTTATTGCCACCAAACACATAAAAGTTACAAAAAGGAAGAAATACATTGAATAAATTACAAGAGAAAGATTAAAATGTTAAGATGTAGCAAAAGGAGAAGACTCGGCTATTGTTGCAGTGCGCAGCGAGCCACGACACCAGCAACGCCGATTTTCAGTCATTTCAATTTTATTTATTTATTTATTTTATTTATTTATTAATTAAAACATTACAAATACACATTAAAAAACTACAGCGAATGCAACATAAATCCGAGGGATTTTTCCGTACATCCGAATCATCGCAAAACGGAAAGCGTACATACACAAACATTTTATCACAATACCTACTCTATAACAACATAGCTGGAACATCACGATACAGACACCCATTGAATGCAGGCTTAAAAATAGCAAAAACTAAAGTAATAAACGAAATATAGTGTGCATAAGTGGGTATATTGAAAAATTTCCGTATCATCTATTGGTGTGGAATAGTGTCACAGTATAAATATGTACAAAAGTGTGAGTTTTGTTTACGTTCTCTGTGGCACGTCGTCATCTACTGCTATTCACAGGATGTTCATTAATTGGGATGATATTATGATTTTTCAACATTTCATTTCTACTTTATGACTTATGACTGTTGAACTATGTCGTATAAAAATATCCGTGGGTTTTGATTGCCACTAGACTAAACTGTCTCTTAAAACTTAATTCATATATTATTATGTCGTATTAAAACAAACTGCTTCAGCATGACCTCATGTTTAAGACTTAAATAAAACTCATTTGCAGCATTAGTTTATGAGTAATTATGTTTTTAATGTTCAAACAAATTACTTCGGTACAAAAACTAGAGATCAAACAAACATTTTACGTCAAATGTTGGGTTTTATGGAAGGCGTCTAATATAGCTCATGTTTAATTACCGTAATTCACAGTTTGGAGTAATATGCTCTAAAATTATATAATAGCAGCTCTGTATCTAATACACGTCCCACTGCTGCGCTCCGGCCTCATCTCATGATGATATAACGATTATTATATAATTAGGCCATAGTCCACCACGCTGGCCAAGTGCGGATTGGTAGACTTCACACACCCTCGAGCACTTTTTAGGCACTCTCAGGCATGCAGGTTGCCTCACGATGTTTTCCTTCACCGTTAGCGAGTGATAATTTATATGATAATACACACATATCTACGAATAGACCAATCTTAACGATTTATTGACAGAGATGTGTGCCGTGGGTTCGAACCCGACAGCCGAGACCATTTATATATATGTCAGTGTATAATATATATGTTAGTGAAAAGCTCATTATGTCACTGGAAAAGAGTTGATTGAATGAAAGGTAAAATGCGGTTTACGATTTATAACGTATTAAAAAAAACTAATTATTAGATCTCGTTTAAACCAATTTTCGGTGGCAGTTTGCATGGTAAGGTACATCATATATTATTTTTACATTTATCATTCTCTTATTTAAGAAGTTACGGGCGTCTCTCGCGCAAACTATTCAGTTTAGAAAAAAAATATATTGAAAACCTCAATATCGTTCTTAAAGACCTATCCATAGATACACGTATGGGTTTGATGAAAAAAAATAGAGTTTCAGTTCTAAGTATGGGGATCCCCAAAAATTTATTGTTTTTTTTTTCTTTTTTTGTATAAAAATCTTAATGCGGTTCACCGAATACATCTACTTACCAAGTTTCCACAGTATAGCTCTTATAGTTGCGGAAAAAGTGGCTGTGACATACGGACGGGCAGACATATGACGACTCATTAAGGGTTCCTCATTAAGGGTTCCGTTTTTTGCCATTCGCCTACGGAACCCTAATAAAAAAACACGTATCAAAATTTTATAATGGTCCAGTTTTATTTTTCACAGATCGGTGAACGAAAATTGAAAATTGGTGATTGCAGTATCTCGGGACTATTTGTGTTTGCACATTGGTTTTCTAGTGATTGAACATAAAATAATATAGCATCGCTATATTACCCAGAAGGGTGTGGCAGAGGTATGTAACACCCAGAATAAACCTGTTATGTTTGCCATCCACAAAGCACAAATCTAAATCCGCATATGGCGACATTCAGCAATTATTACAAAAAAATAAATATTTGACTGGACTTTATTGCAATTTAATTAGGCAGTACGAAGTCCGCCGGGTCATATAGTATATCAATAAAACAAATAATAGAAATTCATGCATATCGATAAAACAATTCTAGATAATAATACATAGATTAATTCAAACTAATTAGTCACGCCCTAATAAAATAGAAATCCAATTATATTGAATTAGACAGTCTGGCCGAAAGGCAATCATTTTAAGGATGCCGTTGCTACTATCTCTCAAACGCCCATACAACTAAACTACTTTTTTTCGTATTATGGCGTGATAGCCATCCGTGTGTTCTTCATGTGTATGTGAAACCGTGCTCCGCCGCATACGACTCACAAATCGCCAGTAATGTAAAAGTAATGACTAGTAAGAATTTTAATAAAAAAAGACAAAAATTTTCACTAATATTTTTTTTTTGGATTGCGAATTTGAATTTTTGACAGTTTGTCAAAACTGTCAAAATTGATAAGTGATCAAATCGGATTGCTACAATTTTTATCTTTCTTGAACAGGACACTGGTCGCTGGTTGGACCATAACTTTTGTTTTTCAATTACCTAAGAAGGCCTTGACTTAATTAGGCCCGAGAGAAAAAAGGGCAAAGAGTCACCATACTATCTCATCTGTCTGGTAAATAGGTTTGTTCATTTCCGAGAGCGTTGGGACAAAGTTAATTAAATCCTTATTTACTAGATAGCAGACTTTGTTTTTTTTATGACTTTTGTGAGCCTAAATTAGTTTAGTCACATGAGGAATCTAATCATGCGGTTTAGTGCTAATCTCTTTAACATCCACATCGATGCAATTTTTTATGTTAAACCGTATTTTTGGCAGGCTAAAGGTGATTTCTTCTATTATTTGTTAAAAATCTTAGCTGAGAATAATCTTCACGCGTTCATGCCAGTTATAGCCCAGTGTCGATAATTTTTAAAACCAAAAACGGTTTTTCTCGATTTCCGGCAAAACTAAAAGTCCTATGGAAAAAAGTCGAATAGCAAAGTTGTTGGTAATAAAAAGATCTTAAACTTTTGTATTTACACTTTTTTCATATAACCTCAAAATTTATGTGAAAAATTCAAAAAACCAAGTTTTTGGTTTTTTATTTTTATCTTTTTTTTTTCACAAAATTTGGTGAAAACTTTATTTTTTATGTCCCAAATACGCTGTAATTTATTTGATTAGAAATATTTATTTTTTTCACCTTATCATCATCATGGGATCTACCCTGGTCTATTAATGGTAACACATTTTCTGTGTTGTCAATATCAAGAATAAAATTGTCGTTAAGAAAATCCAATATCGACGAGGGTTTCGAATTTATTGCGCTATAAATAAACTCCGTTGTGTTCGCACTATTTTGTGGCATGTTTGGTGAAATTATATGTTCAACAATAACACATTTTAAAGTCAATACAGCAGAGTATTTATTTTAGTTTCTGTATTGTGCTATTAATTACTTCAAACTTAAACAAGTGACTCACCTTCGCTTCCTTGTGGGTACCAAAAAACATTGCCTTATCAAATTTTTGTATAAATCTGGTCCTAACAATAACAAACAAAATATAAAATTAGTATTATCCTATTCAGTGCAGTGTTTCTTAACTCTGAAGTTACATACATTTAAACATACTTACATAACATAATAATACACACACGCGCTTGAACACGTCAATAAATATTATAATTACAGAGCAAATATAAATAACCTTAAATTAAAAAAAAAAAATTACTTATCATAGTTTTATGAGTTAACTGTTATTAATGATAATTGGTATGAAAATAGTTGAAGACTTGTAAAAGGACAAAACACAGCGGCGTACTTAACGGACCAATCCGCAGTCAAAAGCTAGTACTAGTATTCTATGATGTTTCTAACCCTGTTAGTTATAATCCACATACTAGGAACATAAACTAAAGTAATAACTTACTGCCGATTTCACCACGCTAGTTTAACATTGAACCCGATTATCGGGTTCTCTCTACCCTCACCTCTCTCTATCATTCAACGTTTTAACGGGACAGTAAGATCGAAAACGTCCGTTCAACGTTGAACTCGGACCGATGAAAGTGGTCCTTAAGTTTGTAACAGTATTCGATCAAAAGTCGTAGACAGTTGCTAAGTTGTACCAACCACAATTCAAGTTACAAGTACGTGTAACGTTTGTTTCTCCAAGTTAGGAAACATTAAATGTGGACAATAATGAAGAATTAATTGAACAAGTTTATACATACAATGAACAGCCTAAAACGTGAATACATCTGTCAACTGTATAGCTGCTTTATTAGTCTTGGTAAATACCTTTGATACTGTCTCTGATCCACTTTAATGCGAAAACTAGAAATGAAGGCATTAAGAGTCTCCCTCATAAATGGTTTAAAAGCTACCAGTCGGAACGGAGACAGTGTGTTAGAGTGTCTTCTATATTTAGTGACTTTCGTTTCGTAAACTATGGCATTCACAAGGCAGTATATTGGGGCTACTCTATTTAATTTATACATGGACAATATTCACAATTTAAATATTAAAAACTCGGCGGTCTGTCTGGATGGTCAATAATGGTTAATGGAACAAGGTACACTCTAATATGGAGGCTGAAATGAGAACAGTCTTGAACTGGCTGAACACTTAACCTACTTGTGTTAAATGAAAAAAAAACTTACTACATCTGTTTCCAAAATACAGCAGCCTCATCACCGCCACCTGATACAATCACACACACTGTATTCACACATGCAAACACCCTTCCGTTATTCGATCCTGTTATTGTGAAAGTAAGAAAATAAATATCACCAAAAAAATAAAATAAAAAATAAATATTCAGCAACACATAGAAGTTTTTTTTAAAGAAAGAAAGAACGCACTCAACGTTCTGTTTTAAAGACAATAAAAAAAAACACGTAGATAGCAACATTTACATTGAAAGTGGAGGGTTCCACTTAGCATAGAGGGTTTTCTGCTTGTAAACTATATATTATTAAACTTCTTGTAAAAGCTTCTTGGTAGCAAACACATAAAACAGTATAATATATTATTATATTATTACACATCTCGGTACTAAAGATCTTATCAACTTTTGCTTAATGCTTTGAGCCATATATATTTCCGTTATTATCATTATAACAACTGCATTCAAATTTCATATTCTCATTTTCAATATAATTTGAAATAATACATATTAGAAGCTAATTATAGATTAAGCTAATTTAGATTGAGAAATTATGTTATCTAAGTTATGTTGTTATATTACTTTGTAGTACAAAATATAATAATCTTCCTTTAAGTACTAGTTAAAGATTAGTAATTTTATATGTGATATTTGTATTTCTGTAATGCCAAAAATGTTGTATAATTTCAAATCGGATAATGGGACTCTGGAAAATTAACTCATGTAAAAATTATGGCATTTTTTTTTGTTAATTCGGGATTGGCTGTCGATGATGCACGCAATAACAGCGTCCTATGCAATATGTAGATTCACGACACGCAACACGCCGTGGGTTCCAGTTCTTTGACCTATTTCCCATTACTGGGAGCACGTGGGAGCGACGTGGTAAAATATTCTCATAGAAAAATAAGAGCTTGGTTTATAATATTTATCTGAGAATATTTAATTGCGGCCTTATTTAGATCATTATGCCAAATGTTAACATAGAACAGTTTATTCAAAAATAAAGTTCGTGAAGAAAATTATTGAATTAAATGCCAGGGACTGCGAAAGACGAAATTATAATAGAAACCGAATATTTATATTTAGAAAGCGAAGTTAGCAATAAAGAGATTCAATATAGTTGGAAACCAAGTTATTATCAGAAAACTGGCAAAGTGCGTGTCGGGACACGCGCTAAAGGTTTCCGTAGTCAGCCGTTACAACATAATTATGGGCTCAAAGCAGGTTAAATATCTATATTGAATATTAGCAACTTCATACAAGTCAGTATTATTAAATATTCTAAGTAACTGCGTTTTACACTTTGGACCCCAATTACTCTTGAACTATTTAAGTTAACATAGCCCCTATAGTTTACCTTGAAAGTTCATTACATGTACCACTTTTTTAGTTTAGCTTTTAGAGGGGGATGGACACCCTACTCGAAAAAAGAATGTTCTTCTGTTCAAGTAAATTATCTTGCAAACGCATCTTTTGATCAAAAAATGCATACCTAATTGCTTGGCCTACTGTACATCGTGTCGGTACACTATGCGTCATCTTTATCCGTACGCTGTTACGACGCAATGTACGTAAATCACAGTGTACCGGTGACTGGCGTCGTTCATTTTCAATATAAAAAAAGGGTTTTAAATACATATTCATTAGCCTCTCCGAGAAAACAAATCTCCAAGCCTTTTGTTCAGCGCCGTTACGTATACAAAACTTTATATCTGGATAAATCTAAAAGTTTAGTACTTCACAAGTTCCGTAATTGGAATCCCAAATGAATTTTTCTTTACTTGTAAAGGTGATAAAATTATTTCGTACGTTCAAGTTAAAATCATAACCAAGCCAAAAATATCTAAGAGCTAATTTTACCGAACGATGATTGAACTATGCTGAACTCGGTTCAAAACATTATCCTTCGTTCAATGTTTAACCGGGCAGAAAGATCAAAAACCGACTTCAGCGTTAAAATCACTCGCAGATAGAAATCAGATATGTCACTTGCATAAAAGGCAGGGTTTTAGACTAATGTCAAGTTCTATTGTAAATGTCCGTAATACGTTTAGTCTACGTCTATAAAATCTAACGCAGCAATCTTTTTGAAAATATTTTTACTTTATAGAACTTATCTAGCGAATGGACGTGAAGTCCACCTGATGATAAGTGGTAACTACAGCCCATAAACAACAAAAATGTACAAAAGCATATTGTAGATGCGTCACTTCATCTGGAGACTACGATGTAATTCCTCATGTGCCAGTCATTTAAGGGTCTCATCTCACCATCAACCTGCAAAACAGTTTTACTTTAATTTTTGGCGGCAGGTTAAAGGTGACACGGTGGTGCTCTCGCCCTGACCTCGTTTAGCCAAATAAACGAAATACACGTGCCATTTTGTACCACAATCATCTGATCTAGTACATAATTTATTGGAGTGTAAATAAAGTAAGAAAACACTGAGTCGTGAAATTGGATCTCTGAGCATGATCGTCGCAAATACCAATTTTAACTTCTTTCTTTGTTTCCTCCCGAATGAACACGAAACATTCTAAAACCGGCCTCACACAACCGGCAATTCATAAATTACATTCATACATTCACACTTTTATTCAATACACGTTAAAGAAATGTTTTGAAAGACCTGTATTCTGAAAGAACTATCTGAAACTTGATGTTTTAATTCTTATTTCCAGGGGCCCGCTATCATCCATCTTATATGCGCAAAATTCAATTTTCGCGAGTTAGACTCAGAGTGCAGCAGTCAAAATAGAATATTTTCGTGAAGAAAATTGTTTGTGGAAGTAAGATCGGCCGTGTAGCCGGACCAAAAGGCAGCTATGACACTGCGCGCGTAGCGCGGAGCTGCTAATTCTAATATGTACACTGAAAAAAGCTTAGCGTTAGCTGCAAAACTTATCTTCAAAGGAACAGTGAAAAAATAGAAACTCACGAATATACAACATTGTACGTTATTTTAAGTTAGTTTGTTAACCGACTTCAAAAAAAGGAGGAGGTTCTCAATTCGGTTGTATTTTTTTTTTTTTTTTTTTTTATGTTTGTTCACCGATTACTCGAAGACGCCTGGACCGATTTAAGAAATTCTTGTTTTGTTTGATAGGATATACTTGTCATGTAGTCCCATTTTTTTCCAGTCACGTTCTAATGATGGGATCCTAGAGAAATCGAGGGCAACCCTCAAATTTAAAAGGCTTCTATATTGTTTTTTGTATATTATCTAAAGCTACTTGGATATTTGCATTTAGTAGCCAGCATTTTATGTTGCTGAGCTGATGCTGGAAGGTACAACTCCTCAACGGTTAGGAGTACGGGGATAATTATTTAAATATAGGCTCCTTGAGGCCGTTTACTGTATTCTTTCAAGTTATACACAGATGAGGCGAGACGTTCAATATTACTTATGTATATTCATAATATGAGGTCATGATTTAATGATGGGATCCTAGAGAAATCATGGGTCAATCAAGCTTCTATATTGTGTTTCGAATATTACCTAAAACTACTTGGATATTTGCATTTTAAGTTGCAGAGCTGATGCTGGAAGGTACAACTCCTCAACGGTTAGGAGTACGGGGATTATTATTAATAAGTTTTCCGTCTCAAGTAACCGTCGTCTCCTCATTCGAGAAACATTCTTGATCGGTCTACCCATCACTTAAAATCGTAAAATAAAATAATTTTTAACAAAAAAAAAAACCGACTTCAAAAAGTAGGTAAACTAAAAAGCATAAAATAAATTTACTTCGCACAAATAATACGTTTTTTCATTTAGTTAAATAGAAATTATTAAATAATTATTTTATAATTCTGAAGTCGGTGCCAAGTAACCAATAACTAGATAATAAGTATAAATCTTTCTAACAACTATTTTCTGACTGAATATTAGTTCTTAATAATCCGATTTACGTGGCACCGACTTCAGAATTATAAAATAATTATTTAATAATTTCTATTCTAAATGAAAAAACGTATTATTTGTGCGAAGTAAATTTATTTTATGCTTTTTAGTTTACCTACTTTTTGAAGTCGGTTTTTTTTTTTGTTAAAAATTATTTTAATAAACCAAGTTGCAAACAATCCTTCTTTCATTTATGTCGAATTGCCGCGACATAAATTGGCAATATTAATTCTTTGTTGAAATGTCTCAAAAGACCTCTCGACCTTAATGGAATAACTTTTTAATTCCAAACGGATTTCCAAATTTAACATATTAGTTTAGATTACTTTTCAAGTTGCCAGCTTTCAAGTTTGAGGAGTATTTACAGGTGTTATAATTTGGCATGTAGATGATTAAATAAACCTGCATTATTTCTATTGTTTGTTTTCCACCTTCCTTTATTTGTGTTCATCAACTCACTAAAGTAGAGGGACATAAAAAGGAGATTAGAGGCCATAGTTGAACCTTCACCTCTTTTGTTACTCAAACGCGATTAAAACCTTTGAACTTTTGAAATTCGAAACTTTTCTTTGTTTAAAACATAGACAAAGCATCACTCGCTCCGCTCGTTGGTTTAAAATACGGCAAAATGTCAAGAACTCAAAATTCATCCATTTGAATATTATTGAACGTAATAAGCATATTAGTATACTCTTTGGTAATAAGACGTCATGCATAATACGCCAATGAGGCAGCCACATACCCTGAAAAAATATTTAAATTTTTAAAAAACATACTACTCGAGGGATTTTTGTTAGTCAGCGCAAACGTTCAACTTATTAATGCAAGGCAGAATAAAACGTCAGTAGAGCTCTCTTTATTACACTGTGAGGTCATCATACACTGGACATGATGTACAGTGGGCCAAGCAATTAGGTATGCAGGGCAAAAACTTCAACGCCATACTGAAAACTGACTGCAATAGATATGCATGTGTGAATTACATATTTAATAAGTGTAATATACCCACTATTTTGTTATGTAACTCACTAATCCATAACTAGTGTATAGTAAGGCCAACCAGACGAGATAAAAAATGTAAACAAATGTTCAGGGGTTCAAAACATTTTTATTTGAATAAATTATTATTGTTGTGGATTGGGTTGAGGTAAAAAAACCAGGCGAAAAGGAAATAAATTATATTATGAAAATAGGAAATAAACTAAAGAAACACTAGATAACTAAAAGACTGACAAAGAACTTATATTGTCAAAAACATAAAAAATATAACATAAATATATTAAAACTAAGTAATAACAGCAAAAATCAAAAATAAAACTAACAGAAACGGAATAATAACAACAACAAACCAAGCAAATACGGAGACGAAAAAATATTTATCACTTCCAACGCAATCCAAACAGGAATGAACTTGATCACAAAATGGCAGACCAAATGTTGACAACTGCGGTACTGACTGCTTTCCTGTACCACGAAACACACAACGACAGCTGTTGTCGATCAATTGACGTCAACTGCGCGTACGAATGATAAGGACAGAGATAATAATCCCTCGCTATCGCAATGTAACTCAGTAACGGTTCGTTTGTTTACATTCTTTATCTCGTCTCGTTGGCTATACTATAGTAAGTCTTTACTATGACATATAAGTTCTTGCCCTGCATAGCTAACTCTTTGGCCCACTGTACACACGGCTACATATCAAACTATACATTTCCAGTATAAAATGATCTCGCATTAGTTTGGCTTCCCATGCTATTCGAGACCAGCTTATACTGGAAAATATAGCTTGATGGTTGTACAACGTTTCGCATACGAATCCAAGGACATCAACAAAGCAGTATAGGAATTCCATGATCCACTTTATTTGACATTTCATGGCCGGCGGCACAGAATTTCAATTTCAGTATCTTTGGCTAATATTTGGCAAAAGTTTCATAAAATTGTTATGCAATTTTGACCATCCAAGAAACATTATTCATCTTTTTCTGCTGCCAATTTAATTTTTGAAGACAACATAGATTAAAAATGAAGCAACAAAAGTGTCTTTTTTTAAACTTGCTCAAAATGGCTTTTGTAACTTCGTAAGATACGACCTTCGTACAGAGTGTCCTTTACCTGCAGGTTGAAGGCATCACGCCCGATTGGAAAATGCAAAATTAGTTGAAAGGTATCGCGGTTTTTCAAATATAAAACATTTTCGAAATTTTTACTAAATCGACACTTTCGTCGCTAAATCTTGGCTTTTTTAACTCTAACTCTTGAATAAATGAAGTTACAAATGTAAAAAAGGTTTAAAAAATATATTTTCAGTTAAAATCTTTTTTTGTACGTAAAGTTTGAAGACGTATTTTTGCCGCTTGCAGCGCCTTATTGGAAACTTGGCGTCTAATTCAAGTATATTGTCGATAATATCTTGCCATCTCATTTTGTGGGACGTCGATAAAAAGTAGCCTATACTAATACTATAGCTACTAGCTCTTATATTCATACCATTTTTTATCAAGATCCACTAGTGATAGAGCCTATTCGGTATAAACGAACAAAAAAAATAATTCCTTTTATTAGAACACACCAATATTTGCAAGCAATCTTATAGACGATGGGTAATCACTTGAGCAAACTTATTTATCACGCGGTTTACGCACGTGATCTGCATTGTTGATGAGACATTACTAATTATGAATTATAATTAAGCCATCACACAGATTTTGGATTTAATTAATAATCTTACCACCACAAAAGGAAATATAGGGAACAAAATCTACTGTATAATATTGCAGGCAGTCTTGCTCTCTTCAGCTGTGTTAACGATATATGTTTCGGTTAACGATATATGTTTGGGGGCCGTGTCACCCACGTCCGTAGGAGGTTACCCTACATTGCGAATCCCTACACGTGGTCCCCGGGTGGTGCCAATCAGGTGACAATGGTGGTAGGCTTCGGCCGCGGCTTATGACCACCCACCGATCTAAGCCGTGTCGCCAAGCGGCCTAGCCGTGTTCCGGCACGAAGGTCGGTGTTGCCACAAGAGAGGACGGGTCGAATTGGTTGCTTGTAGCCTGCAAGCCGGTCTGGCGTACGCTGTTTTCCCCACACTGGGCTGCTAGTCGAGGAGGGTAGCGGGATCCGAGGCACGGTTCACCGCTGGCCGACCGCAGTTAGTAGGGGGCCCAAGTACCAAACTAGCTCCTTGGGAAAGGCTGCCCCGCCAACTAGCGAAAAATCCCGGGTTGCGCCATAGTGCCGGTTGGCGACCGGATGAGAGGGCCCTATGGACAACTTCGGGGGGGCTCGGGCGTCCCCGCAGTCTCCAGACTAGTATGCCACTGGTGTGGCCTCGCAGTGTACGTCTCAAGGGTAAGCAGCTAATAGCCCAAATTCACTGCCGTCCTCCTTACTACCTACTCTTCAAAATTATGGCAGTAAAAAACAGAAACAAGAGACACGTTAAACAGCGGCTGCACTCCCTCTCATTAAAAGTGCACCTCTCCAATATCCGAGGATTGCACTCAAATCTCAACGCAGTCCATCACCATCTCGAGACTGAAAAACCTGCTCTCTTGTTTCTCTCGGAGACGCAGATAAAGTGTCCGTCTGACGTGGCGTACCTTTCGTACCCAGGGTACTCCCTGGAGCACAACTTTAAGCCCCGTGCTGGTGTGTGCGTGTACGCCCGTGACGACATTTGCTGTCTGCGTCTCCGATGCTATGAAGATCCCAACCTTTCCATCCTATGGGTACTGGTAGACACAGGCATAGAGAAGATTCTCTATGCCTGTGTTTATCGGTCGCACAGCGGAGATCGGGAGACAACCAGGCTCTCAGAGTACCTAAGTGAGGCGGCGGAAGCCGCTCAACATAAATACCCGACTGCTCAACTAGTGTTGCTGGGGGACTTTAATGCCCACCACCAGGAGTGGCTGTTCCCGTACCAGCACACTGACCATGCTGGGAGAGAGATGCGCAAACTTGCTTTGGCTTTAAACCTCACTCAGCTGGTTCAAGGAGCAACAAGGGTTCCAGATGTTGACGGCCAAACAGCCAATTGCCTGGACCTTCTGCTGACTACCGACCCAGATCACTATGCAGTGTCAGTGTCAGCACCTTTAGGCAGTTCTGACCACTGTCTAGTGAAATCTGTGTCGGTATATTCTCCACCCGACCCTAGTCTGAAAGGCACTAGGCGGATATGGCGATATAAGTCGGCAGACTGGGATGGGATGCGCTCATTCTTTGCATCCTATCCGTGGTTGCCCATTTGCTTCTCTTCGGGTGATCCCTCAGCATGCGCGGATGCTATAACAGATGTGCTGCACCAAGGTATGGAATATTTTATTCCTTATGCCGATGTAAGCACATCTAGCAAAGCACAGCCTTGGTTTGGAGCTGAGTGCAGACGTGCTGAAGCACGGAAACACGAGGCCTTCCTTGCCTGGGCTGATGCTCGAAACCGCAAAGCTAGCGACATACCGGATAACAAGAGAGCCTATAACAGGGCAACCAAGTCCAGCAAAACCGCTCTACGGAAGGCTCGGTTTGACCGTATTCGCAGCATTGGGAACAAACTTGCGACACACCCAACAGGGAGTAAAGCGTTTTGGTCCCTAGCGAAATCGGTCGAATCGAACTTCTGCCGCCCCTCACTACCTCCACTGCTGAAACCTGATGGGTCACTTGCCCACACTGCTGAAGAGAAAGCGAATTTATTCGCTTCCATCTTCGCAGAGTCTTCGCGTCTAGATGCTACTGGCGCTATACCCCCTCGTCTACTAGTTTGCGAGACTTCTATGTCGGACATACGCATACGTCAGACAGAGGTTCGTAGGGTGTTGCGAAATCTAGACGTGAACAAAGCAAGTGGTCCCGACGGTATTCCAGCCATAGTTCTGAAAACCTGTGCACCTGAACTGTCTCCCATATTGACGCGCCTCTTTCGCCTCTCCTTGGCTTCTGGACAAGTGCCGAAATCCTGGAAGCTTGCTAACGTGCAACCAGTGCCGAAAAAGGGTAGCCGTGCCGACCCTGCCAACTATAGACCGATTTCGGTCACTTCCATACTCTGTAAGAGTATGGAACGTGTACTCAACAGCAGACTCCTAGCATACCTAGAAGCGAACGACCTCCTCAGTGACCGGCAGTATGGGTTCCGCCGAGGCCGTTCTACTGGTGACCTTCTAGCGTATGCCACGCACATCTGGAGTGAAGCCGTCGAGAAGAATGGTGAGGCCTTGGCAGTCTCTCTCGATATCTCGAAGGCTTTTGACAGGGTCTGGCACGAGGCCCTTATTAGCAAGCTACCGTCCTTCGGTCTACCCACTAGTCTCTGTGATTGGGTATCAGACTTCCTGAGGGACCGATCGATTCGGGTTGTCATTAATGGCAGCTCGTCCGATCAAATGGCGATCAATGCCGGAGTCCCTCAGGGGTCCGTGCTATCAGCAACGCTTTTCCTGCTTCACATCAACGACCTACTAATACCAGGTGCGTTTGGTTACGCAGACGACACAACAGTTGTTGAAAGCTATATACCCAACCCACGAGCTAGTGGTGTACAAATCCAGTCGCACAGGAAGGCAATGGTCGAACGCATGAACGTGTCTCTGAAGGCAGTCTCCGATTGGGGTGACGCCAACTTAGTCACGTTCAATGCTAGTAAGACTCAGGCGTGTCTTATCTCCGCAAAACGGAGTCAATTCATCCTGACTCCTACTTTCCGAAATGTATCCCTTCCAATAACTGATCGTCTTGAGCTCCTCGGTATCTCGCTGACCTCGAAGCTCAATTTCGGCTCACACATTGAGTCGAAAGCTCAGCTAGCCGCCAAAAAGCTGGGCATCCTCAACAAGGTGAGGCAATATTTTACACCAAGGCAGTTGCTCGACCTCTATAAAGCGCAAGTCCGGTCGTGTGTGGAGTACTGTTCTCATCTGTGGGATGGTTCAGCCAAGTACCAGCTTGAGGCACTCGAGTCAGTCGAGAGGAGAGCCAAGAGAACCATCTGCGACAACGATCTGACGGAGGCTCGACTACAAAGTCTAGAGCACCGTCGCAAGGTTGCCAGCCTATCGGTCTTTTATAGGATACATTTCGGAGAGTGTGCCGAGGAACTTCACAACCTAATCCCTCCGTCCCCGTTTCACCATCGGACTACCAGACAAACGGCACTCAGGCACCGCTTCACGGTAGACATTCCACTAATACGCACTAAGCGTTTCGCTTCTACATTTCTTATGCGAACTGCCAAAGAATGGAACGCCCTGCCCGAGTCTGTGTTTCCGCATGAGTACAATCTGGATCTTTTCAAAGCAAGAGTTAATAGGTATCTTATAGGTAAGCGTGCTCCACCGTAGACCGCATCTTCACTTACCATCAGGTGAGATCGTGGTCAAACGCGTGCCTATCCACCACAAAAAAAAAAAAAAAAAAAAAAAAAAATGTAATATATATATTTTACTGTAAATGGCCGAGCATTGGTAAATCCTATAGGTATTTGACCCAAAAAATCTGAAGTTCATAACTTTTCTTTATAAGAGTCCGAATTTCGTTAAAAAGAGATCATTCCTCGGACTTTTATCATGCGAATTTATTTGGTTAATCCTCGGTTTCACCAATGACAGTTGGAAAATATCGTTTATTAAACAAATAGATTTATAAACTTAATCATTTATTTCACTTACCTATAAGATAATGAAGAGTTAATTGGTAAAAGCAAGGTTTTATTAAACTCTAATGTATAACCCCGAAAAGATGATTCTTTATAGTAAAATTCGAACTCTTAAGAATGGTTGGTAAATCCTAGAATTTACTAAACAATCTAGGATTTACCAATGATTGGGCTTTAACAGTAACATATTTACGTACATCACTGAACGTGTATGTTTGATTTACCGTTATGTACTGCCCTTTTGGTCTAGTGGTTAGCGAATGGGCCGGAAAAAGTGTTATTTGGGATTTATCCGTCCCGAAATTCACGTAAGCGTACGTGAAAAGGTGTCCAATTGCGATAGACTCAAACCTTCAAATGGGATCGAAACATAATTTTATGTAACCTGATGTGAACGAGTTGGTTTTATACAAAACGCATGTGTAAAACTTCGGAAACACGTGGGAATTATTATGCTTTGTTACAACTATACTCTTTTGTAACCTTCAACCAAAGATATGATTTAAAACACATCTCGAAGAGTAAATTGTGAAAATGGTGACGTAAAAATATCCTCTGCAATAATACTAGTTAAGTTAAATTTATGAAAGGAGCTTATCATCCGATTTAGAATGATATCACAACTAGCTCTTTGACGTCCAGCTCATACTGTATACCGGGCTCACTGGTGGCAGTGAGGATTGGACAGATGGAGGGACTAATCCTTGACCGCTTTGGCTATGCTCTCTCATAGCTATGTTTGCCTATAACTCATAACTTTGTGTTATGGTTATGGATTAGGTGGAAAGTTCAAAAATCTGGATTGTTTATGTACTGTATTTATCCTATAATCTCAAAATATGGTAATTTTTTTTTAATAAAAATGAATTTATTTCTCACCATTAACAATAAAAAAAAAAAAAATCTCTTTCACAAATTGTTAAAGAAAATACATTGCATGTTGTACAAATAGAGACTGGTGTCTGATTTAGGATAGACCTGTGAGACAGATCACCAGGAGTATTACTACCAGATTTGTCATATTTAGTTAACAAACAAGACAATAATAGTTTAAACTTAATTAATAATAATAATATTAAGAAATGTTAATGGTAAATCAACGTATACATATAAAATTTTAATCTACATAGCTATGTTACAGCGTAGGTTGAGGATCGCTGGTGCCTGAAGTAAGTAAATAACCTGTGACACAGGTCACCAGTTTACCACTCTTTCTACCAATTTACAAATTAGTAGCAAAATGTACACAATATTAACTATCTAGTTGTAGTCTTTAGTTCTGTAGGGGGTCTTCAATGTTGTTAATTGATAGAGGTTGCGTGCTAATTAAATACTTTATTCACTGGTACCAGTTATATATACTTATGTTATAAACTAATCCTAATGACCTAACGGCGTGAATGTGGAGAGACGACTGCCGAGCCGAGCAACTGCGCATTTGCGCCTAAGTACCATTTGTAGCGTCAGCAGTCGTACGCTACAGTTCTGTAGGTGATATGGTAAATGTATAGTAAAATTTAAACTCTAATTGACTACAGCTTCTTGCGATTTCATGGGCTTAGTTTAGTAGCCTATCCGAAGAAATAGGAAATCCAAATCTACCTGTACATGCGGAGATTAGCTCGTTAAACAAGTAAACAAAGTCGCCAGGTTTATTGTATTGTGGGTTAGTCCTCACTGTAATATTCAATATTGCCTGCTACAATACTAAACTATGTAAGGACAAAATGTTGGCAATAGGATATATAAGACGACCCTTTTATTACCCATTTGGCAGTGCCTCTCCTCGTTTCAGAATGAAATATGAAAATTCCGTTTGTGTCAGCATTGCTAGCTGCATTGTTTTGCTACAAGAGAATTTCATGATTTGGTTACTGCCTCAGCAAAACTACGCCAATCCAATTAATGTAAAATGTGCTAATAACAGTTTTTAATTAATACTATCTTTTAAGTTTCAGCGGTACCTCTTTATTATATAGTAGTACTAAAGGTTTCACTAAAGAAGTAAAATAAAACTTTATTTAATAATTATAACAAATCCTTGTTTGTTCTTCAAAAGCTCAAGGAAACGAGATGAATTCTTTTCAAAACACCACCTTATTGATAGTAAAACAATGGAATATTTTTTCAACTTACCTCAAAGTTATTTTTATTAGTACTGTTTTATTTTCGAGGTTGAGTTTGTGCTGTTTTCTTTGAATATTAATAAGGTACCAGAGGTAGAGTAAGGTACAAAAAACCTTTCAACGCGTGTCGAACCCGCACTTTCAGGCTTTCGACTAAACTATCAAATCAGGTACATTACTCAAAATACCATAAAATAAACGATTTCTTAACCGAAACTACGCCTTAGAAATAATATTAATTTATCTAATGTATTTATTATCTACAATTATTATGGTAATAATTTTTTGAATAAATTGCCAAGTTAGACATTGTTTTATCCTATTTATAATTATGATTGATTATGGTTATTTTGACATATTATATATTGACATTGACATAATTTATTTTTGACATCATATTATAGACTCAAGTTTCGACTTTTGACATTATAATGAATATTTCAATACATTATTTTTATTATTTGATATCATGATTAACGAAAATTAATTCATAGATGAAACACCAACAAGTTAAACCCGCTCCATATTTGTTTACGTGCATCGCATCGACGCGCTGCACACTGCATCAAGCCTACGCACGCTACGCACACGTCCATACACCGGCCGCCTTTATAACCGGTCGCCGCGCCGTGCACTGGCAGTCTGTTGCGCGCAGCCATCGCATCCGGCAACTCGGAACCTTGGTCGTGCAAATAGGCTTTACCGCGCTCCTACTTAGTCGTGACGCATCCGCGCGGACGCTTCGTTTTACGAACGTCTTAGTGGTCCGTTTCGAAGATACAATTGTTATTTAGTTTGTACCTTAGTTACTCCGTAATAAAATTTCTATCGCACTCCTGGATTTGTTTCTTCTTCAACTACCGAAAGGTGTTACAAAACTGGCGCCCAACGTGGGGCCCGAAAGAAGGCAAGTCCAAAGAGAGAAGTAAGAAGAATAATAAAGGAGAAAACAGAAGCTAACGTCATGAACTTCTCTGAAAAACAGTTCGAGATGCTAATGGCGAGAATGGGGTCGCGACAACGCGGTTCGTTTGCGAACTGTACGATATCCTTTGACGGAACAAGGGACACGGAAGCTGTGGAAGCGTTCCTCTCGGCAGCAACAGTCTTTAAGATGGTAGAAAGTATAAATGATGAAGAAGCCATCATGAGCGTACCATTGATTTTAAAAGGCGAAGCAGCGATTTGGTGGAATGGTGTGAAAACCAACGTAAGCAACTGGGCCGATTTTGAAGCTAGAATCCGACATGCCTTTGCTCCTAGAAGGCCAGCGTTCCTTGTGTACCAGGATATAGTATGTATCAAACAGGAAGAAAAGGAACTAACCGAGGTATTCGTAGCGAAGAAGAGGGCACTTTTTGCACAATTACCAACGCCGGCGCACACTGAAACACAACAGCTGGATATGATTTATGGCCAGCTAAGATTCAAAATACGCGGCAAAATACCTCGTGAATCCTTGTCTAGTTACGACGACCTTTTAAAGGCAGCCAGAGGAGTGGAACAGCTGCTATTTGAAAAGCAGCCTGGGGCAGCATCAGATCAATCGAAAGACGCTACTGTCTCTAAAAAAGTGCGATGCGGGTACTGCCGACTACCGGGACATTCTGCAGAAGTTTGTCGGAAGAGATTACGAGAATTAGCAAACACGACCGCTTCTACATCTCAGCCACTGCCCGTGCCCGTGCAGCCGAACAGTTCGTCTGTAGCACTACAAGCTCCTTCACCTTCCCAGCCGAAATTCTCATGTTATGGTTGCGGCGCACCTGGTGTAGTGCGCTCAAAGTGCCCAACTTGCTTGCAGAAAACGCCGGTCAAACAAGAAGTAAGTTTCTGTGCTATAAATATCAAGACTGACGCTCGTCCAAGACCCATTATCGGGATCAGCGTAGGTCAAATAATGGGAACGGCATACGTGGATTCGTGTGCGAAGACCAGCGTGGCTTCATATGGACTGTACCAGTTGTTACAACAGCAAAATTACAGTTTTACCAAGCAAGAAGTAATCGTTACCCTAGCCGACGGAGGGAAAAGCAAGCGAGTTATTCTTGTGACCAAGATACCGGTTAGTCTCTGCAACCGCGTGATTCCTACAACATTCATTGTGTTCCCGGAATCACGAGAATCACGTACTCTACTGGGGGTAGGGTTTATCCAAGATGCCGGGATAGTTCTCAATATTCCACAATTGTGCTGGCATTTCGTGGACAATCCAGATGACTCGTATGACTTATACTTGGAGAGAGTCGAAGAAGCGTCCATAGCGCACATCGAGACCACTCCTCTTTCGAGTCCAACACGAAGCGCATTTCTAGAAGAGCTAAAACTGCCGGATATAATTTCGCCATTGGCAATTACGCCAGACGGTTCCATGGACAATACTGTCGACGGAGCACCAGCGTTACCGGAATCAAGTGCATGTGGTGCTGTAGATTTGAGAATGTTCCCTAGTTCAAAAGCAGCACTACCAGAGTCAAGCACCGCCGGTGAAAAACCATATCATGTGGTACGCATCGATCCACCAACGCCACCTAACAGAAAGAGGACATTATTCGATGGGTATTCACCCAGATTAATTGACTTTATGTACCGGGATGCCCAAATGAATACCCATATCGCTGAAGTCGACCTGTCACCGCATTCAAGAAGATTGTTTCCAAGTGACGACGGTAGTGATGACGTCGAAATAGCATCAATTTCAGTAGATGCCGTGGACCCCGAGACCTTGGATGCAGATCAGAAAATTAAGTTAAGGGAAGTCCTATACAGGAATAAGGAGGCATTTCTAGAAAGCAACACACCAACAGCTATAGCAGAACATAGCATTGATACCGGCAATCGCAATCCTATTTCTGTGCCTCCATATCGGCTATCTCCTCCACGGCAAGCGTTGCTGAAGGAAGAAATAACAAAGATGTTACAACAAAACATAATTGAGCCTTGTTCCTCTCCCTGGTCTGCTCCAGTTGTAATGGTTCCGAAGAAAGATGGTTCAATGAGGATTTGTATTGATTATCGGAGACTAAACGCCATAACCGTGCCAGATATATACCCAATTCCACGAATTGACGATCTTTTACATGCAGCAAAACCAACTCCATTTATGTCCACCCTGGACCTGCAATCAGGGTACTGGCAAGTGAAGGTTAAAGAAGCTGATCAGGACAAAACAGCATTTATTACACCGTTTGGAGTATATCGATTTAAGCGAATGCCTTTCGGACTTCGAAATGCACCTGCCACGTTCCAGCGTCTTATTGATAGAGTGCGCATAAGTTTGGAAGACGTTAAAATGCTGGCATACCTGGATGACCTCATTATTATGTCAACGAGCTTTGATAACCACCTGGAGGATCTGGAGAAGGTTCTGCTAAGGTTAATGGAATATAATCTTGCAGTTAACTTTGGCAAATGCAAATTTTGTTCTCCGATTATAAAATACTTGGGTCACCTCATTACCCCAGATGGATTGAAGGCTGACCCACAGAAGATATCAGCTATTCAGGATTATCCCGCTCCTAGAAATGTGAAGCACCTATTAACCTTCCTGCAAACCAGCTCATGGTACAGACGGTTTATCCCAAAGTTTGCGCAAATTAGTGAACCGCTGACACGCCTTACAAAGAAAAAGGTAGTATGGGATTGGACCACTGAACAAGAAGATGCTTTTAATAAGCTAAAGTTATGTTTGACAACGGCTCCTATTCTTCGCCAGACTGATAGTACCCAACCGTACATAATCAAAACAGACGCCAGCAATCATGCTCTGGGAGCTGTTTTGGTCCAGGGGGAGGGCGAAGATGAGCATCCGCTTCTATCCAGCCTGCATCAAGACGTGGCCGACCAAGAACAAGACCATAAACTAATCAAACTATTCTGTCTTCTCGTCCGGAGGACTTCGCATCCAGAGGGGGAGGATGAAACACCAACAAGTTAAACCCGCTCCATATTTGTTTACGTGCATCGCATCGACGCGCTGCACACTGCATCAAGCCTACGCACGCTACGCACACGTCCATACACCGGCCGCCTTTATAACCGGTCGCCGCGCCGTGCACTGGCAGTCTGTTGCGCGCAGCCATCGCATCCGGCAACTCGGAACCTTGGTCGTGCAAATAGGCTTTACCGCGCTCCTACTTAGTCGTGACGCATCCGCGCGGACGCTTCGTTTTACGAACGTCTTAGTGGTCCGTTTCGAAGATACAATTGTTATTTAGTTTGTACCTTAGTTACTCCGTAATAAAATTTCTATCGCACTCCTGGATTTGTTTCTTCTTCAACTACCGAAAGGTGTTACATAATTATATAGTTTTTTTTTATTAACACATTAAATTTTATTTGTATAATTTCATTTCATGTTATTTCAAATATTGTTAAGTTAAGGCAATCTGTGTGTACATTTTTTAATTTTTTTTTTGGAGTCTATATAGTTTTTGTTATTAGCATATATATAATTATTTTCTTTGTCTGTTCTGGAACCGTTATGTATACAGTCGTATACACACATTGCTTTTACTCATTTATTTTCTGCTTGAAGTGTAAGATATTGCAACCTTATATACTATGGACTAATTTATTTATAAGTATTAATTTAATTCCATTGCAATATTTAAGTTTATTTTCTCTCCATAACCATCTTAAGCCATAATGTTGTTTTGGTTGCTATAACTTACACAAGGAATTATTGACAAAAAACAAACAAATATTGTATGAATTATTTGAAAAGATGGTGCACATGAGTTTCTCACCAGCTCTTCTCATGATGCAATACCCATCGAAGCTGGTACTTTAATTCAAATTTCTAAGTTGAAATAAAATCAATCTAAGCTCCGGTGTCAAATCATTTTATTGCAATAAGTATTATAAGTAATTTAGTTAGCTTAGTTTTATTTAAATTTTATATTTTTTGTATTTTGATGTTTGTTTTGACGTGTTCAAGTTGGGGCCCATGAAAATAAATAATTTGATTTGATTTGATTTGAATATATACTTAATAACTGAGTACTATATTAAATTATAAGCTCTTAGCTAGGATCAATAGAAACCTAGTTAGTACTACCCATATCAATCCAGTTCGTAGCGACCCATATATTAATTGCTTGAAATCAAAACATTATTGGAAATGGAAGCTCAATAAATTACCTCTTGAAACTGTAGCATTAATATTTGAAATTTAATTAAGCGGTTTTAGTAAAATAGTAGTTTAATACCTATTTGTATTAACACCGAAAGGAGTATTAGCCACATATACTTGTTTTTTTTAATACTGCTCTGCAGCGAACGAACGTGTAGTGCACCATGGTAAGTGGAGTACAGCCCATATAGACATTAGCAATCCACAAAAACAGATTGTTGATGTGTCGCTGCAGCTGAGGACTACGATGTTATTTATTTATTCATTTCATCTTACAAGCTAACAAATGTTACATCCAAAACGCTTACAAGATTAGTGTTATGTCAATATTAAACATAAAAAGTATAGATATATATAAAATTAAATTATTTACAAGCTTGTTGCATTTACAAAAGATTTTTATAACAAAGAATATAATTTTAATGTCAATACAAATACAATAATAACAATAGATTCAAATGATAAAGTTAATAAAAATATAAAGAATATAATGTCAGTATAGTGTCAAATCCGAACTAATAAAAAATAAAAAATTGTACTTAGTTATAATAATAATCATGTTACAATAAAATGTCTAATTTATGTAATTTTAAAAAATATATAAAATGGCAAGCGTGTCCCCGATAGTAGTGCGTGGTTGGTGGGCGCGTGCCGGCCACGCTCAGTGCGTGCGGCGGGCGGCTCCAGCAGCGAGGGTGGCGGCGCGGCGCTACCTGCCGACCCTCCAAATCTGCTGATATGTTCCCGGGGACCAAGATACGATTGCCTCATAAGCCAGTAATTTCAGGGCCTGATCTCACCACCTAACTGCAACAAGCACTACTATTTGGAGGCAGATTAAAGGTGAGACAGTGGTGCTGCCGCCCTCGAGCACGGTTACGAGTTACCACCAGTAAATTTACGATTGTATCTTTTAGAATATAATGACAAAGAATTAGTACAAAATCCTAGTGATCAAAAATTAGGGTTTTTTTTTTTGTATTGTAAGATAGTAGTAGTATAAGATAGTCTCTCTAACTAGTGCTTTAGGCTCTTCCTCCTCCGTTGCCGAGTCGTTACTTAAAGATAATGTGCCTGAGTTTTACAATAATTTCGATTTTCACCATGTTAATTTGTCTGATTTTAAAGCCGCGTTTAAATCAATTAATATTAAGAAAACGGCTGATCTATGGGGCATTTCTGTACATATTATAAATTCGTTGATTGACATTATTGCACCTGATTTAATCGTGATATTTAATAGATGTATTGATTGTGGTGTGTTTCCTGACTTAATGAAATTAAGTAAAGTCATTCCTTTGTTTAAATCAGGTAGTACATTAGACCCCACAAACTTCAGACCAATATCGGTGCTACCTACGTTTAGTAAAATTTTTGAAAAATTAATTCTCGCGCAGTTACTTAAATATTTTAATGAAAACAATCTGTTGCACACTAAACAATTCGGTTTCACTCGCGGACGGTCAACATGTGATGCTGGGGTAAAATTACTGGAATGCATATTTGAGGCTTGGGAAGAGTCGCGGGATGCCTATGGGGTGTTTTGTGACTTATCTAAGGCTTTTGATTGTGTGCAGCATGAAACTCTAGTCAAGAAGTTACACCACTACGGTATAAGAGGCATCGCTCTGGATCTTCTTACTTCATATCTAAGCGATAGGATTCAGATAGTAGATGTCAATGGAAAGCGTTCGCATGGATCAGCTGTAGCAATGGGGGTGCCACAAGGCTCTATTTTAGGGCCTTTCCTGTTTCTCTTGTATATTAATGATTTACCTCATCTTGTTAAGGATAATCATGAGATAGTATTGTTTGCGGATGACACTTCTTTAGTTTTTAAGGTAGAAAGACAACAATCAGTAATTGACGATGTAAACAATGCTTTATCAAAGATAGTGAACTGGTTTAGTGCTAATAACTTGCTTTTAAATGGTAGTAAAACAAAATATATTAGATTTTTTACAAAAAATGTTAAGCAAGTCAAAACTAGTGTGGTGATGGACAATGAGGAATTGGAAATGGTCAATAAGGTTGTCTTTCTTGGTATAACATTAGACTCTAAATTACAATGGGGCCCACATATAGAAACGTTGTCTGGTAGACTCAGCTCAGCAGCTTACGCCGTAAAAACAATTCGTCAACTGACCGATGTTGACACTGCGCGTTTAGTTTATTTTAGCTATTTTCACAGTATAATGTCATATGGTTTATTGCTTTGGGGTAGTGCCGCGGATATAGATTCAATATTTGTGCTCCAGAAACGAGCTATTCGAGCTATCTATATGATGAGTCCCAAGGAGACACTAAGAAATAAATTTAAAGAGATACATATTATGACGTTACATTCTCAATACATTTACGAAAATTTAATGTACGTTCACAAAAACCAAACGAAATTTAAGAAAAATAGTGATCTCCATAAATTAAATCTGAGGAACAAAAACAAACTCGCTGTGCCCACTACTAGGCTCCATAAAATCTCTAACTCGTTTCCAGGTCAATGTATACGCTTTTACAATATACTTCCTTTAGACGCAATAGAATTATCGATAGGTAAATTTAAAAAATATGTTAAAATTAAATTATGTCAAAAAGCTTACTATAGTATTTCAGACTACTTATATGATAATAGTATTTGGAAATGAATTGCTCTTCTTATGTGATTTTTTGTGTACTTTTATATTGTTATATTTTTCATTTTAAAAGATGGTGCACATGAGTTTCTCACCAGCTCTTCTCATAATGCAATACCCATCCGAGCTGGTACTTAGATTGATTTTAATTCGATTCTAAACAGTTTGATTAAAATTAATCTGAGCCCCGGTTATTCAAATCATTGTAATTAGTATAATTTAGTATTATTTATTATTTACTTTTATATCATTTTTTGTAATGTTTTGACGTGTTCAAGCGCCTCCTGGGGCCTATGAAAATAAATGATTTGAATTTTGAATTCTAAATTTTGAATTTTTGATATCACACTTTACTTAGTTTTTATTAAGGCGAAGACTGTTTATGTTGTCTTTTGAACTATTACTGTTTTTGTTTGTAATTTTTCACCTAATCACTAACACTAAATAACTCATATGTTTTTGTCCTTTTAAGTCTTTTCACTTTGTCCGTATTGAGTGTATATGAAAAATTAGGGTAGGTAATTTAACATAATGGTTACTAAATATTTTGTAAATAGTAATATAAATATTCTTTATTTGTAAATGTAGGTATTATTTTACAAAAGTAAGTGAGTGTTTTTACAAAATATTAATTAATGGTACAGTCTAAAGCATAAAAATGAAAAGATACCACCGAATCATTACATCCAAGTGAAATGGTGTCAAATAAAACCATCTTACTATAAGATGATACGTAAATCTGAATGAATTGAAAGTTATTAATTGCCTAAAGCTTTAGAAAGCATGCACAGACCGATAAATTCACGAAACTTTCAAATAAGAATTCGTCTCTCAGACGAATGAAGTGCCCGATTACATAAACGGATCTAAATTTCGAAGAATGGGAGACAAAAGAAATTAGGCATAATACGACGGGTATTCTATAAATGGATTTACACGAAATTAAAATTTCTTTCAATCAAATATCGAGCGTATTTAATGATACTAGCTTTTACTTTGTCCGCGTGGAATTCTTACTATTAAGTAGTAGCTGCTCCCAAGCTTTGACTCGCGTTCAACCTTTCAACTGCTTCGCTCCGTGGAGCTTAGCGTGATGTTAAATATCTAAAAACCTTTATTGAGAGATAGACTATCGAACACAAAAAGAATTATTAAAATCCGACCAGTAGTTCTCTTTCTCCTGCGGTTTCATCTGCGTGGTAGGTACATAAATAAAAAGTAGTCAATAGAACCCACCATATAGTTATATACCAGCATCTTTTAAGATTAGCCGATACAGACAGACAGACAGAGTTTAAAAAAATAACTGTAGTTGAGGCATATGTATCGTGCAAACTACTAATAACATTGTTATTTTGATATTAACAACTTAATTTTATTTTTATTTGTATTTATATTAATGATGATAAATTAACCTTTTTTTTACAGAATCGCTCCAATATTGGTCAGTGAAATTGTGTACAATAAGATAGATAATAAGTAGATTCAGTTCATTTCTATATTTAAATGACACGGTTTTTAAAAATTATATGTGAGGAAAATACCTATATTATCCATTTAAATCGAATACATTGTATAGTTATTGTACACAGTATTTTACAAACTAGATCGAATTACGCCCAATGACCTTTAATTAGCTTTTAGTATTCTAATTAAGTTTCATGTTAGGAGAAGCACAACAACTAATAAACGATTTAACATAAATCAACATTACTTTTATTATTGGAAACTTTATTGGTGACAGTGTTAATTATGTATGTTTTGGTAATTGTTCTTGATTATAATACTGTTTGTTTCTTGTACCACAATAAATAAATAAATAAATAACATCACACCTATATTACACAGAAGGGTGTGACAGGGGTGTATAACACCTGTTATTTTTAAGTCCCATGGATTAGAGGGTGAGCATATCACCATCCACCGGGCACAATTCTAACTCCGTGCTGCTATTGTATTTTTTTTGACGGAAAGTTCACAAATAACACTTTACCGTACCCGCCCAAGTAGCACGTAAGTGTCGTCAGCATCAATAATACAGCCAATATAGAACTTAAAGTGGTATAAGAGACGTATAAGAGAGTCAGGAAAGGTTATAAGCGTTATAAGAGTGTTACAATCCGCTATTATACAGCTCAGCTGTATATAGTCTTTATTATGGTATCTGCGTACACTTAAGGTGTTATATCGGAATATTACAACTCTACTATACAGCTTTAATAATTGTGTAACACTCCAAGCTTATTTCTACGGCTAAAGCTGTATAATGGCTGTATTATAGTACTATTCACTCGCTTATTACAGCTTTAAGCTGTATTATAGTATTACTTGACACTTGTTGCTGTACAAAGGCATATGCTAACTCCATTATAAAACTAGTTTTTATGGTGTAATTTAACACTCTTATAAGTATTAAAGCTGTAATAGTTACTTCTAAGAGAGTATTATAGAACTGAAAAGATAAATGGCAGCTATAGTACAGCTTTAGTCTGTATTATTGACGGAGACGTCAAATCAATGTCGCAGTCAGGAGATGGATTGAGAAGGAATATTTGAATATAAGGAATTACAACTAAAATAACAGTAATGATAGTGAACCAATATTGACTGAAAGAAAAAACCATTCAACCACACCGACAATCCATGGCTCCAATGAGGGTTCCGTACGAAAAAAAAAAAAGAAAAAAAAAGGAGATAAAATAACATTATTAATTGCTTCCTTCGCCATCATAACACCCCTTTTGATTCCCAGGAACTTGGCACTATGCAAAGTTTTTTTGACATTTTTCTTCAGTTTCTATTATCTTGAACGACATATTATTCTGAAAAATAAAGAAAATACCTCAATAAATAATCGTCAAAATGGTTTTAGAGATTTTAATTCTTTATACGTTTCTCTAAAGAGGTTATTAGTTATTATCTAAATGAAGAGCATAATACAGCCTATTGAATAAAAATATTCTATAATTACTCTAATTAGAAGTTAAAAGTTGTACAATACACTTCATTTATTCCATTGTACAGCTACTGGCGCTATATTGCTCTTCAAATAGTGTTAGGGCCTGTTTAAAATTGACGCCATTTTCTAATAAACAAAAACATATTAGATGATTCTAAAAACAAAAAGAATTGACATTATTTTGCATTATCTTTAGCCGTATCATGTTTACTAGCTTATATAACGTTAGCTTGGCCTTTTGCTTATTACTTGAAATTAAAATGTTGTTATTCTAACCTTAAAAAACAAAAACTTACTTACCGATATTCAGTATTTCTTTTGTTTTTCTTGATTTTTATGCTGGCGCGCGAATATTTTACCGAAAACCATATACAGGTTTACAATAAATATTGGTTTGCACGTTATTTTCACCAAACCAATAAGTTCAAAATCATTTATATGTTTTTCTTAGCAAGTAATTTGCCATTATAATAATATGCATAATGTAGATAAAAAATATGATGTACATTAAAATATCTATACTTTTGTAATTCTTTTATAACACTATTGTAGAACTTTAATTCTTACCAGCTACGTTTAGGATACCATCTGGAGAATTGTAGTTTCTTTTTACACCAAATAACAGCTCTAATACAGCCTTTATACAGCTACTATACAGCTCTTATAACACCAAACGCTGTATAATTTGTGCCCATTTTACACTTATAAGGGCTGTATAAGCGCTTATGCAGCCTTTATACAGCTAATATACCTTTAAGTATAAAATTACGCGCTAGTACAGCTTTTATACAGCTTGTAATGCTACTTGGGCGGGAATCAAACCTGAGATCTTGAGGTGAGAGGCGCATATGAAAAACACTGGACCATCGAGGCACTACAAACAAGAAGTCTTTTATATAATCTTTCCATTAAATATTTTTTCCTTTTGTTTTTTAATTTAAAGGGAATATAATAATAATATGCTATTCAACCACGCATAACTTATGCGGGGTTAAATAGCATATTTTATTCCTTTACGTGGGCTCGAAAGGCTAATTAACTTCGTTATTATAGGTCTAATAGCTTTTATTTCTACTAATTAGACCCTTTGGGATTACATTATAATTTTGTACACCCGCGTTCGCCGTAGTCTTCGATCGAGCCCGTAATACCTGGATAAAATATAGCCTATGTTACTCAGGAATAGCACATTTAAGACTGGCATTGAACAAATGTTAGCAGTTCATTTATTACCAAGCGGCAACTATTGTACTGGTTTGTCATTTTTAACGGATTTTTTTTAGCCAGTAGGTACATAATATATCTATATAATAGATACAAACACGACAGCCCTCTTACGAAAAAGTAAAATAAAGTATTTAGGAGTCCCTTTTTAACTAAAACTGTAACTCAAGTCATTATAACTTTGGTTTATTTTAGACAATGGTTTACAAAAGTTAGCTACGATACGAACTGTTCTTTCTGAGAATAAAAGTCATTTCATCTGCAGCCACCATTGTACTGTTCGACAATAGGGCATAGTCGACAGCGACAATGCGCTGAGATCACTATCCAAATTACAATTGGTAAGATGCTATGTATAACCTAAGGTTTTTTTTTTTCTTTCAAACATCGTAGTTTGTAGTGAACGGACGTGTATTCCACCTTCCCGTGGTAACTAGGTACTACCTATGGCTATCAACAATTGTAGATTTATCTGAGGACTACGGTGTTATGCCTCGTGTGTCAGTGTATTTATTTGTACTGGGCCTGATCGCACCACAAAACCAGAACACGGGGTGCAAGCACTACTATTTAGCGGCTGGTGAGATGGTTGTACTTTCGTCCCCGAGCTCGATCATAAGAACGTTACCACCAAGTCTTAAAATTGTAATTTGTTGGCAATTTTGTTGTCCAATATAATCATTGATTTGCTACTTATCTTGTTGTAATTAAATCGTGCAATACATTGACGAGTATAGTCTAGCATTTTAAAAGTGTTTATATTCGGGAACCATATTTGCAGTATTTTTATGACCGCAAGTCGTTAAAAAACTATCGACCATTGCTATGTTTACTAAATCAGTAAACAATCTTGCTTTTTTAATTGTTTTTTTTTCATACGAAGAAAGTAAGGAACGCCCGTGTTATCCACCTAATAAGTAGCAACTACATTCCATAAACAACCTCAATCATAAAATCAGCTTGTAGAATGCGAAGCTACATTTGTGAATAACGGTATGCTTCTCGTGCCAGTTATTTCGGGTCCTAATTAATCTCACCAACAATCTGGAACTCAAAACTACTAGTTTTCGGCACGTTTGGGTCTGGCGGTTCACAAAAACTACAATCATAAGAACTAATTTATATTAGTTTTGAGACTAAACCTGGTTATTTTCTTACTAAATATTAGATATAACAAGATATTTACCATGTTTATTTGTTGTAGCGTGTAATTTCGATATTTTAGAGATGTTGCAATCTAGTTCACGATGACTCGCTACAACAAATATACATGGTACGAGTACTAATCCCGTTATATCTAATATTTATTAAGAACTAATTTGGTTCGAGAGTAGTGGCCTAACAGTATTTGTTCGTACTTACTTTATTTCCATGTAGATGTTTGGCTGGGTATGACAGTTAGTAATAACAACGAACACTAAACTCAAGCAGTCTCGGGTATATTTTACCAAAACTAATATGAGAATTAATTTCGTGTCTGAACATCAAGATTTACTTAATTTAAACTTTATTTATTGTTTTTGTGTCAAATAACTGCTGTTGTTTCTAGTATGTGCTTGCTACCTGTACTCGAAAAGTTGAGACTAAAGGTGGTTTTATACTGGCGCGGCGAGGCGAGGAGTAGATGGGCAGGGTGTGAATTAAAAACACGCTGCATCTTTTACACGTCATCTAACTAGCGATGTAACGCGTAAAAATTAAATAAATACTCTTTTATAATAAAGCAATAACTTAAAATCGTACTAACAAATATTCGTTGGTTCGTTTTGTGAAGACTATACTATGCAGTAATGTTGCCGAACTAATGATATTATAGATTATCGATAATCATTGACTTCGGAAATCGGGCATATACTAAAATAACTACAGTTATTTTACCTATTAGCGAATTAGCTACGGCCCAAAATCTACTGTTGTAAATACCTAAAATCGTTTTATATAAACTATGTTTGTAACAACAAATAAACGGAATCATTAAAAAAATATTCCTAATATTCTTTTAATGATTCCGTTAGAATTCGAATAGAATTTATTAATTATTAAATACCTGTCAGGTGTCACAACTTTACACTTAAAATAACCCAAAAGCCGTTAGAAGATTAGCCGATACACACAGACAGACAGAAATACAGACAAAAAAATTAAAACTGCGGCGTCGTATATAAAAATACGTATACAGAATTTAGGTTATAGCATTAAAAACAGGCGGCTTATTTAGAATCTTATTTTTTGTACTTTGTGTTTAACAGCACCGTAAAACACATAACTAATTTTATTCTCCATTCATCTCCATTGTTTTTACGTAAACAGTGAGTGACCATAACTATTCTTCAGTGATCCTTCACAACACCTCTGGGAATGGAGGTTAATCAAGATTAAGTACTGAACTCGTGCAAATACACTCAATGACAATTTTATATACTTAACTTATAGCCTCGTGTTTACATCTCGTAAGTGGTGTATTTATTTTCATTATACGACTTGTATAGCGGACGGTCGCGTAGACCATCCGATGGTAAGTGGTAGATATCTACAGGCTTTGAACATCAACAATCTTCTTAAACCAATCGAAGATGCATCGCTTTATCTGAGAACCACGGTCTTATGTCTCATTGCAAGTAATTTTAGAGCCTAACCTAACTACGAAACAGGAATGTGTTATTGCAAGTACTACTATTTGGTGAGAAAGGTGAGACGATGGTGATTTCGCTCTCGAGCTTTATTACTATCCGTCAAGTCATTTCATTTCATTTCAAAGTCCTTTATTTAATAAATTTAATTGCATTGCAATTTTACATACCGTACTTATGTTTAACATGATTTAATACTAACTATATCAGGCTCAGTGCCTATACAAGTTTTATTACGTTATATACTTAAAACTGCTTAGTGATAATAATTTAAAGTCAATCACTATTATATATACACAGAGCGTGGGTAGTGTGTAAATATCCACTTGTTGCATCCACAATAGAAATATGTTACATTGTTTATATTTACACATACAAATATAATGCATTAAACAACGTAACCAGGCAATTTCATTTTAAATTATACAATATATAAATTAAGCTAAATGTACGATATTATTTTTTAATATCGTAATTAACGGGTAAACGGATTTGTATCCGTCAAGTGTTCGCCTACCACCTACACCCACATCTCTATATAAATTATGTATGCACTGTTAAGTTGCGTGGGTGGGTTGCAATTAGCAAACACGTGGCTTCAAGGCATAATTACCATGCTTTCTGTGCCAGTCATTTCACGGTGGACAGGTAGATTTCAGGTATAGTAGTGATCAGATTTCTAGGTGTTTCTTTAGTTAGCTACGAAAATGCGCTGTCTCAGACGTTACTAGTGTAGTAATTAAAACGTAAGAGCGATGCAGACAGAAAAAAAACTCTTACGTACAACTAATTTACACGATTTCAAACAAATTGAGCGAGCTTAATGTTCAATGTGTTTAGAAAACTAGTTCCTTTTCGTTAAAATGTTTATACGTGTTATAATAAACACTGATCTCGTTTAAAACCTGTAAATTAAAATTTCACTCTGTATAAAGCTTTAAAAATAAATAAACAAGTTTGTATAACGAAGGTATTATAATAATAATAATAAAAAATTTATTGCACACTAAGGATTATTACAATATGAGACAAATTATGAAATAAGCTTATTACGTGACGGCGGTAATGGCGGTCTTATCGCAATCAAGACAATCTCTAACAGACAACCATTGGATGGAAATTAAAACAAGGAGATAAAAGGGAAGTTAAAGGTGTACTAGCGAGAAAGTAGAACAAATTTAATAAATATAAGATTTATGAATATAATAAATAAATAAAAAATAATATATGGCTACCTTAACATAGGTACGTTATTAAAATACGTTCGAATTACATAAACTACAAATAGATACATAAAATTATAATGAATACTTAAGCATACTTAACATATACATAAAATATATTATCTATATATATTAATATAAACACAAATAACAGTTATGGACTTAACGTGATGGCTGATAAGCGAAATAATGTATTGACAACCGGATGGCGGAGAGATTCCCGCTTAAGACAAATCTTTGTGTGCATGAACATGGGGGTTTGTCTTAGTCTGGGTGTTTCTATGTGTATAATAAGTATGTATTTACAAAAGAAAAGTATTAAGTATACGTATTAGTATCAGTTATTCTAGTACCCATATTACAAGCTCTGCTTAGTTTGGAACTAGATGATGTTGTGTGTAAGTTGTGAGATATTTATTTATTTAATGTATCTGTGCTTTACTATTCTGGATAATAGAGGCTTAATTCTAGGTAAATGTACACGAGGGTTTAATACAAAGGCTTATATTTCCGTTGCGATGAATATTAAAATTTACTCTATTTTATTATTTGAAAGCCTTCTAATTAGTGACTTATTTTTATAATCGGCTTGGTAATTTTTGAATTACATCGTAAGAAACAAACAAATCAAATCTGTTTGTGATATAAGTTTAGATGTCAATCGACTTGCCTAAGAGTCCACCTGTGGATATAGGCCTGTCCAAATTTGCGCCACAACACCAGGTCCTTTGTTTCTCGCGCCCAGTCCCCTCCAGCGATCTTCTTCAGGTCAATGATATAGATTAAAGATGTCGAAAACAGCTTTTCGATATTTTCTAGGGTAAATTTTAGTATAGAAGTTTACTAGAGAATAATTTCAGCATTAAAAAATCTTTCCATAGTAGGATTTAAAATTATAAAAAACTGAAAAGAGATTGTTGGTTCATGGCTTATGTAAATTTATTGCTTGTGCTTGTTAGATGGGCTTGATGAGTAGTTGGTGAATTACATTCAATTTATGAGTTTTGCACGGAGCTAGCAGTTAGTTAGGCGCTTTGGGGTCTCCAAAGTCAAAGTTTCTTTGAATTTTGTTCGCAAACTACTAGTATAATTATTTATCTCTTTTGTGATCAATGTGCCTAAACTTGGGGCAAATTTTGATTAAAAGAACACCATGTTTACACGTGTCTCGGTGCAGTAAATGTTCGTCGATCGTTGTCAGTTACCCGAATTACAAATATGCCTTTGTTTTCGTCGGCAAAAAATGACACAAATAGGACTAAAATTGGATACAGTTGGAATTTTCGTTAAAAAATAAAAAAATATCGTTAATATTTTGCCATGCTCAAAGTTTGTTACATTATAGTATCAGAATGTTTAACATTGTTGCTAAAATGCAATGATACATTTTTATAAGCTTTTATTTACATAAAAGGTTTTAGGAACCTGAACATAAAGTCTGTGTAACAATAGGTTCGGTAAAAGTGACCAAAATAATAATGATAACGACTGAAGAAATACATTTAAGAATATATCAACATAGCTGTAGTACAAAAAAAAATATTGAACGAGTTTTTAAAATTTAAATGTCGTAAAAAAGGTATTGCGGGATTACTTTACTGAAATTTCAATCATATCTCAAGTAAATCTGCCTCCAGGCAAAAAATATTGTATTTAATTTCGCATCAACTTGTAATCCGGGATTACAACTAAGTACTTCAGATCGTCTTGATAATAATAAAATGTTATTTATAAGGCTTATATTTTGATCTGCATTTATTCATAATATATATTTGAAGTGGCTTTCTTGTTTACAAGCTAGGTAGCTTTTATATACTTTGGATTTTACCTGCGATATTCGTTTTGTTATGGACTAAAAACGTATGTTGTATGCCTGAACAATTGAGCTAAAACAATAAAACAGGTGGTCCTAAATAAAAACAATCAGCAACGTGTTAGACCCAGAAAAAGGTGGCAGAATTATCTGGACTCACATAATAAAGATTGGGTACTTCTGACTGACAGCGTACAAGCAAATAATCTGTTATATTTAATAGTTTAGATATTTTTAAAGTTACTTGAAATAAGTATTTTATATTTAAATATGTAAATAGCATAGGCGCGTGGGAATAGTTGCAATAGTAAAAAAATAACCATGTTAAGTCTCAAAACTTATAATGTCATGTCTTGTATTAAAATAAAATTATGTATAAATGGTGTTCCTATAATTCAGTCAAAACAATATTATTTTATTATAAATATTGAGATGTTGTAATAATATGATACCATCTATAAAAAAGATTTTTAAGATGGAATAATTATTGACATTAATTGCTTTTTTTCTTTATCTTCGCATTGGAAGAATTACCAAACTTGGTCTCGTGCATCCAATTAAAAAGTTTAAAGAGAGTATCATTTCATAGAATATAACTTAATTTTTTAATTTCGTTATAAACTGAGTTCAATTGATTTTTTTAAGAATTAATTAAGTGCGCTAAATCTGCGACTCGTGAAATTGACTTTAAAATTAAATGCCTTAAGATTTTATTGACAAGTTAAAATATCCAAGAAAAATGCGAATCATTGTAGAGATAAAGGTATGTGTTCTATGTTTGTTACTATTTCACGCAATAACTATAAGACGGATTTTGATGAAATTGGGCAAAAATGTACCTAACAATTGTTTGTAATCTACATTTTTTATTTCATTTGTGTAACACGACTAGTTTTGACAATAAAAAAGAAACAGTTGACGAAATATGGGACCGACAGAAATTGAACCTGCGACCTCGGAAACTCGTTTCGCCGCCAACTAACTAATCTATGGTCTGAAGTTACCAGGACCCCGAAGTTTCTCAACTGTAGGCTACGTAATTACGTGACGTCACGTTCATCCATTTGTACCTAACTTAAGTAGGATACAAGTTGCGACTAAAATTGGATACAGTTGGAATTTTCGTTAAAAAATAAAAAAATATCGTTAATATTTTGCCATGCTCAAAGTTTGTTACATTATAGTATCAGAATGTTTACTTGAATGTTTTTTTTGTCTCTACATATATGTATATTAGTTATAAGGTATTTATGTATGGCCCTGATGCCTGAAATAAAAATATATTTGATTTTGATTTGATTTGATAGGATCCAAACTATTCGTGTTTTAACGGGCACATTTTCAGATGCCATCGACCAGAAATTTCCTTAATCCCCGGTAATCGAACCCAAGACCTCACAGTGAGCGGTCGTAGTTATATCGCTAGAATACGAGGCAGAAAATGTGGATTTCCAGAAATAGCTTACTTACGCCCACCCTTCTGAATCTGTTTGACTTATAAGTTAGATTGGTGGTATTTCATGTAATAATTCAATACAACATTAAAATGGAAACATACGAATCGTTTTGTTATCGACAGTGCGTAGGAAGCTGTCCACCTACATCCCACAGCTTCACATATCCAGTATCAACTGGTCTCCCATTGCACGGGAAGTCTATATACTGCAAGACCATCGTATATTGGCAATTTAAAGCTTGATGTATATCCGTGTCCTGGTTCGTATGTTTATTGATGACGTAACTGATACGGAAGGATAGCCTGACATCGTAAGGCGATTATATTTGCTTTGGATGCTGCTGTGATTTACATGCGCAAACTCTACAGGGTGGACTCGGCTAAATTTAAATTTAAGAGCGTGTATTCCTTTTCAAAATGTAACTGTCAATTTTTGTAGTGTTTTGGGAATATTTCGTAAAAACTGAATGAAAGTATGATTTTATTCAACTAACTTTTTAGAATGCAAGTTTTGAAAGGTAAATATAACAATTTCATTCGTAAATACAGCATAATTTTGTAATTTATCAACTTAACAATTAATACTCTTTCAACTGATAAAATAGAAAAGTATGCTTTAGTTATTAAATGTAATTGTCATATTTACCTTTTAAAGCCCACATTCTAAAAAGTTAGTTGAATAAAATCATACTTTCATTCAGTTTTTACGAAATATTCCCAAAACACTACAAAAATTGACAGTTACATTTTGAAAAGGAATACACGCTCTTAATGCTAGATAATAAATGTCAGTTTCGTTTATCTGGTGTAATCCAAACCTAAATTGTATGTGCTCAAGAATTCGACGAAATATTTCGAAAAGAGTGTTCTTGCACTTCACTGGCTTGTCTTTAGTAAACAAATATTATCGTCTTCATATAATATTTATTTCCTCAATATGGTAACAACTTGTGTCTAGACTTTTTGATCCGATTAGATCAAATTAAATGTTAAGTGAAATGCTCTTTTCATACAAAAAAGGTGACGACCTCCAAACAAACCCCTAGGTATGTTTCAAGGTACATAAATTTTCTCCGTAACTTTGATAACAAGTCCTTTTAACGTGATTTTACAAAAGTATCTCGCATAAAAGGAAGCCATTGTAACTTTTTTTATTTCTCGTGACTTGACGAAGGTTAAGAAGTATTCAATGAATTCGAACCTTTAAGTAAAGCCGTACAAAACATTTTATTAAACGTATCTTTTTTACGCAAATCAGGAATTTGGGCGTACAATTTGGTTTCACTGGAATTATGGGTTGTTTGGCATTTGAGAAGATAACATAGATTGTATTTAATTTTAATTATGAATTTTCATAATAAAGAAAGAGAAATATATATATATATATATATATGGGTGATTCTACAAAAGTTGGGTAACTTTTGAGGATATTTTGTTTACTATAGTTATTAAATCAAATTTCTACAAATTCGGATGTATATGATGGCTAATGTAATGAATATATTGTTCCAAATCGGGCCAGTCACTTTTTTAAGTAGATTGTGAAATATTTAAAATTTTCTGAATTTGACTGCCAGGGGACTGACAAGGGTAACATAGTACTGATAAAATACACAATTTAATAAGGATTATAATGAAATTTAATAAAAAATTAGTACAAATCTATTAGGATTTAATAATGGCACATGTCTTTTAAGTATTTATATCACTTAGTAACAATTAAAAATAATTATTAATATGTACTGGGGGAAAATACTATCTCAGTTTTCAAAACAGCCTTATGACATTTTTATAATCTTAACTTTTATATTATTTTGAGGTAATTTTACTTACAGTACGTATTTTTCTAATATATCAAGTAAATATAATAAGCTATGCCTTAAAAGCATCTAAAGATATAATAATAATTAAAATAAAATGAGATCTTTTTCACCACAAAAAAACTAAAAATAAAGGTTCAAAATAGTGCATTTATAAATAAAAAAAAATATTTTCGAAAACATCTTTTTTCCTTAAATTGGTAAAAAAGTCTTTTGCCCTTTTGTAATTAAGTTTTTCCTTTTTCATGAGTCTTTAGTTTAGTGTAGTTTTCTTTCAATTGTGTTTTAATCATTTGCCCAAAAAGGGCCTTCTTCCCTAATTCTTTTTTTTTAGTTATATCTTCACTTATGTCTTCAATTCTGGTCTTTGGCGTTTTACAACAGATTTTATTTTATTTTTAGCAGTTTTGACTCGTTAATATTTTTGACGCTGAGTATTTAGTTTAGTTTTAAGCATTGAAACTATAGCCTTCATATTTTGTATTTCCCTGTTTCTATATTTTCTCTGTCTTTCACTTCTCTTTTTTGCTTCTTTTGCTCTTTGGTCTTCATTAATAACAGGTCTGATTTCTTTATTAACAAAATTATAAGTGGTTTGTTTAAATATGTTTTCTTTGTCTGTAGTTTAATGAATAATTTTTCAATTTTTTCCTAGTTATTCGTTGCTCTAGTGGTGTCATGTCTGCAACATTTTATCTCTGTCCTTTCTCTTTTTTCCTTAAGTACTGAAGATTTTGCTTTTCTTTGTATTCCGCTAATTTAATGCGGTCACTTTTAATTTTGCCCAAGCGAGCTTTTTCTCCTTCTCTCTTTTTTTTAGTATTTCTTCCCTCGTCAAATTGCTTTTAGCGTGCTTAATGATGTTTTAAACTGAAATATAAAATAGAAATGCTAATACAGGAAGTAGGAATTAAGATAAAAGTGCTCTTAAACAAAAAAACATCAGTACCATGGAAACACGTCAGTCCTCTGACGCGATACCTGACAAAGAACTGACGCCAACGGATTGATGGAAAAGACAAAATTTTAAGTTATAATCAGAACTAATGTTTTTTTTGGTAATTTCGAATATCAACAAACTACATTTTAACAAATCATTGTTAACTATGTATAAATGAAAATAAACTTTAGATTAACAATAAAACAGCGACTCACCACAGGACTGAAATTTTGACTGACTCAGCACGTGTATAGACGACAAACCTGACCCAAGCACTGGTACAGTTATGGCTGCCATCAAATTTTGCGGTCCGCAACTAACTTCATTACCAACATTACAATTCTAACAGGGATTTAACGTTGAGTCGGTGATATTCGGCGCGAATTTTTAACATCACACAACGGACTGACGAATAAAAACGAACACAAAGTTTCTTATTTTTTTTTAAATCAAGTCGAGAACATTGCATTATGAAAGTTGTAGTATATATTACTACATACATCACAGATTGTTGTAAATTAGTAAGTTTTCTTAAATCAATGATGATGTTTAATAGATAGTCACTTGATTGTTGGTTTTCGGGATTGTGACATGCCAAAAGACTGACGATTTAAGCATTAATTGTGTTTTTTTATTTACTTGTATTTAAAATGAAGAGCTGAAATTGGGTGACAAAATAAAGGACTTTTCATTGTTTTAAAATAAATTGTAATCTCAATAAAATATAATAAGACTTTGGATATATTGGCTGATGACATTGAGTTACCCAACTTTTGTAGAATCACCCATATATATATATATATATTTATCTATAAAGATACATAAACAGGGCTAATTAAAAACTTATGACTATTACTGTGAGGCTTCCCCGTTCGTATGCAATACCTAAATCGATTACATGTGAGACGGTCCCCATATCTGCTCAACTTGGTATTACGAAAGGGACTTGCATAAATACTGCAGGGTAGAGAAATTCACTTACTTCATTTTTTGTTTTTATTTGGTTAAAAAACGAAAAAAAATTTAGAGCTAGTATTTTTTTGTAGCTTTAATACGAAAATAGCTCGAGTGAATGGACAATGTAGTACGCTTTTTGTTAGATTTCTATTTTAAACAATATCAATAAACTAAAATCGGAGTGGATTCGAGAAACGGGTATTCAATTTAACTCAAAATAATTTAGGACGTGGTCCTCTTCAAAATAAAATAAAATAAGAAATATTCACGCTTTCCGATCAAATTAAGTTTCAGTAGGAGGAGATCGGTATTGAGTGCACGGTTGGCGTTGTGGTATCACTCGTGAACTTAGAACTCAAATATACTAATCTTTCTTTTAGAACAAAACACAAACGACGCGGACGCATGCTGAGAGCCCTGCATTATTTAGTTCACTAGCCGTGCCGGTATAGACTGGTTCGCTCCATACGCGACAGGGAGTTAGAAGACACACGCACTGACGCAACAAACTTGTACTTATCATAGCACAGTAGTGTTAGCCTGCGCGGTGTATTATGCCCCTTGTTTTATTATGGTTCATATATTATTTTAAAAAGTGAGCAAGTGCAAACTTTTCTGATTGTACATTATTTACTTTAAGGTACGGACATGGGTTAAATGTGATGAAAAGGGACGAAAGGACTAAAAGAGTGATCAGTTTTAATGTGGACAGACTGACAAAAAAAGATGGATTGCTTGAAAGAAGATATATTATATTAAAAAGAAAGGCGTGAGTGACAGTGAGACGGCTGACAGAGGATAATTGGCAGGAAAATACGTTTTGCGCCACTTCCAATAAAATGGGATAAGGGCAGGAAGAAAAATATTATTAAAAGTCTAAAAAAATATTCACTGCATGTTGATTTGTGTTGCTTAGCTATTTACAGATAACATAAAATAAGAGCTCTCATGGTTTAATTTATTTTTGGGAAAACAACAGTAACTTATCATAACGTGAATGTACGTGAGATAACCTTATTTGCCACAAAATTGAGGTTGAGACTAACACGCTTAAGTAGAATAATTGAGAACTGTAAAAGGGTACACAAAATATCCCACATCTACTAGGCGGAAATCACTGTTATTTTTCGACAAATCTATGGTTTTTTTTTAATGATGTTTCTAAACAATTAGATACTTTATAAAGAATACAATCTAGTCTAGACATAGAATTAGAGACTAATGAGCAATTCAATTTTGACCTAAACTAATAATTTATGAATGTGTCCATCAACACCAATCTTATTGTCTCTATTATCGAAAATGACATTATGTTCCTATGTTTTTTTAAAGTAACACTTAACCACTTGAAGCACTCACTTCACTGAACCCTTGGTTGAACCGAAAATATTTATATAATATGGGTGGCCATTTGCTAAATATAAATTTACTCGAGCACATCAGTATTTCTTCATTCTATTGGATAATAAGCTTCCAGTCTAAGCAGTGGTAGCATAGCCCTGGTTTCAACAAACCTACCTATCCAATCAAAAACCCCATTAGGTAGTGGTATTGTCAGTCGGATTATAATACCTAAACCTTTTCAATTACAGAATGAATAACTAATAAGACTTATTATATAAGACAAATCATATTAGATTTATTCAAACGTAAAATGAAGACAAATTTATAATCGGCGAGAAGTTTCCAGAATTGTCGTAACGTTGTTTTCGAGTTTCTTAGTAAAGGCTTATAAGGTTAACCACCAGATAAATTATAAAGTGTTAAATTGTCTCTTTCAGTCCACGAAAGAAGAAGTGAATTGAATAAGTAATGAAGAACATTTTTAAAGGATTAAAGTTTTTATTCATCAGTCCCAGTTGCCATCAAAGTGAAGAGGAGAGGCGAGAATCGGAAAAGAGCGGCGAATCTAGCATGTGATTTCCACCAAAGCGCAGCGGAGAAGAGCGGCGCGCACCGGCCGTCTTAAGATGCGTAGCGGCGAAGCGCCCGATCCGCCCTGGCTGCACACATCTCTACGCTACGGGCCACTCGTTCGCATACAAAAATACAACTCCTTTCCTCGCCGCTTGTAAATAACTAAATCTGATTGTTTATTCAAATCATAGCTTCTCTCTGCTTTGGTGGCAAACCGGGCCTAATAGTATATTATATTGCTATGTTCTTACAGTATATTTTTTTCCTTAGTACTGTCGCGACAGTACTAAGGAAAAAATTATAGACGCGTCCGGCCTCGCCTGGGCGTGCGCTTCGCGGAGATGTCATTGACGGCGGTGCCCGAGCGCGTGGAAGTGTCCAAGAAGCCTCACGAAGAACTGCGCGCAGCACGAGCGGTGCCGCGTGCTAAACGAGCTTAGTAATATTATAGGGAAAAAACTGACACTGTTGAAATAAACTGATTAATGATTATGGGCGACGCTGCTACAACATATTATAAACGTGTGCACAGTACATAGGAAAGCATAAAAAATAATATATGGTGTTATTGACCGAATTTTAATTAGTATTTTCGTTTTTTGCAAATTACTTTAGACGACCGGATGGCGGAGTGGGTAGTGTACCTGCCTGCGACGGTCGTGGGTTCGATTCCCACTTAAGACAAATCTTTGTGTGCATGAACATGGGGGTTTGTCTTAGTCTGGGTGTTTCTATGTATAATAAGTATGTATTTACAAAAGAAAAGTATATATATGTATTCGTATCAGTTATTCTAGTACCCATATTACATGCTCTGCTTAGTTTGGGACTAGATGGCGTTCTGTGTGAGTTGTGAAATATTTATTTAAATATTTAAATTTAAAAATATCCTAAATTAATTTTCGGGCGTAATATCGAATGATTTTCACACTATCTCACCTTATGGTAAGTGATCATGCGGACTACGGTGGATCCACTTCACCGTATAACAATTTTTATAGAAAATCGGATAAGATAGTGGTCAAACGCTCGGCTATCCACCATAAAACATCCTTCAATTAAAAGTTCCATAGTAACTATGTCGAGTTCGTTCTCCAAAGTAAGTAGGTAACTAAGTATCTCCTGTGAGAAAAACATGTCAGTGTCTTGTGAGTTACATCAATTTACCGACTGAATAAACATCAAACAAATACCCGTATCTCGACAGTATTTGTCTCTCAGGGATTTCTATTCCAATAGTACTCAACAACAACATTGTTATACAAAATATCGGCATCAAATAAATACTCTTATGTCTTTGAAGAAAAAATTATTATTATTTAATTATTAATAAGTGTCCTTCCATATTCCATCCGATTTTTTTTTTAATTGTGCGATTATTATGTTGATAATTAATTAAGATAATGTTAACTTAGACTACATATAAAAACTTGTGTAACTGTGGTTTTTGTTTTTGTTTTGTTTTTGTTTTTAAACTATTTATTGTAGAAACAATTTATAACACACAATACACTAAAGGCGAGCTTAACTCAAATTTGAGTTCTCTTCCTGCAAACCTTAGAGTTTAGTTTCGCTTTGTCCGTTTGTCTGAGGCATAGCGTCGAGAACGTAATGTGAATTTGTGTGTAGGATAGTACTTATTTCTGTTTTATTGTGTGGATAAGACGATTGTCAAGTTCATAAAATACACAACATTATCATTACACCTCTATATTACCTAGGGTGTGGCAAAGCCGCCTGCTGAATCTGCGATATGCGCTGCGCGTGCGTCACGTAACCCCGCGCCCGCCCCCGCAGCTCTTCCCCGCGCCACTGCTCGAACAACACAATCGAATGACTCACCGGTCATTGCGAGCACTCCTACTGCTCCCCCGGTTAATCATGCGCCTACAAAGGCAACGATTCGGGCTGAAGAGGATGGTTTTGTGACGGTGCAAAGGAGAAAGCGCCGTTCACGAAACACGAAGAACGGCTATGGCAAGGCACCTGTAGACCCGAAACATAGGGTACGTGCCGCCGCGCCGAACACCCCGGTGTTTATCTCGCGCCTGCACTACACCACCGAGGCAGAGGATATCGAGAGATATGTCAGCCAGAAGCTGAATCATGTGCTAAGAGTGCAGCTGTTGGAGTCGCGCCGCAACGTCAACTTCAAGGCGTTCGTGGTGCGAGTGCCGACCTGTATGCTGGAACAGGTGCTTGATGAAAGCTTTTGGCCGCAGGGTGTTGTTTTCCGTCGCTTCCGCGGAACTATACCCCAGGAACGCAACTTAGTGTAAAGGAAGTGAATTTATAATTATGTATTTTAGGTTAAGGTATATATCTATGGGCCTATGCAGCCTGAAATAAATGATTTATTATTATTATTATTATTAAAGGTGTACAACACCCACATTTCACCTGTTATGTTTTTGTTCCATGGGATAGCTGAGCGTATCGCTAGGCAAAATTCCAACTACGTGCCGCTATTGATAATTTCCTAGTTCTAGTCATAGCCATAGTAATCTTTATTGTTGATCATATGTAGGTATGTACATAATACAGGTGTTAGGGTCGACACACACCAAAAGCGCGTCGAAGCGCAGCGAAGCGAAGCGCAGTTTCAGTGTCATATGAATTTTAACTTTATTTTCATAATTATAATACTTATTATCGCATGAGAAACTCAAACGAGTCGCGCGGATGCCTGCGGCGCCGCGGGAATGCCGGCGAATTCCATAGTAGTAGTAGCGTAGAGTTTCTCATGCGATAATAAGTATTATAGTAATGAAAATAAAGTTAAAATTCATATGACACTGAAACTGCGCTTCGCTTCGACGCGCTTTTGGTGTGTGTCGACCCTTAGGCGCTCCACCCACTGAAGACGCGTCCCGCCGCGGTTCGCGGAGCGACGGATAACGCGGTGCGCCTTCCGCGCATTGCCGCGTCGGCAGTGTGTTGTGCTAGGCGTGATTTCTATACAAATTGAGATACTTGCATACAATGGTAAAACGCGCTATGCGACGGGGCGCGGTGCAGTGGGTGGAGCGCCTTATGGTTTACAATATATGACTTAACTATGTCTCTAACCTGATGTAAAATCCCAAATAACAATTATGCCCGACCCGGGAATCGAACAAAAGACCACGCGGTGAGCAATACTTAAAATATACCGCTAGACCAATAAGGCCGTTCACAAATACCTTACATTACACTTTTATATATAATCAGGTTGCCGCTCTCAAACGTAGCCCACAACATCCTACGCTCATTTTACACTGCTTGAACTAGCAGAACAAGCTATTCTAGACTTTGAGTTGAACGGCTTGGAGTTCATAATGTAATAACAACATCAAAATTGGTTTCGATGTTAGAAATAAACTTTCCACAGAATGTTCTACAAACGTATTGGAATAAAGTATGTTGCACTTTTTCTCATAGCGAGCAATGAGATATCATTACTGTTTTTTATAAGATGTATGTAGCGAATGGCGTGTAGTCTGCCTGATGGTAAGTGGTAAGTATAGTCCTTGACAATTATTCGTAGATGTGTCGCTTTATCTGAAGACTACGGAGTTATGCCTCATGTGCCAGTCATTTTAGAGCCAGAACAAACAGTAACAATATCAGAATTTTACGCGGAGTAAACTGCAATGAGGCCTTCACAACTCATAGGTGATACGTCACTCGTTGTGAAACTTACAAGCTTCTGACTAATCGTAACCATTGTCTGATCTTCAAAAGACATCCAACTGAACAACTTGTGGTGGAAATCATCTGATGTAAAATCTTACCATTAAACTTGGCCAAGAGGTAACAATTACTTAGCTGTCTTTCATACAAAAGTAAAATGGGTTTAACTCTAATATATTGAGCCTCCCCGAGCGACGTACACCATCAACCCCTACGTCCGGCGCACCCTGGGCAGTCTGCAAATTTCCACCAGGCAGACTGGCGAATCCTTTCACCACGATGGCAAGTCAACACCATTAGAATTTGACTGCAGCCATCGACACGAAAGAAGAACGTTTTAAAAATTTTGAGAAATGGCTACGAACAAACATGCATTTTAGTTTCATAAAAACTTAATAACAATAAAGTTAAACCGATATTACTACACTACGTTACAGGAGTCCATTAACGCGGCGACCTGAATTAACCACGAGTTAAAGCTCCAAGTCAAGTACAAAATCGTAAGAATCCTTATTAATTTTCTTTAGTTGACACTTAAGTGCCCTTTTCCCAATTGAATTAGGGTCGGTTTCTAGTGTACAAAATTCAGTTGAATATCAGTCTTATACTTACGTAAAGCGAATGCGCATGTCTGAATGATGAATCGCATCCCCACAATGGCAGCAGCTTTTCTGAGGGATAATAGTCTTATCTATAATACGGCTCAAAACTGCCAACACAAAATTTATAAACTCACTGAACTCAAGTGGCTTGGCACATCTTGTCGTTAAAAACTACTTTCAAGTTTACAGTGCATTTGACTGAGCTCGAAAGTTAAAAGTTGTGAAGGCGTAGGGACCAATTTATTGACTCTTCAACTTCTTGGAAAAGGAAAATGTGTTCCGATTTAAACTTTTACGAAAAGGTGTTTAGTATGACCTCAATTTCCAACACTTTCATGAAAACAGTTTTTATACAGTGCTGCAATGTTTGTGTTAGGACATAGTCCACCACGCTGGCCAAGTGCGGATTGGTAGACTTCACACACCCTTGAGTACTTTTTAGGCTTTTTAGTACTTTCTAGGCTTTAGTGCTGCAATAAGGATGTAGAAATCAGAAATCAAATCATGTATTTCCATGAGTCCAAAGGGTGCTTGAATACATCAAAACAAACTTCAAAATATATAAAATTGAAATAAAACTTAACTAATTGTATAATAATACTTATTGCATTCAAATGATTTGAATATCTGGCGCTTAGATTGACTTTAATTTATCTTAGAGGTTTGAATTAAAATCAATCTAAGTACCAGCTAAATACTAATTTGAATCTAACTTAAAATTCGTAGCATAATTATATGGTAATAGCATAAAGGCGCGATTTTTGGCTAAAATAAGCTGAATAATGCGTAACTGTTCCCAAATAAACAAAGGCGTGAGGCAGGGATGTATTCTGTCCCCTGCACTTTTCAACATATATGGAGAACACATTATTCGGAACACCATCGAGAACTGGCAGAAGGGTTTCCTTATAGGAGGAAATAGAGTATCCAATCTCCGATATGCCGACGATACCGTCCTCCTAGCAACATCCATGGAAGAAATGAGTGAACTGTTCCAAAAACTAGAGCTGGAAAGCGGCAAAATTGGCCTCGCAGTAAACAGAGCTAAAACCAGGGTGATGATAGTGGATCGAGTCGGAAAGTTAACAAATGTCACCTGCAACATTCCTGGCATTAATATTGTCGACCACTACATGTACCTGGGCTCCCAAATCTGCAATGATGGCAGCTCAGTCCCTGAGATAAAACGGCGAATCGGGATGGCAAAAGATGCAATGACTCGTTTGAATAACATCTGGAAGAAAAGAGGAATTGGTATCAAAACCAAAATCAGATTGGTTCGAGCGTTGGTTTTCCCTATCTTCCTGTATGGAGTTGAAACGTGGACAATTTTGTCCCGAGAAAGGCAAAGGATTGATGCATTCGAAATGTGGTGCTGGAGGCGAATGTTAAGAATACCTTGGACTGCGAAACGCACCAATGCATCGATCCTGGCCCAGCTGCAAATCAAAACTCGTTTGTCCACCATATGCTTACAACGCATTCTGTCTTATTTTGGTCACACAATGCGCAGAGGCGGCGAGAATTTAGAAAAACTGATTGTCGTCGGCAACACCGAAGGCAAAAGATCGCGCGGTCGTTCACCAACTAGATGGACCGATCAAATTAAAGACTCGTCGTCCACCAAATTCCACACGGCCGTAAGAGATGCGCTGGACAGGAACCGGTGGAGGCAGATTATCCGCTCCAAATGCAACCCTAATGCTGACCACGATCCTCAGACATGAGGGACCGACCCCAGAGAGAGATCTCCAACAAATAGGAACGCATATTGCCTTTGTACGATAAAATTTTGTTGGCCTTACAAAAGGCGTTAGTGGTGACAGTGTATGGGTGAGGGTGAAATATTATAAAGTCTTTATCTATTTTTATGGACATAAAAACACTAAAATGCATATTTTTCCTGGCCGTTTTGTCAATATTGATTAAATCCCTAATGTTATTTAAGTACAACCAAAAAAAATATTTTAATCTTTAATAAGGATTTCTTTAGGGTCTTAATATTATAGCGTTAATGTGCAAACCACTGTGTGCTTTTTAACTTTTGACAGTATTTTTGCTGCAATTAACTTTTGTTACCCACTATACCCAAATATGTCACCCGATTTAATTAAATAGAGTACGTAAAACTGAATGTAAATTTTAATGAAAAATACAATTCATTTCTGTGTCCGTACAAGTGGAGCGGTTCAAAGTTATTTATTAGTTGAATCGGTACATTTTAAACGATACCTGACATTTTTGATAGAACTATTATTTATTTATATCAAGTGATCTGAGTATTATTTTTCAGTATTTTGCTTTGTCATGAATCAGTCATGTCAAAGCAATACGAAAAAACAATACTCAATTATATAGGATAATATTTTTGTGTTCACCAAAAAATCTAAAGGTACACCTATGTACGCATTTCTAAAATATTATTCTTAAACCCGTTTCATTATTTTGCTATAATTAAACTACTCGGCCAACAAAATATGTTACACCAAACAAATTCCAAATTATCACCAAGATATAACACTTTTTTATTCTAGTGCGCTGCAAATATTCTATTGTAACAATAATTATTTTATTCTTCCACGAAAAATACTTCTCGTGCACCAAATATTCCTGATTGTTACACAAAATAAAAGCTATAGTTATGGCATAGGTCAATTATGGGTAAAGTAGGAGGTTAGGTTAGGTTAGAACTGCGACCATAACACAAGAATCAATCTGTTTTTAAAATAGGTGTAGTACTATGTTTACAAATTTGCAACAGTTCTTAAATAGGTGCTCACTATGAAATATGTTAGTGAACATATTTTGGTGCACATTCAGTATATTTGGTGGAACAAAGGCAAAATTAGTTAAATTATATGGGAATAAATTGAAGCACTTTTAAATACCATCCAATTATATATGGTGAATGATTGAGAGGCTATTCGTTTAAATATTTCAAACTAAAACTTTACCAAGAAAAAATAATGACGTCATCAATTACACGTTTATGTTCAACTAGCTTCCGTTCGTGGCTCAATTCGCTTGGTACCAACGTTAATAAAAAAAAACTAACTGAACTATTTTTACAACAATAGGTCTAGTAGTTTTGGATTATATTGTGTATATTTTTTGTATATGTGTACTACACAAACAACAAAATATATTTTCTTTATCTAAGTATTCTCCTACAGTAGTTAATAGCTCTTATTATATTCTTAAAGCTAAATTTTCGTAAAAACCTTTGTAAAACACACAAGTAAGAATTTGACGCTTAGACGCCTCAAGCACCTACAAAATCTTAATGTACGAGATGTTTTTAAACATAATTATTTTCTCAAGGGACGTGTTGTGTTTCTATTTTAATGTGAATAAAGCCAGCAGTTTCATGTAATGTTAAATGTTAATGTTAAATGTGTAATTATGTGGCTAGATGAAAAACGACGACTGAGATTTTGAAACAATAACGTGAGGCCAACAACACATGGACTTCCTGGATACTTGCTGTTAATGTATTCAATAGCAGCACGGAGTTGAATTTGTGCCCGGTGGATGGCGATAGGCTTACCCTCTACCACATGAGCGCTAAACATAACGGGTGAAATGTGTTTTATAAATTAATTTAGATAATTAAAATTTTCTAATGATTTCGAAGGAGAACAAAACATTCAAATTGTTAAAACTTGTGTAAAAAATATTATTGGCAAAGTGTTACTAATTTGTAGATGATTAACTACGTGATAAACTGTAGAAATGTTGCACAGTTTAATCCAAATATCTGTTATATTATATGTGTAGTTTTAGAATTTCATTATTGTATCTTAGTTTTAAGTATCAAATTTTTTGCATGCAGAATGTTAAATCATTCAATAATGTAAACATCCTATATACCTGTATTTAAAACTGAATAAATGAATTATGAATTATGTTTAAATTGCTAATAACTCTAATTTAAAATCGCATTTGGGACACAGAGCAAAATCAGAGTAAGACAAATCATAACTTACTCTAGTTCTAGAACTGCCTTAATTTACATATTGAATCGAGAACTTTCTCCTTTTGCACATAATAACAGTACTGTTACTTGAAAGCGGCAATGCATCTTAAGTAAAAGTTATAATTTGTCGTGTAGATAATGAGGGAAGCTATACATTTGTTTCATCGATGGAGGTCTCGTGTTCGATTCCCGGTTTGGCAAGTGTTATTTGTGAACTTTTCGTCAGGAAATTTACAATAGCAGTAGGAATTGTGCCCAGTGGATGGCGATAGGCTCAACGTCTAATCCATGGAACCTAAACATAAGAGGTGAATTGTGGTTGTTGTACACCTCTGCCACACCCTTCTGGGTAATATAGGCGTGATGTTATGTTTTGTATATTATGGTAACATTAGAATTTGCGCTCTTAATCGACTCTTCTTCATTACTAGTATAATATCTGCACCCTAGGCCGTTATCTAATTAGTTGGCGCGGGAGCGGTACAGTAAAATATCCTCATAAAAATTATACTGAAACAGAATCGAGCCTATTTCTATGGTAATATTTAACGGCAGAGAAAGTCGGGTGGGAGACCGTAGGACTGCTAAGTCAAAGGTCATGGGTTCGAACCCACAGCACACACCTCTATCAATAAATTGTTAAGATATGTCTTTTCGAAGATATATATGTGTATTTGTCATATAAATTACCGCTCGCCAACGGTGATGGAAACATCGTAAGAAAACCTGCATGCCTGAGAGTGCCTAAAAAGTGCTCGAGTGTATGTGAAGTCTACCAATCCGCACTTGGCCAGCGTGGTGGACTATGACATAACTCTTCTCATCATGAGAAGAGGTCCGGACCTAGCAGTGGGACATGTATTTAATACAGGGCTGCTATTATATTTAACGGGACCGCTCCCGTGCCAACCAAATAGAAACATTCCTAAGGTGTAATAACAGTGGCGAAACATAAATAGGAGCAGTAATAAATCTAAGGCAACACAAAAATAAAACATGCCAGTAAACCGCAGGTTATTTCTACGCCTGAAATATTTATGACGCGCTCGTCCGCTTGGAGAGACATGAATTATGTACAACGGTATTACTGACACATTTGCTGTTCCACCACTAATAATACTTCTTCAGTTTTATTCACAAAAATATGTACAGTGGGCTAAGCAACTATGTATACGGTGTGGCGGTATCCGGATATTTATAAATGACGGATGACAAAAAGCGTTGAATCGCGATAACGAAGTGTTCACAGAGAGTGTACATATCGCACCTTTAAAGTAAAACCGTTACTAAACGAAATTTTTCATGAATTGAGGTATCAATGCCATCTATCTAAAAAACACGTAAACTACAAGATAAACTAGTTCTTTTTGTAAAATTTTGTGTTTTGGGCCATCTAGCAATAAATCAAAGCGTTACTAAGCCGAGTTATGATCGGCTCGTTAAATACAATATTGTGTCTATACCAGTAAGAACATGATCGTGGAAGAGTGATGATGGAAGTTCAAAACAATAGTGTTATTATTTGGATAAACGCGGCTTAAAGTCACAAATTGTTGATTATTTTAATTAGGTAAAGTGTATCAATTTGTTTAGACACAGTTTTCGTGTTTTAAAATTACGCAATTTATAATTCAATTTCATTGATAAAATGTTACATTTTGTATAGTCACAGTTTGCCTTAATTTTTTTGTGATTAATCCAATAACGTTTATCTCAAGAGTGTAACCATTTCTTTAGTCACAGTTCTTCGATGAATTATGAGTAAATTAACTCATCTAAAAATCTAAAAATGATTCTGTAAGCACTGAAAACCCCAAGCAAATCCATGGACGATCTGGATAATAATTTTCACGCGATCCAAATCCGATAACTATCGATACTTGTAGATCTTCTACTTTATTGCAAACGCTACCATCGTCCTCAGTCTACGCCAATCAGACTATGGAAGCTGAATGTTATGCTCACCCAATTCATGACGAAATGAAAAACCCATATTTGAGCGGCACTCGTTTTCCAGAAGTAGCATCAGAAGATTTTATTGTAACAGGTCCTAGCAGTAGAGCAAGATTCTTAAATCTTAAAAAGTTATGCCAAAGAAGCAGATAGATTAAAGCGCAGAGAAATAATCAAACAGGAAGACAGAGAAATTATTTTTAATTAGTGGAAAATAGGAGATTTAGCTAGACAAAGAGATTATATTGCCAAGTGTATTGATGTTAATCAACCTAAATATCAATATAAATTTCATAATAGTGATAGAGGACCAAAACATTAATTTTCATTCGAGATTAACAATTTTAAGCATCGTATCTGTAATGTTTTCTTTAGGAACACATTGGGCATTAATAATCGACTTATTGCAACTGTTATAGCAAAAAAGAACCAAGCGGGAACGGTTCAAGAAGAAAAAAGGGATGAACATGGAAAACAATACAAAATAAGTTCAGATATCATTACAGGAATAAAAACCATATAGACACAACACCAAGAATAGAATGACATTATCTTAGACAGCAAACAACTCGTGAATTTATTGATGGGGGTAAAAGCATTACAGATCTTTATACCGACTACTAAACGAAATGCTTGAATGATGGTGTTGAAGCTGCTAAAATTCATACTTACAGGAGAGAACAATAAAGATTACAACATCAAATTTCACACACCTAAAAAAGACCAGTGCAAACTATGCGTCAGCTTTAAAATTGCTGTTTATAAAACAGTAGATTTTATAATTATAACATCGCAATAATAAAGAATGTATGATTTTTATTTTTATTGTGTAATAATTAATAATATAATTAAATTATGAAGTTTCAATAGTTTTCTATTTAGTAACATTAGTTGCACTGTAATTTCAAAGTAATATACAATAATGAACAAATAAAATTAATGGTAAAGTGTTACTATAATAATATAAATCAAAATAAATAAAGCTGTTAATATTAAAATTATAATTTTTTTATGGCATGTCATAATATAAGCAGAGATCTATCATAGTAACTTATTAAATATCTCAAAAAACCCTGAACTCAGATTTTATTTAGTAAAAACAGTGACTTTTTTCTATTATTGGCTCCCCTATAAAATTTGATAATTTCTTTTAGTAACGGTTTTACTTTAAAGGTGCGATATATATCCCACTTCCAATACGCTACCGTTGGACAGCTGTCCGCCAGCCAATACCAATGAGCCTGGTCGCAGGATCCTCCCTTTGTGGTGGAGGAACATCACACCCTGTTCCTCTACATGCGGGGCACAAATTTCTACACGATAGTGAAAACTGACAGCAATAGTGCATGCATGTGTGAATTATATATTTAATAAGTGTAATATACCCACTATTTAGATATGTAACTCACTTGTCCATAACAGACTGGTGTAGTAAGTCTATGACTCAGAAGTTTTTGGCGTTAGAAAAAGAAGAAATATTTGTAATTGGCCAATAAAGAAAACCGTCTAATTGTTAGGTTCGTTACTAACAAAACTTGGTCAAAAGAGTATGATCTTTATTAACATGTAAAGGTCGCTCCGAGATATATTTTAAGCAAGTGAAATAGTGAACTGTAAGTGCATGCCAATAAGGACTAAAATCCAATACCAGGCTGATTATCAAATTCAGATTTGTCGAGTGAACATAAATTAAACTATTTTTATGCCCTTTTCAAGGTTTGGACTGTCAATATACTACAACAACCACATTTCACCTGTTATGTTTTGGTCTCATGGACAAGGGGGTGTCTTTCGCCATCCACCGGGCTTAATTACAACTCCGTGCTGCTGTTGATAATTTTCTGACGGAAAGATATCAAATAACACTATGCCCGTCCCAAGAATTGAACCCGGGATCTCGTAGTGAGAGGCGCATACACTAACCACTAGACCATCGAGGCAGTCTAATGATACCATTCGAAATTTAAAAAAAAAATGTTACATTAAAGGCCAAAGCTCGTCAGTCAGGAATCAGCTTAAGGTGTAATAACATTTGTTAAACAGAAATATAGTATAGTAGGTAGGTAGATAATAGTAGGTACTTTTTTATGCCTGTAAAGAAGGCGAGAGAAAAAGGAGGACAAAAATAATGATAAATTCTTATCTGTGTCAATCTCAAGCACGTTTTAAGAATAATGATTATATTAATCCTGTCTGCTTATTTTAACTGTTTAATAACGCGAAGGCGGTTTTTGGAAATAAATTATCATTATTTGACTCAATTATTAACCTCAAACAAAAATAGTTATTTTTCTGTCTTTATTTCTGATTTTAAGACGGGTTATTTGCATAATTAGAAGACTTTGGTTGTACTGATATAATTGATTAGTTGAGGCGTTCGTATATGTCTTGATATTTAATCTGTAACGACATATAAGGAGCCAACTGTACCAAGTGAGTGGCACCGCAGGCGAAAGCTAAGCTAGTCCAGTAAATAAAATAAAATAGCCTTTTATTTCTTGCGCAAAATATAAACAAAAAAACATAAAATACATTAACATTAATCAATTTATAACAATTTAATCAATAATTTAATTTATTTTTATTTAAATAACTTAATAATTTAACTAATAACTGTTAACATTTCCGTTGTAGGTATAATGACAAGAGAGACTTTAGTAGTCCAATATTAAGTAGAAAATCCCAAGATATTTTACCTTTTTATTTTAGATTTAACAAGGCTTTCAAACTGCCACGTCGAGCGGAATATTTCTTAGATGTTTTGTCAGGTAAACGTTAGAAGTTGTTAGGTACTTTATATTTTAAAGCTGAAGCGCAAATGGAAGGACTTATAAAAAAATGATTTTGATATTTCAGCTAAAGGTCGACCCAGTTTTACCAGTTTTGAATTAAATTTGGCTTGTAACTTATTGAAACTTTAAGCTCGTATGTTTTTTGTTGTATGAAAACAGTGAGCAAAACTCTACTTGGCTATGAGTTTTCTCTCGCTTGAAGCTAAGTTGGGCATTGCTCACTTCCCGCTTTTTTATGTTACACAACTTTCACACCACGTCATCTAGTCCCAAATTAAACAGAACTTGTACTATTGTCACTATTTCGCGCTGTTGAAAATGTATGTGCGACACGAGACCAAAGTTATTTACATCTCGTGCTTTTGAGTCCCTCACTACGATCAAGATTTAAATCTTCAATTGAATCTTTCGCTAATTCGGGACCCAAAATAAGTGCTCGAAGAAAATACGAACTTGCTCTCTAGTTGAACTAATGAGCATGTTTTAGCCGTAGTGTAGCGACACTACAGCTCTCTCTGTCTTTTGGAGTTATAGTGTAAGGTGGTTTTAGGTAGGTCTAAATACAAAACTGCTGGCTCGTTGGTCTAGAGGTAAGCGTATGTGCTTCTCACAACTAGGTAGGTAGATAACGATAGACCCCCAATCCCATGCGGGACCTGTTTGTGGTCTGTAGTCACACAAATGTCATATAAATAAAGAATAAATAACCAAATATTAATTTAGCTTTGCCATTATCAACATCATTTTTGAGCCTTTTTACAAATACATTGGAGTTAGCTTCTAGTCTAACGGATTTAGCTGAATATAATTATTTTGTGCCATTGCCATCAGACTTTCATAACCCAGTACGAGGTAATACGATACTCGTTGTAAGACTAGTTATCAGACTTTCTGGCCTCTGACCCGCAACGGCTGCCATACATGTTCAAATAGCAAATAGTTCAATTAGCTTTGCCATTTTAATATTCTTCAATGTTCCTGCATGTTCTGCAGGACTACAAAAATACGCTGGTGTTAAAGTAAAACAAAAGTAATTGTGCATGTAAAAAAATATTTCTTATTTATATAAATGTTATGGGAACGAAACCATACCGCGATTCAGGCGAAGTGAACAACGCCATCTATCGAGCGATACAGAAACTAATCACTTCAAAAATATTTATATATTACGAGGAGCTCTTGGCTTAGTTGGTAAGAGTTTTCCATCCCGCCTAGGAGAGCACGTTAAGCCGTCGGTCCCGGTTGCCATTTTGAAGATCTGTGGGTACCATCATCACCGTAGTGGTTGGGCGCTTTGTCTTTATTTCAGCAACTTTTCGATGAAATCAGGTTTTTCTTCAGGATTTAATAAGTATCTATATTGCAACCTCTGTTTGCGACCAATACTTTTTAATGTTACGAAGGTTAGATTGGTTTTTAAATTTTCGCTCATAAAATGTTTTTTTATTTGTGTTTTACCCTGCCTGATATATAAAAATTTACACTAATCAAATAATTATAAAGTCGAAAGTTTGATTATGTGAATATACGTGCTTGAAAAAGAAACAAACGTCACATGTAGCTATTGGAAACTTGTGTAAAGGTAATGTGGGTGGAACGGAACCCCATGCGGAAGTTAGTTAGTAAATAATATCACAAAGAGATTTTCAGAAAAACTAACTTCAGGAAGGAAAGCAAAGGCCTTCGCTTTATTTCCTTCACGGAAGTAATATTTATATTTATAACCAAGATTTGCCGCGATAGCCTAAAAATACGATGGTACAAAACCGCTAAGGATTTTCTCAAAAAAGAATTTTGTAAAACCTTCGTCGTGTCACGACAGGATTAAAAAAAAACAGCTTACTCTTTTTTTGTGTGAGATTCTTTGTGAGTTAACAACAAAAAGGTTCTAGCAATAAACATAAAAGTTAACGATAAAATGTGTTTGATATATTTTAGTTCGATGAGCTATTTTTGCAGTGTAGGAGCTTTTAACTTAAAAGCTTTTATGTCACGTCCGTGGTTCGGAAATGTGACTTGTCTTTAAACTAAGTATTGATTTATGAAATAATGTCGAAGACTTTCTCTTCCAAATAGATATTTTCTTTTGTTCTAACAAAAGTTATATTTTAATTTTTCTGTTAGGAATTCAGACTTGCATTGATAATTGATAGTGGTACACAACGAGTGACGTACACAACGATTCCCTACGTCCGGCGCACCCTGGGCAATTCGCGAATCCTCCAAAGCGAATTGGCTAATCCTTTCACCACGATGGCAAGTCAAAATAAAATTAGACTCAGCCATCGACACGACGAAGAAGTGGTAAATCTTGTGAACGAGAGTGCGCCACCGTCCAAATATTAGTCTTGCACAACTTAGTTCCGGTTAGGTGGTGAGATCAGGCTCTGACATAACTGGCACATGAAGTATAACTCCGTTGTCCTATGATGAAGCAACGCATCTATAACCTGCTTTTGTGTAAGATGTCTATGGGCTGTAGGTACTACTTGCGCACAGCGAACACTACATAGTCCGTATAAAGAAAAAAAGAAGTGGTTTATTCTGTACGAACGCCAAAATGCAGGTGAAAAATTATACGTATATATACAATTTGTATTACATGTACTTCTACCTCCAACTTGTGTACAGCCAGCTACAAATCAACTGTATGTACCTGTTGTGTGCAACAATATTTTTTTTTTTTTTTTTTTTTTTTTTATTCATTACAAATTAAATTTGTGTGGAATATAAAATTATTATCTATACTTACATACTAAATTACACCTTATTGAAAAAAATATATTCAAAATTATTAGTTGCAATTAATTTATCAGTAATACAAAATAAAAAAAAAATCATAAGTGCATAATTCCATACAAAATAAGTCAAACCAATAAATAAAAAATAAAAAAATACTTAATATAATAATATAAAATATATAATAGCTATGTACCAATTTATGACACTGCAAAAAATATTGAAGGTTTAAATAAAATGGTAGACCTTTTAGGCACTCTCAAATACATACAGGTTTCCTCGCGATATTTTTTTTTTGCCGCTGGTAAGTGAAAATTATTTTTAAAACACAAAAGAACAAGATTAATCCTAACGATTTATTGACAGAGGTGTGTGCCGTGGGTTCAAGCCCAAGGCATTTGACTTCATACGGATTAATTCGTCATACGGTCTTTAACTCGGCTATCACTGCTGTCGGCATTAGGATTTAATATAATCAAAACTTTGTCAAAGGTCGATCTAACTTAGTCTTAGTTAATTGCCCTTCAGTAGTTGACAAATAATGTGAAAATCATTAAACATTGAAGCAGGCTATATGCACTTGAGAAACCTTTGCTACTAATATAATTGGCGTGTTTCCATAGACAAAATAATTAAAATTATTTTTTTTCCTGACGGAATGTTTACAAAACAAATAACACTTTGCCCGACCGACGAGTGAGATGCGCATACGCTAACCACTAGACCATCGAGGCAGCAATCTGTAGTAAATAATAATATTAGTTAAGATAAAGATCCATATTTACTTCTGCTATCATTACCGATCTATTAAACCTTTATCTGTCCTTACACAGGTTGGATACAAAATAAGAGCATTTATTAAAACACAGCTTTTAGTCGTCTACAATTCTGTTTGTCTGTGTTGAATTCTTAACTGTTCACCTTTTCCGAATAAATTGTATAATCGAAATGTTCATTGTAAAAAAGAAAAGTTTTTTTTTAACGGTGCTAGTGAACACTGGACACGTCTAGTAGCTGTGTTTCCAGTAAATGTCATTATATCACGTCCGCTCTGTATAATCGTAGATATAGAATTATATGGGCAGTGAATTAATTGTATTGACAGATGCCTGGGCACATTATCATCCCAACAATGGCTTGTCAATGCAATTAATTGGTATCCTCTTCAATTTATGGACTGGACTTGGATCTATGGCTGCTCATAAACATCTATAGTAAGGACATAATTGCCACGTGTAATAATAAAATGATGTGATAAACACGTATTTCTGCAATTAGTTTAAGGGATTTGCAAAATCATTTTCAAGCATTTTTTCACTTAATGGTAAAACAGTCAGCAACAAAAATTGCTGAGCACTTTAATTTTTTTAAACCTTTATACATTTAAGAAAAAAATACAATTTTGAGAAATAAGTTTTGTTAATTTGTTCATGTGAAGCTACTTCGGTTGCCTAATGAACATAGAAAAATAGTATAATAACTACGTCGTTATACTAATATACTTCGACAATTACGGCCATTACTATTATGTTAAAAAATATTTGCATTTGCCGAAAAAGTTGGTTGATCGCAATAAAGTATGTGGTCAAAAAACGTGTTTTTTTAGTAAAAACAATTTACTCGTGAAAATGAATACTGACCACGTAGCTATGGTAGCCGTGGTTTCAATAAATATTGTTATGTCGCATCCATCCTATGTATTTGCACTTTCAGTTCGGCCAATTTTGTATTTTATCGGAGCGTCCATCTGAGGTGAGTGACAGTTAGTAATAGTAAAAACCATAGACGAAGTATAACAATTGACGTTGGCATGGCGTTGGCAAAATTAGACTCGCAAGCACTAGCACTCCGCAATGTTGCTCCAAAAAAACCGGCACGCATTGCGAGAAAAAAATCTAATCACACTTTATTTTTTTTACCCATTTTTTTTATGTGAGTGTGACGGTAGACGTAAATTGATCTTTAGCATTCTCTGTCTACGGAATACCGAAATCTAAAGTGCTGATCCTTATAAATGTAGTATATACTAAGCCCCGATTTCACCAATTCCTGACAAACTTTTAGATAGTTTTAACTGCTTGATAAATTTACACAAATAGTTTATTTTATTTGTTAAATATGTTCTAAAGAAGCTTATCAAGGACTTATCAGTTTCATGTGAAACTGGGCATCAGAAACATCACAAAAACATTATTTAAACACCAAAGGTGCGTGCTATTTAGATAACATCATAATTAATTGCGGACCCTGCGTGACAACCTTTGATGAATAATAGAAAAAGATTCGTTGTCGCCTACAAATTCAAACAAAATTCTGTCCGTACACTTGCATGATAATAAACGGAGAACAATGTTTTTAAGCCGTTTAAAGAACAAAGTATTCACTACTGTAGAACCTAACAAATAAAATCGCAATCCCTGTTACAATAACTTGCACTTACGATCTTTCGTAATAAAAAACTAGCAAAGAAACAAAACACGGAAAATCATAATTCGAATTTCGAATTGTATCGTTTTTGGGAACTTCTTTGCATTTGGCTTCAGGAGAAATGGAGTCGCATTTAATTTTAAATGTTAGAATTTAGGTACCGTTTTAGAACTTTACTTTCTTGGTTAAGATTAGTTTTTAGTGGTTATTGTTTAGGTATTTACTTATATTTTATTTACATATTTAACTATTATATTCAGTTTTTACGTGTTGCATTAATGTTTGTGTTGGCCAGGTGGTCGTCGTTACATATTGATATAAATAAAAATATCACGCGTTCTTTATGATGATAACACGACTGCAATTAATAATACTTACACTTGACAAATTCGCACAGTGAGGGTTATGTACTTAGACAAAAACAAAACGATGAAGTTTTAAAACTCAAAAACTTTATTATTCTCATTTAAGTAACATAGTTAACGTTTAAAATTGACAAAAGTACACGATATAAACAAAATGTTTTGTCCATATGTTGATGTGTCAGAAATCAGTTTCAAATTTAATATTGAAATAAAATGAAATCGCAAACGAAGTCGCGGGCAACTGCCGAAAATATTAAATAAACATAACTAATATCAAGTTCAAAGTCTACTCCATGCATCTCTACTGTTCTGTTACACATATATTATGTTTGTGCTAGTATTGGCTATATTGGCCAAACATTACCAAGTCATGGTCGTGATCGTTAAAATCTTTATTATTTATTAGTTTTCAGGTTTAAATGTAACTAATTCTACATTTACTTACCAAAAATAGGATACTCCGTCCAAAAACTTCTTCTTTCGTTCATTATTTTTACAATATCTAAGCACGCATTGCGGCATCGTGAGACGTCTTTGCATTGGCTGTGATTGGCCCGAACCATGGGTCGGAATCCTGCCTACATTCGTAAAAAATCGCGACAGTGTCGCCTCCTTTTTTTTTTACATGTAACTATTTTCGTTTATGAGTACATAGATCACAGCCATAATACCAGTAACAAATAAAAGCTACTTTTTAGTAGAATTTAGGTTTAAATTCTATGACTTACATAATTCGAACCCATACCATAGAAATATTATATACTATAGAAATGGCTTGTCCGAACACATTGCCCTTCAAAATTGACATTATGAATAGCAGGATCAGTAACGCCATCTGCTCTGAACTACCATGTAAATGACTTTGCATTCACGCGATGTGTAACCTTGTAAGAGCGTGATGTAATTTAGTTGGCATTTTTTTTTTGCCGAAGGTACAATAAATTTGTGATTCTTTCAATAGTGTAAAATATTTATTATTACAAAATTTAAAATACTCCTATTTATATTATAAAAAGAACAGTACATCATGGGAATTCTAAAAGTAGGTCATATTTTGTTTAAGGAATAAAATAAAATGTTTGTTTCGAGAAATATTTTTTTACTAGCTTCTGGTCGTAGCTCCGCCCACGTGGTATGTTTATAAATAATTTAAGTACAAACTACTAAATGTAATTTGTACTTAAATCATTTGGTGAACATTTTCTATAATCCGTGAAAGGCCAAACTTTTGTTACAAGCTTTTATTTAGTTTTTTCAATTCATCAACTTTAACAAAATTAAAGATTCTTGACTATTAAAATTAGGTACTTACACTATAAAAAAATACAAATCCAAAATGGCCATTCCCAAGAAACAGGGATCAAAATTATCAAGTTAATCATCAAGAATCAGTTCAGATTCATTTATTTTTAGCAACTGAATATTAAATTAAAACTTTAGTAATGTGTCAAAAAAAAAAACAGTTTTTCATTTAACCGTTTTATTATAATAACAATTATTTATTTTCTAAATCTAAAATCGCGTTTAAAATCTGCTTTTGTGGATTGATGATGTCCATCGGCTGTAGTTACCACTTATTATCAGGTATATTACACGTCAGTTCGTTACATAAGCCGTAAAAAAACTTTACTGTCCTTCGAATAAAATTATTTGTGCTGGTGGTTTCAGGCTGGTTGTCAGGTGCTTTACTGAAATAAATGAATATTTAATTTAATTTATTTCTCAAAATTTAAATTATTTAGTAGATGTATGAAAAAAAATTAGTGTTTAGCTACTTTTGTTGCTGACTGTACATATATTATCTCTAGCGTTATAACAAGTTTACGCAGTAACAGTACATTGCACAATGATAATATGACAATGCATAACAAATACTTTTCTTAAATTACCAAAAATATTCTCTTGAACGCCCGCGGCATAGTTCAACTAAGTGCAGTTGCGCAGTTCCAAAGTCATGTCACGCGGATATTCACGAGTAAGAAATATGGCGTCGGAACGAAAAATATTAGCAAATAAAATTGATAAAATAATGTAAAGAGGTGGATTTTATTTTATTTTATTATTTTATTTATTTATTTATTATATAAAAACATTACAAAGTTACATTAAAAAACTACAACGAATGCAACATAAATCCGAGGGATTTTTCCGCACATCCGATTCATCGCAAGACGATAAGCGTACATATACACAATCATTACACTACAATTATACATTACATCACAATACCTACTTTTTAACAACATAGCTGGAACATTACAATCACTCAACCATTGAATGCAGGCTTCAAAATAGCAAAAACTTAACTAAAACGAAATATAGTGTGCATAAGTGGGTATATTGAAAAAAAAAATCCGTATCATCGATCTATTGGTGTGAAATAGTGTGAATGTTGTTTACGTTCTCTGTGGCGCGTCGTCATCTACTGATATTCACAGGATGTTCACTAGTTGGGATGATATTATGATTTAATTTTGTTGTGTTTGTTTTTTAGGTAAGTACTGTTTTGATTTATTTTTAGTGAAAACAATTTTATGTTAAAATTAATTGTTATTTTTTTTTTTTTTTTTTTTTTTATGTTAACTGTTAACTTTAAGTATTAAGCTAAGTTTGTTTATGTTAACTGTTGTAACGTGGTCTACAAATGACTAGTTAGGTAGGCAGAATAAATAGAAACAATCGATAGATTAACAAAGGTATTATTATTCTATATATTTATATCTATTAAATACAAGGTAGTCTCAAGGCGTAGGTTGGTAGGTAGGTAAGTGGTTTGGTAAGTCCTGGGCAGCGAAGTGAGGAACACTTAACTCGGCGCTGGTGACCGCAGGCCAGAAGGGCGCGACGCGCACGCAGGTCCTTTATATACCCCACAGGGGTCTGCAGTGGGGGGCGCATCTTGAGGTTGCGGTGGCCGTGCGGTTGCGACGTCACACACCCCCTCCGTTAGGGCAGAATTTTTCTTAAAAAATTCGGCTCCTGGCTGACATGGAAGACCTCAGGAAGCAGTTCTTAAGCAGCACCGGCAGCTCGATCCGGCTTTACTGAAATCAGAACAATAAGTGTATATAAAAAAAATAACTAGAAAAAATATGAAGTTACGATACCTAAATAAAATTGAAAAGAACCGGAGTGATCGAGCCAAACGCATTCAATACAATAACAATGTCATGATGTCATTCAAAAATAACACTACGTGCAACCTATTAAGATTGAATTTTTACTAATTAAAGAAGATTATTGAAACTCATTCTTATCTAACGGAACTAAATATAACTAAAAATGTAAGTATAACAACTTGTTTACCAAGTAGCGCGTTAGCGAAGTAGTATTGGGTGTGCGCGTCTACACAGAAGGCATGACACATTTCAAGATGAATGAATGAACAACATCGTATAGTTGAAAATAATAGAATTCGACATCATTAGTAGATGTGATTCTAAAGGAATTATGAGCGTGAAGAATATTAGCGAACAAAATGGTATACCCGATTCGACAATGAGAATTTTAACCACTGAACCATAGGGTAAATTTTTTTTTTTTTTTTTTATACCATTATTGTTTATAGTTTATTTGTTTAATATCCTTTATATGCCATTCGCCAAGTGGCTTATCAGACATATCTGCTAGTTTGTACACTAATGGAGACTTTTTTGCTACGATTTTACATTTAATAAATTTAGGAGCGAGTTTTTTACAAAAATATTTATCCTTATCGCTCAAGTAAAAGGTACGTTTCCAAACAATATCACCAACATTGAATTCTGCCGTTTTACGGCGAAGATTATAAGAATGACAATTACGCTTGTGTGCACCTATTAGCGCTGCCTGTACTCTCTCGAAAATAGAGGATAAGTAGCCTAGTGACTCAGCATAACTATCACGTGGCTCATGAATTATATTAGTATCAGATTTACTAGAAACATAATGAGAACCACAGGTTACCATTTCACGCTGTGGCCCCACGTTGGGCGCCACTGTAACGTGGTCTACAAATGACTAGTTAGGTAGGCAGAATAAATAGAAACAATCGATAGATTAACAAAGGTATTATTATTCTATATATTTATATCTATTAAATACAAGGTAGTCTCAAGGCGTAGGTTGGTAGGTAGGTAAGTGGTTTGGTAAGTCCTGGGCAGCGAAGTGAGGAACACTTAACTCGGCGCTGGTGACCGCAGGCCAGAAGGGCGCGACGCGCACGCAGGTCCTTTATATACCCCACAGGGGTCTGCAGTGGGGGGCGCATCTTGAGGTTGCGGTGGCCGTGCGGTTGCGACGTCACACTGTTAACTTTAAGTATTAAGCTAAGTACTTATTTTATAAAGTGAGATTTTAATTTATGTTTTAAATTATTGGGTTTTATTTCTTTTTTGAGGTTTTCTGGCAATCTATTTATGAGGTAGGGTATAATATAACACAGGCGGCGTTTTCCATATAGGTTTTGGAAGTTAGGTATTACTAGTTTTTGGTGGGTTACATTGCGTGTTAATTTAGAGTGAGTAATATTTATTTGTAAGTCGCTATTATGGAAATTTTCTATTAGTAAAGAATATTTTAACTTTTCATGCACAGGCATGATTTTACAATAAGTAAATAATGCCTGATAGTTATGACTAAACTTTGATCTAATGTTTGGGGGCACTATGCATTTTAAAATTCTCTGCTGTAAGTTGTATATTGGATCCAGATGACTCGAAAATGTTCTTCCATAACTGCTAATCCCATGTGAGACTATTGATTCCGCTAGGCTAATATATAAATTTCGCAATATATGGTATGGTATTTTATTACGGATACATTTAAATTTGGCTAGAATGGCACGTAATTTATCACAAACGACATCAATGTGATGAGTCCATTTAAGTCGATCGTCAATTACTAAACCCAGGTAAGTATGTTTGGTCACTACTTCAACTGGATCGCATGAACAACAGTCTGGTGTTACAGAATGAAGACATTTATGATTGTGCGCAACTAGATGGAGATCACAGATTTTTCTGTTTTGACTTGAGCTGATGTACATTAATTTGGTTTTAGATGCATTCAGCACAAGTCCGAAGTCATGTGACCATTTAGTCAACATGGTAAAATCACTTTGTAGCTTTTTTAATGCTATTTCTATATTTGTATCTGCTATTAAGATGCAAGTATCGTCAGCAAATTGAAACACCTCGCCGTGGCTGATTACATTGGACATAGTATTTACGTAGGTCAAGAAATGTAGTGGCCCTAGAACCGAACCTTGAGCCGTGCCCTCGGTGAACTTAGTTCATCCGCAACTTTTACTTTAAAGAATCTATCATGTAGATAACTTCGACACCACTCAAGTAACGGCCCTCTTATGCCACAGTCTTCAAGTTGTTCGATCAAGAAACTGTGTCTGAGGGTGTCGAAAGCTTTGCTGTAGTCAATGAATACTACGAGTATATGTTCTTTATTATTAAGGTGTTCGTAAATTCTGTCAGTGAATAGGGATAAAAGTTTAGTTGTACTTTTATTTGGCAAGAATCCGTATTGGTTAGGCGTTAGGACCTCATTATCGTTATAAAATGATTGTATCTGTTTACAAATATATTTTTCTGCAATTTTGTCAATAGTAGGTAATATGGTAATGGGCCTGTAGTTCTCATAATCTGTACGACTACCTTTTTTATATATAGGGCGTACTAGTCCAGTTTTGAGTTCACGAGGATATGAGCGTTTAGCTATGCTAGAATTTATTAAATGAGCTATAACGGGCGCAATATTTTTTTGTAAATATTTTATATCAATTGCTCTTATCCCATCATCGCCGGGTGCTTTATTATAATTTAATGAATTAATTATTTGTTGTATACTTTTTGATGTTGCTTTAATATATCTCATTGATAAATTCATTGGGTTTCTGTATATATTCTTGGACAATATTGGTACACTACAATTAGGAATAATATTTTTTACACTGTTTTTAAATGATTCTGCAAATTTGTTAGCGATCACTTTTGGCGTGATGCCATTTTTTTGGAATGAATTAAGTAACATACCGTCTATTGAAGATTTATTTCTACCAGTAATATTATTCAAAATTTGCCATAAGGCTTTCATATTATTTTTAATAAAAATAATTTGCTGTTTTAAGTATTCATTTTTTTTGTTGTTTATAAGTCTATTTGCATAATTTCTGGCTTTAATATAGTTTAACCTAAGTATCATATTATTTGTATCTCTTATCCATGAAGTATATAATGTATCCCTAAAGTCACAGGCTTTTATTATTGCTTTATTTATCCATTTTTTATCCTTGTATGTTGTTTTCTCTTTGATCTTAATCATTAATTCCGATTTTTTGTAGCAATCCCTTATACGATCTGTTATAAATTTATATAGTTTTTTCGGATTATTTATATTAGAAGTGGTATCCCAGTTAACGTTATTTAAAAAACCTTGAAGTTTTTTATTGTTAAGAATGACTTTGTATTTTGGAGCAGCCTGTATAAGCGACGGTCCTACGCAAGCAATAACAACGGAGCGGTGATCGGCCAGTACAGTTCCGAGCGCACCTGTGTACAGATATTGGTTGAGGGATCTCGCGTAAATATGGTCAATACACGACTTGGATAGACTATTATTGCTAATTTGAATGCGTGTATACTGTGAGATCCCACATTCAAGTCCACAACTATGTAACATGGTGTTGTATTTATGTTTTATAGGTGAATGCGTCTTTAAATCAATGTTTGTGTCACCTATCACAATAAGGTCGTGTGATGTGTTTATTGGTTTCAAAAAACTACGAAGTTCGTCTATGAACAAGTGTTTGCTATTATTAGGCGGGCGGTAAACAGCACACAGAGTTACGGTATATTTCGCCGGGGTTTGGATTTTACCGATAATGCATTCAAAATGTCGTGTGTTACTATTTTGTACCGTGAACTTATGTTTTTTATTTGTGTAGATTATAATACCACCGCCCCTTCGATTTTTTCGCAATTCTGTGTGCATATTATAACCATTTAAAGTGTATAGTTGACATAGGGCATCTGATATATTTGCCTCTGTTAAAATGATAACATCAATGCATATTTTAGCTGACATAATACATTGTTCTAATTGCGTGAAATTTTTAATTGTTGATCTAATATTAACATGGAGACATACGAGATTAATTTTATTATTTGAAATTGTACTAAGGAACGAGTTTATGTGAGCACAATCTTTAATTTTGGTAATATCATGAGTGTTAGGAATATACTGAATTGGACAAACCATTTTAACAACAATAAGTATGACACTACAATATGAATATGTTTTTCTTAGAAATAGTTTAGTTGGATGCTAGTTTTTTAATATCATGAGTAGAACGAATGACTTGGCTTTTTTCTCCTACCTCTTTTCTTACGCGAATAATACCACTTTTGCACCAAATGAATTTGTGGGTCTCCTTCAAATCCTGTTTTGCGGTCCACAGTAGGTGTTTATTCCGGGATGTTAGGGCTTCGCGAATGTAGATTGGGGTAGTAGCATTGTTGGTATTTGCGTTAGCTATTACGTCCGCCACACTGATGCGATTTTGTTTTGCTGCCACTAGCCATTTCTCTTGAGTTTGATTCGTCCTAAACTTGGCAATAATGGTACCAGGGTGGTCGTTCTTGCTCGACAGACGTTTGCAGTGGTCTAAGTCTAGGTCATCCTCAGGTATGTTAAGTTTAGTCTTTATTGTTTCGAGTATTTTTGGTAGATTTTCTTTATCTGTCTGCGGTACATTGATAATCTCAATATTTTTCGTGAGATTTTTTTGTTCGTCTTCATTGTATCGCTGTTCTAGCGCCTGGATTCGAGTTTCCAAATTCGTGTTTTTGTTGTGTAATTCTTCGTTATTTCGCTGCAGGTTTCGTATAGTTTTCTTTAGTTCACCCATAGCCTCGGTCATTTCATCGATTTTTTCACTATAAAACTCAAAATGTTCTTTGAAGTCCTTCATTTCTCTTTTTATAGCTTTTTCTATCTCTTTGGACATGTCTGCCAGAAACTGTTTTGAGTCTAACTGCATCGCATCATGCACTTGATGAACATCTTCGTCATCATCGTCGGGTACGATGACAGAGCGTCGTCGTGGAGAGTTGGAGCGACACTCTTGGCAAGTCCATTCCAGGTTTTCTGCGGCACGTACGGCTGTAAGCTGCTTGTTGGTGAGCCCAGAACATAGCGTCGTTAGATGAACTTGTTTCTCACATCTATTACATTCTAGTCCAGGTGATCTTTTTGTGATATTTTTGCTACAATTATCACATTTATTCATGATCGGTAGGTTGTAGGTATACAGATATTTTATCGAGAAGTACTGACAGGGCGTGTATAGCACACGAACGCCGAACGACGAATGAATTTAATATGATAATGATATTTGTGATTTACCGGTGATATGTAATACCATAATCTTTTTTGTTGTGTCTAATTTGGTAGTTCGTACAACTTTTCAGTGCACAATTAGGCATTTTGTCGTGTTTGACCGCTCACGGAGACAGCCAACCACAGTCAATTTCACTACGCGCTTTTTGTAGTCAGATTGACACCAAAGAAGTTAAGGCCATTTATCGCGCGTTAGCCGTGTCCATACTTTATACGTCAATGACCCATACTAAGAAATTTTTCTAAGGGACATAATTTTGATACTTTTAATTTATTATTTTAAAAAGTATTTCTATATTCACTAAAACGGCCTATTTCGTTCACTTTTTGTCTTGAATATTGTACTCTTATGGTAGAAATATAGTTTTTAGTCAATTACTTGTCATTAGCTGTCATCACACAAAATAAATGGACTGGCAGATAAATTTACTTTTTTAAATTTACATTGCCTAGTTGTATTGCAAGTTAAGGCCTAATTCAGTGTTTTGGACAGACCTTAGACAGATCTGTGTTTATATAACGTCACGTAACAAGTGTTGTGTACCTAAGTGCTCCATCACCATCAAAGATGGTAAGTATTGTAACTACTTACTTTACCCAACATTAAAGCATTAGATGTAAAGTAAGCTATAATATAACATTACATTAATGTCACGCCTGTATCCCGGAAGAGGTGGTGGTACGTGGTACTTCACAACCCGCGGAAAAGTGATAGGCTGGATTCCTGAGGTCAAAATTTTTTTAGCTTGTTCTTAGTATTCTATTGCTAAGCATGGCAAAATGCTATAATAAACTCAATTAGATATAATGTTACATCTGTAAACTACTAAAATGTTATCTTACTGTTTTGTAATGTTCCAGGAGTGTATCTACACAGCTTTCCCAATCCTGAGAAAAATGCTGAGCGCTTTAGGACATGGGTATTTAGGATTGGTGGTGAAATTGTTGGATTGTGTGTCACATAAAGTGTTTAATACAAATAAATGATATTGAAATGTTTGTTTTTAATGTAAAAATAACTATGTTTTTTTACGCTTTTGTAGTTGTTTGCTCGGTATCTGTTTTTGCAACCTGACTCATAGAATAATAAATATTTTGTAATTAAGTACTATGGTTTTATTTATTTTTACCACTACATTTAACGGCACGCACACATAAACATGCACACCGACGAGACCCCTAAGCGGCACTCGCTACTGAGAGCACCGCGACAATCGCTTAGGGGTCTCGTCGGTGTGCATGTTTATGTGTGCGTGCCGTTTCGCACGTTTGTAGGCAGTTTCCGTACTGTTTGTACATATTTATACTGTGTCTGGAGTGAGCGTATATTTGCCAGGACGTTTTTAGTGCTGCGACCGCTTATCTTGTTGTATTATTTATCAAAGGTGACAACGGTTAGTAACCACATGTTATTTCTGTACGAGATCAATACGGGGCAATAATGAGATACGTGATTGGGAAAATAATTTTGTGGTCGAGTATATATGCGTAGTAAATACATACATACATAATTTCACGCCGTTATCCCACGGGGGTTGGCAGAGTTGATGGACCGCCCTAACATGCTTCTTTCAATTCCTTAACATTCATAAATCTCTGTATACATGCTCGTCGGTTTCGTGTACTTCGTCCTTTTTCTTTCTGAAAGACGCCATTTATTTGGTCTCTAATGTCTTTCTACGATGACCTCTTCCACTAACGTGCCATTTGACAGCAAGCACCAGTTTTTTTAATAAAAAAAGCAGATTTGAAAAAGACCCCCTAAAAAGCATTAAATATTACAATAATAAATAGTTCTAGAAGTCGATACTAAACATTATTTTGATTAGTTGTTTCTAATTCTAAGCACATCAACATTGAATTACTGTTTTCATTCATCTTTTCCTTCTTTATCTTTGAATAAGAATAATAATAATAATAATTTATTCGGGCATAAAAAACGTCTAAAACTACTTAAATCTCAAATACTATGCATATGCCAGAAATGGTAGGCATCTCAGCACAATGCTGAAGCGCTGATAATTCTGATGCGCCCAGTGAGTGAGATAGTGTAACAAAAGAGAAACATTACAACCATTAATTTTAAGATGAATATGCACGCGTTTGACCACGATCTCACCTGATGGTAAGTGATGATGCGGTCTACGGTGGAGCACGCTTACCTAAGAGATACATAAGAACTTGGCTATTGCTTTGAAGAGATCCAAATTGTACTCTTCATCTAATTGTACATACAAGAACTACAATAGTATCCTATCTATTAATACAAATAGCTCACTGCAAAGACACTACACCTCAACCAATTAAGGTGTCTATTGCGATACACAGAAATTTAATCAGCTCTGTAGCTTTCAGTCTATTGTACGCTTGCAACTCGGAATTGGACTTCTCAAACACGAGATTTATCAGCAGCGGAACATTTGCTTTGGGTTTCAATTATAGACATGACTAAGAATTAGACATAAAATAGTTTTACATACCTATAGTACCCAGAAGGGAGTGTCAGAGGTGTACAACACCCACATTTCACCTGTTAGGTTTAGGTCACATGGGATAGGAGGTGAGCCTATCGCCATCCACCGGGCACGATTCCAACTCCGTGCTGCTATTGTGAATTTTCTGACGTAAATTTCCTCTGCATAACAGGCAGTTGCACTACCGACTCCGCGATTCGATCGTCGAGTATTGGGAACAGATATAAGTTTTATAATATTAGTGATTTATTCTTTCGCTAACAATGTAACACGTCTTTGTTTTAAATTCTCTTTCATTTTAAAAGCTATTCAAGAGTCTAGACTCATTTGGTTAGGATGCGATATTCATTGTAACATCTGGCGATCCCATTTCTTTAAATCTCAGACTTAGGTATTCAGTTAAGAATACATCCTTTTCATGAACAATACGAATTGAGCTAGTTTTTAGAAGTTAGAATTTTCATGTGTTTCAGCTAATTTTGTCGCTTACTCTACGTGTTCTATTCGGTAATTGCTATCAGCGCCTGTTATGCAATATCATTTAATATAATTTTTATGGCTCAAATTGAAGATTTTACTGTCTGACAAATAACTGTCGCGTTCAAACAATGAACTTCAATGACAAAAAAATTAATAAAGGTTTGTCACTAAATAAATAAATAAATAAATAAAAAGATTTACCCACGACTTCTATCTGTCAAAGCAATGTATTGTGTTTTCATGGCTTCCAAGACCAGGTAGATATTTTAGCACGTCTATGAGACGTGTTAAAACTCCTCCACACTTACCCTGCGAATCGCGAAAGGTGCGCGAGCACTAAGTGTGGATATATATCTAGCTATCTTTGTTATCTCCACGTCTTATTATTTTTTTATTAACTTTTATTCCGTTTATTAATTAGGCTAATGCACACAACACTTAAAGGGATGCAGCAGTAGATACATCGACGTCCATAGATTTCAAATGTGCAAACTTTACTGTGAAAATTTCAAACAGATTGCGAATGTGGCACCTTGTTGTATTTCACGATATACACGCCGCGCGACCGCGTGCAATTCGCAGAGTATGTATGGATGAGTCACATTATAACAAAATTAATGTGTTTTCCTTTTAACAATGGATATTACATCAGTTCAAATCAAATCAAATCAAATCAAATCATTTATTTCCATGGGCCCCAAGGGGCGCTTGAACACGTCGAAACAAACATCAAAACACAAAAAATATAAAATAAAAATAAAAATTAGCTAACTAAATTATAATACTTATTGTAATAAAATGATTTGACACCGGAGCTTAGATTGACTTTAATTCAACTTAGAGAATTGAATTAAAATCAATCCAAGTACCAGCTCCGATGGGTTTCGCATCATGAGAAGAGCTGGTGAGAAACTCATGTGCACCATCTTGTCAAATAATTCATACAATATTTGTTTGTTTTTTGACAGTAATTCTATGTGTAAGTTATAGCAACCAAAACAACATTAATACAAATATTTATTTTTATTTACGACATCTAAAATACTCACAAGCAATTGAGGCTAAGAATAAAACTACTGAGGTGTCAAGGAACACCCGGATGGAACGAAGTTCCTTTCTATTAATTAGTAAAGAAATTTTTATTTTTCTAAGTTATAAAAAAAATCTTTTTTTAAGTTATCATATAATTTTTTTTAGTTACTTTATTGTTAATAGAGAGACAAAACGAAAATATCTCGCTTGCTTTCTCTATGCGAGAGAGAAATATTTAGTACTGTAACACCAATCAATTTCGAAGCCGGTCGATAGATGGCGTTGGGATCGAGTTAGATCGCGCTATGGTTTCGTTACAAAGTCCTATAGATTAAGGTCCACCGATTTAAAGTTTAAGTAAGATTTGCATATCCATTTGTAGATTAATGTGCACGATACCGGGTCATTAATTCACTATTATCTGACTAGAACAGCGATCTTATACGCCTGCGCGGACCTATAACAGCGCACCAGCGCCCCCTAGCGATGGGTCGTCGACGGTTTTTGCGTAAACGAAACTAGACCGTTCATTTTGGTTCATCGACTAGTCGATCGACCGGTTCAAAATATAGACTATAGTTCACGGTCTCAGTTCTTGCAAACTGCTAAGGGTCGTTTATAGTTCTTATGCGTTTACATTACGGGCGACGTTGAATTCGACTGAATGAATAAACGATGCGGTTCGACTGTTAACTGCACTGCTGATTGAAATTTGAGAAAAATAATTTAAATAATAATCAAATTTTATTTGTTTATGTTACATTAAATAAATTGAAAATATATACATAGGTAAAAATAAAAAGGCAAATATTTACATTAAGTTAGGCGTCATAGTATTCCTCCGCATCGATCTCGGTTAAATATATTTCTTTAGTGTTTTTAAAATAATAAAATTAATGAAAAAAAAAATATTGTTTAGGTTTATAATTCCAGGTTTTGTTGATCTTCCCTTCATACTTTTTCCAGGCTTAGGACTGGCTAAATAAAGCGTACCTATATGAACTTGTCTATAACTTACTATAACCATCTCACTCGCTAGCATTTCGCATTCAAACAAATATCAACGTTATCGCGTTCAAATATTGTCGTCTATTGTGTAGTTGTCTATTGAACTATGAATGAAGTACGAGAATATAAACCGTGATCGTGTCGTCTACAAAATGAACTGGTTTATCTGACAAACGTAAACGGTCGAACCGTTCATGAACCGTCAACCGGTCCATTGAACCAGTCCGTTCATTCAACGCCCACCACTAGCGCCCCCTATATTTTTAGAAACTCAACTCTAGTCATTTTTTTTTCTTTTTAGTATTTTTTTAGTTTAAGCGAGAGAGAGAGACAGACGGCGTGCGCATTTTTCTCTTTGTGTCTGATGATGTAGCACCGTAGCTGTAACGTAGCATGTAATTACTACGCCGCTACGAGAATTGCTACGAAATGTGTCGTTACAACTTTTCGTTCCAATTTTTTCCGTCTAGCCCCCTTTCGCAACGCGCGATAAGGAACTTTGTTCCAATAGCCTTTGTGGCTGTTTATCTAAGTATTTGGTTTTGTGTACATCAGTCCGTAGATAGGTCAGAAATCATTACTTCACTTACCAAGTATGTTGTCTTGTGGCACACACAACTGTAAATGACTTTGACTTAAAGTGGTTAATGGATAAAAGTATGTGTTACACCTGTATATATTATAGATATATTAGTAAAAAATCCGCCCGAGTAATGTATCTTTTTTTAGGTTATGAAATGTATACCTTAATTGTATCGTTCAACCGTGAATGGATGTTTGTGATAATAAGAGAACCATTAAATAACGTTTTAGCAGTTAAGTACTAGTATTTGAAAAATAAACCTTCGATAGTGCTCAGTTATTTAATCATTACTGTCATGGTAAAAGGGTAAAATATAATTTGGCACTCTGTACAGTGCCGACCTTTATGAGAATGTATTCAGATTAAACCAACCTCCAATCAAAAACAGTATTATTTTGACATTCAAAACAGTGTCTGTTTTAAATTTCAAAATAACAATGTTTTCAAAAGCTGGTATAGTTGTTTGCACAATACCTTTGCCTAAAATACAAATATTTAAATTTTTGTCTGTCTGTATGTTTGTATCGTCTACTTTTCTAAACCACTGGACTGATTTAATAGATACAGGTAACTGACTACAAGGCGCGTAACATAGGTTACTTTTATCGATGTATGTTATGTTATTGATGATATATTATTGACGACCGGATGGCGGAGTGGGTAGTGTACCTGCCTGCGACGCCGAGGTCGTGGGTACGATTCCCACTTAAGACAAATCTTTGTGTGCATGAACATGGGGGTTTGTCTTAGTCTGGGTGTTTCTATGTATAATAAGTATGTATTTACAAAAGAAAAGTATATATGTATTAGTATCAGTTATTCTAGTACCCATAGTACAAGCTCTGCTTAGACCAGATGGCGTTGTGTGAGAGTTGTGGAATATTTATTTATTTATTATTATTATTTATTTATGGGAGAAAGGTAGTTTGTTTGTATGATAGCGTTAATCTTAAACTAAACTCAAAGCGCGGGAGCAGCTACTACCTAATTCAACGAATTTCAAGCGGGCGAAGTCGCAGGCAAAAGTTAGTAGGTAATAAGAATCTTTTTTTTTTTTTTTATTTATTTATTTAAGGTCGCTTTTTAACAACAAGGTCATTAACGACCACCGCTTAAAATATACAGTAAATTAAACTAGTTTATACATGTTTATCATTTTCAAGAAATTTAGTGTTAACTTACAGCCATTTTGATTTAAACAATCTTTCAAGGTGTTAGGTAAATTACAATTATGTTTTTCATTTGTATAGGCAGTACATTCAATTAAGAGATGATACACGCTCAGATTTAGTCCACACTTGCATTTATTTATCTCCTTTTTTGTTATTAAATGAATATGACTCATATTTGTGTGTCCTATTCTTAACCTTGTGACAGCTACTTGGTCTTTCCTACAATCAAATGAATTTGGAGATTTATCGAAAATTGAATTTCTAATAAAAAATAACTTTGATGAATTTTCTAATTTCCAATTTTGATCCCATAACTTTTTCATTTCAATTTTAAAATACTTGTGTATATCATTTATTGTTGATTTAATAGTATTATTGATGTCATTATCGGTTAATGCACACTTAGCCTCATAATCAGCCCTTTCATTTCCAACTATCCCTTGATGACTTGGTATCCATATTATTTCTATACTATAATTATCTTTGAGAAGACTAATAATTGTTTGTTTGATTTCTAAAATTAGCGAATTGGTATTTTTTTCGTTTTGTATGGCTGTTAGGCAGGATTTGGAATCTGTATAAATTCTAGATTTTTTAAAATTTGAATTATTACTAATTAACTGCAGAGCTATAAGTAAGGCATTTGCCTCACAGCTAAAAATTGAGTGGAAGTTAGGAAGCCTGTATCGATAACAATCATTCCCGGATATCACCGAACAACCTGATTTTCCGTTCATAACTGATCCATCTGTATAAAAAGTATTACTATCTGTATTTTTATAATTAATTTCATGAAATAGATTCTTATAAATGTATGATGGTGTATCATTCTTTAAATTTGTTGATAGTTCTAAATTGACAGGATATTTTATATTTTCCCATGGACCACAAGAGAGTACTTTTTTCTGTAAAATTGATGGCATTTTCAAGTTACATTGGTCTAAATAATTGATAGCTCTTATACGCAAAGGTTGTGCAAGTTTTGGTTGGAAACCATATTCTGCATCAATGACTGTCTTTTTAGTGTAGTAGTTAAAGATGGGATTATCTGGCTGTGATAGTATATTTGCGGCATATCTAAGAACAAGTTCCTTTCTTCTAAACTGTAATGGCATTTCGCCAGCTTCGGCTAATATACTTTTTATGGGGCTAGTCTTAAAAGCACCAATACAAAGACGAAGTGCAGAATTTTGGACACTTTCTAGTGAATTTAGAGTACGAGTTTTTGCAGAATCATAAATTACAGACCCATAATCAAGTTTTTGTCTTATTATGGCATGATAGGTATTAATTAAACAGTCTCGATCAGATCCCCATGTTGACGACGAAAGAACTTTTATAATATTTGTTCTTTTGTAGCATTCCGATTTCAGTTTATTTATATGTGTGTTCCAAGTCATTCTTTTGTCAAATGTTAGACCTAAAATTTTTAATGCATTAACTTCTTTGATATTTTGTTCATTGAGAGTTAGTTTTAGATTACTTGTATTTTTATACTTATTTCTTGATAGTATCATAAATTCAGTTTTTGACTTTGAAAATTTGAAACCTGATTTCATAGACCATTCATGAAGTTTATTTAAAGTGTTTTGAATTATTTTTAATGTTGGTTTTAATGTCCTACCACTACAAGTGATTGTCAGATCGTCTGCAAAAAGAAATCCTTTAGCAGGTTTCTCAATTTGTGATAAAACATCATTAATAGCCAGAAGAAAAAGCACTACGCTAAGAACTGACCCTTGTGGTAAACCATTTTCTGTTGGAACTTGATCAGATAGTGTGTCGTTAATTCTGACTTTGATAAATCTCTCTGAAAGAAAATTTCTAATAAATGCTAACGCATTTCCTGTAATACCATGGTCTTGTAGTAATTTTAGTACCCTATGCTTCCACACCATTTCATAAGCTTTTTCAATATCTAGTGCAACAATGATTACAAAATTGTTGTTTGCAAAACTATCGAGGACTTCACTTTCAATGTTCATTAAATGGTCTGTTGTTGATCTAAACTGGCGAAAACCATACTGGAATGGTGATAATATCTTATTTGTTTCTATAAACCATCTAATTCTCCTACTTATAATTTTTTCAAGGACTTTACAAATGTTACATGTTAATGATATGGGTCTATAACTCGACTGCAGACATGATATTTTTCCTGGTTTTAATATAGGAACAACTAAAGCTTCCTGCCATTTGTTTGGAAAAACTTGCATGGTCCATATATAATTATATAATTCTAGTAGATACTCAAGTCCAATTGTTGGTAAATGTTTTATAATTATATTAGGTACATTATCTGGTCCAGGGCTTGAGTTTCCGATTTGAGATAACACCAATAACAATTCATGCATCGATATTTGACTATTAATTGGATTGGAATTATTGTAAGTATCAAAAATTGTGTTAATTTCATGGTTCCTTTTATATTCTAAAAATTGGATAGCATAATTATTTGAACTAGAATTGTCGGCAAAATTTGTAGCTAGTAAGCAAGAGGTTTCAAATGGATTACATGTAAATGTTTCGTCAGATTTCTCTAGGACAATAGTGTTGAATTTTATGTTACGATGATTCAGTTTTTGTATCTTTTTCCACATATCTGAAGTAAGAGTTTTATTATTAATTGACGATACCCAATTTTGCCAGGACGTTTTTCTACGTTGTTTAAAAAGCCATCTACAATAAGCTCGTTTCTTTTTATATTCAATTTTATAGGACGAGTTGGGATCATTTCTTGCGTATTTTTTATAAAGTTTCAATGCTTTTTTAGTTTCTTTTAGAGCTGTTTTGCAGTCATCATCCCACCACGGTAAGCTGTACTTCTTTAATGTGCCAGATGTCTGCGGAATAGCTTTTTCGGCTGCTTCGAGTATAATTTTAGTGAAATCATTAACAATATCATTAACAGATAATTCATGAATATAATTACTTATTTTTCCTAATTGCGGAACAGCTTGTTCTATTTCCTCCCTAAATAGTAACCAATCAGCTTTATCAAATTTCCATTTTTTAGGTAATTTAATGTTATTTGGCATATCTTGGATTATTAGGCACTTAATGGAAATAGGAAAATGATCACTATCATATAAATCCTCTAAGGCATTCCATTCAAAATATGATGCTATATTTTGTGAAGCCAAAGTTAAATCTATATTACTCGTGCGACCCGAATTGCTGTCAAAATGTGTAGGTTGACCATTGTTTAATAATATAAGATCATTTTGTTCTTCCAGCCATTCCACAATTGTTTTACCTCTATGATCACATCGTTCAGACCCCCAGTAAAAATGGTGGCTATTAAAATCCCCTAATATAATAAACGGCGTAGGAAGTTGCCTAATGAGATTATTTAAATCGTTTATGTTAAGTTGATAGCTATTAGGAAGGTAAACATTACATATCGTTAAAGTTAAAGGGAATTTAACTGTTATTGCCACGGCTTCTAAGTATGTATTTAATTGTAACTCTTCTGCAAGTGTGTGATTTTTAATAAATATAGCTACGCCGCCGCTAGCCCTATTACACTGTAATCGATTTTTATAAAAATGCCTATAGTCTGGCATTGATGCACAGTAATTTTGAACAAAGTTTGTTTCTTGTAAACAAATGCAAGAGGGACCCAATCTATTAATGAGTAGTTTAATATTCTCCAACCTTTTAAAGTAACCATTCACATTCCATTGTAAAATGTCCATATCTAATTGTAAATATATATTTTTTGTTGAGTTATGTAATATATAGACTATTAAAGATTATTATATAAAAATATGTAGCTAATTAGTTATTTCGGTTGTGTTAGCAGTAAGATTAATTATTTCGTGCAATTTTCTTGATAAGCGTGAACATCTATTTTTTAAGCTTTTATTCATTTTACAATGCAGTTGGTTACACATCTTAATCAGGTCATTAATATTATGAGTATAGGTATAAACTAAATCTTTTATGTTCTGATTTCCTCGCGAATTATCTAGTAAACTTATAAATTGATCTAAATTAATAGGAAATGTATTATCACTGTTTAAATCTACCATATTTTTTTCAATTTCTTGCCAAACATCTTCTTCAGTCCTGGAATCAGTTTTCTTTAATTTCTTCTTTGCTTTTATTGTGACTTCTGTATCCTCTAGAGAAATGTTGCTATCCGTTTCATCAGTTCCATCTGTTTCCATTTCGTCCAAGTCATTATCTTTGTGTATAACAGGTGTCAAATTGCATGTTTTAGAAGATTCGCTGGCAGATGGTGAATGAATGCGTTTTGTTCCTTGAATTTCCTGAGATTGAGGGCGTTTTTGTAACGCAGGCAATGATGGCAAGATGAACTCTGGTTCTGGTACAAGATTGTCATTACGATCAAAGATTTTATTGATTTCGTCAATTGTTTGTTGTTGTGTTTCTTGCGTTAAAACTTGGGAACTAGTCGTATTTTGTGGGCAATTCTTGGCCAAATGACCCATAGTGTTGCAAGAAAAACATTTTAAGGCGTCAGTTGAAATGTAGATCCAATAGTTTGTTTCCTCAAATGTCACTTGTATTGACTCAGGTAGACGTGCCTCGTCCTCTGGGCTGATGTACAACTGGCGTCTAAAACTCAGAATGTGTGAGAATCCTGGATCTGTAACACCTATTTTCATGAACATTATGGGCGACATTATTTTTATACCAGCCTCAGACAATTTTTGTTCAATGACGGAGTTAGGTATGACCGGACAAACATTAGATAGAACAATTCTTTTGTTTCGTGTTATTAATGGTTTTATTTCTAAAACATTATTTTTTATATTTATCTTCTTATTTGCATCTATCAGATCGTCCGCAGTTTTCTTTGAATCGAGATAAATACATATTCGAGCATTTGAAATCCTAGATATAAATCGAATTGATGTTGTTGGTATTATAGTTGCCAGTGCAATAAGGTACTCCCTGAGTGTTATCCCGTCGATTGAGTCCAATATAATCGCTTGATCTTTCTTGGGGAAAGCAGTTGTTGAGGTGACATTAGCATAACTGGATGTTTTGGGCGATTGTTGGGATTTCACGGTTTGGGATAATGTAGGGTTATGTGTCATTGTAGTGATTTGGGACTTTGTGGAGTTTTGGGACGTTGTGGGGTATTGGGACATTGGGGTCAAATTCATCTTAACACTAATAGGGGCTCCTGTTCCCAGGAGTTACCCTGTTTTGTTTGTTCCGATACAAAAATAATCACACGCGTTACCTCGTAAACAATCACACGAACCGGTTATCGGCTCGATCTCGGTGAAACACGCGCGTCCGCTGCGATTACTCAAACGAAACTGAATAAGAATCTTGTAATACAAGAACGATCCCAAAAGTTTACTTAAACGTTTGAACAATTATATTCAAAAAAGTTGTCAACAAACTTTGTTATTAAAGCTCATATTTCTAGTTAAAAGTATTTTAATATTCTAGATGATAAAACTATTTTTGTAATACTATAGTGGTGGTGAAATGATACGATATTTTTTGGTAAATACTTTCATGTAATCTATTTGATAATTTACTGTATAAATACATTGTTTTGGTATAGTCAGACACAAAGGTAACAAAACAAGGACTCGGGGGTGCACAACACGCAGTTGGAAGCGAGTGTCAGCGTCAACGCTCGACGTATGTTTACATATTTTCATTGAAAAAAGATGCGCACACTTGCTTCCAACTGGAAGCTTTACGGACTGTTGCCGGCAGAGAGCGCCGGCGTTCGCGAGGCGATGCGCGACGAGCGTCGCCGAGTGTCAACAAACTCCCGCGAACCAGGGTTGATCTTAGGTATGTCCGCTGGACATATTATAATGCTCATATTTCACCTCAAAATGCCTCGTGGTCAAGTGGTATTTTTTGCGACCGCTTACCGTGCAGTCTCGGGCTCAATTCCCGGGTCAGGCAAAAATATTATTTGGGACTTTTTAAAAATAAAATTGGTAGTAAGTTATCAAATAACATGAACGGTTGTCAGTTGATGGACGAATCGTTTGCATTGTTCAATACTCTTTCTTTTACGTCCGGCCTTTCACGTTTTATTTGTTTTATGTTCAGTTTTATACCGCTTTGAACTGAACTGTTCAAAGCGTTATAGTTGAGTCAAACAATGTAGCCAAATTTAAGTACAGTCATAAATGCAATTGAACCTAGAAAGCTGATTTTTGGATATGTAGTAGAGTGAGCTTATAAAAGCTGAATTTTTCGACCTCAAATTCCTATGAGCTTTTGCCGTCATCTTTAAAAAGTTTTTGCCGGGTTATCTCGGCTGTGTGTCATTCAATGTCAATTATTTTTAGGGACGATTTGTTCCTTTTCGTATGCTCAACAATTAAGTTTTAAAAAGGTTTCGTTGCGTAGGAGGGCCAATAGAGCGTGCTCATACACTAAAGCGGTCAAAATCTATCGCTTTATAGATATTTCGCGGGTACGCTGCTGATACGCCCGATGCTACGTACGGAACCGATTTTAATGACGAGAAACAGTTCATATTACTATTTGCTTACAGTTTGTTTTTGTTTATTTAGGATCGTGCTCGTACTCTCAAGACTCCAAGGGAAATAAATGTATCGTCCATCAGACCGCCACAGCCCAGAAATATGTATTACCTACGATACTCTTAGCTAGAACAGTTGTCATACTTTCTGGTACCCCTCAGACTACCCGTTACGATTGTCTTAGATGTTTAAATGGCAACTGGCACCAACCAACGATTGACTTAAAGTTCTCTCCGAGGCACGGAAGAAACCAAAATTTTTTAAGATGGTCATTCATAGGAATAAGTAACTCATTCAGTTCTCAATTCATTCTAAAACGAACAATCACTCCAAAACCTACCACACTTGCACACTCAACCCACACACAAACATTTACCCACAACATCTACACGCCACACACTATCTCAATATACATAAACTTCCACATTTTATATGGTATCTGACTCATATTTTATATTTATTTTATAGTCTTTTACATCATTTTCAAAACTGTTTATTATTATTTTATTTTATTCTCTTAATTTAATATTGTAATTTTTTGATTGCACTGTGCAGGGTGGTGGACGCTGATGGCTGTGATACAGTTTATACTAGTACAGCTGTCAGCGGCGACCTCTTATTTACATTATAATTATATAATTTAAGTTAAGTAAGTCTAGTTTAAATATTTAAGAGCATCTGTAAAAACTTATGTTGTGAAAAAATAAACTTTATTATTCATTCAACGGCCGACCGCGGCTGGCATTGCTTAACCTGTAAGATTGATCGGTTCATGCGGCTTCTAATTAGCAATGAGTTTTTGAGACTTATAGCTGGGTACAGATTGGTGCAATGCAACATGTAATACAACATGCAATGCAAGAATTCGACGTCCATATTGCTGCAATGTATCATGTAATGTAACAGAATTCCCATAATGTGGACGCCTCGCGCGCTCGAACTGCGCCTGGGTCGCGCACGCTCCGAGCGTTACAACTCTTGCGCGGCTCGATCCGAGATTTGTCGGTTTTTGGTACGAACACAAAGGGGCGCGTAGTGTGCGCAGGGCGCAGCCGTGGACGGTCGATCGTTTCGTTCGCTTGCGCAACGATCATGGCGGTGAAAGAGGGTGCGTGGAGTGATGACGAGTCACTTTTATTGATAGGGGAATACAGAACAACAACAAGTCTTCAGACTTCATGATTCGTAAGTATATCGCCTTGATGCAGGCAAAGAAAAGAACACGTGTGACGAGGGTTAGTGTTTGTAACGAAATGCGGGAACAGATGTTCTCGAATGATTCGTAGTCAATGCGCGTACCACGCGCGCCACACGTCCAAGGCAGCAGGGAACATACAATGTAACGCAGAATATTACATTACATGTTGCATTGCACCAATCTGTACCCAGCTCATTATTTTCTCAATTTTTTTCGTAGACACGTACGCTACGAGCTACGGTGCTACGACCAAATTACATGCTACGAAACAGACGTTCATTAACGAGCAACAGGCTGAAACAGTTTGTATTATTTAACTTAAAATTTCTTTAAGGAAGTGTTCGTAGACTTTAGACAATGTCGCTGTTTTATAATTACTTTTGCTGCTTTATAATAAAAATGGAGGTTTGTTTTGAAACTCATTTGCGAGTAAATTATACAAGTTGTAAATGACATCGTGACAAGGCCGCTTACCAGTTATTCAGTACATGATTCAGAGACATTTTGCAAAAAAATATCATCTGAAAATTATGTAAATATATATTTATAGTAATTTTTTCTTAAAAAAAGTTATGAGCATCTACCCAAGCATACATCATCACAACTTTAAATGGTTATAGTAAAACAGCCCATAAATAATAAATAAATTTAACAAACTAAATCAACTTCTTTTTCTTTCTTCTTTCTATCTTCTATTCTCTAGTGTCGAAGAAATATCACGTAAATGTAAGTTATCCTAAACATATACTTGAACATCACGTCCGGGACAGTATGTCTATAAATGTACTCCCAGACTGAAAACATTAGCTTGTAATGCAACGTTACATAATTATCCGAATGTTACATCAGTGAGGACCATACAGTACAGTTACAGTACTTATAATTATACAATTCGAAATTTAAAATTATATTCAAAAATATGTTACATTTCAGACGAATGCAAGTCTTGATTTTAACGGCAGTTAACACGATTGATTTTATTTACCTTTCGCTTAATTGTGTGCACGGTTGGCGTAGCGGTTAAAGCGGTCACCTAGCCGCTTTCAACTGCGCTGGTGTTGTGGGTTCGATCCCCACTCGGGACAAATCTTAGTGTGATCCGCAAAGATTTGTTCTGACTCTGGGTGTGCTTTATGTGTGTAAAATTGTGAAACGGACAAACCGTTTCACAATTTTAAATTTTGAAACGGTTGGTCCGTTTCACAAAATTTTAAATTTATGTAAGAAAATAAAAATAATTTTCTCGCTTTTTTCTTTCTTTATTAAATGTATGATTGTAAACACCCCTGCGACAAAGAAATTATTTCTAGCGAGGGCGTCGTTTTTCAAAAACAAAAATAATCAGTAGTTGCAATCCATCGCTTCGGATAACATCAAAACGTTCCTTTCACCGCGTGTCGGTCAATTAACATAAGTTTTCAGTGTAATATATCTGACTTTAAACACATTTATTTTATATTCTATCAGACTTATAATTTAGATGTACCTTCCCCATACAACCCGTTAAAATCATATCAATAACGCAACGCAAAAGTTTAAAAGTTATCATTGAACGCTAGTCATTCAGTCAGTCAGTCAGAGAGGCAGTCTGTAACGTGATGTTCAATTCGAATGTGCAACGTTACATCACAGAACGCTCGCAGTGTGGAATCACCTTAACACAAATATGATAGCTTGTTACGTGAAAGGTCATCGACGCGACATTACGTCGCCGAAAAAACGTGACGGTCGAACGGGGTTCCGAGCGCAACTTTTTAATTTAATCTTCAGAATAATTACGCACATATTTTTGCTGAATATTAGTTATTTGTTTAATAAAACAAGCTTCCTGACACTCTTAAGGGGCTAAATGTTATTTTTTTTAAAAAGAAATTGAAATCGCTACTGTGTGACAAGTGTTATTATTCCATTGCTGATTATCTCAATGACACATTATAACAATTATACTATTTGAATTTTGATATTGACATGATCATACAATTCGTACAAGTGTGTAATAGTGGTGATTACGGCCGAGGCGCCATTGAGACCCGAGCCGTAGGCGAGGGTCTTAAGACAGCCAAGGACGGTAATCATCAATACACACGTGTGCCATACGACGTTTTTCAACACACTTGTGAATAAAATAACTCATTTTATTTAGTAGATAAAAAGTTTATTTAGAGAAACAATTAGTAAATGTGCAGTTAGTAAAATTATAATTAACTGTTTTTGATGGCATAGCGGTCTCATCAGATAGATTATTTATTGAAATACTTTCATGTTCTATTGTAATTTGAGATGGCTCATTATTCGTGTAGATAGGTGAAATCCAATCATTGGATGTACTTGGTGTTTCGTCAGTAGGAAGCGCCTTAGAATCAAGTTTAATTCTTTTTGTTATTTTTGCACAAATTTCCTTCTTGTTTTGTATGGAATCTTCTACGTATGATTCTGCTACATTGCTAGATCGCCACCCACTATGACGCTGCAAAGTCATTATATCAGCTCCTGAATTTGCCAGCAATGTAGCTGAAGTTCTTCTGAAACTATGTCCAGTGTAGCTCTTAGCGTCTGCTAAACCTAAAAACTTAGCGATTTCTTTAGGCATAGAACCAAATTTGTTTATACCTATAGGCTGACAGGTACATTTACCATTCTGATAATTTAGAAAGAAACGGTCAGTTTTTGCTTTTGGTGATCGCAAACTTTCATACTTCTTAACAATTGCATAGAATGGACCGTGTATGATGAATGACTTCGGTATTTTATTTTTCGTGATAGGTATCTTCACTAAAAGCACCTGGCCATGGTTCTCTATGTTTTTTACGGTTATATTTGTTAATTCTTAATCCTACAGGCACCAGTTACACCAAATATTAAAGCAACCTGAAAAAAGAAACAATAATTAAGTTCAACACACAACACAGGCTGAAGTTGCGTAGATATTAAAAATTAATTTAACTAACCTTAGTAGCCAGATATTGGCTATCTGCAGCATCTTTTATAAATTTTTCAATATCGTCAGACGATAAAACCTTTGATTTCTTGCTTCTAAATCCATCGGATAGTCTCTTTAGATATGCTGACAAATTAGAGTATGTTTTTAAGTCCACTCCATTCTTTGTTCGGACTGTACTTTTTAACATTGAGTATAAACACCACAAAGAGCTAGGTTTGTACTTAGAAGATAATTCTTTAAAGTACGCCATGAACACATTTTCTGAAAAAGACTTTCTTGTTGTTATGCCATTTTATGACATTTTGGTACGCTAATAAATATTTTTCCTTGGAGTTTTCAGGTAGTAAACTTTCCATAACGTTAAGGGCTTCACATTTTATATCGGGCGGTGTACAACATAAATCATTTTCTTCGTAACTAGTACTTCTAGACATTTGAATTATTAAATAATATAATTACAACAGTGAAAACGAGTTGTAAAAAATGTTCCGCTATGGCGGGCAACAAATAATCAGTTTTCCTATGCGCGCGCATTGCAATCGGCCATAAATTATAAAGCTGTAGCAAACCGTATGTATTCGGTACTGAGTAACGGGTGCGCCATCAAGTACCGAGTAACGAAACGTTACTTTCGAATGTGCCTCGTTACTCGCACGATTTCGTATCCCGCATTTTTTGTAGTATGGGTTCAGTTCACGCAGGTAAGTTGATGCGTGTATTGAAACGTTTGCTGATCGTGCGTTTGTTTACTTAATCTGTGGTTTTATGCATGCGCGTATTACGCGGGCTTATTCGATGAATTTATAAAAACATAATATTATATTGGGAAAAGACAAAGGCTACTTTTTACCGCGGGAAAATATAATAATATAATTCCCACGGGAAACAATAAATAAATCTTTCTGCGACAGACCGAATTTGCGCAAGGGACGCCACGGGCAACGGCTATTAATATTATAATCAGATTTTTAATTTATAAAAATAGTTTTTGTTTTGTTTTAATAGTTTTTTATTTATGTTTAATTTAAAAAAATATATGCTTAATTTCAGTTTAAGAACAAAAGATTTTTGTTGTTTAAATGTTATCCTCTCAACTGTCAGCCGCTATAAAACCTATATACCCACATCTGTCAAAATCGTCGAGGGTGGTCTCTCGCGATATCGCCGCGGCGCATTAAAATGACGATTACTTCATAATTGTATGAAAGATGTGTATAAAATTTATGTTATTAAATCTGTATGAAGTACACTAACAGAAATAATACAATTAAGTATTATTTTATTCTAAAATAATGTAATAAACCTTGGGTGAAAATTAGTGAACGGTAGGTGAACGTTAGTGCATGCGAATATGTCGTATGATAATTAAAAATAAAAGACTAATTAATATTTATTTTATTTTTCTTTACAAAAGAATATACAATTTACAATATTCCGTTTAAAAAGAACACCTTTTCATACACTTTTTTTACACCACAAGCTTATCAAACACTTGACTCGATAAACGGCGACCCGAGCGCAACACAAAAAACAAATGAGTTTCGATACTTCAATTTCGTAAACAATGAGTCAAGTGGCTAAGACCACTCATTTATTTTACAGTTTGGTTCGTAATCTAAAGATAAACAAAGTTTTAGCTATTATAAACATTTACTTTACAAGTATTAAACAAAAAAACCAAGCACTTGGAAATAAGCGCTAAAAAAACTGCTCTCAAATTTAGCCTCACAATGCAAATTCTATTGAAGGTTTTTGTAATATGAATTTTAATTCTACAGTTTCATGATCTGTACAAATCGAAAAATATATTATAGGGCATACTGCCATACAAAATTACTTTATAAATCTAAATTAAAACTTGACAAATTTTCTACACGTTTGCTTGAGGTTTCCCAGTCTGTCAATGTGCCATTAGACGGTCGATTTGTGTTGCGTAATAAAATTTTATAATTTTTTTAAATAGAAATGAGAATGTATCGATTAAATACAGTATACGTATGTAGTAAGATGTCTATATGATGTTACTAACTACATTTTGCTCCTATTGTAGTATTTATATGCAAAAAAAGTCAAAATGTAGAGGGCAAGCACCCCAAAAGTCAGACATTGTTTTATAAACATATCACTTTCAACCAACAATCATAGTCTAAAACGCAAGTTATGAATTAAAAACTGTTTATTACTTACCCGCTCATGATTAACACTTAACTTTTTCCAATAAATCACAAGAAAACTGCCAAAAACACACTCAAAACACTCTGGTCGTATTCACGCACTATGAAAGTCTCGACATAAACAAAAAAGTATTGTTTACATTAGCGGCTCAAGTGTCCCATGTGATGTTATATTCCATCCTTGTCGTATCGCCCGTACGTACGTATAAGTTAGAGCAGGATAAATATACTATCAATGCTTATTTGAGCCGTTAAAATACGGCGGGAAAAATCGACCAGCAGCTGGCGTTTGACAGATGCGCGTGTTTTGACACCAGCCATGAGGTGGTCGATCGACAGTTGAGGGGTGTCAATAAATAATTTTGACACCTACGTGTTGCTTTTTCATTATAACTTTGTTGCGACGCCGCAACGTCATACTGTACGCGTACCATACGATACAACATACGACTTGATTTGTTGTGTTATAGTGAGGTATCAGTCAGTTTTTTTCCGCGCCTATTCGGTTTGCGCCTATTCTGCCACGTACTTACCTATTGGTGATTTTCAAGTTTGAGTGAAAGTTTTATTTATGAAACACGTACGAGTTAAAATTATCTATTTAAATAAGAAGTTGCATGAAATGAGCAAGGAATAGGAGCATTAATTTATTTGTTTTATTGAACACGATCTTTTTTTTTTAATAAAAACTTTTTTTAAAACAAAGCAACTCAACCAATAAAATTAAAAAAAAATCTATAACTCACTCTCAGAGTACTCACTAGTGTGATAAAGATTTTATTATATCACAGTTTGGTTATGGGTGTCATTACGTGCCTAATTGCAGTGACCATAGAGCCACTTTATGAGCAAGTGTGTTGAAAAAATAATTAATGTTGCATTGGGAAAAAACTGCATGTGGTATTTTAATTCTTTATTACGTTAGGAAAACTGCATGTTGAAGAGGCTGACATTGTTTTGTGTAGCTTATTAATAATAATGATAATTTAAATTATATATATTAATATTTGCACACCTTGATTGGCAGAATATGATGATATGTTGTAATTAGTTTAAGTCAACTATTATGTACCATATTCATCCAAATAAAGATTTCCTTATTTAACTTTACTTTACTTTACTAAAAGAGCACATCGTATTTTCCTTCAAAACTCTGTAGTATAAAGATTGTAGTTTAGAATCTTGAGCGTAATGAGCGACCCATAAGCATGAGATGTAACTAACTTTGATCTCGTGTTGCACACACAACTTTTGACCTCAGCAGCTCGAAAAGGCAAAAAAAGTGAGCTAAACTCAGATTTACTTCGAGCGTTAAGTAATTGACTCGAAGCAAAATCGAGTTGTGCATTGTTTTCATACACTGTAACATATTTTTGAATAAAATTTTATACTTCGAATGGTATCTTTACAGGTTCCGATGTGTAATGCTCGGTGGTGCAATTCTGTAAAGGAAACGATTGGTTTTGATACTTTAGTGCATGCTTTTGGCATGTAAACGTTTTCTTACAACAAAGAACGCCATTTCTAGCTGCTGCCTGGGGTGAAAATATAAAGGGTGTTTGGTAAAAATTGAGTTGGCTAAAACGTAGTTTAGCTAAAACTATTTCTAGTTTCAACAGGGTACAAGCAAGGAGATCCTTTAGTGTCAACTAAGCAACGGTGAATATTTTGCGATATAGCGGTAATGTTGAATATTGTATGAAAATTACTGTGAATTATTTCGTTTTAAATTTTAATTTAATTCAGTCATTACACAACAGTCAAATAAGTAACAAATTGCATAATTTGGTCGTTTTAATTCATTTTGAATCGACTTAAATATATAAAACAGATACAGGTTGGTTTCTTCCCATGCTATGTACAAAAAAATGCAATATCTCTTGACGTAATATATTATGACAGTTTTTCGTCGATTCTGAAAAAAACTGCTTTTTTGACTTATTGTTCTGGGTGTGCCATATGCTCCTAATTTCCACACAAAGATTATTTTGCCTGAGTCCCGATGTAATGTTAGGGGCAGCAGAAAAGATACAAGTCTAAGATGCGTCGCAGACAGTGCACAGACGCGTCGTGATTAAATTATATGAAAAGTAAGTAGTAACAGCTGCACGGGTGTTTGTCACGTGTTTAAAATTACCACCCGTGTACACCTTCCGGCCGCATCTTGTTCACACCCTCTCCTACCTTTGTATTCTATGTCACGAATGTCACGATGCTTCTATACATTATGTGTTATAATTAACTGAAAGGATTATTACTTTTGTGTTTGAGTTGCCCCAGATTTGAAATAAAGGTCGTATTTCAACGAATGAAGTCTAGTCCTCAATGGATTAATTGAATGAAAGGGAATGCGTAACGATACTCTCGTTAGCATTCTCAATGAACTGGTAACTTTTTATTCCGATCTATTTCTATTTCCCGTGAGGTTTTTTGATAAAAGGGTACAATTAACCACCTCGAGAGCTGGTAAGCGTTTGCAACCACTCACTAACAGGTCTCGGGCTCGATTAACGGGTTGGGTAATAGTATTATTTGTGTTTTTTTTTATGTTCTTGTTGATGTACTAAATGTTCAGTGTTGTTTTAAAAGGTGGCAGATTTTATAACTTTTTTTGGCGTATTTTGGCAAATATCCGTCTTGATTAGCCAATGCATAACTCTTACGCTCAAAATCATTAATTTTAATTTGCCTTGTTCTAACTAGGCTAATATTTGCCTAAAAGGTACGTCAAATGAAGTCCAACTTTGATTTTTTATTTTAAGGTAAGTTGTAATAATAGTCACTGGTGGAAGTTTGTCTTTAGTATGAAGTGTTTTGAGCTAATCCATAAAATGTAAATATATAATTGTGTATTATTAAATTATTAGTGATGACAAAGTAATTCTTTTAATAATTTTCTATTAATAATCGAGAAGTTATTAGACGATGTTGTCGCGGCAATTCGACATAAATGAAAGAAGGATGTTGCAACAAACTTGGTTTATTACAACTAACTTAAAATAACGTACAATGTTGTATATTCGTGAGCTCGAAGGAAGAGAAAATAAGAGAAAAAGGGTTCGATTGAAGATCGCAAGCTTTATATAATGAAATCTTGACAACCGTTTGACAGTTGTCAAGTATCTGTCAAAGTGACTTAGGAAACTGGCCCTTTGGCCTATTATGTTTAGGGAGCGTTGACACGGGCAATGTTAATGGCGTGATTGGCGCCAACATCCTCCCGGGCGTTGAAAACCAGGTTTCAACGTTGTTCTTCCTCTAGAGGCAGAGCGCATAGGCGATTGAGGGCCCTGCGCACTATGCCCTGTGATGTGGAGATGTCTGCCACCCTAGGCACACCATCAGGTCCAGGGAAGACCTTGGAGACGCGCCCCAACCGCCAGCAGAGAGGAGGCACGCTGTCCTCCTTTACGAGAACCAGGTCGTTGAGCTTCAGATCACGACACCTGGTGCGCCATTTTGTCCTTTGTTGCAGTTCAGCGATGTATTCTGCAGCCCATCGCTGCCAGAAGTGCTGCTTGACTTGCTGAAGACGCCTGTAGCGGTCGAGACTGTTGGTGCTACAGTCCACGTAGCTCGGTGAAGGTAGCGTTGTTAGTTGCCTACCAATCAAAAAGTGAGCGGGGGTGAGGGACTGTAGGTCATTTGGTGACGGGCTGAGAGGACAGAGGGGTCGGCTATTAAGGATGGCCTCTATTTGTGCAAAAAGCGAAGAAAGTTCTTCGAACGTTAAATGCGAATTGCCAAGAATACGTTTTATATGGAATTTAGCCGACTTGACCCCGGCCTCTGCCAGCCCGTTGTACTGAGGAGCGTACACTGGAGAAAATTTAAATTCTATGCCTTGGCGTACTCCAAACTCACAAATAGAATCGCTATTGGATTTGAGAAAATTAGATATCTCTTTGGCTGCTGCAACAAAATTGCGGCCATTGTCACAATATATGGTTTGAGGTAGACCACGGCGTGCTATGAAACGCCTTAAAGTTAATATAAATGCATCCCTGGAAAGCTCACTAACAGCTTCCAAATGAATGCATTTGAAACGACAGCAAATGAAGACACACATGTAACATTTGGATATTTTACATCCTCGACCTTTGCGGTCGGCGATATAAAACGGTCCAGCAAAATCAGTTGCTACTGAATAGAAAGGGTAATTAATTTCAACTCTATCATTAGGTAAATCTCCCATCATATTTGTTAAGGTTTGGCCCTTAATACGACGACACCTAAAGCAGCTGCGAGCCACCTTTCTAGCTAAAATACGGCCCCCAATTGGCCAGTAGCGTTCTCTAACTGAAGCTAGTAGTTGCTGAGGACCAGCATGTAGCAGACGCTCATGTTCTGCCTGGAATATTAATTTAGTAAATATGTGATTAGATTTTAACAAAATTGGATGCCTCTTGTCATATGGATGGTTAGAGCTGTCAATGCGACCACCTACTCTTAACAATCCTACTGAGTCTATGAAAGGATTTAATGAAATTAAAGTAGATTTATTTGATAAGCCTTTTTTATTTGTTAAGTGATTTATTTCCTCAGAAAAAGATTCTTTCTGAGCTATTTTTGTGATAACTTCAAGTGAATAATTAAGTTCAGACACTTGTAAAGTACCTGTGTATTTATTTTTGGGGTTTTTACAGTTATGAATAAACCTAAAAACCATTGTGTAAACTCTATGCAATTTGATGAATTTAGAAAATTTATCAAACTTTAAAATAATGGAGACCGAAGGTGTAACTTCCGCCGCCAAAACGGACACCGTTTTTAATTCAGGGATATCCTCTAGATCTGACTTAGTCAGAGGCCAGCACTCCTCCAACAACTTAAGATATGGAGGCCCATGCCACCATAGCGAGTGCTGATCAGCTGATGTATCTTGCAAACTAACACCTCGTGAAGCGAGATCTGCAGGGTTTTGAGATGTGGGCACATAACGCCATGAATTACTGTCTGTGAGCTCATGGATAGAGGCAACTCTATTGGCCACAAACGTTTTAAGTTTCTTAGACGTGCGAATCCAACTCAAAACTACCTGGGAGTCGGTCCAGTAGAATGACCTATTGATATTACAGCGTAGAGCCTTACTCACCGCAGAGCTCAATTGAGCCCCTAAAAGAGAGGCACACAGTTCTAAGCGTGGGATACTAGTAGCTTTTAAAGGAGATACTCGCGACTTGGCACACAGCAAGTGCACTTCAGATGCACCTGTTGCGTCTATGGACTTTAGAAATATACAAGAAGCATATGCTTGCTGTGAAGCATCACTAAAACAATGTAACTCTATAAATTTTGCATTATTTGTAAGAGTTAACCTAGGTATCTTTAAATTTAAAAGTTTAGGCATGTTACTAGCAAAACTTAGCCATTGAGATTTAATGTTATCAGGAACTGGTTGATCCCATCCATTAACTGATGGATGAGTCCATAAGGATTGAAGCAAAATCTTTAGTCTAATTATATAAATTGATAATAACCCTAAGGGATCAAACACTTGAGAAATTGACGATAATATGGATCGTTTAGTTATTTTAGACTCACTAGGAGTTTTGATTATAAAATTTAATTGATCTGAGTCAGGTGACCAGCCTATGCCTAATGTGCTAGTTGCATTACTAATGACTAAATTATCTAACTCAGGCTTTATTTCATCGATTGAAAAAAGATTTGGAATGTTAGACCTATATTTCCGTAGGTTAAATACTACGCGTATGCGAGTAGACTCGCTGTGCTCTCGCATCACAGGGTGATGAGGCAGAAAAAATGAATTAATAGGCCTTTCAGAAGGAGATTCTGAAAGGTGACCGAGTTCAGCATACTCGTGTATGAAATTAGTGTAAGCTATCTTAAGCTCTGGCTGTTTTTTAAAGCGTGCTTCTAGAGACAAGAACCTTTTCTTGGCTGACCGGTATGAATCACCTAAGCAATTGCGAGAGTCACGAAGAGGTAGTCCTACACAAAAACGACCATTATCTAGGCGGATAGTGTTGGTGAGGAAGTGTTTCTCACACAACTGTTCCTCCCTTGTAAAGGGTGAAGTAGGTGGGACATTTTCTAATTCCCAGAATTGAGTTACCTGGTGCTCAAGGGTGGATAATTGATCTTCCTTTAATGCAACATGACAGGCATTTATGGATTTACATTTATTAGGAAATGTAGTTTGTGGGTTGATGGGAATCGAACCCGCCACTAACCATCCGAGTTTAGAGCCGCGAAGCACAAGGGAGTTACTTCCTAAGGAGCGCTGCTCTGAGCCAATGAGGTCCCAGAACAAATCAGCACCTATTAGCATATCAATAGGGGATGGTTCATGGAAATTAGGATCCGCTAGATCAAATCTAGACAGATTTGCAAATGTGGAATCAAATGCTAACCGTGGTAGATCATCTGATATTTTAGGTAAAACTAGGCAAAACATATCTACATTATATGTTTTATTGTTAGATTGCAAATTTATCATGCAACGCTTAGTTTTGTATTTGATTTGATTGCTTCCAATGGCAAAAATATTGACATTAGATGGTTCACAAGACACATCTAGTTGGGTTTTAACTGATTCAGTTATGAATGAACATTGACTGCCACAGTCAAGTAAAGCTCTAACGTTTATAGTTTTGTTAGTTAAACAATTAGAAAGTTGAACTCTAGCTGTACATAATAAGACTTGAGAACTATGAGACAAAGCAGCAGATAAAACAACAGTTTCAGAATTACTGTTAGGCGTTATAGCATCATGTAATAAACTATTATGTCTTTGCTTGCATACACGGCAGTGACCTGTAAGTCGGCATTGATCCACAACATGACCCTTTCGCAGGCAATTTTCGCACAATTGCTGAGAAGTTACGAAGAGCTTTCGCTCCTCAGGAAGCTTCGCCTTGAACTTCGCACACTCATACAAACGGTGTGACTCTTTGCAAAAAACACATTTAAATTCTACCTTCCTACTATTAGGGGCGGAGTCATCCTTAGCTGTTGCTACTAATGCTCTTGTATGAAACTTGTTAGGAGGATTACTGGCCACTGGCTTTGGCTTGTCTAATCTTTTAAGTTCGACAGACTCAGATATCTTTGACCGAGACTTGAGAAAATCAAATAATTCCTTTAAAGTAGGGACATCGGATAAAGTTATCTTATGTTCTTCCCACTTGTAGCTAGACCTATTTTCTAATTTAGAGGTTATCATTAGAACAAGTGGGGCATCCCATTGCTCAGTGGGTAAACCTAATGTATGAAGAGCCCTTAAGTTTTTAGTTACATGATCTATAACAAATAGAAAAGACTTAGAGTTTTCTTTGATAGGTTCAAAGTTAAATAAAGATTTTAAGTGATTATCTATAAGTTTGCGCTTATCATCATAGCGAGAACAGAGAAGTTCCCATGCTGTAAGGTAATTCTCATCAGTTGCATCTAAATTGCTAAGTACATTTGCAGCTTCACCTTCCAAATATGAATTTAAATAGTAAAATTTGTGAATATTTTGTATTTTGCTATTGCTATGTATAAGAGAGCTAAAAGTTTCTTTGAAAAGCAACCATTTTGAACATGAACCATCATACTTATTTATTTGAATTGTGGGCAGCTTAAAACCCAAACTATTAGGACTAATATGGCTACAGCATGAGTGTACAGATGATTCATCAGACTTAGTGCTAGTGTTAAGCTCTGATGGAGAGAATTTAATTATTAAACGTTTAGCTAATGCAATATAATGATCAAAATCTTGTTCACAAGCCTCACGGATATCCAACTCATCCTCCATAGATGGAGATAGCAATTCTATCCGTGAATTTAAGCCGTCAAATTCTTTAAATAAATTTTCAATTCTGGACAACCTCAATTCCAACTTATTGATTTCCAACTCGGATACAGTTTCTAATTTAATTAACACATCCATGTGGTTTTTAAATTTGGTTAAACGGCCTTTAATGTTGCTGCGCTTAACACACAAATCTTTGTAACTATTTTCCTCTGAGCTGGAAGTCATTGTGGGTAGATGAAATTAACCAGAAAGAATATTCTAGAATTTAAAAGAATAAATAATTCAATGTACGAACGATACGCTCCTTAGTCCAACGGCAGTGCTGGCAGTAGGCAGGCAGGCAGTGATCAGCGAAGCGTGCAGTCTTAAGCAAGCAGATGGTGGGTGAACGTCTCGTACCAGGCGGCAACTGGAATTAATATTTGTAGGCGCTAAATATATTGCTTATGTAGCAAATTAAAGCGGATTGTATCAGCACAAGGCTTGTGAAATGTTAGTTTTGTAATGGGAAGGTTGAATTCCAATTAAAAAAGTGATACTATGCAGATAGCACACTAAAATTGTTATATTTTAATATAAATTGCTTATAGTCTGATGCAGAATTATGTTAAATTGGATGACATGGCAAAATTTGAAAATAAAGTATGATGATGTGGCTAATTATTTAGCCAAAATTTAAGAAAATATTGAATTTAAATTGTTGAAAATTACTGAATCTACAATGAAATTAGCTAATTGCACAAAATTGAGTAGGAAATATGAAGGAATAAGAAAATGGAACGAGCTCACATGTGGTAGGTGCAATCAGGCATGCTTGAGGCACACAAAATTAGCGTGCACCCGCTTTAGGCGCCTGATGCGTTGGAGTTGGTGGATGCGCAGCCACGTGGCGCATGCGCGTGGCTAGGGGCCACAAAATGGCTGCGGGCACGGCGGCGATGTCACGGGGATGGCGTGCAGGCGGAATGCCACACGTTGGCCGCAGGTACTGATGGCTTCGCCGGGACGGCAAGCTAGCAGCCTTCAGCTTGATCCTTGACCTGGGTGACTTGTAGGCAGCACGCTGGATCTCCTCACCGCTGTCGCCGTGGCACATCCACAGAAGAACCGCGTTGTATAGCGAGGTCCTGTCACGGTCGCCAATTTATGTCGCGGCAATTCGACATAAATGAAAGAAGGATGTTGCAACAAACTTGGTTTATTACAACTAACTTAAAATAACGTACAATGTTGTATATTCGTGAGCTCGAAGGAAGAGAAAATAAGAGAAAAAGGGTTCGATTGAAGATCGCAAGCTTTATATAATGAAATCTTGACAACCGTTTGACAGTTGTCAAGTATCTGTCAAAGTGACTTAGGAAACTGGCCCTTTGGCCTATTATGTTTAGGGAGCGTTGACACGGGCAATGTTAATGGCGTGATTGGCGCCAACATATTTCATATTTTATTATATCCAAGTTATTAGACGATGTATAAGAAGCACAAAAATTCAAAATGGTAAACATAAAATCTAACGGGAATTAACGCGATCATGCAATTATACAATTATTATTATTATTATAATTATTAATTGTTGATTAATTATTACCTTTTAGGCTTGACGTTTCGGCTAACAGGTTACACTGGCCATGGTCGCAAGCAAACTGGTTTTAGCGGCGCGCCGTCTCCGTTCCGTAAGTTTAAAAGTTAATGGTCAACATGCCTATAAAATCAAAAGACAAAACTTTATAATGAACAATTGAGAGGTATCACCTTAATTCAACACTTTGGAACACATTCTAGACAAATAATTTACAGCTCTTTGCCAACTAAATAAGTCTCAGACACGACTAGTATACTAGTCGTGTCTGAGACTTATTTATTACAGGTTTCAGAAAGGTGGCTTCAATCATTTGAATATCAACCTTCTTTAACTATATTAAGATGTGTAATGGCTTGCTTAAGATTCAGACTTTGAATGCGCGACTTCTTCCTTCTTATCGCAAGGCTGTTAAAATTTAAGTTCAATAACAATCGTCAAAGTAGTCATCCCACGTAAAACACAAAATTCAGCTGAATTAGACTAATCCAATGTAATTGTAAACAGCGATAGCCGAGTGGGAGACCGAAGGACTGCTAAGTCGAAGGTCTCGGGTTCGAGCCCACGGCACACACCTCTATCAATATATCGTTAAGTTTCCTCTTTTCGGAGATATGTGTGTTTTTATCATATAAATTATCGCTTGCTAACGGTGAAGGAAAGATCATGAGGAAACCTGCATGCCTGCGAGTGCCTAAAAAGTACTCGAGGTCGTGTGAAGTCTACCAATCCGCACTTGGCCAGCGTGGTGGACTATGGCCTAACCCTTCTCAACATGAGAAGAGGCCCGAGTCCCAGCAGTGGGACTTGTATTAGATACAGGTCTGCTGTATATAATTTAATTGAGATATGACTCGGCAAATTATATTATAATGATCATATCGGTACGTTAACATTCTTAGGGCCAGTTTCTGAGGTTTCGGATAAAATATAATCTGGCTTAATTTTAAATCGATACAAGTGACACTTGAAATAAAAACACAGCTGTCACTTTCATTTATGTGTTTTATATGCTTATCCTGCCAATAAGGTCTATACCTTATTGACAGCATAAGCGTATAACACTAACCTAACCTAACACCTTTTGTGAAAAATAAGACAACGGGTCTAAATCTCGTAATTATTATAAAGGTAAATAAATACCTATGCTCGACGTTTTGAAATGCCTTGCATCTTGTGGTCACGAGCAGACTCTATCTAACACCTGTGAAATTGGGCTTAGTATATCTTTGACAAAGGGTTCAAAAGGGTCGTAGGCAGCTAAAGTTGTTTTCTATATTTAGCAACACCTACATTCACCGTATTCTCTTACTCAAATAGTTTTCGATAGAAACCTAAATAGGTCCTTTGACAAAGTTTTAATGATATTTGGTTTTAGTTTGGTCAGTTAATAGAAGTGATCTCATTTGTTGTCACAAAGAAGAAAGTTACATATCTAATTTAGTTAAGTTGTTTTTTTTTTATTAATCTACTCTCACAGCGAACGAACGTGTAGTCCACCTGATGATAAGTGGAGTACAGCCCATGGACATCAACAATCCACAAAAGCAGATTACAGATGCGTCGCTGCAGCTGAGGACTACGGTGTTATGCCTCATGTGACAGTAATTTCAGGGCCTGATCTCACCACCAAACTGGAACACAGTAATGGAAGCAGGTTTTGGCAGCAGGTTAAAGGTGAGACAGTGGTGCTGCCGCCCTCGAGCTTATGCACAAGAGCTCTACCACCAGTAAAATTTAATTTGATAAGATTGAGCCAGTTTCTAAGGTACCGTATATATGTTACCTGACTGAATTTAAAAGTGACACAAGTTACACTTGAAATAAGAATACAGCTGTCACTTTGATTGATGCGTGTTTATCCTGCCAATAAGGTTTATCTAACACCTGTAAAATTGGGGCTAAATATTATGGTATGCCGTAATCTACTATTCGTACTATACCAGTACAGTTAGTTTAAATTTACTACTAATCTACTACTACTACTGCCTCGTGGCTCTAGTGGTTACCGTATGTGATTTTACCGCGATGTCTCAAGGTCGATCCCTGGATCGAGCAAAAGGAGTTTTTGAGATTTTCCTTAAGGAAATTCTCAGTAGCAGCACGAAGTTGGAATTATGCCTGGTGGATGGCGATAGACTCACCTCTTAATGACATGGCATCTAAACATAACAGGTGAAGTGTGGATGCTGTATACATCTGCTATACCCATCGAGGTAAAATAGGCGTGATGTTTAGTCACGGTAGCTACTATTTTTATTCATCAGATAAGAATGTATGTAAATTTAAGTGTGTGTTCGGATGTTGTTATGTTTATGTTACTCTTTCAAAACATTCTCTAACTAAGCTAAAGCTCATATCGAAACTTTCACGATGTTTTCAAAAGCTTTTGACTCGGTGCTTTGATCCTTTTAATTAACCCACTAAGAGAGTGCTTAATTAACATCTAATTACCATCCGCTTTGTTCGACATATAGGTGTTAAATACCTACACCTAGGTAGGTATAACTTCAAAAATACTATTTAACAACACTACAAATGGGAAGGAAAACATGACAGATTATTTTGGTGGAGCGTTTGTGAACGAGTTTGAAGGCGGCAAATATATATATACGGTTAACGCTAAAACCGTATTCAAATCTCACTCTCTCATTCAATAGACAGACAGAGACCAAAACGATTTCGGCTGCGGCGGTACATCTCAACGGAGATAAGATCTGAAAGGACGGATCGACCGACACAACCAGAGAGGAGGAGAGATCAGGCGCAGGACCAACCGAACCACCGGGGTGTAAACACCGCCAGCTTCCTGTCTCTTACAACTCTTTCATTTCATTTCATTTATTTCATTGACAATATTAAATTGTGTTGAAAATACGATACAAATTATTATCTTAATCTATGTCTAAAATAAATTAAATTAAATTAAAACATTAAATAAAATATTATTAATTGTACAGTCATATATATTACAAATTATCCGAATAAAATTTACTAATCTGTTGAAAATTAAAATGTCAATTTAGCAATATAAATAATGAAAAAAAAAAAAAAATAGCAATATAAAATATAAAAAGGCATGCATAATTACTACTTTAACAGAACAAAAAAATAAAATGTCATTTTAAATATTCTTCTATTGAGTAGAAACGCCCACTACTACTACTACTACTACTTACAAGAAAAACCCTAAGTTTGGATTCAAACTCTTTTTTGTACACAACACTCTTTAATTCTAGTGGAAGTTTATTGAATACTCTGACCGAATTATAACAAGAGCTATGTTTCACCACATTCAGAACATTTGCTGTCATGGACGGCATATCTTTTCTACGCGTACTTTCACGTTGTGACCTATGCTCGGTGTTTTCAGAATTATAAATATTTTAACTTACTTACTTTTTGCCCGACTCAGGAGCTAAACCCGAAAGATCTGCGTCGCAGTCGCATACGCTAGCCACCAGGCCACGGAGGCAGACATGATAAATACATTATTAACGTACATTCATTAACGATGCAGAAAGCTTTTACTTAAAGAATTATAATTTGACGTGAATAAATTCACTTGAAATATAAATTGTAACAGCTTAATGTGCCATTTCCTAATGAACAGACAAGGTAATCTTCCATGAGTTGTACACACGGCTACGCATCAAAATGTACATTTTCAGTATAATAAGGTCTCTTACTGTGTGTTGGTTTCTCATGCAAAACGAGACCAGTTTATAATGGAGATGTATTGCTTGATGTGAAGCTGTGTGTACTTAACATTTCAGAATATATTGTGTGCCTAAATGAATTTCTTGCTGCCTATTCCATTAAGTAGAATATAGTAAGTAAGAATATACAAACATAATTGAATGTGCTGTTGGCAGTAATTATAAATAGAACGTTTCGTAAAGTATTACGGATTCCGGGCTTTATTTAAAATTGTGTTGTTTTTATGCATGACTTTTTGTCTATGACTTCATTCTTGTAATCGTCAGTTATTGCAAATACTTATGACATCGCGTCGCAGTCTGATAAATTAATAATAGCAGCCTTGTACGTAATACATGTCCCACTGCTGGGCTCGGGCTTCTTCTCATGAGGAGAAGGGTTAGGCCATAGTCCATCACGCTGGCCAAGTGCGGATTAGTAGACTTCACACGGCCTCGAACACATTTCAGGCGCTCTCAGGCATATAGGTTTCCTCACAATGTTTCCTTCACCGTTACCAAGCGATAATTTATATGAAAAATACAGATATATCTTCGAAAAGACGAATCTTAACGATTTATTGTGTGCCGTTGGTTCGAACTCAAGACATTTGACTTCGCACTCCTACGGTCTCCCACTTGGCTATCGTTGCCTGATAAATTACCCGTCTTTTACCTAACTTCCTAACTTAGTTCAGAGATAATGAATGATAAATAAATATTTAAATAAATAAATATTTCACAACTCACACACAACGCCATCTAGTCCCAAACTAAGCAGAGCTTGTACTATGGGTACTAGAATAACTGATACTAATACATAATAAATATACTTTTCTTTTGTAAATACATACTTATTATACATAGAAACACCCAAACTAAGACAAACCCCCATGTTCATGCACACAAATATTTGTCTTAAGTGGGAATCGAACCCGTCGTGGGCGTCGCAGGCAGGTACACTACCCACTCCGCCATCCGGTCGTCCGGTCGATAAACTAGCTGTCCTAGCTAACCTTGTTCAGCCTTAGAGATATATATATATATATATCCATGCCGTGTTATCGTAGATTTTACCTATTTTGAAAATATTTAAATTTTCTCTATATTTTAATTTAGGTCCAACCGAATTGTAAATGGTGAAACTAATACGAGTTTGTTTATATATTATTATATCAATTTCGACTCTATTTAATAAAATGAAATGTTGATATTACTTCTATGATTTACTTCATGAAATAGCTTTATAGCTTTATTTACGCTGCTGTTGATATTTTGACTCTTATTTTTTATTCATGAAATACTCACATACGAGTCAGAATTTACATTTGAGAATAACAACTTCTAAAAAATAATGTTTGATTCATTGGAAACAAAAATGATGTAATACCAATACTCATTAATATTAATGTTGTTTCCACAGTATGATTAAAACTGATATACTATGTTAACAAGCTTGAATATTAAGCATGTTTCTATATTCATACAGGATGGATTGCGACATTTACTAACTGTGGTGTCAATAAATGTCGCTATGTCGGATCCACCCCGTATACCAGATATAATAGATGTCAAGATGTAGCATGAAGAAAATTGACGGTTATTGACAGACTGTCAAATCACATAGAACATTTTCCCCGGCCTGGGTAAAAGCTGTCAAAAACCAATAAATTTTTAAACTTTGACGTGAATTTTATCTGCAACGCGCAGCTTTGCACAGTGGGAGTAATGTCATTTAAATTTAATTTGTCTTATATTTGTCTCTAGTTAAATACATGCTTTCTGCCGTATACTGTGGATTGTTAGTTACAATATTCCTGATACAACAAATGCTGCCATCAAACCTTCATAACCCAGTACGAGATAATACAATACTCTTTGTTAGACTAGTTTTCCGAATTTCTGACCTCTGACTTCCTGTAACAACTGCCATAGATCTTTAAATAGCAACCGGGCCCGATGGCTATACGTGCTTTCCCAGGCACTACGAGGACTACTACAATCTACAATCAGAAATCAAGTCATTTATTTCCATGGGGCCCATGGAGCGCTTCAACACGTCAAAACAAACATCAAAATACAAAAAATATAAAATTAAAATAAAACTTAACTAATTAAAATATAATACTTATTGCAATAAAATGATTTGACACCGGAGCTTAGATTGACTTTAATTCAACTTGGAAATTTGAATTAAAATATGTTAAAGTGACTGCGGCTTACAAAACCAGCTAGATCAATCGGTTCGACTAAACCACGTTCTCGAACTACTCTACATAAAAAAAAAAACTTATGATAAATCTGCCTAAAATGCAGGTCATTTCTGAGCTAGAAATATTTATGACAGGCCTATATTAAATTATGCTTCCTCAACCGTCGGGGTACTTATAAATTAGTACTTTGGACTTTTCAGTATCGTCACTGTTATTACGCGTTGGACTTATGTGTTTTGTGAATAATGATGTTATTTTCTCAATTTAGGTGGAACGTGTTCCTACAACCATAATATTTTTGTTCACTACATTGTTCCGGCGTGATTTTATGTTTAATATACTTAGGTATTGTGCTGAGATGCGTACCATTTTTGGTATTATGAATAATATTAGCTTTGTACTGTTTTTTTTCTTTTGCCAGATAAAAAAGGTTTTTTTTCTTTTCTACATAATATACATACATAAATTCACGTCTTTATTGTAGTTTTGTGATGATATTAGAACATTTTTAACATGATGAGGCACAAATATAGTATCTAGATGAAGCAACTCGTTTGCAAACTTTTGCGAAATTCGAAAGAACTTTGGACTTGAAGCGGGTTATGAACCCGCGACAAATATCGCAATGCCGTCCTATCACTCCCCCAAACTGAGCTACTTGGTTGTTACCTACTAATATGTAGGTAAAATAGATGACATGACAATGTGACGTCCGGAACGACGTGCATCAAAAGACGTCGTGGATTTGGAGAATGGCTTGGATAGCTCAGAGCGATAGTATGGAATTCTAAGGCCACGGGTTCAATCCCCACATATGGTAAAAAAAAGTTGACTGTATCTTAGTATTAGATTGCTATGCTATGCATTAAAATATTCTGTTTGCTACATTCTATCGTATCACTAATTATTAAATAACATTAATGCAAATATATATAATAATGCGTGGATGTCTGGATGTTCGTTATTATTTTACTCAAAGCCAACTAAATGGGTTTTAATGAAATTTATCTCTTGACCTAACTCAAAGATCTTTTGATGTAACTCACAGTCTGGATTAATAATATAATATATAGGCAACTTTTTACTGACAAAGCCAGTATCACATTAAGAAAATCTCCTAATTACTGGGTAATAACAATAACACAATTCAAAGATTATAATGCAAATTAACCTGTTGGCTTCTTGGGTACAAAATATAAAAAAAACTATAATCTACTCTAAACACTTATTGGTAAGGTCTATATTTCAATATCTTGCTACAAAATATTACGTCCGACTTTAGCAAGCAAATGTTAATTAAACAAAAACACGCAATACAATTTACGATTTGATATTCTAACTGGATATAAACAAAGAAAACGGTATGCACGACATTATTTTTCATTTGAATATTAACAGCTCGTTATATTGAAATTAATTTTAGCTTTTCCAAGTAACAATATTGCGGTTGAAAATTTATGATTCCAGTATGACTCAAACCCACACCTCTGGATTCTACGTTTCTAGCACCTTATCCACTTTGGCTATGGAATCGAGACCCAGCAGAATCCGATTCCATAGCTTCACCGACACCTTATTTGTCAAAATCCGTCCAGCCGTTTGGGCTGTAGTGTCAAAGAAATGGGTATACATACACACATATACATACAAACATACGCTTAAATAAAAAACTACTGAGGTGTCAAGGGACACCCGGATGGAACGAAGTTCCTTTCGATTAATTAGTAAAGAAATTTTTATTTTTCTAAGTTATAAAAAAATCTTAATGTGGTTAACCGAATACTCACTCTGTGTGTCTGATGATGTAGCACCGTAGCTGTAACGTAGCATGTAATTACTACGCCGCTACGAGAATTGCTACAAAATGTTTCGTAGTAATTTTTTCCGTCTAGCCCCATTTCGCAACGCGCGATAAGGAACTTCGTTCCAATAATATTACAAAAAAAACCGACTTCAATTACAAATAATGCTTATAAAATAAAAACTAAAAGAAATTTTTATGGGACCACCTGGCAACTATTTCGCGTCGAACAAAAAAAGAATCACGCGAATCGGTCTATTAACCGCGGCGTAATCGATGTACCTCCTCCTTTTTGGGAAATCGGTTAAAAACATAGCACTCCTTCTGACGCGATCGGGTAAAAATAGGTAATAAACTAATAATATTAAAGTTTAACCCATATTACTTTTCAATAGAAAACAACTAAACAATGGTTCCTCCTTAACAATGGTTTTTCAAAGAAGCAGCGATAGTCGAATGGCAGACCGTAGGACTGCGAAGTCAAACGTTCGTCTTTTCGAAAGTATGTGTGTATTTATCATAAAAATTATCTTGCTCAACGGTGTAGGAAAACATCGGATGATAACCTGCATGCCAGGGAGTACCTAAAAAGTGCACGAGGGTGTGTGAAGTCTACCAATCCGCACTTGGCCAGCGTGGTGGACTATAGCCTAACCCTTCTCACCATAAGAAGAGGCCCAAGCCCAATGACATATATTAGATACAGGGCTGCTATTATTATTTATTATTTCTCTTGATTTTATTTTTACTTATTTTGTATATTTTAAATGTAATTTATAAAAAAATACAAAAAAAACATTTAAAAATATACAAAACAGTGTCCCACCGACACATCAGGTGAGGGACCAAGCCGCCGATGGTTAGGTCTCCAGAGAGAGGAACGCATGCCGTGTCCAAAAGGACCGCCCTCTGCATCTGGTTCTTGGTCCAGCCATAGTAAAAATGTCCAGCTGTCTAACGCGAGCCTCTTAAGGTGTAGGTCGATAGTCCATTGACTGATATGACTATCGGTACAATGATGGCCGAATCCACATCCCACATGTCGACAATCTCGTGTGTCAGATCAAGATATTGAATTTGTTTATTATTTATTATTATTAATAACCATGGGCTTTTTAATTGTTTTTCAGCTCCTATTACTCACAGCGTCATATTATGCAGCCTTTAGGCTTCCTCTTTAAATGACCGACGATAAAACATTTTTTGAATTCATACCAGTAGTTCCAGAGATAAATTAGTTCAATGAAACAAACAAACAAATCACCCCCGGGCTTTATAAAAGTAAAATAGATTATAAAGCGGGAATTGGTTTGTTGTTTACTTGTTAGATTAACTAGTTGGCTGCTTGTTTGAAAAGGATAATCTCTGGAATTATTGCTCAGATTTTGATATTTATTTGTATGATCGAAGCTTTGGTGGTGGTAGAGCTCTTGTGAATGAGTTCAAGGGTGGCAGGCAGCACCCTTTCGTATCAGAAGGACACATAAGCATAACGTCCTATGAGCACAATGTCCTACAAGCATAACGTCCTATAAGCAGTTAGTCCTATTAGCAAAATGACCTAGTAGCAAGTCGTCCTAATATCAAAAGGACATTGTAGCAAAATGCCCTTACTGTACAGTTCAACACAAAATCAAATCAACTTGAAAAGAGTATTTTAGTACACACTTAATAATTATATTATATAACTGAAGTACTGGCCACTAGAAAAAGAAAAAATCTTTTGACACATTGACAATAGCGATTTCATGCAATGTGTCCCTGATATTTATCGAAAATTGTAATTTCCTAATATTTTTTAAAACGCATTTTGCTTTTAAGAAAAAACATAATGGATAGTGGTGAAGGTGCAAGTTCCACATCGAGACCGAAAACCGAATTTGTATTTATAAAATCACAAAGAGGTAAAGATGTTTTATTGTACGCCGGTCACCGATACAATTTGAAAAAATTAAACAAAAAAAGTGGTACAACGAATTGGCGGTGTGCCAATCGAAGTATTTGTAGTGCCAGTGTACCTGTACCTCATCTGAAAATAACTTAAAAGAATAAAGTTACCGGTCTGAACGTGCTATTATTTTAAGAACTATCCGCGTCCTCCTAACCGTTGAGGAGTTGTACCTTCCAGCATCAGCTCAGCAACATGAGATGCTAACTGCTAGATGCAAATATCTAAATAACTTCAGACAATATACAAAAAACACTAAAAAAACCTATAAAATTTTAAGGTTCTCCTTGATTTCTATGGGATTCCATCATCAGATCTTTACTTGGTGGCCATGGGACAATTTCGGAAGTAGACTTTCTCAAATAATTTTTTTTTTTATAATCGGTTCAGAAATGACGGGCAATCGCTAGACAAACATAAAAAAATATAAACGCGTCGAATATAAAACCTCCTCTTTTTTGGCAGTCGGTTAAAAGAGTCGTAATTTTTATGCCTATGAATATTGGTTTGCCAATCCAATGACGCAGTTTTAGTTTTTATCAAAATCAAGTTGGAGTACTTTTCGCTTTTCCTCATATTTTCAGATTTGGCCATCGGCTCTCATTGGAAACAATATCCTGTATATTTGTCGGTCAGCGGATAGGTAAAGGGATGGCACCAAATTGCATGTTGTAACTGATTGTACTTGATCAATTAAGAACATTTTGCTACAATGTCCTTTTGATATTAGGACGACTTGCTACTAGGTCATTTTGCTAAACGGACCAACTGCTTACAAGTCGTTTTGCTATTAAGACATTGTGCTCATAGGACGTTATGCTTATGTGTCTTTCTGATACGAAAGGGGCAGCACCACCGTCTCACCTTAAACCTGCCGTTAAATGGTAGTGCTTGTGTTCCGGTTTGGTGGTGAGATCAGACCTTGAAATTACTGACACATAAGGCAAAATACCATAGTTGTCAGATGGAGCTACGCATCAACTATCTGCTTTTGTGAAATGTAGATGTTTATGGTACCACTTACCACCAGGTGGAGGACAGGTCCATTTTGAATGTTTCTAACCGTAAACAATAAGATATCGAAATTTACAATTAATACACTACAACTCACAAGAGCAGAGCAATAATGTTTCAGCGGGTGTAACCGTGGGTTCTGCCCGACAAAGGATTTGTGGCAAACCAACGTAGTCGAGGGGTAAGCTAATGACTTTTAGTTTGAACATTCTTGACAGATCCTTACTAATATTATAAAGGCGAAAGTTTGTAAGTATGGATGTATGGATGTTTGTTACTCTTTCACGCCAAAACTACCGGGTCGATTTCGATGAAATTTTGCACACATGTAGCTTATAGTCTGGATTAACATATAGGCTACTTTTAATTGACATACCACGCGGGCGGAGCCGCGGGCGGAAGCTAGTTAACTATATATCTATGTTAACTAAGCTTTAGAACTGAATAACATGTTTGAGAGATAATAAACTTTCAGAAGTGTTTTATACAATCCAAGATGAAGAGTGGAACCTTTGGAAGTTGGAAAGTTCTTAAAGTTGTTTTTAATTGTTTAATGAGAGCTTGAAGAGTAAGTTCAAGAAGTTTAAGATAGTTTTTTATTTATAAAAGGCAAAATGCTTTGTATGATAACATTGTTCAAAATGCCTGAAACAACCGTGTTTGCCTTAGAGACCTGAGTTTGATTAACTCATACAAACGGAAATCTGCAATCATTTGTGATTTGAGCTTATTAATAAACTCTATAGTGTTATTTACATTAAGTATTAATCTAAGTATCTGTCGAAAAACAACATTCAAAATATCTAGATAAATAAAACATTTAGCGAATTGCATTGCACGCATTTTTACAGACGAAACGTCACATTTTAATCTTATTGGTTCTGAAACAAAAACATTAAGATCTGTAATTTAAATTATATGGAAACACAGTTTATATTGTCAAGTTCAAGATCAACAAAATTAACTGAGTATAATTAAAAGCATTCATTCATATATTTTGAAAGCCACGATGCATTTCTAATTGCGTTTACATTATGAACGACCAGTACTGCTGTCTCGCGGAGATAAATGGCAGCGCGCGTGTACCAAACACACCGTGATATACACCGTGTGATTTTTACACACGCTAAGAATTGTAAAAACGTGGTCCGTCCGCCGGGCTCTTAAGATATTATTTATTACACTTTAAACCTACTATGTATTTATGTAATTAGGTATCAGAGTAGCATCTCTTGATCTGAGAACTTTAAATCTGCGCAAAATTTATAAAGAAGAAGGATTTCGTTTGTTTGTTTGTATTTTTGACTCTGAATCTGCTAAACCGATCTTGATGAAATATGGTGTAGAGATTCGAAGATTACTTCGAATTATTATAACAAATTCGATACTTTCCATGCGGACGAAGCCGCGGTTAGAAGCTAATACATCATTAAAGTATTTTTAATTTTAATAGCGAATGGTTTAATACAAAAATTAAGTAACAAACCGTAAAAAGACCGTAAGTAAATTAGATTACGTTTCTTGTGCCTACATATTTTGTTTAAGGTATTGCGAGTTTCTCGGAAACCTAGCATTTCCTTATACATTGGAATTTATGTCTATTTTAAACTAAATACTTGAAAGTACTTGTTTTGGAATTTGCTTAATGATAGTAGAAGATATTCCTGGAAATGGCATCTTCAGGGCTTCGAACGTACCGGCACAAATATTCTTTGACTCCTTGGGTATTTTTCCACTATGCGGTACGGTGACGGCGATGGAACTGGGGCTTTACCGTTGGTAGTATAAATCTATGAAAGCGTGCTTTTCTACTAGACGGGGTCCACGAAGGTACGGCCCGTAAAGGAACGGCAATTTCACCGCCACCATGCCATCGTCGAGTGGAAAATACCCAATATTTAGTTTTCTGTCTATACCTGGTTATTGTAATCAATATGTTACTTATCCAGGTTCATTTTTAACAATAAAACTTCGACGAGCAAGGTTCTGGAAACAAAAACAGTCAAAAATGACTGAAATCAAATATAGATTGATAGTTAAATGTCAAAACGTCATGTTTTGTTACGTTATGTCTTTTATTATTAAAAGCTTTTATTTAGCTTGCAATGTGGATATGTGTGTTTGTATGTGTGGGTTGCGAATCTTGCAAAGCATTTTTTGACCACTTTTAGTTGCCCGATCGAACTTAAATTAGCCTACTACTTGTGTAATGACATGAATGATGTGATGATGACGTCAGGAGTGCCTTATCAAGACGGAACTCCTCAACGCTTAAGAGTATAGATACAAAACCATGCATAATTATTCAGTTTTGGTAATATATACTAATATGATAGGCACGTTCTGATGCTGCAGCCAGGGGTGTCTTCTCATGAAGGAAGTCAAAATACGAAAAAGCAAAATTATAAATAATAGCTGTCGTGTGTTTTCAACTATTAATATTTATGGAAAGATTAATTAAATGTATCGGGATGTAAATATATATTTTTACATTGTTACTGCATAAGGATATAATTCTAAGGACTAGTGAGGATAGGGATTACTAAGGATACACTAAAAATGTTTTTATGGATATAATATTGACGATACAATTATAATAATACACAAAGTAATTCGTTCCATATATTTTTTATTTACGTTTTTATAGAATATCACAAATAATAACACGTTATATAAAATACAACAACTACACAATTAAGGACGTTATCCAAAACGAGGCAATTGTATAAGTTTTTACTTAGATAGATGCGCGCGTCAAATCGCCCGTGTGATAATATCTTTATTAAAATAATTATAATACACAAATTGACACAGGTTATACTGACATACATTAATGATTAATAATAATTACTTTATTTAGCTCCACTAAAAATAAACTCCGGGTAAACTAGTTGCACTTGTCAAATTTTTAAGTATTTTAGCAGTAACTCTGGGCTAAATGTTATCCTCTGGAACGCGCTAGTGGTGCTTAGTAAATAAAATTATAATATTTTTTATACATTTGCTCAACCAGCGCTATTCAGTCTTTTACATTCCAATTCTTATGTTATAATCAAGAAAGTGCAAGTCATATTTTACCTTTCGATGTAAAACAAGGTCTTATGGCCGAATTTATAAAAAAGTACCTACAACCTATCTATATATCTGACTATTATACCTTCATAGGGTGTATAAACTTGAGATGTACTAGTAACAGAAAGTCAAGCATTCACTTCTTTCAATTTACTTCGACCAAATTTCAAATGTCAGTAGATACCTAGGTACAATCTAAATTTAGTTTTATAGTTACCTAAAGGATCTGTCACTGATAGGGATTGGGTCACGCTTGGGCGCGGTGACCATACATTGGTCGAACAGCCATCTTCTGCTGACTTCAAAACTGCAAAGATCATTGATTCCATCTTATACTTCGGCAACTAATCATCAGAACATTACATAACACTGTAATGCTCTGGCAAATGCTCATATCTATACTCATCCAAAAGAAAATCATTTCTACCTTTTGTAACAAGAATTAAAATATAAAAATACGACGGTTATTAATATGCCAATAATAGGTAGGTAGCCTTGCGCTTCGCCGCCGTCCCGTTATTGCGGTGCCACTGCAGGGGCCCAAATAAAATAAAACAATGAGTTCTCAAAAAGAAACCAAAAATATGAACTTACTTTGCTTTGGCAACAAAATATGGTCTGTGATTATTCTGTTGGATAAAATAATATTTAATATCGATATTAGTTATTATTAATAAGAAACATAATTGAATTTTACACGTACATGAACAAAATATACCTCATATTATATTATGTACATAATTACAGCATGTGACGTCGCAACCGCACGGCCACCGCAACCTCAAGATGCGCCCCCCACTGCAGACCCCTGTGGGGTATATAACGGACCTGCGTGCGCGTCGCGCCCTTCTTGCCTGCGGTCACCAGCGCCGAGTTAAGTGTTCCTCACTTCGCTGCCCAGGACTTACCAAACCACTTACCTACCTACCAACCTACGCCTTGAGACTACCTTGTATTTAATAGATATAAATATATAGAATAATAATACCTTTGTTAATCTATCGATTGTTTCTATTTATTCTGCCTACCTAACTAGTCATTTGTAGACCACGTTACAGCGGCGCCCAACAATAGAGGTTATATGGTACATGGTTTGGTTAAGTCTTGGCAGTTATTTAATTGTGTGTTATTTCTGTGTATATTTCTTTTCTTCGTCCGAAAGGTGCGTACGGTGTTTTTTTTTATTCTATTATCTCACTCATTTCACCTCGTGTTTTAAATAACCTACAAAAACTTCTACTTTTATGTGCTTATGTTTTTGATTTAAAAAAAAAAAAAAAAAAAAAAAAAAAAAAAAAGAAACACATTCTTATCACCTTTTGGACGGATTCATTTTTTTTCAAATAATTGTGTATCTTTGTATGCGTAATTCCCAATCAATTTTTTTTTAAATATGGCTTATGCTATCAAATTTAATCATTTAAGTAAGGCTGAGCTCGAATATGAAGTGCTTGTAAGAGGTGGTGTTGTGCCTGAAAAATCAATTACGGTTGAGGAATTGCGTAAACAAATTGCTAAATTGTCAGACCTGGCATTTGATGAAATAATATCGTCGTGCTTTTCGCCAGATGTTGATATTACCGCATGTAATGGCTCATTGTTGCGCGTTTCAAATAACCTTTTGACTTTGCAAACTCATTATGATAAAAACCTGTTTGTTAGATCGGAATCTATTATGCATCATGTTTTTCATAGATTATCAAGAATAGATACTTCGTTGCTTACTGATAAATCATCAATTCAAGTTGTATGGGATATGTTTCACGCTAATTATAAAATCTTAGCATCTTTTACCACGTGGTCGGTTCCTACCAATGTACCGTGTCATGTGGTCGAGCCAACGTGTTCATTACCACGTGAAGTTCAACACGTGGATTTTATAAATGAACGCAAAATGTTTTCTGAAATCTGCAAGTTTAAATATAGCGGTCGAACCTGTGTGAGGGCGTTTATTCAGAAGGTTGACGAGTTCATGTCGTGTCGAGGTATACCCGAAGATAGAATATTTTCTTTTGCTTTTGAGGTATTTTGTGATGATGCTTTGCATTGGTTTCGTTCAATTAAAGATAGTGTTCGTTCCTGGAAGGATTTGTGTATTTTGTTAAAACGCGATTTCAGTCCTCATAACTATGACTTTAAATTAATGTCGGAAATTAGGGCTCGTACTCAAGGTGAAAAAGAGAACATAACCATCTATGTATCTAAAATGCAAGGGTTATTTTCCTGTCTGGACGTACCCATCAGCGAGTCTATTAAATTAGAAATACTATTAAATAATATCAGGCCGTGTTATACAAATTCACTCTTAACTGGCAATATTGTGGATATTCCTTCTTTAATTAGTGTTTGTAGAAATTTTGAGAAGTATGACAGTCGTAGCAAGGAATTTTCGGAACCACCTAAAATTACTGCCAATACTCTAGCGCCAGATTTTGCTTATAGATATCCCAATGATACGAATTCGAAAAAAACTTCTTATAGCAATAATTCTTACAAAAAACATAAGTACTTTAAACCTACTTACAATGTTTTAAATACAGATCAATGTTCGACAGAAAATAGTAATTCTGCTGAACCGAGCGTCAATGCTGTTTCTGTCACTAGTACTGCTATACCTAAATTATACTGTCCGAGATGCAGAACAGATTCACATTCTTTAAAATATTGTCGTCAACCTCGTTTTTTGGTTTGTTTTAAATGCGGATTACCTGGCTATCGAGTTTTAGACTGTCCTAGTTGTAACAATAAAACTAATAAAAATTCAAAAAACGTAAAAAATACGGTTGGGGAAAATCAAAAGTAATTGTGAAAACATGTAAAAATGAATGGCATAATTGGCTAAATTATGTATCTAAATTTTTCAATTCATATCAACTTTCCTCAATCGTTAATTCTAACATTAATTATACTCCATTTATCCCCGTTACGGTTAACGGGAAGAACACTGTTGGTTTACTAGACACTGGTTCATGTGTAACTATTTTGGGTAATAATTCCCACAAACTTTTTTTGGATAAATCTAAATTATTACATTCTAAACCTCTGGATTTTATCACCGCTGGTGGCGACAAATATTCTTCACTTGGCTCAGTGGTACTTCCTTTTGAATTTCAAAATAAAATTATTTCTCTTGTTACTCATATTGTACCGGGTATTAAGAAAACTTTAATCCTTGGTATGGATTTCTGGAGGGGTTTTGGGTTGTTCCCTGATCAATTGGAATCTATTTTACTCACGAAAAATAATAACGACGTTGTTGTTTCGGAACTACAGCCTAGTTCTACCAGTCACTTGGTATCTTTTGATCATTTGTCTGATGAGCAGAGAGCTACTGCTAACGACATCATCGCCCAATTCACCGATATATCTTATGAACGGCGAGGGCTCGGCCGAACTTCACTCATTACTCATTCGATTGATACAGGTGATAGTCCACCTATTCGTCAGCGATACTATCGTATGTCTCCCGATAAACAGCGTATTTTGTTAAAACATGTCGATGCAATGTTGGCAGAAGATGTCATTGAACCATCTGAAAGCCCTTGGTCTAATCCCGTCATTTTAACGCCCAAAAAAAAATGGTGAATTGCGTTTTTGTCTCGACAGCCGTAAACTAAATTCGGTAACAAAAAAAGACGCGTACAATTTGCCTTATATCTCTGAGATTCTGGATAACTTGAGAGACGCTAAGTACCTAACTAGTTTAGATATATCTAAATGTTTCTGGCAGACGTCAATAAGGGCAGAGGACCGTTGTAAAACTGCTTTTTACATTCCGTCACGTGGAACTTTTCAATTTAAATCCATGCCTTTTGGTTTAACAAATGCTCCTGCGACACAACAGCGTTTAGCAGATATTTTATTTTACGGGCCCGAATTTGAAAACAAGGTCTTTTGTTTCGTTGATGACATCGTATGTGTGACAAATTCCTTTGAAAATCACATTTCACTTCTAATTAAAATACTTAACAAATTAAAATATGCAAACTTAACTATAAATTTAGAAAAATGTAATTTTTTCAAAGACAAACTTAAATATTTGGGCTATATAGTGGATTCAGAAGGTCTTCATGCAGATCCTGAGAAGGTAAAATCAATTACAAGTTATTCCACTCCGACAAATAAAAAAGAGGTACGTCGTTTTCTGGGTGCTGCATCGTGGTATAGAAGGTTCATACCCGATTTTAGTACTTTAGCGGCTCCCTTAAATAAATTAACTTCTAACGGCAAAAAGGCTCCACTGTTCGCATGGTCGCAAGAGGCGGATGTAGCTTTTAATAAATTAAAAAAATGTTTATCTTCTTCCTCGGTCTTATGTTGTCCCGATTTTGATCAGCCTTTTGAAATACACGCCGATGCTAGTGATTACGGCATTGGAGCTGTACTTTGCCAGGTCAAGGAGGGACAGGAAAGAGTCATAGCCTTTTATAGTAAATCCTTATCGGACCAGGAAAAAAATTACAGTGCTACTGAGCGCGAAGCGCTTGCTGTCTTATCTGCTATCGAACATTGGCGGTGTTATATTGAAAACGGAAAACAATTTATTGTGTACACCGATCATGCTGCTTTGAAATGGTTTTTAAAACTGAACAACCCTACAGGGCGATTAGCCAGGTGGGGAGTTCGTCTTTCCTCTTATAACTTTGAAATAAGACACCGTCGTGGTTCAGATAATATTGTACCAGATTTTCTTTCTCGATCACCTAATATTATGGATATCGATAGTAATCTCCTCCCAGATGGTAGTTCCTTATCTACTAATGACACTTGGTATTTGAATATTTTTAATGGTTGTTCGCAGTCTCCTACATCCTTTGTTGACTATCAAGTGATCAGTAATAAATTATATCGTTTCAAAAAGAGTCTTAATCCTCTTACCAGAGAATTTCAGTGGAAGGAAGTAGTTCCATCTGAACGGAGAAACGAAGTAATACTTCAGAGCCATTCCTCCCCTACGGCGGGTCATATGGGTATTTTCAAAACTTTCAAACGTTTAGCCCTCAATTATTATTGGCCTGGAATGTATTCCGATGTTGTAAAAGCGGTAAATTCTTGTGATAGTTGCATCGCACATAAGCATCAGAATCATGCAACTTTGGGTCTTATGGGTGAACCTAAGTCTTGTTCTAAACCTTTTCAAATGATAAGTATTGATTTGATTGGTCCCTTGCCTCCTACAAGGCAACAGAACAATTTTATTTTTGTCGTTTGTTGTTGTTTCTCAAAATATTGTTTACTTTTCCCTATTAAACGTGCGACTGCTGACGTAATAACTAGAATCTTAGAGGAAAAAGTTTTTCTGGTACATGGTATTCCATCTACCGTAGTACTAGACAATGGCAAACAATTTATAAGCGCAACTTTTAAAAACTTGTTAAGTAAATATAAAATTCCAAATTTACATTACACACCGTTTTATGCACCTCATGTAAATACGGTAGAAAGATATAATAAAACTATAATAACAGCTGTTTCTACGTTCATTTCAAACGATCAACGCATATGGGATACACTTATACCTAAAATTCAGTTCGCAATGAATTGTGCAGTAAACGAAGTAACCGGTTTTACACCATCTATGATCGTATTCGGGCGTGAAATGGTAACCTGTGGTTCTCATTATGTTTCTAGTAAATCTGATACTAATATAATTCATGAGCCACGTGATAGTTATGCTGAGTCACTAGGCTACTTATCCTCTATTTTCGAGAGAGTACAGGCAGCGCTAATAGGTGCACACAAGCGTAATTGTCATTCTTATAATCTTCGCCGTAAAACGGCAGAATTCAATGTTGGTGATATTGTTTGGAAACGTACCTTTTACTTGAGCGATAAGGATAAATATTTTTGTAAAAAACTCGCTCCTAAATTTATTAAATGTAAAATCGTAGCAAAAAAGTCTCCATTAGTGTACAAACTAGCAGATATGTCTGATAAGCCACTTGGCGAATGGCATATAAAGGATATTAAACAAATAAACTATAAACAATAATGGTATAAAAAAAAAAAAAAAAAAAAAAAAAAAATTTTACCCTATGGTTCAGTGGTTAAAATTCTCATTGTCGAATCGGGTATACCATTTTGTTCGCTAATATTCTTCACGCTCATAATTCCTTTAGAATCACATCTACTAATGATGTCGAATTCTATTATTTTCAACTATACGATGTTGTTCATTCATTCATCTTGAAATGTGTCATGCCTTCTGTGTAGACACGCACACCCAATACTACTTCGCTAACGCGCTACTTGGTAAACAAGTTGTTATACTTACATTTTTAGTTATATTTAGTTCCGTTAGATAAGAATGAGTTTCAATAATCTTCTTTAATTAGTAAAAATTCAATCTTAATAGGTTGCACGTAGTGTTATTTTCGAATGACATCATGACATTGTTATTGTATTGAATGCGTTTGGCTCGACCACTCCGGTTCTTTTCAATTTTATTTAGGTATCGTAACTTCATATTTTTTCTAGTTATTTTTTTTATATACACTTATTGTTCTGATTTCAGTAAAGCCGGATCGAGCTGCCGGTGCTGCTTAAGAACTGCTTCCTGAGGTCTTCCATGTCAGCCAGGAGCCGAATTTTTTAAGAAAAATTCTGCCCTAACGGAGGGGGTGTGTGACGTCGCAACCGCACGGCCACCGCAACCTCAAGATGCGCCCCCCACTGCAGACCCCTGTGGGGTATATAACGGACCTGCGTGCGCGTCGCGCCCTTCTTGCCTGCGGTCACCAGCGCCGAGTTAAGTGTTCCTCACTTCGCTGCCCAGGACTTACCAAACCACTTACCTACCTACCAACCTACGCCTTGAGACTACCTTGTATTTAATAGATATAAATATATAGAATAATAATACCTTTGTTAATCTATCGATTGTTTCTATTTATTCTGCCTACCTAACTAGTCATTTGTAGACCACGTTACAAGCACATGGCTCAATATGCCTTATAACAAAGTTATATGTTTGCCCTCTGGCGAAACATGGACAGATATTATTAATTAAAGTAATATCATTCTACAGCAAAATAATATTCTTTATAAAGACGTGATTAATAAACACATTTATTTTCTTCTTCAGAATAATACATAAGAATGTTGTACAAACAGAGACTGGTGTCTGTCTGTGAAATAATTATTTCACAAAAAGGGTTTCTTAAACAAATGTAACAATGTAATTTAAAGTGAGGGGTAGCAATTTAAACAATTGCTTATCATATAAAATGAAATTATTATCAACCAAATAAAGTTATAATAAGTAAGGAACTGTTATGGTATTTTATTAAATCATATTTTTTTAACAATCAAGAAAATAAAACTATGATTTTAATTAATAATAATAATAGTAAGATAATATATGTTAATGGTTAATCAACGTTTGTCAGTGATGGATGAATGACGGAAGACTGAATAATGCCAAATACAGACATACTCAAAGAGTGTAAGACCACGGACAGTTATAAAACTATGAGGCCTAAATTTGATAGCTATAATAGGTATACCTATTATAGTGCCATACCTACCACCCCTGGTGCCATTTGAAAGTTATTTAACATGACATTCCTACGTTACGTTAAAGACGACAATCTCAGATTATATGATGGGCGGTGTGCTCGTGCTCAGATGAAGAACAGGTACAGAATGGTAAATCAAATTGCCTAAACTAAAATAGTTTACTCTTAAAATTGCCATGAGCCGTCAGGAACGTGAAAACTGAACTGGGACCGACGAGTTTTTAAAAATCTATCGTATTTATAATATACAAAAACTTTCGAAATCGACCGTTTCTTTTACAGAATTGCACCACCCCGGTTGCTTAATATAACACAAAGTAAAAAGCGCTTACGACAATTAACTTAACCTACCAAGTTATTTTGGTCCAATTAGTATAGAGTTCTACACAAAACATCATGTGACCGAAATCTTTATAGGAAACAAAAATTGTACGGTTTAAATCTAATAACAGTCAGTACAAATATTAAACACCACATTTATTTATATCTACACTTTAATATTATCACTAAACATATTTATCTTACACAGTCATAATTATTTCTGCCTCTCCTTATCTACACTTTAAAAAAAAATATTCACTATTTTACTGTTTCTACACAGTCTCAACTTTCTCCCTATAATACTCGCTGAGCACGCGGCACCGCTCGTGCTGCGCGCAGTAGAGCCTGGCGGGCGGATGTCAGGCAGGCCCGCGAGGCTTCTTGGGCACTTCCACGCGCTCGGGCACCGCCGTCAGTGACGTCTCCGCGAAGCGCACGCCCAGGCGAGGCCGGACGCGACCGTCCTTAGGAAGGAATAGGTCTATCAAATCATTATAGCATATCAATACGCCTAGATTTCCCAGAAGGGTGTGGCAAAGGTGAACAACACCCCACTTCATCTGATAGGGGTTGAGTTAATCGCCATCCACCGGTCATAATTCCAGCTTAGTGCTGCTTTTGAGAATTTTCTGACAGAAAATTCACAAATAATACCTTTGCCCGACCCGGGAATTGTACAAGAGATCCCGCGGGGAGGGATACACAAATTATACTGCTAGACAAAAATCCTGATAAATTAGAAATTAAAAAGTTTTAGCCGAATGTTTAAAGCGATACACTCGTAATAAACATTTCGGATCATAGTCTGACTTTTCCACTAACTAGTTTGCAAACCACAAAATTAATATTTGAGTTTAAGACGGTGAAACTTGAATTATCAGATGAGTTTAAGCGCCACGTTAATATACTTACAACTACGTCGCCGTCGTAAGATTTCCAATCTATAGGCTGACCGTTTAACTGAGACTTCGCCTACGCGGTACAGGGGCGCGGGGGTATGGCGACAAAGGGGACTGAAACAGCTGCGGGCGGTGGGCAATTTTTTGTGATTGTTCATTCCGTTCGCTAAATGGGTAGCGATTGCATGTGTTAACTGTTGCAGACACCTTGTGAGAGGTACACATGTAATGACAATCTCAAGATGAATCGAAAAATCTTCAGACATAAAGTAAACAGTCAGTGCAAGCAAATGGCTTTTAACGTATACATAAATTTTAGAAATAAAATCATATCATGCATGGTCAAAAATAAGATGAGCGTTGTATTGATTGTAACATCAGTCATGTTGGTTGCTACCTACTTATATGTAGGTACAATAGATGACGCGAGGCGTCCGGAAAGACGATGCATACAGTCAAAAGATTCGTGGATTTGGAGCAGGACTTTGATGGCTCAGTGGTAAAAGCTAGAATCATAGTCGCGAGTCCAAATACCGCTTCAAATCCAAAAAATAATTTGTCGGTTCTTAGTATTAGTTTGCTAAGCATAACTAAATCTATATATATAAAAAAAAAACCGACTTCAAAAAGTAGGTAAACTAAAAAGCAAAAAATAAATTTACTTCGCACAAAATAATACGTTTTTTCATTTAGTTAAATAGAAATTATTAAATAATTATTTTATAATTCTGAAGTCGGTGCCAAGTAAAAACAACCTTTCTACAAAAATATCAAATTACAGTTCACACAAAAAGGGAGGCGTAGTTGTGCTAGTGCGCGGTCGCCCAGTATTGGTACTTACCACAGAAATATAACTAATATTCAGTCAGAAAAAAATTGTTAGAACGATTGATATTATCTATACGAGTTATTAATTGTTTACTTGGCACCGACTTCAGAATTATAAAATAATTATTTAATAATTTCTATTTAACTAAATGAAAAAACGTATTATTTTGTGCGAAGTAAATTTATTTTTTGCTTTTTAGTTTACCTACTTTTTGGAGTCGGTTTTTTTTTTGTTAAAAATTATTTTATTTTACGATTTTAAGTGATGGGTAGACCGAGCAAGAATGTTTCTCGAATGAAGAGACGACGGGTACTTGAGACTGAAAACTTATTAATAATAAACAAGAATTAAATCCTTTGTCCTGACTATTGAGGGTCACGACCTTCTATCATCAGCTCATTTGACACAATAACTAGCAGTAGGAATATGCGTACAGTAGTGAAAGAATTATCCTTTAACTCCTAACTATTGAGGAGTTGACCTTCCATCATCAGCTCAACCACATAAAATTATTGCGACCAAGCGTAAATCCTGGCCTCGATTAATAAAATATGAGGGTTGCCCCCGATTACTCTGGGATCCCATCATCAGATCATGACATGCTGACAATGGGACCACCTTTGAAATATCTCCGTTCCAACAGCTCACTTGACATCATAACTAGCAGTCTGAATATGTGTACAGTAGTGAAAGAATTATCCTTTAACTCCTAACCATTGAAGAGTTGACCTTCCGTCATCAGCTCATCCACATAAAAATACGTAAATACTGGTGTAGCTTTGAAAAACACACTAAAAACATTACATGTGCCTATAAAATTCGAGGGTTGCCCTCCATTTCTCTGAGATTCCATCATCAGATCACGATATGCTGACAATGGGACCCCTTTGGAATCATCTCCTGTCCAACAAAAAAAGAATCATCAAAATCAGTTCATAAACGACGGAGATATCCGTGAACAAACATAAAAAAAAAGCAACATATATACGAATCGAATTGAGAACCTCCTCCTTTTTTAGAAGTCGGTTAAAAAGAAACTGGACCCAAAAAAAGTTTTGACTTCTTACGATTTAATTATATGTTTAGATAAAAAATAGTATAATAGTTTATTCTCAATTATTTTATTTACGTACATAAGTTTATTAAAATTTTGTATCTTCTTACTATTTTTCATTTGATAAATCACTATTTCTTTTTTCCTATGATGTCACATATCTTAGGAAATATCTTGGTGCATTTCATCTCCTGTATGTTTCATTAAGTGCCCCCACCGCCCGCAGCTGTTTCAGTCCCCTTTGTCGCCATACCCCCGCGCCCCTGTACCCCGTAGGCGAAGTCTCAGTTAAACGGTCAGCCTATAGCTGCCTAAACCAAATTTAATTAAGTCAGACCATTTTGCTTTATTCGGACTTAAAAATCCAACAAAATAACAGTTATATTATTAAAACCGACGTGAGGTGAAGACATTATTATTGAAAATACGGGTTACTCACGTTACTTTAGCCGAGATACGCCGACTAGTTTCGAATCTAATACGTAGATTCATCAACTGGGCTGTTGGCAGTGCTAGACGTCGCGCGGAGGTGACGACACGCGAATAACAGCCCAGTTGATGAATCTACGTATAAGATTCGAAACTAGTCGGCATATCCCGGCTAAAGTAACGTGAGTAACCCGTATTTTCCATAATAAAATAACAGTTAAGTAAATTGTACAAAATCTCTGCTATTTGCAAGTTAACAATAACATGCTTGAGAATTAAATATATCTGCGTTGTATAAAATTGTATTGTTTCTTTCTCAGATAACATAATGGCAGATGGTGTACATCGAACATACAAGTGAAACCACCAAAGCAAATACAAATTCCATGACACAAAACCTGGCTGCTCATCATGCGTTTACGGCACAACGCCTATAGCACTCACATGCTGGGATAGACTATGTCTCGTTTTTGTCATGTTGCCCCATATAAACATATATGGTAAAAAACGTGAGTAAATCTATCTCGCGCTCGTATGTTTAGCCCCACGGTAGGCTGATGATCTATGATATTGATTTGATAATTTTCAATTGCACTTGAAAATTATCAAATCCAATCAAATAAAATCATTTATTTTGCAAGAATGTAGTACAAATACAGGTTTAGTAATTAAACAATGGTTCAATACATTCCACCATAACAATGGCGTGCAAAAAAATAAAAATATAAGAATAGCTTAGGTCATAGGGTGTAATCAATTGAGTACATACCTTTGAAATCCTCATAAGTGGTTTATCTGGATTCACATTGTTGTTCCTATTTTTTGTTGAACTAGATCCAGAATTACCTGTTGAGGAAGAAAATGTTACGCAAATGTCATGTTTTTTTCAGATTCAGCAAGTTTCATGCCTTGAATAAAAATAAATCTATATCGGGGTTTCCAACATTTAATCCTCACGAGGGTGAGTTTAGCAATTAAGTTTACGCAAATAATTTAATTGATGGCGTTGTGTATATTTTCTATCTCGCGCTACATCTCACGGTAGCAGAGCAGTATAACGATTCAGAACTAAAGATTCATGATCCACCGTAATACTAACTTTGCGAAAGCATTCCTAAGCTGCATTCTCTAAATTTGCTTGAAACAATAATTAATTGCTTGAAACTATGCAGTTTTCACGGTTATATAGTTCAGAGTTTAACTTAAAAACTGGTATATGTTTCATTGTAGTATAGATATTATTATTTCGCCGCGGGTTAATTAGGGGTGTAAGTTTATATGGAAGATTCGTTATTTTGAAGGAAATTAAATGAAATCCTACACATAGGTTCATCACGTAAATTAACTATGAGATAGAATTTATGGCAATATAAATTCTCAAGGGCGCGAATTAGGGGTTGTAATAGTTTATATGAGAAGTTTTCCAATTTTAAAGACAATTGTACAAAATTGTACAAAAAGTTAAATAAAGTAAAAATAAAAATACCCTTTATTATTCTACTACAATATAAGACTTTACAGTAATTGTAAAGTCTTACACATAGGTTACAAGGTGTAAACGAGCTTTTTGAAAATATGCCGAAAAATAATCCGATATTCCAAAAATGGAATTATTGCGGGTGAAGACGCGGTCAAAAGCTAGTTTAACATAAATATGAAAAATCTCGTGCTCAAATATGTAAAGGTTTGTGGTCTTGACCTCAATCCTGAGAGAAATTAAACATAAAAACCTAACGCTTCTGCTTGTCAGACATTCAGATAAGTTCAGATGTAAGCATCAATCATAACAACTTATAAAAAACAAACGCGTATTTTTTTTCTTTGTGCTACAAATAGACTGTGACAAAAATTTAAAAGCAGTGTATTAATAAAGGCAAAACTGAGCTTAGACTAATTGCCTACGCTCTAGATCCCAGCCTAAGCAGTGCTTTGCGCTTATAAACGAGTTTGCAGCAAAATTAATATTCCTAAGAATCGTTTTACTGGTAATTAGCAAGATCAAATTAATATATATTTCTGTTTTACCCACAATGTAAGCGTAATAATTGGGTGCGCCAAAGTTCACCTAAAGTTTCAACTCCGATAATTGGAAATCCGAAAATGTTCTTCCTAACATTTTTCATCCTAACAATTACAATTCCTAACTACTCTGTCACTAATGTTCATAATTCGAAGCATTCAACTTCCTAATGTCGGTAGCAATAAACATATATTGTACTTTTATTAGTTTTCCTATATTTTTTCAGCATAACCATCTTTTACACTATTATTCAAAGTCATAATCTTTACTGTCTTAATCTTTAGCTTTTATTTTGTGTAATCTGATTGTTACACAAAATAAAAGCTATAGTTATAGCATAGGTCAATTATGGGTAAAGTAGTAGGTTAGGTTAGGTTAGAACTGCGACCATAACACAACACAACATGCTAGAATCAATCTGTTTTTAAAATAGGTGTAGTACTATTTTTACAAATTTGCAACAGTTCTTAAATAGGTGCTCACTATGAAATATGTTAGTGAACATATTTTGGTGCACATTCAGTATATTTGGTGGAACAAAGGCAAAATTAGTTAAATTATATGGGAATAAATTGAAGCACTTTTAAATACCATCCATTATGTTTAGGGATAAAAGCGTTCTGATAAAAAAAAGTAGGAGTTTAAATGTATTTACATTAATGATATTAGTAATAACAATTTTCGGAAACATGAGTGTTATGAACAACACCGGTAGCACTACAAATGGTATGAATAAAAACTTTAGGATGAAAAATTTTAGGAAGAGTGATCATTCGGATTACAAATCGTTAGGAAGAACAATTTCGGGAAAAGAACTTTAGGTGAGCCAATATGGACCCGTAATAATTACATGTTTAGGAGAAAGTATGCATATCATCCGAATGAACCCGCAACGATTCGATCGCATGTCCGACTCCTAATACACTGCTCCATGACATACTAAGAATATAAAATTGCTCTTTCTCAAATAAATAGCGAATCTTACCTATAGTATCAGAAGCAGCTGAAGAATGACAACAAGCCTTCTTCAGGAACCTCCTAATCAAGCCCTTGAGATCCAGGGTATAGGAGCCGTAGACCAGGGGGTTCATGCAAGAGTTGGAGACCGCCATCACGAAGAGCAGGTCTTGCACTCGTGGTGATAACTTGGATGCTGTTTGACGGTCTATCATGTACCTGAAGGATGAAACACGCTGTATACGCTGATATCTCAATCACTAAAACATTTATTCTTTCATATTATCTAATAAAAACTTACTAATAAACTAATAATTCGCTAATTCATATTACTAGTATTCTTATTAACCACATATACTTAAGTCTATTAATATCTAGTGCAATTAGCTTCAAAATGTATTAAAGTACACATGTTAATAATAAAGATAGAGAACTCTCTTAAAATTAACTACTAAACTTAACGCAAATCTTTAAAAAATATTTAGGAGGAAACGAGCAGAACATAAAATTATAAAACAAAATATTTTTAAGCCAAATTGAGACAGCTTTCCTTTCTAAATTTAAATAAAGACACATAAATTAATCTTATTAATTTTATTCTACATTGACAAAAGACACGCGACAGTTTCTGAGAATACCTTACCAAAAGGGAGTTTTTTATGACAAGCTTTAATGTTGAATCTAAAAAAGTTAGAACTTCAAATGAGATCACAACATTTTGAAATATAATTTCAGGTTGACATTCTTTTGCTGAGTTTAGATAACATTTTACTGGCTATACCCGCAGCTTCGCTCGGCTGTCTTGCTATGTTTTTGTTCGTCAAAAACCTAGCATCTTCTCGCTCATCAAAAATCAGCATTCATCTAAATTAAGTAATAAATGCTGTAGAGTTAGAGCAATTTTATAGAGGTACTTACCACATAGTAATAGTGACATAAGGCAGCCAGCACAAGGCGAACACAGAGACGATAGTGACGGTCATGCGGAGCGTCCGACGCCGCGCTCGCTCCAACACGCGGCGATCCGAGCGACGCAAGCGCACCGGACCCATGCTGTTGCGGTACTTGCGATGGTTACACTTTTCTGAATAATAGAGAACAATAATCGAAAAATGCCAAACAGTAAGTATGCGATAACGAGACGGCTGACAGAGTAGCATAGAGGAAATAGATATATTGCGCTGATAATAATTAAAATGGGATAAAAGCGGGAAGATGAAGAGGAGCTTAGCATTGGCGCCGAATGCACACTCAACTCCAGCGTGCAGCGTTCATTTTAAATTTGATTAAGTATAGGGTTGCGCAGAGTTAATCAACCTATTTTGTTTTAGAAAACAAAATAGTATCTGTTGGCAAATATCAAAACAAAACCGATCTGATATAGCCTTTAGAAAAAAAAAAGATTTTTTTATGATAGGGTGAATAATTATGCGTCACCCTATATAACACTAGCGGGTGTCCTAAGTACCCACAATCGAGCAAAGTTCTGTTCTCAGTTCGTGAACGTAAGCATTTATGGCAGCAGCCGGCTGCTTAAACAGAACTTCAAATTGTCTGAAAAAAACCGTCAGAAGTTCACAACACACATTTTTTTTACATACTAGCTTTTGCCCACGACTTCGTACGTTTGGAATTCGTTTTATTAAGTAGTAGCTGCTCCGGCGCTTTCCCCCGCTTTTAACCTTACCGCAGCCTCCGCTCCCGTGATGTTTAGCGTAATCTTAAATACTAATAATACCTTTATTGAGAGTTAGACAATCAAACACAAATTCGTTGCGGGTTCCAAGACAATTTTAACCCTTCCTAGGATTGCCCGTGTGTCATGCACGGTGCCTTTCAGTTGGTTACCGCTGTAGATCCTGGCGTCACAGGAGTCACAGTGGTGGGCGTGTGGGTGGGATTATATCCCGTTATCAAACACAAAGAGAATTATCAAAATTCGACCAGTAGTTTTCGCTATCACATAAATGAACTAACTTCCGTTTGCGGTTTCATTTGCTTGGTAAAAAATGCCTTTGTTACATGCCTTGTAGTCAGTTACCAGTATTTAAAATTGTATTAAAATCGGTCTAGCCGTTAGGAAATTAGCCGATATAAACAGATAGACAGACAAACATGCAATTTAAAAATTGAATTTTAGTCAAAGGTATCGTTCAAACAACTATACCAGCTTGAAAAACATTGTTATTTTGACATTAAAAACAGAAACTTCAGTTTTATTTATTTCTAATGACGAAGCGTATAATTGTACCGTCAACAAGCTGTATGATAGTGACTAACATCCGATTTGAGAAAGCAAAAGGGAACACCAATATATTTGCCCCACTAGCAATCGTCTGCAATAATGTAATTATGGGAGCGTCAAATGAATAGGAGCAAATGAGTGAGCCAGGTAGATCGGTTAGACAGGTGCGATTTATTGTTCAGGTAATATCCCTGGTGTTGCCTACAGAACCAGCTTTAAGGAAATATTTGGTGAATTTACTAGGCTACTATCATTTGTGAGTTTTTGATATATCGGGGTATATATTCTAACGTTTAATTCAAGAATAGAGTTTCCATTTTGCTTGCATTTGAGCATTGACATAATCTGAAATTCAAGTTTGCTCAAAATTTTATATAAGCTTTATATTATAAGTATTATTAAAGGTATTGTTTACCGACTTCAAAAAAGGAGAAGGTTTTCAATTGAATTGTATTTTTTTTGTTCGCCGATTACTCAAAGACGCCTAAACTGATTAGAAAAAATATTTTTTTGTTTGAAAGAGTATACTTGTCATATGGTCCCATTTCATATGGTGAATCGTGATCAGATCGCTGATGGTGTGATCCTAGAGATATCGAGAGCAAAACTCAAATTTTAAAGAGTTCCTTATTTTTTTCGTATATCAACTAAAGCTACTCAAATATTTGCATCTAGCAGTCAGCATTTTATGTTGCTGAGCTGATGCTGGAAGGTACAACTCCTCAGCGGTTAAGAGTACAGGGATATTTCTTTAAATATAGGCGCTTAGAGGCCGTCTACTTAATTCTTTCAAGTTATAAACAGATGAGGCGAAACGTTGAATATTACTTACGTACTTCTTACTTTTGGGTGCATTTTTTATAATTGAAGTCAGTTTTCTTTTTGTACATTTATTATTGAAATATAAGGGTTTAAAATCTACTTAACACTATTGAAGAGTAACAAGAACTATTTTCAAATAACGATTATCGAATTACACTCAGACAAAAACGTTAGGCACACCGAGACAAATTCAAATTCAAATTCAAATTCAAATCATTTATTTTCATAGGCCCCAGGAGGCGCTTGAACACGTCAAAACATTACAAAAAATGATATAAAAGTAAATAATAAATAATACTAAATTATACTAATTACAATGATTTGAATAACCGGGGCTCAGATTAATTTTAATCAAACTGTTTAGAATCGAATTAAAATCAATCTAAGTACCAGCTCCGATGGGTATTGCATTATGAGAAGAGCTGGTGAGAAACTCATGTGCACCATCTTTTAAAATGAAAAATATAACAATATAAAAGTACATAAAAAAATCACATAAGAAGAGCAATTCATTTCCAAATACTATTATAATTTATGTAGTCTGAAATACTATAGTAAGCTTTTTGACATAATTTAGTTTTAACATATTTTTTAAATTTACCTATCGATAATTCTATTGCGTCTAAAGGAAGTTTATTGTAAAAGCGTATACATTGACCTGGAAACGAGTTAGAGATTTTATGGAGCCTAGTAGTGGGCACAGCGAGTTTGTTTTTGTTCCTTAGATTTAATTTATGGAGATCACTATTTTTCTTAAATTTCGTTTGGTTTTTGTGAACGTACATTAAATTTTCGTAAATGTATTGAGAATGTAACGTCATAATATGTATCTCTTTAAATTTATTTCTTAGTGTCTCCTTGGGACTCATCATATAGATAGCTCGAATAGCTCGTTTCTGGAGCACAAATATTGAATCTATATCCGCGGCACTACCCCAAAGCAATAAACCATATGACATTATACTGTGAAAATAGCTAAAATAAACTAAACGCGCAGTGTCAACATCGGTCAGTTGACGAATTGTTTTTACGGCGTAAGCTGCTGAGCTGAGTCTACCAGACAACGTTTCTATATGTGGGCCCCATTGTAATTTAGAGTCTAATGTTATACCAAGAAAGACAACCTTATTGACCATTTCCAATTCCTCATTGTCCATCACCACACTAGTTTTGACTTGCTTAACATTTTTTGTAAAAAATCTAATATATTTTGTTTTACTACCATTTAAAAGCAAGTTATTAGCACTAAACCAGTTCACTATCTTTGATAAAGCATTGTTTACATCGTCAATTACTGATTTATGTCTTTTTACCTTAAAAACTAAAGAAGTGTCATCCGCAAACAATACTATCTCATGATTATCCTTAACAAGATGAGGTAAATCATTAATATACAAGAGAAACAGGAAAGGCCCTAAAATAGAGCCTTGTGGCACCCCCATTGCTGTAATAATGAAAAATGTAATAAAACTCATGGATGTTGGTACTTGTATATATATTTTAATAAACACAGCGTCAGACTGACGGAATTCATACAGGTATAATATAATATAGTATAAAGCGGAAAGGAATGTCTGATTGTTCCAGCATTTCTTCTGTCTATTGCTACTCGTACGTACGTGATACGGAAATAAAACCATACACACAAGGTACATGCGAAATGGCGATATTATAATATAGAATAGTTTCTAGACATTCACAGTCCGTGTTCATTTACAACGCTTTTTTTTTTTTTAAATAGTAACGTTTTCGAAACAATATGAACATAGAGGTCATCCATTTCTTAAGCAGACACATTTTATTCTTTTGAAATAAATATTTTAAGGTTTAATTTTACACTGACCACGTCCAGAATCATTAGTTTCAAAAAATGTCGCTATGTCGCATTCAACCTGTATAATGTTCATAAAAAAACTGTGCAAAGATACTCTTGCTAGCTGAAAAGTTCAAAAGTATCATAATTATATAATATCATTTCTACACTGGACTACAACCCTGTAAAACAAATTTTCTCGAAGTTTTACGACAAATAATGAAAAATGTTGCATCTTTATTATTTGATTTTTTTATGGCAGAAACCATCCCGCTTGGTTACTACGATGTTATTATTTTAAATAATCCCGTTGGATTTTTTATCCGACGCAAAACATTTATATTTTCCAAATATAGTATATCTAGATTCAGAATAATACTGTTTAAACTTACGTGAGATGACATAACTACTAGAGAATAAACGGGTTACTCACGTATTATTATCGGGATATTGCCGACCGGTTTCTATATTTCAATAAGGAAATATTAATTAAATAAATTAAGAGTAACCCGTTTATTCTCTAGTAGTTATATTCAGAATGTTAAAAGGCTTAGTACAGTATTTCAGATTAGATAAACGATAAAAATATTTGGAAATTAATTGCTCTTTTTATAGAATATTGATGATTGTGTTTATGAAATCATAAAGTATAAAATTTTATATACTCGTACATTGTGAACAACTGGCAATTTTAAAAAAAATGTAATTGCAATTCTGCTCAACTGAGCCTTGACACGGAACTGGCACTAAGATTCACTTACATCATCTTCGCTAATCTAAGTGAATCTAAGCTTCGCGATTTTTAGTTATGTTTAATTAAGGTATTTTATTTGTGAATATTAGTATCGATTTTAAGGACTATGTAATAGTTTATGAAATAAAAATACTAACTTTGAGTTTATCTAAGTTTATTAAATAAAAATATTAACTTTGAGTTTATCTAGTAAGATTATTATTTTTGAAAGTATAGCTACAATTAACAAATAACCTTACACCTTTAAAAAGTTATGTAGTTTTACACACCCGTTCGCTATTCACACATTTTATAAAAAATATAGTATTATTTTGTTTAATAATAATAATAATAATAAATATTTTATTTCAGGCTGCATAGGCCCATAGATAAATACCTTAACCTAAAAATACATAATTATAAATTTACTTCCTTTGCACTAAGTCTTGGTGCGTTCCTGGGGTATAGTTCCGCGGAAGCGACGGAAAACAACACCCTGCGGCCAAAAACTTTCATCAAGCACCTGTTCCAGCAAACATGTCGGCACTCTCACCACGAACGCCTTGAAGTTGACGTTGTGGCGCGACTCCAACAGCTGCACTCGTAGTACATGATTTAGCTTCTGGCTGACATATCTCGCGATATCCTCTGCCTCAGTGGTGTAGTGCAGGCGCGAGATAAACACCGGGGTGTTCGGCGCGGCGGCACGCACCCTATGTTTCGGGTCTACAGGTGCCTTGCCATAGCCGTTCTTCACGTTGCGTGAACGGCGCTTCCTCCTTTGCACCGTCACAAATAATATGTATAATAAGTATGTATTTACAAAAGAAAAGTATATATGTATTAGGATCAGTTATTCTTGTACCCATAATACAAGCTCTGCTTAGTTTGGAACTAGATGGCGTAGTGTGTAAATTGTGAGATATTTATTTTATTTATTTGTTCATTATTACACTTACCATCTAACTCCTTACTGCTCCTGTGTATCTCGCAGAAGATGCACACGTAGCACACAGTGATGATGACCAGCGGTAAGAAGTACATGGCGCACAGACAGAAGATGTAGTGTACTTAACTCACTATCTAACTCCTTACTGCTCCTGTGTATCTCGCAGAAGATGCACACGTAGCACACAGTGATGATGACCAGCGGTAAGAAGTACATGGCGCACAGACAGAAGATGTAGTGTACTTAACTCACCATCTAACTCCTTACTGCTCCTGTGTATCTCGCAGAAGATGCACACGTAGCACACAGTGATGATGACCAGCGGTAAGAAGTACATGGCGCACAGACAGAAGATGTTGTATACCACTTCTTGCTGGTCGGAGTTGAAGGCACCGAAGGACACGCATTGCTCGAACTCTGCCAGCTTCGGGTGTCGCTTTACTCGGAAGACTATGCTCTGCGGACAAATCATTAAATTATGTTGGGAATGATGAAATGATATGAATATTACCAAGGTTTGACTAAGGTATCTAACATGTCTTGCTTTCTTATTTATGTTTAGGTCCCATGCGATAGCCGTATCAGGGGTCTACCTCTTGCCATGTACTGTTAAGCCTTTTACGTACTAAGCGCCTCAATGTACGCATAGTTGGTTACGTACATCAGAACGAATATATACGCGCACTGCATATACGGACTATCGCGTATTTGCAATACTCGTATGTAATAAAACTTTCTACGTCTTTACACGTATTTAACATAGTTATATTAGACGTACATTTAAAGTTTAGTCTCAATCAATCAATCAATCAATCATTTATTTTGCGAAATATGGGTAAGGTGTAATCAATCTAGACTCCGTATTGCTACGGAAAATTTCTAAGTGGAGTATCCTGAATAATCCATTCAAATTCAAGGCCGTACGATGAGCAGTCGCATTCCCTAAGCATTAGACCAACGAGATATAACACGATAATTCTCAGAAGGAGCGACGCACGTACAATCTGCTTTTGTGTATGGTTGATGTTCATGGGTTGCAGTTACCATTTACCATGAGGTGGAAAAAAGGCCGTTCGCTACATAAGTCGTATAAAATAAAATGAAAAAATGGTTTTAATACTCGACGGACGATCAGTGCCACCGACCAAAGCACACACATTTTACAGATTTTTCAAACAATTGACCAGTGGGACCGACGTACGCACCGACGCGATGCAAGAAACATATAAGTATGATTTTTTTTGCACGTTTTATAGAGGATGACCTAGCTGTCGTTATCACTGTGTAGTCTAGATGGAAAATTTCCAGGTGTAATTAATCATATCAACTAATAAAAGTTTTCTATGCTTAGACTTGATAAAAAGACATTGTAACGAAAAAACTGGTAACCTAGAAACGTCATGACCTGTTTCTCCCTCTCCCTGTGTTTACTACTTTAGCGGAGGTCACACTGCATTACATTTCCAGTAAAAACTTATGTCGCATTTTACAGGGAGCCTATACAATACGAGACGATCTTATACTGCAAATCTATCACTTTATGTATAGTACACCACATCATCATTTCAGTCGTTCGTGCTCTTGACAACCCGTAACCGACATGGCCTTATGGCGACGAAGGCTTGATGTGGGTAGTGGGTAAGTTTCAGAATCGGGTTAACCTCAATATGTAGAAAATGCACAATCCAACTGTTGCCTATCCCAATATTAGGTCCGCCAATCATAATTCGTATTATTAAAGGCAATACCAAAATATGGTACAATTGACGCCATATAATCTATGGCTAGATGACTGATTGATGCAATTGAAACACCTCTCGATATAAGAAGCATAAATAAAATAATTATTTTGATATCACATAAACTTCCTGAAATAATACTTTTTTATATTCACTTTATTTCACATTAATAAATAGACTCGCCCAAACGGCACTGCTTTGTAGCTTGTATGTGAAGTTATAAATTTTGTTTGATAGTCTTATGAAATGTTGCGTTTATGAAAGTTGCTCAAAATTGTGTGGGTAATTCAATGAAAAAAATATTTTTAATAATTTAGTCATTTAAAAATGGACTTATAAAATAAGTTTGACTTAAAGTATGGTACTAAATAATTCTTGATAAGGTATATAGGTATATAGGTATATTTTGATAAGGTATTCATAATTATTTAATTACTATTGCGGTATCAGTCATTGTTAATAATCATGAATCAATTGTAAAATATTTTTGAATACCCTCTTGAATTAAATGATTTAAGTATTATTAATATCCATCCGGCTGGTTGCTGGTTTCAAAACACTGTTAGAGAGACTAGTATAACGAACGCGTAATAGATTTTGTCGTGTTTTCACCCATATTTAGGGAAGCACGACAAAAAAGCGACATATTTTCTCTCGCGCTCGTTATGCAGCGATCACGGTATATCTCGAAGAGACATTCTGAACTTTTGACGTGCTGACTTCGCAGATCTTGTGCGATTGCTATGCTCTTCAATAAGCAATGTCTCATCTACTTGACTGCCCTAATTGCCTTTATGTTACTGCTCATTTTAGGTCTCTGTTTCATTTACTCAATATAACTCAATAATAGTTCTCGAAATGATACATTAATAAAGTTTGGTTCTTACATATCCTGTTATTTGAGTTATATTCTCCTTCCTGTTATAAGTTAATGGGATATTTTATATTGCATATCAAATAAATAATTGCCTATCAATACATACTCATCATTTATATTCTTTTTTACATCAAATAACTTACTTCACTACAGATAAACTAAATGTTTAACAAAACTCGAACTGCAGATAATTCGAAATTATACATCAATATGACATTCCTTTTTTCCTCATAATGCAATACAGTTAAATTTATTTTTGTACAAAAATACTACATGCATAGCATAAATACTGACTGCACATCAAATTTACCATATTTCATAGCAAAATAACTATCCCAGTCGCATATTAACCAGTAAGTACAACAAAATCTGTTCATCATATTTGTCTTAATTTTCAAGAAGCCATGCTCGGCAAATTTAATGATTATTATAACAAAAAAATCCTTTTACATTGCATTATTTCTAAAAACAGAACAACTTAACTGAAAAACTTCGCGCGTTTTTTCGTCACTGGAGTAAATAATATAAAAATAAAAGCTATAGTTATGGCATAGGTCAATTATGGGTAAAGTAGTAGGTTAGGTTAGGTTAGAACTGCGACCATAACATAGCGCGAGCCGAGCGAGCGAAGCGAGCGTGCCGCGGCAGCGGTCGGCGAGTGCTAGAATCAATATGTGTAATACTCCGACCCCTTTTTGAATCCACCCACTAAATAAAATAATATTATACTACCTACCAATTTCTTATTATCATAGATCGTAACAGACGGCAGTACGTGGCGCCACCTGCAGAAGCTAAAAATGTGCCTATTGGGCAAAAAAGGAAGCGTGGACGCCCCGCGAAAGCAAGACCCGCTTTAATAATTCAATAAATTACAATTTTGTATATAATTTTATATTTTTTTTGCTGATCTCATTATGTGATAATTAATAAATAATAAGATGACTGTGCCTAATAAAATGTTGTTTGATTTAGAAAAACTGCTGTAAATTATTTAAAAGAAAAAGAGTTAACATGTATAATGTGCAGTAAGATTATTAGCTGTGCATTGATAAAAAAGCTTTTGCTTTAGGAAAAATTGCTGTGCGCTGTGAAAATAAATTGTAGTGTGTTTAGTGATATTTTGAGTTGAATATTTTGTTGTGCAATCAGTAATTTTGATGGGAATTCGGTATTTAATTGCATAGAAAAAGGATATTTTATGATTTGCGTTTAAATACTACCCTAAGTTAATATTCCCGGCAATTCACTCGTTCAGTTTGTTATTGAAAATGGGATGTGGGTAGAACAAATGTTTGGTTTGATATAAAAGAATTGAACACGGATTTCCACTCAATTACAATAGAAACATAACATTGCTAAAAATATAATTATCGCGTATTTGCTCAGCTGAGTAAATTCTACCAATATTCAAATTACTTATTTCAGTTTTTGTTGTATTTTTTTCATGATAACGGGCAACGTATATTTTTGTGACATAGGAAACTGTTTCGTTAATCTTACAAAACTAATGGTACCTAAGGGACAGGATACAGACGAGTTGAAGTTAAAGTATATACTATTTAAATTCATGCTCTCTCTGATCTATTCAATGTTTATTGTACTGTAGTTTCATTGATATTTTTATTTTTTGCTGCTGTAATCACGGATGTATTGAATGCAATTGAATAGATTATTATGTTAATTAATGTAATTGGTTGGGATGCATGAAAGGAGCCTCTACGAGTGACGTACACAACGATTCCCTGCGTCCGGCGCACCCTGGGCAATTCGAGAGTTTCCAAAGCAAATTGGCTAATCTTTTCACCACGATGGCAAGTCAAAATAAAATTAGCCTCAGCCATCGACACGACGAATCGATTCTATTTGTTGCGACGTGGACGCTTTTATACATTGTGTGTGAATATTTATTGAACGGGCGCCACGTCTCGGACGCACACGTCCCTAATGCACGCGTTTGCTCATAGTGAGGTTTAATTTTTACGTCGAGGTTATGTTTGTAGGTGTTTTACTTTCAATGAAAAAGTTGTAAAGAATTGATCAACGCAATTTGTAGAAAATACAAGTTTTTTCGGTATATTGGGCTACTATACTCCCACGCAACTAAACCAACTCAAGCCCTCTCTAGCCCGCGCATTTGAACTGTTTTTAATTTAAAACAATGACACAAAAAATACAATACCTATAGCATTTTTCAGCTTGAAAATTAAGCTTTATCTAGAGATTCCATTGGTACTTAATATTAAAATTGAGTTTTGAATAAAATCAATGTATTTTACTATGCAATAATCTCTTACCTGCGGCAAACTACAAGCTATAGCTGCTAACCACGCGCAGCAGAGCATCTGTTTGCTGCGAAGACGCGCCACCGGCAACCGCAGCGGGTATATCACAGCAAAAAACCTAAAACAAGACGCTTCATTTACTTACTGTCAAATGTTAATGCAGCATAACTCCACTATTAGGGACCGTTTTACAAAATCTGTGTAAGAAAACGTCATATAAATAATAACTTGACCGAATTAAATAATGATACAGTTCAAACGTAACATCGAACACAGCGGTCACTGCAATTCGTTTGTGTTATGATTTATATCGTCTGTGTTATATTGACGACCGGATGGCGGAGTGCGTAGGGTATCTGCCTGTGACGCCGAAGTCGCGGGTTCGAATCTCGCTTAAGATAAATCTTTGTGTGCATGTATGTACATAGGGGTTTATCTTAGACTGGGTGTTTCTTTGTATAATAAGTATGTATTTACGAAAAAAAAATATATATTTGTATAAGTATCAGTTATTCTAGTAACCATAGTACAAGCTCTGCTTAGTTTGGGACTAGATTGCGTTGTGTGTAAGTTGTGAGATATTTATTATATTTATTATTTGAGTAAAGTTAACTTGACGATTGTGACTTACTAGCCCTAAATAGAATTAGGTTTTGTATCTTAGTGTTTGATGAAATTTTACTGAAAATAACTTACCTATCAAGAGATATACAGACTAGAACGTTGGATGATAGGTACAATCCAAACGCTCGCATTACGAGCAGGAGTTTACAGAGTGTGTTCCCCGCCAGCCACGCATTTGTGTACTTCCAACCGATCTGTTGACAAATAAAATAACCATACTTAAAAATCCAATATATAAATCTTTTTAAATAAAGCTAAAGTTATTTGCAATTCCAAATTACTAGTATTCTTACACCCCGAAACTGACCTCAATTCGCTTTTTTAGGAGCAAATTTCACGTCATTGGTTTAATGGCCAGGATTCAAACCCACGACCTCTTTAATTAGCCGTACTATGATACCTTACAACTAAGGTTAGATAGTAATTGATTCCTCAATTACTATGTAGTTTGAACCGTTTTTTATGATTCATAAATAGATCCAATTTTTATTCGCAATGAAGTGCAAATAAGACGTCATGACTAAAGCTCCATATTTAACAAAAAAAAAACATTATTATGTAGTAAATATTGAACTGATTTCGTTGAAAACTTAAATAAAAAAAAACCTTCAATAATACTATAACACTAGACCATCGAGGCAGCCATACGCTAACCACAAGACCAACAAGGCACGTGTCATGGCGATGTAAAGCTAACAATGCACGTGCCTCATTGTGACTGAGTTACTAGAATAACTTTTTTAGCCATTGTTCTCAGAATCAGTCCACATATTCGCTGAAAACTATTACGAACAACCTGTGCTCAGAACTTTTGATATAGTCAAAGTTTCTTGGAAAATAATCCGTTTATATCGGTTTGCGTTTTAAAGTCAGGCTTTGCAGTGAAAAATTGTTGAGAATGGAAGAATGTTTTTATAACTCGTAAATAGTTTATAATAGGTTTATCTATGAAATATATTCTCAGATAAATGAAAGAACGTACTCTCTTAAATTAAAACAGACGATGAGTAATTTTCTTCTTCAAAGAGTCCTTTTGCCTTATTTTTTTTTTTTTGTGTTGCAACGTTTTAAAAATATTTCAAGGTATTTAATTAAATTTAAGTAATCAAAGTGGAAAGTAATTGATCCCTCAATTACTATGAACTGATTTGGTTGATGACTAAAATTTAAAAAAATACCTTCAAATTTTAAATTACAATATTTTTAAGAAAGCTTTTCTCAAAAATACAAATAAGAAATTGAACGCATTATAAATTCTTGGAATTTACATAGCCCAAATTAAATTTTATGTTTTAAAAATCAGTTAATCAGTGATTCTTAGTAAAATCCATATCTTATTATAGAAGTTGTCATCTTATTTTGAATCTTAATTAAAATCTTAACCAATGCGAATGATGATGATAAAAAAACATATATTAATTGATGCGAGTCGTGACCAGGGCTGGTTTTATTTGGCTCAAAGAATAAGTATTGCAATGCAATGTGGCAATGCTGCCAGCCTTCTGGCCACGATGTCACCTTTTGACATCGTGGCCAGATTAGATTTTTGTTTGTTTGTTTGTATTTAAATTATGATTAAACTTAAAAAGTACAGGATCGTATACAAACAGTCTATACTGGATGCAATTTTAGTTGTTTTGATAACTTAAAGCGTTTACTCAGAATCAGTAATATAAACGAAAAAATGCACAAAAGAAATAGATCATTCATATTTTTTTCAATTATTATACTTTATATAAGGGTAGTATTTAAACGCAAATCATAAAATATCCTTTTTCTATGCAATTAAATACCGAATGCCCATCAAAATTACTGATTGCACAACAAAATATTCAACTCAAAATATCACTAAACACACTACAATTTATTTTCACAGCGCACAGCAATTTTTCCTAAAGTAAAAGCTTTTTTATCAATGCACAACTAATAATCTTAATGCACATTATACATGTTAACTCTTTTTCTTTTAAATATAGCCTCTATTTTTATAATATTTACAGCAGTTTTTCTAGATCAAACAACATTTTATTAGTCACAGTCATCTTATTATTTATTAATTATCACATAATGAGATCAGCAAAAAAAATATAAAATTAGATACAAAATTGTAATTTATTGAATTATTAAAGCGGGTCTTGCTTTCGCGGGGCGTCCACGCTTCCTTTTTTGCCCAATAGGCACATTTTTAGCTTCTGCAGGTGGCGCCACGTACTGTCGTCTGTTACGATCTATGATAATAAGAAATTGGTAGGTAGTATAATATTATTTTATTTAGTGGGTAGATTCAAAAAGGGGTCGGAGTATCACAAAGATTAGCTAGCACTCGCCGGCCGCTGCCGCGGCACGCTCGCTTCGCTCGCTCGGCTCGCGCTATGTTATGGTCGCAGTTCTAACCTAACCTAACCTACTACTTTACCCATAATTGACCTATGCCATAACTATAGCTTTTATTTTTATATTATTTACTCCAGTGACGAAAAAACGCGCGAAGTTTTTCAGTTAAGTTGTTCTGCTTTTAGAAATAATGCAATGTAAAAGGATTTTTTTGTTATAATAATCATTAAATTTACCGAGCATGGCTTCTTGAAAATTAAGACAAATATGATGAACAGATTTTGTTGTACTTACTGGTTAATATGCGACTGGGATAGTTATTTTGCTATGAAATATGGTAAATTTGATGTGCAGTCAGTATTTATGCTATGCATGTAGTATTTTTGTACAAAAATAAATTTAACTGTATTGCATTATGAGGAAAAAAGGAATGTTATATTGATGTGTAATTTCGAATTATCTGCAGTTTGAGTTTTGTTAAACATTTAGTTTATCTGTAGTGAAGTAAGTTATTTGATGCAAAAAAGAATATAAATGATGAGTATGTATTGATAGGCGATTATTTATTTGATATGCAATATAATATATCCCTTTATATAATAACTAATACTCATTTGAAAGAGCAGTTCATCAATTAAAAATTATCCGATGAATATTTCGGTCAATTAGCGTTTGGCGATAAAAGGTTGTTTCACAATAACTTTCATCCGATTAATCGTTTAATCGACTTTTCATGAATCGAACATATTATTATGACTCTTGAAGTTACGTTACGGAACTATTAAAAGCAGCCAGTTTGTGAAAAATGTGTTATTTTTTATTTTTTTTATAAGAATTAGTGGGATGTAATAACTTTTAAACTTTCGCGTTGCATATTTATTGATATGATTTCAACGGGAATTAACGGAATTATTAGTGGAATGTATTCTGTTAATGATTCTGAACAAACCCTTTAAGTTTCCAAAACCACTAAGATTTCAGCGTGTATAGAGTTATATAGGTTATATTTAATCGAGGTGAATTCGCAAGCAGCAACTAGTCACAAATAAATTGATTAAAATGAAAATACGACTGCAAGAACAAAGGTTGTAGATGGAGTTATATTGCCACTTAGCTACAATTCTAAACTGGCTTTGACTCACACTTTGTCATTTACAAAGAAAACGGAATGAGACTGCTGAATACCTATTTATAAAATGATATTAAAACGATAAAAAATCATGTTCATAAAAGAGAATGTCTATGTCCAGCAGTGGACTACAAGAGGCTAAATGATGAAAGGAGAATGAGTACTCATGTATGGGATTTTGGCGTTTTTTTTTCTTAAGGCCAGTGACAAAATTATATACATTTTGGAGGACTACTGTCACCTTATTTTATATGCAAAAATAATTATGTTGTGGAGCAATGTTTCGAAGATATTCTTGAATAAAGTGTTCAAAGCTCTTAGGACTTCATCGACATTCTACACATTTTTGGACCAAATTCAAAAGTGCCAATGAATTAAAAATATTTATAAATTGAACTTGGCCTTTGAGCCTATTTTCTTATGGACTCAACACTGTAGGACCATTATCACTGGTTTTATTTAGTTTTAGAAACACCATTTCGGGTTCAATTCCGACCACAAAACAAAGACTTTTAGCTTGATTAGAAACTAACAGGTAACTGACCACCATACAATTAGATGTCCTCCCTTTTCCTACCCGCTGATCGACCGTTATACAGAATGTTGTTTCAATTGCGGGCTGAGGGCAAAATCTGAAGCTTTTATATTCTTCAAATATAAAAAATAACTCAAAGAAACATTGGGGCAAATTTTGACGAAAAATTAACACTGCGTCATTGGATTTTTCAAAAATCAATATTCCTAACCAGATATAAAACTGTATTATTAAATACACAATTCAATAGTGTCGCAAATCAGGAACTAATTCTCTAACGTAATGAAATACAATAAACTAAAGGAAAGAGCTCGTATCATAGAAGATTATTTTTTTTATCACGTTACCTTCTATTTTCTAAAATATGAGTTATTTTTTTAACTTTACCATATGAGACTACTTGCCAGTTCTTAAGAATATCTTCAAAATGTTGCTACACAAAAAAAAATAAGGCAAAAGACTACTCATTTAAGAAGAAAATTACTGATTGTCTTTTTAAATTAAGAGAGGGTTTTATTTACCTGTGAAGATATCACTTACAAAAAAATCCTTGATATTTTACGTATATTTACGGGTTATAAAAAAAATCTCCATACTCAACAGTTTTGTACTGACAAAGCAATGCCTGACTTTAAAACGCAAGCTGATATAAACGGATTATTTTCCAAGAAACTTTGACCATATCAAAAGTTCCGAGCACAGTTGTTCGTAATAGTTTTCAGCAAAAATGTGAACTGATTCCGAGAACAATGGCTGAATAAGTTATTCTAGTAACTCAGTCACAATGAGGCACGTGCATTGTAAGCTTTACATCGCCATGACACGTGCCTTGTCGGTCTAGTGGTTAGCGTATGCACCTCTCACCAAGAGGTCTCGGGTTCGATTCCCGGCTCTAGCGAAGTGTAATAAGTGAACTTTCCGTCAGGAAATTTACAATAGCAGCACGGAGTTGTAATTGTGCCCGGTGGATGGCGATAGGCTCGCAAGTCGCTAAGTTCTCAAATAACAATGTGACCGGGGAATCAAACCCGAGACTTCGCGGTGAGAGGCACAAACGCTAACCACTAGACCATCAAGTTATAGATTGTATGGAAAAAATAAATAATTATTACGCATATTTTTCACCAATACAATACATAAAAACATTTCATTAAAAGACTACGATTTTTAAATCTATATAAAATCTTGTATCGTTATCAAAAAACCTAAGTTCGCCTATTATTCTCACGCAATTTATTGGGTGTTTTTTCGAATTAGAATTAGGTATCTACATATTTTTATATGAAAACAGCAATTACTTGTCCAATGTGTTAGGTCATAGACTGAAGACACATATCAATCTATCGACACGCGTGTCCCATCTCTATCGAAACCATTTGTCTTTTGACAAATGTCATCAAAACGTCAAACCATACCTGTTGAGAATTGAGATCCGCCGCCGGCGCGCGCGACTTTTCGAGATCGCTCTTATAAATGTGAAATAATTGGAACATTTCGTGAAGTATATTCGTGTTATGTTATAAGCATTAAGGTGTTAGCTGTCCTGGGAACGATCAAGGTAAGTCTTTGCTGTATAACTTATATTTGGCAAACCATCTTTTATCGTTTGGGAATTCGATGTTAATTCGCCGTGATCACCTGAATACAATAACACTACTAAACAATAATGATGTAAACGTATGTAATGTTATGTTCTACAAACACAATACTGCAGAATAGTGTGGAGCGTATATAGCTATGCGTGTAGTTGAAAACGTATAGAATTTGTTTGCACTTTCAAACTTCATTAATTAATCTCCCATGCAGTGCCGTGTGTTTTTGACCGTCAATTTACGGCATGATAGCTCTCAAGCGTATAATTAAACTGATTTTCTCTTTCTGATTCCGATTCTCTTAATTGAGCTCTTTCTTTTCTTGTATTTGGATCCAAAAATTCAGAGATGTAGAGTCCGGTCCCACGGAAGTATTGGCCGTTTTTTATAATACATGATGATAGTCTTTTACTGATGAGCTTTAATACAACCGGTCGATTCTTAGTTCCTTTTTTTCCGACTCTGTGTATGTCCTCTATATAACCAGATAAATCAAAATTTGTAATTTCGTAAAAAATTCCGATGAGTCTATTGTAAAGTTCGTGCTCTGGCTCGTTATAACGCTCTTCTAGTCCATAAAGTACGACTTTTTTACGGTTCATGTCCTGTATAAATTGCATTGGCAAAGGTTGTGATTCAGATGATAAGGATGACAGGTTTTCAATTTGTTTTTTAAGACATTCCTTGTCAGTCTGTAATTGCTCAATTTTTTTATTTATGTTATTTATTTCCTGTTTTCGTAACTCATTTTAAACTGTTAGGGATTTGGTTTTGAACAAAATCTAATTTTAATTCGCTAATTGCTGCCTCGATACTCATGCGAATTGTATTTTGAAGCTCCTGTAGTAATGACTTGTTATTTTCTTTTAATCGTAATATAATTATACGGCTTAAGTTTTCCATTGTAAAACCTTCTTTGGCGCTATTAATTAAAATTTCTTCAGGTTGGATTGTGTCTCCAAACAAGCTTAGGTCTTCAGAGCTTACGGAGTCGTCGTGTGAGCTCTTAGCTTTTAATCTCGTAGTAATATTATTTGTTTCAGTTGGTGATGTTGTAATTTGGGTATAATCCGGACCCAATGAGGATCGTATTGGTGTGTCTGTGTTTCCAGTTTTCGGCATTTTGCATACGCACATTTGACACTTCCAGGTTTTTTTTTGTTCTAGGTTCATTGCTTTAGTATAATAATCTTTTGGGACTCCAGCACATTCCAAGTCATATTTGCATTTACATAGTGAGCAAGTAAGGTTCCCTTTTGAAGGTAACTTTTGTTGACAACCTGCACAAGTTGATGGCGCCATCTTTTGTTGTTGAGCGGTTTTATCGACTTTTACCTTTAGCGACATCTAGTGTCCAGTAGCTGAAGCTGTTGTAGAGGAAGTTCTTTTGTAATTTGGACTAGTCAGCAGTTCACGCGCTTTACGATAGATGGCATTGGCAGGTTGTAGTAAGGCAGAATGACTTGTAACTTTTAATATTTTTATTGTATTCTAATAAATTGCGTACCTTTTAAGTTAATTCTTCGAAAATATTCAAATGTTTTTGTAGTTTTTGTAATGGATGCCTGTTAGCTACGGGTGAAGTATAAACAACGTGCCAGCGGCTAACAGCTCATCTAAGTCCTTGTAATTAGCATCTGATGATCAAACATAGCCCAGTTTTCAAGTAATTAAACTTGATTTCGAATGAGAAATTTGTGAAATTGAGTTTGAAAAATAGCATTTGTCAAATTTAAGGCCATATCAAATGAAATATTGATTGGAAACACAATAAATATATTGGTGTATCAAATTAACAAGGTAATTATATTTTCTATGGTTAGCTTAAGGGTATTATTGTATGAACTGCCTCATAACTCGGAAAAGCTCGAGGCTAAGTTGAAGCGGACCGATCGATCTTTCAGTTTAAGCAATGATGACTGCGGTCGGCCGTGGATGAGTAACCATCTTTAACATCTTTCTCCGTGCCTCGGAGAGCACGTCAAGCCGTCGGTCCCGGTTGCCATTTAAACATCTAAGGCCGTCGTTACGGGTAGTCAGAGATCAGAAAGACTGACAACTAGTCTAACAAAGAGTATCGTATTACCTCGTACTACGTTGTGGAGGTCTGCTGGCAGTCGCTCCGCGTAAAATACTGATACTCAGCCAAATTCGTTAGACTAAAAGCCGACCCCAATGTAATTGGGAAAAGACTCGAAAGATTGAACTGCCTAATAACTCAAAAGTAAGTTTGAAATTAGTTTTGATATCATTTTCTAGACACTTTTTACATTTACACACAACCTTTGATGTAATGAGATGAGATATGTTATTTAGATACCGGTTGGTAGCTACTTAAATGTAGGTACAATATTATAGATGCCACGAGTTATGGTTATGCATCATACAGTCGATCATTTTGTAAAGAAGAGTGAGAGTTAAGTGGTTAGAGCGGTTGGACGATATCTAATGGCCACGGGTTTAAATTAATTCTACTCTTTACGTTAGACAATTAATTCATTTTAGATGCAAGTTATCATCGGGTGAGCAACCGAATCGTTAATTTCAGTAATAAGGGGATAAGATATTTAAGATTCCATTAAGTTGTTTTATTAACAACTTAATGGAATCTTAAAACACACAATAGGCTGTCAAAAGCCAGCCAATCTATTGTTGTCTATCTACAAATGTTTTTGCCGGGATCTATGCAAATGTGACGTCATACTTATTCATTCCCGGCACACGATACTCGACTTTCTTCGTGACGAACAGACCTCTTGATGATATTTAATCCCACTTCGGCACTATATGAGAAATGCTAAATTATTATATAGCTGTTATCCTTGCTGCATGCGCGACAAAATGCGAAAGTTTGTGAAGATGCGAGTATTTGTTTGTGTGTGTGAAAGTTAGTGCGAGTGTGTGTTTGTGTATGAGCGTGTTTGTACGGTGAGCAGAAACTACTAGGTAAATTTTGATGGCATTTTGCACACATGTAACTTATAACTTAATCCTTGATTACATGTTACTTTTTATCGACGGTTGACGGAAGCTATTATGTTATTAAGTATTTTTAACATTAATCATAACGTTCATAGAAAAACATTTTAAAAGATGCCACAATATCTGTGACAAACGCTTGTTAATAAAGGAGGAGATATACTGAAAGGACTCCCAGGAAATTATGTTAAAGTTAAAAAAGTTAGCTAATCAATCTATACCATAACTGATTAAAATTTTCATACCAAAGTTGATTGAATAGTTTGAAAACTATTAAACCTTGTTTCTCTGGCTCTGTTACCAACAGGGCTGGACCGATTTAATTACCGTGAGCAATCACCGTCGAGCTTATGAACGCCCGGAACATCGGGCCCATCGCTCGTACGTAGTTTTGATCGTCAAAAGCCTTACAAACTAAAAGGCTATCTATACTAACTTATAGGCGATAGCTTGGAATTTCTATTAGCCAACTGTAAAATCTGTCGAGAAAATACCTATCCGTGCAACTTTCGATCGAGATAAACAAAGCGAGCATTAAAATTGCGACAATTCGGTTGCTTGTTTTGTTTATTGCGTTGAAAATAAATAATAAATATCTTCCAACTTACACACTATGGGTACTAGAATAACTGATACTAATACATATATACTTTTCTTTTGTAAATACATATACTTATTATACATAGAAACACCCAGACTAAGACAAACCCCCATGTTCACACACAAAGGTTTCTCTTAAGCGGGCATCGAACCCGCGACTTGTAACAATAACAGTGATATTGATAACGAACTGGGTAACATACTGAATCAAACTAAAAATTGTTTAGATGCACATAATTTAGAAATAAACCTCTCCAAAACGAAAATTATGGTTTTCCATCCACATCAAAAAGATCCTTTAAAAATAGAATTTACTTTCAATAAGGAACAAATAGAAACTGTTAAAAAATTTCCACTATTAGGATTAAATATAGACTCGAACTTTAACTGGAAATGCCACATTCAAATAATTTGCTCTAAGATTTCGAAATTCTGTTACGCTCTCCGCGAAGTTAAGAAAAGCACTAACTTCGATACCGCTCTTGCTACGTACTACGCATATGCATATGCATGGCTAAGTTACGGCATAATCCTGTGGGGCAATAGTTCCGATGCGCCCGTATTATTTGTAATGCAAAAGAAGCTAATACGAATTTTAACTAATATTGAACAAACCGACAGCTGTAAACCCTACTTCATAAAACATAAAATCTTGGCCTTGCCCTGTATTTATATATTAGAAATAAGTAAGTTCGTACATAAAAATAAAGAAATGTATTCAAATAGAGACGACAACCAGTCTAGATATGCATTACGTCAAAGAAATAAAATTAATATTGCCTGCTCTAATTTACACATACATTCAAATGGACCTTATGCCATGTCAATAAAAATATATAACCGCCTTCCCGAATCCATTAAAAGTCTACAAAATCCAAACGCATTTGCAAACAGTCTAAAAACTCTGCTTATTACAAAATGCTATTATTCTATCAACGAGTACTAAAACGATACCAAATTAAGTGTTACACACCCATCACAGTTGAAATAAAATTTGAATTCATTAAAAGTATCCTTCTCTTTAAAAATATTTATATTATTTAGTATTAAGTTTAGTTTTTAGTTTTACTTTGCTATGCCCGACAGGGTTCACATTGATCACTTATAAAATATATACCACCTAAGAAAACCACTTTGTGAAAAGCAATAAAGTATTGAGTATTGACTTCGGCGTTGCAAAAAGACAGAGTTGCTAGACAATTTCCTTGCAGAACTCACACCGTGTAAATGAACCCTTAGAACACGTCAAAACTTGGTTTGTAGTCCCGTTAGTCTTAAGTTTACCTATGGGGACTCTTAAGCACCATCTTATTATTAATATCTACTGCAGCTGCTGCCAGCGACTTTGTCGCGTGGATACATTTTGTGCAATTGTCCTTCAAAATTGACGAACAAGATGTGAACAAGTAATAATATGTTTTTCATGTAGATTTTCAGTTATTATATAAATAATAATAGCAGCCCTGTATTTAATACATATCCCACTGCTGGGCTCGGGCCTCTTCTCATGATGAGAAGGCTTAGGCCATAGTCCACCACGCTGGCCAAGTGCGGATTGGTAGACTTCACACACCCTCGAGCACTTATTAGGCACTCTCAGGCAGTTCAGTTATTATTTATTATAAAATTCCTAAATAATTTGAAAAAAATAACAACTCATGTTTTCGTTTTGTCCTACACTCTTGGAAAATTCGTGTACCAATGTTCAAAAATAGGACAACAACATTTCGTAATGTTTTAAAATGCATTAAAACTTTTAATGAAATGATTTAATCTCTTTGTAAAGTAGAAAGGTTGTAGATATAATTCAATCCTCAAAAAAAACATCAATTTTAATACAAGGAACAATATATTTTTCTGGTCGTAAAAGGTTATTTGTGTAGAAAAATGCTGGAATTCCCTTTTATAGCGCATTCAGAGTTATATCGAATATTTTCTTTTTTTTGAAGGCTGTGCCATTGTTCATAAATATTTATAACGCTACTAGAGGAAAATAAACCCATGAATGAGCCATGGAATAGTATGATACTGAAGCACTTTTTTTCTTTTGTATAACAGTTTGCTGTTTGTCTACACTACGTATTAAAGCGGTGTCTGCAAGCAACCCAAACATCAATCAAATCATTAGTGACAGCTGATTAAAACGCTCAATTCAAGACTGCCGGAACATTCCGGACGTATGCGCCCCGTCTAAACTGTCAGAATGAGAGCTACTGCGTATGAATTCACCGCTAGGGAGGCATGTGTAGCGTGAGTCCGAAATGTGAAATATTACTATTTGCATGATGGCTATAGAGGCACGGTTCTTTAACTTTTTACAACATGGATGTTTTGATCGAAATGAAAAAAACCATGGACTTAATAGTCCTCTAGAAGCCCTGGAAAAATGGCCATTATATTAATTCTACGAGCGACACAGTACGAACTTAAGCATAAGGCACGTATGAGAGAAAGACTTACTTTAGAGTGCTATTGTTTTTTTCACCAGGGCCACCTGGTGAGACAAAAAATAATAGCACTCATTGAATAATATCGATCTTTATTCGACAGCTTTGGGTCAATACGATACATATTTATTTTTATTGACAGATATTTTTGTTTGATTCGATGTATGGAATACGCATGCCGATCACGCATTCCGTTATGTCGCTGTAATTGATTCAGGCTATATATACTATGTACAACAATACCCTATAACCACTGAGTTTGTTCATACTGTAATGGCTTGAATACTACGCTGAATAATTTCGAGTGCGGGGATTGAAACACACGTGGTAAAGATTAAATTGTTTTGAATTTAGACTAGACTATTCTCATGTCCCTTTAGTTACAAATGGAAATAGTTTAATAGATCGAGCTTACTGTGATAGCTTCTATTGAATAGATCATCCCGTCCTAATTACTTAGAAGGGTATGGCAGAGATATATAACACCCACATTTATCCTGTTATGTTTAGGTCCCATGTGAGAGGGTTGAGCCTTTAGCCATCCACCGGGCACAATTTCTAAGTCCTGCTAAAACTTTCTAGGTAATGTAAGCGTAATGCTAAGCTAAAAGGCCAAAGGGCTGCACTCCTGTTACACTGACGTCGGTTGCCGCGAGGCACGGTCAGCCGCACGAATATACATACAACTCACCGCACTGCAACCCTGGCGTCAACGGCGGATCATAGAAATCGTGTACGACGGTGATCGACATTAAGATAACAGGGATGCAGGCATTTCATATATGGCAGTCGTAACGGGTAGTAATAGATTCTTCAGCAAAATAATAGTTTTGCCGGCAAAATGAAAGAGCAAAGGTAATCGACTGATCTATCTTTCATTACTGACTGATTATTTTTTATTCGATTTATCAATTAATGTGCTGTTTACAAATTTCTGAAAAATCTGTTATTTTACTAACAGATCTATTATTCTGCTGACAATCTTATTATTCTTGCGGACAAATTCGATTATATTGTTGACGGATAAAATTATACCCATAACGTAGTATGCAAATCGTGAAGCTTTTACAGATGTTTTACCGCTAATTTGTAGGTCATATGAAAATCAATTACTTTTAATTAAATTCATTGGTAATCACTGCTCTATCGTGTATACTTTATATTAATTATGCGGTTGTGATCAAAACTTCTAATGAGTTATTAATATAAATATTAAAAAGTTTTACCATTATATTATTATTGACTATTGGCTTATAACGCCTTCACTTAAACTTTCAATTTTTTAAGTGGCTTTTTGCTGAGGTTTGATAAAAAAAATCTAACACATGGCTCTTAAACACTGTAGTCCTCAGATGAAGCAGCGCGGCGGTGCAACTACAGATTTCTTTTGTGGATTATTGATGTTCTTGGGCTATAGTAACCGCTAACTATTTAATAAAATACAAATTTTTTTGATCACACATCGTAAAAAAATGATATCTATCTATAATGTATGTGGCTGAAACCACGGATAAAAGAAAATAAAACTATGTCACTTCAGTTTGTATTGTTCAACGGTCATAGAGTCAACTGCTAGATATAAATGAACAATTTATTATAAAGATCTGATTCTGAAACGCTGCGTAGGACAATATTTTGTACCTCAAAAGCTGAAACCGTTTTCGTTTTCTAATTTTGGTAAGCCTCGTTTTCATTAGGCAAGAAACAAACAAAATTGGAATGTGAGGTGGGCATACTCTGGTAGTACGGTTCTGGAAACGGTTGGTCCCGAAATTCTAGTGCATTCTTACCTCCGCATAATTGCAGTCGAAATTAGTTGTGTTCATTTATGAAATATGCAAGCCGTTCAATTTCATCACAAAATTTTCTTCGCTACAATTCAGTAAATTAACTAGCTCAGTGGTGAAAAGTAGTGTATATGTGATTTTTTTTGCAATCTAACTGCACATTTAATTTCAATTCATCGAAAACGTTATAATAACCAACCACAAAGTTAATAATAAAGAGTTATGAACTACGAATTAATACATAACTATAATAACTATAATAATAGTAATTATTATGGTAAATAAATCTATTACCTAGAAGGGTGTGGTTCAAATCAAATCAAATCATTTATTTCCATGGGCTTGGGGCGCTTGAACACGTCAAAACAAACATCAAAATACAAAAAATATAAAATTAAAATAAAACTAAGCTAACTAAATTACTTATAATACTTATTGTAATAAAATGATTCGACACCGGAGCTTAGATTGACTTTAATTCAACTTAGAGATTTGAATTAAATTCAATCCAAGTACCAGCTCCGATGGGTATTGCATCATGAGAAGAGCTGGTGAGAAACTCATGTGCACCCTCTTTTCAAATAATTCATACAATATTTGTTTATTTTTTTGTCAATAATTCAATGTGTAAGTTATAGCAAGCAAAACAACATTATGGCTAAAGATGGTAATAAAGAGAAAATAAACTTAAATATGGCAATGGAATTAAATTAATACTTATAAATAAATCCATAGTATATAAGGTTGCAATATCTTACACTTCAAGCAGAAAATAAAGGAGTAAAAGCATTGTGTATATACTACTGTATACATAAGGGTTCCAGAACAGACAAAGAAAATTTTTATATATAAGCTAATAACAAAAACTATTTTTACATCAAAAAAAAATAAAAAAATGTACACACAGATTGCCTTAACTTAACAATATTTGAAATATCATGATATGAGGTTATACAAATAAAATTGAATGAGTTAATAAAATAAACTATACAGGGTGGATGCGACATAGCGACATTTATTGAAACCACAGCTTCTATACATGGCCAGTATGCATTTCCACCGGATAAAAAATTCTCTGGCGAAAAAAAAAATCCACGTCTTCCGAACAAATTGCACGATCGAAATGTTCAAATTGTTCGGAGAACGTGATTTTTTTTTTTCGCCAGAGAATTTTTATCCTGTGGAAATTGATACTTACCATGTATAGAAGCTGTGGTTTCAATAAATGTCGCTATGTCGCATCCACCCCGTATAATAATGAATTAATTTTCAATAATCATCATAATATCAAATAATAAAAATAATGTATTGATATTAATTATAATGTCAAAAGTCGAAACTTAAGTCAATAATATGATGTCAAAAATAAATTATGTCAATGTAAATATATAGAATATTATGTCAAAAAAACCATAATCAATCATAATTATAAATGAGATAAAACATTGTCAGGTTGGTGTATCACTCACATACTGTTTTGTTTAGGTTCCATGGTTTAGAAGGTTAGCTTATCGTGATTCACCGGGCACAATTGTAAAGCCATGCTGCTATTAGATTACACTTTTGCCCGACCCAGGGATCGAACCCGATACCTCTCGGTGAGAGGTCGCAAGTATCTATAAGTAATCGTCAGTAAGGTATTGATATTGTATCTGATTGTCTTGCTTTTCGCTTAAAGTAAAGTATAAAATAATACCAAAACATCCCTATAAATTTCTAACTTTACCTCAAGAACATTTTATTTGGAATTCCTATTAAAGAACTTGTGAAGAGCCTCAGTTTGAGACTTAATACCCTTAGGCTTAATGTTCCGCAGAGTTTGAATGGCCTGAAAAATGTTTTCATAATGAGGACTCTTGTTTTCCTCGTATATTTAAATCTTTACATAGTATACGAGCTGATCCGGCAAACTTCATTCCGCCTTAGAAATAAATCTATGCTGTGGTAGTACAGCTTAGATTAATAGAATATTAGATTATTTATTACATTTGCGTGGGAGTTATCCCACGCAAACGCAATTTGCTCTGTTCGCGTAACGCCAACTATCGCGCTTTGATGTAAACTTCCTTCTAACTTTAAAACCCTACACTACACTCATGGAAATAACTTTAAAGAACTTTTTACCCGACAAGGGACGAGCTTCGTTCGCTAGTAATATTATAAAATAAAGTCCAGCACCGCGTTTGTCTGTCTGTTCTGTTGAACTCAAAAAGTACTGGAAATTCGTCCTACAATTTTCACCAACAAATGGAGTGATTTAGAGTACACTCCCGACGTCGTTGTTTTTTTTTACTACCTACCGCGGGTTGTAACTTTATTAAGTCAAAATGGCCACGAACAAACGTGCATTTTAGTGTTATAGACCTAATACTATAACAATAGATAAACACTTAATAATATTAAAGTTACCCGATTATGGCAATACTGAAAGACTAAATTGATTGTTCTCTCTTAATAGGGAGGTTTTGGTAAGTTTATAATTTGTAAAGGTTATCGGTAGAGGCACTTTGCGAAGTTGCGAATCATAATTCATAACATCATCAATAACCTTTCTTTTTGTTTGCCTTTAAGGTTTTATATTATTAGCTAAAAGCACTTTGTTAATTAACTGCTCGATGACAAGGTTCTTTGGAAGACAGTAATGGATAGTAATAGACGTGATGTAAGTGGATACAGAGCGATGAATGTCGCTAATTGAATTCAAGCTATCATTTCGGTTATACTATCAATTGTTTTTAAACTGCGACGTTGGTCTTGCGGTTTCGATTCCCTGATCGGGCAAATTTGTTACTTGGGATATTGCCGTCAGAAAATTCTTATTAGTATCACGGAGTTGGTAATGAGTTCGATAGATGGCGATAAGCTCACCCACTATCCCATGGGACCTAAACATAGATGGTGAAATTTGGGTGTAATATAGGCGTAATTTTATGTTATGTTAATTCAAAATACGACATAATTGAGCCTAAGTCCAAAACTAACAATACAATCCAATACTAACGATAACTCCATTTTGAAATCCTATGTTGATGAGAACACAGAATCTCGGACCCTCAGACAGACTTTCGGAAGGCTGGTATAGAATAGTTTGGTTGGCTAAGTGCCAATTTCATCGAACGTATTGAGTTTAAGGGGACACTCTCCACGGCTGTATTTGCATATATACGTAATTGAGTTGTAACTTTAACTATATACAAACTATTTAAGTAATATAATAATTTTGACTAAGTGGGACCGCACCAACCAGTATTTTAGTATTTTAGATGTGAAATGTTTATGTAGGCTAAGTCAAAGCCGCGCGGACTGATCAATCTTGCAGATAAAGCAATACTAACTATTTAATTTGCTAGTAAATTGACATTTAATTAATATTGACATTGTTATTAGTAAGTGTACAATTATTAATTATTATTTTTTTGACTAGAACTTTCTTGTATTTATTTTTGACTATATTTATTGACATTGTGTTATACTTGACAATACTCTCGGTCTTGTTATTTTAAATTCATGGATGTATATATAATTACAATTGACATAAACTATGCAATAATATAATTGACATCTAGATATTGAAAACATGACATGTAAATTGACTTTATGAAATTAAATGAATATGAATATGAATATGAATAAATATGGCAGTCGTTACGGGTAGTCAGAGTATTATCTCGTACTGGGTTGTGGAGGTCTGGTGGCAGTCGCTCCACGTAAAATACTGATATTCAGCTTAATCCGTTAGACCAGAAACCGACCCCAATGTTATTAGAAAAATGCTCGGCAGAACAGTTAAGATAAGAAATGTCTATAAAAATATATAAAGACTATTAAAGTTTTAACCCCATTACGAACGCTTGAAAATACGGCGGTCGGGAGTGTCCTGTGAATGCTGTACTCAAGCAACCGATGTCCAGTAGCCCTTCAAAACGTCATGAACGTGACCTAATATTTTTTTTAGTTTGTAACCATTTATATCCTACGTGGATTCTTCTTAACGACAGTTCTAGTAATCGGTTCGTAAATGTGTCCGTGTGAACTAGAATGGGAGGAACACGCGTGGGTACAATAAAATTGCTCCAAACCTTAATGTAACATAAAGGTCAATGGTTTTGGTCGGGACATGGGCGTAATTTTATTTCCCTTAGCGGTTAGAGAGCAAATGTTATAGGTTTTGTAGGGGCACTGATGCGTTATATTGATAAATATGTAATTATAATAAAATATATGCAAAAATATATTGTTTTTAGGACAACTTTTCTGTTTTATTCCATTATTACATGTCAATACTAATAATAATTTGGATTTTTTTACGTTAAATAGAACGCCAGAAGCAATTACACTATCCAATGGTTCTAATGACAAGACCAAATACACACGAGTGCGAGTGCATTATGTAATACAACTGGCAATCGTTATTCTGGTACCCACAGGACGGGCTTGCCTAGTGTGGGACCAATGGATATTTGTGAATGTTTGTGCTTTTTGGTCATAAATCATTTTTATATTTTTTTTTTTTTTACACATTCACTCACACAAGCACACCCAATCTCAGAACAAATATATGTGGATCACACAAAGATTTGTCCCATGTGGGGATCGAACCCACAACACTAGTACAGTGAAAAGTGGCGTGGCGACCGCTTGAACCACTACGCCCCACGTGCAGACAAATTTAAAATATGAGACGAGACTACGATTAAAAAAAAATTGCGTAGGCGAAACGTTGCTCCACAAAATATATTTGTTTGGATATTAATGTACACCAATAAAAAATATGACGGCGAAGTAACCATTGTCCTTTCTGAGAGGATTGGTCAAATGTAGGTGTAATTTGTAAAAAAAAATGTAATTGTAATTTGGTAAAAAATGTTGGTGTTACCAACATTTTACCAACCGTGGCAATAAACGAAGCTATATCCAGTTTCAGCAGCAGTTTCCTCTCGGTCCTAAATAAGAGGCCTTCCGAATTGGGACGGCAAAACAAATGGTCTAATAAGCGACAACATCTGTTAACTAAAGGTGCGTCTAGACCGCCTATAATGTAAGGTTAGCAATCCGAATATTACACCCTGTCTGGGAGGCGAATCGAGTATTACTGCAGCGGATTTGTTACAATGTGTAAAATTTTGAAACAAATTGTAACATCAAGTATTGAAACAATGCTTACATTCGAATAACAATGTTATATTGCAGGCTGATGCTCTAAATCAAATGTTAACATTACAGGCAAATGGCGCGGTCACTTTTACAAGACACTAGGTAGGCTAACATTTTGTTTTGTGAAATGTACAATTTTATTATGGCGTGTGTTTTCAGTTTCAACTCTTATGTATGGAGAATGTTGCGTAGAATAAATACTGAAGAAATGCGCTCATCGCAAAATATGTGTGGCGTTTTGAATAGCAGGATAAAGACTAGTGTGACTAGGATGGAAAAAGATATGCTTAGTTAGTTTAGTCATAAAAGAAAAAGCTGATGCGGCAAGAAGTACTAAAAGTAGTACTTTGGAACATACACGGGCCTGATAAGTGGTGTTATACAGAAAGGGCATGATGGTATGTCAAAATTGAAGCACATGGCGCTCTATTGACTTTACCTACCTCCATGGATAAAAGCGTCATTTTATGTAGGTATGTACTATTTTTAAAAGCTTACTAATCGAAAAGTATATAACTAGAATATTTCATGAAATAGCGATAGCTATTATTTTGTTCACTGGTCCGTAAGCAATATGGACCACCTGGACAGTTTCGACTCTATTTGTTTTTAATCATCGCAACACTAAAAATATGTTGACATACCTTTTATATCAAAATAGTAAAGTTTCGGTGTTGCGGTAATATAATAAAAGCTACATGATTTTACAAAAAATTATATTATTATAACCTACATCACGCCTATATTACCTTGAATGCTGTAGTAGAGATGTGTACCCACACTTTATCTGTTAACTTTTGAAATTATCCGATTATCGGCCGTGGGTGAGAGCCTAAGAGAGTGAAATCGAACCAGTTAGTGTAATAAAACATTGGTTCAACACGTTGGCGTAATTGAAGCTTAGTCTCGTCACACATTGTCACAGCGCGACAACGACACCTGCGAAATTTTAACGAAAAAGGCGGTGAGCGATAGCGGGCGGTTAACTAATACATGTCATCATTGTCAATTATACCAAGTTTATTAAGTCTCTGCTTTGAGCCTTATACAATAAATTTATTTAGGATTAGGATGAGGGGTATATTGCTTCAGAAACAAGTATGTTATATAACAGCTATGGATAAGTATCCTATAGGTTGACCGCTTAACTGAGACTTCGCCTGCGGGGTACAGGGGCGCGGGGGTATGGCGACAAAGGGGAATGAAACAGCTGCGGGCGGTGGGCAAATTTTTGTGATTGTTCATTACGTTCGCTACATGGGTAGCGATCGCTTGTGTTAACTGTTGCAGACACCTTGTGAGAGGTACACATGTAATGATAATCTCAAGATGAATCGAAAAATCTTCAGACATAAAGTAAACAGTCAGTGCAAGCAAATGGCTTTTAACGTATACATAAATTTTAGAAAAAAGAAACTGGACCCAAAAAAAGTTTTGACTTTCTTACGATTTAATTATATGTTTAGATAAAAAATAGTATAACAGTTTATTCTCAATTATTTTATTTACGTACATAAGTTTATTAAAATTTTGTATCTTCTTAACTATTTTTCATTTGATAAATCACTATTTCTTTTTTCCTATGATGTCACATATCTTAGGAAATATCTTGGTACATTTCATCTCCTGTATGTTTTATTAAGTGCCCCCACCGCCCGCAGCTGTTTCAGCCCCCGTTGTCGCCATACCCCCGCGCCCCTGTACCCCGTAGGCGAAGTCTCAGTTAAGCGGTCAGCCTATAGACTCAGAAATCGAAACTTGATATGGACTGTCCATATCAAGTTTCGATTTCTGAGTCGGGCAAAGTGTTATTTGTGATCTTTCCATCAGGATATTTACAATAGCAAGACGGAGTTGGAATCGTGCCCGGTAGATGGCGATAGGCTCACCCCCTATCCCATGGGACCTAAACATAACAGGTGAAGTGTGGGTGCTGTACACCTCTACCACACCCTTCTGGATAATATAGGCGTGATTTTATGTTATATTAGCCTTAAATACTTATTTGCTTAGACCACTGTGATACCCGTCTACTCCGTATTTTTGCAGTTGGTTTTGATACACTCTGTATACCAATGAGTTTGGAGATTAAGTTCCTCTTTTCCCTGTTGTATGCCACACATATCAAGACATATGATTGTGCCAAAGTATCTTTCATAAAGTTCTATATGAAATGCAGCACTACTTCGTGAATGTTGCGAGATATGGCTTAGACAATTCAATTAGGAGAAGTGATCCTTGATGTGATAGAGGATACGTGTAGAACTATTTATAAGTTACTCACGTATCATAACTATTAGTGTTAAAGTAAATAATATAGAAAGATAATATATATTTTTATTTTTTTTGGGTGCATGTAAGGAGCCTCCCCGAGTGACGTACACAACGATTCCCTACGTCCGGCGCACCCTGGGCAATTCGCGAGTTCACCTAATAACCTAATATAAGCGAATTAGCTAATCCTTTCACCACGATGGCAAGTCAAAATAAAACTTGACTCCGCTATCGACACGACGAAGAAGAAGAAGAAGTAAAAGAGATATACAATTCAGTTGTAGCTGAAAGTACTGAAGGTCGTCCTCGGAAAACATAGGAACCTGTTAAGTCAAACATTTTTAATATTCATATTGGATCTTAAATTAAAATAGTCTAATAACTTAATCTAAACTTAATAAGTCCTCGTTCCCAAAATGCTGGCAGCATTACCGCGTTGTATTGAGATGCTAAGTCGCTGGCCGAAATATAAGCCAGCATTTCGAGAACGAGTTGCCTCAGTTAAACGCGCTGACAACCCTTTGTACAGACCTGTTAAGTGGCATCCTTTAGAAAAATAAGTACGTAGTACATGAAACCGTCAAGCATGTTTGATGAGATTTATAAATGTTAAGTGTAGGGGGTTCTTCGTGTTGATGTGAATGACAGAGGTTGCGTGCTATTATCTACTTTATTAACTGGTACCAGAAATACATACTTATATTATTAACTATAATCCTAATGACCTAACGGCGTGAATGTGGAGAGACGACTGCCGATCCAAGCAACTGCGCATTTGCGCCTAAGTACAATTTGTAGCGTCAGCAGTAGTACGCTACATTAAGGAAGCAGAAATGACATCTAAGGAGCATAGTACATGAAGTTCTATCGTCTCTGCCTACCCTATAAGATATAGACGTTATAATATGTAGGTATGTTGGCAATCTAATTAGCAGAAGTTCTACTTGATGTGACATAAGATACGTATAGCACTATTATTATATCACTCATGTATCTACATCATAACTAATAGAGTTATAGCAGTAGTTAGACATCAGCCAACTCCAATATTACGTACGCCCGGCAACACATCAAGCTATAATGTATAAATAATAATAAATGATTTAAGAATTATATTTATTTTCTTTTTAGTCTGTAATGGTGTGTAAGTTTAATTTTTAATTATTATTCTTAGTTTATAAGTTTATTATATGCTATACAAGTAAGATAGCAAATGAGCAGTGCTAAATGTAATGTTAATTTAACAAAACCACATTTTAACAAATAAAAGATTTAGATTTTTTAGATTTTTGATTTTTATACATTTACAGTATAAGCTGGTCTCGCACTGGTGTGGCAGCCTTCCGAAACTTATATTTATAATGTGAGACCATTTTATACTTATTATATTTCCAGTATTCAACCAAATACTCTCTAATAAACATAGGCATTTACACGAAAAAAAAAAGTTAGAAAAGTTTGTTAAAAAATACGACTGAGGTGACTTTTTGGACTGAATTTAGGAGTTGAAATCACTGTGGTAAATAAGTAAATACGGTAAAACTTTACCTTCTTTTCTGGAGTTTTATTTAGCCGAGACCTTTCGTGGAATTAAGACGGCAAATGTATTTCGAGTGTTCTCAATAAATTGAACTTTATTATAGTTGTCTTCATGTAAACAGAAGTGCGTCATATGTGTACTCGTTATACCGGGTCAAAGCTTGTGCAATGCTGCCAAATGGCAGTAATCTAGATACTGTAGCGATCCATGTTTACTTAAAAAAATATTCTAACTGGGCCCCCTCGACAAGTGGTAGTTTTAATGCAGCGTTTAGTACAAATACATACAACGAACGATACGAACGAGGGGCCCTAATTCCCTCTCAGATGCATCTAGGTGGAAGAAGAACGTTAGCGGCTGCGAGTTATGTAATTTTATAAAAGCTGAAAGTTTCCCTGGTAATGATAACGGTAGGAACGATTACTACAAGTGATATATCGCGATAAGATCCGTGAAATTGGTTGGTGATTTGTTTCTTTTTGATCATTTGACACATGGAAAATCCCCTATAACGAACACGAAAACCAACACATATTCCATTGTATAAAGCTTTAATTCGATACCATATTGACTTCGCCCGTAGGTGTTCCATTAACTATTGTTCTAGGTCTAATAATAGTTCAGACAAGCGTAGATTATTTTTGCTGCATGATGTATCTTTAAACTGTTATAATCACAACATCACGTCTATATTACTCAGATGGGAGTGGAGGTGTATTCAATTAATATGGACTATGAAATAGTTTAATAAAACTAAAAAACACGCTTTTAAAGTACTTCTAATTAAAAAGTGAAAAATAATTCCTAATATAAATTAGAAATGGTAATGAACAAAAAATACTAGTATTATTGTGAAAAGCGTGGGTTTGCTCGATAGACGAAAAATATGGCACAGAGCACCCCACGCTTTTTTTTCACAATAATACTAGTATTTTTTGTTCATTACCATTTTTAATTTATATTAGGAATTATTTTTCACTTTTTAATTAGAAGTACTTTAAAATCGTGTTTTTTAGTTTTTTAAACTAGGTATAATATATATTTTTTTTAATCGAATTATTGCATTGTCATCGATCTTTGACAGGTGTGCAAAATTTTAATGGAATCGGTCCGTTTAAAGTGGGTCAAAATCGAGTCCAAAGGAGTCGGTTATATACATACATACAGAAAGGGGAAGCTAATATAAGCGTGTTTAAAAAAGGTTTGTTTGACAGAATTAATAAGGCAAAACATAATATAATCACTTAACTTATTTTTTTTTGGAATTTTATGTATCCCATAGAATAATATGTTTTTATAGCCTCATACAAGAACACTGAGGGAGTAATTAAAACTAATCTCGTACAAAGTCTCGTACGGCCTCATCAAAGTTATTAAATTTTTGTTTGCACATGCCTTAGCTTATGTAGCGTAGCGAAAACGGATTTTGTATAATATTGCACTTATACTGGGTAATTTTGTAAGATAGTACTGTTTATTTGCAACAACTTTATGTATAGACACATAGGCAGAAGTGAACATGTCTTGAGTTTTTTTTTTATTAATGGCTATGTGGTAACTAAAAAAACAAAAATACAAAAAAATATTTTGTAGTTGACCAAAAAATCATATTGGATTATTTGTATCCTTTTATGAATGAAGAACGTGAAACAAAGTGTATTAATTAAACTATTTGAATATAATAACAGCTCTAAATATATTACTCATGTGTATTACCGGTCAAATATATAAATTATTCCACAAAAATATACTCTTTCCAGAGAGAAAAGTGATTTTATTGGCAAATAAGTTTATTTTATAAAAAATTTGGTAAATATTTTGAGTAAATATAATTTTTTGAAGGTCTTTTGGGCAACATTTTACTGAGTATCTTACTTATGTCGATGAAATCCAATTTTAACCATTAATGTTAATGCGATAAAAAATGCGATAAAAACACAGCACTAGATTACTTATTTACGTAGTTAAAATTGAATAAAATAAATAGAATTGAAATTTTAGAAATTATATCATATTAATCATATTATAAACAGTTTAACAACGAATTCAATTTCTTATAAAATTGCAATATTTACATTTCGTTCAAAATCACAAGGACATGATGAAGGCAGATTGTCTTTGGAACTTAAACATCTCAATTGGCAACAAACGTGCGATGACATTTTTGTCGAACGATAAAAATAAATGTCTGTGCACGTGCAATGCCTTACGAGCTTCCATTAGACATTCGAAGAAATTATTGGAACTCATCGAACTGACATCGTTTGATGATTGCCAATTAGGACGATGCTTTGAACTAGAAATATAATGTTTTTACACTACAGCCTACATCCGATCCTTATCCGTCAAAACAATTGAAATGAGACTTAGAGATAGCCAGATCAGAGCTCCTACAGAACTCTGTCTGGATCTCAGTTCGATTGTTTTGACGAAAAATCTAATGAAGTACGCAGATATAATTTCGCGAAATCACTGTTTGAAAAAAAAATAAAACCGCAACGGCCGAAAACAATACAGTTTTTTGTTTTTTTTTTGATAGTTTTCATTTTTATTAGACATATAGTTTTTATTTTTATTTTATTCAGTCATTTATCATTCAAAACAAAAAACACATTAACGTTTAAATGATGAACACCGACGAATAGGCAGAGAAAAAAATTGTGTACGTAATTTTAACCACACTCAAAAATAGTACAAACGAGTAATTGTTCGTACTATTAATTTTTTTTTTAAAGCTGGCGTCCGGTTAATTTATTGTTAAATAGATTACTCGAGTGCCGAGAATTTGTCGGATGCTAAAGAGATTATTTGAGCTATTTGTGGATAGAGTGATTGATTTCATTGAGCTCTTTTAGTCTTTTCTCAGGCAAAAGTAATTTTCAAATAAAAAGTGAGAAAATAACTAATTTTAAGAAAAATACCATGTTTGAAATATTTGATGTTTTGTCAAATTTTGCTACGACCTTTAACAAACATACTTATTCAAAGCGACCAGCACACACACAATGCCAACCGCGCCAACAAACAACAGTACAACACATCCTATCCTCCAGCGGTATAACTTTACACGTGACACACACACATCAGCCAACACTAAGTGCGTCATCATCCAATCCACCCGAGACATCCTTCGTAGAGACCAGGCCAACGCGACCAGCACACAAACATTGCCAACACCGCCAACAGTATAACACAAACCTTACGTCTAGCGGTATAACGCCACAGGTGACACACACATCAGCCAACGTCAAGTGCGTCATCAACAAATCCACCCGAGACTTCCTTCGTCGAGACCTGGCCAACGCAATCAGGACACACACATTACTAGCACACACACATTACCAGCACACACACATTACTAGCACCGCAAACAGCCAACAGTACAAAACAATCCTTATCGCCAGCGGTGGAACTCTACAGGTGACACGCACATCAGCCAATGCCAAGTACGTAATCATGCAATCCACCCAAATCTTCCTTCGTGGAGACCTGGCTAGCGCGACCAACACACACACAATACCAACACCGCCAACAAACAACAGTACAACACAATCCTTACGTCGAGCGGTATAAATCCACAGGTGACACACACATCAGCCAACAACAAGTGCGTCATCAACAAATCCACCCAAGACTTTTTGTGGTAACTGGCCAACGTGACCAGCACACACACATTACCAGACCACCACAGCCAACAGTACAAAACAATCCTTACCTCCAGCGGTATAACTCCACAGGTGACACACACATCAGCCAACGCCAAGTGCGTCATCATCAAATCCACCCGAGACTTCCTTCGTCGAGACCTAGCCAAAGCGACCAGCACACAAGCATTTCCAACACCGCCAACAGCCAACAGTATGCTATACGTCACCAGCACCGGACTTTGGTCGCGCACCACTGACGCTGTGATGTTGGTCGTGTTGGTTGCAATGGTAGACGCTTCGTCGAAATAGTCCCAGAACTGTTTGTCTATGGTTGAAGTCGTTAATTCGGGCACATCCATGTAGTCATAATTATTAAGTAGCATTTTGAAATATTATTTTACATTTTTATTTTGTTAATTAGGTCACTATTTTTTTATACTATGAAATCATTTTAGTTATTTCTAAAGTTAACAATACTTTTTTGATGGGCACACTTTGAACACAGTGATTTTTATACATTTCCTTTAAACAACAATATTATAGAATAAGTATGTTCATGTATCTTCTTAATTTTTATTTCATCTACACTTAAAAATTTCACTTTTTGTTGTTATAAATAATAGTCGTTTCACAGAACTATGTTTGAAAGATATGTTTTTTTATAACGTTGCTACTTAGTTTTCTGGTTAATTTGAAAATGTTCTACAATAAGAACCATTTTTTTACGTTCTGTTTATATAATAAAAACACTTTTCACACACGAACCAAAACTAATTTTATGTTGAAAAAGAACACTATTATTTTTTTGATTTTCAAATATATTTTTAAAAGTTTAACTTTTAAAAACAAACTCGATCGTAATTCGCTACACTTTACAATCGCGTCTCCAGCCGTAGAACACGTCTGTGCTACGCGGCTACGAAGCTACGACTGATGCTACGAGTTACTGAACGGACGCTCACCAAAAAAAAAAGGTTAGGACGTTTCACCATCGACGAACTCCGAACTCTAGGGCTCTTTTCTCACTTATCGGTTTATTAATATTCTCATAGAAAAATAGGCGCTCGGTTTTTTCGGTATATTTTCTATGAGAATATTTTATCATACCGATACTACACCGACCAGTGAGAAAAAGACAAACATTCTCTCGGCTTCTCGGAGCATTAACATAATATATATATATTATTTTCTTTATTTTTTTTATAAAACTGCAGATTGCCTCTATGTCCTAGTTGTTAGCGTATGCGCCCTTCACCCCGAGGTCTAGGAATCGATACCCGGGTCGGGCAAAGTGTTTTTGTTTTTCTGTAATTCGTGAACTTTTTGTCAGGAAATTCACAATAGCAGCACGGAGTTGGCATTGTACCCGGTGGATGGTGATAGGCTCACCTTTTATCCCATGGGACCTAACAGGTGAAGTGTAGGCATTGTACACCTCTGCCACACCCTTCTGGGTAATATAGGCGTAATGTTTTGTATGTATGTTAAAAAATAAAAAATCAAAGAAATTAAGTAATTTTTCTATGAATAAATGTTAGGATTACAGAAGAATTATTTAACAAAAAACCGGCCAAGTGCGTGTCGGGCCACGCGCAGTAGGCTTCCGTAGCTAGTCGTAACAACATATTTCGACTTAAAAGGGATTTACTATCTGTATTAAACAAGTAACATCTTCATACAAGTCATTACTTTCAAAGGTTTTTGTAATTTGCACGAATTATTCTAAGTAACTGCATTTTACACTTTGGACCCCAATTACTCTAGAACTAATTAAGTTAAAGTAACCAGATAAATAGCGTCCTTCAGATAGGAAATGTTTGTAGTACACGAAACCAGCTAGCACGTATGACGAGATGTATGAATGTTAAGGAAGCGAAAGAAGTATGTAAGGAGCGAAGCACATGGCGTTCCATCGTCTCTGCCTACCCCCGTGGGATAAAGGCGTGATTTTATATATGTATTATGTATGTTTATTTATGTTTCATGAATTTTGAACGAAATATTCTGAGTAACTGCATCTGACATTTCGGACCCCTATTCCTCTTGAACTAATGAAGTGAACTTATCCGCTATAGTTTTCCTTTAAAGTTCATTACATGTACTACCGACACAATTTTTTTCAGATTTTAGGATCCAGTAGTTTAGCTTTTAGAGGGGGGGGGGACGCCCTACTCGAACAAAAATTTGCTCTTTAAAGTTAACTATCTCGCAACCGGATCCCTAAATCAAAAAACTGTCTTAGCAACCCCTAAACGTTTTTAAAAGTCCTATCTAACAATACCCCACACTATGGGGTAGGCGACAAAAAAAATCATCCCTACTTTACATGTAGGGGAGCTACCTGAAAAAAAAATATTTTTCCAAATTTTACTCTACGACTTTTTTTGTTTAGTTAACATACATGTTTATGCAAAATTTCAGTTTTCTAGCACCAACGGTTTCGTCGCTATGCCGTGGACAGACAGACGGACATGGCGAAACTATAAGGGTTCCTTGTAGGTACTACGGAACCCTAAAAAAGGGTAGTATATATAGTGTTGATCTTAATTCAAACTTACTGTGTGTGACTAAGTGACTTATCACATCACATAGATGGCGCTTAAACCAAGTAAGGTTCGTCTAGCTAACGCTGGCACAAAAGAATTGAGAAATTTCGAGTCTGGCAGCATACGAATCCATAGCTGAATTGGCAAAGCACGTGGGTCGTATATCCAGGGGCTACAGGTTCGAGTCCTGCTGGATTCTTAATTTTTCAACTTTAATATTAACAACACTATCGGATGGTTTAATAATACAGGGTGTGTTTTATTTTTCAAAATCATTGGGTTCGATTCCTGCCTAGGATTGTTGAATCTTCAAAAATCTAATGATGCAGTTTTTGTTTTCGTCAAAATCAGGCTCGCGACTCCTTTGAGCGTTTTTCGATATTCCTTATAGATCCTGTATAAAAAAGGGGTTTAATTTTTGCTTCACGATATTTTCTATTGTTCTCTCGTATAATTTTTATTTGCGTTGCATTTCTGTTTGAATAGTTTACTCATAATTTACACACGGCTACACGTCTAGCTATGCATTTCCAGTATTAGCTGGTTTTGCATTGCACGAGTAGCTTGTAATGCGAAACCAGCTTTTACTGGCTATGCATAGCTACATGTGAAGCCGTGTGGGCGTGTGTACGTGCCTGCTATGAGTTATTCGAGATCACATTCTGTTTCTCATTATTTCCTAGTGGAACTGGAATAGTCTGCTGTCAAAGAGCACTAAATCAACATGGAGAGGAAATGAAAGTAAAAATCTATGCGAATAATAATATGGAAGGGCGCTGTAACCTGCTCTACCATGCGGGGAAAAAAAATATTTTTTTTTATTTATACTACGCCCACAGCGAACGAACGTGTAGTCCACCTGATGGTAAGTGGAGTACAGCCCATGGACATCAACAATCCATAAAAGCAGATTATAGATGCGTCGCTGCAGCTGAGGACTACTGTGTTATGCCTCATGTGCCAATAATTTCAGGGCCTGATCTCACCACCAAACCGGAACACAGTAATGGAAGCACTACTATTTGGCGGTAGGTTAAAGGTGAGACGGTGGTGCTGCCGCCCTCGGTGGTAGAGCTCATTTACAAGAGCTCTACTACCAACATATGATAAAAGAATAAATAATATTAATACAGCGATAAAATATACTATAGGCTGGTGGTATTGGACTCTACTCACCACCAACAGCCTGAAGCACCTTCCTAGGGCAGAATCCTCCGAAGCTGGTCTCTTGTGATAATTTTATGCACAAAAAAAAAGCGTTTTAAAGTAATATTGTACTAGCGGTAGCGGGGCGGTAGATTGTTCCGCTCTTATATGCTTTATCAACTAGTTTTATATAACGTGCAAGTGTGGCGGACTTCCACATTTCATAGTGGGGGACACCTAACAATGCCTAATCCTTTTGGTTTCATTGTCTAAGTTTGCGTATTGAGCGGTATATGATTTTAAGAATCTTTTTTTTTAATAGAGTGAAACCTCGTGGGCGGCCGATTTACGTTATTTTATTCAAGCTGAAAGCTTCCCTGTGTGTGCCTCTAACAGTTAGGTAGGTAAAAGAAAATTTTAATTAATACTTTTAGTTTTTGGGGCTCTAAAAAACCGAATAAAATAAACATTTAGGTTAGGGGGCTCAAATACAAGAAACGTGTTTTTTTACGCGTTTCAGCTCGATATAAACGGTAACAAGTAGACGCTTGAAATATTCACAAAATATTTAGTTATATATTTACTTACTACTGCTTACAAGCAGTGTAGTTAACGGTCGGTAACTCAAAAACTAGTATATGTTTTTTTTTTTCAAATTCAAATTCAAATTAATTTATTTGTATAACATAGGTAATAATATATGTATAACATGGTGGTATTTTAGGAAGGTAAACATTGTTTCACTATGTTTATCTTATTATTTTATCCCTAATGGGGTAAATAAGGGTGTGTAAGTTTATATGGAAGGATCATCAATTTAAAAAAAAATTGATGAAATTCTGCACTTAGCTTCCTTTTATGACGTAATATATAATAAGATACATTTTTTGTATTCCACTCCCAAGAGGGTCAATTTAGTACTGAAAGTGCTTCAATTTCTTAGGAAATATCGAATTTCACGTAGGCAAAGTCGCGGAAAAAGCTATATTTAATATTAAATGAGGGATTCCATCATTCAAAAATTCAATCAACAACTGTATCACTAAAAAAATAATTTTCAATACAAATAAAATTTTAATCGTATTCAGTGAAAATTAACTGCAAAGTGTTTTTTGTATTAAAGTCTCTTATTGCATATCATTATTTCTCTTCTCTCTTGAACGGAGAATAACCCTTATACGTACTCCAACCCTCATTATTGTTATCTAAAGAATTTGTACCTATTTATTTGTGAAACAATACCGTCTTGCACTTCTAATAATTTCGTTGAAGAGCTAACCTAACAATGTGTTGTTTGTGATTCAATAGTATGTTTGATAGAGTGGAACATTCTTTTATAACTCAATCAAGAAGGCTATATTATTGTAATGGATTTCATCAAAGTAATAGGTTAGTAGGTAATGACATTTAAGCAAGGAAGAAGTTTAAAAAAAAACAATTAAGGGAGAAAAATTGGTTGGCTGTTTGCCCTACAAAAGTAATATGTGGTTTAACATTATTATTAATAAGTATTTATATATTTTAATAGACAACACACTACTTGCACTATAGACGACCTGATGAGCGCCACCAATAGTGCCGTTCTTACGGCAAATTTTTGTCAAATCATCAATTTTACAATTATGCATTTCCATGTGTTTTCCATTGACACGCAAAGAAGAACATAGACAAATTTATATATTTATATTTATATTTCACAACTTACACACAACGCCATCTAGTCCCAAACTAACCAGAGCTTGTACTATGGGTACTAGAATAACTGATACTTATACATAATTATATAAAAACAAATAATGTCTAAAACACTACAATGCATGTTTGTTGAAGCTCACTTTGTCTAAAAAAGGTCACAAAACCGACGCGTTGATATACGTTATTACAGGATATCGAAATGAGTCTCTGTGACAGCCAATTTATCAATAATAATAGGTTATGCCGAGAAAAGGTACTCATTTATACGTCAACACTTTATTACTACTTAACCAAACTACATTAATATAGCGTCCCTAAGCTCGACGTGCCTTACGACATAGTCCTCCTCCAATGCTTTTTTTGAGTATTTAACGATCACGAACAGTCGATGGTCAAAAGATAACTTATAAAGGTCATTTGAAAATTCTAATAAGCTCTTAGGATGTAATTATATTACACCGAAATCGATTGACTATGCTCGATCCATTGATCGATTAGTGTGATAAATTGAATGTTTTCCATCACTAAAACAATCGGATGACATTGTTTCTTTAGCCATTCGGGTGTCGACTCGGGCGGCTGCTTTATATCCACCTTTCTAAATTAATTCTGTTATGTATTCGTTTTTCGATTAGATGCTTCATCTTAATGTTATTTCATAACCAATATAACTTGTTCTATATAATTTAAACAGACCCTGGCAGTTGGATGTTAACGAAGTAAATATAATATAAATTTTAATGTTATCTTTGAAGTGTAACATAGAAAAGCAATTATCGTTTAGACAGAAAAACATTTCATTTGACACACTTTACCTTTGACTTATATTATGATTCTGAAATTATATTAAATACGATAATAATAAAATAATTAACTTTGGAGTTGCCTTTATAATATATTTTGGCTCTTTATTGTGTACGTCTACTAAGTAATAACCTTCCTGACTCAAATTTGCCTGTTTTGATGATATATTTTTTAAATTTAGTATTTCTAAAAAACTAGAAAAAATTTGGATTTTTTACATTAGATAGAACGCCAAAAGCAATTACACTTAGTGTTGTCAATGACTCAGTTGTTTAAGTCCTTTAAAATATGACTTAAACAACTAGTTCAGACTAAAAAGACTATCTTTAAACTAATAAGACTATCTTTAGACTAATAAGACTAGCTTGAAGACTTAAACAGCTTAACGACTCAGTCCTTTAAGAAAATGCTTACACCTTAGTCGGTTAATAAAATCTTATACAGCTAGCCTTTTAAGTCTTTGTCCCAATGATAATAACTATCCAGCAATATTCGTGGTTAATAAATCGCAATAAACCTTTTTCTCGGTCTCCTGCCGGCCCTGTCGGACATACAACATGTTTATTATATTAAACAAGTAAATTTTATTTTATATCGAGTATTTTATGCTAAACAAGACTCTGAAACGTAGCTTATACAATTTTAAAGTTTAAAATTGTTGTACGCTCTTGCACGTTACGTCTACATTGTAAATACACTTATCATGAGTAGATTGCTGTTTTGCAGACCTTTTAATCAATGATAAGTTCAATGTGTACTTATTTAATAAATTTAAAAATCTTTGTAACTAAAAGATAGTTTTACAATAATATAAATATCTTCTTATAATGAGCTGTTTTCGTAAAAAAAGTAAAAAAAACTTTCCAATACACGGGAACACAACATTCCGATAAACCATGGTAACATTAATTTTAACTGGCGAAAGGACGGATACTTTTGATATTTTTTATTGCGGGTATTCTGCAAAATAATATAAAAAGAGTCAGAAAATATACAGTCACAGAATACCAGAATTAACATTTTTTCTTCAAGCACACTTTCAGAGTCCAAAATGAAATAGAAAAGTACTTTTTATTACCACTTGAGACACAAGACACAGAAGTTTTGTCTTGGTGGTCAAATCAAAAGTATCACTTACCTTGTCTGACAAAAATGGCATATGATGTATTTTGTGTGCCAGCATCAAGTGTTCCAAGCGAACAAGCTTTTTCCAAATCTGGTAATTTAATTACAAAAAACGAAATCGCTTGGAAACGCAAAACATTAGAGCGTCAATGTGTCTATCATCATGGATGAAAATCCTTTAACTTTCTATCTTCAATTTAACACAGCTACAAATTATTGTACAAATAAATAAATGATTATTTACAACTTAATATGGCTATTTTTTTTTACTTCTAATGAATGATACAAAAGATGTAGGATTTCTGTTCATATTGGCTGTCCAGTCTTTCTTTTAGAGTTTAGCTAGTGCTTAGTAGTAGTTACTGCAATGGGGATTAGACTTTTTGATAATTCTTAAAAGATGGAGTAAATTTAAGTCTTTTTCATAACTAATCAATCATACACGACTCCCTAGGCGAGTCTTTTTAGTTCAAACTTAAAAGCCTTAAAAGACTTACAAGCCTTATAAGACTAACACGCCTTATAAGCCTTAAAGCACCAGAGACTATGCTTATTCTACGCAAACCTTAGTCGAGAACTAAAAAGACTTAAGAGACTAAAAGCTAAGGGTTTAAAGGACTAAGTCAGTCTTTAGCTGTCAAAATGTAGTCTAGTCGCTTCTTACACGACTTATACGACTGAGTCTCTTTCATCACTAATTACACTACCCAATGGTCCCAATGACAATGCCAAATACACATATTCACTTACACTAGCACACCCAGTCTCAGAACAAATATTTACGAAACTCACAAAGATTTGACCCATGTGGGGATATAACCCACAACACCAGTGCAGTGGAGAGCGGCGAGGCGACCGCTTAAACCACTACACCACACGTGCAGACATGTAACAGTAAGGAGAATATATAGAATTTTATGCACTTTTTTTTTAAATTGACTAGTTTCTAGTTTCCTATATAAACTTTGATGATGATGATGATGATAATGCGTATTCCTTTCCAAAAAGTCTATCTCATTACTCATTATAAAGCCGTTTCGGAGGAGTGCAATCAATAATACTGTACTGCGAATCGAGATTGTTGTACGGGATGGATGCGACGTGGTGACATTTATTGAAATCACAGTTATTAGACACGGTCAGATTATTACCAATAAATTAACAATTGACCCGTCTATAATCGGTTTGCTTTTATTAATTAATGTCACTATGTGACATCCACCTTGTATATTAGACTATTAGGTATTATAGGAAGGATTGGAAAGGATAATTTCAATTGCAATTACATACCCAATACTTCGTTCTGCTCATTCATTTCATATTTTGATTCCACAAACATTGAAATTCAATTATACTGTACAGCGCTTGAGGCAGATTTTACCAAACAAAAGTAACGTTTTATCTTTTTTTCAATTTGTGTATCTAACTTTTGGCAAACAAACAATATTAATTCATGAACTTCAATTGAAAGTTTTGTATTTTTAGTGAATTTATTTCACCGAAGAGATTTCAAGAATTTTGTTTCGCAATCATAAGTGGTAGAATTTATAAAAATATAGTAGCAATATTTTAAAATTGGTGTGAAAATAGTTAAAAAACGCAGAAAAGACATGACCTACTTTGTATATTAGTCTTAAAGAAAATAAATTGACAATGTTTGTTGAATCAGGTGTAAGTGAATCGTTGATTTATTTAACTTTAATAAACGTCAGCTTTTACGCGCACAATAGGAATAAACCTTGCAGGAAACAATAAAATAAATTAATACAATTCTTATAAAGGGCTTTTTATTCTTCATTTGAAAATATACCTATATATGTTATTGATATCGACATGAGTTAACTCATTCAATATAACAATAACTAGCTGTTGAATAAACAATTGGTTGTCACAAGTGCATAAACAGTATAAAAGATGATAAACGAAATAATTTCTAGTAAATTGCATTAGTTCTTACTGTTATATTACTAGTAATCATGTTCTTCGTAAGTCTAGGTTGTGTTGTATTCCTGGCTGCCTTTGTCGTACAATCGCCGGTATCTTCATGTATTTTGCACTTTATAAATCTTATTTCGTCACTGGGCCTCAATTGCCCTCAAACAACATACTTTATTATACTAACTTATTTACCTACACTATTTTTGGTGAGTCATTCATATTGTTTTCGGTTTAGCGGCATAAATTATGACTTCTCACTGTGAGGTCTAGGGTTTCGATTCCCGTGTTGGGCATAAGTTTTATTTGGAGTTTTCAGACAGATTTTTTTCAGTTGCAGCACGGAATCTGAAATTGTGCCCGGCAGATGGCAATAGGCTCAGCACACACTATAAACGTAAGACACCTCTGTCACTCCCTTCTGGGTAGAAGGCGTGATGTTATAATATGTTAAATGAAAGTATTGTCATATTATTGTAAGGAAACTATATTTATTGTCAGCAAAATATTGATTTGTCAGAAGAATGATAGATTTATCAGCAAAGGTCAAAAGATAGATTTGTGAGCAAAATAATACATTTGTAAGAAAAATAATAAAATTATCAACAAAAATAATATAATTGTCAGCAAATAATAAATTTATTATACTAGGACATCCGTTGGGTGTTTATCAAATTTGCTCTTCAAAGTCAAACACAAGTTACATGGAAGCACATAAAATTTGAATTTCTGGCAATCAAATATCGACCGTACTATCGAAATTTTTGAAGCCGGCAGTTTCCCTTAAAGAATAGCACCACGGATCTCTATATATAAAAAAAATAAAAAGACAAAAGGTTGCACAAAACGCGCTTCATTAACTGTTCGTTCTTGAAGATTTTTATTGCCTGTCTCCGAAGATCGTCATCAGATTCTGATAAACTATATACCTTTCTTGAAACACAATGATTAACATACCAAAAAACTGAATTCAAATCGGTTTTGTAGTTTCTGAAATAATCGTGAACATACTATGTTACATAAATACATTTATACGGGTTGAATACAGAACCTCGGTTTTTTAAAGTCGGTTAAAAATAGAGTTTGAAAATATGTATTTTTCTAACAATTTTATTATTCTGCTGTTAAAATTGCGGATATATTCAATAGGGTTGCTGACAGTTAACATAACACCTTTATATTTTAGATGATCCCGATTGCGGTCCAAATGCACGCATCACAAATTGCAGTAACTTATGCACAAAAAATTGCGTGCCAAAGCCTTGTCCTAAGATATGTCTAAGAGGATGTACCTGCGATGAAGGCTTTTGGTACGATGATTGTAAAAAACAATGTGTGGAATTCTGGGAATGCTGTGAGTTTGACCGTTAGGCCTGATTTCTTCAACTAATCATGTTTTAGAATCATCGTCGATTAGTGCCATCGATGGTGTTAATCGATTCGTGTGGAAGCTTCAATAGATGTAAATAAAAAGTTTAATCAACCGCGCATCGATGACATCGTTCGATGCGGTCGAATTGTATAACATAAACTATGAATGAATAAATAAATCAGAATGGCGACGTATTGTGCAGGCGACGTAATGTACACGTATTCAAAGGAAGAAGGTGTGAGCTAGTTTTGCCCCATCTCAGAAACATGTACTGAAAACACTGGCTTCGTGACATAGAATTTTCGATGTGAGGCACGTGCAAGCAAGATTTCTGTCCTCGACACAAGCACTTAAAGACATTTAACTCAACACGATTTTGTTGAGTGCTTAAGAGGCGACGTGTTGAGTTAGTAAGTTAAAAGTTGTTGAGTAAAGGAAATCTTCAACGTTAGAGCAAAAATGTTTTAATAAAAAGTTTCCTAGAAAACATGTAAGTAATCTCGAGTTTTAATAGCCTAATAATTTGAAGTGTCTTATATTTTTGAGGAGTAACTTAGCGTTGAGAAATTGTACCTTCCAGCATCAGCTCAGTCAGCTACATGAAATGTCGACTGCTAGATGCAAATATCTGTGTAGCTTTAGGTAATATACGAAAAACAATATAGAAGCATTTATAATTTTAGGGTTATTCTTGATTTCTCTAGTATTTCATCAGCAGATCGTAACCTGTTGAGTAAGTGAAAAAATATAATTGTCATGTAGTCCCATACATGACAAATATATCCTTTCAGACAAAAAACAATTTCTCAAACCAGTCCCGACGACTTCGCGGAATCGGCGAACGTACATGAAAGGAAAAAAAAATACAATCAAATTAAGAACCTCCTCCTTTTTTTCGAAGGCCGCTAAAAAAGGGACCCACTTTTTGCGTGTATGGGTAGCAACATATTTACAAACTTCCACATTCATATTATATCAAGCATTTTAGTTAGTATTAGAACTCTATAGATACGTATATTTATATCAAATGTAAATTCCAATTATTCTTTAGGACATGAACTGTCTTGTCACTGCTGTCTGACACGAATTCTCACGATTCAACTCGAGATTGCTTTTCTTAATAAAATTACTTGATAAAGCATTGATCCTCGTTATGACTTTTAATTAAGTGATCTGGACAGTTGAAACGTAAATATGACTACTAGTATTATATTATCTGTGATATGACATAGCTAAATCATTTTAATTTTAAATTTGAATGATAGTTTAGATAAATAATAAGATAAGGAAAATATTTAGATAAGGACGCAGTTCTTTTTTAAAGTAATTTATTATCAAGTTTTTATATTTGCATCGCTGACTCCTCAAAGTATTGAAGTGGAAGCCGTAATGTAGCACCAGTGTCAGAGAAATTTAAGTGAGTGTTAAAGAGTGAGAGATTATCGTGGTATGGGCATGTAATGAGAAAGCTTTTGTTTGTTTGAATGTTGATGGCTATAAGAGTAGAAGAAGACCAAAGAAAAGATGGATCCATTGTGTGAAAGATGACATGGCTAGAAAGAATGTTAATGCTGAGATGACTTCTGATTGAACAAATTTGAAGGATAACACATATTGTGCCGACCCCAAGTGATTGGAATAAGGGCAGGCGGATGATAATGACGAATCTTCAAAGTTAACAAATTGAGTTTCATTAATATTTACATAGAAATTCAATGATTCATTACGCTATTCAACCTACACATACTTCCACATTTTAATAGCAGTAACATGAAATTACTTTGTACATTGAATTAGGCAAAACGATCGGCTACGTAGGTAGGTGTATTATGGTCGTTTTAATGATTTACACTTAATGTTATCATCTCACGTTAGTCTAATAATGTTTGTATTTGCGTTTATCTCTCCATAATATACTGTAGTTTATTATACAGATAAAACTCTAGGCAAATTTCACGGTATTTCAGATTAAACAACGAGATTATTGCGTTTTGGTAGATTTATTTAAAACAAGCTTCCACCATGTCGACGTTTATTTTAGAGCCTGCAAATTCAAGCGGTGAATGTATACATTGTACAGACTACTAGTTACACACACATCAACTTATACATTTCCAGTATAAAATGGTCTCGCGTTGTATATGCTTCCTATGCATTGCGAGAGCAGCTTATACTGACCATGTATAGCTTGTTCGGTAGCCGTGTACAGTTTCCTTGAAAATGAAGGAAGCCATTTTGCATACGACGCGATATAACCAGAACGAGCCAAGCGATGCGGTGGTGTGATAAGTGTATCTGGGGTACGTACAAAATACGCGTTGAGTCGCGACGGGATTGTAATGATAGCGTATTATACGTTTTTTTTTTTTTTTTTTTTTTTTTAATTAATAGAATTTTCGTTTAATATTTAGGTCAGAAGTCAAATTATAACACACACAAACACACACATACAATCAATAAATTAATTAATAAAATGAAAAAATATTAAAATACATTATGCGTCATAAAATTCCTCCGCATCACTGTCCACAGCGGATACCGTGGCCAGAAGGCTGGCAGCATTGCCACGTTGAATGGCAATGCTTATTCGCTGGGCGAAGTAAAAACCAGCCCTCTGGTCGCGAGAAGCGTCGATTAGGCGCTTTGAAATATCTTTAAATAAAGCCCGAGCACTCGGACCCCATGGTCCTAAAGTTTCAACCCCAAACGGCTCAAATATATAACCACTGACGAGATTATTATACTTGCGCCGTTTGAGGTTTTCGGCGGATGCTGCCGCGGCACCCGCGCAACTTACAGTGCTTGGAAGATGTGATGGCGCAAGGGTATCGACGCAAGTAGCGTCCCATACCAAAGGCCTGCCCATCTTCCATGGCAGTAACGACATACCGTCTGGTCTCTTGCCATCGTCACGCGCCAAGCCATTAGGTTCAAGAACGGCTGGCACGCCGGCGGTGACAAGAGTACGACGTATTATATCGTTAAGATGCGCGTGCCGCGACATGCGACCTGCGCTTTTGCTGCACGATAGGACATGGTGTCCGAGGCAATCGACGCTCTCACCGCAGTGACAGGGATGCGGAGCGACACTAGGTAGACCCAAACGAAAACAGGTGGCGATGCGGAATGTCTCGTTGTCCAGCATTGTACCTAAGCTAGGCGACGGGAGCGCAAAAAGCCAAAGACCTGACTCCCATTCTCCCACAGCCAACAAGCGAGCGCGCTCGGCCGCATTAGAGGCTGTATTCAAAAGGTTGTTCATCCTTTGATTACAGAGCGGCCCGTCCCATTGTCTCTGGGAGAAAGGGTTAGTCGGTACGGCTGTGCTCGGACAAGCCATCTGCCAGGCGGTCACTGCATCGGACTTGCATAACACTTCAGAATTAACCAGTGTAGGTGCTAAAATTTTCCTGGTTAATTCTTCCGTGCTATGGACCGACGACAGGAAGGCCGGCAAACTAATATCTGAAATTTTGCGAATGCCGAGGCCGCCCAGGCGAACCGGTAAGGACGCCTGTAGCCACGCTCGGTCATTCAAAGTTACATTAAGAATTTTGCTAATTGTGTTTTGGATAATATTGTCCATTTGGCCTAAAAGAGTAACGTTTTGCCAAAAATGAGTGGATCTGAGGGCATGAGTAAATTTAGGGACGAAAAGACAGTATCGAATAATCGTGAAAGCCGAATGCATATTAATTTGGAGAAGGCGATAATAATAATAATAATAATAATAATTTAATCCGTTTTATTTGTTAAACTTCTGAGATACATTTATACACAGGGAGGATGCGACATAGCGCCATTACAATCTACTACATCTATTTTCTGTACAGTGTATTTTAGTGTAGAACTCGGGCCTATGAAATGCGCACATTAAAAAATTGTAAACATAACATTTATGGTATTAGTAGCATACAAGGTAAGACCACCTTTATTTTTGGTGAAACCGGTGGTACCTGACCTGATTATGAGGGGCCCGGCTCAACTATAAGACCAACGTGTGCCAACTCTCGTCTTTTGGTCGGGTCCCTAGCTATACATTTTATATGTGTCAATCGACGTATAAAATAAAAGTTTAGCATCTCATATTATGTATTGTCCATCAATTGTAATCATGACATTCCCATCACCCAGTGTTAGGCTTCCCGCATACACGCAATAATATTGAGTGCACGGTCGGCTCGCCCGCGCCGCTTTGAACTATACTGGTGTAGTGGGTTCGATCCTCCCACCCTCCCGGGACAAATCTCTATGTGATCCGCTTAGATTTGTGCTGACTCTGACCGCGACACAAGAGTTATTTTCTAGTACGAGCGTCGTTTTTAAAAAAAAGAACTATCTTCGACTTGTAAAAAGAACCGGTCCATCCTCGAAATATTGTCAATAATATTGCGTGTATCCTTTGTTTTCTTTTAATTACTGTTATGCCTTCACTATGGAAAAATACCTAGTTTTAGATATTTTCACAGACATTTATTTTAATTTTCTTTTTTTTTATTTTGCTCAGATGATCTTTCACTTTTCAGTCCTGACATAAATGTTTGCTCACGAGTATATTTTCATGAAAGGAGCACAAACTATTCGTACGGGCCTTTGTTAATAAGTTAATAGGCCTCATACATAATAATACAAAAAATGTTTTGTTACGGTTGTATATATCTTTCGGTTATCTAATCAAGAAAATGAGTTTTAATGGCCATTATGAGTCGTAAAAGACTGTAATAGTTGGTTTTAGGACATTTTACGTAATTAATACACATAAATACAATAACGAATCTACTTTTCTTTTTTGTAGTAGGTTCATAATTATGCGAATACTTCACAATATCTAACATATTTCTTTACACCAGGGCAATATTGTAGAGATACGAGTAATTAAAGTAAAAAGTAAAAAAACGGATCGTTAAATCCTTAGTTTTTTTAAAAATTGACACCCGCTCTATGAGTAATTCTTATATCACACGTGTGTTCTTATCACACCCAGGGATGGAACAAATCTTTGTGTGCACATGTTCCATAGTAAGCTTTACTGCTAATCAATTACATAATTGATATCAACATAGAAATAATGTAGGTTTTTTTTTTCAATTCGACCAGGTTCTATTCCTGGGCTGAGTACAAGATTTTTTTTAAATCTTTAGGCATGAGTTTGCAGTTTTTGTTCTAACTCAAATAATAATATTCTTTATTGACATAATAGATTAACAATTTGTAATAGAATCTCTGACACCTACGCTAGTAAAAACTGTGTTGCAGGTGTCAGTGTCGAAAATCGATGTCATGGTTCCTGTAGCGTACGACTGCTGACGCTACAAATTGTACTTAGGCGCAAATGCGCAGTTGCTCGGCTAGGCAGTCTCTCCGCATTCACGCCGTTAGGTCATTAGGTTTAATTTATAATATAAGTATGTATTTCTGGAAAATAAAGTATATAATTACCACGCAACCTCTATAATTCATATCAACATAGTAGAACCCCCTACAGTTCCTTAGAACTGATATGCGTATATCTTATTATTACAGACTTCCCCATACGGACCGATATAAATGAGCCACCCTGTATATACATACAATACTATGTTCAAGTAGATGCGTCTGGTCGAGATAAAGAATTTACGATTGTTTCTACTATCATTTCCTTTGGGAAATCTCCATTTAAGCCCACATTTGACGTCTCAGATACAGAATAAACAAGAGTGCCATTAATTCTTTATTATGTAAAGTTACTTAAGAAAGCCAATGCTTGTTAGTGGTAGAGTTCTTGTAATCGAGGTTGAGGGTGGAAACACCACCGTCTCACCTTTAGTCTGCCGTGAAATAGTAGTGCATTACTCTGCTCCGGTATGGTAGATAAAGTGAAACCGCAAATCCTACAATGTTACCACGTATTTATTATAATTATCAGGGTATAGTAATTTTTTCATATTTTTTTTATAAAAATAATTGATTACATTGCATATGTAATTTTTATATAAGAATTATGAAAAATTATGTAATTACAAATTTGCATGTCTACTGGACAGAGCATGCTAAGACCATATTACACCTCTTTATATACAATATAATAAAGGCATGTTGTGACAAATAAAATATCTTTATCTTTATCTGAAATATTAGCACTAGTAATATTTCTAGTATCGCGGGGGTTATTCGCTAATATTTTATCTCACACACATAAAACACACAAGTCTTTGCTGATTACACAAAGATTTGTCCCAAGTGGAAATCGAATACCAGCCTAGCGGAGAGCGGCGAAGTGGTCACTATTAGCCCATCCGTGTGATTCAACCTTTAACTTCCATCTTTATCAATATTTTTGGACCCAACATTGTTTGAAAGCTCAACAGTCTCCTTTAGAATGTGATGTATGTTGGCAATGTTGGCAAAGTAAAAGGACGGTCGGACGCTACATTTGTAAAGTACTTCTATAACCCTTTTCTATAATACCAAATTCTCATAAATGGTTATTTGTACACATCAAGTTATATATTTCCAGTATAAAATGGTCTCGCGTTGTATAGGCTTCCCGTGCAATAATAATAATAATAATAATAAATTTCTTTATTTCGGAACATCGTCCATATTAAAATAGCTTATAGTGTATCCTTAACTATAATATATACTAACTACGTTTATTTTATTTTAACATTGTGCACCAGTGGTTAAACTATCTAAAGGTGTTAATCTGACAAACAGTTAAAATCATTTGGTTCTTACATTTAAACAAACTATCTCCAAATTATATGCAATGCGAGACCAGCTTTTATTTTAAATGTATAGGTTAATGTGTAGCCGGTCTGTACAGGATAAGCTGAGGGTAGTGTTATGGAGGGCTTTTAGTGTTTAGTGCTTGTGATTTTCACTACAATATTGGCCTACTAAAGTAATATGTTTTGTTTTTACACGACTTAGTTCTGATTTCATTGAAGCGTTAAACACACCTTTAACACTAAGCTTCAGTTTTTGATCTCTCTGTTTCGTAATAAACAATAATAATAGAATCATTTTTATCTGAATATTCAGATAAAAATCAGCAACTGGGGGTAATAATAACAAACAAGTGAACTTTGATGCAATACCAGTTTTGTGTCTTGCTCTAACTCACTGCTAATTCGCAACAGATTTGTTCCTAGACACCTTAGATTCTTTTGCGCTATGACGGTTTTTACGGTGGTGAGAGCGAACATGATTGTCCTTTAGTTATATTGAGGATAAACCACAGATATAGATCTACATCTATATCTGTGGGATAAACTCTGTACAGTAAAAACCAATCAACTTAGGTCTTCTTCTTCTTCGTCGTTTCGATGGCTGAGTCAAATTTTATTTTGACTTGTCATCGGGGTGAAAGGATTAGCTAATTCGCTTTGAAGAACTCGCGAATTGCCCAGGATGCACCGGACGTAGGGAATCGTTGTGTACGTCACTCGGGGAGGCTCCTTTCATGCACCCCTTAACTTAGGTGCTGGCATGAAATAAAAAAACGACGGCCGCACTAGGAATAACTCCTGTGTCGCAGGGGTGTTCACAAACATACATTTCAAACACACAGAGACAGAACAAATCTTAGATCACACAAAGATTTGTCCCGTGTGGGGATCGAACCCACAACACCAGCGCTGTTGAAAACGGCGAGGTGACCGCTATAACCACTACGCTAACCGTGCAATCAATTTCAAAAGATTTGTGAAAAATGTGCTGGACAAATTTCTGTAAACCAGTTATCAAACAGAAATGCATAAGTTAATTGGAGGATTATACATGGCATATTTGCTTTGATATCTATGAACTTTTAGCTGCCTTTGCCAAAGGGTAATCAAACATAGAGCTTTGTTGGCATTAAGCTAACATAATTGTGGATATTCCAATTAATTACATTACAAATGCATAAAACGAATATATCTGGCAATGTATACCAATGATTGGATTTTGATGTACCAACGCTCTGCAACGAAAGTCGGTGTTTAAGTCCCATGGGATAGAGGGTGAGCTTATCGCCATCCACCGAGTACAACTCCGTGCTGCTATTGAAAATCTCCTACGGAAAATTCACAAATAACACCTTTGCCTGACCTGGGAATCGAACCCGAGACTTCGCAGTGAGAGGCGCATGCGCTAACCACTAGACCAACGAGGCAGTCACAGGCGACACAAGAAAAAATAATACAAATAAATAAAATTAAAGTATCTGTTTTAAATATCAAAATTTTAACAATGTTTTTCAAGGTAGTATAGTTGTTTGCACGATAATTTTGCCTTAAAGTATATTTTGACAGTTTTAGACTGTCAGTCTGGCTGTATGTATTGGCTAATCGTCTAAAAGGCTAAACCGATTTTAATAAAATTTTAAATGCAGGTAACTGACTACAAAGCACATAACATAGGCTACTTTTTATCGATATACATACCACGCAGACGAAACCGCAATAGATAGTTAGTTTGTCTGTTTGATAGCGTTATTCTATATTTTTTTGTAACTTTCAATAAATAACGCAATTGCAATACATTACGCTAATCTCCACGGGAGCTGAGCAGTGAGAACGCGGGCCAAAGCGTCATATATAATTGTTTGTATTTTTAATTATCCTTAAAAACACAGAGATGAAATCTACAGAACGTACTTAGACTTTGATCAAAACACTGCTTCTATCACAAAGGCTAGGTTTTAAAAAAGTTGAAGTACGCTGTTACGAATACGCGTTGAAGATTTAAGCCCAAGTTCTGTTTTATTTTATATCTATCCTATCTTAGATGGCACGTTAGCTTTGGCAGCCTCTGATAATCCGCGTTGTTGGTTAGTACCGCAGCATTGTAGCCGAATGGTCACCATTATTTCCACATAAATTTCACGACGGTGAAAATATCAAGCAAACAAAGTCGATGTTAGAAACAAGTATTTCGCAAAAGTTATGATAATTGTAAAGTTAAACACGAGCAGCCAGCATCCGCCGAGTTTGAGAGAAAGACGCCATTAAGACTGATCTTGTTTAAATTTCAACACTGAAGTTTAATATTCTCTGAGTACTTTAGATTCACTTATTAATAACTTCGAAAGGAACGACTAACTGGCATACGAAAGTTCTGTGAGGCGCTGTAAATCCGCAGGATAAACGCATTTCTACGTGCCAGAAGTTAGGTAAAGAATTATGTTAGGTATGTAACTTATTCATCTTTATGAGTTTATTACACGTGTTAATTTCGACATGAACAATAAGAACGATGTAAAGACGGCATTATCGCAATTAGCGTTCTTGGTAGTTTAAAATATTTTATTTGCCAAAAATATGGTATATTAAGATGGTACAATAGTATAAAGACTCTAGCATATTCAGCCATTAAACATTAAACAGCATGCAAATATAATGGTAAGTAATAAAGTAACAAACTGTAATCTTCTTATTACTAACAATTACTTATATCTTAAACACAACGAAATAACAGCAATTAAATTGAAATAACACTAAATACAAGAACAAATATAATTAATAAAATGAAATAATAATACCTACTATTCCTTTTGAAATAGGTACATCACAAGTGTCAATGTTAAAGTTCAAATTGAACTCGTGGCAGATTTAGCTTTAGTCTACGTCTTTTTTGCCTTTATAGTACTTAGCGCCAGTTTTAGAGGACTTGATAGATCTTATCCGACCCATTAAATATAACCTGACCGCATTTCAAAGTGACACAAGTTACTTTTGAAAAAATAATACAACTGACACTTTCACGTATTTGTATTATAAGCTTATCCTGTAAATAAGATTTATCTAACACCTGTGATATTGGGGCTTAATCAATTGTATTACTTACCAAAAACTTAAATGTTTGCACTGCTTCACAAGCATATTATAGAATATGTTATCTTTTCTGAAATCTCTTGACGTCTGCATTAATATTCACTCATTTATTAATTTATTTGCTATATATAAATGACTCATTTCAGAGGCTAATCGCTTGAAATATGCAAATAGAGGGAAAATTTTAACTGCGTTAATCATGAAATTATTCCGTAACGATCTAAAATGTATATTTGTCAGTAATTTCTCTTCTATTTACAGAAATTAATAATTCTCCTTGGCTGAATGTAAGTATCATTTCTGCGGATAAACAGAATACAGGGTGGATTTTCCAACGAAACGTACCGAAACCAACACATTAATTTCATGCAATATTTTTTTGAAATAAAAATTTAGTACCCACAGTTTAAAATAAAATAAAGGAATGTAGCTTTTGACACGAAAACAAAAATCAACCCTGTTTCCTGATAGATAATCCGGTTTCTAAGGGTACAAAACAAGTCAGAATTGGCAATTTTTTTTTTTTCATTTTATATAAAAGCTTTTTACTAACACCCTTAATGCTCATAAATAGAAATCCACCCTGTATAAATAACGTATTTTGTATAGGCAATAAATTACGCTGAATTTTCGTGAGGTTTAGTTATATACATTGGTTTTATTTTGGAGTGTTATTAAGTTAATATGGTTGCTGTATCAATATTGAACTTTGGCATATCGATACAATAATTTTATTTATAGAAACAGTGACGTCAATAAAAAATCTATCGAATTTGATTTATATATATATACCCAATTTTATAAGGCGATATCCGACATTGTTGTCAACACTATATTTACAACCTCGAAGAAGACGTTATTGAAAACGTCCATCCAGGACCATAAAACCCGACACCTTATACCGGCGGAATGGTTAACTACGTATCACAAGTTCTAAAAATATTTGACTGAATTAATTATCTCCTGAAACTTTTTAACTTTTACCGTTTCGCATTTGTGCCGAATATATAAGAGAATATCATTATTACCAGCAAAATATACCTGTTGGATCTTAAATTAAACTAGTCTAATAACTTAATCTAAGTATAATCTTTCCAAACATTCGTTAGACGATGTTTTACAGACAGCAGGCAAGCAGTCTTTATATTATAATATTACCTACTCACGATGTATTTTATGTACATTTTATTTATTTTAAATCAACAAGTTTCTAAGAAAAGTGTAAAAAAGAATTTGTTTTTAAACTGACCCCTGAAATGTGCATCCGAATCCGTCCGTCCCGTCCACCCACGTCCTATTTTTCTAGGACCAATAAATCGGGCCTACACAAATTCGGCTTGTTTTTCATACTATTTCTGATCAGACTGTTTGTGGGACGTGTGCGTTAGCGCAAACATTTACGGACGTTCTATTTTTGTCCTTGAAAGAATCGGACCTAAAGCTTTGACGTGCACGGGGCACACTTAAGGGTAGACTCCCGAGTGCCGTGTTTACATACATAACTGAACATTATGTAATTTTAATAACAACTTTTTACCTATGCTTTCGAATAAAATACATTGACTTTGAGACATTCTACAACTTGTGCCAGGGTGGCCGGTAGTACAGATTATACGGTATACAGTTTTTTCATGTTATGTAAAATTTTGTCAGGAGTCTCTTAATTTCAGAAATACTTGTATAAACATAGCTCAGGTACACAGTACCTCGACAGGTTATTTATAAAAAGTAATATCTTATTATAATAATACTGTGGGCCTGATTAATTATAATGGCTCGCCTCGACGCGACGGTGGTTTAAAATTGTACTATCATTAATGTCCACCATCCACCGTCCACCGTCCACTCAGGTACATTTAAGAGGTTTAACGACCCTGCTGAAAGCAGGGTATCAAAAATATCAAAGACTCATTTGAGTGTTCCCCTCCACGGAAATCTTTAGTAAAAGGCGAAAGATTTATACGTTTTGAAGGGAAACCAGAGTTAACAAAATAAGTGCCGCCCGGACTTTATGTACTAAAGCCGGTAACGAAACCATATCGCCATTCAGACGCACTGCACAACGCCATCTATCGAGCGAAGGGGTAACTAAAATGTCTATTGACGTCACCCTTTCGGCATTTTATTGAGAGTAATAATAAAAATTTGTTAATAAAATAGTGTTTTATTCAAATATTTTTTTATTTTAGATATTTTGAACACTCAATAATCATACTGGGACATTTTTATATTGGATATTGAAACTAACTTTGCAGATGGCGTTGCGATCGATGTTTGTATATAAAATATATTTTGTATTATATTATTTATTACCTCATTAACATATAAAAGTGACAAAATAACAATTAATACAAAATTAAAAATATAAATAGCAGTTTTATTACATCATTCATCTGGAATATGGATAATAAATTCGCATTTTTCTTTATATTCTTCACATTTAGGTATATATTAAAAAAAAAATTAAATTAAATTATTGTTTTAAAATATTACAAGAAAATTATATACACACGAACGATAAAAGTATCCTTAGTGTTCAGTTTTTATCGCTACGTAAGCATAACTTTTTCCTTTATCTAGGAAGTAAAATATACCGCTTCATTTTATAACTCTTCCTTATGTGGTCTAAGATGATTGGTATATTGGGCCAATTTTTGAGTTAATCAAAGTGGTTCAGCCAGAGACGTATACCGAAAGTGTCCTTCTTTCTTTTTATATAAACCAAATGGGCTATGTATCAGAATTTTTAACTCTTGTAATGTGTTTATGGTTTGGAAGCGTACGATTCAGATTACTGGTAGGAGGAAAAAAAGGAAATTGTACCGTTTAAGGGGGAACAATTGCTTGACTGTTTTCTATACAAACGTAATATGGGCTTAACTATAATATTATTAAGTGTTAATCTATTACTATAGACAAATTATATCTAAAAAAATAAAATGAATGTTTGTTGGCACCCACTTTTTCAAAATAATCATTTAAATTTTTCAGTTTCTATGTAACTCATGCTTTGTTTGGGTGCGAAATGCACAGGGCCGGGTGTTGTGGCGCAATATGGGAGGGGTCTATGTCCAGCAGTGGACTACGAGCGGCTAAATGATGATGTAACTCAATTAATGAATTAATCAATTCTGACAAAATGGCCACGAATAAACATCAGTTTAAGTTTTGCTGTTTAAGATATGATTTGTATGTAAAAAAAAAAAACTGAATAGTGTTAAAGTTAAACCTGTAAAAACCTTAAACATTATGAAGAAAAATGCGAATTTATTATCCACTAGCTGTTACCCGTGATTTCGTCCGCGTGGATGTCGTTTTATGAACAAAAAATGCTAAAGGTAACAATGTCAATATAACAATAGTAGGTTCAACTCATGTACTTACTTACCTATCTTTTACCAAACCAACCAAAATAAATATACGATAAAAACTCAAGGAAAATAATATTCAAACAAATCAAAACAGACAAATAGGTACAACTCATGTACAGTCATTTTTACGTCCTCTTTTGGTCTTTTATAAATATATAAATGACTATCCACTTTGTATAGTACCTAGTACACTTAATGTAATTGTGTATTGAATTATTTACCTGAATCACACAAAATTTCACTTCCACATGTGCCATATAAAAAAATAAAAATGTTTGAACGTGTGGGACAGTCCGATTTTGCTAGGGTCATTTTTTGTGAAAAAAAAACACTCACCTACTTCAAAACTACTTGAAATTTCGAAATAATAGACATTGCGACCGTGACAGACAAATATCAAAATCACACTTAAAAACTCAAAGGTAATTATAAAAATTCACCCAGTTGTTTTTAAACTTAGCGCTGTCAAACAAACAAACTATCTCCCGCGATTTCATCTGGGTGGTACATCAATAAAAAAAACTTAATAACAGAAAATAAAATACCTACCTACCTATAAATAAACCTATTTCTGATAATAACTAATCTAAACTCAATTAATAAGCAAAATCCCTATAAACTAATATCTACACAAAATAATGTCTAATCCTACCGAACAGTATTATAAAATAACCTACGGTCACTACGTACAATATCAAATATACTACCTATACTTAAAAATTTAAATCTATACAGTACGACTTATAAATATAAACCTTTCGGTTTATCTTTATAAGTCGACATTAAAACAAATAATAACTTTGTAATAGGTCATTTATAACCTACGACAAACTTATTATTTGCAGTTCACTCCCGAACCGCAAAATTAAGTTTGTTTTTTATTGTATATAATATATTGGTACTTTTCCGTGATAAAAAGTACCTGGTGTGGTGCCCAGGATATTAAAAAATAATTATACCAAGTTTCATCGTAATCAAACCGGTAGTTTTTGCGTGATGTCTGAACAAACAGACAGACAGACAAATTTTTTTAAATCTCATTCTTGGGTTCAGTGTCGGTCTAGTAACACGCCCTGCTATTTATTTTTTTGATATTTTCAATGTACAGAAATTTAACTTCTACAGATTTATTATAAGTATAAATATTCCAGACGAATGATGTAATAAAACTGCTATTTATATTTTTAATTTTGTATTAATTGTTATTTTGTCACTTTTATATGTTAATGAGGTAATAAATAATATAATACAAAATATATTTTATATACAAACATCGATCGCAACGCCATCTGCAAAGTTAGTTTCAATATCCAATATAAAAATGTCCCAGTATGATTATTGAGTGTTCAAAATATCTAAAATAAAAAAATATTTTAATAAAACACTATTTTATTAACAAATTTTTATTATTACTCTCAATAAAATGCCGAAAGGGTGACGTCAATAGACATTTTAGTTACCCCTTCGCTCGATAGATGGCGTTGTGCAGTGCGTCTGAATGGCGATATGGTTTCGTTACCGGCTTTAGTACATAAAGTCCGGGCGGCACTTATTTTGTTAACTCTGGTTTCCCTTCAAAACGTATAAATCTTACGCCTTTTACTAAAGATTTCCGTGGAGGGGAACTCTCAATGATATTATATAAAAACAAAAGCAGATATGTTATAAGCGCTCGCGCTGTGAATACTCAAATACGTCCCAATTGGGACGTCTTGTGTTTAGTTTGCGTGTGGCCTGCGTCGAGCGCAGTCACGTGCCAGACGCCATGCGCCATGTTCAAGTTAAGAAAGAGAAAGCGATATTGTTTTGACGTTAGAGCGATAAGGATGCGTGCGCTGCGGACATTTGTCAATGTGTGCAATTTGGAATAGCTCGGAACGGATTTAAATCGTAATTTCTATGAACGTAACATATCTATAGTTCTATAATATCATTGGGAACACTCAAATGAGTCTTTGATATTTTTGATACCCTGCTTTCAGCAGGGTCGTTAAACCTCTTAAATGTACCTGAGTGGACGGTGGACGGTGGATGGTGGACATTAATGATAGTACAATTTTAAACCACCGTCGCGTCGAGGCGAGCCATTATAATCAGGCCCACAGTATTATTATAATAAGATATTACTTTTTATAAATAACCTGTCGAGGTACTGTGTACTTGAGCTATGTTTATACAAGTTTTTCTGAAATTAAGAGACTCCTGACAAAATTTTACATAACATGAAAAAACTGTATACCGTTTAATGTGTACTACCGGCCACCCCGGCATAAGTTGTAGAATGTCTTTTAAGTCAATGTATTTTATTTGAAAGCATAGGTAAAAAGTTGTTATTAAAATTACATAATGTTCAGTTATGTATGTAAACACGGCGCTCGGGAGTCTACCCTTAAGTGTGCCCCGTATACGTCAAAGCTTTAGGTCCGATTCTTTCAAGGACAAAAATAGAACGTCCGTAAATGTTTTCGCTAACGCACACGTCCCACAAACAGTCTGATCAGAAATAGTACGAAAAACAAGCCAAATTTGTGTAGGCCCGATTTATTGGTCCTAGAAAAATAGGACGTGGGTGGACGGGACGGACGGATTCGGATGCACATTTCAGGGGTCAGTTTAAAAACAAATTCTTTTTAGGGTTCCGTAGTACCTACAAGGAACCCTTATAGTTTCGCCATGTCCGTCTGTCCGTCTGTCCACGGCATAGCGACGAAACCGTTGGTGCTAGAAAACTGAAATTTTGCATGAACATGTATGTTAACTAAACAAAGAAAGTCGTAGAATAAAATTTGGAAAAATATTTTTTTTTCAGGTAGCTCCCCTACATGTAAAGTAGGGATGTTTTTTTTTTTTGTCGCCTACCCCATAGTGTGGGGTATTGTTAGATAGGACTTTTAAAAACGTTTAGGGGTTGCTAAGACAGTTTTTTGATTTAGAGATTTGTTTGCGAGATAATTAACTTTAAAGAGCAAATTTTTGTTCGAGTAGGGCGTCCCCCCCCCCTCTAAAAGCTAAACTACTGGATCCCAAAATCTGAAAAAAATTGTGTCGGTAGTACATGTAATGAACTTTAAAGGAAAACTATAGCGGATAAGTTCACTTCATTAGTTCAAGAGGAATAGGGGTCCGAAATGTCAGATGCAGTTACTCAGAATATTTCGTTCAAAATTCTTAAAACATAAATAAACATACATAATACATATATAAAATCACGTCTTTATCCCACGGGGGTAGGCAGAGACGATGGAACGCCATGTGCTTCGCTCTTTACATACTTCTTTCGCTTCCTCAACATTCATACATCTCGTCATACGTGCTAGCTGGTTTCGTGTACTACAAACATTTCCTTTCTGAAGGACGCCATTTAGTTAAAAAGTAAAATTAAAAATATTTTTCTACGGAACCCTACTGCGCGTGGCCCGACACGCACTTGGCCGGTTTTTACACTTTTCTAAGAAACTTGTTGATTTTAAATAAATAAAAAGTATATAATTTATATACACACCTATGACGCTGGCACAAAAAAGAGTTGATTCATTTCGAGTCTAGCAGCATACGGTATTATTATATTACTTCCTAGATAAAGGAAGAATTTATGCTTGCATAGCGATAAAACCTGAACACAAAGGATACGTTTATCGTTCGTGTGAGTGTGTCGTAATTTCTGTGGTTCACGTACAACTCTGCGGGATTTCAGTGATATGTATTTTATGTATGTGAAGGTTCTAAGATATCTTTTGGTGTTTTACTGTGTAGAATATATAGGATACATTTCGGAGAGTATACGGCACTCAGGCATCGCTTCACGGTAGCTATTCAACTAATACGCACTAAGCGTTTCGCCTCTACATTTCTAATGCGAACTGCCAAAGAATGGAACGCCTTGCCCGAGTCTGTGTTTCCGCGTGAGTACCTACAATTTGGATCTCTTCAAAGCAAGAGTTAATAGGTATCTCATAGGTAGGCGTGCTCCACCTTAGACCTGACCATCAGGCGAGATTATGGTCAAACGTGTGCCTACCTAACATAAAAAAAAAATTGACATGGCTAATAAATATATAGTGGGAGAGTTAGTTTGGTTTATTACTTGTTTGTTTGAACAAGCTAATCTCCGGCAATACAGTTCTGATTCGGACAATTGCCTATACATTGGATAGTGTGTGTTCTTTCGACAAACTATCGTCTATGTACCACGTCACAACCCACGGTAATTACGCTATTATACGGACAGTAAAGTAATGTTATAATTTGATTAACTTCTGTCCGAGGCTTCGCTCGTATGGTACGTTGATTTATATAATCTAATTTATATGTTAATCTAGAGTGTCAGCTATATTTATGCCGAATTTTATCAGAATAATCCGTTTAAGCGTGTAAAAGTAGCAATTAGATGGCATATGGCAAATAAGGTTTTTGGTACATCAAGACTGCGTGGAGTCGGTTTAAGAGCGATTTTTTCTGTTAATTTCATTTTCAAGCGGCCGTGGCGCAATAGACAAGGCATCGGTCTTACGTCCGAGAAGTCATGGGTTCAAATCCTGCCCATTACACCATGGGCGTGAACTTCCTCCTAACACAAATTCAAATTCACGTTTATTTTCATAGGCGCTTGAATACGTCAAAACATTACAAAAAATGATATAAAAATAAATAACAAATACCTAATACTAAATTATACTAATAACAATGAATTGAATAACCGGGGCTTAGATTAATTTTAATAAAACTGTTTAGAATCAAAATCCCAATCAAGTACTAGTTCAGATGTTAATTGCATTATGAGAAGAGTTGGTGAGAAACTCATGTGCATCATATTTTAAAATGAAAATATAAAAATAAGTAAACATAATAAAAGTCACATAAGAAGAGCAATACATTTCCAAATGCTTTTATCATTTATGTAGTCTGGAATACTGAAGTAAGCTTTATGACATAATCCGATTTTATCACATTTCTAACTAGCGAATTTATTATTGGGGGTTAACAAGAATACAAGTAATTTGTATTTACAAAAGACTAGTAAAGTTATCTTTTTAAATATATATATTTATATCAAAATATATTGAGGTTCTGGGACAATATTTTAATTAATAATTATTTTATTCATAAAATAACTCATATTTTCTGATTTAAATTATACTCTGCAGAAGCCCTCCGGGAACCAAAATGTATGGACACCCTAAATTTTTTAGTGCCTAAAACGTCAAACACTTTGTCAATTACTCCTGTTTAAGATTCATAAGATATTTCAATTCACTATGGATTTTCGACCGGACCTACAGTTTCCGTAGAATGCAGATATTAATATTAAAAACAAAATCAATTTTCACGACGTGGTACATACACACATATCTGCTCGCAGTAGCTGTGGGCGCGGGCGAAAACCGCGTCGTGAGTTCTTAGCCTTAAATGTAAACAAGATATAAGGGCCTTATCATACTAGCGGATTCAAAGCGGAGCGGGCGCGCAACGAACACGCCGCACATTCGCAGCGAATTCGCTGCGGACGCGCGGCGTGGACGCCATTTTGTACTGTCTCGTACAAACGCCAGCCAACCAACTTAATACAATTTTTTTTTCAAATGTTAAATTATTTTGCATCATAACGGATTCTTGCGGGATTTTATCTTGCTTAAATATTTTATGTTTGTTTTATGGTAGGTAGGAACGAAATTATTTAGGATTATTTTTTAATCGTTTGCAAAACAACACAAAGTAGTCGCTCTCTTCCATTCGATTAATTAATAATGGATCTTCCCAAATTCGTCAATGCTTTCGTTTTTGTCGCCGGCGTCTCCGAAGTAACAAAGCTAACAGCAGTGTTTCCTCGTCAGAATCCATTTTGTTACTGAGTGTATTGTACGTCGTTAATTCGCTACAAACACGCGACGAAAACGTAGCGTATTCGCCACGCGTCCACGACGTCCCCGCTGCGCAGCCGCTGCGTGTTCGCGACGCATTCGCTGCGTGCCCGCCCCGCCCCGTAGCCGCTCGCAATCCGCTAGTATGATAAGGCACTAATATGAAAGTTTTGCTCTAATAAAATTGTATAGTAAAAGAAAATTAAAAAAGTGTGAATAAGCTAGACATTATAAACATTATAACTGCCAGTAATAAAGCCAGTGCGTAGTATTATAAAAACATTTTTATGCAATTTTTTGAGCATTGTCCGCGTCCTTTCTTTTATTTTCCTCTTTTAGCTCCTGACATCTTGAAATAAAGCTTTGTCATAGGATTTTTTTTTATTAAACGTACAAAAACTATTTTCTGTTAAAACAATGACATCATCTCGGTATGAAAATACAAAAGTATATTATAGACACTGGTGAAATTAACTACCTCGTTGGTCTAGTGGTTAGCGTATGCGGCCTCTCACCGTGAGGTTTCGGGTTTGTTGCCCGGGTCGGGCAAAAGTGTTATTATGTTTTTTTCTGTGAGGAAATTCTCAATAACAACACAGAGTTGGAATTGCCCGGTGGATGGCGAAAGGCAGGTAGGATGAAAGGGAGACCGTTTTTCATGAGACCTAAACATAACAGGTGAAATATGGGTGTTATACACCTCTGCCACCTTTGGATATAAAAGGTATGATATTATTTTATGCTTTATTTTCTTGAAGAAGATTTATTTAACACAATGTACAAAGCAAAATTTATCAACAAAAAGTAAAGTCGGTGTTGATGCCAAGAAACTGTCGCCTTAAACAAACCAGACAATTACAAAGCAACGTGGTTCCGAGACAAATAAATAAAAAACAATTTCAGTAATTGTTTGTTTGGGCTTAGGAGTCTGCAAATTGACTTAAAATAGATTCTATCTTTTGTATATTCTATAAGGCTTATAATATATTACTATTATAACATTAAAGGAATATTATAGAACGAGGATTAACAGCTAAGAAAATGGGGCGATTGGTCCCACTTTATAAAGCAACTAGTTCAGTTAGCATTTATTCTTAGTAGTGATACTGTTTTGATAAAAATATACAATTATTTACTAAGCAGAATTTTAATTACTAAGCAGAGCTTGTACTATGGATACTTATTATACCTAGAAACACCCAGACCAAGACAAACGTCCATGTTCATGCACACAAAGATTTGTCTTTATCGGGCATTGAACCCACGACCTCTGCGTAGTAGGCAGTTACACTGCCGACTCCTCAGTCCCTCATGAAAATAGGTTAGAGGCACGAGGTTTCAAAGGGGCGCCTCGCTCATGTTGCTATTGGCGACGATCTGGTACTTGCTTCGTGGCGCTTTCGACACTAATTTGCCTTTCTATGAAACCCTTTTAATAGCAGGCCTGTATCTAATACATGTACCACTGCTGGGCTCGGGTGTCTTCTCATGATAAAAAGGGTTAGGCCATAGTCCACCACGCTAGCCACGTGCCAAACCCCTTATCAATATTTAAAAAAAAACATTAGTAATAATAAAAAATATTTAATTTCAATACCACTGTTACAATTTCCCAATATTAACTACAAAACTATCGACTCACAAACTTCACAAAGACAGGTTCGGCGGGTCGTATCAGCATGTCTGCTAACAGTTGAGGCCTGGCTCCCTTGCAGCGAGGAAACAGCTTGAAATTACGACAGATCCCGCTCAGCACGCACTTCATCTCTAGCATCGCGAACCGTTGGCCTGTGAACAAGAAGTATAATTTACGATTGATTGCATTTTCACCATGTAATCAAGCCTTTTATTAAAGAATACACAGACATTTTCTTTTTTTAAACTACGCCCGCCCTTTAAATAACTCCTGTGTGGCGGAGGTGTTCACAAACATACATTTCACACACACAGAACACACCCAGAGTCAGAATAAATATTTGCGGATTTATCAAACAAAGATTTGTCCCGTGTGGGAATCGAACCCACAACACCAGCGCAGTTGAAAACGGCGAGGCGACCGCTTTAACCACTACGCAAAGATGTGGCAGAGACGTATAATCTAACACTTTTATACCCATTCAAGTTATATTTTATCGGGTTGTTAACTCTTACTTGTCAATAAGTCCTAAAATTCAATATCATACTAACAAATATGTAATTTTAAGAACAGCAAAATTAGTTCAATCTCTCGTAACAATATGGATACTAAACCACCTTCAGTTTCAACTGAGATAATCATCAATTCTTTGTCTACCCTGAATACATCAAGAGGACGCCAACGATTTGGATTTGGAGATTACTCTCGTTAATCTTTATTTACAAGACGCTGACGCTTTCTTGAAATATAAGTAAAGACTTCATATTTTCTTTTTATGTTTTCAAAAATGATGTGTTATTTGAAAGTAATTCTGAACTTTATTAAACACTAAAACTAGTATAAAATTTCGAGGCTATATCAGCTATTTATTTTCTAGATTTGGATTTAAAACTGAATATTTTTCCCACATACACAGTACATTCACTGTATCAAATTGAATAAAAGCTCACAAAATAATATATTAAGTAGTATATTATATTGCAAGTAGTATTTAAATTATTATAGTATGTAAGCATTCTTGTAGCATTATTTAAATATTATTACTTTGTAGTTGTACACTCAACTTTACTCTTGCCTAGTCTTCTATTTCTTCTTTTCCTCTACGGCTCAAAGGTTTGCTGGTAGAAAATTCAATATTGAATTAAGCTCGCCTTTGTACCTAATATTTTAACTGTTTCTATTTTATTATGTTATTGTAAATTGTGTGTGTGTTCAATAAAGTATTTGAAAAAAAAATTGCCACTACAAACGATTCCATTACAAATACCGACAGCAGAAAGCGACGAAGTCGTATCTTGTAAATAGCGTTGCTATGTCGAATGTCACGCCGTCAACGATTTTATATATCAAAAATTTCAAACCTGGATGCAACAACGGCATTAGGATTGAGAAAAGCATAAGTAACGACAGGAATGCCTATATTCAACAGTAGCTGATTGAAATGAAACGAATTATACAGGCTTTGAATAGTTAAAGGTGTTGTAACTTTATCGCCATAACGGGACAATTTATTTTATAAGCTATTTACCCGAATTTGAACCTAATTACAAAATGAAAGTAGTTGCATAAAAGATGGCAAAAATGGATGAACGGACGTCACGAAATGACGTAACATACAGTTGAGAAATTTAGGGTCCTGGTAAGAGACGACCGTTTTCAACTGTTTCTTAGTATAGTTGCATAAAATCTATGCATAGGTACTTTGCAAACGTTGATGACATGTTTAAATTAATGTCAAGATATTATTTGTTACACAGTGCAAAAGTACGCTTCATTCAAGGACTCTTGTGTTAAGCCACTTGTGATTTTAAATTTCTACTTTTATTGATCTTACAACTATAATAAGTAAGCCGTTACCCTTTTATAACTAGCCGTAAAATATATTTTATATATTATATTATTCAAATGTTTTAATCCGGCAATGTTTTCTTAAAGGCCACTCAAATATAAAAAGCTTTATCAATAGTCATCGAATATGTCAATATACGTCGTTGTGAATTGAATTAGTAAACATACAAATAAAATGTTTTGATACAAAAGTTTTTGTTCACTTTATTTAGCGAATTTATGCTTTAGAAAAGATTTTTACATTAAACCTTTTGAAATACGTGTGTAAATAGAAATCATTTTTTCGTGAAATTATATTAACCGTACGCATTCGCTGAATTTACTCTTTATCAAAAGTAGTCAAAATTTACATGGAACATATAATTATAGCTTTGCTATGCCTTTTTGTTATGACGCTGGCACAAAAAGAGTTGAGAAATTTTGAGTCCATAACAGCATACGAATCCATGGCAGAATTCGTTAAGCACCTGGGGCCTTTTCCCAGAGGTGCAGGTTCGTGTCTTGCTGGATTCTTAATTTTTCAACTTTAATATTATATTCAATTCTCATACCCGTAAAAAACTAGCAGCAGGATGCTTTACTGATAAAAAATTTCTTGTACCATATTCTTAAATAAAGAAAGAAGTGGTCGTGTTTGGAGGTGTTTTGCGGAGAGAGAGAGAGGTACAGAACAGGTCAGTAAAAAAATCGAAACTTATTGTGAGGAAATTTGAAATTATTTAATTCTATATGGTGTCTCCAAGGCTATGCCACAAAAAAAGAAAACATACTTACACTCACACACACACACACACACACACACACACACTGTAGACACAAAATATATTACTGAAAGAAGGCTACATTTCGATTTTAGAAACAATTTAAATTGCATTCAAATATTTTTGAAATAATATAGGGATTCAAACCAGCTATAATCAGAATAAATATAATTCTGTATAAAGTCTGCCGAATAAAAACAGTCTCACCTATACAATTCCTGGGTCCGGCACTAAAAGGTATGAAACCAAACGGATGCATGACCTCTCCATTGAAGAACCTGTCAGGCCTGAACTCCTCCGGATCAGGGTACAGGTCCGGGCGACGGTGCAGGTCAAAGATGTGCACTGCAACCTCTGAGTCCTTTTTCACTGGCAGATCATCTGAAAAGAAAGCGAGTAGAATAAGGAACATTTCTATCAAATTGTTTCAGAGACAAACATGTTCATGTGCATACACTACGACCTATAAAAAAAGATTGAGATTGACATTTATAGTTGTACTAGCTGACCCGGCGAACTTCGTACCGCCTTAGCATAAATTTGATGCACTACTTAATTTTGTAAAGCTGACCTATCTTATGTATGCGTACCTATTCAATTTGAACTGGAATCTATAATATCCTCCATATAAAAATGAATATCTATTTCCCTGGTCTCGTCATACCTGAGAAGGACTTTACTAATTTTATTAAATAAAAAACAAAATATATATTTTCATAATAGTGTTTATTCCGTAGGGTTCTATAATTTCACTTATATTTTTACAGATTTTTTTTTTTTTTTTTTTCCGTAAGATAGAAAACTACAAAAAAAAAACAGCCCAATCGGTCAAGCCGTTTTCATGCTAAGTCGTGACAACGGAAAACGGGTTTCATTTTTATATAATATAGATTGATAAGGGAGTTTACAGTAAACTCAGCCACTAGATGTCGCCTAGATGATGAGCTCAAAATGTATGGAAATGAGCATGTTTGTCTAGGAACCATTTGACAGTAAACATCTCAATCAGAGCCGCCCATTTTTCCTATAATACATCTGGTGGCTAACTTTTGAGTTATTTTTCTCATTGCTATTGATTTCAGTTGTTAGATGGCACCATGATGCTTGTTCCCTCAAGCTTATTAGCAAAAGCCCTATCACAATGAACACTACAAGTTAACAAGTTTATAATATACTGAAAAAATATTTTGAGCTCTCCGCAAACGCAATTACTGTTCGAAACGACGCGACTTGACGGCGACGTTGTAATTTTTACAACTCATTTCACAATCTATGTTGGTACTTGGTTTAGACTGACTTTTATGTTTTTGAGTTAACTGGTGCAGTTACGTTACGTTATAAAATATCGTATAGTACAATAATATTTTTTTACCAGTGTGTAGAAATTTGCTACAACACTTTAAGAATTGTATGATAAAATTATGTGATGGCGGTTTCGCCCGTCCCGCACACACGCAGTATTATTGAGAATATTTCACGGATGTCGGTTTTTCAACCAACGAAAATGAGGAGGAATGAGGAATGACGATGAGGGCTTTTTTATGTTAGACCACGCACATCTTTTAACTGAGAGATCCGATTTTGATAATTATTTTTATTCGAAAATGTAAACATTGATTGAGGGTATTAAATCTGATTATGAAATCCCAGGGAAATTAGAGTGTTTTTCATACATTCTTTGAATCTATCTAGAAACTTGCGCCTGGCAGACACCATTTCGTATTACTGAGCTAATGATGAAAGGTACAACTCCTTAACCGTTAGGAGTAAGATTATTTTTGAACCTTTATACCGTCAGATGTAATATTTTATGTTAAATTTAGATGTAACAATGATATAACGCGGCTGTAAATTTTGTAAATACCTTATTATAGTACCTAGTTTACAACATATTTAAGGTACCTACAAAACGTTTTATGAGTAACAACTACTTTACTGAAAAGAGTAAAATAAAAATATTTTAAACAAAAAATAAACTGACAAAAAGAACTTTAAAGTAAAAAATAAGTGAACATTTTAAGTCTTGGATATTTATTGATCTTAGTTACATAAACTATATAATATTAAATTTATTAATTTTTTATTGATTTCGTATAATTAAATAAATACATAAAATTTTTCCTAAAACTAATTAAATAAGTACCTAACAATCAATAAAAAAGAAAAGGACAATTCAAATTTTGAGTCGAAGTTTAAACCTACTTTGCCTTAAATATTCATTTACATATTTAATAAACCTACTTATTTTAAAGGGTGCTCTGCATTTATTAAGAAAAATGGTTTATAATTTAAAGTTTTGGAACCCCTCTATTATTCAAGACTGAGATTGCAAGAACAATGCCAGCGTCACAAATACATTCATTAATTTCAAATGAAAAAGTACTTTTTCTAAGTTAAGTTTCACATTGGTACTCTCTTGGACACTATTTCGATCAGACACATTCATTAGATTAACTTTATTTGACAAATTGAACATTAGAAGATAAAAATCGCTAATTGACGTAAAAGAACCATTTTTAAAAGACATAGTGGCATTTTAACAAATTACCAGCTTCAACTAATCTCTAATCAGTCGTTTATTTTGATTGAATTTTTATTTCGAATGCATTACTGATTCCTACATTTGTACAACGTTCAGTAATTGTGATTTAAAAATAATTATAATTATAATCCGTCTTTACGTCTAGTATTCTCTATTTCTTTGCATTTTACTAAGGGAATAAAAGCATCTTACAACGTTACAAACTAACTTCTGCACGCGGCTCTGCCGGCCTGGCAGGTATGTTGATAAAAAGTAGCGTAGGTCCTTTCTCAGGTCTTTAACTATTTCCTTACCAATTATCATCGATCAATTCAGTATTTATTTATTATTTACACAACATACAATTGTTCTTACAGGCTAACCCTAATGCGACAATGATGTTAAAATGTTGACAAAATGTGTAGTGTCACTCTCTGGAATTCCGCCAATGAACATGTAAAAATATCGATTTCTACAGCGACCTTATTTATAATCCCCACAGCTCTTGCTCTTGGGAAAAATTTTAAAATATTGGTTCTGGCTACAGAAACCTCCAATGACCTTTGTCTAGGTCCTTGCCTCAGCATGGTATTAGGAACAAGCAGTAGTTATGCCATGAAAGTGTAACAAACAAATAGAGTTACTTTTTCGTTTATTCGTAATCTAATAATTTTAGTCATGATTCTGGGCATTCACCTTTTGCTATCACATATAACTGAAAACCTAACCAAAATAATGGGTTTCCAGTGTTCGAAAGCTAACTAGAAATCCCAAACCTTTTTTTTTTTTTTTTTTTTTTCGAGGGGGGAAATCTTCAACAAGATACCTCGCCGCAAGGAAAAGGGTGCGACGAGGGTATGTGAGGTTGCCGGGACTCCGACGACTCACTAAAACCCCCCTCGGTGTCCGGCCTCGATGCGTGTCGAGGGGCTCCGGGATGTCTAACAGAACTCTCCGGTGCCCCTCTGCATATCGCCAATAGCACGTTCCCGGGGCGACTCTCTCGCCCGGTCTGCCCGCGGTTCGCGACGGCACATGACACTGTGTGCCGTCGCCCGTCTCTGAGTCCGTGTGCTGGCCAGCTAGAGCCCTCTCTCTAACCGGCCACGGACCCAGGAGGTCCCCTGCGCAGCAAGGGATACCGCAAAGCCCCTTACGGGGCAGGCAGCGCAGGGCGGCGATTGCCACCGCCTCGCTGCCGCCTTCTCCGAGCGGGATCGGCCCTCTCGCGATTCCGCTCAGCCGCCTCCTTCTGGACCATTACGGTCTCACAGAAGGAGGTTACCGCCCTCCACGACTCTCGATCTGCCAACATCGCATCCACTACGGTTGGCAGAGAGAGGTCCCGCCCGATCTGGTTCACCAGGACTCGACGCTCATCGCTCCACGCCGAGCACTCCTCGAGCGTGTGCTGAGCGGAATCCCGATCCCCAGAAATCCCAAACCTAACTTAACAATACATGGAACAGTAAAAGCTATTTTAACAGGTTTACGAAGATAGAGAACTAATATATCTACTGTGTAAGTCATTTGTTTCAATGTCTAGACACATATTGAGTGCTTTTATAAGGTGTCGTGTTTTATGGCCCACGTTTTCAATTACAACTACCTACGGAGCTGTAAAAATTGTGTAGACGGGAATGTCAGTATAGGTAAAATCAAAGATCTTGGTGGGTCGTAAAATGCACTGTCTCAGTTACTAGTCTAGTTCATGCTTGACGTACGAGTAAATGTCGCTCTCGCTCTCGCGAGTCGCCAAGAAATTTGACGTTAAGTATAATATCGTAAAAGTACTTAAAGTACTCTGGCTTAATTACAAATTTTGGCGACAAATAAAAGCTATCAAAAACCTTCCGAATAATAATATAATATCATTTCAGTAAAGCTCAGATTTCCTCGTTATAATGTAACATGAACACGGATGGGGAAACCAGGATATAAAATTGGAGTTTCATTTGATATATGTCACGTCGTTCAAATATTGGACAGCATCGGTTAATTTATCTATTTTAGTACTTTATCATCAATATTAATCAATAAATTGAAGTATCTGTTTTTATTGTCAAAATAACAAATATTTTTTAAGCTGGTATAGTTATTTGCACGATACTTATGCTTTGTCCTATATTTGAGTCTGTCTGTATATATATTATGTCTTGCCTTGTCTGTTTCGCCTAATCCTATAAAGAAACGGCTTGACCGATTCAATAACCAATAAAATTTAAGAAACAGATAACTGATTACAAGGTGCGTAACATAGGCTTTTATCGATGTACCTACCACGCAAATGAACCTGCGGACCTACGTTCAGACGGTATCGGCGTGCCGCATTCATTTGCACAAACCGATTTTACAAATAAGATGGATGCATATATGCATATAGACTGATCTTCATACGACTAGCTTCAAAACTGCATAAATATTATAATCTGAATTAGACTGTGACAAACAAATGAATATGCAGACATGTGGACAGAAAGACAAATATTTTTAATCATAATTAATGAGAAATTTAATTTAGGCTATGATTTAAAAAAGATTCTAACAAACTAGGTCAAACAACCTTTTCTCAAAACAATATTTCTGTACAAAAGTATGAAGAATAATAGTCCGTCATTAAGAGTTTTTTTTGGGTAAATTCCAGAAAGGTCTCCCTAGAGAGTCACGTGACATATGCAGCGTTGTGCGTAAACATTACATTAATGGAAATACATAAAACAACCAGGAACATACTTATCCTTTTTTTCGTAGGGACTTGATGTTTCACCATTTGCAATACGAATACGGATGGCAGCGATATGTCTAGAAACTCAATTTTAACTTTGTTCTGAAGATACGAAATATGTATTTATATCGCTAGCCACACAAGCAATAATCTTGACAATATTATCAGCATGAATAGTAAAATAAAATAAAACTAGCATCTTAATAGCAGCCCCGTATTTAATTAATGTCCCACTGCTGGGCTCGGGCCTCTTCTCATGATAAGAAGGGTTAGGCCATAGTCCACCACGCTGGCCGAGTACGGATTGGTAGACTTCACACAACACCGAGCACTTATTAGGCACTCTCAGGCAAGTAGGTTTCTTCACGATGTTTTCCTTCACCGTTAGCGAGCGATAATCAAAATGATAAATACACACATATCTTCGAAAAGACGAGAGGTGAGTGCCGTGGGTTCGAACCCGAGACCTTTAACTTCGCAGTCCTACGGTCTCCCACTCGGCTATCGCTGCTCTGCTCTCTCTAAACTAGCATCTTGATAAAATAAAACTGTAGCACGATGTATAGCTAATGATGCGTTTACGCACGGTCGAATGCTTTCCTGCTCGCACACCGACTATCTATATCACTCAACGCAGCGACGCGACCCCACCGCTTGAAGAACTTTCTGGAAGCACGGCAGCGGCCTATATAAACCCGACGCGCACCGCCGTCGTGGTCACTGGTCAGTCGTTAGCTAGACGGCCCAGAGAGAGATAGCCCCGCAGTCCTCTCTGTTGCCTAGTACAGCTGATCTGAGAGATAGCCCCGCAGTCCTCAGATTCAGTTGAGTTAGGGAGGTCTTGGATTGAGATAGCCCCGCAGTCCTTTCCAAGTCCTCACGTAGGAAGAGGTGGTGACTGGAGATAGCCCCGCAGTCCCTTTTACCCCTCACATAGGGTTGTGTGCATAAGTATATGTTTGTATAAGACACTACAATAGTAATTTGTATGAAGAAAGGTAATAAGTAGTAAAAGTTACCCAACGACCCTACAAAACTATGATAAATAACTTAACAAGAATATTAAGGCGTCGCTGACTATCAGTATTTTACGCGGAGCGACTGCCATGTGACCTCCACAACCCAGTACGATACCCTTTGTTAGACTAGTTGTCAGACTTTCCAGCCTCAGATTACCCGTAACGACTACCATAGATCTTCAAATAGCAACCGGGACCGACGGCTTAACGAACTCGCCGAGGCACGGAGGCAAACTCGTTGTGAAAGAAAGAAAAAAGAAAAATCATTTATTCTGGCATAATTGCGTCTAAAACTAATAAAAATAGCAATAGAATAAAACATTAGGTATTTAAAATGCCGGCAATGGTACGCATCTCAGCACAATACTGCAGCGCTAAAAGCACCGCAGCGCTGATAATTCTGATGCGCCCAGTGAGAACGGATCAGTGTGACAACAGAAAAAAAATTACATATTATAATATTTTGTGTCACAAACAAACAAAACAAAATATATTTTTAAACTACTTAATCTAATAACATAAATAAAATCAACTAAATTACATGAATAAGAAACAACTACACCTATATAATAATAAAGCATTACATAAATAAGCAAACTTATATTTAAAATTATGTTAAGATGGTCATCCATCCACGGCCAGCCGCGGTTAGCATTGCTTAACCTGCAAGATCAATCGGTCCGCATATCGCCATCCACGGGGCACAATACAATTCCAACTCCGTGCTGCTATTAAAAATTGCCTGACAGAAAAATCCCAAATAACACTTTTGTCCTACCCGAGATTCGAACCAAAGATCTCGTGGTGAGAGGTCAAATACGCCAACGCCACTTGACACCAACGATGTTTTTATCTATAATGAAATTAAATATTTTTAAACCGAATGCAAAACTTATTAAAAACGCAATCATAAACGATTCTGTGAACTCAAAGAAATGAAAATGTTTGCAGGAATATATCTCACTTTAATAAATATAAAAGAAGGTCAATATTAGATTTTTATTAAGAAAAATGCGCAGCTAACGTTCTTAGTGGAATATTTTTCTTAATAACTTCTTGTCTGCCCTCGTTATCATACAGAGAGATAAACAAAATCTTCTAGAACTTATTTACTTGACTTTATTAACTTTCAACTCCTTGAGCACATGTGCCTCGGGTTTACTGTTTATGATAATATTTTCAAGGAGGATAAACACTCTTTGCGAATTAGTTTTCCAGGAAAGTTAGTAAATATGAATAGATGAGATTAAGAAGCAAGTTTCAGTTAAATTTTATCCGCCAAATTTAATATAACCTAACCGAAAAGCTTTTGAAGCGTAAATTGTGCCACTTCAATTTACGCTTCAAAAGCGCAAATAAAGTCTCCTCGAAAGCGAATATATTATGTGTGTGCCTTTTGGAGGAGTGCCGGGGGCTACTACTTTAATCAAATTTCTTTAAAAAAGTTCCCACTAACTTTAAAACCCTCAATAACCCTCTTGGGAATGACTTTTGTGAAAATCTTTGTTTTAGAAGTTCATTTTCATACGCAAACTTCAAAAATTTATGAGTTTCATACTACCGTTTAACCCTTATTTTACTCCCTTAGAGGTGGAATTACAAAATATCCTTTCTTAGTGCGCGTCTACGTCATATAAGGATCCTTTGAGCAACATTTCAAGGTTTTAGACCCAGTGGTTTAGGCTCTGCGTTGATGAATCAGATTGACAGATAAGTAAGATTGATTTTCGCAATTCTTATGTCCAGTGTGATGGAACTTTTTGGTTACTGGTAGTTGAATACAATACAACTATGTGATTACCCAGGATAGGCATGTTGCGGCGGCAGAATCAGCCGAAAACCTCAAGAGGCGCAAATATAGTATCCTCGATAGTGGTTATATCTTTGTGCCTTTTGGGGTTGAGACGCTTGGGCCGTGGGGACCAGGGGCCAATTCTTTATTTAAAGAAATATCTAAGCGATTGGTTGATACAACACGTTGCCGAAATGCTGGTTTTTATTTTGGACAGCGAATTAGCATTGCCATTCAGCGTGGCAATGCTGCCAGCATTTCGGGAACGTTGCCTACTGGCTGCGATTTGTTAGATTAGGTTAGGTAGTCTTTTAACGCTAGTTTTTAAGTAGTTTATTTTAGCTTATTTAGTTTTTTTTTGTGTTTTTATATCATTGGTTGTAAATATTTTTTTCTTCTTGTAAGAACTATCTTTGTACTATGTGGTTTGTAGTGAAAAAAGAGCCGCCTGGTAATGCAAAACTTAAAATTAACACAACATAACATCACTCAAACATCACACATCTTTTTAACCGACTTCAAAAAAAGGAGGAGGTTTGTTGATTTTTTTTTTGTAATGTTTTGACGCCTTTAGCACCCAGATGAATGTGACAGAAGTGTATAAAACCTACATTTCACCTGTTATGTTTTAAGTCCCATGTAAGCCATCGCCATCCCCAGAGGACAATTCCTTTTCCGTAATGCTATTGACTGACTGTCGAAAGAACCTCTAATAACACTCTAGTCCGACCTCGATCAAACCTAAGACATCGCGGTGAGAGACCGAGAGGGTGCATAAGCTTACTACTAGTCAACCCTGCACAGTTGTCGTAGTGGTTAAGGGTAGACAATCGCACACATATAAATGTATTGTTGTCTCCATCGGTCTAATATATAAATGTGTGAGTGAAAATACATGTTGATGTTCAGTTGTTTACTCAACGGTTCAATACCTAGGATTTGTTGTTTGATAAGTCTGCCGATTTTCAACAAAATTTTGTTGCTATGGTAACAATGGTGAGATTTGTATGTGGAACAGGGATGTGTATTGTTCCACAGTCAGATGCATTATGCACTAGTCGACCAACTAGTCGACTAAAAATCTACTAAATATAGATATTCTATATCTACCTTTAGGCATAATTCAGACTAAGAACTTACGACGCTGTTTTAACAGGCGGGCAGGCAACTAAAAGAGATAAAAGATTTCACGTCGCGTTTTACGCCATCGGTTTTTTTAACATAATAATATTTATATTTATACATATCTTCATTATGTGGGCCTGCTGGAAATATATTAAAGATAAGCCCAGCAATTTAAAATAATCATGGTGGTTGCCTCGCCGCTGCGTGGGTTCGATCCCCACACAGGTACTTAATACCAAAGAGATTGAAGATTGGTCTACTTTTCGCCGCTTAGCACAGTCGGTTTACTACATCAAAGTGAATTTTGGAGGTTCATTTAACCTCCAAAATTCACTTTGATGTATTACAAAGCCATATTTTATTAATGAATATTTGATTTATTGCGTATCATGTTTTACGGACGGTCTATATTTATTTTACAATGCAGCTTAGACAGAATTTGCCTGTGACGCAATGCTTTTATTTCATACAACAAATTATTATTAAATTTATTTAATGTCAGAAACAAACTACGAATTTTAAAAGAAGTACTTTGGATAAAAAAATACCCAACTCTACATTATTATTTAAAATTGTGTGATATATGGTTATTTATATAATAAATCTATTATATAAATATTATTTTTCATTTGTTTCGTTTTAAGGACTCCGTAATAAAGATACTGACTGATGATTCTACAAACTAAATTACAAAGTACAAATTGCTTAAAAAGCTTACTTACCTAGCATAAAGTCCTCAGTAATCTTCCTCGCGATGAACGGTACACTAGGGTACAACCTCAAAGTCTCCTTGATGACAGCCTCCAAGTACTTCAGCTCAGCCAGGTCTGACATGGTCAGCGGCCGGTCCGAGTGACCCAGGACTCTTTGACCTTCTTCGTAAATACGCTCCTGTTTGTAAAACAATACAATGACATAAATAATAACAATAGACATAAGCATAAAGGTCAATTTCATCAGTTCCGAATAGACCTATTAAATAAAGTATATACATATTTTTATGTAATATTAAAGTTGAAAAATTAAGAATCCAGCAGGACTCGAACCTGCACCTCTTGGGTATACGCCCCAAGTGCTTTGCCAATTCAGCTATGGATTCGTATGCTGCCGGACTCGAAATTTCTCAACTCTTTTTGTGCCAGCTTTTAGCTAGACGAACCTTATTTGGTTTTAGCGCCATCTATGTGATGTAATAAGTACTATTCACATACTGTAAGTTTGAATTAAGATCAATACTGTTACAGTCAAGAGATGACGCATTTTTATCAAATACTGTAATATTTTAAAGCAAATTTTAGCTTTGCTATGCATTTATTTTATGTAATATTAAAGTTGAAAAATTAAGAATCCAGCAGGACTCGAACCTGCACCTCTTGGGTATACGCCCCAAGTGCTTTGCCAATTCAGCTATGGATTCGTATGCTGCCGGACTCGAAATTTCTCAACTCTTTTTGTGCCAGCTTTTAGCTAGACGAACCTTATTTGGTTTTAGCGCCATCTATGTGATGTAATAAGTACTATTCACATACTGTAAGTTTGAATTAAGATCAATACTGTTACAGTCAAGAGATGACGCATTTTTATCAAATACTGTAATATTTTAAAGCAAATTTTAGCTTTGCTATGCATTTATTTTATGTAATATTAAAGTTGAAAAATTAAGAATCCAGCAGGACTCGAACCTGCACCTCTTGGGTATACGCGCCAAGTGCTTTGCCAATTCAGCTATGGATTCGTATGCTGCCGGACTCGAAATTTCTCAACTCTTTTTGTGCCAGCTTTTAGCTAGACGAACCTTATTTGGTTTTAGCGCCATCTATGTGATGTAATAAGTACTATTCACATACTGTAAGTTTGAATTAAGATCAATACTGTTACAGTCAAGAGATGACGCATTTTTATCAAATACTGTAATATTTTAAAGCAAATTTTAGCTTTGCTATGCATTTATTTTATGTAATATTAAAGTTGAAAAATTAAGAATCCAGCAGGACTCGAACCTGCACCTCTTGGGTATACGCCCCAAGTGCTTTGCCAATTCAGCTATGGATTCGTATGCTGCCGGACTCGAAATTTCTCAACTCTTTTTGTGCCAGCTTTTAGCTAGACGAACCTTATTTGGTTTTAGCGCCATCTATGTGATGTAATAAGTACTATTCACATACTGTAAGTTTGAATTAAGATCAATACTGTTACAGTCAAGAGATGACGCATTTTTATCAAATACTGTAATATTTTAAAGCAAATTTTAGCTTTGCTATGCATTTATTTTATGTAATATTAAAGTTGAAAAATTAAGAATCCAGCAGGACTCGAACCTGCACCTCTTGGGTATACGCCCCAAGTGCTTTGCCAATTCAGCTATGGATTCGTATGCTGCCGGACTCGAAATTTCTCAACTCTTTTTGTGCCAGCTTTTAGCTAGACGAACCTTATTTGGTTTTAGCGCCATCTATGTGATGTAATAAGTCGTCTAGCTAAAAGCTGGCACAAAAAGAGTTGAGAAATTTCGAGTCCGGCAGCATACGAATCCATAGCTGAATTGGCAAAGCACTTGGGGCGTATACCCAAGAGGTGCAGGTTCGAGTCCTGCTGGATTCTTAATTTTTCAACTTTAATATTACATAAAATAAATGCATAGCAAAGCTAAAATTTGCTTTAAAATATTACAGTATTTGATAAAAATGCGTCATCTCTTGACTGTAACAGTATTGATCTTAATTCAAACTTACAGTATGTGAATAGTACTTATTACATCACATAGATGGCGCTAAAACCAAATAAGGTTCGTCTAGCTAAAAGCTGGCACAAAAAGAGTTGAGAAATTTCGAGTCCGGCAGCATACGAATCCATAGCTGAATTGGCAAAGCACTTGGGGCGTATACCCAAGAGGTGCAGGTTCGAGTCCTGCTGGATTCTTAATTTTTCAACTTTAATATTACATAAAATAAATGCATAGCAAAGCTAAAATTTGCTTTAAAATATTACAGTATTTGATAAAAATGCGTCATCTCTTGACTGTAACAGTATTGATCTTAATTCAAACTTACAGTATGTGAATAGTACTTATTACATCACATAGATGGCGCTAAAACCAAATAAGGTTCGTCTAGCTAAAAGCTGGCACAAAAAGAGTTGAGAAATTTCGAGTCCGGCAGCATACGAATCCATAGCTGAATTGGCAAAGCACTTGGGGCGTATACCCAAGAGGTGCAGGTTCGAGTCCTGCTGGATTCTTAATTTTTCAACTTTAATATTACATAAAATAAATGCATAGCAAAGCTAAAATTTGCTTTAAAATATTACATATTTTTACTTATCTAATAGTTTGACGCTATTCGTTTACATAATTATGTACAAAATAAAGGTACTGGCACTGTTTACTAAACTAGGCAGAAGCCTGTATTTTAGCTGACAGTGTTCAGTCGCAGGAAGTGACACTTTAAAAACGTTATTTAGGCGTTAAAGTCGTTGCACAGCTAGTTATAAGGTAGGAGTAAGTAAATAATAGTAATCTACTAATCAAATAAAGTTATTACTGTTTTGATTCATAATTGATAATTTCGTAAGTGATTGGGTGTGACCAGCTGAAACTGGCCCTAAATTAGAAACTACCATTCTTATCTCTTATTTACCGACTTCAAAAAAATAAAGGAGGATCTCAAATCGATTGTATCTTTTTCTTTTTTTGCTGATTACTCGAAGACGCCTAAACCAATTTAAGTGTACTAAAGTAATACTTTCTGATTTTAATTATACAAGAAAAACCATGTCAATGTGGCTTTGGTCATGACGGGACTAAAGTACACTAAACTATTACGTGCCTAACCACCTACTTAGATATAATGTTAATATCAAGACAAAATATGTCGCTGTCCGAATGTACGGTTGCCCGCATCGTACTTTGCCTCAGTAAGGCAAAGTACGATGCGGGCAACCGTACATTCTTATATATATATATATATATATATATATATATATATATATATATATATGTATATTGTGACGTCGCAACCGCACGGCCACCGCAACCTCAAGATGCGCCCCCCACTGCAGACCCCTGTGGGGTATATAAGGGACCTGCGTGCGCGTCGCGCCCTTCTTGCCTGCGGTCACCAGCGCCGAGTTAAGTGTTCCTCACTTCGCTGCCCAGGACTTACCAAACCACTTACCTACCTACCAACCTACGCCTTGAGACTACCTTGTGTTTAATAGATGTAAATATATAGAATAATAATACCTTTGTTAATCTATCGATTGTTTCTATTTATTCTGCCTACCTAACTAGTCATTTGTAGACCACGTTACAGCGGCGCCCAACAATAGAGGTTATATGGTACATGGTTTGGTTAAGTCTTGGCAGTTATTTAATTGTGTGTTATTTCTGTGTATATTTCTTTTCTTCGTCCGAAAGGTGCGTACGGTGTTTTTTTTTATTCTATTATCTCACTTATTTAACCTCGTGTTTTAAATAACCTACAAAAACTTCTACTTTTATGTGCTTATGTTTTTGATTTAAAAAAAAAAAAAAAAAAAAAAAAGAAACACATTCTTATCACCTTTTGGACGGATTCATTTTTTTTCAAATAATTGTGTATCTTTGTATGCGTAATTCCCAATCAATTTTTTTTTAAATATGGCTTATGCTATCAAATTTAATCATTTAAGTAAGGCTGAGCTCGAATATGAAGTGCTTGTAAGAGGTGGTGTTGTGCCTGAAAAATCAATTACGGTTGAGGAATTGCGTAAACAAATTGCTAAATTGTCAGACCTGGCATTTGATGAAATAATATTGTCGTGCTTTTCGCCAGATGTTGATATTACCGCATGTAATGGCTCATTGTTGCGCGTTTCAAATAACCTTTTGACTTTGCAAACTCATTATGATAAAAACCTGTTTGTTAGATCGGAATCTATTATGCATCATGTTTTTCATAGATTATCAAGAATAGATACTTCGTTGCTTACTGATAAATCATCAATTCAAGTTGTATGGGATATGTTTCACGCTAATTATAAAATCTTAGCATCTTTTACCACGTGGTCGGTTCCTACCAATGTACCGTGTCATGTGGTCGAGCCAACGTGTTCATTACCACGTGAAGTTCAACACGTGGATTTTATAAATGAACGCAAAATGTTTTCTGAAATCTGCAAGTTTAAATATAGCGGTCGAACCTGTGTGAGGGCGTTTATTCAGAAGGTTGACGAGTTCATGTCGTGTCGAGGTATACCCGAAGATAGAATATTTTCTTTTGCTTTTGAGGTATTTTGTGATGATGCTTTGCATTGGTTTCGTTCAATTAAAGATAGTGTTCGTTCCTGGAAGGATTTGTGTATTTTGTTAAAACGCGATTTCAGTCCTCATAACTATGACTTTAAATTAATGTCGGAAATTAGGGCTCGTACTCAAGGTGAAAAAGAGAACATAACCATCTATGTATCTAAAATGCAAGGGTTATTTTCCTGTCTGGACGTACCCATCAGCGAGTCTATTAAATTAGAAATACTATTAAATAATATCAGGCCGTGTTATACAAATTCACTCTTAACTGGCAATATTGTGGATATTCCTTCTTTAATTAGTGTTTGTAGAAATTTTGAGAAGTATGACAGTCGTAGCAAGGAATTTTCGGAACCACCTAAAATTACTGCCAATACTCTAGCGCCAGATTTTGCTTATAGATATCCCAATGATACGAATTCGAAAAAAACTTCTTATAGCAATAATTCTTACAAAAAACATAAGTACTTTAAACCTACTTACAATGTTTTAAATACAGATCAATGTTCGACAGAAAATAGTAATTCTGCTGAACCGAGCGTCAATGCTGTTTCTGTCACTAGTACTGCTATACCTAAATTATACTGTCCGAGATGCAGAACAGATTCACATTCTTTAAAATATTGTCGTCAACCTCGTTTTTTGGTTTGTTTTAAATGCGGATTACCTGGCTATCGAGTTTTAGACTGTCCTAGTTGTAACAATAAAACTAATAAAAATTCAAAAAACGTAATAAATACGGTTGGGGAAAATCAAAAGTAATTGTGAAAACATGTAAAAATGAATGGCATAATTGGCTAAATTATGTATCTAAATTTTTCAATTCATATCAACTTTCCTCAATCGTTAATTCTAACATTAATTATACTCCATTTATCCCCGTTACGGTTAACGGGAAGAACACTGTTGGTTTACTAGACACTGGTTCATGTGTAACTATTTTGGGTAATAATTCCCACAAACTTTTTTTGGATAAATCTAAATTATTACATTCTAAACCTCTGGATTTTATCACCGCTGGTGGCGACAAATATTCTTCACTTGGCTCAGTGGTACTTCCTTTTGAATTTCAAAATAAAATTATTTCTCTTGTTACTCATATTGTACCGGGTATTAAGAAAACTTTAATCCTTGGTATGGATTTCTGGAGGGGTTTTGGGTTGTTCCCTGATCAATTGGAATCTATTTTACTCACGAAAAATAATAACGACGTTGTTGTTTCGGAACTACAGCCTAGTTCTACCAGTCACTTGGTATCTTTTGATCATTTGTCTGATGAGCAGAGAGCTACTGCTAACGACATCATCGCCCAATTCACCGATATATCTTATGAACGGCGAGGGCTCGGCCGAACTTCACTCATTACTCATTCGATTGATACAGGTGATAGTCCACCTATTCGTCAGCGATACTATCGTATGTCTCCCGATAAACAGCGTATTTTGTTAAAACATGTCGATGCAATGTTGGCAGAAGATGTCATTGAACCATCTGAAAGCCCTTGGTCTAATCCCGTCATTTTAACGCCTAAAAAAAATGGTGAATTGCGTTTTTGTCTCGACAGCCGTAAACTAAATTCGGTAACAAAAAAAGACGCGTACAATTTGCCTTATATCTCTGAGATTCTGGATAACTTGAGAGACGCTAAGTACCTAACTAGTTTAGATATATCTAAATGTTTCTGGCAGACGTCAATAAGGGCAGAGGACCGTTGTAAAACTGCTTTTTACATTCCGTCACGTGGAACTTTTCAATTTAAATCCATGCCTTTTGGTTTAACAAATGCTCCTGCGACACAACAGCGTTTAGCAGATATTTTATTTTACGGGCCCGAATTTGAAAACAAGGTCTTTTGTTTCGTTGATGACATCGTATGTGTGACAAATTCCTTTGAAAATCACATTTCACTTCTAATTAAAATATGCAAACTTAACTATAAATTTAGAAAAATGTAATTTTTTCAAAGACAAACTTAAATATTTGGGCTATATAGTGGATTCAGAAGGTCTTCATGCAGATCCTGAGAAGGTAAAATCAATTACAAGTTATTCCACTCCGACAAATAAAAAAGAGGTACGTCGTTTTCTGGGTGCTGCATCGTGGTATAGAAGGTTCATACCCGATTTTAGTACTTTAGCGGCTCCCTTAAATAAATTAACTTCTAACGGCAAAAAGGCTCCACTGTTCGCATGGTCGCAAGAGGCGGATGTAGCTTTTAATAAATTAAAAAAATGTTTATCTTCTTCCTCGGTCTTATGTTGTCCCGATTTTGATCAGCCTTTTGAAATACACGCCGATGCTAGTGATTACGGCATTGGAGCTGTACTTTGCCAGGTCAAGGAGGGACAGGAAAGAGTCATAGCCTTTTATAGTAAATCCTTATCGGACCAGGAAAAAAATTACAGTGCTACTGAGCGCGAAGCGCTTGCTGTCTTATCTGCTATCGAACATTGGCGGTGTTATATTGAAAACGGAAAACAATTTATTGTGTACACCGATCATGCTGCTTTGAAATGGTTTTTAAAACTGAACAACCCTACAGGGCGATTAGCCAGGTGGGGAGTTCGTCTTTCCTCTTATAACTTTGAAATAAGACACCGTCGTGGTTCAGATAATATTGTACCAGATTTTCTTTCTCGATCACCTAATATTATGGATATCGATAGTAATCTCCTCCCAGATGGTAGTTCCTTATCTACTAATGACACTTGGTATTTGAATATTTTTAATGGTTGTTCGCAGTCTCCTACATCCTTTGTTGACTATCAAGTGATCAGTAATAAATTATATCGTTTCAAAAAGAGTCTTAATCCTCTTACCAGAGAATTTCAGTGGAAGGAAGTAGTTCCATCTGAACGGAGAAACGAAGTAATACTTCAGAGCCATTCCTCCCCTACGGCGGGTCATATGGGTATTTTCAAAACTTTCAAACGTTTAGCCCTCAATTATTATTGGCCTGGAATGTATTCCGATGTTGTAAAAGCGGTAAATTCTTGTGATAGTTGCATCGCACATAAGCATCAGAATCATGCAACTTTGGGTCTTATGGGTGAACCTAAGTCTTGTTCTAAACCTTTTCAAATGATAAGTATTGATTTGATTGGTCCCTTGCCTCCTACAAGGCAACAGAACAATTTTATTTTTGTCGTTTGTTGTTGTTTCTCAAAATATTGTTTACTTTTCCCTATTAAACGTGCGACTGCTGACGTAATAACTAGAATCTTAGAGGAAAAAGTTTTTCTGGTACATGGTATTCCATCTACCGTAGTACTAGACAATGGCAAACAATTTATAAGCGCAACTTTTAAAAACTTGTTAAGTAAATATAAAATTCCAAATTTACATTACACACCGTTTTATGCACCTCATGTAAATACGGTAGAAAGATATAATAAAACTATAATAACAGCTGTTTCTACGTTCATTTCAAACGATCAACGCATATGGGATACACTTATACCTAAAATTCAGTTCGCAATGAATTGTGCAGTAAACGAAGTAACCGGTTTTACACCATCTATGATCGTATTCGGGCGTGAAATGGTAACCTGTGGTTCTCATTATGTTTCTAGTAAATCTGATACTAATATAATTCATGAGCCACGTGATAGTTATGCTGAGTCACTAGGCTACTTATCCTCTATTTTCGAGAGAGTACAGGCAGCGCTAATAGGTGCACACAAGCGTAATTGTCATTCTTATAATCTTCGCCGTAAAACGGCAGAATTCAATGTTGGTGATATTGTTTGGAAACGTACCTTTTACTTGAGCGATAAGGATAAATATTTTTGTAAAAAACTCGCTCCTAAATTTATTAAATGTAAAATCGTAGCAAAAAAGTCTCCATTAGTGTACAAACTAGCAGATATGTCTGATAAGCCACTTGGCGAATGGCATATAAAGGATATTAAACAAATAAACTATAAACAATAATGGTATAAAAAAAAAAAAAAAAATTTTTACCCTATGGTTCAGTGGTTAAAATTCTCATTGTCGAATCGGGTATACCATTTTGTTCGCTAATATTCTTCACGCTCATAATTCCTTTAGAATCACATCTACTAATGATGTCGAATTCTATTATTTTCAACTATACGATGTTGTTCATTCATTCATCTTGAAATGTGTCATGCCTTCTGTGTAGACGCGCACACCCAATACTACTTCGCTAACGCGCTACTTGGTAAACAAGTTGTTATACTTACATTTTTAGTTATATTTAGTTCCGTTAGATAAGAATGAGTTTCAATAATCTTCTTTAATTAGTAAAAATTCAATCTTAATAGGTTGCACGTAGTGTTATTTTTGAATGACATCATGACATTGTTATTGTATTGAATGCGTTTGGCTCGATCACTCCGGTTCTTTTCAATTTTATTTAGGTATCGTAACTTCATATTTTTTCTAGTTATTTTTTTTATATACACTTATTGTTCTGATTTCAGTAAAGCCGGATCGAGCTGCCGGTGCTGCTTAAGAACTGCTTCCTGAGGTCTTCCATGTCAGCCAGGAGCCGAATTTTTTAAGAAAAATTCTGCCCTAACGGAGGGGGTGTGTGACGTCGCAACCGCACGGCCACCGCAACCTCAAGATGCGCCCCCCACTGCAGACCCCTGTGGGGTATATAAGGGACCTGCGTGCGCGTCGCGCCCTTCTTGCCTGCGGTCACCAGCGCCGAGTTAAGTGTTCCTCACTTCGCTGCCCAGGACTTACCAAACCACTTACCTACCTACCAACCTACGCCTTGAGACTACCTTGTGTTTAATAGATGTAAATATATAGAATAATAATACCTTTGTTAATCTATCGATTGTTTCTATTTATTCTGCCTACCTAACTAGTCATTTGTAGACCACGTTACAATATATATATATATCTATACTTTGGTTCATAGGATAGGTAACTCAACAAAATACAAAGCGTTTATTCCTACTTCAGAACAACAACTAACTTAACTTTATAATCCGTTCTTGGATTGCACGTCAACGAACTCAATTCAAAGTTGAATAACAATGGATACACAAAAAATCGTCTACGTAGTTGAAGGAGACGGTCCTTATCTTGAGGACTTAGTCCCTATTTCACCAACGTTCTAACCGACGTTTAGCGCTGAACGAACGTTTTCGATCTCTTTGTACCGTTCAAACATTAAATGAAGATAGAGAGATCAAATACGGGTTGAGCGTTTACCGTGGATTAAGAAGGTTGAAATTGACTTGGAAGCTGCTTAATACTTTCTCATTCAAAGGAAACGTTGCGAAGTTACGAAGAATCTATATAAGTAGGAGAATGAGTTTTAAGTTTCTTAACCCTACAAACTTCTGAGTGGTTGCTCGCTTCACGTGGATATTGGCATGTCTGTGATTACAATCGTTATGAATAATGTTTCTTTGTCTTTTAAAGCTATTAGTCTTGCCTTAATAGCAGCAATTTTATTGCTTTTTGAGAAAATATATAATGTAAAATAATAATAGTGTAACTAACAGCATAATATAAATATACCTAGTAGCAGGCACAATATCAACATACATAGATTGATTTCGACGAGGTACATATACGCTAACGTTTACACAGCCAAGCACGGCTCAGTCGCATAATTACGTTTTCTTATAAGCATTTTTTTTTTTACTTGTTCTCATAGTCTAAACAAAAAATCAACAGGACTGGCTTAGTCGCGTCGGTGTTACTTAGGCACTGCAACTTTCTAACACTTTAAAACGACAATACCTTTTTTTTAAATTAGATCTTTCAGCAGTTGAGGGCTGCTTTACATAATTATTACATAGTATTGTTCAACGGTTAGATCCGTTGAACAATAAACTACATAACATAGCATCACGCCTTTATTATTCAGAAGGGTGTGACAGAGATTTAAGTCCTATGGGATAGGGCATGAGCCTATCGCAATCCAACAGGCACAATTCTAACCCCGTGCCACTATTATAATTTTTTTGACGGAAAGTTCACAAATCACAAAAAAAATAAAACAACACAATACCCGAACCGAAAATCGAACCAAAAAACTCGCAGCGAGAGGCGCATACGCTAACCACTAGGCTATCAAGGCAGATAGTAAAGAGATTATCTAAAAATAAGATAAACCTTCAGCAATTCCTACACCTTGTGCTTAGATTGCTCTAATGCACTCAAATTTGCCAGTGGAATGAGCACCACCGTGTATCCATTTGATGTGCAATTATGAGATGCATTCTGAGATACGCCACATTAGACAGAACACTTATATGAACTGAACACTGATGAGTAGTGAAATTAACTCATAGTTAAATATAACTATCAGATACAAATATTTGTGTGATTCGCAAAGATTTGTTCTGACTCTGGGTGTGCTCTGTGTGTGTGAACACCCCCAGTAATTCATAGTTTAGACTTTATATATTTTGCCTGACTAAACGTAGTGTTAGACGATATAGAAAAGAAAAAGAAAATATCTTCAACTCGACATACCTGTACTTTTTCATGATCAGCTATTAACATCAGCCCGAAGACTAGAGCCATTGCTGATGTGTCATGACCCTGGAAGTGCAAATCATATTACCAAAGATAATTGTGATGATGAAAATCACACTTAAATAAAATAGGAAGGGATAATCAAACTTGACTTTTGTTTGACACTTAGTTTTCGTAATAAAAATCTTGAAAGTAGAACAATTTATTATACTGCAAATTAAATCTTACCTCAAACATAAACGTATTGACTTCCTCCCTGATCCCTTCGAGATCAATCTCTCCTTTATTCTCCGCTTCCAACAGCAGATCCAACATGGCTAATCTCTTCTTAGTACCCAAAAAAACATCCTCTGTAAAATCCCCTTTACCCGGAATCCAAGTTTTCTTCCTCTCCATTATAACGTTATCGGCAAAAGAATGGACAATCTTTAGGCATTTCTCGAATTTTTTGCCGACTGGAAACTTTTTGAAGAGGAAATCACTATGAAGCCATACCCTTGTGAGGCGAGTCAGAAGTAATGAACCAATTTCCATTATGGCGCTTTTGTATTGCACTGATGCTGAAGATTTGTCGGAGTCTAATTGTGTACCCATTGCTGTCTCTGGAAATAGAGGTATTTTTAAAACACGTTTTGTAAGGTAATGTAGTGTGAATGTTCGTGAATAACGATTATTATTATGGCACTGTTGTCATTTTGAGGTTTTTGTTCTAAGCGAAGGCTTTGAGATGAAAACTTTTGAAATTGAGATAATACATCGTGGCTTTTTTAGTCCCTGGTTTCATTTATTTCGATTTGACATAAGTATCAAAACGCCCATCATCCTGTACACTATTTATAAAAATGTAATAAATCGTTGCAAAGGTCATTGGTGAAATATGAAAAAAAAAGTCATATTGAGACCCTATTGTGTCACGACGAGACTATGTATTTTACAACATAGGTTAACATAACATCATGCTTTATCACTCAGAAGGGCGTGGCAGCGGTGTACAACATCCATACTTCACCTGTAATGTTTTTAGGATAGAGAATGAGCCTATCGCCATCTAGCGGGCACAATCCAAACTCTTTGCTACTATTTTAGAAATTCCTTACGGTAAAATCAAGTCATTTAGTTGAAAAATATAAAGTGAAGCTGTAAAATTTATAACCATCACTAGATCAGCCATGTGTTCAGTTAGGTAAGGTTACTAACTTAGTAATTTAGAAGACAATGTGTACTTTTAGAGGCAAATTAAGGTTTATAAAAGGAAGTCAGTTTAATTAGGACCTATTTAATTTACCACAAATAGTGAACAGCGTACAATCGCTAATCACTGGCATCAGGTTGACTTCAGTTCCTTCGAGGGTCATCAGCTTTTCCACTAAGGCTCGACTCCGTTCCTCCATGATAATGGCAAAGCTCTTCAAAATGTTGAAGTGGAACGTTGGAGTCAGGATCTTGCGCCGCTGGTGCCATTTGGTGCCTGACAATAAAAAAATATCGAGAATCATAATTTGGCTTCACCCGCATGTTATATTGATAAAATATTTTTAAAATTCAAAATAAATAAATATTTTCTTTTACACATGGCAGCACATCAACCAATACTTTTCTATTTAAGATGTTAAATTTCTTTTTCTTTCTATTTCTAAAAAAAAAGGCTAGAAAAGTATTGGTTGATGTGCTGCTATGTGTAAAAGAAAATATTTATTTATTTTGGACATCTAAGTAAATATTTACAGTTTAATCTTCATCGAAAGTTAAGGGCCCTAAATCGACTTAATAAGTTTAATTTCACGCATCACTACTGACTGATAGCCTACTTTTAGATCCCTGCCAAAAAGTCTAAAACTCATAGAATAGGAGCCCGTAGGCAGACTTCCGTCATTTTTTACGAGCTGCAAGTTAGACAGTGGCCTTAAAATTTAATCTTATGAAACTTGTCGGTCTTGGGTTAGAATTTTATGTTATGTATCTGCTAACTATACCATCACCATAAATAACATATTTATCTAGAAATACTGTAACGTAACTTTTATTACAACACGGTTTATAACTTCTTATTGATTGTTTTATAGCGTTTACCTATACTTAGCAAATTATATTAAGAAACAGTTGAAGAATTACGGCACCTTTTTTATAATTCCTAAAGCCACCACGATCTAAACTCCTTATTTTGCTATAGTACTTACCTATGTTAGAGGAACAAAGGGAAATTTTCAGCTTTAATAAAAGGTGTAAGTCTGCCGCCCATGGACTCTCACTCTATCCCGTAGCTTATGTAATAAAATCGAAATGTAGTTTAACAGAAATTCTGTTGCTATCTATCTAGACATTCTATTCCTATCTAGTATTACAGATTTAGCTAAATATCAGTTCTTTGTGTGGAGCGTCTGCCAATACGAGATGATACAATACTCATTGTTAGACTAGTTGTCAGACTTTATGGCCTACCCATAAAGACTGCCATAGATCTTCAAACAGGGACCGACGACTTTTTTTTACGCATACCACACCGTCCGTGGAGGGCGAGCAGGGTGGTTATGTGGGACTCCCCGTGCCTGCAGATAGTAAACGGCACGAGTATACCCACTAAAACCCCGCGGTTGTCCATCGTCGACAAAAGATGGTGGGTCGGCGAGCCCTGGATCGATCTTACATCCGCGGCGACCGTGCCCGGTCCGACTGCCCTTACTCTCCAGTCAACCTCTCCTAGCGGCGCCCTGGACACACCCAGAGCGCCGCTCCGTCGCGGAAGGCATCAGCGGGCGGAGGAAAATAGAGGGACCAACGACTTAACATTACCTCTGAGACACAGAGGAAATCTCATTATGTTAAGATGATGACCCATCTACGAACGACCGCAATAACATGGCTTAACCTGCAAGCCTCGGGCTCCTCGGAAACTAAGTTGAGGTTTAAATCTGAGAGACAAACTTACCCGTACTAAGAAGCAGTCCTGTCCCGAGCCAAGCTTCCAAAAACGTGTACGGTTTACTTTTCTGAATATTCTTTGAGTGCGATAAAACAATCTGTGAAAAAAGATAAAATATACATCGGAAGATAGTAGTTAAGTTGTATACCATTTTTTATCGCTTGATAAATATGCCTTGTTGCTCTAGCGGTTACCTTTTGCCGCCTCTGACCGCGCGGCTTCTGGTTCAATTTGGGCAAAACTGTTGTTTGGCAGTTTATCGTCAGGATTTTTATTTTTAAATAATTTGTACTTTAAAAATGGCCCATAAAGCTTTAAATTATCATAAAATGAGTTTAACTTATAGTATGTAACTAAAAATGTTCGGTTTCTGTTTACCTATATTTTGATAAGGTATTCATTTTATTACTTTTGCGGGCTCAGTCATCATTTCTATCGAAGTAATTTTAAATAACGCAATATTATTTAATTTATTTTTAACTGGATAGCGGTCGAACCTTACCAGTTTTATTAAATATAAGCTGAATTCACAGAATGCTTAAAAAACATACACAGTAATATTTCATTAATGAATTGATCCCGTAAACGTTTTTGTACAATACAATAAACATCATTCATGAGAAAATAAAATGACAGAAATGAAATATTTTTGTCGTTCCATAATAACGTTAAACATTTGTGGCGCCTGGAGATATTGAATTGTGTTCGCTGATTTTTTACGCAAGCGGCAGTATAATCAAATTTTTTGTTCGGTTTGCGAGATTGAAAGTTGATTAAAGAAAGATGATTCAATATTGAAATTGTGTAAATAAGGTTAAGTGGTGACCTACTCTCATTTAACTTCAAAAACCTTTAAGTACATGACAAACTAAAGCTAGTAGCTGCGGCAAAACCTCTCGGTTTTTCTCATTCGACTTCAAAAACCTTTAAGTACATAATGACAAACTAAAGCTACTGCAAAACCTCTCGGTTTTCAGTAATCTAGTAAGCTTCATTCCTAAAAGTATAATACATACTATCAAAAGGTAAGCGGTAAACGGTAAAACCACCCTGAAACCTCAATCACAGCGTATCCTGAACAAATAAACCTTTTGCGAGAATTGGGTATGACAGAAAAGGGATAAAATCAGGCTCTCGTCCCAATAAAAGTAGTTTTACGAGTCCAACGTTAAATCTTCTCCAACTAAGTCACCATTTCCGATAAACATTATGTTCCTCATTTAAACAAACGGTCGTGGTATACAAAACCTGTTGGTATACTAGGTAGGTATATTACTAGAAAGCTTAACCTGGGAGGCTAGGTTTTTGTTACTTTGACCTTGCGAAAAGAGTAGAGAGAGTCTTGAAAAAGAGTAACTTTTTGAAATTTTGATTCTCCAATATTTAAGGCAAAAAATTAAGTAAAGTAACTAGACTCGGGTAAAATTGCAGCTGTTTGTGTAGATGCGGTTAAGACGTGAGGTTTAGACTGATCACGTTCGGGTAAAAGTTATTTGGGATTTTTCTTGGAAAATTCGCAGTAGCAGCACATAGACTAAAATAATTGCATCCCTATTGGAAAAACGCCGTAAGTGAGAATGTTTGCCAAACAATTTTCGACCTTACGGCAGTTTTCAGTACGCCGTCCGTAAAGCCGAATAATCAGCAAATGTTCTCACATACGGCGTTTTTCAACTGCAGGTTCGTGGTAGTTAGCGATAGGCTCACCCTCTATCACAAAGGACCAACACAGGTGAAGTGTGGATGTTATACATCTCTGCAACACCGTTCTGGGTCTTCTTCTTCGTCGTGTCGATGGCTGAGTAAAATTTTATTGGCCCATTAAGTGGTCACTGTTATGGCGCTCTCGTCGGCGTTCATGAGCGCCTCCCTTTTGCAGGTGGTAGGGCATTTTGGACAGTCAGTAAGGTGGTCAAGGTTTTGACTTGCCATCGTGGTGAAAGGATTAGCCAATTCGCTGTTAAGAACTCGCGAATTGCCCAGGGTGCGCCGGACGTAGGGAATTGTTGTGTACGTCACTCGGGGAGGATCCTTTCATGCACCCCAAACCGTTCTGGGTAATAAAGGTATTATTTCTTACCTCAACATCCTTCACGCTATGTATGTGGAGAATTCTTCTATTAATAATCTTCACGACATACCGATCGCCATACTTTTTGGCGTACAGTCGCATTTTCACGAACAGTTCAGCTGAAAAGTAAAATAATTAAATAATTTCATCAACATAACAGATGAAGTGGGGGTTATGTATACATGTCTGCCACACCTGGGTAATATAGGCGTGATGTTTTGTTAAATTATATTCGTTCGTTTCCTGATTGTCCGCAAGGAGAAACGTTTGCCAAAGATAATAGGCAACTGCAATAGTTTGAATAACTACCAAGGGTAATCGAGGTGATTCCAAGTGACGAAACTGGAACAGGACGGGCAAAAAAAACGTAAAAAGTACTTCTAACTAAAAAGTGAAAAATAATTCCTAATATAAGCTGAAAAAAGCGTGGGTTGCTCGATAGACGAAAAATATGGCACAGAGCGCCCCACGCTTTTTTCAGCTTATATTAGGAATTATTTTTCACTTTTTAGTTAGAAGTACTTTAAAAGCGTGTTTTTTAGTTTTTCTATTATTTATTTTCTACTTTTTAGTTTTTTTTTTTTTTTTTTTTTATATATTTTTATTTTTTTTTATCGAATTATTGCATTGTCATCGATCTTTGACAGGTGTGCAAAATTTGAATGAAATCTGTCCGTTTAAAGTGGGTCAAAATCGAGTCCAAAGGAGTCGGTTACATACAAACAAACAAACAAACAAACAAACAAACAAACAAACAAACAAACATACAGGTGAAGCTAATATAAGCGTGTTAAAAAGGCCAGATCAGGGGTAGTGTCGCCATATATTTCAGATAAAGTGCAATCCCTCCTTCAGCCTTGCGTGCACGTAGCTATTTATTGTTTCGTCAATTACTATGTTATTTCTTATTTTTTTATTTATCTTTTTTTTGTTCTATTCTTTATTTTAGCTTATAAAATGTACATGTCTATTTTATAATCGGCCTAACAAGGTGTCATAGTGATTTTTTATCAACGTGTTCTGATAGTGAATCTTGAAGAACTATATTGTTCGAGTTTTGGGACACTGTCTAAATTTAACTCAAATATTAAATTACATTATAAAGAAAAAGAATATTATATATTTTTTTGTATTTTTAGTTTTTTTTTAGCTCAGGCATGATTTAAAAAAAACCAAAACTAAAATATCTTAAGAACCGTTCACTTCCGATTATGTGTGTCCATACATAATAAATAAATAAATAAAGTTGTTGTAAATGAGCTGTCTATCACCTCTCACAAGATTGTGCTCTAATTTAAAATCACTTTATATTGATACTGATTGATATTCAAATCGAGTTGATTACTGAAATTTATAATCACTAAAAAACCGTGTATTGGAGGTTTAATAGAAGGTTCTGTTTTCAAAATAAATTAAATCCAACTTTAGAACTCAACACTGGCAATTTTACTACCACGGCAGGTACGTGATTAGGGCACCGGTTCTTACAAAACCGGGTATTTCGAGGCTTGTATAAAAAAAAACATTTTTTAAATGACTTAAGATATAAAAAAAAAAAAATCCAATTCCAATATCAATATTTCGATGACTGGTATTTTTTGCACCCCGGATTTAAGAATTATTTACTTCATCGATAATCACTGATAACCGGCTTTATCACGATGGCATTTGCTTAAATATAATATTGTATTTTATATTTCATATTTGATGAAAAATTATCCTACTAAAAACGAATCTTGTATTTCATATTCTTTGTTAGAATACTTTACCTTATCAAATTATATATTAATTACCATTTGTTATGTTGACCGGTTTTACTCGGTGCACCCGGTTGTAGTGCCATTCTAGAACCGGGTATAAGAAATCCGGAACCGGTTCTACACGCCCTATACATGTACTGTCTACTTATCTAACAAATCACAAACAATTTATGTTCTCAGGCCGATCTGAACCCTTGACCGTTGAGCCACGTCAGAATAAGTTAGAGAGTAGTTACAGATTTATAGGTAAGGCAAGGATTAACTGAAGTACTTGTTATTTATGTTAATCCTTACCAATAAATCTCTAAAAGGAAAAAGCGTAAGAAGACACTACCGACCGCCGTATTTTTATACATCCGTAATCGGGTTGTAATGTTTGTATTATTAGGCAACAATTTCACAGGTAGATAAACCTTATTGGCAGGATAAGCCAAGAGCACACAGAAATGAAAATGACAGCTATGTTCTCTATTCGAGTGTTACTTTAATATTAGGTTAGGTTATATTTTATAGAGCAGATAATAGCTTATTGGCACCTCTGAAATTTAAAAAAATAACATGTTTGTTCGTGCCCACATTGTGAAAACTATTACTTTAATTTTCAGATAGTATGTATGTATATAAATTAACGATCAAAACAGTTTCGGCAAAATGACCCCGAACAAACATGCGGTTTAGTGTTTTTGTTTTTTTTTTGTGTTTTGTTTTTTTTTTATTTTTTTTTTATATGTCTATAAAATAGATAAAGATTTAAAGTTACGACCTGATTATGGAGGTACAGAACATAGGCAATCAATTGTTTTCCCTTAAGTAGTCGTGCTAGGTATCCGTGGAACGAATATTAATTAGTAGGTCCCTTTTTCTGATAACATTGTCCGAAATGTTGCAATTTATATATTATGCGTCTCTTATCCGATTTATTATATTTCGAGTTTCTTTGAGAACAATTTCCAGCAAAAGAAAAATAAGTCGTTTTAATATCTTCATTAAGTCCTATATACATGTAATCCAAATTTTGTCCATCCAAGGAACTCTGTATAATGAGAATTGAGAGCCATATAACCTCGATAATTACCCATTTTTTTTAATCTTTTGTTTCGTATCTCATTAGGAAAAACCTAAGCCGTTATAAAATCTTTCGATTATCCGTCAATCACAACCCTTTTTACTCCGAAACGCGTAAAGCTATACAATTTAAATTCACATATAATACGTAGGTCAACGGTCTCTCTAAGCCGTAAAAAAACAAGTTTTAAGTTTACATATTTAAAAGATAATTAAAATAATCTTTACAGATGTATAGAAAACCACGTAGACCAAAACCTCTACGGTACTTAGGATTAATCTAGATTCATACAATTTAGCATGAGGTTAGTCTTATTGCACAACTACAGGAAAAAAATAGAATTATTAATTTGTATCAGGAAATCGGTGAAATAAGGAACCAATGTTTCTACGACAAATATCCCTTAATATGGTTACCTTTTAAGACTGAAACAATGTTAAGTGATAAAATAGGGTATTTTACGCCATCAACAAATAATTCCTAGACACTGTTTATTTAACTTCTGATTATTTTTATAGCATTTAGCTATGCTTAGCAAATTATACTAAGAAACAGTTGAAAAAGATATGGGACCGGCAGCCATCCTGCCGGTCCCATATCTTTTTCAACTGTTTCTTAGTATAACTGTTTATTAAATCAATACTTTAAAATAGATATACTCAATTCATTGGAATTCATTTATTGGTGTAATTCGATTTATATTTGCTTTTCAAACCCTACATAGATCGTCAGTTTAGTATGAGGTCACTAATTAAAGAGTATGTCAATTGAGTAGTGGTGTGATATACCTACCGTAATCGGATAAAGTTGTATTAGTTGAACAAATTTTGTATTCTTTTTGTATTTTTTTTTAGAATAATTAAGTTGTTTTTAGGTGAAAAATAAAATCTAGCGGCATAAAGAATAAATAAAAAAATAAATAAAAAGCCTTTTACGCGTATTCCATGCTACTTAGTGACATTTAAAATCATAATAAATTTTACATGCGATGACATTTAGATAAATTTAGTTTTAAGTTAAATCCACTTCAGGTGAAGGCCTCTTCTAAAGAAAACCATTTGTCCCGAGCTTTTGCTACTTTTTAAATGTCATCTTCCCATCGCGCACAAGGTCTGCTTTTCCAGTGACTTCCAGGGGGCTGAGCATACGAGCGCGAGATATATTTAGTCACGTTTTAATTATATTTTAATATGGAGAAACATGAAAAAAACGCGACAAAATCTATCTTGCGCTCGTAAGCTTGCCCGGCAGGTGTGACTATCCAATTATTATATCAGAATCATCCTATTAGATATACACTCAGAAGCGGCTTTAGTACGGTGTAATGCCAGTATTTATTTTATCCGTAACTATTGTTACCAAAAAGATAAAAGGGAATAGTTTTTGCTCGTTTGATGAAAATGTCCTCCGGGAACACCTATCTCAAGCCGCTACGCGCCAGGTGCAAAAACATCATTCGAATAAATAAGATAAAGTAAAAACAAGAAACAGATGCAGAAAATGTTTGCGAAAATAAAATTTAATTGCGGACAAAGTATAATTGCCACTGAATGAAATGTTACGCTCTTGTGAACCTAAAATCCTTTGATTAATTAACAACACGAGTCTATTAATATATATTTCTAAACACCGGCAAGGACAACGAGTAGAGTCTATTACTATTTGAGTGAGAGCAATAAACAAAACGTAATTCCTGTTGAGATATTACAGAGAATAGGGAAAGATAGAAGGAATAGAACGAATATGTTGTTTTATTTGTATTCAATGAAACGTCAACGTAGCATTTGTTTTTAACTGAACGCGAGAAAAAAAATACTACAGAAGGAGTTGTCTTGTATGGTCCAAGACTACTTATTGTCCTCTTGTCGTCTTTTTTATTCTTCTTCTTTCTTCCTCTAAACCTAAAAGAAGCTAATCCTTAGTTTTGCTAATTATTACTTTTAATATTATAAATAAGAAATTAACTCTGTCTGTTACGATATACGGCTAAACTAGTAAACCGACTTTGATAACGATTAGTATTATTATTGAGAATACGGGATAGATTCGAAACTAGTCGGCATATCCCGGCTAAAATAACGCGAGTATAACCCGTATTCTCAATAATAATGTCTTTACCTCACGTCGTCGGTTTTAATAATATTATAAATAAGTATGGCTTCTTCTTCTTCTAATAGTTGAAGACTTGAGGAAAAAAATAGGCTACTTTTTATTGACGTATCACCTTGATGAAGCCGCAGGTAAGTTAACTTAAAAAATAAATGATCAATTTTAATAGAACTCAACTATGTTTTTCTCAACAAAATATTCATAAGCTGAAAGTGGTCTACCATTTCGTGGAATATCGATATAAGCACGCTCGGAAATATTCCTATCGGCAATCTTTGTGGATGAATATCGTTTTTGCTTCAGGTCCCGAATAAATTACCTTTGGTTTTGAAAAGCTATTTTGTTGAACTGGAAATGTATTTATTTTTTACTTTTAAATGAACTATCAGAAGTTTTTTGGTAATAGGTGAGTGGGTCTTGACTTGATTTAAATACTTTTTAAACTGTTTATATGGTTTAGATAAAAGGAAAAAAATGTCAGGACGAAATAATTTTTCTGTAAGCACTCTTTGTACCGTAGACTGCTGACTTACTCGTCATTAGGTAAAATCGGCCGATTATTATATAAAAAAAAAAAACCAACTCATCAAAACAAAATCATCAGATTATTGACAGATAATTAAACAAAAAAGTGTTATATTATTTTTTTGCGCAAATTCATAGAACAGTTGGTCAGTACCGGCGCTGATGCAAAGCAGTGAAACAGATAATTGCCAGCAAAATTCATTGTTATCAAAACTCGCCAAAGGTTGACGCACCTTTAACCTAATTATGATAAATATCATTTGATGAGCATTTTAAGTGCGCGGTAGTAGTGAAACTTGAACAATAACAACGTGTAACAAAACAACAACACAAAGAGACACTATCAGTGAACATACTACTTCTCTATAACATTTTTATATACTTACTTGACGTCATCCGAAAAAATTCGAAGATGCATCCCACGATGGGTCTGCGCGGAGGTCCGGGCAGTTTGTCCAATGGGTTCTTTTCATCATCCAGGAGTTTCCATATGATGAACCCAAGCACCGCAAGTAGGGACACTATTAGATACATTGTTGAAGTTTAAGATTTGACCAGGTCTAGTTCATCTATTTTGTTGCTCTTGGGTTTCTCTTATGTTGTTGTCTTGCAACGAGAAATTCTGAAAACAATGGTTTTTACATATTTTAAAACATGTGATGATTAGTACAAGCTGTCATGAGTATATTCTGGTCTTGGGGTATACTGAAGACTAGTATTTGCCCGCGACTTTGTCTGCGATGAAATTCGATATTTCCATGCTATTTCTTACAAATTGATGTACTACCCTTATACACTTTTAACCACAAATTTACCCCCTTGGCGAGTGGGGTCCAAAAATCTATCTTATTGTTAATTTATGTCTTGTAGGGAACCTATGTTCCGTGCAAATTACTTTAAAATTGACTAACTTTACATATAAACTTACAATTTCTTATTCACCTCCTTGGGCAATGATTTTTCCAAAAATCTATTTTTACTTATGAATTTTCCATTAAATCCTATCTTATCCTATATAATCCTACACCCCTAATTTATCTCCTTAGTGATAAAATACATAGCTAAAACATATACCAGTTTTTAGATTAGACCTACACAACTGTGAAAGCCGCATCCTATTCTATGCAGTAGTTTTGATGCGCATACGAACATAGAGACAGACGGACAGACAGACACACAGATATACAGACATTTTCAAAATCCAACTATATACTTCAGATTAATTTAGTTAATCCTCCTTTTGAAGGTAGGATATAATGTATTAAAAATCCTCCATCGAAAAGGGGAATCACATGCTTCACCAATCCTTTGAACTGCTTAACTGAATAAAATACTTGTCTTTCTGTCAATCCCACCTATTGTTTTTTACTGCTGTACAGCTCCGCCTGCGTGGGATACGATAAAATGTATCCTATCTGTTAATTTAGGCTGTAAGCTACATGAATGCCAAATTTTATCAAAATCTATACAGTAGTTTTTACGTATTAGAATAACGAAAATCCACACACCTACACGTATTTTGAATTAATATGCTACTTTATGTAATATAGGATGTCTCTATATTTTTTTCTGCCATCAGGCAAAAGAAAAATGGACGTTCAATTTAATTAGTATTGCCAGACGACAGATACTTGCACTTTGAACTCTTCTAGCAATTAGTATCTAGCATAATAACCTGTATTATGTAATGACACCTCTTCTTCAAGGTAATTTTTAATTGGTTGATTAATAAACTGGATTTGTTAAAGATACCTACATAGAGCTTTTTTGTTGTACATTCATCATACGTTTGCTTGAAATTATTGACGTAAACAAAATCGTTTTGAAACGTCCTTATAATAATTATTTTAAAAAGTCATCCACTGCGTCTTTCTGTCTATCTGTTCACTATAAACTCAAATAATAATTGATGTTATTCACGAATCATAATAATGTCTTCTTCTTATCTCTAATAATCTTTGAGTTAATTTTTCACCAAAAGATAAAGTGATTCCAGATGAAGTTATGGTTTATATATTATTTTTAATCGATTACCCCCGCACTAGGCATAACTTCTGTATCGCGGGATTGTTTACGAACTTCCATTTCACACACACAAAGCACACCTAGAGTCAGAACACCTAGAGTGTAGGGATCGAACCCACAACACCTGCGCAGTTGAAAGCGGCGAGGCGACAACTTTACCACTACGCCAACCGTGCACTCATCACTCATTTGTTAAGTTTATCGACGCACCACGTGGGTGGAGCTGAAGGTCACAGCTAGTTATTTCTTATATTTTTACATTAGACAGAACGCCAGAAGCAATAACACTATCCAATGGTCCCAATGACAAGGCCAAATACAAATACACATATTCACTCACATAAGCACACCAACAAACAAACCAGACTTAATATTGCAATCACGCTAAGTAAATAATATATTATTGTTTATTTTTGACACTTCAATGCAATCGGTGCGTATTTACTTTTCATTTATTTATTTATGGAGAAAATTAGCACTGATGATTTTATGCCATTCTTACGTGTTTTCCCACTACAACAAAAACAATGTCCACCACCACTTTTGCATGTCTGTTTGTAGTGATATACTCGAAAGACTAGTAACGGATTATCATGTGGTTTTCACCTAAATAGAATTATACCCGAGGATGCTGTTATTAGGTATGGTTTATAATTTGTCGAGAAACTATTAAGCCTTAATACGTACTTCTTCTTCTTCGTCGTGTCGATGGCTGAGTCAAATTTTATTTTGAGTTGCCATCGTGGTGAAAGGATAAGCCAATTCGCTTTGGAGAACTCGCGAATTGCCCAGGGTGCGCCGGACGTAGGGAATCGTTGTGTACGTCACTCGGGGAGGCTCCTTTCATGCACCCCAATACGTACTTATTTAACATAACATTAACAAAAATAACATAACATAATCGCCTATATTACCCAGAAGAGTATGGCAGAGGTCTACAACACACTTCACCTGTTATATTCTGATCCCATAGGATAGTGGGTGAGCCTATCGAAATCCACCAGGCACAAATCCAACTCCGTGCTGCAATTGAGAATTTCCTGACGAATAAACTCCCAATAACTGTTTTGCTCGGCCCGGGAATCGAACCCGAGACTAAGCGGCATACACAAATTATACCTCTTAACCAAAAAGGTAGTGAAAGTAACAATTGTAATAAGTAAAGACCGGTCAATAACATGAGAGTGCGCTAAAACTATACAGTTACAGTTTTTATACCCAACCATAAATATAGCTAATATTCATAAAAACGTATAGGAACATGTAGTAATGTTAATAAAATTATTAAAAACAAGTGCGTGTCGGGCCACGCGCAGTAGGGTTCCGTAGAAAAATATTTTTAATTTTACTTTTTAACTAAATGGCGTCCTTCAGAAAGGAAATGTTTGTAGTACACGAAACCAGCTAGCACGTATGACGAGATGTATGAATGTTGAGGAAGCGAAAGAAGTATGTAAGGAGCGAAGCACATGGCGTTCCATCGTCTCTGCCTACCCCCGTGGGATAAAGACGTGATTTTATATATGTATTATGTATGTTTATTTATGTTTTAAGAATTTTGAACGAAATATTCTGAGTAACTGCATCTGACATTTCGGACCCCTATTCCTCTTGAACTAATGAAGTGAACTTATCCGCTATAGTTTTCCTTTAAAGTTCATTACATGTACTACCGACACAATTTTTTTCAGATTTTGGGATCCAGTAGTTTAGCTTTTAGAGGGGGGGGACGCCCTACTCGAACAAAAATTTACTCTTTAAAGTTAATTATCTCGCAAACAAATCTCTAAATCAAAAAACTGTCTTAGCAACCCCTAAACGTTTTTAAAAGGTCTATCTAACAATACCCCACACTATGGGGTAGGCGACAAAAAAAAAAAACATCCCTACTTTACATGTAGGGGAGCTACCTGAAAAAAAAATATTTTTCCAAATTTTATTCTACGACTTTCTTTGTTTAGTTAACATACATGTTCATGCAAAATTTCAGTTTTCTAGCACCAACGGTTTCGTCGCTATGCCGTGGACAGACAGACGGACATGGCGAAACTATAAGGGTTCCTTGTAGGTACTACGGAACCCTAAAAAACTCAAAAGCATTTTAATAACGCCTGCTTTTGATGTCGGTGCTAATATATTTTACCCAATTTGTAACCTAAGAGCACCGACATTAAACAATTTTCGGCGTTTTTAACACGCTTATATTAGCTTCACCTGTATATGTATGTATGTATGTAACCGACTCCTTTGGACTCGATTTTGACCCACTTTAAACGGACAGATTTCATTAAAATTTTGCACACCTGTCAAAGATCGATGACAATGCAATAATTCGATAAAAACAATTAAAAAATAAAAATTAAATAAAAAAAAAATAAAAAAAACGCTCTTATAAACAAACCAAACTAAATAGGAGAAAATAAATAATATTTTAAAAAACTAAAAAACACGCTTTTAAAGTACTTCTAACTAAAAAGTAAAAATAATTCCTAATATAAGCTGAAAATGGTAATGAACAAAAAATACTAGTATTATTGTGAAAAAGCGTGGGGCGCTCTGTGCCATATTTTTCGTCTATCGAGCAACCCACGCTTTTTTGTTCATTACCATTTTCAGCTTATATTAGGAAATATTTTTCACTTTTTAGTTAGAAGTACTTTAAAAGCGTGTTTTTTAGTTTTTTTTTTATATGCTTTATACAAACATACGGGTCGAATACAGTATCTCCTATTTTGAAGTCGTTTAAAAAACGATTGAATATTTTTCTAAGAGGTTCTAAGATTATGCTTGTGAAACTGCCTCGTTAGGTAAGCGGTGCTCTTACCGCGAGGTCCTAGGTTTGCACGGGCAAAATGTCATTCCGACTTTTTTTAGTCAGCTCGCACGGGACTTTTAATATATAACAAACGAAATGTGGGTCTGAACACCTCTGCCACACCCCTTCGGGTAATATAGGTGTGATGTTAGGTAAAGATATACGCCTCCACCGAACCATCAATATTATTTTGTAAATATGTAATTTTATTGTATTCGATAGATTGTCATTAACACCTGCGGTCATTAAGTTCATAATAATATGCTAAACAAAATAGATATAATATAAATATATATATATATAAAGTTTGATAATAAAATCAAGAACATACAAAAGATGAGTCTAATTTTGTTCCGAAGAACGATTACATCCAATTATAAACAGATAACTTACACTTTGTGATCCTATCCGGCCGGCTCTTATCACCTGAGATAACACCAAAACAAACAAGAAAGATCACTTTTAATAACAATAACAATACTTATAAAACAACACAACACTTCAAACAACTACAATTACTATTGAAACTATGATCTAATGATAGTAATCATTTTTTTATACACGAATGTATTCTCTTACGAGCAAAATGATACTAGCTATGAAACTGCAAGGGTAAACTAACTAAAGTAACTTATAATTGATTATATTGCACTGATGCCTATACATAGATGAGGTAACAAGATAATTTAAATATGATTGCGTTGAAAATAGTCAATGTACTTTAAACAACATGATCTGACGGATGTTGCGCAAGCGTGGAGCTAACCGGTTCATTGAGAACGGTGTAGATAGAATTAATTCTAGCTTTATATTTATCTCCACAATAAAATACTACAGGTATATGCTCACCTATTAAATGTCTATTTTATTTATAGTTATTATAATCCTTGTTATGATAACTAGCTGTCAAAGTATCCATTTTCTGACTGCTTGCGCATGCGCGTTGTCAGACTCAGCATGTCGTAGTTCATGATTATTGTGACAGATGGCGTTGCCCGAAGTTTGATGATAAATAGTAGGTAATTATTATATTAGTTAAGAAACTTACATTCGCCCGAGCCTATACATAATTATTAAGGTTGATAATTCAAATTAATAAGACTTCTAAAAACTATCCTGATCGGCTTAAGTACGTTTGCAAAGTTCGCGGCACCGTACAGCGCGCCCGTGTTCCAACCGTGTCGCGCTCTCTTAACGCTTATCAAACTGACTTTTGAGATTGGACGCCACGGTTGCATGTCACACGTGCACCCAATAATATTTTCATGCCTTTTTCTAAAAGGACAGTTGCACCGAAAAATTAACAACTTGCATACAACAGTCGCGCCATATGGCATGGCACGGTTGCACTTGAAGCGCGCCACGCGTGCGACGCAGACACGCCATGGGCGTTCGATTTCAAATACATTTCTTCCATGTTGGCATAAATTATGAAATTATTATAAGTGGCATGCGCCGAAGCAATTTTTCGAAGTAGCGAAAAGCGAAAAAGAAAAATAAAACACGCTACTAAAAGAGCAGATGAAGTTCAATTTTCCACCAATAAAAAATACCAGGAAGAATCGTTTAGTTCGAATACCTACATGGTGTAAATGACAGCGTGACGAAATCGCTGACCAGTGATTCAGTACATGATTCTGAGACCCTGCAATTTTTTTATGACAGCAGATCTCCTCACAACGGAAAATTGGTCTTGGCAAAATAAACACCTCAAGGCAATCGCAAATGGTGGCGAATAATCTTGCGAAAAAACCTTTCTGTGATTTTATAGCTCTAAGTCATATGGTAGGCGCTCGGTTTTTATTTCGGTATATTTTCTATGAGAATATTTTACCATGCCGATACCGCAACGTCCAGTTAGAAAAGGGCCCTATGTAACCGAAATTAATAATATTTGGTATGAAGTTGGCTGAAATCTTAGATTACCTTACAATTCATTATCATTATCATCGTCATCATCATCATAATTTAGCCTCCCGTGTGCCTAAGCACAAAAAATATAATTTAAATTAATATACATAATATATTATATAGTTAAAAAAATATATAAAATATTTCAGTTTGTTGTTTAATCTAATTCGCAGACAAACACAATTTTCAACACAAATAAATAGCCCGATTTCCCGCGGGGTACACTCTGAAATAATAGAGTCTAATAATTGATATCTTTATCATTTATATTGAAATGAAACGGTCGAGTTTTAATAGAAGAAATCCCTGCGGATTAAAATATTTTTTTTAGTAAAATATCTTGATATTATGAATTTGTGAACATTTATTTTTAATCATAATTTCTCGTCGGTTCGTTTACATCGAACAAAATCAAATTAACTGAGTTGGTGTAATGTGATTCAAATTTTATTTCATCGTACGAGAACAATATCCTATAGCTATTGCTGCAACTAGGTATACTGTTTCTTTTTTAAGTATCACAATATCGTTGATTTGGAATCTTTAAACGATTTCGACTTAACCAACAAAAAGATGACCAGGTCGCGGGTTTGCTGCCCGCTCAAAACAAATCATTGTGTGCATGAACATGGAGGTTTGTCTTGGTCTGGATGTTTCTATGTATAAAGTATTTCTTTACAAAAGAAAAGTATATAATTATGTATTAGTATCAGTTTTTCTGGTACGCATAATACAAGCTCTGCTTAGTTTGGGACAAGATGGCGTTGTGTGTATGTAGTGTAATATTTATTTATTTATAATTCGATTTGCCAAATTTATATTTAACCGCAAAAATAGCATTATCACTTCAGACATCTTAATAAGCTATTTACATAAGTTTGAAGTTCGCAAGCCCCCGCAAGGGTAGTATAATAGTTGGTACTAATAAGTAGTATAGACCTACAGAATATGTAACCAGCAATTTATTTTGTAATGATGTCTGACTAATGGTTTTATTTAGATAATCCTCGTTGTTTATTATTTTAATGACGTTTCGGAAACGAAAGAAGGCATGTAATAGCATTGAAATATAATTATACAGAATGTTAACGACATCAAGGCAAAGCCGCTTACAACAGCTACATCATTACATGTTTCTGAGACTCCAAAATTTTCTTCGAAAAATGAGTCTTTTAAAATGTCACTAATAATAAAAAATGTTGAATTGTATGAGAAATAAGCTTGCGAAAACACTTTAAAATGATTAAGCACCATGATTTTACAGCTTTAGGTGCGAGAAATGTTGATAAGAAAGTTCCAAAGTAGCCCGGTAAATTGCAAATGTTTGAATGTTAATTATTAACTTTTGCAACTGATTTCGTAAGAGGTTACTCTAATCTGTTGCAGAATTTTCTTGGAAAATTCAATACCCTTTCGTAATATACGATTTACTACCCGAGTCTCAAAATCATATACTGAATCACTTGTAAGCGGCTGTGCCTCGATGTCATACCTATGCTAATTTACAAAAAATGTATACTATGTAATATTCAACGTCTTGCCTCATTTGTGGATAATTTGAAAGAATACAGAAAAGGGCCTTAAAGTGCCTATATTTAAAGAATTATCCCCGTACTCCTAACAGTTGCGGAGTTGTACCTTCCAGCATCAGCTCAGCAACATGAAATGCTGATTGCTGAATGCAAATATCCGAGTAGCTTTAGGTTATATATGAAAAACAATAAAAAGACTCGAAAATTTGAGAGTTGCTCTCGATTTCTCCAGGACACCAACATCATATCGTGACCTGATGAGACCACATGACAAGTATACTCTTTCAGGTAAAAAAGAATTTCTCAAATCGGGCCAGGCGCCTTCGGATAATCGACGAATAAACATAGAAAAAAGCTTTTTTTTGAAGTCGGTTAAAAACAAATCAACAAATTAGCGAGTTAAAATAGCATCAGTTTATGACTAAACTTTATTCACAATAACTTGACCTTGGTATTTGTTCTCATGACGACACGATCAAAGTCCAATCAAGATTCCAATATTGGTGAATATTACATCATACTCTGTCCAAAGTTCAACCTTCTCTTAACAACACGGCAATTTTTTTCCTGTTTATTAAAATAATTGGATGTTTTCGAGACTGAGTTTTTATTAAAATATATTTGCATAAAAGTCGAATTTTCTATATCTTTCTTCAGATTATTCATCTAAATTAATGGATTCTATTGTTAACGACACCGAGATTTCATCCGCATAGTAATCTGGCCGGTCAGAGAGATGTCTCCTAAGAAAAGATTTGTAAGTCTTAAAAATATAAGATATAAATGAGCCAGTCTGTATAATAAAATATATTCTTTTACAAACGTCGTACGTAAATAAACCGGGAGGATAGAACTGGGGAAGGATATTTTTTTCAGTCACGTGATATTAATAATATTAATCTAAGTCCAATTTTAAACATTTCGCAGAAGTTGCGTGATATTGTATGAAACAGGTTTACCAAGCTAATAAGAAAAGTTTCGTCATCCAAGAGGCAAAGTCCAATAACTGTTGTTATTTTTTCCTTGTAGCAACAACAAATTAGAATTAATTTCGTCGGAGTAATTTTGTTAGTTATTGATATGTAAATATTTATAATCTAATCAACGCTTTTTTCCTCAACGCAAAAAGAGGCGTGTTTCGTTAAATTTTGAGCAGTCTCTGAATGAACAAGGTTTCATTTGGAAATGTCGAGTAAGGTAGAATGATAATTTTTAGGTAGACATGCTTAGATTTTTTTTCTTAATTTTCACATGTATATTATAATAATTTAATATTACAGTAACTTTTATTATAAAACCCGTCACGCACTTGACCAGTTTTTACAATCTATGGAAGGATTTCGGTGCTGATCCATCAAAAAGTTAAATAGGGTGAAAAGCCTATAAATTGCGAATTAGTCCAATATTTGTCTACAAGATGCTATAATTTGCTTAAACAAGAAACTCAATAACTAGCAGTAAAAGAGGGGAAATAAGATTGGCAATATCCGGCGGCCCGTCATATCTCGACGGCAGAAATAGAAAACGATTGAGTTTATTCCATTACCTATGCTATTTTTGTGTACCTGTTTATTTGAGGAATACTATTTGAGTAAAAAAACGCATGATGAGGTTTTCTCCGGTCTGGAAATTCGCAATCTGAGGGAATACACCCACACTTTACTATTAATAAACGATGGTATTTGCGTGTCACAATGTTAGTTACCTTACTCCTCCGATACTGATTTTTACCAAATTTTATATCTATATTTAGTAAGTCTGAGAATCGGCTGCTATCTATTTTTGATTCCCCTAAGTGATAAGGGTCGTTCACCCTTAACATTTTTTTTTTTAATTTTTTGACAAAATGTTATGTTTTTATTTTTCTATAATATGGCATTAAAATACATACAACCCTTAATTTTTACCCTTTTATCACCAACCTCTATTTTTAATAGCCATTTTAGTAATTTAATCATTATTCATCCCGCTCGATAACTGATCAATTATCGTCTTTTTTGTAAATGTTTTCACTCTATTAACTACCTAGAAACAATTTATATGGCAAAACAACGTTTGCCGGGTCAGCTAGTATTTTATAGTATTAGAACCACAGATATAGATCTATATAGATAACGCAAGTATCACGATTTGTATTGAAACCAAGCGTGCCGACTTTTTAATACCTTTTGTGACGTCACAGCCGAAATTTAGTGACGGGAAACCGATTCAAAGACACCGATGCCGCCGATGCCAATCCGCCCAGTACGTTCAACTGGAGCCGTCCGCTATGATTTTCTCTGACAAAAGACGCGCGTGGACTGAAGTTAGAGGCGACCAACCTCGACGCTTGGTCGGGGTTGAGACACGTGAAGTACATGCATCTGCGTTATCTATGTAGATCTATATCTGTGATTAGAACTCACATAGACAGGCGTAAAAGAGAATGAACATCGGTCGGCCTAAAAAAAGGCTGAATTATGACTTATGTATGACTTAACTAAAATTAAAGTAAAATCTAATATATATTTAAGAATCTTGTGTCACAGTGTCCTCCAAAACGGCTTGAGCGGTTTTTATGTTTTTGTGTATATTCGGTACGTCTGAGAATAGGTTGTAATCAATTTTTTTATTGACATAACTCGCGGGCGGAGCTCCGGATAACAGCTAGTAATTTATATACATAACACTAAAAAATTGTTCTCAAAATGCCAAGGCCATCGTTTTTTTTTTGGATCTAATATAGTGTTTCTTTGTATAATAAGTATGTATTTAAAAAAAATAAAGTATATATGTAATAGTATCAGTTATTCTAGTACCCATAGTACAAGCTCTGCTTAGTTCGGGACTAGATGGCGTCGTGTGTATGTTGTGTTATATTATATTAATATTGTATGATAGCGAAACAGTCTTCTTACATCTTAGCAACCTAATTCTATTAATTGATCCCCAGAAAGTTGGCAGAGAGAAATCATAAGATGAAAATTTGGTCTTGCAACAAGATTCTTCGAATAATTTGTGTTTGCTTGAGGTGATAATTTCGAAAATACACTTTACACTTCAACATTTTGAAAGGGAGTTGTGTCTTGTGGTAAGAGCAGCTATAAATTTAACATTATTTTATTTGTTATACAATATTTAATGTAGGACAATGATTTTATTAGCTAATAAATAAAGCTATTAAATATCCTGATAGCCAGGATCGACTGACGCGTAAGGTTATAAACACAGTAAAGATTAGGCTGTTATTTATAATAACGAGTCAATTTTGTAAAAACATTGCGTTTTATGAGATAGGAGCAATCAGTTTAACGCATTTCTATATTAAGAAGTGCATACGCATTCATGACTTGCAGTTTGCAGATGCGTTTAAAGTTGCAAGTCATTGTGAGTCTGCGTTACGCACCAAGCATGCCATGGAGATAAGATGAAAAATATATATTCGAAGGTCCTGCCTCGTTTGTCTAGTGGTTAGCATATGCGCCTATCACCGTGAGGTCTCGGGTTCGATTTTGGGTCGGGCAAAAGTGTAATTTAGTTTTTTTTCGTCAGAATATTCTTAAAAGTAGCACGGAGAAAAATCCCCTAAAAGATCACTTGTTTGTCCGTCTGCCACAACCCTTAACTCCGAAATGCGTAAATCTAAACATAATATCAAATACGAAAATCAATAGTTCCTTTAATCTGTAAAGAACACAAGTTTCTAAGTTTTCACACTCAAAAGATAATCGCAATAAACCCTTACAAATATAATTATGTTTTTCGCCCTGTGGATGGCGGTTGAAATTTACAACGGACCTTCCGTTGTATATTTCTCAATTACATTCGGTCTAGCGTAAATGCCGGATCTCCAATCTCTTTGACTCTAACTATTGGAACGGTCTTGTTGCTTAGCTTTGATATCTAAGTAATGTATTTATGAATGCGGCAGTTTGTGAAGATCTCAAAGGAAATAATCTAGTGAATATGGTGTAGCAGTTTCTTACTCTTGCACGCAAACAGTACCGGTCGTAACTTTTTATCTACTTACTTCGCGAGTGGATGGAGCAGCAGGCGAATAGTCTCTACCAACTCCAACATAACTAAATGTAGCATGTCGAGACGACAATCAACACGAAGAGCGATTTAAACCAACCTTGACGTGACCTGTGACCTTGTGGCTTCTAAAAATAGAACGCCCTGTTTCCTCACGTGTTTTATTTCTTCCGAAAGGACGAGGCTGGAATTCTCTTACGAAATAAGTAGAACCTTATTTTTGTTAAAAGGATATTTTAGATCGTATCTCAAAGCCTAGACGTAGTATGAAATAACGAACCTAATACCTGCTAGTTTGATTAAAAAATGATGACATAGTGTAGATAGATATTCTTCCTTACATTTATGATAAAGGCTCTCGCCGAGTCTGTCTAGTTTTTATGTTTATCATGCGGTTTTAGGACAAAGACAAGGCAAAGTGTTTTATTTGTTAACATAGGTTAAAAGTTGTCACAAAAATTACATACAGTTCAGCTATGTTTTGCTTTTTTAATTATATTAATAAAACATAAAATTAAAAATAAGAAATATTAGTACACTCTCATGCATTTTGAATGTCCCCCAGTAAATTAACTGTCTTAATATTTTTTATCATTTAGGTATTCAGTTGTCGTGTAATATCCCTTCTTTATTAACATGTCATAAGGTATTTCTTTTTAACTGAAAAGTCTTGTGATTCATGAGGAAGGTTCAGGTATATAACGTATCAAGATTTACATAGCCCGCGGTCGAAGGGCAGTACATAATAAAGCTCAAACAAGTGCAATTCGATGTGGCCCACAATGAAAATGACCTTTCTCTGTAAACTTTGAGGCAGAGGGTCCTTAATTCAGAAATAATAACATAGTTTATTTATCGATATCATTTTACCAGAGTCATGTTAATAATTTAAGGAATCAAATATTATGTAAATGTTCAACACAAATAGGTACACAGAATCTAATAAACATACAAGCAATTGTAGAAATATGATAGCACTTATTAAAATTATTGTTTATGATAATGAGCAATTTGGCTTTATCACTACATAGTATAGAACAAATTCATTTCCTGCTGTTTGCCTGTCTGTCCCTATGTATGCTTAGATCTGTTAATCTACGCAATGGGTTTTGATGCCGTTTTTTAAACTTAAATTCATAATTTAGAAATACATGGTACACGGAGTGAATCTTGGGTGGGTTGCTAGTATTATATTAAATGCAAATAAATAACTATTCTACTACCCATTTTCTATTAATCCACTGTTTCAAATGACTTCACATTTACAAATCCATTCCATTACAAAAGTATGATTAGTGGCAAGACAGAATCCTTGGAGCCCACAAATAGGGCTTTTGATAAACCCTTGAATTATTTTGTAAGCTGCAAGTCATCGTGATGAAGCTGCAATGGAGTTAAGACAACCGTAACGAGTCTCAGGGCTGGCGCGCTTGAGATATTTTCAATCAATGAGATTAAATAATTAATGCTAGTTTTTAAATCATCCCGAGATGTGCTCGTGTTGTCATTATATTTTTTTTATATTGTCTTTGTTACATTATGAATAGTTATACCCAGTCAAAGCTAAAACATTTGTTATTTTAACTAATTGGACACACGATTTAGTCAAAAATATAATGACATAAAATATATTTATAAATATTTTAGGGACTAACAGAATTTGAAAGAATAGAATGACCAAACTAAACAAACATCTATTTATTTTCATTTATCAAAATACTAAAATTAAGTTTTGTGCGGTCAATAACTCTTCATCCAAATATTGATTCAGGTAAACCAAAAATAAAGGATACTGATAGTATAATCCAGTTACCTAAGAGGTTTAAATATTACTGAACATAAAAATCTAAAAAATATCAATATACACGGTCTCTTTCAAATTCAAACACTTTTAACCGCTACGATTGTAACTACCTCTTAATTTCTATGATTTAAATTTCGAATTTCTGTCAAAATTTTAGAAGTTTTATCGTCAATATATAAATTAAATTTAAATGACATGACTCTGGCACTCATGCGATTGAATTGTCAACCTTTGAATGATTTAAATCTATATTGCTTTGAGTCTTAACTGCAATAATAAATTGTCTGAGGTTTGTCTAAATAGTTTTGTTACTTTAACTAGCTACAAAGTTACTTTGATAAACTAATCAAGAATAATTAATAGTTCAAAGACCCATTATATAGATATGGGCTTGTGGAATAATATGTAATAGTTTGTCTAAAGATCTAATGTTTTCTTTTTCTTACATTAGATAGAACGCCAGAAGCAATTACACTATCCAATGGATAAATACACACATTCACTCACACAAGCACACCCAGTCTCAGTACAAATCTTTGCTAATCACACAAAGATTTGTCCCGTGTGTGGATCGAACCCACTACACCAATGCAGTGGAGAGCGACGAGGCGACCGCTTAAACAACTACACCACACGTGCAGACATGATATAAAGGGGAAATATTAAATGTTTGTTTGTTACGATTTAACTTAAAAACTCTAAGACCGTCACCAAGTAACAAAGAAGCTAGTGGATAAATATATCGAAAATAAGCAATACTATAATATTATGAATGTATGCGGGGAATTCAAGGTATTCTCCATAGTTCGCTCTCAAAGGACGATTGAAAAAAAATAAGGAAGCTAATACAACGTAATTTTTTATTGCCCTGTATACAAAAACTACCCTCATAGATAACAAAAAGGCAATACCGAGAACACAATGAATTGAACACATTCCGAGAACACATCAGCGGGACCCCTAGCAGGAACGACTCCTACAGTGGCTACAGTATTCAGACTCTCGTGACCAGATGACTACTTTCGATTCTGCTAGTTTATGCAGGAAAGAGGTCGTCGACCTTTTAGGATGTTCATTATTACATTTAAATAAATAGAGGTAGACCTTTAAAGAAAAAAATATAGTTAAGAGTGATGATGTAGGTAGAGGAAATAGTGTTAAAACAATACTTTATTATGGTTGGTATTTTGGCATAACATCGTACATTTTTCAGCAATACACCTACCTGCTGAAACTTTGTAAATAGGTTGGCCATTGGAAAAGTAATAACATACCATAACATAACATAACGCTTATATTCCCAAAGGGCTGTAGCAGAGGTGTACAATATACCACATTTCACATGATTAGGATAGATTACACAATTCCAACTCCGGACTGCTATTGATAATTTCCGGACGGTAAGACCACAAATAACACTTTGCCCGACCCGGGAATCGAACCCGAGACCTCGCGGTAAGAGCTGCATACGCTAACCACTAGACCATCGAGGTTTTAATTGTTTAGGGTTTTGCATTGTGAAAACTGGAGTTATAAGAAATAAATTAATTTATACAACCTTTTTTTTTTTTTTTTTTTTTTTTACGTGGGGAAATGCATTTACGCATACCACCCCACCCCGGGGAAGGGCAGAGTGGTTATGTGGGACTCGCCCGTGCCTACGATGTTAAACGGCACGGGAATACCCACTAAAACCCCACGGTGCTCCCGCACTCGCCTTGATGGGGGGGTCATGGGAATCTGGCACAGCCTTTACGTCCACAACCCCCCCGGCGATGCCCGCCGAAGCAGGCCCCTCATGGCCCCCAAAATGTGGGGGGACCGGCGCCGAGGACCGCGTGCAAAGCCATCGGACATTCCCCATGTCCGACGGCCTGGTCCTCTCGCGGTGAGACAGGTGGTCGGTCCCGCCACCCACCACGCCGCAGTTCAACGGCTGCGGCCCCGCCGGGACCGCGGAAGGCAGGGAAAGTGGCAACGAAACACCAACAGTCCTCTCCCGCCGCGGCCCCGTAAACCACCCGGCCACGGTGTCAGCTTGCGCCAACACCGCAGCCCGGCTCTCGCCTGCCTAGGCAGACCCCTCATGGCCCCCAAAATGTGGGGGGACCGGCACCGAGGACACTTTCGTATCTGACGGCCTGGCCCTCCGCGGTGAGACAGATGTTCGTCCCACCGCCCACCACGCCGCAGTACTAACGGCTGCGGCCCCGCCGGGACCGCGGAAGGTAGGGAAAGCGGCAACGAAACACCGACAGTCCTCTCCCGCCGCGGCCCCGCAACTCCTCGGCCGCAGTGCCGACTCACGCCAACACCGCAGGCCCTCCTGTTGCAGAGCCCCCCCATAAGGGCCCTGCAACATGGGCTGCTCCACAAGGGCTTCGCTGCCCAAAGCCCGAAGAGCAGCCCCCCTCTGGGGTCCACTTGGCTTCGCCGTGGTGTGGAGGCACCACGGGTACTAAGCCCCACCGCGACGACAACGCGGGACCCGTTGGTGGGGTAATTTATACAACCTACTCTAACTACGCCTACACTATCATTTATTATATATCAACACAGTCAAATCAATTATATTGTCATAGACGAATGTTTACAAACACGTGCCCGTTTAAAAATATAATAATTATGATGAAGGTCAAGTAGTCGTGTTTAGAGTAGTAGTAGTTAGGTTTAGATAAAATTATACGCTGTTTATATCTTATATTCAGGGTGACACGGACATAAAACATGGAGGGAAAGCCTTAAATATTAGAGATACAAGATTTTACTGAAAGAAGTCATTATTTTATATAATATTAAAGTTGCAGAATCCCGCAGGACTCGAACCTGCACCCCCTGGGTAAACGCTCCAGGTGCTTTGCCAAATCAGCCATGGATTTGTATGCTGGTAGACTCGAAATTTCTCAACTATTTTTGTGCCAGCGTCATTGGGTGTTTATTTATTTATTTAATGAATTATGGATCTCCAACAAGAGCTATACACATTATAGACATATCACAAACACATTAAAACATTTAAGTGTATTCCCTCAATTATAGGAGACCACCAGTGTTTACCCAAAGGGTGCAGGTTCGAGTCCTGCTGGATTCCTATTTTTTCAACTTTAATCTATACTTATATGATGGCGCTCGATGATATTGCGCCTATTTGATTCCTAGAATCAGAGTGAACCGTCACTCTATGCGGAACGTCATTTTTGGGATGATGGTACAGCCGTCAACTTGAAAAGTCACTTTTGAAAAGAAAACGGCTCCTGTACCAAGTCCACAGACGGATCGCAATATTTCTAATTAATCTATATTTTATGTTATGTTATTTACGTTTCCAAGTGATTACTTTTGTGAGACTGACCTAATTGTTTCGTTATTTCTTTAAAATACAAGATTGTTGGTCATTATAATTATCTCTTTGGTTTTCATTCCGTTGTTACAAAATGGAGGATGATGTCGTTAATTATGATAAAGGCCGTCCCTGCCATCCTGAGCTTATATATATAATTGTTCGCCCGACTGACTGATTCATTAACGCAGGGCCTACACCACTAGGGCTAGTATTATATAAAATACAAAAAGGCATAGCAGAGCTATTTTTTGCTTTAAAATATTACAAGTCATTATTATTTTAAAGCTTATATATAAAAATGATTTAACAGATTGTAAAGGATAGAGGTATCTCCCAAATTGTATTTAAGAAGAGACTGACTAACCGCGTAATTTTTACTTTATCCATAATAACGACAAACGTAACCTAAGTCTAAATCTATCTATGGAAACTTTTCTCCTAATGTGTATGTAAATAATTTTTGATAATTGATACAACATACATATTTTTATACCTTTCCTGCTAGCTGTAAGTTTTCTGTATTTTAAAATAAAATAAATAAAATAATGTAGTAATGTAACTAACTATAAGTATTATGAAAACAATTTGTACGCCAAATGTGGCTAACATGTCTGGACATTACCTAATATTAATATCTTGCATGCGTCATTGCAGTATGTATAGACATGTTATGGCAAATAAAGAATTATCTTATCTTATCGAATCTTATCTTGTAAATGGCCTTCATTGTGTTTTTCTGTTAATCTGTAAGTTTTCCTAAAAAAATAAAATAAGTAAAAAAGTGAGCAGTCAGCCTGATGGCAAGCAGCTTCCGTAGCGTACAGATCAACGCTTGCAACAATAGCTTTAACTATTAAGGTATCTACTTGGTTAAGGCCTAATTTAACCGAATTTCTTAAACTGTGGTTAATGCACTCTCTCTCTCATTTAATGTTTGAACGGGACAGAAAGATCGACAACGTTTGTTCAGCATTAATCGTCGGTTGACCAATTGGTAAAACTGAGGCGTTCCAGCTGAGTGATCAAATGCGACAAGAACTATGCTACGCGACGCCATTCATACAAAGGTAGCGATGAACGTCAAATAAACGCATTTAAATCGAAGCGTCTATCGCCTGTTTTGTATGAATCGTGTCACGTCGCGTCGCTTTGTCGCGTTTGATCGCTCGGTTAGGACAACGGGTAAGAGAACCGCTGAAGTAAATGCCTTGTCTCATCATTCATAAAATATGATTCAAGTAGCCAAAAAGTTTCGCCGTAAACAGGCTCAAACAAACTTAATTAACATAAACTTTGTCTTAGGCCTGTTTAATAAAGCGTCTACTTGTAAATTCTAGGTAAAGATAAAAAAACCCTCTCAAAAAATACGCGGCAAAAAATATACAGTCAGCTTTTTTTTAGCACCAGACGCAATAGAGGGTTGGATTTTGTTATTAATACTAAAGCAGTTTTTTTCGCAAAAAAATGATACTGGCTCCACTCGCGAAGATTGTAGGCATAAAATTGTTAGTATAATCACAGATAATATAATACGTATTATTAAATTCGCATTCTCGTATTCTGCTCCGATATAAATTTATTGTGGTCTGTATCTCCTTGATTCTTTAAAAAACTATGCTGTGCTTAATACAGTTTTACAGTCTATGTCCTCGGTTAATAAGTTCCTGATGAAGTTTCAGATAAGTTAACTGCCAGTTATCATCATACAGATTTATATAATAGGCTAATCAAAGTTATATCAGGAACTGGTGAATCAGGCCCTCCCAGGCATGCCTCAATTAACGCTAGCGTAATTCCCGAAGTGATGTACGACTACAACCATGTGATATTTACCAAAATCCAGAAGTATTAAAATTGATATCCTTGAGGAACTCGTGGCTAACTTTAATTTAATAGGCATGATAAATAATTTTTATTATTCGTGTCGGCTTCATAAGCCTGACTTATGTATATTGTATGTGACGTTATGAATTTTGTTTGAGAACTATATGAAATATTGCGTTTATGAAAACAGTAGAATTACAAAAGTTACTAACTGTGTGAGTAATTTACTGATACAATATTTTTTTAATAATTTCGTACTTTTAAAATGGACTCGCCCATGAAACTTTGAAAGATCATAAGATGAGTTAGAATTATAGTATGTAACAAAAAATTCTTGCATTTAGTTATGTTTACCTATATTTTGATAAGGTATTTATATATTTTATATCTGGAGATTATATTATAGTCATCATGCATATTAGACGCAGGCTCTGAAAATTATGAACGATGCCTTATAAAATATCATCATGATTGCCGCAAATAAAGATATCGTAGACGGCCATATTTAACTGTTTTTACTTTTTATAGGTCCTAAAGAGCATCAAGTATCATCCCACCCTCATCCCCAGAGATGTATTAAAGTTTATGAAATCATGAATCTGCCGCCATAAAAGGCAACAGCCTGAAGTAATGCTGCATAAAAACTGTATAATAGGCTTGTTGATAAATATGTAAATTGTTACTGGGCATAATTTGTTTGATGATAGATAGATAGAGAAAACTTTATTTGCACATCTAATTTGTAAACAAACATACAAATAAATAGTTACTTAAAACTATAACTAACTCTAACTATAACCTTATCGCTTGCATCTCATTGCGTCTTCCAGGCAACCTTAGGATAGACATAATAAAATGGATATTTGTGGTAGTTTACTGCATTGGATTTGTTGATTTTGAGTTTTAAGTTGATTTGAAGATATTGTTCTCCAAACTCTTGATGGTGGTAGAGCTCTTTTAGTAAGCTCTTGGGATGAAGCATAATTTAATAATTTTTTAAAAATAGTAGAGCTTACATTTGACTATATTCTGCAGAGAGACAATTTTCTGATAGGATAATCCTTAATAATTAAACACTTTTGCCCTTGATCCCAAGACCTTGCGGTAAGGGGGCGATACGAATCACCTGACCAACGAACTAGGCATGTACAATTTGTGTACAATTTTCAAGGTTGCCTACAATGAGACCAATTACTTTAGCGGATGGGTGTCCTACATAATGGAAATCAGGAGAGTGGGCCATTCTTCTTTTATTATCATGTGTCACGCGACGATTAACTATTAAGAAGCTAAGGATGACGGGACCGACTGCCATTGCCCATTTGGGACATTCCAGGTTGCAATCCCTTCGTATGTCCTCGCCCATACAATATAGGTAATAGTTCTTACTTGTTCATCACAGTGATTCCAAGATTTCTAAGTAAGATACATTTAACTCTTTATAGTGTTACATACTAGGTTGCTACCTACGATTTGACGCATGTTAATCGTTACTGCTCCCATCCCGTGCTGCGGAAATAAGCAAGAATCAGATTTAGGGTTTGAAAAAGTATTTTATATGTAAAGCGGATACTTTTAATAACTTGTTAGTGCTAAAAATTTGATTGCAAACACTTTTTAGTGTAGAACATATCATATAATGAGAAGATTGAAGAGATCGCGTGAAGCGATAAGGCCGCCCTTTGTACGTTATAGTTTAAAGTACCTATTTCTTTGTATGTTTGTTACAAATTTGATGTGCAAATAAAGTTGTCTCTATCTATCTATAATTTTTAAACGCGGGCGTAGATGATGTTTTTTTACCAGTGGAATACATCACCTTGCTCTTGAACCTTACAAACGTAATGTATTTCAAAAAAAACTGTGGAAAACTTGTTCTATCTAAACCAGTTTGATTTAGAAACAATAATACCTTATACATAACATTTGGGATGACTAACGAGGACTGGTTCCAAATACACAAACGTTGTAAACATCCTACGTAGGTATATATATGTATATGTACAATGAGTATATTATTATGTACGTACTCCGAAGCTTGGCTAGCTTAGTCATAAATAGTAAGACGAACCGGTGCGCACGCGCATGTTCCGTTGAGTACCTATTCGAATTTTAAATTGTAGAGTTCTCGTGTTGTTCGGTTTCAATATTTTTGTATACAAATATCTGAATTCAGTTGAAGTAAGTGAAGTTTATTTATTTCATTCGGGCACTTCACAGCTTACAGGCAGTAGCTAAATAATTTACATTGGCACAGTACGCCAATAACAAAGTAAGTTTGTTGTTTTAAATTTAATTTAAATTTAAACTTATTCAACTAACTTTATTTATCACCGTTGTATCGAATTTGACGAACTGAGTTGAATTAATGAACTGTGATAATTTATGAACAAGGCTTTATTTTAAAAACTTTAACAAAAAAGCATCATTATTCTGTTTGGCCATACAATTTATAAATAAATAAGGATGCCTCAATGTGCCGTTTTGGTGCTTCAATCAAGTAGGCCCAGTTATCAAAACCCATAGATATATAGGTTGTTTTAGTTTTTTTTATCTTAAATAAATGTAACATACACATATTCATTTAATCATAATAAGATTACATGATGTTATAAGAACCGATTCAAATAAGATTATAATGAATAAGAATAAGATACATTTCATAGTATAACATAACATCACGCATATATTACCCAGAAGGGTGTGGCAGAGGGGTACAACACCCACACTTCACCTGTTACGTAAACGAAAGGTGAAGTATGTATACTATTGACTACCGGATAGCGGAGTCGGTAGTGCAACTGCCCCCTACGCAGAGGGAAATCTCTGTGTGCATGAACATGGATGTTTGTCTTGGTCTTGGTGTTCCTATGTATAATAAGTATGTATTTACAGAAGAAAAAGTATATATGTATTAGTATATCAAATCAAATAAAATCATTTATTTCCATGGGCCCCAAGGGGCGCTTGAACACGTCAAAACAAACATAAAAAAACAAAAATATAAAATTAAAATAAAACTTTACTAATCAAATTATAATACTTATTGCAATAAAATGATTTGACACCGAGCTTAGATCGACTTTAATTCAGATTAGAAATTTGAATTAAAATCAATCCAAGTACCAGCTCCGATGGGTATTGCATCATGAGAAGAGCTGGTGAGAAACCATATAAGTTATAAAGTTCAATCATATAAGTTATTCTAACATCGATAGTTCAAGCTCTGCTTAGTTTGGGACTAGATGACGTAGTGTGAAAGTTGTGTGATATTTATTATTATTATTGAGTTAATTAACCACCAGCAGCACCAACAAGTCTTAACTTACTCTCGTGCTAACAATTTATCTCAATTTCTGACGTGCCTTGATTCAATTTTAAAACAAGGAAAATTTATTTTGACTTGTTATTAACGAGCTTCGAAGATTGTCCAATTAGTCAAGTTATTTCGCCTATGATCGATCTAAACTACATTTTTGATTAAATCTGTTTTTAATTTATGTATTTGTTTACTTAAATTATAAAGGTTATTACACAAATTACTATATTTTAAGATAGTTGTAAACTTTATTTACACAGTTAAATTAACTATACAGGGAATACAAGAGACATGATTTAGAAACAAAATTAAAAAAAATTACACAGTTAAATCCTTACTAATATTATAAATGCGAAAGTTTGTAAGTATGGATGTATGGATGTTTGTTACTCTTTCACGCCAAAACTACCGGGTCGATTTCGATGAAATTTTGTACACATGTAGCTTATAGTCTGGTTAACTATACAGTGAATACAAGAGATATGATTTAGAAACAAAATTAAAAAAAAAATAATATTAATATACCCACATAGCACTCACAAATGAAAATTGATCCACCTTTTTCACAAAAACTTATTAAATTCAAATTCAAATTCAAATTCAAATCATTTATTTTCATAGGCCCCAGGAGGCGCTTGAACACGTCAAAACATTACAAAAAATGATATAAAAGTAAATAATAAATAATACTAAATTATACTAATTACAATGATTTGAATAACCGGGGCTCAGATTAATTTTAATCAAACTGTTTAGAATCGAATTAAAATCAATCTAAGTACCAGCTCCGATGGGTATTGCATTATGAGAAGAGCTGGTGAGAAACTCATATGCACCATCTTTTAAAATGAAAAATATAACAATATAAAATTACATAAAAAAATCACATAAGAAGAGCAATTCATTTCTAAATACTATTATCATTTATGTAGTCTGAAATACTATAGTAAGCTTTTTGACATAATTTAATTTTAACATATTTTTTAAATTTACCTATCGATAATTCTATTGCGTCTAAAGGAAGTTTATTGTAAAAGCGTATACATTGACCTGGAAACGAGTTAGAGATTTTATGGAGCCTAGTAGTGGGCACAGCGAGTTTGTTTTTGTTCCTTAGATTTAATTTATGGAGATCACTATTTTTCTTAAATTTCGTTTGGTTTATTATGATTGTATATTGTTATAACACTACAGAATTTCTCTTTTGAGAGACTCGGTTGTGATGATTGTGTACTTAAAGGTCGAATTCTATCAAATTATTAGCTCAATTTCCATTACGGAACTAGTGATAATTAGAACTATGAACCATAGTAATTTTTTTTACTATGTATGAACTTCGTCGCCAAAAAGGTACAAACGCATTAAGAACCAATTTCTATTTTAAAGACGGTTAAAAAAAATCGAATGCAAAATAAAATAGTTATTAAAAACAATTTAATGTCCGCCCACATCTTTATTTCTGTACTTGGTTAGCAATAACACATCCAATGTAACAATCCATATATAAAAAACTTTATACGTTGAAATTGCCTCTTAAATCAGGGGATACGTGAAGAAAAATGTCAAAATGGCCGCCATAATTTCAGGTGTCATTATGACAGTGAGACATTATACATAAATTATTTAAATGACGCCATAAAAATTTCATCCGAATTTTCTGTCTGCATAAAATACAAAAGTATAATTCAACTTTAATTCATTTATTTATTCGGGAAATGGTCCATATATAGTAAAAATAAGAAAAACTAAAACATTCACATTAACTATATTAACTAAAAACAATTAACTAACATTAGTAAGGCAATAATAATACAATTACACTAAATAAGTAAACTAGAATATAAAAAGGACTGAACATTATCAACAAAATAAGACTTACATACATACATAAATTGTAGACATTAGTTAATAAATTTTAGGTCAGATTTTTTAATGACCCCCTATATAATGTTTCGTAGTAAAGTAGTATCTTTCATAAAGCCATATTTGGCACAAGGCGACAATGTTTTAGCTCATTAGTTTTTTAGTGAACACCCTACTGATCTCATTATTGTAAGAATTTATTTTTGATAGAATGATAAATATGTAACACTATGAATCGGTCGATACGATCAATTTTGATTGTCCAGCAACATAGCTCTGAACATAACAAAATTGTTAAAAGCGTCATTTAATAGCCGCTGTAAGGCAGCTATTTAATTTAACAAAAATTTAATGCATAATATTTGTAAACCTTTTTATCTTTCAGTTAGCATTTGCCAAGCTTCTTCAAGATGCTTGAGGCCCTAGTAGGGCTAGTCGTGGTGGTGTTAGCGTGGATCTACTTCAATGATGTGGATCCCCTGGACGTGCTGCCTGGACCACCCAGGTTGCCCATCTTTGGAAACAGCTTCCAGATTATGAAGCTTCCTCCTGGTGAGTCTCATATTATATATATATCGGTATAGTTCGGTATCGGTATTAATTGTTTGAGGAACCAACATTGACGATTTCGACTAATATTATAAATACATAAGTATTTGAGTGTGTGTTCTTGTATTATTTGTAGCCCTTTACGCAAATCTACTGGATGAATATTGATAAAGTTTAGCCATAGTACCATACGATGTGTTGTCTAAATGATATGCCGACAATAATTGTTTTTAAAACAAAAATTTATTATTTCTTCAAATAAAATCTGCATCTCTTTTCAGAACAAATGTTTTATGCGTTGGTTGACTACACAAAGATGTACGGTGACAGATACATATTCAAAGTGTTTGGTATAAGGATCTTGCACATCAGTAGACCAAGTGATATCGAGGTAAGTTTACCTTTAATGCGTAATATACATCACGCTTTATGTCCCATGTTTAGGTCCCATGTTATAGAATTAAGCCAATTGCTATTTTGCCAGACTCCGTGCAGCCACTGAGAAATTTCAGAAATTGCAATAATATTTTTGCCCTACCAAAAATCGAACCCCAGGCCTCTGCTGCAGTTATGCCGCTGGAACACGAGGCAGTGTTTATTAGCTCTAGAACTTTACATAAATTAAAATCTTTTTTACCCTTTTTATTTTTTATACCCTTTTTTTATTTTTTTCCTTTGAACGACTTCCAAGAATACTCTTCCACTTCATCTAATTCTATTTTGAACGTTTTGAAATTTTGTGGTTAAAATCTTGGATCAGAGTTGTCCTCTAATGTGAACCTGTTTATTTTGGTTCATATGCTATTATAGCAAAATAATAATAATAAAATAACGTGTACAAATATTTTCACGTGAGCTCATCTTCAGTCGTGTACGTGATCTGAATTACCCTTCACTTCACACCCATATATATATCGTAGTATAAGGTATTCACACGTGTCATCACAAGAGCAGCAAGGTAACATTACTTAGTTAATTAGCCAATGTTATTAACTTATCTAATCTGGCGTTGTGTAGCGACAAATTGCCAATAATTATACACCTGATTGACTAGTTGTTCATTGTTAATACCCATTTGCAGTTTGGTAGCAAAATAGTATTGACTCACAGCTTGTAGCATGAGCTAATTTTTAATGCTACAATCACATTTGTGAGCTTGTCTGATTCAAGGCAACGAGGGTACTTTAAGGATTCGAAACTCTATCCTCCGAAATTTATAAAGAAGGTCCACGATTCAAAAAACCTATACTTTTTTACTTTTCCTGTGCCCATGTTTTATCTTCCGTTCTTACTTTAATTTGACACCTACTGTAATGAAATTCTAGCTAGCGTCATATGGTCCGGCTACACGCTCCACCATACTTGCGCAAACAATTTGTGCAAATTGCAAATGTGTGCAAAAATCTATATGCGCAAAAAAAACAATTATATTCATAAACTATTTGCGCAAGCCAGATTGAGCGTGTAGCGGCGTTTAGTACTATTTCTTATTCTATACCAATAGGCAGTAATTCATCGTTTAATTATTAAACTATTTGAACCTCTCCTCGTAATGATAAGTTTCTTTGTTCAGGTGGTGCTCTCTCACTCAAAGAATATAAAGAAAAGCATGGTTTATCGATTCCTTACGGGCTGGCTCGGAGATGGACTGTTGCTGAGTACCGGTAAGCAGATAGAACAACAGTCGTTAAGATTGTCATCATTTTGTTATTTATTGTCATAAGTATATTAGTCTAGTAAATTGACACTTAGAAAAAGTTCTAATAAGACAGTGACTAAGGCCTCTTACAAAATGTCATGATTATTTGCATGCTTGAAGCAAGAGTTTACTTCAAACAGACATTTATTGCTCTTGTTAATTGTTTTATCGACCGAAGATTTTTGAGCAAACTCAAAATGAACATGCTGATTATTAGCAACGTTTCAACACAAATTTTACTAAGTAGCTACTCAATAGTGACATGTTTTCGTGCTAGAAATGAGCATGTGTACACAGCTTTACTGTTTACCGTGTTCAGGTGGTCAATGGCACAAGCGGCGCAAGATCCTGACTCCCACATTCCACTTTAACATCCTGAAGAACTTTGCCAGCGTAATTGAGGAGAAGGGCCGAGACCTGGTACACTTGCTCAAGAAGAAGAAAGGCGAGGACGTAAATCTTATGCCGCTCATTAGTGATTACACGCTCTTCACTATCTGTGGTAAGATATTTATCATTTAAGGGTTACAATGTAGTAAAGGTCACAATGTAATAAAGGTTAAATGTAAGTCTTTCCGTCCGACTCTCTCTCTTTCCGTCTGACAGCGAGCTGTTTCTTATGAACTGTAAAAGCTAGGTAGCTCAAAATGGAAATTCTCTTTTCGTATCAAAATTAGTTAAATCGATTTAAATGTCCGCAAGTAAAGCACTTATTAACGAGAAGTGTTTAATATTGACTTTGTTCTTAAAAAATATTAATGAAAGCTCTTTATTGTTACTTAGTAAACACCTAACGAAACCTAACAACTCAGATCACAGACGGATTACTCATCGTCAAGTCTCAACCACAAACAATAAACACCGTAGAGAATTAAAGTTCAGTGGCTCCATGCAACTGTTTTTCTACAGATAATTTACACAAAAAGTAAAACAAAAAAGATTTTGTTCAATCCATTACAGTCAGAGTCTCCAAGGCAAAGCCTTAAGCCACGTGTCAACAAATGCATCGTGATTGTGATTTTTATTTTGCAAAAATATTTCAAACGAATAATGGTGATTATTTTTAGGTGTAATAACGATATTGTAAGGTAGTTAATCAAATAATGACGGGACACTTTTATTTGCGTACAAAATTAGTAATCCCAAACGAATAATTGCCAAACTAAACCATTTTTCAAAAATTAGACAACGGGTCTGAATCGCGTAATTATTATTGTACGTTTCGAATGACTTGCATCATTCTTGGTCACGAGCCAAAACGTATTTATTTACCTTTATAATAATTACGCGATTCAGACCCGTTGTCTAATTTTTGAAAAATGTTCTCAAATCGCAAAAGTTTAAAAACATAAACTAAACCATTACTACTTCGGCCATAAAAGGCTACAATAAAAAAAATAAGTACTATTTTTATTATTATTCTATTTTACGAGTATATCAAAATAATATGTTGTTTATTTTTTAATTTTATAAATTCGTACTGCTAGGCTCTCGCGATTTTATTCGTAAAGCATTTACTTCACTGAAAATAAGCTTCCCATAGCCGAAAGAATTACCATCTAATTACACTAATCGTTTCTCTTCATAATATTAGCAATAGTACCTATTTAGATTGCTAGATTGTTGGTGAAATCCGAACTGTTTTTCTGTTTTTTATTACAAAATGCCTCTGTGCCTGCTCATTAATTTAATAATGTACTTCCTTTGATAACAAAATTATATGTATGGACACAATCACAACAAAGGCCAGCCATTAATGGCTTTATATAAAAACAAGTATAAGTATAATAATTGGCCAGACATATTGTTTTTGCAGACCTCAATTATACTTCGCATATAATGTTAACTATTTTTAACTTTTTGTTTTTGTTATTTTTTGCAAGTATGCATATAGTTATTTTATTGTATAAATGACGTAATTTTCAAGCTATGAAAGTCTACAAAAATACCCATGCATAACTCTTAAGTCTCTACCACACAATACAAACAAAATAATAATATTTTCATCCCACCATCTCGGAAAGAGTATTTTTAATCTTCAATATCTGAGTGGAAAAGCCGTTTTTATTCTCTAGAGGATAAAGTAAATTGAATTTAGAACATCGTGTGCACTAAGTTTGTGAATTAAAAAAAACATTAAACCTATTTACTGCTACCTCTATGGTGCCGAATATTGTTAACAACTTGTTAAAAACTCAGACTCGGAACCTTCTTGGTGTTCTTTTTTCAATTTGCTTTGTACGCGGTTCTTTAAGCGACATTTTTTCACGTCATTGTTACTTACCTGTCATAATGTAGTAATTAATACCTAAACTGAAATAAAAGTGTACCTATCCTGTGATTGTAAACGTTTTTTTTTGCATTTAGTCATTTCCTCGCTGAGGTGGAATGAAAAGTTACGTGTTGCACTCGAGTGCAAAGATTTTTCACCTCGTGCTCTTTTGATTCCCTCGCTAACGCTCAGGATTCTAATTTTGAATCACTCGCTGCGCTCGTGATTCAATTTTAGGATCGTTCGCTTGCTCGGTCATCAAAATTGAACACGCGGTTAAAAAGCAACTTTGCACTCTTGTATAACAAATAACTATTATTCCGTAGAACCACATAATTAGGGGCCATAAGGATGGACCATTTGGACCCGCATTCTCATAATATCCTATTCTCTGATGTTTCATTTTGTATGGTTGTACAAGGACATAAGGTCATTCACATCACATTTATCTAATTTGTGAGTTCAAAAACACCATTTGTGTTCTGTGGTAAAAACATCTGAGCTGTAGTAAAAACAGACAAACGACGAATGCTGCTATATTTTAAACTTAATTACGTAATAAGTATAGTATGGAATAATTTATAGAATATTTCTCCACCACTATTTAGTAGACGTGTGCGCCGTTCACGCTGATGAGAATGAGAGAGTCCAAACGCTGAAATGTATGGGCGCCAGCCGACTTTGAGCCGATTTTTCAGCTGGCGCCATTGTTTTGCGCTCATCGGCTGGCGCGGCGCACACGTCTCTGTTGTTACTATTCGACTACCAATTTGTAGATATTATTCCTCTTTTCCTTGAGTACCTATAATCTAAGAACTTGCCTACACGGCTTATATTGGTTAACAGTTTATTAACAGGATATATAGCAAATTTTCGGTATTTTGAAATGGATTTCAACTGTTTCTAAGTTAGCCCAACGCACAAGCAGAAAATAATGACGCCTCGATAGTCTAGTGGGTCGCGTATGCACCTCTCGCGTTCGATTCCCGGGTCGGGCAAAGTGTTACTTGTGAACTTTCCGTCAGGAAATTCATAATAGTATCATGAGTTGGAATTGTACCAGGTGGATGGCGATAGGCTCACCCCCTATCCCATGGGACCTAAACATAACAGGTAAAATGTGAGTGCTGTACACCTCTGCCACACGGTTGTGGATAGGCGTGATGTTATTTTTAAATTACATATTTTTTTCCCACAATTTATAGACTGTAGAGTGTAGATGTTATTTAATCTTGTCTCTCCACCAGAAACGGCGATGGGCACAAAACTGGATGGCGAGCAGTCTGCAGCTACAGTTGAATACAAAAACGCCATCCTCCAAATGGGCTTGCTCCTGCTGAGCCGAATAACCAAAGTCTGGCTGTGGAATGATTTTATGTTTAAAAAATCTAAGCAAGGGAAAGAATTCCAGAAGATCCTTGAAACTGCCCGTTCTTTTGCTGATAATGTTATTTTGGAAAGAAAGGCTCAAAGAGCGGAGAATAAGGGAGAAGAAGTAGCAGTTGATTTAGATTTCGGTACAAAAAGACGACTAGCAATGTTGGATCTCTTGCTGGAAGCCGAAGCTAAAGGTGAAATTGATATGGATGGAATTCGGGATGAAGTCAACACTTTTATGTTTGAGGTAAGTTATATGATACGTTGTAGAACCAAAACAGTGGTTTAGGTTAGTTTATAGAAGCCCGTAAGATATTAAAAATTACCCTTATAAGCTTTATAAATAGTTATAAATCTCATAGTTATACGATAGGTGTGCAAAGGTCGTTACCTCTGCACACCTAGGTGGGCCATGGGTTCTCTCAGATTATTCAAATAGGTGTCCGTCCCTCAGTCAATTGAGAACATAATTATGACAGAATTCATTGCTAAGAACTGGTCGTTCATTAAAAGTGACAAGATGAAAATTAATTTAATCACTAACAATATACTATGAACTTAGTCAATGCTATGAACTGTAAAATGTAAAAATATATTATTTTTAACTGGTAAATGCCTGACGCATACCATCGATCCGGGTAGAGTCGCTGGTTATGTCCGAGTTGCACGGACTAAAACCCAGTGTGTTCCGTTAACGTGATATGACCAAGGAATCTCGGCTGCCGTGCAAACAGGCGGTCACGTCGTAGTGTTCACGGGGCTAGGCCTTAATTCAACAATCATTCAAATAAGTGTAAATTCAGAATCCGACCAGAAAATAATACTTTGCCATTTCTTTGGATCAGATAGTGACAAAATTTATTTATAGAAAATTACTACTAACACTTATTGATAGTGCCTTAAATGAGTTGTCAAATTAGTGTTTCAGGTAATTCACATTAAGTATTGTTTTCCAGGGACACGATACAACAGCAATGGCCATCACATTTGGATTGATGTTACTTGCCGATTATGATGATGTCCAGGTAAGGATCAACACTTATAATGTAATTTTTAAATGCTTTGATAACGCTATGATTGTACTGCAATATAATCAATCTGATAAATATAAAGTAAACATGGTAGAAGTAAATAAATGGCATAATATCACAAGTTAGCGAGTGCCAGTTAGCGTAGCGGTCGCTTCGCCGCTTTTAACTACGCTGGTTTTGTGGGTTCGATCCCCACACTGGACAAACCTTTGTTCGATCCGCAAAGATTTGTTCTGACTCTGGGTGTGCCCTGTGTGGGTGAAATGTATGTTTGTGAATACCCCCACGATACAGGAGTTATTTCTAGTGCGGGTGACGTTTTTTTTTTTTTAATAACCAATAAGTTAAAAGAAGACTGTTCTACTCGATATCGCTTGCCGATAAACAGGCATACAGTGTTATTTGATGTTAAAATAATCACCATAATTAAACAAAAATGCTAGTTTGTGTTCTTCGTGGGCCCTTATTAACAGATCAATGTCTATTCCAGGAGCGTATCTATGAGGAAGTTCAGGACATCGTGGGTGGCACCGACCGCCCTTTGACTATGACAGATCTACCCAACATGAAGTACTTGGAGGCTGTTATCAAGGAGATACTTAGACTGTACCCTAGTGTACCGTTCATTGGAAGAGAGATTGTTGAGGACTTTACAATGGGTAAGATATTTTATTTTACTTTTCCCCACCAGAGTTCCCAATACGCTTTATGGTACTTTGTTCTGTTACTTTGATATTTTCTAATCGTATTTCAATCACAATGGCTAAATAAAACTAAAACAAGCGTGCTATTATAATGAATAAACTGAATTCAGGGTTCATATACAGTAAGGTTGAAATAAAATCGAAGTTTTGATACATAAGGTGGAAATCATCGCAGATGCTTCAACCCACAAACCAAGAATATTATTTACCAAGTATATGTCATAGGATTAATTGCAAATATTGGTGTTGCATGTACTGGCCACCAAGCGACGAATAACTAATGGTCAACAAATATCAAAATTATTTTTTCAACACAACAATAATAATTCATAGCAGACGGCCTCCAAGTTGCAAGAACTGGGGTTAGAAGTTTTGCGCCTACACTTTTCCAGAATTTGGATAACTTCTTGGCGGGAAAATATTCAATACCCGAGAGGCAGTACAAAATGCCTTTGAAAAATTTGTTGCCTCCCGTCCAGCTGATTTCATTACGAAGGGCAACAATAAACTGCCACTGCGTTGGCAAATATTTATTGATTGCATGGGTGATTGATTACTTCGATTAATACAAATAAGAAATACATTAAAAAAAATCCTTTAATTTTTTCATAAAAAACGGCAATTTCATAGGTAAAGACCTAATATTAAAGGTCATAGATGGAGCAGTTACATAACGTGCGTTGTCAACGTCGCGTGACTTTTCGTACTTGTTGCACATATTAATTAATTCAACATAATTATTAATTAATTCAACATAATTAATAATTAATTCAACATAATTATTAATTAATTCAACATAATTATTAATTAATTCAACATAATTATTAATTAATTCCACATATTTATTAATTGCACTTAATAATTACACTTGATCGGTAACCGTTTTTTATATTTCTTCAATAATAAAGATTCTTTGATTTGATTTGATTCTAGATTGAAAGATTGAATTTATTTTCTCAGGTGACATCCTAGTGAAAAAGGGCACCACATTGGATATTCACATCTATGAGCTGCATCACCGCGAGGATCTGTTCCCTGACCCCGAAGCCTTCAAACCCGAGCGGTTCCTGAGCAACGAGGTCAGCCATCCCTACGCCTACGTGCCTTTTAGTGCCGGACCCAGGAATTGTATTGGTTAGTATTCTTATTCTAGCAACATAATATATTATCTTGCCCATATTACGCAGAAGGGTGTGGCAGAGGTGTCTAAAGCCCACGCCTCACCAGCTATGTTCTGGTCCCATGTGGTGGAGGTCAGCCTATCGCCTTCAGTCGGGCACACGTGCTGCTACTAGGGTTGCCAGATGTCCGGTATTTAAGCGTACAGTCCGTTATTTTTGAGGCCTGTCCGGTAAAAAATAAATGGTCATACCGGACAGAATAATGTCCGGTATTTTGAAGAAAGTCGGTACTACTGGCCACAAGCGCCTACATAAGTAGCCATATGAAATCCCTCAAACGCAAAACTCGCGCGCGCTCCTTGATCGCCGCTGTCTGTACTTTATGTGCGTTTGGGGGCTCTCACTTCACCACTGTATACCCGTCTCACTCACTCGTACTTGCTGCCTGCGGCCACCCGCGCGCGTAAAATATTAGTACATATTAAAAAGAAACGTATTTTTTGCGACCTAGCATACCCCCCCTCCCCCCCTTTTGGGGTTGTCCGGTATTTTTTCGCGACTCATCTGGCAACCCTAGCTGCTACTTAGAAATTCCTGACGGTAAAAACCTTACTAACACTTGTCCGATCCGGGGATCGAACCAGAGACCACGAGTCAATCCATCAGCCCGTCAGTATCCTCATATCACAATAAATATCAAAATATATTTGTTTGCTTATAAGTCCTTTATCCACAGGTCAACGCTACGCCATGCAAGAAATGAAGAGTACTTTCAGCGAGATCATCCGTAACTTCAAACTAGTACCGAAAATCAAGGGTTTCAGGCCAAGACTTCTAGCTGACCTTGTGCTCAGACCCGTCGATCCTATATATATCAAGTTCATAGAGAGATAATGAGTGAAGAATTCGTGTAAAAGTCTAAATATCCCTGTCTGCAAATCGTCTTGCAAATATGTACAGGAGTCGAACTATGAAAGCTTAAACTAATATAGTGCTGCGTAGAGGTCGCGGGTTCGATGCCCGCTCAAGACAAATCTTTGTGTGCATGAACATGGCAGTTTGTCTTGGTCTGAGTATTTCTATGTATAATTAGTATCTATGTATTTACACAAGAGTACACAAAAGTATAAATGTATTAATATCAATTATTCTGGTACCCATAGTACAAGCTCTGCTTAGTTTGGGACTTAATGACGTTGTGGAAAAGTTATGTCTAATAATTTTATCTAGCCAGTCAATTGATTTTTGAAAAGAATAAGATTTCTCGTTTTAGCGTACACAAATTAGAAAAGCAATATAATTATAAATCGCATTTGAGTTGCAATAATTATTATATAGTCAGGAGGTCCGATTCTGTAAAAGCAACAGATGATTTTGAAATATTATTGCATCCTTACCTTAATATAATTGCGGTCTTTTATCGATTGACAGAAATTAAATGTCGTTTATTATCTGTATGGAATACGCATGCTAGAAAAATAAGTGGTTTTTATTGTGAATCATTTAGAATTATTTTTAAAACTGATGTACTTATCATAGATTGTACTTGGCTATTTTTGTGGTATATTTGATGTAGTTCATTCAATATTGTGACACTGGAAGGAATTGCATTTAAGAATAAGATTCATATATTAATTTATTGATAGTCATAACGGTTATAACCGGATTCAGTAAGGACAAAGACCTTTTTGTTCCCACCCTCCAATAGCTACATGTGAAACGGAACGCATAGTTCAAAATGGACTAACATTTAAAGTTGGCGCCATAGTCATTTTTGTGCAGCTCAAAAATAGCTTTCCAACGATATATCTCATGTATCTATTGCTTGGTGGGACCAGATTCCATACAAAATAATCTATCTTCCTTTCATAGATGTAAGCCTTAGTTAAGCTAATAGTATTATTAAAGGTTTATTGGTAAATAAAAATCTCGATAAAAATTATATAGCCTAGGTACTTCCTTAGATCTTCATCTATCTTTTTACCTATTTCATTAAGACAGGTACAGTAGCCGTGAAAGCATAACAGACAAACAGACACAGTGAGAATGCTCATTTAAAACATAAGAAAGGATTGATTAAATTGTGACAAATCAAGCGATATACATGCGTAAAATGCGTCTGTCTAAATTATGCCCATCTTGGCAATTACCTACCTTTAGGAAAATTATATTTTAGCCAGTGTTATACTGAAGCCTTATACGTATTCCTATCCTTATCCCTATTTCAACAAATCCTCGGAACAGTGAGGTCACTCCGCGAAGCCTGTGAAGTCCCCAGGAAACTTCTGAGCTTCTGGGCGGAGTTAGGCTGGCTATGTTAGCCAGGACTCTCCACGCACAATGGACCAAATGAGAGTCTAAGTGCGGAAAAATGAGTCCACTTTCCATTCCATTCCATTCCATCCCTATTTCAGAGTAGGTACGTGTTTTAGGGCGAGGGCTCCAATAGGGGGTGAACGGACAGAGTCCTGATTGACATTCTAAGGGACGTTGATGCTAGCCTAGGAGAGCTCTTGACATTAATCCGCCTTTAAATGCAGACAATGGTTTCTGATCGAGTTCGGGAACAAAGCACGCGATGTTTTGTACGACTAAACAATTAAGCCCTCAGAGTATCCTTCATCCAAGATTAAGCCAGAAAATTGTCTATGTTTCTTAAGTTCTACTAACTTAAGAACCATAGCCAATTTTCCGTCTTCATAGATCCAATTTGTTAAATATTATCTACTTTCTTTTTCAGTAAAATAATCAATTTTAGTTGGTTCTTTTATTTAATTTTACAAATAGAACGCCTAAGAAAATTTTACACCATTTTATACGTCCCGCACCATGATGTATTATTGCTACTAAATTTTCTTTGTCATCTAAAAAGTTGATATTGTCGAAACCGTCACTCCGTCACTTATTGCCGACGGCAAATGTTAATCACCAAGTCAGCTACCAACTTGAAGCTCGGCGCTCATCGGTAATGAGTGATGGTTTTGACCAGAGAGCATGCATTTAACTAAGGACAACTATACCTAAGTTTTAAATGACATTATTCCAACTACGCGAGCAGAGCTGTGCGTTCCAGATAAACTTCACGTTTAGAAATGTATGAGTTTTGACAGCTTTTACCCGGCCCGGGAAAAATGTTGAAAAAGTATAACCGTAAATTTTCTTCATGCTACAGTTTTACATCTTTTATCTCTGACTTTAGTATGGTTCTAGCTTGAAGTTCAACTGAATATAGACATAATTTATTTGATGAGGTGAGTATAAAACTACATTAAATCAATTAATTGAGTAATGTATGTTCCACATATCAATTTATTAATTTAAGCGACGCCAAATTCAAATTCAAATTCAAATTCAAATCATTTATTTTCATAGGCCCCAGGAGGCGCTTGAACACGTCAAAACATTACAAAAAATGATATAAAAGTAAATAATAAATAATACTAAATTATACTAATTACAATGATTTGAATAACCGGGGCTCAGATTAATTTTAATCAAACTGTTTAGAATCGAATTAAAATCAATCTAAGTACCAGCTCCGATGGGTATTGCATTATGAGAAGAGCTGGTGAGAAACTCATATGCACCATCTTTTAAAATGAAAAATATAACAATATAAAATTACATAAAAAAATCACATAAGAAGAGCAATTCATTTCTAAATACTATTATCATTTATGTAGTCTGAAATACTATAGTAAGCTTTTTGACATAATTTAATTTTAACATATTTTTTAAATTTACCTATCGATAATTCTATTGCGTCTAAAGGAAGTTTATTGTAAAAGCGTATACATTGACCTGGAAACGAGTTAGAGATTTTATGGAGCCTAGTAGTGGGCACAGCGAGTTTGTTTTTGTTCCTTAGATTTAATTTATGGAGATCACTATTTTTCTTAAATTTCGTTTGGTTTTTGTGAACGTACATTAAATTTTCGTAAATGTATTGAGAATGTAACGTCATAATATGTATCTCTTTAAATTTATTTCTTAGTGTCTCCTTGGGACTCATCATATAGATAGCTCGAATAGCTCGTTTCTGGAGCACAAATATTGAATCTATATCCGCGGCACTACCCCAAAGCAATAAACCATAAGACATTATACTGTGAAAATAGCTAAAATAAACTAAACGCGCAGTGTCAACATCGGTCAGTTGACGAATTGTTTTTACGGCGTAAGCTGCTGAGCTGAGTCTACCAGACAACGTTTCTATATGTGGGCCCCATTGTAATTTAGAGTCTAATGTTATACCAAGAAAGACAACCTTATTGACCATTTCCAATTCCTCATTGTCCATCACCACACTAGTTTTGACTTGCTTAACATTTTTTGTAAAAAATCTAATATATTTTGTTTTACTACCATTTAAAAGCAAGTTGTTAGCACTAAACCAGTTCACTATCTTTGATAAAGCATTGTTTACATCGTCAATTAATTGTACAAAAGATTGTACTGTAGTAATGAAACGAAATAATCCCATAGAATCGCCGACTTTATTATTCGTAACAAAAAAATGTATTACTTACTACAGAGTTTATAAGTGTTTTTTAACAGAACTTAAATTTTATTTATTTATTTATTTATTAAACTTTTTGCACAAAAAAAATAGTACAAAGGCGGACTTAATGCCTGATGGCATTAAGTCCAGAAATTCTTCTAAACAATCATTTATTATCACCATGTTAGATAGATAGACGGCTCTGTAATAAAGTAATAATCATAGCCTCCGGTAAAAAAAAACACACGAGTACTTATGCACTAGTTCGCTTATCCTTATAAATCTATCAAAGTTCGTACCTAAGTAAATGCAATCTCTTCTGATGCCATATGATTATAGTAATATAAATAAAAATGAAGTTTCAATAACCTTTCAGAAGCTGTTCCATATTAATTGTCGAATTTGGCCTTTAGTGCCATAGGTTCAGTAAAGCATTCTGCAAACTACATGGGACCAATCACGGATCCTACATGGGATGCAGCAAGCTAGACAGACTACTCTAGTCAGCTACCTTCTAATTGAAAATCTTATCAAAACGGGACCAGCCGTTTCGAGACAACCAAAAAAAATTTACCTATTATTAAATAATAATAATATTTGGATAGACTGAATATAGGAAACATGCACAAGTTATTAAACGCCTGCACGTTTTACAAAAATGATCGCAGTTTTTGTGAACATGGAGGATAGAGCTATAATTAGGTCTTCATAACTACCAATTTCTCGTCTTCTTCGTTTTGCTGCATAACTGTCAATGTCAATCATCACCAAGACGCAGCCCGCAATAGAAAAGTCCTTCAAGTATATCTAGCATAGAATAAAAGTCCTTCATCCAGTATCATGCTCCTGATATTTTTCTTAAGAGACCTTCATGCAAAGTAGGTTGGTATTTTGGGACGCCAGGTTTCAAGGCCGTGCGAAACATACAAAGAGGGTCATTTTATAAAATAAACATTCGCATACGGGCCTCGCTGATATTGCTAGAGGCGCTAATGTGACACATGCCTAAGGTGCTTACGACATGAAGCCGTCATTTATTTTATTACTGTCTAGGTATAAACTTAATGTATATGGGGTCGAGGGGCCTCAGCACCATGTCAGCTATCAGCTTCGGTCTGAATCCCTTGATCTTCGGCACCAGCTTGAAGTTACGAACAATCTCGCTGATCGTGCTCTTCATTTCTTGCATGGCGAAGCGTTGACCTGGTGGAAATAATAGTATCGGTTTTTGAAACAAGACATGGCAAGGTTTAAAGGAATATTATAAGAACGCTGTTCAAGGCAGTATCAAAAATTATATATAGCTCTCTTAAAATGCGCGTTTTCCGACGTTGTTATCTCTCGAACTTAAGGGTAAGTAGGATTTACAGCTAATGTACATTGTACAATTTATACATTAACGAAATATTCCAGATTCGTCCCTACGGTGCAAGACTAGGCAGTTTTTGTTCATTATAACGAAATCTACGCGGACGAAGTCGCGGGCAACAGCTAGTTATTACATATTTAGCTAGCATCATAGCTACTCAAATAACTAACGAAGCTATAATCAGGATCCCTATCTTTCCATTACCATCGCGTGACTCACAAACACAGTCATAATCGTTATTGTTAACTGCAACAACAATTACTGCGGCTAATGAAAATGTTGATTAGCGCTGATCTACGGGTCTACGCAAATTACCGTTTTTACGGCGTCTGCTAAACACATCATAAACTTAATTTTATGGCGGTGTAGAATGACATGTCAGAAAATAATGGGGTTTAGTGCTCTACTGCTGTTGATTCGAGCTGAAATAAAAGTTAGGGTAATAGGAAAATTAATGACCCAATTAAGTGTCTAAAATAAAACATCAGTAGCTTTTTTTTGTAAAAAGGTACCGAACTTGAGTCTTGCTTCGTTTTTTTAGTTCGTACTTGAATTCTGTGTCTAAGAGCGTCTTGACCACTACTTCGTCATATTGGAATACAATACAAATATTTATAATTAATTATAAATACAATACAAATAATTATAATTAATTAAATGTAACATGTCAGTAAGTCCAGTTATAAAATATTTTGGAAAATTATTATAACTAGTGGTAAATATTATTAGGCTGGGCTAACGTATAACATATTTGTTTTAGGCATACATTGAATATAAACTATACTACAGTCCCTCAATACCGATTGCGGGCTTATCCAAACAGTACCGGTAATTCCCTAAAGGTCTGATTACCTAACTGATATCACCCTCCCTCCGCTTGTTTATTGATCTGAGAAATAGTAACCATGTTGTAACCTATAACTTGCACCTGGGACAGACAATCAAATACTATTCAAACCAAAAGATTGAAGTTAGGTCATTCTCACACCTAGTGGTTTTTCTACTAAATATTTGATATCACGGGATATTTTCCAGGTATATTTGCTGTAGCAAGTTATTTCGATATTTCAGAGATTTTTCTATGTTCACGATAAAAGAGTGCGGAATAGGGTGATATCTGGTTCTATTGGCAGACAAACCGTCGTCCTGCCAATAAAACTGTTTTCACATTTACCCGCTTAAATTTTAGTTTTATTGTGAACAAACAGATTGCAACATCTCTGAAATGTCAAAATAACTCGCCACAAAAAATATACATGGTAAATATCCCGTGATATCTAATATTTAGTAAGAAATAACCATGTTTAGTCTCAAAACACATTTTTTGCCTCAGGTTTTGCCTCACATAACTGGTGAAATGTGATTGTTATCTTCTAAACCTTCTGGGCGTGATGTTATGTTGGTAAGAAAGAATACTAACCAATACAATTCCTGGGTCCGGCACTAAAAGGCACGTAGGCATAAGGATGCCTGACCTCGTTGCTCAGGAACCGCTCGGGTTTGAAGGCTTCGGCGTCTGGGAACAGATCCTCGCGGTGATGCAGCTCGTAGATGTGAACATCCACTGTGGTACCCTCCTTTACTACGATATCACCTAAGGCCAAGTTTCAGAGTCTTGAGTACGAGAGTGAAAAAAGATTAACAAACAAGTATAAAGTTTAAGTGGCTTCAAACGCTTCAAAGATATAAAAACATCTTTAATCATAATTTCACGGTCTATTATTCTCTATTATTTGTTGCTATACCAAATAAAGCAAGAAAAAGGGTGTAGATAACGGCCATGGTTCCTGCATTAAAATTATTTGTTGCAGTACGTAGAAAGTAGTATGTACTTACCTTACTTATCTTGGTAATAAATCATAGAAAGCAACGTGGATATCTGACAGAAAACTATAAAAAATATCTTACCCAACTGAAAATCTTCAACAATATTGCGTCCAATGAATGGCACACTAGGATACAGCCTGAGTATTTCCTTGATCACTGCCTCCAAGTACTTCATTTCTGGCAGATCGGATATTGTCAAAGATCTATCGGAGCCACCCAGGATGTTCTGAACTTCCTCATAGATACGCTCCTGTAATGGTTTTGTTTTTTTTTTATATTTTGTTTATTTGGCATTAAGTAAACAAAAACGGCCATTTAGTGCGGTCGAGGGCCCTATAGACAAAAAAAATATGTATGCCTTGTGATTTGGGTCTATCTACATTGTACGACTGTACAAAAAAATATAGGTGACTACCTATATTTTTTTACTAGCTTCCGGCCGCGTGGTAAGTGGATAAAAAGTAGCCTATATTATTTTGGGACATTAAACTCCCTACTGCAATTTTCTTTAAGATCGGTGCAGTAAATTTGAAGATTTTTGGGTACAAACAAACAAACAAACGAAAAAAACTTTCCTCTTTATAATTAGTAAAGATAACAAATACACGTCAATCGAATTTCGATTGGGTATATACCCAAATGTTGTAATAAATGTTTGGATAAAAACACCTCAAACGATTTTTCTTACCTGTACATCGTCATAATCTGCCAGTAACATTAGACCGAACGTGAGAGCCATCGCTGTTGTATCATGTCCCTGAAAACACAATACTCGTAAATGGAAATTTAACTTTATTACTTCAGTGAGGCTCTACTGCCATTAAAACTACACGATCTAATAACATTAAATTCAACAACATGAAATATTGGTGAACGTATTTACACCTATTCAGTAAGTTGATGCCTATTTATTCAAAATTGATTTTACGAAAATTTTTAATATATTTTACCTTATTCTGTTTTGAGTAATTTTCTTTTAAAAATTGCCAAACTGACCTACATCTTACCTCAAACATAAAGGTATTGACTTCATCCCTAATTCCATCCATATCAATTTCACCTTTGGCTTCAGCATCCAGCAACAAGTCCAACATTGCCATACGTTTTTTGGTGCCGAATTCTGTATCGTCTTCTCCTGCTTTACCAGTCTCCTCTGCTCTATGAGCCTTTCTATCCATTATGACCTTATCAGCAAAAGCACGAGCCGTTCCAAGAATCCTCATGAATTCTTTCCCTTCCTCAGTTCTTTTGAATATGAAGTCGCTCCACACCCATACCTTTGTGATTCGGCTCAAGAGCATTAGGCCTATTTTCATGATAGCGTTTTTGTATTCAACTGTAGTTGCCGACTGCTCATCGTCTAGTTTAGTGCCCATTGCCGTTTCTGGTGGAGAGAGAAGAAAACGATTTCATTAACACGCTTATATTAGCTTCACCTGTATGTATGTGTGTATGTAACCGACTCCTTTGGACTCGATTTTGACCCACTTTAAACGGACAGATTTCATTCAAATTTTGCACACCTTTCAAAGATCGATGACAATGCAATAATTCGATAAAAAAAACGCTCTTATAAATAAACCAAACTAAAAAGTAGAAAATAAATAATAGTTTAAAAAAACTAAAAAACACGCTTTTAAAGTACTTCTAACTAAAAAGTGAAAAATAATTCCTAATATAAGCTGAAAATGGTAATGAACAAAAAATACTAGTATTATTGTGAAAAAGCGTGAGGCGCTCTGTGCTATATTTTTCGTCTATCGAGCAACCCACGCTACTATTTATTTTCTGTTAACGACGATTGAAGTGAACGGACTTGTAGTCCGACTAATGGTATATGGCAACTACAGCTACAGCCCACGGACATCAACAATCCACAAAAGCAGTAGTCATCTGGGGACTACGGTGTTATTTATGTGCCAGAATTTTTTTCAAACCTGATCGCATGACCAAACTGGAACATAGTACAGTATCTACAGATAGCGCGCGAGTTGAATGCAGTCGGGGTCTGAGGTAAAGAGCGGGAGCATCTCCCCCCGCTATCCGCACGCCCCACCTCACGCGCCTGCCTTGTAGTGCTGTGCCATCCTTGTCAACTATACTATATTATTATTTTTTACATAACAATATTACTTCAGATTTATCCCTAAAAAGGTTAAAAGTTACGGAGCTGGCGGCGGTTTCTCAGGTTACAGAGGAAGATTGGCGTGGCTTCGATGATCACGTCATAATTTTAGAAGAAAATTATTGGCAAAGAGATGGATCAATTGAAGATACCATAGATCGATTCGTCATTGAGGTCAGCGACGGCGAGGATAGTGACACCGATTTAACCATATCTGAATCTGATTAATTTTTTTTTTATTCCGTTTTGTGAAATGATTATTAAAAACGTGTGATAATTATGATATTGTTTTTTTTTCATCATGTTAACCTAGTGTAAAAAATAAAATTAAACTTATGACATTGTGTAAATTTATCGACTTTCATTACTCATTGTGGTCATCAATAATTATAATTAGGTCACAGCACTACCGCATTCCTAAGCTCTGCATTCAACTCGCGCGCTATCAGTAGCAGTAGGTGCGGCAGTGCTTCCACCGTCGGGCTTGTTCATAGATGTTTAGAGCAAAACTGCGTTAAAAGAATATTTTTGTTTACATTCATGCCTAGTTAGTTTTTCTACGATCAATTTTATTATGCTTGCCGGAACGATACAATTGATAAAATTACGCAATAGTGGTTACACAGACGTCTGCTTATATAATCGCTTGCTTCTCTGTATTTCACAATTAATTTAATTGTAACAAGCAAACATCGACATTTAAGCATGAGAAAGCATGTGTTCCAATTTACGTAAACATTAAACATGAAACAACATCAAAGCCTAAAGTAACATAATCATCCTGTTACCACAGTATAAATATGTACAAACAGTACGGAAACTGCCTACAAACGTTCGAAACGGCACGCACACATAAACATGCACATCGACGAGACCCCTAAGCGATTGTCGCGGTGCTGTCAGTAGCGAGTGCCGCGTGGAAGCGAGTGGTCACGTTTAAAATTTCGCCGACCACCAGATGATTTTGTTCAATATGTCGAGAAAATGGATGAAATTTTTCGATATTGCTTTAAAAAACAACACATAAACTGCAAAGTAGCTGAATTCATTTACAAAGAATTAGACAAAATCACTTTTATAGTACCCTGTCCTTGTTTATTTAAAAAAGCTGTTTATAAGAATGAGAATTTTTTACACAATTAAATTTAATAATAAAGAATTTCGTACCTGTCGTAGCAGACGAAAGTATTTTTAAGTAAATAATTTGTAACTTTTACCCTTTTAACCCTCTCTTTTATTTTAATTTGTAATGTTATGTTAAATTACATTTTGTACGCCGCGTGCTGTAATATTTAGATAAATATCTACAAAACAAAAACAAAGATCTACAAGTTGTTATGTGTCAATATTAAACTGTGTATCGTATTTTGTTGAGATTAACCGATGCTCTGAAATTACCTATTTAAATTTTATTTGTTAACTAATTATTCCAATACGATTGAATGATCACTAAAAAACACTTTTTTTTTCATAAAAAGTCAATATCAAAAAGTTTGAAAGTGTCAACCCTATAGCTTCAATAGAGCGTAGGTAATTATTTTATGAAATAGGCCTAGTTTCCATACTGTTACATATTTATACTGTGCTGTTACTATCCGAGAACAAGTGAAAACAAAACATTGAGCTAGTTTCTTTGCAATATCGTCGGGGAAAATGTATCAGCTACTATTTAATTGGCTGATGTGGATGGCGGAGTGGGTAGTGTACCTGCCTGCGACGCCGAGGTCGTGGGTTCGATTCCCACTTAAGACAAATCTTTGTGTGCATGAACATGGAGGTTTGTCTTAGTCTGGGTGTTTCTATGTATAATAATGTATGTATTTACAAAATAAAAGTATATATTATGTATTAGTATCAGTTATTCTAGTACCCATAGTACAAGCTATGCTTAGTTTGTGACTAGATGGTGTTGTGTGTGAGTTGTGAAATATTTATATTTATTTATTTAATTAGTCGCTCACCTCACAAATGAACTATTTTGAAGTATTGACCTATCTAACATAACAGGCGTAATATAACATCACGCCTGTATTACCAAGAAAGGTATGGTAGAGATGTAACACCAACATTTCAACTGTTATGTTAAGGTCTCATAGGGGGTGAGCCTATCGCCATTCACCGGGCACAATTCCAACTTCGTGCTGCTATTGAAAATTTCAGTACGGAAATATCGGCTATAACACCTATGCTCGACCGATATTTTACATTCCGCTAAACTTCACGAAAGCGAAGCAGCAGTAAGGTTGAACGTGAACGTTAAAGCGCGGCACGGCGGCGGTGGCTATTACTTAATAAATGATTTTTAACACGCTTATATTAGCTTCACCTGTATGTATGTATGTATGTAACCGACTCCTTTGGACTCGATTTTGACCCACTTTAAACGGACAGATTTCATTCAAATTTTGCACACCTGTCAAAGATCGATGACAATGCAATAATTTGATAAAAAAAAAAAAATATTAAAAAAAACGCTCTTATAAATAAACCAAACTAAAAAGTAGAAAATAAATAATAGTTTAAAAAAACTAAAAAACACGCTTTGTGTGTGTGAGTGAGCATAAATAATTCCTAATATAGGCTGAAAAAAGCGTGTGTTGCTCGAAAGACGAAAAATATGGCACAGAGCGCCCCACGCTTTTTCAGCTTATTAGGAATTATTTATGCTCACTCACACACACAAAGCGTGGTTTTTAGTTTTTTTTAACTATTATTTTTTCTCTCAATACTTACAATGAATTTCACGCAGACGAAGTCGCGCGCAAAAGCTAGTTATATAATAAACAATTTAATGAGTAGTGCGGTTTAACAGTTACTTCAGTCAGTAGTCATGGAAGCTTAAGTCTAGGCACTCGAGGACAATGGACAGTCTGTTGCAAAAGCATGAATTTTGATTCCTTAAGGACAAACAATCTGCCACTATCGAAGTAACACGCTGTGTAACCCCAGTCAACGACTATTCATTCAGAAACCACAATAGAACCTATTAAACAATAGAATAATGAAATCAACAATTTGTAAATAATAAATTAATTCATTGTTTTCTCTTAATGGTGATAGTTAGTGACATTTTGACAAGAACCCCTTTAAATAGTAAATTAATTGCAATTTATATGACTATTCATATCTCAAAACTACGTTTTATATACGATTTTTCTCTTACAAATCATTAACAAACACTACTGAGCGCAGATCTCATCTCTCATAATGAAAGGAGTACGATCGATATGTACACTTCACATAAAATCGAGCAAATTATGGAGTAGGTAAACTCAATTGCGCAGAATTCCTCGTATTAGTTTTACCAAGGGTTTGCAAAATACATAGATTATATGTATAATTTTACATTATACCTACAGCCTTCTTACGTTGTGGTAACCGAGACTTGAAATGTATTTAATTTGTTCAAATTGACTTTATTAGTCCATTAAACGCTGACCTTTTAGTATGTCCCGAGCGGAACATACAGCGGCAATATAATATAGCAATCGGCAGACGTGATACATAATAATTAAGTCAATAAGCAAATTAATCAAATAAGTATTGTATTTTGCATTGAAACGAAGTTATAACACTATACTCATATATTTTATAGAGTATATCCTTAACTATATTGCTCAAATCAAATAATCTAGAATTATAGATACTACACCACTGAGAGCTTCTCACAACTAATCAAACGCGCTCAAAGGGTTGCATTGTTTTATGATTATAGAGATTCTAAAACCACCTTCAGACTACATCGTCAAATAAGCTCAAAGTCACTTTTTAATCTGTTGTAATAAATAAATAATTTAAACACCGGATTCTAGGTCTGATATTAAAAAAAATAATTAGACCCATTGGCAGGCACCACGGTAGGTGGAATAAATAAAAGCTAGTTACAATAAAATCAAAATGGACTCCAGTTATATGACTGGAGCTTCAGAACATACCTCAATATTATATTTTATTTTGTATCTACGTCCGAACTCAACAAAATGTCCAGTGAAGCGATATTTTACAAGAGACTTTTGAAACTTACTATAATGGAGGGGCCCTTTCATTTATCTACAATATTTAATTTGAAAATGGAAGAAATAAAGCTTTTTCGGTATATAATACTCAAACTATAGTGAACTTAATGCATTTTCATGAAATGAATTCTTATTTATACCAATGTCTTTAACAATATTTTTTACAATATTTATTAAGCAATTCTGTCAATAATGTTTAAATTATTTATTTCACTATCATTATTTTATTTGGCTCATCCCTGCTTCTGAGAAATGAATTAGCGAGAAGCACAATAGCATATTCGCTAATCCCTGACCGTCCTCCACACCGTCAGGGGATACGTTGTGGTCACTCAAAAAATACCGCCAAGTGCCGCTTGGTAGTGGTTGCCGGAACTGTTCGACATCAGGGCCACATCAGGGCCACATCAAGGCGATCGATGCCATGGGGTTGCGGCATTGCACAGGTTAACCCATGAAGACGAGTCCTTGCACATCAAAGAATCGAAGGCGATTATTTGCACACCAAAGAATCGCCGCTAGGTTATTATACGCGTAGTGGACTAAACCGCCCACGACCTCACTTAGGTGGTGGGAGTAGCTCTCCATACGATACGATTCTACCTATAACCGTACCTTATTAAGAGTTATGGGTGGTTTAGATTCGATGTTAAAATTAAAGCCTGCACATTTTCTGTATTTTGGTCCTGAAAACACATTTTTGAGGACGAGCCTATCCATATTTTTTTAAAACTAGTTTTAACCTGCATTGTCCCACTGCTGGACAAAGGCCTCTTTTAAAACTAGATTGGCGAGCATTAAACATTTGATTATATTATAGCTATGGTATAAACACACACCGACATAAAGAGAAACAGAAAGACATTTAAGTCACACCATAAGTCCTTCTAGTATTCAACGGAATCCTAAATAGCAAGAAAGGTATCTTACCACAAATGGTAAAGAGCGTGTAATCACTGATGAGCGGCATAAGATCCACGTCCTCGCCTTTCTTCTTCTTGAGCAAGTGCACCAGGTCTCGGCCCTTTTCCTCGATCACGCTGGAGAAGTTCTTCAGGATGTTGAAGTGGAATGTTGGAGTCAGGACCTTGCGACGCTTGTGCCAGTGAGCACCTGAACAAGAATATTAAAAAAAATAAGCGGCAATTCGTTTGTTTGATTTTTTTTATTTTCTTAGATTTTTTGTAGTGTTTTGTTGTGAACAGAAGAGTTAAAATCACTGTTAGTGTTTTTACTTACCAGTGCTCAGCAGTAAGCCGTCTCCAAGCCAGTCTCTCAAAAAACTGTAAGGCATGCTCTTCGTAATATTCTTTGAGTGGGAGAGCACTATCTGGTCCAAAAATATTATATTAATACTTCTACTTACTTCTACTTATGATAATTAAAGCGAGAGTAAAGCATTCATAGTGCTACGGCCAGTCTCAAAAATAGCTGGATATTATAAATATTACTTAACATTTGGTAATGAAGGTATGGTAATTCCTTTCGTACTTGAAGGTACAATAACATACCTCGATATCATGTGGCCCAGCGACGTGCAACACTCTCATGCCCATGACGGTGAAGATGTATCTATCGCCATAATTTTCGGTGGCCTGCAGCATCACATCAAACACTTGTTCTAGGAAAAAGAAATAAATACAATGTATGTAATACAGGTGAAGTGTGAGTGCTATACACTGCTGCCACACCTAAAATAGGCGTTTTTAAATAAATAAATAAATATCACACAATTTTCACACAACATCATCTAGTCCCAAACTAAACAGAGCTTGTACAGTGGGCCAAGCAATTGTGTAAAATTGTGCAAGCAAAAGTGCAAACTGACTGCAATAGATATGAATGGGTGAATTACATTTGTAATAAGTATAATATACCCACTATTTAGATATGTAACTCACTTATCTATAACTGGTGTAGTAAGTCTTTACTGTAACTTAGAAGTTTTTGCCCTGCATAGCTAACTCGTTGGCCCACTGTACTATGGATACTAGAATAACTGATGCTTTTACATATACTTTTTCTTTTGTAAATTCATACTTATTATACATAGAAACACCCAGACCAAGACAAACCTACATATGTTCATCTACACAAAGATTTTGAAGTGAATGTTCTAACTGATTGATATTTTGTGAACAAACATCAGGTAGGAAGACCCCGACTGCAAAATATTCTATAGAATTTTTATGTTCAATTTTAGCAGTGAAGGTTTGGTCCTGAAATTATAGGCACGGAGAGTTTAATATCGTACCCCAATTAATTTTCTGATTATTGGCCACCAACTATCTGTTTACCAATTTGCATCAAGATCGGTTCAATGGATTAGTCGTGATAGATTTAAGACAGACATACTGACAGACTGAATTCATAATATTTGTAAGAATAAATAAAGACAATGTAGGCTTATACAAACAAAGGTTCCGTGAGTCATATAAGTCTGAAGTTCACTGTTTGAATCAGAAACAGCTTGAAACAATAGAAGGTACGCAATTTCCTTGTCCAAAGGAACTTTGCCTGTTTTTGTTTCTGCTATAACACAACTATCTTTCTTTTCTGTCCAATCTATTCTTCTTTGGAATGCCCTCCCTCTCGAAATTAGGACCACCACCAGTCGATACGCCTTAAAAATCAAGGTTCGAAATATTCTCCTCAACAAGAATGAATCGCCACCATAATATTTATTATTCGTTCATATATTTATATTTATTTTATTTATTAAATATTTATTTATATTTAAGTATTTTGTTATGTAGGTATTATGCTTATACATATAATACGCACATATTTTCATTATGTATTCATTAATTGTATTGATTTTTATTACCTTTTATTTCAAATCAAAACGCTATATTTTATAACTTCACCTGCCTTGTTAATCTCTGCATCATCCAAAGGTAGACTGGCAGAGAATGCCTATGGCATTAAGTCCGCCTCGTATACAAATTTAAAAAAAAAACAATAATCTATCAGTTGTGGGTGCATTTTTTAGACGGTTCTGTGCCTAAAGGTTTACAACTAAAACCTATTCTGTACTTATTATTTAACAACTGTTGAATTGCTGGTAAATCTGAAAAAAAAACAAATAAGTAACCTTCCCTATGTTTAAAGTCTATAAAAAATCATTCTCTCTGGCATTCAAGCGTTCTTCGAATTATAAACTCTATAAAAATAACAATATTTTTGACGACTTTTCGGTTAAATAAAGTTAGGTAGACGGATGTCAGAACGAAGATGAAAAAACTTTAACATTTTCAACTTGAGACTCCAGTTCATTTTCCTAGAAAAAGAATAACATAAAGAATAACATTTTGCGTCGAGGACAAATAAAAAAGAACTTTATTCTTAGTATTGTATGAAGTTTATTCGGACTTAAAACGCTTGGCCCATTGCCGCGGCCAGTGCCCCGGCCCGGATTAGTACTTTAAATAACTTCGAGGCAGTTTTAGATAGTTCTTTCCTACTTAGTTTTGTTTGGTACATATATTATTGAAGCCTAAGCCTTTTTTATGCGAAGTACTGATACTAGAAACAACTGCAGCATGTTAAGATCAGGTAATAGTTATTTTCACCTCAACAGGATTGTATGAACAGTGAGTAAAACTCAATTTTGCTTCGAGTCATTTCAGTGAGCAAAACTTAATTTTGCTTTGAGATTTGCTCTCGCTCGAAGCAAAGTTGAGTTTGCTCACTGCTCGCTTTTTTAAGTCACAGAACTTTGAGTACTATTTCAAGCTGCCGAGGTGAAAAGTTGTATGTGTAACACGAGATCAAAGTTATTTTATCATCATCACATCTCGTGCTTTTGCTATTTGAGATCTGAGGTATGCCAATGCAGAGACATCTGAAATTTCTGGGATAAATCTCACTTTCATCGCCTGAACCACTACAGGCGTGGACTAGTGCGACATCGTTGTTATTTGGCAGCAAGTTCAATTTAAGAAGGTAGCTTTTCTACCCTCGAGCTCGATGGCAAGTGCTATGTCATAAATAAAAAATAGACATATTCGGTACACATGCATTTCAGGTATTATTTTGTTCATCTGCTATAACTCTCATTGGAATAGTGTCATATAAAATGACGTGCAACCGTGCGACATATATACATACAAGTACATACCAGGTGCAAGTTTGATGAGTGCAAAGGTGTTCCCGAAGAAGGGCAACCTGGGTGGCCCTGGCAGTTTGTCCAGGGGATTATCCGCGCCACTGAAGTACTTCCATGCCAGTACCAGCAAGAGGAGCCCCAATAAAGCCACCCATAACATTTTGAATTAGAGGTGGGCCAATACCTGAAAATAATTAATATAATTATTATAGCCCCCACCCGCAGCTCGTTGTATTAAACATAGCTAACATTACAATCTATTCTCAGACCTGCCAAATAAGTAAAAACGTAAAAATCGTTTAAACCGTATAGGCAAGACTTTAAAGAAAGAACTAATAGAATCCTTCAAGCCACGCAAACATAAACATTCCTTCTTAAAACTATTCGGACAATATAGTTCACTCCACAAAGTCGGTCAGTTTCTTCGGTAAACCACTAGATGCTCCTTAAAATTACAGAATTTAATTAATTAGCCCTGGCTTTGTAAAGCTTGGCGAAGAAAAGGAAATTAGTTCTTAGTGCCTTTTTAAGGGTTCCGTTAATATACATTTATTACATTGTATAAATTCCTTGTTGAGAGTTCCTTGTTGGATTACCAACAAGGAACTCTTATAATTTCACCATGTCCGCCTGTTCTTCTGTCCGAGGCATAGCGTCGAAACCGTTAGTGCTGGAAGGCTGGTGATATATGTTATAACTATGTCAAGAAGTTGGTAGAATAAAAAAAAAATGATTTTTCGGGTACCTCCCCTACATGTAAAGTGGGGTTTATCCCATAGTGTGGGGTATCGTTAGATAGGTATTTTAAAAACATTAAGGGATTGCTTAGGCACAGTATTTCGATTTAGAGATCCGTTTGCGAATTAATTATTAATTTTAAAGAGCAAATTTATGTTCGAGTATCCAAAAAAATCCAAAACAGAGCTCTAAAAATCTGATAAAAATTATGTTGGTAGTATATGCAGTAAACTTTGAACTTATAGCGTGTATGTATAGTGTAAAATACAGATACTAAGAATATTTCGTATAAAATACAATAACCTTGGGAAATAATGGCTGTTATGAGTTGTTAATGTTCAATATAGCTTTCATTAAACCTTTCTTGAATCCATAGTTATGTTGTGAAGGCTGACTACAGAACCCTTTTACGGGTGGGCCGACACGCACTTCACCGTTTTTTATTATAATTATCTTAGAATAATGACAACATTATTATCTACTCTACAGTAATTATAATAAAGTTAGTCTGTTTTTAACGTTCACGGGAAATTTGAACACACTGCTCTCTTTCAGTGAGATACGATTTTATTATGACATGGACATTGCCTATTATTCCATAGGCATAAAGTCTCTCTAGTGTGCTGATGATTGTGTGATCCACATAATCAAACGCTTTAGATAAGTCCATGTAAACCACACACTTTTTTAATGAAGGTAAAATCCATGGACTCGATACACGGTAAATGCGATGTAGCGAAATTTATTGAAACCACAGCATCCATACATGATGAGTATTAATTTAAACCGGTTGAATTTAATTAACAAGATTTTTAAAAAAAAAATACACCTTTGATGATCGCAATGTTAAATTATCGGAAAGAGAAAAAAATGGAAAAATTGGACCAGGGTTGTAATGAATACTGTTCAATGCTGTCCAGGTTTGGAAGCTGTGGTTACATTAAATGTCGCTACGTCACGTCACATTCACCCTATTTTTAAATTTATTTAAATTTGATTTTCTAAATTTCAATTTATGTAGTTAGTTGTTAGTTTCAAAGTCTATGTTTACAAACATCAATCTCACTTTATTTACCGTCTTCACTTTATACTCACCATTTAACAGAATGAAAATATAAATTAGTTATGCATTTCAACCTAATATTATGAACCCAGACGAATTATATACAACAAATTATCTTTTTAAAGCTACAGCGTTTGTTTGTTTGTATCTCAGAAACTACTAATCCGAATTGAGATAATATTTTGGCGTTGGATAACCGCCCTTATTGAAGGCAATATTATTAAAAAAAGAGCTAAGACTAATAGAAGCTCAGCAGTTATGAATATGTTGCAAAAACGGTAGATAATTATTTAATTTGTGAACTTTTTCATGATGGTAAACGCGACGGAAGCGAAGTAGTAACGTATTAACGCGGCTGAGGCTAATAACATAACATAACATAACGCCTATATTATCAAGTATGGTGTTGCAGAGGTGTACGACACCCACACTTCACCTGTTATGTTTAGATCCCATGGGATAGGAGGTGAGGAATTTCGCGCAGACGAAGTTGCGGGCAATAGCTTGTTGATTTAATAAATCACTAATGTTAAAGTCAATAGGCAATAGCTTTGAAGGTGTCTTAAATATGATCAATAACCTTTCAAAAGGCATCAAGTGCATTAATAAAAATGAAATTGACATAAATTAAATTAAATATTTGCGTGCCAATGTTATGGATGATTGAACTTTTAAGTACTTTAATAAAACTGTTGAGGGTCCAATTCTGTACATTGAAGAATTTTTTTTTGTTATTCTTCTTCTATCGATACTGAAGCAAAATGTGTAAAAACTAAATTGTCTGTCAGTCCGTCTGTCTGTTTCTTAAATGCTTTTAACGCCAAATGTACCGAATGGATTCAAGTGAAACTCGGCAAGAGCATAGACGCGGGGTTCGATTATCGGGTCGGACAAAAGTGTTATTTGGGCTTTTGCCGTAAACCCGAAGTTGGCATTGTGCCCGGTGGATGGCGATAAGCTCACCCCCTATCCAACATGTAACATTGAGTTAACAATAAATAATTGTATTGTATTGTATCACATGGGGCCTAACCATAACTGGTGAAATGTGGGTATTTTATACAGAAATCACGCCCTTCTGGGTAACAAAGATATGATATTATATTTGTAATGCTTTCTTCCTAAAAATAATCCATTGTTAGCTTCTTGTTCAAGCACCTACTTGAATCTCTGTACACATTTTTTATCCTTGCCTAGGATTAAGCTTGAAAGATATGAAGACTGACCTGCCTGAACACTGAGTATATACTGATTCACCCTTTTCAATTTTCAACAAAGCTTTATGTCGAGCGTTTTGTATTGTACTAATATCATACATATTGTTTTCGTAGAATTGGGTTTTCACAAATGCGATTTTCTGAGAGTTTGCCCTAAACAGTTGCCAAAAATATTTTATTACTTGCCAAAAGTCCCAATTTAATCACTGACAACGAGAATTCTACATAAGTGGCATATTTATAGTCTTTGTTCAGGAATGAATGAATATATTATTACAGAAGAGCCTTTGTGTTAAAATAAATGGCAGGCAAATCATAGTACGTTTTTGTAGACTCTTTTCTGTTATGAAAATAAATTTTATTATTATTAAAAATAAGTTTATATCGCAAGAATGGAAAGAAGGGGTGCATGAAAGGAGCCTCCCCGAGTGACGTACACAACTATTCCCTACGTCCGGCGCACCCTGGGCAATTCACGAGTTCTCCAAAGCGAATTGGCTAATCCTTTCACCACGATGGCTGAGTCAAAATAAATTTTGACTCAGCCATCGACAATCGAAGAGAAGAATCGCAAGAATCTTAGATTTTGAGCGGTGTCTTCAATACATTGCTTTTTAAATATTTATTAAAACGTCTATCATAGCTTTTACATTTATATTACAAACAAAAAAGCTTTTTACACGAAACACAAAATAAGTATTACATAAGATAATAAAACATATCATGATATCTTCACGCCTGTATTACCCAAAAGGGTGTGGCGAAGGCGAAGAGATTGCGTATATCGTCTTCTAGGTGTATAACAGCCACAGAAAGTGAGCCTATTGCCATCTATCGTGCACAACTCCAGACTCAATGCTACTACTAAGATTCTTAACGGAAAAATCCCAACACTGTTGATCTTGTGAATCGAACCGGAGACCTCACGATGAGCGATCTCCATCGATCCACCTTTAGTCATTTGTAGAGCAATATTGGTGTCCTTGATAAGAGCACCACGTGTAAAAGAAACTCAGTCATAACATCATTGACATAACAACGTGTTTTACATTAGGGCCTTTGAATAACTACCAAGGTTAAATGAGGCTGTTGAATCTCGATACAAAATACCTCAGGCGAAATTAGTGAAACCTTATTGGAAAGAGGGCGTAAGTCGATGATTATAGGTAATTCGGGAGATATTTTTATACATAGGTAAAATTATATGATTTATTTGTACATATTTAAATATTTACATTATTATTCTAACTACATTTTATCGATAAAACTAATTAAAGAAATACCTAACTATATAAACATCGAATAAAAGAATTATATAAAAGGATTAAATAAATTTAGGTGTCAAATAAAACGTCCGCATCGATGTCAACCGCAAGTAACATGCCCAGAAGGCTGGCGTCATTGCCACGTTGCGTACAAAGTAGAAGCATAGTAAAATAGATTTTACTAGTAGTAAACTAATCTTTTTGTAATTTCTATAATAAAATATAATATTAAATAGATAAACATAATATAATATTATGCCTATTGGCTAGATGCAAGGTACTACTTATCGCAATCATGTCGATACCATGATCCCCTGGCGGCCAAAAATAGAACGACGTAAGGCTAATCTTTCTTTTTCTAGTAGAAAATGATGTAGCATCCTCGGTTTGCTTGCTTAGTTATTTTTTATACTACTCAATGAATTTTAATGTAGTTTTATATATACGTTTATCTCCTAAGGAAAACTCACAGAAACAGTTTTTATTTTTTTAATATTATAAAAAAATTGTTATTTATCAAGCTGTTGTAAATAATACAGTATTATAATATTATATATATTATTATTGAGAATACGAGTAACTCACGTTATTTTAGTCAGGATATGCCGACTAGTTTCGAATCTAGTACGTAGATTCATCAACTGGGCGATTAATCGCGTGTCGTCGCCTCCGCGCGACGTCTCGCACTCTAAGGCTGAAATAACGTGAGTATCCCGTATTCTCAATAAAAATGTATTTACCTCACGTCGGTTTTAATAATATTATTATATATATATTCCTTATCCAATTAAATATATTATATACGTTACGTATAATTTTACTTATTCACAGAATAATACACTCTAGAACTATTCAAGAACTTAATAAACCACTTTCAGTGGGCAACGTTCAAATTGCTAGCTGAAACGTTGTATTGAAAACAATTCTATACAGAACGGTTAGCCAGTCCGTTAAAAAGTAATCTTTTACGCTATTTCGAGTCAATGAACTAGCATTAATAAAAGTGATCTACCAATGAACCTGGTTCTATTGAAAAAACAGTGATTCAAAAGGTTTTATTCACTTTGCTTACTCAAAAGGTAAACTCAAAGACTAGAAATAAAAGCTAGTATAATAGTTATTTATGGTACAAGTGAGAAAAAGTTTATATTTCTGTTGTGAGTGCCAATTTTAAATCTTGAGCTTGCGAAGTAGTCTTAAATTGAATCACGAGCATAGCGAGTGATTCTAATAAAGACTACTTCGCAAGCGAAAGATTTTAAGAGGTCACGAACTGGAAATTAAATTTTTCTCACGCGTTGCAATACAAAACTTTTCACCTCTTCCAGTGAGAAAATATTAAGATTTAAATAAACTCGTACTCGATTGCTTAACCTGAAATAATTACATGAAATACGACAGTAATACCGATTCATAATGCGTTTTAGGGCCTTTAGAAAGTCGCCACTAATTAAATATGTCGTACGCTTTCAAATACTTTTCACGTGAATTTTCTGGTAAAAAAGCAAACTTCTGTGTTAGAAGCAAGTTACCGCAACTCTTTTGGAGTTCCAAAAAGTTCTTCATCACTGGATTCACTATTTTTTTGTTAAAACGTTCCAGTAAACAATTAAACATAAACTGAAAAGAATTTATAGTTGACACAGACACAGACTTTTTTTTTTTAAATCGTGCGTTCGAAAATTCGTTCCGTAACACTTATTTATAGAGTCTAATATTAAGTACCCGATTTTAATTAATTTAATGGTTAATCACGAATATAAAACCATGAAAATACTAAATAAGCGTGTATTTATATAATTTAAAATAATTAAAACGTATCGTTTGTAGTTTTTAAATAAAATTGATGTCAATGTTTATTACTAACCTACATGGTGACTGTTTTGTTTTTTTTTTTGCGCCTATTCATTGGAAGGATTTAGTGTTTCGAAATTTAAATCACTTTGCCTCACTAGTGAGTAATAAGCGTTATTACTCACTGAATTCTCGCAAGCAAACGATCTTTTTCGTGCTGGTGTGGTGAAAAGGTAGTTTTATACCGGCGAGGCAAGGAGTGGATGGCAGGGTGTGCATTGAAAACACGCTGCACATTTTACACCGCGTCGTCAAGCTAGCGATGTTTTCTTTTATTACGCCTACAAGCTGCATTGCTGCAGCTGAGGACTACGGTGTTATGTTTCATATGCCAGTAAGAACACAGTAATGCAAGCACAGATTTGGCGACAGGTTAAAAATGAGACGGTGATGCTTATCCGCCCTCAAGCTCGTCCACAAGAGCTCTACCACTAGTTTAATATGTAACGCGTAAAAAGTAAATAAATACTGATAAATACCTTATTTATAAAGCAATAAATTTAAATATCGCCGGCTTGTGCCAGCTCGCGACGTCACGCATTAAAAGCTGATAAATACCTTATTCCTGAAGCAATAAAGATCAATAGTGTACAAACAAATTTTTTAATTCTCGCTACGCTAGGCCTTTTACAAACAAGAGGCGAGGATGGAAGTTATGCCATACAAATTTCAAATCCCGTTCTGTTCTACCACGCCGCGCCTCGCCGGTATAAAACCATCTTTATTCAATAAATTAATACATTGCAATGATTGAATTGAAATTGTTTATTATCCACTTAAGTTTCATTTCATTAAGTTGAGTCGAAAATAACAGTCGAAAATAATATTATTAGAAGAAATGTTTTATTATTTTGGCTTAAAAACTGTTTGGTTAGTCAAGTGTTTAGTGATTTACAGATGCGTCCTCTCACCGGTCATGGATTGAGTTCCTAGGTCAGGCTAAAGTGTTATTTGGGATTTTCCATCAGGAAAGCATGCAGCATGGAGTTCAAATTGTGCCCGGGATTACGAAAGGCTCACCCTTTATTACATGGGACGTAAACATAACAGGTGATGTCTGGGTGTTAGGATTCCCTCAACCAATATTGGCAATATTTCGCAAATTGACAGGTTTCTTATGATGCTTTTAAAATTAGTGTAACTACTAGTAAAATTTGGTGTTACACACCTCTGCCATACCCTTCTGTTCAATATGCGTGATTTTATAAAATATTAATTATCGTTTAAATGTAGCAAACGGAAATGTAGTTTACCTTGTTGATAATCTAGTCCATGAACGATTTACTCGAGGTTTAGGTCTAGGTCATGAATAGTTTAGCTGTAGGTAATACACATTGAAACATAACTATCTAATTAGGAATAATAGTTATTTATGGTACAAGTGAGAAAAAGTTTATATTTATTTATTTATTTAAAAACTTCTTGCACAAAATTTGTGACAAAGGCGGACTTAATGCCGAAGGCATTTTCTACCAGTCGACCCTTAGGGTGGTGCAGAGATAATTGGTAGGTGCATAATATAAAAGTAGTAGTAATTACTTTATTGTATAATAAATCTAAACAATACACATACTATACTAATACTCGAATACTATATAATATCTACACAAATACAATAACATACATTACTTAACATATAACATAACATACTATACTTAAAATAACATACATACATAACATAATAACAAAGAACACTACTGAGAAGATATTTCTGTTGTGAGTGCCAATTTTAAATCTTGAGCTTGCGAAGTAGTCTTAAATTGAATTCTAATAAAGACTACTTTGCAAGCGAAAGATTTTAAGAGGTCACGAACTGGAAATTATTTTTTTCTTACGCGTTACATACAAAACTTTTCACCTCTTCCAGTGAGAAAATATTAAGATTTAAATAAACACGTACTCGATTGCTTAACCTGGAATAATTCCATGAAATACGACAGTAATACCAATTCAAAGGGCGTTTGACTGTGTTAAACACGACATTCTTTTAAAGAAATTAGATGAATACGGTATCAGAGGAAACATGTTGAATCTCATAAAATCTTACCTCAGTGACCGTATACAGTATACAGAAATAACAAGAATATGCGAACAAACTAAACGCGAGGTAAAATACTTGTCGGAGGGTAGAATCATCAAATACGGTGTGCCACAAGGAAGCGTTCTTGGCCCCCTCTTATTTTTGATCTATATTAACGACCTACCAAAGAAAATTCAGCATCCTATGGTCCTATTTGCTGATGACAGCACTGCCTTAATAAAATGCTCCAATATATTAAATTATGAAAATGATATTAATAATACATTAAGGGATCTAATACAATGGCTAGATAAAAATAATCTTGTTATAAATTTAAATAAGACAAATGTAATGCATTTTCACCAAAGACTGGCCCCTCCACAAGTAAATATTGTATATGACGACGTCAAAATAGAGCCAGTTAAGGTTGCAAAATTTTTGGGAATATTGATTGATGATCAGCTAACCTGGAAACCGCAATCAGAGGAAGTATGCAAAAAACTAAGTACATCAGCATATGTACTCTACTCACTTTCTCAAAAAGTCAAAATCAGGACGACATTAGTTGCGTATCATGGATTGGTTGAATCTGTTTTGCGTTACGGTATAATTTTCTGGGGAAATTCATGTCTAAGAGAACAGGTGTTCAGGGCTCAAAAGCGCTGTATTAGAGCAATGTGTAGGATTAAAAATACAGACAGCTGTGTACCTAAGTTTGTATCACATAAGGTTCTTACATTTCCTTCACTATACATTTTTGAATTGGCCGTCTTTGTTAAAAGCAATTTAAATTTATTTACCTTTGTAAGTGCAATGAGAAAAGGCCCCATTAGAAAACAATACCAAAACCAATTATATATAAACGCACACAATACTGCGCTATAAGAGAAAAATGTATTGGGTATGGCTACTGTCATTAACAATAAAGTACCAGACATTATAAAAAACGAAACGTTATTTGAATATAAGAAAAAACTGACAGCCATACTTATAGAAAAATGCTAGTATTCAATTAATGATTTTTTAAATGATAATAATCTCAATATAATAATATCTTAATTATTTTTTCATTTGTAGTGTACCTAATTTGTTTTAATTGTAATTAATGGTCTTATAATGATTACCTATATGTGCATGAAACTGACATTTTAATAATGATATAATGAAAATTTTATAATGTAATCAAATCAATTTAATCTTTCTTTTATTTTGACATCTGTTATATGCTATTATTATGTTTTTGCATGCTTATTTAAAGCAGAATGTACTTGGCTTCCAAATAATGTTAACACCTAATTTTATGTACCTACATTCTATGTAAAATAAAGATATATTCTATTCTATATTCTATATTCTCAGAATTCATTTTAGGGCCTTTTGTAAGTCGCCACTAATTAAATATGTCGTACGCTTTCAAATACTTTACCCGTGATTTTTCTGGTAAACAAACAAACTTCTGTGTTAGAAGCAGGTTGTCACAACTCTTTTGGAGTTCCACAAAGTTCTTCATCACTGGATTCACTATTTTTTTGTTAAAAAGTTCCAGTAAACAATTAAACATAAACTGAAAAGAATTTATAGTTGCCCGCGATGACTGACACAGACACAGACTTTTTTTTTAAATCGTGCGTTCGGAAATTCGTTCCGTAACATTTATGTATAGAGTCTAATATTGAGTACATGATTTTAATTAATTTAATAGTCAATCACGAATATAAAACCATTAAAATACTAAATAAGCGCGTATTTATATAATTTAAAATAATTAAAACGTATTGTATGTAGTTATTTAATAAAATTGATGTCAATGTTTATTACTAACCTACATGGTGGCTGCATTGTTTTTTTTCAGCGCCTATTCATGGGAAGGATTTTGTGTTTCGAAATTTGAATCACTTTGCCTCACTAGTGAGTAAAAACGGTTTTTACTCACTGAATTCTGGCAAGCAAACAATCTTTTTCGTGATGGTGTGGTGAAAATTTCATTTAATAGGCCAAAGACTTAAGGAAGTAAATAGTCGTTGAGTATAGTATTTCCTCTGAGGAAACAGCATTTATATTTCCATCTTTCCTTCATTCACAATAACTTTGTCTGGACGTATGGTGTAGTGGTTAGATCGGTCGCTTCGCCGCTCTCCAGTTCACTGGTGTTGTGGGTTCGATACCTACATGTGACAAATCTTTGTGTAATTCGCAAATATTTGTTTTGGGTGTGCTTATGTGAATTAATGAGTGTATATGGCCTTGTCATTGGAAACATTGGATAGTGTAATTGCATTTTCAAATTTGCTTTGCAAAAAAAAAAATACTTTGATCACTTTTCTTTTTCATTAACTATAGGTAATCCCCGCAGTTTTATCCGCGTTATACATTACTGTTCAACTCCCGTTAACTAAAGTGTAATTTTATATAGCCTTCAACCTCAATAAATGGGCTATTCAACTCTAAAATATTTTTAAATTCTAACTAGTAGTTTCAACCAAATAAACTCTTCAGTTTTTAACCGACTTCAAAAAAAGGAGGAGGTTCTCAATTCGATTCGTATATATGTTGCTTTTATATTACTAAAAAGAACATTAATTAATTATAACATATTTTTATGTATCGCAAAGCGTTACTAAACTACAAATATCTTCAGAAATGCACGGTATCTTTATTTATAGCAGAATTGAACCCCCTCAGAGATAGAGTTACATTTACGTCCACAAGACCACCCAGGCCGTCCTTTTAATAATTGCTTCATGATTCCCGAGCTGGGCAAAAGTTGTAATAGCGAATTCACCAGCAGGATATGTAGTAGCATAGAGTCTGGAACAGTAGGTTGTAGGTGGAAGATGTGACATACCCTTACACGTAATAGGTTAAGCCCCAATTTCGCAGGTGTATGATAAACAGTGGCGTAGCTGTGCACCAGGGCCCTGGACCTCGGGGGGCCCTTTGCCCATTAACCTAAGCTTTAAAAAGAGCGGGTCAGCCAACTCGCCAGCTTCTGAAGCTAGGAAACCTCGACCCTGCTCACAAGTTTTTTTTTTTTATTTAATCATTTTAGGTGAACATAACATCAACAATAAGAGAACGCCCGATTTAAGACTTTCAACACATTTGCCGAACTGCCTCAAAATGCATAATGTGCTGTTTAATATTGTTATGTAGTAATTTAACAGAGTTTAACTGAGTAGTGAGTACGCAACTACGCACATATTGCATCAGGGATAAACTCACGTGCTTGACGGTCGTGAGATCAATTCGAAAATTTCACCCGTAAACTATTTATTGAAGCTTTCATTCGCTCTACATAATATCTGCTCTCATTTATATTATTCATTGAGATGTTTTCTACTCTCTGTATGCACCGGGGCCCTTGCCCACTTAGCTACGCCACTGATGATAAACCTTATTGGCAGGATAAGCATATAACACACAAGAATGAAACTGATAGCTGTTCTTTTTACAAATGGAACTTGTGTCACTTTTGAATTCGATCAGGTTATATTTTATGGGTCGAATGAGATCTATCCGGAACCTCAGAAACTGGCCCTAAGTGTAGTTGTTAGGCTTCCCTCAACCACGCAATATACTTGACAATATTTCGTGAATGGCCAGGTTTTTATAATGCTTTTACCTTCTAGTCAATGCTGATAATATTGACAACTATGTTCTGCACGCGGATTTGCCCGCGTGGTAGGTCTATAAGAAATAGCATTTATGTTAATCCAGGCTATAAGCTACATGTGTGCAAAATTTTATCAACATCGCCTCAGTAGTTGCTATGTGAAAGAGTAACATACATCCATACTAATTTATAATATTAGTAAGGATATTATTGTGTGTGTGTGTGTAGCTACTTGCTATCTATATCAAACCCTTTTGGGTTGAATAGGCGTGATGTTATATTACGTTATTCATGAAGATAAATAAAAATGTCGCGCATCCATCAATCATACGTATTGGTAATATCCGACTTCGTCATACAAAGGCAAGGGGAATGCAAAGTACTTTGTTTGCAAACAAACGAATGACATTCAAGGCCAAACTACATTACATATTGATTTATTAACAGACAATAAATTACTAAGTAATTTTTGTACTGAAAATCAGGTTGGTTTAGTTATACATAATAATCAGACCACAAATTGCAATGGTACAAATAAAAAATTGAGCAAATAACATCAATCAATACATTATCGTTCAGTTACTTATAGGTTATGCAGATTATGTATAATGATCAAATACCCTCAAATGCAAATAAAAGCATAACGAACTTCACTTACGTCAGAATCCACACATTTAAATCCTTATTTCGAAAATAGAACACAACACAAGCGCACCACAACACAAGTACTCCACAATTGAAAATCGAACACGAAGCGACGCATGCGCAGCGGACCATTTACTATTTACGACTAACCGAGCGTACTATACTGTTGAACTCTTTGATAAGCGTAAAAATCTACCTATAGCTACGTCACATAGTAAGTTTACAACATTATACATTATATTACAACATACTCGTAAGTATACATCTGTTATCGCTATCGTAGCGTCTCGCTTCAATGTTCTATAAAAAAAATATTCTGTTAAAGACCAAAATTGCTCTTGTTACCTACTAAAACTAGATTAACTAAGTAACTGAGATTTTTAACGTTGTCAGTTAAGTTTTTACATTTTATTACAACAATGAAAGGAATATATATCACGGGAAATTTACTATAATATATATTTGTTGCAATCTCTTTGTTCACGATAATACAGTTTAGGATTATGTTTAGTTTTATCGTGAACAAAGAGATTGCAACATCTCTGAAATATCGAAATAACTCGCTACAAAAAACATACATAGTAAATATAGAAAAGAACCATGTATAGTGTCGAAAATTATATGATTAAAGGAGTATACTATTTAGTACACACAGCTACAGATAGTATAATTATGTATACAAAATGAATGCCATATAGCGACATATATATAATTAACAGCTTCAATAGATAGTCTGTATTCATTTCCACCGGTTTTAAAAAACCACCTTTGTCGAACAAATTGGATGATCGCATTGGTCATTTTGTTCGGCAAATGTGTTTTTCTTTATTTCGTAAGTGGAAATGAATACTGCCGACCTATGGAAGTTCCAATACAGTAATGTCGCCTACACGCTGTATTCTGAACATTTCCAATATTAGACGGTCTCGCATTGATTAGGATTCTCGTCCCGTGGAATGCGATACCAATTTATACTGGCAATATAGATCGAATTTATACAACATAACTTTTTTTTTATCTGTACCGAAGTAAAGATGTTACGCAAAAATATACTTAGGCTTCTGCTGCTGTCAAAAAGCCTTTTGTATTAATTATTCATAAATATGTTCAATGTACAAACTTAAAAAAAATACATTTGTATTATATATTTGTGTAAGAGATTTGTAGATGAATCGCGTCAATACTTAAAACTACATCGCGTCCTAATTTGTTGGTTGTGGTTAAGAATTGGTTTTAAACTGGTCTTATACCCTTAAATACCACGCGAATTGAGCTTTGGGTGGCAGCTAGTTAGTTAAACAAAACACTGCAATCTCCATTAAATATTTGTATTTAATTAATAAACTTATCGAAATCTCAAATCTCTCTCCCTAATTGCCAATTTGATCTGAAGGACTCTCAACGCAGAACCAAATTATTTATTGGAAACCAAATCTGTAAACCGACTGGTCCAAATCTAAAACTATCTAGAATGTTTGTACACAATCCGTTTCGCAAAAGCTTTTACAACGGAAGCTTCGTCTGTTTCGTTAATCCTTCAGGTCCTGATTGCTTTCCTTTTACCGCTCTCGCTTTGGTGAAGCAATATTGGTAGATTACGTTTCAGTTCCTGAGAATTGTAAACTGTTGATTTTGCAAATCAGACAAGTAACCGTTTTCAACTACGCTGGTGTTGTGGGTTAGATCCCCACATGGGACAAATCTTTGTGTGATTCGCTATGATTTGTTCTGACTCTGGGTGTTCTTTGTGTGTGTGAAATGTATGTTTGTAAACATACCCTCGCGACACAGGAGTTATTCCTAGTGCGGGCGTCGTTTAAAAAAAAAAAAAAAAACGTTTTTGAACGAGCTCAGGAAAGGAGACGTACAAACGTATTATCATTGTTTTAGCTTGCTGGTTATCAATCTAAGTGATTCTTCAGATGACCAATGCGACACAAAACTAGTTAGATAAAAAATGCGACCAGCAGCATTACAAACAGGTTCTATGTACATGATAGCAATCCGCATCTGTAACACCAAGATAGGTTAGATTCCTACCTAGGAAATCAATCCTTTACGATGCACGCCAGTTGCCATGATGTTTTCTGTGGTTTTACTATTACGTATATCAGTTATAAGTCATTTTCTAAGGAAATCCATAGACAAAAATGTTATTTAAAATCAGTTTAAATGATTTTAACAACAGAAGCTCTCACTTTCTAATTGATTATTTTTCTATCATATAGCTATGCTTATAGTAGGGGAGACCACAATGCTAAATGGGGATTTATTCGAGCGTCGTAGAGACCTATTGGGTTGCAAAGCTTAGATGATAAGAAGAAAAAAATGTTATTATGATATACCTATTCATCGGTGGGGGAAGCGGCTATAGATTTTTAAATATGTAAAAAAAAACTGTTGCATGGACATCCTCGAGCGCGTCAGATATTGATAGCATCAATGCCCTACGTATTTTTAACAATGAACGTATGTTAATCTGATCGTTTGCATGATGCGGGTGGTTGTATGTAAGGGTTGAAAATGAAAAAAAAATAAAAATAATCGAGCGCGTCAGATTTTCTAAGGGAGTGTTAAGTGCACCAAAAAAAAGCTCTCATTCACTAATCTGACGATTTCGATGGGACGCAAACTCGCGGCCATTCTCATAATGTGCAAAAAAAAATCGCCATTTTGAAATACTCAAGCGCGTCAGATTAAGATATATATGGATCATCTTTATGTTCTAAACGTACTGTCTCATAATCTGACGATTATATAGAGGGATTCGCCTGATCTGACAAAAAGAAATTAAAAAACGGTTCACCCTAAAGGCCATCCCTGCAACTGCCCGCTAATTTCATTCCTGGGCGCTTAAAATTGTAATTATGACATTTTTAAGCTCTAAATATAATTTATGTGATATTTTGAGTTAAAAGAAATAATATTTCTATGCATTTGAACTCTCCCAGCTTGAAAGTCTTTCAATTCGTGTAATTAACATTATTTTAGAATAAATATTAATTAATAAGATATTATCACTAGGTTAAATAATAAATAATGAACTATTTTAAAAGAAACATATATGTTAAATAAATAAATAATGATACTTAAGTTAGCCGACGTTTTTAATTTTTTGATTTTATTTTTAATAATTAAATTAAAACAAAAAAATATTTTTTAATTATTGCACTTACAGTTTTTGAAGTTTTTTTACAAGTGAAATTTATTTTTTATTTTTTTGTAATATTTTTTTCAATAAAAATCATATTTATATGTCAGCTAACTTAATTTGCATAATAATTAAATTTTTTCATAATTATCGATTGTAAACTATTGATTTAGATTGATTGATTTAGAAAAATCTTAAATAATATTGAAATAAATTCATATGATAATTAATGATTTTATATTTATAAGGCACAGCTAAATTTTTACTATAATAAAACCTATTTGATAGTTTTTAACATTTTTCTTCGATAATTTTTCATTTTTCATTAGATTTTTTCATTTTTCGTCATGGCAGCAGAAACTAGAGTGGAGACGGAGTGAGAGAGTAATAGATAGAGAAAGAGTCAGAAAGAAACGCGGAGAAGGAAATGTAAGCATCACGCAGCTGCACGCATTTAACTTTATCGAGGAATTTTTGTTATTTCGGCTTGCGGAAATCGTCAGATTATATATTTTTCATTATTCTTGAATGATATCCTTCAAAATAAAATAAAAATTAGCTACGCTCGAGAATGTCAAGATGACGTTTTTTTTTTACAACTTTGCTGCCCTCCCCTTTCTTTGCGTCACTCTCAAATTGCAAATTAGTGGAATATACACTTTTTAGGATGTAATTAACTCACCCTACTTTAATCTGACGCGCTCGAGAATTTCTGATGATCAATTTTTTTTTTACTAATCTGATCCTGTATCCTGCACGGGCGGCCGTATATATGGGCCTCATGTTTGGTGGAGGTACTTAACCGGGTACAAGGTATCCCCCTGTATATTAATCTGCCGCGCTTGAATAAATCCCGAAATCCCTTAATGGGCTCCTCTACCATTAGCAAATTATACTAAGAAACAGTTAAAAAGAGGCGACCGTAGCTGGATGGCTAAAGCGACTGCCCGGTGTGCAGTATCTGCCGGTCCCATATCTTTTTCAACTGTTTCTTAGTAGAAGCTCTCTCGTTTTGTTTACAGAAGGGCTATCTATTAAGCCTTACTTATGTATATTATAAAAACTTAGATCTTGTAACACTTTATTTGATAGCACAAACAAAAGGAAAAACAAAAGTCCAGGTTCAATGTCATCAAGGTTACAAAATTAAAATGTAAAGTTCACAGATTGTCCACAAATTCACAAAGTCATTTGTAGAGTTGTAAGGGTTTTATCGCTTTTCGGCAACTAACTATTCGGTCGGCTCTTAAGGGCATTTATAGATGCGTTTCTTCTGATGGAAAATGCATGAAACTCTGCACATAGATTCCATACATGACATAAATTAACAAAAAGATAAACTTTTTGAAAATTCCTCTCACCAAATGGGTAAATTGTGGGTTGAAAGTGAAAGAGAGAAGTTCCTCAATTTTATAGGAAATAGCACGGAAATATAGAATTCCACGCGTACAAAGTCCCATGCAAAAACTACATTTAAATAAAATAAAACCTAAAAAAGTGGGTGAGTAACACTTGCCTTTGATTAGCTACAAAAGCTAATAGAAGCCTGCACGCTACCAACGTGATGCTAGTGTCCATTAATCTCTACTAGATTGCTCTTCATGCCAGCGGCGCCGAACTACTTCGCTACGATTAATGGGCTACGTGAAATGTATCGCCTCGCTGTTGCCGAGATAGAAATAACAAACATAATTCTTTAGCTTAGCCAAATCATTTTGCTTCGAAGATTCGGAAATTTATGCACTGATGTGCATGTCCCACAAAAAAGAACAGCACAAAAAAACGACATTTCCTGATAATAAATAAAGCAATATCTGAAACTAATGGCAATTTAATGAGAGTTCCTGTAACGGAACCTCTTACAACCGTCATAAATTAGATATTGTCGTCTGGAATTGACGTGTCATGGAATGAAGGAGAAGGAAAACTATAATTCAACGAATTGCCACTCAATTTAAATTTATCTGAGAAATCATAATTAATTATAATTTTGTTACAAAAAGTGGGGTCAATGTTAACCTATTAAGGCTAACCCATCTCGAGGTTTTTGTGTATCGGTTATGTGATTTAGGTTCAGCTGACAAATGTCTACTTATTTCCAGAATATCTGAATGACCGCCAAGTTAGACCAGATTGACGAGAACTGGTTTCCCTTGAGATGACGGACCCCTGTTTTATACGATTAAATTTTTGAATGTATGGTGAGTGGATGCGAAAACTTCACTTGCGCGATTCAGACCTCTTTTGTTGTTCTGCGTCATCGCAAGATCCCCTACAAGTTTACCCCTGTATCCCGGTTCTTTTGTGTTCGTCCCCTAGCCTTTTTGTATGTGTGCCAAACCAGTCCACTTTAAATAAGCTTGTTGTCACAGCTGCGTCTACTTGCGAGCTTCAATTAGCAAATTGACGGGATGTTTACTAAAATTATTCAAGTATTCAGTTAAACCGTTTAAAAGTGCAAATTACTGCAATACAATGCAAACTGCATGTTAAAAGTTTATCTTATTTTCGTAGTTTAAGCATTTATAGTAAAAAGCAACGTAAAAAGTCAAATATGTTTCAATACGTTATAAGGTTACATTGTGTGTGGCTAATTTTGCCCACTTTATGGACTCAACCTTGTATTAAATCATTTAGAGATAGGAGTCTGAGACACGAGCTGTTTCAACTTACGAAGTAATACAGAACCAAAAGCAATTTGCAAGTTTAAATGTTTACTTTCCAAACAAACTACACATGTTTCGTCTTGTACAAGTAAGTGAATTCACGGATCTGGAGGGGCGTAGGCGAGCCCAATGTTCCTGAGCTCACAGTCCTCCTGCAGGAAGTCCTTCAGTAGAAGTTTCTTGAGGGCTAGGCGACGAACCTGGGAGTTATGTTTCAGTTAGTTTTATACAGCCAAAGAAGAAAGATTATTTTTGTTTGGATTTTAAGGCTCCAAAACCACGAGACCGGTCTTGATACCAATTGACCGATGAAAGTTTATATAATATGAAGATAGTTTTATACCGCAGACAATACATAAGCTACTACTTTTTATGTATGTACAGCGGGCTCCTTATATATAGTCACAGACAAAATATCCAGATATACAGGAAGGCCGAAACTGATCAATGATATCAATACAACCAAAGTCTTCTAATTATAAGAATGACCGATCTTGCACAAATATATCAGAATAAGGACACTGTCAAATATATAGGTGCATTCATCGTGTACAAATCATAGTAACAAACACAGCGCCAATGATTTCACAGCATCCAAAGTATTCAAAAAAGTTAAGCAATAGGTAAATGAATATGAACTCTATCGCTACATTTACTGGGTACTTTCGATATAGCCACAGGCTGTATCATTTCGACCGTAAATATACTGTTACCTGTCAAATCTAATATCAAAAGATGTCAAATAATTTTGGCTTGCGTATTTTTAACAAAAGGAGCATATTTCAAAGAGTCTTATGCCCGACCCGGTAATTGAGAATTCAGCGTGGCAGTCGTATACACAGCCATTAGACCAACATCATTCAGACGCTCGTAGTCCACTGCTGGACATAGGCCTCTCCCAATTTGCACCACAACACCTGTTCCCTGCGCCTTCCGCATCCAGTCCCCTCCAGCGACCTTCTTCAGGTCGTCAGTCCACCTGGCAGGGGGGCGTCCTACCTTAAGGTTGCCGTTAGACCAACGATGCAAACAAACTATTTTCTACTATAATATGCATTTTAAAAAAATAATTCCATTAAAATTAATTTCCATTAATGCTATTGGAATGGCCACTGCGAAACTCCATTCACATTAAAATTATCTTTCTCGAGATAACGCAAGAATACGTTTTTTTTTTTTAAATTAATTCGTTTCTTTTGGTAATTGCAAAAACATACTCATTATGTTTCATTAAAACGCGTAAAGCTCACAAAAACCTTTGCAATAGGTATCTTAGAACTTCGCAACCAATACTTAGAAAATAGAAAATTGAGTTTCGGATATGCATTTACTGAAACTCAATTAAAATACATCTTTAATGAAGTGATTGAGCAATTAAGATTCCAATAAATGAGCGCTTTATCGCCGGGAACAAGAAAATCTATTCATGTTCGATACCGCTCAGGGCTCAGCCGAACGGAATGAAGGAAAATTGAACACAAATTGCCTTTTGCATTAAATTAATGAAAACACTATAGATTTATTACCCAATTAAGTAATTAATAGGTACCTTCATCGAAGCTTTATTACATTTTTGAAAGTTCGATTATTATCGGCCTATTGATTTAAATATTTATCTCACTCTTTGTTAAAATAGAAGTTTAAAAAAAATCACTTACCTATAAAGATATTCTAGACTAGATGGATTAATTAGTGCGTGTCAATTTATTCCAGGACTGTTGATGTGATTCCTATGTGTAAAAAATCGGATGTAATATTTTTGCTTCCAGGGTCTGTAGCATGTACTTGGTACACGACTTTGTCACTTTGTAATTTACACCCCGTATAAGCGTAATTACAGCACTTCTTCTTCTTCTGAAGAAGAAGATCTAACAATGACATTCATATTCAGCACATTGACATCAAATCAGCTACAAGTCTACACAATCTTAATATAAATAAATCAATTGAATCAATTTTAGAATGGCTAGATAAAAATAACCTTAATGTTAATCATATGAAAACCCAATATGTCCAATTCAAAACGTATGGTAGCAAGAGTACAGAGCTTAATGTTATGATTAATGATATCAAATTAGAGGAAGTTAGTCACACAACTTTCCTAGGCATAGTCGTAGATAAGTTTATGAACTGGAAATTACAAGTTGAGAAAGTATGTAACCGAGTCAACAGATTTGTATATGTTTTGGCCAAATTGAGGCGAATATCTAACCAAAAAACTATACTTAGTGCATACCATGGTTATGTGGCATCGATACTAAATTACGGCATTATTTTGTGGGGCAACTCGACGGACTTTGGCAGGGCTTTCATTGCGCAAAAAAAGTGCATACGTGCGATCTGCGGAGTAGCGCCTTGGGTATCGTGCAGACCTCTGTTCAAAAAACTCAAATTGCTCACTCTGCCCTGCATGTACATATTTGAAGTAGCAAAGTTTGTCAGACTTAATAAACATCTGTTTACAATGGCAAAAGACTTTTATCCGCGAAACACTCGTGATCCAGACAGAATTGTATTGCATAAAAGACCTCGAACTACTTTATATAAAAAGAATTGTTATGCAATGTGTGGGCATATCTACAACACCATACCTAAAGACATAAAATCATTGCCTTATAACAAATTTGTAACTAGCTTAAAAAAATGGCTTTTAGAGCAAAGCTTCTACTCTGTGGCTGACTATTTGAATGTGAACAAGAGATGTTAGCTTTAATGTTGTGTAATTGCCAAAAATATTCATGTATCTCAATTAATATTTTTTCTGTTGTATACTATGAATAACTGTTTGCATGCCCTATTCAGGCAGAACATTCTGTACCTAATCTAACTTTACCACCTATACTACAATGTTCTTGCAAATAAAGAATTTTTATTTATTTATTTTTATTTATTTATTTATAAGAAGAAGTGAACGATTCCCTACGTCCGGCGCACCCTGGGCAATTCGCGAATCCTCTAAAGCGAATTGGCTAATCCTTTCACTACGATAGCAAGTCAAAATAAAATTATCTATAAAATATCGACACGACGAAGAAGAAGAAGGAGAACACAGGACTATTTCACCCAAGAACGAACTTCGCAAAATCCCTAATACGTTGTAATTTACTTGAGTAGTTACATGAATATAAATAAATTGAAACGATTTTGTAGCTAGCACAACTGAGCTAATTCTGAAGAAATATAATTTAATTAAGCTATTCTGTCACAGATATCTAATTTATTTAACTGCTTATATTAAATCGTCCCTTTGTAAGATTTCCATGAATATTATTATTTAAATTGAAAGGTTTCTCAATGAAAATGATTACCATTTATTTTAAATCCACCGCAAGCATTGACCGCCTGTGTCATATTCTAACCAAATTCATTTAGACCCGTTTTTTGTACTTGGAAAATATACACGGCCCAGATAGGTGGTTCCAGGAAGAGCAAGTTTAGGTAAAATCAAAGCTCTAGGCGGTTTTGAAGTAAGCTAGATATAAAGTCATTGGTTATCTTGCTATGTAAAAGAAATTTTGTATGCACCTAATTTGAAAATAAATTGATTTAATTTGCAGCCAACTACAAAACTGCCAAGATGTTTGATTTTATCTGTACGAAACACATGGTGCTCCGCGATCTCTTACTACCCCCTAGAATAAAGTCGTGATTTTATGTATGTATGTATTTTTTACTAACAGCCAGCGTCTGTATCTTAGCCTGGCGCAGTTCTTCTCTATTGAACATCATCTCTGGACGCAGATCGCGATGTGACAGCGGGTCCATGTCGATCTTCAGCTTCGGGTCTATATCTGACAGTTGCTGGTCACTGAAAATGATCACTTTATGTATGTAACAGGTGATCCTTTGTGGCAGGGCTGAAGCCAAGGTTTTGCTTCGCGTTCTATCGATGTTAACATGTATACCTACAGCTAGCGTCATCTATGATACTCTGAGATAACCAATTATACTTACTGTAGATGTTTACTATATTTAGGTTCTATTTATTTTATTATAGCGAGCCTGTTGCCATCCGTTCAATTTAAACTAATTCAATAAGGATATCTTTTAAATTGGATAAAAATAAAATAAATTCTACCAGCTTAACAAAACAATTAATTTGTGTTATGTGTAGATGGCGCTAAAAGCAGTCAAAGAAAAAATTTACTGTGATTATCTTGGAAGACTTTTGCTATCTATATGGTCATGTCTTAAACTCATAATATAAATATTATGCTACTACCGAATGTGTATTATGTGTATCCTAGTGTTCTTAAAAAAATAGTGTTTTCAACAGTTTTAATTTTGAAAAAATCAGACCAATACTTTTGTGGACAACCTATAAAAGCTCAAACTGCTTTTGAGTAAATAATTATTATGGTAGTGTATTTGGCCATTGGGGTACATACAATCTGGCACCCACATCCGCCTCCAGGTGACCAGTTTCTTCAGCTGCTTCGGGTGCTTCTACATCATCTTCATTTGGGTTTTCTCCAGACATTTTTTTTTTATTTAATATCTTAAGTTTCCTGAAATCTTGAAATAATCGAGTCCTTGACAACAATCATCAATTATATGCAAAGAGAATACTAATATTATGTCTATGCTTGACATTGACATTAGTAGGTATATTATCTATAGATGACAATCTATGCCTCATACTCAGATGAAAGTGTCTAATTTATTTGGCCATGCCTCTGCTTGCCTGCAAGATTTTATCCAAAGAGTTTGCAAGCGAGCCTGTGCAGTCAAATCTTGGTCAATCCATTGAAGATAGAATCTTGATATACGGGGTGGATGCGACATAGCGACATTTATTGAAACCACAGCTTCTATACATGGTAAGTATCAATTTCCACCGGATAAAAATTCTCTGGCGAAAAAAAAAAATCACGTTCTCCGAACAATTTGAACATTGCGATCGTGCAATTTGTTCGGAAGACGCTGTTTTTTTTTTTCGCCAGAGAATTTTTTATCCGGTGGAAATGCATACTGGCCATGTATAGAAGCTGTGGTTTCAATAAATGTCGCTATGTCGCATCCACCCTGTATGTCGTAGATATTATTTTAGGGAAAAATATTTAATCCGATATTATTATCGTCCACAGACAGAGTTAAGCCCAGTTTCCACCAAAGCGGAGCCAAGAGGTGTGCCGAGGCTGACTGGTAATTTTTCGCCAAAGTAGAGATGAGAAGAGGAAACAACGATATCTGATTGAATATTCAACTTATTTAAGACACAGCTCCTCTCCTCTCCGCTTTGGTAGAAACTGGGCCTTACTTTCACATTTTTCATTAAATTAGTAAGGATTTAGTAAAAAAAGTAAAATAAGACGTGCAACACTCAATTAAATTTAAAAAATATGACATCATCATTCAGCAGTGCCATCTTTCGTTTTACCATTAAAGTTCTGAAATAAAGTGGGCTCAGTGTGCCAGTGTGGTTTCATTTACGGGTAGTGTACCGAATTCTAGTTGTAAAAAGTAAACGACTAAAAAATAAAGGAAAACTTTGCTATTTCATCGAGCCTTTATTCAATGTTTAGATAATGACTAAAATAATCGAATTTTTTTTGCAGTATTTAAAACAGTATCGTCATCGTACTACTTTTGAGCTAAGATGGACAACGAAAAAATGTACTAAGAATCCTTTGCATGTTTTGGCAGCGTAGACGGAGAATACCGATTGATGGTAACACTAACAACATTCTACCGATTTCGTAAGAGTTATCAGATTGTTTTTACTAGTATGGTAACATTGCCGTATCATGACAGGCGAACACAGCATCAAAGCGTGCGTTCCGAATACATCATTTTTAATATTTACGTAACATGCGAGCTCATACATTTTTAAGGTCTTACTTTCAACTAAGCAATATTATCATTTGTTACGTTAATTTTTATCTTTATTTTGTGTGCAATCAGTTAAAGAATAATATTTGAGATAATTTTTATGATTAAATAACAACGATGACTCATCAACACAGTTAGTTTCTGAACGCATTCCCACTCCGGTAAAAGGGTGAGTGAACCGCCTCATTGTTATTTATTGCATTTGCCTCTAATAATACATTAATTAGCCGTTTTACGGGCACAGTGAGTGCAATAACATAGGTCGCGACAGCCATGCCGATGTGAGTAATTCTAAAGGTGTGGCACGACAAGGGGCGTTGTTTCTCAATCAGTGAAATTAGTGGTGTGAAAATATTTTGCCTAAAGATCAAGATGACCGAGTACAAATTAGTGGTGGTAGGCGCCGGAGGCGTCGGCAAATCCGCATTGACTATACAGCTGATACAGAATCACTTCGTGGACGAATACGATCCAACGATAGAGGATTCTTATCGAAAACAAGTGGTGATAGACGGCGAGACGTGCTTGCTCGATATCCTTGACACGGCCGGGCAGGAGGAGTACTCGGCAATGCGAGATCAGTACATGCGGACGGGAGAAGGTTTCCTGCTCGTATTCGCAGTGAACAGTGCTAAAAGTTTCGAAGACATTGGCTCCTATCGTGAGCAAATAAAACGAGTGAAGGACGCCGAAGAAGTCCCTATGGTGCTGGTAGGGAACAAGTGTGATCTTCAGGCGTGGGCAGTGGACATGGCGCAGGCGCGGGAGGTGAGCATTGTTTACATAATAAACCACTCATGGCAGTCATGCCTCACATTCCTTCAACACAAACATCTGCACATTCTAATTGTAGTAACATCACAAAGACTTGATTGAACACAAAGCTCCTTAAAGAATGTGTCTCTTAATTGGGTAATTAACTCCAATTCGTAGCGGGCTCATATGAAGCTGTTGTATTTGACTTATGTAATTACAGAATATTTACATCCCCTCTCTTTATAGCATTACTGCAATGTTATACTTTCAAATCCTTTTGTCTTAACCCTAGCCTTGTATAAACATTTCATAATTCCATGGTTATTCTTTGTAAACAAAGACTAAGGTTAAGACATGCGTTGCTATGTAACAATAAATTAAATGTTTTACTTAGTTAGTATTATGGGATTTAACTATATTTTCTACAAACCCATATACCTAGTCATGCTGGAACTTGAATGATTGACCATAAGATCCATTTTATAATCTGCTTGTCTGCTAAAACTTGTCTGATTTAATTACTAATTAGTTTTATAATTATTTTTTGAGCTATCCACAACATATTAACTTTGTAGTATACAGTACATTAACAGTAATTTGAATTAGGGTTGTAATTATCAAGTTTTTAATTATTGCATCTCAAAGTACTGTAGTATTAAAGTAAGTAAGTAGTAGTTTATTTTTTATTTTTTTATTTTCTTTGATAATTACGCATCATGATTAATTACTTGATTTCTTATTGTCCAACATTTTGCCCATATACCACTGTTTTTGATTTTGTGTACACAAATTGTCCCAAATACAATATTATTTGAATTTCTCAGCATATTTAATTAATTCATGAAGACAAATTAGAGTATTGACAGAAAACACAAATAGAAAACTAAATTTGTATGCATAGTCGTGAGAATCCAAATTATGTTGGTAATACATGTGGAAGGTCAAGGGTGGCATTAGTGTTTATTATGTAGCATTTTATATTTATCAAGATAATTATCATAGCCTGATAATTATTATTGCACTATACTCCTGTTCAACTTTTATTGATTACTATTTAAAAAGCAGTTGAATAATGTTGTTATCCCATCAAAAACATTTACAATGTAGAAAAAACCAGCCACATGCGAGTAAGACTTGCGCACGTTGGGTTCCGTACCACTATACATCTAAATAAATGTTTTTCTTTATTCTTTATTATATTTGAGTTGGTTGAATGAAAGGTAAAATGCGGTTTACGATTTATAACATATTAAAAAAAACGAATTATTAGATCTTGTTCAAACCAATTTTCGGTGGCAGTTTGCATGGTAATGTACATCATATATTATTTTTACATTTATCATTCCCTTATTTTAGAAGTTACGGGGAGGAGGGGACATACATTTTTCCACTTTGGAAGCGTCTCTCGAAAAAATTATATTGGAAACCTCAATATCATTTTTGAAGAACTATCCATAAATATGCAAATCTTAATGCGGTTCACCAAATACATCTACTTACCAAGTTTCCACAGATAGCTTTTATAGTTACGGAAAAGTTAGTGGCTGTGACATACGGACGGACAGACATGACGAATCTATAAATAAGGGTTCCGTTTTTTGCTATTTGGCTATGGAACCCTAAAAAGGGCCCAGTCTTGCTTTTACCCTTCTGCTGTAAATAGTTGTGAAATTGAATATAAACTAACTTGGACCAGTGACTTGAAACATGCACATGGCAAAAGATTTTATACATAAATTTAAATCCATCCAATATAAGCACTCTGTGCCTATTTGTTTAAAAGAAGAAGCACCTATAAAGGACTATTACGTGTGCATTTGCCTTTTGACCAAAAGTGTATTTTCCTTTTATTTATAATAACGTTTGTTTTAATGATTTAATACTGAAAATTGACTCTTTAGATTTATGGCATAAAAATATAGGATGTTTTTTTTTATTTTTACTGGTAACATTTCATTTAGAATAGAATAGAATAGAATAGAATAGAATATCTTTATTTTGCATAGAATGTAGGTACATAAAATTAGGTGTTAACATAATTTGGAAGCCAAGTACATTCTGCCTTAAATAAGCATGCAAAAAAAATAATAGTAGCAAATAACAGATGTCAAAATACACAGAAAGATTAAATTGATTTGATTACATAGGATTACATTATAAAATTGTCATTATTAAATATCATTATTAAAATGTCAGTTTCATACAATTTAAAAAAGGGATGCTTTCTTCGACTAAAATTTACTATAGTAGAAGTTTCCCTCCAGATTGCCTCCAAATAGATACCCTTTATATCTATACAACTGGACAGAAATTCGAAATGTTAGATTTTTTCCTTGCTTTGTAGGTTAAACAATGATTTTGAAGTTAAAATGTCTGCTAGAAGTACTAGAAGTTAGAAATTTAAAGATCTGTAGATCAGTCAGTCAGTGACAAAACTAATTGATTATTTTTATAGCATTTAGCTATCCTTAACAAATTATAATAAGAAACAGTTAAATAAACTATGGGACCAGAAGAATACTACACACCAGGCAGGCCCTTTAACCAAACAGCTAGTGGCTGCCCGGTGTGCAGAAGGTTGCGAGTTCAAATTCTTTCAGATAACTAAAAAACTGTTTCTTAGTAAAATTAAGGTACTTCAAAATGGAATAATTGAACTACTGGCTCAAATTTAATGTAATTTAGAAATCTATCTAGTTACGTTATGTTAACAAAGTTACAGGAGGGTCTTAAATGGCTCGAACTGCTTTAAAATAAAGATGGTATGGCTGTGGCCGTTTGCTTGACTTGACGAGGGCACTGCCACGCCCCTAGATTAGTATGTACTTTTAAATCTTTCCTGTATGTATAAGTATAAGAATTGAGATACAGCACCAGTAGGCCCATATTATATAAGAATTACTAACTTCCATGCTATGTTCCGACCGCATGGGACCTCAATAAATTATGGCCAATGTCACTCGGAGAAGATTGAGCTTTCTAACAGTGAAAGCATTTTAAAATGCTGCAGTAATTTTTGAGTTAAATTGTTACAAACAAAATATTAGATTAGATATTGAGATATAAATGGATAGGTCTGCAATCTATTGTTAACAGTGCAATATATGTTATATTGCGAGGGAGTAAAATTAGTTTGGACTACCAATACCCATAAGCAAGCGCACTACTATTATAACTATTTGGCAGGAAGTTGAAGCTGTGAGTGTTCTCATCCCTCAAACTTGTTTATTAAACTTAGTTCATAATAATTGAGGAGCTGGCCAATGGAATGGAACTAGTTACCTACTATTGGTACACCTTATTTTTAAATTTGTGGTATTTTGACCTAGCTGTATTGTTCCCTGTTATACATATTAATATTCCTTTTTACCTTTTTTTAATGTGCCTTTAGGGAAGGGTCCAGTGCACGCAATAGGGTTCCTTAGATAGCTATTGAAACATAATGAAGAGGGAATTTTTTTCTTTATTGAACATTAACAACTTCATACAAGTCATTATTTTCAAAGGTTTTTGTATTTGTTTCTAAATACATATGTTTGGCTTCTGCTACTGTTATAAAGCCACACATAATTTTTCTTCAAGTGTCCAGACATGACAAATTTTCAATTTTATTATAATAATATGTATTCTAAGAAAAATTCTATTTCACAGAAATCATTTCCATATTAAAAAACCAGTTCCTAAATACATAATATCTCCTGTATATCATAACTTTATCTAACTTTTTATTAGGTTTTATTGTTATTATGGGAAAACCCTTCTACAAAGTAGATAACTAATTGATAGTCTTATATTATGAACTTCATAAAAGTATTCTCAAACAAATGTTATCATACAAAGTATTCATTAAATTACTAATCATCATAAATATATCAATACAAATAAATAAAATTGATGTATCTGTTTTTAATGTCAAAATTACAATTTTTTTATATGCATGAATTTTTTGTCTGTCTGTCTGTTTGTATCTTCTTAATGGCTTAACCGATTTTGATGAAATCAGATAACTGACTCCAAGGAGCTTACATAGGGTACTTTTTATTGATGCACTTACCACACAGATGAAACTGCAGGAGAAATTTAGTTGGTTTGTTTGATAGTGGTACTCTCGGGCACAACTGGTTGGATTCTAATAATTCTTTTTGTGTTTGATAGTCTAATTATCGGTTAAGGTAAAATTTTACATTATGCTAAACTCCACGGGAGCGGAGCAATAGAGATTAACACGGGTCAATCCGCGTGATCAGCTATTAGTTAATACAACAAATTCTACGCTCTGTTTGTTTATATGTGGGAATGGGCAATGCCAATACAAATCAATATTCAACTAGATAAACCCTTATCGAAAATATTTAATTTAAATGTATCTGACATCTGAGGATGATAATGTCCTATAAGTCACCACTGTGAAGGGTTTTAAACTTTAAATCAATCTTTATGATCAAAGGTTTCATTCAAGGAATCTTAGGGTGTTATTACAGCGATCGATCGCCGCAGCATTGTTTGCTGCAATAAATTCTATGTTACTTTTTATTCACTAAAATAGTTGAATGAATTCGACTCTTCTGCCATTTTTGGTCGTCGATAGATTGGTGTATAACATCCTATTATCCTAATGTTTATGAATGCATAATGACTGACTTAAATAAGGAGTGCTATGTTGATTGCACATCTTTTTCTGCTCTGGTATCACACAAGTCGCTAACTTATCAAATTTTCGTATTTATTTATCCGCTCTGGAGACCGAGTAGATCAAACAAATCAGCGCTAATCAGCGCTACATTTGACGACCGGATGGCGAAGTGGGTAGTGTACCTGCCTGCGACGCCGAGGTCGCGGATTCGATTCCCGCTTAAGACAAATGTTTGTGTGCATGAACATGAGGGTTTGTCTTATTCTAGGTGTTTCTATGTATAATAAGTATGTATTTACAAAGATAAGATAAGATAAGATAAGATCATTTATTTTGCTAAAACATGGTAAAACAAGGTCTTACAATTAAATAATGTTCAACATGTTTTTATCACACTTACATGACATGCAAAAATTATTAATTCCATTTCAAATTAATTTAACATTATAAAGTCCGATAATAAATAGAATCAGCAAAATATTACAATAAATGTCAAAAAATTAGGATCAATAATACAGAATACAAAATGTCAACAGGTAAAATGTCCAATAATTAGTGAATAACATAATAAAATGAAAAATTGATAAAAATAAAAAAATATATAAAATTCTATAAAGGTTTAAATTGGTAACAAGAGCACATTATTGAACAATTCATAGTGACATTCCCCATCTCTCATAATCATAGCATATCATTCAAATAATCACATATATTGTAGTAGTATAGTGAGTAACAGATTTTCAAGGACTTTTTAAATATATTAATGGGCAACTTTTTAATGTCATTTGGAAAAAGAAAAGTATATCTGTTTTAGTATCAGTTATTGTAGTACCCATAGTAGCACCTATGCTTAGTTTCGGGCTAGATGATCTTGTGTGTAAGTTGTGAGACATTTATTTATTTTCAATTTGCATTCTGGAACCTTCATGTCGCCAGGCTCTGCTCTTGAACTTAACATTGCTTGTCAATTATTAAAATGTTTATATTTGGTTTATCAAGTAAGGTTTCGTTTTCATCATGAGTAGATCATAGGTTACCAGCATGAATGTACAGTACACACTAATGTTGTAACTCTGACTGTGTAAACAATTGAACACATAATGGAGTAATTTCATTTAATCCTTACGCAAACGAGCCTTATTACTGTATCATATTAACCTCATTTTCAGGCTAATTTTAAAGTCTGTATTTGGTTGCGTAATGGAATGTAGACAGTGGGTTTATTCCTGATAAATAACGGTTATGGTAGGCACCGCACGGTAATTATTGTTTAATCTTTAGAAGTAAGTAAGCAGCGATAGCCGAGTGGGAGACCGTAGGACTGCTACGTTAAAGGTCTCGAGTTCAAACCCACGGCATACACCTCTGTCAATTAATCGATAGGATTCGTCTTTTCGAAGATATGTGTGTATTTGTCATATAAATTATCGCTCGCTAACGGTGAAGAAAACATCGTGAGGAAACATCTACATGCCTGAGAGTGCCTAAAAGTGTTCGATGGTGTGTAAAGTCTACCAATCCGCACTTGGCCAGCGTAGTAGACTATGGCCCAACCCTTTCTCATGATGAGAAGAGGCCCGAGCCCACCAGTGGGACATGTATCAAATACGGGGCTGCTATTATAAGTAATAGTAAGTAATACTGTGACTAAACGCTGAAGTACATTATGCTGATAGTAGTCCAGGCGTTAGTCAGAATTGAGTTGGCAATAATATGAGGATCGCGGTCTGTTAATTGTTTTATGTTCAGGAAATTTTTTTAATCTAGATTTTGCCAGGAAATTACCCGCTGCAATTTTTTATATGAATATATTTTTGTGGTACATTGTACTTATGTATCATAGGTACCCAGCACACGTGAAAGCAGCGAGGCAACGCTGGGTGTGCTTCTTCACAAATACTATTACCTCAGGTTAAAATGTTATACCTACAGAAATGAAATTGATCTTATGGCATTCTTTTAGCGTCAAACTTCTTATTACTGAAAGGTTATTTATAATTGAATCAGTAAAACCAGAGATTACCCCACGCAAACATACGTATGATCTATAAAATGCCTCCTTATAATACTCCTCGCTTCCGCCAGCGGCTCCGTCTGCATGGCACATTTTAACTATTATTAATATTAATCTAGGTGATAATAAGCTACTTCTATGCCGAATATAAACCTTCAGTAGTTTTTGCGTGACATAGCAGCAAATATCCACACCTCCTCACCAACTGTTTCACTTTTATCATACCAGTAAGTCTAGCTTCTACCAGCAAACACTACCTAAAAAGGTTGTCGGTAAAAAGTAGCCAACATTATTAAGAAGAAGTTTTCATTCTTCTTCTTCTTCTTCTTCGTCGTGTCGATGGCTGAGTCAAATTTTATTGGTCCAATAAGTAGTCACTGTTATGGCGCTCTCGTCAGCGTTCATGAGCGCCTCTCTTGTGCAGGTGGTAGGGCATTTTGGACAGTCAGTAAGGTGGTCAAAGTTTTGACTTGCCATCGTAGTGAAAGGATTAGCCAATTCGCTTTTAAGAACTCGCGAATTGCCCAGGGTGCGCCGGACGTAGGGAATTGTTGTGTACGTCACTCGGGGAGGCTCCTTTCATGCACCCCAGTTTTCATTCATATCTGCGAAATAAATTTCAGAGTCAGAACGGTTTATTCAGAGATTACAAACAAAAAAATTGTACCTCCTTGAAATATTTTGTTTCAAATGTTTCAAACATTGAAGTCTGTAAGACATAATAAAGAGATCATTATGTGCAAGGCAACATAGCACTGCACTATTTTCAACAAAAAATTTAGGTATGGCCCTTAGGATCTATAATAATAAGATACCAGAATTAATACGAGACAAAGAAAATATAATTGATTTTAAAACGAATTATCATCATTATTATGCACAAAAACGTATTATACAGTGAATAAATATTTAACTGATAAATAGCTATCAATTGTACATTATAATAATATTGCTATACCTACTACCTACTACTACTGCTATATTCTTAATATATTATGTGTTATATTCGTACGCCAATGATGGCAAGACATAGAGATCAATGTTATAATTAATTAAGAGAACATCCGTATTATGCCTACGATCTACTAATAAAGGATTTGACGACCGGATGGCGGAGTGGGTAGTGTACCTGCCTGCGACGCCGAGGTCGTGGGTTCGATTCCCACTTAAGACAAATCTTTGTGTGCATGAACATGGGGTTTTGTCTTAGTCTGTGTGTTACTATGTATAATAAGTATGTAATAACAAAAGAAAAGTATATATTATGTATCAGTTATTCTAGTACCTATAGTACAAGCTCTGCTTAGTTTGGGACTAGATGGCGTTGTGTGTTAGTTGTGTAATATTTATTTAGAATTTTGAGAAGTATAGATGATGGTAAGCCTATAAAGATCTCTTGGATTTTTATGGGCTATAAGAAGTTAAACTCTTTCCAGCTATACAAACTGCCTCGATAGTCTAGTGGTTAGCGTTTGCGCCTCTCACGGCGAGGTTTCGCGTTCGATTCCGGGGTCGAGCAAAGTGTTATTTGTGAACTTTCCTATCTATTGTGTCCGGTGGATGGCGATAGGCTCACTCCCTATCCCATGGGACTTAAACATAGCAGGTGAAATGTGTGTTGTACACCTCTGCTATACCCTTCTCGTTGATCTTACAGGCGCAATTTTATAAGCTACTTTTACTACCCCGTGGGCGAAGTTACTGGTCTCCCAGCCACGGTCTGACCGCGATGAGCGTTGCTTAACTGTTACTGAGCCACGATCTACTGTTTTACTTTTCATCGTAATCATTTATATTAAGACCTAAGTATTAAATACTAAGGTATATAAATATAAATTAAAATATCAAATTTTGTTATTTCCTATTTGTTAAGATTTCACGAGTAAACTAAACTATTCAAGTGATCTTCATAAGAATCGGTACAGAGATAATACAGCTATCTTTAAATAAATTCAAAAAGAAGGAATTGAGAAAAATGAAATTGTAATTATGTTTGTTACTTTTTTAACCGATTTCTTAACGACGAAAGCGTCTTGCCGATGATAGTGCCATAACTTATTGGGCCTTTAAAATTTGACTTAACACGACGAAGAAGTAGAAGAAGTACTGATTTAAAAAAAAAGAGGAGGTTCTGTACTCGACCTGTTTATTGTTAACTGTTTAGCGTCACACTTATAATGTAGTATTATTATGGTTTACGGTTTTCGTCTGCACAAATCCTTAAAACCCGTTTTAGGGTTTCGTAAAAAAGGAACCCTATTACTTACTAAGACAACGCTGTCCGTCTGTCACCATGCTGTATCTCACGAACCGTGATAGCAAGACCTGTTGATTTTTTACAGATGATGTATTAACTGTTGCCGGTATAACTATAAATACTAGAAACCAATTAAAAATAATATTTATGCGGATATACATACAACGAACGTGACTTGTTTTGCTCGATATTGATAACGGCAACAGGTAGAGTTTTGAAATATTTACAGAATATTCAGTTAATAAATATATACTATTAAAATAAATAAATATTTAAGGATGAAATAAAATCCCATACATCAGACATAACTTTTTGTCGTTTATGTAGATAATGGTACGCAACCCTTCGCGCGCGAGTCCGACTCGCACTATTCATGTATAACCTTCTCTTCTCTTCCCTTATTAAAAAAAATTAAGCAAGACCCGTGCCGTGAGTAACTATGTACTGTCAAGTGCATCTATACAATTTAGGAATCCCGATTTCTATATATAAATGTTAATAAAAAAAAGCATATATAAATAAACAATAATAAACCCGTAAATTAATACCGTATTTTTTTCGTACAACATCCACGATTTAGCTTTTATATTTAGGTCCTATGGGATAGGTGGTGAGCCTATCAATCCGACTCCGTGCTTCTATTGTAAATTTCCACATGTAAAGTTCATAAATAACACTTTTACCTGGGAATTAAAACCCGAGACCAGTTTTATTCATAATTATGATCACCAAATTACTGCAAGAAAGGATCATTTTTTTTATAAATAAAACCACAAATGTGACCATGTGCGGGTATTTCATTGCCAGCACTACATAGCACTACTAGCAAAAGCTTTGCGAGAACTTTTAAGTGGCGCCCAGTGGGGCAATAACGTCACGTTTTTATGACCTCGACATTTTGTAGAAACAATCCAATTGAATTTAAGAAGTGTTAACTGAGTCAGGTCTAGTTGCAATATCTGATGTCTATAACAATAAACGAATGCGAACTAATATCAATGAGATACCTTTAAGCAAAGAACATTACTTTCCAACTCTCACATTCAAGTACCTGAACTAGTGATCACACACACTTATTTCTGTAAACACACTATCTATTTACATTCTTACAACTATTTAACACAATACGAACGACACGACACACTGTTTTTGTTATGATTTTGTTTTTTACTAGAATCTAAGTATGTAGATCATGTGTTTGGCTTGTTTGAAAGATGGAAATATAGGTCCGTTCCATGTTAGTTACTAAAATATATTTGTCATTGATGTAATGATGTTGCAGATATTAATTACAAATGAGTTTCAATATGTATTTGTATTGTATAAGTATTAGTAGGGGAGACCACAATGCTAAATGGGGATTTATTCGAGCGTCGTAGAGACCTATTGGGTTGCAAAGCTTAGATGATAAGAAGAAAAAAATGTTATATGATATATACCTTTTCATCGGTGGGGGAAGCGGCTATAGATTTTTAAATATGTAAAAAAAACTGTTGCATGGACATCCTCGAGCGCGTCAGATATTGATAGCATCAATGCCCTACGTATTTTTAACAATGAACGTATGTTAATCTGATCGTTTGCATGATGCGGGTGGTTGTATGTAAGGGTTGAAAATGAAAAAAAAATAAAAATAATCGAGCGCGTCAGATTTTCTAAGGGAGTGTTAAGTGCACCAAAAAAAAGCTCTCATTCACTAATCTGACGATTTTGATGGGACGCAAACTCGCGGCCATTCTCATAATGTGCAAAAAAAATTCGCCATTTTGAAATACTCAAGCGCGTCAGATTAAGATATATATGGATCATCTTTATGTTTTAAACGTACTGTCTCATAATCTGACGATTATATAGAGGGATTCGCCTGATCTGACAAAAAGAAATTAGAAAAACGGTTCACCCTAAAGGTCATCCCTGCAACAGCCCGCTAATTCCATTCCTGGGCGCTTAAAATTGTAATTATGACATTTTTAAGCTCTAAATATAATTTATGTGATATTTTGAGTTAAAAGAAATAATATTTCTATGCATTTGAACTCTCCCAGCTTGAAAGTCTTTCAATTCGTGTAATTAACATTATTTTTGAATAAATATTAATTAATAAGATATTATCACTAGGTTAAATAATAAATAATGAACTATTTTAAAAGAAACATATATGTCAAATAAATAAATAATGATACTTAAGTTAGCCGACGTTTTTAAATTTTTGATTTTATTTTTAATAATTCAATTAGAACAAAAAAATATTTTTTAAAAATTGCACTTCCAGTTTTTGAAGTTTTTTTACAAGTGAAATTTATTTTTTATTTTTTTGTAATAATTTTTTCAATAAAAATCATATTTATATGTCAGCTAACTTAATTTGCATAATAATTAAAATTTTTCATAAAAAAAACTATTGATTTAGATTGATTGATTTAGAAAAATCCTAAATAATATTGAATTAAATTCATATGATAATTAATGATTTTATATTTATACGGCACAGCTAAATTTTTACTATATTAAAACCTATTTGATAGTTTTTAACATTTTTCTTCGATCATTTTTCATTTTTCATTAGATTTTTTCATTTTTCGTCATGGCAGCAGAAACCAGAGTGGAGACGGAGTGAGAGAGTAATAGATAGAGAAAGAGTCAGAAAGGAATAGAAACGCGGAGAAGAAAATGTAAGCATCACGCAGCTGCACGCATTTAACTTTATCGAGGATTTTTTGTTATTTCGGCTTGCGGAAATCGTCAGATTATATATTTTTCATTATTCTTGAATTATATCCTTCAAAATAAAAAAAAAATTAGCTACGCTCGAGAATGTCAAGATGACGTTTTTTTTTTACAACTTTGCTGCCCTCCCCTTTCTTTGCGTCACTCTCAAATTGACAGATTAGTGGAATATACACTTTTTAGGATGTAATTAACTCACCCTACTTTAATCTGACGCGCTCGAGAATTTCTGATGGTCAATTTTTTTTTACTAATCTGATCCTGTATCCTGCACGGGCGGCCGTATATATGGGCCTCATGTTTGGTGGAGGTACTTAACCGGGTACAAGGTATCCCCCTGTATATTAATCTGCCGCGCTTGAATAAATCCCGAAATCCCTTAATGGGCTCCTCTACCATATTATTATTTGTATTAATTGATAAGATACTATTGTAGTTCTCGTATGTTATTAAGTTGCAATGTTTTTCTTGATTATTGCTTATGACAGTGTTATACAAATTTTATTTTTTTCTCTTTTGCCACACTGTCTTACTCACTGGGCGCATCAGAATTATCGGCGGTGCTTTTAGCGCTGCAATATTGTGCTGTGATGCGTGCCATTTCTGGCATAGGAATAATATTTGAGATTTAAGTAGTCTATGACGCTATTGTAATGTTGTTTAATGACAGTATAAATGATTTTTTTTTTATACATACAAAATATTTCTTCTGAAATATTTTGTATGTATAATATCGGCCACTTTACCATTTAAATGTTGCGTCTTTAATAATTCTTTATTTGTAGGTATTTACGTAGATATGCATAAGTCGCAGATTTTTGGTGCCATGGGGTTTTTGATCAAGTGCCGACAAAGGGCAAAAATTTCGAAATATATAGATAGATAGATTTTATCATCAATCAAAAACCTGAACTATTTTAGGATTATGATCAAAAACTTGCGACGTATATAATATTATAAAATGGGTGAATTCGAAAAAGGCTATCTTTGTCAAATAGCCATAGAAGGCTAAGGCTGTTAACAGCCTTTTAGCCCTCCGCCTAAAAGGCTAAAATCCTATAGCTTTCGGGTACACTAGATAAAATCATGTTAGAGATAAATTAGACGGTAATATTTGTAATTATTAACTATAATCGTGTGACTTATGTTATTTTATGAGCTTTAGCGAATTCATTATATTAACATATATTATTTATTTTACTATTTTTAATTTCAACTTTACAGGTGTTAGATAAACCGAGTTAGATTTGAGTGCACGGTTGGCGTAGCGGTTAAAGCGGTCGCCTCGCCGCTTTCAACTTCGCTGGTGTCGTGGGTTCGATTCCCTCATGGGACAAATCTTTGTGTGATTCGCAATGATTTGTTCTGACTCTGGGTGTGCTTTGTGTGTGTGAAATGTATGTTTGTGAACACCCCCGCGACACAGGAGCTATTCCTAGTGCGGGCGTCGTTTTTTTTTAAAAAAAAAAAACCTTATTGACAGGATAAGCATAATAACACACATAGATGAAAGTGACAGCTGTGATCTTTTTTAACTTCACTGTCTGTCACTAAATTTGGCCAAGTTATATTTTATTGGTCGGATAATATCTATCCGGGACTATAGAAACTGGTCCTTAAAATAATATATTAGTAAATAAATTTATTGATTTTTTGGCCTGGCTATAATGGCCCTTAAGACATACATACGTAAATTCGATACTAGTGAATGTTGCCAGTAGTTTGTTTCCATTATTATCCATTTCTACCATCGCGTCGTGTACTACGTACACCGTCGGCCTTGCACTCAAGGACGACACGTAGGGTAGTAAACGTAAACGATGACCCGTGCCAAGAGACTGCCGATCAACGCACTCTACAACTGGGACGTTGTAAACAACAGCTTTTTATCTATGAGAATAGCTTATACTAGGTGGACATTGTGTAGTTACAGGGCAGGGCAGTTAACCCAAAATCATTGAATACAAACACTCATATCCACTCCCACTCTCACACACACACACACATACACAGGCAAAGTAGTACTCAATACGTCCTAAGTTTCAAACGCTTTCTTCTGAAATACAGGCTACAACCTAGTTCAGAAGATAGAGTCACCATTCATCAGATAAAATTTTACCACCAAACTAACTATGTACTGCCATAATATTGTAGGTTTCAGTTATCTTTTTATTTCTTGCACAGTAATTTGAATTATTTTAGTTATATAATTATATATTTTATGTTTTGTTTTAATGTCCTAATTATTTTGCCAGTGGAAATTCACAAAAATTTAGTATTTACAACATTAATGACTCACTGTCTTACTCACGATCAGGACGCACCAGAACATCAGCGCTGTGGTGCTAATATGCTGCAGTATTATGCTGAGGTGCGTACCTTTTCTGTCACAGCGGTATGTTTATGTACTTATTTATTTAAAAACTTCATTTACAAGGCGGACTTATTGCCATAGGTATTCTCTACCAGTCTACTCATTTTAAATAGAAAAAAGTAGTGCCTAAATTATTCATATTTTTTTTTTTTTTAAGATTTGTCGGAATTAATGTATCTTATTCTTATACTAAGATGGTCAATTGGTCACCCATCCATCGGCCGAATACTGTTAGCATTGAAGTGACTAAATGTAGCGCTTAGGCGATATCTAAATCTCATAACTAATTACTTGCAGAACAGATGAGGAAATAACCCATTAATAATAATACCTCGGCTACTAGTGTTCAATTCTGATGATCCACATTTTAATTATTATTATTAGGAGCTACTGCCGGGCAAAGGCCTTACCTTTTTCCACTTGTCTCTGTCTACGGTTTGTAGTACCCAGTCCTCATTACCTACTTTAAAAAAATGATAGATGATAAATGAGTGACTAAACGACACATGACTGCACAGAGCAATATTAGTTACAATTTAAGCTCATCAAAATGAGACTATGGACTATGACGAATGCTGTTTATTATTGTTCTATTATGCATTTGTTAACATTGAATGACACGAGGTTTTGCCTACGTGAATCCCTGTGACGATCAAGGGTTATCTATTGCGAATCTAGTAATAGGTAACCCACCTTTTCATTTAGGTTCATTCTCAATTGAATGGATGGATGGTATTGACCCATTTCAAGCCTCCATTTAGATCGAATATAGAAACGGATCTCTAAATTGCATTCTACGATGTGGACGAAGTATGCACTGCCAATATAATGGTTTCTCATGCTTTTCTGATAAATCTAATAATATTGTTTCTAATAATTGTATTGAGGTTTATAGCATTCAATCGTCTCAGTGCTCTCTTCCATTCTATTTAAGAAAGCAGGGTAAAAAGCTTATGATAAAAAGTGCCGCTTCCCATAAATTTCGAAGACCGGTGACCATAATGTGAGCACGATAAATATCCTTGCGAGCCGCCAGACAATCGTTGTAAATTCTAGACAGTCATTTCCTATAGACGAAATCTTCCTCAATTGTGTTTTAATTTGACAACATCAATATGAGTATTGCTTCTGTATGAGTAAAGAAGAAATAAATTAAGATATAAATAGTTCTGATCTCAAAATACCTTTACGTATATTACGTTAAGGAAAATGGTGCGCTTGTTACTTGCTTTAATAACTTTTCCTTATACAAGATATTAGTTCCGAAGCTGTCCTTTTTATTTACGGAAGACTACTCACTCAGAGTCATATGCCTTTGCTCCTTCACCCACTCTTGGCTCAGAAGTAGTGGCGAATATGTGGACGATTATAACTACACATGGTGCTGTAAGGTTCAATGTTGCATTAAGTATTTAACCGACTTATGATAGTTTGAACCCACAAGACAAAGAGATGTAAACTGAAAAGGATAGTCACTTGCAGACTCGTCTAAATTTTCTACACTAGCTACAAAGCAAACACGATATCGCTTCATCTTTTAAGAGAATTAGTCACAGAATAACTCATGCAATCAGCAAAGAACTGAATACCTAATTATTACTATAATCTAGGAATGTAGACTCGATGATTCATATTATAACGACTTTAGTGATATCATTATTGTCGATGAATGTTTAATGCTTATTTTCTTGACCAAATTTCCAAAAATAAATATATTTCTTTTTCCTTTTAATAAAATATTTTATATTCTATGTATCACCTGATTCTTTGGATGAATAGTTAATTTATATATTTTAAATTTTAATGAATGAATTTTAAATGAATGTTATTTACACAAACCTACGACTAAATAACACATATAAAATGAAGCCAAGTTTCATTAAATACCAACAACACAAATTCCACTAGTGTGGAAGAAGCCCTTGCACCTAGTAAAAAATGATTGATTAATGTATTTCTTATCGGTTTCCAGGTGGCGAGAAGTTACGGTGTCCCCTTCGTTGAGACGTCAGCTAAAACCCGCATGGGTGTTGATGACGCCTTCTACACCCTAGTACGTGAAATTCGTAAAGACAAGGCTAGTAAGGTCAAAAAGAACAGAAGAGGGCGGAACGGAGGCTCCGGTCGCAAGTTCAAGTGCACATTTCTTTAATTCAGTATATAATTTAGTGATAATATTTGTGGATATTATCTAACAGAGTGACGAAAGTGCGGTCAATGTTACTGTCGACAGATCGTTTTCTACTATTGCTACTAATCATGTCTACCGTGGCAACATTTTTTAAAAATAATAATGATAAAAGTGTGCACGGGCGCTTTTATACCCGATAGGTAGTTTTTCAATTATGAAATTTTATACATAATCACAACACAGTTTTGTTGACAATAATATTGACTTTGTGCCAGTAGATTAGTTTGTAGACTACAATACATGTTGTTCATGGGATTTGGACTATATTACTATTATGTATAAAGGTTTAATTTCCATGCACAAGTGTAGCTAAGTTTAGAGGAAGCAGATTCTTATTACGTGGAGTATGGATTAAAATTTGTGCAATTAAGAATTATAATATTCTTTACTTGCAATAATGCAGTACCAGCAATATCAGTGGTGGCTATTAGTACAAGTTTCAAATTATTTTTAGACGATTGATTCAACACATCAGTGTCTTATTGAAATAGAAAAAAATACAGGTTAACCAGTCGTAGAGAAGCTAGCATTGAATTACATTTAAAGGCAAATCGAAGATGATCAATAATTTACTGTGAAGAGATAGAGCCGTGTCCCATATGGATTTTACAAATAAATGGTAAAAAAATAACATTACTGTCAGCATAAATGTGTACATAATTTGTGACCATTTATCTTAAAATTAATGAATGTTTCGCTTGTGGTTTATTACATAATACTATTAGTTGATCCCTGTGAGTAATATCCATAAATATTGTTTATAATAATATAGTAGGAGGCAGTTTTAAATTCTAGGGGTTTGTTGCTGAATAATGATAACTTTTTGTACAGTGAACAATTTCAATAAACAATGTGCTTACTTTGTATGGGAATGTAGGCTTGTATGTATGGACGTTAGGATTGTATCTTTTGGGGGTTAGTAAAGATCCGTAGAAATATCAACTTAAGAATTATATCCCATTAAATATATTCGTATGGGATCATATCAGTACGATTCCAATATCAACCTATAAACTCAGTCTCAAGACTGAAAATTAAAAGCAAAGGATAATTTATTTTAAGTATTAATACCCCGATTATATGTATAAGTATACAATCTTGGTGATGAAAGAATGTGCTATATCAATAAGTTATATTTTATTTTTGATGGTTTTCTTTCGTCTACTAATATCGACAATATTTTAGGACACATGCCTTGATTCTAGATTTAACCCAACCCTTAGTTACCCTCTTGAGTTTGCTTACCCACTCATAAAATAAAATACCTACTAAACATCAACTTGGCATCAAGTTCTCAAGGTGCTATTTAAAACATAGTAAACTTGTAGCAGAGAAAGTCCAGTTATTGGGATAATATTTTTACAGTAGGCGTAAGTAACCCATATTTGTATAGTTTAAAAAAATCTCTGGTTTAAGGTGTCGTGTCCAAACTTCCTGTACTTTCTTCCTAACTTTTACAATAATTACTCTGGGCTGCAATTAAAAACTGCAAAAATTATGATTAGTATAAAAATATAATCTTTGCAGAGACGAATGTGTAATTTCTAATTTTATAGAATGTATGTGATGGTTGTGCATTATTCTAGTACAATACAGTTTGGTTAATATACCCTAAGTATAAATAGTGCACAATTATTTTAATAATCCACCTCACTATTATCGTCTCTATTAGAAGAAATAGGTATGCTGACAAAATAAATAGCTTCGTCACTTTAACATTTTTTAAATCTTTACATGATTTTCCACACAAAAATACGGAACTCATATTGTGTTTGACTTAACTTGCCTGTAGTAAAAAGGCCTGACTAAATTAATGAAACAATTATTGAAAGCGCAGTTATCCATATACAATTGTTATTGTAGCATAATATTACGAGCATTGTTAAATGTTTTCTACTTTAGCTAGAAGCGAATTTGCGCTCTTATTATAATATGCATTATAAATCTATGGATCAAAGGCTAGTTTGAAGGTCACGTGTGTGTAAAATATGTGTGGACCTCAGATCATGACTAAAAAGGGACTCCATGTCACTCATTCAAGACAAACACTTTTTTACTAAAAACGGGGGAGATTTCTATCACATAGTTTCATATAAATCATGCTTCATAGAGAAGAGAGTAGAGAACTTCCTGTTAATTATTTTAATAGCATTTGGCTATGCTTAGAAAATCATACTAAGAAACAGTTGAAAAAAATATGGGACCAGCAGGATTTGAACCTGCGACCTTCTGCCCACCGGGCAGCCGCTTTAACCAACCAGCTACGATCGCCTCTTGCCAGGACCCTAAATTTCTCAACTGTATGTTAAGAAAGTAGTGAGTCTTGTAGTTCTTTAAATATATTTTAAAAAGAGTGACAGGGAGTCAATGTTTTATAGTCCGTGGTCTTAGAGTCAAAATTGACCAGGTTGGCAAGCGGCAAATCTATGGAACGAATATATATGTCTCACAAAAATGACAAAATTGTATGTTGATATTCTGAGACAGATATAGTACTATAGAGCGACTACTACAGCGCTAGAGGGAGACAGCCGAAAGTGTTTTGACTCTACATACGTTTTCAATAAGTCATATAAAAAATCTTTATAATGCTTATGCCTAATAATCCCTCTATGAACTACTTAATTATAGTAGTTTTGTATGATAGGCAGACATTTGATAGTTGCAATTCCGTGCGTTATAAAATATTATGTATATTATTTCACTCAGTATGTACAATGAATTTTTCAATCGAATTTTTTAATCAAATATCAATCATGAATTTTAGTATTTTGACAGTGTTTTATAGAGTTTTAAGTTAGTAGTTTAATGATTAGTTGTTAGTTTAATTTTAATGTAAAAATACAACAGATACTTACATTCACATGTTTAGTCCGTTTGTAACGATTTCATTATTTGTGGAAGGATGGCAGTTAGAAACCCAACCAAAGTATTACTTACAATTTTATAATTTCTTTGTATTGTATAAAATAGATTTTCATTACACTAAAATTTCGCCTATTATACATAGTTTTCAGCAATGTTACAACGTATTGTTTTATACGTATTATTTATGGTGCCAAACTAAGTACCTGGTGTATTTTTACAAACTCATTTAATTTAACATACGATCGAAAAATCCAAGCTGCCATGAAAGTCGTCACATCAGCCAGAAACATTTTTGCCATGAATATGTATATCCCCATTTTTGTAGCCATAATTTTGTTATTAACGAAAATATTTTTTAAAGCTTTGCAATAAATATTTAGGGTCAAAATGTATGTAACGCTGTAAAATAATGATCCACCTTGCTTGTAAATGCTTTTCAAATATTAATCCCTTGTGAAGTATTGATTTTTAAGTCCTCAAAACGAAATATTTGAAATATCGTTTATAGGCAAGGATCATAGTATGTAATATTTTTTATTATATTTAACTAAAATTTCAAAGCTAGTGCACAATTTTGTTGGAAATAGTTGGTATTTTGTAACTAATTAATTCTGTAACAATATAGCACAAGACTGTGTGCTAATTGAAATAAATAAAATTGACGAGGCAAAGTGTTTTATTTATTATTGTATGGTTGCTTTCTATTTTTAAAATATTGACAATTCAAACGTTCATATAGGAGACGAAGGAGATTCGTTGCAACTCGGCAGTGGCGTATAATAGACCTAATATAAAAAAAAATAACGTGTCGCTCTACACCTGTATTTCTACCTGAAAAGATATAGGCATTAAGTCGCCCATAAGGACCTAATGTACGAATCAAGTTTCAAATAAATATATAATAATCTACAAAATAAATGCAATACTGTTAATTTTAGCAGAGTTGCGTGGTTTTACCCTTTTATTTTATTGCATAAATAATGTTTTTTAGAATTGGTTTATTTATCTAACAACTAAAGTTTAGATAAAAGTATTCGATTTAAATTTTAATTGTGCCACTTATAGTCGTTGAAGTAATTATAAATCTGACGGTTATCAATTACTGGACGATTTTGTAACAGGCACTTAATGACGGTTCTACATCAGAGCAAAAAACACTTCCAACAACATAACTACGGAAAAGACGATGATTTACAAAATTAAGATTTGATAGTTTTCTTTTACTTTCGTTTGCTACACACAATCATATAAATGATTTGTTTTACACAGTAACTACAATGATATATAAATTTTCTAATAATTTAGAAATATATTTCACAACATCACATTCTTAATTACACGAGTTGACCGGACAGTAGATGTCGCTTTTCATTTGTCTACAGAAAATACCATTTTGGTAGAAAATTTATTTACTGGTCATCCAAAAACTGACATGTCATCAATTTTTAACCATTGTCAAAAATGACAGTCTAATATTGTAAACACTGAAATAAAATTAGATTTCGCCGGTAAGTGTCTATGACAAACACATGTGGTAGAATATTTTTTTTCACTTTTTTAGGCTTTTTAAGTTTAAATTAGTTTGATTTTTGGTGTTTGTGTTAGTTTATGTGTAGTTTGTGTGTTATCTTTGCATAGGTAAGTCGAATACTTAACTTTACTGTCTCGTGTTCTATGCCGGACGACCATGGAGGTTGACGATCGGCCTTCTGGCCGCCCGCCAGATCCAAACTCAGTTCCACTTCCATCCCCGAATCATCCTCAACAAATCAACTCTCAAGATGTATTTACATATTCCCCTACCCTAACTTCACCTCTGTCTAATTTCGAACAACATGAAACATTGTGTAGAAAGCGTGGTCCAATCGACTGCGATGTTAGTGTTATACCCACCCCTAAGCAAGCTAAAACCAATGATGCACCTGCTCGATTCAGCCGCACCCGTTACTCGTCTATGGATATTGCTCCATTCCTTGTGCATGTATCAGTGACAGAATCCAACCCTGCATCTGGAACAACATTTCATCCTCTCAAGTTTGGTCAACTTATGTTACAACTAAATATTAAAAATGTTCTGCCTGACGGTGTTAAGAAAGTTGGTCGTAACAGAATATCTGTCGAATTTAGGGCTCCTGAGGATGCAAATACATTCTTAGGAAATAAAATAATACAGGAAAAAGGCTTTACTAGTATTATTCCAACTTACAACATTACTAGAATGGGTGTAGTTAAGGGGGTTCCTTTTGACTGGACTGAAGAAGAAATCATAGAGAATCTTAAAGTCCCCAATGGTGGATCTATTATTAAAGTAAGACGATTAAACCGCAAGGTTTTACAAGATGCCATCACAGAGTGGAAGCCTACATCAACGGTTATTTTAACTTTTGATGGTCAGGTTCTCCCAGAGCGTGTCTTTTGTTTTTACAACTCTCTTCCCGTAGAGATTTATCAGTTTCCAACAGTTCAGTGCTTTGGCTGCTGTAAGTTTGGTCACACCAAGACCATGTGTCGTTCCAAACCGAAGTGCTTCCGCTGTGGTGGCGAGCACTTTGGGGAGGGATGCACAGTAGATGACATCTATTGCTTCTATTGTTCTGGTCCTCATTATGCTAACAGCAGGCAGTGCCCTGAATATTTGCGTCAGAAAAATATAAAAGCTGTGATGGCGGAAAGGAATATTTCTTATGTGGAAGCATCTAAAGTATTCCCATCCTCAACCATTCAAAGGTCCTATGCAGACATTACTTCTTCTTCTCCTCCAACCTTTCTCTCTCCCTCTTCTCCCCCTAGGTCACGCTCAGCTCACATTCCCACTACATCCTCATACCGAAAAACCATCATCATGAAACCTAAACCTCGTGTTCCGCCTCCTCCAGGGTATGATCATAATGCCCATTGTGATTTGGTACGGAACTATTCTTTTACTCCTGCCAATAATGGTTGTGCCTTGTTAAATTCAAATAATTCAACTGTGGATAACTGCTCAGATGACATCTCATTGGAGACTGATATTTCTTTACTCCTTTCCCTCCTTTCCAAACTCAACATACCCGAACACGTTGCCACTAAAGTACTTAATTTAATCCCATCCCATCATCATGGCTTTAAGGTTCCTCCAGTGGAATGCCAGAAGCGCACTCCCCAAAAAACATGAATTTATTTATTTAATTAATTCTCATAAACCAGCAATTTTCGCTGTCTGTGAGACTTGGCTTCGGCCAGGTGTCCATTTTCATTTTCCTGGCTATTGTACCTACCGGGATGATCGTGCAGATGGTTATGCCGGTAGTGCAATACTTGTAAATAATTTATTTAGTCCTATCCTTCTTTCCTTACCCCCTCATGGGGATGAGATTAATGCCATAGGTGTTAATATCCTTGGTATTAATTTTATATCTATTTACATTCCAGCTCCAGACCCCTCATGTATTCATTTTTTAAAAAATTTATGTATTCAATTTAAGCCTATTATTTTATTGGGTGATTTCAATTGCCATCATGCTCTGTGGGGATCTGACTTTTATGATAGTTTTGGTTGTGATTTGTCTGATCTATTGGATGAAGTGGGTTTATGTGTCCTTAATGATGGTTCTGCAACCAGAATTCCTCGGCTTGGCCAGAGCAAAAGCTGTGTGGATCTTACTCTTTGCTCTTCGTCCTTGGCTAGCTCTCTAGATTGGGAGCGTCTTAACTTATCTTATGGTAGTGACCACTATCCAATTTGTACAACATTCTTCAACACATCTGTACCTTATAGGGACACATTACCTTTGTTGAAATACCGGGTCACTGATGCTAAATGGTCAGATTATCGTCAGAAGTTAGAGGATGGAGTACATTTTCTGCCTAATATTTCTCCACAAAATATAAATAATGTTTTGTCTATGTTTTCTGCTACAATCTCAGAGGCTGCAGATCTATCTATTCCCTTGAAAAATTCTGCCTCAGGGAGAATTTCATCTCCTCCATGGTGGGATAGGGATTGTTCTAAAGTTATTAAGGACCGTAATGCAGCTGAAAGGGCCTATATTGATGATATGTCTTTGGCAAACTTGCTGGAATATAAGCATACACTGGCCAAGTCCAAACGATTTTTAAAAAAAAAGAAATTTCTTGGTTGGAAAAATTTTTGCTTTTCCTTGTCTCCTTCTACCCCTTCATCCCTGGTTTGGCGGCGAATTAAAATGTTTAAACGTGGTTGCTCTCCTTTAAACTCTCCATGTATCTCTCTCAATACAGCAGAAAAATTCTTTGATAAATTAGCTCCCCCTTTCGTTCCTTCTATTAATGAATCTCCCTGTTTTTCCAATGTAGTTCCTGATCTTAGCAATCCTTTAGATAGTCCATTCAGTTTGTCTGAACTAGAGCAAGTTCTTAACCATGTACATGACTCTGCCCCAGGGATAGATGGTTTTCCTTACTCCTTTTTTAAAAAGACCGGATCCAGTTTTCGTTTATATTTCCTTAACCTTATTAATTACTTTTATAATTCTTCTTCCATTCCTGAGTGTTGGAAATCTCAACTCATTATTCCATTGCTTAAACCTAATAAGTCCCCTGATAGTGTAGAGAGCTATCGTCCTATTGCCCTATCCCCTACCATTAGTAAAATTTTAGAACATCTAATAAAAAATAGACTGGAATGGTATGTAGAAAACAGGGGACTACTGAGTAGAACCCAGTTCGGCTTCCGTAAGGGATTTAGTACTATGGACAGTATCGCCATGCTTGTGACTGATGCACGTATTGCATTTAGCACAAACGAGTCGGTGGTTGCTGTCTTTTTGGACATTTCGTCAGCCTACGACAATGTTCTTCTCGCTGTTCTCAGAAATAAATTATACCAACTGAATATTCCAGTGAAGATGATTAATTGCGTATGTAACCTACTGACTGGTCGTACAATTAATCTCCATATCCCTGGTAAGAAGTTTCTTCCCCGGACAATCTGGCGCGGTCTCCCCCAGGGGTCCGTTCTTAGTCCCCTGTTATACGCTATTTACACCTCCGATTTACATAGTTCCCTTAACCTTGACTGCCAAATATTGGAATATGCAGACGATTTATGTTTGTATTTGACCAATGGTTCTGTTGAAGAAGCTGTTCCTTCAATGCAAGTCTCCCTTAACTCATTGAACAATTGGCTTAATGACCATGGTCTTAGTCTGTCTGCTTTTAAGAGCTCTGTTGTAGTTTTTACTCGAAAAAGAACAGTTCCTGATGTTCACTTGGAAATTGATGGATCTCCCATAAAGGTCGTAGATAAAGTTAAATTTCTGGGTGTCATCCTTGATTCTAAATTATCAGGCGCTTCTCATCTTAATTATATTGTGAATAAATGTGAGCGAAAAATTAATATGCTACGTGCTCTCGCTGGCGTATGGTGGGGAGCCCACCCCTTTACTCTCAAGCTTGTTTACAATGCTACAATTAGAAGTTTGCTAGATTATGGTACGTTTCTACTAGAGCCGTGTAGTAAAGTCGCGTTAAAAAAACTAGAAATCATACAGTCGAAGTCTCTGCGTATTGTACTAGGTTGCATGAGATCCACCCCTACTAATGCTCTGCAGGTCGAGAGTGGAGATCCACCTCTACTTCTTCGCAGACAGTACTTGGCGGACAGATTTCTCTATAAGACCTATTTTCTTCGTAACTCTGAATTGATGACAAAACTGACTTGTTTAAATGAACTATGGAGTAGTTGCGAATATTGGAGACCTAAAGATCCACCATTAATTTTAAAAACTTTAAAAAAAATTCGTTCTCTTGAAGTAAATACTCCAGTTCAACAATGTACTAAACTCCCATTCTATGATCATTCCTACGACGTTATAAATTTTTGTCCTAATTACGTTCCTCATATTAATTTGGACCACTCCTCAACTCAAGCTAATGTACAATTTTCGGGGATAATAGATGAAAAGTGGCCTGACCACTTCAGATTCTATACTGATGCTTCAAAGCTGTCTCCACATGGCAAAACTGGCATTTCTGTTTACAGCCCTTCTTCTCAGATATTTCTGCAGTTTCAATGCCCTCCAGAAGCTTCGGTATTTACCGGAGAGTGTATTGGCATCCTTGAGGCCAGCTTGTTTATAGAGTCGCACAGTATCATCTCAAAGGCAGTAATTTTTTCTGACTCCAAAAGCGCTTTGGAAAGTATAGTGAAAAGCCCTTTCTCGGATAAATTACGAAGCCCAATTATTTTTAGAATTAAACAGTGCCTGTATGGTTGCCACCTAAAAAACATTGATGTGGTGTTGGTTTGGATTCCGTCACACATGGGTATTAGGGGTAATGAATGTGCAGATGCCTCAGCTAAGGCTGCTGTTGTCAGCGATTCTGCTGACCGCAGACATTACTCCATCCAAGTATATGACTTACTCCATAATTCTAAAATTGACTTATTTAATTCTTGGCAGTTAGCATGGTCTGAATCAAGCAAAATCAAAGGTGGTTTGTTTGCCTCCATCCAGCCTCAAGTACCCACTAAACCTTGGTTTTACAAATATAAAAAGGTTTCAAAAACCGTTACTTCTGTGCTATGTAGAATTCGAATTGGACATTGTTGCACTCCAGTATTTCTCAACAAAATTCGTGTCCGTGACAATTCGTTGTGTGAGTGTGGTCTTGCAGATGGTTCCATCGATCATATCTTCCTCGATTGTCGGTTGAACCAGTCATTCTCTTTTGATCAAATAATTTCGAAATTGAAAATCCAAAAACCTGTTAATGTCCGTCATCTCCTTTCCTTTTTTCCAAATCCCCATATGATAAATGCTTTTATTAAATTTATTTTAGCTAACAATATAAAATTATAATAAGTATTGTATAATTTGTCTATCTGTATTGTGTATGTTATATTATAATTTATCAACTATTATTTCTGTTGTTCTAGATCCAAACATCAATGGTCTCCTAGCTGATATGTTGTAAATAATATATTATAAATTAGTCTTAAAACCCATGTGTAGCCATTACATGACACTGGCAAAATTTGCTGAAAATATCGGCTGATTGCCATTTAAAAAAAAAAAAAAAAAAAAAAAAAAAGAAATAAAATTATTTTTTGATCAACAAATTAATTTAATCGTTAACTATGGATGCAAAGGACGTCTGTGTTGAAATTGAGAACGATGAATTTTATAGTAAGTATTTGGATGAGTCTGTGAAGCCCGTATTGAACGAAAGCTTGTCGGTGACCGACCAAGTCAATAGACTTGCTCTAGGAATCGAAAAACTGGGCAAAAGCCTCGAGAAACAAGTACTCGCCAAACACAATGATCTTCTTACACAAGCGAGTCATATTTCTGACTTGGAAACTACTTTGGAATCAGTACAATCGCAAGTACAAGGACTGCTACGCGGCGCTGCAAAACTTAAGGAGCGGGTACATACTCCTTACTACGCTTTAGAAAACCAAACATTGATGCTCGAGAGGGTTCAAACAACTTGCAATTTACTAAGACATTCATCCAAAATCCTGTCATTGTGGAACAAACTGCAAGGTATCAAAGATAACCCATCAAAAGAAGCCATCATCCTGTTTGAGCTTAACGAGCTGATTGGAGACTACGATTTCGAGGGAATTGACCTCCTTGATGAAGTAATAAAAGCTGTTCAAAATAGAAGAACAACATTACTAAAAAACTCAACAGATTTACTGCAGTCAAGTTTACTAAGTGGTGACAAAATAAAACTGTTGCAATGTTTTAAAGTGTTCCACAACCTTCAATGCACTGAAGAACAGATAAAAAAATCTGTTGACACCATACTGAGTGACTTGAAAAAAGAAATCACCTCTGCTTTAAATGTTCAAATGGTTTCCATTGAAATCAAAAAGTCCAGCTCGGGCAGAGTTGCTCCTGGTAAAGCCAATATCATGAATCCTCAAGATTTTAAAATCAAACTATGGGATAATATTGAAAAGCTATTCAAGGTTGACATTTACAACAGCTGCACCAAAGTAATAATGCTTCAAAATGTGGTAAATGAATTACATGCTATTGGAAACTTCAGGAATATTGCAAAAAACTTCTGGTCTAACTTGTGTTTAGTCTTCAGCAGCGAACTCGAAAAAAGTCCCTTGAATGTCAGTCAATCTGTGGAGATTGATTATCCCAGATTGCTTAAATGCTTTAATGATTTACTTTCCAGACTGAAATGTAAAAACCTGGAGATGAATCGCACTTGCTTAACTAAATGGGAGAATGCTTTCTTGTCTAAATCTTTAGGCAAGTTGCTAGAGCCAGTTAGGAGTATGTGGCATTTGTCACAAGTGCCAAACATGGACCAAATAGATAGTGCTATCAGGGTAATTGCTGAAGCTTTGAGCATCTCTCTTGGAGACAAACAATTGAGTATAAGTTTGGCCAACAGTGTAGCCAAGTCTATAAAACAGATGAATGTAGAAGCGGAACAGAGACTATCAATGGATAGTGATGTTGCTCAAATCATTGAACCACCAACAAGTTCCCAACAAAAGAATGCAGACCTCTGCAACGCCCTATACTATTTTTCATCACAAATCAAGAGAGTTCTTACAAATATGAACGCAATTTTACCCCAAGAAAGTGTCCTAATTGTGCAGAATAGCTTGAAGGACATTTCAAGCCTACCAATTCTCCAGTTATTTGCAGAATCAATTAAGAATTCCCTGTACATAATACTAATGACATTGCATGAAGAGCCAGATTTGATCAGAGCTGATGATCCAGCGGGTAAATCATTATCTTGCTCACCATACATGAAGGAGTTACAGCAATTTGTGTCAAGGTGCAAAGACATTTATTTGTCAATGTTTAGTGAGAAGCCAGCACTGAATGAATGCTGCAGTAACATAGCGAGAGCTTGCATTGAGAGGTTCATACAGCACATTTGTAATGTCAGACCATTGAGCAAGTTTGGCCGAACAAAGTTGCAAATAGATTGTAAGCATCTTGAGACAGCTTTATCACCTCTAGTGAATGATATGACTGAGCTTGGAGACCACTACAGACAGTTGAAGGCTCTCCATCTTTTATTAGAGAAAACCCCACAGGAAATAGCCAAGAGTCAAACTGAGGGTGCCTGTTTGCCTTATTCATTGGTTATGATGTTTCTGTTCTCTCATGGTGGCCATCAGTTGCTGGCCCCTCACACATGTGCAGGGTGGAACATTCAAAAGCTCATGCAATGGCTGGACACACATAAGAATGAGAGAGACCGGATTGAGTTTGTTGCTGGAGCCTTACAGAGGTATCAAAACCATGTGAGACAGAACCAGATTGCTACTTATGATGAGGTATACCCAGTTCTAGTGCAGTTGTTAGAGGATGGAAGAAAATCTTTGAAGAAGTAGTTATAAATAACATGAAATTATATTCCAGTTATCTCTATCAAAAATGCCATGGGCCTAGCCTAGGCTAGTTATAAATTTGAATATGTCATTTCAGATCACACTATTCACTAAATCATTGTAAAAATGTTTTATGTATAGCAATTAGCAGTATTTTCTTGATAATAAAAAGACTATTATTTAATTATAACCAGTTTATTGAAAATAAAATTATTACAAACAAAACAATGTCTTCTTAATCTTCTTCTAGTTATTCTAATTGGCGGCAACGCGCTTCGCGGGCTTGACGGACCGGACTCTGGCCTGGCGCAGGGAAACTAAGAATTTATTTCTTTCTTGGCTAGCTAAAAAAATAAAATTAAACTTAAAAAAAAAATACTAGTGTTGACCATTTTATGTGACATAAATACTCCTTACCAGGATTATCACATTTCATGGAAAACAATATAGATATTGTTTGTGTACATATTAAACAAAAGTCAAAGCAAATGCAAGCACTTTGCAAAAAAGGGGAAAATAAATGTGCCAAATACCAAACAACATAAATAAAAAAAACAAATATTTATTGTGCTTTAACAATATACTTATACAAAATTAAATATAATATTGATTCATACCTAACATTTTATGAAATATAACTATTATCATTATCATGGACAATTTTATCATTTATTAGTTACTTTAAAATCCACAATAATAGTTTTATTTCAATAAATACTACATGCACAATCTACTCAACAGAATATTCATATATTATCATGTACTTCTTACAACAAACAAATGCAAAGACTTAACACATACTGGACTGGTGTGAACACAAGCAAATAAAGGTATGGTTGGAAAATTAATAGTGGTATTTTATAAGAACTAAATGATGATATAATACAGTACATCTCATACTTCACACTACTATTAGCATAAAAAAACAAAGTCATTTTGAAAATCTAATATTAGATGCTAGTCATTTATTATATTGAAGAATCACATTGAGGTGTTTCACCTTGAACATGTTCACTATTTAATGGGTAAAGACTCCATGCATTAACAACTTTAAATTAAATACACTCATATTAAGCCAAACAATCTGTCATTCACACAGTTTGGACCAAGTATGTTTAAAAGTATTGTTTATTTTTTTTTCTGCAGTATGTCTTAATAAAACCACCACATTTTAGTGCCTCTAATAAGTACTATCTACATTCTACTTGCTAAATAAAGCTACTTGATGGCCTTATTACAAAAATAAGACTAGCTTAAGATTATGATTAGGTAAAGTAAGCGATACGGCTATAATAACGTCATTCGATACTGAGGCAACTTGGTCTTAATACTTGTAATGTCGTTTACAATGAACCACTGTCAATAGACAATCGCTAATAGACGAAACTTTCAATAACCAACTAAATTTCTAATCGCAAATTTCTTCCCACCAGTATTTAGTCAACCCTGTTAGCCGCCATCAAGGTTACATGTATCAACATTTGTAGTCTATATTTTGTAATAAGGATGTACTATAATACAGTGAATAATCGTTAAACCTGTTGGTCATTGAGCGCCACTTTGAACACGTCATCGAATGTGGATACGAAGTGGATATCCATGTTCTCTTTGATGAAGACGGGGAGATCGTCGAAGTCTCGTCTGTTCTCTTCGGGTAGGATTACGCAGTTCACTCCTACACGCTTAGCCTGGAAGATAAAATAGTTATGATTGTGAAATACTATACAATAGATGCAGATGTTGGTGCCAAGAAGATGCAGCCGATGAGAGCAATACAAAGGTGCCCCTATATTTGGGCGTAGGTCTCATTGGCTGGCGCACTCGTGTAGTTCCAACAAATGTGCTTCGTCCATGTAACTAAAGTTTTATTACCCGATTTCATAAGGAGTTTTATGTTTTTAATTCACAACATAATGTAGTGAACCAGCGCGTATGACCTAATGATAAGTACTAACTACAGTCCACAAATAGCCCAAAAATATTGCAGACCCGTCGAGTTAAGTGACAGTTGAGTTGAGTGCTTTTGTGTGTAGAGACCCTGAGGATTCAGACGCCGTGGCAATGGTGGTGTCCAGGATGATCTCATATAGAACATTAGATATATGGTAAATATGTGTTAGAAAAGAGATAATTGCTAAGTACTAACAGCAATAATCTTCTCCTTAATGCCTCCGACTGGCAGCACCCGTCCGGTGAGCGAGATCTCGCCCGTCATGGCCAGGTCGTTGCGCGTGCGCCGGCCGAGCGCCAGCGACGCCAGCGCCGTGGCGATGGTGGCGCCGGCCGACGGGCCGTCCTTGGGGGTGGCGCCCTCCGGCACGTGCAGGTGGATGTGTCTGCAACAATCAACCACTTTATACTTCAAGCGAAGGTACTTAGTACTATAGCGTCAGCGGTGGTCGAGCGAACATCATGCTCAAAGGTTTAGGAAGGGTGCGTAACATTCATCCATATCACCAGTTATATTCAGGTCAATGTAATAGGGGGTGAATCTATCGCCATCTACCACAGCATAGATAGATTTTAATTCAAATTTCTAAGTGTAATTAAAGTCTATCTAAGCTCCGGTGTCGAATACAGTACGTAAACAAACTAAAATAACAGATGTGACATACTGTATAAAATTAAAATGGAGATGGACAGGTCACATGATGCGTAGCAGAAAAGTAAAATGGTCCAAAGATGTAACAGATTGGTGTCCAGTTCAGTATAAAAGGAAGAAAGGGCGGCAGCGCCGAAGATGGGAGGATAATCTCAAAAAGATAGCAGGAGCAATGTGGAGAAGAAAAACACATGACCGATCATTGTGGTAAGGTTTAGGGGCTGGTAAGCAAGACAAACATAAAGAAACCGGTGTTGGTGTTGGAAATGTAAGATTGTTAAATAAAGGCTTTACTATTATTAAATTAGTTGTGTTTTATTTTAATTTTATAATTTTTGTATGTTGATGCTTGAAATAACTGATTTGATTTGATTAGACATCAAACTGCGAATTGCCTGAAAGCCTGAATAAAACTTTTGCTCGACCCAGTATACACTTACCACTAGATAGACTACTGGCTCACCTGTTATTCAAGAATTTGTTGTCAGGATAGTGCTGGTGCAGGTAGTTGCGGGCGACCGTGAGCGCGATCTTGGCGGATTCCTTCATGACGTCCCCGAGGTGCCCCGTGAGCTCCAGCGAGCCGTGCTTGTCGGCCGCGTCCGAGCTGCGCGTCGCCGTCTCGATGAACAGCGTGCTGCCGCCTGCAGCCAATGAGCTAGTCAGAACAGTGTGGCAGAGAACTACATAGATGTGAGCTTATAGCCATCTACCGGGCTCAAATCCAACTCCGCGCTGCTATTGAGAATTTCCTGACGGTAACATTTTGCTCGACCCGGGAATCGAACCAGAGACCTTGCGGTGAGAGCCCATACGCTAACCGCTAGACCAACGAGGCAGTTAAAATAGGTATAACTAGCGACCACCCGAGCTTCGGTCCGGGTACTATGTAGTACTATATTATGCATGTTTTAAACATAAAATCTTTCGTTATGATTCATTAACCGACTTCAAAAAAAGTAGGAGGTTCTCAATTCGGTCGTATTTGTTTTTTTTTTTTAATGTTTGTTCGCCGATTAGTTTCGCCGAATTTAGTATTATTTATGATTTATTTTTATATCATTTTTTTTTATGTTTTGACGTGTTCAAGCGCCTCCTGGGGCCTATGAAAATAAATGATTTGAATTTGATTACTCGAAGACGCCTAGACCGATTTGATAAATTCTTTTTTTTATCTCAAAATCTGTTGCGACTTCGTTTTATAGTAGGTATGTGGTGATAAGCATGGATTGAAGCCTATTGTCATACATTGACAAGAAACGATTGAGCCTAAACAACGCGGTTTTCGATGCTTTTACAATGCGCAGCCTCTGTAGAAAGCAGATTTTAATGTAAAAAACAAAAAAAAAACCGCAAGCTTTCTTACATACGACACGCGCTGGAGAAAACCGCCACCATGGGTTCTTAGCCTTACAGTCAGGCACCGGAAATATTAAATAGTCACAAATAACATTTACAACATTTTTCAAAAATTAGACAACCTGTTGAAATCGCGTAATTATTATAAAGGTAAATAAATACCTATGCTCGACGTTTCGAATGACTTGCATCATTCTTGGTCACGAGCCGACTGGTGAAGCTCAGAACATTTACAACTTTCACCCCTTTCAGAAATATTTTTTTTGGTTTTATATGACAACATTATAGAAATCATAGATTCTTTACCCATAGCGGTCCACGCTAATCCCATGACGACTCCGGGAGGCGTGACGTCATACATGCGGTCGTGCTTGAACAAAGGCTTGCCCACCAACTCTTCCAGGTTCTTGTCTGTTACCGTCAGCTGCTCTGCTTCCTTCTTCACTATCTTGAACGCCACTTTGCGAGCGATCTGAGAACGCAGATAATATCATTGAATCGTCAAGTAATAACCACTGGATGAATTATAACTTAACGAAGATAAATCGAACAAAGTTGTCACTGTACGGTTGCACAGTTGGCGTAGTAATTAAAGCGATCGCCTCACCCATAGAAATCTTAATAACTAGTCAATAGAAATGCTATCGACTATCTTTTAACACTGGGACGCATGTCGCCGGTTTTCAAATACCACTTTTTGTATTCCTGCAAACAAAATTATTCTTTTTGGCGATGACATTAAGACGACAATTCCTCAACTCGCACTTATGTTCGATTAGACAAATGCGCTTGTATTCCTGCAAACAAAATTATTCTTTTTGCGATGACATTAAGACGACAATTCCTCAACTCGCACTTGTGTTTGACTTGACAGATGCGCGGCGACAAGGTCACGCGTCTTTGACATTTCTATTGCCTTATTATTAAGATTTCTATGGCCTCACCGTTTTCAACAGCTCTGGTGTTGTGGATTCGATTCCCACACGGGACAAATCTTTTTCAAATTGAAATTTAAATTCTTTATTGCACACACAAAATTACAGATGATAACATTAATAATAAAGTTCATGTACAAAGGCGAGCTTAATTCAACATGAATTTTCTAACAGCAAACCTTTGAGACATAGAAGAAATAATAATGGAAAAGGTCAAGTCAAGTGTACAACGCAGAGAAAATAAATGATGAAAATGTATACCTATTACTATCTTAATCTTTGTGTGATTGTCAAAGATTTGTTCTGACTCTGGGTGTGCTTTGTGTTTGTGAAATATATGTTTGTGAACACCGCCGCAACACAGGAGTTATTCCTAGTGCGGGCATCGTTTTCTTAAAAGATAAAGAGCACAAGAGCTATTAATTTTACTGGATGTCGCTCAAATGGCGACGCAAAATGTATGCAAATGAGCATAATTGTCTATGAAACCTCATTATCGTTCTTATTTTAGCATGGCTTACTCTTGTGTAACTTAGCCCACAGGCTAATTGCCTAAGATGGAAATTTCATCCATTTTTACATGATTCCTATTTAAATAGTATTGTACCTTTTCGATATGTTTCTGTAAGTTCCTAACGCCGCTCTCGCGACAGTAGGACCTGACGAGCGCATGCAAGGACTCGGGAGTGAGCTCCAGTTGCTGGACATCCAACCCGCTGTTCTTGCGAGCTGTAGGTATCAGGTACTGTTGGGCGATGGCTAACTTCTCTTCAGCGACGTATCCTACACAAAAAATATTGTTTATACATAGAAACATAAAATAACGTTTATACTACCCAATGGACCGGGATGTGGCAGAGGTGTATAACACCCATATTTCACCAGTTATGTTTGTCTAATTTTTTTTTTTTGTAAATCACACAACTATAATGACAGGCAAATCCCTATGCGTTAGGGTATGCGATATATGATGATATAGTAGCCTATCGCCATCTAACGAGCACAATAACAGACTACGTGCCCGCGCCGCTGCCAAATGTAAAAGAGCGCTGCTTTTGCACGTCTAATAAAAATATAAATTATATGTATATTTTCTATAATTTCCTCTCCATATATAAAGTGCTCTTTGTGATGTACTCACCAGACATATCAATGAGTTCCATCCTATCCCTCAATGGCTCAGGTATATGCTCCACCACATTAGCGGTACAAATGAACAGTACTTTAGACAGGTCCACCGGTACATCCAGGTAATGATCCAGGAAGTTTGCGTTCTGTTCAGGGTCTAGCAGTTCTAGGAGAGCTGATGATGGGTCGCCGTGGACTCCCCTGAAACATACAATTTGTTATAAAAGTGTGTCAATAGTACACTGTAACCTACGTTTACAAAGGGGGGTGGGTTTGTTTAAACATGGGCTCAGTCCAAGTCACCAGGACCTTGTTTGCTCCAACAGCTGTTCTTCAGCAGATGTGACCAGCTTATTGCCACTTAAGCAAGCTTTTGCAGCAAGGTATGACGGTCATTTTGGTTTTTTATTGGTTAACTTAAATTATTTATACATGGATATTTAAATAACCAAATATACTTAAAAAAGAGAAATAAATAAACAACACTCACTTGCCAATCTTGTCGACCTCATCAATAAGCACCAGTGGGTTCTCAGTAGCAGTTTTCTTCAAGCACTGCACGATTTTGCCTGGCATAGCGCCCACGTATGTCCGTCTGTGTCCCTTGATCTCCGCAACGTCCGTCATGCCGCCCACGGAGAAACGGAAGTATTGCCGGTTGAGCGCGCGCGCGATTGAACGTGCTAGAAATAATTAAATGAATTTAAAATAACTGTAGTCCCCCAGAAGATGTTATTCGAAATTATTTTCTGTGGTCAAAATTATAACCTAAATCAATATAAGGTATTTTTCAACAACTTTCTTTTTTTTATCAGATATGTTCCAAATAGGGAGACCGAGGACAGCGGAGTCAAAGATCTCGGGTTTGAACCCAAGGCACACACCTCTGTCAATAAATCGATAGATAGATTCGTATTTTCGAATATATGCACGCATTTTTTATTATATAAATTATGGCTCGTTAATGGTAAAGGAAAAACATCGTGAGGAAACCTGCATGCCTGAGAGTGCCTAAAAAGTACTTGAGGTCGTATGAAGTTTACCAATCCGGACTTGGCAAGCGTAGTGGACTATGGCCGAACACTTCTCATCAAGAGAAAAAGCCTGAGCGCAGCAGTGGGACATGTATTAGATACAAGGCTGCTATAATTATTATTTATTATAGGTCTACATTTTGCTAGCTCATCAAGGCTCATTTAAGTTCCTTATTGCAAAATATGACATATTATATTCTCATAGCCGCAGGTTTACGACCAGTTTCAATAGTAGTTATCCAAAGTAACAAGGGACTTCTCTCACCTATACTAGTTTTGCCCACCCCAGGTGGTCCATGGAAGCACAATATCTTGCCCTGGGTAGATCCCTTCAGCTGCGACACCGCTATGAACTCCAATATTCTTTTCTTTATGTCCTCCATGCCATAATGGTCTTCGTCTAGGATAACTTGAGCTTCATCCAGTTGTAGGTTTTCTGACGATGTTACCCCCCATGGCAGGGCGGTCAACCAGTCTAGGTAGCACCGGGTGACGCTGGAAAATAAGTATTTGTTGAAGGTCTTGTAATGTTAGTTCAGCATTTGTATCATGATTGTTCTCTTTATAACCATCTTTAGCCATAATGTTGTTTTGGTTGCTATAACTTACACATAGAATTATTGTCAAAAAACAAACAAATATTGTATGAATTATTTGAAAAGATGGTGCACATGAGTTTCTCATCAGCTCTTCTCATGATGCAATACCCATCAGAGCTGGTACTTGGATTGATTTTAATTCAAATCTCTAAGTTGAATTAAAGTCAATCTAAGCTCCGGTGTCAAATCATTTTATTACAATAAGTATTATAATTTAGTTAGCTAAGTTTTATTTTAATTTTATATTTCTTGTATTTGGATGTTTGTTTTGACGTGTTCAAGCGCCTCTTGGGGCCCATGGAAATAAATGATTTGATTTGATTTGATTTTGATTTGATTTAGGGGCCGTTCAAATATTACGTAAGCAGATTTATTACAATTATTTACCCCCCCATCCCCCTTGTCAGCAAAAGTAAGCAAAGCTTTTACCCCCTCCCCCCCATGCTTACGTAAACATTTTTCGGATTTCGAACGGTAACACAAATGTTAAGTTGCTTTGCTATGCTTACAACACATACGTCTACTCGCTATAGTATCCAAACAAAACAATACACTGACGAGAAGAAATTTAGACAAGTGAACAGCGCGCGGTAATTCCCGAATCGGTTCTAAAGCGAGTGCCTAAACGTATGCGTGCGGGAATCCCCAAAAATGCGTTTCGTTTTCAAGCATAGACAATGTGAGGGTTGCCATTCGTGTAAAAAAGTAAATAACTACCGATGACGTAATCATCATCTAGACCCCCATGTCATCCAAAATAAGCAAAACAAAGACCCCCCCACCCCCCATAGTGCTTACGTAATACTTGAACGGACCCTTAGGGGTTTGAACCCACTACCTCAGGATTCCGTCCTATCACTCTCCTGAACCAAGTTAGCCAAGCCACACTCAAAATCCACAAATCTTTTGACTGTATGTTGCACATCTTTCCGGACGTCTCATGTCATCTATTGTGCCTACATATTAGCACAATCAAAAGATTTGTGGATTTGTAGTGTGTCTCGAATAGCTTAGTTTTGGGAGAATGATAGGACAGAAGCCTAAGGTCACGGGTTCAAATTCCTATTCAAGTCCAAAAAATGTATCGACTGTTTCTTAGTATATTAGATTAGTTGAATGCATTACACGAAGCTGTTGAATAGTGAATGCATTACCCGAAAACATGAGTCTATTTCTATAACAATATTTTACTGCACCAGCTAAGTAATCAGGCATCGGGCCTATGGAAGGATATCTAGAATAACATGTATAAACTTACTTAAACTCAGAACTATGGCCTTCCAAAAAGTTCATTTTGTTGAGTTCCTCATCAATGACAGTCTGTATGGCCGGAGGTACTTTCTTATCTGCCAGGCGCTCACGGAACTTCTCGCCGATCGCGTCCTTGTCATCTTTTTCTAGACCTAACTCTTTTTTGATTACCTTAAATTAAAATTTTTATTTCATTTTAGTTCATAAGAATAGTTAGTCAGCGCTAAGAGTGAAGTTGTTCTACAAAATGCCAAACTCTAAACTTTACTACAGGTGGTTGGTAATGAATTGATATGAGCATGACTGTTTATGAAACATAATAATAAATTTCTATATTCAGACAAATAATACTAATACATTAATATTAAATTAAAAATTTCATTATCAAATTAAATTAAACAGCAATTACATTAGAATAAAAAAAACATTAAAAACTGTAAAGTCATATAATTATAAAGTCAACCACTATTGTTTGAACCTACAAAGACATTCATTATTGACTGTACATACTGTGGAAAAACCTCTACATGAATTTCATCTTGCTCACAAACGCTTTTACTCCAAGTTTAAGACATCACCTATGTTTTGGCATCTTTCTCAAGGAAATATAAGTCGATTAGCCAGTAATCTTTGCCATTGCGCAATAGAAGAGGGATTATTGAATTGCCCAAGCTGCTAAGGAAGACTAACCTTTAACTGTTCATGTAGGATGTATTTCCTGTGCTGTTGTTTGACTTTCTCCTCTACTTCCTTGCCGATTTTCTGCTGCAGTTTGGATAGCTCATACTCTTTCTTCAGCAGGGATAACGACATCATTAGTCTTTTGGGGATCTGTGGACAAAATAAGAGTAACATTACTTGTGTGTCACTGGAATGTATGTTTGTGAACCCCCGCAATACAGGAAATATTCTTAATGCGTCGTTATTCAATAATAAAAAAAAATAACTCAAAGTATTATTTAAAATTAGTTAGACATGAAATTTATTAGTAGTAGCACGGAATTCGGCATTGTACTCAGTAGATGGCGATAGTGTCTCCCCTCATCACATGGTACCTAAACAAAATAGTTGAAATGTGGGTGTTATACAGCTGTGTCCCAGCCTTCTGGATGAAGATGGGTATGATGGTAATCAAATGATACAGTTTATGACTTACATCCATCTCTTCTAGCACATCCTGTAGTTCGGCTGCCTCGGCACCCGTGAGCGCCGCGCCGAGGTCGCTGAGGTACACCGGATTGTCTATCACGCCGCGCTGACCTTGAGCCAGCATGTGATGTAACGACTCCCTGGAAAACAAGAATTGTAACAATACACATATATGCATGGCTGTACTCAGAGGAGTTAAAATTAAATTCCTTCCGTAATGTCAAGAATTATCTAAGGTTCTGAAATTTTATTTTTAGTAAAGGTTAACAAAATTCGATTACTACTTTCAACTTTTACTATGCAAGTGCAAAAACACATTTTTAGATGGACCGAGATCAACTCTGATTCCGGATTTTTGTATATCTGTCACACTTAAACATAGAATGAGAGACAGAGATCGAGAACCAGGTTGAGCTACTACTACTATAGACTCGTTGAGATCTTGGTAAGATTGCACTTGATACAAATAGAGCATCTGTTTGAAATCATTGTCGTGACTTAAACGAAGCAATACCTCTCGAACTTTGTAAAGTTGAATAATTCAAGAAATAAATGAAAATAAGGCCACTCACCTGTATAAAGGATTCATATTAATGATATCCCTGATAGTCTTAATGACTTCCTGCGTCAGCGCCTTCACCTCTTCCGTCTGCTTGAATTTCTCATGCATCATGTTCTCGACCTTAACCATCATCAAATGATCCGGAGCAGCTTTCTTCTCTTTAGGAACTTCCGCCTCCTTGACTTCAGGATCCACCTTTTTTCTCGTGTTCCTGTACTTTCGGCGGCGTCTTTCCGCGTCTGTCTCTTCGCGGTCAACGTTAAGCTCCATGTTAAATAGCGGAAACTTCAACTTCATTTCTGAAATGATACGCCATTTCAGAAATGAAGTTGTATAGGATGGTTTTGTATAAAAATACATGATAATACAAAATCGGTCAACTCAGTGGACTTGGAAGCAATGGCATTTGGTGGTGACTTTTCTTAGTACAAAAATTTGAAAATCCAACTTGACAATGTAAATATAGTTTTAAATCAAACCTGTTCCATGCCACCTTTGCTTCTGGTATCTTTAATGTGCTGAACACTTTAATGGTGTGTCAATTTTGTATCTAAAATTTCTAATTATCTATTGTAATGCAGATGATCAATTTAGGTTTAATAATGGTGTAGATGGGTGGAAAGCTACAGTAGACAAAAACTTTAATATTATTATAAGATGAGTTCTTTATAGTACATGGAATATGAACACAACTTAAAGAGCAACCACGCACAGTCAATGAGCACATGAAGTGGTTGTGAATTCAGTTCATGTCCTAAATGGGTTTTCAGCAAAAAGAATATTTACTGTGGTTCGGAAATTGATATTTTTTAACTGTAAGACAGTAAAATTATGGGTAACAAACATACACAGATCAACTTGGTTTAGGGATATTTTATAAATCATAATCATAACTCAAAAACTATTTTCTTGATAAAAATAATCTCTATGGTACTGTGTTTCCAAAACAAAAAACATTTTTTTAAAATATCATAATTTGATAAATAATACGTTTGTATTTGGTTTCCATAAAGTTAGTTTTCGTCACACTTAAACATAGTTTATTTAGTCGTTACTTAGAAATTGTTGTTTTTATTATTTTGTAACATGTTCTACATGACAACGGTTTTTATAAGATTAAAAGCTAGTACTATCAAACATTTTTATGGTTACGAACAACCCACACAAATTGTAATTGTCAAAAGCATTCATGCAAAAATAAATAAAATAATGATATTTTAAAAATACTTTTTTTTTAATTTGGTAGGATTAAAGTAAGTAAGTAGGAAATTATGATATGATTTATACAATATCCCTAAACTGAGTTAAGGAGTGTACTTATGAGAACAAAAAAACCCAATAAACACCCAAAACCCAACAAAAAAGTGTTGCATCTCACCAGCAGGCCCACTTTCAATCTCATCTTCAATAAACTGTCCCGTAATCTTTATCCGTCTGTGCGCCATCACAACCAGCCGCAGCTTAAAGTCCATGTCCTGCATCTCATGAATTTGTGCAAACACTCCCACTTGATGCAGTTCATCCAAGTTTGACACCACATCAGACTTAGTATCATCTTCCTTTTTACGAAGGAAAATTCCTACATACGGCTGGTTCAGTTTGACTTTGCGCCTTATTAGATCTATAAGGGCTGGGTTAGATATCTGTAATTGGAAATTAAGTTTTTGATGTTTGTCTTTTAAGGGTTTAAAGTATTGAATTACATAACATCACACCTAAATACCAGAAGGGTACAACTACTGGCTCAGGTGTACAACACCTCAGCCAGTAGATAGGGGGTGAGCCGTTTACCATCCACTAGGCACAATTCCAACTCTGTACTGCTATTGATTATTACCTCACGAAAAAAAGTTACCAAATAACACTTTGCCTTACCCGGGAATCGAACCCAAGACCTTCTGAAGCATATGCTAACCACTAAACCAACCTTTAAAAGACAAACATAAAAAACTATTTATTTGTGAGTAGAGAATCTATCTTCCATCAGTTATGTCCAAATTATTATATCTGACAGCAAACAATACAACTGTAGCACATACTAACTCTTCTTTACTTCAGTGCCTAAACTCTGGTAACTGTTTTCATTGATTATAAAAACTTTGAATCAATAAGAACATTGGTAGCAACAGAAAAAAAGAAAAGTAATTGTTAAAGATATAAGAACATTTATGAAAAAAGGTAATTCATAATTTCATATCTGTCAACAGTTAAATTTTACAAGTATATTAATATCATATCAGAATAATAAAACAGTTAATATACATGACAAAACAATAAATAATTTATTCAAGGCTAACAATGGCATGTGTACTTTTATCATAAAAAATATGTGTAACAGAAAAAACTGTAATTTGAAATCTAATGCAATATATTTCTAATTTGCAAGAAATATTTAGTGGTGGGGTTTTAACAACCACTTACATTTTGGCGAAATTGGTAGACCAAGGGCATTTCAATTTCTTATACAGTGAACAATCATTCCCAGCAGCCGGGCAATTGAAATTAGAAACTAACTTACCTCTATAAGTTTAATAAACCTAGGGAACACAGGATTTCTGTTGATGGCAATAACAGGCACTTGTGGCCAGACCTCGGGCACGGCCACTGTCGCTGGTAGCTGGCTGGTGAACAGTGGAGTTTCATCTTTAGCATCCGTATCTTCCTCGGGTGGATCATCCTTCTTAGAAGTTGAATAATACCGCGCAAACTCAACGTGCTTGCTCGAACTCAAGTACCCACAACTGTGACCGCATATCCTGGCATTTCTTACTCCAGAACCACCAGTATAATACAATCTCTGCACCGGTTTACTATGTGATGCAACTTTCGATGCGTTACGAACTACAGACGATTTCAGCTTCGGACTGAATAATCCGTTCCTCAATAGAGCGCTCGCAGTGTGCATTTTCGTTTATTCTTATTTGAATATAATGTTTTAAATGCGTTCTTCCATTTAATATGATGAGTTTTGATATAAAAAGAAGGTTATTTTTCCAGATTCTTCAAAAATTCAAGATCCTACGATGACATATTTAAGACCGTTCTAAAACCAAGAAACAAGAAAGAAACGAATAAAAATAGTCGGACTGGATCACTAAACTCGTTGTGGATCATAAATATGGTTTTGATCGTGTATCGTGTCAGATTTCTCTGATTCCTACACGAATGTTTAATGTCAATGTCATTATTGTCAGTGTCTCGTACGTACGTCAAAGTTAAACTGTCATATCCATATTTTTAAATCTCGTATTTTTCCATATTGTGTATGTTTATATCAAAATATCGCATGTTTTTAAGAATAGGTCAGGTTTGTATAGCATACATACATATTATTGTAATAAGCATGTTGAGGACTACTGTTGGCTACTTATTAACATAACCTAATTGTAAACGTAACCTTTCCTTCTACATAGTTGTTCCATATATTGCAGAATATTATGAGAATGGAAGTATCTACAGCTCAGAAATCAATAAAAGAAGGCAAGGCAGAGATATGCCTTACAACAGAGAAGGTGTTTTACAACCCAGTGCAAGAATTTAATAGGGATCTAAGTATTGCAGTGTTAACAGTATTTAGTGAAGACTACAAAACTGAAAAGCTTGCTAAAGCAGAGCAAAGGGCCAAAAATAAAACTGATGTTATTACTGAAGATGTTAAAGGAAATACTGAAAGTGAAAAGGTATCCTTTAAATATTATTTCTAAAGATATATTTTTCATTTGTTTTTTTAAATTGCTGTTAAATAATACTGTATATAGATGAATGAAATCCAGCTTTGGATACTTTGACGATCCTTCATTCGAAATAAATTCATTTTCTTGATAAACACACCCAATCATTATTAACTGTTTTAGATTGATATATCAATATTGGAAGCATTATCGGCTACTGGTCTGAGAAGTATCCGCTATGCTAAAGAAGTGCCAAGTGTAACAAAGATTGTGGCCAATGACCTTTCAGAGCAAGCTGTGGAGACTATCAAAGCAAATATAGTGCACAATCAAGTGGAAAACCTGATTGAAACTAGCCATGATGATGCTTGGTAAGATATTTAATTAAGGTCAAAATTACAGTAACACAGTGTTCATCTTAATTCACCCTTCCTTTCGACTGGTACATGTCTTGAATTGGGGTGCATGGTACACATCCCGAGACTAGATGATCGCCGCTTCAAAAATTGCACTGCTAATATAAACATTATTCTTATATTTAACTCACTGAAACCTATTTCAATGTGTACGGGCAATAACAGGATAGCAAGCAAGCCAATAAATGTATGTGCTAGGAAGGATTTTTTACTCTATGGGCAGTGGCCCATATACATAAATATACATCTGTGTAAAATAATATCAAAATATAGAAGTTACATAAAATAAATTATAAATAACCTATTAGCTTCTCTTCGGGTGATCCCCCATCATGCACGGATGCCAACAGATGTGCTGCGTAGGGATTGGGATTACCTTATTCCTTTTTGCAAGCAAATCTAGCAAAGCACAACCACGTTGGAGCTGAGTGCAGATGTGCTGTAGCACTGAAACACAAAGCTTTCGGAACTCGAAACTTCAAAGCTAGTGACATACCAGATAATAAGAGAGTCTATAGAGTAATACTCTCCATTATTAGATTACTTAAGGCTACTTACAGAATTAAATAAAATCTTGCACTCTAAATACGGCTATAGAAATATCTCGGCATCACCCAAAGGTTGGCTGGTAGATAATGCCTTTGTCACTTATAAATGAATTGAATAAAATAAGACCGCCTTGTGCAATGTAGTTACAGGAACTTAAATAATTTAAAATATTTCATTTTTATTTTTACAGCATGGTGATGTATAAACACAAACACCCGTCGAAGAGGTTTGCAGCTATAGACCTGGATCCTTATGGCTGTCCCTCTGTATTCCTGGACTCAGCAGTTCAGAGTGTACAGGACGGAGGACTACTGCTTATCACTGCAACAGACATGGCTGTGCTGGCAGGCAACTCACCGGAGACTTGCTACTGTAAATATGGAGCTGTGAGCCTGAAGACTAAGTGCTGCCATGAAATGGTGAGCTATCATGTGACATAACATTGTATCTATTTAACACAGAATGTTGTGATAGGCGTGTATAACACCCTCATTTGACCTGTTAAGTTAAAATAATAAAAGTAATCAATATTTTCAGGCATTACGCATATTGTTACAATGTATAGAGTCGCACGCGAATCGGTACAGCCGGTACATAGTTCCGCTGCTAAGCATATCAGCCGACTTCTATATTCGAGTGTTTGTTAAAATCTATTCTGGTGCTATTCACTGTAAGAAAACTACTAGGTAAGTTTTTGTTTTATTATCATAATTTTGCAATATTAAACTGACATGAATATGTTAGGATTATTGTTTTTTAATTGTTTACATATAGCTGGACATGGACATGAGCCTTAAGGCCTTTATACTTTGCTATCCTTTTCTTTATTATTCACTACGTTCCACCTGTGTGGTTCTTCAATAAGCTACTTAAATACATGTGTGCTAAATATTACCAAAATCCATCCTATAGTTTTTGTGTGAAACCGTAACAAACAACATAATCGTTTATAATATTTGTAGGAATTCTTAAGGATGTTCCACTTATTATTTTAAACATTTCAGTAAACTATCAATGGTATACCAATGCACAGGCTGTAACAACATAACCCTACAGCCACTGGGTGGGTTCAAACCCAACCCCACTGAAAAGAACCCCTCACAGATGAAAGCCTACCTGCCGGCAGCGCCACCTGTCGGAGAGTATTGTGTGAACTGCAATCAGAGGCATCATGTAAGTTTAAAGCGCTCTACCCACCACGCTAAATGCAACGCAACAACTCTGAATGAGAAGAGTTGACTATATGTACACGCTAATACTATCCAGCTATAGAGCCTTACTTGCACTACTTCATTCGTTGACAACAGACAATGACAACTGCAGATTCAGTAAGGAGGAACCGGAAACACCGCTGCACCTCTTTTGCGACTGTGGGCCACTGATCCATAGACGAAGCATCATTCTCATCTTCAATTAATGGATGCTATTAGCCTAAAGGAGAGTTTATAGTGAGGCCTTAATCACAATAGACCCACGGAGTTCGACGTGAACACCCAAAGCCTCGTCCGAGAAATAATAAAAATAATATTTCGTTCACCCCATATCCTGTTCTTTTATTACTGCTGACCTATAACGAATTCTAGAACACAATAGCATTTTTTGTAGGTAGGCGGTCCAATCTGGTCAGCACCAATCCACGAGCAGCCTTTCGTGTCCCGCGTACTGTCGCACGTAGAAGATAATCCTGAGCTTTTCGGGACAGCCAAGCGCATCGCCGGAGTACTCGCGATGGTGAGGGAAGAACTGCAAGAGGTGCCATTGTACTACACGCTGGATAAACTTTTTGGGAGAGTGCATTTGGAGACTATGCCTATGCTCACCATGAGGTAAGGAGTTTTATATAGTCTTTTACATACTTACACATACTTACATATATAGAATCACACCTTTACCCTACAGGGATAGGTAGAGACGATGATGGTAGTCCTCTATTCCGCATGTTATGTTATTATTTATTATACAATTTACAATGTTACATATTGGAAAAAAGAAAAGTATTTTAAAAGCATGTTATGTTATTACATCCCAAATAATGTTAATTTAAGAGACTATTCCCTGGACGATAGAATAGGACTTATGAATCATTTTATTAGGGATTCGCCCGTATAGTAACTTGATAAAATACATATATCCTACTACCTTTATTTCTTATTTTCACAGGTCTGCGATACTAAACGCCGGTTACAAAGTGTCGTACTCTCATGCATCAAAGATGTCTATAAAAACTGCCGCGCCATCACAACTTATATGGGATATCGTAAGGACGTGGCAAAAAACACATCCCGTTAAGCAAGCTAAGTAAGAATTATTCAGCGCCTGTTAATTTTAATATTAAATCATCGCATCATTAATTAAACTAATTAGATCAAAACTAAATTTCCACAATTTGCATTAGCATGTGATTAAATAATAGAGAATAATACTGCAATGATCTGTCACCAGAGCGCAGAACTAGCAACTTTTTTTATGACCATTCACTCCAAAATGTCGTCAAAAGTTTGTCGAAGTGGGCTCGTCGCGGTTTTTTATAAATAAGGGCAAGTGCACCAAAAAAAATTCGCCATCCCTGTTCTAGTGGCGCCCAACCTTGCGCCGATTGGTACGCAATGCTGTTTAACTACTGGCTTGTATTTTACAGGCTAGAAGCAGACCCCGTGACAAGGCACATATTATCGCAAGAGATCAAGTCGCTGGTAGACTTGAGCGAGCGACCTGACGCGAACCCCATCAGTCGAAGGGATGGCAAGCTGCGGTTTCAGTTCAACCCTACGCCTTACTGGGGCCCTGGCTCTAGGGCTGCTGTCAAGTAAGTTTTTACTTTAACTTATCATAACATCACGCCTATAAGGCTATGATTCTTTTTGTTATGATTATTATATTATATATGATTCTTAAGGATGTGGGCAGGGGTGTATTAACACCAGTTGATTGTTGTTTAAGTTCTTTGCAATAGGGAGTGAGACTGTCGCCATCCACCGGGCACAATTTCAGACATCGTGCTGCTATTGAGAATTGCCTGTCGAAGAAATCAAACAACAAACTTTTGGCCGATTCGGGATCGAACCTGACTATCTTGATAAGCAACACACTAACCATAAGATGACTAGACTAACAAGGCAGTATTATGTATATTACTAAATAGCAACAATGATATTTTTATTTGTTCACAGTGTGGGAGAAGAGAAAATGTCGAAGGCGATACAAAATCAGAACAAACACTCAAAGAACAAAAAGAAACGGCAGCATTCACCCTCGAGTGAAGATGAAGAGAAAAAGAAGGCTAATACTGATGTAGAGAGCAATGTGTAAATAAATGTTTATACTTTACTACAGAATTTGTTTTATTTTATTACTGGGTTTAAAGAGATAGTTGCTTTGAAGACGACATTTAATGTCATAATAAGTATGTTTGTTTTTCTGTTTCACTACACACAGCAAAACTAAACCATCAACCATGGAAATAGTTGCGAGCACAATAATGGATAACTTTTACTTTACGTATCGCTCGACATTGATAAACTCCACATAAAATAATACTAAGCTTAATCCAATTATTTTCATTTTGAAAACGCGTAAAATAAAATTTAGAATGCACCATTTTAAACAAGTAAATTTGAACGTATCTAAATGTGCTATCAATGTCAACTGCGATGACAGTTAAATTTCTGACTGTCAAGATTACCCGACTTAAAGTAAAAGGTATTCAGAAAATTTAAGTTTTGTTTTAGAACCGTAGACAGAGAAACCAATAGACCGAGGTACCTTGTAACGGGGTGTGAGATAGCAATATTTACTACAGTGTTGTCAGGGTAATCAGATTTTCCTAAAAAGTTGGCAAAAAGGCAGTGCATAATTGTGTCACTAGTTCCTCATAATCTATATCTATACTTCTATACTAATATACTAATAATAATATTATAAAGAGGTAAAGTTTGTGTGTTTGTTAAATTGTCAAGGGTAATCTCGGAATCTACTGCACCGATTTTAAAAATTCTTTCACTAATAGAAAGCCACATTATCGCTGAGTGTCATAGGCTATATAAAAAACCGAAAAATTAAAAGGTTTTTACGTGGTAGTCCGTTTTGTAAAGAGAATCGGAGAAAAACTCATTGTTTTACGTGAAGGCCACAGCAGCGCGGCAGCGGCGCGCGATGGTTTCGGCTTATTTCGGTTCGCGTTCGTGCTCACTTCGGAAGAAGGAGGCGTGACCTTCCTTTTACATCTGAGAGGTAGGTACCCGCGCGGCTCATTCGCGGCTCTTTACGCAGCGGACGTCCCCAAAATTGAATTTTTCGTAACACACTTTCGACATTCATTAATTTTATTCTCGGTACATTAAAAAAAAAATCTTTTATGTTTATATAGTTTTCATTTAATTTAGGTTATAGATAGGCATTAAGTTTGTTTCATGTACCTAGATATTAAATTAGGTTATAGGTATTAAGTTAGTTTCATGTAGATATTAATTTAGGTTATAGGTAGGTATTAAGTTTGTTTTATGTAGATATTAATTTAGGTTATAGGTAGGTATTAAGTTAGTTTCATGTAGATATTAATTTAGGTTATAGGTAGGTATTAAGTTTGTTTCGTGTAGATATTAATTTAGGTTATAGGTATTAAGTTAGTTTCATGTAGATATTAATTTAGGTTATAGGTATTTAGTTTTTTGCAATTAGGTTAGGTTAGCTGAGAAGTTTTGAACAATTAAAATTATCCTGCGACTTGGTCCTCATGGAATTCGTTAATCGGAAACTCCGAATTCGTTAATTGGAATCTCGGGAATCTTCTTTCACGAATAGAAAGACACATTATTGCTGAGTGTCATAGGTTATACATATAAAAAACCGAAAAATAAAAAGGCTTTTACATGGTAGTCCGTTTTGCAAAGTGAATCGGCGAAAAAACATTCGAATGAAAACGTTTCTTACGAACGCTGCCTTAACTATGAAAGATATATATTTTTGAACATTATGCCCAACGAAGTGGGCACGGGTCAGCTAGTATAATATAAAGATAAATAATAGCGATAAGAACTCAAAGGAACTGACTGGCTGATTTTGATAAAAACTAAACAAGTATTATTATTTTTTTGGAAAATCAATGTAATTAGGCAGAAATCGAACCAGATAATTTTGCAAAACATCACACTCATGTATCATTTACACCCTTCGATGCTGTTACAAATAAGGGACTAGTTCTGGACAGAAAGTAGTTTTGTAATTTGGCGCCGACTTCAAAAAAATATAATTAATTGGTATTACATAATTATTTGGGTTTATTGTTTTAAACAAATTAATATAAAGGTAAGCAAAGTTTAGCGAATATTTTATTTTTTACTTTTGAGTTTTTGAAGGCGGTTCCTTTTTCTTTGAAAAAATTAGTACATAATTATAATATTTAGAATACGCTCGAGTTAAGAATATTGTTTTTTTTAATTTTTTTTTTTTTTTTTTTTTTTTTTTTTTTTTTTCTTCAAGCTTTTTAGTGTCTTAGTTTTTTAGATTTAACGATGGGGTTAGGAAGAAATACTAAGGCATCATTACGCATGAAACACAATAGAAACAATCAAAATAATCAAAAAATTCTTTCTGAGATCTTCATGATCATAAGTTATCACTACGATAATAACAAATGTGCTGAAACGTAAGCCCCGTCCAAACCTAAGCAGAGCTTTCGGTACTTTAAGGGTAGGTAAGTAGGCTGTCTCTGCTTACCCTTCAAAGCATACACAGGCATGATGTTATGTTATGTAGTGGTGAAAACAATACATAGATACACGATTGCACAAAACGTGGTTCATTAGCTATTCGTTTTTGAAGAGTTCCGTTGCCTGTCTCCAAAGATCTTCGTCAGATTCTGATAAATTATATACTAAAACCTTCCTTGAAACACAAGGATTAAAATACCGAAAACTGCATTCAAATTGGATCAGTAGTTTCCGAGAATATCCGAACATAAAAAGGTGACATACATACATACATACATACGGATCGAATACAGAACCTCTTTTTTTTTTTGAAGTCGGTTAAAAAAAGAGGGAACCCGATTCCGGCTTGACATCGTAACCGATCACCAACTATGAGGAATAGCGTAAAGTACTCAAAGGAACCTCTGGCCTGATTTTGTAACTAACTAAACCTGAATCATTGGAATTTTGGAAAATCATCATTTAAGTTTGTCGAATACCATTACTGTCAGAGATGTGACTTATCTAAGATACAAGTATCTGAAATACAGATACAAGATACAAGATACGTATTTCCATCTTGTATCTAAAATACTTTTCCAAAAATCATTTTGTATCTTGTATTTAAATACATTTTGTTAGGTATCTTAGTATTTTACAAATACTTTTTCTGACAAAATACTTTTAGGAATAAGTTACCAAAATTTTTTATGAAATATAACACCTGTTTGCCGAGCTCTGCCCCTGTGGAGCGACTCTTTTCTTTTGGATTCTTAGGCCACATAGAAGAAAAATGAGTGATCAAATGTTTGAAGAACTAGTTTTACTTAAGTCTATTTAAAATACTTTAGTAAAAGTAGTTCTTCAAACATTTCTTTTACATGAAAATAATATAGGAGTCATGTCATGTATGTCATCATGTCTTATATCTCTGTTCTCTTATATTATGCCAATAATGACAGAAATAGAAAGGTTTTGTTCCGGTTTCAAGTGAGGACATATGTATCCACTGGGGGGGGGGGGGGGGATATGTCTGTATCTCTTGCTCTCATACGTGCCTTATGCAGGGGGACATGTGCGTTCTCGGTCACTCGCAATAATGTTGTCAACAGACAACCTTAGAGAACTGACCATCTTTCTATTTCTGACATGTTATTGTTGATTATGCCTCATGACTTATGTCTCTTATCTCATGTTGTATCATGTCATGCCTTTTTGTATTATTGTCTTAGAAAAACTTCAGGGTGTTTAGAAAAAAATAAGTAACCTGATGGCCAACCAAGTAAATTGATAGCTTTTGATTGGTTAATTATTTTCCTTAAAAATATAATATTCTGTCTTGTCACATTTCAGCGATTAACACAATATATTCGTAAATAAATAATATTAATGTTTATTAAGATTATGTCAAAAATAATCTTAAATTCAATAGAACAAAATGTTGTTTTCTTACAAAAGTATTTTCATCTTGAAAAGTATTTAGAAGATACGTATCTTGTATCTAGTATTTCAAATACCATTCTCGAAAGTATTTTGTATCTGGTATCTGAAATACTTAATTTCAAAGTATCTTGGATTTAGTATTTCAGATACTTTTTAGAGGGTATTTTGTACATCTCTGCTGTCCAGAACTAGTCCCTTATTTGTAACAGCATCGAAGGGTGTAAATGATACATGAGTGTGATGTTTTGCAAAATTATCTGGTTCGATTTCTGCCTAATTACATTGATTTTCCAAAAAAATAATAATACTTGTTTAGTTTTTATCAAAATCAGCCAGTCAGTTCCTTTGAGTTCTTATCGCTATTATTTATCTTTATATTATATTATGAGGAACTAGTGACACAATTATGCACTGCCTTTTTGCCAACTTTTTAGGAAAATCTGATTACCCTGACAACACTGTAGTAAATATTGCTATCTCACACCCCGTTACAAGGTACCTCGGTCTATTGGTTTCTCTGTCTACGGTTCTAAAACAAAACTTAAATTTTCTGAATACCTTTTACTTTAAGTCGGGTAATCTTGACAGTCAGAAATTTAACTGTCATCGCAGTTGACATTGATAGCACATTTAGATACGTTCAAATTTACTTGTTTAAAATGGTGCATTCTAAATTTTATTTTACGCGTTTCCAAAATGAAAATAATTGGATTAAGCTTAGTATTATTTTATGTGGAGTTTATCAATGTCGAGCGATACGTAAAGTAAAAGTTATTCATTGTGCTCGCAACTATTTCCATGGTTGATGGTTTAGTTTTGCTGTGTGTAGTGAAACAGAAAAACAAACATACTTATTATGACATTAAATGTCGTCTTTTAAAGCAACTATCTCTTTAAACCCAGTAATAAAATAAAACAAATTCTGTAGTAAAGTATAAACATTTATTTACACATTGCTCTCTACATCAGTATTAGCCTTCTTTTTCTCTTCATCTTCACTCGAGGGTGAATGCTGCCGTTTCTTTTTGTTCTTTGAGTGTTTGTTCTGATTTTGTATCGCCTTCGACATTTTCTCTTCTCCCACACTGTGAACAAATAAAAATATCATTGTTGCTATTTAGTAATATACATAATAGTTTTATTACTTTCATAATATATTTTTTACTGCCTTGTTAGTCTAGTCATCTTATGGTTAGTGTGTTGCTTATCAAGATAGTCAGGTTCGATCCCGAATCGGCCAAAAGTTTGTTGTTTGATTTCTTCGACAGGCAATTCTCAATAGCAGCACGATGTCTGAAATTGTGCCCGGTGGATGGCGACAGTCTCACTCCCTATTGCAAAGAACTTAAACAACAATCAACTGGTGTTAATACACCCCTGCCCACATCCTTAAGAATCATATATAATATAATAATCATAACAAAAAGAATCATAGCCTTATAGGCGTGATGTTATGATAAGTTAAAGTAAAAACTTACTTGACAGCAGCCCTAGAGCCAGGGCCCCAGTAAGGCGTAGGGTTGAACTGAAACCGCAGCTTGCCATCCCTTCGACTGATGGGGTTCGCGTCAGGTCGCTCGCTCAAGTCTACCAGCGACTTGATCTCTTGCGATAATATGTGCCTTGTCACGGGGTCTGCTTCTAGCCTGTAAAATACAAGCCAGTAGTTAAACAGCATTGCGTACCAATCGGCGCAAGGTTGGGCGCCACTAGAACAGGGATGGCGAATTTTTTTTGGTGCACTTGCCCTTATTTATAAAAAACCGCGACGAGCCCACTTCGACAAACTTTTGACGACATTTTGGAGTGAATGGTCATAAAAAAAGTTGCTAGTGCTGCGCTCAGGTGACAGATCATTGCAGTATTATTCTCTATTATTTAATCACATGCTAATGCAAATTGTGGAAATTTAGTTTTGATCAAATTAGTTTAATTAATGATGCGATGATTTAATATTAAAATTAACAGGCGCTGAATAATTCTTACTTAGCTTGCTTAACGGGATGTGTTTTTTGCCACGTCCTTACGATATCCGAGATTTGTTTTTGTGTAAAATTATTTAAGCCAGAATGTTTTATTATACAAGTAGTGAATATTAAAAATTTAAAAATATTATTAAAAATTGTTTTTTTTTTAGTTTGTATGACTTGGTTACAAGACTTTTAAGCCAAATTGAATTAATTGGCATATTGAAAGATTTGCCTCATTAATTTAAAAATATATATTTTTAGGATAATTCAAAATTGTTTGCTGCAAAGCGGTGGCGCCACCTCACGATTATTATAAAAGCGCGCGTACTTCGCCACTCAGTTCATTTGCTCGTGAACGTTCGGACAGGAAGGTAGTCGTGAGGTGACGTCGCTATTTGCTGTAAGTCTTTTGATGGTTTTTGCCTATGCTTATTTAATTAACGGCTGTTTTTGAAATCACGAACATTATCTGATTTAATATTTGAATTTGTTAAATTAGTTTAAAATTGCATCATATGAATAAATGATTGTTAACTTGTGTTCTAATTGTTGTTTTTTAATACATTTCGGCTTTTGATCCTAAAAATATATATTTAACTATGGCAAGGAATTCTTTGCATTAAAACGTGTAGAGTAAAATTATTACTGAGATTTGATCCATAAGATTGATGCTACGGATAAATGTCATAACCATACAGAATGCTATTAATTCAATTTTAGTTTTTTGATCATAAATTAAGTTTCCATTAAATAAAATTTTCTCAGAACATTAAAGGTGGTACTGCATTAATTTATCAAAATTATTTGTATATGCTGTAATATGCTGTTCAAAGAAATTAGACGGCTTTATCAAATAATCACGAACAAAATCGTGATTTTTACGTTCAATTAAATAAATTTGACAAGAATATTAGATGAAATTAAATGTAATAACACCCTTAGATAATTTATCTTCTGTTGATGTCGTCCTTTTTTCTGAATAAATTTTAGAACTACTTAATTTTTGTTAGCAATAGGTGGTATCAGTTTTGCTGAGTATGACAACCCAAAATATGCCAAAATACTTTAATGTTTAGCTCCAAGCTGTCGAATTTGCTTGGAGCCAACCCGTTACAGCGATAGGGACAGAAAATATCATCGTATTTCTCTTTCTAACTTGAAAGATTTTCATAGCGCCTTTTCATGTATGAGGGAAAGAGACGGTGTGTGTGATTTGGTCTATTGGTTTCTCTGAACCAACCAATTTACTTGACCACTAGCGCCATAGTTGTTGTCAATAATATAACATCTAATTTTGTCGCATTATAGTGTGACGCAAATGTGGGCCGAGCGTATGAATACTTCGAAGAGAAAGCAATTAATTATTGAATTGATAGTTCATTATCTAACAAGGAATTATTGTCGAAGTTGAACCAAGTACACGTGCTGATGTTTTTATCATTTGTTTATTGTTCAGTGACGCCTTGCAGCTAATATATTTACAATAACATAACTGTTTTGAGTGAAAAAAACATCCTTTTATGATAAGAATGCATTTACAGACTTTATTTGTTGCATTTTTATTGCCATTGGCTTACGGGCAAGATAGACAGGTAAGTTACTTTTTGAGTATAATTGAATTCTTGTTGTATTAAAATAATAAACTGGTAAACAACATAAGGTTGTTGTTGTCAGCTTTTGTTAGGGCTTATCTCTTTGTGTTTAGTATTAGAAGGTCAAATATAAAAACACATTGATAACATTGGGTTAGTTTTTGTAACATTTTATAGTTCAAGTACATTTTTTATTTTTTACCCTCAATACTGATCCAGTTTTTTCCTAGTAAAATAATTCTTGGGATATACACCTCCTTACGATTATTATTAATCCTATGACTCAACGCATCCTCCCCCTTAATAACATCATATATTTATTTATATTGAAGGATGAATTTTACACCCATCAGGATAATTTTTTCCTGAAAGGTAATGAGACCACTAATTATCATTTATTATGTAGTGAGCCTTTAACTTACTTGGGTTAAATATAAATAGAACCAAAGATAAAAATATAATATAACCACTTGTGATAATTAAGTCCTTAATTTTCAAAGGCTATCACATTCTCATAACCTCAACAATTGATAGTGTTGGCAATTAATTGCATTGTATAAAATTGCATAATCGGTGACATTTTACTTATAAGTGTTATCATTATTTTGTAACATCTGGCAAGCACTTATCATTCTTGTTAAAAAAATGTGGTAATTAATCCTGCAGTGTACCTGTCAATAGTTATAAGAACTACAAGAAGCTGTTCTCATGGATCATAGATCATATCAGGATTGCCAGTGATTGGCGTGGGTGGGATTGTACCTATCTCATTTTAAAAGCTATAGTACACAATCAATACCAACCTTCTTTTGTTTTTACCTTGTGAAATGCTTTATGCATACCTCTCAGCGTAGGGGCACTGAAGAAGTTATACCGGACTCTCTGGCGAAGCCAAAGCAAAGCTTCATAATGGCTGGAACATGCAAATCTCTCTGAACCCGCCGCAGATGGATTGCTGACCACACCGGTTTACGGTTCTCTGAGACATAGCGAGCCGTGACCAACGGGAGGACCAAGTGTAATGGCCATCAGATATATCTGACGACCCGATCCTCACAACGGCGAGATAGTTGGGTAGTCCCGCCGCTTACCACACTCCTCTCCACCTCTTCACGCTTTTACACGCCGCAGTACTAACGGCTGCACACCCGCACTGTGATACCTGCCCTTGCATCCCGCCGCGACCCCGCGACTACCCGGCCGCAATGTCGCCCATAGCCATCATAACAGACCAGCTTGGTGGTGCCTCCCCACAGAAGACACCGTAACCTGTGGGCCGCTCCCATATGGGCTTCGATTCCACTTAAAAGCCCGAGGAGCAGCCTCTACTTGGTCTACTTAGCTTCACCGTGGGTGACCATGCTACTAAGCCCCACCGCGACAACAATGCGGGACACCCAGTTTGTGGGGACCATTTTTTTTTTTTTTTTTTTTTTCGCGGGGAAATGCATTTACGCATACCACCCCACCCGTGGGGGGACGGGCAGAGTGGCTATGTGGGACTCCCGTGCCTACGATGTTAAACGGCACAGAATACCCACTAAAACCCCGCGGTGTGCCCTCGTCACCGAAAGATGGTGGGTCGGCGAGCCCTGGATCGGTCTTACATCCACAGGGCTCGCCGCGGCGACCGTGCCCAGTCCGACCACTGACCGGGCACCCGACTCTACTCAGTCCTACTCGTAGCGACGCCCCGGGCACACCCAGGGCGTCACTCCGTCGCGGAAGGCATCAGCGGGCGGCGGAAAACCCCCTCCACCGCCCGCGGCCTCGCTTAGGGCGGCATTAGGCTCGCGGCGTACGCGCGCCTTCGCCGCCCAGAGTTTGTGGGGACCAATACCAACCTAATATAATTTATTTTACAGATAATTCCCAAACTAAACCCAGGTTGCTATATATGTGACGCAACCACCACCCTGGTATACATAAAGGCAGACGGCAGCCATGACACCATCCACCAAATCTGGGACTTCACGAGAGGAATGCCCACCGTCATATACGTGATTGGAAAACTCGGGTCTAACATGACAATAACATGGGATGGGTTTGAGCCTACCAAGATTGAGCTGTCTGAGCAACCGCTGTACAGTTTTGCTGCTGCTATTGATCAGGTTAGTACTAATTTGTGCTGCTGTGCCTTTTTTGCTTATTTATGACAGCTTAAACTAATATGTTGCAGTGGTATATTACTTGAAGTAGGTTTTAATATGTATTTCATAATATTAATATAATTCATTAATCATCATTAACTTTATCAGAAATAGACACCTCCAAACATGACCTAAATATCATTATGTATCATATGTCCCAGACTATCGAATGATTATCGCGTATGAAATTGCTGCTAGAAGTGCTTGTGCATCACGCTGCACAAACACATCAGTCTTCGAAATATTGTTATTTGCAAGTTGGCTATGCCGTAATTGAGTTAATAGGTGTCTCTTGAGGCACAGTCATTTAGGACATTCAGAAGACAATCTTTTACGAGCGACAAAAAACGCACTTGTGCATAAGGCACGTATGAGAGCAAACAAGAGACAGACGTATTTATGTCCCCACTCGAAATTGGAACGGACTCGGACTTTTTTCCGTACTTCCTAGTATTTTTTTTTGTAGTTTCAAAATGCCCTTAAGAACGGTGTCTCTATAAAAATGTATCAATGGTTAGAATAAATGAATACATGTCCAAAAACTTTGACTACTCTATAGTGACGCCACGTGATCAGACAAAAAACGATAGCCCTCATTGTTTTCAACCAATCATCAAAACAGCAAATGTTTATGGTGCATAACAGTGATTATTGTTGTATTAAATACTGATCTACTCATGAGATTCTATCTTAATCAACTCTAGCCCTGCCTATTCATAGTTCTTATGTACAACAATAATTCTCGTGAACGCCAGCCAATCTTTCATACAGTGTACAAAGCTCTAACCTTCTATAACTGCCTAAATCAAAATTGAATGAAAATTTATCTTGAATGGAAATCTAATAACTACCGTCATCATTTTAATAAAAGGCGGCATATTAAGCATACTAGGTTCCCATCGCATCTTCACCCGTATAACCCGCATCGGTGCGTCAACTTCACATAAGTTCATTCTTGTTTATTTCTTCCGGTAATAGTGTTCTTCCCTCACTCTAAGAAAGGTATAAACACCAAATAAAGACTTCATGAAACTTCAAACTTCACTTATTCATTGCAAACATGGGTGAGGTACATTGTTGGTATAACATAATAGAAGCACTGGCGTCGTAAACCCTAACGACAGGGTACAACGAAAGGTGGCTCAGGCCTAGTCCGATTAGCCCTGATTCCCTGATGTAAAGAATGGCATGACTATCACTGATGATAAATAATTGCATGAAATTCCTGAGCGCCCCTGATTCCCTGATGTAAATAATGGCCTGATTATCACTGATGAAAATAATGACATGAAATTCCTGAGCGCTCGCCTCTTTTGTAGCGAAAGAGGCGCACGATCAGCAAGTTTTATTGATTGTTTGACGGCACGGCTCCGTGTTCGAGTGTCAATCCATGATTGTCTCGGCCCTCGCCAGCCACTGTATAAGTTTCTTATACGTTTGTGCTTCTTTCCTTATACAGCGGCAATCCTATATAAGTCAGACTACATTAATATGAATATTGAGCCGCGTTGTTATCAAATAAACATGTCATGATCTAACAGACACATGACACTGAGTCATAGGTTGTGTCCCAGTTTGCAAGTAACAACAAATATTGCGCTTCGTAATTCGATACTGTTCTAAATAGTTATGCATTCGATTTGGGACCTTATTCCTAGGTTAATGAAGGTAATAATCGGTCGCTGCGTCCCTGGTGTCATATAGGAAACAATGTATTTTAACCGACTTCAAATTAAAAAGAGATTCTGTATTCGATCAATATGTATGTATGCAACTGTGCATGTTTGTATGTAACTTTGTATGTTCGCGATTATCTCGAGAACTACTCGTTTGATTTTGATGCGGTTTTCGGAATATTACTTCTTATGATTTAAGGAAGGTTTTAGTACATAATTTATTAGTATTTGATGAAGACCTTCCGAGACAGGCAATGGAACTCTTCAACAGCTGATAAATCGAAACACGATTTATCAGCTGTTGAAGAGTTCCATTGCCTGTGCCATTCAATATTATTGCAATAATTAGGTACTGAAATGAAAAAGTTTTTACGTGATAATGTTCTGATAATAAGTAATGAATGGTCATGAATGTTGTGTGTTGCTATGCATTTTGAAAACACATAGCAGCCGTTAGGTACATGCTTTAACCCATTCGCTGCGGCAGACGCCTATCGGCGTTTTTTTATTTCATATTCAGGTGCGGAGTACGCCTATCGGCGTTTTTTTTCAATTGTATATATCTTGGCAAAAACCAGCCATAAAAGTAAAATTTTGCAATAGGTGCTATTTTATTTTTAAATGCACAAAGTACTGCTCTCAGTTTCCGGATTTTTAACTATAAAAAAAATTGCGAAATCCTTTCTAGGTGCTGAAGACGCCTAAGGGCGTTTTCCAGGCTTTAACAACCTTTGATTCTAAATATATTTTGTTAATTACTACTTTTCTATAATAAAGGTATTTTTAGGGATCACTTACAACACATAATTTTTATTTCCTATTTTGCATTAGTTTTACGAGTTAGGTAAGGTTAGGTTAGTAAGAAAGTTAGTAAGAAAATTGAATCGTAATTTTTATAGTAATTATCAGTTTTCTAATATGCAAGCCAATATCCCATTACTAATATTTTATTTTTATATATTATTATTCTTTTATTTATTATTTTTATACATACACTGCATTAATAATATTATTATATGCAGTGTAGGTATTTAAAATAAGTAATGATATATTGGCTTACATACTAAAAAACAGTTTAATCAATGATCTGGTTATAAAAATATATTATTATATCTTTGATGTTTTTAATATTCTTTAATTAGAAAAAAATTTAACAACAAATGATCTTGACAAGTTCAAAAGATTACTAATTATAATTGTTTTTGTACTTTTAAATGTCATAATGTTTATTCGATTTGAGTGTCGTATTTTATTTGACGCGAGTGTGAACCCTTTGCATCATTCAGAAATATTAAATTTTTTGCATAAGTGCGGGTACGAAGACAGGGTTTAATTTGGTTCATCTCTTCGGTCACTAACTGACCAAAAAGGATATTCCGTTTATCTGCATTTTCAATATTGTCATTGTCGTTCATGCAGTCTTCGCATGTCAACATCTTCTTTCTTAATCTTTTTTTTTTTATTTTCTTTCGGGTAACAAAATAGACTGCGAATCTTGAGTATCGTCTAATAAATTGGGCGACCATGAACGTTTTTTATCTGAAATAAAGAATAAGACATGAAATATAATAGAGAGTAATTTGGTGTAGCATCGGAATCCTGGACATTATTGTCGGGAATAACTTAACTAATTGCATCAATTCTTTTAAAGTTCATATTGAAACGATTGCTTGTATTAACAAAAATGTCAATGAAAATAAGTATAAATATATAATATCAGTATAATAAAATAATAGTGGTATTATAAAAGTAAAAAAAGGTTTACTACCTCTGATATTAATTTAAAATGATAATTTTACCTTCCCTGTCATTGAAAACTAAAATATATAAGAGGGTAGCTTAGAAATAAACTACAATTTATGTAACTAAAATAATTTACTTACCATTTATCGCCATATTATTCTAATTTTCATGATCCAACTATAACAGAACCAAAACTTCACAAATAGGCGCCTAATCGATGTTAATTTATTTTTAACACTAAATACGATCGTTATTGTACCACCAATTTCGCGCATTTGAAGTTTGTTGAACATTTTAACGTAAGAAATTACAAAATGTCATTGGTAAGAACGATTAATAATTTTAAACAGTGCTAAAAACGCCCATCGGCGTTTTATATTATACATTTGAGGTGCTGAGGACGCCCATCGGCGTTAGAGGTGAAAACCACCCCGCACCTGAAATATAAAGTCAATTTCCTCTGCCGCAGCGAATGGGTTAACTATCGAATTCCTATACTCTCTTGATTCATACTTCTATGAACTCAATATAATATTGTGATATTTATTTTTAGTATTTATTGTTATAGCGGCAACTGTTTTACATCATCTGTATAAACTTCAAATGTAGCTTTAACGGTTCAAGTAAATTTATTACTAAATATTTTATGAACATTTGAAGCGTCTCCCTGTTACCGTTATCAATATCGAAATAAAACAAGCAAAATATCACGTTTGATGTTTTGGAGCCGCCCCTTAAATATTTATTTTATTTGTTTTTTAGTGTTTTTTGCTATAGCGGTTTACCATCATCTGTGAAAAAATATAGATAGCTATAATCGGTTCATGAGATACAGCCTGGTGACAGACGGACAGCAAAGTATCAGTAATAAATTTATTCATTATGTATGTCGATAAACCCATTTTATTTGTCCAATTGTCGCAAAATGTAACATCATTGTTTACATATTACACATACATATTTATTTTCGTTATTATATTAATTATGCTTTATTTTTTAATTCAGGAAGAATAATTAATGAATTTGGCAGATTTTTAACTGTATGTCTATATTTGTTGCAGATATACGAATACGATGACTGCCACGACCGCGGTCACATCGACCACCAATGCCCGCAGAAGACGCTGTCTCTCCGTGACGTATCATGGAAGAGAGCCGACAGTGTACTGACTGACAAAGAGGCCATGCTCAGAATGCACGGCTTGTATGCACATCACTCGAAGAGAGGGATCGTCGATATCAAGGTAATACTGTTTTACTGACTATTGACCTTCAACTTAAACTAGATCCACATTTATTTTGTAGTTTGTAACATTTGCCCGATTCGATTACCAAAGCCGTACCGTATCTATCACGTTTTGGATACCTTTATAAAAAGTTGAAAATATTATGGGACCGGCAGGATTTGAATCTTTAATCTTCTGCACCTCCTCTACAACATTTGTATTGAATGTAATTTCGCCATGTTGGGTTGTATTACACTTAAGTTAGCAAATGGATGAACGTGACGTCACGAAATGACGTAACATACATTTGAGAAATTTTGGGTCCTGGCAAGATAATAAGATTAATATTTGCATGCTATTATCATATGGCAGAATGTGTCTTGTGCTTATTATTGTATACCATCTGTTATGTATTTACCACATTTTTTGCAAATAAATATATCTTATCTTATCTTATCTTAAGAGGTGACTGTAGCTGGTTGGTTAAAGTGGCTGCCCAGTGTGCAGAAGGTCGGTTCAAATCCTGCCCGTCCCATAATTTTTTCAACTTTTTCTTAGTATAATTTGCTAAGCATAGCTAAGTGCTATAAAAATAATCAATCGGAAACATTACAAACAATAAAAAAACCGCCGGTTGCATCTAATGAAGCATCAGAGCAGTGTGTTACTATCAATACTGGCCCGTACAAATAAGCAATCTAACTACATCCGTATCTTAGATGGTAGCATATAATGCATTGCAGTCAAAATTGCATTTCAGACTTACCATAGCTAATGCATGAAACCCAAATGAACCATGTTGATCAACATAATCAAACTCTTTAGATAAAATCAAACATAAAGTGAAGTTGGCCGCAAATGAAATTTCACGGGCAGATGTATTAGATGTTAAGATGTAACATGAAGAAAATTGACCAGTATACTTTTGCAACAATTTTCCCCGGGTTGGAAAAAAGTTGTCAATCCCATACATTTCTAAACTTTGAAGTGAATTTTATCTGGAACATGCAGTGGGAATAATGTAAGTTAAAACTTATAGTTCCCTCTAGGTCTAGCTGAATGCATATACTCTATTCACGGGTCACCTGCTTGTTTTGATTGATCACGCTCGAGTGTGGTGCCCATCGCACCAACTTCACTACCTTCTTCTTGTTCTTCTTATCGTGTCAATGGCTGGTTCAATTATACTGTCTTAGACCAGTAGGTGGCGGCTTCAACCCCTTCTTTGTTTGCCAGCATGAGGTCATCGCGGGTGCAAGTGGCGGGTAGTAAAGGGCAAGATATCAGATGGGCCATACTCTGAATCCACATTCGCAACTAGTTTTGGATGAGTTGATAAATCCCCACTTGGCCAGATGCTGCAACGGCCGACCTGAGTCCGAAGTCTGTTAAGGGACTTCCAGATCGGCCAACTTCACTACCGCCTAGATATTTGAGTTTTATTTACCTATCGGAATTTTATATTTTATGATCTGTTAACCAAAGCCTTTCTCCACAGCTGGACCTGCTCCCCTTCACAGACTACGCGGTGGACCTGCCCCATTTAATCCACACGGCGAACTCCACGCTGATAGACGTGAGCTTGGTGAACTTCACGAGCAGCTTCAACGCGTCGCGCTTCGCTCTACACTTCGTCATGGTGAGCACGGACGACGCGCGTGACACCATGAACTATACCATGAGGAGGAGCCTCGATGATGAACATACACCTGGAGTTTTTGAGGTAAGCCAGTTCCTGGCAAAACTATAATATTTTGGTAAAAGAAATGTAAATTCACTGAAAGAAGAATTATACCGATTGAGTAAGATTATCTTATAATCCCCAACGCCATATTCAAGTGCTTATGTCAATACATTATCATCTAAAATAAAGATTAGCGTTTGACATTTGTTGAAGATCTTTAATATGTATCTATCTCTTACCTAATAAAACCGCCCATAAGAGACAGCTACATCTGGTGGGTTGGGTGCAATGAGTCTTAACCTTCATCATTGATCTGAACCATTCGGTTACATGTCTATGGGTACTTTATTATTAACACAAATATTACTTTTTTTTGAGTACCCTCATAGCTGACATATATATCTAATTATTATCAGTTCCACTGGAGATATATTTTGACAGAATACTTTAGATTTTTTGTGAAAATAATAATAAAACAAAAATACCCTTGTGTACCGTTATGGAATATAATATGTCTGTTGCCAAAATAGCTATGTCCGTAGAAATATCTTGGAGGTTATTAATATTACTAAGGGCCAGTTTCTTAGGTTCTTCTTATCTTATCCGACCCATATAACCTGACGGAATTTAAAAGTGACACAAGTTACAGTTGAAAAAAGAACACACAGTCACTGTCACTTATGTGTGTTACATGCTTATTCTGTCAATATGGTTTATCTAACACCTGTGAAGTTGGGACGAACACGGTTTGTAATACTTCAACAATATGTATATTGTTTCAGATAATCGAGATAAGGACCCCAATGTCCCGGACGTCGGCGGCGGGTGGGTTCATGCAGTTCCGTCCCGTGGGGTACACGGAGCAAGAGCGCAGTGTGTCGTCCTCCACCAACGCATACATCTCAAACTTTAACAAGTAAGTCGTTTATAGCATTTGGCTATGCTTAGCAGATTATACTAAGAAATAGTTGAAAAAGAAATGGGACCAGCAGGTATCCTACTTATGATAAGCACAAATGGACGAACGTGACGTCACGAAATGACGTAACATATACTTGAGAAATTTAGGGACCTGGCTAGAGGCGACCATAGCTGGTTGATAAAAGCGACTGCCCTGTGTGCAGAAGATCGCAGGTTCAAATCCTGCTGGTCCAATATCTTATCAACTGTTTATTTGTAAATGCTTGTTTCACAGTGTCGTCCCTACGAGTTGTATCTATTTCAAAACAATAGAAATGCAATAGGTATGGTGATTGATCCATGGATGGTAAAATATAGGAAACATTATCAAAGTATAGATAAACATAAACCAAATGCAAGAATATTTAGTTACATACTATAAAAGGTAATGCCCAAAAACTGTCGTCATCAACCTTATGTCATGAATATATAAGATACTAAATAAGTTCTAGTTTCGTTTATGACGATTATCTAGTAATAAGTGCCATAACTTATTTAATCAACAAAAGAGTTGTTCTATTTAAACATGAAGGATGAATGGGGCGCTGAAAAATGTTTAATAGTATAATCACATGTTTTTACATTTGTTCAGGAACTTTTTCTACTTATTTAGAAATTTATATTATTCTTCATATCATACAACAGTTTTTATCTTGAAATAGACACATAATAAATAGCACAGCAGCGATAAACAATTGCATAGTCAATTGGTCATACCCCTTCAACACATTTTAAGATCAAGCGTCAAGTCATGCGAGATGTGATATTAATAAGTACTAATGTTTTCCCCAGAACCTACATTCCTACTCGTAGTACATTGAGCATTCTGAAGCAGTTCTATGCTCACAACAACCTCCCCGGACCTTTGGTACAAGACATGTTCATATCGTTTGGATTGCCCGGAGACGGATACTACAAGCAACACAACTTTACTTCTTGGTATGTACTATTTTTCTTCATATTTAACATGACTTAGTGCGGGATATGTGTATTTTCTTAAAAACATTTTTAGTCTTATAGCCTAGATGTCAAAGAAGACCAAGAAAGATAAAAGATATATTTGGATTTTTTACATTAGACAGAACGCCAGAAGCAATTTCCAATGGTCCCAAAACAAGGCTCGATACACACATTCGCTCACACAAGCACCCATTCTCAGAACAAATCTTTGCGAATCATACAAATACAATGGGTTAGCCAACACTGAAAGAATTTTACAATCGGACCAGTTGTTCCTGAGATTAGCGCGTTCAAACAAACAAACTCTTCAGCTTTATAATATTAGTAAAGATTAAAACAAACGGTTTGTCTCCTCTGTCAACAATCTCGCTGTCATTCACTGCCTTCTGTTGCATATCTTCTTTCACACAATCCATCTATTTTCCCTTCGGTACATACTTATACTGTAGTGATATTATTGTCTATAATAAAACATAATATTCCGTATTGTAGGTCATTATCGTACGGCTTCGGCGCGCCGGCCGTGGAGCGCGTGTCGGCGTTCGTGCTCGTGGTCATCGCCATCGGCCTGGGCGTGCCCGTGCTGCTGGCCGCGCCCGGCGTGGCGTGCGTGCTGCTGCGGCGCTGCCGGCGGGGCAACCCGCCGCAGAGGTTCACGGACGAGGAATAATATCAGGTATTTGTTTCAACAAGTGAGGGAGAATTTAGGGGATAATACTATCATGTTCTGGCGCCAGAGGGCAGCCCTAGGGTAAACAGTTTGTCAAAAGTCCAGAAATCCACATAAACCTGTCAAATCTTCGCTAAAATGTACGGATTTCGAGACGTCCAAGGTCTTTACCTAAATATCTCTGTATGTACTATCAAAAAAGTTGATTCATATTTTTGATTCTGTTTGACAAATATTTTGTTTCAAATTGTCAAAGTTGATAAGGTTGACATTTGTTACTAGAACAAGCTTATTTAGACTTAAAATATTTTAGAATGTCTATACAAAAATCTGCTTCGTTGATAGTACACTGACATTTGCATTGACACCGAGAAACAAATGTTTATCCCTTTTCTACATTAGTTTGTCATAAGAGAAAATAGGACAAACTCAATGGTTCAATGGATTACATAAATACAAAGCTGTGCGCGACGGCGCTGTTGTTCCCTATTCTCCAGTTCAAAGTGTTCATCTTAATTGTACTTTGTTTGAGAATTTATTAAAGAAGTAGAATAAGTACTCTTTTCAAGAACCATGGCGATATTGATTAATTAAAAAAAAATAGATTAACTCTCGAGTGTAAATGTCAGAAAACTTGGCAATGTATAGTTAAAAACTTCATGTAACATCCATTAGGTTTTTATTAAAATTGAATTTGCAAATTCAATAAGAGGCTTTCATGTTTTAATCAAAATTATAATGTTATAGATTTCAGTATTACAATATGTTATTATTCTAAAGTGGAGCTTTCGACATTTACAACGAGAAGACGATAGCGCCGCTATCTAATAAAAATTCAATGTAGGCCCACTTGCTCTAAGAAACGTTACACATTTTGGCTGACTTCAGTTAAAAACCGTATATTTATCTTGGGAGTTTCCACTAGTTAAACTACGTATGTAAATAAAATTTATAAAATTGACGCACAAAGAGATTGTCTCGGTAAAAAAAAACAATAATATAATGTTACGGTGAATGTGATAAATTGAAAATTATTTGTAACTACCCGGTGATTTTTAATATATTATACATTTATCGGTGATTATTAAAAAAATTACATAAATACAGTACCGATAAATGTCAATAAAATTTAATTATTTACTTTTCAAAAATTAGACAACGGGTCTGAATCGCGTAATTATTATAAAGGTAAATAAATAATAGGTATTTATTATGAGACGTTTCAAATGGCTTGCATCATTCTTGGTCACGAGCCGACTGGTGACCCGTTGTCTAATTTTTGAAAAATGTTCTCAAATCGCGAAAGTTTAAAAACAATTATTTATTTATTTTCAAAAATAATGTAACGCGTCTGATAAATCGAGCATAAGTTAGTTAGGTTATATTTGATTGTGACCAACATCGCCCAACATTGTGTCAGAATTGAAACGCTTGCCAAAGAAAAATGACAAAATAAAAATCACTCACATTTAGCAAATCATGTGGTATTTATATTTTTTTTAATTTATCACATTCACCGTAACATATACACTCTAATAACAAATGCCGTATAGTTATAAATAAAATACTTACATTAATGTAAAAATACTTCATACTTGATGATATCAATTTTATTTCAAATTAGCATCCAAATTAGATCAGAAGTTTAGAAAAAATATATATTAAGATTTTATCTATAGGGTGGATACAGATCCTCCATTGTTTTAGGGTGTTGATCATCACGAAAGTCATGAGTTTGATCAATCAAAATTCAAATATGCTAAAGTATTATTTTAACGACAGACTTAAAAGTCATCAATCAGCACTTAAAACATTGCAAGTGGGCTTGAAGTAGTAAATAAGTAGTCAATTATTTTTGTATAAATTATAATTATAAATCTTATTATAATAGATGTCTATAGTCAGATCTTATACGGCCGAGACTTAGTCAAATTAATAAATCTGGTTAGATATAGTCTGTAACTTTGTTCTCAGTTGCTTTTTTAACTATTACTTAATAGCATGTGTCGTAAAATTCTGTATAATTAATAATAATATGTTTTACTTGACACTATTTTTAAAGCTGTTTCAAAATTTTCATAAAATTTATCCATTAATACTCAAGAACCTTATTTCTTGCAAAGCAATGTTATTTTATATACTTTTTGTACAAACAAAATTTAACTTCACTCTTATTTTGCATAGAATTTGTTTTTAATATTGAGGTTAATATCATGTACGTTTAGCTACAGGAAAGTGTATAAAGTGCCTAGACCATATTAGTTGAATCTATAAATTAATTATCATGATAATTATATATAATGTATATGCAAATAAATAGCTTGTAGTGATATAAAAGTATGTTCTTTTTCAACCACTTCCTATTTTATTGGTAATGTATCTTGATTTCGAAATATGTTCCTTAAAATTAACAACATGATAATGCAGGCCGATTCATTGATATTAATAATAATAAATGCATAAGAATTATGGAATGTCTAAGTTTTGTCACTAAAGCATATTATAATAACGACTAAATTACTCACCCTGTATATGATAATTTAATTGGAAATTAATCTCAAATGTATAGATTAATTATTTTGAGCTGTGTAATCAAACGTTAAAATATAATAATGTTCCCAAAAAATATTATGTGATGTTACAGTATTTGAAAGATGTTAAAAACAAATATATTTATTGGATTAGTTTTATTTTGTACCAAATGGTTTAATTGGACATTCAGCGCTTTTATTTCATTTAGGAATGTTTTTTTTATCTTAGTGTGTGGATAAATTGCACAAGAGGGGTGCAGCCCACACCATATATTTAAAAAAATTGGGTCAATTTCAGAGGTTTTCGGATACATCTTATCCAACACATAAAAATATCCTGACCGAATTTAAAAGTAACACTTGAAAAAGAACAGAGCTGTTACTTTCATTTATGTGTGTTATATGCTATCCTGCCAATAAGATTTATGTAACACCTGTGAACTTGAGTATTAGTGAATTATTTCGCATCCAATTTATGATGTTTTGATAATATGTATTTTGTTTTATTCCAAGAACTTCTCTCCCATTCTCATTGCTTTACTTTCTTAAACAAGTTACCAGTTGTCTTGAGCAGTGCTTCGACGGTACTTGTCATTACGCTACACGAAATTGCAATCGCAATAACACCCTTTCACTTAATCATGTCAATCTATTCACGTAACTTACATTAATAGACAAGATTGCTGAAAGCTCAGCTCCTAGATGTCGCTCACATGATGAGTCGAAATGGGTAGATCTTGTTGGTCGAGAATCAAAGTCAGCCACCAGATGGCGCTCAGGCAATGAGCATGTTTGTCTATGGAACCATTTGGCAGTCAATCTCTATAACATGCAAAATTTTTAACTAAATGTTTTGACTTGATGAGAGAAGCATTCAATTTTATTAAAAACGAATTTATATTATATTTTTGTAAGTTATTTTGTAGGCTTAATCATAGCTTTGTATTTTCTGATGTGATATTAATTTCGATTATGTCTATCCTTGTACATAATTATGTTAATTAAATAAAGAGATGTATTGTACTAATGAAGTGTTGTTATTTTAGCCTATACCTTGTTATAGGGACGTCCTCATTATTGTAAAGTACGCAGTTTCCAGTAATTAACCCGTGATAACCTAGCACGAGCGGCTGCGCAGTGAACCTTAGACCCTAAAGACATCAATCCTTGTCAGCTAATTAGAGTAAGTTAGTGAAAGCTATTAATATTTATTACTCTGTTGTTAAAGCTCATTTTGGCTCGAATTTAATTTAAGCGGCCGTGGCGCAATGGATAAGGCATCGGACTTACGATCGAGAGGTCGTGGGTTCGAATCCTGGCCATTACTCCACGGACGTGAACTTCCTCCTAACACAAGCGAATTAAGCTTAGCTGGAGGGGGTTAACAAGAATACTAGTAACTTGTATTTGCAAATTACTAGTAAGCTTTTTTAAAACAAAAAAAAATAAAAAATTAAATATTATGGGTACTGGTAGATCTCTGGCAGATTTTACGTACAAACCCACTTAAAGCACGCAGAAAAGAGGTTTAATATAATTTAAAAATAAAACAGTGACTCCTGCTTCGTAATCTATAATTACAAAGATGTCAAATATAGTGTTGTGAATCAACAAGTACTAAGAATTGTTCCAAACTTGCACTTTATAATTTCAAGTGAGGCAATCAAGGATCGCCCGCCTGTCGAACTTAAAGTTAGCCCACGAAGGCGCCACGAAGTTGAAGAATGCATTGTCTTCCTGAGATTCATTGTTCGGGCTTGAGTCTTTTTGTACGGGAGAAAAGTTATTTGTATGGGTATTCTGTGGTGTAAACAACTGACGCTTGGCAAACTTTCTCTCCTTTCTGGAACCATTTGGAGTATTTTTCGACGTACTCCCTAGGTTGTTTGCGTTATTATTGCCATGGTTGTTTCCATTCCCATTACCGTGGCTATTGGCATGGTTGTTACCACTTCCATGACCATTACCATGGTTGTTACCATTACCATGGTTATTACCATTACCATGGTTGTTACCATTACCGTGGTTGTTACCATTACCATGGTTGTTATTATTACCGTGAGTGTTGCTATGGTTGCCATTGCCATGATTATTCCCATGGTTGTTCACATAATTATTTCCATTGCCATGGGCCTTAAACTGTTTGGGCTCAGAGTTATTCTGCTGCAAATACTCATGAATCTCATTTTCCAAGCCTTGCGAGATTGTCTTACTCTTGCACTTGCTTGTAGAAGATTCTATGTCTCCCATAGACTTGTGGCGAGTCCTCCGCGTGTTTGTGAATACTTTAGAGTTCCTCTCAGCCACCCATCGCCTCATGCGTTTCACAAACGGTAGCACCATGAAAAAGGCGTTTGGGCTGACCCCCATTTTGACCTTAGGGGTCATATCCTTTTTGTTAGCTGGTAGATCGGCCAACGGGAACCACTCACAAGCTTTGATTTCGTTCCTTGTGCGTGGCTGGAACTTCGTATCTCTAGGAATGTTACCAATAATGTATAGGCGGGCGATTTGTTCGTGAATTACTGCTTCTATGTAGTCGTTCTTATTTATCAAATTGCTGATGTCGAAGCCCGTTTCTTCTAGTACCTGCACCGAAAGATACAAAGGTTGTATTGGATGATGATTATGATAGGATAATTTGATCATTCTAGTTAATCTAGTGAGACCTTCACAAATTCACACAATAAAAGAGTATTACTAAATATTAGATATCACGGGATATTTACCACGTATATTTGTTGTAGCAAGTTTATTGATTTTTCAGAGCTGTTCAACTGATTTTTCCGTTATATCTAATATTTAGTAAAAAAATATCCATGTTTAGTCTCAAAACTTATATAAAAGAGTATGTCTGAACATTGACGTTCATCGACATTTTCTAGTATATCGAACAGTCGAACGTCGATCAATGGTAGAATGGATTGAATGACGTCAATCGACATTTTCTGTTATACCAATCGCAAACAATCTATTATGACGACCGGATGGCGGAGTGGATAGTGTACCTGCGACGCCAAGGTCGCGGGTTCGATTCCCGCTTAAGACAAATCTTTGTGTTCATGAACATGAGGGTTTGTCTTTGTCTGGGTATTTTTATGTATATTTTGTTTTTTATTTATTTATTTGATTCAGGCATCATGGCCCATATTAAATACACAAATAAGCATGTATTTACAAAAGAAAAGTATATATATAATACATTATATATATACAATACACTAATACATAAGTATGTATTAGTATCAGTTATTCTAGTACTCATATTACAAGCTCTGCTTAGTTTGGGACTAGATGACGTTGTGTGTAAGTTGTGAGATATTTGTGGGATATTTATATTTATTTATTATCAATCGATTGTAGAAAGGATTTGTAGAGGTCAAACAAGGCCATTTCACTGACCCTCGACCGTTGGACATATTAGTGGAAGTCGTTTGAGCGTCGATCAAGTGGTGTAATGTAAGCTTCTTGAAAGTAACAGCAAAAATCGCAAAAGCTTAAAACACCATTCCCTGTCAGTAAGCAAATGATCCATACCTCTCTAGCAGCACACTTATATGGTTCCTCATCCTCATTGACCTTCCCTTTGGGAAAGCCCCAGGATGCTTTAGTCCAATATGATTGCACCAGTAACACATGTGTTAGGTCCGTGTCAAGTAGTATGGCACCGTAAGTCGGCACCGTCAGTTTGTATTCTCGCCAATTGTCGAGCACCTCGTCGAGACTGCTAATGTGTTCACGGAGCTGTGGAACATGCTGTAGAAGGAAAGTAGCTTATGAGACAAAATTGTGAAATCATTAAGAATACAAAAGTTTATGAGTTTGTTTGACGTCTGTTAATTCAGGCCAAAATATAAATGCCGAAAGCTTGATATTTCTAGTTTCCGTAAATTCTTTAACTGCAAAACATAAAATTAAATGATAATCTAGTCCAAAATTTTTGAAGTATTTTTAAAGGAGCAGAACAAATGCTTAAATGGAAATATTTTATTTTTTTGATAACATTGTATATTATATTATATACAATCTCGAAAATCCTAGGATTTCACTACTTAATCTCTGGATTTAAATTCGAGAAATGGGCTGGTATCCTAGGATTAGATTCACTATGCATGCATGACATAGATTTTTAATTTCACTTTAATTGTATTATACAAGATACAATATTTTTTGCACACTACCCCTTACGCAGTGTTTGTTGAGCTGAAAGACTTCTCCTAAATTTGCAGCTTATTCTCTAGAAGCATGTGTTTTTTGTTGAATGCTAAAAAAATATCAATGTGGCAGCCCCGTAATGACAATTTCTGAACAAGGCCACTGTTATATTGTGATTTACTTTGAAGTTCAAATCTAAATCAAAAGTTTGAAAAATAAAAATTCAACAAATTCCTAATAAAAAGAATGCTCCATTTAGTGCCAATGTAATTCTTATTAACAGACCTGAAATATGTGCGCAGCAAATTCCCTAATTCCACAGGGGTTAAGTCTTGCAGTCTCATCAGTACAGTAATAGTCTAGATAGAACCAATGTGCCAGTTCTATTTGAAAACATATTCGAACCAGGTTCCCGCGGTCCTCTGGAGGCAGATTGATTATGAAACGACTGAAATATAAACACATGATTTATATCAGAATCTTAATATATAAATTTGAAACAGTTGAAAATATTTTTTAAACTGTTGCTTGTAATTTATACAGCTTTCACAACAACTTGACATCATGGAAGAAAATAAAATGCTTGTAAGGTTCTAATTTGACCAAAAAAGTCTTAATGTATGTTGTATTATTTTGGATTAGTCAGACATAGGTTCAGATGCCTACACTCCTTACTTAAATAAATTGTAAGTATAATAAGCATCAACAGACAAATAGCATCGTAGGGCACAGAGGCCTACATAGTTGCCTATCTATCTTCCTGTCTAGAAACAGTATTGCATTAACTTTATTTGTCAAAGACCTACTTTTTTCATTACAGCTTCGTGCGACCAAGTACATTGTAAGCTCCTTAATAAGAACAAAACAACATAAGGTTTTCGCCTTTGTTTTCAGCGAAACAGTCTTAAAGTGCAGAATGTGCAACCTACCTGCATAGGTCATCCAAAATATCAATAGGTATAGAATGTTGGAATCGATTTCTATTATCAACAGTTGATCCCATTTTGATTTTAGTTTTGTGTTTCAATGTGTATGCACTTAAAATTATCAGTATTTCAAACAAAAATAACAACAGGAAACGCAAAATTTCTATTTTGCTGCTTTGTTTTTGTAAATTTATTTTCCAACAGATAATTACATTATCTTTGCCTCTATACAGATAAAAAATTAATGACATGTCATAAATGTCGTGAATTCGTGACCATATATCACATGATCAATAAAGCTCACGCGACTATGAAAATTGCAGCTCCAGAGCATGTAGTCAATGCTCCAGAAAAGACAAATTTGGAATTTTATAAAAAATATTGTTAGTTATAGAGCCGATAAATCCTCTGCTGATTTACACCAAACGAGTGAATGTTGATTTTATGCTCATTCTATCAAATTCTTTTAATGTTAACAGGTTTAAGCATTATTTTAGTGTTCTCTCTGCGTTCGCAAAGGTTCTATACCATACTAGTTCGAGATCCGGCTGCAAGATCACTACGATCATCATGTAAACAATCGAAACCTTAATAAAAATTTAGCCGCAAGTATGTTTAAGTTCAAGTTAATAAACTTGCGCCATAATTTTTTTCATCGTGATCAGTGTTCCAAATAAAATTTACCCACCATTACAGATTAAGGTACATCTGAATGACAGTCAAGAGGCTAGAAAAAGGGTAGGTATTAGGGGGCCTCATAAGCGTGAAGCGTGAATTACTTAGGGCATTATTGGCACAGCCCGGCACAAGCACTGTATGTTGTTAAGATACTTAATTCAATGTCAGGTGATCCAGATTGATCGGTATCCAGACAATCAGGTAAAATTGCAAGCAAATGGAACATAATTGTCATTTGTCAAATTTATTTGACAACACGACAACAGCTGGCTGCTCAAACTGTTTGTAATGTTTGTATAGTTCGTTAATTTACTTATTATTAGAGAATTGTTCAGTAAAATGGATATTACTCCATTATTTAAGGCATGTATCAAAACTGTGAAGACACGAAACAAAGCTTTTGGTATACAAAGTCCCACAAGCGAAGATAAACAGCGTATACTCAAGACCAAGCCCAAGACTGCTTTTATGGTAACAGCAAAAGATATAACATCTCAAATCACCAGATTAAGAGACTTTCTGCTGGAACATCGTGAGAAATATTTGAGTTTCTTCAATAGAGTGTCAGCCGAGGATGAAATGACCGATGCCGAACGGGATCAGATAGACACTGGAGCACAAAGAATAATCAATACTTGCTTGCATCTGTTGAAAGAATTCAGGAACGATAACCGGAAAATAACAGCTGCCCCACAGTTCAAAGAGTACATGGAGGCAGTCACTGACCTGATAGACATGTACTTGAAGGCTGTTTGTAAAATACATAGTGAATTGAAAGCTCTAAGAGTGAAGAGAGCTCTCGAAATGCGAAAGCTGTCTCGATTGGAGTTACCTAATGCTAAGCCAAACATTCCACAGTCATTCATTATAGAAAATGTAAGTGCTATAAGGAAAGATGAGGAAGGTGAGATGAAGAAAGATGATGAAAATGAAACGGAGATTGAAGAAACAGACAATATTAAGAAGATGGATTTAACTGAGAATGATGTAGCTGTGTTAGCTGATGAAGAACTTAGTGCAGAGGAATTGCAGATGTTTGAATCAGAAAACTCACAGCTTCTGAATGAACTAAACAATATGCAGGAGGAGGTTAAAGTGATTGAGAGTAAAGTGCTCCGTATCGCTGAGTTACAAGAAATATTTACTGAAAAGGTATTGTATATTTTGTTTTAATTTTGTATTAAAACAATAAATAATTAAAAATAGGAACATCCAGCACATTTTATATTTAAGCTTTGCTAAGCATTTATTAGACAATATTATGGTTGAAAAATAATCATTCCAGAGAGGGTCAAACTCTCACCTCTGGGTTCTACGTACCCAGCGCCTTATCCACTTTGGCCATGGAATTAAGTCCCAGTGGAATAAAATTTTTGTAAAAAAAATTATTGGGCCCTGCCTTAATTGATCAGCCCCATCTATTGAGAAATTGTTAAGTAGTAGAAGTACAGTTAACTATATAATGTTTGTATATCTTGAAGCATTCACCAATGCATGTTTTGAGCTGTCACAATATGACAAGAATGGTCCCTTTAATAAATTATAATTCCTATCCCTCCTATTCCTTTTTGCAGGTTCTTCAACAGGAACAAGACATTGACAGAATATTAACAACTGTGGTTAGTGCTACAGAGAATGTCAAAGATGCAAATGAACAAATCAAACAAGCTATACAAAGAAATGCGGGACTCAGGGTCTATGTATTATTCTTCTTACTAGTCATGTCATTCAGTCTGCTTTTCTTGGACTGGTACAATGATTAAATGTATGTTATTCTATGTGTATATTTCTGTGCTTTTATTTTAATCACAAGCATATTTGAAACTAAAAAAGTGAGGTAAGAAGTTGGAAAATTTAACCAGACAACATTATATTAAGTTCTGAAAGAAAGATTTAGATCAAGTACTAGTTTCGGCGCGCCCGTTTCGGTCGATGGCCAAATTTCAACAATATCGTTTTACTAGTTTTGGTGTTAAAGCGTATCAGACAGACAAGTAAGGATTAGGTCAGTTCGAAGATTTACCAAGAAAGCTAATATTATATTCTTTGGGCGTACTTTCATATGGACTGTGTTTCTTTGACTAACAATCAGTAGTATCATGTCGTGTGATCTTGATTGAATGTATAAGCAGTCTTCCAATAATAGAAAAGCATGTGTCAAGTCATTTCTAAACGAAACCGTCACATTTTCAATGTCAACCAGTGCTGCCATGTAAAGCAACTTTTCCCTTTTTTGGGGCTACTGATTCGTCACCGATTACCATTTTCTATACTAATTATTCCAAATTTTGTCAATGTGTTTGTGTTTTATAAAACTCATTTCTAGAATGCAATTGGCAGGCATTAATGAGCGTGATTAGTTAATCTGTGTGTTCAGTTAATTTGGAGAAAACTTAATACATTTTCCGATTTTGGCGACATTTATTAGTCTTAACTTGGTAACACTATTGTTATTGTGGGTGGCGGTAGATATTGCTCTTGACTATTTCAATTATTTTGTTTGTTTTTAAATTATTTTTCTATAAATAAGTTATTGAAGACACTTGTCCGTATCATTCTTTGATCAATATATCTGTATAGTTGCTTCATGTCATACAAACTTATATCAAGGCTTAGTGTATCTTTAGTGGCACCATCAAAACGAATTTGGTGTGCAGCTTCCGGCCGGTATCTGTGTATAACTAAATATCAAGAAATGGACGCTGTAAAAGCTATGATGAGTTTGGGCTACGTGTTCAATGCCAGTAAGCGTGACTTTGATTATCCTTTATTGAATTTTGGGGTCGAACGGGTCAAGTAACAATTAATTGCCGTCATTTAGATGGCCCAGCTATTACCTCAAAGAAGCCGCTAATATAACTATTCTATAGTATATATCTGTTCTTATATCAATCGTCAAAAGGTACCTACTCGTTGTACACTAATAGCCTTATGACATTCCCTGAGCAGTAATATTGTTGCCAGGTAATGTTATATCAATTTTCATTTACTTATAATATGGTGGTCAATTGAATATTTGAAGTGAATTATTACATTTATAAAATGCAATATTATTCTACAGCAAAGATAGATAATGAATAATGAAGCATGGTGCAGTTATCTTATGGGGATGTTTTAAACTAATAATATGTGCTATTATTTAACTTTAAACTCAAACAATCTATCAACTCTAATTAACATGGTTTATAATTTAATTCTCAAGTTACAGCTAACAGATTTCTTACTCTATTTTTAGATGGAACAGAAACAACTTATAATTGCATCATCTCTAACACTCAACTTTGTTTATATTTATTTATGGGTAGTTGTGTGATTTATTATCAAAACATACTGTATGTTTTAGAAACATTAAATATTTCAAATAATTGATCGGGTATTTTCCAGATGGGCAACTCAGGAAAGTGGGCTCTAATGGACAGCCAACGGAAGAGGCATTTCAATTCAATGTCAGTAATCAACATCAAGAATGTCAAGCTCATTACGAAGAGCTAGGAAATGCTGTTACTGAATATGTTTACCATTTACTGGAATCTGAATGCAATCTAAGAAAACTCTCAGTACCAAAAGATTCAAAGAAAGGTACATTCATATTTGCATCTGAGGATTATGATAAAAAGGATGTATTAGTAATTTTAATACATGGTTCCGGGGCAGTCCGGGCTGGGCAATGGGCTAGATCGTAAGTATTTCATTGAGTTCAATATTTGAATTTCAATTATAAATTATGTAATAGTTTCTTTTAAATATATGGTTTATTGCAGACTCATTATAAATGAAAATTTAGACATGGGAACTCAAATACCTTACATAAAGCAAGCACTATCGAAAGATTATGGAGTACTAGTATTGAACGCAAATGACAACTGTCTGCCCAATGGACAGAAGATTCCAAACAGTGGTTCAGGAGAGGAACATTCTATTTATGTCTGGAAAACATATGTAGAAGGAACTAAAGCATCATCAATAGCAATTGTAGCACATAGTTACGGTGGAGTGATTACTGTTACGTTGGCTGATCAACTGAAAGACGAATTTGAAAGAAGAGTTAAAGCTATTGCTTTTACAGATTCAGTACATGTTTATTCTAATATAAAAGTTACTAAGTACTTGAAAGAGGTAAGGATTAAATTAATAAATATTACACAACTTTCACACATCATCTAGTCCCAAACTAAGCAGAGCTTGTACTATATTATACATATTATCAAACTCTGACTCGGCTATCCGGTTGTCAATTGTTTTCATTTTATAAATGGATATCATCTCTGCACAGAATCACATTATACTTGGTGAATATGTAACTTTCTAATGGTAAAAGATTATTGAGATCAGTCAAGTTGTTATTGATTTAATTGTAACAAACAAAAAATCTTTAATATCCTTTTTAAATACAGAACCTAGTTAAATATCTTTTGACAGGTAGCAAAGAATTGGATATCCAGTCAGTCTCCACTGGACACACCAATGAGTACACCTGACTTTGACATCACCAGGGTATCAGCTGGTAAGTGTATTTTTTACAATTATGAAATTATGTATGACCTGATATTGTATATGTATCATGTAGCTAAGACATTAAATTGTCTATGGTATATTTGTAGTGATCAAATTTTACTTGACAACTTTGCATTAGAGCCTTTTTCACAATAGTTGTGAATGAGCTAACTATCAAATAATTGATTACTTGACCAAATATAAAAGGGACTTCATTTTATTTCATATTTATTTATTATCCTTGAGTTATGTTCACTTGACTATTGTGAAACAAGCATTTAATGTAAAGATAGACATTTTTTATTATAAAAATGTCTATAATTATGTATTATGATTATATTTTCATTTACCTGTACATACATTTGTTTGGCTAAACAATACAGTTTGATTATATTAGATACAGTTTGATTATATTAGATACAGTTTGATTATATTAGAAACTAGCTGATCCGGCGAACTTCGTACCGCCTTAGCGTAAATTTGATGCACTACTTTATTTTGTATAGCTGACCTATCTTATGTATGCGTACCTATTCAATTTGAACTGGAATCTATAATATCCTCCTTTTAAATTGAAAAGAACCTTGTACAGAGTATTAGAAAACTACAAAAAAAAATCAGCCAAATCGATCAAGCCATTTTCATGCTATGTTGTGACAACGGAAAACGGGTTTCATTTTTATATATAAAGATATAGATAAACAGTTGTGTTATCCAAACACCCATGTTCTGCAATTAGTTCGGTTACTAACACACTAATGAAAAAAATATTTCACAATCATTCATCAAAGTAATATATAATTATTTTTTTTAAATTTCAGGTCATGAAAAACATGAGATGACATCATATTCATGTAGAGAATCAGTATTCAAGTTCATTGATGAAAATCTTAAACAAAAAGATTTGTGCTAATTTGTATTATGTATGTATATTGTTCTTATATTACAATGTTGTTATATATATAAGTGTGCATTTAAAATGTAAAGTACCATTGAAATAAGAAAGAAAATTATTTTATGACAACTTTTTAGTTTTATTGTTTATATTACATAGCCTATTTACACATAAAACCCTTATATTATTTTTTCTTGCCTTTAGAGTAGTTTTTCATCCAATACTTGACATCTTGCTTGTTTGCTCTTACTCCTAAAACAGCAGACTTTGAATTGACATCCCTCATTGCAAATGGTGAAAAGCCAGCTGTGTAGTCAGGGTCCATGGCATTTGTTTTGCCTCTTGCCATTTTAGTGGCAAACCTTTTATGTATGTGCGAGTCCTCTGTAAGTATTGGGTACTGGAAGTGCTGCCCTCCCCTTGGAGTTGGCAAACTGAACTTCTTACCCCTAGCTGTTAAGGGTTTTCTGCCATTTATATGAATGTGCTGATTGCCCTCCTCATCAATACTTACTCCTACTTTTTTCAGTGTAGAATGCCCACATTTAGGACAAAACAATTTAGTCATTACACTTGTAGTTTTGAAACAGGTAGTGCAGCGGAAGATAAATGTGCGAAGTTGTCTGATGATGCGTCCATCAATAGAGGTAACATTTAATCCTATTTGTTTTAAAACATTCTGCATTGCAAAATCAGAAGTGATACAGGCCACTTCAACAGCTTTTTCTTCAAATTCTCCCAATTCCATTTCTTTTTTCTTGCTGGCAAGATTGCCTGGAGTGATCCATTCACCGCCATCACTGTCTGTTTCTTCCTCACTCTCTGACTCTTCATCCTCATCATCAGATACTTTGACCATAATGTCATCCACCTGCTCATCTTTCAAGTCCATGTTTTTAATCTGTTTTACAATATCTTCATCATTAGTATTATGATTTTCATTTTCTACTTGCTGTTTATCTCCTGTTTCTGTGCTAGGCGTTACTTCTGTATCTGTAGATGACTTGTCATTGTTACCTTGTTTGACTTCACCTGATTCTGCATGAATGGTATTCACTGTTTGTTCATCTCTTTCAGGATTTCCATCAACATGATTAGTGTCTGCATTTGTATTGTCGTAATTAGGCAATCCAGTAACTTTGACAATTTTCTGCATCGTGGGTTCAGTTTTAAGGTGTTCAGTGCCGAGGTTTTCTTTTTCCAGTTGATAAGTTAATGCCATTACCTTAATGTCCGTGGCCGAGAGGCTTGGGTAGTCGCCGGTCTTTTTAGAGAACTCGGTGATGAATTTAACATTCTCAGAAAACACATCTTTGACGACTAAATCATAAGGTAGGACAACCAGTTTCTTTCTTTGCCTATCGTTGGTGATCTCGTCGATAACCTCTTGAATCGTGTACACATTTTCGGCTATATCCTGTAAACCAGCTGCTTTAATAAATGCTGTGGTATCAACCACTAAATGTTTTATGTTTTTAGACATGTTATTTGGTTTATTTCGACATAAATACACAAATATTCACATGTGATTAACTTCACGTGCTCCTGTTCGTGAAGAAATATTTTGATTTTTCTGACATATTTGACATGAAGCAGTGTTGCCACCTCAATTTTAGAAATGGGACAGTTGAAGAAACTAAAAAGGGCTAGATCGGGCTGTCAACGTGAAAACTAAAAAAAAAACGAAAAACTCAAACTATTATTACAATGTTCTATGAAAATCCTCAAATTACAAAGATGAACTTTAGGCGAATGACTTTCAATGAGGGAAAAATAAATGTTCTTTCATATTATTTTTATATTGCAAAAAACAATTGATATATCAACTTATGAAAAAATTGTGTTTTGATACACATCTTAAATTAGTCGGTTTATAAAAAGAAAACGCTGCAGGAATTCCCCGCCGACTCTGTAGACTCCACGGGGAAGACCGGCGGCGCCGGCGCGACGTAGAAATGCGGTATGTTGCCATAATCGAACAAATGGTACCAATGGATTATCTACAAACATCAATATCTATGACACAAATAATGTAAAAAGGGCTAAATAACCCTTTCCGGGCTAAATAATTAAACAACGAGTTCACCTACAATAAAAAGTGCTAGATCTAGCCCCAAAAGGGCTAAGGTGGCAACACTGACATGAAGTGTGACCAAATAAAATTTTACTAAAATACCAAAACCAAGGGAATCTTGTATATACCGAAATAGTACTTATTAATTGCCTTGTTTGTCTACTACCGGGCGATTTTTATGAAATTTTGCACACATATAGCTAATAGCCTGGATAACATACAGGCTACTGGCTACTGTACTGATCACCAAAAATGTCGTTGAAATATACTGAAGTATAAGAATACTGTTCTGGCCAGTTCTGGTCACACTGTTATAATTAAAATTTGACAATATGAAATTTGTTTGACATTATACTCTAGTGCTTGAAGGATATAAATCGATATAAATTCATTAAAATTTGTTTGAAAATTATAATCAGATCAACACTTTTTTTTAATAATTTCAAAAATTAGAAACAGCATTCTTAAACAAATAAATAATCTAAAACAAAAAACCTGTCTGCCTAAAAAAAAATTAAAGAAAAAAACAAATATCGCTATATCGACATAAAAATTATTAAAACTAAATACTTAATGGACAAACATAGTTTTGGTAAATTAATCTTTCTTTGCGCCTCTAGTGTAAAGTCACAGACGTACTAGAGATGCTAACGCATTGTAAAGTTGTTCACTTTAAAGTTATCTTTTCAATTCATTATTATTAAGCAGTCTGGTTTTTTGTTTTAATAAAAATAATTATTTGGAAGAAACGGCACATTGGCGACTAAAGCGTTAAGGGTGCAGTGGGCACCAAGAAGCCTTCGATTTGAATAGTAAGGGGCGCGATCTTCTGCTAGCTAACATTGCAGGAAGCATCTTTTTTTGATAAATGCTACATGCTATTTAACATCAGTCATCAAACGCAACGGGAGTGCAGTAGTACGAGTTCACGCGGGTAAAACCACCGAAAACAGCTATTTTGATTAAGACTACGAGCTATTTAACATTACGCTTAACTGCATGAGTGTGGAGTAGTAAGGATTTTCGCAGATAACGGAAAGTATTGGAGGTTTAGAAAGGTTAAAGGTTTGGTTGAAATATTTCTATAATTTATCGTATCCATTTTCTGCCCTTACAGAAAGCAGCTAATATTAATTAACATCACGCTAAACGCCACAAGAGTGAAGCGGTGTGGGTTTAAGCATGTAACATTTTAGGAAGCAGATATTTAGTTAATATAATTAAATCCACGTAGATAACATCGCGGGCAACAGTAAGTATCTGAAAAATTTGTTAGTTATTTAATATAATAACAAATTGTTTCATGCACAATCGAATACAATATTTTCTACTTTATTACCAACAAAACCCCTTCCACCCCATCACTATCGCTATGGCATACGTTTGTCGTTTTGTAATAAAATAATATAAAATTTAGATTTTGGCGTTCCTGTTATTTTCTGTTATATAGTGATACTATTAAATACTTTTTAAGTAGCTATTAGTCTTAATTCTTAACCTTTAAGATGAGCTCAAAGAAAGGAAAACGCCATTCTGGCAACAAACACTTTCCGATAGCGGAATCCGTGAGTATAGCACTGAAGATCCAACTGGATAAGTTTATTTGTGAAGAAAATGAAACGGAGCTGAAGTTCCCGACGTTCCTGTCTGCTCAAGAGCGCGGCTTCATTCATGAAACTGTTGCCAAATTGGGATTGAAGTCGAAATCGCGCGGGAAAGGTAAGTTGTTGAGATTGATCTGTTTGTTATTAACTTTTGTTGTGTTTGCGATATAATTTATTTATTAATTATACTTAATTAAAGCACTATGAAGGCTTTATTCTGCCTTTGTTCACATGTTTTCACTTATTTAAATAATTGTGAGCAAATTAGTGTAATATACATAATGATATAAGAACTTAACTCTAAGTAAAATACTTCATAATATGCTTAGAGTTTATTAAGTAGGCCTTTTTAGTATTATCCTATTACTTTTGTTAAAGAGTAGTTGAGGCTGTGTTGTGTAATAATTCTTATCGATGCAATTTTTTTTTAAATTTTCTTTGTTCCCTTTGCCCTCTGTTTCTCAGCCTTGGAGTATAACAATAAACCCTCATGGCTTCATCCCCTAATTTATTTATTTGTGTCAAAGGTGTGCTCATAATAATATTATGTAAGGTCATTATTTTCTTAAAAAGTAAAGATATTTCAAATATATTGCACAATTATTGAAAGTAAGTGAAAATGTACGTTGAAGTTATTTAGGAAGGGAAAATTTCACTCTTTGCTTGATATAAGTAAAAATTATGAAAGACAATATCTACTCTGTCACATATTTATCTATGATTCTCGTTTTTTATTTATTATTTCTTACTGCACCAGAGACTGACACTAAACTTAAAAAAGCCTTTGGTTTCAGGTGTGAACCGGTACATAACTATATACAAACGCATTGGTTCCACAATCATCCAGAATGATGCCAAACTCATCTTGGATTCAAACATGCGCTGCAGTATTGCGGAGCTGTGTAACGCATTCCCCATCACTAGCAAAGAGAAGGATGATCTTAGTAGTTGTCCAGAAAAGGAGCGGAGTCCACAGCTTGCACATAAGACTATGGGGCAGTTGAATAATGGTGTTGCACAGGTAAAGTTATTGAACAGTTATCTCCCTGGTACAGAGATGGATGCAGGTTCATTGTGGTACTTGTGTCTTAATTTGTTGATAATTTTTACATGTCCTATTTGTATTCTATTTTACCTATTTAGTGTATAATTATTGCATTCCTAATAATTTTATTTTTTTTTATTGCATGAATATTAGAATTTTTAACGAATAAATATTATTTTGATTGAATTTTATAATTTGTATGTGTTACTTATTCTAAACTATATTGATTAGTATTTTTATTAGATTTTAACTGTGTCTGAAATAAATAAATGAAATAAATTAAAAATTAAAAAAGAATCAAAAATAGTAGTGGCATAATACATAATAATATGAAAAATGGGCACAGTGGATCTTTGGCCGCAATGTATACATATACCCTATTACATGTAAGCTGAGAATCTGCTTTTGTTTCCTTGGCAGTATTTTAAATTGATAAATTAAAAAATATGAATGTATTTAATGTATTTATTTATTAAATTCAATCATTTATAAAGTAACTGTGATATTTTATCATAACTTCTGCAAATTGGTAATGAAATGAAACCTTGTCATCATTTCAACCACTTTACTAAATTGATGGGTATTATGTTTAGACAATGAAACATTATCTTTCAACAGGTACCCAACACATCATACAACACAGACCTGATCAAATTCAGAGAGAAGTTGCCCGTTTATGAACAGAGACAGGATCTTCTAAATGCTATCATTCACAATCAGGTAACATGATGGTTTTATCTTGCACTGTATAGAAAATACCTGTATCTATTATTGATGTAACAAATGTTAGACTTCTCACATTGTTGAATGCAAATGCAAATGTTGACATTCAAATATAGGTCCATCTTCACTACCCAGGAGTCAGAGAGGGCTGAAACGCTTTTTGAAAATGGTTTTTCACATTAACAAGCTGCACTATAGGTCTCGGAGCACCCAAGCTACCGACTTTTTAAATATATTTCCTTAAATAAAACCAAGAAGCTATATTAAGGCATCTTCGCAGCCAAGAATCGGGGTGTGCCTAAAATGTTTTTTCCCGTTTTAGATGGTACGGGTTCCTTCGTGCGCGAGTCCGTCTTACACTTGGCCAGCTTTATATGTGACTGAATAATATAATACATCATGTTTTCCAGGTGATAATCGTAGCAGGAGCGACGGGGTGCGGCAAGACTACTCAGCTGCCGCAGCTGGTGCTGGATCACTGCCAGGAACACAAGCAACCCGCCAGGATGTACTGCACGCAGCCACGGAGGATATCTGCTGTGTCTGTTGCTGAGAGAGTAAGTGCTGTATCAATACTAGCTTCCAATTGCATGGTTTGATAACCTTGACAAATTAAATACGTTCTCTATTGTTTCGCATAATTTTATAATAATAATAATAATAAATCATTTATTTCAGGCTGCATAGGCCCATAGATATATACCTTAACCTAAAATACATAATTATAAATTCACTTCCTTTGCACTAAGTTTTTGTGCGTTCCTGGGGTATAGTTCCGCGGAAGCGACGGAAAACAACACCCTGCGGCCAAAAGCTTTCATCAAGCACCTGTTCCAGCATACAGGTCGGCACTCGCACCACGAACGCCTTGAAGTTGACGTTGCGGCGCGACTCCAACAGCTGCACTCTTAGCACATGATTCAGCTTCTGGCTGACATATCTCGCGATATCCTCTGCCTCGGTGGTGTAGTGCAGGCGCAAGATAAACACCGGGGTGTTCGGCGCGGCGGCACGTACCCTATGTTTCGGGTCTACAGGTGCCTTGCCATAGCCGTTCTTCGTGTTTCGTGAACGGCGCTTTCTCCTTTGCACCGTCACAAAACCATCCTCTTCAGCCCGAATCGTTGCCTGTGTAGGCGCATGATTAACCGGGGGAGCAGTAGGAGTGCTCGCAATGACCGGTGAGTCATTCGATTGTGTTGTTCGAGCAGTGGCGCGGGGAAGAGCTGCGGGGGCGGGCGCGGGGTTACGTGACGCACGCGCAGCGCATATCGCAGATTCAGCAGGCGGCTTCGGCGACAAAACTGCTGACGCGAAGCTGACGACCGATGCATCGAGGCATGCACCTCGACGCGTGTTTACATTATTGACACGCGCCGGTGACCCAGTTATTGGCGCATACTTGCGCAATTTTTCCACTTCGGAACGCAAGTCTGCAACATTTTTCTGGGATTCATCCAGCCTCTTCTGTACGGCAGCCAAACTTGCCTTCAAAAAGACGATGTCTTTGAGCATGCTTGACACATCGACGTGTTCGTAGGTAACTACAGGTAATTTGTGCAGCTCCTTCGCCACAAACGTTGGCACGTCGTCAGGATCAGTCTCCTTCAGCAGGGTGATGATGTCCTGCAAGCTTTTCTTTGTCCCGTCACGCCGTCGAGACACCATCTGGTCGCTTTTGTTCAGCAACCGGAACAGCAACAGCTTAGCAGCTGCAATGTCATCTTCGCTGAAGCTACTTACACAGATCTGAACGGCGGACACCTCGTCCATCACGTCCAGCCTCTGTTGCAGGAACGCCAGCAGCTCATTTGCCACAAGTGGGTCACTCATGGCAACAAATTTAGCGAGCGTCGGCTTACGCCGCGCTTTACGTTAATAATACGAATTATTATTAAATAGCGTGTTACACGTCCGCCTCGGAGCGCGCAACAAATATGTAACAAATATACAAACAAATTTTATTTGGTATAATCTAACTGAAAACACTTTCATTTGGCATAATTATAGTTATAGCATATATTAATTTTCCATAACTTTTTTCGCTTATTTTTTAAGAATAAATGCTTATCATAAATATTTACGCATAATAATTGTTGGCGATAATGTTTTTTTTGCCAGTATAGTTATTTGGCATAATTCTTTTGGCATACTATTTTAATAATATTGTAATTCAACATAATACAACAAGGGCCGCACTTTGACCTATAAAACGTTGACGCGACGGCGAAAAACCATGACGTATATACTGCATAAGTATTATGCAAAAAGAATATTATGCCTAAAAACATTATGCGAAATGATAGTTATGCCAAGTGACGAACAAACGGATAAATGCAGTGGTGGTGTTGGTTTATAACAAGGAAGGATAAGGAATAAGGATATAAATATTTAAGATCGTATAGCGAAGTTAAACAAGAGTGAATTTCCAACAACTCTCCTCTATATATTCAGTGTGTGATTTTTCGTATCGTGTTTATTCTTCTTCTTACGAATCAATGGTCAAAGTTTTTGAAGATAAATGGTATAATCGTTCAATTTGGGTGCAGGTGGCGTACGAGCGCATGGAGAAGATCGGCCAGTCTGTGGGGTACCAGATCCGTCTGGAGTCCCGCGTCTCCCCTCGCACCGTGCTCACCTACTGCACCAACGGCGTGCTGCTGAGGACGCTCATGGCGGGAGACTCATCTCTCACAGGTAACAAAAGGCGCTAAACTCATTATATTTTCATTTTTTTACAACAACACCTGCAGTAGTACTAATTCCTGTATCGCAGGTCTCTCAGAAATCTATTTCTAACCTACTTTTTGGGATTAAGGCGGTTAGACGTATAACAAACAATTACCAAGTACCAGAAATTGACTTACTAAACGATGTGGAACTTTCGCAGGCGTAACGCACATATTCGTGGACGAGGTGCACGAAAGGGACAAATTCAGTGATTTCCTGCTGATCGCGCTCCGGGACTCTCTGCCTCGCTTCAAGGAACTCAAGCTTGTGCTCATGTCTGCCACCATGGACACGCTTATATTCTCCAGGTAATGCTGCTTAGCTTTATCTTATTTACATTTTGTTGTGAATTCGAAAGTAGTTGTATTTTTATTGATTATTTTTATAGCTTCAGCTATGCTTAGCAAATGATACTAAGAAACAGTTGAAAAAAATATGGGACCGGCAGGATTTGAATCTGCGACCTTGTGCACACCGGACCGTCGCTTTAACCAACCAGCTACGGTCGCCTCTTGCCAAGACCCTAAATTTCTCAACTGTATGTTACGTCATCGGTTTAAATCCTGCCGGTCCTGTAATTTTTGAGGTTATGAAGGCAGAACACAGGCATCAGCCGGATTGTTTTCTGTACGTGCTAGTGCTGCCCTCTGCGCCGAGTGTTGTAAAACTGCGTCAGCGCTAGACGAGCCGAATATCAATTCATGATGTGTGTACAATTATGGGCAAACTTCTTGAGCATTAGGTGACGTGGTAGGGGAAAGTTTGCGCATCGTACACTTACGAGCAAAATATTGCTATAAATATGATTAGTTACGTCGAGTTTTTAAAATTAACTAATTTATTTATTACAATTACTGTTTATTTCGGGATATTTAACATGTTATTTGTTGAGTTGCCGATATACAAATTATTTATTAATTAAAACTACAAGATACTCTCAGTATCTTACAAATTGTTATCAGTAAACTCACAAATTGTTATGTCAAATTGTTGTTACGGAATACTATAGGTACGGAGACAAAGCTTGTCAGAGAATGAGGGATAGTAAAACAATTTAATTATATATTTATATATTTATTTTATGCAACAGCTAGTTTTGGTGAAATGAAAAACTCAAAATTTTAAAACAAAAAAAATTAATCCTGAGGTAAAACAGATACCCCTTCCATTAGGTTAAATAGCCAAAATATAAACAATAGCCGACATGTGCAACATTTTGTATGTGCATTGCTTTGTCAAATTTCTCATAACTTAAACAATAGTTAAATCGAGAACAATGCTTGTCGGCATGTTTTGTTGAACTTCTTACGATTTAAAACAAAAGATTACTCGTTTTTTAATATTGGCAAAATCGCCGACAATATTCAGTGATAAAAACCGCTTTTAACTCAACAAATAACAACAACAACTAACGATTTATAACAGAGCACAAAAGTGAGCACTTCACTGCACGCACGTGTATTCGGGCGAGAGCGGAATGAAGACGCGGTGCGCGGGGCAAGGGTCGACTGATCAACCAATCACGCGCAGGTACGCCCCTTGCGCCTCAGCCTCGTAACCAAAGAGACCCAAAATTCGTTTCTGCGCATTCAAGGTCGTTTGCTCAAGATGTTTGCCCCGATTTATACCGACTTAGACAAAGGGATTTGGATCGCGTTCAATGACGACTATTGTTGTAGGAGCTTTGTACGTTCACACGCCATGAACGTCCAGGATTGACACAGCAGCATTATCTTCTCTATTCAACCATGTGATCACTTAAACCTGCCCTTAGATACTTCAACAACTGCCCAGTGATCACAATCCCAGGCCGTCTCCACGAGGTACAGCGTTACTACCTGGAGGAAGTGCTGAAGATTACACAGTACAAGACCAGTAAGATGATGCAGGTGCAGAAGGAACTCAAGGCCAAGCTTAAGAGTGGGAAGAGCTACTGGAGCCATTTGGAAGGTTAGTTAACTCACTCATCATAGTCTGGAACTGGGCCCAGTGGATTGTGATAGGCTCACCCCATATCACATTGGGTCTTAAGATAATAAGCAAAATGTTATGCACCTCTGCGGCAACCACCAATTTATTTACCCTGACTGAATGGTAAATCAATAAAAAGCAGACTATACAATTATGTTCAGGGGTCAGGGATGGCGAACCGTGCGACCAGTCGGCTTCTTATCTTAAGTCATAAACAAAGTTCATTTTCATGTATTGCTTTAGATTTTTGAATACTTAGAAACCATACTGAGACTGGGTGTGATTGCGTGAGTGTATGTGTGTATTTGGCCTTGTCATTGAGACCATTGGATAGTGTAATTGCTTCTGGCGTTCTATCTTATGTAAAAATACAAATTATTTATTTATCCAACTGTTCCATATTTTTTTTAAACAAAGAATAATTTGGTCCACTAATTTCTGTTTTGAGCCAAACTTTGTATGCTGCTTACCGCAACTTTGAGTAAAAAAGTAACACACATAGATCCAACAAACTTTCGCATTTAAATACATATTAGTAGGATGATTGCTTTATTATTTTAATTGACATCACCATTTGTGACCCAGGTCAGAAGCAAGAAGACGTGGGTAACAGCAGTAAAGACATAAAAGAAGACCAAGAAAATGTTCTTGACCCTGCACTTCAGGCAGATATGGACGAATTCTTGGACGCTTGCTTCAATGAAGGCACGCTGGTAAGACAATGGCCATTTATCCTGCATAATGAATATTTTTGTGTGTTATCGAAAAGCCTCAATATTAGAAACATTATTAAAAGAAATACTTTGTTATCACATGAACTTTTAAGATAATAGAATTAAATACTCGCCTCAATGCTTCAAACAAACTGCTACAGAGGCGTGACGTCACTCCTTCGTACCTTGTATGCAAAGTTAAGAATGTTGTTTGATAGCTATACGAAATAATATTGTGTTTATGAAAATGGATTAAATTCAGAAGTTGCTTTAAATTGTGTGGGTTATTCATTGATAAAATATTTATTTAATAATTTGTGAAATTTGAATGATCATAAAATAAATTGGACATAAACTAAGTAACTAAAAATTGTTGCGTTTGGTTTTTGTTTACCTATATTTTGATAAGGTATTGATATGTTTTAGTATGCCAACCGTATATATAAGTGAATTTGTACGTATGTATGTTTTTGCAGGATTCGTTCACGCAGATCCTGTACATGTACATGTCGGAGGGCGTGCCGGCCACGTGCCAGCACTCCGCCTCGCGCGCGTCCGGCGTCATGGCGGCGGCCGCCAAGGGGCTGCCCGAGACCGTGGCGCAGATGCTGCAGATCGGTGGGTTATCTCATCTGTTCCTCTATTCTAAACTTATGTGACTGACTTATAAACAATGGCACACCTTCTTTCGTCCCCTCTTTGTCTCACCACCTTTACCATTAACGATCTGTGGAATGCCACTGATAACGCTGTTCTCGTGGCAAAATTTTGGACAAATAAAATTTAAACTAATTGTTTTTCAATTGACACGTAAAGAAGAAGAATATATAATTGCGCCCATTGATTGCAAACAGAATTGAATGTCGCATTCTGGTCGGGATGCCACTTATTAATTTCTAAAACCTTTGATATCTTCAGGTATTCTTATCACTTCACTGACTTTTTTCTTATAGGAGCGGACCCTACAGCGAAAGACAAGGACGGCAAAACGGCATACGACTACGCGGTAGAAAACAATCACCCTGAATGTGCCAAACTGCTCTCCACCTTCAACCTGTCAGAGGAAACCAAAGAGAATGTGGAGGACGAGCAGGCCACAGACAACTTCCTCCTCGACGTGTACAATCACGCTATTTCCGAGGAGCTCATCGACCATGACCTTATGCTCGCACTCATCAAACACATACATGTCAGCCTACCAAAGGGTAGCATACTCATCTTCTTACCAGGGTACGATGATATAGTCACATTAAGGGACATGATACAGTCATGCACAGAAATGAACGTGCTAAAGTACCAAATCTTCACTCTTCATAGCAACATGCAAACGTTGGACCAGAAGAAAGTATTCAACCCGTTACCAAACGCTAGAAAAATCATCATATCGACGAATATAGCTGAGACTTCTATTACTATTGACGATGTCGTGTATGTGATAGATTCGTGTAAAGTCAAGGAGAAGTATTATGAGTCAAATGGCGGCGTGTGCTCCTTGCAATGCGTGTGGACTTCGAGAGCTTGTTGCCAGCAGAGAGCGGGCCGAGCGGGGCGGACCAAGCCAGGCCATTCCTTCCATATGTGCTCCAAGCGACGATTTAATACCCTGCCTCTTAACTCTGTGCCTGAGATTCTACGTGTACCGCTACAAGAAATGTGTTTGCACACGAAGTTACTCGCCCCGGGCAACACTCCCATAGCAGACTTCTTGTCCAAGGCTCTGGAGCCTCCGTCGTTCTTGGCGGTTAGAAATGCTGTGTCGCTGCTAAAAACTATCGGTGCATTAACTCCTATGGAAGATCTGACGGAAATTGGACAGCACTTATTAGATCTCACGGTCGAACCAAAGCTAGGCAAAATGTTGTTGTATGCCTGCGTCATGAAGTGCCTAGACCCTATCCTGACTATAGTGTGCAGTTTAGCTAATAAGGAACCCTTCCAGATATCTTTAAATCCTGAGAATAGGAAGCGAGGCAGCGTGGCGAGGAAGGAATTCGCAGCAGACAGCTACTCCGATCACATGGCGTTGCTCAGAGCTTTCCAGGCGTGGCAGACTGCCAGGGCTAATGGTACAGAACGTGCCTTCTGCGCCAAGAACCTTATATGTGGCGCTACCATGGAGATGATTGTCGGCTACAGATCTCAGTTACTCGCTCAATTAAGAGCTCTCTGTTTAGTTAAGGCTCGAGGCTCGGGTGATATAAAGGACGTGAATTTGAACTCTGAAAAGTGGCACGTAGTTAAAGGTGTGTTGGTCAGTGGCTTGTACCCGTCCATAGCTCGCGTGGACCGAGACTCCTGCTCGTTAAGGACTTCTAAGGAAGTAAAGGTGGCCTTCCATCCGAGCTCTACACTGCACCAGGGCGGCGGTCTCGCGGGCTCACAGAAATTCGTCCAAAATCTACCAACAGACTGGGTGGTATTTGAAGAGATTTCCAGAACGGGAAGGTTTTGTTTTATTCGATGCAATACTTTAGTGACTCCGCTAACAGTGGCGTTGTTCGGAGGTCCGCTACGTTTGCCGGCGGGGGCTCTGACGCAGCGCGCCAACCCGCCAGGGCTGTCCAGTGACTCCGACAGCGAGGCGGATGAGAACAACTCGTCACCTGACACCGCCGTGCTAACCCTGGACGACTGGATGGCGTTCACCGCTGATGCCTCAGATGCTATTAGCGTATTTTACCTAAGGCAAAAACTATGCGCGCTCGTCATACGCCGAATGTCGAATCCGGCCAAACCGATGGCAGCTCTCGACGAACAGATTCTGAGTACTGTCGTACACGTGTTAGGAGCTGAAGAGAAAAACGTAGGGTTGATCCAACCCAGTGGTATAGGTCAGAGACCCAAGCCTTTGACGGTAGATTCACCGAACTGGCGATCTCGGCTAGAGACCGAAGAGCAGTACCGCCACGAGAATAAGTACTACCAGCAGTACAATCAGAATGACTTCGGCGGTGGCGGTGGGAACTATTACCAAAACGCATATGGTTATAGGAATGGTCAGGGTAGGGCCGGTGGCTGGCGGAATGACGTCCCTCAAGGGTTTTCTCCATCGTATAGTGGGCCTAAGAGTCCTATGTCGCCGAATGGGAAGACGTTACTAGCAAATATAGAAAAGTACGGCAATGACAACGGCGAGGGCAATGTTAGATATTTCATAGCGAAGGCTGACGACGCACACAGTGTGGAGGTGGCTCAGACCACTGGCACATTCCCCTTTACGCAAGGAACTGCTAAGAAACTACAGAAGATTAAACAGGTACGTTCACCAACTTTTATTTTGTTAGTGATGCAATGCACAACATTTTTATTTCCATTATGTATGTTTTGTCCTTAATGGGCACATGTTTAATTCTTAATGTTTGGTTTTAGTTAAAATATATAAAATTTACTTTTCACCACACCAGCACGAAAAAGATCGTTTGCTTGCGAGAATTCAGTGAGTAATAACGCTTATTACTCACTAGTGAGGCAAAGTGATTCAAATTTCGAAACACTAAATCCTTCCAATGAATAGGCGCAAAAAAAAAACAAAACAGTCACCATGTAGGTTAGTAATAAATATTGACATCAATTTTATTTAAAAACTACAAACGATACGTTTTAATTATTTTAAATTATATAAATACACGCTTATTTAGTATTTTCGTGGTTTTATATTCGTGATTAACCATTAAATTAATTAAAATCGGGTACTTAATATTAGACTCTATAAATAAGTGTTACGGAACGAATTTCCGAACGCACGATTAAAAAAAAAAAGTCTGTGTCTGTGTCAGTCATCGCGGGCAACTATAAATTCTTTTCAGTTTATGTTTAATTCTTTACTGGAACTTTTTAACAAAAAAATAGTGAATCCAGTGATGAAGAACTTTGTGGAACTCCAAAAGAGTTGCGGTAACTTGCTTCTAACACAGAAGTTTGCTTTTTTACCAGAAAATTCACGTGAAAAGTATTTGAAAGCGTACGACATATTTAATTAGTGGCGACTTTCTAAAGGCCCTAAAACGCATTATGAATCGTTATTACTGTCGTATTTCATGTAATTATTTCAGGTTAAGCAATCGAGTACAAGTTTATTTAAATCTTAATATTTTCTCACTGGAAGAGGTGAAAAGTTTTGTATTGTAACGAGTGAGAAAAATTTAATTTCCAGTTCGTGACCTCTTAAAATCTTTCGCTTGCGAAGTAGTCTTTATTAGAATCACTCGCTATGCTCGTGATTCAATTTAAGACTATTTCGCAAGCTCAAGATTTAAAATTGGCACTCACAACAGAAATATAAACTTTTTCTCACTTGTACCATAAATAACTATTACTAAGAGAACAAAGCAAAGTTGTGTAATTAGCAAAGATTTGTTCTGAGACTGGGTGTGCTTGTGTAAATGAATGTAATAATAATAATAATTTGAAGTTGTTATGACGAATAACTACCGGAGGTATATCCTGAAGGACGGTACGGTGGACGTGTGTCGGGCATGCCACTGTCCCGGGGAATCCCTTAGACATATAGTCTCCGGCTGTTCTCGTCTTGCCAATGGCGAGTATTTGCACAGACACAACCTAGTGGCCAGGATCGTCCATCAGCAAATTGCTTTGAAATACAAACTTGTGGCTGCAGAAGTGCCGTACTATAGGTATGTGCCCGACCCAGTTCTCGAAAATGGCCGTGCCACGTTGTATTGGGATCGATCTATCATCACTGACAGGACTATTATCGCCAATAGACCTGATATAGTGTTGATAGATCGATTGGAGCGCCGTGCAGTGATTGTCGACATCACCATCCCCCATGACGGGAATCTCGTGAAAGCCGAGAAAGATAAACAAATTAAATATCTTGATCTGGCACACGAGATTGTCGACATGTGGGATGTGGATTCGGCCGTCATTGTACCGATAGTCATATCAGTCAATGGACTGATAGCAAAGAGCCTCGACCAACATCTTAAGAGGCTCGCGTTAGGCGGTTGGACCAAGAACCAGATGCAAAAGGCGGTCCTTTTGGACACGGCACGCATCGTGAGGAGGTTCCTCTCTCTGGAGCCCTAACCACCGGCAGCTTGGTCCCTGCACCTGATGTCGGTGGGACACTGTTTTTTATATTTTTAAATGTTTTTTTTGTATTTTTTATAAATCATATTTAAAAATATATAAGATAAGTTTAAAGATAAATAAAGAGGAATAATAATAATAATTTATTTCAATACCAGAGATACACAAATGACAATATTATTCTTAGTGGCTAGGTACAGTCTGGTAAACAAGTTGCTTAATTAGTGAAACCGCTGTCTCCCAAACTAGGTGAGTAACCTGTATTTTGGGAGTCAGTGTTCCTTCAAATGATGCATTATGTACTAGTTTGTTACTCTTACATTAAATTACATTTCTTTTTGAGTTGAGGTATTGATTTATTTTTATTTAAATCTATATTACTTGTGTGTGTGTGTGTGTGTGTGTGTGTGTGTGTGTATATATATATATATATGTGTATGTGTGTGTATGTTGGTGTAAGTGCATAATAAATTGTGTATCAAATCAAATCGTTGTGTGGGAATTTAACTTGTGTTTAGACCATACTACTGTTTAGAAGGGTTTCAGTGTAAATGTAGCTAAGGGTCTTGAGCCACTTCTCAACCTTTGTTTTTACTTCCCAATAATTAAGTGAGTAAATGTCTAACACCTTGTGGACTTTATTATAGAGACGTACGTTCAAGACGTAATACTGGCGATTAGCACCACTTGTACGGTGTTTAACAACATTACAGACTACATGGTTTGTACGTTTATGTTTAAACTGTTCTGGTGTATAAGCCAGCGATTGATGTTTTCTCAGTACCACTCGTAGGATGTAAAGTTGTCTCACTGTGAGAACCTTGCATTCATTATATAAATCCACAGTAGGGTACTGAAATGGCTTCGAGGTCATCACCTTTAGAACTGCTCGCTGAGCTCTTTCGAGTTCCAGCAATGCAGTTTTCGATGCTCCGCCCCACGCCACCACACAATATGAAAGAACAGATTGACAAAGTGCAAGATAAATCATTTTTAAGGTATTATAGTTCGCTGATTGCCGCAATTTTTTGAAAATATAAATAATTTTTCTTGTTCTAGAAGTAAGTGTCTGAATGTGTTTGTTCCACGTGAGCTGCTGATCTATCATAATACCAAGGTATTTAATTTCTGGAGTCCGAGATAGTACAGTGCACGAGCAGTTGCGAGCAGCAATTTCGGAATGACATGAATGTGCCCTTAAAGTGAAATTTTCTGCTGGGTTATGGGATATTGAGTTGGAAAATGTTATAAATTTGGTTTTGCTTAAATTAATCGTTAAAAGGTTTCTATAAAGCCAGCTCATTACTACACTTAGCGCGTATTCCGCATTGTTTTTTGTTTCAACCCAATTTGCTCCGGATATCACCAACGCGGTGTCATCGGCGTATGCGACAATGTCACAATTAGGCAAATTCAATTGACATAATTGATTGACATATATTTGTAAGAGAGTCGGTCCCAAAATACTGCCCTGCGGCACCCCATATAGGAGTGATTCAGTACCACTAATACAGTCACCAATCTTTACACATTGATTTCGTCCAGTCAAATAGTCTTTAAATATATATGTGTGTATTTGGCCTTGTCATTGGTACCATTGGATAGTGTAATTGCTTTTGGTGTTCTATCAAACGTAAAAAAATCAAATTATTATTATTATTTAAAGAGACATTGTTGTTTTAATGTTTTTTTTATTCTTTTATAGGACGGCTGTCGAGTAATGGTGTTTTTCTCATGCGCAAATGCATCGAAGTTCGTGGGATGCGCCGCGTTACAGGACACCAACGGTAATCTCGAATGGCTGTCGACGCAACATGTGCCTTATCATATGGTCCGGTAGGTTTATTTTGTGTATTTCGAGTCTAATGTTGAATTTTTGCACTTTTTTATTAATTTAACGTATTGAACTGTGGTATACTTTGCGTTAATTTTTTGGACGGTTAAGTTAGTTTTCACCACACCAGCACGAAAAAGATCGTTTGCTTGCCAGAATTCAGTGAGTAAAAACCGTTTTTACTCACTAGTGAGGCAAAGTGATTCAAATTTCGAAACACAAAATCTTTCCAATGAATAGGCACTGAAAAAAAAACAAAGCAGCCACCATGTAGGTTGGAATAAACATTGACATCAATTTTTAACCAACTTCTATAAAAGGAGGAGGTTCTCAATTCGATTCGTATACAGGGTGTATTTTTGAAACGGAGCAGTAAGGGCAAGTACCTTAACCGTTGCAGTTACAGCAAAACGTTCTTAAAAGACCTTCCCTAACTTTTTGGGAAATTTTGAACTGCATTCACAGATTTTGTAAAAAACTTACAGTTAGCAAAAAAAATGCAAAAAGTTCAATTTTTTTTTTATGCCAATCGATTCTATTTCATGTGGGGATCAAAAAACTCTATGGGACCATTTTAGCTTTCAGTACTAGAAAAGACAGAAATCGCCAAAAACGTTTCCCATACATTTCGGCAACAGAAACGAATTTCTACGATGGTCTAACTTTTTGTTATGGCCTGGAAGTGGGTAGAATTGACTGTAAAGTAAATAAAAAGAATTTTTACCCTCAAATTTCGAATTTGATTCGAAAATCTGTGTGTTATACTTAGTTTCAGCTGAGAAACTTCGTATGAGTTATTAATTAAGGATTTTCGCTAAAATGTCTTCTAATCGTGAAAAAATTGACTTATTAGAAGCGTATTTTGAAAGAACCCTGCAATTCCAGGTTTTTCAAAAGATTTGTAATAACCTTTCTTGTTGGCACATGCCGCAACGGATACTTATTGCGGTACCACACTAATGCAGCTCCCGCATTTCGATTATTGACAAAATACGCTTCTAATAAGTCAATTTTTTCACGATTAGAAGACATTTTTGCGAAAATCCTTAATTAATAACTCATACGAAGTTTCTCAGCTGAAACTAAGTATAACACACAGATTTTCGAATCAAATTCGAAATTTGAGGGTAAAAATTCTTTTTATTTACTTTACAGTCAATTCTACCCACTTCCAGGCCATAACAAAAAGTTAGACCATCGTAGAAATTCGTTTCTGTTGCCGAAATGTATGGGAAACGTTTTTGGCGATTTCTGTCTTTTCTAGTACTGAAAGCTAAAATGGTCCCATAGAGTTTTTTGATCCCCACATGAAATAGAATCGATTGGCATAAAAAAAAAAATTTGAACTTTTTGCATTTTTTTTGCTAACTAAGTTTTTTACAAAATCAGTGAATGCAGTTCAAAATGTCCCAAAAAGTTAGGGAAGGTCTTTTAAGAACGTTTTGCTGTAACTGCAACGGTTAAGGTACTTGCCCTTACTGCCCCGTTTCAAAAATACACCCTGTATATGTTGCTTTTTTTTATGTTTGTTCACGGATATCTCCGTCGTTTATGAACTGATTTTGATGATTCTTTTTTTGTTGGACAGGAGATGATTCCAAAGGGGTCCCATTGTCAGCATGTCGTGATCTGAGGATGGGATCTCAGAGAAATCGAGGGCAACCCTCGAATTTTATAGGCACATGTAATGTTTTTAGTGTGTTTTTCAAAGCTACACCAGTATTTACGTATTTTTATGTAGATGAGCTGATGATGGAAGGTCAACTCCTCAATGGTTAGGAGTTAAAGGATAATTCTTTCACTACTGTACACATATTCAGACTGCTAGTTATGATGTCAAGTGAGCTGTTGGAACGGAGATATTTCAAAGGTGGTCCCATTGTCAGCATGTCATGATCTGATGATGGGACCCCAGAGAAATCGGGGGCAACCCTCATATTTTATTAATCGAGGCCAGGATTTACGCTTGGTCGCAATAATTTTATGTGGTTGAGCTGATGATGGAAGGTCAACTCCTCAATAGTTAGGAGTTAAATGATAATTCTTTCACTAGTACGCATATTCCTACTGCTAGTTATTGTGTAAAATGAGCTGATGATGGAAGGTCGTGACCCTCAATAGTCAGGAGGAAGGATTTAATTCTTGTTTATTATAAATAAGTTTTCCGTCTCAAGTAACCATCGTCTCCTCATTCGAGAAACATTCTTGCTCGGTCTACCCATCACTTAAAATCGTAAAATAAATAATTTTTAACAAAAAAAAAAACCGACTTCAAAAAGTAGGTAAACTAAAAAGCAAAAAATAAATTTACTTCGCACAAAATAATACGTTTTTTCATTTAGTTAAATAGAAATGATTAAATAATTATTTTATTATTCTGAAGTCGGTGCCAAGTAAACAATTAATAACTCTCTATAGATAATATCAATCGTTCTAACAACATTTTTCTAACTGAATATTAGTTATATTTCTGTGGTAAGTACCAATACTGGGCGACCGCGCACTAGCACATCTACGCCTCCCTTTTTGTGTGAACTGTAATTTGATATTGTAGAAAAGGTTGTTTTTACTTGGCACCGACTTCAGAATTATAAAATAATTATTTAATCATTTCTATTTAACTAAATGAAAAAACGTATTATTTTGTGCGAAGTAAATTTATTTTTTGCTTTTTAGTTTACCTACTTTTAGAAGTCGGTTTTTTTTTTTTATTAAATAACTTCATACGATACGTTTAAATTATTTTAAATTATATAAATACAAGCTTATTTAGTATTTTAATGTTTTTATATTCGTGATTGACCATTAAATTAATTAAAATCAGGTACTTAATATTAGACTCTATAAATAAATGTTACGGAACGAATTTCCGAACGCATTTAAAAAAAAAAAGATTGTGTCTGTGTCAGTCATCGCGGGCCAATGAGTTCATAATAATATCTCCTAGGTCTTTGTCGCGGGCAACTATAAATTCTTTTCAGTTTATGTTTAATTGTTTACTGGAACTTTTTAACAAAAAAATAGTGAATCCAGTGATGAAGAACTTTGTGGAACTTCAAAAGAGTTGCGACAACTTGCTTCTAACACAGAAGTTTGCTTTCTACCAGAAAAATCACGTGAAAAGTATTTGAAAGCGTACGACATATATTATTTAATTAGTGGCGACTTACAAAAGGGCCCTAAAACGCATTCTGAATTGGTATTACTGTCGTATTTCATGGAATTATTCCAGGTTAAGCAATTGAGTACGAGTTTATTTAGTACGTGAGAAAATAATAATTTCCAGTTCGTGACCTCTTAAAATATTTCGCTTGCGAAGTAGTCTTTACTAGAATCACTCGCTACGCTCGTGATTCAATTTAAGACTACTTCGCAAGCTCAAGATTTAAAATTGGCACTCACAACAGAAATATAAACTTTTTCTCACTTGTACCATAAATAACTATTATTTTATTTTCATCTTTTAGGAAAATTTATAGTTAGTACAAGATATTGTGATTATACATAATAAAACATAGGTAATTATATCGACGGATACTGCGCTTAACGCTCAACTTTCATTTGCGACATATTTTGATTTTATTTATTTAGTACTCGTAGTGTGTACTTCAGAGGAATAATAGTCGTTTAATATGTTTAAGTAGATAGCATATATATATAAGATATATAGTATGTATTGTCCTAATAAAGCAGCGATAGGCGAGTGGGAGACCGTAGCCGACCGTAGGACTGCGAAGTCAAAGGTCTCGGGTTCGAACCCACGGCACACACCCCTGTCAATAAATCGGTGAGATTCGTCTTTTCGAAGATAGGAGTGTATTTATCATATAAAATATTGCTTGCTAACGGTGATGGAAAACATCGTGAGCATACCTAAAAAGTGCTCGAGGGTGTGTAAAGTCTACCAATCCGCACTTGGCCAGCGTGGTGGACTACGGCCTAACCCTTGTCATCATGAGAAGAGGCCTGAGCTCAGCAGTGGGACACGTATTAGACACAGGACTGCTATTATTGTATGTATTGTCCGGCAGCCACATCGCGAACTCGCTGGCGGGCGGCGCGCGGGCGAGCGGGGCGCGCGACGGCGCCGAGCTGTGCGGCGGCGCGGCGCGGGCGCTGCTGGCCGCGCTGGCCCGCCGCCGCGCCGCCGCGCACCCGCGCGCCATACAGAAGCACGCCGCCGACAACCACTGACGCTCCGGGCCTGGCTCTGCTGCATCTCCTACTCGCGACTGACAACTGTGGACGTTTCACGAGTGTTACAACGATGTTCCTAAGGTGCGTTTATCTTGTGTGTAGCGAATTTAGTCTATTTTCGATTCTGGTCAAATTTCAAACCTGTAAACTCGATCTTTAATATAAATTCTGATGCAATGACGTTCGAATCTGATATTGTCGTGCAATTAACTAATTAATATTACTTAACAGATTTGAAAAAGATCTTACTTAATACATTTTTACTACTAAAAATTGACGAACTAAAATAAAAAACTTTTCAATCGAGATTTCAGATTCTCTTCAACCATTTTTGTATAAGATTTGGTTGGTGGTACCCCTTCAACCCTTCCATCTAAGTTTATTCCTGAAATGATATAGTACATTCGTTAATCGAATTAAAGATTAAACACCAAATAATTAACTTACTATAGAATTATTTTAAATTATTCTATAAATGTATGTCTTATTAAACGGCACGCGAAAATTGAATTAAGTGAAATTTTCTTTTTACAATTTTTCTGTCTGATATACGAGTTAATTCTGGTTAGTTCTCAATGACAAACGCTTTCGGAACTTGTGTTGCCAGCTTGCAGCGCACAGTTTGACATTAGACGTCAAACAATTTTTTTAGTGTCTTAAAACCTGACGACTGGTCTGTTCTAACATAGATCGATGGCGACGATCGACCATCAATTGGTGTGATACCCTTAATTATGACTTTTTTTCGGTGTTAAATGATGATGATGTAGATGATTGTCTGTCTGTATGTCTGTAACGTATGTTGTAAACTCGGGCGTTAATGTGTGACCATTTATTCGTGATATAGCTTAGAAATCACCCTTACTAAAAATGTATCCTCAATATGAGCATGTTTGTATTTTTACATGTGATTGGATTTGTGATTGGATTTTTTCAAGTCCAATTTTAAACTGCATTGTAACTTTTTAATTTTATCTGCGTCTCTCAGTTCTTTAGTATAACTCTTTGTTTTATTTTACCAAATTAAATAAAAAGAGCCTTATCTCTAGCCTGCGCTGTTGTACACTTCTTCTTCTTCGTCGTGTCGATGGCTGAGTCAAAATTTATTGGTCCAATAAGTGGCCACTGTTATGGCGCTCTCGTCGGCGTTCATGAGCGCCTCTCTTGTGCAGGTGGTAGGGCATTTCGGCCAGCCAGTAAGGTGGTCAAGGTTTTGACTTGCCATCGTGGTGAAAGGATTAGCCAATTCGCTTTGGAGAACTCGCGAATTGCCCAGGGTGCGCCGGACGTAGGGTTGTACACTACAAGCGTGGCTTCTTATATTTTAACTAAACGCTTTAATTATCCAAAAACATGCTGCATGTACTCGTAATTCAGTGGTCTGTAACTGTGTAAAGATCTAAAAATAATACTAGGACCAAATAATAATTATTATTTTAACAGTTGTGTCGCTTACTAAGTAGTTATAACTAAAATATACTCAAGCATGATATACCATATCTGTTACAGTCGGCTCATTATATTATGTCATAGTTAACATATCCAGATGTATAGGGACACTTAAGTTATCAATATATATAATTGAATCTTGCTCAAATATATCAGAACATGGACACCGTCAAATATATGGGTGCATTCAAAATGTCTAAATACATCAAATTATGAAATACGGGTGTTACTCACGTAATGTTGGTCTATTTAGTCGACTGCGGTTTCGCCTATACTATACTTTTAGGCATTTTCAAGAGAGTAAGACACGTCGCGCCTGAGTCGATGACTGCGATTTTACAAACTCACGTCAGCTTTAATAAAAATATGTCCAAGATATTGTTGACAAACGTGGTTCACTTTGTATATCTTGTTTATAGTCCGGTCAAATTAGCATTAAAAATTGGTGTAAAAGCACAGAATGGTTATTTGTATAATTTTATTAATTTCATGTATATATACTATACTTGCTATCAAGTTCCTATACTGCACTTATTTTTTTTTATTCCTGATATTATCTGTTATCTCTGTTTATTCAACCTTATATTACTTTGCCAGAAAGCTAAAACCATTTGTGAAGAATCAGTAACCAAGTCAAATTGAGCATAGCAAATAGTCAGAATGTATGGACAGCGATTCCTTTTTTCGCATTTTTTGAAATTGCACTCATATATTTGACGGTGTCCATGTCCGATATATTAGAGCAAGATGGGTGATTTATATAGTTAGAAGACTTTGGTTGTATTGATATCGTAATATCCATCACTTTAGGCGTCCCTGTGTATCTGGATATATATTGTCTGTGAACTTATAAAACGAGCCGACTGTATTTTCACAAAATTTTATACCACTACAAATATGCATTAAAATATTAACTTACTATGACCAAGATGTATAATTAATATTATATAAAATGAAATAACATAGATTTGTAAGCACACAAATATTGAAACGAAATGTACATAATTATGTATAGTGTTACAATGGGTTGCTCGTGTTTGTAATCGCTCAGTTATATTTTATTACCAACAATAACACATAAGTAATAAGAAACAGTTGAAAAAGATATGGGACCGGCAGGATTTGAACCTGCGACCTTACTGCACACCGGGCAGTTGCTTTAATCAACCAGCTATGTTTGCCAGGACCCTAAATATCTCAACTGTATGTGATGTCATAAATGACGTAACATACAGTGACTGCCCGGTGTGTAGAAGGTAGCAGGTTCAAATCCTGCCAGTCCCATATCTTTTTCAACCGTTTCTTAGTATAATTTGCTAAGCATAGCTAAATGCTATAAAAATAATAAGAAGTTGACATAAGTATTATTTGTATTTCTACAAAGAAATGTTTCTAAACATAAAAAAACAACTAATTATGCGTCTCAATTTTAGAGGGCTTCTAAATAGTTAATTTGAAGGAAATATGTGCAAAGAGGCCCTTTCAAATCGAGAGGCATGTACGGAGAAAGTAGACTAAGAGTACCAATTTTAAAATTTTAAGTTTTATTTTTTGTATAATGAAGTTGTTTGCTAGAATATTAATAAACTAAGAATGGAATGAAGCATTTGCATTCATGATTTTTCTTTTTGTAAGCAGTCATGTTGTTTAATAAAATTTTTATACAGGTTTAAGTCTAATTTAAATGTTTTAACTGATTGTACTTCTCAATGCAATCCAGTTAATGCAAATAAAACACAATAAGAGAAGTTTTTTTTTTATAGATACTCTAGCGATATTGTGTTAATATATCTTAGTATTGCCTTACCATACAGCTGTCGATAGACTGATAAATAATTAATTTATTTGTTGATGAGACTCATAATTTTATTAGCAGTATGTATTCAAGTTGATCAGCAATAGTTTGCAGCTCATTTTATAATATTGTTAAATGCGCGGATCTCAACTATGCACCATAGAAAGGGGCACCTTTAAAATCTACAAAGCATTTTACCTGAGGGCACCGAGACAAAATACCAAAGCTGTACTTACAGTACCTGTATTTTCTTCGACGACCGAATAGCGGAGTCGGTATTACAACTGCCTGCTACGCAGAGCTCGCGGGTTCGATTCCCGCTCAAGAAAAATCTTTGTGTGCATGAACATGGTTTGTATTGTTCTGGATGTTTCAATGTATGATAAGTATGTATGTATTTACAAAAGAAAAAGTATATATGTTTTAGTATCAGTTATTCTAGTACCCATAGTACTAGCTTTGCTTAATTTGGGACTAGACAAATGTTGTGTGATAATTATTTCTTTTGAGCTGCAATGTTTGAGAATGAGAGTTTAATATATTTACTTTAAAATTTTATAAAAATGAATGCTCCAGTTCTGTTTGACCCTAATACTCTTATAAAGTGTTGGTTTATTGTGTGTATTCAATTTAAAGTACAAATATTGTATTTCAAAGTTTTAAACACCATGCTCTAGTGAGCAGCTTTAAGACGTGAAGCTTGCCTAAACAACGCAGGTGTTCAGTGCCTCGTTTGAACCAAGCTGTTTCAATATATTTTGTGATTTATGATGTAGCATAACCAGAAATTGGAACTGGACCAAAAAAGGGATTGTATATTTCCTGTATAGATTTTATCCTGACTGTTGTATGGTTCGCTTAGAATTTCTGGAAACTGATTGTTTGTAAATTATACTAATAAGTTGTAATCAATTTATTGAACTGTTTAACAGATTACCTATTTGATTGTGTTAGTTTTTGTGGTAACAGTTTCATTTGGCGTTTCTTTAATAAAATATTATTAAGTTTAAAAGTGAGTTTTTGTTATTAAAAATACCAAATTATCATGAAAATATTTATTCAGAACTTAAATTAATAATTAAAATACAAACACAAAAATACTATTTACAAAATTACAATATTAATAATATTGTTAACGCCCTAGATGCTTTGCCATACGAATTCATGACTGAATTGGCTATGCACCTGGGGCCAGTTTACCCAGGGGCTGCAGGCTTTAATTCTGCTGGATTCTTATTTTTTTAAATTTAATATTTTATAAAATATTGTACCACTTGCTTACTGCTCTTGTTATTTCTTTATATTTACTAAGCTGAAATACTATCAGTCCGTCAATCAAGGAATTACAGTCCTCTGACGGTAAGCGTTAATACAGTCTACAATTAGACCTCCTAGATTCGTTGCCCAAGTAATGACCGAATGTTTTCATGGAAATATAGGCACTATGTTTTTAATTGCGTACTGAGCGCCTGATACTTCTATGCGAGAATTTATTGCACCGTTATAATCAGTATCATCGTGCTGAGTAATCAGAAAATGACCTTAGGGTGTTATGTACTGTGTCACTACTGAGCGGTTTCGTCGCGATGTCGGTTACACCCAGCATATTTAGTATGCTGGGTGTAAACGACATTATTAAAATTTAATGTCTCGATGGTCGGCGGTTAGTGTATGTGCAAGTTACCGCAAGGGTTTGAAATTGTGCCCGGTGGATTAAATAAAGAGGTGAAGTGTGGGTATTGTACATCTCTGCCACACCCTTTTGGGTAATATAGGCGTGATGTTATGTACAAAAAATTCATTCTGTTTATATTTTTCCACTTTCTTTTTCTTACTATTATTTTGCTAGCTTAGTTATATCATAGTAAAAATAGATAAGTAAGCCAACTCCCGGCGTTTAGGAGCGCACGATACCTAAACTTGCTCGAGGCGTAGGGTTGTCACTTGTCAGATTGATATTTTAAATTACCTGTACTGAAATTATTTTTATAATTATAAAAAAACGTTTTTTTTTTACAAAACAAAGCATTTATTTATGTCAAGTCAAAGTCAAATCATTTATTTATAATATTAGTAAACACTAGGAAGTTACATGCATATAATTTACCTACTATTAAAGTAAAAAAAAACAACTACCATGTTCTTCTCTCTTTTAACTTTAACTACAACTAAAATGAGAACCTCCTTTTTTTGAAGTCGGTTAAAATACCTAAAACCTCGAGAATTTTCTCAACATATAGGTTCTCTTCTGAAAACTACATCAAAACCAGCCAAATGCGAGATAATCGCAGACCAACATACATACACAATGAGAACTTCCTTTTTAATATCGGTTAAAATAAAAATAATTTAATAACACATCACAAAATTGCGCATCATATTCATAATGTAACATCAATTTTGTGAAATAAATAAACCAAAGAGGCAACGGCACGGCGGCGTTTAAAAAACATACCTACATTATTATTAAGTATTTAGTAGTTATTATTACTTATTATCAAATACGTATTTTATTAACTCACCTTTCGTGTTCAGAGGGTACCTTAAAGAACGTTAATTCTGGGTTTGAAATAGTGTCGTTTGAACAACCATAAACTTCACAATAATATCTTTTGACTCGCGAAGACATTTTGCAGTGCAGCGCGTAACCGTACCTAATTTTCTAAACAAACACCGACCGCTCACAGTAATGGCACGGCCCGCACTACCGCTGACCGAGTGAGTGGCCGAGCGGCGTAGTGTGCGTGCGTACGTACATGAACCCGGGGCGTGGCAAGCGCTACGCGTACATACAAACGGCGCGATGTACCTTTGTTCGAAGATAACTTACTTATCTATTTTTACTATGGTTATATCCTCAATATCTGTAAGCTTTTTGAATTGTAGTAAAGGGAGTGAACTCAAAATCACCTTCTTTAATCACTATGTCATTATTGTGTATGTTGTTGAATGTTGCCAACATTATGCTGAGCTAGTTCCTTGTTGCCTAATATGCACATGGATACTCTTGCTGTAAACAAATTTTATATACCTAATGCTAAATAGATAGCAAACTCTCCGGTTGTGAAGTGTGTATTGTTTATTCGTAATTAATTTCATTTTTTTATACCACTACGATCGCTCGCCATCGTTGACGACGACGTTGTATGATCGATCCGTTAGTATAACAACACTAATGTCCAATAGCTCACGTTGCTCCTCTTTTCCCCAGCACATTTCATAGTTGTAAATATCCAGTACTGTTCACTTCTGTATGACTTGTTTCTGTATCTTCTCCTGTTGTTCCTGAGACTGCAGCTGCGCCAGCGTCAGCAGCGACACGCCGAGCTGGTCCTCGCGCGTGAACGGCTGCGCCATCTGGCGTAACCAGCGCTTGGAGATCTGAGGACATAAGACCATATTAGGGATAACCCAATGTACGCTCAAAGATATTACAGTTGTATTATACAGTGTTTTCTTTCCTTGATATTTAGTGCACGGTTGGCGAAGTGGTCAAAGCGGCCGCTTTGCCGCTTTGTGGGTTCGATCCCCACACGAGACAAATTTTGAAGATTTGTTCTGACACTGGGTGTATGTGAAATGCATGTTTGTGTACACACCCGCAACACAAGTTATTTATATTGCGGGCATCGTTTAAAAAAAATCCGTGATTTACGTATAGTTAAAGCTAAAAACACGTTATGTCAGAAATTGCTTTTCCAAAAAGAAAAAATAATGATTTAGATAGTCTGTTTCTTCTGATATAAAATTACGCTATATGCGACGGGGGCGGAACAGTAGCGTTATACGCGGGTGAATGCGGAATCCAGCTGGTGTTAGAAAACAATATTATAAAATGCTTACCTGCACAGCCTCCTCAGTGCTGAGATTACAGAGAGAGTCCTTGAGATGTTCCTGGATCCATCGAGGGAGCTTCGTGCGTTTGTCTGCACGACTGAAACGCTTGTCCGCGAATATCATTATACCATAGTCTGTTTTACCACTGCAACATTCACAATAATAAGCAATTAGTATCAATCAAAAAGGCTTTTTTGTACAGTTTAAAATAATCTTACAAAAAAAGTCTCAATTTCTAAAAATGCACTAAAAAGTAAGAAATACTGAGATAATATTCAAAGTCTTGCCTCATCTGTGTATAACTTAAAAGAATACAGTAAACGGCCTTAATTAAAGAATTATCCCACATGGTTTTTTTTTTTATTTTATTTCGAAGAATTTGTTTAGTAACTATCTAGCTATAGATTGTAAAAAAAATATAATCTTTAATTTAAAAAAAAAACTATTCAACTTACGTGAGATGATATTACTACTAGACAATAAACCCGTTTATTCTCTAGTAGTAAAATAAACTATTTATTTGTGTGTGACATTTAAGAAAAGAAAACACAAGAATAACAAACGTTACTTGAAGAAAAGGCTTATGAAAAAAAAAGTATTACCGTAGAACTCGACCAACGCATTGCGCCGCGTGACGCATCGCATCAAACGTTAAGAAATCGTTCTCACGAATCTGAAAAAAATAAATACCTACAGTACACACACACAAAATTGTTGTATTTATTTTTATAAGTTGTACATTGTACATTGGTATTGCACATACATATTTTCTTTGGTGTGCAATAAAGCTTTTTATTATTTTATATATTTTTAAAATGATTTATAAAAAACGGTGTCCCACTGACATCAGGTGCTTGGTCCCAAGATGCCGATGGTTAGAGCTCCAGAGAGAGGAACCGCCTCACAATGCGTTCCGTGTCCAAAAGGACCGCCTTCTGAATCTGGTTCTTGGTCCAGATGCCTAACGCGAGCCTCTTAATATGTTGGTCGAGGCTCTTTGCTATCAGTCCATACGAATATTATTATTATTATATAAATTGTTGTCGGTTATATGCACTATGCACGGTTATAAGCAGCGATAGCCGTGTGGGAGGCCGTAGGTCTGTGAAGTTAAAGGTCTCGGGTTCGAACCCACGGCATACACCTCTGTCAATAAATCGTTAAGATTCGTCATTTTTAAGATTATGTGTATTTATCATATAAATTATCGCTCGCTAACGGTGAAGGAAAACATTGTGAGGAAACCTACATGCCTAAGAGTGCTTAAAAGTGCTCGAGGGTGTGTGAAGTCTACCAATCTGCACTTGGCCAGCGTGGTGTCTAATTCTTCTCATCATGAGAAGAGGCCCGAGCCAAGCACGCAAGCAAGCCTACTAACCTGGAACTGGTCCCGGAGGTAGTCGAGGCGTGCCTTGAGGATGCGGCTCTGCGTGAAGACGTAGGGGATGCCGAACATGAGCACGCAGCGGCCGAGGTGGTGGTCGAAGTCCACGCCCTCCGACACCTTGCCGCGCGCCACGGACAGCAGCACGGCGCCGCGCCCCGCCTCGCACGCCTGCACACGAGCGGGAGGAAAGGGTTTATCATTTATTTTTATATCATTAAGACACACAAATGAGCAAAAATTTAATACTCTATAAATATAATGTATTTTTTAGTGTTAAGTCTTATATTGTAGTAAGAAAATAAAGGCTTTTTTTTATATCATTGTTTGTAATGTTTTGAAGTGTTCAAGCGCCTCCTGGGGCCATGAAAATAAATTATATGGATTAGAATTTTGAATTTGATTTGTAGCAACCATCTGAGGCTAAACAACATAGCACAAGAATATCTTAATCTTCACAGTGACGGTACAGTAAGGACAAAAAGATAACATAACATAACATCACGCCTTTATTAACCAGAAGGGTGTGGTAGAGGTGTACAACACCCACATTTCGCCTGCTATGTTTGGGTCCCATGGGATAGCGGATGAGCCTATCGCCATCCACCGGACACAATTCCAACTCCGTGCTGTTATTGTGAGTTGTCTAACGGAAAGTCTACAAATAGCACTGCCCGACCCGGGCATCGAACCCGAGATCTCGCGGTAAACGGCTCATACGCTAACCACAAGCCTATCGAGACAGTTATAAGATGTTTGAACTTTCTAACTTTTATTAACTACACACTTGAGTATTGAGATTCTCATCGAAAGTTACCTAATTAAAACTGAAAAAGAAATATACGTAAGAACCTACCTTAATGTAATTAATGAGAGCAAAACTGGTTTCCGCGGAATCTTGTGTCTCAATAAACAGTAACTTGTGTCTTTGTAGACTCGCCACCACACCTGTCAATACAAATATCATTTCAGATTATATTTTAGAATCCAATCATTATTCAGCAATCTATATTTAAAAACACAATCCATAAATTTCATACTAGGATATAAAAAGATAAATATAACTAAATCGTTCTCTTCTCTGATTATTGGAACGAAGTTCCTTATCGCGCGTTGCGAAAGGGGGCTAGACGGAAAAATTGGGACGAAAAGTTGTAACGACACATTTCGTAGCAATTCTCGGTAGCGGCGTAGTAATTACATGCTACGTTACAGCTACGGTGCTACATCATCAAACACACAGAGTGAGTATTCGGTGAACCACATTAAGATTTTTTTTTTATAACTTAAAAAAATAAAAATTTCTTTACTAAATAATCGAAAGGAACTTCGTTCCATCCGGGTGTCCCTTGACACCTCAGTAGTTTATAAGCATTAGTCTAAGTCTCAATCTCAGAGATATAAACCAACCGGAGACGTCATGTCAGGCGACCCCCGCTCCTGAATGAGGAAAGCTCCGTTCCTGCACGTCATATAATATTAGTTGTCAAAGCCTATGATTTGACACTGCGGCGGAAAAACTACCCCCTCGCATCCCCACGAGTTATGGCAGACTTTTTTGCATAGATATAATAGCAACCCTGTATCTCATACATGTCCTACTGCTGGGCTCGGGCCTCTTCTCATGATGAGAAGGGTTAGGCCATAGTCCATCACGCTGGCCAAGTACAGATTGGTGGACTTCACACGACCTTGAGTACTTCTTAGGCACTCAGGTATGCAGGTTTCCTTGCGATGTTTTCCTTCACCGTTAGCGACTTAGCGAGCGATAATTTATATGGTAAATACACACATGTCTCTGAAAAGACGAATATAAACAATTTATTGACAGAGGTGTGTGCCGTGGGTTCGAACCCGAGTCCTTGACTTTGCAGTCCTACGGTCGCCAACTCGGCTATCGCTGTTATCATTTTGCATAGATATTTGCGTTCATTTCGTGTCCATATTGATATTTTAGTCTGACAACTCAATACATACCTTGATCGTACCACGATCCAACAACACTCTCGAGATATAAATATGAAGTGAAGAAACACACGACACCGTCGGGAACACTCGCCGATATCTGCAAACAAGTATTTATTAAGATAATACCAAAAAATAAAAAAATCACATAACATCACGCCTAATAGTGGATTGTCGCAGAGGTACAGTGGGCCAAGCAGTTAGATATACAGGGATAAAACTTTAACGTGTTACTGACGACTGACTACATCAGTTATCGATTTGTAAGTTACATACCTAAATAGTGGGTAAATTAAACTTCTTAAATATGTAAAAAAAAAATGTTTATAGGACACAAATAAGGTATATTACATATTTTACTTATCTAGTTGTTTGACGCTATTCTTTTACATAATTATGTACAAAATAAGGGTACTGGCACTGTTTACTAAACTAGACAGAAGCCAGTATTTTAGCTGACAGTGTTCAGTCGCAGGAAGTGACACTTTAAAAATATTATCCCATTAATTGAGGAGGACATACAACATCATCCGGCTTTAAAGGTTTTGATCTCACTTGATTTAGAAGCGCGTTGCCTACCTCCAGCTACACGATGCGTTCGTCGATTTCATAATGCTGATTACGACAGTATAAACGCTGCTCTTTCTGTTATTGACTGGTGCAATGAATTAGATTCGGATAGCGTTTCAAATTCTGTTGATATTTTTTACAATAAAATAAACTCCATAATAATGTTTCTTCGAAGAATATTTCCTCCTCTAATAAATATCCCTCCTGGTATTCTAAAGGTTTGATTAAAATCATTAAGCAGAAATTAAAATTTCACAGAAGATGGAAGGTCTACGGTCATCAGGCAGATTATGACACTTTCTCGGAACTTCGTAAACAACAAAAAGATGCCCAAACCTTTTGTTATAACTCATTTTTAGATAGATCAGAGTGCATCATTAGTAAAAATTCTAAATATTTCTGGACCTTTATTAAATCTAAGTTAAATTCAACAGATTTTCCTAATACAGTGTTTCTTTCTGATCGTTCTGCCAAGGAGGGAGCGGATATTGCTGAACTTTTTAATACTTATTTCGTTTCTGTTTTTGAGGATCCTACAGCCTCTGTGGCTCTTAATACTACCACAAACTGTTCACAAGTGGATATAAGTTGCGTTCCAATTACTCCCACTATTACGGAAAAATATTTGAAAGGTTTGAGTATTAGTAAAGGACCTGGCCCTGATGGGATTCACCCTATATTTTTACGTAATTGCTATAAAACCTTAGCTATTCCTCTTTCTTTTATCTTCAATCTATCTCTGAAAAAAGGGGTCATGCCTGATCGCTGGAAAAAAAGTTACGTGGTTCCTATTCTTAAGGGTGGAGACAGATGTGATGTTAAAAACTATCGCGGAATTTCAAAACTTTCAATCATACCTAAAATGTTTGAAAAAATAATTTATGATACCATTTATCCGTGTGTTAGACAGATTTTAATTCCTAATCAACACGGTTTTGTTGATAGGCGTTCTACAGAAACAAATCTATGTGAAATGGTCGATGTGGTAACAAAGGCGTTAGATGATGGGCTTCAGGTGGACGCTGTGTATACCGATTACTCCAAAGCATTCGATAAAATTTCACATTTGACATTACTTAACAAGCTAGCCTGTATCGGCATACATGGCGACCTTCTGAGGTGGCTCGAATCTTACCTTAATAATAGAACCCAGGCAGTTTCAATTAGAGGTTATTTATCTAGTTTTGTTCCTGTTACATCTGGTGTTCCCCAGGGCTCGCACCTTGGCCCTCTCCTCTTCAACATTTTTATTAATGACGTTATTTACTCAATTGTAAATTCAAATTGTTTACTATATGCAGATGATACAAAAATTTATCGAATAATTAATAATCAAAATGACTGTGCTCTTCTCCAAAAAGATTTAGATAACTTAGGTATTTATTGTTTAAAGAATGGACTTACAATCAATACTGATAAGTGTTATATTATTAGTTTCACCAGAAAATCCAAACCTGTACCTTTTGATTATAAAATACTTGATACTAGCTTAAAAAGAGTTGAGGAGGTGCGAGACTTGGGCGTGATCCTTGATAAGGAGCTCACCTTCAGAGCCCATTACGATCAAATTATTACTAAGTCATATAAAATGTTGGGATTTGTTCTGAGACAGGGCAAGGAATTCAGAAAAGCGCGTACTTATATGATGCTATATAACGCTTATGTCAGATCGCGTCTTGAATATGCATCTACGGTGTGGAATCCACATTACAATATACATTCTTATGGTATAGAACGAATTCAAAACAGATTTAAGAAACATCTTGAATATCGTAATAACTTCGATCCAACCTTTGGTTTTCAATCGAGCAAGTTGGTATCTCTCACGGATCGCCGCTCCCACAGAGATGTAATCTTCTTATATAAAATTTTAAATAATGTTATTGATTCTTCATATCTCCTGGGCAATATAGGTTTACGTTGTAGGAGACCAACCTCACGAAGTGTTGTGGTTTTAGATGTTCCGTACGCTAGAACCTCACACGGTAAAAACAGATTCATAATACGGGCGTGTAGCTGTTACAATAATAAATTTAACGTTATTGATATTTTTCATGAAAAATTAAATAAGTTTATTTTACAACTATTTTCTAATGCGGAATAACTCTAAAAAAATTATTTAGGTTACTTTTATTATATATTATTTAATGTTCTATTAAATGTGTTAAATCTTATATAAGATATATATTATGCGAATATAAATACAAATATTATATTTATTTATATATTATCTTCTTAAATTATTAAAATTGTAATATTTATTATTTATCTGTGCGATTAATTAAGCCGTCGAGTGTAATTTTATTATTAGAAACTTTGTTGGTGACAGTGTTAATTATGTATGTGTTGGTAATTGTTCTTAATTATAATACTGTTTGTTTCTTGTACCACAATAAATAAATAAAAATAAAAATTATTTAGGCGTGAAAGTCGTTGCATAGCGAATCATAAAGCAGGAGTAAGTAAATAATAGTAGTAATCAACTAATCTAAATGTAACTCACACATGTGACGTGAAAGTTTTTGCCATGCATCACTAACTGCTTGGCCCACTGTACATTCAGCTGCAGAGTAAACTCACCCCTTTGAAATGCAAAAAAAACTACTTAAGAGGGGTGAGATTTTTCTGCAGCTGACTGAATGGCGTGAAATAGGTATGTACATATACAGGGTGGATGCGACATAGCGACATTTATTGAAACCACAGCTTCTATACAGGTCGCGCGATGGATGAAGATCGCTCGCCGTCGGCGCACACCCGCCCCCCTCACTCCGCACGCCTTCAAATAGACCTTAAAATTGAACACTGCGCATCCCTTTCCACTTTTGCCGAGCGATCATAAACCACCGCGCGACCTGTACATGGCCAGTATGCATTTCCACCGGATAAAAAATTCTCTGGCGAAAAAAAAAATCCACGTCTTCCGAATAAATTGCACGATCGCAATGTTCAAATTGTTCGGAGAACGTGATTTTTTTTTTCGCCAGAGAATTTTTTATCCGGTGGAAATGCATACTGGCCATGTATAGAAGCTGTGGTTTCAATAAATGTCGCTATGTCGCATCCACCCTGTATATTCAAGGCGGGGTTAGGGTCCCCCTGTTACGTAATTATAAAACACTCACACTTCGCCTGTACCATTGTTGTTATGGTAGAATGTCACAGTGTCTTAATATGTAATGTAACACCTATGTACTACTACATTCTTGTGAATAAATGAATCTGAATCTGAACATTTAGATCTCATGGAATAAACATAACAGGTGAAGCAAACTCTGTGCTGGTAATGAAGATTTTCTGACAGAAAAAATCCTAAAATGTGTATTTTGTCCAACCCAAGAATGGAACTTGACACGCGGCGATCTGCTGACGCATACGCTGATCATTGTACCAACACAACAGTGAGTCAGAAAAGTAAATAAGTAATTTGTTTTTTTCTTACCTCAACAAGTAGTTGTCCATAATTCCTAATAACCGCCACATCCTCTCTTGTCTCAAATTTAGATGATATCGTCACCTGGTCGCTGCCCTTGGATACTATCTAAAAAACAAGAAAATAGTCAAGTTTTAAGTTCAATGCATCTACAGCTTTTTCAGTAAATCTAGAAACTAAACTATTTTTAACTTCTTATTGATTATTTTTAGAGCATTTAGCTATGCTTAGCAAATTATACTAAAGTGGAGTAATTTTAATAGGTAATCAGTTCATTTATGCAAAGCAAAGTGCTACTTATGTACATCAGGAGTAGTCTAATTTTCTAAATAAATAATTGTATTAAAAAAACAGATGTTGTTTTCTTGAGTTTTATTCTTTTAGCGTAAGGTACATTTTTCTTTGCATAAATGAACTGTCAAATGTTACCTATTAAAATGACTCCAGTTTAAGAAACAGTTGAAAAAAATATGAGAGGGCAGGATTTGAACCTGCGACCTTCTGCACACCTGGCAGTCGCTTAAGGGTCCTGGTAAAAGGCGACCTTAGCTGGTTAGTTAAAGCGACTGCCCGGTGTGCAGTAAGGTCGCAGGTTAAAATCCTGCCGGTCCCATTATCTTTTTCAACTGTTTCTTAGTATAAACTTTTTTTTGTCCCCTGGCAACTAACCATAGGTAAAATGCAAGGCCTGGCGAGTGTCATGGTGAACGAGCTCATTATGACGGGGTTGAAGTCCAGGATCTTCGGGTACATGTCCAGGGGAGATAACGTCCCTTAAACAACAATTATTAAATTAGAAGAGGATGTGGTACACTTTGTATTCTGTATAGTACAGCAAACTTATTTTTCCCGATGGAGTGGTCAAGTATTCTAAGGACCCATGTTACACTGTTTAAGTTTTGCAATCTCTGTCTTTTAAAACACAATATACAAATCAATATAATTGCTGCAATTTTAATGCTAGCTTTGAATTGCGGCAATTAACATAACATCACGGCTATATTACCCAGAAGGGTGTGGCACAGAAGTACTATACCCACATTTCACCTGTTATGTTTAGGTCCCATTCGACAGGGGGTGAGCCTATCGCCATCCTCCAGGCACACTGCAACTCCGGGCTGGTATAGATAACTTCCTGATGGCAAGTTCACAAATAACACTTTGCCCGATCCGGGAATCGAACCCGAGACCTCGTGGTAAGAGGCGCTAACCACTAGACCATCGAGGCAGTTTGATGCTTTGTTTATCTTGATTAAAAAGATAGAGATAGTAAGAGAATTGCCTTGCAACACTTGTCATTATGTAATTGCACAATATGGAAATGTCCAGTTTTATATAAAGAAAAATACAGTGACTGTTGGCTATACAAATTTGTGAGATTGGAAGTAGTCTAGAAGTAAATTAATTTACCTGATGTGATGATCACACTTTGAAACCGAGCGAATATTGGCCGCATAGCTATCGAGGAGTCCATACATCTGAAAAACAAGATAATCTGATAAGGACAAAAGCCGTCACCATAAGATGTAATATTTACCACAACCTTATTTTAACCTTAACTGGATTACAATAAATTTAAATTTACAATATAAAGACAAAGAATATTAGCAATGGAAAGTAAACTTTATTTTTTCTATTTATCAATACGCCACAATGCGCAAGCGAGGCCCTTCATTGGTACGACGGGTACGGGGGAGCACCAACAGCATGCTGGCTGTGCTCGCTGAAAGATTAGATTGCCCGTATGTAAACCACTGTTGTAGGCAAGGCAGCACATAACATGTACAAGGAGGACTTTGTGACATTTATATTAATCTTCTTCTTCTTCGTCGTGTCGATGGCTGAGTCAAATTTTATTGGCCCAATAAGTGGCCACTGTTATGGCGCTCTCATCGGCGTTCATGAGCGCCTCTCTTGTGCAGGTGGTAGGGCATTTTGGACAGTCAGTAAGGTGGGCCATTGATTGTATTGCACCACATTCGCAATTTATGTTTGTGTCAAGATATCCCCATTTGACAAGGTTCTCCTTGCTTCGCCCGACTTGCGTCCGGAGTCTATTTAAGGCTTTCCAGATCGGTCTTGGAAGTTCGTGGCCAGTTGGTAAGGCTTCCAAAATTGGGACGAAAGGTTTAGGCAAGACGCTTTCTGCCTGCCACATATCACATCTGGCATGGGAGATCGAGTCGGATATGGGTGCGACACATCGGTTGAAGTTTTTTCTACTCCTAAGTCGCTGTGGTACAGCAGAGTAGCCGTGCATAGGATGTCTGGAATCCTCGTCCATACGAGTTCTCTCTGTGCCGCTGGCTACCGTTCTGCGGATTCTAGGAGGGGCGATGCCAGCTAGTGGATTAGGGCATGCAATATCGGAAGGATCTCAATTCCGGAACTGAGATCCGATATTACCGGCTAATTCCGGAATTCCGGAACTGGTTCCGGAATTGTCATTTTTCTCACTCTCTTTTGGTTTATATTTGTTTTAGGGTCCTTTCTCTATCTAGGAAAATAAAAAAACAATGTTTAAAAACAAATAAAATGTAATAAATCAGCCTTATAATAATCATTTGAGCTACAAATTATTTGGCCATTATTTTCTCTTATAATTAAACTTTCTCACAGTAGTAAAATCAACAAGGTTTATGTAAAACAAAATGTAACTCAACAATAACAAAACATAAAAAATATACTCTGAATAGTCCTTCCTGTCTACAATTATTGTTAATCAGTCTTAATCATTTTACAAGTTACAAATAAAACATATTTGGCCTTCATTTTCCCTTATTACTCTAATTAAACATTTTCAAAATAGAAAAATCAACACAAGATAAAATAGAATTATACATTTAAAAAAATGAGAGTATAATAATATCCTTCCTGTATAAAATTATAATTACGAAAGGACATCACAATGGAAAGCCATGGAAGGAGTTATGAGACTTTTTAATTGAGATTATTGGAGTTCAGTTAAATTCCTTAAAGATCTTCTTCGTCGTGTCGATGGCTAAGTCAAATTTTATTTTGACTTGTCATCGTGGTGAAAGGATTAGCCAATTCCTTAAAGATTATAATAGTTAATCATTTTTTGATAACAATCGTTGTTCTTGGTAGTGTGTCCTCAAAAATAATAAAGCGTCTAACATTTTATCCGATAGAGAACTTCTAATTCGGTTATTAGGTTACGTTTATTATTATTATACTTATTATTATTATATACTTATTCGGTTTTGTTCGCGAACTCGTTCGTTCGCGAACGAACTAGTTCGAAAGAGCGCTCCTACGGATAAACGACGTGAACTACCTTCTATTTTTTGTTTTATCTACTGCCACTCACTCATTATTATACTGTACATGCATCCAATGACCGTCTCATCGGTCTCATTCGGTTGTTGTTAATAATCTGTATGTTTAAGCTATTTTTAATTATTTTCTATTATTTTTATATTAAGAACCAGTTTTTTTTACATCAAACACAAAGTGTTTTAATTGCACCAGTAAACATACATAGGTATTATTTACAATAATCTATTTGCGTTAAAGTAGTAAGAAACCAAAAACTGTGGATAAAAGTAAACCATCTCATAATTTTGTAACAAGCAACGGGAGCAATATCAGAACGACCAAACGATCTGCCTTTCTTTGGTCAAGGTGAGTGTGGGATGACACTGTGGATAGTGGGGATGGACAAACAAAGAGCGGACAAACTAAAGGAATAACCTAGTTCGTTGGGGATCGAAGACCGAGACTAAGCGATATCAGTTGCGAAGGACTTTGCACAGTACCGGAGTGGTAAGTATTAGTGCGCCGTGCTCGGTGTGACGCGCGCGTGTTGCCCATTCGACTTGCAGTTTGTGGCATAATCCACAGACGTTAGATTGCGTGCGTTTAGAAGAAAATAATCATCAAAATACAAAAGACAAAAATATCGGGATTCCGGTATTTATCCTCTCAATTCCGGAACTGGAAAAATCAATAAAATCTTCCAGAATTCCGGAATTACGGAATTCCGGAATTCCGGAATTGCATGCCCTATAGTGGATACAACATATCAACCGGGGTCGGCCTAAGGCAGCCCGTAATAATCCGACATGTGTCGTTTAGTGCTGTATCCACCAGCTTTGCATGGGACGATCGACACCACACTGGACAAGCGTATTCTCCTGCAGAAAAGCACAGTCCCAGCCCAGTAACCCTTAGGACATGAGGAGAAGCGCCCCATTTGGTGTTGGTGAGTTTCCTCTAAAGATGATTTCGGGCAGTCACCTTTTGCCTTACGTTTTCGCAATGTTGCCGAAACGTTAAAGTTCGGTCTAAGGTGACTCCCAAATACTTAGGTGAGTCGCTATGGGAGATGACCTCTCCTTGCCATGAGATGTTAAGCTTCCGGCTTGCTTGTCTATTGCGAAGGTGATATGCGCACGATATTGTTTTTGACGGATTAGGTATAAGGGCATTTTCCTTATAATACTGACTGAGTATGTCCAGTGCTGCTGTCAAATTGGCTTCGATCTCTTCAAACGATGCACATTGTGAAGTGAGAGCCAAATCATCAGCATAAAGAAAGCGGCGTGTTTGTGGGCTAGATGGCTGGTCGTTGGTATAAATGTTGAACAACAAGGGGGCCAGCACGCTGCCCTGCGGTAAGCCATTTTTTTGTAATCTCCAGCGACTTGTTTCCCCGTTCAGATGGACTTGGAAGCGTCTATTAAACAGTAGTTCCCGAGGATGTTTACAAATTTCTCGTCATGAGTGATGTTTTTTATTTTAAATAGAAGCCGTTTAAGATTGATGGTGTCGTAAGCCGCTGAAAGATCGACAAAAATAATACCTGTCACTTTTTTGGACTCATATCCATCCTCTATGTGTTGAACCAGTTTTAAAGTTTGACTGCTGTAGGATTTTCCCGGTCTAAACCCAGCCTGTTCAGGAATCAACTTGGGGTCAACAAGAGGAGAGAGGCGAGATAGTAGAAGTCTCTCGAAGAGTTTATAAGTGTGATAGAGTAGTGAGATGGGGCGGAAGTTTTTGGGTTCATCTCCAGATTTGCCAGGTTTTAAGAGGGCTGTGATTTTTGCTTTTCTCCAAATTCGTGGTATTTTAGCAGAGGAGAGGCAGGTGTTAAATAGTTGTAAAAGCCATGATACAGCCACTGGTCCCAGGTGTTTTAGCTGTTCTGTTGATATGTTGTCCACGCCAGACGCTTTGCCATATTTTAGAATTTTGATCGATGATATTATGTCTGTTTATATTAATGAAAATGACATATTAATTGAATTATGTAAAATAAAATGAATAATTATAATTTGTAATTTTATATTAATGAGTGACTAGTGATGATATTAATTTTAATTTGATAATAAGTGTATGAATCTGTGTAATTTGATAAATAAATGATTGAGTTAAAAAAAATACAAATAAATCAAATTTAAGTGTCTGTTTTTAACGTCAAAACAAGAATGATTATTATTATATTTTATTATATTATACCTTTGCCTAAAATACAGGATTTCATTATTTAATTTTAAGATGATTGAGTTAAGGGATAAAAATTCTTGAAGTATACTTACGAAAAATGTAAGATAGGATTGGAAACCGTAGGCGTCCTGTCATCGAACGGTTCTATGATGATGGTGAACCCCTTGGTGTAGGTGGACACCAGCGTGGCGAGGTGAGTGATGAGAGTGAGCGACGCGAAGGTGGAGGGGTCCGGGATCTGCAGCGTCTTCATGAGCGACGACAGCCGGCTCGCGCAGAAGCGCAGCGGCTTGCGCTCGATGCACACGCGCGCCGCCACGTCTTTCAGGAAACCTGCGCCAATTATTTATTTCACTGCTACGTGTGGCGGTATCCGCACATAACCAGTCACGTGACATATATCGACGAGTGCTGAATCGCGATATCGAAATGTTCACAGCAAGTGACTATATATACCACTTCCAATACACTACCGTTGGACAGCTGTCCGCCAGGCAATACCACCGAGCCTGGTCGGAGGATCCTCCCTTTGTGGTGGAGGAACATCATACCTTGTTCCTCTACATTACGTAATTACCCACCATTACAGGTTAAGGTACATCTGACTGACCGTCAAATAAGCCCAGCTTGACTGAACTGGCTACCCTCGAGTTGACTGACCCCAATTATAACAAATTATAACATAACATCACGCCTATGAAGGCTTTGGCAGAGGTGTACAACACCCACATTTCACCTGTTATGTTTAGGTCCCATGGGATAGGGGAAGAGCCTACCGCCATCTGCCAGGCACAGTTCCAACTCCATGCTCCTATTGTGAATTGCCCAACGGAAATTTCATAAATAACACTATACGCGGGCATCGAACCCGAGACCCCGCGATGAGAGGCGCATACGCTGACCTCTAGACCATCGAGACAGTTATATTAGGCGGAAATTATATTACAGGCTGTCAAAAAAGAGTTGAAATTAATAGGGGCGCTAGAGTGCTGTTCTACTGTTCGTATGGCAACCCATATAGTTCACTTCCCAGGACTTGATACTTAGATGTATATAAAAAAAAAAAAAAAAAAAACTATTATTACCCATTATATCGAAAGCTGTAGCTAAGCGTTAAACGTCGGTTTAACACGATGAAATCGGCACTAAGCAATAGTAAAAATAATGTAATTAATTTGTACAGCCAGCAGTCATAAATTAGTTTCCGTTTCCAGACTATTTTGCCAAGCTGATTTGTGGTTTTACTGTCCTCTGTTTTTATCAATTACCAGAAAATAAAAGAAAAATATATTTGAAAAATATTTTATTTTAAGTATTTGAATAAATCTTTTCTTTCTATACATATTATTAAACTGCCTCGTTGGTCTAGTGGTTAGCGTTAAAAAAATTGAACTTTTTGTCTAATAGCTCACAAATCAAAGTTATCTAACACTTTCTTCGGACGACCTTTTCGGTTTTTTCCTGATGTAAGAAATACGCCTCTATTTTGTGCTCCTCCTCGTGCAATTCTTCGAATAGTACTTACTGATTTACCTGAATTAAGTAAAAATCATAGATATAGCAGAAAAGATAAAGCAGTCAGTGATATTATTTTATGTTATTTACTTAAACTATACTCAAGTATCAACATTAACCTAGTCGCGCTATACCGCAACACTGAGTACAACAAACGTCAACTAAACCAATGAGCTAGTTTTAATTATTGAATAATCCGCTTATTTCAGCAACAAATTTAAAACAGCTTTGGTTTTATCCATTACCTATACTTGATTTGACTAAAAACAACATGTTAAACTCTCACATACCGGTCATATCAGCGGTTCTTTGATAAACTTGCCGATATCCGAAAGAATTTTTTTTGCCTCATATTCCATTAAACATCTTTATATACATTGTAAATTATTTCTCTTCCAGACCTTCGGATAGTTTTATTCATTGTTTATTACTTTTTCCTGTTTTAATTGCCGTTTTATACTCTTATAAATAAAATTTACCAACGCGTAAACTCTGTTTACATTATTTATTGACATCTGTCATTATTTTGACAATGTTGCTAACAGACAAAAAAATTTGTTCCAAATATACTCTTTCTTGACAGCCTATACATCATAATATACTCAGAAGAGTATGGCAGAGGTGTATTAACATCCACATTTCACAAGCTCAGTGGTGTTTAGATGCCATGGGATGGGATTTAATGAGCCTATAGCCATTTAGAGGTTACAATTTCAGACTCAGACAAATCTCATTAGCAACTAATGAGATTTTCCTAAAGAATATCCTAGATATCGACCTTGAACCGACAACTAGTCCTATCTCTATTTTGACAATATTTCGACAAGACAAGAACGAAAATCTTCATTGCGTTATTTATATAGCTTATGGGAAATTGAAAATGAAGATGTAGTTGTTAAATATGTTTGTTACTCATGTTATTTCATTTCATTTATGTATTTCATAAACAATATTACATTGTGTTGAAAATAGGATACAAATTATTTTAATCTAAATAAAAATTAAATTAAATTAAAGCATTAAATGAAATATTATAAATTTCACAGTCTACAAATAATCCGAATAAAATTAACTAATTTATTTAAAATAATAATGTCAATTCACCAATTATAGCGTGCCTACAACGGCCCTCAGTTGGCGTTACCGTGCCTCCTCTGCCGACCCAGCCGAGTCGGCGTTCGGCTCGCATACTCGCCGCGCGGGGCACGGCGCCTACGCCGCGCACCCCTACTATATAATTGGTATCAAAAGTAGTCCGCGACGCGAGCCCAACCGATACACATGTGCGTACGCGACCGCCCGCTGACTCGGCCGCGATCGACATAATTTGTAATAAACAACTGTTTGTAATTACCTGTGCTCGGTTCAAATATTAATTATACAAAAGTAAAAGTGCAACCTGAGTTCTCATTCCGCTTACACACCACCCCTATAACTGGCGCCCAACGTGGGGCGCCAGTTATTAATATATAAATTATGTCGATCGCGTCCGCGACGCGAGCCCAACCGGCATACATGTGCGCAAGCGACCGCTCGCTGACTCGGCCGCGATCGACATAATTTTGTAATACTTTTGTAACACTTTCACTTTTATATAATTAACAATTGAACCGAGCACAGGTAATTACAAACAGTGTTCTTTCTATTACAAAATTATGTCGATCGCGGCCGAGTCAGCGAGCGGTCGCTTGCGCACATGTATGCCGGTTGGGCTCGCGTCGCGGACGCGATCGACATAATTTTGTAATAGAAAGAAAACTGTTTGTAATTACCTGTGCTCGGTTCAATTGTTAATTATATAAAAGTGAAAGTGCAAACTGAGTTTTCATTCCGCTTACACACCACCACTATACAATAATATAAATAATGAAAAAAAAATTAAATTTTGAAAATAAAGGTAACATAGATAACAATACTTCTTTCTAATATCGCGTTCGTGTTCATACACGTTTGACGAGATAGCATTAAATACTCGTTCAATCTCATTGAAGTTAATATAGGCTAAATAAAGTAGATTTTCGGGCCAAATTTGAATGTATTTGATTAACAACACTGCGGAATATAAAATAGAATTAAATGGTGTGGCAGTATCCGCACATAATAAACACACACGTGACATATGTCGACGAGTGCTGAATCGCGATAACGAAATGTTCACAGCAAGTGACTATATATACCACTTCCAATACGCTACCGTTGGACAGCTGTCCGCCAGGCAATACCACCGAGCCTGGTCGGAGGATCCTCCCTTTGTGGTGGAGGAACATCACACCATGTTCCTCTACAAATGGCATTAAAATATAGAGATAGTACTAGTTGCCAGTTGAAGAACGATACATCTTTTGCCTGATCTGGGATCGAACCTAAAATCTTATCTTGACAGTGGCATACGCTAAACACTCTCAGGCACACACGGCAGTAAAAAAAAACAGTTATTCAGTAAAGGGGGTCGTTCACTTACCAGCAGGTGACTCCTGAACAACATGTTGTATTCTTAGCCTCGTCTTGATGTACTCAATGAATCTCTTCAAAAAACTCAAGAAGTGCTCGGCATTCCGAATGTTGCCTGGGATCACCTCTGAAAATCATGCAGATATTAAAATATTTATTTATGTTTTTGATCATTCACTTCATTAATACAAATATAAGAACTTTACTAGAAAATTCAACAATCTATTTCTACAGAAGGGCATCTAGAATATACCCCTAAAAAGATTTTCTTTTTTTTCTTATTATTTTTTTAGTCTTTATTAACAATCTTAAATATTTAATAATACAAAACAAAATCATACCTAACTAAATACAGAGAAAGTGAAGGCAAAAATCTTAAAAATTCATGCATATAAAAATTTAAAAATTCATGCGTCTAAAGATACTTCCGCATCTATGTCAAATGCGGGTGACATGCCCAGAAGGCTGGCGGCATTGCCGCGTTGGATTGCAATGCTCAATGCTCTCTTATTAGACCTTCTATAAAATGATTGTGAAATAACGAATAAGTAGATAAATGTACAGTAGAAGTATAATTTTTAACCATTGAGCACATCGTCAGGTAGTATGGGGTTGCCAAGAATGGCGTCAGAATCCCTCTGCGCGGCAGCCTGGCGCAGTCCCTCCACCATCTGCTCGTACTCGACGGTCAGGCGCTCCGCGTCTGCCTCGCGAATCCTACAATCAAATAAATATGTTAATTCTTCTTCTTTGCGTGTCAATAGAAAACACATTGAAATGCATAGATATTGAATTTTATTTGACCAAAAATTTGCGCCAACGGCACTATCGGTGGTGCTCCTCAGGTCGTCTAAGGTGCAGGTGGTGGGACATAAAGGGCATGAAAGGAGGTGAGCCATCGTTTGGAGATGGCACAGCATTCACAATCTGATTCATTATGTTAATTGGAATTCCTTCCTCCATTTAAATAGTGGGTACCTAAGTCCTTCCTGTAAGCGTCTGTAACATCCAAACATAATAAGTTTCTTGCTTAATTGTTTATTCATCTTTTTAAAACCGCGTTACTTATTACTTTTTAGTTGTTTGACTTATTGCTCTATTAATATTAATTTTGCTGTGTGCACATAATATGTTATGTTACGATCTAGATATTAACTGTATATTATCTACTTTTAATGTAATCATGATTGTAATGTGTTTTGTGCGCCTAGTAATGTCTTAGCTGGAAAGTTCATTCCACATCTAAATTGTGGACACGAGATTTAAAAAAAAAAACACAACTTACACACAACGTCATCTAGTCCCAAACTAAGCAGAGCTTGTACTATGGGTACTAGAATAACTGATACTAATACATATAATAATGTCAATTTACCAATATAAATAATTGAAATCTGAATGTATTTCATTAACAACGCTGCGGAATATAAAATATAATTAAATGGCATCAAAATAGAGATAGTACTAGTTGCCAGTTGAAGAACGATACATCTTTTGCCTGATCTGGGGATCGAACCTAAAATCTTATCTTGACAGTTGCATAGGCTAAACACTCTCAGGCACACACGGCAGTAAAAAATAAAAGGAAGCTTTATATATACTTATCTTATATATACTTATCTTTTGTAAATACATACTTATTATACATAGAATGTTATTTTTAAATAAAGCACAGAATCCAGACTTACTGTGCCACAGTTTTCTCAAGCTGCTGCAGCGCCAGCGTGCTCCTGTCAATGGTACGCCGCGTGACCTTGACGCTGAGCGAGTCGATGCACACATTATCAATGTTGTGAGCCTCGTCGAATACCACCACCGCCTCTCTGTTCAGCTCCTTCGACACCACTTCGGCTATCTTCGGATCTAGGAGATAGTGGTAGGAGTAGACAACTATCTCTGCGTGGATTATCTGTAAAGTAACAAATAACATCGTGAATGATAAAATAATAAATATCCCAAAACTTACACACAACGCCACCTAGTCCAAAACTAAGCAAAGCTTGTACTATGGGTACTAGAATAACTGAATAATAATACATATATATACTTTTCTTTTGTAAATACATACTACACCCAGACTAAGACAAACCCCAATGTTCATGCACACAAGATTTGTCTTAAGCTGAAATCGAACCCGCGATCTCGGCGTCGCAATCAGGTACACTACCCACTCCGCCATCCGGTCGTCAAATATCGCCAAAAATGGGTGCAGTTTTAAAATCTTGGACTACTAAGAATGTAGCTGAAGCCAGCACTGGGTTTAAAACAACCCTTTCAAGGATCTAGAATGCGAGCTTACACACTTATAGTCTCGAAAAAAAGTACATGAAAACAAGAATTTTATTTAACATCCCACCCACAGGACATGCAGGGATAATTACAGCTATGGGCAATTGACCTACTAATACGAAAGTACTTTCTATACACACCAAATTTTTATTTAGAGGAAAAGAACCGAAACTTAAGAAATTAAGGACTTACAGCAAACCTGGAGAGGAAGTATGGGCACCAGTTTCTATCTGCACCATACTGCTTGAGGTCATCTATGGTATACACGCCGAAAGGTAACATGGACTCCTTACCTTCGCGGTTAAAGCCTTCATAGAACTGACCTGGTGTAATAACATAAAATATATTTTGTGTCAGTTTACATTTAAAAAATCAATATCTGTAATATTACTTTTACAAAGAGGTTAAGTTTGTAATTGTATGAATGTTAGAATATTATTACAACTCCATCGGTCGACGTCGCTCGATTCTCGTGTTGCTTCTTCTTCTTACGTATCAATGGCATTATGGTTTCTCATTTTTAATTATATAGTTTTTGCCCAGTAGATGGCAACTTCTACTCCCTTGCTCGTGTTGCTGACCCTTTAAAAACTTATTGACACTCTTTTTTTTAACAGACTTCAAAAAAGGAGGAGGTTCTTAATTCATCTGTATTTTTTTTCTTTTTAGGGTTCCGTAGTACCTACAAGGAACCCTTATAGTTTCGCCATGTCCGTCTGTCCGTCTGTCCACGGCATAGCGACGAAACCGTTGGTGCTAGAAAACTGAAATTTTGCATGAACATGTATGTTAACTAAACAAAGAAAGTCGTAGAATAAAATTTGGAAATATTTTTTTTTTCAGGTAGCTCCCCTACATGTAAAGTAGGGATGTTTTTTTTTTTGTCGCCTACCTCATAGTGTGGGGTATTGTTAGATAGGCCTTTTAAAAACGTTTAGGGGTTGCTAAGACAGTTTTTTGATTTAGAGATTTGTTTGCGAGATAATTAACTTTAAAGAGCAAATTTTTGTTCGAGTAGGGCGTCCCCCCCCCCTCTAAAAGCTAAACTACTGGATCCCAAAATCTGAAAAAAATTGTGTCGGTAGTACATGTAATGAACTTTAAAGGAAAACTATAGCGGATAAGTTCACTTCATTAGTTCAAGAGGTATAGGGGTCCGAAATGTCAGATGCAGTTACTCAGAATATTTCGTTCAAAATTCTTGAAACATAAATAAACACATCTTTATCCCACGGGGGTAGGCAGAGACGATGGAACGCCATGTGCTTCGCTCCTTACATACTTCTTTCGCTTCCTCAACATTCATACATCTCGTCATACGTGCTAGCTGGTTTCGTGTACTACAAACATTTCCTTTCTGAAGGACGCCATTTAGTTAAAAAGTAAAATTAAAAATATTTTTCTACGGAACCCTACTGCGCGTGGCCCGACACGCACTTGGCCGGTTTTTTTATGTTTGTTACCGCATAAGTCTCATAACTTTCAATTGGGCGAAGCGATTTTAATGATTCTTTTTTATTTGAAAGCTGGTGCTTCCCATGTGTTCCCATTTTAATTTGGCCCAGTTCTGACACTAGCACCTATGAGTATACCATATTTAGTCTAAAATTATTGTTATTGAAGTAGAGTTTTTTTGGAAAATCATAAGTTACATAGTTATTGTTGAACTCAAAACTTTAGTTTAGTCTCTTAGGTGTTATTATACCGAAATCGATCAAGCGAAGTAGTGCGTTCTTATTGGCTCTTTAAACGTGAAATACATCGATCGACAGTTTATCGATTTAAATGACCAGTGATGGGACAAAGCCTGCAATTGCACTAAAACATTGTATTTAATATGGATATTATGATTCATTATAAACTTATAAGTAATCAAATCTTTTTCTTCTGGTTAAATAAAATGTTTAATTCTTCTGGCTATATAAAATTTTAATAAACTACTGATAAAGACTTCTAATTTTTTGTATTACCATTAAGAATTTAGAAAAATACTTTGAACACATTGTCCACATTCAAAATATTTTTCTTAATTTTGAAACAAATTATAGCTTTGCTATGCCTTTTTGTATTTTATATAATATTAAAGTTGAAAAATTAAGAATCCAGCAGGATTCAAACCTGTACCCCCTGGGTAAACGCCATAGGTGCTCTGCTAGTTCAGATAGAATAGAAAAGTGCCAATAATAGAAAAGTGTTGGTGTACCACATGTGTGCAGCCATAGAAACTAGGCAAAAAAATTTAACAAAAAGCATCAGGTACTTACAAATAGGCACAGAATCATCAGTTTCATGTTTATCTCTGATGTAGCTGGCAGTCAGTGCATGGCATCTACCATCTACCAGCTTGCCTTCTTTTTCTCTTGATACCTGGTAATGCAGAAAGATAATTTATATAGTTACTTACAGAACAAGATTAGCATATTGATACACAAGCGTCAATCAATAATAATAATAACACAAAAAAAGAAAAATAGGGAGCAAAAGTCATGTTACATAGATATACGAAGATAGCCACTAAAATTAGAAGCTTTCATAGCCCATCACTATATTTTCAAATTCTTACTTAGCCTAATAAAAATTAAATTTAAGTTAAATAAGTAAGTGACAATTTATTTTGACTTTAAATATATAGATTTAATGTTTAAAGAGCCAATAAGAGTAGATCAATGTTGATGTAAAAACACCTTTAGAACTGGAGTTGGTCTTTTGAGAAGACTGGAACTGGTTGATTCTTATTCTAATCTGACAAGATAACATGAACTTCTAAGAAAAGATTTTCTACACAAAACAGATTAGTCATTATATTATTGCACCATAACCAGCAGGGGTAATAGGACATAAGCTAAGGAATATTATTTCATCCAGTTTAGTTATAAGCCAGCTATTTTTAAAATGCAGTCTATATCAATATTAAAGATTTTATTATTATAAAAATGAAAATATCCAGATGCTGCACTTCATGAACAGTCACCACCATTTTTTGGAGACTGTTTAGGGTGAAATTTACTCCTCAAAAGCCCCTGCAGTCTACGTACTTACAATCAGTTAACTGTAAGATTTACTTTCTTTTCTTCAATTATTTTAACTTATAATAATAATAAGCGCCAATATAACATCTGTGGTGTAGACCCAAAGGTCTGTAACATCAGTAGGTAAATAATAATTCTTACATCAGGATGTATGCAGAGATTCTTCCTAGAAGTGAGCACCACACCTGTAAGACTGGGCTTCTCTCCCTGGCTCTTTTCATAGTACTTGAAGAGGTTCTTTAGCTCCTCCAGAACTTTCTCAATCTCTGGCACAGTGCGGGAACAGTAGATCAACTTCCTGTATAAAAAGTGTCTATATAAGGACATCCTTCTAGTATTGTAAGTGTGATAGTTTGTGACAACATTTTTTAATACAAACAAAATATTGTAAATTCATCTCTAGCCTTCGTTGGCCCAGTGTGAACAAAGCATAAAAGAATCACAGATAAAATACTTTACTTGAATTTACCTGACATGATGTGGGTTGTGTATCATATAAGCTACAATCAAAGATAGAAGAGATATTGTTTTTCCAGTTCCTGAAGGCATTTCCAGCAATCCATGTCCCTGAAACCGGTCATTTATTACAGAAACCTTTTGATTCGCGGTTTGTTATGGACACAAACATAACCTCAAATAACAAATTGTTTGAACTTTTCATTTACCGCTTCTTTACTTACTTTAGCGTCCAGAGCACGTTTCAACTCCAACATATAAGCATATTGCTCTGGATAGATGTAATCGTAAGGAAAATAAACAAGTAAACCGTCGACCGTCAGCCTGTAAATAATAAATACACATTTAACACCAAAAACAGACCAGAATTAATGTCTGAAAAGAACCTAAATGTCCTTATAGTTGTTGCACGTATTTATAATGTATGGTTACGTACTTCATTGCAATAAAACGTTACAATATTTTGCTATAAAAATAATAATTCGTTGTGCGTCGGCTTTTTGTTGAACTTTTGTTTTTTGACATTTGATGGACTGACATTTTTACTGTCAATTGAATTTGACAAGTTAACATAACGTTCAGAAATCAATGCTATAGCATCTGTCATCATTGGCTATAGTAAGAATTGGTGCTGGAAGAGTTTTTCTGAATAATTCGAGGAACAAAATAAAATCATATACTTAACGCACTGTGAACCTGTGTTGTATTCTGCATTATACTAAGAAATAGGTTTCTTTGGTGAAGCGGTCCTATCAATTTCCCTCCACCTGGGCCTTCGGCAGCGATGTGCTATTGCGTCATTTGCAAAAATTACAACAATCGATCCAAAATTACAACATATATTTTATTGGGATAAGAAGGAATAAAACTTACATTTAACAAAAATAACATCACTTAGCTATATATTATCCAGAAGGGAGTGGTGGAGGTGTATAACAACCCACACTTTACCTGTTATGTTTAGGTCCCATGTGATAGCACTGATAGCACGGAATGAGCCTATCTCCATCCACCGGGCACAAATCCAACACAGAGATGCTATCACAAATATCACTTGCCGATCTGGGCATCAAACTTGAGACCTCCAGACCAACGATGCAGTCTTATATTTAAGTTACATATTTAGGTAATTTAGGTATTAGTTGAAGGGTAACCATTGAGTGGGTGTTAGGCTCTCAATATTCACGCATGTCTTCTAAAGCTCCGGAACTCCATGGACCGGCGCGGCGGTGCCACAATAATGCACTTTAATAGGTTTCTTTATCGTATATTTGCACCTCATAAACATAACATTTATTAACCTCTGCACTTAGATAAGTAGAATAGTAGGTACTTAGTCTATAAGGCGACGTCTATCTACAAGATAACAAAATAATCATGCGCTTGTCGTTGCACAAAGTCAGTGCATTTAATTATTCGTGATGGTAAAGATCGCAGTCCTCGGCGCCGGCGTAAACGGTTTGGCTTGTGCTGTTAAAATTAAAGAAAAATATAAAGGTTTTCAAGTAAGTGCAATAAAAAACTGTGAAACCGTTTCGCTTGCCTTTCCGATTTCGGCACTGGCTCTGGTCTTGCAATCCTGGACTTGAGCCCGAAAAGCCTTTCGGTAGACCCGGGCCCTGCTGATAGTGTTAGGTAACCATCTCATTCTTAGAAAAAAAAACTATACGATAGCCTGAATTTATATTATATAATATATTTTATTTATTTAATTTTAGGTGAAACTTATATCATGTGAATTTACTCCGAACACCACAGGCGATGGATCGGGCGGGTTATGGTGTCCATATCAGTGTGGAAACACACCCCCTGAACTTCTTGAGTGAGTCACCTATTTAGCTTATTTCAGCTGTTTAGCACTTGTACAGATTTCACAGTCCATTTCTTTCTTTTGTATTACATTATGACGGATAAAACTATCTTCATTGAGGACTTTTATTCAGTATCTACAGTTATCATTACCACAAATTAACGGCCGTCTTCCTTGGTTTTCCTAGGTGTCTAGGTACCTTGTACAATATTTAATGAGTGCAAAATGCGTAAATGGTTTAAGAAGCCCTTGCCTTACTTACCTTACCTAAAATTCTTCATCTTATTTCAGGAAATGGGGCGGTGAAACATTCGAGTATTTGCGTGATTTATGCAAAAGTGGCGACGTCAACATTTGCTGCTTACCCTACTATAAGTTTTATACAAAACCGGAAAATATGGCCAGACCGAGCTGGACTAAAGTAGTCGACGACTATAGGGAGCTGGATGGCAAGCAGTTGAAATGTTTCAACAATCGTTTTTCATCGAAATTTGTGTGAGTATGACAACTTAATGGATTTATTGCCTACTGTCTAGAAAGACGTCTTCATTATCTACCAAAGGTAAATTTCAAATAAGGTGGTTGGCGAGAATGACGAGGGTTGATACCTTTGATTAATTCTATACAAACTTGCACGTTTATATTTGACTAGAATACACGGCAACGATAGGATAAGATTCAAGCAAATATAATAATAATAATAACCTAGTTCATTAGCACCTCAACACAATAGCCCATATCATTTAGTATCCATTTTCTGCAATAGGTCTGCTCAAACCGGGGATTGCCCTTGGGTGCATGTTTATAGTATGAACAATGGGATAATCGCCAGTTTGTGCCATATTACATTTTTTAGAGTAGTGTTTATTGGGCCTCTGTGCTGTTGGCTTTGGTCCCACACATGCCTACCAAAGTTCCGGGACTCTGAGATATGGTACCTATATAAACCCCAAATAATAATAATAGAATATAATCAAGAGATATATAATAGAATCAAGAGACTTTCTTTTCAACTACAGCAGCGGTGTGCTGCGTGATTGGGTAAATACTTACTTCCAAGAGTTCCAAGTATATATCAGTGTATAATATTACTGGCTACTGTATACTTGGTTACTAACTATTCAAGTATTGCTTTACAGCGGAGGCATGACATTCACAACATTCGTAATACCACCATCAGCACTCCTTGCTTACTTCGAAAAGCGGTTTAAAGAAGCAGGCGGAGAAATCATTCAAGCCAAAATGACATCTCTGCACGACCCAATGCTGAGAGACTTCGATGTTTTGGTCAACTGCACGGGACTCGGCGCGAGGTACTTGGTGCCTGATAAAAATGTGGGCCCTATTAGAGGTCAGATTATCAAAGTAAGAGATTTTGAAACTAATAAATTTATTTCTTTAATTTTTTATTGCTAAGTTTTATTGCGTGCTTGAGAAATCTCTTTTCTGCCTTTTCTAGGTAAAGGCTCCGTGGTTAAAGGAAGTTATAATGAACGATGTCGGCCTATACATTATACCAAAGTAAGTTCATAGTAGAGTATACTTCAGACAACGAAACGAGATAATTTTCATGATTTACAATTATAATCCCAATTCACAGGCCATAAAGTTTAATTTCTATTGCAATTGAGATTGTTTAGGGCATTTTTAACAGTTTTTATTATACGAAAATCAACTTAAATAAAAAGCAATAGAATTTATATTCGTGTAATTTGTAATAACATAAATTTATCTTGTTTCGTAGGCTTTAGTATAGTTATTTTAGGCCACTGGTCGGCACCTGTCCTGAGATTTTTGGAAAGCATTTGATATTTTGCACTTTTTTTGTGAATATGCTGGATAACCGACCAATTTATTTTTTAGTGTCGATATCTGCATACTCGGTGGCACCAATACAGATAGCTTCAATACCACAATAGACACAAAGGATTCGGATCACATTATGAATGAATGCAAGAAAATGTTACCGAGTCTCAAGGTAAGAACGTTAGTCGTACTACTTGTACTTAAACAAATATTGAAAATAATCTTGGGTTATCTGAGGATCACAGAAAAGTATATAATAACGCCACCAGCTTGATAGGCTGATTAAATTAAGCCTATCCTACGCCAGGTTTTTGACAATATCTATATCAATTTTCATCACGATTGATATAAAGGAAAGGAAATTTAGGTGCATGAAAGGAGGCTCCCCGAGTGTCGTACATCGATTCCCTACGTCCGGCGCACCCTGGGCAATTAGCGAGTTCTCCAAAGCGAATTGGCTTAATCCTTTCACCACGATGAAAATAAAATTTAACTTAGCCATCGACACAGCGAAGAAGAATCACGATTGATTGATTGGTTTAGCTGAGATATTGTAACAGAGAGGCAGACAGAGATACTTACCCATTTATTGCACCAAAAATAAAAAGCCTTGTTCACTATTGCAGAATGCCGAGGTCGTGGCCCACTGGGTAGGTCTCCGGCCAGGGAGAACTTCAGTTAGACTGGAACCGGAAGTGACCGATGGAAAGCTCATCATTCATAATTATGGACATGGTAAGACCATTGTAAAAGCAAGGTTACTGAAAGCTTAGCCTCCAGATGTCGCTCTTCAATTGGGGGCATTGATGGGCCCCAATCTTATGAGAAATTATTCATAAAAATGCTAAATTAAACTGACTGTAGTTTAGTTGATATAATAACATTGCCTATGGATGGAACTACATGTGACAGTAATTTGCCTCTTTGAAATTATGGCTTACAACGCTGAAAGATATTTCCGATAACTTTAGGTATATGAGAAGCTTGATAGAGAAGTTTAATGTCAAATAGTTTCATACACAAACATGCTTATTGCCATACGTGTCGACTCATCAACTAAGCGACACCTGGTGACTGAGTTTGACTCTCAACCAATCAGAGCCGTCTATTTCAAATCATCATCTAAGTAACACCTGGTAGCTAACTGTGCTTTCAGTTACTTCGTCCATGACTTTAAGAAATGATTTCAATGTACTTGATAAAATCATTAACATTGCAGGTGGCAGTGGATTCACCCTGTTTTGGGGATGCAGCAGCGACGTACTACAAATACTGGACACATATCTCAACAAACAACAGCTACTTTCAAAACTTTAATAACATATTATATAATAAAATACAAAAATAATATAGATGTAACAACATATATATAAAAATATCACTTTCCTAATCTTATTGCTCCATCCAATAGCCATCTATCATATTATATACCTATTGTACTTCCCTACACCAGTTTGAGATATTTACCATAATGGAGACATGATGTATTTGAATTTGTAGCAGTGCAATCCCAATTTACCTATAGCGTTACAGATTATTTTCTCGCAGTCTGTGACCCAAGCGAGAGTGTTTTGAAATACAAAACTAAAGTTACTCCATTTTATTAAAAATCATGACTGTGACAAAATCATAGCGGCATATTTAATTGATCGCAAAGATGAATTTTATGGTGTCCTTTCCTTACTTACCCAAATAGAGGTAAACAATGCCGCATGCCCACATTTAACATATTCCTGTGAAGCGCATCTGTAAAACTGCGAACATTACAGACCGCGCAACGAGAGCATTGCTATGCGATTATCACCTTAACGTGAGCGGCAGTTTGTCTGATATTACTTTATGTCTAAATCTATCTCTACAGTCAATTTAAAATAAATGCACTGATACTTGAACATCTCTGCTGGTAGATAAAGTATTTAGTTTATTTGCTGGATGTCTTTTCCACTATTTCGTAAATATCTGTCCTCCTTTGCTTGGTCACTGGTATTTGACTTCTTACTTCTTGCACCATTTTTAGATCTAGAAAAATATTATATTACAGAATATTATGTTTGAATACAAAAAGTACATAAATTTAAATTTTAACTTGTACAGTCAGCTGCAGAGAAACTCACCTTCTATAGCTGCACTTCTAAGGGATAAGTTTACTAAGGATCTGACTGTACTAGCTGCGACACACGAGAGTAATACACCTTCTTAATTGATCACTATTTAATTATGAAAACCGCATGGTAAATCTGTTCAGTAGTATTAGTTTCTGAAACTAACGCGTATAGGTCGCGTCACGTAAAAAGAACGCTGGAAGAAAGTGGTGGGGGGGGTGTTTGCGCATTGGTACACTCGCGCACGAAAGTACTAGCTACCTATTGTTTTATTTTTGAACTAGCTTGTCGCACGCGGCTTCGTATATTGGTTTTTGGGAAGTACATTGCAAAATTTATTAGGTAAAATATCATTAAATATAATTTAAAAGATTTAATTCAGTTTAAAATGTTTAATCTAATTACAAAAAATTAAAGTAATATTGATACTCCTTCCATTAAGTCGTCGTTGGTGACGTGTAAACCAGATAAGGACGCGGTCTTCGCAACTTGCCTATGGTAGGCAATTCTTTTTCAGTGACGTGGAAATTGTGGATGATTCTTTTTATAACACCCTGGTCAAAGTTGTCAATGTCTGTTATTGGTTTTTGTTAGATTCTTTTATTTTTGCCGGGAGTGCCGAAGACAGTAAGGAATTCTGAATCTTTTGAACCTTTTACAATTCGTCTCACTGTAGACACAGAACATTTTGTTGCCACTGCGGTCCGTTTCATACATTGTTTTAAATTATCAACTGCATTATTATGAGCCTCTCTCTTCATAAAACAATATACGTCATAAATAATTTTTCTCACTTTTCTGTGTAAAACCATTTCGTAAATAAAAGCTTTTGTGCGCGATGGTATTTTGAGAACGAATATAACGTGGACACAGCACTGAAGCCAAAGGTTGACTGATGAAACAATAGCGCACCGGCAAGCATGCGCCGCGTGACCCGCCTGCCCCGCGCCGCGCCTCATACCACCAAACAGTCCGAAAAATCGCCTAATGCGCAGCTTGACCGCCAGCGTTCTTTTTACATGACGCGACCTATACGACCGACGCAGTAGAGACCATTGTTTTATAATTATTGTACTCACCAACATATCCTTCAAGCGTAGCAGGCTTCTCATCGAGGCTCTCAGCGACTGTAGCCCAGGGGTCTATAAGCATGGAGTGTCCCCACGCGACGTACCCCGAATCCGCGTCCCTGGCAGGGCTCACCAGCGCCACCCACAGCTGCAGGTCATTGGCCCTGGCTCGGCCGAGCAGCTCCCAGTGCTTGGGGCCTGTCGTCATGTTGAAGGCGCCGGGGTAGATCAGCAATGAGCACCCTGGAAATATAATGTGAGAATAAGCCTACATGATAATACCTGTTTCAATGTTCTATATAGCACCACTAGCGTGAACAGAAATCAGTTTTTTGATGAGTTGTTCGAAGTGTGATAATTATATTGTTAAGACGCAAGAAGACGAAGTTTCACTGAGCGGTCATTTGTTAACTGCAGATATTATGCATTTAGTTAACTGTATGTGTTAGTAGCGTCCTCTCAGACGAGTATTGCGTTTTTTTCTATTGGAGGGAAATCAATATCAAATCAAAAAATAATTTATTTTTATGTAATATTAAAGTTGAAAAATTAAGAATCCAGCAGGACTCGAACCTGCACCTCTTGGGTATACGCCCCAAGTGCTTTGCCAATTCAGCTATGGATTCGCATGCTGCCGGACTCGAAATTTCTCAACTCTTTTGTGCCAGCCGAAGCTAGACGAACCATTACTTGGTTTTAGCGCCATCTATGCGTTACTTATTCACATAATCGCATACAGTACGTTTGAATTAAGATCAACTCATTACTGTCGAGAGATGACGCATTTTTATCAATACTTGTAATATTTAAAGCAAATTTTAGCTTTGCTATGCATTTATTTTTATGTAATATTAAAGTTGAAAAATTAAGAATCCAGCAGGACTCGAACCTGCACCTCTTGGGTATACGCCCCAAGTGCTTTGCCAATTCAGCTATGGATTCGCATGCTGCCGGACTCGAAATTTCTCAACTCTTTTGTGCCAGCCGAAGCTAGACGAACCATTACTTGGTTTTAGCGCCATCTATGCGTTACTTATTCACATAATCGCATACAGTACGTTTGAATTAAGATCAACTCATTCGTCATCATCGCCTCACCGACGCACGGGAGGAGACGTGGGGGGGCGGCGGTAAGCCGGTCCCATTCAACGCGGCGAGCGGCGCGCTTCGAGGCATCGAGAACTCACTCGGCATCGCAAACCCACCCGCGACACTCGCTGTATTTAATAATCTAGCCATTACAAATTTACGTAGTACAGTCCACTCTTTTATTTATTCTCTCCAACAAAGCCAAGACTTTGACATGGTCCTTCGAGCCGGATTCTCTTTTGACGGCACATAGTTTCACAAGAGATAAGGGATCGATGGATTTCATTTGTAGAAGGTTTGCCTTGTCTTAATCAGTTAATCATACCTAGATTTATTTCTTGTAGCGATTCTGTAATAAACGAAATTCACGTCTTTTCTGATGCCTCGGAAAGGGCATACGGAGCGTGTCTATACATTCGTTCAATTGATACTTCGGGTTCTGTTCGCGTTCGGCTTTTAGCATCTAATAGTATAATAATAGGCTGAACATTTTGAGCTCTAAATCTGAAACATTTAACGCATTGTTTGACAATTTGTTTTGCTAAATTTCTGCCTCCTAACGGCCAGAAACGTTGACGTAAAGACGATAACAAAGCTTATCTTTCAAAGCGAACATTTAAAGCTTTTACATGCTGGACCACAGCTTTTATTATCGTCTTTACGTCAACGTTTCTGGCCGTTAGGAGGCAGAAATTTAGCAAAACAAATTGTCAAACAATGCGTTAAATGTTTCAGATTTAGAGCTCAAAATGTTCAGCCTATTATGGGTAATCTACCTTCTTCGCGAACTGACCTTCAGTTCCCCTTTCTAAATTGTAGTGTGGACTATGCTGGGCCAATTCTGATCGCTGATCGGAAGGGACGGGGGTGTAGACTTATCAAGTCATACCTATGCATTTTTGTGTGTCTTGCAGTGAAAGCTGTTCACCTCGAGCTCGTCACGGCGTTGACTTCCGAAGCTTATATGTCTGCTCTTAAGAGGTTTATATCTCGTCGAGGTAAGCCTCATAGCATTTTGTCGGACAATGGAACAAACTTTGTCGGCGCCTGCAAGGAAATTAATAGCATTCTGTCCGATTCGAACGTTGCTGCGGACTTAGCACAGGAAGGCATTGAATTCCATTTTAGTCCCCCATACTCCCCTCATTACAATGGAGTCGCCGAAGCGACTGTTAAGGCAACAAAATGCCACCTTAAAAAGCTTTTAACTCTTACCCATTTAGTCTACGAGGAAATGGCTACTTGTCTATGTCAGATTGAGGCTATACTAAATTCTCGCCCTCTTACCCCTACTTCCTCTGATCCTTTAGACTTCACAGCCCTTACACCTGCCCATTTTCTAGTTGGACGAACACTCATAACCATTCCGCATCCACAGGTCGCTGACGGCAACATCACACGCTTGGAACGCTATCAACGCATCGAGCTCATTAGGCAACATTTTTGGAAGCGCTTTACTAATGAGTACATTTCGTTACTACAACAGAAATCCAAATGGACGTCATCAAGTGGCAAGCTGGAGCTTGGTATGCTGGTTCTGGTGAAGGACCTGAAGCTGCCACCTCTTCTGTGGCCGTTAGGCCGAGTAACGAAATTGCATCCAGGCAACGACGACGTGGCACGGGTCGTCGAAGTGAAGACGAAGTCTGGAACCCTGGTCCGAGGGTTCAATTCAATCTGCCCCTTACCACTTCTTTGAAGTACCAATACTTCAACCCTGGGCAGCATGTCGGAGCAAATTCCGACCATCATCGCCTCACCGACGCACGGGAGGAGACGTGGGGGGGCGGCGGTAAGCCGGTCCCATTCAACGCGGCGAGCGGCGCGCTTCGAGGCATCGAGAACTCACTCGGCATCGCAAACCCACCCGCGACACTCGCTGTATTTAATAATCTAGCCATTACAAATTTACGTAGTACAGTCCACTCTTTTATTTATTCTCTCCAACAAAGCCAAGACTTTGACACATTACTGTCGAGAGATGACGCATTTTTATCAATACTTGTAATATTTAAAGCAAATTTTAGCTTTGCTATGCATTTATTTTTATGTAATATTAAAGTTGAAAAATTAAGAATCCAGCAGGACTCGAACCTGCACCTCTTGGGTATACGCCCCAAGTGCTTTGCCAATTCAGCTATGGATTCGCATGCTGCCGGACTCGAAATTTCTCAACTCTTTTGTGCCAGCCGAAGCTAGACGAACCATTACTTGGTTTTAGCGCCATCTATGCGTTACTTATTCACATAATCGCATACAGTACGTTTGAATTAAGATCAACTCATTACTGTCGAGAGATGACGCATTTTTATCAATACTTGTAATATTTAAAGCAAATTTTAGCTTTGCTATGCATTTATTTTTATGTAATATTAAAGTTGAAAAATTAAGAATCCAGCAGGACTCGAACCTGCACCTCTTGGGTATACGCCCCAAGTGCTTTGCCAATTCAGCTATGGATTCGCATGCTGCCGGACTCGAAATTTCTCAACTCTTTTGTGCCAGCCGAAGCTAGACGAACCATTACTTGGTTTTAGCGCCATCTATGCGTTACTTATTCACATAATCGCATACAGTACGTTTGAATTAAGATCAACTCATTACTGTCGAGAGATGACGCATTTTTATCAATACTTGTAATATTTAAAGCAAATTTTAGCTTTGCTATGCATTTATTTTTATGTAATATTAAAGTTGAAAAATTAAGAATCCAGCAGGACTCGAACCTGCACCTCTTGGGTATACGCCCCAAGTGCTTTGCCAATTCAGCTATGGATTCGCATGCTGCCGGACTCGAAATTTCTCAACTCTTTTGTGCCAGCCGAAGCTAGACGAACCATTACTTGGTTTTAGCGCCATCTATGCGTTACTTATTCACATAATCGCATACAGTACGTTTGAATTAAGATCAACTCATTACTGTCGAGAGATGACGCATTTTTATCAATACTTGTAATATTTAAAGCAAATTTTAGCTTTGCTATGCATTTATTTTTATGTAATATTAAAGTTGAAAAATTAAGAATCCAGCAGGACTCGAACCTGCACCTCTTGGGTATACGCCCCAAGTGCTTTGCCAATTCAGCTATGGATTCGCATGCTGCCGGACTCGAAATTTCTCAACTCTTTTGTGCCAGCCGAAGCTAGACGAACCATTACTTGGTTTTAGCGCCATCTATGCGTTACTTATTCACATAATCGCATACAGTACGTTTGAATTAAGATCAACTCATTACTGTCGAGCTTCGGCTGGCACAAAAGAGTTGAGAAATTTCGAGTCCGGCAGCATGCGAATCCATAGCTGAATTGGCAAAGCACTTGGGGCGTATACCCAAGAGGTGCAGGTTCGAGTCCTGCTGGATTCTTAATTTTTGAACTTTAATATTACATAAAAATAAATGCATAGCAAAGCTAAAATTTGCTTTAAATATTACAAGTAAATAATTTATTATTTGGATTTTGGTAGTAATTTCTCGGGATATCTGTTTTCCATAACATCTTGCTGTTCACAAGATTATGTTTCAGTGTATCGGTCTGTGGTATTATAGCTCCTAAACATTTTCAATGCAATTTTTTGTATTTATTTATTTACATTTAATCCTTAGTTATATTACACTACACTTAATCTATGGAAAGTACAATGTATAAAAAATCATGTTGAAAAAGATTGTCAGTGGCTGAGATCTATATATAGACTTAGCTTACTACTACTACACGTTCGTTCTGAGTTCGCCATTTTTTTCATCCTGCTTCTATATACCTCACCTTTTATAATTTTGTTTTGACTGGGTCATTTTTGACATTTTAGGAGCTTAAAAGAAGAGAGGTATGAAGAAGTGGGACAAGCAAATTTGGCCATCTTCAAGCTAACAGTAGCTTCTTTCTTCTTCTTTATTCTTCTTCTTCTTTCGTGTCAATGGTACTAAAATCTTATATTACTCCCGCCCAGTGCGTGGCCACACCAATTGCGCATTCTGTAGCGTCGTACAAATCTTGCATAGAGCAGCTGTAAGGGCACTTGGGGCAATTCAGCAGATGTGACATCGTTTGTTGAGGAGCACCGCAGTCACATTGGGTCTGGTCTGTTAATATCCCCCATTTTTCTAGATTGTGTCTGCAGCGGCCTACTTGAGTTCTCAAGCGATTTAGCGATTTCCATATAGGCCACTGCAGATTTGACCCAGAGGGCAGATGCTCCTTAGTCTTCACAAAATCGGGTGGTGGTGGAAACTTTTTTTGCCAAATCTTTTGCCTGGCATTTGTTGGTGGTTCCTCGACAGCCTTAGTAGAGTTAAGAAAACTTCGTCTGCTTTTCAGTCGCACTGGGGGTGTTGTATGCCCGTAAAGAGGATGCCGGCTGTCCAACTCCTGAACAGATTTCTCAACACCACAACAAACGTCTCTTCGTACACTTGGTGGTGCAATACCTGCCAGGGGATAGAGCTGGATGAGCGGTGTTGGTTTTAGACAACCAGTTATGAGGCGGCATGTTTCATTAAGGGCAGTGTCAACCTGTTTGGCATGGGCAGATCGGTGCCACACTGGGCAGGCGAATTCACCAGCCCAACCAACGTCGGGTGACGCTCCCCAATGTGTCGATGTTAGGCGACGCAATAAATTATTCCGCGTTTCGACTTTTCGCCTTGTCACCTCACACTGTCTTCTGTATGTCAACGCTCTATCCAAGGTGACACCCAAGTACTTAGGAAATTGATGGTGTTCGATGCATGTCCCATGCCAGGTGATGTTGAGTTCTCTTTTAGCTAAGTGATTGTGCAAGTGAAAAGCACAAGCCTGGGTCTTGGATGGATTTGGTTTCAGGGAGTTACTCTTAAAGTAGGTGCTTAACTCTTCAAGGCCAGTCGAGAGATATTGTTCGACTTCCTCAAAGGTAGACGCTTGAGCTATTAAAGCTAAATCATCAGCATAAAGGAAACGTTCTGTATGCAGACACCTCGGTTGATCGTCTGTGTAGATATTGAAGAGCATTGGTGCCAGCACACTGCCCTGTGGAAGCCCATTTTTCAGGCATCGCCATCTACTTTTTGTCTTGTTGAGCATAACTTGGAATCGCCGGTTTCGCAAGAGTTCACACAATATATTAACGAACCCGGTATCGTTTGTCATATTTTGAACCTTTGACAACAAATTTTTAATGTTGACAGTATCGTATGCTGCCGAGAGGTCTACAAAAACGGCACCTGTAATTTTTTTTGATTCGTATCCATCCTCTATATATTGACTCATACGCAATAATTGGCTGGAACAAGATTTTCCAGGGCGAAAACCCGCTTGTTCGGGTATGAGCTTCGGCTCAATAGCTTTTGTAAGCCGATTAAGCAAAAGCCTTTCGAAGAGTTTGTGGGTTTGACATAATAATGAAATTGGCCGAAAGTTCTTTGGATCATTGAGAACCTTGCCAGGTTTGGGAAGGGCTACTACTTTTGCTTGTCTCCAGTATTTCGGCAGTTTGCACGTGGAAAGACATGAATTAAACAAAGCAAGAAGCCATGACAGTGCAACCGGGCCGAGATGTTTAATTTGCTCCACAGTAATGTCATCAACACCACACGCTTTGCCATTCTTGAGCGATTTTATACCTTCGACTATATCAGTTAGTGTGAATGGTTTACTAATATCTGTGCTATTGTTATTCGGATTTGGTGTGTGTTTGGCCTGTTTGGGTATGCGATATGGAGATTTTCCGTTAAGAAGTAGCTGATGGGCGATCTGGTTGGCCGTGACAGGACCTGGAGAAGATGCCGCAGGTAAGTTTTCGTATTGTGGACCATGCTTTTTTACTATTGAAAGTCATGTTAGTTTGTGTAATCGTAGTGATCCACTTCTGCTTTCGTGATTCAGCGATCATGTTTTGAAGCCTTTCACCAGCCATTTGCGTTTCTTCTGAGAACGGGTCTTTTACGTATTGTTCTTCATACAAATGGAGAATTTTGGCTGAATCTTTGCTGAGTCCCGGTATATACTGTGAATAACAACCACGGGGGATGGATTGACGTGAAGCAATTCTGACAGTGTTTACAAACGCTGGGTAGTTTGATGAGGTAGGGTCGATGTTCATGAGTTTCTCATCTATGCGTTTCATAAACAGGTTCCAGTCGGCTTTGTTGAAGTTGAAACGCCTTCTAAATGGAACTAGCGTTGGTTTTACTGCCGCCCCTATCTTACACGCAATAGGTCGATGTTGGGTGCTGGGAATAGGTAGGCACACAAATTGGGAAGACATATGACTTATGTTACTACTCACGAATGTTAAATCTGGATTGTAACCCCGTTTCCATCGGCAGCTGTTAAACGTTGCTGGTTGTTTGGCATTATGAATAAGTGTCAGGTTTGAAGATTCAGCCCATTCTTCAACAGCTTTGCCATCGTTGTTTGTGGTTCGATAACCCCATCTGGTGTTGTGGCTGTTAAAATCACCTACAACTATTTGAGTATTGCGGTTATCGAAATTTTCTGTTTTAGAGAAAAGAAAAGGCTGTTTGGGTGGCTTGTAAATAGATGTTACTGTACAGGTGCCAATATCTATAGTGAGAGTCTCTATGAGATTGATGTTATTGGAGCTAGCAGATAAAACCTTGATTTTAGGGTTTGTGAAGATAGCGCTCCCATACTTCGAATGTGGTAGTTCTGCAGTAAGTTCCATGCCAGGTACGTGTGGTCTTATATGTTCTGAGCCACGATGTGTTTCCTGGACACACATTACGTCACATTTTGTTTTCTGGGATAGCTCTGATAGTAACTCAGATTTGTTCTCGGAAAAGCCTTCGATGTTTATTGAGATTACTGTTAATGCGGCTTCTGTGAGCGGGTGTTGGTTGTTCCTCTTCAATTGGTTAGCTCTTAAAGGAGCTTGTTTGGAGTTGTCCTGTTTAGGACTGTATTGTACCATTGTGGTGAAAGAATTAGTCACCTAGACTCTGCGTTACCGAAATCTAGGTGTCCAGGGTGCGCCGGACGTTAGGGAAATCAGAGTTCACGTTTACGTCGCTCGGGGAGGCTTCTTTCATCTTCTTCTTTATGGTAGTAAACTATCTTAATATTTTGTTTCCACCCAGAATCTGATTTCTCCACGTAAGGTCGCAGTAAGTTCTTACCTTGTTTAGCCATCAAAGCTGCCTGCTCATAGAACCTCAGATCGTAGCAGATGCCGATGCCTATCTTCGTCCCTTCATAATCAAACGTTGCGATCTGATCGCCCGCTGAGAGCACCTCAGATTCCTTGAATGTTATCTTGCCAGGAATGTCAATGTCGAATAAATGCATCTGGAAAACATATAGTTGTTAAGATTATGCCTCGCTGGTGTAGTTGATTAGCGTATGCGGTCTCTCATCGCGGAGTAACGGGCTCGGTTGCCGGAACAGGCAAGTGTCATTTGGGATTTTTTCCGTTTTGAAATTCTCAATAACAGTACAGAGTTGAAATTGCGCCTGATGGAGACGTTCTTTTTTAAGCTGATTTTAATCAAATATCTTCTTTCAAAACTAGTAATGAATAAAGGCCATCTTACCTTGCTATACTTCGCGATCAGCTCCCCGCTGCTGTTCCAAACAGTGCACGTATTGAACAGCTTGTTGTCGCGTCGTTCAGGGAACGTGCCGCCCACCACACACACGCCAGCCTCGGCCGCTGCCTTCGATAGCGCCGACGACGTCTCACCGTTGGGCACTGTCTCTGCATACTCGTCAAAGTATTCTGTAATAATAACAAGATATAATATTATGTTACTAACAAGCTTGTGATTTACATGACCGTAAGTAGTAACTATAGCCCCAGGAACAAAAAATCATTTAACTTTAAAAAAAAAAACCCATAAAGTAGTCACAACTACAGTTTCCCTTACTAATCATTGTGTTACTTCAGATTCCTTACAAGATATTTCAGTTTTCTTTTTAAATCTGGATTTTACAATGAATGAAATTAAGGTTGAAATTTGGTGCGGGATAATAATTTCAAATTTTATCTGCCCAAGGTGGTGAATATAATAGAATTATTCCTGTGTCAAACTTACTTGTCCCATATGGAGAATTAAAACATTCTGGCAATGCCACCAGCTGAGCCCCTCTTTCCTTAGCCTTATGGATCTCTTTGACTGCAGCAGCTATATTCTTGCACTTGTCCGGACCTACTGCTAACTGGATTAATGCTACTTTCAACCCTGAAAAAAAATACAGGTATAAAGATAAGTACTATAATCTTAAATTGACTCTACTTTCAGAAGAATGTATATCTTTACTTCTGATTTTTATAACACACTAGCTAATGCGTGCAGCTCCATCCACATTCCCGATAATAATATGTCTATAAATATATAAATAACCTATGTCCATCATCAGATCTTGCACTGTCTCCAAACCAATTTTCATCACAATCAGTTCTGTGGTTTAGTAGTAGACAGACAGACAGACAGACATATTTACTTTCACATCTATAATATTAGTATACGTAAGGATTTTTTCGTTCAATTAAAAATACATTTGAAAAACAATTTGAGAACTCATATTGACCATTAAAAAATAGACTAGATAGTATGGAGTTATTATACAATTTTGATAAGTTTTTTTAGTTAAAGTAGCTATGCATACCATAAGTTATATTAAAACAATTACAAGTTAAATACAATTTTATAAGTATATAAGTGTTAATGGTCCATTAATACTTGACATATTGATCAAAATTAAATGGTTCACAATTTAAAATCAGATAAAGAAGTATCTAAGTAATAAAGAAAAGTGCCAGACTATAAACAAATAATCTTGGCAACAATGTAAATGACCCTTTATCAGAAGGAATTAAATGTCAGTATACAATGGAACTGTTGTTTTGATACTTAAGGTTATCAAATTATTATCATGTGCTAAAAATACAATGGCAAATAGAACTTTAAGATCAAACTGCTACATTTATACAAGACTAACTTGAAGTTCGCTCAAGTTGGTAAGAATATTATTATATTCCAGTTTAGCCAAGTTTTCTGTACTATCTTATGGCACAAAGATGCACCAAAAAAAATACAAGATGATTTTGGCAATATGATGATAATAATGTATCGAACGTTTGGTATAAACTATACTAAGAACTAACTATACTATAAAAACAAAGAAAGGAGTACCAATTTTAAATTTTAACCTAACTGTTTGCCAAACACCGAATACATTATAAGATGCAAGTGTCGAAGTTTGAGGATAGTAGGTATAAGCATCCTAAAGTTATTTAGCGACAATATTCAGCTAAATTAGAAGTTGTAATATAAATGTAAATAAATAAAACTGATATAAATACTGTACCACAAGGATTTATGTTACGATTGAATAAAAAGCGCGGATGAGCCGCGTCAATCGAGGAGGCAGACATTTGTTACAGACGAAAACACGTAGATTTAATTATACTATCGATCAGAACTGCATTACCTTTTAACATTGTTATAATCTGATATGATTTTATTTTATGTACAAAGTTAAACAACAACTATTCAACAAACCGCAACACAGGCGAAATTTGTTGACAATAAGTCAACAAAACAAACGTCAAAGTCAAAGATTATCTTGACAACAATCAGCTGATACTCCCCTCGGTCCGTTTTTTCCCAATTAAAACTTTTAGCACGGACTGACGCTAAGGTCCGAATTGCTAATAATATCGATATAAGCACGCTAAAATCATTCGGATTGCCTTTACTTTTGGCCAAAATGAGCTCACAGTGCATACAAAATCTGATAATTAGCACCAAATCACCCAAAATCTAAGATCATTTTCCCCAAATTCGGGGAAAAAATTATAACACTTTTAGGACTTTTGCATTATCTTACTTGATTTGAAAACAACGAAAAAACTACTGAGGTGTCAAGGGACACCCGGATGGAACGAAGTTCCTTTCGATTAATTAGTAAAGAAATTTTTATTTTTCTAAGTTATAAAAATAATCTTTTGGTTCACCGAATACTCACTCTGTGTGTCTGATGATGTAGCACCGTAGCAGTAACGTAGCATGTAATTACTACGCCGCTACGAGAATTGCTACGAAATGTGTTGTTACAACTTTTCGTCCCAATTTTTTCCGTCTAGCCCCCTTTCGCAACGCGCGATAAGGAACTTCGTTTCAATACCAATCTATTGAGTGTTCTATATTCATAGAAATGGTCAGAACCGTGTCACGTGCGTACGCCACGCAGTCGCAATGAGAACGCCAACAGTTTATTTTCCTATATAACACCGACCTTATGTTTGGAGGGCTAGAAAGAAATAAAAAAGACACAAATCTTATATGAATAATTTATTTTCTATATAAAGCACATTACATGAATATAGTCACAGTCTCAGTTTATCCTAAGACTACTTCGTCAATAAAATAATGCTATTCATTATACTACACCATAGAGTGTAGTCAATGTACTACACTTATAATAAAATTGCATTTTAATTGCACTCTTTTGTGACGATTGCTTTTCGGTTGATCTGCGATTGCAGTCATCTTATTAAAACGCATTACAGAATCGATTTTTAACAGATTTTAATGATTGTTATGACTTAATTACAACAAAACTAATATAAATAAATGCTATCAGCTACACAATATGCTAAGCAAAGGTAAATGATTTCAATTTCATTAATGGCAGGCAGAGTAAAAATATACCGAGTAGTTTATCTTCATAGAAACGGTCGTGACGCGTCACGTGCCTACGTCTCAGAATAAGAACACAATAAGAGTACCAACAATAGACGGGGATGCGCCGCTCCCGTTGTGTCGAACAAATTAAAAAAATAACGATAGATGCCTAAGTCTGGTTTATTAAATGAAAATACTGTAAATGGGCAGCCCTATCGTGTATCTCATGATTGTCTATTGTTAATTCAAGGAAAGGAGTCAAAATACTGGTATATCTGCGTTAATGTTATTGATTAATGGGTATTTCAAGATTATTTGCAATTCTTTTAAAATTAGTTTTGTGAAAAATCCTCTATAATAATACAGTAAGTTACATGAATTCATTGCGTATTTTATTTTAACTTCTGATTCCGATTTTAAATCTCAATAGTCATTAAATAAAAAACTTTATTGTTTTTTAATGATATGCTGGAATTTATTAATAAACATAAAATAATGCATGACCTAAAAACCTGACCAAAAGTTAAAAATATAAGTCCTAATTTAAACTGAGTTATTTTAAATTAGGATCTAGATTAGGATTAGATAATATGTAATGTATGGTTTTAGGATTAGACTTTTCTCTTTTATTTGGAACATTTTTACTGCACCTACCTTTGTTATCTCTGCACCACCTTACGGTTGACTGGTAGAGAATGCCTATGGCATTAAGTCCGCCATTGTACTCATTATGTGCAAGAAGTTTTAAAATAAATAAATATATTCTTAACTTATGAAAAGATCACAGAGAAATCTTCTTTCGTTGAACTTACTTTAACAGATCTATAGACAAATAAAAATAATTGTTAACTATAGTTTTTTATAGCTATTCTGCTTGCGAATAAATGCTCCGACTCGATACGAGCCAAACGAGTAGTGATAATTCTAAAATACTGTGGGAACTCATTTCGTTGCATACTAAAATATATTTTACTACTAGAATGTAGATGGCATACTTAACAAATAAATGAAGTCACTAGTGGCAGAGTAAAGACCGAGTAGTGTATCTTCATAGAAACGGTCAGAACGCGTCACGTGCCTACGCCTCGCAAAAATAACGGACATGCGCCCAGTGACGTATTTTGAATTTCGGCGGCTCTCACGACTTGCCGTCCTGGACCATGGCCTCCATGGCCCTAGGGTAAATATACCACTAAATATTTTGCTGGCAGAGGGTTGGTACAAAAGCAAGTGGAAGGGGAGTCGTTACAGTGGTTTGAGGAACTACTGGATTGGACTATAGTGGCGCCATCTCGTAAATTATACGACGGTACATAATTATAATTATCAGTAACTTACAGTGATCACATTATCGGCGGAATAATACCTATCGCTATGAGCTGCCTTTACTTATTCTTTACTAATTAGTTATCATGATAGCTTGCCAACTATTTTCACGTCAATTAGTATAATAATAAAAAAATAAAAAAAAAAACTTTCAAAAACTGGTAAAAAAAAAATACATTGCAATGTTGTACAAACAGAGACTGGTGTCTGATTTAGGATAGACCTGTGGTTCAAATCACCAGGAGTATTACTACCAGATTTGTCTTAATGCTAGTTTTACAGTATATAGATTGAGTGAAAATTTTGCGACGTACCTCCCACTCGTAGGGCGTAGCTCCTTTTTTAAAGTCACCCCCTACTACATGGGACCTAAACATAACCGGTAGAGTCAGTGGCGGATTTACCAGCAGGCTGAGTAGGCTGGAGCCGAAGGCGGCAAATTTGGGGTCCGATTTTTTTTTTTTTTTTTTTTTTTTTTTTAACTGAATATAATTTGCTCATAGAAATGAAAAAGATTTCATTACAGTTTTCTGATGTTTTACAGATAGAACTCTGCAACAAATTTTATCACTTTACATTCGGTATAGCATAGAGCGTAAAAATTATCTAGGACTTGACAATTGTATAGGCAAGGGCGGCAATAACTGCCCAGCCTATACCTTAAAATTTGTAAATCCGCCACTGGGTTCTGGCCCTTCTGGGTTATATGGACGTGATGTTATGATATGTAAGCCCCTATAGACGCTAGTGCGAGCATGTGACTTTGAGAGTAGAAACTAAGAGAGATATAACGCTTTCACGCGCTACCAGAGATGTCAGTGTAAAATAAGAGTTATTTGTTATGTTATTTGGTTTTTTTTTTACATTAGATAGAACGCCAGAAGCAATTACACTATCCAGTGGTCCCAATGACAAGGCCAAATACACACATTCACTCACTTATTATCTTTGATTATTTTTATAGCTATGCTTAGCAAATTATATTACAACATTTGTGCTGAATGTAACTTCGCCATGTTGGTTTGTATCCTACTTAAGATAGGAACAAATGAATGAACGTGACGTCACGAAATGACGTATCATACAGTTGAGAAATTTAGGGTGCCGGTAAGAGGCGACCGTAGCTGGATGGCTAAGAGCGGCTGCCCGGTGTGCAGTAAGGTCGCAGGTTCAAATCCTGCCGGTCCCATATCTTTTTCAACTGTTTCTTAGTAAAATGTTTATTATCTTCAGTATATGAACTGTGGGTGCGGTGGTTCCTTGTCAATGTTCTTGTTCCTCTTGCGGCTGACGTAAGGCGCCGGTTGCTTGAGGTGCACCGTGCTCACGTGAAGCTTGCGGCTGTTGGACTGAGTGAACGCCTTCCCACAGACCTCGCATTCGTACGGCTTCTGACCTGTGTGACTCTGCACAAGAACAAAACGAATTATTAGAGTATATTATTCAAAACACGGCATAGAGGGCAATACTAGTATGGTTATCTATTATTTCGAATAATATTATTTCGCATATTTTAGATTAGAATACGTTACGCCTAATTATTTTTGCATAACAGTAGGTATAATTGACTTGTGGCATAGCTCTTCACTTGGCATAACCATCATTTCGCATATTTTTTTTGGCCTAATGTTTGTTTTGCATAATACTTATAAGGCATAATAGGTTTAGGCCTAATTAGGCCTAATAAAGATCAAAATAAATTTAAAATGAGATCATAGTGTAAAAATAGGTTAGGATGCGGCGGTCCTTAATAAATAAATAATGTGTGTGTTGCCATGTGACTCGATTTCCGCGGGACGGCCCGATTTTAGAGGGTCCGGCGACCGTCCCCGATTTACACGTGATCGCTCGATTTAGTAACACACTATAATCTATAAAATTGACATACATGTAAAGTTTAAAAATTCAAATTGAATATGTAGTGCTATAAATTTTGTATGCCCATGTGGTAGCTGTCTCGCTTTCTACTCCAGTCCAGATCATTTTTACTCTCCGTTACAAAATTTGCTATGCTGAACCAAGCAACACCAACTAGCACATACACAACACAATGTAATTCACGAAAGAACACAACTCACCCTAAAATGTCTGTTAAGAGCGCCTTTACACTTGAAGGCCTTGAAGCACACGCTGCAGGGGTAGGGCCGCGTGTCGCTGTGCGTCTTCTGGTGCACTTGCAGGTTGGTGCGGTTGAAGAACGCCTTGTCGCAGAGGTTGCACTTGTACGCGCGTTCTTCTGTGTGAGTGCGCTTGTGGTACACGAGGAACGCGTTGCCCTAACCGACAACAAAAAGTGTACATTAACCCTTAATCAAATGGACATTTTTTTTTTCAATAAAATTGAAATTTTGTCACGGTTTTTAGGTAAGAGGGTATCACAGATTTCGAAAAAAAACTGCTTATTTTTATAAAAAGGGGGAAATGGGAGTTTTTTTATAGAGATTGGTACTAATTAGAGTTGCCAATAAAGTAATAATAAAAAAAAATATTACAGTAGTGCCAATAAAGTAATAATAAAAAAATATTACAGTAAGTCAATTTTCCAAAAAGAAGACAACTTTAATTACAATAATTTTAGACTTATATGGTTTTCTCATGGGTGTCATTGTCAGAACTGGACCAAACTGAAATGGGACCACACGAGAAGCAGTCATTAAAATCGCTTTGCCCAGTCGAAAGTTATGAGGTTACAAACATAAAAAAACCAGATTAATTAAGAAACTCCTCCTTTTTGAAGTCGGTTAATAACACTATGGAGTACATATGGCAGCACCTAGCGAGACTTGCCTTGATGCTCTTGTCACATGTCACTCAGGTGGTACACTAACGCCATCTACAAAGAACACTATGGTATACATCAGCGCAACCTTTTTTTTTTTTTTTTTTTTACGTGGGGAAATGCATTTACGCATACCACCCCACCCCGGGGAAGGGCAGAGTGGTTATGTGGGACTCGCCCGTGCCTGAAGATGGTAAACGGCACGGGAATACCCACTAAAACCCCACGGTGCTCCCGCACTCGCCTTGATGGGGGGGTCATGGGAATCTGGCACAGCCTTTACATCCACAACCCCCCCGGCGATGCCCGCCGAAGCAGGCCCCTCATGGCCCCCAAAATGTGGGGGGACCGGCGCCGAGGACCGCGTGCAAAGCCATCGGACATTCCCCATGTCCGACGGCCTGGTCCTCTCGCGGCGAGACAGGTGGTCGGTCCCGCCGCCCACCACGCCGCAGTTCAACGGCTGCGGCCCCGCCGGGACCGCGGAAGGCAGGGAAAGTGGCAACGAAACACCAACAGTCCTCTCCCGCCGCGGCCCCGTAAACCACCGGCCCACAGTGCCAGCTTGCGCCGACACCGCAGCCCGGCTCTCGCCCGCCTAGGCAGGCCCCTCATGGCCCCCAAAATGTGAGGGGACCGGCACCGAGGACCGCGTGCAAAGCCGTCAGACACTTTCGTATCTGACGGCCTGGCCCTCCGCGGTGAGACAGATGTTCGTCCCACCGCCCACCACGCCGCAGTACTAACGGCTGCGGCCCCGCCGGGACCGCGGAAGGCAGGGAAAGCGGCAACGAAACACCGACAGTCCTCTCCCGCCGCGGCCCCGCAACTCCTCGGCCGCAGTGCCGACTACCTCACGCCAGCACTGCAGGCCCACCTGTTGCAGAGCCCCCCCATAAGGGCCCTGCAACATGGGCTGCTCCCACATGGGCTTCGCGTCCAAAGCCCGAAGAGCAGCCCCCCTCTGGGGTCCACTTGGCTTCGCCGTGGCGTGGAGGGCGCCACGGGTACTAAGCCCCACCGCGACGACAACGCGGGACACCCGTTGGTGGGGACATCAGCGCAACCTAGCGTGACTCACCCTGAAACTCTTGCCGCATATATCACAGATGTGGTTCTTCTGTATAGGGTACCTCTTGTCGGGGTGAAAGCGGCGGTAGTGTGACCAGTGCTCGCGACCGTTGGGAATCTCTTCTGAACACTGTAGAAGAAAAAACTGCTTTTTGAAACTTCGATAGGGTAACATAAGGCAAGATAGAAGACGCAATTAGCACATACAGTAAACAAACCGCTTGCGCCGTGGTACACAACTAAAAGTAATCTTGTCAATTCTTGTATAATAATGTCATAGACTGTTTACTGTTACCTAGTGTCCGTTCGAAACCTGCTTTTCTTGCGAAATGAAATCCGAATATTCGGCCCAGACTTATTTCTGCCGAAACCAAAACTTTTGTTCGGTTACGTACGGTAACCTCGTTTAGGTATTTTGTAAAAGTTAGATCTTTTTAGGGTTCCGTAGTCGAATGGCAATCAAGGGAACCCTTATGGATTCGTCATGTCTGTCCGTCCGTATGTCACAGCCACTTTTCTCCGTAACTATAAGAGCTAAACTGTGGAAACTTGGTAAGTAGATGTATTCGGTGAACCGCATTAAGATTTTCATACGAAAATAGAAAAAAAAAACAATACATTTTTGGGGTTGCCCAGACTTAGAACTGAAACTCAATTTTTTTTCATCAAACCCATACGGGTATCTATGGATAGGTCTTTAAAAATGATATTGAGGTTTCTAATATATTTTTTTCTAAATTGAATAGTTTGCGCGAGAGACGCTTCCAAAGTGGAAAAATGTGTGTACCACTCCCCCACCCCCGTAACTTCTAAAATAAGGAAATGATAAATGTAACAATAATATAATATATTATTATGATGTACATTACCATGCAAACTTCCACCGAAAATTGGTTTGAAAAAGATCTAATAGTTAGTTTTTTTAATACGTTATAAATCGTAAACCACATTTTACCTTTCATTCAATCAATTCCAATATAATAAAGAATAAAGAAAACTATAGATAGTGGTACGGAACCCTACGTGCGCAAGGCCGACTCGCACTTGGCCGGTTTTTTAAGAGTCAGGCAAAGTATGATTTTCTCATACAAAAGGAATTCCGCAATCATTTGTGATGCATGCGTATTTACTAAATATAATTGTGTTATTTACTTTAAGATATTTTTGATCTTGGTATGTATTTAAAACTTTACAACTTTAGCATTGTAATACATAAATATCATTAAAATCAATGTGTAATATTATTATTCATACTATATTCTAGTTTTGTTCTGTTTGTTGTTGTTGTTTAACTATTCAATAAAGATTCTAATCAATTAAGACAAGTTGTTGTGTTGACAGGCCGAAGTTTCGGCAATTTTTGGCTAAAACCGAAACTATGGCCAAAAGCGGGAGTTTTGTCCGAAATCTAAACTTTTGCCCTTAATTGACGCTTGAATTTTGCCCTATTATCCCCTAATACAGTTTTAAAATTATTTAGCTTTGTAATGTTTTTTTTTATGCCAGAATACATGTTTTTCTTTCTTTCTTTTTAAATACAATGCTGACTTACATGCTCACACTTAGCCGGAAAGGTTATGTTAGATGGTTTCTTGCCGTAGTTCTTGGGTCTTTTCCTGGCGTGTTCCTTGCGATGGTGGAGCCGCAACTCTTCTGCATCGTTGAACGTCTCCCCGCACATACGACAACCGTTACTGTTCGCCAAAGACACAGTTATGAAAAAAAACGTATTTCAATAGCAGTAAATTATCGCTCAATTATCACAAATTACTAAAATTTCACACAAGTGGAACACGAGGCATATAATAACATCGTCAATAGACAAGTTGAGCATGCTGTCAAATTTAGTTCTCGTTTTTGTCGCCGATAATAATTGATGGCGCGATATTAATGGGCATACCTTTCATTGAAACCCTGATCGTAATAATAATAGCAACCCTGTATCTAATACATGTCCCACTGCTAGGCTCGAGCCTTTTCTCATGATGAGAAGGGTTAAGCCATAGTCCACCACGCTGGCCAAGTGCGGATTGGTAGACTTCACATACCCTCGAGTACTTTTAGCCACTCTCAGGCATGCAGGTTTCCTCACTATGTTTTCCTCGCTATGTTTTCCTCGCTATGTTTTCCTTACGATGTTTTCCTCACTATGTTTGCCTCAACCGTTAGCAAGCGACAATTTATATGATAAGAACACAAATTTATATCTTCGAAAAGACAAATCTTAACGATTTATTGTCAGAGGTGTGTGCAGTTAGTTCGAACCCGAGACCTTCGACTTATGGGCTATCGCTGCTATCTTATCATAATAATTAATGAAAAACTCACGTAGTCTTATTAGTACTATTGTGCTTGGTGGACATGACTTTGTGCCTCTTGAACGCCTCCTTCGATATGAACTTGACGTCGCATTCTGCGCAGTAAGGACCATTCTCCGGAATGTCCCCTCCTTTCTCCTACACAATAAAAAAATAAATACAAATTAGTAAGGACACTCATTTTAAGATACAAAATAGCGAATAATAAATATATGGGTATTGTAATGTATGCAGGTACTCCTATAATACTCTGGAGATACGTACGATGTATATATACGATCGGTGGAGGGTAGTTCTAAGTTAAGCACAACTATATATAAGACATGTAATCGTAGGTTCAGGCAGTCGAGAATAAATTCCTTACGGCAAACAGTGGTTTCTCTTCGCTCCTCGTACTTCCCGGATACAACAGGTATAAATATTTTGCTTATGAGATAAGATGATTATAGCTTATGATAATTGTGTAGAATCATTTTTCGAGCTACAATCTTCTACAAACGTATCATATAAATAAGATATCAGCATTTGTTAGTTAAAAAGGATATAATGGGGGCACCACTGTACTGTTCGTATAGCAACCCAATTAAGCGGCCGTGGCGCAACGGATAAGGCATCGGTCTTACGACTAAGGTCGTGGGTTCGGATCCTGGCCATCACACCACGGACGTGAACTTCCTTCTAACACAAGCGAATTAAGCTTAGCTGGAGGAGGTTAACAAGAATAAGATATATACGGGGTGGATGCGACATAGCGACATTTATTGAAACCACAGCTTCTATACATGGTAAGTATCAATTTCCACCGGATAAAATATCTCTGGCGAAAAAAAAAAAATCACGTTCTCCGAACAATTTGAACATTGCGATCGTGCAATTTGTTCGGAAGACGTGGATTTTTTTTTCGCCAGAGATTTTTTTATCCGGTGGAAATGCATACTGGCCATGTATAGAAGCTGTGGTTTCAATAAATGTCGCTATGTCGCATCCACCCTGTATATCAACCAATCAGACCAACCCTATTAAAAATTCTACGAAATCATGAACTTTTTACTTTACATGCAAAAATCTTTGACAATGATGCAAAGAATAGTTCCGTTTTTAGACTTTTTTGTCAAGTTGTGTAAAAAGGACAAATCGTATAAAAATAGAATATTTATTTAGATATACCATAAAGCACTTACTACAATATCCTTGTGCATCATGGTCTTGTGCATGGCCAGCCCCAGTTTGCTGATGAAGGAGTACCCGCAGATGCCGCAGATGAACTCTGACGGGTGCTTGATGCGCACGTGACTCATGTATGACGTCCAGACGCTGCAAAAAATGTAGATAGATAAATAAAACTTTATTTGCATACGAATGGTATGCAAATAAAATTTACATTACAAACTAAAGACAACTATTGAACGACAATAACAATATGCAAAGGGCGGCCTTATCGCTAAACGCAATTTCTGCTGGGCAACCTTTGGATGGACAGATTTAAAAGAGAAAGCGTTGTAGTTTCAGGGTGTGTGGAACATAGAATGAACACTTATTCTTCTTCTTAGTGCAAGTTCAACTACGCTGGTGTTGTGGGTTCGATCCCCACACGGGACAAATCTTTGTGTGATTCGCAAAAAAATGTTCTGACTCTGGGTGTGCTTTGTGTGTGTGAAATGTATGTTTGTGACATCCCCATTAAATAAATATTATAATTTTTTTACTCTAGTACACATAGAAATTTTAATAATAAGGCAATAGAAATGTCAAAGACGCGTGACCTTGTCGCCGCGCATCTGTCAAGTCAAACACAAGTGCGAGTTGAGGAATTGTCGTCTTAATGTCATCGCAAAAAGAATAATTTTGTTTGCAGGAATACAAGCGCATTTGTCTAATCGAACAACAGTGCGAGTTGAGGAATTGTCATCTTAATGTCATCGCCAAAAAGAATAATTTTGTTTGCAGGAATACAAAAAGTGGTATTTGAAAACCGGCGACATGCGTCCCAGTGTTAAAAGATAGTCGATAGCATTTCTATTGACTAGTTATTAAGATTTCTATGGTAGTACACGATAGACAGGCTTTGCTAGGCTTCTCCCATATCGCGCATGACTAAATGTTTCCCGAGCCGTGGGAGACTAGCCACACTGGATATGCACATTTTGATCAGGCTATACTTTTACAATATAATTGCATATGCATGCATTTACTAACTACACATAATAATATAATTATAATAATATATTTATTTCCAAAAATTACAGCTAATTTACAAACTAAAACATTTACACAGAAATTAGACGCACAAAAAGTTTATTTATTTATTTATTTATTGGAAGACCAACAGCAGTAACAATTAATATTAACAAAAATATTATGCAACATTCAGCCAATTACAAAATTATGAACACTGATACCCATGGTAAGATCTAACTTGTGTTGTGTTAATAATATTCGCGAACAACGCATTGCCACCCGACGTTCTCTCTTTGACCACTCAGCGTCTACCCATGGAGCATCTGACACCTACACTGGTTGACTCGTGGTCTTAACCGTGGATCACTTCTCGTCCATGAGTGGTCACCGACCGACGAGGTGGTGCTGGTCGGGTGTCGCGTGGCTCCAGTGCCCTTATGAATTTTCATGGGCTGCAGTACCACTTTTCATCACGAGTACTAAACGCTGATCGCTATATACATTGTAAAAATGAAAAGAAACGAATATTTTTATTAAAACTGACGTGAGTTTGTAACATTATTCAAATTATGAAATACGGGTGTTCACGTAATTTTGGTCTAATTAGTCGACCGCAAACAGTGCAAGACTGGCTGCGACTCAGGCGCGACGTGTCGCACTCTCTTGAAGATGCCTAAAAGTATAGTATAGGCGAAACCGCGGTCGACTAAATAGCATACATAACATTATATGAGTAACACCCGTATTTCGTAATTTGAATAACGAATACTTACGAAAATATCTCATCACAGAACTTGCATTTGTAGGTGATTCCTTTGTGCCATCCTTGATGCTGCTTCGCTTGAGTACTGTGCAAAACAAATTACGAATAATTCATATTCAATCATTTATATCTTAACATTAAATCACGCCTATATTACCTAGTAGGGTGTGGCAGAGGTGTACAACACCCACATTTCACCTGTTAAGTTTAGGTTCCATGGAATAAAGAGTGATACTATCGCCATCCAACGGGCACAATACCAACTCTGTGCTGCTATTGTGAATTGTCTGACGGAAAGTTTACAAAAAACACTTTGGCCGACCCGGGAATCAAACCCGAGACTATGATGACTCGGTTGTCTAGTGGATAGCTCACCGCGAGGTTTCGGGTTCGATTCCCGGGTCGGGCAACAATGTTATTAGGGATTTTGCCGTCAGTAAATTCTCAATAGCAGCACGGAGTTGGAATTGCGGCCGGTGGATGGCGATAGGCTCACCCCCTATCCTAAGCATAACAGGTGTAATGTGAGTGTTGCACACCTTTGCTACACCTTTGTGAATAATATAGGCTTAATGTTAGTTATGTTAAGTTCGATCATTATAATAGGTACATGCTGATCTGTAGAAATAGGAATAGAAATAGAAATACTCTTTATTTGTAAATGTAGGTATTATTTTACAAAAGGTGTTATAATAAATTATGTTCACCACATTTTAAAAAGGTATACAAATCTTGTTTAACTAAATATACATAGTTTAACTATATATTAAGTATTTACCTATGAAATTGCCGTTTCGTATGAAAAAAAATTAAGTGCCGCTTGTGCCGCGTTGCTGCCACGACGGTACTCATATTCCATAATTTCTCGAAAATTTAACGTATCCATGATGACGAAAAAGATTGAAAATATGCGATGAAAATGTAACACTAATCAATAAACAAATGACTACTTTTCGAAAAAGAATTTCATTTTTTTAAATAAAATTCATTTGAAATTAGAAACTACGACAAAAAAAAATATTTTGATTTGAAATGGCCAGTACTGCAGAACGGCATTCATAGGTAAAGAAAATACCTATTATATTACTCACGTATTAGAAGATACGTAGGGACACGATTTACAGGCGTATTTCTTCTCGTGGTTAGAAGCGTGTTTCTGCAGCGCGCGTCTGGTCTTAAAACGGAACTTGCATATTGCACACTCTATATCACCTGCGCTCTGTGGTTTGGAAAAAGAAGAGGTTTGAACATGTATATTAATGAATATCACACATCATTCACACAACGTCATCTAGTCCCAAACTAAGCTGAGCTTGTCCTACAAGATAATTAAGAACCTCTTCCTTTTTTTTAAGTCTGTTCAAAAATACAAAGTGTCTTACTGGTGAGTGTTTGCCCACATGGTGTTTCCAGGCGTGAGGGTCAATGAACCCCTTGTAGCAGAGGTTGCACTGGTATGGGGAGTTCAGGTAGTTGCTTGATTCCTTCCGTTTGTTTATCTCCTCTAATTGTTCTTTTACCTGGGTAAGCAGTACAGTATGGTAAACAAGTGAATAGTTTAATAAGCTATATTATAAAGATTTTGACAATATAAACTTTTTTAATGTAACCTTATGGGGTTTGGTATAACATTAAAAGAATGTGTGTTTCAAAATATGAATATATTTCTGAGCACAGATCAGACAGCGTCTGTCGAGATAGCTAGTGTGAAATAATATTATATATACTTGATATTTTAGGGTCACTCCTAGACAGCCTGTAATGTAAAATTCGAGTTCAGTCTGTAATATTCAGATTTGACGTACAGATGAATACTCCTGCAGTCTGGTAGCACCTTTACAAGAATCCAACACGCAATAGTAATGAATGGGCGTGGTTAAAAACCATCGCATTGTTAGTTCTTAAACTTATAAGGCTTTTGACTTACGGATAAAGTGATGACTGTGATATATTCTCCCAAATCGATATCTGAGCTGGGCACTAAGTCATGAGGAGCCTTCCCATTTTGCCTAAGACTTTGCTTTGGGACCTTTTTCAATGACTCAGATTTCTTAGGCCGTCCTCTTTTTCGCTTTATTCGCCTAGGCCCACTGGGCAGTGGAACATTTTCACTTAGCTGTAAAAATTGATAAATAAAATAAATATATAATATATGAAATTTTTGAAAGGTAGTACAGGAGCAATAATTTGTTAAATCATTAACTTATAAATAAATATACTTAATTATTATAAAAATTACTTGTACCTTTTCATTTGACCAATGTTAAAGCCAAAGCAGCCATAGAACTGGACAATGGTACAGAGATTTTTACTTAGATTAGGTTACTTTTTATTGATTTACTGCAACTATTGGATAGAATCACTACTAGAAGCTAATATTTCATAAACTCACATCTAATTCAGCAATATCATCATCTTCTCTCTTAAAACGCTGTTCAGTCTTTTTATCCTTCTTCTCCTTATGCAAAGACAATGGCTCATCATCATCACTAGAAACACCTGTATTTGACGGCACATCTAAATCGTAAAAGTCTTCATCCTTGACACACTCTGGGTCTAAGTCATAATCAGATTGTATTACATCACTAGGTTGTAATATATCATCCACTTCTATTTCTTGTTTGATTTCATTGCCGGTGAGGGGTGCAATCTTGCTTGATACCTCTGGTACTGAGTATATAGAGAGAGTTGATGATAGCTGCAAGCTGTCACGGTCTATCTGTCTGAGTTCGGAAGTTGCGATCTGTGAAATAAGCTGCCTTAATAATATTTATGATTAAAATTGCCTAGGTGTAAAAGATTTTAAAAGTTTAGCATAAATAATTCTATACATTGTACAAAATGTTTATGACTACCTTTAGTTCTTTTGTAGACAACTATTTTCAATAGTTTTAGTTTTTTACACATAATTATGAAAATAAATAATTTTAGATTATCCCAAATTGCCCTCTAAAATAGCAGAGTAATGTTACCTAGCCTATAGCAATACATTTGCAATAACCCAGTAATTTTTTTTACTAAAATTTTTCACACCCAATGCTTCAAAATCATATTTGTAATCACTGAAAAGTATTTGCATTAGAGATGTTTTTAAGGCAAGTAAAATATTTCAAAAACTGATTTTCCAATGTGTGGAAAACTATGTTTTTTTTTCACCCAGGGCCACATAATCATGTACTGGATCACTGGCAAGCGGTTTCATCACAATGTTGTTTAAACCTGTATTCACCAACTATCTGAATACCACATATTAGTATACAGGATGTACGGATAGTTCAATATTTGATTTTACCTTTCCACTGTGATCAATAAGATCATAGAGAATTGCCTGACTTCTGTGGCACTTTTGTTTGTAGAAGAAAAACTTCTTCATATGCACTGCACATTCATAGCATGCATATGGTGGACAATTAACAATTGTCAGTAACTGAAACAATTTAAAATTATTATTTTTATTAAATATTTCATGTTTGTTTAATCATTAAACAAATATTAGTTAGCATATAACTTTTTTTAATATGTGGTAACTTTATGCAACAGACATTAGTTGTTATAATAATATGTAAATGTAAACATTAGTTGGGCTAGTGTCCTACACTAGCCCAACTAATGTTTGCCAGGTCTTATAATAGTGAAAATTTATTTTCTTAATTACTACATATTTATTATTATAACAAAGGTTTGATGATATCTAATTAACAAATAACTTATTTTATTTGGGAGCTATATAAAATATATAAAACAAGAATGATTCATAAACTTTTATCAGCTGAGCCATCAAAATAACCAAAACAAACTCACATTTGCTCCAGTTACGGGCTCAAAATATGAATCCAATGGATGTGACTGCAGGTCGTACATTTTAACATCCATTACCAAACAAATACGGCACACTTTAACCTCCTCCATGTTATAAAATTACTTAAATATAATCCAAAAAAAAGAACCAAATTAAATTTCATAGATTCGCGCTATGCGATAGACTTGATAAAATATTAGAACTTCTACATAATATAAAATCCCCTTCGGATTACGTTAAACACAGCGTTTGAATGAAATTAAGAGGCCATTTATGTAGAAATAAAAATTAAGGGTCATATAATTTACTAAACTACGCTTAATATATAATAATAAAAAGATTTTATTTATAAAAATATCTCATAGAATGTCTAATTCTACAAAAGACGCCAGCTTTGCTGCCATTTTTGTTATTGACATTTAAAGCGTTTTGTTTCATTGAAAAATCTTATGGTACCTTAAATTAAATCTCAATTAGGCTTTAAATAAAATTATTTGTACCTAAATTCAACAAGAAACAAATATTTATAAATGTTTTTATAATCAGTTCGTATTTAAGAAAATAGTTTCAGGTTTTTCTGACACACTGTATTACGTTTAGTTATCGAAAAGAGGGCTTCCCAAATCTCGAGATACCCTAGCATGCAAGTGATAAGACAGACAGACAGACAGATTTCAGTTTACATGTAAATAATTAAGATTTGAAATTTTATTCTAAAACAATGCTCTATTATTTTACACTTCTATTAATTACCTGACATAATTTACTGTGATTTGTCAGCATATAATGCTCTTCTGAACTTTTATTGAAAGCAATATTATTTCGTGTATCATATCTTCTTTAGCATGCTAGGAGGGCAAGGCAGGCCTATACGGTAGAACTATTGTGAACGAGACTTTGATGTTACGTTCAATAACAATATCCATGTACTACATTTTCGCTTATATTTCTTCCTCTTTATTTGAAAACTATACCACGCAATCCGGTTTACTTTATCGGTATCGCGTTAAATTACCAATATATTTTGGTTTATGTTTCATCATTATTTACTTATTAACATTTTTATTTCATGCAAATTAACTGTGTAAAGGCGGACTTAATGCTCTGGGCATTTTTTACCAGTCAACCTTTGGGTGATGCAGAGAAAAACTATGGTAGGTGCAAAATTAACTAACTAATTTAATAGAGATTAAAATGGCATACTTTATTTAAATACAAACAAATTAATACAGATAAATAATTTTGTGATACCAATAAAATTATTTATTATTATTTATACGATTTGGATTAATATGATAGGTCTACGTGTAGAACCTAAAGGAAGGAAAAATTAAAAACTCTCGCTTGCAAAAATCTTACAGAGCCATGTCGAAATCTAAATATATATATCACGCATTAGCCTGGCATTTTATAAATTGAAAGTTCATCTCTTTAAAGACAAATCAAGATAAGAAACCGTTTACGTAGACGTATCTTTAGCGGATGATTTATAATAATAATAATAGCAGCCCTGTATTTAATACATGTCCCACTGCTGGGCTCTCATGATGAGAAGGGTTAGGCCATAGTTTACCACGCTGGCCAAGTGCGGATTGGTAGACTTCACACACCCTCGAGCACTTATTAGGCACTCTCGCAGGCATGTAGGTTTCCTCACGATGTTATCCTTCACCTTTAGCGAGCGATAATTTATTTGATAAATACATACATATCTTCGAAAATACGAGCGGTGCGCGCCGTGGGTTCGAACCCGAGACCTTTAACTTCGCAGTACTACGGTCTCCCACTCGGCTATCGCTGCTCTTATACGGATACGGACGGATGTTATAACGGATTTATATATCCTAATACGTCCTACTAGGATCCAAGGATTTAGCATTCGCATTCTAATGCAAAATCTTTGCTAGGATCACACTCGAGATTAGAGGTTATTTAAAGGTTACATAATATGAGTAGATAGATAGTTGATCACATTATGTATATATGTATTTATAATTATTATCTATAGGTATACCAAAGGTCAAACTTCTTGGTGGCTCGCGAGAACGAGAACGAGATATACGTAAACCCTACACGAGTGACAGAGACAGTGCATTTTACGTCCCGCCAAGTTCTTTGATTTTACCTATATATTATATTTATATTATACCTGCCTACACGCTCTAGCCCCATGGCACAGTATAAATATGTACAAACAGTATAGAAACTGCCTACAAACGTTCGAAACGGCATGCACACATAAACATGCACATAGACGAGACCCCTAAGCGATTGTCGCTTTGCTGACTTGCTGTCAGTAGCGAGTGCCGCGTGAAAGCGAGTGGTCACATTTAAAATTTCGCCGACCACCAGATGATTTTGTTCAATATGTCGAGAAAATGGATGAAATTTTTCGTTATTGCTTTAAAAAACAACACATAAACTGCAAAGTAGCTGAATTCATTTACAAAGAATTAGACAAAATAACTTATATAGTACAGGTCGCGCGGTGGTTTATGATCGCTCGGCAAAAGTGGAAAGGGATGCGCAGTGTTCAATTTTAAGGTCTATTTGAAGGCGTGCGGAGTGAGGGGGGCGGGTGTGCGCCGACGGCGAGCGATCTTCATCCATCGCGCGACCTGTACCCTCCTTGTTTATTTAAAAAAGCTGTTTATAAGAATGAGAATTTTTTACACAATTAAATTTAATAATAGAGAATTTCGTACCTTTCGTAGCAGACGAAATTTTTTTCAGTAAATAATTTGTAACTTTTACCCTTTTAGCCCTCTCTTTTATTTTAATTTGTAATGTTATGTTAAATTGCATTTTGTACGCCGCGTGCTGTAATATTTAGATAAATATCTACAAAACAAAAACAAAAATCTACAAGTTGTTATGTGTCAATATTAAACTGTGTATCGTATTTTGTTGAGATTAACCGATGCGCTGAGATTACCTATTTATATTTTATTTTTAAACTAGTTATTCCAATACGATTGAATGATCACTAAAAAACACTTTTTTTTTCATAAAAAGTCAATATCAAAAAGTTTGAAAGTGTCAACCCTATAGCTTCAATAGAGCGTAGGTAATAATTTTATAAAATAGGCTTAGTTTCCATACTGTTACATATTTATACTGTGCCCATGGATCGTAACGCCGCCGACCGCGGCCGTGTCGCATCCGTAGGGCTACCTAATGCTTTTTTTTTATTAATGATTTAATTATTATTAACATCTGTATCTCATATAATTATTTAGACTGAATTTTTTATATGAAACCGGCCCAGGCACATAATAAAAAATAAAATATCTTTGAGCTATGGGTCTGTCAAACAAATAAGGGTAAATCATAAACTGGGACTTTTGTATAATAGAGAAAAATAATTTACATGTCACGATTCCCATTTACTACAACCATTGGCGCTGAATTGTGAATAGTGGTGCATAGCAAATGAGCATGTCTACAAGTACGGAATGTAAGATTATTCCTCTTATGCGTGCGAAATATGTCGCAAAACGAATTATATTTGAACGATATCATTCAATTCTGAATTCTGACGGAAGTTAATAGAAATCGGGGCCTTTGATTAGATGACAAAAATGTTTTGTATAATGTTTTTTTTTATTTTATTTTTTTATTTAAAAACTTTATGCACAATTTGTACAGAGGCGGACTTAATGCCAAAGGCATTCTCTACCAGTCAACCAAGGGTGGTGCAGAGCTTTAACATGTTTTGGTCGCAGCACAGCGGACACGGCTTTACTCGTCAATCGATTGATAAACATATATTGTGTATATATAGACTTCGCAAAGTTAGTTGAAATTAATGCTCATATTGATGTGAAAACTGATAAGACGCTGGCTTTGAGCTGTCTAAAAATTTATTTATCGTTTTTATCCTATATTCTATAATACATAATAAAATTCTACCTACCCATAAAATAATGAACACGATATAATAATTCTAATACATGTACTACTGCTGGGCTCGGGCCTCTTCTCATGATGAGAAGAGTTAGCCAGGTTCACCACGCTGGCCAAGGGCGGATTGGTAGACTTCACACACCCTCGAGTACTTTGTAGGCATTCTCAGGCATGCAGGTTTCCTCACGATGTTGTCCTTCACCATTAGCAGTAATTTATATGATAAACACACATATACATATTCGAAAAAACGAATCTTAACGATTCATTGACAGAGGTGTATGCCATGGGTTCGAAGTGTTCGAACCTGAGACCTTTGACTTCGCAGTCCTACGGTCTCCCACTCGGCTATCGCTGCTACTCCACGATATTTAACATAAAAACTAACAAACTAAATCGATGCAGCCCACATTTTAATTTTCGAGCGCGACGCGTGCCAGCTAGGGCATGAAATCCGGATATCCGAATATCCGAAAAATCCGGATAAGCCGAATAATTGCGTTATCGTTATTTTATTTACAAAAAGAACATTATTTGAATATAAACTAAACGTAACCAGCCAAAACTATATAATTATTATATTCTTATAAACGATTTATTTATTTTATAATTAATGAATTTATTTCTCTTTCGTTAAAAGTTGTATGTCCTAACTTTTAACGAAAGTGAAATTAATATAATAAAATAAATATACTTAGACGTAATTACTCATATTATTTCTACTCCTCGCTTAACTTCCATAATCATGTATAGATAATTTTTAACCAACTTCAAAAAAAGGAGGAGGTTCTCAATTCGGTTGTATTTTTTTTTATGTTTGTTCGCCGATTACTCGAAGACGCCTGAACCGATTTGAGAAATTCTTTTTTTGTTTGAAAGGATATACTTGTCATGTGGTCCCATTTTTTTCAAGTCACGTTCTGATGATGGGATCCTAGAGAAATTGAGAGCAACTCTCAAATTTAAAAGGCTTCTATATGGTTTTTTGTATATTATCTAAAGCTACTCGGATATTTTATGTTGCTGACCTGATGCTGGAAAGTTCCTCAACGGTTAGGAGTACGGGTATAATTCTTTAAATATAGGCTCCTTGAGGCCGTTCACTGTATTCTTTCAAGTTATACACAGATGAGGCGAGACGTTGAATATTCTGACTGAATATTAGTTCTTAATAAATTATCCGATTTACTTGGCACCGACTTCAGAATTATAAAATAATTATTTAATAATTTCTATTTAACTAAATGAAAAACGATTATTTTGTGCGAAGTAAATTTATTTTTTGCTTTTTGTTTATCTACTTTTTGAAGTCGTTTTTAATTGCACCATATAATAACTGTAAATAATATAGCTCAAAAGACTGTGTCTCACAATCAGTTAGACTGTTTTGAACAAATTAAAGAAGTTATATTGATTTTCTGAAGAAATATTTAGAAACCTAGAATTTAATTGAGATATTAAAAAAACAAATTAAAAACCTTGTTGATTTTGGACAAGTTAGTTAACAAAAATCGTGTTGATTATTTATAAGCAACCTTTGTGATGTTAAAAAAAGATTTATTTTATTATTAAGTTTTCTTAGTGATTTTCAAAAAGTAAAAGTAGTAAAAGGGTTAATTGAGATTCATGTCCTAAAAATGAAACAATGTTATATTGATCTCATTGTAATATTTTTTTAATGCGGACTAGTTTTTTATTATTTGAAATAACTGATGATAACAGTTTGTTAACCTAATTTTCAAAAAAAAAATGTTGATTCAATACGTTATGTTTGTTGTATTTACATTTTATAACGGTTTTCCCAATTATTTGGATAATCCGGATTATCCGAATAGTTCTGAGGCAGAATTCGGATAATCCGGATAGTAAAATTTGAGCAAGTAAAAAAGTAAAGCATGCCCTAGTGCCAGCCCTAATCATTTTGCTCCGTATTGTTCAGCGGGGAACGCGCCTCCTCCGGCCTCTATAACTCTATCCTTCCTATGTAACAAGAACCTATAATTATGCTTATGTCCAGTGAAGATAAATAACTATGAGCCTATCCTACAATTTAGTATTAACAATGTATAGCTTTATTGACTTTTATAGGAGTACATATCGAACACCAGTAAAGAACACGGTAATGTAGCCTGAAAAAAAAAAAATAAAAATTTAATTAACTGGCACAAAACAAAAAAAGAAACAATATAGGAATTATACAATGAAATAACCACACTAGGCAGAACCACGATACAGGCTTTGCCTAGTGTGGTTATTATTGTTAAATCTTTTAATGTACAGTCGCAACCAAAAGTCCATAAGCAATCTCAAAAGGCAATAGTTTGAAGTGTAGTTTGACTTACGACCTTCTATTTCCAAGCAATAGACACATGTTGTTAACAAATACTTGTAGTTCATTATTTCAACCACAACGTAAGTGACAAGATGGCCGAGCGGTTAAGGCATGCAGTTAGATGCGTTTATCAATTGTCCGCAGGTTCAAATCTCACATGGTTTCTTTTATACTTTTTGAAGTTTTTACTCAATTAGAAGGAATGGGACAGAAATATAGTATTCTTTATCTTGTTCACTTTGTTCACACATTTGTAAATATATAGAAAATGTGTGGGGTTTGATGGTGCAAAGGTGGGAGTCACGGGATGAAAGGCAATTGCATGGAAGTGTGGGCAAACTTAAGAGGAACCAGTATATGTGCTAATATTGTAGGGTCCATGCGCAAACGTCTACTTGACTGCATTGAAAATAATGGGGGTTATACGAAATATTAATAATGTTATAATTATTTAAGATTAATTTAAGATGTTTTGGTTTTACTAATAAGACGCTGTAACTGAATATTAGCACTTCTGTAAATATTTAATGATCTTCAATGGAGGTTTAGTTTCCTTCTTCTTTTCGTCAAGACAAGCTGTAACTTCAATACATTTATTGTGACGTTACATTAAAAAAAACATCGTCATAAAGTGTAAATCATAATATTAGTCTTCAATAAACGCTGCTGTATACCAATACCTATTATAAGTGGGTATCAACAATTATATTTTTGTTATTAGAACATCCTGTCCTTGTTGTCATTGTGAATCAATTTAGTAATATTTGTAGGTATTATCAATGTTATGAATTGACTAAGTGGGTTACAATAAAAAATCTTATAAACGGTTACAAGGGAACTTTTTTATTTAGGTAGGAATGTGACGTCACAATTCTCTTTAACATGTATTAATTGTATAAATAAATAAAACGAATAAACATTTTTACCATCATTCAACATAACTTTTTTATTTCTACCTTACAACAATGACAATAATAAAAAACGTAAGTAGTTTAATAATAATAACATATTTAATTTATTAGTTATTATATTAATCAAAAATCTTATAAACGGTTACAAGGGCACTTTTTTTTTAATTTAGGTAGGAATGTGACGTCACAATGCTCTTAAAAGTTTATTAATTGTATAAATAAATAAAACGAATAAACATTGTTATCATCATTCAGCGTGACTTTTTTTATTTCTACCTTACAAAAATGAAAATAAAAATAAAAAATTACGTAAATAGTTAAATAATAATAACATATTATTTAACTTATTAGTTATTATATCAATATGTAATTATTTATGTATTGTATACATGTATTGTATCGCAATTTAAGCATGAATACCTAACAAGTTAGTGCTTAAAATGTTACAAATATTATTATGATTTCGTAAAAACAAAATACAGCCACAAATCAACTAAGCTTCAAACTCAGATTTAGTTGATAGTGATCCCAATGTTTACCCGATATAGCTACCTGCTCATGATAGATAGATGCGAATTCAAAGAACCGGTCGCCACTGTGACGCGTTTAGTACGAATGCGACAACATTTCATTAGTGTGTGTTATCTTATAAACTGCTAAACACGGAAGCGACTTCGTTAGTGTGTGTACTGGCTGTATCGGGCTCGTACCGTTCATAGCAATGTAATCCTTAGCGTGCCTATGGACTTCTGAGCGTTTACTGTACTTGTGGACTGTAATAAAGATTATTCTTATTATTATTATTCTAAATAAAGTAATACAGTCCGTACCAATAGGCCAGCAGCTCAGCATAATGCTAAGTGACTGTAATGAAATATAGTCAACTAACGCTAATTTTCAGCAGCCGCCCAGCCCAGAGTACCGTACGCTCAAAACTACTGAAAATAAATTTAATTATAATAAATGTCCGAATAACTTAAAAAAAGAAAAAGAAAGGATACACCATATATATATAAATAAATAAAAGCTATTTTCAAATTTAAAAATACAAAATTAATATAACAAAAAAATACTAAAATAAAATTAATTAGTAATAATTAATAAAGGATTAGTTAAAAAGTTTCTCGCACTAAGTTGGTGCATCTGGCACTACCTTACACCTCGGTGCCCCTTTTTAGGGTTCCGTAGTACCTACAAGGAACCCTTATAGTTTCGCCATGTCCGTCTGTCCGTCTGTCCACGGCATAGCGACGAAACCGTTGGTGCTAGAAAACTGAAATTTTGCATGAACATGTATGTTAACTAAACAAAGAAAGTCGTAGAATAAAATTTGGAAAAATATTTTTTTTTCAGGTAGCTCCCCTACATGTAAAGTAGGGATGTTTTTTTTTTTGTCGCCTACCCCATAGTGTGGGGTATTGTTAGATAGGTCTTTTAAAAACGTTTAGGGGTTGCTAAGACAGTTTTTTGATTTAGGGATCCGTTTGCGAGATAATTAACTTTAAAGAGCAAATTTTTGTTCGAGTAGGGCGTCCCCCCCCCCTCTAAAAGCTAAACTACTGGATCCCAAAATCTGAAAAAAAATGTGTCAGTAGTACATGTAATGAACTTTAAAGGAAAACTATAGCGGATAAGTTCACTTCATTAGTTCAAGAGGAATAGGGGTCCGAAATGTCAGATGCAGTTACTCAGAATATTTCGTTCAAAATTCTTGAAACATAAATAAACACATCTTTATCCCACGGGGGTAGGCAGAGACGATGGAACGCCATGTGCTTCGCTCCTTACATACTTCTTTCGCTTCCTCAACATTCATACATCTCGTCATACGTGCTAGCTGGTTTCGTGTACTACAAACATTTCCTTTCTGAAGGACGCCATTTAGTTAAAAAGTAAAATTAAAAATGTTTTTCTACGGAACCCTACTGCGCGTGGCCCGACACGCACTTGGCCGGTTTTTTATAAAGTAAATATAGTACAATTTCGTCGCTTAACGAACTGGAACAATAACGAAACTGGAATTTGGGTCCCATTCTCAGTTTTTAAAGAAAAAATTGAAATAGTTTTTTTTTTAAAGCATTTTTTTTAAATATGTTGCCTTATTTGGCGTTTACTGACTCTTAGGCGTTGTCGTTGTTAAAGCTAATAATACCTCACGCGACGTGTATCCTATACCTTTAGTCAAAATTGCAACTCATAGTCTTCTTCTTCTTCTTTTCGTTTCAATGGACAAAGTTTTATATAACCCCAGCCCAGTACGTGGCCACGGTAAAAGCGTTCTCTGCAGCCTTGTTTAGGTCATCCAACGAGCAGCTATCAGGGCAATTGGGGCACTCAAGTAAGTGACTCATTGTTTGCTGAGAACTCATAGTATGTATGTACTTAAGATATATTATTGTTCCGCTAAGGACGTGCCGTGGTCATCAATAGGTGTGCATATGTGTGTTACTACAAAACAAAGAATAATGTAGTGCCTACGAATTCGGATGCCAAATGTACCACTTCTTAGTGTTTGAAGAAACTATTTTAAAAAGTCGGCGCCTGCGGCGCTTGGTTGACCTTGACGGCATATTTAATAAGTCCGTTACTGCTGCGCTCTCTGGCTTTTGACAGCAAAGGCGATCCGATTCCACTTTTTAATGTTTAAGAACAATATCTTAAAAGTCTGCGCCTGCAACGTTTTTTCGATCTTCACAGTAAAAATGTTCAGGTTCAGAAGATTATAAATAAAAACTAGTTAAAGGCCTGAGATACCAAAAAAAATCCTGTTACCGCTGCTGGTAGCATTGCTTAGTTCTTATAGTAAATATTGTAAAAGTCGTTGTCATCGGTGCTCCCTGCCTGATATGCAGCGGCAAAGATGCAGCATGTCTGAGCTTTAAATCCTTTGGCGCTCCCTGACTCATTCTTTGGAGCTTTGGTACTATTTCTTACTTTCTAAAGAAAATATTGAAATAAGTCAGAGTTTATTATAATTTTTGACTTTTAAGCCATTTTCTTTAAAAGCTTAGAAGTGCCACTGAAGGGCGCTTCGGTGGCACTTCTAAGCTTTTAAAGAAAATGGCTTAAAAAGTTAGTGCCTTCGGCGTTCCCTGACATCTGGCGTCAAAGACGTTAGTAACATTACTGAGTTTATATGAAAGTATTGAAATTCCCGGACTTGGTGGCGAAGAAGCTTCGGTGGCACTTCTTAATTTTTAATCTAAAGAAAATATTTAAAAAGGTAGCACTTTTGGCACTTCTTTACACTTGGCGGCGGAGCTTTTACTGGCATTCTTTCACCATTTAAAAAAGTCGAGGGCATAAGGTTAGGTAGGAGACGGTACCTAAGGCATGGATTGCTTAGGGCATCAAATGGTCTTAATCCGGCACTGAATGTAAGAATAACTATTTTAGTTAATTTTATGCTTCGGACTTGTTATCTTGGTAGGTTACAGGCAGGTAGTAAAAGGTAAGACCTAACTTTGTTATACTCTAATTTAAAAAGCAACGACGTTTTTAGATAATGCCTCTGTTTTGTAATACTTAGTAGGTACCTATTTTATGTGAAGAAAATAGCTGTTCTGTTTTCGATTTCCCACAAAAAGTTTATTGAACATTCAATCGATAGATACACTAATTAATTATTAAGGAAGTATTAAGCGTACCAAATTATTATTTTATGAAGGTGAAAAATTAGTTAGTAAGAAAATCCCGACCTTCGATTGCTATAGGTACTCACTTTTTTGCTAAGTAGGTTAAAATACTTACGTAAGCTTGTAATTGCATTATATACCTACCTATACCTACCTAATACGTTCTCTTTATGGTCATAGTAAAATACCTAAACATTTGACATCTTACTTTTTACTTGTTGCCGTCTCGTTCACTCATGCAGGGGATTATTGTTCGTGGAATGCGCGCGTCGACTAGTCTCGCTAAGCACAATCTGTATGGTCGAGATTAATATCTGAAGAAATACGTGTGAACTCTATGCAGTAGGTGTAAGGTTGATTGTCGAACAGCTTTAGGCGTGGGAACATCTAAGTGACAATTAAATGTTCTTAGCGAGACTACCTCAGTCACAACTTTGTACGAGTACATTCATAAATTATACTCTAGGTATTAAAGAAGTTATTTTTTACAATAATTAGCATTGAAATTTTAATAAAAAAATATGAGTAAACCAGCGGGACGTCCTATGCACCATTTATCGCTTGTTTTCCAAAAATAAATTATTCGAAAATAGAACAAAATGAAAAGTCCTTGAGAACTAGTCTCGCGAGGAGTGCGGCTACGTCATCGTTCGAACTTTTGTAGTTATGTATGACCGCTAGCGAAGGCCTGATTGGCCAGCAAAGCCTGCCGGCGGCCATTTTGTTTGTTGCTGAGTCACCAAAAGGTGAAAAATGATCACGAATAGCACTCCTCGCGAGACTACACAACGGTATTGGGCATTTCCCTGAACACAAAATTTGGGTTTCATGTTCCTTACCTACCACAGCGTGGAAAATAATAAGAAATAACATTTTTACAAGTATTTCAAGTTGTACACTAGTTATAAAGTTATTTACGGTAAAATAGAAATTGCCGCGAAAATTGTTTACAAAACTTTATGTGGTGGTGTTAGTGTGGAACTTATTTTCTCAGTTCTGTCGACCCTCACATAGATGGACTCATCAGTGTGGTGAACCGGGGTCAATCGTGGACACTTGAAGTTGTGTGTGAATTGTTCGATAACGTATTGTATGCTTCGGCGATCTGTCAAAATAGTTAAGTGTTAAGTGAACGATGCACACCGCGGAATGCGGTTGTTTACTTATTTTTGACTGAAACCTTCCGAAGCGACGCTGCAGGATGTAGCCCTGAATCCGAACTAAACGTGCTAAATCAGAAACTGTGATTTACTTGTTCGAGAGGTAAACTGTGATAGCAAACATGACGGACACTACTTCAAGCACTATTCCTATGGTCAAGGTAAAGACTGAACGGCCCGATGAAGCCGAGATCAGGGAGTTGGCCGCCAAGATGGTGGAGGCAAACAAGGCCAAGGCGCTCGCGGCGTCCGTGGCGGCGGCGCGGTCCCAACCCGGTGGGATGGTCGGCGTGGCACCGCCCGGCTCCGGTGGTCAGTTGGGCATCCTCAACTTCCTCGCACGAAAGCCTGGAGCCACGGCAGCAGTCACAGCCGCCGAGCAGCGGCCGGCGCCCGAAGGTGACAAGAAGACGCCGTCACCGGACGAGGCCAGTTGGAAAGGTCACTTCGGATGGGACATGCTCGGTAAATGCCACATACCGTACATATACCGCTCCAGCGAGAAGTACGTGGCGGTCAGGATGGTGGAGATCAAGCTTCTCAACAAGTACCTGAACTACCTCCATGCTGACATATACTCCTGCACCTGCATACGGAGTTATTACATCACGGAGATAGAAGCGCGGTTACTCAATGAGATAAATAACAGGCATTGTGATGGCCAGTTTGGCCGAGAACCCTTTACACAAAAAGACTTAGTGGTTAGGCTTTCCGATGCCTATGAATTCTATAATTTCCTAGATGTTTGTTATAATAAGTTATTACGTGGTACTACGAACAGTAAAGACAAGTGTGGTTTCATTAGAATAAATAAGGAATCGGTTGTACCATATACTGTGCGGGATAATCAGAAGTTTGTTCCTCTATTCTATTTTGAAGGTGAAACGGACAATTTAAAGTTAAAAGCGGACCAGTTGAAAGGCTGGGACTTGTCGTACCTGAAGTTCTGTTGTAAAGTGCAAGGAATCAGAAATGAATTGTTTGCGAGTGAGACATGTTCAGTGATTAGTTTATCAGACATTAAAAGTTATTTTCCTCCTGGAACGGAGTTTGAGGAGTACTGGCCCAACAAAGTTGTGGATTCACAGCTTCTTATATCAGCAAAAGGTAAGAAATATCATATAGGTACCTAGTTAGTATAAGAAATCTTAGAATATTTTATATCATATTCATAGTATTGTATAGTATATTGCTATGTAACTTGTGACTACTTAATCCCATTGCCACCTTAGTTGAAAAGTTATAATTTCATGTACAATAAATTTCAAAGACTACCTTATCATTCATCTTGTTTATTAAGCATGCATTCACTAACACTGAAGGAAAACATTGTGAGGAAAACTGAATGTCTGAGATTGCCTAAAAAAGTGCTTAAGGGTGTTTAAAGTCTATCAATCCGCTCTTGACCAGCGTGGTGAACTATGGACTAACCCTTCTCATCATGAGAAGAGGCTTGAGCCTAGCAGTGGGTCATGTATTAGATACAGGGCTGATATTATTTAAGCATACATTTAAGTATTTACAGGGATTGTTACGAGGCTAGATCATCATTCTTCTAGTCAAAATTGGACAGTCAAATTATTATTTAGTAGCCTAACCGCTACCATTGTCACTTTATATAAAATGCCTATTTACTTAAATATTGTTAGGTTATTATTACATGCATGCAAGCGCCCCTAATTACATTGCAGTCTTAGAATCTAGGTGGTCATGGCCTGGATGGATTTCAGAATAGGTTTATAATGTTTCTCATTATCACTTTTTATTTGGTGTTAATGCCTTGCCAACACTTTCCACTAGACAATGTACCTATTTGTTCACTAACACATAGGTATTCCAAATATATTTCCATATCATCTTAACTATAACTATCCTATACTCATCATAACATGATATTTATCTCAATATTGTTTATGGTTTTCTCAAATACAAAATAATCGATATTAGAATGACTATGGCATTAAGTCCGCCTTGTATACAAATTCTGTATATGTAGTTTAGTTAAATAAATAAATAAAATAATAGATATAAAAATATGGAAAACTAGACATCTTTTTCAAGCCTCTATTTTCTTTTTTATAGATACAGATGACTGATAGATAGTGATGACTATTGCGTTACGAATAATGATATCAATAATGATATTTCTTTTATGATTTTTTGAAGAAAGCTATGTTTTGTATATTATATAATTCTATTGAACAGGAACAGAAACTGATGACTTGTTGCATAATTATTACTTTTGCAATACAACTTGCTGTTGAGAAACTGACACACATACAAACAACAGGAATTAAAAACCAATAAATACAATAATGTCAATTTTAATATTGATGTTTATAATATGATGTATGAATAAACGATAAGACATAATTTTAATGAGATTAGTAAAAGACTAGTTGACTCTTCACGTGACCAGAGGGCTGGTTTCTTCTTGGACAAAGGATCAGCATTGCCATACAACGTGGCAATGCCGCCAGCCTTCTGGGCACGTTACCCACGGTCAACATTGATGCAGATGTATTTTTTGACACCTGAACTTTTTATTTAATCTTCTTCTTAATAAGTTTGTTTTATTTATTTTATTTTTTTTTCATGTATATATAGTTAGGCATATATTTAGTTTTCTCCCTTATATTATAGTGTAATTTTAAATGTTAATAAAAAGTGTAATTAGCAAAAAAAAAAAAAATATTGAATATATATGACTGGCAGACTTAAAAAAAAAAAATAAATAAGACAATACATAATTAAAAAATATAAGAATTTCTTTAAAAAAAGGAAAATGATTAGGTGAGGAAATCACATAGCTTAAAGGCATTAGTTGAACCATAGAACCTAAAAATGGATAGAAAAATATTACCTAAAAGAAATGTGATGAAAAAAAATATGTTGTTATTTTTTTTACTGCAATACAAGCAAACAAGTAAAACACCCCCTTAAATATTTATTATATTTGCTGTTTAGCATTTATTGTTATAGGGGCAACAGTTTTACATCATCTGTAAAAATTTCAACTGTCTTACATGGTTCATGAGATACAGCCTGTTGACAGACAGACAGCAAAGTCTTAGTAATTGGGTTAAACTTTGCGTATGGAACCCCAAAAAAGATAAATATCCAAATAGATAAATAATGATATGAATAAGAAAGCATTTCAGTTATCTACATGTGAAATTTCGATATTTTTTTACTTGCTCATTTTTAAATAATTCACCCATTAGGCATTAATACATAATAAAGCTGTGTCAGACAGGTGTTCCCCACAATTGGCAATAACAGTTTATGCAAATTCATTAGCATATCTAACAAGGTGTGAAGTACATACATAATCATTTGCTTTATTGATATCAGGACTAGTTTAATTTATATTTTATTCTATGTATGAGAGTAATATGAAAGCCCAATAACAATTAATAAAAAAAAAACCGACTTCAAAAAGTAGGTACCTAAACAAAAAGCAAAAAATAAATTTACTTTGCACAAAATACTACGTTTTTTCATTTAGTTAAATAGAAATTATTAAATAATTATTTTATAATTCTGAAGTCGGTGCCAAGTTACTAGTATAATTACTATTCAGTCAAAAAATAGTTGTTAATATTATCTATACAGAGTTATTGTTTTCTTGGCACCGACTTCAGAATTATAAAATAATTATTTAATAATTTCTATTTAACTAAATGAAAAAACGTAGTATTTTGTGCAAAGTAAATTTATTTTTTGCTTTTTGTTTAGGTACCTACTTTTTGAAGTCGGTTTTTTTTTTGTTAAAAATTATTTTATTTTACGATATTAAGTGATGGGTAGACCGAGCAAGAATGTATCTCGAATGAGGAGACGACGGTTACTTGAGACGGAAAACTTATTAATAATAATCCCCGTACTCCTAACCGTTGAGGAGTTGTACCTTCCAGCATCAGCTCTGCAACATAAAATGCTGACTACTAGATGCAAATATTTGAGTAGCTTTAGATAATATACAAAAAACAATATAAAAGCCTTTTAAATTTGAGAGTTGCCCTCGATTTCTCTAGGATTCCATCATCAGATCGTGACTAGAAAAAAATGGGACCACATGACAAGTATATCCTTCAAACAAAAAAAGAATTTCTCAAATCCGTCCAGGCGTCTTCGAGTAATCGGCGAACAAACATAAGAAAAAAAAAACATACAACCGAATTGAGAACCTCCTCCTTTTTTTGAAGTCGGTTAAAAATAGAAACCATATACCTTGATTTCGTCCAATAGGAATACATAATATAGGTATGCCCCTGTTTCGTTACAAACTTACGACTCATCAAAATTTGGCGCCAAAATGTTTTTAGACCTCTGAATCTTTATTGATTCATGTTTTGATTAATATAGTTGGTTGGAATGCTTAAAATAAGTCATAGCAGCATTGTTAATCATTTAGACACATGTGGAATAAGTTATAAATAACCTGCCTTCCCTCTTTTTTTTTGCTCTGTCCTAGAGTCTGGCATGAATAGATCCCGTGATGGAACGCAACAGCAACTGGGCGAATGACGGCTAACAGCCTAAGCATGCCAGAACCTCACATGTAATATATTAGATTTATTTATTTATTTATAAAACTTCATACACACGTGTATATTGGCGGACTTAATGCCTAGGGAATTCTCTACCCGTCTACCTTCAGGTGGTGCAGAGATAACAAGATTAGATGTAGCCTGTAGGCTGATGGTTATTTCATTCTTTCTTTCATTCAAACTTACTTACGCAAATATAAGTAGGTAAGAGTATTTATAAACGCCTGATATATAAATATGAAATGTATGCCCAAACAGAAATTGGTAGAATTTAGAATGAAATAATTTATACACGCCAGTTTTACAAGATTAATCTGACATTTCAGCATAAAATATAGATAAATTAATTTGTTGAATCGGTATGGTATTTGGTAAACTAAGGTTAATAGTCACACACTGCCATTGTCACCAGATTTAGTTATGATCAGTAAATCTCGGCGACCGCAAGATCTTTATTTGTAAACATGCAGATGGCACTATTCAATTTACTTATTATAGGTTTGTATAATAATACGCGAATCGTACGTTTCGCTCTTCATAATTAACTGTTTGTTTTTCTTCATGAACTGACTGTCCGTTTTAACGTACGGCGCATGACACGTGTACATTACACAAAGGAAATAGGGCATTACGTATTAAAAGCCCCTTTATAATACGAGGTTCATTGATATTTTGCTGGTCTGTTCTTCATGGCGCCCAACGCAATATTGAAGCAATGACAAGCGAGCCAACCGCGTGGCCCGTGGCATAGTGTGGTCCGCTACCCTATCTCATAACGTTTCTGCGGGCGTTTTGGTCCCCCTTTTCCTAACACCCGCGTTTAAATTACCCTATTTCAGCCGCGTTCTACGTTCGAACCGTAGTATTATTATTATTATATACAACGACTTTAAGTACCGTACTACAAACCAGATAAACATTATTACGAACGAAGTGATGATAGAAATAAACAGAGTCACGTGGGTAATTTCTCATGCGTAATATACGCACACCATTAGATAAGTTATTCCTAATTTGTGCGCTATCATCCGTGTCAGTTTGTGAATTCTAGTCTTCTGCAAGAAGAGACCCAAACGCTTTACCGTCTATCTATGTACATATTTAAATCTTTCATTGTTTACTTTAACCAAAACAATATTCAAATAAACGGGAATCTAATATTCTAGTATAGTATGTATAAATCGGGGCAAACATCTTGAGCAAACGACCTTGAATGCGCAGAAACGAATTTTGGGTCTCTTTGGTTACGAGGCTGAGGCGCAGGGGGCGTACCTGCGCGTGATTGGTTGATCAGTCGACCCTTGCCCCGCGCACCGCGTCTTCGTTCCGCTCTCTCCCGAATACACGTGCGTGCAGTGAAGTGCTCACTTTTGTGCTCTGTTCTAAATCGTTAGTTGTTGTTATTATTTGTTGAGTTAAAAGCGGATTTTATCACTGAATATTGTCGGCGATTTTGCCAATATTAAAAACCGAGTTAACTATTGTTTTAAATCGTAAGAAGTTCAACAAAACATGCCGACAAGCATTGTTTTCGATTTAACTATTGTTTAAGTTATGAAAAATTTGACAAAACAATGCACGACATAATGACGACATACAAAATGTTGCACATGTCGGCTATTGTTTATATTTTGGCTATTGCCTGCCACTGCACTCACACAAATACAATTGTCTATATACATAATACAATATCCCGAAATAAACAGTAATTGTAATAAATAAAATAGGTAATTCTAAAAACTCGACGTAACTAATCATATTTATAGCAATATTTTGCTCGTAAGTGTACGATGCGCAAACTTAACCCTACCACGTCACCTAATGCTCAAGAAGTTTGCCCATAATTGTACCTTTGATTGATATCACCGTCCTACGTGACGAATTGATGTCAATACGCCATATCTTTGTCAGTCTCTAGATTTTGTGGTCTTAACTACTTTAAGTATCTAATAAATTACCAAAATAGACAAGAAGGGTAGAAGTATATATATATCGTTTTGCTGCATCGATCACGATGTCTTGGAATAGGATCACGAAATGATATTCTTTGTACCAAGACGTTTTAAGGATTAAGTACAGCTACGTATCTTGAGTGTAGTGTATAATATAAAGCGATCAAAGGATTAATCCCGCTGACACGGACAGTGCCCGCTTTTCATAGACATTGAGTCTCATCGAGGGAAGAGGCTGGGACACTGGGTGGAATTGTAAGGCCCACTGTCTACAGCAGAGTACGATGCGCGTAGCGTATCCGTCATTATACGCTTGGTGTAGGCCTGCGTACAGCTTTCATACAAAACTATGAAACTGTCCATTACGTCTCTCTGAGGTGTGACCAGTTCATTACTGACCACAAGGTATTGTGATGCCCGCATCATTTTATGACAGGCTCCAACTACAACAACAACAAGACAAATTTTAATTTCACCAAATAACCCTGTTTCATTTATGTCTCCGTTTTTCTTGATAAAAATGTGAAGGTTAGACCTTCAACAGGAAACCTTGACATGTAAAAATATTTGCAGCATGGTTGCTGTAGATAAATCTCCTTTATCACTATTGATATAAGGTGTATTTTAAGCTGAGTACCTAAATTAATCTTCGTTAGCTATTCTTGTAAGTTAAGTACTACTTGTCTAGGTTATGTGTGTCACAGTTTAATCAGTTATGGCTTTGATGACTTTTCGCAGATTTGTAAGTTTTAACTCCTTATCTATATCTGTCCGAACACAAAGACTTTTGATTACTAAAAATGATTCTTAGTAGTCGAAAGACCGCAGTACGATGATTTGAAGTAGTCTTTTCAAGCACGACAGTACTGTCATAACTACATCGCCATGTAAAAATGTCGTCAAAACGTTCAACAAATCTTGAAAAATTGAGCGAATTCTAGCTATAAACGCGTTTAATTCGTTTGTTCGGACGCTTGTTGATTCAACAACTTGAATTCGCATTTCTGAGGCATAACAAAGTTAACACCAACATGAACCATAAAAGTTAAAACCAGCTGGTATACGATTACAATACAGATGTTACTGTTAGGGTTCTAATATAACATGTTGGCCATATTTTTTCCCTGCTCGCATCCCATTGCTAATTGCAAACGTATCCAGTTTATAGTCAGTGTTTCGTTGATTCCATAGAGCAAATACAGAGGGGAGGTGGCTTAAGCGAATGTGCACTGAATCAAAAGTGCACATAATTGCTTGGTCGTGACGTCATCACGACACGTCATTGTAATGGCGGCCTTCCTTCTGTGCACATCTGATGAGCGTTAACATTTTATTCGATAGTTGCGCCAGAAGTGATTCAAGAATGAAGTGCTGTGTTTTATCTTGAAAGAACTACTCGGATAGACGATCTGATGCTATGGATGGTATCACATTTCATTTGTAAGTAGAGTTTTGCGTAATTTATTCGAAAAGTTCTAGAACAATTCTTAGATTCGTCGTTTTCAAATAAAATTCTACTCGACAATAGATGGCGATACTTAATGGGGTCATTTCAATAATTTTACGTCAGCTGGATCATGAAATGGAAAGTACTGAAAATAATTAATATGCTGGTAATGAAAAATATAAATTAATATCCTTTAAATCAAATATCTTATGTACAAGCAAAAAATAGTTATTAATTGTAACACACAAGATAACATAGCATCACGCCTTATATTACCCAGTAGGATGTGGCAAAGGTGTACAACACCAACATTTCACCTGTTATGTCCTAAACATGGGATGGAGGGTAAGCTTATCGCCATCGCCATTAATCCCAAATATAAAAACACTTTTTCCCGGCCTGGGAATCCAATCCGAGACGTCGCTGTGAGCGATACACAAATTATACCGCTAGACAGTGACCGTGAGGAAATTATTTAAAGTGAGAAAATTATTATAATAGTATTTGCTTATAATCCGTCTCGGCTGGCACGAAATCATAAATATTATCATATCACAATTTCAACTAAAGTTTTAATTGTTTTTAAAAAAGTTATAAAGTCAAAATGAAGTTCAATAATTAACTAAAAAAAAAGAAATTCTTAGAATGACCCTGTTATAGTCTATTGTAACTATGGTGACGTTTAGGGTAAATTTGATGGTGCATTCAGACTCGCTTAACATTGCGCGGCAAGTCGCGAGTAAATGCACGAGGGGATGAATGTGAACAGGAGCTCGCGAGGAAACTCGCGACTCGTGAAAAGGCTCGCGCGCTCGCGCCAGGAGCGAGTTGTTTTTAAAGGCCGTTTTTTATTTGTTATGGTAATTTTTGACTTGAACATTGTAATTAGACCAAAAAGTTTGGTTATAACAAAATAATATAAAATAATTTAAATATTTTTTTAAAATAGAAACGACGCCCGCACTTGGAATAATTCCTATATCGCGGGCATGTTCACAAACATACATTCCACACACACACAAAGCACACCCAGAGTCGGAACAAATCTTTGCGGAACACACAAAGATTTGTCCCGTGTGCTTTCAACACCAATTTTATTTAAAGAGTTACTCGAAATTATTTAAAGAGTTATTTATTTCCAAGCAGATAGTTATTCATTGATACAACATCAACGAGAATCAAATGCAGGAGCTAAGCAGCCAATAGTTGGGACTTTTCGGACTCCAGAGATTCTCGTGAGGTGAAACTGAACTGAGCGCACGCGAGTGTAAACGGAAGCTCGTCTAAAAGCTCGCGATCGCACGAGTCGCGCGGTGAGTCAAGAGTCTGAATGCAGCATGGCATTTAGTGACATCTAGTGAGCGATAGTTACATTACTTTTGTACAAAGTAATATAAGCGTTTCGCTATTGACCACTAGATGGGGCAATGTAGAAGTGGGCGGGATTTAACACCCCTCACCCCGCAAATCCTCACGCGTTGTTTCATAGGTAAATCTAGTTACCGCACCTCTACTCTGTATTTGCTCTATGGTTGATTCTATGCTAGAATCGTCTCCTTCATAATAAACTGCAGAAGTGAAAAAGTAGGTGCAAACTCTAAATTTTAAAGTAGAACACGTACGATAAATTAAAAATGATAATCAATGAACTTAAGCAAAAGTTGTAAAAACGGGAACATTATTTGGTTTTGATAACGGTTAATATTATTTGGTTTTGATAACGGTTAATATTATAACGGGTGTGATTACCGCCAATTTTGATGTTGCCAGCGCTCGAGACTCGAGTCCGCTTCATGTTGAAGAGGCTCTCGGCTTTCTCTTCCCGTTACGTCGCGATGTTGCCAACATTACGGATTTATCTCGAATCAAATGGCCCAGTTGCAATCTTCCTATTGTAGTTTTGAAAGATTTTACAGTTCAAAGCGCTTAAGTAATGCTGAAATGAAAATAAAACTGTTTAAATATGTAAGTTTTGTTTAAGAGCTGACCTAAAAACTATACTTTTGGCAGAGTTTACCTAAAAAGTACATACATACAATAAGCTTTTACGAACGATGCAGCCCTAAAATTGTCTTTCTCAAATATCCATATTATGTTAAATTGACTAATGACTCAAAATTAACGGTAACTGAAAAAATAATTAATCAGTAGGTAGTCCATAAAAAGGTTGAATTAATTCATACTAGGCATTCAAACACGACTCGGTTGCTTTGTTCTAGTTGATAAGTATGACTGAAACTTCATGTTTATATTAGAGGATATTCAGTGATAAGTCTGAAGTTACTTTTTAAATTTACGACCACGTGGTCTGCTACTAAATTAAGAGACATTTAGAAGTCTTCTGAGTCCAACCTGTTGGTCTAGCAAGTAGCAACACATGGATTCGATACAAATAAATCTAGAATTAGCGGCATAATATGAGTCACGTGCGACAATCCACCAACTCTTTATAGTTTGACCTTTTTAGATCACCGTGTAAATTTCAAGGACGGCCATTGTCTCATATCTCTATTGATATTCTTAACCCATTCGCTGCGGCAGACGCCTATTGGCGTTTTTTTATTTCATATTCAGGTGCGGAGTACGCCTATCGGCGTTTTTTTACAATTGTATATATCTTGGCAAAAACCAGCCATAAAAGTAAAATTTTGAAATAGGTGGTATTTTATTTTGAAATGCACAAAGTACTGCTCACAGTTTCAGGATATTTAACTATAAAAAAAATTGCGAAATCCTTTCTAGGTGCTGAAGACGCCTAAGGGCGTTTTCCAGGCTTTAACAACCTTTGATTCTAAATATATTTTGTTAATTATTACTTTTCTTTATTAAAGGTATTTTTAGGGATCACTTACATCGCATAATTTTTATTTCCCATTTTGCATTGGTTTTACGAGTTAGGTTAGGTTAGTAAGAAAATTGAATCGTAATTTTTATAGCCATTATCAGTTTTCTAATATGCAAGCCAATAACCCATTACTAATATTTTATTTTTATATATTATTTTTATACATACACTGCATTAATAATATTATTATATGCAGTGTAGGTATTTAAAATAAGTAATGGAATATTGGCTTACATACTAAAAAACAGTTTAATCAATGATCTGGTTATAAAAATAAATATCTTTGGTATGTTTTTAATATTTTTTAATTAGAAAAAAATGTAACAACAAATGATCTCGACAGGTTAAAAGACAGTTAATAGGTTCAAAAGATTACTAATTATAATTGTTTGTTTACTTTTAAATGTCATAATGTTTATTCGATTTGAGTGTCGTATTTTATTTGACCCGAGTGTAAACCCTTTGCATCATTCAGAAATGTTAAAATTTTTGCATAAGTGCGGGTACGAAGACAGGGTTTAATTTGGTTCATCTCTTTGGTCACTAACTGACCAAAAAGTATATTCCGTTTATCTGCATTTTCAATATTGTCATTGATGACGTTCATGCAGTCTTCGCATGTCAACATGTCTGAATCTTTTTTTTTGTTTTTCTTTCGGGTAACAAAATAGACTGCGAATCTTGAGTATCGTCTAATAAATTGGGCGACCATGAACGTTTTTTATCTGAAATAAAGAATACGACGTGAAATATAAGAGTAATTTGGTGTAGCATCGGAATCCTGGACATTATTGTCGGGAATAACTTAACTAATTGCATCAATTCTTATAAAGTTCATTTTAAAACGATTGCTTGTATTAACAAAAATGTCAATGAAAATAAGGAGTATAATAAATATATAATATCAGTATAATAAAATAATAGTGGTATTATAAAAGTAAAAAAAGGTTTACTACCTCTGATATTAATTTATAATGATAATTTTACCTTTCCTGTCATTGAAAACTAAAATATATGAGACGGTAGCTTAGAAATAAACTACAATTTATGTAACTAAAATAATTTACTTGCCATTTATGGCCATATTCTTCTAATTTTCACGATCCAACTATTACAGAACCAAAACTTCACAAATAGGCGCCTAATTGATGTTATTTTATTTTTTAACACTAAATACGATCGTTATCGTACCACCAATTTCGCGCATTTGAAGTTTGTTGAACATTTTAACGTAAGAATGATAAATAATTTTAAACAGTGCTGAAAACGCCCATCGGCGTTTTATATTATCCATTTGAGGTGCTGAGGACGCCCATCGGCGTTAGAGATGAAAACCACCCCGCACCTGAAATATAAAGTTAATTTCCTCTGCCGCAGCGAATGGGTTAAACTGGCAGCAGCTAATTACCAAATACTGCAAGTGGATTGCGCAAGCCTTGTTGCTTTGTTTTACTGTGTTCCTATTTCCATGGTATTTTCCTCCCATTATGACCAATTCTTTGATTTAGGTGCAGGCGAGGTAATGATACCTATTCTAAAAACCTTCACCTACTAGTACGTGTTGATTGAACCTGAGATTGTAAGACATTTTTAAAGCAGTAATTACGAAGTGTGATTAGTATTCCACCCGGCACTTAACTTAATGTATCTAATATCTCCTTAGATACAAGCGGGATGTTAATTTATCGCGTCATTGCCTAAAATGTTATCTCGATAAGTAGTGAACTTTGTCTTTCGCGGCATTTACTGTGTTAATTTTAAGTTTTTGCCTTATAAGACGATTGTTACTATAATATTATTTATGATGCTTCTTTCTCTTCATATAGTCAAAAGCTCTTTTCATCACCTCATGTCTTAGTTATTAAATAAGCTGCCGTTTCTGTATCACCAGTTAGGTTATCTTATGACTCTAAGCTTTGTCAACGCCCTGTTGAGCAGTCCAAGACCATCCCTGAACAAAAACAATCCTCGAACTTTTTTGAACACAAACTTTTCTTGCAACCAAAACACGACCTAGGTATATACAGGGTGTATTTTTGAAACGGGGCAGTAAGGGCAAGTACCTTAACCGTTGCAGTTACAGCAAAACGTTCTTAACACGTTAAGCGCCACGTGTATACGATGATATACAACCTAGTGGAATGCTCACAGGCTGGAGTATATCTAGTTATACACCCTGAGTACTCAACTTCAGAGGCCAGTGTATTGGTGAATATACATCGCACTGAACATTTTCTATGGCAACCTTGTAGGCCTGGCCCTGACAAGTCGTTTGGTATATCTGGGGTATAGAAATATTGTATAGATTAGGAGTTACAGATTTTTTTGAGAATGAAAAAAAAAAAAAAACAATTGTAATTTTCTATTTTATTTCAGTAATCAACAGCCTTTTTATTTACTTGTTCTTCTTATTTTTATTTATTCTACATATTTCTCTATAACCATTCAGTCTTTTTTATGTTTTTTTTTCTATTTTTCCATAATCAGCCTTTTATTATTTATGTTTTGCACAATCATCTCAGCCTTTTTATTTATTTATTCTAATATGTTTTCAGTCATAATCAGCCTTTTTAAGTATTTATTTTTCTTATTCTACTTCCACTTCTTTCTATTTACTGTGAACTTCGTTGAAACAGGGTCTGCAAATTTTACACATAGAGCAAATGGTTGCTACTTGGGCAGCGAATTTTCTTTGGCCAGGTTGAGTCTTTCCCTTTTTGCCACATTCCATGTAGCAATTCTTGCACCTTCCTCTCTTCATTTTCGGAGGAACTCCGACCAGATTGTCCACCAATAAGTATTGTGTAACTCTGGGAGTTGGAGTTGGTGCTGGTACAGGAATGACGCAATATTTCGTGACCATAGCATCAATAACTTTCTCCCGGAAAGCTGTTATTGCCATTTTAGGCTTTCTCGAATATTCGTGGTACAAAAAGTACGCGTTGACGAGGCAGAAGACGAAGAAAAAGAATAAAAACGTAAGTGAAAAAGTAAGGAAGCTCAAAAATGCAGGGAAAGTAGTGTGTATCATGTAATATACACTTGGCCTTTGAGACTGAATTTTCTAAAAGTCTGTCTCTGGGGCCAGTGTATATTATATGATACATCTAAAAAAAAAACAGTTAGAAGCATAGGAAAAGAAAAAAGTCAGGTTCACATAGTATTTTAGGACCAGGAGAACGCATTTATGCAAGAAAAAAAAAAAAGTCATTTCCACAACCTTAGCCTCAGAGGTACCTTGGCGGTTAACGTGTTAAAAGACCTTCCCTAACTTTTTGGGACATTTTGAACTGCATTCACAGATTTTGTAAAAAACTTACAGTTAGCAAAAAAAATTCAAAAAGTTCAAATTTTTTTTTTATGCCAATCGATTCTATTTCATGTGGGGATCAAAAAACTCTATGGGACCATTTTAGCTTTCAGTACTAGAAAAGACAGAAATCGCCAAAAACGTTTCCCATACATTTCGGCAACAGAAACGAATTTCTACGATGGTCTAACTTTTTGTTATGGCCTGGAAGTGGGTAGAATTGACTGTAAAGTAAATAAAAAGAATTTTTACCCGCAAATTTCGAATTTGATTCAAAAAATCTGTGTGTTATACTTAATTTCAGCTGAGAAACTTCGTATGAGTTATTAATTAAGGATTTTCGCTAAAATGTCTTCTAAACGTTTTGCTGTAACTGCAACGGTTAAGGTACTTGCCCTTACTGCCCCGTTTCAAAAATACACCCTGTATACGCATTTGCACATATTGTCGGCACCATCATGCAACCGAGAACTAAATCAAGATTATAACCAGCTATGTCCAAATATAACTTGAAGTTTGCTCTCGTGTTTATGTAGTGTATATATAGTCCTTACTAATATTATAAATGCGAAAGTTTGTAAGTATGGATGTATGGATGTATGGATGTTTGTTACTCTTTCACGCCAAAACTACCGGGTCGATTTCGATGAAATTTTGCACACATGTAGCTTATAGTCTGGATTAACATATAGGCTACTTTTAATTGACATACCACGCGGGCGGAGCCGCGGGCGGAAGCTAGTATGTTATATACAGTACATACACAAACCTAAACTGATCAATGATATCAGTACAATTAGTATTCTAATTATATAAATCACCCATCTTGCACAAATAAATCGGAACATGGACACTGTCAAATATATGAGTGCATTCATAGTGTCCAAATCATAGTAATAAGCACAGCGCCAATTTTTTCAAAGCATCCAAAGTATTAAAAAATATAAAACAATAAATAAAAATGAATCCAGGGCCGACAATCGGCGACCGATTTGTTGAAGGTGAATAATATAATAATATAACGTTCGAAAATGTATGTATGTATAAATGTATTTGGTCAGAAATAGTATAAAAAATCGGTCGTGGGCAATAAGAATGAAACATCGCATGTCGTTATTGGTTAAGACTTCATAGGCACAGGATAACTTTGTCCTTTGAAGCTGTGATGTATGATATGAATAGATTAATAATATTTTATTATATACTATACGAACATGATAGTAATTCGATGACGCTAAATGCAAAAACTTATCACGTGACCAAGTTGCCGAAAAAAGAAAACTGCGTTCACAACTTTAAGTAATATTCCATATTCCTTATTGGAGATATTATGAACTAGCGTTTTTAAACAAGCCTTCTCAAGTCAGATACTTTTGGAGTTACCAGTATGATTAACAATGTCCTTTTGTTGTCCAGGATCTGTATCAGGCGGTGGTCAATGGACTCGAGCGCCTCCCGCGCCTCCACCAGGGGTTGCAGGGGCCATGGGTGTCGGCGCGACGGCGGGGGTAAACCTCAACAACGTCACCGGTCAATCGACGCGAGGCCGACGAGCCACCAACCAGAGGCATTCGCCGGCCTCGGCAGCCATGCAAATGCCTCATGCGGGGCTATCGGCGGCGGCTGTTCAGGCGCTGGCGAGTGGATGGAGTCAGGCACAGACGGCGCAAGTGCTCAGGCTGGCACAGGTGTGTTTTACTTCTATGTAACTGCTGATGGTGAGGTCGCAAAGCTCGGGCAAAACTGTTTTACAAGTACGGAGTTGAGACATGGCGATAGGGTCTTACCAGGCTCATCAGTCACCACTTCTCCCTTGGGATAACCTCTACCATACCTTCTCGGCAATATAGCCAATTCTGGCTCTGCCAGTAAATAGCAATAAGTTTTATGCTGTGGAAAATCAAATGGTATTCCTATCATGTCCTGATTTAGTAATCAGTCATCATTTTCCTCGCTGATAACCTCTTTTCCTGTAATTATACTTGTCCTTCGCTGCGTCGCTGGCGTCATCGTTACTTAAAGCAATGGTGTTACGTGTCATGAATGAAGATGTTCGTGGCAGCAAATAGAGGAAACCAAAAGCTTTTCGTCTACCCTCGGGATCAGCTTATTTTATATTTTCCATATAATCTGCGTCCTTTAAATCGTATCATCTCACCTTTCGATAAAAACTAAGAAAACTGGAAAACCTGCTGTCTAGTAACAGATTATTCTAAAATGTTATTGTCGAGGCTTAAATGTAATCTTAAGTCAGAAATGACGTCAATGTTTTCATGAAATACAAAATCGAGCAAAATTTCAAGCTAAAATGAAATTTGAATATGTAAGCAAGCAAACACCATTGTGGAATTTGTGCAGCATTTATAAAAACTGTGATCTGGACCCGAATTTAAAAGGAATGCTTTTACACATACATTACAGAGCATGTAATGTCTTCACATTACAGAGCATTTAACATGGTAATGTATAAAGTAATAATTTATTAGAGCTTTGGCTTTTTGATGTTTTTTCAATCAATGTAATTGTTTACTCACAAATTCTATGAACAATTGATTCACTAACATGGAAAATATTCGTAATTATTTGTAAACATTGCCCTCCGCAATATATTGCCGAATTCGAAAAAAGCATTAAGTACTGCCTAGCGTTCATGCAAAAAAATCTAAATCGGTACAGTGGTTGGAATACTTCTTACATACATACAAACTTCACCTCTTATCATCATTATACAATCTCTAGGAAGAAATAACAGGCTAATGTTTTGTTGCATAGGCGCATGTTGCCCAGGCGCACGCCACGCGGTACAACTCGCTGGCAGCCGCGTTGCCGCAACACCGTATGCAGCATCAGCGCAATGTACAGGTAAATTAAACTACACATGTTACACGCATGGAGACTGTAACAACAACACATGGAAATGCAACGATGTGGAACTTGAAATTAGCAGCTAGTATACTCATCATCAGCTCAGCTTCGCTAACGGTGAAGGATAATCATCGTGAAGGACACTTGCATGCCTGAGAGTGCCTAAAAAGTGCTCGACGGTGTGTGAAATCTACCAATCCGCATTTGGCCAGCGTGGTGGACTATGGCCTTACCCTTCTCATCATGAGAAGAGGCCCGAGCCCAGCAGAGGGACATGTATTATACTTTGTCCATTCCTTTATTTTCTTTTTGACAGATCACGCCTATGAATTACCGTTTTTTTTTTGTCAGATTAATGTTAATGTACTTTATTGACAAACGGCACTTTTTAGGGAAGTTCACTGTTAGTAACAAACAACCACAGACTATAAATCAAATCGTGAAATGAAATAAATCGATCATTATGAAAAAGAATAATTTAACTTTTTTGTGTATTGTCTGTATTTTTATATAAAAAAATAATATAATAATAGTATCATGATTCCATGAATAATTATTTGCAAGAAATTAAGTCGAAATCTTGGCAGTAAAAATGAAAATGTAAACAAAGGTAATTAGGAAACCGGCATAGACTAAGTATGTGACATTATTATTATTTTATTATTTTGTATATTTATTTCATGTAATAAAAACTACAAATAAACGAATAATTAATAATGAACTAAAACCAATTCGATGTAATTAATCGATTGAAAGTTCTTCTTAGACAACATCGATTATGATTTCAAATCGAATCAGTAACGTGTGAAGGCATCCCTAAATGTAATCTGTCAAAAAGAAAATAAAGAAATGGACAGAGTATAGATAGAGGGCTGCTACTAATACTCAGCATCACTTTAATTGACAAAAAATCTACAAGGCATCGTGTATTTGATGCTGTAGATAACCACGTGGCAGTTTGATATACACTTATCTGAATATGAGTTCATACTTCGTTGTTGCATTTCATGCATGTTGTTGCTATGCTCTCACACGTTACACTAATCCTCCGTGACCGTATCAATACCGTTATCTGTCATCAATAAATTTATACCGTAACACGTCATTACGTTTTCTATATTTTTCTTAGTAAAGCATGATTAATTTAATTGATGACTTAAAAATTGTTGTAACTTTAGTCATCATTATGAACGAAAATAAGGAAATAAATTTTCCTATTGAGTAATTATTAGGAAATGGTTTTACGTTTGGTAATTCCCCTTATTTATTTAAATATATGTTTAGTTTATTGTCACGGCATAATTTCGCCTGGCACTCGTTTGAAGATTTTGTAAGTGCCATGTGAAAATGTATGTTTTTATCGTTTATTTCAGTTTCCTCCGAACAGTGCAATAACAATGGCGATGGGTCAGCAACCCCCTCCACCTCTGGTGAGGAGTACTGCCAACACAACGACCATGAAGTGAGCATCTTTCATAATTTGTAGTGGATTTTGTAAGAACAGCCCATCAAACTAATTTCTATCATCATCACCATTGCCATCTTAAGAACAGTTCAAAATTTTCGGATTTGCAGCGTGAATTAAGACGTTGACCAATTAGCTCTAGTTGCTCTTCTAATCGAGCTACGCTACCCACATGTCCGCTATGTTTTTAATTGTCAGTTGCATCTATTTTGCGATTTTAAATCCCGCTTCATCTCCGATTTTTAAAACTGTTGTTATTAAGTTTCATAATCTTTACCATCCTTTTACATTTTACATTAACGGCTTTACGGATATCCGATAACAAAAAAGGAATAATAATAACGATTTTTTTATAATATTGATAAAATAAGGTTAACATTTGCTGTCGTCCTTTTTGACCGTTTGACCGCTAGAGTAGACGCACAGTTAATATCTATACGCCGACCTCTATTTTTTGGCCTGCGTATATAATATATGTACATATTTTTTAGCTATTTCGAATTAGTATATTTTGATTTTTTTTAACGATATTCCGTTTCCGTTCCGTTTGATAGACCAGTTTCCTAAGAATTTATTTGGAATTTAAAGTAACAACATACATAATATAACATCACACCTATATTACCCAGAAGTGTGTGGCAGAGGTGTACAACACCCATATTTCACCTGTTATGTTTAGGTCCCATTAGATAGGGGGTGAGCTTTCGCCATCCACCGGGCACAATTCCAACTCCGTGCTGATACTAAATATAAAGTAACACTTTGCCCGACCCGGGAATCAAAACCGAGGCCTCGCAGTGAGAGGCGCATACGCCAATCACTAGACCATCGAGGCAGTACTACTAACTAAATTAACATAATATGTTAGAGTCCATTTACACAGTGTAAGATTTGCAAAGCAATTCTCTTGCCATCTCTGTCTTTTTTACGCAAATTAATAGTGAAAGATAGAGATAGCTAGAGAATTTCCTTGCAATACTTGTCTTCGTGTAATTGATCTAGTCTTGTACAAGTTATTAAAATGTTTCGGTGTATAAATAATATCGATACTGGTAGCTCCCAAAGGCTGTTCTTACACGCGTGAAACACTCCATTCGCCATTGTCTTGTCACTGTGTTACATGTTACAACAATTCATAATATTTACGTATACCCTTTTTTTCATTATAATATTATTATTTTTCCACTGTCCTTGTATACTTCCTGAAAACTGCGTGCTGAAATACCACGGATGTGAGGGATAATAACTTTCAGTGTTGACTTCATTTAAACTTAATGTGTAGTTTGTATACCATAATTTTCCAAAATAAAAACCGACTTCAATTACAGTAATTTTAGACCTATGTGGTTTTCTCATGGGTGCCATGTCAGAACTGGACCAAATTGAAATGGGACCCTAAAAAGAATCATTAAAATCGCTTCGCCTTGTCAAAAGTTATGAGATAAACAAACATAAAAAAGTAAAAAGAAAAAACAGACTTATTGAGAACCTCCTTCTTTTTTAAATTGGTTAAAAAATTACAGAAATGTTTGATATTGCTAAACATTTATTATTTTATTATAAGTCCTAAAATCAGATACACGTGTAGTACAGATGTCAAAACTGATGCTATTTTGCGTTCAAGCTTACTTGACATAGCCTATTTTACCTTTTAAGCTCCATATTTGAACATAACTGATGTTATGCTACAATAATAAAAAAAACAGTTGCATACCTATGTATGGAAATAATAAAATAACTAAGTTTAAATGTAATGTAATGGTATTGTTTGTGGTAATCGCCGTGCCCTGATGACGTTCGTCTAGTACGTACTTACGTCAATGACCTGACCGATACTAAACGTGAATTAAATACCTAACGAACACCTACAGTACCTACAGACCGACCGACTCCTTTCTTATCGTAGGTATCGCAGTTATCGCACACAAGTTGCCAATGCAAATCAAAACCATTCATTAATAAAATTAACTGTTACGAATCCGTTAAAATTACTAAGTTATTTAATAAGAAATATTTTGATACCGGACCATAGGGCATAATTACTAAATGTCATTGCTGTTATGTTGCTGCCATACACACAATCACGTATATTTTTTTGTTAAATTAATCTACATTCAGATTCATCAATATAATAGAAATAAATGGAGAGTAATATCATTAACACTTTGTATAGGTTCATCATAAAACTTGCAAACTTTGAGGAACTTGAATCATTACATTGGTTCTACTTTTAGTACACTCTTGACTTACTTTTTTGTAAATTATCATGTGGTATGTCAGTAGCAGTAAGTAGCTGTCTTTTCCAAAAAAGAAAAATAACATACATATTGTTATTATTGCCGATATTAATAGTGTTGATATTGCGTTGCAGTGTTCCTCCACAAGTGACTGGCAGCATGAATGGCCACTCAACCTCTCACTCCGCGGACAGTCGCAAAAGGCTCACGACCATTCCCGACGTCAGTATCACTGGCAACCATACGCCGTATAGGGTAAGTGCTTCATTTTAGTCCACGTATGAAATGTAAGGAGAAATGCCATAGACCTTAGAAGTTAGAACCCATACAACGTGAATAACTTGATTAAGATCAAGTTATTCCAAGGAATTATGTGACAAAAGCGTAAATACATTGATGAACGGGTTGAATCCCGTCGCCCTTATTAGTTGGAATATATTCATTAGACGCCGCCGTTGATAATTCGGCGTTTGGATTGTATATTGAGAAAATACTATTAAACATCATATTTAAAGATCATGTTATAAATAAGTTATAGTTTCTTTTTTAAGGCAGTGTGCAAAAAGCCAAATGTCGGTGGTCGTTAGTTAAGCGACCACTAATATCTATTGGAATTCTGTAAATAACTTCTTTTATCATTAAAAGGTTAGATGTCACAATAATAGCAAGAATAATAGGTATCATATTAAGTACATATTTACTAATGAGGCTTCTTGTGGTGTATATGTCGTTGCCGTATCTAAGATTTCCTCATTTCGTAAAATGTTCAAACATTTCATGAAATGGTTGCATTTTACTGTCTGTTTGTTTTACTGTCCGTTGGCCCCATTATTAAAACTCAACTTTTCACGATTTAGTCATCCATGTCGGGCCGGATCGTAAAATGGGGTGTCAATGTAATTAATTAAAAAGTTCTTATTAGTTACCGGTAATTATTAACTAATCTGGTCATTCCAGTCCTCGGCAAGCATTTCGATTTTGGCACCCGAAGACCACTGCCGTGGCACGCTCGCTACGCTTGCTCGGCTCGTGCGTGGTTGGTTACAATATTAACCTAACCTAGTCATAAGACCAACATTTAAAAACTACCTCTACTCTAATACTAGATGGAACAAAAAGAAAGATGAAAATATATGATATTATTTATCGGTACCAAGGTAACATTTTTTAAAATCAAGTGTAGAGGCTGAATATTCTTTCGACGTATTTATCTATCTAGAATTAATTGGGTAGTATTTAAACGCAAATCATAAAATATCCTTTTTCTATGCAATTAAATACCGAATTCCCATCAAAATTACTGATTGCACAACAAAATATTCAACTCAAAATATCACTAAACACACTACAATTTATTTTCACAGCGCACAGCAATTTTTCCTAAAGCAAAAGCTTTTTTATCAATGCACAACTAATAATCTTAATGCACATTATACATGTTAACTCTTTTTCTTTTAAATATAGCTTCTATTTTTATAATATTTACAGCAGTTTTTCTAAATCAAACAACATTTTATTAGTCACAGTCATCTTATTATTTATTAATTATCACATAATGAGATCAGCAAAAAAAATATAAAATTTGATACCAAATTGTAATTAATGAATAATTATTAAAGCGGGTCTTGCTTTCGCGGGGCGTCCACGCTTCCTTTTTTGCCCAATAGGCACATTTTTAGCTTCTGCAGGTGGCGCCACGTACTGTCGTCTGTTACGATCTATGATAATAAGAAATGGGTAGGTAGTATAATATTATTTTATTTAGTGGGTGGATTCAAAAAGGGGTCGGAGTATCACACAGATTGATTCTAGCATGTTATGGTCGCAGTTCTAACCTAACCTACTACTTTACCCATAATTGACCTATGCCATAACTATAGCTTTTATTTTTATATTATTTACTCCAGTGACGAAAAAACGCGCGAAGTTTTTCAGTTAAGTTGTTCTGCTTTTAGAAATAATGCAATGTAAAAGGATTTTTTTGTTATAATAATCATTAAATTTGCCAAGCATGGCTTCTTGAAAATTAAGACAAATATGATGAACAGATTTTGTTGTACTTACTGGTTAATATGCGACTGGGATAGTTATTTTGCTATGAAATATGGTAAATTTGATGTGCAGTCAGTATTTATGCTATGCATGTAGTATTTTTGTACAAAAATAAATTTAACTGTATTGCATTATGAGGAAAAAAGGAATGTCATATTGATGTGTAATTTCGAATTATCTGCAGTTTGAGTTTTGTTAAACATTTAGTTTATCTGTAGTGAAGTAAGTTATTTGATGTAAAAAAGAATATAAATGATGAGTATGTATTGATAGGCGATTATTTATTTGATATGCAATGTAAAATATCCCGAATTAATTTTGTACATAGTCAGCAGACTTACTCCACATGTATTTTGGTTTGCTCCCGAGCAAAATCAATTCTGATTGTTCTGGTTCGGCCCATATTTGAATGTTCCATTTTGTCGCTACAGGTGCAGAAAGCGTTGGTAGAGAACACGATGGTGCCGTGCATAAACGCCAAGCCCTACCAGTACACGGAGCTGCTGATGACCCTGCCGGACCTCGCCAGCTACTTCTTCCCGCGCGTGTCGCTCAACACCTGCCGCGCCATGCTCGACGCGCTCGGCATCATGCTCTACCGACCCAACAAGTGAGTGCCGCTCCGTCGATGCTAGCTGTTACACTGCCGTACTGCATTGCTAACGTGGCCCTCTCCCGCAGCACGCAGCTGCAGGTGCTGCGCAACTCGGGCAAGTGCAAGTCGGCGGCGGCGGGCGACAACGGCCTGGCGCTGGTGCAGATCCGCGACGTCATGCAGCACATGCTGCAGTTCAAGTACATGCTGCGCTCGGGCCCGCCGGGCGACGACGCGCCGCAGCAGCCGCGCCCCGCGCACGCGCACCCGTCGCAGCCCAAGCGCGCGCGCGCCAACTGAACCCCAAGCCGAGCGGCGAGCGTTGTCAATTTTCCATAGCTTGTACAAAGTGTATGATAACCGTATTGTAAATCGAAAGATCTTATTTGTAGCGATCTATTTGTACTATTCAATAGAAGACTGAAAATTTTATTTTTAAAATAATTTTCTATTACAAAAGCTATTGATGCGTTGTTACAGTGTAGGTTTTAATTCAATCGAGTCTCGAAGTGATTTGTTTAATGGTTTTAAGTTAATTGTACGTTGAGTTTATGTATACGAACTGTAAATATTAATATAGCCTGTAGTTTTACAGGCGTATGTTGTTTTAGCAATACGTTTAATATACTAAACGAAATAATCCTTAAAATTTTAGTGAAGCACTGAAAACGTAAGTGTTATTTTATTATAAAAGTATTGCTTAAATCACATAATAGAAAACTTAAGAAATTATCATCACAATTTAAAGATTTACTTCACAAAATTTGGTCACATCAATCATTATTGTGATGGGAGTAAGCCAAGTGAAATTAATGTTATGATGGCAAGTATGACAAAATTCTATATAGTTATTTAAATATTTGAAATCGAAAATTACACGGCTATTTTGAGCCGTGTCTAAAAAAATATATCACATAATATGGCCAGGAAAAAAGGTTTAGAAAACAAGTAATTAGCTAATGCGAATAACCTATTTATTTAAAAAAACGAATGCCTTTATAATACGTGGGACAACTTTTTCTACCTTATTCATTGCCTACTAGATGTATTGACTTGAATGTAGCGGCAAATGAAACACATTGTCTTTGCATTAACCTTTATGTTTTCGGCAGACAGATGTTTGTTAAACGTCGTGCATATTGAGTATATTTTTTAGAACACATGCAACACCATTTTTTTACTTTGCATTGGTTCTGTTATTTACAAGAAAATGGTTCACTGAAGGGCAATGAATGAGGATTCCTGGCTACACCAGTGACAATTGGCTTAGCTTAAATTATAATGTAAAACATTTCCACTAGGAAATATTAATAATTTTTGGTTCCTATTAAAGGGGATTAGTGGATTGTTTAATACAAAGGGTTGTGCTTGTTGCTCTTCTATTTCAAAATCAATCTATAGTCTATTCATATAGACTTGGCAAAAAAGATAAACAATAATGGCTGACGAAAAAAAATAGTGATGTGAATCATTTAATGAACTGTTGTGAACTACTCAAAATGGCGCTTCAACATTCATTCAGTGAATGATATTCATTAATTAAAAGTCGCTAAAGTCGGTTAAAAATGGACTTTGATTTAGTTATGTGTCGTTCGCGATTGAACGAACCTGAAGAACCGAGTCGCGCGAACCGCACAGTCGAATAGGCCACTTTAGCTGTAGAAAAGGATTTATTCGTTACGATTTGTTACTCACGATAAATAGATTAAATAAAATTTAATTTAATATAAGTACAGCTTTCAATAAATTTAAGAATGTTTTGAACAATTTAATTCATCATCACTGACAAAAACGTAAATCAATCCCAATCGTTCTTTCGTTCACTTGTTCCCATCCCTAAATCAAATGTCAAACTTCCATGTCGTTTTTATAATCTGTGGTTTGAAGTCTCCTTGCAATAACGAAATTTGCAAAAAGAATACATTTGCACAGTGAATTTACAATGAATATATGTGAATATAAGTGTGTTGGTGTGTGAACTAGTTTATACAACTCAATGTGGTAACGTACAGTGTGTTATTCTTTCGCAATATCGTAATTTGTAATTGGGGGGGGTTTGTTTACTGTTTTTGCCAAGTCTAAATGAATCGACTATAATGTGATTATTCTGAAAGGTAAAAGTAGTAACAATGAATCGCGTATGAATTCACCGCTATTCAGGTCTCTATTTGCGGTTTGGCTATGCGGTCATTGAGTTTATAAGTGTCTATAGAGACACAGTTCTTTATGGTGTTCTGAAGACAAACTTTTTACGAGCGACAGAGGAGAACGCACGACGCATTAATATCCCACTTGAAATTGGAACAAAAAATCCGTACCAAAATGTATGTATTTAAAACGCCCCACGACCTAAAGAAATGTGCGTCTATAAAAACGTAAAACCTCAATGTTTGGGATAAATCAATGTCTGTCAACAAATTTTGACAGACCTTACTCTACAGTGTCGCCATGTGGTGAGACAAAAAACGATAGCCCTCATTAAATTAGGTGTAGTGTTTTTCTCGATACTGTCATGACACTTATAAAAACAATTGATTATTAATATCTGTTATGTTAATTCTTATTTTTTAACACATTGCTAATATTGATCTTTTACACGAATATTAAAGTAACACACTTTCATGCGACAAGTATATTTAACTTATTGTATTTACGACTTTTTTAGAGTTTATTGAAGTTTGTACAAAATAATAGACACAGTGAATTGGACTGTATGTATATTACACAAGGTTAAACTGTGGCCAATGAGAGCAGATATTAGTTCCTGTTCGTTTAACTGTTCCCTTATTTTGAACATTGAATAACGAATGTATATTTTTCAATGTCTAATACTTGGGCGAGCTACAAACGCGATCAATACGCTCCCTGTGTACATTTGCAATAATTTTTAGTGCCTTCTGTGTCTATGCATTTTGTGACTTGTGGTGATGCATACACCGTGTTTACGTAAATTGGACCAGAGACACCAACTTAAAGCAATATTAGAAATCAAATACCTACAAATGTATTAACTAATGTGTAACATAATATTTATTAAGTTAGCAAATATTCTAAAGGTTGACTCACATGAGCAAGTACTAAGCTTTTACAGTTATTCATGCACTTAAAGACAACATGTAACTCGGCAACGTTTGCCTCATGTGAGTAAGACTTATTTAAAGACACATAATCAATCAAAATATTGTAATGAGGGGATAGAGTGGGGCCAACAAACACTTTGCGTAAGTCGGGGTATTGTGTATGGATTGTCACTTTCATAATAAATTAGGTATTATTTCAGTGTATGGGGATGATACATATTGTTTTTGCGACACTTGATCTATTGTTTTAGATAAAGAGGGTATTGTGCCTAAAATACTGCTTTGTTGTGATCAAAGTCCATTTCAATATTGGAAGAGAAGGACGGAGGATTACATTTATCACAATCCTATATTGCTAGCATTAAAAATAAAAGCTTTAGAAACGATACAGTTTTCAGTGTCTAAGAGCCCGTAAACTTTCATCATTTAAATATTATACTGAAATGATTAATACTGGTATTTACATCTCCTTCTAAGCCAATGTGAAATGGCGGCCTTATGGGTATACATAGGCGAATTGCATAACAACTGCATTTGACATCTCATATTTATTGAATTGTAGTTTGTCTGTGTGCTCGTAAAGGACTGAATAGGTGTATGACGGATTGACGAAAGAACAACTTGAGCATTTATATAGCATTGCTATATTTGTTATAGTATTATAGTGTACGAAATGCTTGATATAATGAACTGATTGGAGCACCCACTCACTTCCAGTGTATAACAACTTTAGGAAAAACTAAAGCCTAGCGCATTAAGGACTAGTCTCGAAAGATTTATTTTATGTTAGTAGAACACTTCAAAACGCGTGGCGTAAGGCCAAAAGTATCGTGTACGCTACGTTTTTGACTATTGAGTTAAAATATGACTGGTCCTTACTTATTAAGTACCGAAAATAAATATTTTTTTTTATATATTTTTATTTTATGTAATGTTTCTGCATTTCATATTTATCTTATTTATATAGTAGTTTTAACAAAATCGTGTTTTCATACGTTGTCTGTATGCATGAGCCATTCTTAGCGCATTGACTGCATAAAAATTGCATTCCAAATGCAATTTTGCAGTCGTTTCGCGATGCAGTCGGTTCGTGCCCACCGAGAAATTTTTATATAAAATGCAATGTCAAGTATCGCTAAAACGTAAGTGTACGCTCAGAGTGCAAGTGTATGATGGTGATTGACCAATCGTATTTGGAATATTTTGTTTATTTCTTAACCCATTAGTCAGAAGCCGTGTGTTTTTGACACCCGCGAGCGGTATCCGCCCGCGCCGCCCCCACTTTGTTCGTACACTAAAGGGAAATAATACTAGACCTTGGTAGTTGTGAAGGAAAGCTAGTTTAGTAAACTTTTTTAATTAAAATATCTAGATAATATAAACGCAGAGCTGTGTAAATTGTACGCTAAATTATTTATGATGTAGTTTTAAGTATGGCATGGTCTATTTGATATATCAGTTGTAAAGCGATAAGCGGTAGCCCTTCGCAATACAAGTTTGTGGTGATCCTGTATTAAACAAAATAAAAGATACTTTATATTAATTTTGGCATTTTGATTTCTACACCTTATTTACTTTTCCTTAATACGTCATGGAAATTCGGTACTGAACAAGCTGATAAAGCGGTTCTAGTAACCGTTGTCAAGGACGTTATACAAAATTATTGGTAAGTCGACGTATTACTTGCAGGGTGTTTTAATAAGGCCTAATGCAATAATCTGAGCTCCTAAATGTTTTGCCGAAATTCAGACTTTGAAATGTTTCAATTTTAGGTTTTCGCTGTAATGTTCCAGATTCGACCATTAAAAAATATTGTAAAGAAATATGAACTGCAAGTGTTTCAAATTTTTCCTTTTAATTTATTTCATCTATTTCAATAATAAATTTTATTTTAAATTAAATTAAAATATTTTTGCAAGATTTTATTCTTACCTTACAGAAAACGTGGCGTAACATAAAATGAATACTACACTAAACGTGCAAATAACAATAATAATAATATTATTATAATATGATGATACTATCATTTTATAAGCTTTTTATAAAGGTTCTCCTGAGAACGATATTGGAACTTTCTATTTAAAAATCGCAAAATAAGCTCACTGAATTGGCAAAGGGCTGGTCACGTCTGCCGAAGGACCGACAGCCGTTGGAGCAAACGAGTCCTGGAGCGGAGACCGCGACATGGCAACCGTAAGGTAGGACGCCCCCTGCCAGGTGGACTGACGATCTGAAGAAGTTCGCTGGAGGGGACTGGATGCGGACGGCGCAGGACAGGACCGGGTGTTGTGGCGCAAATTTGGAAAGGCCTATGTCCAGCCTATGTATTTAGTATGTAGCCCACAGGCTACGAGCGGCTTAATGGTGATGATGATGATTATTATCATCTCTACGCAGACGTTGTGCAACTTTACCGGCATTGAAAATAAATGAGCTTCATGAAACTGTGACTGACATCAATAATAATGTAGATGGGCTAAGTCTTTTGGCTTATTAGTGAAACCGCAGCCCATTTTTAATTATGGTGCCGTTTTTTGTACCTTTAATATGTATCTTACTAATATATTATATATATAATATATATGTATATATTATTAAGATACTATAATAAATAACACTTAAAAATGCAAATGTGTCCACCAATATTGAAGAATTACTGTCCCTCTGCCCGCCTATTACGTGTTAAGCGGAAAATCACAGCACTAATCACACATCTGTTGTTATCAGCAGTAACTGCACAAACTACAGGTGTTAATTAATAATATAGACAATTGAACGTACATATCTAAAACATTTTTTTATAGTATCTTAGATGAAAAAATACTTAGTTCTTTTTTATATTAATTTGCTGGGTAAAATTATGAATGAGTATCATGCTTTTAATTTGTTTATTTAATTTTTTTTTGAGACTGTGTTTAAAAAATATAACAATGTAATTGTTTATTTTTCATCAAACCTTAAATTGTGACTATGGTGAACACTATTGTATCAAAAACTGGAGCTGGGCTAACTTTACATTTTAAGGTGATTTTATTTTTCCTATTAAGGAGGGGGAAGGGTTACATTAGGACGCGGGCCCAGAAAATCAGTGGTTGCTTGGAGCAGCGTCTAAGGTAAATCCGGCACTGATGAGTACTTTCGATGGCTAACCGGACGTCATCGATCGTTCGTTGGTGTTCGCTGGCAATCTAAAAAAGCAAAGCGTAGATATTATTTAATCAAAGCGTAGCGGTAACATCAAAGGATTTGCTAGCGGGCCGTACAAAATAGGTACATCTAACGAATTTTGCATTGTCTAGTTAGCCAGTAGCTTTTTAACGTTTCGATGCTGCCAGCCAACGATAAAAATAGTAGTATGTATACTCTTCATTATACACAAAATAAATAATATACAGTAAATGCATGATTAATATATAAATAAATGACGGTCTTATCACTAAATATAACGAAAATTTGGCCATGCCGTGAGCATGTATGGCCATTGACTACGCCAAAAAAAAAGAAACATCTCTCCGATCTGACAATAACAAACTTTTATCAAGACGTAACTTTAGATTACCACCGACTAGAACTATATCACTACTTGCTAAACGCTACCCTTTTTTTTTTTTTTTTTTTTTTCGCGGGGAAATGCATTTACGCATACCACCCCACCCGTGGGGGGACGGGCAGAGTGGCTATGTGGGACTCCCGTGCCTACGATGTTAAACGGCACAGAATACCCACTAAAACCCCGCGGTGTGCCCTCGTCGCCGAAAGATGGTGGGTCGGCGAGCCCTGGATCGATCTTACATCCACAGGGCTCGCCGCGGCGACCGTGCCCAGTCCGACCACTGACCGGGCACCCGACTCTACTCAGTCCTACTCGTAGCGACGCCCCGGGCACACCCAGGGCGTCACTCCGTCGCGGAAGGCATCATGCTAAACGCTACCCTGCTTACATTTATAATAAAGTAAACAAAACTTGCACTAGATCGCACTAGATTCGCCCGCAAAAAGGTTACTCGCTCTTAACTATGAAGATACAGAGATTGTTCTCTCATAATTATAAATACAAGAGCTCAAAAATACTAACGCACTTTACCTTTGATGAACTTTACACACTATTTTTGGCTATAATATTTTTAATCTGTGTTATTCGAAAATGCCGTCGACTGTCATTGTCAAAATTGTCTTGTCAGTGTCAATCAACTGTCAATTTGTTTAGTAGAATGGCAGAAAAGAAACGATAGAAAAAAGCGCGGGAAACTTGATTTTGGCGGACGTGATTTTTCTCGTTTCTGAAATTAATTTTAATTATTATTAGTTATTAGAGATTAGTAGTGTAAATAATAGTATATATGTTAGTTTATTATTTTATTTAGTTTCTGTAAATAGTATTCCGAGGAGATTCTGTAAGTTTTTTATTCTTTTTTGTGGTGATGAATGAGCCGCCCGACCCGGGGGATATTCCCCCGGTCGGTTTAAATATTATTATTGATAATGAGCATATGTTAACTGACTCCAGTACTGCTACGGATAGCTCTTTAAGATCCGATAGAAAAAGAATTCGGTCGCCCCGTAAAGTATGCAAGAATTGCAATAAAAGAAGGAAGCATAAGCATTCCCATAAGAATAAACCGTCGGACTGCAATTGTGACATTGTGAATGAAACACAATGTAGTATCAGAGAAAGATCACCTGTTAAAATTACCAATAAAAGTAATCGGGTTGAATCTCTAGACATTGGGTCTAAAGATTCAACTTGCTCTCAAAATATAACTCCCCCACAGCCACCTCAGCAGGTAGTAAGGACTCAATACGAATCAACCGATGCATCTCCTTTTATTGTGCATGTACAAAAAGAATCTTCTGACAACACTGCAACACTTCATCCTGTCGCCTTTGGACACTTTTTAAAACAAAACTTGTACAAAAGTATTATTAATGGTAGTCTAAAGAGGATTGGAAGAAACCGAATTACATTATCTTTTAATAAATACCAAGATGCAAATTCATTTATTAATGACTCATCGCTAACAAAACATAACTTAAAAGCTTATATTCCCTCCTTTAGTATAACACGGATGGGTTTAGTCCGTGGTGTACCTACTGAATGGACTGTGGATGATATCATTGAAAATATATCCGTTCCCATTGGTTGTGGCAAAGTAATCAAAGCCAGACGATTAAATTATAAAGTCCATGGTTCAGCTCCAGTATGGAAACCATCTCAAACGGTTGTTCTTACATTCGACGGACAAGTGTTACCCAAACGGGTTTTCTTATGTTATAATGCCCTGTCGGTAGAATTATATACGTTCCCAACGATCCAATGTTTTAATTGCTGCAGATTCGGTCACACTAAGATGCAGTGCAAGTCTTCTCCTCGATGTTACAAGTGTGGGCAAAACCATACAGCTGACACATGTGACTTGGAGGAGGACTGTGCAAAATGCTTCCTTTGTGGCGGCCTACATTTTGCTACTAATAAATCTTGTCAAGAGTTGGAAAGACAAAAACGAATCAAAATTTACATGGCCCAGAATAGTGTGTCATATTCTGAGGCATTAAAATTACATCCTCCTCCTTCCAAATCATATGCCGAGATATTAACTTCCACTTCTCACAATAATTCCAACCATGATAAATCACCCTCAACACATCCGTCATCACCATCATCACCAAATAAATCTTACAAAAAGACCGTCTTCCTACAGCCAAAACCACTGCCTAAATTTACAAGAGGATATGACCGTGAAACACACCAGTCCCTTATTAAAGATTATGATGGTCCATCTCCCTCTAATGGGTGTGCCCTGAAAAATAATAATATAAATAATAATGATGTAAATAATAACGACAAACAAATCATTGATGTAATATTAGCTTTATTTAAATCTTTATCTCTATCGAATTCTTTACCGTCCAACGTTGCCTCATTAATTCAAACTTTCATACAACTCATTAATAATGGACAATCAAGCGAAAATTCTTCAATGGAATTGCAGAAGTGTAATAAATAAAAAGTGTGAATTGATACATATTATAAATAAATATGAACCAATTGCACTTGCTCTTTCAGAGACATGGCTTAAACCAGGATTCTCATTTAGAATCTCTGGCTATGTCTGCCTAAGAGCTGACAGACCTGATGGGTATGGCGGGGTTGCCATACTTATCAAAAATACACTTTCTCATAAACCTTTTCCTCTTCCTCCTCATAGTGATGACATATCTGTCGTTGCTGCTGTTGTAAATAGTGTTTGTATAGTCTCTCTTTATTTCGCTCGCCCTTCTGTAAATATTTTTTCTGAAATTTATAATTTATTTTCTGTATTACCTAAGCCATTTTTAGTAATGGGAGATTTTAATTCTCAGCATCAATGCTGGGGTAGTTCAACCACAAATTATTATGGTGAACAATTATTAGAAGTTTTTGATTCCCTTAATCTATGTATTTTAAACACCTGCCTTCCAACTCGCCACACAAACCCAGATGAAGGCATAAGTGCCCCAGACTTGTCTGTCTGCACTCCTGATTTGGCTTCATCTCTATCATGGGCGCCCTTACCCTCTTCCTATGGCAGTGATCATTTTCCTTTAACCATTTCTTTTCCCTATAATAGACCAAGTGTTACAACTCCCACTCCTCGACTGAAATACAGACTGACAAATGTTGATTGGAGTACATTTAAACATTGTGTTGAGCAGAAAATGCATAGAATTCCTAAAACATGTTCAGGGAATGAAAAACAATGTTCTGATCTATTATCAAACATTTTGATAGAAGCTGCTGACCAAACATTCCCTCTTAAAAATGTAACTTCTGGTAGAATACCCTCCCCACCTTGGTGGGATGATGAATGTACTCAGGCTGTCAAAAAGAGGAAAAAGGCAGAAAAAAAATATTGTACTATGATGACTAATGAGAATTTCGAAAATTTCTTGCAAGTTTCTCGTGACACAAGGAAATTGCTTAAAAAAAAGAAATTTGATGGATGGCGAAAATATTGCACTTCTATCTGCCCTGATGTCTGTCCATCTGTTGTTTGGCGTAATATAAGACGGTTTAAATCCGCCATTAACAATTCTACACACAATAAAATTCCTTCAGAATTAGTTAATCAATTTATGGATCAGTTGGCTCCACCTTATGTTCCAGAAAATAGTTTTATTTCAATACCATTATCCATTTCTAATAATAATGACCCATTTGGACTAAATTCCCCCTTTTCTTTTAATGAATTAAAAGGTGTTCTTTCACATGTTAAAGATTCTGCTCCAGGAGATGATGGTATCCCATATTCCTTCATTGCAAATTTGAGTGAACCAGTTCTTAACAAATATTTAGATCTTATTAATACTATCATGACTTCTGGTAATATTCCTTATTCCTGGAAATCTCAAACAATTATTCCAATTTTAAAACCACACAAACCATCTTGTGAAGCTTCTTCTTACCGCCCTATTGCTCTTTCTTCTGTTTTGGCTAAAATTGCAGAACACCTAGTTAAAATTCGTTTAGAATGGTTTGTTGAAAGTAACAAGCTAATTGCTCCCACTCAATTTGGATTCAGAAAAGGAAGGGGTACTTTAGACAGCCTGAGTGTGTTTGTCACTGACATTCGTTTAGCCTTTACTAGAAATGAACATGTAATTGCAGCTTTCTTGGATGTCAGTTCAGCATATGACAGTGTACTCTTATCAGTCCTGAAACAAAAACTTAATTTATTAAATGTTCCAGTTATGCTCTCAAATTTCATTTTAAATATGTTATCTGAAAGATCAATAAATCTTTACCTTGATAACACTAAAGTTAGTAGACTGGTATGGAAGGGCCTTCCCCAAGGATCAGTCCTAAGCCCTATTCTTTATAATATTTATACTTATGATTTAGAAACGTCTCTCAATGGATCTGTGCAGGTGCTTCAGTATGCCGATGATTTACTTTTATACTGCAGTGGGCAATCTGTAAACAAAATAGGTGACAATTTAACATCATCATTGTCTCTATTAAACTCATGGCTTTTAAGAAATGGTTTGGATTTATCTGTAAATAAAAGTAATGTTGTATTATTTACTAGAATGCGTAAACCACCTAATGTTAGTGTACAGTTCGATCAAAAACCATTACCAGTAAAAAATCAAGTAAAGTTCTTGGGCGTGATTTTAGACTCTCATCTTACAGGCCTTAATCATTGTGAATATATTGCAGCAAAATGTGAAAAAAACATCAACATTATTAGATGCCTCTCAGGGGTCTGGTGGGGTGCCCACCCATTTTCATTGAAGCTTATTTACAATGCTTTGATACGAAGTGTATTAGACTACGGAACTTTTTTGTTGGAGCCTGGTAGTGTTGCTGGCTTTCAGAAACTGGATAAAGTACAGTCAAAGGCTCTGAGAATTGTTTCGGGTGCAATGAAATCAAGTCCGATAAATTGCCTACAAGTAGAATGTGGTGATCCTCCCCTGCGGTTAAGACGTCAATATTTGTCGGATAGATTTGTGTTTAGGTGTCAACAGTTTGTAAATCATCCTCTATCCAAAAGAGTAGCTGATCTTTCTGAGGAAGTGGCCACATCCAGATATTGGACAAAAAGATCTGCTCCTTGTCTTATAGAAAGCCTCTCAAAATGGAAAGCCATTGAAGCTCCAGCTCATCAATCCGAGTTACTTCCCATATTTCATTGCAATTACCATGAACTCGTTTTAGACCCCAACATTCAATACAATATTGGTATCTCTAAGGATGACATATGTCACAATTCAAACTTTAACTACACAATAGACAGAGATTGGCTGGGTTGCCACTACATATTCACTGACGCCTCTAAACAGGGCGCTAGTTGTGTGGGTATTGGAATATATCACCTTCAATATAATATAATTGAAAAAATAAAACTCCCCCCAGAATCCTCCGTTTACACTGGAGAGTGCTTTGGGCTGTATAAAGCGGTTGAATATGTTTTGTTGATGGGACTACAGAGATCTTTAATTGTAACAGATTGTAAGAGTGCCTTACAATCATTAGCTAAATTTCCGTTTTATAATCAAAATAAACCCATCATCTTTGATATCCGTCGACTATTACATAAATGCACATTAAAGGGTTATTCAGTCAGCTTCGCCTGGGTCCCGGCCCACTGTGGTATCTCAGGAAATGAAAAAGCGGATCTTTTGGCGAAGGATGCAGTGGTGTGTGGTGACATTTTTCCTTATCTAAACTACCATCATGATTTGTCTACCTTACCCAGGGTTTATTTGCAGGAATCCTGGAATAAATTTTGGGCTGAGGATAATTTAAAAGGAAAGTTTTACCGGAGCATACAACATAATATACCAGCGAAACCCTGGTTTTCCAAATGTCTCTTTAATAAATTAGTCACATCTATTATAATACGCATGAGACTTGGACACAACTGCACTCAATCTCATTTAGCGCGTATTAACGTAATTAATAGCCCTGACTGCCCCTGCGGAACTGGTGTGGGAGATTTAAATCACATTCTATTTGCCTGTCCTTTATATGACTATGCCTCCTTTTTAAGCAATTTAATAAATTTACATGTTCCTTTCCCTTCATCGGCATCTTGCCTCCTTTCTAACTTTAATATTAATATTTATAAAGTTATTGCCCAATTTATTTTACGTAATAATATAAAAATTTGAATATAATTATTATATCTGCCTTCCTTTTTACAAACTTTTACCCATATTTTTATATCTTAATAAAATTATTATATTTACCTATATATGTATATTTTAGACTAATCTCTATAACATCATTCTCAATCCAGTCCTAACTCCAAAATTCCTTGTTTTTGAATTACTATACGTTTCCCCGTTTTTAACTTGAAAATGGCATACAAGCACAAAAATGTGCAAATGCCAAAAAAAAAAAAAAAAAAAAAAAAAAAAAAAGAAACGATAAAGATTTGGGAAAGACTAAAAGGGCAAACTATAATATTTACAGTGCAAAAACAGTGCCAATATCATCTTCCAAGAAACTATTATAGGAGTTATAATGGGAGCCTTACCAGAACTGCATTTTGGTCATTTGTTACTTATAATTTATTAGATAAAAATTGTCTTTTAGTAATTTGTTAGGTTGTTAGGGCTTCACCTTATCATTCCATTGTATCATTTTGTTTGGTTTATTTTTGTTTATTCTAGGTATAATTGCTAGGGTTTCAGTTTGTAAGAATGAACATTCAAGTATGCAGGGACCCGTCAGACGCTGCGGCTCTATACTTGCCGCAGCGTTTGTACCTCAAATCTTTCGCAAAGCTTAACATTTCTGTGCAGCTCCCTTCTCACAAGGTGCACGGCAAGGCGATATCCAACTGGGAACTCATGGAGAAACTTCGAAAGATGATTTTACCTGATGGTTTTTCCGTATTGAAAGTGTCGAAGCATAGTTCTGAAATGATTAGGTTTGATGCCGAGTTGGAGAGCCGGGATAAACTTGAAAAAGTTCTGTCGAGACTGGCAGATCGCATCATACAGTTAAAGGAGTATCCGGATCAGTTGAAGGTTCGGGTATCAGAAGCAAAGTCTGAATTTCCGAGCCGCCACGATTGGGACTCGTTCTTCCGCGACGCGACTGACATGGACGAGATGAAGCCAGGCGAGCGACCTGACACCATCCATATATCCAATCTTCCAATCAGATGGTTTGTGCATGAGAAAGACCAAGACGAAGATGCAGCGCCTTCGGAGATCATATTCAAGAGAGCATTTGAGAAGTTTGGCTCCATCCGCCAAGTAGATGTTCCAGCTGCTGATCCATTTAGAATGCAAATGAAGTCTGCTACTCGAGGAATTACTACCCCTCCACAGGATGCTGCTTTATACTTCGAGGGGTATGTGCAGTTCAGTGAATATGTCAGTTTTGTTCGCTGCATGGATGCACTGAGGGGTTGTAAGCTTTTACGAAAGCAGGGTGACGTAGCTGAGTGGTGCGGGATCAGCGTTGAGTTTGACAAGTCTAAGCACATGACCGATGCGGCTATAAAGAGGCGTTCCATTGTGAGAGAAAGACTTGTGGCACGTCAAAGAGCCAAGGATGAGGAAGACAAACAGGAGACAGACAGACTTGCCCAGAAGGAAGCTAAAGAAAGGTATGAATAACATAATATTTGTCTGTAAGCTTCATCAGACTGTTAATTACTCATACAGGGGGTAAATTGTTACAGAATGCAGAGTAGTAATCTAAACAAATAGGTAAAGGTACATTAGGATATTTATTGTCTTGTGCTTTACTTAAAATAGTAAATCTTTCTGCTCTTTTAAGGCAAAAACATGATCGGGCAGAGAGAGAGAAGCTAGAGAAAATGCGTGAAAGAGAAGAAAGAAGAAAAAAGAAACAATTAGCTAAACTCATGGAGCGTGATGATGTGGACCTGAACAGCAGGGTGTCAGAGGAGCAGAGGAAACTAATGAAAGCTCAGAAAAAACTCCAGGCTATCAGATTGATTGCAGAATTGTTTAAAAGAATTGAGGTTTGTACAGTTAATTATTTAAACTACAAGTGTGCTACTGCACATTTTATTTAATAGGGCGAAAAGGGTACTTTTTGCTTACTTGTTACTAAATTAATAATATACTCATTCTTGCATATGTGTTTAAACTTGCACCAAAACCAGTGTAAAGCAATAGGCATGATGACTCATCCTATTTTCACACCTGTCAATATTAGAAACATCATTAAAATAATTACAATTTAAAATTAACATTAATAATAGACTTGACCAAATGCTGCAAATAAACTATGAATGATCATAAAATGAGTTAGATTTATAATATGTAGCTAAAATATAAGTTTTGAGACTAAACATACTTAGTTATTTTCTGAGATGTTGCAATCTCTTTTTCACAATAAAACTACTTCATCATAAACAAAGAGATTGCAACATCTCTGAAATATTAAAATAACTTGCTTCAACAAATACCAAATACGGGATATTTACCATGTAGTAAATATCCCGTTATATCTTATAATTATGTAGCTAAAAATTCTTGCACATTCACATATATTATAATAAGGTATCCAATATTTTACTATCTATGAATAAGTCACCATCCCCATTTTAGTGTGTGCGAATGTTACTGCTAATACTGCTACATATTTTGAAACAATTTCTCTATTACCTAGTTACGTCCAGAGCTCCAACACCCTGCCAGCAAAGAGTACTACATGCCGGGCGAGCGCACGGCGCGAACTCGTATCATCGACAAGTACAAACGCACGCAGGAGGATCTGTTGGAGAGGCAGCGAAACCATCTCAAGACTGCTATGAATGGTAAAACTCATAAAACTAATTTCTTATTAATTAGTTTACACATCATTATATAATAGCAGCCCTGTATCTTATACATGTAACTGCTGAGCTCAGGCCTCTTCTCATGAGAAGAAGGGTTAGGTCATAGTCCACCATGCTAGCAAAATGCGGATTGGTAGACTTCACATTCCTTCAAGTACTTTTTGGCACTCTCAAGCTGTCTCCAATGTTTTCCTTCACTGTTAGCGAGCGATAATTTATATGATAAAAACACACATATCTTTGAAAAGACGGACCTTAATGGGTTTTTGACAGAGGTGTGTGCCATGGGTTCGAACCCGAGACCTTTGACTTTGCAGTCCTACGGTCTCCCACTCGGCTATTGCTGCATACACATAATTACAGATATTATTATATATATTTATGTGAGTAGGTAATTTCTTGTCCGAAATATTATGAAAATATTGTACGGAAATTCAATTTATTAACTAAGTGTAATATTTACACTAACAACCACCAAAGAATCAGTATAATTTGCTAAGAAGTTGAAATAAGGTATGCATTCATTCTTCACAACATTTGTGCTGAATGTAACTCCGCCATGTTGGTTGTACCTAAGATAGGAACAAATAGATGAAAGTGACGTCACGTAATGACGTACAGTTGAGAAATTTTCCTGGCAAGAGGCAACCGTAGCTGGTTGGTTAAAGTCCCAAAATTTTTTCAACTGTTACTTAGTATTATGTTACCTTCACAACTATAAGTTTAGTTAAATAAAATAAAATAAAATAAAATAGCCTTTATTTACTGAAAAGAGAAAACATAATTATAAAACGATAAACTTTTATTAACACTAAAACTTATATAACTACACTTTAACTAATTGAACTATATAGAGTCTCTTAACTCAGTGTGCCTCTTGGCAAAGGCCTCCTCTAACTCTCTCCAATGGGCTCTATCACTGGTGGCTCTCCTCCAGTATGGTCCCACTGTCACTTTAATTTCGTCTTCCCATCTATGCTGTTGTCTTCCTCTGTTACGTTTTGAATCTCTAGGATACCAATTCGTAACTGTCTTACTCCATTTTTCCTCTCTAGACCGCATCATATGGTCAGTCCACTTCCATTTAAGTTGGTCTATTCTATGTAAAATATCTGTGACTTTTGTTTTATCTCTTATATCTATGTTTCTTACACTATCACTTTTTCTAAGACCGAGTATACTGCTTTCCATGGCGTGCTGGCACACAGTACATTTTGTTCTATGCGCTGCCGTGAGGGCCCAAGTTTCACAGCCGTAGGTCAAACATGGCAAGATGCATGAATTGAATATTTTTCGCTTGATTGATATATTAAAGTCTTTGTTTTTCATTATGTACTTTAGTTTAAGTTTAGTTAGCTAGATTAGCTGGCGCTATACACTCGAATAGCTTAACTCTCTTGCTTGCTCTTTATATAATTTCATCGGCTTGCGCGTTATACAAGCGATAGTGTCGTTAACAACAGCTAAAAGTTGTCATGTATCCAACAAAGAAATTGAACCATCCTTTCCCTTGATTCCAGGTCGCATAGTGATCCGTTCAGCGTTAGAGACAAAGAAGCCGAAGCGTGACTCGTCCGTTAGTTCTATCTCGTCCAACGAACACAACTCACACCATCATGACAAACGCATTAAGACTGAAAAGCTGTCGACGCCAGAGCGAGAGATGGAGTATAACAAAGCTACAGGTAAATTATCATTATATTTTAAATTCTAAAGTAACTTTGGTTGTCCGTTCCGCTGTTGAAACGTTAAGACAATTTTTTTTGTGCAACATGGGGGTTTGTCTGAGTCTGGGTCTTTCTATGTATAATAAGTATGTATTTACAAAAGAAAAGTATATATATATATGTATTATTATCAGTTACTCTAGTACCTATAGTACAAGCTCTGTTTAGTTTGGGGCTAGATGGCGTTGTGTGTAAGTTGTGAGATACTAATTTATTTATTTATCTTGATGAAATATATATATATTTTTTTTATTGTTTTTTGCACTTTGATTCTCAACTAGGTCCTGACGTAATCACGTGACGCTACTGTTATGGCGCCGTTCGTCATGTGCTCAACTCTAAAGCGTTATCATTTTACGGGATAGTCGCGCTAAAACTGTCAAAAGATGTGTTGTGTTTTATCTTGCAAAAAACTACTGGGTTATAAGGGTTTTAATGCTATGGACGGCAACACATTTAATTTATAAGCCTTTTTATTTGTAATTTAATACATAGTGACAAGAAATCAAAGTAATTTTGAGACCCGAATATGCGAAAATTTTTAAGCATAGTGAGGGATTCAAAAGTATGAAATGTAAAACTTTAATCTCGTGTCTCACATACAACTTTTCACCTCAACAGCTCGAAATAGTTATAGTACAAGTTCTGCTAAGTTTGGGACTAGATGGCGTATTTTATAATAATGGTAGTTGATTGATTGTGTGTTCGTTTGTTTTCAGCCGGCTTGTACGGCATGCCGTACGGTTTCGGTTACCCGTTCGCAGTGCCGCCCGGTTACGGATACCCACCGCCGCAAAGTATGAGTATCACTACTTTTCTCTATTTTAATATCTTAATCCTATGCTCATCTTCTAAAGCAAAAAGTGCAATTCCTATTGTCAGAACTTTATCTTGATTTCATGATTATCAGTTCTGAAGAATCCTGTCTTCACTAAGAATTTTGTTTTTACCTATTTATGATGAAGCCATCTAAAATTCTTCTTTTATAATCACCTTGGTTTACGGGAGAAGGATTGCCGCTGGCTTTGATACATAATCATCAAATATTGTTTGTACATCCATACTTTTAATGAATTTATTCTAAAGCTGGGTCCATTTTTGAATCACTTTTTCGATCTGATCACCGTATCCGTATATGCCGACAGGTGTAATGATTGCCTTTTTGTATGAGTCAGTCTTGATACGTCGGCAAGTGATACAAATGTGTACTCGGCTGTACATGACCTTGTTGTCGTAACATTCTTTTTTTTCTTAAAGCTGTCGTTACTGATTTTTATAAAGTTAATTTCTTGTAAATCTTATTAACTGGAAAGGTTTACTCCAATATCTTCTACAGATCATAGTAAACTTGTAGAAGAATTGGATCACATATAATTTATATCAATCAACGTTTGTATAATTGACAGCAGCGTCGATGTACTACCCAGTGCGAGGCGGATACTACCCTCCACCGGACACCTACCAGCGACGCCCCTTCCGCGCGAGGGGCAGGGGGCGGGGGAGGCCACGGATGCCGTACTTCAACGGACCTGATGCCAGCCACCAGTATTACAAGTGAGTCACTACCATGTACCTTCTCAATGCTAGAGTCTCGCAGACATAAGGAAGTCTTATTGAAATATACAAGATACTCTCCGGTTGTTACAATGTTCCTGGGATACAGAATTTGTACAGTCTAAACGAGAACAAACACCTCAGAGGACATTCACTTAAACTGTGCACAGAACAACACGAAGGAAACCCTCTGAGACATTTCTAGCCGAATCGTGTAGTAGCAGCGTGGGACAAACCCCCAGAAATTGTGATAAATGCTCCAGGCTTAAACAGTTTCAAAAATCAACTTGACCAATTCTCCAAATCGCAAATCACACACACATCAGCTTAATATCTGCTAGTGTGAAATTCTATAAATAATAAAAAATTGTGTCCCATTCATTGCCGGCCGAAGATCTTAACTCACCCGGCGGGACTAATTGAAATCTTCATTAGCTCCACCATTAGGTACTTTACTAACTAGAAAATTGACAACGCTAACTAGTCGTGTAGTGGTTTAAGCGGTCGCCTCGCCGATCTCCATTGCACTGGTGTTGTGGGTTCGATCCCCACACGGGACCAATCTTTGTGTGATTCGCAAAGATTTATTGAGACTGTGTGCTTGTGTGAGTGAATGTGTGTATTTGGCCTTGTCATTGGGACCATTGGATAGTGTAATTGCTTCTGGCGTTCTATCTAATGTAAATAATCCAAATAATAATAATAATATAATGCATGTATAGTTAATACAAATACAAATACTTTATTTGTCAAAATGTGGTTTTTTTACAGGTGTTATGATACAATAATTAGTTCTACACATTTGCCAATGTAATATTATGGCATACAAACATAAACTTACAAACTAGAAATATTTACTATACAATATAATTATCAACATAACTTACATTCTAATTACATCTTATATTTTAAGAACTCATCCACAGAATAAAAACATTTTTCACATAGATTCCTAAATTATTGGCTTCTAAATTTATTTGTTGGTAAGTTTCGTACATCACGGGGTAGATGGTTAAATATTCGAATAGCAATCACATAGGCGTTAGGTCTACACAGCTCAGTCCTGATTGTAGGTATGACAAGTTTATCAGGATTTTGAAAGATGATTGTATGATAACTGTTTTGTTCTGTAGATATTTCAAGAAGCTATCGGAAGCGGAGTCCCGCAACGAGCACGACGATCGCTACCGCTCCCGCTCCCGCTCTCGCTCGCGGCGCCGTACGTACTCGCGCTCTCGCTCTCGCTCCCGGCGCCGCGAGCACTCGCGCTCTCGCTCTCGCAGCCGTCGCTCGCGCAGTCGGAGGTCGAGGAGTAGGAGCAGGCGCTCTAGATCTAGGAATAGAAGATCACGGTAAGTGCCTTAATAATTCGTAAATATCAAGAAGTTATCCTACCAATATTGCTTTTATTTTTTGTCAATTTTTAGTCAATTAACATGTTGGCAGGATCAATACTTAACTTAAAATATAATAAATCAATCAGAAGTCATCCAGTGATTAAAGATAATAATATCCTTATTTAAAGGTTGAAAAATTTAGAGTCTAGTGGAATTTGACCCCACTATTTCTGCTATCTGAATGATATTATGATCATTAGACGGCGCGACTGTCGCGTAAGACGGGCCGCCCATCTAATGATACTCGAACCTATAACGGAATTGGTAACTCAGGAATGTGGGTTCAAATCCCACTGGACTCAAAATTTTTAAACTTTTAAATATTGTTTAATTGCGTAGCAAAGCCATAGTTGCTTAAAAATATTGAAGTATAATAATAACCTGTTTCCAGCTCCTATGAGTCGCGTTCCCGCTCCCGCTCGCACCATCGCTCCCGCTCTCGCGGGCGCCGCTCTCGCTCCAAGTCCAAGCACCAGTCGCCGAGCCCCAAGGCCATCGCGTCACCGGACAGAGCCCGGCCGGAGGTCAACGACCGGCCGGAGGTCAGTGACCGGCCGGAGGGCAATGACCGCGCCAGCGTCGACAGCAGCAAGTTCGTATCACCCAACAGAATGCGGCAGAGGCGGTCGAGGAGTTGGTCGGCCCCTAAAGCAGGCGACAAAGCCTGGTCCAAAAGCCCTAAGGATAAAAAATAATAAATATATTTACATGTACATTATTTTGGCAGTTTTATTTCATCATCATTCAGCCGCTCGTAGTCCACTGCTGGACATAGGCCTCTCTCAATTTGCGCCACAACACCCGGTCCTGCGCCTTCCGCATCCAGTCCCCTCCAGCGAACTTAAGGTCGTCAATCCACCTGGCAGAGGGGCGTCCTACCTTACGGTTGGTTTTATTTAAATGGCCTACATGGCGACGGAGAGACAGAGTGTGCATGTGCCAGCATTGAAGTGGTGCACCATTATAAGTATCTTGGCTTATTGATTGACATAAATTTCTCATGGAAAAGTCATATAGCTTGTCTATGTGATAAACTTAGATCTGTTTTAGTTAACTTCCGCCAGTTAACATATGTGTTGAACAGAGCCACTTTATACACAGTGTACTACGCGCTGGTAGATTCACTCATATCCTATGGACTGGCATGTTATGGTAACACCTTTAAAACATACTTGGATAAAGTTAAGGCTATACAAATTATGTTTATGAAACTGTTAGTTGATAAAAATATCAAGGAACGATGCAAAAATAGCAATTATGAAGATCTTTTCCTAGAATGCAAATTGCTGCCAGTACATGAGAAGGTGGTACTCTCCATTGCGCTGGAACAGTATGGAAACAGTGAGTTTAAAAATCAAATAAATTATATTAGGCCACAACGGAATAGAATAGTCAAACAGTTTGAGGTACCCACCTTTAATAACTACTATGGACAAAGGTGTAGAAAATTCTTGGTTCCTACAATACACAATAGTCTGCCACTCAATTTAGAGAATAATTGCCTGACAAAAGCAACATTCAAAAATAGATTAAGTGAGTTTCTTTTGGACACGTTTCTAGATCACATCTCAGCAGTTCGCGTGTTCCTCCCAAACACCCATATAGGTCCACACATGTAGTTCCACTAGTGGACCTGATGCTTATAACACCTGCATCAGGTCTGAACCCAAGGTGTTAGCCGTAGGGCTAGTTGGATCCAGATATGACAAACAAATCACGCGCATTAGCGCTATGACTCATACAATCTTGGTTTACCTGATGTACTGTCACTTATATCTCCATTACAAGGTGCTAGCTTAAACTTGTGTTATTGTACTTTAAAAATGGAAATTGTTGTATTGAATATTGTAAGTTTAAATTTAATATTGTAATTTTAATACCTAATACTCACTCATATAGATCCACACACTTGATTCCACTAGTGGACCTGATGCTAGTCACCTGCACCAGGTCTGAACCCAAGGTGTTAGCCGTAGGGCTTGTTGGATCCAGCTAAGACAAACACATCTCGCACATTAGCGCGATGACTCATACAATCTCAGATGACCTGATGTACTGTCACCTGTATCTTCATTTCAAGGTGCTAGCCTAAACTTGTAATATCGTACTTTAAAAATGAAAATTGCTATATTGAATATTGTAAATAAGAATTTGATATTGTAAGTTTAATACCAAATACTTATTGTTATGTTTCACTAGTGGACCTAAGGCATTTTACACATCCACAAGGTCTGAACCCAAGGTGTAACCGTAGGGCTAGTTTGATCCAGTCAAGACAAACACATCATGCACAATAGCGCTATGACTCATATAATTTCAGTTGACCTGATGTACTGTTATCTATAACTTAATTCCAAGGTGCTAGCCAAAACTTGAAATATTGTACTTTTGAAGTGAAATCTGTTATATTGAATATTGTAAATTTTAAATTTTAATTTAATATTGTAAAGTTTAATACCTTATTAACTGAATTATAATAACTAAAAAAAATTTTTTTTTTACCGTACTGTTCAGAAATGGCCACTGTCAGTCAGTCTGAAACTCATAATTAAAGCATACTTCAAATATGAAGTTTCTGTCATAGATATATTATGATAGATAGATAGCAAACAATGTTTGTAAAGTGGTTAATCACAAATTAGTAATTTACCAACCTATTATTAGTATTTTGTCTCAAAATTTGTTGTGCAACCGCTATACCTACTGTAATAAAGTGAAAAATTATCTAACTATAGCAATCACAAATTTTCAATTTGCCAACCTATTATTTTGTTTCAACAAGTTTTCTTATGTGACAATCTTTAATAGTATTTTTATTTTTTGCATGTTCTAAAGTGAAAAAGTACAACATAGTAAAATGAAAAATTATGTAACTATAGTAATCACAAATTTGTAATTAGCCAACCTATTACTTTGTTTCAACAAATTTTCTTTTGTGCCAATCTTTAATAATATTTTTTGTTTTTGCATGTTCTAAAATGAAAAAGTAAAACATAAAACTATTGTAAAACCGATATGCCTACTGTAATAAAATGGGAGCAAATTCTGCCCACAAACTGTGCTGCAGTTTGGCAGAAGATATTGTATGTGTAAAATATGTAAAAAAACTGAATAAACACTTTTTCATTTTTTCATTTTTTTTCATTTTTTTTTTAAAACTTACAAAATTGGACGAACGAAGGATTATAGAATTTGAATAAAGTTAAAGTTATAATTATAATGGAGTAGGATGACTGACTGACCAGTGTTGCTGAAGAGTCAATAGTTTTACAATCGATAGTTTTCATCTACGGAAGGCCCATCAATACTATCGATGTAGACTACTGTACCAGTCAGCACTTGTAACTTTTAGGTCTAAACTTTCAAAATAAATATGTGGGATCAATCATTTAAATTTTTCATTCAAATACAATAAAAATATACATAACATATGGCAGAGATGTACGATACGCAAATGTCACCTGTAATGTTTAGGTCCTATGGAATAGGGGGTGAGCCTATACAATTAACTCCGTGCTGCTATTGTGAATTTCCTCACGGAAAGTTCACAAATAACACTGACTGACCCGGGCATCGAACCCGAGACCCGGCGGTGAGAGGCGCATACGCTAACCACTAGACCATCGAGTTTCCCAATATATTAGTATACTCTTTGCCATCGAGAAATCGAGGCATTACAATAAATACGGCAAATGAAAGAAAGGAACGCTATTCTCCTAAAATAAAATTAACTCTCATGACTCAACCTCAGAAAGAAAATCTGCACACAATAATATATTATCGTTGACATATAATTAATAACAGAAAATCAACGTGACGTAATCGTTTCATAAATTAATTAATTAGATACATGTATAATTAGGCGTGCCTTTCCGTATACGTGGGTACTTAATTATATCTGAAGCAAATGAACCATCCCGTCGTGACGAACAAACTCATTAAATAATTATATTAATTTGTAAGCTTTTAAGGGTCAGAGAAATAAGCCAACCGGAGGTGTCATTATCAAGATTTCCACGCTACCAAATGTGAATGACCGCCGACCATACACTTCATATACCTAAATCTAGTTGTAAAATCCTATGATTTGATACAAGACTAGCACGGTACACTTTACCCCGCCGCTTCTCCGCGTGTTTTGATAGAATTATTTGCATACATTCGCGTTCATTGCGTGTCCATAATGGTTTTTTAGGCTGTAGCAGCCCTGTATCTAATATATGATCTGATCCCTTTAATAGTAGTGTGGCAACAGTGCGAAGGTGTTTGAGTCTGGAATTTTTTAAGGGTGCAATGGAGGCCTGATTGGTCAGTATATGGTAACATTAGTGTGTAAGTGTTTATTTTGGTACTTATAAATTTAACTTTAGCTTTATTTTGTTCTGACTTTTTGGTGTTTACGTTTGTTATTATTCAGTTTTATATAAGCGAAGACTTGTCATTGGCTGTCAGATTCCTCTACTACTATATTCAACTCTGTTAATTTAGCTGTAAGTCTTCCATATTTCTTAAATAAATAAATAAATATGTGCCCCTGCTGGGCTCAGGCCTCTTCTCATGATAGGAAAAGGGTTAGGCCATAGTCTACCACTTTTGCCAAGTGCGGATTGGTAGACTAGACATGATATCGAGTACTTTTAAGGCACTCTTAGACATGCTGGTTTCCTCACGATGTTTTCCTTCATTGTAAGCAAGCGATAATTTATATGATAAATACACATATATCTTCGAAAAGACGAATCTTAACGATTTATTGACAGAGGTGTGTGCCGTGGGTTCGAACCCGAGACCTTAGACTTCTCAGTCCTACGTTCACCCACTCGGCTATCGCTGCATCTTTTGGCTGTGAGTTTTAAGGTAATTTTATAACTTACTTTGGTAGATGCAAATCTCACGCTTAGGTAGACCAGAACCGCTAAAAGAAAATACAAAGAAACACTCTCAACTTATTTTTAGGCAGACACACATTACCTACGTTCAATATAGGGATTTCGTATATTTATTTATTTCAATCGATTTCACGGTTAATTGGTAATGTGCTGTACTATCGGAGATTTAGATTTAAAAACACAGCGTTGATAAGTGTTGGATTACCTGCTAAGAATGTTATATTAGTCAGATAGTCCAAGTTCCAAGGATAGTTGTGTATTGTTCGGTCCAAAAATGCTGAAGTTTGCTTTGGTTTTGCTGTGCTCTCTCGTAGCTGTCCAGGTAACTGACTTTTGCATTTAGTTTTTGGTACTACGTTATTTGCGAAACATCTAGTAGGTATTTACCGAGCTAATGTTTATACTAAGGGATATCAAATTTATTAAGCTTATTAGTAACTGTAGTCATTAATACTCTTAATTTTTCGTTTTCAGGCTCGTCAAATTAGCTTAGCTGACAGTAAGTAGTTTAATAGCTTATGTGTATTTTTTTTATTTTAACAAAGGACAAAACCAAATACAATATAAATCGTGTTACATGTCAGTTTCATATGATTTTGTATCTCTTAAGTCTAGGACAGAGCACGTCTAGACAGAGTGATGGTAGGCATAGGCAAAATCAAACATCTAGGTGGTAGTAAAGTTGGCTGTAAATGGCTGTTCGATCTATCAACGGGCACTTGACTATACTCTAGAGTGGCCAATTCTAGTCCGAGAAATTCAATTTGCGGCCAACTTTACTGCCGCCTAGATGTTTGTGAAGAGTCGGGAGGGCGGTTAGGGGCGAGTAGTAGAAACACGTCTCACTAGTTTAATGCATTTATTCCGACTGAATGACGTCGCAGTGACAGGTGACATATCGCGTTGTAGTAGTGTGCGTATGGCTCACAACTATCATCTTACATACATACACTACACCTCCACCATTAAATTTCTAACTTAATTATAACAATTTAATTAATACACTTTATTCTTATACATTTTTAGGGTTATGTATTTTACTCTAGTCAAACTCAAAACCATATCTAATGACTGGTTTGCCCTGTCGCTTTTGCCGTGGTTCAAGTGAAGGTGGTAAACAGAGTGAAGCTGACTTATCATTTGTACTTTCACCTTGCTCTAAAGGGGGCTGGCTTTCATCTTTTTTCACTAAGTCACTCCTCTCTTCCACCACCCCAGCGTCATGGGACGGCCTGACATTCTCACTCCCATGTATTGCTTTATCCTGTTCCGTTTCCACACCTGGACAGGCAACATCAGAAAAACGAGACCTTCGCCGTATTTGATCTACATGCCGTTTTACAAATTGACCGTTATCATCAGCAACGATATACCTACGAGAACCTTCCCTAAGCTTTACCTGACCCTTTATCCATTTATCCTGATGACCATAGCCTCTAGTCCAAACGCTATCGCCCTGTTCGAAGTCGCGCCTAACGCCTCCCGCGTTTCGAGCCTGCCTATCCTGTACCATGCGTACTTTTTCCCTTAAAGCTTGATCGTTCCTCAATAAATCTAATCTTGAACGCAATCTACGTTTTTGTAACATCATTGCAGGAGTCTCTCCTGTCGTGCTATGTATAGTATTCCTATAAGTTAAAAGAAAAGTCTGTACTGCGGCATCTATGTCAACTTTATCCCTATACGCTTTTTTAATTGCACGCTTACATAACTTGACAGCGTTTTCAGCCGCTCCATTTGATGATGGATGATAAACTGGGGAGAAACATTGTTTAATACCATTTAATTTTAAAAATGCCGTAAATTCTCTACTAGTAAACGGAGGACCCTGATCCGAGACAACTTCGGAGGGAAGACCAAACCGCGCGAAAGTAGCTCGAAGACATTTTATAACAGCTGATGCATTGGTCTGTGGCATACTAAATACTTCGAGCCATTTAGATGTCGAATCTATTAATATCAAATAAGTTTTACCCTTCATAGGACCTAGGAAATCTATATGTAAGCGTGTCCATGGGTCTGGTGCATACGGCCAATGTTTAGGTACGGTCCGAGGCGGTGCATCGGCCTCTAGTGCACACGTTTCGCAGTTTCGACACATCGATTCAACATCGTCATCAATATTTTGCCACCATACGTAACTTCTAGCCCAGGCTTTTGTTTTAATTATTCCCATATGACTACAATGTAACTGTTTCAACACAATTTGTCTCAATGACTGAGGTATTACCATTCGATAACCCCACATAATACAACCACCCTCAATGTATAATTCATGTTTCCTAATAAAAAATGATTTTAATGTCTCATCATTACATAAGTATGGCCAGCCAGATTCTATATAAACTTTAATTTTACTAAGCGTAACATCCCTAGCGGTTTCTTTACTCACTTCATACTTAGTTAAAGGTAAGTAGTTTTCAACAAAATTAACATAAGTAAGTTGTTTACCCGTATTGTCCTTAATAATTTTAGAAGGTAAACGTGATAGGCCGTCGGCACAATTATTTTTCGATGATACGTATTCAATATTATAATTGTACCCAGACAATAAAACAGCCCAACGCTGTAAACGGGAGGCTGACATAACTGGTATACCGACCTTGTCTCCAAAAATGTAAGTAAGCGGTTTATGATCCGTTCTTAACAAAAACTTTCTACCATACAAGTATTGATGATATTTGCGTACTCCGTAAACAATAGATAACGCTTCCCTATCAATCTGGGCATAATTACGCTCAGCGGCTGTGAGCGAGCGCGAAGCGTATGCGACGGGCCGCTCCCCAGCCGCCGTCAGCTGCGACAGCACCGCGCCCACGCCCACAGCGCTGGCGTCCGTTGTCAATACCAGCGGAAGCTCAGCCGAGTAGTGCATCAATACCTTACTACTCGCTAGCACCTTCTTAACATTTTCAAACGCGCTGTGACAGCGACTACTCCAAATATATCTCGATCCCACCTTTAAAAGCTCGTATAAAGGGGCAAGCATTGTGCTCAAGTTTTTAATGAATTTTGAGTAATACATGATCATACCTATAAATGATCGTAACTGTCCCACGTTTTCGGGTGCGGGCGTATCTAAAATTGCTTGAACTTTATTGGGGCAGGTATGAACTCCCTGTTCACTAATAACATACCCTAAATAACTAATGGATTTTGCAAAAAATTCACACTTTTCTTTTTTTACCTTAAGCCCATATTTATCTAAGCGTTCAAAGACCTTGTGTAAGTTTTGCAAATGGTCCGATCCGGAATCTGATATTCCCGTAATTATGACGTCATCTAAGAATACCCCTACTCGAGGCAAATCCGCAAACAATTCCTCTAATCGTCGCTGAAAAATTCCGGGACTCGATGATAAACCATACACTAAACGATTATACATAAATAAACCTTTATGAGTATTAATAACAGTGTATTTCTTGGTATCATCCAATAAAAATTGGGCATAAGCTTGCGATAAATCTATTTTACTAAATCTTTTACCCCCGTGTAAACGCACTAACAAGTCCTCGACTCGTGGGAGTGGATAACGGTCAACTTCCAAAACTTTATTTAAAGTTAATTTAAAATCAGCACAAATTCTGATGTTACCGTCTTTTTTCATAACTGGCACAATCGGCGTTGCCCAGTCAGAACGCTCAACGGGAGTGAGGATGCCATCCCGCACATGCTGCTGCAGGACCCGCTCCACCGGCTCGCGCAGCGCATACGCCAGCGGGCGCGCGCGCATAAACACCGGGCGCGCCCCGTCGCGCACATGTATGCTGACTGGCGGGCCGTTGAAGCGGCCCAGTCCCTCCGCAAACACGTTACAATATCTGGAACTGAATGCGTCTAAATTAAATTCCTCGTGAAATATTTTATTAACACAAGCTGATTTAACAATTGGTAACTGAATACCTAATTCCATTATCCATTGTCTTCCGAGTAAAACTGATTTTGCGTTTTTAATTACATATAACTCTAATTTCCTCACTTTATTCTCATATTTGACTTGCGGCATTATAACACCAACCGGGTACACGGACTCGCCTGTATAATATCGTAAGATAATATTACATTTGTTGATCGCTAAACAACTGAATAACCTCTGGTACATGTCATAACTAATGCACGATACCGCACTGCCGGTATCGCATTCCATATATAATTCTTTATTATGCACTATCAAAGGAATCATAAACGGTTTACACTGACTTAAATTCAACCGGTTAACAGTAATGTTTATTACCTCCTCGCTATGGTCACTTCCACTGCCTAAACTATCGTTTGCCGAAGCTTCCACCCAGCATTGGCTAGCTAAGTTTGGGCACATCCGCCGAAGATGCCCTGTTTTATTGCATACACGGCATACATAACGTGCAAATCTGCATGACAACTCCGCATGCGCTCCACCGCATGCTTTGCATTGTTGATGTTGCGCGACGGGCTGCGCCGCCGGCGCCGGCAGACCTCGTGCTGGCCTGTCGTGTGGTTCTAGCCCCGATGTCTCCGAGCCACGCCCGTGTTGTCGCTGCTGGCGGCCGCCCCGGGCGCTCCGTAGCCCGGCCTCCCGCGCCGGCCCACTCTTGCCGCGTGCTTCCGGTTCACTCAGTGCACCCGCGCCCCTCCGGCGCCATCTTGTGTATGACCCCTCTATCGCCTGACAATCGACCGTACTTGCCGTGTCACCGCATGACCTTCCTTGACCTTGGACCACGCTCGCTGCATCTTTTTCAGCCGATTCCAAACTAACGGCTAAGCTGTATGCCTTCTGGAAGTCTAGATTGGTTTCGGCAAACAACCTCTGGCGAATACTCTCACTGCTAATGCCGCACGCCAACTGGTCTCGTAAACTTTCCTGCAACCACGCCCCAAATCCGCACGATTTGGACATTTTTTTCAGCACCGCGATATATTCGGCAATACCTTCACCATTTTGTTGGATTCGTTTGCGAAACTTGTATCTCTCCGCTAACTCACTAGGCTTGGGTTGAAGGTGCTTCTCCATAATCTCAACCAGTTGCACGAAGGTTTTATTTTTTGGTTTCTCGGGTGTACACAGATTTACTAAAAGTTCATAACTTTCCGCCCCCATCAGTGTTATTACTGTAGGTACGTACATCTCCACTTTCACCTCATTCACGAGAAAATACTGTTCCAGCCGTTCTATATACAGCCGCCAATCGTCTTTATTCACATCAAACTCTGTTATTTTCCCGATCATTATTAAAAATAACGCACGCACAATGACGGTACTTAGTCCTCGTCGCCACTGAAGAGTCGGGAGGGCGGTTAGGGGCGAGTAGTAGAAACACGTCTCACTAGTTTAATGCATTTATTCCGACTGAATGACGTCGCAGTGACAGGTGACATATCGCGTTGTAGTAGTGTGCGTATGGCTCACAACTATCATCTTACATACATACACTACAGTTTGATTTTATATATAACTGAAACTAATCCTCCATGGAATAGCAGACGGAGATTAAGACTCTCATTGACACGATGAGCTGATGATATAACAAAAATAACCATTCTGGCACTTTCTCAATCTCGATTTCATTCTTCTTATCGCAGGTACTCAAACCGAACTAACTAGGTATGATAACCCTTGGTTAGTGCACATTCGCATTGCTAACGACGAGACCGGCTTCTTGAGCACCGGCCAGGGTACCTTCATCGGAAGAGAATGGGTCATCACTGCTGCCAGCAACGTTGTCATGTAAGTGGCTTAACAATGGTAAAATACTCATCGACCAAGAACAACCATACGTGTAATACCTACAAAACCCACAAACAAACAAAAACATTTACAATGTAAGAACCAAAAGGGCCCAGTCTACGTAGATGAATTTTCTGCCGTAAAAGTTGTGAAATCGAATATAAACCAAGGCAGTTAATTCAGTTCCTTAAATTGGACCAGTGACTTGGCAAATGCAAACGAAATGATAGGTCCTACAAATAGATCCTTTAAAATAACAAGCAAGGATGTTTTTCGAATTCTTTGAATGCTGTTACAATTTATTTTAAAAATAAAAGCATGTTTTCATTGAGTTAAATTTGCTATATCCAGTATTTAAGGTCCTTCCTTCCAGGTGATCTCCAAATAAGATATCTATATATCAAATATATATACCTGTATATCTAGTAAATTGCTCAAAATTTGGGCATGCTAGATTTTTCCCTTGCTTTGTAGGTTAAACAATAAAACTCTGTGTAAAATTTGTATGTCTGCTAGGAGTACCTTAGAATTTTGATGATCTATAGATCAGTCAGTCAGTGACAAAATTAAGGTACTTTAAGATGCAATATTTCTTAAACTTCTTGCTCAAATTTAATGTAATTTAAAAGTCTATATAATTAAGTTAGTTCTTGAAGACTAAAAATTTAGGCGTCTAGTTCTTTTAGGGGGATCGAAAATGCTCCGAACCGCTTCGAGGAAAGTATGGCACGACCTTGACTGTTTGCTTGACTTGGCGGAGGGCCTGGAGTGTCCCCAGATATATTGTGAACAAAAGACATCAACGCATTTGCTCCCGAAAGATTCCCAGTTTTTTCCGTCCCAACCCTTTCGGGTTTACATTGTGCTTTTTTACTCGACTTTAGTGAATTATAACAGGTGATGATGTGTGATGTGCGGAGGATACAGACAGGAAAATATAGCCCATAAATGACCAAATAGGTTTCACTACTTTACTACGCTAATTACTGTGAGCTGTTTATCACATTTTTACACAAGTAATTCTCCTGCCTAAACTGTATTGTATATTGTTTTTCATCGAGTGTATTTTACCTGCAGTTCCCGCTACTGTTGGGTGCGCTTCGGCGTGGTGGACACGCTCCGTCCGGCGCTGGTGACTGAGACCAACAACATTCGTCGAGCAGCAGGCCATACAATCTCGCTTATCCACGCTAATAGAGTCGTGCCCAATTCTGGTAAGCTTGCTTCCACTCTAACTACATCTACTTAGTATTACTTTTATTAAAATGATGATTTGAAGGCCCGCCTGTGACAAGCAGTTTCTATAAAGTTAACTTAAAGAGTAGGGATAGATCCTAACAAACTTCATATTAATATTATCTTGTGTTTTTTTAAGAAAGAGGATTTGTTGTGCGTTTGTAGAATGATCTTCCAGTAGAATTTAGACAGTCACATTCATTAGCTGTTTTAAGAAAAGAATCAAGGAGCTTCTCTAAGGAGAATCTTCCTAAAGTTAGCAAAACTTGAGTCATCGTTTTATAATGTATGTCTAAATTATGTTTATATTTATTTATTATAATTATATTTATTATGTGCTAACTAGTATAACTTCAATAACAATAGTTTAGGAACCATCAAGCCAATTACAAGTTTTCGCTTCTAGTGGCGGAATAACAATTTAGTGCGAACAAAACTAATGCTAACATCGCTTGCTCATAAGCTTACAATTAAAGAGCGACTTAAAAGAAAAAAAAAACATAATATAAAGAAAGATTAATGACACTCCGCACATTCAAAGAACTCGAGACTCAATCGTCTTCTTGCCGCAAACAAACTTATTGTGAATCGATCGATATCGAACATATATAATTTATTTTATGTAGGTATAGATATTATGTTTAAGTGTATGTATGTATTAATTTTAATTTATAGTTATATATAAACATAATTTATTTTAGTTTTAAGTACTAACTATTTTTTTAACTACACCATTGATTAATATATCTATTAACTCATTCCTGTCCATCCTAACGTTGCCTGAAGGAGATCATTAAATAGTGATAAGGCCACCCATTGTGCATACTTCGATAAGACTCTTCTATAAATTGTATTTAATCTGTGTGTAATGCCTAAAAAGTGCTCGAAGGTGTGTGAAGTCTACCAATCCGCACTTGGTCAGCGTGGTAGAATATGGCCTAACCCTTCTCATCATGAGAAGAGGCCCGAATCCAGCAGTGCGACTTGTATTAGATACAGTGCTGCTATTTTTAATCTGTGTACAGTGTACAATAAATAATTTTCTATATATCTATCTACCTATCTTGTTTGAGAAAAATATACTACATCACGTCTCATTTTCTGATTAGATTAAGTCGGCCTTAATATTGTCTGTGATAATGCTCAGTGTAAAAACAATATAATTAATTCAGAATATCTTTAAATAGCTTCAAAATATTTCAATTAATTGCCACAACAATTGATTGGAGCTTTGTGAAGAACAGTTATAAGACGTTGCGGTAACTCGTCAATGGTCGTCACTAACAAGGGTTGCAGGGCGAGACCAATCGAACGATTAATTAGAAAGGGTGGGGTCGCGGTGGCTCCTTGATAAAGATTGCTTTTGTTGGGAACAGAATTAATTAAGTTTTTCGTTGCGTAGACCTTTAGTGGCTGGATGAATCAGACAAGAGAGATATTTATGAGCATAAGTAATATATTTTGATATTTAAATGTTTATAAGTGTTTACTGCCTCGATTTTTTAGTGGTCAGCATATGTGCCTCTCACCTTGACGACTCGGGTTTGATCCCGGGTTGGGCAAAGTGTTATTTCCGTTAGGAAATTCACAATAACTACGAGGAGTTGGAATTGTGCCATTGAGTGTGGGTGGCGAGAGGCTCACCTTCTATCCCAGTGGTTCCCAATTAGTATTTTCTACGTACCCCTTTAAGAAAGACCTCCAACTTGCTTACCCCTTTATAGACCAGGGTCGATAATTTGTAAAACCAAAAAAAAAATATAGTAGGATGAAACCCATTAGAAAAAAGGAGAATATTATAAAAATGAAAGGAAAACTAATTTACGGGCGATCTGAGGTCAGGAAGGGGATAGGGGGTTTGGTTTAAGGGTAAAAAACGTTTTTTTTTCGATTTCCGGCAAAACTAAAAGTCCTATGGCAAAAAGTCGAATGGCAAAGTTGTTGATAATAAAAGATCTAAAACTTTTGTATTTACACTTTTTTCATATAACCTCAAAATTTATGTGAAAAATTAAAAAAAACAAGTTTTTGGTTTTTTATTTTTATCTCTCACAAACAATTTTTTTTTTGTAATATTTAAAGCAAATTTTAGCTTTGCTATGCATTTATTTTATATAATATTAAAGTTGAAAAATTAAGAATCCAGCAGGACTCGAACCTGCACCCCCTGGGTATACGCCCCAAGTGCTCGTATGCTACTGGACTCGAAATTTCTCAACTCTTTGTGCCAGCGTCGTAGGTATATACCTTAGCTAGACGAACCATTACTTGGTTTAAGCGCCACCTATGCGATAATTTTTTTTTCACCAAATTTGGTGAAATCTTACCTTTTTATGTCCCAAATAAGCTGTAATTTATTTGATTAGAACACTTTGAATTAATATTGAAAAAGCACCCTAATTTTCGATCGAAAATTCACCCGTCAAAATATCAGCTTTTTTCTAAAAGTTGGTATGTTTCCTGTTTGTTGAAAAAAAAATATGTTTCTATAGTAAATCTTCACAGAAAATGCAAAACAAAAATCAAAAAAAATATAAATATATAATTAATATATACAATTTTGTAGTAATTTAAAGTAGAGATTTCAACGAACAGAAAACATACCAACTTTTTGAAAAAAGCTGATATTTTGACGGGTGAATTTCCGATCGAAAATTAGGGTGCTTTTTTGATATTCATTCAAAATAAGGTGAAAAAAATAAATATTTCCAATCAAATAAATTACAGCTTATTTGGGACATAAAAAGGTAAGTTTTCACCAAATTTCGTGAAAAAAATTGTTTGTGAAAGATAAAAATAAAAACCAAAAACTTCGTTTTTTGAATTTTGCACATAAATTTTGAGGTTATAAGAAATAAGTGAAAATACAAAAGTTTTGAGCTTTTGACTACCAACAACTTTGTCATTCGACTTTTTTTCCATAGGACTTTTAGTTTTGCCGGAAATCGAGAAAACCGTTTTTTACCCTTAAAACCGATAACACAAGCACAGCGACACGCTCACGCGACATAAGCCGAACTGAATGATTGACAATGACGAGCAAATAGGCGGCAGCGGTAGCGGCCGCGATCGGGCGACGCGAGGCGCGGGAGTCGCTGGAAACACGGGTCAATCGCCGCCGCCGCGGGCCAAAGCGCTTGATGCATGCGATTTACTTACCGGCTACTGCCGTTTAATTAAATAGAATATTTTTTGGCAGTTGTAGAAATAGAAATAGAGATTCTTTATCTGTCAATGTGGGTATATTGAATTTTTTTTATTTAAGGATTTTAGTTTAGAGATTGCTGCGCGTACCCCTTGATGCAGTCTCGCGTACCCCTGGGGGTACGCGTACCACTAATTGGGAACCACTGTTCTATCCCATGGGACCTAAATATAACAGGTGAAATGTGGGTGTTGTACAGCTATGCCCCATCCTTCTGAGTAATATAGGCGTGATGTTATGTTATGTTATTTATTTATTAGATAAACACTTTATTGTACACCTTGAGTTTACATTTAGAACTTATATCTAGGGATTACATTACAATGGGCGGCCTTATCACTAATAGTGTTTTATGCAAGGCAACCTTAGTTATGTTAAATGTTTATTTGATGTGATTGTAGTACATACACATAATAATAATTATAATATATTTATTTTAAAATGTATCTGTTACAGATGCCATCTACCCGGTGCCCATCGCTCTTAGCTTTGAGGGCCCTGCTACTGGCAAATTCTGCAGTTTCGGGTTATACGCCGACGGAGGTAAAATTATCAATTTATTAATGTATATTATCTTAATTAGCCTACGAATGTGTCCCATTGCTGGGCAATGATTTCCAAGTCTTTCTGTTATTTCCTATCTCTGGCCAAGCGGTCTAAGATGCATCCGAATCCGCAATTTATTATTACCCACAAAAAATGCTTTCGGTTCGACAATCTTTTGGACTAAAAGCTTTAATGCTTAGTTCCTTTAACTGCGGATAGTACAAGAAAATTAAACAATTCGTATATTCAAATTAACTCATACTTCATTCAAGAAACGAATAAATGTAAACAAACCAAATTAATGTTATCAAGATCTCGCTTGAGCCCTGAAGTCGCTAGATTGCATTTCTTAGATGCAACAAAGGGCAAATAAATTTAACCATGGATTCTATACGTGGCCAGAGTTCTATTCAATTTTACTGATACACAACAAAATACGAAAAACATTAATTTTAACTTTTCATTAATAAAGACATCTGTGTTTTTTTATTTATTAGACGCACAAAACACATTACAATCATGTTAACATTAAAAGAAGATAATATACACTTCAGATCTGGATCACATATGTGCACACAGCAAAATCAATATTGAAAGATCAAAACAAGCTCTAACAACTAAAAGTACTACGGAAAGCGGCTTCAATAGATGAATGAACAACTAAACATGATTATTATTTTGTTTGGATGTCTCAGACGCTCCTACAGGAGGGACTGACGCCAAACCAATACTTACATGGAGAGGATGTCTTTTAAATTATGCATGCTTGTATAAAATGTTGGGCAATGTTCTTATTGTCTTTTATGTGCAGTTCCAGGAGACTTCCTGAGCTGCTACGGAGCTTCAGTGAAGCAAGATGGTGATTCTCTGGTAGTATCCAGCGAGGACGGAGTCGCTACACAAGTTAATGCTTTATAATTTTCGTCATAGCCATTTTATTTCAGCTGGATCAGCGGTTAGCGTATGTGGCATTTCACCTCGAGGTTTTAACTTCGATTTCCGGGTCGGGCAAAATAGTTATTTGGGATTGTCCGTCAGGAAATGCTCAATGGCAGCATATAGTTAGAATTGCGCCCAGATAGCTATAGGCTCTCCCCCTATCACTAAACATAACAGGTGAAATGAGGGTGTTAGGGTCGACACACACCAGAAGAGCGGCGAAGGGCAGCGAAGCGCAGCGAAGCGCAGCGACCCGCTCGGTAGAGAAGGCGCGCGGATTCCCGCGACTGCTCGAGAAGTCGCTGGAATGCTCGAGAAGTCGCGGGACTCCGCGCGCCTTCTTGGGCCTGCCCGCGATGTATTTACGGGTCGCTCTCCTATGCGCAGTTCACTTTCAACAAAACTCGAGTAAACTTGTGTATAAGCAGTGAAAATGGGTATTTTGGATTTAATTATTATTATTATAATTGAAGAAGAAGAGGAAGCGGCCGAAGAGATAAAGAGGAAAAGATTTTTTTTTTTCATCCATTTCCATCACTTCTGTATTCGTTGCACTGCAAGGAGTGAATACGAATGCTCACGCGCAACAGACGCGCGCGGGGAGCGGGGCGAGGGGCGGGATATTGCCAGCGGCCGCTTGCGATTGCTCAAGCATTCTCGGGAATGCCCGCGACTTCTCGCGCAGTCGCACGGCTCCGTTTATGGAATTCGCCGGAATTCCCGCGGCGCCGCGGGCATCCGCGCGAATCGTTTGAGTTTCTCATGCGATAATAAGTATTATAGTAATGAAAATAAAGTTAAAATTCATATGACACTGAAACTGCGCTTCGATTCGCTGCCCTTCGCCGCTCTTTTGGTGTGTGTCGACCCTTATACATACACCTCTGCCACATCCTTCTGGGTAATATTTTTCAACCGTAAATAATAATAAATGCTAAGCAAAGCTAAAATTTCTTTAAATATTACAAGTATTTTAGTGTTTCAAATTCCCTCTTTGGCCCCGCTTAATTTAACATGTTTGGTTTTGTTTTTCACAGTTTGACCTCGGAGCAGGTCTGATTGTAGATGGCGTGCAGGTCGGTGTTCTTCTCCAGGCTGACGGACAAAATGCCGGCAGTAAGTGTGCATTTATGAAAATTAAGGGACCAACGCAATAACAATGTGTAGAAAATTAAATAAGGCGCAACAAGGAGCCAAGCTTCTTCGTTAACTTAGTTATTATTAAAAAATAAAATACAAAATGGATACGACTTTGGTCATTAAATGAAAACATAAAATTAAACATTAAGATCATTGATGTAAAACCAGTGGAACTCGTTCTGCGTCCGAACTAATAGTGCTCTAAAACGCTATAAGTCTTCCACTCACCGCCTTTAAGAGTAATATTTCCAAAAAATCTATTTCACAGTTCATTAACACCACCAATGCAATGTGAAGAATATCATGCATTTTCCAAATAAATAAATAAATAAATAAATAAACATACAGACAGACAGACGTACAGATAAACGGACGGACGGTCAGATAGACTGATCGTTAGACGGACAGACGGACAAAATTTCTAAAAAAAAAATGTTTGGCTTCTACTGCTGTTATTAGTAAAATTTCTTCAATATCTTGAATGTATAGACATGGCAAATTTACAATTTTCATTTACAATTATATGTTTTTTTGGTGATCCCGACAGATAATGGCTTTTATAAACATATTAAACACAGGCTGTATTTGCCAATAACTGTTTGTCACACTAACGCTATTAGATATAAGATGTATACCTCAAAATATGTAACAGTGTAATCAAATGTTGGTAAATCTTAATAAATAAATAATTAAATTAATAGTTATTTATGGTACAAGTGAGAAAAAGTTTATATTTCTGTTGTGAGTGCCAATTTTAAATCTTGAGCTTGCGACGTAGTCTTAAATTGAATCACGAGCATAGCGAGTGATTCTAATAAAGACTACTTCGCAAGCGAAAGATTTTAAGAGGTCACGAACTGGAAATTAAATTTTCTCACGCGTTGCAATACAAAGCTTTTCACCTCTTCCAGTGAGAAAATATTAAGATTTAAATAAGCTCGTACTCGATTGCTTAACCTTAAATAATTCCATGAAATACGACAGTAATACCGATTCATAATGCGTTTTAGGGCCTTTTGAAAGTCACCACTAATTAAATATGTCGTACGTTTTCAAATACTTTTCACGTGAATTTTCTGGTAAAAAAGAAAACTGTGTTAGAAGCAAGTTGTCGCAACTCTTTTTTGGAGTTCCACAAAGTTCTTCATCACTGGATTCACTATTTTTTTGGTTGAAAAGTTCCAGTAAACAATTAAACATAAACTGAAAAGAAATTATACTTGCCCGCGATAACTGACACAGACACAGACTTTTTTTTTTTTAATCTTGCGTTCGGAAATTCGTTCCGTAACATTTATTTATAGAGTCTAATATTAAGTACCCGATTTTAATTAATTTAATGGTTAATCACGAATATAAAACCATGAAAATACTAAATAAGCGTGTATTTATGTAATTTAAAATAATTAAAACGTATCGTTTGTAGTTTTAAAATAAAATTGATGTCAATGTTTATTACTAACCTACATGGTGGCTGTTTGGTTTATTTTAGCGCCTATTCATTGGAAGGATTTAGTGATTCGAAATTTAAATCACTTTGCCTCACTAGTGAGTAATAAGCGTTATTACTCACTGAATTCTCGCAAGCAAACGATCTTTTTCGTGCTGGTGTGGTGAAAATATTATTTTATTGGGGTCGGTACAATACGTCTCACTATCACTGCCTTCTCTGTTGTCATATCTTTTTTACGCAATCCGACCATCTTTTCTTATATAAAATTCATATAAAAAAAGTCGTATAAACAAACACAACATTTAACAATTAATCATCTTTTCAGCTTACGGCACTATCAGCCAGTACATCCCGTGGATTGAGCAGCAGACTGGGTTAGTGATCAACCCTCAAAGCGAGGAGGATGAATCCCTGAATGTCAAATTCGTGAACTAATACATTGTATCCACTGCCTACAGTAAGGGATGTTATGGCAAAGGAGATACTGTTATGCTGAGTCTTACTTAGTAAAAATAATAAAATTTAAATAATGAGAACCTTTTTTTATTTATTATATTATATAAATTATTTATTTATTTATTTATTTATTTATTTATTTAAGAGATATGGAAGACTTACAGCTAAGTTAACAGTTTTGAATATAGTAGTAGAGGAATCTGGCAGCCAATGACAAGTCTTCGCTTATATAAAACTTAATAATAACAAACGTAAACACTAAAAAGTCAGAACAAAATAAAACTAAAGTTAAATTTAAAAGTACCAAAATAAACACTTACACACTAATGTTACCATATACTGACCAATCAGGCCTCCATTGCACCCTTAAAAAATTCCAGACTCAAACACCTTCGCACTGTCGCCACACTACTATTAAAGGGATCAATATCATGCTGCTTACACATACTATTAAAGCTTCTGCTTGCACGGATCAACAAAGAGTTTTGCCTATAGTTTGTGGTCGCAAACGGTACACATATAGGCGGATTAGAACGGGTTCTTGATGGCACATTAAACTCAAATTTCGATAGTAATTCAGGGCTGTCGATGCTAGAATTAAAAACTTTTAGTAGGAGAGTACAGTCAGAGATCTCGCGGCGCTTTGCCAGCGGTAGCAAATGGTACTTTTTGCAGAGATTGATGTAGTTATCCGAATGATAGGGGACCTTTTGGTGATAGCACAAGTACTTAATGAACCTTATCTGCACCCTTTCAATTCTATCAATATATTTTTGATACCGGGGGTTCCACAGCTCAGACGCGTATTCAAGATGGCTTCTGACAAAGCTACAGTATAGAATTTTTAAGGTCTTGGCCTTTTTAAAGCATTTAGATAACCGCATAACGAAACCCAATGCTTTGGATGCTTTAGCGACAATTGCATCAATGTGTTCTTCAAAGATGAGCTTTGAATCATGCATTACGCCTAAGTCTCGGATAACATTGCATCTGGGCAGCACCTGGCCATTCAGCTTATATGATGTGGCGATAATGGAACGCTTACGCGAATATGTTACCACCGAGCATTTTGAAGGATTAAGATCCAGTTTACTGAACCGACAGTAAGCCTCCAATTGTCCTAGATCATCCTGAAGTGCGTGCATGTCATTGAGAGATGATATTGAGGCAAATAGTTTCATATCGTCAGCGAAGCATAGTAGTTTTGAAGATCGTAAACAAGAGTCAATGTCATTAATATAAACTGTAAATAATAAAGGCCCAAGAAGAGAACCTTGAGGACATCCACTAGGGACTTTATATGATTATAAAATCAATTTTTTGTTTTAAATACGGCCCAGGTTACATGCAAAGTTGGTGGATAACGCATATAAATCATGGTTAAATAAATTAAAAAATGCTAAATAAAAATTAATAAATCTATATATAAAAGAAAGTCGTGTTAGTTACACCATTTATAACTCAAGAACGGCTGAACCGATTTGGCTGAAAATTGGTGGGGAGGTAGCTTAGAACCGGGAGAAGGACATAGGATACTTTTAAAATATTTTCGAGGGCAAAATTTTATCGAGGGCGAAGCCGCGCGGGGCAGCTAGTAATAATATAAATTATGAACTCATATGATCCGCAATCCCGCATGAAAATTGCGAGATTGCTTGTTTTTTATGTCTCTCTACTTTAACGCTACGTCATCTAGTCTCAAACTAAGCAGAACTTGTATTATGGGTACTATTTCGAGCTGCTGAGGTGAAAAGTTGTATATGCGACTCGAGATCGAAGTTATTTACATCTCTTGCTTTTGAATCCCTCACTACGCTCAAGATTCTAACCTAGAATCTTTATCTTATTCGAAACTCAAAATTAGCACTTGAAGAAAATAGGAACTTTGCGCTTAAGTTGTACAAATAACTATTTTCCTTTCGTTGGCTACAAAACATATTGGAAATTTGTTTAACACAGCTAAGATATTGAAATATAAATTATTTTTCGTCAAATTAATTAATATAATAAATCTTTTTGATATCTATTAGGGGGAGTCCGGGAGAATTGAACTGCTTTTTACATATAACGTGATATAACGTATTTTTTCAAAATATTTATTGGATTTAGGGAATTGCTTTCATGTGAGATACTTAACTTTATTAATAACATTCGTGCATAATTGTTTTTTTTAATATAACTCACAGATATCATTTTAGTAGAATTTTATAAAAAAATAAAAATGACTCAAGTCGCAATTGGCGAGAAAAATCATTTCTAGCTCGAATGCTGGATTAGTTGTGTTGATTCTTTACCCCAGACAACTATCGCCGTAATTGCAAGCATGTGTTATTTGCTGTGCCAGCGTGTCGCACCGTGGCACTAGCATAGTCACCTATAGTACTGCACACTCTCTCTGCATTCAACGCTTCCAACCCTGACTGATTGCGGATGGATGGCCAAATGTATTAACAGTGTGTTTGAGTATTTGCGAAAGAGATGGAGGAATTTTTATATGTGTTTGTAATGTGGGTAAATACATAAATGATAATGTTTGAAACTTATTTTACAATATACTTAAATATAACCCAATAAGTAAAACGCTTAAGATAACGTATCTTAACGGTTAATTGATTACCGATAAATTACCGGAAATGGTTTCATAGCCAAGCGACACCTTATAATGGAAATTGCCGGGTAAACTGATACATGGTGTTATTATGAAACAATACATGTAAACAAGTAGAATTTAGGTATAGCTGTGGTTAAGCGAAGGATATCTTTGTGATGACATTATGCATAAAAGCGAAAGCGTTGACCATTCGTAGTTTATGGCCAAATCATAAAATCTTCGTTTAGTAACGCGGCTAAGGGCTTTTCGACATCGTACTGAACAGTATTGATGGAACTGTAGTTGAAACCGCCACTCATTGCCGACGACAATTTCCAAAAAAATAAATGACTAATAGGCGTAGGAATTGACAAAATATAATGCCACATTCTATTGGTCAGCTGTCAACCTGACGCTCGGAGACCATGCATTTAACTAGAGATAACTATAAGTTTTAAATGACATTATTCCCACTGCGCGTTCTAGATTAAATTCAAGTCAAAGTTAAGAAATGTATGGATTTTGACAGCTTTTACCCAGCCCGGGGAAAATTTGACAGTCCAATTGTTGCAAAAGTGTAACCGTCAATTTTATTCATGTTTCATCTTGACATCTATTGTCTCTGATCGGTAATGAGTGATGGTTTTTACACTGACGCTAGAATCTGTAGTTTAAATGCATGCTCTCTGTTTTTAATAAATTATCTCGCACCTATCCTACCCTTTAATATTTTTTTAATGTATATCGGTTCGATGCTCGTTAAGTACTGAAATCTGAACCAAAGCGTTCCTTTAGGTACTATTCGGTAAGTCCTGATTTCTGATTATTTTTATCGTTTCAATACAATCATAATAATATGTGTTTCAATAAACATGACGTTTGATGTATTAATTGATAAGCTTTTTGGAAAACAATTATTAATCGGATAACATCCGTCTGTTAGTTTTCCAAAGTTATGAATGAATAAGAGATATTGAGGCAGAATGGCATAAAATAATACAATTGAATCTATGACTATTGTCTTAACTCTTCTACATATATTATATAATCCCACCCACACGCCCACCACTGTGACTCCTGTGACGCCAGGATCTACAGCGGCAACCAACTGAAAGGCACCGTGCATGACACACGGGCAATCCCAGGGAGAGTTAAAATTGTTTTATACATATATTATATTAAGTATTATATAATAAAAACATCGGGTTCGATTCTCGGGTGAACTTTCCGTCAGGAAATTCACAATAGCAGCACGGAGTTGGAATTGTGCCCGGTGGATGGCGAGAGGCTCACTCCTTATGGTCAGGTCACAGGTTCAAATCCTGCCAGTCCCAAAATTTTTAACTGTTTCTTAGTATAATTTGCTAAGCATAGCTAAATGCTGAAAAATTATTAATAAGAAGATAAAATTAAATGATGCTCAATGCTCATAGTGAAATTTTAATGAACATCAGAATGACAAGTGTACCTACCACAAAAATAGTAATTCTTTACACATGTAGGTATGCATAAGCAATCATCTAGCAATGTAAAGAATGTGTGTGAAATTTCATGTAACTATAGTAATTACAAAAAGTTAAAAAGCCACCATCGCAAGACACTTTTCAACAAAACTTCATTTATATCATATTTTATGTACATATACAAGACGGATGTGACATGTGACATAGGGGCATTTATTGAAACCATAGATTTTAGACGAGGATCATTTCTATCGATAAAAACGTTTTTTAAAAAAACTGAACGATTCAAATGGTTTACTATGCAACCATCATAAACAGATAGAGAATCACACATATCAAATAATTACTAGGCAAGTAAGGATGTACGGATAATATTCACATTTATAAGATAAAACAAAAATAAAAAATACCTAAATTAAAAAACCCAAATCCCTTAATACTCCACCACCGATTTATATTTAAAAATAAGTAGCTGTGATATCTATGGATTATAAGATTGGAGCATTAAATACATCAATTATTGTGTTATCAAGGATCAAGATAATGATTTGGATTTAATGACGTATGTTTATCATAGATAAGGGAATGTAGTAAGTATATTTAATAAGTCGGTCATTAAGAATAATAGTTGTGTCTTTGACTGTTGGAAATATGAAGGGCTTCGCTTTTGTTTTGCTGTGCGCGCTCGTCGCCGTCCAGGTACATTTTCAATTTATGGATATCTCCTCAAAGTTCTCAAACAGAAATGGTTACAGTTCCCACTGTAACCAGCTTGCATGTTGAAAGATATTATGGACCCAGTGGAAGGATATAAAATATTATTAATTTTAAAATTTATACGTAACGTATCCAAGCTAGAATCCATGTTTAAAAGCTACACCCATTAACTATATCTGTTTGAGATAAATTAGAACTCAATGAAAATAATAATAACTGCATGGTATGCAAAGTGCATATTATAATACTTACCTAAAAAATATGTATTCTGTGACCCATAAACCAACTGGCAACTTTAGCATTTAATAAAATCATCATAAAAGGAACCCTGTAGTCGCGAGTTCGAATCCAGTTCAAGGTCAATTTTTTTTTTGACTGTTCTTAGTATCATCATAAAAGGTCATAGAAATAAGATGTGATTAATGAAAAAGTGTAAAGTTCACATGAAAATTGAATGCAACGAAATATACAGTTATTGCATGGTAACGATATACTGATTACGCAATCATCTAGGTAAAATGTAAAAAAATATTGCCATATCTTATAAATGTTTTTTTTTTTGCATTTCAAAACTTGAATATATAATTAAATATCTTATTATATTAATATTTATTTTAATATACATGTATAAACGAGGTGGTTGCGACCTATTAAATTTAAACACAGATTCGAGACGTGGTTAGTGTTCAATTGCACTGATTAAAACAAAAAAAATGAGAAAAATATCATATTTTCTGAACAAAGTTGAACATAAAGATCAGTCACTATGTTTGGAAAACACAAAAATTTAATGCCTCTATTTCCCATCCATGTCAACTAAAAATATATATTTTTAATACGTCCTTTTGCTTAACGACCACGGTATCAGAAGAATTTATTTTAATAGAGCGACAGTTAGAGACAACTATAAGTTTTATATGACATTATTCCCACGACGCGTTCCAGATAAAACTCACGTCAAAGTTTAGAAATATATAATAAAATTTTCAATAAAATTTGACAGTCTAATTCCTGAAAAAGTATAATCGTAATTCTTCTCATGTTACATCTTGATTTATTCACTGGTAGAGAAGAATAGACAGTCTCTTTAAAAGTAACTAGTGCTTAAATCTTTTGTTTCAACATATACATTTTTCGTTGAATATTGTATTTCATTGGACTGTTACGAACTTAGGATACTTATATATCAGGCTCCGTTTACACCAAAGCAGAGAGTAGAGGAGATGGGTTTGAATAACAGAGGAGATGTGGAAATAACGAAACGTGTTTTTAAAAAATTAGAGAACGGGTCTAAATCGCGTAATTATTATAAAGGTAAATAAATGCCTTTGCTCGACATTAAATAATTACGCGACTTAGACACGTTGTCTATTTTTGAAAAATGTTCTTTAATCGCGAAGGTTTAAAAACTTATAACGAAACGTGATTAGTCATTCAAACACATAACTCGACTCCTATACGCTTTGGTGGAACCTGGGCCTCAGTGCATAACTGTTAAATGGCTCCGCCGCTCCGCATAGACGTGTCATGCATAATGAAGATTTTAGTTTGACATTTAAAGACTTCTCGACCTCTCAGAGCCGTCTTCTCGACTCATCATCTGAGGAACAATGTGGTTGCTGAACCTTCAGTTATCTTTCCGTTTTACCTTCTAAATTTCGATATTTGATATTTTATATAACGTAGCGGTTTTAATCGATTTTAAAGCTCATTTTTGCAATTTACACGGTATATTTTGATATTTTGTGCAAAATTGAATGTCTCTAGTTTTGTAGTCGGGGTATGGGCTGTGCATTAGTAATTAGTCAGGCAGGTAGTTTATCTTATTACGTAAAAACAATGATATTATTAATTTATCTACCTAACATTTAATCAAAAAAATTTTCCCCTAATCACAAATTTTACCTAATTATTCAGTAGCCGAGTTTATTATCGCATTAATTCTGCCTACTTAATTAATTTAAAATTGATAAATTATCTTTAAAATTGATTACAGAAGATATACGATTATATTATTATTTAGTATTTATGTATTTTTTTTATCATTCATATGTGGTTACTTAAAAAGTAAAAAAGTAAAGTAATTCGTAATTTAATTAATTACGTTCTAATCAACAAATCCGCATCATTAAAAAAACACATCTTTAATTAAAACACAGTGCCCCAAAACTCTAAAAACAATTAAGTAAGCATGGTGTCATGCTTTAAACAAAAAATTAACTACGACACTTGTTAGGCAGATTATAAGAAAAACATTTACATTTCATAAGCTTTCAAATGAGATATAAAACTCTGATGTAACTAGTGACATGGTGACTAAGCCGGTAACCAGTAATTCAGGTCATGATTGTTAGACCCTGGGTGTAAAAAAAAATATCCAGAAATTTCCACACAACGGAAAATCGGTCCTCAAAAATGTTTACACGTCGACAGAAAATCGCAAATGTTTCATACATTTGGGATATTTGATGGCGTGTTAAAATTTTAATTAGTTTTCTTAGATTTAGATGTTAAGTAGTGTATGTATAATAATGCATATCCATCAAAGTATGTTAATTACCACATCATTACAGACGTTAATTCAATCGAAATGTTTATCTTTTACACGTACCTACTTCCCAAATCCTAGTTAATTAATACAATACTTAATAATCTCGTGCTGATAGAAATGTAAATACTTATTACTTTACAGAAAAAATATTGCTTCTGGCGATCACTTCGCTTAATTTTATTATGTTTCCGCATAATACTCATAATATACGTTTGCAAATTGCCTACGACACGTGTAAATTTTTCCAAGTCCGATTCTAGAATGTGTGGCAATTTACGATGATACATATTTGCACCATTTTTAGTAAGCAGCTTTGTTACGACACACTAATATCTTCTAATGTTTTTGCTTGAAATTCATACCTTGTTTGTTTACAGGCTCGCCACACTAGCATCGCTAGGGGTAAGTAATCTTTAATTTCTTTAGTAGGCCATTTCCGTTATCGCTCTTCATACAAATGCAGTTTAATTGCATGTTTAATATTATACTAAGAAACAGTTGAAAAAATATGGGACCGGCAGGATTTGAACCTGCGACCTTGCTGCTAAGATAGGAACAAATGGTTGAACGTGACGTCACGAAATGACGTATCATACAGTTGAGAAATTTAGGGTTCTGGTAAGAGGCGACCGTAGCTGGTTGGCTAGTTTAGTGTTTAGTTTAGTTTTCCTGGGCGGTATCCACACTTAGTCCTCCTATGGGACCGTTGAGCGTGAAAGGTTTCCCGTTTACTCCAGCCAGCCTAAATCAGTCCAGAACGAAAGCTGGATGGCTAAAGCGGCTGCCCGGTGTGCAGTAAGGTCGCAGGTTCAAATCCTGCCGGTCCCATATCTTTTTCAACTGTTTCTTAGTATAATTTGCAAAGCATAGCTAAATGCTATAAAAAAAATCAATTAGATGTTTAATATTACTCTAAAAAAAATAGAACGCTCATTTTATCAAGATAAACAAAAAAATATAATGAAATGGGCTTCTACAGTTCTTCTTTGTATACAAATTTGACAATACATCTATAAAAACTAAATGAGCTAGCTATTTAAAGATATTTATAAATATAAACGGTAGGTCAGGTTAGGTTAGGTATCGGGTTCGATTCCCGGGTCGGGCATAAGTGTTATTTGGGCTTTTGCCGTCAGGCAATTCTCAAAAAGCAGCACTGAGTTAAGATTGTACCCGGTGAATGGGGATAATCTCAAGCCCTATCACATGGGTGCTAAGCATAATATATGGAGTGTGGGTGATAGTCTGTGCCACAGGCTTCTTGGCTAGATCATATTATTGATATTTTCATTATCCTCCATAGCAGTCACCAAGACCGATGCCGAGCTGGGCAACAACCCGTGGCTCGTACACCTCCGCGTGGCCGTCTCCACCAGCGGCCTGCTGAACTCCGGCCAGGGAACCCTCATCAGCAACAACTGGGTACTCTCTGCTGCCAGCACCCTTACCAAGTAATTAACTACTATATTTTATACGTAGCTAGCTTCTGCGCGGTTCTGCGCGCGTGTTAAGTATGTCGATAAAAAGTAGCCTATGTTCTTCCATACCAATTTGCATCGATCGTTTCAGTATTTTAGCAGTCAATGCGTAACAAACAGTCTGACAGAGTTACTTTCTCATTTATAATATTATTAGTAACAAATAAAATGAAGGCTAAAGTTCATTTACAGCAGTTCATGTCATCATAGCTAAAAAAAATAAGTTAGAAAACGGTAACTTAAAAAATTCGCGTGAAATAAAAAAAAGTTAACATACCACTGCAGTCACAGCTGTACCTTCTTATATTTGTTTTTTGTTATAATTACCACAAATGCAATTATGGGGGCCAAGCAATTAGGTATGCACGACAAAAAAATCTAAGTCATTCTTTTTTTTTTCTTTTTTTAAAAAACGACGCCCGTACTAGGAATAAATCCTGTGTCGCAGGGGTGTTCACAAACATACATTGCACACACACAAAGCACACCCAGAGTCAGAACAAATCTTTGCAAATCACACAAAGATTTGTCCCGTGTGGAGATCGAACCCTCAACATCAGCGTAGTTGAAAGCGGCGAGACCACAGCTTCTACCACTACGCCAACCGTGCAATCAGAATAACTACACCTGTTATCGATATGTGAGTAACATACCTAAATAGTGAGCGTATTAAATTTCTTTAATATGTGACACAAACATTCATAATTCGTCTAGTCAGTCTTTAATGTGACGTAGAAGTTTTTGCCCTACATATCTAATGGCTAGGCCCACTGTTCAATGTTAGAACTTAAAGTAACTATGTGTTTTGTTGTGCAGCTCCCGATTCGTCTGGGTCCGTTACGGCGTCGTGAACGTTGTCAACCCCTCCCTCGTCACAGAAACTAGCCGTGCTGCTTTGAACAACGGCGGCCTCGCTCTTCTCCACGTCAACAGGAATATTGAGTTCTCTAGTAAGTTCAATATCATTTGCGATTTAATCACTGTGGAATATTTCTGATTCATTCAGCCGATTGGAAAAAATTTGAAGCTTTATACAAACGCGCACAGATAGGCACATCACTACAACCTGATTGCGTCTGATGTGCACTAGCGACTCTGTCATGTGCAGAGCGAAACCGGTTTATACCGGCTCGACCAGTGATCTAGCGTAGGGCTTGCATTCGCAGCATGCGCCTTTTTTACTTTGTTTTAAATTAAAAATATAGTCATATTATTATTTTTCTTCTAAGCCAACCTTGCCAAAATACGTAAGCATTTTGCTAGGTTTTAGACACATCTGTATGTTATTTTTATCACGTGTTTTTAGTGTAAACAATGTTTTTTTTTCAGAGTACATTAGTCCCGCTGCACTCGTTGCCGACTCTGCAGCTCCCGCTTCAGCCAACTTTTGCAGCTTCGGCGTGAACAGCAACAATGGTGAGTCATTTCACATAACATGTAGTAGTAGTGCGATCATTAGATAATGGACTGCGGCTTCGCCAACGTAGAACATCTATTTCGATTGGCAAAAAACAAATATGCAGAGCTGACGGCCAACCTCCAGTTCTGGTAAAGCACCGTAAGGTACAATTATGGGCAAACTTCTTGAGCATTAGGTGACGTGGTAGGGGAAAGTTTGCGCATCGTACACTTACGAGCAAAATATTGCTATAAATATGATTAGTTACGTCGAGTTTTTAAAATTAACTAATTTATTATTACAATTACTGTTTATTTCGGGATATTTAACATGTTATTTGTTGAGTTGCCGATATACAAATTATTTATTAAATAAAACTACAAGATACCTACTCTCAGTATCTTACAAATTGTTATCAGTAAACTCACAAATTGTTATGTCAAATTGTTGTTACGGAATACTATAGGTACGGAGACAAAGCTTGTCAAAGAATGAGGGATAGTAAAACAATTTAATTATATATTTATATATTTATTTTATGCAACAGCTAGTTTTGGTGAAATGAAAAACTCAAAATTTTAAAACAAAAAAAATTAATCCTGAGGTAAAACAGATACCCCTTCCATTAGGTTAAATAGCCAAAATATAAACAATAGCCGACATGTGCAACATTTTGTATGTGCATTGTTTTGTCAAATTTCTCATAACCTAAACAATAGTTAAATCGAGAACAATGCTTGTCGGCATGTTTTGTTGAACTTCTTACGATTTAAAACAAAAGATTACTCGTTTTTTAATATTGGCAAAATCTCCGACAATATTCAATGATAAAATCCGCTTTTAACTCAACAAATAACAACAACAACTAACGATTTATAACAGAGCACAAAAGTGAGCACTTCACTGCACGCACGTGTATTCGGGCGAGAGCGGAATGAAGACGCGGTGCGCGGGGCAAGGGTCGACTGATCAACCAATCACGCGCAGGTACGCCCCTTGCGCCTCAGCCTCGTAACCAAAGAGACCCAAAATTCGTTTCTGCGCATTCAAGGTCGTTTGCTCAAGATGTTTGCCCCGATTTATAATTAGACTGTTCGTAGCCGTAGGTTTCCGTCCTCTGCTCAGGTATGGAATTAAATGATGACATATATTTCCTTTCAGTAAAATGCTATCTCTATTATTTAAAGTACATCATTTTCACAAGGTGGTATTAAAATTATACCCTTTAAACAAAGTCCTCTAAAAAATATTGTATCATGCGATTTTCACTAATAAATAGTAATTAATGAGGATGGTTTTAGTGTAGTAATTTGTTTAGATTTTCGCCGTACCGTAAATATCTTGGTCTTCTAGGTCCTGGTGAGCTCCTGAGCTGCTCGGACGTGGCCCTGGAACAGGTTGACAATACCCTGGTCGCCAGCGATGCTGCATCTGAGGTAAGCGGTTTTTTCATCTGTTATGTCATATGATTGGACATAGGTTTTGAGATATGTTAAACATTATATTAACTTGAAGGGATTTAAAAAGTAATATAGTAGGTTTTACACGTAATACTTATTTGTGAAGAACCTACAAAGGTTGCCGGTCTGAGTCAGTCATAAAAGGAAAAAAAGACACCAATATTCAGATAATCTTATGATACATTTACTTAATCGACTCACATAGTATTTTAGAGATTATTAGATATAATATTCTGTAAGAGGTCGTCATGTTCTTCGGAAAGGACAAGTTTGTAGTACATGTTAAGGAAGCGAAAGAAGTATGTAAGGAGCGAAGGACATGGCGTTCCATTTTCTCTGCCTACCCTCGTCGGAAAAAAGGCGTAATTTTAAGTATATATGTTGCATTACTATATGCAACTTAGTGCGCCTCGACAAAAAATAGCCTATGTCTCAACCTCCATGCCAAATTTCATCAAAATCGATCCAGCTGAACGGCTGATGATCGTGACCAAAGTAAATAGGGATTCATTATAATAAATAAAGATATCTCGTAACACAGTGTTGGTAATCAAATGAAACGGCTGATGGTTCGGAGAATAAGTCGTAGGCAATTCTTACGAACACATCTACGAAAAATACGCGTGCGGATTTTTTTTCTCTGGTGTATTATTTTAACACAGTGCGACTTGATTGCATTGGATATCTTGTACGCCCTTCATTTGATATCGGCATCTTAAATTTCTTCGTTCTTATGAATTAAGGTCACGGTGTCAACGTACGATTTCACAGTTACAAAATTGTCTTGTTTAGTTTCTATGCGAAAAGATTTCGCAAATCATAGCATAGCTGCTTTTACGCAATTCATTATAATAATATAGAAATGTAGCGACTCAGTTTGTATGTATCATATTATTATAGATTCTTAAATACATACTTTCTTTTTTAATTAATGTATTGAGCTCGGCCCTAACAGATTGTTATGATAATGGCAAGAATAAAAAAAAAACTGGTAGAGGATTGGTGATTTATCATTTTGTTGTAAGTTTTAGAGATCGTGAATATAATAGTCTATTACCTCTGGCAATTATAATTAAAGGCCCTTCATGAATCTAATTAACATTAGTTGGATTCATGCAGAACCTTAAATTCACTCAATCCATAATTTGTAGTGAGTCGCTGAGGTCGCGGTAAAAACGTAGTTTCGAATGAATGTGTTTATAATGTACAGAATTACGTAAATAATAAAAATGACAGAGTCTTGTAACCTAGAAATTATGTCAGAATTAGTTTCTAGGTTGTATCCGTCCTGTCGTAGTTTCGAAATCGTAACATCCATGTGTTAGTTACTTGATGCGATCAAACTCAATGCTAAGTGAAAGTAAAAATCTTTTACCTACATACAATGCGAGGGAGCCTTGGAGGAAAAGCCTTGCTTATGAATAACTGAATGAAAATAATGGAAAATATACAGGAAAAACCGTTTTCTCGCAGAATAAAAATAACAAAACTATGGCCATTTTACAATTCTATTTTCTTATCAAATAAGAAGCGACAATGTCTTAAATTTCACCTATGTGAGAGACTGGTGCCTGATGTAGGTTTAAGTAAATCCTGTGCTACGAGTGATTGTGAGTGTATTGTAAATAAAATATATTTCATTCCTCATAAAAAGATAATAATGTCACAAATCAAAGAGATTGCAGATTGGTATTTTACATACAAGTAAATAATTGTTGTTGTTTGTTAACAGTACGACGTCGGTGCTGGTCTGGTTGTTGAAGCCGGAGTTGTCGGTGTTCTCACTGAGGTTGCGGAAGGCAATGCTGGTAAATACATCTTTATATTAATTCGGTACAGCTGCTGTATAGACTTGTGAATTATTGACTAAAAAACAAAGAATGTCGTCATGGCCATACATCCGACCATAAAACTTTAAAAATGACGCAGTATTATACAAACTTTCAACCCTAATTTATTTTAGGTTATTTAACTCCTTTAGGGGTGGAATGCTCAAAAATCCCTTCTTATTGCGCGCCTACTTGGTCTACGATCTTGGAAATATTTCTCTGCGTGTTTAAAAATCCTTATTCTTTTTTCAGTGTTCACCGTGATCAGTGAATTCGTGCCATGGATTAAGAAAGAAACCGGTCTTGGTGACGACGACGTCGAGGAAGGCGCCAGAGTTACATTCATCAACTAAGATGCTGCAATGACTTTCTTCACTTGGAGATCTACTCATAACTCAAAAACAAAGTCTACAAGATCTAGTCTTACAATGATTTTATCTGGTATTAATCATTTTATTGCTGTACAGATATATCTTTACTGATTTCCGAGTTGATTGACTTTCATTATATACGGAAGTAAATATTTTATAAACAAGACGATTTCTTTTATTTTACCGACCTAAGGTAGTTTTCTTTATTGGGGTTATATTTAATAGATCACATTATCTCCTGTTAATCGCGTCACTTCTCCAATACCACGCGCACTTATCACTCTCAACAATCTCATGGACTCAAATCCAGAAATTGATATATTTTCAAATGAATTCGGTGTATTATTAGTGTTTTTGCAACAATTTTGTGAATGTCAGTAATATCTATGTTTTATAAATTGTGATTAATATAATTGTTTCCTGTGGCCGTTTTAATCAAATAAATAAATAAATAAATAAATAAATAGTGGCGGAGTGGGTAGAGCGCTTGTCTGCGACGCCGAGGTCACGCTTGAGACATTTTTTTGTGTGCATGAACATGGAGGTTTATCTTGGCCAGGGTGTTTCTATGTATAATAAGTATTTATTTACAAAAGAAAAGTATATATGTATTAGTATCAGTTATTCTAGTACCCGTAGTACAAGCTCTGCTTAGTTTGGGACTAGATGGCGTTGTGTGTATTATGATATTTATTTATCTACTTATTATTTATTAACTGAAGACAAATTCAGACAGATTTTACAGATAATACAGTAGATCGTAGCATATACCTCTTTTACAAAACTAAACAAAATACATTGTTTTTTTTATAACATACCTACTGCTCTGCTTAAAACCTGATACATATACATGTCTTGTTTAGACGTGTAAATGGTAGTTAGTATAAAGGCTGAACTGAATTTAACTCATGATTTGGTTTAAACCTTTGTTATCTGTTATTTTTTTATCTCCAAAAATATAGGTTTTCAAAAACTATACATTAATTTATAAAAGTCAAAATGTTTATTCGGAACCATAAAATGCTTAAAATAATGTAAGGTACAAATTGAAACCATGATAGCAGCAAAAGTATAAAACTGTGGCGCGACTATCATTACCTCATGTTTGGAAGATGTTCCAAGCAAAGTGTTGAAGACAAACGAACAAGTTAACAATCATATTATAAATTGATGAAACGTTTTTTGATTGAAGAAAAAATTAATATAATTGAACAATTTTAAACACTGTAAGAAGAAACTTAGCCACGATTATTTCCTTTTTGCGTAATTAAGTTCTTTACGATAGCCTAATTTTTGTTAACATCCCTTAGATTTCCTAATAATGTGTTCAACGATTACTTCGTCTGCGCGGGGTCATACGATGCTAAAGCAATTGCATAATGCGGTGTTTTATGAGTGAATTATATGCTTTACGCAACGCTCACCGCACGCTGGTAAAAAATGAGGCTAGTACCGGTTCTAACAGTGAGTAAGTAGCAAGCCAACTAGATGTATCAATAAACGGATTGATACGCGCTCAGGCAACATCTTATGAGCTAAATAATGGAAAAGTAATGGAAAATTACTGTCTGAAGACAAACATCAAAATTCAAAATTCAAATCATTTATTTTCATAGGCCCCAGGAGGCGCTTGAACACGTCAAAACATTACAAAAAATGATATAAAAGTAAATAATAAATAATACTAAATTATACTAATTACAATGATTTGAATAACCGGGGCTCAGATTAATTTTAATCAAACTGTTTAGAATCGAATTAAAATCAATCTAAGTACCAGCTCCGATGGGTATTGCATTATGAGAAGAGCTGGTGAGAAACTCATGTGCACCATCTTTTAAAATGAAAAATATAACAATATAAAAGTACATAAAAAAATCACATAAGAAGAGCAATTCATTTCCAAATACTATTATCATTTATGTAGTCTGAAATACTATAGTAAGCTTTTTGACATAATTTAGTTTTAACATATTTTTTAAATTTACCTATCGATAATTCTATTGCGTCTAAAGGAAGTTTATTGTAAAAGCGTATACATTGACCTGGAAACGAGTTAGAGATTTTATGGAGCCTAGTAGTGGGCACAGCGAGTTTGTTTTTGTTCCTTAGATTTAATTTATGGAGATCACTATTTTTCTTAAATTTCGTTTGGTTTTTGTGAACGTACATTAAATTTTCGTAAATGTATTGAGAATGTAACGTCATAATATGTATCTCTTTAAATTTATTTCTTAGTGTCAAGTCCTCAAATCTATACATTATAATAGCAGCCCTGTACTCTGCTGGGCTCGAGCCTCTTCTCAGGATGAGAAGGGTTAAGCCATAGTCCACCACGCTGGCCAAGTGCGGATTGGTAGACTTCACATTACCCTCGAGCACTTTTTAGGCACTCTCAGGCATGCAGGTTCCCTCCAAATCTATACATTACCACTCATAATAATAATTGATATTTGACTTTGAAACTTTCAGACCTGCCCATATCCTCCCATCAAAACAGTGACATTGGTTTTTCAGTACGTAAACTTCAACATTTATGTATAGTCATTTGAAATTGCATATAGAAGACATCAACGCATTCATTTTTACCACGCAAATTTCCATTTTATTAAATTAGTTTTCGTTTAAGTTTAAGTTTGAAGATGTTGTTATTAGATTTGGTTAGTCGTGTCATGTAGGTTGGCTGTAACATGGCAACATTATGCGATCGATTTTTTTGTTCATCTTAAACAAATAGCCTGTGAAAATTAATACTGACCATGTATACAATCTATGGTTACATTCAATGTCGCAATGTCGCATCCACCCTGTATGTAGAAGTAGACATAATGTAAGTTCAAACACGAATAATGCTATTAATCTACCAGTATAATGTCGGCCGAGTCTCTAATTATTATAACAAATATTACAGTAGTAAACTCATAAAACGAAAAACTGATTTGTTAATCTCTTTATTATATACATTGAGATTGTATTTTTAGCGTGAAGTCTTAAAGTAATCTAATAATGTTGTATTTTTCATCTTCATTCAGTTTTAAGACACTTGGCTGATAAGCGGGTTTGTACCGCTTGCGGAGTTTCTCGCCCCGGTACCTCCGGTTGAGATCATAAAATACAAACATAAAACTTATAGCGAAATAGCCAGTAAAATTAAATGCCGTTTGTGGACAAAGATATGTGGACATTTGATTGTTGAAATGGCTGATAAAGGATGGTGGTTGTATAAGTATTTCTTTTATTTTTCTTATTAAAAAAACGGCGCCCGCCCTAGGAATAACTCCTGTGTCGCGACACAGCTGAGTTATTTTTAATTACTGATTTTTTAAACTAAATAATATAGAGCAGAACACAAATCATGCCAAACAACTTTAAACTACTTTTCCCTAGTTGGTATCATAAATCAGAATATTAAGTGCACGGTTGGCGTATTGCTTAAAACGGTCGTCTCGCCACTTTCAACTACGCTGGTGTTGTGGGTTCGATCCTCACACGGAACAAATCTTTGAGTGATTTGCAAAGATTTGTTCCGACTCTGTGTGTGTGAAATGTATGTTTGTGTACACCCCCGCGACACAGGAGTTATTCCTAGTGCGGGCTTCGTTAAAAAAAATAAGATTAACCTAACTTTTTACAATTTTTCTTTTGTCACACTCTTACTGGGCGCATTTAGCAGCGCTGCGTATCTTTTAGCGCTGCAGTATTGTGATGAGATGCTTACCAGTCCGGACGTATAAATATTATATTATATTTAACTAGTTTTAGACGCTATTGCAATGTTTATTTATGCCAGAATAAATAATTCGTATTCTTTATAACTTACCTTAAGTTACCTACGTACCTTCGTGCTACTTCTCGAGCTATTCCTTGGATTAAATTCCTTAAACATAGTAGTTATTTCTTGACTAGAGATTAACTTAAAAACTAACATAATATTACACCTTTTATCCAGAAGCATGTGGTAGAAATGTATAATAAATAATACTCATTTCAGTTGTTATGTTTAGGTCTTAAAGATATTTAAAAAAATATATAAATGACTGATAAGGTTGAAGGAATGATTGTACCAAATTTATTTCAATGATGTGGTCACTTATAATTGATAGAATACACAAATATGTTTATTTTGTCTTTTGTATAATGTGTATTGTAATGTCTTATTAGATATTCATAAAATAAGTAAATAAATGATTTTTGATCCATAAATGAATACCTACTTACAATGTATCTGAATCCTATTAAGTGTGAGTGATAGAGTAGTTTCTGTTTACATTTGAGTCAGTTTGTGGTTACAGTAAGATTTCCTTAATAACAGTTACACAGCAGTTACGAAATATGAGTCGTTAGTCGTAAATGTCAATTCACATCAGGGAAGAGAAGAGCTTCTAGAGTTGCGATAGTAAGTCAATATAGTTACACAAAAACACGAATGAGTGCAATTCAAGCAAAAGTCACTGACAAGTGTAAACGAGCTCGAGGGCGGCTGCACCACCATCTCACCTTTAACCTGCCACCAAATGGTGTTCCAGTTTGGTGGTGAAATCAGGCCCTAAAATTACTGGCATATAAGGCATAAAACCGTAGTTCTCAGCTGCAGCGACGCATCTACAATCTACTTTTGTGGATTGTTGTTGTCCATCGGCTGTACTCCTCTTACCATCGGTAAACTACACGTTCGTTCGCTGCAGGAGTAGTTAAAAAAAAGGCAGAAATTATGAGATTTAGTCTTTTTAACTTTGACAAAAAGAATAAGTATGTGATGGTATGTCACAAATAAATAAGTAAAAAACTTAAAAAAATATTCAAATTAAGGATAAATTTTGACCCAATGAGGTCACTACGATATTTAAGTTCTCCTTAGCTCTCTCCTGGTTTTCCTTATGCGTAAGGAAAATTCTTTGTAATTTAAGTGAACGTCATTTTGGCGATCGTTGGGTTTTCCGTGTCTAAGTACCGTAGCGTAGGTAATTTATTGCTCAAAATTAGGTCATTTGATTATTCATTAAAACATTAAGTAAGATTTAAGACATTGTGCTCTACTTATATTATTGATAATGTCCATGTATGTGTTACGGAGAATGTGATTATTTGAAAAAATATTAATAATTACCATATGATTTGCTAAATGTGATAATTATAATATTGAAATTTTCACTTTTGCCGCTAGTTTATTTTGTTTAATCTAGTCCTTGGCAAAATTAAAAACGTCTTACTATTCTCTATTCTTTGGTTGATCAAGAAGACGCTAACTTTTTTTTCTGAAAATGTACAACATTCACTGATATTGTGGTTAAATTGTTAATAATCACCCATAAATGCAAGATAAATGTGATTATTTTTTACCTTTCACTACACCTTTTAGTATTTATTAATAATCACCGGTATATATTTATACCGGTGATTATTAATAATACCGGTATATATTAATTAAATTTATCACATTCACCGTAACATATACACTGTTTAAGTCAAGACTAATTTACATTACAGTGAAGTAGATGATACGCGTTGAAATTCAAATATAGATATTCAATGAAATAAAAGTAGCGATGTATATTTCATCAACAATTGCAACTAGTTTCGTAATTTACTTTCATAACATACACTAATCTTGACGGCATAGCCTATAGTTACATTCATACTAAATTTACATCCAAATTATAGCTCCCACAGCTTTCCTACGCAAACGACAACCTTGACCGACCTGACATAAGTGGTATGAAGTTATTGCACCGGACAATCACGGCCAATCACGGCACAGATCCGTAATGATTACACAAACATTTTGCTATTTTTAATGACCGATGTGTTCAGTCTATGACCCAATCTCAAGAGAATTTAGAAACCAGTTTCAATGATCGTTAAATGCTTTGCTAGAAGCTGTATCCATCTTTTGTGTCTCGTATATTACGGGATATAATCCCACCCACACGCCCACCACTGTGACTCCTGTGACGCCAGGATCTACAGCGGTAACCAACTGAAAGGCACCGTGCATGACACACTATTGTATCGCGGGGTTGTTCATAAACATACATTTCACACACACAAAGCGTCAGAACCAATCTTTGCGGATCACACAAAGGTTTGAACTGTGTGTGGGGATCGAACCTACAACACCAGCGCAGTTGAAAGCGGTGAGGCGACCACTTAGTTAAGAGTTAAGAGACCATGATAATATATATATACCTAATACATAATATATCATGTCGTCACCTCTGCTGGTCAGAGGACGCAATCTGCTTTTAGCGCTCATTTTTATCTACAAAACACAACCTCGCACTAAATCGTGGTCGTGGACCAAAGCTAACTTAGACTAGGAATAACGTCACAATTTTACAAGGAAAGTAACTAAATCTTAAACACTTAAATGCAATGTTTACTCGTTTGCTACATCTATAAATAGCGATAAAGTAAAGTAAATTAAATAACAAATGTGGGTTAAGATGCCGCCGAAGTCCAAACCTTAGAGGACAGTGACGTAATATGAACCTAAACGAGAACAGGTCCGCACTCGACACACGTACAACGATTATTATTAAAAAACCAAAAGTTTATGCGTATGGATTAAAAAAATCTTAAACAAATAGCGATCAATGTCGGCTCGCTGTTTGTTTATAACACATACGCATCACTTTCGCTATATTTTTCACATGCTATGGAGCAAATGGAGATGTAGGTAAATGCTAGTCAAATATAAAATAGTCACCAAAAAAGGTGCCAAAGGACAATAAGACGTCAGTAGGAATTGAGCACAAAATATTCAATGTTTTTAACTTGTATCATACTGAAAAAATGCTAATCAACCAAAAAGATTTTACGACGAACTAAAGTTAGCGCGCTTCTTTGCATGTATATTACGCTTTTTCTTGTATTATGTTTGAAATTTACGCTGTGAGCTGGCCTTTTAACAAAATTGTAGGTCCTAGTAATGGTTACGGACGAAATAAAAAAATAACGACGGCAAATCTTAGATTTATTCTGGCTCAATTTTTTTATTTAAAGCAAGCATTATACTTGACTTATTAAGGCTGATTTTATAGATAAACTATTTGGTAAAATGTTTTGTAAATAAATTACACGAACTTAAAAAAAAATGCCCTAATAATAATGATATTTTTTTTTAATTTATTTATTTAATGGTAAGTAACATTTACACAGTTTCATGGTTTTTCTCGCCAAACAATTCAAAAAGGCTCACGTAGATCAACATTGTTAAACTAAGCTAAACGAATATTTATATAATTCGTCTATCGTAATCTAATCAAAGCCATGTGCTTTTAATACTTGTACGCCATGAATGGACATGACACACCGTCACACGAGATAAGTGCGGCTCTGCTTCAACTTTCTCTCTTACAGCATCAAAGATTGCGCACGATTCTAACTTCTAACTTGTCTATGTCTAACGCATTTGACCACATTGCGCGCAGGCGTGAACCGCGAACGCGATGCGCGCGCGCAATAACATTTTTAATACGTTATGAATAATATTCATTAGAAATGTTTAAATGCGCCCCTGCGTGAGTGAAAAGGGATTGCAGTTTAAAAAAATATTTGTGTGAGTGTCTAAACAAAGATGTTAAAATAGTGATTTATCTGTAAAAGTTTTTCTGTCTTTAAGTTTTCAAGTGATTTGTGGTACTTACTATTAATGTGGTATTAAATTAAATCGAAGATTCACCAATCTGTCCAATAGCTTGTTTATTATTTGCTAAGTTTGCAAACTTTAAAAAAGACCTAACTGATTCAGACATAGACACAATGAAATAGAATTTATTTGGAAACTTTGCATCGTTTTGTTAGGATTCCAAATTAATCTATCGCAATAGAATTGTTATCTTACTTATCTTGTAAATTAAATCTACCAAAATGTGTCACCATCACTAGATTCATTATAACTTCGGAATTACTTTTGCAGCTACAAATTCCAGTGACTATTATGACTTGTAAATAGAAGAAACAAAATGTTTGGGTTCAAGCAGTCGATGGCACAGCTGGTGGTGCTATTGGCATGGGTTCTGCGATATTATACCTTTGGGTCTATGGTATTATGGTATATTGTTGCTTGTGCGTTGACCTTGGCTGTTGCACTCGCGGTTACCACGTATGACCATGATTACTGGGTGTCACGGGGGGTGTTCTCTCCCCCTGCTTGGCCCATAGTCGGTCATATTCTATCCGTGGTAATGTTTAAAGAGCAAGGAGGCATGTGCTTCAAGAGGATCTATGATACTTACAAGGATTTGAAGTTTTTGGGTAAGTTGGCTTTGATTATATTAAATAACACAGCGTTGAGTGCAATTTTAATAGTAATAAACAACAAAAAACTCTAAACTATGTACTCTATAGTTAGATTCGGGGCGAGAACGACACTGTGTTAAATTTATCCATACTGTGAACACAGTAACTTTAACTTATTCATCCAAATGATATATATATATATATATATATATATATATATATATATATATATCAAATTACAGGTCAAATAATTTATCTGCCACTGAAATCATGAATTGAACACGTGTAGTATTCAAGGTGCGGCGCGGTTAGTTCCTTTTTTGAATTGCCCGCCAGACAGCACCTGACGGTTTCTTAAGAGTGAAGATAGCATCATTCGAACGAGTCCATCTGAAAGATGATTCAGTAATCTAATATTTTTTTTTTCTTTTAAAAAAACGACGCCCGCACTAGGAATAACTCCTGTGTCGCGGGGGTGTTCACAAACATACATTTCACATACACAGAGCACACCCAGAGTCAGAACAAATCTTTGCGAATCACACAAAGATTTGTCCCATGTGGGGATCAAACCCACAACACAGCGCAGTTGAAAGCGGCGAGGCGACCGCTTTAACCACTACGCCAACCGTGCACTCTATTAAACTTTATTAAAAACTTTATCCAGATTTAGCGCATATATATTATTTTATATTTCTTATTGCATATATTTTAGATTTATAATTGTTTTGGTGCTTACCTAGTTCTTATACCCTCTCAATGAGCTGTAGAACAATATTCATTTATTTATTTATTTATTTTGGTTAGCTTACGACTGCTTACACAAGTAATATTACAAACATATTTAATACAGTCGAATCATGCTAAGTGTAACAATCAATTACAAGCTAACACCACTTGCACGGTTTGGTTAAACTTAAATTCTAAAAAAAAAAAAAACATTATGATAATAAAAATAAAAATTATAAAAATGAGGCAGATTAATTAACAATGGATAATATGGTAACAATTAAAAATAACAAGTACAACTTTGATAATTAAATTTAAAGATATACATTTTAATAAATAAATTATAGGGTTAAATTCAAATTGATATAGTATTGCAATACATTAAATTAATAATTAATTGTAAATATACATTATTCTATGCAAAAATCTAATAATTAATTTTTTAAATATTCACAGATTGTTCTTATAAAATTGCCTTTTGTATCCACCTGTATGTCTATCAGGTCACTAAATTTGTTAAAAATTTTACATAATCTAGGTAAAGGTGAATTAGAACCTAGAACGGTTCTACGTAAAGGAGGACACGAGTTCATGAAGTCATTCTGTCAAGATCTATACAAAAAATTGAAAATCTTCAATAATTAACTTGCTTAATATTGAGTAGAACGGTTACCACCTTCAACGATACCAGTTTTAAAAAGAAACATAAAAACGTTAAGAAATGTTTTATTATTGTAATTAAATAATTATAATGATATCTCTAATACTTTTGGTTTTATCGAGGTTTGATCTAAGGAAGTAACCGCACCACACCCTGTATTATTAAAAAACAAGTTGATTAACACCTTTTAATGTCAAAACTATCATATGCGTAGAGCGTAGACAGAGAATAGTATAGACGACTGATAGCTTCGATCTCCCTCACACAAGACAAAGATAAACTTACGCCAATTTTGTGTAAAAAAACAAGACAGGTGATAAGATTTTTTGTTTCGCCATGCGTGTCGGGTTTTTTGAGCAAACCTTGAGGTTTGCTCAAAACTTTATCAATCAAACTTGACATATTTGACAACGCTGGCAAAATAATTTGGTATTTTTAAATTTTAGTTAGTTTAAAGCTATAAAAGTTACGTGAAACCTGAAAAATATTAGCAATTTTTTAACAATAGTGTCTTTATTAAGCATTATTGTAGGAAATATGGTGCGGTGTAGTGTTTTAGGATGTAAAAGTGATAGTAGAAGAAAACTGCCTGAATTATCGTTCCACTCGTAAGTATAACACATTTTGGCCTTTGAATCATATGCCAGGTTGTATTTTCAATGATTTTATCTTGTGTGAACTATGTTTGTTTATAATTTGATCGACAAAATCATCTAAAATATGAAATTTTAGTATTCATAACCTACTATAAAATATTGTAAGATGTTGTCAAGATTTCCATATTTTTTTCCCCAAAATTGTGGGTAAAATTTTATGTTGCATTTCTTATGATAAATATATCATTTAGTATTTTAGTCAGTTTCAATATCTTAATTGCATAACAGTTTCCCGGAAAATATTGATTTAAATCCGAAGTGGATTGAAGCTACAGGACGAACAAATTGGGCTCCGAGTAAATTCTCTTAAGTTTGTAGCAGACATTTTGGACGACATAAATTATTAAAAAAAGAGAGTAACTCTTTTGTTAATGAATGCTGTGCCCCACAGGTAAATTAATATTTAACCTGTAGGATACATTATATACAGCGTGTATATATAATATTAATTATTATTTGAGTATTTTCAGTTGAGTATTATAGGGGGCTATTTATTTATAAATATTACAATATTTGGGTATAGTCAAGTTGAGATACTTTGAATTGATGCGCAACACTGAAAGGAAATCTACGTTTTCTACGGTCCTAAGGATTTTACGTGCAATATAGACTTTAATATTTGATTTCGTTTTAATAAAACTAGCTATGGTCCGTGACTTTTGCTCTGTGGGATTCGTTGATCCTCACGTTTTTACCTGTGGCAGCCGTAACTGCCCGTCCCCGTGCGTGAGTTAGAAAGTATTTTAAACGCCATCTATTTAAACTTTTGCGTAAAGTTACTATTAAAAATTTTACAGTTTCAGGCAAAAGAAGCAGTGGATGAGCTAGCATAGTAATGCCGTCAACGAGTAGCCAAGAGTATGTGTCTACTAAACTCAATACTATGATGCCAGCAGTGACTGTTCAAAAACACGCAGCTGAAACGCCAGATGTGAAACTTCCAACATTGGTTGATCGACCTAAATTCAGTCATTACCTATGCAGTATTAACATAACAGTACATCACGCAATATGTTCAATAAACCGAACAATTGTTCTTTATATCTGTTTAATTTTCATAAAATAAATACATTTTTCATTTTGGAATTAGTAAATAATATATCTTATATTTTGGCAAATTTATCCAAAAACTAGGGTAATTTAATTTGCACTGTCGCCACACTGTGCCGAGATTCTCTGTCTCGCTGTTGACCACGCCATTCCCTTATCCAGTACTATCCTTCATCCAAGGCGTAGAGCCTTAGAATAAAATTCAAATATAGATAGCAGCAATGTCAAAAAGTTAAATGAAACGGGAAAGCTGACAAACCAGCGCTGGTCGGAGGTTAAACATTGCAACGAAATACACACAAAAATACAAACTTCTGTTGACGTTCCCGCAGTTTCTGTTTTAGTTCATTCGTGTTGCAGACGAATTTATTATTTGTAGTTATGAACAAACGAACAATCAAGTTGTCATAGAGATTGCATTGTGTGTAATATTAAAGAACGTTTCGAGGTTAAGTCAATATAAAGATTGATAAAGATAAATAAGAATTATGGAAGTGTACCAAAGTAACGTGCAAGTATTAATGAACAAAAGCAGACTGATTATAAAAAAACTTAAGATGGAAAAAACTTTTGGTTTTTGTTATCAGACAATTTTATTTCCATTTTCCACCAAATGGAAAGAAATATTTCTCGTGTAACTCATACTGATAAGAGCATATGCTCACTGTCAAAGCTTGAGACTCATCACCCCGGGTATCATCCTTGTGACCGTAATTGTTTTGAAAATAAGTCATTATTGATCTAAATGAATTCATTATCGAAAAAGCAAGCGCGATCGTTTGGTCTTGAGCGGGTATCGAACCCGTGACCACAGCGTCCTTAACCTCTGAATACCCGTAAAGACTGCCACAGATCTCAAAATGGCATTCACGGAAGAAAGATCGTTATGCTAAGATGGTCACCTATCCAACGACCAACCGCGGTTAGCGTTGCTTCACCTGTAAGATTGATCGGTCTGCGGCGACTCATTCACGAGCTCCTTCCTCTACGAGCTACAATATTTCATCCACTTTAATCCAAAATGAAGAATGTATCTGTAAATACATGTACCTAGGTATAGGTAAGTTTTAAAACCGGGACTACTGAAAAGTCGCATTTTAAAGCAGTATAGAAACGTACTTTGGCTTATCAGGTAATGGCAGGCACGGCGACGTTAAGCTAATGCTATTACATATACTTCGCCTTTCTACAACTTTAAAGCTACGTAAATAGCTTAGTTCTATCAGGTCAAATGTCAGCAAAGGAAAACGCTTTAACTGAGATGAGCGAAGGAGAAAAAGTAAAATTAAAGCTACAAATTTATTAAAGATAATATTTTAATCTAGGCTATGTCTATAAATGCTTAGCTTCCGTCCGCGGCGTCACACGTAGAATGTCGATATAAAGTGGCATATTTCCTGGGGTTTTAATTATCTTATATACTCTATACCAATTTTTATCAAGGTTGATAGTAGTTTTGTAAACAAACAAATAAGAAATCTTCGTTGTAAATAACAAAAATACATATATTTTAAATGACGAGTTATTCGTAATAAATTCATTAAACACCCAATAAGAATATTTTGGAAACGCCGATTAATGTGGTCTAATTTTCTTTCTATCAATATGATCTTACGATACCAATATTATAAAAAGAGGTAATATTTTTAGTTGTTTGTTGGTACTCAATAAGGTTTGCTGGCAGAAAACTCATTTTTGAGTTCACCTTTTGTCATCACTACTATTATGTAAATGTATAATTGTAATTAATGTGTACAATAAAGTATTAAACTAAAGTAAACTAAACTACGGTCTAAAATCGGTCCAGTAGTTAGGACCGATTTTAGAGCTTAAGACCCGAGAAGAAACTATAGGCTACTTTGTTCGACGTAGCTGTGTTGAGCCACGGCCGGAATTGAATACATTCTTATATTATGTAGTCAAGTTTTTTATAAAACGTCACCGCCACAAATTCTGTATGTAAAAAGATGCGACGCGTATTTCAGAAGCTGAAACAAATTTTATCAATACGTCGCAGTCGGAGGGTGTAAATTCTGTTACTTTAAAGTTTCTGTTGCACTTTTTTTACAACTATACAGCACGTGGAATGACTTTAGCTTTTACAGTTTAAGCCGAAATTAGTTATGTAAAGATATAGATACATGTAATATCATATGAGATTAAAAAATCAATCTTCTTCCGATAGAAATGATTCTTTTTTTTATTAATTATAAAGCAAACGATTTACTTCTGCAGTGCGCGAATTATAATGTATTCTGTCTGTTGTTCGTAGACCAACAATATCTTTTCGCAGCAATTTTTTTATCTTAGTCGCAAATCTGCAATCATTTGCAGATTTTGAATGTTTATGGGCTAAAATTTTAATTTATCATTATACACGAGAAGACTATAATTATGCAATAATATGACTCGTATTTACAACATACGTAATATAATATATAACCGTAAATAATGGTATCTAACTAATTTAAAGTTTCATCAAATCTCAAGCGGCACACGAAACATTATAATATCTAGGTAAGATAGAGATGCGTAGGAACTTATTTCAATGGGTTAATTAAGACAGTTATCTAATGTCTTATTGATTATTTTTATAGCATTTGCAGCTATGCTTAGCAAATTAGACTAAGAAACAGTTGAAAAATAAATAATTCGCCAACTGGTCGGCGACCGTAGCTGGTTGGTAAAGCGACTGCCTGGTATGCAGAAGTTCGCAGGATCAACTGTTTCTTAGAATAGTTATCTAATGATTAATGGACAATACAAAAAGACGTTGCAAGTACTTATCAGATTGTTGCAGGCCGTTTAAAGCTAATGCTATTAAAGCTTAACGTTTTTCTTTGCCTTTTTACAACTTTGAAGCTACGTAATGAGCTTAGTTTTATCGGGTTTAATCACAGCAGGGGATGTTCAAGATGATAATGATTCAGTAAATATTATGTTTTAAAGGCATTTATGTTACCTTGCGTATCGGTGGGACATTTAAGTAAAACGTGCTATGAGTAGATACAACACTATGAACATGGGAAACGTGCTTTTCTAAAAGATTACGCAGAAGTGTATTACAACAAGTCATAATCTACAGTATATATTATGGTACGATAACCACAAGATATTATACAAGTCTTAAAAATAAAAAAAATGTAAGTTGCCTGAAACTAAATATACACGGAGGTCGAAGGGAAATAGAAAAACTTCGTTCGAAAATTTACTTTATGGTAAGGGGCCGTTCAAGTATTACGTAAGCACTATGGGGGGTGGGGGGGTCTTTGTTTTGCTTATTTTGGATGACATAGGGGGTAGGGGTGTCTAGATGATGATTACGTCATCGGTAGGTATTTACTTTTTTACACGAATGGCAACCCTCACATTGTCTATGCTTGAAAACGAAACGCATTTTTGGGGATTCCCGCACGCATACGTTTAGGCACTCGCTTTAGAACCGATTCGGGGAACTACCGCGCGCTGTTCACTTGTCTAAATTTCTTCTCGTCAGTGTATTATTTTGTTTGGATACTATAGCGAGTAGACGTACGTGTTGTAAGCATAGCAAAGCAACTTAACATTTGTGTTACCGTTGATTCAAAATCCGAAAAATGTTTACGTAAGCATGGGGGGAGGGGGTAAAAGCTTTGCTTACTTTTGCTGACAAGGGGGATGGGGGGGGTAAATAATAGTAATAAATCTGCTTACGTTATTTTTGAACGACCCCTTAAATGAACAACTACTTGCGCTGTTTCACCGCGATTATTTAGTCTCACAATTAAATTACTTGTTAATCGAATATGGTAGTAATTTTGCCGGGCCTCGAGCCCCGTCGCCCAAGATTTGGAGAGTTAAATAGACTACTAATTGAGGGTAGATTACCGTCAAGCACGATCTTGTACTGTTGTGTGCCGGCACGTTCCGGTTCGGAGATAAAGGTTACTTCATTAAAGCCGAACTCGTGTTCTTGAGGTTCTATAATTAACAGCAAATTTTGCTTTAGATGGGGTTTATTACAGAAATTGTTAATGATCGTATTACATTTTAAATTAATGTATCATTTTAAGCCGATGTTTAAGGTATCTTTAATGAACAAGGGTTTGAGAACTTCCTGGAGATTTTAGATTATTTAAAATATAAGCTAAATTACAAAAAGGCCCTGGGCTATTTTTTTAAATTTGGTATCGATTATACTTATATTTACTTTAAACCGGTTTAATTTGTATTTAATAATCTTTAAATTAACATTTACTTACTATAATACACATCAAAGACTTAAACTAGCAAGTCAAACCCTGAAGGGTGACAAAGAATAGATTTCTTGGAGCTATTGTACAATGTATGTTATGTAGCTAGTGGGCTAGTAGTCCACCAGGTGGTCAGTTGTAAAAACAATTAGCAGTAAAACCTATGGTACTTAATTTTCAGGTACCCACCAGTTTTACCAGCGCACCCTTGTAGTCCGGGACCCAGAGTTGATCAGGCGAGTATGCGTGAACGACTTCCAGCACTTCACGGATCGAGGGTTCTTCTTCAACAAGGATGTGGACCCTTTAGCTGGATCAGTCCTTTTCCTAAGAGGCAACGAGTGGAAGAGGCTACGGGCTAAGATATCACCGATATTTTCGTAAGTTTCATATTAATCCCTTTTTTTAACTAATTCTTCTTCAAAAGATTTAGAATTGATCAAACGGGTTGGGTTGCGAGAATAATTACCAGCACTTCACGGATCGAGGGTTATTTTACCAAGGATTTTGACTCTTTAGTTCTACTTTATAAAGTGGAACCAAATGAGACTTCACCCTTGATTGGTTTCATAGACTGGACAATAGCTTAACTGAGGTAATTGAGAGTCAATAAAATAACGTTCAGTAATATTTTATGTGCAATTTTACTGGCTTTATGGATTTTAATAAAGGATAAAGTTTTAATGAGTTTATTGACTAGTTATGTTTTTATGATGATATAATCGTTACTTAGCCGAGGTTCATGACTTAATTTATTTTTTGTTTTGAAAAGAAAAATAAAATTCAATGGTGTAAAAAGTAAACTTACCAATGACTCTAATTATTTTTTTAATACGATGATATGAGGCTACATATTACTAACGAGGAGTAGTATATTGGTTCTTTACATTTGGCAAGCGAGCGAAAATTAGAGGAATATCTTCAATAAGTGCAGCTTTCGTTATAACAATGCCTTTTTCATGATGACAATTGTAGCTGGTGAAGGGTGATGTTCAGAACACATAAAACGCACTAGTACTTTTATAACCAATTTATTTTGTGGAACGCGACACAGATTGCGTGGATAATCGCCATAGACTCATTTTACTTAGAACTACCCGAAAAACAAAAAAATATAAAATATACAAAAGTACCCTAACATAAAAATAAGGTGAACTATGTATCGAGCTGTCGCTTACAACAATAATATGCAGCCTCTTTCCTAGTGTGTGTGTTCAAGGTTTTACAAAATAGAAAATCTACATCTAACGGGATTTTAAAAGTGTAAATATTTAGCTTTAATTGACCATTTTACTGTTTGCAGACCAAATAAACTCCGTGGCATGTTCCCGCTCATAGAAAATACGGCAGAAGAATTCGTTACCAGAGTCAAATATTTGTTGACACAGCCTAAACACTCGTCCAGCAATGGTGCGACGAAAAGTGCAGAGGATCAACAAAATGGCGTAGAAGTGAATTGTTCTGTGATGAATTCTGAGAAGCTGGTGGGAGGATACACTGCTGATGCGATTGTGCCGTGTGCCTTTGGGTTGAAGAGCATTGTCATGTATAATGACGATGATCCGTTCGCTGTTGCTCTCCATGCCTTCTACGAGATGTCGCTGTACAATATTTTTGCGAAGTAAGTATTAGCATTATTTTGTTAAACCTTTCGTGGTAGTATTTTTTTTTGTCTCACCACGTGGCGTCACTGTAGAGTAATGTCTGTCAAAGTTTGTTGACAGGCATTGATTTATGCCAACTATTGAGTTTACGTTTTAGGGCTTGTACACAAAACTGCGATGCGACGTCGCATCGTAAAAATCTGCGATCTGGCGCGACGCATCGCAAGATCTTGCGAATTGATTCGCATAAATTCGCATCGTCAATTGCCTACATTCAGTTCGGTCACTCTTGCCGCATGAAATCGCATTGCAGTAATTTGCGGCTTAGTTTTTTGCATTGCGAATTCGCATCGCACCGATTCGCAGTTATGTGTACAAGCCCTTATAGAGGCACAGTCCATTGCGTCAGTGAGCAGTCAGTCCAGGGCGTTTTAAAGATTAACATTATGGAACAAACATTATTAAGAAGTACGGATTTTATTGTTCAATTTCAAGTAGGGACATTAATAGAAAGAAAGAAAGAAAGAAAGAAAGAAACGTTTATTCTGGCAAATCTTAAGCTTAGTGATACACTTTTAAAACTACTTATAATAATAATTATATTGATGTGCCATAACACATAAGCACTACAGCGCTGGTATTCTGGTGCGCCCTGATTGTGAGTAAGATAGTGTCACATTCATCTTAATGATGATAATTCCACTGTCACAATAATTAGGCATTTTTGACAGAAAATACAATATAAGTTATAGAACCAAACAATACACAGGTATATTTTAAATTACTAAATCTAAAAAAAAAACTCGATAAAAACATCAAATGACACTACTAAAATAAGATAAAACTTCATAACAAAAAAAAATAGCGTTTGAGTGGTTTGGCATAATGTCGCTAAAATAATACGTTCGTCTCCCTTGCTCTCATATTTGCTTACGCACAAGTGCGTTCTACGTCACTCGTGTTACGTTCGTCTTTAGAACACCGGTTAGAACTGTGCCTTTATAGACTTTACCTCACCTTATTTTTATGAATTTTCACATTGTAAGACTATGTCAAAATTCATAAAAATAAGCGAAAATTAAAGTTTTTATTGTGCAGTTCATATTATTAAGGCTCAAACTAAAGTCACCCACAGTGATTAGGTACATATTTTTACAAATTAAGTATTTTACAAAACGGTCACGTTTCTAAAACCATTTCTAAAACTTTCCAACTTATTAATAAGATATTGATTCACAACTTTTATAGTTCAGATCACCAATCAATTTTATTTATCCAATTTGTAGACTGAACAACTTAGAAACTGCGGTATTAAAAAGTTACTAGTTGTTATGTAGAATTTATTATAAGTGACGCTATTAAGACCGTTCGTTTGAGATTCTATAATTGAATTAATTAGGTTTAAATAGACATTTTCGATATTATTGGCACTTTTTAGATAATAATGTAATTTTTTGCATTCACATGTAAAAAGAAAAAAGGCCTTAAAATATTTTTCATGTTCTTTAGCCAGCCTGATCCATTATTTTCAAATTATTTTAACTCATTATTTTCCATTATTGTAGTACGTTTTTAATTATTTGCCATTTAATTTCAGGACCATGCAGCAGTTTTGGCCAGCCTTTATATTGTTCTTCCGAATGAGAATCATACCTAAAAAGACGCACGATTTTTTTACCAACATCGTCACAAGTGTTTTGCGGGCCAGAGAAAATGGTAATTAGATAATTTCTACTATTTACTAGCTGATATAATTAAATTAACAACAAATTGGAAGAGTTTGCTTTAGCCAATAAAATGAAAACCTCAAAATTTATAGTCTAAGGCTTCTATTGCATCAATCCATCGATGGTAGAAGATTCGACGTTGTTTGATTGTTTTGGTGAAGAAGAAACTATCTATCGACATCGAATAGGCCATTTTACCAACAATCGATTGATACAATAAAACCCTTTGCTCCAATTTCACTATCGTGTTAAAAAGACGTTCAAAGCTGAACGGACGTTCTTGATCTTTCTGGCCCGTTCAATAATTGAATGCGAAAGAAAGATCGATTCTAGGTTTTGGTTTACTGCGGAAATAAGAAGGTGAAAATGGACCTTAGAAGAACAATTTTGAGGTTTTTTATTTTGTTGCCCTTGAATATTTCTGCCCCGATAGTCTAGTGGTTAGCGTATGTGCTTCTCACCGCGAGGTTTCGGGTTCGATTCCCGAGTCGGGCAAAGTTTTACAAGTGCAACACAGCGTGTAAGCGTTAATTAGCTAGCCGAAGGTTCGATACTACATTGATTGTAGAATATGATACGCTTTATCAGTCAACGGAAAGTTACACACGATATATTACATAAAACGTTTCGTTCCGCATCAAAACTGACAAAGCCAACTGTGTCGATTACCTCACTAGTGCGTAATGGCATCACTTCTCTAGTTTTATTATGAATTGTAAGTTGAAGAACCTGTATTCATTGCATTGTATTACACGTGCACGTGCAGTGCACCAGTTGTTGGTAATCAGTGTGTTGTGAATGATGGCACGTGAGTATTGAACTAGGAGGTATCTAGATAATTCAACGACCTTAATGAAATAGTAGATAGGTGCAATTTAAGTCATAGGCATCTTCTTAAATACGTCACCTGCAACACAAAGCCGTGGACGAAAGTTAGTAATATAAACTAGCTAGGCTTCACACATGGCTTTACCCACGTGGTATTAAATTACATCTCACAGAACATCGCTTGCTGGAAGATGTTTTTACGTCCACAGTTCCCGGCTGTACAATCGCATCAACAAGCAAATTTATATTCACCCACTACCTAAGAATGCCTTCAAATCGAAACTGACAGACTGGTTAAAGAAATACATAGACTGAGAACCTTTTCAAATCACAAATATAAATTAATAAACGTATGGTATGCTATAGTTATGCTATTAAATTTGTTTCCCTTTTGTATTAAATAACTTTAGTTAAACTGTTTGCTAAAACTAGATAAACTAAATTAATGACTTTTGCATGCTAATTTATATTAAACAAATTATTATTAAATACCTACAATAGTTTATTCATGTAAACTTTGTTATGTTATAAATACAGTTCACCGTTCATTATCTTGTTGATAGAAATGGAAGGCGCTGGTACCTGTGATACAGTGGTTTTCACTAGTACAGGTGCCAACGTTACAAACTTTTGTAATATTTGGATTAATCTAATATGTACTTGCTTTGTATTGCTCCATGTATCTTATTGAAATAAATAATTATTTATAAATTAAAGTTGCCTATTGGTCATCAACTAAAAATGTATCTATACAGTCATTTTAAATTGTAAAGTTTCTCCTGGTCATACAATGCAAAACCATTATGTAGTGGAAGCGTATAGCTTCATTTTGTAGCTTAAGTCAAGAAGCAAATAATCCTAAACAGGATTTATTAGTATAAATAAAATAATATAATAATAATAATATAATTTATACTAATAAATCCTTTTTAGGATTATTTGCTTCTTGACTAAAGCTACAAAAAAAGCTATACGCTTCCACTACATAATGGTTTTGCATTGTATAATATAATATTGTAAATGTATAACTTGATATACATATAAATAATTTTATATGATGGTACTAGCTGTTGCCCGCACCTTTGCCCACGTATTGACCTTCACCTAGATGTAATGTAGGTATGAAAATAGCTGACCGCCGAGGTCTTTGTATGACCTCCTATACGCAAATAAATCATAAGACCCCCAACTAGATGGAGCGACCAAGAGCGAGACCCATCAACAGCTTAGTTTAGCTCGGTCGTCAGAGACGCGACGAACATGGTCAGCCAAATAAGTAACTGCCTAGAAAATATAGCATTCTGACAAACGTACAGCATGGCTTCCGGCGAGGTCATAGCACGGAAACGGTGTTAGCCCGCTTCACAGATGAAATAAATGAAGCACTAGACCAAAGGAAACAGGTTGGTGTGGTCTTTATCGATTTTAAAAAGCTTTCGATGCCCTGGACATCACCAGCTATTGCAAGCTATGCAAGAATGCGGTGTTGCAGGACCCGTAAATAATTGGCTCCGCGCGTATCTGAGCGATAGAACATTTATAACGGCGGGCTACCAGCGACCCAGCGCAAGCACAGAATAAGAATACGCGCAAGTCAGCTCTGGCGACCCAACCGGTTCCGTGTAAGGCCCCGTCGACTATATTATGCGAATGCAATATATATATGCGGATCATCTTGTTTTTTATATGCAGATAAGGAACTCAGGGTCGTAGATAATAACATCCAGCAAGATTTCACTAATATTGTACGGTTGGCGCATGATAACGGAATATTAAACAATATGCAAAAAACAAAATGTATGTACAACGCTCACCTTACTCTAGGATTGTAAATAACGCACCTAAAATAGTGGGGCATAGCTATGAGTGTCTGCATCAAGCCAATTCATATTGCAATTGTTTACCTATTAAGGTAGAGAATGAATACAAATACTTACGCTTAACCATAGTGGCGTACGCACGTTAACAACTTATGTGAAAAACTAAGGATGGTGCTTACTAAGTTCTATCAATTAAGTTTTATATTAGACAGATCGACAATGTACACTGTTTATTACGCGCTGGTAGACTCGTTGCTTTGCTATGGACTGACCAGTTATGGACGCACGTTTAAGACATATTTAGACAAAATAAAATTAATACAGTCTAGGTTCTTAAAACTGCTAGTAAACAAAAGAGTCAAAAATAAAAGTAAATCAAGTGATTACGAGGAATTATTTATTGAGTGTAAAATGCTGCCAGTCCATGACAAGGTAACCCTGTTGATAGCTGTTCAGCAATTTTGCAGCGACGAATTTAAAAACTGTATTAATAAACCCATAGGGCGTAGAATACTCATCAAAAAGGAATTTGAAGTACCAGCTTATACTAATTATTTTGGCTAACGTACAAGAAAATCTTTGGTGCTTATAATTTTCAATGATTTGCCATTAAAAAATTGTAAATTGACAAAACGATATTTTAAACATCAACTTCAAAAGAGGCTTTTAAGTGTTCTTAAGGAAAATTTACGATTTATATATCAACTAACTTTAAATAAATATTAAATATTAGATTCAACCATTTATAATACTGATGTGTTAAATAGACTAACATTAATACCTAAGTAAGAATAAGTAATACCTAATAAGTAAATAAGGAGCTACATTTGCCAACAAACTGTTGTACAGTTTGGCAGAAGTATTGTATTAAAAAACAACTTGTAATATTTATTCTGAAATAAACGTTTTTATTGTTATTATTGAGAAAACGGGTAACTCACGTTACTTTAGCCGGGATATGCCGACTAGTTTCGAATCTTGTACTGAGAGAATTTAGTAGTACTGAGTGCACTCAGTGCAAGACGTCGCGCGGAGGCGACGACACGCGATTAATAGCCCAGTTGATGAATCTACGTACCAGATTCGAAACTAGTCGGCATATCCCAGCTAAAGTAACGTAAGTAACCCGTTTTCTCAAGAATAATGTCTTCACCTCACGTCAGTTTAAAAAATATTAGTTTTTATTATTACTTCTCCTTATTTATTTCTTAGTTTTTATTATTACTATTATTATTATAACAGACGCCGGTGGAGGCAGATTATTGAAACCAGGTGAAATCCTCAGCTATGAAGAAACGACCGCAGAGAGAGAATCATAAGAATCGGTCGAACCGTTTGGGCCGAGTTTAATAACTAACAATGTGACACGAGTATATTATATATTAGATTCTCTGATTTCAGGTGAGCAGGAGAAGCGCGGAGACTTCATAGACATGATGATGGCGTTGAGGTCTGATGATACCAACAATAACTGTAAGAAAGACGCCGAGGATGTGGAAATCAGTGAGTTCAATTTATTATTGTCTATATTGAATATAAGGGTTATCCGTATAACTTAAGCGATCATGATACAGTCTTGATGCACCGCAGTGATACGATTTTATATAGGCATCCACAATCAGATAATGTCTTGATACAATATGACCGCATCACAGCCGGAGTCAGCCGGGCTAACGTCAAGAAACGCATAAATCGAAAGATCCCGTCTATTTGGTATTTCACAGAAGTTGTTCTGGGCTGAAGAATAAACTAAGGTATTTTTATCGACATTTAAAAAATCTGTTTTAGTTTGTAAGTAGATTTATAGATTATTATTAGTAGTTTTAGGTTTTGATATTGTTATCTATGTGGTTTCTAACGTGAATTTTACGTTTGTAAACAAAAATTAAATTTATGAAAACGTTTTTAGATACGTAATAAAAAGCTTTTAACTAAAAGCCTTATAAAATAAATAATGCACGTATTACAACTTCTTAATCTGTTTTAAGGTTTTATAATGATATTTTACATTTTTCTCATTACAAGACCAAAGAAAAAGAGCTAAAGCTACAGTCTCATTATAAGTTTTAATCTCAAAATACTTAAGTTTGAGATAATGTAATTAATGCAGTCGTTGGCTTAACTCTTAACTTTTAAAATTCTTATGACTTACTTTAATATTAATTGGTGTAAGTTGGAGATATAGCTTGGATATCGACTTTTTATTGAAAAGTTGGTGCATTCATTTGATGATGTTTCTGGATAAGTAAGTTCTATTGTGGGTATTACATTAGTTAGTTTTATGTATACGAGTATTTAAAAAGTATAGTCTACTACTGAAATTGCTGGTTGTGTATATATAATAGCAAGTTTTATTACCAATAACAGTATATATTTCTATGCAAATAACACTCAAATTTATTTATTTTTTAAAATGCCCTTCCAAATCAGTATGCTTGTGTCGGGAGGGATTTTAATATCGAAGCAGCATGGCTTGACACTTGACATTACGTTTCAATTATGAGTATGACGCTCAGAACAACGAATATGACGTAGTTATCAACATAGAAACGTCAAAAGACGTAACAAATTGACGTTTATATTCTCAAAACGACGTTATAATCAAATTTGAATGAGCCCAATGATTTTAATGATTTAAATTTAAATTTTAATAATATACTATGAGATAATAATTATGTAATTTTCTTACCTTAACTAAGACTTCGATCTGCTGTTTACAGCCGACATGGTTATCTCAGCGAACGCCTTCATCATCTTCCTTGGAGGATTCGAAACCACCTCCTCAACCCTGGCATTCTTGTTCCTGGAGCTGGCTGCTCATCAAAACGTCCAGGAGAAGATGCGGAACGAGATCCGGGAAGTCCTGGATAAACATGATGGGAAGATTAGTTATGAGCTGCTGCAGGAGCTGGTGTATATGGAGATGGTCATTCAAGGTACGCGAAAGTTTTTTTTTAAGTTATTATGTATCCAAACAGTTAGATACTTCTTAAAGATTAAAATATAGTCTGCCTAGAAAATTAGAGACTAATGAGTAATTTGATTTTGACCCAAGCTATTAAATTAATTTATTAGTGTACGTGAAAGGTAGAACAATTTGTTATAACTTTGAGAATTAAGGGGCTACTTATATTACTCTGCAGCAGTGCCCGCTCTAGCAGGCATGGGGCTCGGGGCATCTGCCTAGGCTACTGAGTACCAGTTCCAACGGTAGGGCACAAAAAAAAAAATCGCATAGGTCAATTAGATGGTTAATGCCACCACTGTATTTAATTTTGTATCTAATAAAAAAACGGCTGCCAATGTAGGTATATTTATGTACAAGATAATATTATTAGATACCACCTACAATGCTGGGTTCATCATAATGATGGAATTATGACTGTAAAGACAAACTACTTTTTATGTTGAGTTTACTAAGTAACATATTAATATAACGTTGGTAGTTTAACCGTTTATTAACAAAACCATTCATGATTTATATTTATTTGTTATAATTATGTTATTCTACTTTCAGAAACTCTTCGCCTGTACCCTCCATTCCCGAGCATCCAGCGCATGTGCACCAAAGACTACCTCATCCCCGGCTCCGACGTGGTGGTGGAGAAAGGCACCATCGTTCTGTTTCCCACGCTGGGCATACAGAGAGATGAACAGGTAAGGCGGTAGTTGTTTGTAGAAGGCAATGATGAAGGCGGTATCACCTTCATATCTAAATCTACCACGTTATAGTGATGTAACATTTTTGTATTTCAATTGTATTTATTTATTTATTTAAACTTCATATACAAAATTTGTATACAAGGCGGACTTAATGCCATAGGCATTCTCTGCCAGTCTACCTTTGGGTGATGCAGAGATTAACAAGGCAGGTGAAGTTATAAAATATAATGTTTTGATTTGAAATGAAAGGTAATAAAAATCAATACAATTATTGAATAGATAATGAAAATATGTGCGTATATAATATCTACATAACAAAATACTTAAATATAAGTAAATATTTAGTAAATAAAATTTATATAAATATATGAACTAATAATAAATATTATGGTGGCGATTCATTTTTGATGAGGAGAAGATTCCGAACCTTGATTTTAAAGGCGTATCGACTGGTGGCGGTATTTCATACATTCGACTCTGTAACGTAACATTCGAGTCGGTCTGGGGGCATTGCATTCAAATAATTTGATCAACTGTTATCCTAATTCTATCAACTAACTAATGCGTTTATATTCCAGTACTTCGAGAACGCGTCAGCTTTTATCCCAGAGCGCTGGTCTGAAGGTAGACCGCAGCCACCTCCAGGAGTATACATGCCGTTTGGAGACGGCCCCAGATATTGTATAGGTAAATAATTTGTTTCTATTCCAAAATTACTACAAACTTATAAAGAGCCATCTCTCAACAATATTATGTTTTTGTTTTACATAAACATAACATCACGCTTATATTACCCAGAAGGGTGTGGCAGAGGTGTACCACACCCACATTTCACTTGCTATGTTTAGGTACCATGGGATAGAGGGTTAGCCTAACGCCATCCAACAGGCACTATTCCAACTCCGTATTGTTATTTAGAAATTCCTGACAAAAAGATCACAAAACACTTTGCCCGATACAGGAATCAAACTTGAGACGTCGCGGTGAGAGGCGCATACGGTAACCACTAGACCAACGAGGCATTTTTTATATGCAATTCTTGCACTGTTTAGTCTATTATAAGAAAAAGATATATTGGCTCTGACTAAATATTTACATACTTAACTCATAAGTATTGTTATTTAAAACAAGATACTAAATTCCGCTCCCATATACGTTTCTCGGTGCTGATAATAATATGGGGTGGCGTCAGCAAAATAAATAAGTAGGTATCGCGTTTCGCAAGCGTCGAGTGTCGTTTTTGCTAACTGTGCAAATGGCCACTTGCGAAGTGGTTCTGGGTATCCGATACTTTTATAACTGCAGTATTTTCAATTCACACGCTTTTATTTGTATTACTTCGAACCAGTAACTTTACTTTTAATCTGACATTTTAATAAATATACATCCTTGTTGTACTCACAGTACACAAACTAGGATAATAAATCTCATATAAAAAAAAAACATTTAAAACATTTATTCGCCACACATCTTACATAAAAAAAAAACAGTTTACACAAAATATAAATAATACACAGAAAATGTGCGGTAAGGGATCTAGCTCAGTATTTGCTGCGCGCAATGCACAGCACTGATTTTCAGCTAGTTCCTGCCAGAAAAAACAACACAGTAAATCAACGCTCACAAGAAAATATAAACTAAGTAACACTACAACCAAACATACAAGAAAAATAAACTAAAAATTAAAAATTAACGAAAATTGCTAGATACAGATAAAAGACACAAGGAGAACTAGAAATTAAAAAGAATTATTTATTATAAAAGAATTGAAAACTGAGGTCGGCACCCATAAACTTGCACCAATTTAATAAAATATATATTTCTAACAAAAAAAAAAAAACTTTTAAACCTGCTTTTGGGTACACAAAAGTTTCTTGAATAATGTTTCTTAAAACTAGGTATGGATATATTTTAAGAGAACTGTTCGTCTTAAAGTAAAACTTACAAACTGAATCTACTTAAACATTTTTTGTGCCCGGTGTCAGGTCCAATTAAAGCCCATGGCGTCAGACAAATAACGTTTATACTACACCTACGTAGAAAGTACCTCTTTGAAGTATCTAATACAGAGAATATCTATCAAAGAAAGTTAGTCTTTTCAGACGAGTTCTGAAAAGCAACATGTAATGTATGTTAGAGGTCTCAAATATTACTCCTAAATTCATTTTTTTTAAATTTCTTTTTTTTTTCATTTTGTTTTCTGTACTTTTTGGTAAACCATAAATAAAAAAGAATATTAAAAGAATAAAATAACTATTTTTATAAAAATAAATAAATTAATGTAACTTAATTATATAATAACTCCATAATTAAACCACTAAAATCACTATTATTACCTGTTACAAAATAATTACAAACGTTTTTTCACAAATCAACTTCATAAAGTGTAGCTGGCTGCATGCGATTGTTACCCGTGTCTCTATGCGCGTATGAAAGAAGAAATTGTGAAAATTTTTGCATTTCGCTCCAAATTCCTAATCATTTTAAAACTTTTGAATAAACAATTTGTTGCAAGAACTTAAAATGTCGAGTGATAGTGATACTGACGATTTATTGACTCCGGAGGAATTGAAAATAACTGCTCAAGCAGTGATTGAGGACCTCTTACCACAAACGTCAAGGATCAGATATAATAAAGCGTATGCAGATTTTATGCAATGGAGAAGTGAGAAAAATGCACAATCTTTTTATTTTCCTTGTAGGTGTAGTATAAAGCACTATGTATAACTCGGGCGAAAGTTTGATTTCTTTCGGGTGTATTAAGGCCCTCAGCTACGCTTCGGGCCTCAAACTACACCCTCAATGAAATCAATTACTTTCATCCCTTGGTGTACAATGTACTAGTAACACCATGAAAAATCAATAATCACATGTTCATGATCCAGCAACGAAGGGAAATTCTTAGACATAAGGGCTTGTACACAAAACTGCGATGCGACGTCGCATCGTAAAAATCTGCGAGCTCGCGCGACGCATCGCGAGAACTTGCGAATTGATTTGCATACATTCGCATCGTCAATTCTTTACTTTCAGTTCGGTCACTCTTGCCGAATGAAATCGCATTGCAGCAATTTGCGTCTTAGTTTTTTGCGTTGCGAATTTGCATCGCACCGATTCGCAGTTTTGTGTACAAGCCCTAAGGCTGTTGTTTATTTTTCTGTGGTTGTTTCATTTGACGAACCATAAATGATCTTAAAGTGGGTATCGAATAATCTGGTACAAATAATATTATGCTTATTTTTATGTTCACAGGCAAGAGATTCGCAATGATTCAAATGAAGTGCTGCCTCGTAAGACTGCTTCAACACATTCGCATCTCGCCTGCGCCGCAGTCCAGCTTGCAGGGCAAGTGGTCGGACGAGTCGCGCGTCGAGCCTTTCACCGCGGACCCCCGCTCCCCGCTCACCTTGCATCCCGCTGACTCGCTAGTCACGCTTAGTTTGTTATGACGATGTTTGTATGATGATTTAAAAGTTACATAAGGTACATCATAGTGTATGTACGAATGTCTCACTCGCGAAGAGGCGATACTGAACATAATTAAGTATATAGTATGGCGGTGGACATGGACAAGCCAGTGTCAAAATAAACCAAACTTACTTAGCTTCTAATTGATTATTTTTATAGCATTTAGCTATGCTTAGCAAATTATACTAAGAAACAGTTGATAAAGATATGGGTAACTGCACAACGGGCAGCCGCTTTAGCCATCCAGCTACGGTCGCCTCTTACCAGAACCCTAAATTTCTCAACTGTATGATACGTCATTTCGTGACGTCACGTTCATTCATTTCTTCCTATCATAAGTAGGATACAAATCCTGCCGGTACCATATCTTTTTCAACTGCTTCTTAGTACAAACTTACTTAAGTCTACTGTGATCCACATAATCCGTATTTAAAAGGGCATGGCTTAACATGACGATGCGGCTTTATTATTGACAATGAAAAGGTAATAAAATTATTGTCGATGATGGTCCGATTTCTTCTAGAAACGGACTAGTCGCTGTACTTGCGGTTGTGAACCGTCTGTACTTAATATATTTTGAGGAATGATTTAGTATAATGTGCATAGTGAGATATTAGGAAAGAACCTACTTTGTTATTATGCGACACATGCTATAATAAAATGTAAGCTCTAATTTCATACCTTGAGTTCTGTCGAATTTGTAAATATCAACAAAGTCTCACTATTTCAATCTTTTAGTTCAACCAAAAATATTATTGCTAAAGATACTAGTTAAATTACATATCCTAGGATGTTCAGGTGTGTTGAGCCGGCACGATTTAACGACTGTAGAACGCAGGCATTCAAAAACCTTACTGTCTACACCTATAGTATATACCTTACTACCTATATACCTACTCGAACTAGACAACAATATTATTTTAAATTAAGAAACAGATGAAAAAATTATGGGATCGGCAGGATTTAAACCTGCGACCTTCTGCACACCGGGCAGCCGCTATAAACAATACCACCACGAAGAACAACGAAGCAGCTCTTCTACTACCTATAGAGAAAAAATATAATTATAAAAGTGGTGTTGTAAGTAATTTATGATTTTGCTGCTGTCCCTACATAAAAAGTGTGTGTGACGAATTTACACATACTTTTTTGTGTGGCAAATCGACATTGTGGCAAATTTACAACAACCCCTATATGTATTTGTAGAAGTTTGTAGCTTTACTTTAAAAATTACTATGCTTCTCCCAAATGTATAAATAAAGTGTATCAAGTCATAGTAACGAATTTCTTGTATTTTCGTCTTAATATTAGATAAGTTGTTATTAGATATTTTATAAGCGCTTGTAATTTTTGTAAATACATTTTAAGTTTTATTACTTGGTTTTATTCTGATTCGTTCCTTATGGTAGAGGTATTAGACATGTGGTTTATATAGTATAACAAGGTGCCACAAGGACAATTCTTGAATCATTACTACTATTTAAAGGTCAATAATGATGATGAGTTAGACTAGCATGAAATATTATTATATTATATTTAAATTAATATTCATTCATAAAGGTTCCTTCCTAAGCTTAAGGGCGTACTAAGAAGTGATTTTTGGAAATGCCACCCCGAACGAAAGGAGAGTATTCATCGAAATGCTACTATTTGACTTATTTGACTTTTTAAAGCGGCCGTGGCGCAATGGATAAGGCATCGGTCTTACGATCGAGAGGTCGTGGGTTCGAATCCTGGCCATTACACCACGGACGTGAACTTCCTCCTAACACAAGCGAATTAAACTTAGCTGGAGGGGGTTAACAAGAATACTAGTAATTTGTATTTGCAAATTACTAGTATTATTATATAAAAAAAAAATTGACTGTCTGGTTTAAGTGCGGGGGTGGTCCTTCTGGCATTGATCTCGTTCACAAAGGTTCTACCTCCGCGATGCCACTTAATGCTGCTATCTTTATTTAATATAAGGTTCAGTAACACAATGACCTAAGTACCTAAATACTTATTATTGCATTCTGACATATAACACCAAATGCCTAACTTCATATTACTGGTGTAAGCTTTCCATAGCATGAAGAAGCAGAAAAAACTAACATATCGACAAAACATCTCACCAAAGACTTTATTGTCTTAATAATAAGGTTTATAATACAATAACTGAATATCAATACTTAGATCGTTTTTGCCTAAACAAAAAGAACTTATAAGAGTCAATGCTGGATTTAATATCACTCACTGCTGAGACAGTATTTGTTACGTAATTTTATTCGGAATAATAGCATAATATATTTATTTAGTTTTTAATAGTTTTAAACAATTTCAAGATGGATGGGGTTGTAATCTCTTCAGTATGTATGTAAGCGTTTATTTATTTCACTTTTTGTCCTTTTTATTTTTTTCATAATCGTCAAACAAGAGTAACAGATAAATTATGATTTGATTTTTTTAGCTGTTACTTTAATAATATATTTGTGTTATATTTCATCCTTTGAATAACATTGACGTGACGATTGTGAAGCAGGCCTTTAGTGTTGCTTATTACTTAGTGTTATTCGTTGATCCGATTTAGACCAGGATCAGGGTTTGATTGCCGGGACGCGCAAAAGTGATATTTGAGATTTGACTTAAATAATATTTAATAGTAGCACGGAGTCTTGGCGATCTTGTCGCCATGTAATGGACACGATTCCAGTGTCCGGAAAATTCTCAAATAACAGTTTTGCACTACCCGGGGGTCGATACCAAAGCCTCACGGTGAGAGCGATTCGCTATCGATAGTCCAGCGAGGCATTCTATAGAAATAGAAATAGAAATAATTTATTCGCGTAAGAAATGGTAGGTACAGATGTTTTAACATTTTGTTACTTTTTTGTATCACATATTTCGCCAGGAATTCGACATGCAAATATAAGATATTATTGCTAAAATTATTAGAATAGAATAGAATATTTTATTGTTTTAAAGCGTGGTACATTAAGTTCTTAAATTAGTTATTTACAGAGCCATAAACACGTTATCATATTAAATGACATGACATAAAACAAAAATTAAAAATAAAAATTAAATGTTTTCAAATTTCATTAAAATTAATATTAACAATCATAATTACATTAAAAGGGTTCAAAACATTATAAAATTCATTTTCTAATATTAATTACATAAATAAAAATAAAATTAATGACATTATAATTAGAACTACACAAACAACACAACACAACTCTTAAAATACCGATACATTATTATATTATTATTTATATAAAGTGGTAAAAAGATCAGCCACAGAATAAAAGTTCATTTTCATAAGCCATTTGCGAAGTTCTTGTGAAAACGTTGGTTGGTTAAAGTTTTAATTTTGTCTGGAACTGCATTATACACTTTAATAATACACATGGTACATAGTGTCTAAAACCAATCTGTCTGGATTTCTCGTGTTTCTCGGAAAAATGTCTGATGCTTTTTTAAATATTTTTTTGTTTTGTTTAACAAAATTGCACAATTCTAGTATGATTTCAAGTTTTGTAAAAACAGGCTTACATGATTCGTAAGGTCGTATTCCAACCATTGCACGCACACACTTTTTTTGTACAATAAATACTTTATTGATGTCTGTAGAAGTACTTTATTGAAGTATGGACTGTTGATATGGGGCAACCCATATCAACAGTCCATACTTAAGTACTGAGAACACATAGCCATAGTATGCTGCTAAGAGTGTTTTTTGATTAGAAGTTTTACGCAGCTTATACAACACATACACAAATCTATTTAGTTTATCACAGACTTTTGCCACATGTGCTTTCCAGTTTGATCAAGTGTGATTCCCAGAAAACATGTTTCAGACACTTCAGAAATTGTTTTATCCTCAAATTTTACGTTGATAATAATTATGTCTTGTATTTGGATTATTATTGAAATTAATATAATTAGTTTTATCAAGATTAATATGTAAATTATTATATTATTACACTTGGCATGCAAAATTCATGTTTATAATGTGCTTTAAATAGAAATTGAATTGAAGCATACAATGTCAAACCAATTAAAATAAATATATATAGGTTCTTGATCAATGTCAGAAAATTAATAAAAGATATATTAAACCTATTATTATGTCATGAATTGGCTAATTACATAAATTAAAATAAAATCATGTCATGTCGTGCAATAAACACAATAATTAAAAAAATAAAATAACATGTCAGTATTTAAATAATTTATGGACTCGGAACAATTTCATCATAACTCAACCAAGCTCTACTAAACTGACATAGTTTTTACATTTTATAATTCAAACTTCAAACTTCAATATTTTTATTGCAAATATGGGTATATTGATGTTATAAAATAGTTAAGACCACCATATTTTACCCTAAGGCATGCAATAACAGATCATACTTAAATCTATTCATCATTATTTGTTTAAAAACTATTTATATCAAATTATAAAATTTACACAAGAATAAGAATAACAAAATTAAAATAATAAAGATTGTATAACAACACAAAGTAAGATAAATAACTACATAATTAAAACTATTATTTTTCTATATACTGGTAATATTGCCACTAATGTTATCATCTAAATATTCTTGAACACTATAATATGCATTACTAATAAACATTTTTTTCAAATTAATTTTAAATTTATTTAGTGGGCTTATTTCTAATAACTTCTGTGGTAGTTTGTTATAAACTCTGGGTGCCATACAAAAGATAGTTTTGGTAAATAGTGTAGTATTATGTTGTTGACACCTAATTTTATGGTTTTGTCTTTTACTACTATACTGAACAAATAAATTCATATTAGTTTTAACAAATATTATTATTTCATACAAATATATACAAGGCAAAGTTAAAATACCGAGATCAATGAAAAAGGCTTACAGCTATCAGTTTGTTGTAATCTACACATGGATCGTATACACTTTTTCTGTACCTTAAATACTTTATCTTTTTCATTGCAATTGCCCCAAAACAAAATGCCATATCTTAGTATGGACCCTACATTTCCATGATATGCTGTTAATACGGCTGACTGGTTTGCTACTTTAGAATAATTATCCTGACTTTATATTAATTCTGACAATTTATTTATTTTATTTTATTTTATTTTATTTTATTTAAAAGGTACAGAAACAGATGACAGATTAAACACTTCATACATTATTATGTTTTACATGAAAAACAAATACAAATCTGACGCCCAATTATATCTGTACACAGCACTTCAATTATATAGCTTCAACAAGAAAGGTAGTACGTTATACATAAAATAACAAAAGGAATTTAACAACTAAATTACAAGATGAAATTTAAATTAAATTAAATTAGGTAGCTAAAGTAAACTAGTTTATAACTATGAAGATTCTAAATTAAACAATGATGTTTTGAATTTATTGAGTACATCCTGAAAAATATCTGTTTGAGAGCATACTAAATTATAATTTTTACTCATTCTTATTAGTGGACTATTCTGTGAGACATTATTATTACAAGATGGAACACTAAATAGTTGTGGAGTACGCACAGATCGTGTTGGAATCTTAAAATTTAACTTATTAACAAGGTCACAATCAAGTGAGCCGTTCACAATTTTATGTAGAGTGCACATGTCGGTCACCCATCTTCTATTTTCCAGACTCGTCATTTTAAAATTCACCAGCCGGGCATCGTATTCAGGTATTTTACGCCGTAAACCATACTTTATGCATAGAGCCCTTACAAACCGTCTTTGTATGGATTCCAGGCGGTCAATATGGGTGTTATATATTGGGGCCCAAACAGAGGAGCAGTATTCAAGTATGCTTCTTACCAGACTGTTGTAAATGATGATCACTGAATCTGCTCGTTTAAACGGCTTAGCATTACGAAGCACGAAGGACAGTATGCGATTGGCTTTAGAGCATACATGGTCGTAATGCGGTCTGAAAGACATAACGTTGTCGAAAATCACACCCAAATCACGAACTTTATCAACTCTTTCTACGACATCGTCTTTGATTTTATATTTATAATCTATTGGTTTTTTGTTTTTGGAGAAAGTGATGACCTGACATTTTTTTGTGTTTAGTGACATTGAATTCAGTTGGCACCAGTCGACAATACAGTCAATGTCTGACTGAAGAACCTCGCAGTCTTGGTGACTGTAAATGCGACGGAAAATTTTTATATCATCCGCATAAGCTAAACATTCGCTATTGATTTTACTTAGTAAGTCATTAAGGAATAATATAAATAGCAATGGGCCAAGGTTTGACCCCTGTGGAATGCCAGAAGTAGCTAAGAACGGTATAGAATCGTATCCGCTTAGTGCCACCAGTTGCGTACGGTTCAATAAATAGGAAGTAACCCATCTGTGTAGGCTCCCGTGAATACCAGCAAGCTGTGCCTTGGATAACAGTGCAAAATGATCCACACGATCAAAAGCTTTTGCAAAATCTGTGTAAACTGCGTCTACTTGTACTTTTTTGTTAAAGGATTCGCATATAAAAGTGGTGTAGGTCAAGAGATTACTATTAGTTGACCGACCTGTAACAAAACCATGCTGACGTGGGTTTAGCATATGCCTGAGATGGTTGTAGATATGTTCATAGACTAAACCCTCAAATATTTTGGCGAACCAGTTTAAAATGCAAATAGGCCTATAGTTTGTAATGTCACTTTTATCTCCAGACTTATATATGGGAGTAATTTTGGCTATTTTCCACAAGCTGGGAAAAACTCCATCACGTAGAGACTTATTGTATATGATCGACAAAGGCCTAACTAGTGCTTTTGCGCAAAGACGTATAAAGATTGGCGGGATATTATCAAAACCTCCATTTTTGGATAGATCTATATTCTCTAACTTTTTTAAAATACTACTGTTTGGGATTTCAATTTTAGTAATAGAGTAGCTACTACACGCCTGGAAGTATGAATTGTCATAACTGGTTGAGCTTGGGCAGTAAACGGAAGAAAAGTAGCTTGCAAAAAGATTGACAATATCCTCACCGGTATTACCAATCCTATTGTTATAATACATTCGACTGGGAATAGCGTTAGTGACTCGTTTACTTTTTGTATAACGCCAGAACGCCTTAATGTTAAGCTTAAGATCCTCTTCTATTCTATCGATATAAGTCCTAAAACATTCATCAGTAGCTATTTTGACTCTTGCTCTGTGCATGGAAAACATGTCATAGTCTCTTGGATTTGCATAGCGCTTAAATCTTCTGTGAGCTCTATTTTTTGATGCGATTAGATGTATTAAATCTTTCGAGAACCATGTTGGATATTTATTATTAGTGATTTTAGTTTTAGGCGTATATTTTTCTATTATATAAAAGATATTATCGTAGAAAAAATGTACAAACTCGTCACACCCTAATTTCGAAGCAAATGCGTCCCAGTCAATCTGTTGTAATTCTCGTTGACATCCCTCGTAATCCGTTTTGCGATAACATAATTTTTGAAATGTGCTATTATGTACCAATGTGGATGTTGTTTTTAATATTAGAACTTCAAACGGTGGATGATGTTTATCAAGCCGGCTAATTGGTAACGTTGTTGTCAATCTACAATAGTCAGAACAGTCCGTAATAAATAAGTCAAGGATCCGCTCATTATGGTTACTTATATTGTTAAGTTGTTGTATTGAGATGGCGTGGAACAGATCATACAGGGACTTAGATTTGTCACAATTGTAATTTTGAGGACATCCTGATTTATTCGACCAAATCATGTCGCCCAAGTTACAATGACCCAAAACACAGGTCATGTTATTTGGTGAACTATAAAATTTGTTCTTACATTGATTGAAAAACTCACACACCGCATTTGAAGGCAAATATTCAGGCAGGTAAACAACGCACAGATTTATATTAAAAGAAGCATTAACTTTGATTTGCAGCCACAGATCCTCTAGAAATTCAGACTGCCAATCACTTCTAAGAGTAACCTGATATCTTTTTAAGTAAGCCACAAGAACACCTCCACCATGACTCTTTTTATAATGGGCACGAAACCATAAATCACGATCTCTGCGTACAACACAATATCTATCATCAAATAATTCCGACGATAGGACAGTTTCATCCAACCACGTTTCACACAAGCAAATTATGTCATAATTATTACTTAGCACGGTGTTATAAATATCTATAGTTTTACTTTTCATACCTCTTATGTTTTGGAAGTAGATAGACAGAGACATTTTAAGTATTAATAAAAAAACAAAATAACGTTGTTCACAAACTAATAACTTACTAACTAACATATAAGGCTAAGACTATCCTGGTTTTTAATAAGTATATACTTATCACCTACAGCTTTTCTCACATAAATGCGTCCATTTTTAATCCACACAAATTTATATCCTAATTCCTTCGCTTTCTTGCGCGCTAAAGCATGCAGGGATTTGTTGGTTGGTGAAAGATGTTCCGACACGTATACTGGTAACCTTTCACCAGCTATGCCTAGCAGACTGGTGTTAAATTTCGCAGTAGGATTCGCTTTATTATACCGATACATTGCGGAATAGAACTCGTCACGAACTCTTACACTTCTAAATTTAACTACTATCGCGCGTGGATATTTACTCTCCTTGTTAATTTTTGCCACCCTGGTGCACTTAATCAACTCGTCATCTTTTAGGCTATGACCAATTACCGAAGAACACTGCTGCAACAGATTGGGTAGATTTTCATTATGGTGCTCAGGTACGCCTTGTATCTCCAAATTATTCTCGCGTAGATGTTGCTCTAAGTTGTTTAGGCGGTCAGACATTGCCGATACCGTAGTTTTGAGGGCGGCATTTTCCTTGGTTAAAAGTCCGTTATCCCTGTTCAACGTCTCAATCATATTTTTCATTTCGTCATGCATTGAGCTCAAGAAGTCCATGGATTGACGAAATTCAGCCAAGTCTTGCTTGATTGGTGACAGCTCGGACTTTAACACACGTGATATCATTGCAGGAAGTTCAGCCTTTATAGCTTTGAGTACTTGATCGCTAATGGCCGTGACAAAGGCATCATCTTTATTGGTAGAGCTGCTCAGACTGGTTAATTGATGAGTGTCAGTCTGCTTTTTCCTTGTGGTAATATTATCCAGTCCCATATCTTCATCACTAGCGTTGCAATTACGCGGCTCGTCCTCCTTGATATTGCGAACTGGTGTATTTGTGTTGCCCGTCTTTGGTAACTTACTCCTGCATTCGTGACACAACCACTTAGCCTTTTGGTCTTTATTCATAGACAGAAAATATTTTTTATCGGGTACATTTGCGCATACCAGATCGTATAATTTGCGGCATTTGTTACATTTCAAACAGTCTTGATTATCAACAAACCCTCGACAGCCCCCGCAAATAATATTTTTAGACGCCATCTGTGAGTCTTATCGAGAACTATGTCACACCAATCTATGTCAGTTACGTGCGAGCATACAACTTAACGTGATTTGCAGATCTTCTAATAGAGGGCGCTTTATGAGTGACGCGTCTCTTTAACAACTTTACATACACATGGCAAATTTCGCCGCGCAGCCTCACTTACTCGTGGCGCAGCGGTATAAGCACTCGCCTCGGGATATGCGGCCGCTGGTTCGAGCCTTGGTCACCGCAGCAATTTTTCCAATTTGTGATTCGCTGCCAAAAATTATAGGTAAAGTGTTCCTCACCAAGTATGCGACCATTAGCGACGATCAGGATGGGTCAGGGGAGTTTCTTGAGATTTCCTATCTCGCTTCCACCGCCCACTGGGAGGAGTTCTACGAAGAGACTCCAAACAAAAGAACGAGAGGTACCGATTTAAGGGAATTGACCAATCACTAATTTAGTTTAAATAATTAAATAAAATTGCAAAAATATTTCACCACACGTCCGTTCTCTAAGAAGCCTGAGAGCACGACAATGAATAAAAATACTTTTCAATCAGCCATAATTTAAGTTTTCTAACGAATCTATTTAATGGAAATAGTTTGATTTCATAAGGTATAGCGTTATATATACGTCCACATAATGCAGTACAATTTTTTAAATACATTGCTGTTCTTGGAGCCTTTGTCAACACAATTCTGTCTGGATGTCTGGTATTTCGAGGAATTACATTTCTATTACTACATTTTGAATACAACGGTCGGTTAAATACAACTCGTCGATTTTTGAGGACTATTAATCTAGACGTTACAAATCTATGTATCTACATTAATATTTGACACACCAGAAAACACACACAGATTTGTTATCTTTTTAAATCATAAGAAATACCAGAAAAAGCGTATCTCATAAAAACGCTTCCATATCCCCATAAAATATTTCCGTTTAACATGATAACATAATATTACCGCCAATATTAAATTTCCTAACATGAAGTAGACAAGCTAAGCACATACCTGAATTCCGCTGATACCACGAATATTGCCCTAATATTTCGTCCAACCTGATTTAACTTCGTAATATCAGCATAACTTCGCATTTGTTTTATGTAAAATACGCTAAAATACGTTGTAAAGTTCTCACAATTCATGTACATAATAAATATACGATAATTAATGTTAACAATAAATGAATTTACGGCAAAAATAAAAGCAGATCATTTTTCTTTTTTATTCTACAATCGTGTATATCATTTGCCTCCAAAAAGTTTTATTGATTTAAAGAGCTTTTTTTAAACGTGTAATATAACGATCAGAATATTTTAATGATAAAAAAACTCAACTATTCTACAAAATTTATTCATGAAATAATTCTTTATTATAGTTTTTTAGTTTCGTTTTTAATCAACAATAAAAATAAAAATAAAATATAAGACCTAATAATTTAAGTGCGTTAACCTCATTTTGTATTCAGAACACGAACAACACCAAGGATGTTCTAAAATTCAAAATTACTTTTTTAATATTTACCAACCTCTATTCTAATTTCGATGCAATTAAAAAATAAGGCTGCTTACTCGTTTCCCTCGTCAAATAGCGTCCCTAAAGGGCCCAAAGGAGGGCAAGAAAAACAAAAAAGTAAACGTAGGTTTTTTATAGTAGGCGTTCTGAATGGTTCCTTTCACGTCACTTGCCGTACATTTGCTATCGTAATTGCGATCTGACACCGTGAATGGCGTGTGGACAGATAAAGAACCTTGTGTTCTGCTCTCATAAGCCATGCCTCATCTTAGGAGACAATATGGCGGATTATCCTATAATACTGGCAGTAATAAAGTTTGTTTTGATGCGTTGCCGCGTTATTAAGCTTGCGTTTAATGTTTATCCAGTTATCCAGTAGCTCAGTATTAATATACTGAGCTATTGGTTAAATATAGTGGAAATTAATTAAAAAAACACGGTAGAATTCTTTTTCTTCGTCGTGTCGATAGCTGAGTCTAATTTTATTTTGATTTGCCGACCTGGTGAAAGGATTGGCCAATTCGCTTTGGAGGATTCGCGAATTGCCCAGGGTGCGCCGGACGTAGGGAATCGTTGTGTACATCACTCGAGGAGGCTTCTTTCATGCACCCCATGGTTGAATTAAAGAGTAAAAAACCGGCCAAGTGCGTGTCGGGCCACGCGCAGTAGGCTTCCGTAGCGAGTCGTAACAACATATTTCGACTTAAAAGGGATTTACTATCTGTATTAAACAAGTAACATCTTCATACAAGTCATTACTTTCAAAGGTTTTTGTAATTTGCACGAATTATTCTAAGTAACTGCATTTTACACTTTGGACCGCAATTACTCTAGAACTAATTAAGTTAAAGTAACCAAATAAATAGCGTCCTTCAGATAGGAAATGTTTGTAGTACACGAAACCAGCTAGCACGTATGACGAGATGTATGAATGTTAAGGAAGCGAAAGAAGTATGTAAGGAGCGAAGCACATGGCGTTCCATCGTCTCTGCCTACCCCCGTGGGATAAAGGCGTGATTTTATATATGTATTATGTATGTTTATTTATGTGTCAAGAATTTTGAACGAAATATTCTGAGTAACTGCATCTGACATTTTGGACCCCTATTCCTCTTGAACTAATGAAGTGAACTTATCCGCTATAGTTTTCCTTTAAAGTTCATTACATGTACTACCGACACAATTTTTTTCAGATTTCAGGATCCAGTAGTTTAGCTTTTAGAGGGGAGGGACGCCCTACTCGAACAAAACTTTGCTCTTTAAAGTTAATTATCTCGCAACCGGATCCCTAAATCAAAAAACTGTCTTAGCAACCCCTAAACGTTTTTAAAAGTCCTATCTAACAATACCGCACACTATGGGGGAGGCGACAAAAAAAAAAAAACATCCCTACTTTACATGTAGGGGAGCTACCTGAAAAAAAAATATTTTTCCAAATTTTACTCTACGACTTTCTTTGTTTAGTTAACATACATGTTTATGCAAAATATCAGTTTTCTAGCACCAACGGTTTCGTCGCTATGCCGTGGACAGACAGACGGACATGGCGAAACTATAAGGGTTCCTTGTAGGTACTACGGAACCCTAAAAAGTGTCATTGCAAATTGTATATAGCTACAATATTAAAAACTATATTTTAGGTAAAGGTATCCTGCAAACAACTATACAAGCTTTAAAACATATTGTTATTTTGACATTACAATACAACAATACAGTACAATTCTTTATTGATAACTTAATGTTACATGTCAGTTTTTTACATATTTTTTTATATTACATAAGTTTACATAACAAATACCAAGTGAAATAATAAATAATATTAGTTAATACATACATACATAATACTTACATTATATACATATTTATTACATTTCGTATAATACTTACCTGTTTTTTCATGTCTTGGTTATGTAAGAAAATAGAAAATAATATTTTTTTTTTCTTTTTCCTTTCTTTCTTTAAATCACACGAAAATTCAGTAGTGGATTTTTAAGATCGTATTTAAATAAAATTAAAAATAGAAATAATAAAGATTAAGCATTAGATTAGAATAATAACAAATAAAGTAATTTAATAAATATAATTTTAAATGTACAAGTAAAAAATTAATCGTTAGAATATAATAATATTATGTAATCAATGTCAACATTAATGTTACTATATTGAAATGCATCAATCAATCAATCAATAGTTATTATAATATCGGCAAATCATACAATTCGTCTAGATTATAAAAAAACTTCGTCAGATAACCATCTTCTAAGACGGTTCTTAAACACACCAATGGAATTTTCATTCCTAACCCTTTCTGGTAATCTGTTAAACACCGAGGGACCCATGATGTAAACAGATCTTTCTGACTTGCTTAATTTATGCAGTGGTGTAACAAGTCTATTATGAAGCTTATTGCTACGTAGCTCGCGATCAATAGTCATCAGATTAATCTTAAGCACCTTGGGATACGTTTCTTGGCGCGCACATTCGTTAAATAAGGGATGGCGATAGTTTTCAAAATATGAGCTGATAGGCCATAATCAGGCCACCGCCAGTCGGCCGTACCTACAGCGATAAATGCCTACAAATTCGCGAGGCGCCTGCGCCACTTCGACTGCGCGTACCCCGCGATCAGATGTGTGTTAAGTTGTCTACCAAATTATAAACTTTTTAAATTTTACTGTACTATTTTCTTTTTTTGTTAACTGTACTATCTTCAAATTCCCTACAATTACGAGTTTCTAATTTCGCAGACTACTAATTAGGTATTATTATCTGTGTTTATCTTGTAAATTAAATAAAAACAGTCCCTACTTCAAAACTTATTTTTATTTCAATGAGTATCTTTCTACTTGAGTTGAGTAAAGGTTTGTTTTCATTTTTTTATTACAAATGAGAGACTGTAAAATTCGTTTTAGTATCTACCTAATTGACTGAGTAATCAATCATACGCATCAAACGTAAGATAGAATAGGTGGTCAAATAGGTAGATAGATAGACGATGAATATTATAGTAGTAGGTAGCAACGCATCGGCGAGCCGACAACCCTAGCGACATAGGTATCGCGTCACTCAGCGCCAGACAGCGACAGAGTTACGCGTTAGAAGAGAGCGGCAATACTTAGGTGAATATCTCGTTATGTACTGAGCGCTTATGCGAGCTGAATTGAACTTTGTTGCTTAGTAGCAAGAGTCTCTATTTCTATGAATTGTTACGGGAAGTGGTGCTTCTGTACTTGTACTTATTATTCTGTGCCATAATAGCACAGAGTATAATAGTCTTTACTTCGTTTTGGCGCGATCCGGTATCTGACTAGTTTTATTATTTCGACTGGCGTGAAAGGCAAAATTCGTATTGGCGGTGCAGTCTGAGATAAGCACAGCCATAGCCCGAGATGAGTCAGCTACTGGGGCTCCGCACTGCGCGGCTGTGTCATTGAACTCCACATTCAGCGCATCTACTAAGTCCTGCCTCGTTGCTAACCTTTGGCCGTCAGGTTTTCGAATTTGATCCGTAGAATCCATTCGTTCGCGCCTGTCACGTCCTAACTCTGAATTAAAAATACCCCACATTTGTTTTGATTTGTTTGTGGCGTTATTAATTTGTTCACACATCGTTCGTTTTTCTTTTAAAAAATCGTGATATTTTAAGGTAACTTTTTCATTGGACGTTATAATGGGATTATTAGTGGGAAATTTATTCTTTAGGTGCAATATGTCAGACAACAAGTCCTTTTATGTCTAATATTTCTTTATCAACCCAATTGTTTGTATTTGTTTTCAACAACTGTTTTTTCAGAGGAAAACAAATACTAATTTTATTCGCTAAATAATATTATTAAATATAATATACTAGCGACCCGCCCCGGCTTCGCACGGGTACAATGCTGATACTAAATACACTACAGAAAAACTGTGAACGTTATATAAAAACATAGCGGCCCACTCCGGATTCACACGGGTATAAAATATATAGCCTATGTCACTCACTGAAAAAATTATTAAAATCAATTAAGTAGTTTTGATTTATTCATTACTGCCCGTTAGTAGGTTGCACGCGTTAAATTTGGAGTAAAACAATTCCACTTTCCCTATACCATGAAGACTTTTCGACGTCGCGCAATTTTTAACTCTGTAATATCTTCGAAAATATTCATTTAAATCACATGCTGTAAAGGGCAATTTTGATCTACATGAAATGCACAACGTATCTAATGTTTTAATTGGATAAGGAATGATAATGTATCGTTTAAAATAGCTTGGTAAATAACCCATATTTTTTTGTAATATGTAAAAGATAAAAATGGTTACTGTGGGTTATCCTTAGGAGATAAACATAATGCTGTCGCGGACTTTTTTATTCATCTTTTTAAGATATACAATTCCGTAGTACATAAATTTGATCTATCTCGTAAGGTTTAGCCAGCGTTTGCAATGTAAGCGCAGAAAAATATGTTTGTTACGACGTCACATTACAAATCTTTAAATTTCTCGGCTTTTCTCTTCTATAATATGCATGTATTATACATAAAAACCTTCCTTTTGAATCTCTATATTCATTAAAAAAAACTGCATCAAAATCCGTTGCGTAGTTTTAAAGATCTAAGCATACATAGGGACATAGGGACAGAGAAAGCGACTTTGTTTTATAATATGTAGTGATTTACGATATATTGGACTAATGAATTACAAATGTGATCCCAATCAACAGATTTTATTGCAGCTATCCACTAGTTGAGTAAAATTGTATAATGACAATATGTCAGTTAGTTAGTTTTTCGTCACTGTATTGTCAAATAGATTAATATTGATGTCACCCATTATTATAGCAGAATGGCCATTGTCTGTAATTTTACAAAGTAGATGTTCAATTAGTGTGATGTAGTTCAAGTTACTCGTCTGATTTGAATGATAAATACCTATAATCACAAGATTATCGTCAATTGGTGTTGTACTCGTTCGGTTATCCCCACTCCTCAGGTGGTCGGGCGACTCCGCGAACCTGACGCGTGGCGGCCAGGCGGCTGGCGAGAAATTGCAGTGTCTCGGGCACTCTCGGGATTGCCGAGAAGAAATGCAAGTGCTTATCTGTCTACGATCCGTTTTTCAACGATGTAGTTATTAGACTTAGCTACTCTGTTCAAAAAGTTGCGTACGTTTTCTACGGTTGTGTCCGGGACTAATGACCATGCTTGGATGTACTCGTTCTAAAGTGCGAAGATCGTTGTCTGCTTGGCCCGTGCCTATGGTTATTTTGCGTTACTGTTTATTGTTCTTTCTAGAGCGCACCTCTTGCCATTGATTATCCGGGGTAATCGCGCAGGAGTGGTTTTGACACAGGAAGAAGCAGTCCCTGAAGTGGTATCCTTCGCATTTTCCTTTGGATTCGAAACACAGGTAGGGTTGATTGATGTGCCGTTCGAATCAGCTGAGTTAACCGTACTCGGGCTTCGTAACATCGGTCGGTCGGCTATAGGGCCCCATACACGGTAAGATTTATCTGTACGATCCGTCGCGTCAAACCGATCGGAACGACGAATCGATGGTGTATGTCAAGATCGTTAACGATTTACTTAATCGAAGACGATGTCGGAAATCGCAACAAAAACCCATGCAATCATGAATATCGTAACGATGAATCGACAGTGTATGGCTCTTTACGATCAATTGTTCAATCAATTGTTCTTTTGTATTTTAGGCGATACTAGTTTCAATAATTTTAGGTACGTGGGTTCCGTCATTCTCATATAATTGTGCCAATCTTCTGGATGGAACCTTAATTCCTTTAAAAGATTTACATGTGAATACTGATTTCGCTTTAATAGCCATTTCTTAACCCACATTCTTCTAGGCTTTCTTTTTTTCTTTTGAATCCGAATCAACGCTACTGCCACATAGGTTAGTAAAAGAAGTTCATTTTCCATTTTATGGGGCACGTATTTAATTATTTGAACACGTCTTTATCCTTCAGCTTTAAAAAAGTAAATGATCGAGATCGATCGTTACGACCTGTCGTTTCGTGTATGAGCGACATTTTTGATGCGATCAATCGTCACGATATTCATCAGATCGATCGTATAGACCACTGATTCCCAATGTGGTCCAAGTGGACCCCAGGGGTCCACGGGAGACTCGTTGGGGGTCTGCGTAGGTGTAAACAAAAAATGGGGGTCCACAAGATGTTAATGGGGGTCCACGAAAATGTATCTGCTTTTGATAGTGAAGAGCAAAAATGAAAGCATAGTTTTTATAAATGAAGGCATACCTTCATTTATAAAAACTATGCTTTTATTTTTACATACATTGTTTTAAGTACCTAACTAAGCAGATAATATTTTAATAAGACAAGCGACTGTTACTTGTCCAAACTTGCGTAGTCGATATTACGTACAATTCGTGTACAGACTTGCAAAGTGCAATCTGCCGCGCAAAGCATACTGTACAAAGACGTATTGATGAAATGAGCTCTGATATCGAAAGTTTTTTGTGCAATTATCTGCAAAAATCTCATTTTTCTATACAACTGGACGAGTCAACGTTATCTGGTCGTTACCAGATTTATTACGCAGCATTGTTATTGGCTTATGTCCGATTTATTATGGACGAAGAATTGCTATTTGCCAGAACTTTGGAGACTGACACTAAAGGCGAATCAATATTTAATGTCCTGAGTAATTTTTTTACGGAAAAATCGATTCCATTTACAAACATTATTTCAGTGGCAACAGACGAAGCTCCTGCAATGGTCGGGCGATATCGTGGGTTTATAAGTCATCTCAAAAAAATAATACCAGGAATAACAGCTATTCATTGCGTAATCCACCGACAACATCTTGTGGCTAAAAATTTAAGTGATAGGTTGAACCAATCTCTGCATTTCGTAATAAAAGCTGTCAACAAAATCAGAAGCAATGCATTGAATACGCGTTTATTTGCTCAACTGTGCGATGAAAATGATGAAGACTTCCAACGACTGCTCTTACATACTGAAGTACGCTTTTGTCGAAAGGTGCATGCCTAACGAGATTTTACTCTGTTTTCGATTCCGTATTAGTGTTTCTAGAAAGTAGAGAACCAGATTTAAAATAAAACCTGCTCAAATTCAAAGTAGACATAGCGTATTTGACAGATTTATTCAAAAAAATTAACGATATTAACTTGCAGTTACAAGGGGACAGTCTGAATTTAATAAAAACAAAGGGGATAATTTCAGTTTTTCTTGGAAAAATGAAATTAATGAAGCAAAACATTAGTCGGCGCGAATTCTGTAAATTTCCAAACTTGTCGCAGGTAGAATATATTGATGATGATATCCATACTTACAGTCAACATTTAAGTGCCCTGCATGATGACTTCAAAACCAGGTTTGAAGATATGCTGACGATGGATATACCACCATGGATCACAAATCCATTTGATGAAATGGAAGTGGCCAATTTTGTCTTACAAGAGGAGCTGCTCGAGCTAAGCACCAATGAAGAGCTGAAGGTGAAATTTAGAAAAGGCTACCAAACATTTTGGCTGCAAGCAGAAATACCCGAAAAATATCCTGGACTGTGGGAAATCGCAAGGAAACTTTTAATAGCTTTTCCCTCGTCATACCTTGTCGAAAGAAGTTTTAGCACCGTTACAAATTTATTAACAAAAAAAGGAGCAAATTAAACATCGCAGAGCGGTGGGATTTGCGGTTATTACTCACAAAAATAAAGCCAAACATTGATCGTTTGCTGACACTCCATCAAATACATCCTTCCCATTAAATAAAATTATGATTTGAAACTAAAGCTATGTTACCTAATTAAGTTTTCTTGTAATTCTATTCTTTTAATAAATAAGTGTTTTAAAATGTACCATTTTTAGGGTTCCGTAGTACCTACAAGGAACCCTTATAGTTTCGCCATGTCCGTCTGTCTGTCCACGGCATAGCGACGAAACCGTTGGTGCTAGAAAACTGAAATTTTGCATAAACATGTATGTTAACTAAACAAAGAAAGTCGTAGAGTAAAATTTGGAAAAATATTTTTTTTTCAGATAGCTCCCCTACATGTAAAGTAGGGATGTTTTTTTTTTTGTCGCCTACCCCATAGTGTGGGGTATTGTTAGATAGGACTTTTAAAAACGTTTAGGGGTTGCTAAGACAGTTTTTTGATTTAGGGATCCGTTTGCGAGATAATTAACTTTAAAGAGCAAGTTTTTGTTCGAGTAGGGCGTCCCCCCCCCTCTAAAAGCTAAACTACTGGATCCTAAAACCTGAAAAAAATTGTGTCGGTAGTACATGTAATGAACTTTAAAGGAAAACTATAGCGGATAAGTTCACTTCATTAGTTCAAGAGGAATAGGGGTCTGAAATGTCAGATGCAGTTACTCAGAATATTTCGTTCAAAATTCTTGAAACATAAATAAACATACATAATACATATATATAAAATCACGCCTTTATCCCACGGAGGTAGGCAGAGACGATGGAACGCCATGTGCTTCGCTCCTTACATACTTCTTTCGCTTCCTCAACATTCTGGTTTCGTGTACTACAAACATTTCCTTTCTGAAGGACGCCATTTAGTTAAAAAGTAAAGTTAAAAATATTTTTCTATGGAACCCTACTGCGCGTGGCCCGACACGCACTTGGCCGGTTTTTGTTTTTATTTTACCTATCGAAATATAGGGACAGAACTTAGAAGCGACCTAATTTTAATTTTTGGCGACTTTAAGAATGTGGCAGAAATTTAGCAGCAGGGGGTCCACCGAAACCAGTAAAATTTTGAAAGTGGTCCACGAGAAAAATAAGTTTGGGAACTACTGGTATAGACGAATCGTACCGTATATGGGGCCCTTAAGATCGGGTGACACCGAAGAAGTGCATTGCGCTCGAGCAGCAAATCGCTTTGTGTTCGCGTTGATAGCTGTTGACGGGTTTTTTGAAGCTAAGTGCTTAGGTCACTGAATGGTGCAGGTGGATTTCGGGTACTGGGTGAAATACTGGTTCAGTTGCCATTGGGAATTGTCTTCGATATAATCTCCGATTGTTTCTTCACCAGGCACTCCAAGTCACTCACTTTCGACACCAACACTTGCACAGTACCTACCTTGGAGTTCGCGGATCACAATTTCAAGCAATTTTATTGACATTATCCTATTTTGTAAAATAAAAGTACCACGGAGCAATATTTCGCGTGTGCGCCGCTGTCTCGCTCGCACGATATATTTATATTAAAACAGACACTTTATTTTATTTATTTGTGTTGAAATTTATGCTTTATTATGCCTTAAAAATGACATGATGTTTGAATACAAAACATTCCAAAGAAAACACACATAATTTTTTCTTTTTTACATTTTTCATAATAAAAAGGCTAATGGAATAAAATCCATGGATTAAATAAAATCTAAAAGTTAGTGAAGTTTGCCGTAAATGGATGGCCTCACTAGATTATGATTTGTGTTTTTAAGCATTTATGTTAATGCCCTATTGTTTTTAATATTTGTACGCCGGCAACGTAGAGTATTATGGACTATAATTTTTAACAAAAAAAAAAAAACGACTTAAAAAAGTAGGTAAACTAAAAAGCAAAAAAATAAATTTACTTCGCACAAAATAATACGTTTTTTTTATTTAGTTAAATAGAAATTATTAAATAATTATATTATAATTCTGAAGTCGGTGCCAAGTACATCGGATAATTAAGAACTAATATTCAGTCAGAAAATAGTTGTTAGAAAGATTGATATTATCTATACAGAGCAGAGTTATTGTTTACTTGGCACCGACTTCAGAATTATAATATAATTATCCTCGAAATTATAATTTAAATATCCTCCTTTTTTTGAAGTCGGTTAAAAATACTGTTTAACATCTTGTAACTACAATATTCTAACAAAAAAACTTATTATTATCATTATTAGAGTGCATGCGGTGCCCGTCGATGCGACGGCACCTGTTGTATAAAGTAATCTCGTTAATAATAAGTCTTGTATTTAATTTACTTGTTTATAATCTAGACAGCTTTAGTCTACGGCTTTTCTCATGGGGTACATCGATAAAAAGTAGTAAACAAAATATATTTTACTAAAATAGGCTTTATTTTTTTTTACAGACGAAAAATACGGGGGATGTTCTCAATTCAAGTAAAACTGTATTTTTAGAAGACATTTATTAATATTTTACTCCTAAGTGGACGGTGATGAATGGTACCAGTTCACTTGAAAAACAATTATTCAACTTGTGCAACTACTAACTATTTTTGTTGTCATTAATCACGAAATGTCAATATTTGGAAAAATAAAATGACCTAGCGAGCAAAAGCTATTAAAAAATTGTGAAGAGTCAAGCAGCGTTCTTTGAAACAATGTGTAGGATTATTTTTTTGTAATTACTATCTTTTACTATCAGCGCTGCTTGATTTAATCGTTAAAATGTTGCTTCGATTTTAATTTAGTAGATACTAGCGACCCGCCCCGGCTTCGCACGGGTACAATGCTGATACTAAATACACTACAGAAAAACTGTGAACGTTGTATATAAAAACACAGCGGCCCGCTCCGGATTCGCACGGGTATATAATAGCCTATGTCACTCACTGAAAAAATGATTAAAATCGATCCAGTAGTTTGATTTATTCAGTACTGCCCGTGGCCCGCACGCGTTAAATTTGGAGTAAAACAATTCCCCCTTTCTATGCATGTATTATACATAAAAACCTTCCTCTTGAATCACTCTATCTGTTGGAAAAAACCGCATCAAAATCCGTTGCGTAGTTTTAAAGATTTAAGGGCACATAGGGACAGAAAAGGCGACTTTGTTTTATACTATGTAGTGATGGGTAGTCAAACATCTTGACGGCAGTCAAGTTGGGTGCAGATGGCTGTGCTGCACTCCACCGTCTACGGAATCGAGGCTTTCTTAATTAATTATTATTTGTATGTAAATGCGCTCAACCTTGATTTGTGTACAAATGAATAATACATATTGTCCGAGCACTGAAACGGAGCCAGCTAGAGTTATGAAAGGAATTATTTAATTAAAGTAAGTGGCCTTTCCCGCGCTCGTGGAAATATTTATGGGATACATTTGTTTAAGTTATTCGAAAAAATAACTCTTTTATTCAGGACGACCGGATGGCGAAGTGGGTAGTGTACTGCGAAGTCGAGGTCGCGGGTTCGATGCCCGCTCAAGATCTTTGTGTACATGAAGGAGTTTTTCTTAGTCTGGGTGTTTCTTTGTACAAGTATGTATTTACAAAAAAAAGTATATATGTATAGGTAAGTATCAGTTATTCTATCAGATTTCTTTGTCCTAGCAATAGATCTTCCCTAGAAACTGAGGTTCTATGGTATGAAACATTCTACTAATATCATATTACCTGTTCGCGAAGTCGTGGTAACTAACCTCCCACCCAAGGAAGTTATACCCATAAAAGATTTACATTAACATGAGGAAGCAGGCTTTGAAGTAACTGTCAAGTTCTTATGATTTCCTTACTCTTTCTCGCAAAATCTTACCAAGGATGTTGATGAAACTTGGATTATACGGATAGCTTATAATATAACCTATATCATTATGAGGTAACTATTTATTGAGGCAGGCCCTACGCTGCGCTGTCGCGAGCCGCGGGCGGAAGTACAGTTGTTGGGGATACTAAAAAGACTGCAGTAAGTGCAAATATCTTAGTGGGGTTTAATAATTAAAAATCGTCATTATGCTTCCTGTGAATTTGGCGCCAAATGCACATCCAATTACCTGGAAATGCTGTAGGTACAGTTATTGCAACACGTGTTTGGGCACACATTGTTCTATAATTACTAAATGGCTTATTCAAAGCAAAGACGTGAAAAGAAAAAGGATGGAGAGCGCAACCAGAACCTTATTGTTTTCTAACAGATTGCCAACAGATGTATTTAATACTTATTTGAATACTAAGTTTAAATGTTTATAAAAAGTGCCTTAGGGGCGGCAAAGCGTTTTTTTAATAAGTTTTCATACAAAATGTACCAAACATACATAAGCGCCGCGACACAAAAGATACCAAAAAGACAGCGCACGGACGAGACGCAGGTACGAAGCTAACCAACTTTCGAAAGCATAATAATATTTTACTCGTTCGTCTATACACGGTGTCCTACGGCGTGCCACATAGGAGCCAATGGGACTTGTGTAATCGCTACAAAACGGCTTAAAAGTTGTTTGATCAAAGTCGGTTACATGTTCTATTCCACTAGTTCTTTATTTTCTCGTAGAATATATTTATTTATATTTCTTTTACAACTTTTTGCACATAAAAATAGTACAACGGCGGACTTAATGCCATAGGCATTTTCTACCATTCAACCTTTTAAGGTGATGCAGAGAGAACAAAGGAATGAACATAGTAGAATGGATTTGGTTATTTTTATTTTGTTATTTTTATTTGTGGATTTTATTAATGGTTTTGGTTACTTTTATTTAGTTTTTTTATTTAGTTATTCTTAACAAATGATTCTCAGGTTTTTGGTAGTGTAAAAATAATGTAGTTTATTGAACTACTCACATATTATTTTACTCACATAATATTGAAAACTTTTGCAAAACACGCAACAAAAATCTCCCATTTATCGATAACTATCATCACCATTTATTCCTAGAGTGCAATGAATAAGCAGTCACGTATGAGTAGGTATAATGTTCTGTGCTGATTGCTGCGCGCGTGTCGGCCGATAAGTGCTGCGCAGCGCGGTGCGAGCTATTTTAGCCCGTATTCTCAGTGAAGTGAAGTATTAAAAGTGTACAAGTTTAACTAAATATTTTTGCCGATACTCTCTCCTGATGATTTGGAGAATTTTGTTTTGAGAATGACATCGGGGCAGTAACATCTAGCTGTAGGTTAAGGTTAAATCTACATTGCACAGAAATGTTACTCAAAGATTTGAATTTTTACGCAAGTGGGCAATTTGATAACAAGTCATGTAATTTTTTTCATTTCATTTTCATTTAATAATAATAATAATAATTCTTTATTTCAGATTTACATCCATATTTTGTTAGTAACACTTTATCTTAAAAACTATGTTAGTAGGATATTAAAGCTAATTACTTAAATCTAGTGTGAAGGCGCATCCAATGCCTTATCAATGGCGATTCCCACCGATCTATAAATACACCCAGGAGACTGTTAGTACTGCCGCGCACCCGAGTGAGGAGGGAGGCGCATCACTTTCTCATGATAGCTGCAAAGCTATCAACCCGCGCTTCCGCAAACATTTTTGAGGCACTGCAACGCCACGGCAGACCCAACAATACCCTAAGTGCATTGTTATATTGGACACTGTAGCTTGTAGCTATCCCACAAGCTGCACGTGTAGAAAGATTGGCAGTAAGCTCTAAAGAGCGTTAGTTTCACTGGAACCGTACAACGTGCAAACCTGCGGGCCAGCCATAGAAATCTTAATAACTAGTCAATAGAAATGCTATCGACTATCTTTTAACACTGGGACGCATGTCGCCGGTTTTCAAATACCACTTTTTGTATTCCTGCAAACAAAATTATTCTTTTTGGCGATGACATTAAGACGACAATTCCTCAACTCGCACTTGTGTTCGATTAGACAAATGCGCTTGTATTCCTGCAAACAAAATTATTCTTTTTGCGATGACATTAAGACGACAATTCCTCAACTCGCACTTGTGTTTGACTTGACAGATGCGCGGCGACAAGGTCACGCGTCTTTGACATTTCTATTGCTTTATTATTAAGATTTCTATGGGGCCAGCATATTACAGTGAACAGCCAACGACCTACGTTCCCTTTCAATGTCCATAATCATCTTTTAAATCATCGGTGAATACTTTCGCATTTTTTCTATTTAGTACATACTTTACGGCAATATTTTGGATTAATCCAGTGAAGTAAAAAAAAAAAACAGAAAAAAAATAGCAAATTAAAAAATAAAACTATGTAGCCGATGTTGGACGACATGCAGGATAGTGAACGCAAAACAGAGTGTAACTTTTTAATAGAGAGGGTATTTCATAAATGTGATTTTAATATTCTGTGGTCTGTAAAAGTTATACCGCCATTTATTTGATATTTTAATAAATATACGCGATGTAGTTATTCATGTTATAAATGTTATGAAAAAGCCTATTTAAATGATATATTATGATAATTTTAACGTGGTAAATACTTGAAAACTTTGTGAATTAACTGTGTGGTATTGCTGGATGAAAGCGTTCGAAGAAGTATTCCGTAAAAAGTATGTATCTATTTGTATGTATGGTTTAATGTCACTTTTTTCATATAACTGTTTTCAAATTGTTCATAAAATTAATAAGAAACCACGGAATATAATTAGCAATCGACACAATATTGACAATGATCATATAATACTTAATTTTAATCAATATATTAACTAATTCTGTGGCAAAAAGGTTGTCTTTCTAGCGCCATGCAACCTTCACGGAATGTTATTCATTTGATTAAAATTAAAAATAAAACTTTTGACACCTTCGTCAAAGTAAACGTTACGAATATTTGTTTTTTTGTAGAATTAAGGACATTTCTTTTCCGTGAGAGTGATAATAGTACAAATTAAATTAGAAAATAGTAATAAATACAAGTCATATATATACATAGTTCAAATTTTTATTGGATTACTTCCAATTTGTAAGTATCTTATGTAAATAAAATGATTTCATCGCCATGCATTGCTATACACGACTACTCGGCATGTGTTTAAAGACAAAAATAAGCCTCCTAAGAGCACAAACTGATAAACAAAACGATATTGTCATTAATTTTCGAATATGAATACGAGGGAAAATACTTTTTTTTTAATTTATAACCTGTCCGTAAATGTTAGTGCTTGCCGCACTCGTTTGTTGCTCTTATAAAATCTGTATTGGCCCGAGAACTATTATAATGTATTTGCCATTTTTGACAGAATTCAGAGCAATATTTACCAATTATTTTGTGTGGCCTTTAAATTGTCACTATCTATGTATATGGCATATTTCATCTGCTCTGCATCTGCACGTGTGGTGTAGTCGTTTCAGCGGTCGTCTCGCCGCTCTCCACTGCACTGGTGTTGTGGGTTCGATCCCCACATGGGACAAATCTTTGTGTGATTCACAAAGATTTGTTCTTAGACTGAGTGTGCTTGTGTGTGTGAATATGTGTATTCGGGCCCCATCTAAATATCCTGTATAAGAACGCTCTTACGCCCTTATGTCCACCATTACGTAGACAATTTTAGGTGCGAACTCGCCAGTTCCCAGAATTTGTAAAGTATTAAACAGCTGTAGTGACATAACAGACATATATAATTACAGTCTTAAGCCATTTCACCGAAATATAGTTAATTGTCATAATTAAGTACAATGTAAAAAAATGCATAATTTCAAAATTTTCAAACAAATCAATTTATTTCCACTTTAGATTTATATTAATTTTATATTGGAAGTGTATTATATAACTGTAATATTACTTAACTTCCATGTATAAGATAATTATTATTCATATTTTTTACTGAATATTGTCTACTATTTTATTATTTTGTGCATGCGGTGTTAACCTTTAAGTAATTGTTACACTTTTGTTAGTATTTTAAGTTTGTTAATATTGTAATCGCACAATGTAAACAATTAAATAAATAAAAATAAATAAATATTTCACAACTTACACGCAACGCCATCTAGTTCTACTATGGGTACTAGAATAACTGATACTAATATATAATATACTTTTCTTTTGTACATACATACTTAATATACATAGAAACACCCAGACTAATACAAACCCCCATGTTCATGCACACAAAAATTTGTCTTAAGTTGGAATCGAACCCACGACCTCGGCGGTTAACCATAAATAAATAAATAAATTTATTGCACTTCGAGTTTTTTGAGTTATCTATAAACTTAACACCGTCTTTATTACCTTACATGGGACCTATTATACCCATCACCTGTTGTATTATGGGACGAGCCTATCGCCATCTACTGTCTATACCGTACCGTATAAATATCTTTTTAATAAATGGCAACTTCCTATGGTTTCCAGGTAGCATCACGATGGCTGCCCAGGTGGATGTAGACTCGGATGACGAGTACTCGGATGACCCCATCACACTTGTTGACTTCGAATACGATAGGGTTCATTTTGGAAGTCTACTGAAAGAAATCGGTAAGTGGTGGTTAGAGACCTACAATACACGTAGTACCGTTAAGCGAAAGCGTTCCATCCTACAATAACTGCAATTTATTTTATTTTATTTTATTTTATTTTATTTTCTTAGGAAAACAAACAGTCTTTCTATAAACTAAGTTAATAACTAAAATACTATCTTAAGACCATGTAACAGTTTTCGCATATTATTAAGATCAATGTTATCTGTTTTAAAGGTACAATTTTTGTTTTAAGATGTACAAAATGAATACGGTTTTTGTTGTGATTTTTTGTGTAATTTGTGGGTTGGAACGTTTTCGCTTAACTACGTCCAATAAAAGTTCGGTTATTTGGTTACATTATATTATTACCTGCTATTCAGATGTAAGTATATTCTCAAGTCTGAACTAACAAATGTAGCGCATTATAATGAAAACATAGTCATTGTTCGCAACGGGGGCTTTGGGTTGGTCCTCTTCAATAAAAATGCGTAGATGTTGACGATGGGTATATTTTTGATGCAGAATTACAGGTTTTTGGGGGAAGCAAACATGATGGTAAACAGTTTGTTCACGAGAGGAAAATGGCGGTTAAAAGTTCGAGAAAAGAGAATGTTTGAAGTTAGGCGCAAGTCGCTGCGCTCGCTCAGTTGACACGCCTGCCGCTGGCAGCACCGTCGCGTTGACATGTGCGAAGTTCAGACCGTCTAGAGAATTCCGACCGTCTTCAACAGATGGCGTAGCCAGTCATAACCCTTATAGACTTTTTTCTTAATCTCCCACATCATCCCAAATTAAGAAATTAATCATTATTCAAATGCTCTGATATCATGCGCTATGATTTTATTTTTATAGATAAGGGAGGATTGAAAGAGAAATAGATTGACTTTGTTTTAATTTTGGTACTAAAAACTTTTCTTTTCTATTAATAAAATAACGACGCCCGCACTAGGAATAACTGCTGTGTCGCGGGGGTGTTCACAAACATACACTTTAAACACACAAAGCACACCCAGAGTCGGAACAAATCTTTGCGAATCACTCAAAGATTTGTCCCATGTGGGGATCGAACCCACAACGCCAGCGTAGTTGAAAGCGGCGTGGCGACCGCTTTAACTGCTTTAAACTCAAACTACATAACATAGCATCACGCCTAAATTACTCAGAAGGGTGCGGCAGAGGTCTGCAACACCTACATTTTCCCCTTCATTCCTATAGACACCACTTTAATACCACTGGTGGTATATGGGGGTACCAACATATTCTATGGTTTGTAAAAAGTTGCATTGTTAAACGATACCATTGCATACCACTCACACCTAGAGATGTCCATTTTGTGTATTGTGTATCTAAACAGTTGCATCATGTTTTGTTGTGATAATTACACGTTGATAGGGTGGTTTTATGATGATTTCATCATGTTTCGGGGGTGTTAAATACCAGTTTGGTCACAAGGAAACTGAATTCCTCATAGACAAATTAACTTGCAAAGGCACACCTGTCCACAAATCAAACTAACATTTTCCAGTACCTATAAGATGGTCTGGCGTTCTATAGACTTCCCTTGTAATGCGAGATCATCTTATACTATACTTTGTCCATTCCTTTATTTTCTTTTTGACAGATCACGCCTATGTATTACCGTTTTTTTTTGTCAGATTAATGTACCTACTACAATAATAATGTACTTTATTGACAAGCGGCACTTTTTAGGGAAGTTCACTGTTTGTCACAAACAACCACAGACTATAAATCAAATCGTGAAATGAAATAAATCGATCATTATGAAAAAGAATAATTTGACTTTTTTTGTGTATTGTCTGTATTTTTATAAAAAAAAGAATATAATAATAGTATCATGATTCCATGAATAATTATTTGCAAGAAATCAAGTCGAAATCTTGGAATTAAAAATGAAAATTTAAACAAAGGTAACTAGGAAGTTGTCATAGACTAAGTATGTGAAATTATTATTATATTATTATTTTGTATATTTATTTCATCTAATAAAAACTACTAATAAACGAATAATTAATAATGAACTAAAACCATTTCGATGTAATTAATCGATTGAAAGTTCTTCGTGGACAACATCGATTATGATTTCAAATCGAATCAGTAACGTGTGAAGGCATCCCTAAATGTAATCTGTCAAAAAGAAAATAAAGAAATGGACAGAGTATAGTTAATGTTTCCAGTAGTATCGTCTGCCTAAGCAACTTTTGGAAAACCTAAGGATATCGTAGATCGATCAGATATTATTAGATATTAGTGTTCTAGTAAAACCTTACGAATAATATCTGATCGCATTATTATCGTATCAATAGTTTTCACTATAATCTTTATATTGCTGGTCTCTTTAACGAGCTCGAGAGCAGCAGTACCACCGTCTTACCTATACCTGCCACCAAATAGTGGTGCTTGCATTATTGTGTTTCCTGTGTGATTAGGCACTGAAATTACTGGCATATGAGACACCGTAGTCCTCAGCTGCAGCGACACATTTACAATCTGCTTTTGTAGATTGTTGATGTCCATAGGCTGTACTTCACTTATCATCAGATGGACTACACGCTCGTTCGCCGTAGGCGTAGAATATAAATATGGTTACTGAAGTATGACGGCTTTCATTTGTTAATTTTTAAGATTGAGAATATTTATTTTCCAGGTGATACGCAGCAGGATGAATCTCATAATTGGAATAACGATAATGAACTTGGCAACGATGATGAACAATTTTCAGAAAATGACCGGGATAATTTTACTGTGAGTGACTGTCTTCCTCTAAGTATTAAACTAGTGGACTGTGCTAAATTTCCTTGGTACTTCAGAAAATACACCCAACAAATCATGAGTAAACTAGACATTTGTGATTTAGTAAGTGAAAGTGACGAAGAAATGAACGCCGAACCAACTAACAGCAATAACGATAACTGTATTATATCAGACGATATTATTATAAGCGGGTTTCAAAGGATTCACAACAATATTGTAAATGATTATCAAACAAAAACATCAGTTGAATCAATAACTCCAGTTGTAAAAAAGCGGCGCAGGAGAAGAAAAATATCATCACCAAAGCTAAGGGCTGAGTTACAAAGGGCATTGAGTCAGAAAAATGTTGCTAGAATAGATTTGAAACGTAACATAGGTCTAATTGGCATAAAAATAACAAATACAAAAGTTTTAGGGCAAAAGTCTAAAGAACTAAAGAAAAATGAAACCATTGTTCATGAATTTGTTCATGCCGCTGATAAAATGTTAAGCCAATGTGGTACTGAACTAATACCTATTAAAGATAACGACCACGACGTCACCCAAGCTACGTTAATGACAAACAAGGAAAAAATTCGGAGTAACATACCATTTGACTTTGCTAACAATATTAACCAACATAATTCATGTTTCAACTCAGACAAAGTACCATCAAACTTCGTTGGCTATAATATAAAGCCTAAGAAAACTTTTAATCAGTATCATCACGAAACAAACTTAAGCGCTAAGTTTAATAATCGTATAAAGTGTCTTAAACCTGGCTCTATAAGTAAAAATACTCTAATGCCATTAAGTTTAACCACACACTCAACATATCACGTTGAAAATGTAATACAATCTAATAATAATCCGGTGAAAGCTTTACAAAAAACGGTAACAGAGTTACTAGCGTCAAAACAAAATAGGGAAAAATTCGCGACTAAGGATCATGAAACAAAAACGATTGACCATGAAAACTTTACAGAAATATACGATGCTAAAGAACGCCAAGAACCACATTCACCTATTTTACCCTGTTCCAATTTGAACAAGAAAAATAAGAGTATTAGCGAAAATACTCTAATTGTGAATGATGCGACTCAAGTTGAAAATGTACAGACGGGCATGATTTTAAAAAGCGATAACTGGTCTTATCTAACTAAAAAAGATAAATCTGAAAATATTGTAACCAATTGTGATAAACAGGTGAAAGAAAAGCCTAATCATGAAAATATATGTAGTAACATCCCTGAAACTTGTGGGCTTAATATTAATAGTCAAACTTTTTCGTCCAGTAATATAAACACCACACAAGTTATTTCGAATAGTGTATCTTCTTACCACAAGGAATCGCGTGATGTGCCTATTCAAGTTGCATTGCACGGTGTATCTAGTTCTGATAAATTATCCAAAATTAGACCGCTTACAACGAACGAACTAAATACTATTTCGTCAAATGTTATGATTTCTCACAACAAATTACAAGACTTAAATACAAATAAGATAGAACAGCCAAACATGGCAGGTTTGCCTTCATGCCAGGGTTCGGGCAATGATATAAATTCAACAAATAATCAGTCTAATTCTAATTCAAACATACATGTGCAAAATTCTCAAGCAACAGCCATAATATTAAGAAAGAATATAGCAAACAATCCTCAAAATGTGGCACAGCCAAGTCAACCTATGTACAACAGCTTAAGGCCGCAAATATTACCATTTACACCACAGTTATCCCAAAATCCGCATTATCCAATGCAGCAGCCCTTGTCACATCACGTCCTAAAACAAAAATTGAAACCAAAGCCTGCTAATTTGATAAGTTCAAATTATATATTTGATCCACCACAGAAAAATAGGTTTTATACCCCAGGTAATCAATATAACTCGACTTTTAATAGAAGGCCACATTCAAATATAAATTTGGGGTCTAAAAATGCTTCTGATAATCAAAAGTCTTGTAAAATTTTAGCTTATCGTTCCAGCATGATGTCATCGCAATTACCACCTAAAACTTTAAAGCCGGTAAATAATGGTAGAGTTTCTCAGTCAAATAATATTCCAAAAGTTACCAATTCTTTAAATGGTGGTATGAATCATGGCGTACTAAGAAAAATACATATCAATCCCAGGCCCCTCCAGAAAGATAGCAGTTCGTATGAAAATATGCATACATCATCAAGAACTCCAGTTAATGCAGAACCAGAAACAGTTTCGAGTAAAACAAAAATGTTGGAAATATTAGAAACAGCTACCAATAATTTAAAAGAAAAAGATGTTGAAGTTAGTTCGTTTAAAATACCAAAGATGCCCACTAACCTGGATATCGTGCCAGAAGTGAAAGATCGTAAGCAAATAGTCCAACAAAAAGGATATTCACCCCCAATCTTGCCGATACCAACATACGTTAAAGTTATGGATCAAGTAGGTCTTGATTTGAAAAAACACGGTGAAAAAATAAAAAATACTGTTCCAGAAATGAATATTCGTAAAAAATATACTATAAGAGACGTTAATACGAGTTGCAAACGAATAATGAATAACCAGTTGCAACAGAAAATTAATAAGGAGACTTCTAAAAAAATATCTTTAGACGAATATAAAAAGAGGATTGGGAAAAAACATCATAATAATATGAACAGTAAATCTGATAACGTCAGTAAAAATGTATTTGGGAATAAAAATAACGATAAAGGGAATTGTGAAAATAATGTGCGTCTGCCGAATGTGCTAAATAATTTAAGAGAAAACGTAGATCGTTTTAACACTGAAAGTGACCTTGGTTATGACTCAGATAGTACAGTAATTTTGTAAATAAATTGAAATTTAAACAAATTTTGTGCATAAGGCAGTTGTCCTACCAACGACGAGAAAACGACTAACTATCGGCTATTTTCTCGCTCAAGAAACGTACAATAGATATACTTTCCGTGTGAACAAAAGAGATGCATATACAAACAGTTGATAGCTGACTGTTCACACTGCCGGCGAGCACTCGCTTCATTGGTTTGTCGCTGAGCGACAAGAGCTATGAGGGATAACACTCGCTCGGCGATACTCGCCAAGCGATTAGAACTCACGCCCAGAGAGCAACCAGTGATCATTTCTCTACAGTGCGTATATGTATCCGCCTCACTCGCACACTCGCTTATGGCTATAAGCGAGTGTGCGAGTGAGGCGGCTGAGCTCGGCTGAGCTACACAAATTTCGGAACTACGCACTCGCTTCCCGTGTCTCGCTAACTCGTTTCTAGTTCTAGCTCTACTCGTTACTCGTTAATCGTTGCCGGTGAGACAAGTGCCTTATGAATGTCATTATTTCTATTTTAATGACCGCTATAAACAAACTGTGTTTTAGTTCTATGTAAGATGCTTTTATGTTAGTTAAGTTAGTATTTTTTATCTTAGCTCTAGAGTGCTACTAACCTTATAAGACTAACATGTTATTAAAAACAAATATTGTTCGTTATGCGAATATTGTATCGTACAAAGTATTGTTTTTACTACATTTGTTTCCTGTTACTGTTGTGATACATAATAATAGCAATAAAAATTATTATTACAATAAAATAGTTTAAATATTTTGTTCCCTGTTCTTGCCTGTTCTATTTAGTTAATTTAAGAAAAGGATGAGGTTTTTTTAATTGTTTGTCCAGCAGTTTCTCCTTTATTTGAGAATCGATATATATATATTTTTAATTTAAGAGAATCTACTTACGAAATGGTCCCATATCCTTCAAGTCAGGATCTGATGATGAAATACCAAAGAAATCGTAGGCAACTCTGAAATTGAAAAGGTTTTTTCAGTCTGTTTTGTATAATTCCTGAATCTATTTTGATATTTGCATCTAGCAGTCAGCATCTCATATTGTTGAGCTGCGTAGTGGGTATATCTTAAATACTCTGAAGTCAATTAAGTTTTTATGTTGTAAGAATGTGTCAATTTGAATTATAATTATCTATTTTGGTGCATAATTTAAATTGTTAATAGGGTGCGGAGGGCTATTTCGCCGTAATACAGTAATCTTACTATTATGGGGAATAGAGCGAATTCTATCTTTGACAACGGTACCTACTTTTGTGGCGAAATTATGATTATAAAACAGAAACTCGCTTGTATTTATTAAGTACGTGTTAAAAACAACAGTGCTATATTATTATTTTTTTCTAGATTGTCAGTGTACTTTACTTTGTTTATCTAATTTATTAGATGTAATATTTGCGAGTGCTGAGTTGTTCACGGTTAGTTAATTTTGATCGGTAGGCGCATCATAGTTATAACTTTATTATAACTTTCGTGTCTTATCTTCACTACAAATTTTGATTGGATCACTGACCTGAGGACACACACATACCCTTGTAAGTACCTACCTAGATTATATATTTAAGCTTAAGTAATGATTGTCCTTTTTAATCAATAAATATCTTTTATATATGGCAAACTGTAGGTCATTTAAACTTTCATGTATCAGTAGGTAATCAATAGGTAACCCTTCTACTTCCACTTCTAGACTATGGTGATGTCTGTTTTCTTGACGCAAAGGAAGAACACCTTAACAAGCTCGAACGCTTGCAGAATTTGGGAATCCGCTTCATTTTCGGCCTGCGCAAGTTTGACCATGTGTCAGAATTCCGTCGCCAATTGAAGTGGCTACCAATCCGGCAGCGTCGTGATACCCACATACTATGCCTTCTCTTCAATGTCCTACATAATCCAAACTCCCCTTCATATCTTCGTGAGCGCTTTCAGTATCTCGTTCCTCGTGAAAAACCTAGCCGAACCTACTCCTCTCTACTTCTTCGAACTCCTCTCCACACTTCTAGTCGTTACGACGGCTCATTTACTATTTACGCAGTGCGTCTATGGAATCGTCTTCCTCATTCCATTCGCGAGAGTCCTTCATTGGACGTTTTCAGGAGGAGAACAAAAGAGCATTTTCTCTCTCAACTCTAATTAATTGGATATATATTTATATATGTATTATGTATGTATGTATGTATTATGTATGTATGTATTATGTATGTATATATTTTATGTTAAACATATATTATATAAATTAGTTTTATCGTAAGTATTTTTTATGATTGTTGTGTAAATAATTTAGGTTACATTAGGTATATTATTATTATGTAGAATATGTAAGTATGTAGATATACATAGCCTAGTTCTTTTATTTAAGTATCTTTTTTATTTTTTCATCTCTCTTTGTTTGTACACTTCACTCTCACATATTACGAGTGTCTTTTTCCTCTAGCCCTCAAAGGTTTGCTGGCAGAAAACTCATTTTTGAGTTAAGTTCACCTTTTGTCATCACCACTTTTATGTAACTGTATTTTTGTAATTTATGTGTACAATAAAGTATTAAACTAAACTAAACTAGGTATCAATTTATGTATCAAACACTAAAAAAAGTATTCATAGCTTTTCGTGTATGCAGCCGGCTTTTATTTATTCTGAACGGTCTTCCTACTTTCTATTGAGCGTTTAGTTGCACTTTTTAGTTTTTGCTCCGGTTCGGTAGCTTTAAAAATATTTTTGTAATGGCCGAGTCTGTTGGTCTGAAACCAAGGCATTCTTTTTATTATCGGTAAAAGACCCTGTCTACACTGTCTAGTCTAACAAATGTATTTACCCGATTGTGAAGCTGATATTTTAAACAATAATTTAGAAGTATTCTGGTAGTACAGCTTACGAGAGCAATCTTGACAAAGGAAACTCAAGTACTTCTTATTCAAGAAATGAATGACTGGTACAGGAGACTGTCGAAGCCACCAGATGTAGCGTCACCGCAATCTTCTGCCACACCCTTTTGGGTAATATAGGCGTGATGTTATGCTATAAATGCTTTATCTTTTGGATAAAAAGAAACAAACGTAAAACAATCGATATTCAAGGTCTTATTATTATTACATTACCTAATGGAGAATTTTACTGTCAATCGGTTTCAAATACATAAACATGCTCGTTTCTATACATTTTGATTCAACATCTAAGTAAGCGACATCTAGAGGCTGAGCTTTCAGTAAAATTCTCACAAACCATGTATTAAAAATTTGTTAGATAGAAAACACAAACCAGATCGGTATTAGAACTTCTCACACTACAGTCGACATGACAAAAAAAGCATTAGTAAGCACTTTCTTTGTTCTTACTTGGTACAATGCCAGCGAACGTTATATTCTTAAATATAATTAATTTTGTTGTAAAATAGGGGACAGTTACGAGTTTTATTTAAGACTTCAATCATTTACATCTTTATTACGAAGAAAAATATGAAAAGGCTTCAAAATATTAAAATTATTTTTTTAAATTAAGATTAAATCATTGAGGGAATTAACAAGTATTTAATAACTAGTATAATGTATGATGTAGTTCATTACAAAAATCATTGTATGATGTTGTTACGTTTTTATTAGGGTTCCGTAGCCGAACGGCAAAAAACGGAACCCTTAATGAGTCGTCATGTCTGTCCGTCTGTCCGTCCGTATGTCACAGCCACTTTTTTTTCGTAACTATAAGAGTTAAACTGCGGAAACTTGGTAAGCCGCCGGTGAACCGCTTTAAGATTTTTATACAAAAATAGAAACAAAACAATAAATTTTTGGGGTTCTCGGATACTTAGAACTGAAACTCAATTATTTTTTTCATCAAACCCATACGTGTGGGGTATTTATGGATAGGTCTTCAAAAATGATATTGAGGTTTCTAATATATATTTTTTCTAAACTGAATAGTTTGCGCGAGGGACGCTTTCAAAGTGGAAAAATGTGTCCCCCGCTCGTAACTTCTAAAATAAGAGAATGATAAATGTAAAAATAATATATGATGTAGGTACATCACAATGCAAACTGCCACCAAAACGAGATCTAATATTTTTTTTTTAATACGTAATAAATCGTAAACTGCACTTTACCTTTCATTCAATTAACTCCAATATAGTAAAGAATAAAGAAAACATTTATTTAGATGTATAGTGGTACGGAACCCTACGTGCGCGAGTCCGACTCGCACTTGGCCGGTTTTTTAATACTTGTAGTAGACCTTTTAAGTCTGTATGTTGCAATGGCTGCCCATGGAACCCGACATTGCGCGTGGACCGACGTACACTTGGTTTGTTTTTAAATAATAAGACATACAGACAGACATACAGGTAGGTATCGTGCAAATAACTAATTGCATTCAAAACAAACACTTCAATTGTATTTTTATTTGGTGCATGAAAGGAGATTCCCCGAGTGACGCACACAACGATTCCCTACGTCCGGCGCAGCCTGGGCAATTCGCGAGTTTTGCAAAGCGAATTGGCTAATCCTTTCACCACGATGGCAAGTCAAAATAAAATTGGACTTAGCCATCGACACGGCGAAGAAGAAGAATTGTATTTATTTGTTTTGATTAGAGTAAAGATTTATTCTAGAAGCCTTAAATAAGCAAACACTAAAAAGAGGAGTTACATATCACAAGCTCAAATTAAATCAAATCAAATCATTTATTTCCATGGTCCCAAGGGGCGATTTAACACGTTAAAACAAACATCAAAATACAAAAAATATAAAATTAAAATAAAACTTAACTAATTTACTATAATACATTTATGGCAATAAAATGATTTGACACCGGAGCTTAGATTGACTTTCATTCAACTTAGAAATAAGAATTAAAATCAATTTAAGTACTATCTTCGTTCCTCTTTAGACATTAGTACTTAGGTATCTAGTGCTGTTGAAATGTAAGCTGTAAGATAAATGAGTCGAGTACATCCGCACCTGTGACACGCGGTATCAACACGAATGGTACTCGGAACAACTACAAACACTTCTACTTCTGAAAAGACGGATCATTCTAAAAAAAATACTGGAATGCTAGTATTTTATCGTGGAGCTTAAGATACAAATGTTTGTTACATAGATTTTATTAAAAAGAGGGTTCTAAATTAGAAGAAGAAACTAACTGAAATGGTTTTCAAAGAACGAAGTAATAAGATGGCGTTGGTTAAATTTTATTCGATTAGCTTTGAGTAATTGATTTTAATCATGGCATTTACCGCTATTATTCCCTAAGAAGATCACAACAAGGGCATAGATACCGGCATTTCGGAACTCGAAATGCCGGAATCTCGGTCAATATTTCCTTAAATAAAGTACCGGAATTGAACAGGTGCAATGCTGGAATGCCGATATTATTAAAAACCAAACATGAAGGGAATATTTATTTATTTTATTTTATAGTTAATTACAACGGCTTAAAGCCAATTACAATATTTACTAAATATACTACATATGAGTGCACGGTTGGCGTGGTGGTTAAAGCGGTCGCCTCACCGCTTTCAACTGCGCTGGTGTTGTGGGTTCGATCCCCACATGGGACAAATCTTTGTGTGATTCGCAAAGATTTGTTCTGACTCTGGGTGTGCTCTGTGTATGTGATATGTATGTTTGTAAACACCCCCGCGACACAGGAGTTATTCTTAGTGCGGGCGTCGTTTTTTTAAAATAAACAAAAAAAAACCTATATAGTTATAATACGTACCTATATAATCATGTTATAATACATACTGATATAATCATAAACTTATACATACCTACCTATCTTCTTCTTCGTCGTGTCGATGGCTGAGTCAAATTTTATTTTGACTTGCCATCGTGGTTAAAGGATTAGCCAATTCGCTTTGGAGAACTCGCGAATTGCCCAGGGTGCGCCGGACGTAGGGAATCGTTGTGTACGTCACTCGGGGAGGGCTCCTTTCATGCATACCTATTAAATCATGGTATAATATATAGCAATATAATCATATTATAAAACATACCTATATAATCATGTTGACGAAATCAAATCAAATCAAATCATTTATTTCCATGGGCCCCAAGAGGCGCTTGAACACGTCAAAACAACATCAAAATACAAAACATATAAAATGAAAATAAAACTTAACTAATTAAATTATAATACTTATGGCAATAAAATCATTTGTCACCGGAGCTTAGATTGACTTTAATTTAACTTAGAAATTTAAGTTAAAATCTATCCAAGTACCAGCTCCGATGGGTATTGCATCATGAGAAGAGCTGGTGAGAAACTCATGTGTACCATCTTCTCGAATAATTCACACAATATTTGTTTGTTTTTTTGACAATAATTTTATGTGTAAGTTATAGCAACCAAAACAACATAATGGCTAAAGATGGTTATAAATGAATTTAGCCCGTAATTTTATAAGGTGACAATTTACATACAGACGCATATTGCATACGACGAGGCTGTAAAATTGGCATACTTAATGTATCGGTCGTGGTTTGGTGATCACACCCTGAATTTACAACACTTACCATTGGAACAGTCCTCGCAAGACATTTGGCGACGCTGCGCCCCATTTGGAACGCATCCAGCCAGCGACGCGTCCAGACTTAATGGTGACGTACACAACAGATTTGTATTCATCTTATACATATAATAACTGTACATAACAAACTACAAGTAATATATGGGGTCTAGATTTACGATAGCCCACTAAAATACACATAAATAAACCTAAAAACGTTTAGTTTTTCAGAAGTATACCATCTAGGTATTAACTTATTCGTTCAGAAATTGAGTTACAATATTGAGTTAAGCATTTGCATTTGCTTGGTAAATGGCAAAAGATTAGCTGCTAATGCCGCAATATGACATGGAATTCTTGTTATTTGCAAAAGGCAAGTAATAACAAAAAAAAAAACACCTCCAATTACAAAAAGTGCACTAAAAACGTCTCGCCTCATCTGTGTGTGAAATAATAAACGGCCTATATTTAAGAAAATATCCCCATACTCCTAAAAATTGAGGAGTTGTACATTCCAGCATTACCTCAGCAACATGAAATTCTGACTGCTAGATGCAAATATCTGAGTAGCTTTAGGTAAAAAAGAATTTCTCAAATCGGTTCAGGCGTCTTCGAGTAGTCGGGAAACAAACATGAAAAAGAAAAAGAAAAGAAAAATATATATATACAAGGGAATTGAGAACCTCCTTCTTTTTTTGGAATTCGGTTAAAAAGATTACCTATTGGACTGTAAGCGCGTTTGATAAAACTTTGTTTTATTGTATTGGGTTGTGTACGCGAGTCCTAACAAAAATGATTCAGATTCAGTTTCGTGCGTCGCGTCGCCGAGAGTTTTACCTCGAAGATGAATGTTTGCTCGATATAGGTAATAACAAATATACTTGAATTTACTTCGCATTTTAGCTTGTGTATTTATTTGCAGATTTTGTGCCAAATTTCTTTGAGTTTTGTTTTCGTTCGCTAGTAACTTTCTTTTTAGCTTAACATTCATAGTTTTTGTAAGTCGGAAAAATAGAAAATTTGTAATACCAAATATTTTATATTAGGTTTAGACTTTACGATCGCAAATTCAGGGTAGCCTTCAGACTAGAAAACTAATATAGACACGCAATGAACGCAAATATCTGTGCAAATAATGCTGCCAAACTTGCGGGGGGGCCGTGGGGGTTATTATATATGTGTATATATATACCTTGCTAGTGTCAAAACATAGGCTTTGACTACTAGTTGTAAAACTATTTATCGCCGATGATACACCTCCATAGAAATCTTAATAACTAGTCAATAGAAATGCTATCGACTATCTTTTAACACTGGGACGCATGTCGCCGGTTTTCAAATACCATTTTTTGTATTCCTGCAAACAAAATTATTCTTTTTGGCGATGACATTAAGACGACAATTCCTCAACTCGCACTGTTGTTCGATTAGACAAATGCGCTTGTATTCCTGCAAACAAAATTATTCTTTTTGCGATGACATTAAGACGACAATTCCTCAACTCGCACTTGTGTTTGACTTGACAGATGCGCGGCGACAAGGTCACGCGTCTTTGACATTTCTATTGCCTTATTATTAAGATTTCTATGTACACCTCATACCTATAAAGGTAAAGGTATGATCGGGGGTCATTCACATTTGAGCTTGACAATGACACCTCCAGTTGGCTTATTTCTCTGAGGGGAAGCCCAATAAACCTTACATTCAAATGAACACAACAACAAGAATAATACATTGTTACTTTTAAATAATCCAAACCTCAGGCACCTAACTGATTTTCATAGTAATAAGTGGATTAAGATTAGAATAATTTACAAAATATCTACACAGATACACGTAATGAATAAATCATTAATCCTAAATCTCGTATGTTTCGTATTGTATTTTCAAGGAATAAGGTACGATTAATCCGTACATATTCTTGGCTAAGCGTATTTTACAATTTTAGGTAAGACATTGGCTAAAACGTTTCAAGGACGTCTACACCAGAGAATTAGAAACATAATTCATTCTCCTTGAGATAAATACACAATACAATGTAGTTGACAGCGATTACGACAGAATATTCATCTATTTTAGGTAGGTAATTATGATCGAAATGAGAGCATCCATTAGTTATTTATAACTTAGTATTCATCCCATTAGTTAGTAGGTTCTATTGTTCTCACAATGAGATGAGTTAAGCTTATGGAAACCACTTTGGCCAAGCGCCAGTAGATACTTCAGAAATACCGTGGCACCGTTCATCAGAAGAACTGCAACAAATTTATTCAGATAGATACGTATTATGAAAGTTACCTGCCGAGTCAATGATAATTAATTAATTAATATGTACCTACTAATTAACCAGAGATCTAGCTGAAAAACATATTCATTTAATTATAATTTATTGTTTTTTTTTATTTATTAAAATCAGGCATATCAAATACACTATAAAAAGATACCTTATAAATACTATACATTATCCATCAATTATAATAACACTATTTAATGGTTGCCATCGAATCTTAAGACTGTAAAAAAAGCTTTAGCAAAAACAAAATAAAGTTTATATCTAAGTTTTTTTCTGTCTAGCAGAGCCTTCAAACAAATAACTCATCCGTTTATGCTTAGTACTCACATACGGTTTCGACAGTTTTTGCCAAGACAAGTGAAACCTAATGCGAGGCTCAATAAAAAACAAATAAAAATCGATCTCGATATGAGTTGAGGCTTGTGTGTACGGAGCTTTAGAGCGTTCAATTAAATTTAAACAATTTGGTAAATAATTTTTCAAAGTTTGAAATCAAATTAGTTTCTAGTTATGAGTAATCGTGATCGACCTTTTAAACTACAGCAATTGTAGACATTATTTAATTTGTTAAATGGACTAGTTTGTATAACTAACTGTCCACAGTTTCCAAATCAATTAATTAGTTTGTAAACTTTTATCGAGTGATAACTAAGGATTGTGATTTTCCTGAGCTATTATTTACTTGAAAACAAATCAAACCTTCAAATATTTATTGATAATAGTATGGTAGTGGTTGAATATAATATACCTACCTACTGGGAAACTTTGAAATTAGCTTTAGCACCATAATAATATTATTTTATGATCATTCATATATGGTATTTATCATCATATATGGTATCTAGATACGAAATATTCAAACTAGTTAGTATAAATCCACAAAACTAAGCCAGCTTTCATCACAATTTTAAGTTCGAAGATTAATACGTTTTTATCTCGAAAGCACAGCTCAAACAGCTGGAAGAAATAAGTTGTAACCTTTAAGTTTAACACCAGCTCAAAGTTACAACCGGCATTTAAGTTTCAGCTCACATCTGGCGCAGCTGCAGGAGCTCTGAAGATTTAAACTTTTCATCCATTTTGCATAACCTGATGTCTCATATACGAGGCGTTATGGATTAAAATATTGCAATGGTGATTGCATTTTATGATAGATGGGCTGGATTCGTTATTATTTTAGAAATTTTAGTATTTCTAAAACAATACTTACTTACATACTTAAAAGAACGTAATTTATTATAATGCGATAATAGCATAGAATTATTGCGGCGCGGCGCCATTATTGTAGACACATTGATAATGACAATGTGTCTGTGACTATCGAACTAGACGGTATTAATCTATGGATACTGACTATTATCCGTAGATCTAGCCACTTAATCTATTAGAATTAATGATGAAAGTACAAATTCAGATGTTCAGTAAGGTACCAGTCGAATGAAGTAAACTTAAACTTACAAAATAAAACATATTAACTTTTAAAAATATAGCAAAATCTATAACCATATTTTCTTTTTAAAAGCCCTTTTTGATAAGCCTTGTCTTGTGCCAACGCATCTCTTTCGCAATAAAATGTCCTTATCAAATAATTAGAACTAGGAAAGAATAAAGAACTCATTCTCCTCGCAAACAATGTGATAAGGTCCCACAGAGCTGTGAAATATCAGTGCGATCAAATTAATTACTCCAATGAAGATAATTAACAGACTTATGTTTGTTTGAACAAATGATTCCTTTTGATTAAAGAATAATCTCTTCTAAGTGGGATCGTGCCTTGAGATCCTGAGTTTAATAAGATAATAAAAATGTAAAGGCTATCAGATTCTACCCCGACGGGAGTTTTCTGTATTTATAGACTTGTTGCTGGTTCATATTTAATTTCTTAATTTGGGAATCTCTTAAACTGAACATGAAAATTTAACTGTTAATCATGAGACCTTTGTTTCGGTTGCAAGCTGTACCAAAATATTGCTGAAATAATTCCTTAAGATTATTAAATTGTTCTTTAACTCCATTTACTATCACCAAATTTTTCAAGGCAGATCATGCTCTTTTATTAAAAATGCTTGTCCAGATTATAATATTATTTTCTTAAATCGGATTATTGGCTGTTCCATATTTCACTGAGCTGTCGGGTGTTATGCGAGAGTCTTGAATTTAAATCTCCATTAATTTTAAAACTATAGCGCTTAAAGCTCAGGTGCGGCAGCAAAAGTAGGTAAATATAAGTTTTGTGATTTTAGTTTTCAGCTGCTGTTAAAAATTAGGTTATGTGTATGATATCTTTATGATTTCAGCTGTGATAGTTTTAACTAAAATATTATGCCACCTATGCCAGTAATATAAGGATCTAGTTTCACCATCATACTGAAACTCATCCATGTGATCCCTAATATAATAAAACTCATCTGAACGAGTACAAGAAATAAGGTACTACCACTTTACCTGCCGCGAAACAGAAGATCCTATTTCCAGTAATATGTTAATAAGTATTAGTTAAATCAAGTTCCTAGGCAGTTCGAATAAACTGCAAAAATACACGCTGTCACTTGCTTTACGTATTGCAAGTGACAGGAATAATGCATTTTCAGTTCAGTTTCAGTTTACCCGAATCGCCTGGACTTTTGATATTATCTGTAGCGAGAACATAAAATATTTAGTTTAGTTTTTTAGTTTTAATACTTTATTGTACACATAAATTACATTAATAAAATTACAAAAATGTGGTGATGACAAACGGTGAACTTAACTCAAAAGACTACATAAAATATTTATGAAAGATTTCTGCAACAAAACGCTGGATAATTTTGTTACCTAAGAACTTTCTAGACTATTTTGTGAAAAGCTATGTAGTAATATTTAAATGATTTAGGTTTTGGTCAGTACCAATACTAGTTTATTTGCGGCTTTGGTCAATTTTATTTAATCGCAATCATAAACATGTATTTGCGGAGAGTGCATCGTGTTTGGCTTTCAGGCTGAGTGCACTTGTTGTGGTCCAGTCCTGGCTATTGCCCAACGTTGGGACACTTTTGTAATACATGGTATAACTTCTTGTATTATCAACAACATCCATGTAAAGCACTGCACAAACACGTTTCGTGCTATAATCTTTACAATATAGCTGCCTATATTGTAAAGATCACGAAACATTTCATGATTTCATGAAATCTTCAAGATGTGAACATATAGAGTGAGATCAACGATTGATTGTATGAGGATTTCGAATAAAAGAATCTTGCAGTTCAAAGGATTTTTTTTATAAAAGACTAAAGACGCTAATAATATAAATTTATTTAAAAGAATGCTCAAAGAATAATTAGTAAAAATGCATACTATTTCATCAACGAATTTTTCAGTGGCAGGAATGATAATAATTAATAAATCTTGTCTTAGATTCCATTATTTTATCTTATATCCATAGAAATATATATACTATAGAAATGGCTTGTCCGAACACATTGCCCTTCAAAATTGACATTATGAATAGCAGGATCAGTAACGCCATCTGCTCTGAACTACCATGTAAATGACTTTGCATTCACGCGATGTGTAACCTTGTAAGAGCGTGATGTAATTTCGTTTGCATTTTTTTTTTGCCGAAGGTACAATAAAATTGTGATTCTTTCAATAGTGTAAAATATTTATTATTACAAAATTTAAAATACTCCTAGTTATATTATAAAAAGAACAGTATACATCATGGGAATTCTAAAAGTAGGTCATATTTTGTTAGAGGAATAAAATAAAATGTATTTTTCGAGAAATATTTTTTTACTAGCTTCTGGTCGTAGCTCCGCCCACGTGGTATGTATAAATGATTTAAGTACAAACTACTAAATGTAATTTGTACTTAAATCAATTAATCAAAATACAAATCCAAAATGGCCATTCCCAAGAAACAGGGGTCGAAATTATCAAGTTAATCATCAACAATCAGTTTAGATTAATTTTTTTACAACAGCACAACTAAACATTTCAAAATTCAAAATAGTTTATTTGTATTACATAGGTAATATGTCTGAAAGGGTGGTAATTTAGGAAAGTAAACATTGTTTGACTATGTTTTGCCTCGGTAGACATACAAATTGTCATTGTTAGTTGGTTAATTTTAACTTATTACTGATATTCTAAATTATGTAATTAAAATAAATAAATAGAATGAAAATAATATCTTACTGTGTCAGGTAGATAATATAGTAATTATTAGTATTAAATTTAAAACAAACAATTTAGAAGCTTACGCAGAGATAAACAGGGAAATCCAACTTTTATGTCGCCGCGACAAAAACAACTTTGTTATGAACATCTGCCAAGAAATTGAACAACATGCCCAGAAATATCAAACATCTGATCTTTTTAAGAAAATCAAACTTCTAACAAAGCAAGTCAAGCCCAGAACATGGACCATTGAAGACGAGAACGGCACGCAGATTCATGACTTAGATGCGGTAGCAGAAAGATGGCGTCGATACTGCGAGAATCTGTACAGAAACCCGGATACTCACAGCGCAACAAAACCTCTGACAGCATGGGATAAGATCACCATGGAGCCTCCCATATTATTATCTGAAGTGACAACGGCCATATCCACACTCAAAGACCGCAAAGCACCTGGGCCAGATCAGATAACTTCAGAGCTCTTAAAGGCAATGGGACCAGCTGGAACAAGCGCGATACACCGAATATGCGACACGGTATGGCGTACTGGCCTTTGGCCCGACGACTGGGCAAAGTCAATCATCTTGCCCTTACACAAAAAAGGCTCTACCGCAAAATGTGACAATTATAGAACTTTAGCCCTTATATCACACGCCAGCAAAGTTCTGTTGCATATCATCAACAGCAGAATTCGTTACTTTTTAGACTGGCAAATTCCGCAGGAACAGGCCGGGTTTGTCAAGGGCAAGGGGACTCGTGAACAAATTCTAAATATTCGCCAATTAATCGAGAAATCTCACGAGTTCAACGCACCTATGATTCTGTGTTTTATTGACTATAGCAAGGCTTTTGACTGTGTCGTATGGTCTACATTGTGGACAGTGCTTGAGGACCTTGGAGTTCCTGAACATCTGATATCACTAATACAATCCCTATATCAAAACAACATGGGCGTGGTGAAGGTTGACAGGCTAGCTTCAGAACCGTTCAAATTCGGAAAAGGAGTCAGGCAGGGCTGCATTCTCTCCCCGATTCTTTTCAATGCGTATGGAGAGTACATCATCAGGCGTACGCTTGAAAACTGGGAGGGTGGGGTCACTGTAGGTGGCAACAAAATAACAAATCTCCGCTACGCCGACGATACAACACTACTGGCTGCAAACGTATCGGAAATGACAGAATTGCTTGAGCGAATGCAGAGAATCAGCTTGGAGCTAGGTCTCGCAATAAACCATTCTAAAACTAAACTAATGGTGGTAGACCGCTCAAAACAACTGCAAACAAGTCATGTCCTGCCCTTTGAGATAGTGAGCGACTTCGTTTACCTGGGCTCCACTATTTCCGATTCAGGTTCCTGCGAAAAGGAAATCCGGCGACGCATTGGTATGGCCAAAACTGCAATGTCCCAACTTCAAAGGATATGGAAAGACCGTAACATATCCAGAAAAACAAAAGTTACTCTGGTCAACACTCTGGTGTTCTCCATATTTAGTTATGGTGTGGAAACATGGACACTTAAAAAGGCCGACCGTGACCGAGTTGATGCTTTTGAAATGTGGTGCTGGAGAAAGATGCTCCAAATACCATGGACCGCATTCCGGACCAACAACTCTATTCTACGTGAACTTAACATCAAAACCAGGCTCTCTACCATATGTTTACGTAGAATATTAGAGTTCTTTGGACATATCGCCCGGAAAGACGGCTGCAATCTCGAGCAGCTAATAGTAACGGGCAAAGTCAACGGCAAACGTCCTAGAGGTCGCAGTCCGACTAGATGGTCGGACCAAATCCGCTCTGGCCTCAATCTAAATTTGCACGAGGCACTGCACGAAGCCAAGAACAGGAGCGGTTGGAGGAGTGTCATCAGAAGCAAAGTGATGCACCATCGGGGGAATTACGACCCTCAGCAATGAGGAGTACGACGCGAGGAGGGAGTATTAAATTATGTTAATAAATAAATGTCATTATAATGTCTGAGGTATCATGTCAATATGGATATAAGCATTGACGAATAAAGCAAGGACACGGCTAACGCGCGATAAATGGACTTAACCTTTTTGGTGTCAATCTGACTACAAAAAGCGCGTAGTGAAATTGACTGTGGTTGGCTGCCTCCGTGAGCGGTCAAACTCGACAGAATGCCTAATTGTGCACTGAAAAGTTGTACGAACTACCAAATTAAACACAACAAAAAATATTATGATATTACATATCACCCGTAAGGCACAAATATCATATTATATCCACCTCTTTACATTATTTTATAAATTTTATGTCCTAAATTTTTTCGTTCCGACGCCATATTCCTTAATCGTGAATATCCGCGTGACATGACTTTGGATCTGCGCAACTGCGCTTAGTTGAACTATGCCGCGGACGTTCAAGAGAATATTTTTGGTAATTTAATTGTCATATCATTGTGAAATGTACTGTTATTGCGTTAACTTGTTATCTTGTCATCAATCCACAAAAGCAGATTTTAAACGCAATCTTAGATTTAGAAAAGAAATTGTTATTATAATAAAACGGTTAAATGAAAAACTGTGTTTTTTTTTGACACATTACTCGAGTTTTAATTTTAATATTCAGTTGCTAAAAATATGAAAACCAAAAAAATTAATCTAAACTGATTGTTGATGATTAACTTGATAATTTCGACCCCTGTTTCTTGGGAATGGCCATTTTGGATTTGTATTTTTTCATAATGTAAGTACCTAATTTTAATAGTCAAGTATAGTCTATAATTTTGTTAAAGTTGATGAATTGAAAAAACTAAATAAAAGCTTGTAACAAGTACAAACTACTAAATGTAATTTGTACTTAAATCATTTGGTGAAAATTCTCTTTAATCCGTGAAAGGCCAAAAGATCATTGAACTTTTGTTACAAGCTTTTATTTAGTTTTTTCAATTCATCAACTTTAACAAAATTATAGACTATACTTGACTATTAAAATTAGGTACTTACATTATGAAAAAATACAAATCCAAAATGGCCATTCCCAAGAAACAGGGGTCGAAATTATCAAGTTAATCATCAACAATCAGTTTAGATTAATTTTTTTGGTTTTCATATTTTTAGCAACTGAATATTAAAATTAAAACTCGAGTAATGTGTCAAAAAAAAACACAGTTTTTCATTTAACCGTTTTATTATAATAACAATTTCTTTTCTAAATCTAAGATTGCGTTTAAAATCTGCTTTTGTGGATTGATGACAAGATAACAAGTTAACGCAATAACAGTACATTTCACAATGATATGACAATTCATAACAAATACTTTTCTTAAATTACCAAAAATATTCTCTTGAACGTCCGCGGCATAGTTCAACTAAGCGCAGTTGCCCAGATCCAAAGTCATGTCACGCGGATATTCACGATTAAGGAATATGGCGTCGGAACGAAAAAATTTAGGACATAAAATTTATAAAATAATGTAAAGAGGTGGATATAATATGATATTTGTGCCTTACGGGTGATATGTAATATCATAATATTTTTTGTTGTGTTTAATTTGGTAGTTCGTACAACTTTTCAGTGCACAATTAGGCATTCTGTCGTGTTTGACCGCTCACGGAGGCAGCCAACCACAGTCAATTTCACTACGCGCTTTTTGTAGTCAGATTGACACCAAAAAGGTTAAGTCCATTTATCGCGCGTTAGCCGTGTCCTTACTTTATTCGTCAATGCTTATATCCATATTGACATGATACCTCAGACATTATAATGACATTTATTTATTAACATAATTTAATACTAATAATTACTATATTATCTACCTGACACAGTAAGATATTATTTTCATTCTATTTATTTATTTTAATTACATAATTTAGAATATTAGTAATAAGTTAAAATTAACCAACTAACAATGACAATTTGTATGTCTACCGAGGCAAAACATAGTCAAACAATGTTTACTTTCCTAAATTACCACCCTTTCAGACATATTACCTATGTAATACAAATAAACTATTTTGAATTTTGAAATGTTTAGTTGTGCTTATCACGATAACTTGGCGCATCGTCTCGTCAAAACTAACACATTAAGGACAGATTTCTCCATACTTCTTAATCTTCAGTTTTATAAACCCATATTTGTATCTCACTTTCTCATTCTATGTTTGTACGGGACAGAAAGACCTAAACCAGCTTAGCGTTAAATTCGAGCGCGCGTTGGTGACACTGGCACTTTCTGGTCTACATTATTTATGGAAACATCTGCAGTGTAGGCTGTGGTGACAATTAATCTACTAAAGCGGCTCATGTCTTCTGATAAATCTGTCGGATTACTGTCCTCCCAGGAGTCAACATGGAGCTGAAGGATCCTCCTAAATTATACAAAGGTTTTTAGCCCCTTACTAATTAGCATTTTGTGAGACTAATTTCGTTGGAAACAAGTGTTGTTGTATTTTTTATGCTCTGTTTAACAGATTTGTTGTTGTATTTAAGTGATCTAATAAAAAAAGTTTCAGTCATTTTAATTAGACCAAAAACATTAAATATCACAATGATTGTTACATACTTGCTTTATTTAACTAAGCTGTCGCACCTGAACACTGCAGTTTTAAAATTCATGGAGATTTAAATTCCAAGACTCTTCAATTTGCATGACATCCGGCAGCTCAGTGAAATATGGAACAGCGCATAACCCGATTTAAGAAATAATAATACATTCCGGACAAGGGTTTTGAATGAAAGAGCATAATCTGCCTCGATAAATTTGGGTTAAATAAGTAAGTCTTGTAATTCCGCAATAACAGCTATAGCCGAGCAGGACGAGCTCGACTTAGGAGTCTGAGCGTAGGAATTTTAAGTCGAAGGTCTCGGATTCAAACCCACGGTATACACCTCTGTCAATAAATCGTTAAGATTTGTCTTTCCGAAGATATGTGTGTATTTATAATGAAAACTATCGCTCGCTAACGGTAAAGAAAAACATCGTGAGGAAACCTGCATACCTGAGAGTGCCTAAAATACTCGAAGGTATGTGAGATCCAGCAATCCGCATTCCCTACATGAGAAGAGGCCCGTGCCCAGCAGTGGGACATGTTTATTTATACAGAACTGCTATTATTATTATTCCGTTTAATTTGGTACTGATAACAGCTTGCGATTCGTGATATATTTTAGTAAATGTTAAAGTTATACTGGTTATACTAAAACAGCCGAAAATATTTGCGGAAGCGGGATTTGAACCTGACTACAGGATTTCAGCCCCGCATCGTCTTTCTGGACGCCACGCGTCATCTGTTGTACCTACTTACATATAAATAGGTAGCAACCAACATGACTGATGTTACTATCTGACTGAGTATTAGATTGCTAAGCATGGCTAAATGCTATATATAAATTAATTAGTAAATCATAATGATTGATTCATAAGGACAATTCATCAATATTTTGGTTCAATTTGGGAAGGAGAGTAATCCGTGGTTTCGTTATGTCAAAAATGCATGTTTTGAGTGATGAATTACTAATTGACAGAAACTATTTGTTAAGAAACCAAAATCTCAAATAGCGAATAACCCCACCGAAATATAGGTCTTATGATTAGCAACCACCATAACAGTGGTAAATTTTCATGATAAGTTTAAGAAATGCCCAAATTAAGAAATTAAATATGAATCAAAAACAAGTCTATAAATACAGAGAACTACCGTCGGAATATAATCTGATAGCCTTTAAATTTTTATCATCCTATTAACAGATATGTGAATCTCAAGGCACGATTCCACTTAGATGAGATTATCCTTTAATCAAAAGGAATCCTTTGTTCAAACAAACATAAGTCTGTTAATTATCTTTATTGGAGTAATTATTTTAACCGCACAAATATTTCACAACTCCGTGGGACCTTATCACATTGTTTGTAAGGAGAATAAATTCTTTATTCTCTCCTATTTCTAATTAGTTGATAAGGATATTTTATTGTGAAAAAGATCTGTTAGCAAGGGGTGAAGGCTTATCGCTAAGGGCTTTTTGTAAAGGAATAAACAAGATTCCATAATGAACGGCCGTGGTGCAATGAATAAGGCATCGGTCTTACGATCGTGAGGTCGTGGGTTCGAATCCTGGCAATTACACCACAGACGTGAACTTCCTCCTAACACAAGCGAATTAAGCTTAGCTGGAGGGGGTTAACAAGAATACTGGTAATTTGTCTTTGCAAATTACTAGAAAAAAAAAAATACACGTGGTAAGTTCGTCGAAATAAATGACTTTATTTAATCGTAAGTTTTTTTTTCAAAATACTTTTAAAGATATATATCAATAAAAACAATCACTCGTTTTTATAAGATTGAATAAAAAAAACAACAACGGATACTGCAGCTCATATATTACAAAGTGCAATCACCATTTCAATATTTAATCCCCAGCTCCTCCTCGTACATGAGACATGTTATGCAAAATTGATGAAAAGTTGAAAACTTGAGAGCTCCTGCAGCTGCGCCAGATGTGAGCTGAAACATAAAAGCCAGTTGTAACTTTCAACTTGTGTAAAACTTAAAGGTTACAACTTATTTTTTCAGCCACTTTGCACCTTGCGTTCAAGATAAAAATGAGTGAGACTAGTTTAAGTTTGTGACGAAAACCAGTATGATAACTATGCATGTTACAATTTTCCAAGTCCTACTTTGTTTATTTTAAGTAAATGGTAGAACAGTGAACGGCCGGCACTACTAAAGCGACATTATTTCATCCACATACTTTTAATCTAGATCAGAAAAATCGTCTATATAGTTGTGACTCGATAAAACTTTGACTAATAAATTGTTACGAAAACTCCTGACAATTTGTTTTACAAACTACTCCATTTAACGAATTAACCAATTTCTATAATTGTTAAAGTTCAAAAGGTCGATCACGATTACTCATAATTAATAACCGATTTCATTTCTAACTTTGGCAATTTTGTTACAATATTATTTTGACATTTTACTAGAATGGACGATTCTGGGTTAAAGAAAAGTGACCCACAAAAATATTATTTTAAGATTTTATGTAAACTAATGTATTATCTTGGGATGGGGGAATGTTGGTACGAACCTTTCGGTACTACGGGTATAAAGAAGAAATTATACAATGCCTGGTGCATAGTCTCCAATGGATTCGTTATAATTGTCATCTTCAACCAGATATTGGCTCATTTTCGAACAGACCTCGACGATAAAGAGAGAAACAATTTGATCCAGTTCACCATTGCCCAACCTTTGGTCTACTCGAAGATCCTGACTTTATACTACAGGAGAGAACGTATCAGGGTGGTGATAAAGCGATTGTTGGAAGGAACTAGGTCCATATTTTATTCCCTAGAGTTGGAACGTACTACAATGAGGCAGAGTGTCATTTATATTATAGTGTTATTAGTAATAGTTTATTTTACGCTACTGTCGGCTCTGTTTGATGCGATTGGAGCTCATGTTAAAGAAGGTAAGACATTTACTTTTTCTGTTTTAATACAACGTGTTTAAACAATTGCACATCACACTACATGATGTCATGAACAGAGACAGATGGCGGGACGCTGTCGGATAAAAAATATGATGCCACGAAGACTTTACGACCCAGTAGTTCACTTCAATCTATAAACTTATTTGAAAAGTAAACCTACATTACACCTTACATAATTTCCAGGCAAACCAATCCAGACCGAAGTGGTCTTCTATCCAAAGTCATCAAATGCGAGTACCACCACCAAGATTATTCGCTTTTGTTTAGAACTGCAATGGTACCACCTCATGGCGATAATGCTGTTGGCAGACGGACTAGTGCTTGCGTCCTTAAATACTGTCACGTACAAGTTCAAGGTCATCCAGCTCTACTACGAGGACTTGAGGACCAAACTCTTGGAGAATAAGAAGAAGAAACCTCGAAGGGAAGTTGAGGAGGAATATAAAAAGGGCTTTGTGACGGGAATTAAAATGCACGAGGATGCGTTATGGTGGGTATTCCTATCCTTACCTACTAATATTTATAAATGCGCAAGTTTGTGAAAATGTATGGATTAATCTCTCTTCTTAATCGGTGACGCAAAAACTTCCAGGTTAATTTTGCACACGAATAGCTTTTATTTATTTATAAAACCTCATATACATGTATATAGGCGGGCTAAATGTTTAGGGCATTCTATTCTAGTCTACCTTCAGGTGACTGAGATAACAAAGTGCTGCTATTAGCCTGGATTAAGACAGGCTACTTTTTACTGATGTACCACGGAAGCGGAGCCACGGGTGAAAGCAGTCTTGCATAATTGTGATTTTATAGTTCAGTCAAGAGAGAGCACCAAGGTTCGATTTTTGTATCAGGCAAAAGTATAATTTGGATTCTTGATATCAGAAATTGTAGACTAAGAGAAGCCAGACTCAGGCTAGGGTGAAATGGTCTTTTAATACACCTCTGCCTCTCGGTTTTACCTTTATAGGACCAGTCTTGATTTTTTTTTCTGTTTCATTCTTCAAATATTTGTTTTATAGTGCTAACCTGATATCGATCGTGTGAACTGTTTTTATACGATAAATAAGACACTCAAAAGAGTGTCCAGCAAAGTTCCAAAAACGCATCTGACACCAGAACAGCTACATTATTTTGTTAATTATTTTGCAGGTGCGCTTCCAACGTCCAAGGTTCTATGGGGGCTATCTACAGTATCCAGGTGCTTGAAAGCGTCACTCTTCTTGTAATGTGTCTGGTAAAACTAGTGGTAAGTTTCTACATTTATTTACAATTAATTTGTACATTTGTTAATATAGGTACATAATTAATAGTTGGTACAAGATTAAATGTCTTCCACATTCAGCCGTATGGCGTTAGCCGAATTTCAAACTGAGAAGTTTATTTTTCTAGTGGTAATAGCTTCATTCAATCTAACTTCCCTTCAGCCATTCAATAACTCAACTCAGCTCAAAAACCGCACTCAACACTGTGCTGTAGAAACGAATATTCATGTTCATAAAGTGAATTGAACTGTGTCCTGAGTGCCAATCGTTTTTACGTTTCGTTCGCAAAAAGGGGCTATTCTGTAGTGAGCGCCCACCATACAAATTGAGTAAATGTTTGTTCGTGCCCATCAATAATTGATTTACATACAAAATGATTTAAAAGAATATTATTGCTGGTATAGTATTGTAGAGGTACGGGGGTTGTGATGTTCCTCCGCTACTAAGGGAAGATCTTCCGACTAGGCTCGGTGGTATTGCCTGGCGGACAGCTGTCTAACGGTAGCGTCTGGATGTGGTATATATGTACACTCGCTGTGAATACTTCGTTATCGCGATTCAGCGCTCTTAGACACTTGTGACGAGTGTGTCAATTCTTTTGTCGTTGTGAATGACATCCGTCATTTATATGTGCGGATACCGCCACAGTATTTATAATACTCTTGCCTCTTGTATCCTACTTAAGATTGGTACAAATGGATAAACGTGACGTCCCGTAATGTCGTAACATACAGTTGAGAAATTTAGGGTCCTGGCAAGAGGCGATCGTAGGTTAGTGGTTAAAGCGGCTGCCCGGTGTGCAGAGGTCACAGGTTCGAATCCTGACGGTCCTATAACTCAACTGTTTCTTAGAATAATTTGCTAAGCATAGCTAAGTGATATAAAAATTATCTAAGTAGATACATTTATAAGTTAGGATATAATTTGTCCATAAAATAGACAAATACTATATTAAAATAACATAGCCCAGCTTAGTTTGTATGGCACGCGCTCGCTGGAACGTATTCTCTTAATAAAAATCTAGTAGAATATGTATAGAGATTTTTAGTTTCCAGTACAATCCAATCGAGGCACTAGAAGTGTTGATAGAGTTTATATTTTTATACTCGATTAAAAAACGGCATGTTGCTCTCTCTGGTGACAAGGCCGCGTTTCCACCAGAGATGCGATATTCCACGATACAATGGATGTGTTTTTACCAATATAGAATCGATTCGTCTTGAGTTGTGCGCGGTAAGTAGACTACTAAATAATGCGTAATAGACTAGGTAAATAATGCAATTGTGTTGTGCTTTAATCACTGCCTCGTTGGTCTAGTGGTTAGCGTATGTACCTCTCACCGCGAGGCCTCGGGTTCGATGCCCGGGTCGGGAAAAGTGTTATTTTGTGGATATGCCGTCAGGAAATTCTCAATAGCCGCACGGAGTTGGAATTGTGCTCGGCGATAGGCTCACCCCCTATTACATGGGACCTAAACATAACAGGTGAAGTGTGGGTGTTGTACACCTATGTTACATCTTTAGCATCTTCACACATCTCTGGTGGAAACGCAGCCTTAATTTTTTTTTGTGTATCCGAACACACAGATCATTGTGTCGCTTCTAAATCTAATTAAGAGTGTTATTACACTACAATCGATCGCCGTCAATCGATGCACTTATCGATTGGAGTGTAGAACAGTCTTTCTTTACTAACACAATCGATTAACATCATCTCTTTTGCCATTCAGCCATCGATTCACGGTCGATTGATGTAATAACTCCCTAATAAGGGGATTTTCTTAGGCAATGGTGATAAGTACTTAAAGCACAATGAAACATTTCAGGCGGCTGAGCGTAACGTCATCTACTTACTGAATAACTTAGCGTACATCGCGTGTCTCATAGTGCTGACTGGATTCTACATGATGGCGGCTGGAGACATTACATATGAGGTAAAGGACAACGGCCACGTTGGTCTTGTTGTCTTCTTCTACTTTCGTGTCAATTAATTTTTATTTTATACAGCTTTCATCCAAAAAGCAGCAACGTCTACTCCTTTTTTAGTTGTTTGCATTAGATTTTGATGTGTACACGTAGCAGGAGACAACAGGCATGATAGCAAGTGGGCCTTATTTAGTGCGGGGAATCCACACTCACAATTGATGTTATTTGATGATGTAATTCTTCTCCCAGCAGAGGCCAACTTGTGTCCGGAGGCGGTTAAGAAACTTCCGAATTGGCCACTGTAGCACAGAGTAACGAACAGAGACTAAGCTGCATACAACCGCGCTCAGATAAGTCCACTCACACAAGCATAAGACGTCTGTGTGCGTGAGCACTTGCGGCCCTATCACGTACGAGGCGAAACCGGTTTCTACCGGCTCGTAAGTGCCTTAGTGAAGGGCTCTCGCACGCTCTCGGCGCGGCTCGCGGACACTACCGCAGCTCACATTAAATGTACCCTGTGCAGTCTACAGCAGTCCAGCGCAGCCGCGGTGCGCGCACGCACGTATGCTCACTCGCAAATCTCGTCCTATTTTATAATTTAATAATACAAAATGTTTCTGTGTTACTTTCAACTTTGTGTAAGAACAATAATCGTCGAAATAAGAACATATCTTTTTTTTCAATCCCAAGGAATCTACTAGGTGAGTAGTAAATTGATAGTAAAAGAGTAGCTATTTTTATTATATACCTATTCAATTTATTTTAGTGGGGTAGATAGATACTTCATACAAAATTACATAGGTACCTAGTGTACCTACATCAATATCAAAGCAAATTTAAATCTGTGCCGTGTTTGTAATGCAATGGAACCTTGACACAATTCACAGCTAATAATATATTCCTACTTATGTATGAGTCACTAGCTTCTACGCGCGGCTCCAACCGCGTGGTACGTCGATGTAGCCTATATTATTTCTGGGGTCTTATCTTTTTATACCTATAATTGTATAGATGTATGAGAATGACAGTTCTCAAGTTCTTAAGCGCAATGTCATGCGCTCTTCTACCTAATACGTTAATAGGTAGGTAGGTACGTTAAAATTAAATTGTAAAAGGTTCTACATAACACATTAGATACGAATTTGAGAGGATTATACTTAAAGACTTTTATTACTTTTTTGACTTGTTGAAATATGTAAAAAATACCTATCTACCCTTATTATTAGCGATTGATTTATTATGATTAGGTACAGGTAATACAATAAAAAAAAACCGCCGCGTCGTTTAAAACACCACTATGCCGCCAGTGTAGCAATTGTACTAGTCACATGGTTTGTCCTGTTGTGCCAACACTGCCAAGTGCCAACCCTAGCAAAATAGGTAAATATTTTAGACGTTCTTTAAAAGGTTAGCCTCTGTTCGTTACTCTGTGCTAAGGTGGTACACCTGGGGCCCGATCGCGCTAAAAGTTAACAGTTAAAACGCAATTGGATTGTTACCAAATCACATCTTTTTGGTGGTTTCGTATCGCGTTGTCTCAAGTTCAAACGCAAACCCAACGCTATTGGATTGTTACAGCTGTCAAACTAACGGTTGTGAAAAAGCTAGTAAGACGCTACTTTTTTTCGACCGTTCCGTAGCGTTTGAAGCGTGTGCGGGTCTAGTGGTAAGCGTTTGCGTCTCTTGTCGCAAGATCTCTGGTTCGATTCCCCGGTTGGGCAAATGTGTTATTTCGGATTTTTCTGTCAGGAAATTCTTAATAGCAACACGGGATTGGAATTGTGCTCGGTTAGGCTCATCCCGTATAACAAGAGAACTGAAAATAAAAGGTCAAATATGGGTGTTGTACACTACTGCCATACCCTTCTGGGAAATATATTATGCGTGATGTTATATAGTATATTATTAGCAAGGATTTGATTTTGTAGTCCGACAAAATATGCCAGCTGCAGGCAAATTGATGGCCTAATGGCGGAGTGGGTAGTGTACCTGCCTGCGACGCCGAGGTCGTGGGTTCGATTCCCACTTAAGACAAATCTTTGTGTGCATGAACATGGTGGGTTGTCTTAGTCTGGGTGTTTCTATGTATAATAAGTATGTATTTACAAAAGAAAAGTATGTATATGTATTAGTATCAGCTCTGCTTAGTTTGGGACTAGATGGCGTTGTGTGTGAGTTGTGAAATATTTATTAAAAAAAAACATGACTTGGTACTGTACTCGTATTATGTGACAAAATACTGTGTACTGACTATTAAATGACTGAAGATACATTGAATAAAATATTTGAATGAAAAAATATCATCCATACCATAATTCGATTAATTTGTAGTAATCATTTCTGATCTCCACTAACGCATTGATCCGATACTAAAGGTTTCATATTTTAACTAATGGATGTGCATCCATGAAAACAAAACCAGCAATAAATGTTGTGCTTCCATTTTAATGGAAACTACTATTCATTCATGGGGAGTTGATATAATCTAACAGAGCTATCATTTCAACTTGTTTGTGTTATACATTTATTCCAGGAGTGACGTTACACACTTGGCGATTTTGGTGAAACAGGTAATAATAATAAGTAAACATTTTTCTTAATTATGAAAATGTTTGCCCTCAGGCATCCATGGTCCCAACAGCAATGTTTCACAGCGGCTGGGAGCTGATCCATGCTCGTTCCGACTTCCGAGTGCTGGCAGTGGTGGCACTGCAGCGGAGCCAGGTGCCCGTGCAGATGACAGCCTTCGGAGTCATGACGCTGTCTTATACTAACTTTATATCGGTGAGTGTTATTGTGATCGGTCCATGCTCGCTTCGACTTCCAAGTGCTGGCCGCGGTGACGCTGCAGTCGAGCCAGTCGCTTTGGTGTTTCTGAAAGAGTCATAAAAATTAATAAGTTTTTTAAAAGCCAAATCTTAAAACTGACTGCTTAGCAACGTTTATGTAACTGTTGGTTTTCCCATTTTTCAGGTCCTCCGCTCATCGTATTCTTTCTTCGCCGTCATGTATTAAGCAGCAATGCCCCGCTTCAGATCAAAAACAACTATAATGATGTGCATCTCTCCAACACAAAATACTATCTGTAATAATTCGTCCAGCGCCTACAAATACTTTTTCATGACCCTCAGTAAGAAATAGAAGTCATCGTAGCATAATTAGTACAGTAATGTATTCAAAAGCTGACTAATTCATCATCGTCATCGAAGGTACAGGTAAACTTAGTGTAAATTGTAGGGTGGAACTTCAATAAAAGAATTGTTTGAGCTTTCGTTCGTGCAAGCGTGTGAAAAAAGAAGAGGCGTGAAGCGTGCGTGCTCTCTGCTACCAATGTTTTTCGCCGACCGCTGGCGCAGACTGCGCCGCCGCGCGGCTGCGCGGCTGCGCGCGCATCTCATGCTGCGCGCGCACCTCAGTACGATGAGGCCCGAATTCCCGAACGTTCGCGGATCCCCGCGTCCCATGCCTACCCCTTTGTCGCCCTACGCCTGTTGCCCTTAGCCACGCTACACGTATTATTATTATAAAGTATCAAACATAATATAATGTACAATTCAAATGTTCGCGTCGCCAACATCCCCCTCCCCAGTGCTCACGCAGCACTCTATCCGTTGGGATACGTGCGACGCGTGCCGCGTGTCTTCGCAGCACCCCCGACTCGGTTTTGACTTCTACAACTCTGCGTGCTATTCAGTGCGCTTGCACGGGTCCCGTCAGCTGTCTCACACGGGTCAATAGCCGTAGTCGCTGTCCCGGCGTATGCACTTGCTATGGGCCGTGTAGCATTCGTAGATATCGTAGCGCTCGTAGTCATCACCCGCGTAGCCGATAAGTAATTTCTAGGAAGGCGTACGTTTTCGAGTTGTTTTCGTTCTTTTAGCCATTCTAACCATCTAGAGTATATTTCATCAGGTATATGACAGTTCCGGCTGATGCCAGATCTCCAGGTGTTCTGAAGCTTAATTCTTCCTTTTCTAGTAAATGGTGATAAGAAGCCGAAGACATCGAATATTGACACTCGTAACATTCCTCGCTTAGTTTGTCCGGCGAGTACGTGAGCTGGGATGCGCTTAAATGAGACGTCAAATCCTAGCGTGTCGTCACTTAAGTACCAAATTAGGCCCAGTATTCGCTCGCCTCCGTCGTGCCTTTGACTGACCTGACTGAAATGTACTTCCGATTGACGACTTTCATGCGGTAAGTCGTTAAGTATGGCCGGTCTGTGGGTAATTCTTTTTGATTGTTTTCTATTTTCATTAATAAAGAGCGTCGCTTGCATGTTCGGCGTCGCTTGCATATCATTCGGCGACACACACACACGTCCATGTAAGTACCATCCTAGTGGCGTACGTGTGATGTATGGCTCAGTCGGCTTGCCTTTTATTATTTCCAATGGTAAAAGCAAATGATAGTTATCTTGGCCGATCAATATTTCCGGTGTATATTCTTCATAAAGTCGCTTAAACTGTAGCCACTCTAGCGGATCACCGTCGTATCTAGGTAGGTCCTTAGGCGTACACATTCGGTTAAGCATATTCACATTAGTGACAGGTTGGTTGGCGTTGGTGGCTGCGGCGGCTAAGTCTTTAAGTGCACACGCCAGCATGTGCATCGTGTCTTCGGTGCCGGTCCGCGTCGCAGTTGTCGCTGGCAGTGGTTCATTTTGTTGGGTGACTTTTGTTGCAGGTGGCGGTGGGCCGGCGGCCCCCAAATGCTGCAAGACCTCATCTTGCTGTTGTGCCGGGAACAGCGCGTCGTAGTTTTCCAAAGTGACGCACTGATCTTTTACCTCCTGACTCGTTTGAAGCCACTCCTCCACACGGGAACAGACCTCACTTCCGTTAGGTCCTAAGTCCGCCAGCGATTGTGAGCCGTTACTATGGAGCTCCGCCAGGTCGACGGCTAATTTCTTATCGATAAGCTCCATTTTAAGCTCCGCTTTCTTTTGAGCCGCTTCCAGAAGTAGCCGTGCCCTCCTCGCCTTCACTGAAGACCTTGCAGAAGAAGATTTTTCACCTGCAGGAGGCGGAGGAAGTTCTTCTTGTTTATCGGGTTTCACACCACTCGCGATCGCCATTTGTTTTTGTTCGCGTTCATGACGCAACGTGCTCCGAGTGCCCACCATTTTGTTTTCCGAAAACAAAAGCGGCGTGCGAAACATGCTTCGTGAAAAATGCGAAGCAAATATGCGAATAAGAAGCTCACCAAGGGTTCTGATTGCAGATCCGGCTCGAATGACAATGTAAATTGTAGGGTGGAACTTCAATAAAAGAATTGTTTGAGCTTTCGTTCGTGCAAGCGTGTGAAAAAAGAAGAGGCGTGAAGCGTGCGTGCTCTCTGCTACCAATGTTTTCGCCGACCGCTGGCGCCGACTGCGCCGCCGCGCGGCTGCGCGGCTGCGCGCGCATCTCATGCTGCGCGCGCACCTCAGTACGATGAGGCCCGAATTCCCGAACGTTCGCGGACCCCCGCGTCCCATGCCTACCCCTTTGTCGCCCTACGCCTGTTGCCCTTAGCCACGCTACACGTATTATTATTATAAAGTATCAAACATAATATAATGTACAATTCAAATGTTCGCGTCGCCAACACTTAGTTAGAAAACCTTTTTGTTACCAATAAATGAGTAATTCCTTTGGGTTAAAAATTGTCAGATCATTTTGAAAAGTTATTTTCATGGTAACATTGCCGTGTGTAATTTGTCAGGCGCATTTGTTACACGAAACATTGAATTGAATCTTGATAACGCTAACAGGTTTCATCTTTTCCCAGTTAATTATTTATTACTTGAGTAATTAATAAAACTCGCTACAGCATAGTGTAGAAAAACATTGCAACCTTGCATATTTGGGAGTTTTCTTTACAAAGTATTATTTATGCAATACAAAACAATTCTTTATTGATAACTCAATGTTACATGTGAGTTTTGTACATTTTCGTATAATATTTTATATCAATAAATTAAAATTGAAATGTAATAAAAAACATTAGTAAAGTCACATGAATATTCAGTAGTGGTTTTTAAAGATAATACTCATAAAACATATTAAATTAAAATAAAAGATATAAATAGTATAGAATTGAGTAGTAGTATTAGTTTTGATATTATAACAAATATAAAAATAAATATTATTTTTACTTGCATTTGGCTAATTGTGTTTTCTTTGACTTAGATCATTTCAACAGGCAGTCCCTATTAGAATACATTATTGAAAATATTATAAACTTGTTTTATTCTCAACGTCCATCAACTCACTTGACTAGAAGGAATAACAATGTTACGAGTTATAAAAATGAATTGTAGTCATCACTTAGATTAAAATTTCTTGTCAAGAGAGCTGTCGTTGTCAACTGAAAGTGAAAATGAATGAATATAGTTATGTGTAATTCCGTGTTTAAGTATTAAAATCCTAATGAACTAGGCTGATGTGAAACCAATTATGAGACGATATGTACTTAAGTTTTAGTTATTTATTATTTTAATGTGATACCGTCCTCTCTCTGGCGCCATCAGAATATCAGCGCTACAGGGCTTTGTAGCGCTGCAGCATATGGCTGAGATGGTGTCCTTTTCTGAAAAAATTCATGTTTACTATGTTTTATTTTTATTTTCTATTAGTGTTTTTATTATTGTTTGTCAGAATAAATATGTTTCTTTCTTTCTTTCTTTCTAGATGAGATGTCTATTCTGTGATATTGGTTTTAATAGTAAATATATGTAAAACAGAGATGGGCCGACTATGGGTGTGGCCGACTAGTCAGCGTTCGAATATCCGACAAGCGATACCGATCATGAGATTCGGTTAAATTTAAATGCATTTAAAACCCTTATATTCTGTGTTGTTCGTTGCACCACAATGCAGTATATTTCAAAGTGGCACAAGTTATGCAGCACTTTTTACACTAGATGATCGGCACAAAAGTGGCCGACTAGTTGGCAAATCTGTAATGAAAAGTCAGGAGTAGCACATTTTTATCTTATGAGACGCTATTTGTATACGTGTCAGTCGCGTTGGCGTGTTGACACGGGTCTCTTGTCTCTTCAGCCAGCATGTTCTTCTGTGGCCGGTTTTGCCCGCATTGACAAAACAACGAAACGCGTTTGTCTTTTTTTTTTTTTTTTTTTATACTACGCCCACAGCGAACGAACGTGTAGTCCACCTAATGGTAAATGGAGTACAGCCCATGGACATCAACGATCCACAAAAGCAGATTATAGATGCGTCGCTGCAGCTGAGGACTACGGTGTTATGCTTCATGTGCCAGTATTTTAGGACCTGATCTCACCACCAAACCGGAACACAGTAATGGAAGGCGTTAATGTTCTCATTTCGCTCACAATTTCTTAAACTAGATAACTGTCACAGTAGTTGTCAACTGTCACTAAAGTAGAACTTAATGGAATGAATAATGGTTCTGAATGTGTTCGTGTAGGCGTCCTTGGAATGTTTAGCTAAGTCGTGTTTATTCTAAACCTAAAGCTTAATTATAATTTACGTTTACTTTAAGTAAGGATTAATCGTTGCTTATTCCTTGTAAAGGTATGCTTTGAAATAGCTGGGGATTTAGGCTAACCGAACAAATTATTTACCGGGGATTAATGTTGTTTCTAAATAATAATGCTCATTACCTTATACATCTGCGTTTGCTTACCCCTTTTGTATAATGAGGACGATTAACATATAGTGTTACCAGTAAACATCGCAAATAAGATAGAAATCTTCTTGATTAATGTGCAAATTTATAGAGTTTTCGGCAGATATTTCGTAAGTCGGTGTTCATTTTGCTTCTATATTTTGCTGACCTATGATAATGTCTGGTCCAAAATCATCTGAAACCATTATTTTTTTCTTGTGATGTACAGTTATTATATGTATAAGATGAATACAAATTTGTGTCGTGTACGTCACCATTAAGTCTGGACGCGTCGCTGGCGGGATGCGTTCCAAATGGGGCGCAGCGTCGCCAAATGTCTTGCGAGGACTGTTCCAATGGTAAGTGTTGTAAATTCAGGGTGTGATCACCACACCACCACCGATACATTATATATGCCAACATCTTGGACAAGTTGTTATGCTACGTCTGAAAAATCATTTCTGAAACCAATCAAATCGCTTCATTTGTGTTTTAAATTGATTAGAACTGCCAGAATTGACAAGAAGTTGATAGATTACATACATATCTTAACATCACGTCTACATTACCCAGAAGGGTGTGGCAGAGGTGTACAACACCCACACTACACCTGATATGTTTAAGTCCCTTAAGATATGGTGAGCCTACAACCATCCACCGGGCACCACTGTGCTGCTATTGTGAATTTTCTGACAAAAGGTTCGCAAATAACACTTTGCCCGACCCAGGAATCGAACCAAGACCTCGTAGTGCATACGCTAACCACTAGACCATCTAGGTAGTGTATAGATATGAAGAGTAAAATATAGTACCTATATAACTAAGATTAAAAGTCAGTAATTTTTTTGTCACTTTTATTAAATAGGGCCCAGTAATTCTCATTTCCTTTACTGTAAAGTTAAAATAAATTGAACACGACAAACTTCGTTACGCACAATGTAAGATATTATCTGATGGAAAGAAAGCAATGCCAAGATTTCATCAAAATTAATAACGACAAAGCTAGCTGTAAGCCGCTTAGGGAATCATAGCGGTTTGTTATTGTCTTTTATCATTTTTAGGACCAGATTCAACCTCTTCAACAATTTATTATATTCAAGATTATAAGAAAGACCTTTGCCTGATTTATCGGTGTGAGATGAAATATTCTCATGGGGATATCTGGCACTACCTACCAAAATAAAACCGAGCGCCTATTTTTAACCGGTTCTCAATTCGTCTGTTTTTTATGTTTATTACCTCACAACTTTTGACTGGGTGAGGTAATTTTAATGATTCTTTTTTATTTGAAAGCTGGTGTCACTGTGGTCAATTTGGTACAGTTTTTTTTTTTTTTTTGTTTTTTATAAAAAAACGACGCCCGCACTAGGAATAACTCCTGTGTCGCGGGGGTGTTCACAAACATACATTTCACACACACAAAGCACACCCAGAGTCAGAACAAATCTTTGCGAATCACACAAAGATTGTCCCATGTGGGGATCGAACCCACAACACCAGCGTAGTTGAAAGCGGCGAGGCGAGCGCTTTAACCGCTACGCCAACCGTGCACTCAGTCAGTTACCATTGTCAGTTCTGACAATGGTAACTGACTGAGTTACCATTGTCAGTTCTGACAATGGTAACAAACAACATGGAAAATGGTTAAAAAAAAGTAAATAAAAAACATATAGGTCTAAAATTATTGTAATTGAAGTCAATTATTTTTTAGAAAATTATTCTGTGGGATTATTTTACCACGCCGATAACACCGATAAATCGGCAAAGGGTCTAAAGGAAAATCTTGTTTAAACTACATAAAAACCGGCATTATAACAGTTTTTTTTATTTTAGGTAATATCAAAATTTAAAAATTAAGAATCCAGCAGGATTTGAACCTGCACCCCTCGGGTAAAATACAAATGGCATAGCAAAGCTATAATTTGCTTTCAAATATTAAAAGTTTTTTTTTTATTTAAATGCCAAATCATGCTTCTATCTTTGTTATAATCTATATACCTTTTAATCAGGGGACCTTATATGCCCAGCAGATTGCAAAATCATGCCACAATCCTATTTCTTATTTTGATAATTTCTGGATGGAAAATGAAAACATTGTGATTTTGCCTAATTATAAAATTAAAAATCCATAGACAGTTACTTTCAAAAAGAGGACAATCTTTTGCATTGATCCTATTTATTTTCAATACTTCAAGTTTGGTTACTTACTTTTACACCTATAGAACAAAACAAATTACTTAAGTTCTAGTATTTTTTTACGTAGAAGTTCCATTCTATCAGAAGTGGTGGAGTGTTTGCAGTGCCGAGTAACGTTTGTGTTGATATCGTGTGACACAGGTGCGGACATACTCTGCTCATTTATCTTACAGCTTACTGCTACTACCTTCTGCTAATAATATGTCTGAGAAACAAGGTTGTAGGAATTATCCACTTTTTTAAATATTATAAAGCCTGACTTATATTATGAAACTACTTATTGTTTTTTTATAGCATTTAGCTATGCTTAGCAACTTATACTAAGAAACAGTAAAACAATAATGGGGACGTCACGAAATAACGTAACATACAGTTAAGAAAGTATCTTAGTATTATGAAACAATTTGCATAACATTAATAGATGCATCTAAAAGCTGATATCTAAAAGTGAAATTGTTGATGAAATGAATGTCACGACATTCATTTCATATTTCACCGTTTGCAACTAGCTATGGACTATAGGTAAATAAGGATTAAGTTCTGAAGTCTTTGGATACGTGGAATTAAAATGAATGATGAACCCTAGACCTATTGGTAGGGCCTCATTGAAACCAAAGAACAAATTAGTCTAATAATAATATATATTAAGTAATCTTATATTACATAATTTAATTAAAATAATTAAGTGAAATATTTCAGCATTACTCGTTTACGCTTGAATTATATTCTGCCAAAGCCCTAGGAACTTTCTAGATGCCTATTTTAGCTACAGCCTGAAGGCTAATTATTTTGCTTGTCATGAAATATAATATTGAAGACCGTCCACATTTTATACGCTTTAGGTATAGTAATAAAAGTTTACGACAAAATTAATTACGTTTCAGTATAATATAATGTTCGCTGGCAATGTACCAAGTGAGAACAAAGAAAGTGCTTTCTAAGGATTTTTATTGTCCTGTCGACTGTCATGACATGACAAAGCCTTCATACGGCTTTAGTTTTGCTTACTCTCGACAAAATCTTTTATTTCTGCACGCGTTATTATACAGAAATGAATAAAGGGATAGAAAGGATAAGTCCGTCCAACTGTATGGAAACCAAAGAGTAAATATGACTACTAAACAAATGAACTACACTACACGCCATGGGCCAACCATTGGCACGCTAAGTACGTACGCTTATCGTATTTATCTCTTAATACAGGTCTCTGCGACATACTAAGCAGTGAGTGACGATGGAAATTTCAGCGAAAGACATCGAGGGATCTTACTTTTGCGTTACTCTACAAATTTTTCACTATTTTACAACAACATATACAATAAGCCTTTATTTACAGAGAAAAATACACATAGTATCTTAAATTAAATTAGCCTAATAACTTAATCTAAACTAAAACATTTATTCATTTTCAAACATATTACTTATGTACATTTAAATATAATGTACATATACAATAAACGTAAATCAATTGTTAATAAAAAATGCTTTTACTATTTATTTTTGTATATCCAAGTCTCACCAATCACCGAAATAAATAAGCAAACAAGGTGTTGTATGCTTTTACACCATAAATTCAATAAAATCTCGCATTAAAAAAAAATCAATGAAAAATTATGTGCGTCCACGATTCCACTATAAAATACGTTGATCATTCAAAATGGAGTCAAGTTTCAGGTGGCAATAGGTATACATGAAATAGATAAATAATCAAATCAGCTGCGCTAGCCCGCCAAGTAAATTTGCCAGACTAGAGAGGTCATAAAACTATAGTAATAAATCATAGATTACATTTAGACGGCTTGGCCATAAGTTCGGTTCATGCCAAAGCACTTACAGACATAATCAAATAGCAATATCATATTTTATTCGGTAAAAGGTAAAATTCTATACCTACTGGTAAATATGACTCCATTTTCCTTTATGAATGTTCTATGAAATAGCGCACAGAAGAATTCGAGACGGACTGAAGTAAAAAGCCTGCAGTAACTCAACTGGTAACATAAAGAATGTTTCAAAGACAGTCAAAGAGCCGAAACAGTTACCAAAAATGTTTTTGAAAGACACTGTGACTGAAAATACCCGAAAATTGCTCAATAAAAACGAGTATGTCCTTTTAAAAAAAATTGGTTCCAACTAGCTGATTTTTAGCGCATGTCAGAGTCACACATCCGTTTTAAATAAGTGGTACTAAAATGGTGGGTATTTTTATATTTTACAATACTGACAGTATTTTGGACTTTTTAAGGGTAGATTAATATCGTGGTAGAGCGTAATTCTTGCTTAGTAGTTTCAGTAGTCATGTTATGAAATTTGTTAAAAAGACGTTGGCGAATAACTTCAACCATATTATTTTTATACCATTTATTAGCGTCGTTTTATAAAAAAGAAAGATAAAAAAAAGATTGTCAGAGGTTGGTTTGAACCCGAGACCTTAGACTTCGCAGTCATACGATCTCCCACTCGGCTTTCGCTGCTTTTTTAGCTGCTTTAATCAGTGATTAATCCTTTAAAGTTTTCTTAAAATCATCTACAAACAAACTCACATTCATACCTATTTAATAACATTAGTCAAAGTTCTTACCTATCTCTGTGCGAGTTCTATTCAGCTTTCTCTCAGTTATAACAAGCTATATAACTTTAAAGTCTAAGCTACTAATATAACATGAAACAATCGCTTGCGTCAGTCCGGGAACGCCATGCTCCATGTCGGGAACGGAAGCCGACGTCAAACTTTACCGACTGCAGCAGCTTCTCATAACACGGAGATTTATCGAGTTATGAACTTATAGTGTGTGAGCTAGTAACAGTCAGAGATTGTTAATAGTTATTTGTGCAACAAGAGAGCAAAATACGTATTGTAAGCTTTTATTTAAATATATATGAATATATATCATAATTTCACATGTGACGTAAAATTTCACATGTCACGTAAAATATACAATAATTATCATTGTAACTTATTGAATAAGAAAGGAATGATAAATTATGGATTGGTAGTAGGAAGGTAATTGTTATTTGAACTTTGCAAATAATATGATTGAATACTGTTTTAATTGAATATGTTTTCTTTACTTTATAACCTAAAACGACAACTCTCAGTTGCTAGCCTATCTAGCCTAACTAGCAGTAAAGTAACTAGAAGAGAAAATAATGCTTAGAAATAAAGTATAAGGTGAAAATAAAACAGAACCCTGCATCCTTCTCAATCGCCACACATTTTTAATAATATTTGGGTAATAAATAAACAAGTTTACGTTTACAAAAACACAAAATTACACGACAAACTGTCGACAACTTCTTTCAACGATGATAAAGTTTGCTAAATGTAGAAATTAATTAAACTCCGATATATGTCAAACCTTCATCAGCGTTAATAATTTTTAATTTGTATATAAATGCATCAAATATTTAAGAATTTGTATGTTCATCAAAAAGAGAATTTAAATTTTTAAGCAAATAATAGCTAAGATACAATTTATTATATGAGTTTCTAAACGTTGTTTTGACTCTGTGTTCCATAGACAAAAAATCGTTCCTTCTGAGGGGTAAACAGATTATATATGTACGGGGACAGTTTTGTGACGTGTAACATCACAGCAATGCATGTATTTTTGTATTGTAAAAAAATAGTTGCTGCAACCGAGCTACGCATAAATAAAATACAGAAGTAGGAATCCAAACGAAATGGAAGTCTATTTTTTCGGTAAAAATTAAAAAGCCACCTGAATCAAAACAATCGCTAGTTTTTTTTTCGCAGTTAAAATGTTCATATATTTCACCTGTTATGTTTTAGTCCCATGGGATAGGGGGTGAGCCGATCGCCATCCACCGGGCACAATTCCATCTTCGTGCTGCTATTGTGAATTTCCTGACGGAAAAATTGAACCCGAGATCTCGCAGTGAGAGGCACATACGCTAACCACTAGACCATCGCGGCAGTAAAACTAGTAAGGCAATAAGTGCCTCAAAACTATTCGTATCTCTAGGCGAGAACAGACGGGCTGTTAGCACTTTCAGAACTTTGTTTACTTGTTCGATATAAAACAAATAAAAGTGTGTACGATTGACCCTAGACAACTTACGGAACACATTTAGAGGGTCCGAAAGTTCAGCTGTTAGCCGTAACACTAAATAAAGTTCACACGCGGCAATTGGGGAAAAGTCTTCGGAATGAGGCTGTATTGTCCGATGATGTTGTGCAATAGCCTGTGAAGGGCGGTTATTGCTCGAGTAGCACTTTGGGAACGAACTATTGCAGTTCCGATATCTATAAAAAGTTGGTAGTAGTTGTTAAATAATGTTCATAATGTTTCTTATGGGAAATCTTCTTCTGAGCATTTTCCCAACAAAACACAAAAAAAAGTTTTCCATAGATTTTGACAATTTGGAATGTTCAATTTGTTTGAAAAGCGTAAATCTTATTTTCGTATTTTCTCGTTATAACTAGAGGAATATTTGAGGTGAACAAACTACCATCACAGTTTTGATAAAGTAACAATAAGCTTGTATAGATAAATGTAGACATATCACTTGCAAAGCCAACGGATCAATACGTTTTAATTTAATTTCCAAATAAACACCGTCACGGCAGTAACATTACCAAGCTGTCTAAAGAGAAAAATTATAATGCTGACGAACCCACATAATAGTCTGAATATTTTGGTTCATGTAAAAAAAGCATCTTATTTGTCTTTGTAACTCAAAGATAATTGCTTTTGTAATTAGTCTCTTTCAAAAGAAACAATTTATTTTTAAAATTGAATGTTAATAAGATATTGAACAAGGGTTAAAACGGATTATTCAGCAGATTTTTGGAGCTTTTCGATTCAATTCTTCGAAAAAATGAAAAATAAAATGTGTTTTAAATAATAAATACGTATTGAGTTTTAAGCGCCAAGAAAAAATATTAAATAATAGTAACCTACTCAAAGTCCACTTAAGTGTCAGGAATAAATGCACACTTTTGATAATTTAAAACTGTGTGCTTTTTCATCTATCTATCTTTAAAGATACATAATATATTATATGTACATAAATGAATCCTTATTTCACTTGGTCACGAAATCACGCCATTCAGGCTGGACTAATTTCACTAATATTTTTTGTTGTTGTCTGTTATTATCAGGAGAAGGTTCTAAAAAAAGAAATTGAAATTTCAGAAAAAAATATAAATTTAAGAATACTTAATTACCTGATAAAATTTTATAATAAAGGATACATAGCGCTTTTGACAATATAAACTTTTTTAATGTAACCTTATAGGTTTTGACATAACATTGACAGAATGCGTGCTGCAAATATTGTCATAAAGGATGTATTCATAGTTAAGACAGGACGACTTCTATCGCGGGTCAGCTAGGCACTTATTAAAATAATATGATTCAATATATATTTAAAACAATCACTATATTTATATCTTTGATCACAAATTTCCGTAGTTCATACACTCGTTACAAAAACCATAAAGATAAAACCTAACTAGCTAATTGAATGCATGCTACATGAAATGAAAATGAATCTTATCTCCTCACGATCCAATGGCCACCAACCTTTATTATCTGGAAAGCCTAACGAAGGTCAAGTTCATGTGTCATCGTAGGACCTCTCTCAAGGTCACTTAACACTATTAATTACTGCATGTCATTAATCATGAAGGAACAAAATGTGCTTGTAACGTTATTATGAGCAAAAACGCCGTGTTCAAACAAAACGCGCTAATTGTTTATGTTTATATTTTGAGCGTTTTTAGGAGGTTGACGGGGTTGTTGTTAAAATTATCGTCAAATACATTATGAGTAGGTACCTAAACATGTTAGGTGTAAATGTTTCATTATCGTCGTTTTAATGGCAGAAGAGTCGACGTATTTCAATTGTTTTTACGAAAAAAAAAACTCTAAACTAATCTTTTACAGTTTACAACAATCATCGTAGGAATCGATCGATGGCGATATAAGGAACTGTAAATCTAAATATGAATTAAACTATGCTCGTCTTGGCTGGCCCGTGAATGGGTAACCAATTCACGAATATAGACACTTCACCGTGCTTTTGCGACGGTGGTTGTGAACTATAAAATATTTTTGATTAGTAATTTGCAAATACAAATCACTAGTATTCTTGTTAACCCTCTAAACTTAATACTTAATTCGCTTTTGTAAGGGAGAAGTCCACGTCTGTCGTGTAATGGCCAGGATTCGAACCCACGACGTCCCGATCGTAAAACCGAAGCCTTATCCATTACGCCACGGCCGCTTAAAACTAAATTCTAGCCAAAACTTGTATTTTTCACATTTACAAAGCTCTAGGTCTAGGCAATGACCTAGGGACCGTACTGAAAACGTGCTTTGCAAGTCTCGATATAATGTAACGTACGGTTATTGGCTCCCAACCACAAACTCTACGTAGTAAGCTTAGTTTACCGCTTCGTTTGCTCCGTAGCTTATCCAAGATATTCTATGAAAACATATCTGAATCTTGCATGAAAATTCCCAGTAGATACAATATTATCTAAGAAAATACCTAGAGGACCTAGAGACTAAGTTAAAAGAAAAAGATCGCCATTTTGTCGAGTTAAGCCAAGCTTTCCGCGGCTAGTCGTAGGATGGATGACCATAATTACATGTCGATCTTCGATGCCACAATGATCTTATTAAACTGTCACTTCCAGTTGTCTTGAAAAGAAGAATTATTGTCAAAGAAACAAACAAATATTGTAAGAATTATTTGAAAAGATGGTGCACATGAGTTTTTCACCAGCTCTTCTCATGTACAATACCCATCGGAGCTGGTACTTGGATTGATTTCAATCAAACTTTTAAGTTGAATTAAAGTCAATCTAAGCTCCAGTGTCAAATCATTTTATTGTAATAAGTATTATAATTTAATTAGTTAAGTTCTATTTTAATTTTATATTTGTTGTATTTTGATGTTTGTTTTGACGTGTTTTGGCGCCCCATGGGGCCCATGGAAATAAATGATTTGATTTGATTTGATTGGATTTGTTGTCAACATTTATTACAGTCGTTACGGGTAGTCAGAAATGCCAGAAAGTCATCGACTAATCTAATAAAGGGGTGAAACTATACTCTGTATTAGACTGGGTTATAGAAGATTGATTGTAGTTGCGCTGCGTGATTTACTAATATTTAGCTGAATCTGTTTGACTTAGAAGCCAACGCTAATGTAAATTTACAGGTGTAATTTTACAAACACTTACTATAAATATAATGCAAAATTCCAGTTTGTCGAAAAGTCGTAACATAATATTTTTATTTGTAAGCAGAAAACGGTTTGTAGCTAATGTTGTGCAGAAAGACAAGTGCCGTTTTACTATAAAGTTGATACTTAAAGTTATATAGGGTATGGTCAGCACGCGAATATCAATATTTGAAAATATTACGAAACGAAACGAAACCTTTCTAGTTAGTGTTGTGATAAGTAACAAATAAATATATTATTAAGTAGCAATTTAGGTTACATAATATTACTCATTAGTCTTGATAGGCTAGATTGTAATGTAAATAAGATATCATAATTTTAATATATGATTTCTTATATTAAAAAAATATAATAATAATTGAAATTGAATTGTTTGTTATATTTTTACAAAGATTAAGAAGGGTATTTTATTAATCGCCCAGCAATAACATGAGTAACCCGTATACTCAATAAAAATGTCTTCACCTCACGTCAGTTTTAATAATATTTAGGGTATTTTACTTAACTACACAAGCAACAATTTTTTTTTTTGTTATTTTTTTTTATTGGTTTTAGGTAACAAAATGTGAATATTACAATACATAAATTTAAGAAAGGATTGCTTTTGAAAAGCCTCCACAGATAAACAGACATTTGGTCTTGCCTACAAGAAAAATAATTAAACAATAAACAATGAAGGGGCAGAAAAATTTAATTAGCTAAGTGCCATATGCCCTACTTATCATATAATAGTTAAATTTGATGTAGCTATTCAGCTAGTCCACCATCAGATTCTGCGTGGCAAATGCTAACTGCAGCCAATGAATTTGCTGCATCAAATTATATTTCCTGTTCTTACTTCGCTATTAAACTGAAACACAGCTGTTAAAGCAAGTAAGGACATTAATTGACGGTTATTTCCTTTTATAAAATCTGTAGGTAGATTCTGTCATAAATACCGTTCATCCTAGGTTTAAATCTGCTACGTCTACGGTGTCTACGGTGTAAATACCGTTCATCCTAGGGTTAAATCTGAAGACAGAAAAATTTTAAAGTATTTTTTGCTGACTGTACTGCTCTTTAAAGTGCTGTCAAATCGTTTCAGGAAGTAACGTTAGTGCTCAGAGGAAATACGTGTGTATGCAAACTGCGGGCTTTCTTTCCATTTCTCCTAGTTTCTGTGATAATTTCAACATAAGAAAGCGGTTTGCTAAGACTTTTTGTAAAGGCTTTCTAACTTTTAACGCTATCACGATAGCGTTAAATGTACGAGTATATAATTTTATTGTATGACGCTTAAGGACCAAGTTTGAAAGTTTTGCAAGGCGATTCCCTTGTCATATTTGTCTTTCTTATCGCGTCTTCTTAAAGCAAGCATTAGGATTGCGTTAAATATTATTATCAGGATCTTCATTAACATGTTTGTTCAAGTAAGCGATATATTGCCTCGATGGTCTAGTGGTTAGCCTATGCTCAATTCGCAAAGTGTTATTTGTGAACTTTTCGTCAGGAAATTCACAATAGCAGTGGAGTTGCGCGCCCTATCCCATGGGACCTAAACATAACAGGTGAAGTGTGGGTGCTGTCCACCTCTGCCACACCCTTCTTTTTTTTTTTGAGTAATATAGGCGCTATGTTATGTTACAAGTAAGCGCTCCGGGTTCGGTACAAATCGAACAGCTCCCTCCAGGCGGTGGGACAGCTGCTAAAAGTCCAGCAGAACCCCGCGGCTGTAAATTCCAATCGTATTGGCCCGCTAGAGAGTTGGTAACATTGAGATGCGCACAAAATGGAGACATAACACTTAAGAGCGTGTATTCCTTTTCAAAATGTAACTGTCAATTTTTGTAGTGTTTTGGGAATATTTCGTAAAAACTGAATGAAAGTATGATTTTATTCAACTAACTTTTTAGAATGCAAGTTTTGAAAGGTAAATATAACAATTTCATTCGTAAATACAGCATAATTTTGTAATTTATCAACTTAACAGTTAATACTCTTTCAACTGATAAAATAGAAAAGTATGCTTTAGTTATTAAATGTAATTGTCATATTTACCTTTTAAAGCCCACATTCTAAAAAGTTAGTTGAATAAAATCATACTTTTATTCAGTTTTTACGAAATATTCCCAAAACACTACAAAAATTGACAGTTACATTTTGAAAAGGAATACACGCTCTTAAGTCAATAAGGTTTTATCAACAAAGAAAGAGAAAAGGAGATGAATTTGTTGAGATTAAGTTTTTTTAATCGACTTTAGAAGAAGGAGGTTCTCAATTTGATAGCATTAGCGGGTTCGATTCCCGCATAAGACAAATCTTTGTGTGCATGACAAAGGGGGTTTGTCTTAGTCTGGGTGTTTCTATGTGTAATAAGTATGTATTTACAAAAGAAAAGTATATATATGTATTAGTATCAGTTATTCTAGTACCCATAGTACAAGCTCTGCTTAGTTTGGGACTAGATGACGTTGTGTGTAAGTTGGGAGATATTTATTTATTTATGTTTTCTTTTTTGTTTGTACCCCGATTACTCAAAGATGCTTGTACCGATTTGAAAAAGCGAAGCTTCTTCTTCTAGGCTCCTACTTCTCTTACTTTTCATTTACAAAAAAACTAACATGATCTACTTTACTAGTATTTCTATAAATATAGACAAAGACTTTTTTCTTTAAATCTTTATTTTTAAAGGGGGTGTTTTCAAACATAAATATGTAACTCCCATAAAATTACTGAGAACACTTATAACTAAAAGTTGGTGCACAGCGAACCATCCCTTCCCACATTAGTAGCATCTACATAATAATGTATTATTCTTGGCCTATTCTTAATAAGACAAAGACTTGATAAAATCAAAGTTTTAACCCGATTACGGAACTATAAAAATAGGGCGGTCAATATTAATTTACAAATAACCTATTGTAAATAAAAATAACGTTTGCGTCCCCGCAGGCTCAATATTCATTCATTACCGAAAATTAAACACAAATTCACACGAAAATGAAACAAAAATGAATGAATGATTAATTGAAAAAGCGTATTCATAAAATATTCTTATCGGCACTGCGGTGGGCTCGGCAACAGTATACGCATTTTATGATTTAAAACATAAAACCTCAAAAGAGTAATTTTAACATGACGTGTGATATCTTTATGAGAGAAAGAGATAAAACATAGTCGTTATCCGTAGTGTTTGCTTCCAATCAGATGGATCAATTGATTCGCTATAATTTGAAAGCAATCTTGTGATTAAGTAATCAGTATTAGCTTTTAATTGCCTCGATAGTCTATTAGAGATCTCAATGTCCTAGACAGGATGTCTAAATTCTATTGTTCTAAACATACTGAAAAGTCATGTTTAGGTCTCGCTAGTCACCTATCAAATCGATTGCCCACTATTTCAAAGTTTGTGCTGCTACTGAAAATTACCTAACGGCATACCTGAGTATATAAATACAACACTAATTTAGTTGCCTACAATATGAATACATAGTAAACATAGCCCAAATCTCGCCAAAACCGCAGCTCTACGGATATCCGAGTCACGCTCGCGACCGCGTGCAGTGTATCTATCCGCTTTGAACCACTGTGCTGACATGTGAATATTAAACCTACTGCATTTGTGTTACAATTTCTAAAAGAGACTTACAGAAATGTAATGTTTATTGTATATGTACGAGTGTATAATAAAAATAAGGTTTACATTTGGTCTTGCACGAGAGTGTATTACTTACATTGTAGTATTATTGACGTTAAAAAATCAAAATTCTTAAAAAAAAGGTTTCCTTTCCATTTTGAAAATCTCTTCAAAGCGGTTTTGTGTAAAGACCTATTTTTAACCGACTTCCAAAAAGGAGAAGATTCTATGTTCGATGCGTATATTTTTTTTTTATGTTTGCCATTTGCTGCGATTTGCAGTCCTTTTGACCCGATTTTAAAATTATTTTTATTATATTTGCAATGAGCTTTCAGTTATAAGGTACTTGCAAAGAGCAATTTAATTGTTTGAAAGGACTTATACATATACATAATATGTACAGACACTGCTGCCTCAAACCTTGTTTTGGGCGCAATTCGTCGCAATTCAAAATTCGAGTTTGCTTACACTATGGTAATTGTTTACCTTTGAGGCCATATCATGAATAAGTGCTTTGACACAAAGCCTATTTAGCCTTCATTTAGCATTCAGTATTGACTGTACCGCGGACATCCGAGGTCCGAACTGCCGCACGCCGCAGGGACTCTGCAAACTACTCTTTCTTCTCTTTGTGCAATAATTTTCTGTCAGGCAAAACATTTAATCAGTTTACGGCATAATATAATATTTATAAAATTTATGATTAACTATATGGTAATTTGTAGGCTGTAAGTAGTAGTAGTACCCAGACCTCTAATATATTACGTTTGAACTAGTAACCTACATAAAAAGCACTACGTAATAAATCTTGAAAATTGAATTTGTAAGACTTAATGTTCAGCAGTATGTCTACATTTCTGTATGATTTCCCTAGAAGGCTTACAAAATTACTACTTAAGTTATATGTAAATGATTCCACAATTCACACGTAGAACATTCAAGATTCCCGCCATGATATTCTCTCGGGAAATCGAGTGTTATATCTAAGTTTGACGAATTAATTGTATTCACGATGCGACGCGATGCCTAAAATTAGTCTCCGTAACAGTTGTGGAGTGTTCCGAACTCTGTATTGTTTGTGTGATTCAAAGCGTGGTAGAAATAGCTACGAAGTTATATTGTAGTGTGTGGTGTGGATATTCTACGGAGCACATAGTGTCGAGAATGAATGGGACTATTCATCATATTTGTGGCTTGTTCTTTTACTTGTAAATACTTTTATCTGATAAATATTATGAGTTAATATTTATCAGATAAAAGTATTATATATCGGATTGACAATAAAAATATATTTTTTAGTAGCTCATTAATATTTTTTTGTATAAAAACATACATTTTTATTGTACGCTAGTTGACCGTCGCTGTTTCAGCCGCTGTATAGTATTTAGCATTTACGAGTTAGGTATATTATAAGATTCAAAAATAATTATTATACACACCAGCTATAACTTGAATATAAAATTCAATATAACATACTCACTGTCATCATTGTCTGCACGTGTGGTGTAGTGGTTTAAGCGGTCGCCTCGCCGCAACTCCACTGCACTGGTGTTGTGGGTTCGATCACATGGAACAAATCTTTGTGTGATTCGCAAAGATTTGTTCTGATACTAGGTGTGCTTGTGTGAGAATGTGTGTATTTGGCTTTGTCATTGAGACCATTGGATAGTGTAATTGCTTTTGTCGTTCTAACTAATGTAACAAAATAAATAAAAAAAAAACAAAAAAATTTATAAAAAACCGAATTATTATTTATTATTATCACTATATCAATTGAAATGTGGAACAAAAACGCCTGTGACTTGAGTTATATTGCATTAATTAATTGTATTAATTATTTGCTGTTCACCAGTCCAATGCAAACTCATAACCTTCATCCAGCTTAGGTCTTATTTCTTTTCTTATTAAAACGACCCTAACAAAGACACCAGCCAATTAACTGTTCAAAGAATAATAACCCAATTTATTATAATTTAGAAACAAAACAGTCCGAACCTTCTAGAGCTTAATTAAAATTATTCTGGGTATTAATCTCAAGAAAAATGTTCAAGGTTAATAGCCTATTTAAATTATGACTAGAATTAAATAGGTACTGTGTTAACTAACGTAGATTTTTTTTATCCGATTTAGTTCTTGTACTTAGCTATACTTAAATAATTAATAAATAAAATAAATGTAATATTTTAAAGCAAATTTTAGCTTTGCTATGCCTTTTTGTATTTTATAAAATATTAAAGTTGAAAAATTAAGAATCCAGCAGGACTCGAACCTACACCCCCTGGGTATACAAAGCACTTGGGGCGTATACCCAGGGGGTGCAGGTTCGAGTCCTGCTGAATTCTTAATTTTTCAACTTTAATATTTTATAAAATAAAATAAGTACTTATTTCTCACCACAATAATTATTTTCATACATTGAGTTAACTTACATACTATTTCACGGATTATTTTGGGGAGACTGGTGCCCAAACTAGATAAAATCTGTGTTTCAGGTCACCAGGCCTCCAGCCCGGTGCAAGGAAAATTTCTCAATAATTAAACTAGTACTTGTTGCTGACGTGATTGGCTATCCTATAAAATCAAGTGAAATAAAGGATGTCTACCGAGTGAAAAACAAAAATAACTCCACCACAATAAATGTTGACTTCCTAAGCGCTATAACCAAGGACACGATCCTTAAGAAGGTGCGTAAATTTAATAACCAGAATAAACCGAACAGGCTCAACACTACACACCTTAAAATTGATGGACCAGGTAAACCAATTTACCTGTCTGAAAAATTAACACCAAAAATGCAACGTTTGTACTACCTAGCTCGCACGTTTGCCAGTAGTAATAACTACAAGTACTGTTGGACTTCTTACGGAAAAGTACTTATGAAAAAAACTGATGGTGAGCGATACGTTGTCATAACTAATGAAGCCTATCTTGATAATCTTGGCAAAAATATATGACTACCTTTTGGAAGCAGATTTTTTATAACTTTATCAGAACTCAACTGCTTGTTGCTTGTACCATTATTTCTTCATGTAGCTTTAAAAAGTTTTTCTAATTTTTATATCCGTCTGAAATCATGCACTAATAAAATGCATTCATTTTGCACACATTACGCGATACATTCAATATCTTACACCACATTTACCCTTCACATATGTTACACACTACTCACAGACTTATTCAGTACCATTTACAAAATCACTACAAACATAACATCATTTACGCAATACACTATTTTTATGATCTGTAGCCGTTTTTCTGCATCCATTACAAAAACTCGTCCAAACAAGAATGATTCCAGAAAGTATTACGTAAACAAACCTTGTAGTTGCTACAAAGTGATAACTCGATTTACAAAACCAATAATAAGTAACTACGATATTTCTACAAAAACTTTTTTAGTTCCACCTTCAACTTCAATATTGTTCCGTAAACAAACATATGCAATATTTAATCCTAGTATCAACTTCTCAGTGCAAACAAAATTTTTAAATACCCACTTTTCGAGATGTATTTGTGACACAAAAGATTTAATTAATAAAATTCAACTCGTTAAGTAATATGATAATAAACGACGTTGATAGTGAAGGCATTGTATGTACGCGAGTGAGTGATCCTACAGATTATGCGCACTTAATACGCAATTCAACCGGTAATTCTTTCTTAACATTGACAGTTAATATACGGAGTTTGAGTGCTAACTTCGATATGTTTTGTTTGTTTCTCGCTAAGTTTAGCAAATTAATTTCCGTTGTAGTTTTGACTGAATGCTGGACAAACGAGCATTCCTCACCGCCAACCTTGTGTTGGCAACTACAATATGTTTAGAACAAATAGATCCTTTAATAAAAATGATGGAGTTGTCGTATATGTACGAGACATATTCGAAGCGACTTCGTTCGAACCGAATTGCTCAGAGGGAAACTGTATTGTAGTTAATGTTCGGGATGAAATTTGTATTGTCTGTACTTATCGCCCGCCAAGTTTTAGGAACCCACTTAGTTATATAAATTCATTGGATAGTATTTTAAGTACCTGCAATAAATGCAAAGTATTGATATTAACAGGCGATTTGAATTTGGATATTATGCCTGATAACCTTAACGGCAACTCGTCAATTTATCTTGATTTAATGGCTAGTTATGGTCTTAAGCAGGGAATTAATTGCCCTACTAGACAAAGTACACTATTGGACCATTTTATGGTGAGAACAACATTTAGAGCTCAAACTTTTGTATTTAATGAACTGACTGATCATTCGCCTATATTGTTGCACATTGAATATACTTGTGCTCAAAAACAGATCAGATCTTTTACCAAGATTGATATTAATAAGGAAGGCTTAAATCAATGCCTAAAAAATGAAAATTGGAACGAACTGTACACAACTAAAGACGTGAACAATGCCGCTCAAATATTTGTCACAAAATTAGAAAACTACATAAATGTCAATACAACAGCTAGAAAAATTCCTAAGCGCATTAGACCAATTAAACCCTGGATCACAGTAGGAGTTGTAAAATCTATAAAAAAACGAGATAGATTGCACAAGAAGATAAAGAACAATTTAGATAATCAGGATCTTAGAAACAAATATTTAACATACAGAAATACATTAAAAAGAATTATTAAAACACTAAAAAAAGATTACTATACTGAAAAACTAAAAAAAAATAAAGGTAATATAAAGGACACTTGGAATACTGTCAAAGAACTTTGCAATATGAATAAGTCCAATACAGCAATACCTACGGAACTATTAAAACTAAAAGCCACAGTTACTGAATCACTAAACGAAGTTAACAATTTTTTTACATCGGTGGGATCAAAACTTGCCAATCAAACACTTCAGAAACTTAATACGGATGAGTATACCTTGGCCAAGGAATCTAAAAAAACAGATGCACCCCTACACTCCATAGCTCAATATTTGACAGATCCCACTGAGGTTATTAATGTAATAAACAACCTTAAAACACATAGTGCGCCAGGGTTAGATAAAATAACAGCATCCATTTTAAAAACCTTCTGCTACTACTTAGCTGAACCAATCGCATACCTGACTAATCTTAGCTTTGAGCACGGTATTTTCCCTGAAGTATTTAAATACGCTATTGTCTGTCCCATCTATAAATCAGGTGATAAGTCTCTCGCGACAAACTATAGGCCAATTTCTCTTTTAAGTACCCTTTCTAAAGTAATAGAAAAAATTATGAACAAGCGATTAATAAATTACTTAGAGCGCAATAAACTTCTTAGCCCTAATCAATACGGATTTCGTGAAAACCATTCCACTGATGATGCTGTTTTACAACTTACCTCTAAAATCACAGAGCACCTTGATAAAGGAGACAAATGTGTAGGGGTATTCCTGGATCTACAAAAGGCGTTCGATACCGTATCAATTCCAATCCTTTTAACTCGTCTAGAGAATTTGGGAATTAGAGGGAACGCACTTTTGTGGCTACAGGACTACTTGACTGATCGGTACCAATGTGTTAGAGTCGAGAATCATGTCGGTGACTTCGGTCAGGGCTCCTACGGGGTCCCGCAAGGTAGTACATTGGCCCCCAGCTTGTTTTTAGCGTACATTAATGACCTATGTAATTGCCAAATTAAAGGTGCTGAAATACAGATGTTTGCCGATGATACCGTTGTACTCTTTTGTGGCAATACGTGGGGCAACGTACGGGAATTGGCAGAGGAAGGCATGTCTCGGATTACTGCATGGCTCGAAGACAGTTTATTATCTTTGAATGTCACTAAAACAAAATTCCTTTGTTTTAGCAAAACCATTGTAACCAGTCCAAAGAATTTTGAGCTTCGCACACATTGTTACCCTTGTAATCGAACAAATGAAAAGTTTCTTTCCAGTTGTGATTGTCCTACTTTAATTAGAACATCAGAAATCAAATATTTAGGAGTCACTATTGATGACAAACTTAACTGGAAAAAACATATCAATACTGTTAGCAACCGATTAAGGAAACTTATTTATATCTTTAAAGAATTACGGCTAATACAAGACACTACTCTGCTGATTCAAATATACAAAGCTCTAGCTGAATGTGTAGTCACCTATTGCATATGCTCATGGGGCTCATCGGCTAAAACACATTTACTTCAACTTGAAAGAGCACAGAGAGTAGTACTCAAGGTTCTACTACATTTACGGTTTCGGTATCCTACACATTTATTATATGAAAAAGTTGACGTGCTAACAGTCCGCAAATTATTTATATACCAGTGCATACGTAAATATCACAAAAACACTGTACCTATTTTGCATAACTCAGGTAAAAGAGTGGATAAGTGTCCGGTACCCAGAGTTCGAAGCACATTTGCCCAACAACACTATTATAATATTGCACCTCGAATGTACAACAAACTCAATCTGGTATTTAAAACGAAACACCTATCAAACTATCAAATAAAAAAAACTATTAAACTATGGCTTAAAGATTTGGATTACATTGAAGTCGAAAATTTGTTAGTAATCATTAAATAGAAAACACACACACATGCACACACACACACACAAACACAGATACATACACACACGCATACACACACACACACACACACACACACACACACACAAACACACATACATACACACACACAAACACACACACGCGCACACACACAATATAAATATGTTTATAATTTTACTGTAAGGATTTCTTTTTTTATTTTATTTTTTTATCATTTGTAACAAACATACTTAAACTATGTTAAATCTATTTAGGAAGGAACTGGTTCTCAACACACAGCTCACGCTAGTTTGGGAATCAGGGCTTATATTTATATTGTTAAATGTATTTTGTTGCAATAAATGATTTATTATTATTATTATTATTATTATTGTGTGGGTGTTAGTGTATGAGAGTGTGTGTATTTGGTGTGGGTATTAGTGTAGGAGAGTGTGTGTGTTTGGTGTGGGTATTTGTGTATGTGAAAAGCGTGAGTTGATGGCACTTAAACATAGTTATAATTGTTTTCTTAGGGTCTGGTTCATGATGTCTAAGTAAACTTTACTCAAAGGATATAACGCTGACAAATTAGTATAGTGACAGGTCTGTTTCAAATGTGTCACTATTATACTAGGTTTTGTTGTAATTGATGTGATGAATATCTGTCACTTCATGGTAATGAAACAGGCCCTTAGAACCACTAGAAACGCAGTGCACTGTGAAAATTAACTTCTACAAAATTAACAAAAATATCTACAATCAGCAAAGCGAAATAAAAGTTTTCTTAAATTTCCTATTGAATAAACTTCGTCAATATTTTTTACAGTGAGACGTAAGTGAAGCAAATGCACATTTAATTAAATCCATGTTTTCTTTAGAATAAGCGTGAAAAGAAACTTTTAATGCTGAAAGATATTGAGTAACGTCCGCGCTGGCGTAAAATAAAGAAATAAAATGGATGTCATGCTTTTTTATTAAACTTCAAATTAATGAAGGTACTCTACTTTTTTAGTAACTAGCAATAATTATATATTTTAGACACGGGTCTTAATCGCGTAAATATTTTTAAAGGCATAAATACCTTTTGACCTTTAGACCCGTGACTTCAATATATTATATAACTAGGTGCCCCGCGCGGTTTCACCCGCGTCAAACGTTGTTCTGACAGGTGCCCGCTAGTTAAAAAATATTTACAACGCCATCATTATATAAGTATAGATTACAATGTGTCTGTGTACAAATCGCAAAAGTTAAAAATCATTAAATATCAATCTTCAATCGTTGTGTTAAAATAAAGATTACTTAATCTAAGTGTTATTCAGATAAAATAAATAAAATAAATAAATAAAATAAATAAATATTCCACAACTCACACAAAACGCCATCTAGTCCCAAACTAAGCAGAGCTTGTACTATGGGTACTAGAATAACTGAAACTAATACATACATACTTTTCTTTTGTAAATAGATACTTATTATAGATAGAAACACCAGATATATAGATATTATTATATATTACATTATTTATAGATAGACATTTACGTTGTCGACAGAGAACTTTCAATGTTACTTATCAACGCATCAACTATCTAATATCGGAGAATTTCTCATTCTGTTCTGATACATTTGTAATACCTACTAATATATTGTAATTGCGAAAGTTTGTGAGTATGGCTGTATGGATGTATGAATGTGTAGATGTACGTATTTGTGGACATGTATGGATGTTCGTTACTCTTTCATGCAAAAACTACCTAGTAGCTTTTAGCGAAATTTTTCGTAAATGTAGCTTCAAGCTACATTTATGAAAAATTTCGCTTGGATGATCTCTCATAAAGAAGTTTTCTTAAGGAATGAAAAATATCGTTACCCTTCCTAATTCTAATGGCTCAAATGATTCTGTAATTTTTTGCACGAATAGCCAGCATTTTATCTGAATTAACACATGCTATTTTAATCACAAAAAATCACCTTTCCTGTGGGATGACTACAATTTGAGGGCTCAGTAACGTTAGGTTCAACTTTTGAACGTTTAGGTTATTTGTATCCCGAATATAAAGGTATTACATACCACAGGAGAAACCGCGGGTCACAGCTAATTAATACTAATTTAGCAAGTGGTCACGGTAGAATGACGACTAAATCCTCATTACCATTGAAAAGCACTTGTGAATTGAAACCACTATTATAGAGTAGTTTCTGTGTATATCTCTAATTCGAGTCCAATGTACCAGAAAGATGCATTCTGGGGGGCTTTCAACATTATCTACTAAGAAATTGATGAATAAGTTAAGTTAGTTACTCGTAGTAAGTTAACTCATAATAACTACAGTTTAGATTGCCCAGATTATATCGCGCTAAAAATGCAGTGAATCATCATTGTCCACCGGCCTAGCCCGCCCCTAACCAATCACAAGGTCAAGTACTAAATTAAGTAGTAAGTAAGTAAGTAGTAAGTAGTAAGTAGTAAATTTTCAATTTAAACTCACTTCATTCTTAACGCCAACGAACTATAGTTTATTTTTCAAAAATATTTAACAGTTTTTCGAGCTTTTTCCAAACCATATTCATCGGCTCCGATATCACGCTAAGCCATGGTTTAATTTCAAATGACCAAGGTTAAAAGGTAGTTAGAGAAGATCAGTATGTTTCACAATTTAATACCAATGTTTGTCAGATATAGTAACAATGCAAACCTTTTGATTCAGCAAACACGGACGGAGTGGTGTCTGGTTGCGGAATTTATGCTTGCCTACAGACGTATCCTTTTCTTAGTGGTTACTTTATAAGTAGTTTTGTATGCCTCTTTGAGATCCACGTAAATAATATAATGCTATAAATATAACTTCCTTGTTGGACACGTAGACTTACTCTCACCACGAGTTTTCGATTCCCGGGTCTAGCAAAAGTGTTTTTTGATATTTTGCCGTCAGGAAATGCCCAAATTCACCTTTATCACAAAATTGCCACGTTTTTGTATGGTATGGATAGGTGGTAACAAGATCTTACGTCATGGCTTTGGTTTCTATATTAGGTTTTATATGGATTATATATTATAGTTCCATTAATACATTCTGTAGGTATATTTTGTTTTTTTTGCTGTGTCGCGGGGGTGTCCACAAACAAACATTTGACAAAGCACACCTAGTATCAGATCAGATTTGTCCCGTGTGGGGATCGAAACCACAACACTAGCACAGTCGAAAGCGGCGAGGCGATCACTTTAACCACCACGCCAACCGTGCACTCTATTTTATTGTGACAGGGCCAATTTGCCCAGTTCTTGTTTTGAGCGGGTTTCCATCCTATTGTGACGCTCAAAACAATGAATCTCTAATCTTACCAGCGATCACATGCCAAGCGCTCATGAGTACAGGCTTTACCTAAAATTGCGACTGATAAAACCTAGGATAGATACATTTCTAGTGATTTTGTGAAGCCTTTGGTCAGTTGCCATGATTTCAGCGTAGATTTTATACCTGGGTTTTTCACCGGTGGTGATTTCAAAATTAAATGAGTTTTAACTTATAATTCTGTTTGATAACGTTGCAAAAGGTATTTTTTTAATTACGTGCTTATTTTGTTTGAGTTGACTCACAAGCTACTGCACCGTTTTAAAAATTCTGTCAGCGAGTAAAATATTATATTTATCGAATTCCACTGGATTAAACATACTTGCAGAAAGCAGTTAATGAAGCATATATAATAAATCACAGTAACACTATGTTCAGTGAATATTCTATTAAACCGATTCACAAGTAGTAATTACGAGAAGGAAATTCATATGCGTGTGGTATGTTTGCGTGTTTTCAGTCACAGGAAATTGAAATAATGTAGGGTGAATTTCGTGATATCAGGATTTCATCTTCCATTACTAGCAAATATAAATTTTGTAGAAAGTGCGTGTAGTATATTACGTATCCATCTTCGAGCATAGGTTAACCTTTATAATAATTACGTGATTTAGACCCGTTTTCTAATTTTCAAAAATAAATTATAGCTGTTGTTGAACAAAGTCCTTAGTCTTCTTACTTTATGTTTTTTAAGCACTCCGACCGTGAACTTAGACAAGTTCAAGACAAGTATCGTTTAAGAACTTAACAACGAGTATATTTAACTTGTTTATTTCTTTGATGTTTCATTTTTGTAAGTAGTGTGAATACTTTTCATGGTTTTATTAGAACAATTCCATTGAGTTTTTTTTTATTTTTTTATTTTGGTAACGGTTTACTTGATTAGTGTATATAGTTTAAGTAATTTTAATTATAGGTTAAGTTATTTTTATTTTTGTAATTAACAGAAATGTATTTTGTCGTGAAGTAAATGCGTGTTTACTTTTGTTCTATTCTAAAAAACTCAATCTACAAATACCAATTCCAAAGGATTTAAGCTATTTCCATACCAATTTTCATCGTAATCGGTCCAATAGTTTCGGCGCCTTTTCGGTACAAACAAACAGTCAAAAAGATCTAATAATATTAGTATACAAGAAGCAGATACCCTTCTCTTTGTTATCACAGCCTCTCAATATCCTTTCACCTCCTGATTAATGAGTAATACCGGCTACTCCACACAGTTGCTTAAACTAACACAAAAAGTACTCCGTGTCAAAGGCGTGACGAAGCTAATTAACGATTTGTAAGGAGGCTTTGAAGCTGTACTCGATAATTACTTGTCAAGGAACGGACTTTCATATTGTGAAGGATTTTTGTAAGTTTCGGATTTAAGGAAATGGAGCTGAAATTTGGACAAAGATCGATACAAATACTTTTGTAAATAGTGGAGGTATTCACGATTGATGTAACATGACTATTCATAAATAGCATTGAGGATCCAGCTATCTAACTTTATTTAAAATCAGCCTTAAACTTAAATAAAGTTTTTGGATTGTGTATAGATTCCTTGACTAATTACTATGTAGAGGAACTGGATGTGATGTTCCTCCATATGGTCTGTGGACAGCTGTCCAACAGTAGCGTATTGAAAGTGATATATATATGTACACTCTCTGTGAACACTTCATTATCGCGATTCAGCGCTCTTTGACATTTGTGACGTGTGTCACTTCTTGATTTTGTCAATGTCATCCGTCATTTATCATGTGCGGATACCGCCAAAACTATATCTATACTAGCTAACCCGGCGAACTTCGTACCGCCTTAGCGTAAATTTGATGCACTACTTTATTTTGTATAGCTGACCTATCTTATGTACCTATTCAATTTGAACTGGAATCTATAATATCCTCCATATATTTTTTTTTCCGTAAGATCCTTGTACAGAGTATTAGAAAACTACAAAAAAAAAATCAGCCAAATCGGTCAAGCCGTTTTCATGCTATGTCGTGACAACGAAAAACGGGTTTCATTTTTATATATATAGATTATGGAAATAAGAACAAGGGTTTTGATTAACAATTGCGAGGAACTATTTTCTTACTTACATGTCACACATTCTGACACACTTTTAGTCAGTTTTTCAAGTCAAATCAAAATTAAATATTGTACACTACATCTGATTTCTTTTTGCATATAGCTGCTGATTGCAACGCTTCTTTTTCACACGCTAAAATACATAAATCACAATACATTTTCATATAATATCTTGTGTACAAAAAGCTTGCCAATCTTCTTGCTTTTATTAAGCTTTAGCCAGTGAAACATTCTATAGTGCATAGAGCGGAAGTTAAATGCGGAAGAACGTAGATGAAGTGCAGCTATTTCAGAATAGTTAGGATCAGCCTAAGATCCATTAAAACTGCTTAAATCTTTAATGGAACGGCGTATTTGCAAGCAGTACCGTGCTGCCTTGCATTGCCGATAAATAGCTAAACACTTTGCTCTTTGGTTTGGTGATTTAATTTATTTTGTGCTGAAATTATCTATTAGTGTAGAAAGCATACATTTTGATTGAGTTTCAGTTTAAAAAATTCTTTATTTATATAAAAAGTATACATTAAAAATAACATTATGTTTTGCTAATTACAGAATTATGTGTGTTGAATGTTTCCACCAGGCTCTATCGACTCCAAAAAACTTAATCATAATTTATGATTATCTTTAATTGATAACTGAAACTCATGAATAGCTACTAAAGTATGCTACAATTCATATCCCCCACCTTGTGCTTTTTTTAACCTGTACAAACGACTTATATGCAACTTATAAGCAAATTATAGCTTTGCTATCTCTTAATATTATATAAAATAGTGTGACTAGATAAGAATAAACAGAAAAATAAAAAAAAAACTCGACCCAACATTAAATAAACAGATTTTCATAGACTGCTATTGCAACATTTAATAATTTCTAATGACAGAGTGAACATGTACAATAAGCTCATCAATAGAGAAATAACAATAAAATAAAATGAATCAATTAACCCTCTCATTACAGGGCACTGTTGTCGAATTCACACACCATTCATGTTCAATAATAGTCATTATGTACGCTATAGTAAATGTAATCATTGTTCTGCACAAACAATAGTGAAAATCATACAGGCCTGTGGGTGACAGAGCTCTTGTGAATGAGGCTTTGGGCGAAAGCCGTTTTTATTTGTTTTTTTTTTCGTCTGGAAAATCTCAATAGCAACATGGAGTTGGAATTGTGCTCGGTGGATAGCGGTAGGCTCAGCCTCTATCCCATGAGACCATAACATATCAGGTGAAGTGTGGGTATTATACACCTCTACCACTCTCTTCTGGGTAATATAGGCGTGATGTTAAGATACGACAAAGGATATTTTTACGACTAATGAGATTGAGAAGTTCCCTAACTCGGCTTATTCACTGAAAGAATAATATTTATATAATCCAGTAATATTTTTAAAATTTATAGCTAATAAAAGAAAATACCTATGCTTTCTTTTATATAAATAAATGATCTGTAGTCGTAATAGAATCGACCAAATTAATATCGGTAAGTCAAAATTAGTGCGATATCAATTACGAATTTATTATTTTCTCTTTGTGTTCTATTTTTACTAGATCCATGTTAAAATCAAGACATTGTGAACATTTTTTATTCCTGCAAGTCCCCGAACCCAAAGTTTAAGCTTGTGTTATGTCGCTCATTACTCGCAACTTGCAGTAGTATCACAAGTAAAGTAAACTCTGTGGTTAGAGTTGACGAGCTTGCTCTCTGTATGACAAATTGTGAAGACGTGACAGCGAGTTAGAGACGAGTGACGTACTTAATGGACGTACTACTGAACTATATTGTTACATAAACATAACGCCTATATTATCCAGAGGGGTCTGGGGAAGGTGTACAACACCCACACTTCACCTGTTATGTTTAGGTTTTAGGGGAAAGGGGATGAGCCATTCGCCGTCCCCCGGGCACAATATCAACTCCGTACTGCTTTTGTAAATTTCCTGACGAAAATTTTACATATAACACTTTTCCCGACCCGGTAATCGAACCCCAAACCTCGCGGGAAGAGGCGCATACGCTAACCACTAGATCATCAAGGCAGTCAGACCATCGAGGCAACTATATTGTTGTGGTGAGAATATTTGTAAATTTGTGATATGTTTATTTGCTCACGAACAGTATAGTAAAGGGTCTGTCTTATTCTAGTTGGAATGTGGAAAATCTTGTACAAGTAATTACAGGAACCCATGACAATGAATGTAAGTATTAATTAGTAAGTGCTATTAATTAATTATGTAAGTGATTTCTTCTTTAAGAATCCTTTGTAGTAGTAGGCGTCGTGTCCTTAAAGCGGTAGGAGTCATACTCAGATGTCAGACAAAATCGTGCGATTTAGGGTAAACGACATTAAACAAAATAATAATATGGGTAAACCTTCCGAGATGTGAGATTCTATTATTTGTTTTAATCCAACCTTTTTTTTTCGACAAAAATAAATATTTACGAACTAATTACGTTGGCCGCCGCCAGAGGGCCGAAAGGAAACCAAATTGACTTAAAATAGAACTTTAATGAAAAATTACAATTAACCTTAAGGCCTAAATCCTAAGATAGGTGACTATAACGCTCGATGTTAGAAACGAAAGTGCACCAATCCGGTAAAAATGGTTGTATGGCGCGACGTCCACCGCTCGTATTGCTGACGCTGCGCCACGGCTTATGTAACTCCAAACATACGTACCAAACGTAACAAACTCAAGATATGTTTTTGAGGGTTTCCTAGTACCTAAGAGGAAAGCTTATATTAGATATATTTCGTCATGTCTGTCTGACCGAGGTCTAGCGGCGAAACGCAAATTTTAGTACGTTAACTAGGCCAACAAAATGGTGAAAATAAAATCTTAATATTATTGTTTTTTGGGTACCCCTACATGTAAAGTACTGATGCATTTTTTCTTTCGTGTATCCTAAAGTGTGGTTTATCGTTTAATAGGGTTTTAAAATTTTGGGGTTGTTAGGGCAAAGTAATGTCTAAATATACTACCTTCTACTGGACTTCCCAACAAATAATTAGCACACCTAACCAATGCAAAGTACTGTAGAAAGGAGTGCATCGCGTAGGTAGTTGTGAGTCATGAAGAGACCTCGTTAGTGCCGAGGTTACAACTTCTGATTATTTCATCGTTTCCCGCAGCTTGCCAAGTTTTCTTTCGTCGGCAAACTTTCCAGAACTTTCCGTACCAGAAATTATTTATTTGATGAGATATTGTGGGCAGGAGTAGTGCTGAGTTAATTTTGTTCTAGAGGTGAAGTTTCGATAAATGGACACTGAAAATTACAAGTAATAATATAAATCTTGTCTTTAAGGATAACATATAAAACGAAAGTCATTTAAAATGCTTTTAAATAGCCACAACAAAAAAAAAATGGCGATGTCCAACTTCCTTTATATCCCTAAAAAATTAGACTCATTTTTCATATAATTTTATACCCCATTACTTGGATAACAGGTAAAAATGGCCTCTTTTCACCTTATCTTAACAATGGGACCATTTTTCAACCTCAAACCCTCACTTTCGGGTCTCTGTGACCCAAAGCCTTCAATAGCAACCTCCGGAAGCCGTCATCGTACTAACCCTTGTTATTTGAGTATAACTATGGCATCGTTTCGGCAAAAGGCATTGTGTTTTATGCTAAAAGAAGTTTTAAATAGACCTTTAGATAGTTGGAATGGACTATTAAAAGATATTGCTGTGGATACTTTTCTGTTTATTATATCGAACAATAGTTCAATTAAGAAAAAATTTTATACCATAAATTCAGCCCTACGTTTTACCATCATATTGGACCAATTAACCAACTAAAATAATTGTAATAAAAAATGCAAAAACTTTTCGCCCGTTACCAAAAACTCATTTATCAACACTATTAATTGAAATCTATGCATATTTCAAACTAACGACCACGTGTAATGATCAACAAAATGCTAGGTAGCTAAAAATGTTTTATATTTTTATCTCCCTATGCTAACTATGTCAAATCTTTATGTTGGTACTTTCTAGATAAACATTATTTTAACAGGTGTCGTAAACACCTTCAGCTGTAAGAACGCTGTAAAAGCTAAGGTTTCTCATAAAATTTACGCTCATTATAATGTTTGTGACTTCTTAAAATGAACTTAAACGATGAAGATATGAAGTGAGAGACATTCACCTGCTGAAAAGTAAAAATAAACCACAATACTCTTCTGTCTACTCTTGCACTGCTGTATATTGAGCTATACATTCCCAGAGTAAGCTGGTCTCACATTGCACGGAAACCCTAAACAATGCGAAACCATTCTATAAAGGGTGTACATTACTTCGTGACACAGCCGCTTTCCAGTGATGATTTTTACACATCGGAAAATCAGTATTAAAAATTTTTAGACTTCATAAAAAAACGCAAAACGAGAATTTTTGATCTGAAATTTGCAAATTTTTCATATCAAATATTTTTACACCTTCTAAATTATGTTCTTAATTATTAAAAAGAGATTTCGCAAGCTTATTATCTCAAGCTTATTTGCCTTTTTTTTATGATGCCTAAAAATTGGGAAATTTTTCATCGGAAAATATCCAGTTGACCGGGATATTGTAAATGTGTTGGAATAGTCTAGAGTGACGTTAGTCTTCGTTAATCAGTCGGAAAAAAATCACGCGAAACTAAAATGTACCCAGCGTCTCAGAATCATGTACTGAGTCACAGGCAAGCGGCGTCATAACCATGTCATTTACACCCTAAATATGAAATATATAGCTTGTAAATGTGTAGCCACGCGTACAATTAAATTTAATTGTAACGGATGGGCAAGAGTTCGCCTGGCAGTATAATTGTTTTCCAATAGCAAACGAGGTGCTACTACCAGCAATTTTAAACCCTTTTTATTGAAATCTTCAAAAGGCACTCGACACCATTCGGATGAAAACTGAAGCACCTACCAGTTAAATCACTCTCTTGACTATCTTAAAGGTATACCTGAGCGCCATGTTTTCAAACTAACGTAATATGGGTTTGACTCTTATATTATTAAGTTTTTATTTATTTATTTAGACATATCATATCTATACCACTCATTTCGCCAAAATTGTTTTGATCATTACTTGAGTTATATACAATCTAAAAACTAAAATGATAATTTTGAAAAATAGGCGCCAACAAACATGCTTTTTAGTGTTTTAGATATGGTTTGTCATTTGTCAAAGTTAAACCCATATTACTTTTGTATGGAAATCAGCCAAGCAATTGTTCTTTCTTTAATACTACTGGAAGCTCTGCTGCTAAGGGTTTTTTTTAGGTTTACTTTTTTGTCTACTAGACCATGAAATGTAGCGATTATTGTCAAAAAAATACACCGAAATTGATAAAAGTCCAAATCTACAGAGGACTGATGGCAATTTATGAAAACAGAATAAAAAATACATAATTATAATGCTCAAAATATTTGGTGATTTACCTCTATAAAAAACAAAACTATCATATTTGCTATTCAGAATAGCATTGTTTAAAACCGAAATGATACAAGTTAAATATGTATTTAACTTGCATCAAGTTAAACAAGCTCGAAACAAATTAAACTCTCGTTTGCAACAAATATGTATCATGTTTTCGCCTGGAAGCTGAAATAAAACAGTTGTAGAAACTATTAAATTAATTCACGAAATAACAACAGTATATTATGCCACATGAAATAGCATTAAATTGTCATCAGTATTATTATTGACTCATTTGTTACGTATGCGTCAGGAATACCTTTGGAGCTACATGAGCCGTGGTGCAGCGTCAGCAATACGAGCGGTGGACGTCGCGTCATACCAACCATTTTACCGGATTGGTGCACTTTCGTTTCTAACATCGAGCGCTAGTCACCTATCTTAGAATGTAGGCATTTAAATTCTTCTTCTTCGTCGTGTCGATGGCTGAGTCAAATTTACATTTGAATTGTATTTTTAATTAAAGTATTATTTTAAGTCAATTTGGTTTCCTTTCGGCCAACGTAATTCATTTCTGCTAGGTTAGTTCTTACATAAGGTAACTCAAAACGAGTAGTTATGTATTTGACATTATTTGACCTAAAAGGAAAACCAGTGTTGATCCTTCATGAACCGCTTAAAAGAATATTAAATATTTACACAAAGAAAAACATATCACACTTACTATAAAATTACATGAATTTTACCGATAACATAACACGTTAACATAATGTTACGAAAATAAATTAAAATATTGCTATAATAAACTTAAAATGTAGTGATAGTAACAGTATTACAAAATAAATAAATCCAAAACAGCACCCAGTAAATTAATACAAAATAACTACAAACACGAAATAAAATACCAAAATAAAACATATTTTATAGGTTGCGGGATCCTTATTTTACATTTTACAATCTACAATGTTTTTAGGTCATTTTGCTGCGATAAAAAAAACATAAAAAAGTGTTTGTAATGCCGGGAATATGTAAATTCAACAGTATAAAATTCTTGATTACGATATTTAAGTTTTATGGCACTGAAAAGGTTACGTGTGATTTACTTAATAAACTTAACACGGAGGAGTTTTTTTAATGAATCGGACATTGCGTTGAGTACTCGAAATAGGTTAGGCATTATCGGACATAATGAAGTATATAAAGGTGGCACCACCGCAAGCATTAGCCTGTAATGTGACGTTAGACATTCGAATGGGCATCGTTAATTTGAATCGATCTTGTCCATATTTTTCTCATGAACTCAAATATTATAAGTGACCTTTTAATCTTTTGAAATTCGAAAAAGTTTCGCTCGGCTCAAGAAATCGCAGTGATACGACCTCTAAGAATAAGTAAAGCTGCTTAAAATTGTCACATCTAATTCTAAAATATCGTTTTAGATTTGAAAAACGAGACGCAAGGCTTAAGATTAAAGGTTTTCGCCCACGACCGTTAATAATAATAATCAGTGACCAATTTCTTGTAGGAGAAAAGTATTATGATCAGAATGAAATGTACGCACCAACGCACACGTCCTAAAAAAACGTTAAGAAATAGTATGATATTAATATCGACGCTACAAAAAATCGGGCGTGGGTGAGTGCACTAAAAATTATGTTATACTAAAACTTAGCGTAAAGTAATGTAACACAATGTTTTTTTAATGTTCGCCAATGGAATCTACTGTTAATGTGCTTTGACCTTTATATTGTAGACAAGTTGAGTTATCACAGCATCCATTCGTTAAATTGCTGTTTTTAAAATGAAAAATATGCTATAATTCTAAAAATGCATATTATTTACTATTTCGTTATTTTAACTGTTTTTATTTTCATCAAAACTTTGTATTGAATGCAGTTCAGAATATAAAAGCTTAATTGAATTGACTTTAAAGTGTACCTCAAACCTTTTATGACTCTGGCAAAAATAATTAAAAGAGCATGCAGGAATTTTAATCAAGTTGTGCAATAGCAACATTTAAACGACAGAGCATTGTTTCTTTTTGCTTTAAAACCACATTAAAATCATTTTGTTAAGTAAATTCCTTTGTGAATTATTTTAATTATGAATATTCATTTAACAAAAATGTGCTCATGATACGCTCCACAGATATGTATATAACAATAGATAGACTATATTCATTCAACGAAATGGAGACCAAGCGTGTCCTTTATCTTCTTTCGTGACAATGGCTTTTTATGTTATACAGTTTTTCCCAAAAAGCAGCAACGTCCACTCCTTTTTTTGTAGCTTGCATAAGATCTTGACGCGTACACGTGGCAGGAGACAACGGGCATGATAGCAGGTGAGCCATACCAAGCGTGTTAATGTTTACTATCAAATAAATGAACTACTATACTGGGAAAGTTGGCGCCCAGAGCCAACCATTGGCACGCAAAGTACTCACCGTATCTACCTCTATATACAGGTCTGTGACACGCTCACATAATAGACTTCATTTAAAATGTCACTCATTAATTTGTGTATTTAAACAATAATTTATTTAAATTGGTCAATTGTGATCTGACAATGGCTAAGTGGTTACTGATTGCGTTAATTTTACGGTATTGTTTAACGATTCTTTATCATATCATCAGTACCGTATCGCCATGTTGTATTGGTGTGGAGGCACTTAAATTCACAATCGCGTCCGGAGCAGACAGTCAACGATCTCATAACTGGATGTGGTGATGTAGCGAGCCGTTAGATAGGATGAAAATAAAAATACATATTGGGATGATGATTGCAAAGCTTTTTGTAAACATTTTAACCATAGACACGTTGGACTCAGGTCTTGATTTTTTATAAGAATCTGAAGAAAGCAAGATACCATGCTAATATTTTTTTGTGCAGATTGCAGAGCACCCCAATTTCTTATTTTTTTTAATTTTATTAACAATTTGCTTGTGTCTCTCACCACTAGGGCTCGGTTTCGATACCCGGGTTGGACAAAAGTGTTTTTTGGGATTTTTCCATAAGGAAATTCTCAATTACAGCACGGAGTTGGTATGTTATGATTTGCTCCATCACCAAACTATTTCTATATCATAAGTAAATGATCGCTTAGTAATCATGGAGACACTATTACTAAAAAATAATATTTTGGGATCTAGCAAAGGCATATATTACAAAACATAGAAAAGGAAATTAGATGCAGGCAAACCAAGTAGTAAAAACACAAATTACAATTCTATGGCAATAAAAAGTTGCTTACATAAAAACTTCTTTGTACGAACAGGTAAAATAATGTTATTTAGTTATTTCAAACTCATGGAATATTTATATAAATCTGGTTATGTGATTTTGTAAGGAAAACTGACGGTTTCGAAAATGTTATGCATCCTTGTAAGCATATAAATACGGTCGATAATCGATTGACAGAAATTAAAATGTCATGTGATTCCATTTTATAGAATACGCATGCAGAATTGGTAAACTGTAAATATGAAGAAGGAAGGAAATCAAATAAATTTGCAAGTTTTGTTATATTAATAAATATGTATAGTATTCACAAAAACTCCCACCACAATAATATTATTCGTATAAATATGCACAGAAAATGTTATGTAACTTTATGAGTAGTTTTATTTTTTGCACAAAAACATTCCTTATATTTTATTTTAAAAATCAATTATTTTGATTAAGCTATTGCATAGTATAAAGATATTGTATTTATGCTCTTCACTAATATTCGCATTTTACAATTTTATATATTTTTTATAGATATAAAAGCAAATTCTATCTACTGTTCAAATTCAGCATCATAAGTAGCTGAAAACTTAAAAATTTTCAAACTGCCATAAAAATCACATTTTCACATTTAAAACATCCCTGACATTAAATGCCTCATGCACGTATTATCGATATAAGTTATAATTCATCAAATTATTAAAGAACTGCGATTTAAGAAATATCTAAGTGGCTTTGATTTTTTTTGTGTATAGCTCCTTCTATTGCTATTGCTGACTGTACTTATTTGTGCAGCATAGAATTTACGCCAATGCATTCAAATATTTGTTAAAGCTTTTAAAACCTGTAATGTGAACAATGCTTTATGCATATGAAAATATTTTAAATGGTAGCGGTCTTTTAGACTAGGTTTGTACATAGTTTTAGATGTAGTCATTTATTTTTAGGTTAATAGGAATTTTGTTTTCTTTTTTTTATTTTTAATTACAAAAAATAAAGTTTTAATGAGATAAAATTATATTTTAAATGTTTAAAAAATAATACTAGACTACCACGGTTCTCCGCGTTAATAAGATAATAACAACCACGTCACGAAATGACGTAACGTACAGTTGAGAAATTTAGGGTCCTGGCAAGTGGCGACCGTAGCTGGTTGGTTAAAACGGCTGCCTGGTGTGCCGCAGGTCGCAGATTCAAATTCTGTTGGTCCCATAATTATTTCAACTGTTTCTTAGTGTATAAACAACCAGTTATTATATTAATTCAGAAGTACAAATTGGCATAAAGCTATACATTTGAATATTTTGAATGATTTGCATGAGGCCGAGTATCCTTCGTGGTCCAATAAAATATTATTTAGAGTTTCAAATTTCGGGACAACTTCGCTTTTACGTTCGCGGGTTAACTGCGTATTGTTTTTGGCGTAGTATTTATACACTTAAAACTGATATTGAGATTAATTAATTTGAGCAATGAAAATGATGGACATTGAAGTTTGGAGACGGTAGAAGGTAAGACAACAAATACATAATAAAAGTACATTTAAGGAAAGCAATGTTAACGTTAATAAGTAAATCAAAAAGAGCATCCCGATTCCTGCACGGATACTCGTGATAGATATCATTTTGACTTTCAATTTATTGTTTATTTTCAATTTTCCGTTGCATTTTTTTTTCAGTTTTTTTAGTTTTAAGATCTGTGCTGGTATTAAATTATTTTCTTTCTTTAGACATTTTATATTCATCTCAAAAGTATACCTCAAAGTCACTTAAAGAAAATATATTAAGATGTGTCGGGTGTCTGAACAAACGACGTCCGTCCATCATCGCTCGTCGTCGTAGGGTAGCTGCACAGATTAATGACTACGCATTTATTCTCACCGGAGTAAAGAAATTTTGTATTTACGCAGAGAATTTTACTCTAAGGCTATGAAAGTAGCGGGTGAATGTCAGTGAGTTAATACTCTAAACCTTTTATCTGGAGGAGAGCCATTTTTTGGTATATAATCCCCTTTATTCATTGTTTCTACTGTTAGGCAAGATAAATGAAGCGGCCGTGGCGCAATGGATAAGGCATCGGTCTTACGATCGAGAGGTCGTGGGTTCGAATCCTGGCCATTACACCACGGACGTGAACTTCCTCCTAACACAAGCGAATTAAGCTAAGCTGGAGGGGGTTAACAAGAATACTAGTAATTTGTATTTGCAAATTACTAGTAAGCTTTTTTTAAAAAAAAAAAAAAAAAAAAAGATGACAGTGTTCCGTGATAACACCGTAAAATGAAGGGTATCCATGATAATAAGTTCTTAGATTGAGAACTATTTATAATCATATAAAAGTAAAAGTAAAAAAAAATATGTATGCTATTTTAGTTATAATCCTATATTTTTCACTCTAGTCAAAACGCACTAGTTTTATGGCCTCATACATAAGCGGAAGCTTAGTCCCATATTGATCTTGGGTAAGAACAGGAAGGATTGTAGCATCCGTCTTGATTACGTCACTACTCGTTTTTTAACGAATGCAGAGATTTTTATGAAATGTTCGGTTACATTGGATCATTATTAAGATATGGGTGTTACTCACGTCGCGCGGAAGTCACAGTTAGACTTGTTTATTTATTTATTTTTTTAAACTTCATATAAAGAATTTGTATACAAGGCGGACATAATGCCATAGGCATTCTCTGCCACTTTGGGTGATGCAGAGATTAACAAGGCAGGTGAAATTATAAAATATAGAGATTTGATTTGAAATGAAAAAAAAATCTTGTCTTGTCGCACCTGAGTCGCACTCTCTTGAAAATGCCTACATATGTATAGGTGAAACCGCGGCTGACTAAATAGACCAACAACGCCCTTCAAGTTTGTAGCGGTACAAACTTGAATGACTTATTCAAGGAAGGTTTGACATGTTTTGATAAAACGTATACAATATTTATTGCTTCACTTCAGTTCTCTTCAAAGGCACAAAGACTCTTTGTGGCGTGTTTCAGTGAATTCAAACCAACAATGGCAAGGCAATGTTTCTCAAAGTAAGGGTGCAGAGTACCCGTAGTTTGAGAATAATATAATTATGCTAGCTTTCAACTACGGGCAATGTCGATAATGTTAGCTAATATAGATACCTAAACCTTATTGGTGGAAAAAACAAGTTATCGTGAACAGACAGACAGCGACAGCAAGGGATTTAACTTAATTATATGTTAGAATTAAAAAAAAAAATATATATATATTTCTATATCTACCTATGAGTGACGGATGACTTACATCAGATAACAATCTGAAAAAACTAAGCTCACCAATTGATGCTAAAATATAAATAGACATATAATATATTTATTTTGTAGCTCTTCTTTGAAATTTGAAGGATTGTATGTTATCTATTTCAATGGCCTATATTTATCTATATTTTAAATATCTCATTTCTTATACTTACCTACTTTGTAATTGGCCTTCTTGTTTGGATCAACTCTGTCTATATTATAATATTTTAACCTTTTTCCTAAAAGCGTAAATAAAAAATAAAAAATAATTAAAATAATATCACTACCTCGATGGTCTAGTGGTTAGCGTTTGCGTCTCTCACCACGAGGTCTCTGGTACAAATCCCGGGTCTGGCAAAGTCCTATTTGTTCAGGAAATTCACAATAGCAGCACGGAGTTGGAGTTGTGCTCGCTGGATGGCGGCTCACCCCCATCCCATGGGACCTAAACATATCAGGTGTAATGTGGGTGTTGACATCTGTCACTCCCCTCTGGTTAGTATAGGCGTGATGTTATGTTATCAAGCTTAAGAAGCAAAAAATTCGATAGATTTATGGAAAAAAATAAAGATATTATTGTATTGTTTTAGCAACAATGAGAAAGCTAACAGAAAGTTTCGGATTTCTATTGTATAACTATTGTCTGCTGAGTCTTCAGACACTTTATCAGAACTAATTATAAGTTAGAAAGAGGTAAAAATATTAGATATTTATTTTTTTACTTATAAAACGTACAAGAGCATGAAATAAATTAAACGTACATTTGCGTAACTACTTTAATATTGTGCTTTGTACTTTACTTTAATTATGTACAAATTACTGCAAAAGCTTTTAAAAGAATATTAAGACACACATTTTTACTTAATTTTTGGCAAACTAATTACTTGTTTAGTATATTTTTTGGTAACATTATTAGAAATTATATAAGCAGCTGGTCGAAATATCTAATTCAAAAATTGTTTTAGTCTTATTTCTTATTGCAGCCATTGTCCAAGAAATACGAGAATTATCTTGATAATTATGGACATTAAAGAGACAACGTATTGGCGTCTGATAATTATCAAACAGTCTCATAACTACAGATTCTCGTCGGAGAAAGTAATCATTGCCTCATCTATGGACTACGATTAATACAAGACATGGTAACCGGTGAAGTGTTGGTTCTTTACACCTCTGCCACACCCATCAGGGTAATGTAGGCGTGATGTTATATTTCCAGGAAGGATGAAGATAACCTCGAAATACTGGTGGTCACTGGCAAATTGGAAGGAAAAGGAGCGCGGGGCCGAAGCCCGATGCATTGGTCGAACCAAATACGCACCACTCTCGACTCCACTGTCTACGATGCTTTCCCATAGAAATCTTAATTTCTTGTTATCAAGATTTCTATGTGCTTTCCGAATGGCTGAGGATAGATTGAGATGGCGTAAGATCATAAAGACAAGCCTTATGGATGGAGGCGGTCACGACCCTCAGATATGAGGTATACGACTGACGAAGGGCGTTTTGTTTAAGATGGTGCTTCCTCGTTTAGAAAAGTTCTACCATTATCCACCCAAAAGTACGGCACGGCCCTTCACAACAGCTCATCATAAAACAAGGAGTTTAAATTAAATAAAGCTCCTCTCTATGATTTAAGGTTGCTAAGTCGTTGCTTACGAAATAAGGTTGTACACTGAAACCCTTACTATGGGTAAATGTTGTGTCGTTATAGCTCACTAAGTAAATCAGTCGAAATGTTAACAGTTTATTGTTTTCTATTGCTTCGCACAATTTTATTTGGCATAATTTAACTTCGTATACCTTCATTTGGCATAATAATATTGTCGCATAATATTGATTTACCATCACTTTTTTGCATAAATACTTAGGTACTTCTACGCCTAATTATTGTTAAGCATAACATTTTTTTGGCATAATTGTCTTTTGGATTTAAATAATATCCTTCGCATGTAAATTAAACAAGCGGCAGCTAAGGGCTAAGTTTTGTGAGCGTTCAAAAAAATTCCCTCCCTTTGAAACGAGAGGGATAGTGAGTAAAACTCATGGTAGAAGTAGAACATTTTTGAACGGCAGTCGCAGGACATGATTTGTGTGCGCTCCCCACATTTTATATTGTTATTTTCATGTTAATTTCAAGTGATAATTTATTTAATGTTGACCTGGTTTGTGGAGAGGAAATAATAAAGAAACGGAATTCGCAAAGGTTTTTAGACTGCTTATTTAATCATATTCGCACTAAAGTGGACATTAGCGTTTTTAATGGAGGCTGTTATTTAAATAAATAAGTATCTCACAACTTACCCACAAAGCCATCTAGTCCCAAACTCAGCAGAACTTGTACTATGGGTACTAGAATAACTGATACTGATACATATATACTTCTTTTTTGGCAATACATACTTATTATACATAGAAACACCCAGACTAAGACAAACCTCCATGTTCTTACTTACAAAGATTTGTCTTAAGCGGGAATCGAATCCACGACCTCGGCGTCACAGGCAGGCTACCTACTCCGCCATCCGGTCGTTTTTTTTTTAATTTGACTTGTATTTATGTAACAATCATTTCAACTATGGTCATTTTTTTCTTTTAACTGTTGTAGCCTTTTATAAATGAAATGAAATCTAAAGTTTTTTTCGAAAACAAGAACTTAAAACATCCAACAAACAATATCACATAAATATATCAAATGAACAAATGTATGAAAAAATTTTTTTTATAAAGAGGGTTAATAACACTATTGGGCATACAGCGTGATGCTAACCTAAAGGCCTGTTTCTAAAGTTTTAAGTAACTTTACTATTAAAGTGACAGTATATATTATAGAAAACTGTTACTTGGCCTGCCTCGATGGTCAAGTGGTTAGCGTATGCGCGTTTCACCGCAAGGTCTCGGGTTTGATTACCGGGTCGGGCAAAGTGTTATTTGTGAACTTTCCGTCGGTAAATTCACAATAGCAGCACGGAGTTGGAATTGTGCCCGGTGGATAGCGATGGGCTCACCCCCTATCCCACATTAAACGTTAAATATAACAGGTAAAGTATGGATAATACACCCTTTTGGGTTATATTAATATAAATAATCTTAATAATAATAATATTAATAATTGTTTATTTATATAATTTAATTTGTTATTATAATATTAATATTAATAATCTAAATAATAATAATATTAATAATCATTGATGTAGAGATAGTTCCAGACTCCAAAAACATAGTCATTGTTATTATAATAAGTTATTTTAAAAGTTATAATTAATTATTTTTATAATTTACCTGACGTTTATCTCTTACTCAGATTTTGTGAAACAGTAAGTTATGTTGTATAATTTAATGCACCACCTGTCATCTCCGCGGGTAAACTAACTCTGAAACCCCAAATTGATTGGTTTGTGTTAGACTGCATCTAATTAACAGAAAATGTGTTTGTACGTTTTTGATTAAGTTATGGCTGGGTAACGCATTTGTTTATAGTGGTAATGTAATAGTATAATTTGCTAGTTTATAGTGGTAATGTAATAGTATAATTTGCTAAATTATATAAAAATAATCAATTAAAAGTGGAAATAACTTATGCGTTTATTAATAACAACATTTATGCTGAATGTAACTTCGTCATGTTGGTTTGTACCCTACTTAAGATAGAAACAAATGGTTCAACGTGACGTCACGAAATGGCGAAACATACAGTTCAGAAAATTAGGTTCCTAGCAAGAGGCGATCGTAGCTGGTTGGTTAAAGTAACTGACCAGTGTGCAGAAGGTCGCAGGTTCAAATCCTGCCGGTACCATAATTTTTGCAACTGTTACTTAGTATAATGTAATCTAATGTTTGAAAATGTTAGTGATTAATCAAGTATGCCAGACTAGTATCAATTTCTACTCTAGCAAATATTCATAGAGCCTACTTGTCTGAGAACATTCATAACGTACTCAGACAAGCGTCTTAAAATCCATTGATGTTTAGATTAAATAGAAGCAAAAAAATAAACAACACTAAGATAAAGGAAAACTACATAAATTATTTACTTATTTTAGTATCATACCTATTATTTATTGAGCGCTAAATCCTTCTTAATTTTTGTCTAAAACTACCATTCTGTAAATCTTATACACTTATGTCCATCCAAAGGTTGCCTGGAAGAAATTGCGTTAAGCGTTAAGGCCGCCCTTTGTGCATAAATTGTTATTTAAACGTTCGTACAAAATAATGTTTGCACAAATGAATTTATCTATAAATTTATATATTAACATAAATATAACTACATCGTGGTATTGCAAAAAAATGATATTTATTTCAGGTGTATTTAAATAATATAAATATCTTCTAGCAAACCAAACTGTTAAGAAACCGAAACCATCTTTGAATCGCAATAACTCCAACAACTATTTGTAATTCTCCGTAATTCTTCGTGGAATAATTTTGAATCGTAAAATGTTAAACAAAACATTGTTTTAAAAGGGCGAAGTGCCAGCTAGATATCATTCCATAAATATAATTTTAATTATACAAATATTAACAGGCTATTTTGAATATTTAGCTACGAATATCTATTATATTTCGGCGTTGGAGAAATGACGATTCTAACGAATTGGTTCTTAATGAAATGGGAAATTATTTGAATTAACTTTGGAGTTTTCTTTGTTTTGGAAAAGTTTGTGTAAGCGAGGTGTCTGTCTTCTTGTTAGTCAAATAAACTTTAACTTTTAAGTACAATACAGAAGTATTAAAGATATTTTAGCAATGTTTATTAGAGGGACTGCCTCTTTCGTCCAGTGGTTAGCGTGTGCCACCTTTTACCGCTAAGTTGTAGGTCGGAGTCTGTATTTTTACTCTAAACATGGCGATAGGATCATCCCCTATCACGCGGAATCTAATCAAAATAGATTCAATGTGGGTATTTTACACCCCTGCAACCCTTTTTGGGTAAGGCGTCACCATTTATTATTATTATTATTTTTTTTATTTTAATTTTTTTTTATTTAGGCGTTTCTTTGATTTCAGACTACATAAATGATAATAGTATTTGGAAATGAATTGCTCTTCTTATGTAACTTTTATATGTATACTTATTGTTATATTTTTCATTTTAAAAGATGGTGCACATGAGTTTCTCACCAGCTCTTCTCATAATGCAATACCCATCGGAGCTGGTACTTGGATTGATTTTAATTTGATTCTAAACAGTTTGATTAAAATAAATCTAAGCCCCGGTTATTCAAATAATTGTAATTAGCATAATTTAGTATTATTTATAATTTATTTTAATATCATTTTATGTAATGTTTTGACGTATTCAAGCGCCTCCTGGGGCCTATGAAAATAAATGATTTGAATTTGAATTTGATGTTATGTTATTCTGATTTTAACCGAGAAAAATGAACGACGTTTATTTAGTTGTTTTGTTTGCTAAATTAATTGAATGTTATTCAGTAAATATTTCCTTCAGCTGTTGATATTTTCCAACGATTCATTTATTCATAGCCATAACAACAAACAAACAAACTACAAATAAAAGATGCACGTGAGTTTGTTTTTCATTTCTAGATGTAATATTTGATATTCGCTATGAGAACATACAAGCTGCTGCACCCCGGGGTATGCAGAAATGTTTGAATTTTTCAATATAGGTACGCTTAAGTGGAAAACTAGCCACTTAGTAGTTATTATTCTATGAAATAGTTGAAAATATTATGTGACTAGCAGGATTTGAACCTGCGATCTCTACATTCCGGGCAGTCGCTTTAAACACTAAGCTACGGTCGCCTCTTGCCAGGACCCTAAATTTCTATCTATAGATATTTGCTTTTTTGACGCAAAACTACCGAGTAAATTTTGGTGAATTTTTTGTTCAGATGTTGCTTATAGTCTGAATATATTAGGCTACTTTATATTGACGTACCATGTGGACAAAGCCGCAAGTCAAAGCCGGTACATAAAAAGTTAAAACGAAGAACATCCCCGAGTGACGTACAACGATTTAAGACGTTCGGCGCACACTGGGCAATTCGCGAGATCTCCAAAGCGAATTGGCTAATCCTTTCGACACGATGGCAAGTCATGGCAAGTCAAAATAAGATTTGACTCAGCCATCGACACGACGAAGAAGAAGAAAAACCTCTTCAATACGTAAGTTGGCGAAAAACGAATTCATATTTGGGTCTTTTGTTAGTGACTGTACCGCGTGTGACGTTATTGTATACATTTTTGTCTCTTTGGAGAGTCCAGGAAGTTGTCTCTTTTGAGAATAGAAGTTTCTAACGGTAATTTTATGCAGACTTTATGTGCATGGAAAGTGACTTTAGTTAAAGTTATTTTTAGAAACGGTTCGGTAATCATTTTAGCTATTTGGTTTTGCTCGCGGTATTATGACAATTGCAAAGAGATATTATGAGAAGATATATAGGATGGATGCGATATTGAGGCATTTACTGAAAACGCAGGCGTGGTAAGTGTCCACTAAAAATAAAATAATGAAATAATAACCATTTTCTGATGCCTTTATGTCTCATATTCATGCACCGTGTATGTTTTAGTAAAGAATAAGAGTATGTGAAAAATTTAAAATTTTGCCGAGCGAGGTTGATACAAAGTAATAAAATACCGGACTTGTACAATTTCATGCACTAGGCGACCCAACAAAGAGCTACTGAATATAATTACAGTTCCAACTTCTAATTGATTATTTTTATAGCATTTAGCTTTGCTTAGCAAATTATATTAAGAAACAGTTGAAAAAAATTTGGGACCGGCAGGATTTGGATATTCTTTACAACATAAAGAATAAATGGATGAACATGACGTCACGAAATGATGTAACATACAATTGAGAGATTTTGGGTTCTGGCAAGAAGCGACCGTAGCTGGTTCAAATTCGGCCAGTCCCATATTTTTTTTAAATGTTTCTTAGTACCTATAATTAAAAATTGTTGTAAGCTGACAACATTTCGTTATAACCATATCCAACTAAGCAACCTTCTTTTTAAGATGCCTGTGCTCCAGTAATTTAGTCACCTTACTTATAATATTTTCTTGAACCCTAAAACGTTCAAGCGCCGCGCTGGTAAAAATGCAAATAGTACCTGAGTGCGTCACCCATTGTAAACTCGCTGTATGGCATAACCAGGTACTAATCTTAGTTACTTTATAAATAAATACATTTTTCACAACATTCAAGCAGAGCTTGTACTATTGTTACTAGAATAACTGATATAAGAAAGTTAGTTTGTTTAATTGTTGAATTTAAAACGGATGATGTCGCGGGTAAAAGCTAGTACTGTAGAATAGAATAGAATATAATATAATATATTTACAAAAGAAAAGTATTCATGTATTAGTATCAGTTATTCTAGTACCCATAGTACAAGCTCTGCTGAGTTTGGGACTAGATGGCGTTGTGTGTGAGTTGTGAAATATTTATCTATAATATTTATTTTTATTTTATACGTAGGCGCTCCCACGTACGTACGCTTTCGCGCATTCTCTCTGTGTTTGAGTGTTTGCTTGGACAATAGGATGGCCGGCTATCACTGTTAGCCACATTTGTAGCTATTCTGTACAATTTATTGGAAGCAGTAATTTGGTACTTTTCGTATTCATTTGTGTTTTTATTTCCACGCATTTTCGTATTATACGTAGAGCTCTTGTGAATGAGCTCGAGGGTCCGAATCGAATCGGAACCGAATCATAATAGTGCTGACACTATTATGATTCGGTTTCGTGGTGAGTTCGGCTCCTGAAATTACTAGCACTGTATATAACTGTAGTCTTCAGATGAAGTGACGCATTTATAAACTACTCTAGAAGATTGTCGTCGTCCATGAGCTCTATAAGTTACCACTTACCTTATATACTATGGATTTATTTAAAAGTATTAATTTAATTCCATTGCTATATTTAAGTTTATTTTCTCTCCATAACCATCTTTAGCCATAATGTTGTTTTGGTTGCTATAACTTACACATAGAATTATTTACAAAAACAAACAAATATTGTATGAATTATTTGAAAAGATGGTGCACATGAGTTTCTCACCAGCTCTTCTCATGATGCAATACCCATCGGAGCTGGTACTTGGATTGATTTTAATTCATATCTCTAAGTTGAATTAAAGTCAATCTAAGCGCCGGTGTCAAATCATTTTTTTACAATAAGTGTTATAATTTAGTTAGCTAAGTTTTATTTTAATTTTATATTTTTTGTATTTTGATGTTTGTTTTGACGTGCTCAAGCGCCCCTTGAGGCCCATGGAAATAAATGATTTGATCTGATTTGAAAATTGCCATTCACATTAACTATAATATTATTAAAACCGACGTGAGGTTAAGACATTACTATTAAAAATACGGGTTACTCACGTTACTTTAGCCGGGATATGCCGACTAGTTTCGAATCTAATACGTAGATTCACCAACTGGGCTGTTATTCGCGCGGAGGTGCGCGGAGTCGCAACTAGTCGGCATATCCCGGCTAAAGTAACGTGTGTAACCCGTATTTTCAATAATAACACATTAACTATATACGCAGTATGAAGAATATGTTTACTGTGGCGGTATTCGCACACATAAATGACGGATGACATTTAAAACGTCAAGAAGTGACACACTCCGTCACAAGTGTCAAAGAGCGCTGAATCGCGATACTTCCAAGACGCAACCATTGGACAGCAGGCCGCCAGGCAATACCACCGAGCCTGGTTGGAGGATCCTCCCTTTGAGGTGGAGGAACACCACACCCCGTTCCTTCATATAATATGTTCAGTTTTATAAATATTTGAAGCTAGGATTACAAAAGACAGATTTTTTCGAACCTGCTAACGATTTATTTTTGTTCGTCATCCACGCTATCACGGTCAGCGGTCGAGATAATTCGTCACAAAACTGACAATAGCCACGGCTTTGTCTGTCAGCGGTGTTCATTACCGCTATTCACGGCGCGTGTCTATGTAGCGTTGATTGTTTTTTACATAGATACCCTTTGATATTTTGTACTGAATCTATATCTGCTTCGATGTTCAAAACTGTTAGCGGATAAGCCTTTCACCGCGAGGTCTCGGGTTCGATTCCCGGGTCGGGCAAAGCGTTATTTGTGATCTTTCCGTCAGGAAGGTTGTATTGTAGCAGTAGGAGTTGGAATTGTGCCCGGTGGATGGCGATAGGCTTACCTTATCTCATGGAACATTAACAAAGCAGGCAAAGTTTCAGAACACATAACATCACGCCTTATCCACATAAGGCGTGATGTTATGTGTTCTGAAACTATTAGTTAATAGAAAACTGATAGAACCTACTGAACAGATAATGATGTAATTTGACAAAGGTATAACTAATTAAACAAACACCACTAACGTGTGTGTTGTCTGCACGTGTGGTCTAGTGGTTTAAGCGGTCGTCTCGCCGCTCTCCACTGCACTGGTGTTGTGGGTTCGATCCCCACCTGTGACAAATCTTTGTGTAATTCGCAAAGATTTGTTCCGAGACTGGGTGTGCTTGAGTGAGTGAATGTGTGTATTTGGCCTTGTGATTGGGACCATTGGATAGTGTAATTGCTTCTGGCGTTCTACCTAATGTAAAAAATCCGAATTTTTCTTTTATTTATAAGTCCTCATATACTAAGTTTCTTGTTGAAGTTATTTAATTGAAGTGCTGTGTACAGATATAATTGGGCGTCAGATTAACATTTTTTTTTCATGTTAAACATAACTATGTATTAAGAATTTAATCTGTCATCTGTGTCTGTATTTAGAAGGTTCTAAATAAAATAAATTAAAATATAATTTTTCACGTGTATTGTAACTTTTTTAGGTACTCATAGACTGCTAAAACATTTAAAAATAGCAGGGGTCAAAATACAGTAAATATACCAATTTCTAGGCAAAATTGAATCACTTCTTGAAATTTGATTAGTAAAACCATAAAAAGTATAAAACAAAATAAACAAACAAACTGAACGGAACTAAACAAAATGTAAAAGTAAATAAGTAAGTTAAATAAAGTTGTTGTTAAGTTGTAAAACGTTGTTTGACTTCAACTTGTCTAAGTTCACGGTCGGAGACTAAAGTATTACAAGTTTAACCGACTTCTAAAACAAGGAGGACGTTCTCAATTCGATTGTGTTTTTTTTTTCTCCGGGTTTTTTTTTTTTTTTTCATTTTTTTACCGATTACTCGAAAACGCCTGCACCGATTTGAGAAATAATTTTTATGTCTGAAAGAATATCTTAGTCATGTAGTCCCATTTTCATTAGGTCACTATGATGGGGTCCTAAAGAATCAAATTTTACAAGCTTCTATATTGTTTTTCGTATATTACCTAAAGCTACTCGGATATTTGCATCTAGCAACAATTCTTTGGCCAATGTTTTACCCATATTTGCAATAAGTTATTTGAATTTGAGTTTTTGATCTCTATCATTCGTTCAATATTTGAGCGGGACAAAAAGATCAAAAAACACGTTCACCCTTCAATTCGGGTCGAAAAAAATGGTCTTAAAGCGGTCTACCTCAAAATTGTGTTTTTGTATTTGACTAGTAGTGTAAATAGAACACATTGTGATATTTTTACGAAAAAATTATAAAAAGAAAGTTGTGAATATACACATAACATTAAGAAACATGTTAGCAAGCATAGTATATAAGTGTAGGTGTAGTAAGTGTATGTATGCCCAGCAACCAGACATCGCTCCGTACGTGTTTGCGGAAGCAAATGGTTTGCTTTGAGTATCTATCTCTGACAATATTGGCACCAATTTGCATGTTTGTATAATGAAATCTAAAATATAAAATCTCGTGTCGCAGTGTTAGTTATAGAACTCCTAAACGGTTTGATCGTTTTTTATAAAATTTTGTCTGTAGATCAGATATTCTGTAGATCTGCGTATAGGAGGCAAGCTATTTTTTATACCGCTAGGTGAAGGTTGACAAGCCACGCAGGTGGAGCCAACACATCGGCAACCGCTAGTATTTTTTATTTTTACTAGCTTACGGGTATGTCCCACTGCTGGGCAAAGGCCTCTCCCCATGACTTCCAAGTCTTTCTGTTATTTGCTATCTCTGGCCAATCGTTCTGAAATGAATCCAAGTCGTCCCGCCATCTCCGTTTAGGCTTTCCTCGTCGCCGTTGACCGTCACCCGTGATTGTGGCACCCTGTTGGTTGCAGCTAGTAGTATAAAAAAAAAAATCATTATGATTTTAGGTTTTTACAGTAAATAATAAGATTGGATAACATTTATACATAATATGAAAGTCTCTGCTTCTAAACAAGTAAGTCAACATGCATGCAGTGTTTAAAAATATATATATATATAAAGTTTTGTTAGTTTGGTAGTAGTATTTTTGTTATTTAAGTAATAAACAAACACTATAAGTTAGTTCGTATATCATTAAATGAGTCACGATATTAAAACAGATTTGAGAAGTAGTTCACTAACACTATATCCTGCTATAATTTAATTACAAAATAAATAAACTACATTTGCTCGAAGTTTAATTAAAAAGCATCATAGCCATTTTATTTCTTTATTTTACGCCAGCACGGACATTACGTTATATCTTTTAGCATAAAACGTTTCTTTTCACGCTTCTTCTATGAAAAAATATGATATGATTAAATCTGCATTCGTCCCATTTACAAATTAAATTGCCTTTCACTTTAAAAACAAAAGTTAAACTCTGTTTTGATTCATATCTTTCAAAAATAAGCTTTTCTAGATAAAGAATAGTAAAAGTAATCACAGTTTAGTTTGATTTAATACCTATGTTATTTAGCAACGGGATATAAACGAGATAATAATTGAGGTTTTACTCGAAAATTATGCATAAAATTACTACCACCAATTTGAAGAAAGAAAAATCTGATCGAACAACAAGCCTATGATACGGGACATCCAAGAAAACAGTCAATACATAAAGCGACGTAAAGAGTAATCTGCACTTATATAAAGCAGATGTATAAAAAAAATGTTTATAACAAATACAATAACTCAAACTACAGAACTGCTTTAAAACTTCTTCGCCGTCAGATTTCTAAGTAATAAAAGCTATACTTACCGAATTTCTCGAAGAGAAAGTCGCGGAAAACAGCTTAATAATATATGCTATAATAATACATGCCGGTGCTGAAATGGTCACTTGCACATCACTTTTATACCAGTAATGTTTAATGCTTGCTTAGTTTCAAACAAAAGTTAGCATAAGAATTGTCTTGCAAAACTTCTATCGTGTAAATGGGCTTAAGTCCACTTCCGGTACTCATGACCGGACTTATAAATATAAGAAAAGACGCCCATGTACTCAAGCGTCATATCCAGTCAGCAATTTATTGCATGCGTGCCACTGAATAAGGAAGAATACTTATGTACTTGTGCCTTGTAACACAATAAAGGGAAAACAGAACATATATGAATTTAGGAAAATGAACCGCGTTTATTGCAGGCAATAAAACTACGATGTTTGAAGCGCTCAGATACTGTCACTGTTTGCATATTCACATTTTTTTAATTTATGCATCATAATACCAGTTTTATACCTGCAGCCACACAACTCTGACAACCGTGTTTCCTGCGGTAGTTTTAGCGTGGTGAGTCTCATAAACTATTTCCAAAATAGTTACAGCATTGTGTTACAGGGAAATAGCGATTTTGTGCAATGTAAAAGTTGAAGATACTTTCCATTTATCAACAAAAAAGACTTCTTACTAACACAAAGTAACCCAAAACAACCAAATTCCAAAGTTTGTTTCATATAATTTCTCATTTGATAAAGATCATTTCGTTAAAATCGTCGTTTCTGCGACGCCGAAATATAATAGATATTCGCAGCTTAATATTCAAGATAGCCTGTTAATTCTTTTATAATTGAAATTATAATTATTTTCGGATCGCAAGAATAATATTTTGCTGCCTCTTTACCCTTTTAAAACAATAATTTGTTTCAAAATTATTTTGCAAAGAAAGACGGAGAATTTCAAATAGTTGTTTAGGAGTTATATTGTGAATTCGAAATTATTAAATGGTTTAGATTTGTTCAGGGTTTGGTTTGTTAAAAGAGATTTAAATACACTTAAAATATATTTCAAATTGTTTAAATATTTAGATGAGTTTTGATTTAATGTTGTTTGATGTTCTTAATCTTGATTTTGGTCATTATCTCAAAAAACAAAGGAACTTAGGACGATAGTTTGAAAAGGTTTACGATACAGATTATGAATTCTGTCATTTTTTTAATTTTAGTGCAGTTATGCTCCTGAAAAAAATCGCGTTAAGCGATAAGGCCAACCTGTGTGCATATAGTTCGTGTGTGCATAATGTATACTATATCCTATGCTGTATGCACAAATAATGTTATATCTATCTATCCGAGCAATCTTGTGGTAGAACACTCACGATCACACTTTTTAACTGCCGCCAAATACGACGTTACAATAAAGTTGAATTAAAACAAGTTTCTAACAATCTAATGAAAGTAACGATACGAAAACGATTCCAGTTCAAATGAAAACGTTAATCTTTATCGCGAGTTTACAAATCGGCAAAAACATAATAATTTGCCGGAACGGACAATAAATCTATTCAAATGGCAAGCCTTTGGTTCGCATTTGAACAGGGCTTTATAGAAACTCACACAATTGTGGGAAATGTAATTATACTTGAAAAACTCACGATTTGTGTCCCTAAAATACAATTGGCCCCACTCAATGGGGCTGGGTGTACTACACAAATTTGATGGATATCTCAATTATGACTCTTGAAAATTTTCAATTGGTTTTATGAAGCGGTTTAAATTCAGTGCGTAAATGATTTATATCCTATTATGTTGACGCAAATTAGTATCTCTCAAATATTAGGTATGTAAATTTATTGAATAATGAAGATGTATGCTTTCTGCAGCGCAAAATAATATAAAAAAAAATCTTTATTGACACAAAATAATGATATCACAAGATGAGTTAAAGTGAAGGCACATGTAAATGTATTAGTACATTAGATACTGATACTGACTCCCAAACTAAGCGAAAGCTTGTCTTTTGGGTGACAGTGGACAGTCGTGTTTTGTGACAAGATATTACAGTTTACAATTTAAAATTTATTATGTAAATCTATATTGGACGTTATGAAATATTCAGGCTTAGTTTGAAAAAAATTGATAGAAAAAGTCTGTGAAATGATTCCTATTAATCTTAAAACAAAATAAATATAACTTTGATTTTTAATGACATTTGACTACTGGCCGAGGTTTACACATGCATTATCCAGTCGTTCCTTGATCAAAGGTCCGCAAACACATTGGGAGTTAATTAGGTGCATTCTGAGGGAAACCAGTCACTGCACCACTAATGGTTTACTAAAGAGGCTGAGTGTTGATTGGTTGATTTGTAGATTGAACACTTAGCTTAGACACGGCTAATAGACAAGGAGCCCTTGGGCCAACCTGTGTCATTTTAAAAACTGAAAGTTCACCTGTACGTGTCTTTGACATAGGGAAAAACGAGCACCGAATATGGAGTTTAGATCGTGGTAGATAGATGGATGGCAAATATAAAAAAGTTACGTCATAGTAAAAAAAAAATTTGTTAGATATGTTGTTAATGGCGAACGTTGACATTATCCCCCACTATTGACAGACTCTTGAATTTAACCATGCTTCCCAGACACAGACAGACAGACAATCTTACAGAAATTATGTAAACTTATTTCGATAAATTGGCTTATTTAGAACTAGAAAGATTTAAATGTATTTTTTACTTACAATGTTGACCGATCAGCGTTTAAAAATATTATTACAGCAATACACTTCACAATTTAACTGCCTACTTTAAATCAATCCAATTACTCATTAAATTAGAACCAATCAGATATAACCATATCAATATTTGATTTCTAACCACTGTTTAAATACGCATTACTCAGCCATTACAATCAAAGGCGTACAAACATATTCTCTGTTAATTACATGCAGTCTAAACCAAAACCAATCAATTTGTGGTCACCGAGTTTGTTTGCCGACGGACTAGACAGGTGATTCATTACATTATATACCCGCTACTCGATAAGGTAATCATTACTACAACTAAATGCATTTTGCAATACAAGGTAAATTGAGTCCTTAATAAATTATTATGTCTGATAATATGTTTTTCACAATTTTATCATTGTTAGGCAAAAATATTTTTATACAGTGATCAGAACTCAATTTCACTTGTAATCATTTGAGTCAGCAAAACTCAAAGCAAAATCACTCGCTCACACAACTTTACACGTCATCTTAGTCCTAAACTAAGCAGAACTTGAACTATGGGTACTATTTTGTGCAGCTGCGGTGAAAAGTTGTATGTGCAACTCGAGATCAAAGTTATTTACATCTCATGCTTACGGTCATTACGCTCAAAATTATAACCTAACTCATTCTAACTTTCCTGACGGCAAGTTCAAAATAGCAGCATGGAGTTGGAATTGTACCCTGTGAATAGCGATAGGCTCACCCTTCAATCCCATGAGACCTAAATATAGGCGTGATGTTAAGTAACTACACCATAGAGACGGTCTGTAAAATTTTCATCGAGATTGTATTGCTCATCTGTCAGGCTTATTGCTCAAATTATCTGCTACTACACAAGCCAGTCAGCAATATGTAACAACTAGTTTCAATTCAGGCTGACGGCCGCGCGTGATATTAACAGAGATAATCCGAACATGCACAATCAGCGCGGTTCTGTGTTTACTAAATCTGTGGCAAAGCCCTGTAATTAGCGGACATTTTTCAAAATGTTTCAGTGATATGTGAAGCATTTTATAGAGCACTAGCTGACCCGGCGAACTTCGTACCGCCTTAGCGTAAATTTGATGCACTACTTTATTTTGTATAGCTGACCTATCTTATGTATGCGTACCTATTCCATTAAATTGAATGACGTTGACATTCGTAACGCGCTATTTTTAAAATATGCAAAATTAAATGTATATTTTTCAATTCTTCTTCGTCGTGTCGATGGCTGAGTCAAATTTTATTTTGACTTGCCATCGTGGTGAAAGGATTAGCCAATTCGCATGGAGAACTCGCGAATTGCCCAGGGTGCGCCGGACGTAGGCAATCGTTGTGTACGTCACTCGGGGAGGCTCTTTTTAAATCTTTCTGAGAGATTTTCTTAATATTTTTTTCCGTAAGAACCTTGTACAGAGTATTAGAAAACTACAAAAAAAAATCAACCAAATCGGTCAAGCCGTTTTCATGCTATGTCGTGACAACAGAAAACGGGTTTCATTTTTATATATATATATAGATGTACCATTAGTACCGTTCTGCTATTAAAAATAAAGTTTTTCGACTGCCTCGTTGCTGTTGCGGCATAATTTGCGTATCGCTCAACGTGAGGTCTCGAGTTCGATACCCGGGTCGAGCATTGTTGTTGTTTGGGATTTTTTGTGAGGTAATTTTTTTAACAGCACAGAATAAGATTTTTGCCCAATGTAGGACTACTACGCTAGTGTTCGTGGGTTCAATCTCCGCGCGGTAATTTTTACCACTCAGAAGTTAATAGCTTTTAAATGAGAAACAGAATCCGTAGGTTTTCATTTTCAGAAATACTTCAGCTTTTTTGTTATTAAGAATCTCTGAATATATTTTAATATTGTAGATTAAAAGACAGTTTGGAGGCGAAACACATATTTTTATCTAAGTAAAATCTAACGGGAAATAACGAGATCATGCATAATTTACCTTTTAGGCTTGACGTTTCGGCAGACAGATTACACTGGCCGTGGTCGCAAGCACACTGGTTCTAGCGATGCGCCGTCTCCGTTCGTGAGGGCGATGATTTTCCGTCCACCCTCACTTGTTGACTTAAAGTTATCGCGTTGATTCCCATTAGATTTTACTTAATCATGCAGCGCGTAAGTTTAAAAGTTAATATTTTTATCTATTTAAATTTATTATTCATGTTTCTAAGGTCAAGGATTACATACTCTTTATTGATAATTTTTACAGCATTAAGCTATGCTAAGCAAATTATACTAAGAAACAGTTGGACGTCACGAAATGACGTAACATACAGTTGAGAAATTTAGGGTCTTGGCAAGAGGTGACCGTAGACGGTCGGTTAGAGCGGCTGCCCGGTGTGCAGAAGGTCCCAGGTTCAAATCCTGCCGATCCCTTAAATTTTTCAACTGTTTCTTAGTACAAGGATTACATACTTTGAGAAAAGAGCTTTTAATTAGTAGTTTCAACGGGAACGTAATCCTTTTAGTTTGAGATACTTTGCCTTGCGTTTGTCGTTTTGAATGCCCTGAAACACGGAACAAAGAAGTCTTTGTGCCTTTACAGAGAATGTTGTGAAATAGTACATATTTTATACGTTTAATCAAAACACGTTAAAACCTACCTTGAATATGTAATTTAAGTCTGTACCGCTACAAACTCATGAAGTTTAAATATTCTAAAGGTAGTTAAAACAAAGGCAGTGTTGCTCTAGTTTCTTTACAAATCCTTATCTTACGGTGTATGGATTACATTTCAAAAATTCCATTTGAAAATTAAAATTATGCCTATACCTATCCATACACAACTGCATCAATGATCAGGTAGTTAGCGCCTATCACCACGAGTTCCCAGGTCCGGCTAAGTGTTAGTTGTGAACTTTCCGTCAGGAAATAACCTCACGCCTATATTACCCAGAAGGGTGTGGCAGTGGTGTATAATACCTACATTTCACCTGTGATTTTAGGTCCCATATTTTTTTTTTTTTTTTGGATAGGCACGTGTTTGACCACGATCGCACATGATGGTAAGTGATGATGCGGCAGACAGATTAATTACATTAGCCGTGGTCGCAAGCAAAATCATCGCCCTCACGAACTAAGACGGCGCGCCGCTAGAACAAGTCTGCTTGCGACCACGGCCAGTGTAACCTGGTAAATAATGCATGATCGCGTTAATTCCCGTTAGATTTTACTTAATCATATAACGTGTAGGTTTTAAAGTTAAACTATAGTTTAGCATAAAACGGCGGATTAACGCGAGATTTGTTTTTTAACTCACTTTATATCTTAACTCGATAACTTAATAATTTACCTTCTTTTCGTTTTTTTGTTTTTTCTTTCTTAATTAAATTATTACTAGTAATTTGCATTTACAAATTACTAGTATTCTTGTTAACCTTCTCCAGCTAAGCTTAACTTGCTTGTGTAAGGAGGCATTTCAGGTCCGTGGTGTAATGGCCGGTATTTGAACCCACAACGTCTTGTTTACAAGACCGTAAGTACATTAATTATGTATTATTATGTAAGTTTTACTACATACACAAGTAGATTTAATTAATCACAACCCGTTTTGAAAAGCGTTTATCAAAACCATCTGGTAATGGACAGCTATCCCATGAAATAATGTATACAGTAAGAGCGAAACTTGAAACTACATATTATATTTAATTGGACCACTGAAGATGGGTTCCATTTTAATTGTATAAAGTATCGCTTACGGTGAATTGGTAACATAACATCACGCCTATATTACCCAGAAGGGTGTGATGGTGTATTAAATTAAATTTGTTACGTTTATATAGGGTATATTATGATAGGGTACTGAGCATTTAACCATCCACCGGGCACAATTCCAACTCCATGCTATTAAAAATTCCTAACGGAAAGTTCACAAATAGCACTTTGCTCGATCCGGGAATCGAACCCGTGACCTCGCGGTGATAGACGCATACGCTAACCACTAGACCATCAAGGCATAATGTTATGTTTATTACATTTAGTTATGCTATAACTCCACCTCAACCTGTAGTATAATATAGTTACTTAACTGTATGCATCTTGATCAAGAGATACCACAAATACGCTTCGGCAAATAAACTCCACTTTTAAATTCCATCAAATAAAAATATGAGCTCGTACACTTCTGTATCTGAACTTTATGTGCAGCTTCGGTTTGTTGGAGGCTCGGATCATGGTGCGGGAAATACAAATCAAAACGAGCAGTTTGTAGCTGAATATACGTACCCATAGAATTTATGTAACTATTTTCAAACGATTGAAATGCTTTAAAAGAATATAGGATTCGAAACAAAAAATCATAATTATATATTGCATTGATCAACATAAACATATCATAACATAAAATCACGCCTTTATTTCCACTAAAGTGTGGCAGAGGTGTACAACACCCATACTTCACCAGTTATGTTTAGGTTCCATGGGATCGGGGCCATCGACATCCACCGGGCACAATTCCAATGCAGTGCCGCTATTGTGAATTTTTTGACGGAAAGTTCACAAATAACACTTTGCCTGATCCGGGCATCGAACCAGACAGCCGATCAATCACCAATTTTGTTAATAAATTCCTTATTGCAAATGAACACAATCATAGTTAATTTTACGCGATCCGATCTATATTGCAATAAGTTTGCTTGATGGATGAACGAACATTCTCTATTACACCCAACTTAAACATAAGTAGTGAAATGCTTTTTGCGATACTTTCGGATATTTTGGGTATTGCATGGCGTTAAATAAATAAAAAATAAGTAAATGATATGATTTTTTACATTAGATAGAACGCCACAAGCAATTACATTATCAAATGGTCCCAATGACAAGGCCAAATACACACAATCACTTACATAATCACGCACACAAACACACACAGACTCAGAACTAATCGGGGATCTAACCCACAATACCAGTACAGTAGCGAGCGGCGAGACGACCACCACACCACACGTACAGAAAAAGAAAAAAAGAATAACCAGCACTACAACCAAATTGAATATTTTTACATACTTACATAAAAAAAAACAAAACAAACTCCTTCACTGACTACGAACAGGACCGGAGATGTTTGTCTATAAAACATCGGATATGCTTCGTAAACGCCAGCCAAGTTATCGGAGTTGACCACCTCCGTTATGCATAACGGGGTTGTACGGCCACGAGATGTGTTGTTCTAAAATGCATTTTTTTTTATACTACTCCCACAGCGAACGAACATGTAGTCCACCTGATGGTAAGTGGAGTACAGCCCATGGACATCAACAATCCACAAAAGCAGATTATAGATGCGTCGCTGCAGCTGAGGACTACGGTGTTATGCCTCATGTGCCAGTAATTTCAGGGCCTGATCTCACCACCAAACCGGAACACAGTAATGCAAGCACTACTATTTGGCGGCAGGTTAAAGGTGAGACGGTGGTGCTGCCGCCCTCGAGCTCATTCACAAGAGCTCTACCACCAGTAAAATAATGATTTTTATTATTACTGTGTAATTAGTTGTCTGCGACCTAAATCACTCTAAGTGCTCACTGATGTTATAATTGCGAAAGTGTATTAGTATGGATGTTTGTTACTTACCACGTAAAATTCACTGAGTAGATTTAAATAAAAAAAAATATAGCTTATAAATGGATGTACTGCGCGTCCAATATAATAATATTTTTAGAATGCTGTTAAGGCTGCCACGGCGATGCAGCGCGTCCGGCATGTTTGCGCAAAATCACACAGACGGTTTTCACGCCGTCATTCGCAAAAAGACTGCCTCGCTTTTGTTGCGATTACGAGCCAGTAACAACAGCATTCTTAAAACTGTGACGGAGACCATGGATTCTCCGATTTTAATACATCTTGTTAGAAGGACTATCAACTGCAACTTCTCCATTGAGTGTCCTTCTAAAAAGAAAATACCAAATAGGAAAATGTAACTAACACTAGCATGTAAGATTTGTAAACTAACACAATGGATTTTTGTTGTCCGAAATAAAGAATTTATTATTATTATTATATTATAGTCTAGATCAACATTAAGGCTTAACTGTCTTGAAGGCTTAGTGATAAGCGTATGTGCCACTCACCGCGAAGTCTCCGGTTCGAGTTCCGGGTCGGGAAAGTGTTATTTGTGAACTTTCCGTGTTGAAATTCATAATAGCAGCATGGAATTGGAATTGTGCCGGGTGGATGGCGATATGCTCTCCCTCTATCCCATGGAACCTTAAAATAACAGTTAAAATGTGGGTGCTATGTATGTATGTAAGCTATGCAACATTAAGGCCATTTTTCACCCCTAAAAATTAAAGTAAAGAAAAATAATAAAAAGTAAAATATTCGTCACGCTTTAAAACTCCAACGGCTCAATCGATTTTGATGATGAATAGGCAGCATTGAACCTAAATTGACACAAACGTTACTTTTCATTACAAAGAATCATCATTCCCGAAGTATGAAACTAATTTCAGGATTCAGTTAGATTAGGTTAAACTAAAAAACTTTTCTTAGTATAACTCGCGAAGCATAGCTAAATGCTACAAAAATAATCAATAAGACGTTTGGTTAAACTTTCCATTCTTGACGCTCCCTCATTGGGTATGTTTTTTAAATCCCTATCCCACAATTATTATAAAGCCGAATGTTTGTGTATGTGCGTGTGTGTGTGTGTGTGTCTGTGTGTGTGTGTATGTGTGTGTGTGTGTGTGTGTGTGTGTGTGTGTGTGTGTGTGTGTGTGTGTGTGTCTGTGTGTGTGTGTGTGTGTGTGTCTGTGTGTGTGTGTGTGTGCAGCTAGTTAACTATTTAACTACGTTTTCTTGTCGTTGAACTTAGCATTGAATAATCTTATGATTTTCAGTGTGACAGTTTATCGCAAATAATAAAATATAATTATGTGTTTCACAAAATTTCAATCCAATTTTATTAATATTTTTAGATTTAAAAAACAACCTCCGCGTATCTAATGGCTCGCTGCACCACCAACCGCTGCCAGTTACAAGATCGTTGACTGTCTGCTCCGGACGCGATTTTCCCTGCACAAACAAGTGTCCTCTCGTTTATATATGACAAGATAGTGTCCACGATATTACATGAGGAAAAATGTTGCTAAAAATGAAGAGATATGGAAATTTCGTAGATGACGGTAAATAACTCATAGCTATTTGTGTTGGCCAAATAATGTTTTATAGGCCACCAAATTGACTTTGAATTAGTATAGTAAAGGAGTCAGTATGGACTAAAGTGCCCACTTTAGTCCCAATAAATGTCTATTCTGCGGGGTCCTAAGTAAATCAAGCATGAGGGCTCTTGCTTACCACCGATAATAATTGATGACTGATTTCTAGTATTAACTTTTAAACTTACGCGTTGCATGATTAAATAAAATCTAACGGGAATTAACGCGATCATGCAACGTGTGATTTTAACAATGTGATTTCTAGTAGGAGAAAAATAGAATTATTATAGGATACTTTAATCTTGTCTTACTATGTCCTTCTCTTACTATTGGTTTCGTAAATTATTCCTTCCCTGTCTAATCTGTTCTTCATTGGAATGCCCTACCTTTCGAAATTAGGACCGCCACAAATCGATACGCCTTCAAAATAAAGGTTATGTTAGGTTAGTTATAATAATACATAATATTTTTGACAGCGGGCCTGAATATCAGTCCTAAAACCAGTTGGTCGTGGGCGAAAGCCCTAATGTAGAATTTTCGTAGCAGTATCTACGGCTCGTAGCAATCTCTACGGTCCGTAGCAGCTTTTACGACGCGTAGTAGATCATAACTTTATTTCTCGTTCCATAATTCTAAATTGGAATCTTATACGGTTATTAAATTTTGTCATAGTCACGGGCAATTAAATGTTGCCACAATCCTTATACGTATATATTGTGCAAGAAACAAACAAATAAGACATCCACGTCGTATATTAAAGAAATATTTTCCCGCATTTGGTTCGCCTGCAGTATGCAGCAAATATTTCTGCCACATAAACTGACAAAACAACATCGTATATGACAAAAACAATTCATTTATTCAGCACAGTGACAAATCCAGTTTCTACAGGCACTGCTCCTTGTACAGTAAAGCTATGTCATTCGATTCACACATCACGTACAACTTTACGCTTTGTACAAGTAAATGAGACATCTGACATGCACTTCAAAGCGGTTACTTCAGACGAATAGCGTTTTAAAGTGGATTTGAAGAATGTGGATGAGATTTATTTACCGTTCTTTTGAATAATATAAATAAATATCACACAACTTTTACACAACGTCATCCCAAACTAAGCAGATCTTGTACTATGGGTTTTAAAATAACTGATACTAATACATAAATACTTTTCTTTTTAATACATACTTATTATACATAGAAACACCCAGACCAAGACAAACCTCCGTGTTTATGCACACAACGATTTGTCTTGAGCGGGCATCGAACCCGCGATCTATGCGAAGCGGGCAGTTGCACTACCGACTCCGCTATCGGGTCGTCAATATTTTCGAGACATTGGTGTTAAGGTTTTATTACAATATGGAATTAAGGTTCTTCAAACAATTTGACAGCGCATAATAAAGCAATTTTTTTTATTAATTTGGTGCTTACCAAATTAATAAAAAAAATTGCTTTATTATAAGATATTGTCCTTCGTTTGTCCGTCTGTTCGCGATATACTCTACAGATTAATAGATCTGATTCTGATGTGATTTTTACTAATAAATAGAGGGATTTATGACGGAGTCTTGGGTGTATAAAATTAGTCAAGTATCGATGGCGGATGCAAACTAATTAAAAAAAATCCTATGGACTCTTTAGACCATTAGTATTTTCTGTACATTTTAAGACTGGGTTAACGTTTTAAAACGCACCGATGATACTGATGATCTTTAGATTTAAAAGTACGTTTTAATTTGTTTCCACCTGGCGACTCTTGGGGTACATTGATACTTAACTAGTTATTTACCTAAGTCTTCGTCATAAATAACTCTACTTGTCTGCACGTGTGGTGTAGTGGTTTAAGCGGTCGCCTCGCCACTCTTCACTGCACTGGTGTTGTGGGTTCGATCCCCACATGGGACAAATCTTTGTGTGATTCGCAAAGATCTGGTCTGAGGATGAGTGTGCTTGACTGAGTGAATGTGTGTATTTGGCCTTGTCATTGCGACCAGTGGATAGTTTAATTGCTTCTGGCGTTCAATCTTATGTTCATTAAAAATAAAATAAGTGGAAATCACATCACATCCCATTAGCATGTTTTAATAATGGAAGAAAAATAAGAGTGATTTTTGAAGGATATTTTTTTTATTAACATTTTTTTTTGTAATTAATGCAACTAAAACAGTTTTTTTTATAGTTATTTTAAACTTTGGTCGAAGAGAATATTTTGCTGTTTTCATGTTGCACCACTTGATTAAAAAAATTTTCACTCTTTTAATTAATATTGCTTGAGTAATAAACACTTTGAGCTACTCTTTATAGCTAAATTAAATTTAGCTTTTATTTTATAAAATTTAAATTAAGCAAATTTTTGATAAAATGTTGTTAAAATAGTTTTATCAAAATTGCTAATAGCATTAAATTGTTTTTATTTTGAGGCAATTTTATAACAAAAAACATTAAAATTAACAATTACTGCAATTATTTAACAAAATTGACTTATCAAACTGATAGCACAAAAAAAATTGGAATGAATAATGTATGTAAAGTGTGACGTACAATGTCGTTTTATTTTTTCTATTGTGTAAGATGCAAACTATTCAGTAAGTATGCGTTGAAAGTATTGCATGAGTATTTTAGAGCAAAAATTCAATTTCAAATAAACTGTTCGATTGTATAGTCCCACCTTTTGTGTGGAACAATCTTGTAATCGAGCATTTTATAGTGTTGTATTTCCTTTTTAATGGTTTTGGTTGGTAATAAAACTGACCTTAACCCGTTAGAGATTTAGAAATGTGAATTAAGCCGCCACTCGTAAAATAAAAAAATGATATTTTATTGTATCATAAAGGTACAAATCATATTTGCATTTTTTTGCAGCTGTTGTTTGCGACTTCACCCGCAATTTTTTTTTGTAATCATTATTTGGTTACAAAAGGCTAAATAATAGTTATACTGATCTAGGATCATAGTATATATAAGTATAACACATATTTTTCCTTAACACATATTCTTATTGTGAATCAGTGTCTGAAAATATTGTAATTGATTTGCAATGAATTTTGCACCGTTAAACATTGTTTGATATAAATATAATATAAATAATGTAAAAATAAATATTCCACAACTCACACACAACGCCATCTAGTTCCAAACTAAGCAGAGCTTGTACTATGGGTACTAGAATGACTGATACTAATACATGATATATATACTTTTCTTTTGTAAATACATACTTATTATACACAAGCTTCCGCCCGCGGCTCCGCCCGCGTGGTATGTCAATTAAAAGTAGCCTATATATTAATCCAGACTATAAGCTACATGTGTTTTTTTTTTTTTTTTTTTTTTTTTTTATGGTGGATAGGCTCGCGCTTGACCACGATCTCACCTGATGGTAAGTGATGATGCGGTCTAGGGTGGAGCACGCTTACCTATGAGATACCTATTGACTCTTGCTTTGAAGAGATCCAAGTTGTACTCATGCGGAAACACAGACTCGGGCAAGGCGTTCCACTCTTTGGCAGTTCGCATAAGAAATGTAGAAGCAAAACGCTTAGTGCGTAATGGTGGAATATCTACCGTGAAGCGATGCCTGAGTGCCGTTTGTCTGGTAGTCCGATGGTGAAATGGGGACGGAGGGATAAGTTCGTGTAGTTCCTCGGCACACTCTCCGAAATGTATCCTATAAAAGACCGATAGGCTGGCAACCTTGCGACGGTGCTCCAGACTTTGTAGTCGAGCTTCCGTCAGATCGTTATCGCAGATAATTCTCTTGGCCCTCCTCTCGACTGACTCGAGTGCCTCAAGTTGGTATTTTGCTGAACCATCCCACAGATGAGAACAGTACTCCACACACGACCGGACTTGTGCTTGATAGAGGTCGAGCAACTGCCTCGGTGTAAAGTACTGTCTCACCTTGTTCAGGATGCCCAGCTTTTTGGCGGCTAGTTGAGCTTTCGACTCGATGCAAAATTTCGCAAAATTTCATCGAAATCGACCCGGTAGTTTTGGCGTAAAAGAGTAACAAACATCCATACATCCATACTTACAAACTTTCGCCTTTATAATATTAGTAAGGATAGAAACACCCAGACTAAGACAAACCCCCATGTTCATGCACACAAAGATTTGTCTGAAATGGAAATCGAACCCACGACCTCGGCGTCGCAGGTAGGTACACCACCCACTCCACCATCCGATCGTCATACATATACATCAGAGTTTTATTGATGAGATAGACACATCGTTAAAAAAATCATTACAAAAAGTTTTTTTATCCAATTAATTTAGTTGGTTAGTTAGTTCACTAATTGAATACCTCGGGCTAAATTTATGTTCAGTTGTGAAAAAAAATTCTAAAATATAAAATGGCACTGGCATGGTGTTACAGGTTTTACAATTTATACAAATGGTTCACATATACTACCGTAGCCGGTGTAGAAATATTATTTTTTTTACTTTATATATATTTATATAACTAAATATTTAATATTGGTATGGTGAAATTGGTGAACCATGTCAGCAGGCCCAAAACTTTTGGCACATGAAGTGTCGCATCTTCAATCTGCTTTTGCGGAATGAACCGTTATTAATATCGAATAAAAAAGAGAAAAGGATCCATTACTATATCACTTAATAGACCATTTTAACTATCTGAAGTGCTATTTAAAACTCCTTTTAACATAAAACACAATGCCTTATACCGTAACGACGCCATAGTTATACTCAAATAACAAGGGTTAGTACGATGACGGCTTCCGGAGGTTGCTATTGAAGGCTTTGGGTCACAGAGACCCGAAAGTGAGGGTTTGAGGTTGAAAAATGGTCCCATTGTTAGGATGAGGTGAAAAGAGGCCATTTTTACCTGTTATCCAAGTAATGGGGTATAAAATTTTATGAAAAATGTACCTATTTTTTAAGGATAAAGAGGATGTTAAACTAAAGTAGCTACTTTGAAACTATTTATGAAAAGGTTATAAAAATTATGGAGGGTATTTATTTTAGTGTTTGCCATCTTTTATAAAAAAACACGTATAATTATAAAATAACTTATAAAAGTGTGGAGCTGTATATCATACATAATTCACCTGTTATGTTTAGGTATCATCTGATACGAGGTTATCGCCATCCAGCGGGTACAATTCCAACTCCAATTTGAGATTTTCCTCATAGAAAAATCTCACGATTTATTCTACCTTAGAAAATGTCTCTATCCTTACTTTATAGTATTTTAAATAAGAAAGTAGCTCTGTCTGTAACGCTTTTGCGGCTAATTTACAGAACCGATCTAGATAAAAACTGGTATGGAGATCGTACAAAACTTAAGTAAGGACTTTTTATCAACGAACTACGCGAGTGGAGCCACGGGAAAAAGCAAAAATTCATGAATTGCGAGAACCAAATCACCTCTCACTACTTGGTCTACAATATCTCATCAAATAAATAATTTCTGGTACGGAAAGTTGTGGCAAGTTTGCCGGCGAAAGAAAACTTGGCAAGCTGCGGGAAACGATGAAATAATCAGAAGTTGTAACCTCGGCACTAACGAGGTCTCTTCATGACTCACAACTACCTACGCGATGCACTCCTTTCTACAGTACTTTGCATTAGTTAAAATTAGTTAAATTAAGCCCTAATTTCACAGGTGTTAGATAAAACCTTATAAGGTAGTTAAATGCTACTGTTTGACTTGCAAACTGCCACTATTTAGTGATATGGTTTATAATAATGCCCTTCTAGACAGATTTCAACCACGGTGATCATCATGATGATGCTTTTTGATTTGATGCAAGGATGCTTGTATTCAGAGGTCAGATAGTCTGACAACAAGACTAACAAAAAGAGTATCGTATTGGACTAAGCAGATGTGTTGACAATCGCTTCTCCTAAAATATTGATATTTAGCTAAATCCGTCAGACTATAAGTCTACCCCAATGTTATTGATTAAAGGTTTTAGAGAATGATAAATAGGTTTCAAATAAACACTTTTACAAGACCAAGTGCCGGTTTCTGAGGTTCGATAGGAGCTTATCGGAACCATAAAAATAACCTTTTATAAAGTGATACAAGTTACACTCGAAAAAAGAATAAAGCTGTCTCTTTCATTTATGTTTGTTATAAACCTATCCTGCCAATAAGGTTTATCACCTGTGAAACTGGAGCTAAAAGTTCAGTTTAGATATCAAATCACATATTCAGTTCAGAATAAGACAGTCCCTTCTACGCGGACAGACATACAACGATATCCTTATCTCACAAATGTTCATACCACGATAACATATAGTTCAGTAGGATGCTACTGAACAACTGTAACTGAGTACGTCACGCGTCTCTAACAGGCACGTCTTCACGATTTGTCATAGAGAACAAGCTTGTCAACTTTAACCGCAGAGTTTATACTACTTGTAATACTAAAACGGCATAACACATGCTAAGACTTTGTGTATTCGGCAAAATCTTGGAAATAGTGAAAATGTATGTGTGACGCGGACGTCTTTTCTTCAACATTGACTTAAAATAAAAGCAACTAAGCAAAGAGCAAAAACGTAATTTTCATGTAAACTAAACTAAATTATTTATTTCGTAATTTATCGCATTTTTTACTTACTTTTTGCTTTGCCGACAATTCAAATTCTTTGCAACATTAATGGCGGGAAATTAAAAGAAAGTGGAAAATTGCAAAACGTAACAGATGAAATGTGGCCGTTATACAGTGCTGCCATACTTTTTAGCGAATAAAGGCATAATTATATGTAAATATAATAACGCCTTGTTTCTATCAATCTCTAATCTTGAGCCGTTTGGGGTCGAGACGCTGGGACCGTGGGGTCCTCGCGCTCGTTCTCTTTTCAAAGAGATAACCAAACGATAAGTCGACTCTTCACGTGACCATAAGGCTAGCTTCTATTTTGGACAAAGGATCAGCATTGCCATACAACGTGGTAATGCTGCCAGTCTTCTGGGCACGTTACCTGCGGTCGACATCGATGCGGACGTATTTTTTGACACCTGATTTTATTTTATTTTTTTTTACGAGTTTTGATTTATTTAATAATTTTTATTATTGTTAGGTGTATATAGTTAGGTATTTATTTCATTAGTTTAAAATATTAAATTATAGATTAGTATTGTAAATATTTAATAAGCAATATGTAAATAAATTCTATAACGGATTTATATTTTTAACTAACTTCCTGCTAATATTATATATACATAATAATATTTACAATGCACAAGGCGTGCCTAAGGCATTTTCTACCAGGCAAGCTTTGAGTGATGCAAAAATATAAGAGGAAGGTTTTATATTAAGATCAAACGAGAAAGCATAATAATATTTAGAATAGGTACACAAACTATTAATATATACTCATAATTATTACATAAATATAGCGCACACCCGGTGCAACAACGTCATAAGTAACAAATTACGTTTTTTTCAGGAGATCGATTTAAAAGTTGTTGTTTTGATAAAATGAAATGCATTTACAATACTTTTATATATCGATTACCAAAATATTGTTTGTTCTCCATATTTTAAAATTAAGGTTGTTTCAGAAAAAAAAATGTATATAAGTGGTACATCTTTAATATTTTTTAAAACTATACCTACATTTATGACATTATTGTGCAGAAAATTAAATTAAACGTAAAATTTTCTGTGCAATAACGTCATAAAGGCAGAACTAAACAAAAAATCTAAACTCTAAATGTCTTATAAAGGGACTTTCAAATAGAGCGGGTCGATGTTAATAATCTGCGGCGGCCATTTTGTTTTGGCGGCATCTGCCCAATATGTTTTTTCTTATTCAGTCGTAGTCAGTGCGTATTAGAGGAATGTCTACCGTGAAGCGGTGCCTCAGTGCCGTTTGTCTGGTAGTCCGATGGTGAAACGGGGACGGAGGGATAAGGTTGTGTAGATCCTCGGCACATTCGCCGAAATGTATCCTATAAAAAACCGATAGGCTGGCAACCTTGCGACGGTGCTCCAGACTTTGTTGTCGAGTATCCGTCAGATCGATATCGCAGATGATTCTCTTGGCCCTTCTCTCGACTGACTCGAGCGCCTCAAGCTGCTATTTGGCTGAACCGTCCCACAGATGAGAACAGTACTCCACACCTGGACCGGACTTGCGCTTGATAGAGGTCAAGTAACTGCCCCGGTGTAAAATACTGTCTCACCTTGTTGAGGATGCCCAGCTTTTTGGTGGCTAGTTGAGCTTTCGACTCAATGTGAAAGCCGAAATTAAATTTCGAAGTCAGCGAGATACTAGTAGCTCAAGACGATCGGTTATTGGAAGGGATACATCTCGGAAGTTAGGAGTCAGGATAAATAGACTCCGTTTTGTGGAGATAAGACACGGTATTGAAGTGACTAGTGACTAAGTTGTCTTCACCCCAATTGGAGACTGCCTTCAGAGACACGTTCATACGTTCGACCATTGCCTCTCTGAGCGACTGTATTTGTACACGACTAGCTCGTGAGTTGAGTATATAGCTTTCAACAACCGTTGTGTTGTCTGCGTATCCAAACGTACCTGTTATCAGTAGGTCGTTTATGTGAAGCAGGAAAAGCGTTGCTGCGAGCACGGATCCCTGAGGGACTCCGGCATTGATTGCCATTTGATCGGACGAGCTGCCATTAACGACAACCCGAATCGATCGGTCCCTCAAGAAGTCTTATACCCAATCACAGAGACTATAGTGGGTAGACCGAAGGACGGTAGCCTGCTAATAAGGACCTCGTGCCAAACCCTGTCAAAAGCCTTCGAGATATCGAGCGAGACTGCCAAAGCCTCTCCATTCTTCTCGATGGCTTCACTTCAGATGTGCGTGGCATACGTTAGAAGGTCTCCAGTAGAGCGGCCTCGGCGTAACCCGTATTGCTGGTCACTGAGGAGGTCGTTCACTTCTAGGTATGCCAGGAGTCTGTACACGTTCCATACTCTGTAAGAGTACTTAAAAGTGACCGAAATCGGTCTATAGTTGGCAGGGTCGGCACGGCTACCCTTTTTCGGCACTGGTTGCACATTAGCAAGCTGCCAGGATTTTGGGACTTGTCCAGAAGCCATGGAGAGGCAAAAGAGGCGCGTCATGGAAGACAGTTCAGGTGCGCAGGTTTTTAGAACCATGGCTGGAATACCGTCGGGACCACTTGCTTTGTTCACGTCTCGATTCCGCAATATCCTACGAACCTCTGTCTGACGTATGCGTATGTCTGACATAGAAGTCACGCAAACTTGTGGACGAGGGGGGGTATAGTGCCAGCCGTATCTAGCCGCGAAGATTCTGCGAAGATAGAAGCGAATAAGTTCGCTTTCTCCTCGGCAGTGTGGGCAAGTGACCCATCAGGTTTTAGCAGTGAAGGTAGTAAGGGGCGGCAGAAGTTCGATTCGACTGATTTCGCGAGTTTGTTCCCAATGCGGCGAATATGGTCAAATCGAGCCTTCCGTAGAGCGTTTTAATTGTAATTAAATTAAATTGTTAATTGTAATAAATGACAGAACTGCTTACTGCTTTTAAAATAAATAGGACTACAAAGTCAGAAGTGTGAACTTATGACATTCATACCCCAAAATTGTATGAAAATTTGTCATAATTCCCTTTATGACGTTGTTGCTCCTACTCACAAACATTTTCTGCGAGAGGCCGCGCGCAATCGTCCAATTAGGACGTTCTCGCACTAGAGTTCTCAAAAATCCGCCAAAACCACAACGACAGTTAGGCCCTCAGAGGGTCATTTTTGGAGTTACATTTATGATATTTTTGCACCGGATGTAGACGCATGTTTAACAGCATTTGTGATCAAAATCTCATTTTTGCAATTTTAGCACTTATGACGTTATTGCACCCGGTGTGCGATAGGTATAATATATACTATCAAAAAATCGTCTATTCATTTTATTATCTCTTGCCATATTGTCTAAAAAGTAACGAATTCAGTCTCTGCAGAACTTAATCCAAGACATTTACGACCTAGGTTACTTGCTGTTACCATGAATATTGGCTAATAAATGTGTCCCTTGTGAAATTATATCTAGATCAGAAATAAAAGCCTTGTTTTATGTCCTAGGTCTTGGAAAAGAAGATTTATACTATTCTGAGTGAAGGACTATATAGTAATGTGAAGCTGGAAAAGAGCCAAGTATTTACATACACCTTCCGATAAACCTATAAATTCAGTATAAGGCGTCCTCCTTTTTAGGCAAGCGCGTTCGCCTGTGTGGGCGAGTTGGCTGCACTCACGTCACACGGCGTCGCGTGTTGCTGCTGTGTGACGTGTGGGTGCAGCCAGCGCGCCCACACGCCCAACAATCGAACACGTCTAATGTGGGGTCAACCTAAGCTGGTCTCGTGTTGCACATGACATTTTGAGATCATCTTATACTGCAATGCATAGACTGATCGGTAGCCGTGTGTACAGCTTAGTAACCAAATACAGATAGCAAAACTTTAAATTAAAGTAACAGTTACAGAGAATTCTCAGACAGCAAAATGCCTGGGGTTCAAATTCTAGTAAATCTCTTATTTGTAGATCAAACCCTCGCACAAGTTTCAAGAAATCCGATATTTGTCAATCATGTCTATCCACCCCGAAAATAGATACTTCTGTATCTGTATTCTCTTCAATAAACAGTTTATTGTTGCTAGTTGCTATCTAATATTGATTTTAAGCTTTTAATATTAGGTAGTTTGGTTATAATCTTTTTCCACGACGGATACAGACAATTCACATAGTCTGTGTTTACCAGTAATATTGTAATTGTCTAATATTTGAGGTCTAAAAAATAATTTAAGAATTTACTAGAAAACGGCCAGAATAAAAAAAAAATCAATTGGGTTAAATTAACACTGATCATATTATAACCATATCTAGAAACCTTTTTTTTTTTAACAAATTTTCATCTTTTTTTACAGTAACATTTTTTTAAAAGGATCTTATTAATAACATCAAAAGCCACCGAATAATAATGTGTATCGACATGATTGTTAGATAAATCCGCCTCAAAATGCCTCTACCATTTCCCGAAATTCAAACCTTCCAAAAATCCTTCACAATATGAAAATTCGTTCCTTGACTAGTAATTAACGAGTACAGCTTCAAAGCCTCCTTACAAATCGTTAATTAGCTTCGTCACGCCTTTGACACGGAGTACTTTTTGTGTTAGTTTATACAACTGTGTGGAGTAGCCGGTATTACTCATTAATCAGGAGGTAAAAGGATATTGAGAGGCTGTGATGACGCAAAAAGGGGTTCGAATTTTGTGGAGAAACTTGCAGATTACGGACATTGCAATTTAAAATAACAATGCTAATATTATAAATGTGAAATAATCTTTATTTGTCTCTTTGTGTCGTTTTAATGACTAAACTACTCAAACGATCTTGTTAAAATAGCAATTGAGATTGCTGTAAGCTGAAAAAAGTTATCAATATACTTTTTATCAATTGTACACAACGAGAAGTGGGAAAAGTTATAGTCATAGATAGATATGGGAAAGAAACAAGTGTCTAATATGACTGTTTCGCTTTTAAAACTAACCGAACTTGATTATAAAAATCAGCCAAGTGCGTGTCGGGCCACGTGCAATAGTAGTCGTTACAATATATTTGGATTTAAAAGGGACTATCTGTATTAAACAAGTAACATCTTTATATACTTGTAATATTTTAAAGAACATTTTGCTTTGCTATGCCTTTTTGTATTTTATACAATATTACGGTTGAAAAATTAAGAATCCAAGCAGGTAAACGACCCAGGTGCTATTATTCGGGCTAAAATTTGCTCTTCATAGTTATATGTCTCGCGAACGGTACTCTTTATAAAAAAAACTTCATATCAACCCCTAAGTGTTTTAAAAGACCTATCAGACCATACCCTACACTAAACTGGGAGGTACAAGAAAAAAAACAAGATTTTATTTTAATTTGTTTTTGTTATTGTTAACATACATTATCCATGCAAATTTTCTGCTTTCTTGAACTTACGGTCTATGCCACGGACAGACAGATATGATGAAACTATAAGGGATCCTTGTAGGTACTACAGAACCCTCTAAAGGGTCGTGAAAATCGCTGAAGATCTAAAAAAGTATATACTTTGCTCGTAACCAAACTACCACGTGGACTGTTCACAAATCATTGGAATATCGTGCGAAATACAGTCTTAGAAATGTTGCCATAAATCTGTAGCTACACTTAAGAAAGAAAAGATAAGTGTCGTTATCGTTCACATGTAAAATAAATAGCACTTGTCACAAGTGGACAATTATGACTCGTATTTCTAGTTAATATCTTTTATCAATAAACACAAAACGTATGTTTCAACAATATTATTTATCAATCACAAACTTGATAATAATTATACAATGTTAACATAAATGTCAATATGTATGTGTTGTAATATTTATGATAAATAATATGTAATGATAGAAGTAAAAAAATGAATAAATAAATAAGTATAATAATAAAATAAGTAAATATCTACATCGGGATAGTCCGGTTTTCATACTATCCTAATTCATACTTTTATTATTAAGTTAATATCTAATTCGAAAGAAATTATATCTAAAACCCAAAAATGCATGTTTTTTCGTCGCCATTTTGAAAAATTGTTTTAATCATTAACTGTGATTTACGCTCAATTGAGGTAATTTTTAACAAAGTTGTGAATAATATTTTTTATTTTATTTGACGAAAAATGTGTATAAACGGATCGCCAATATGTAAAGTAGCTAAAGAAAGTAAAAAATAAATCGTAATGGTCATAATTAATCAAATTACTCTTATTATGCAATTCACTAACCACTAGACCATAGAGGCAGGCAATAAAACAAAGAGGTTATAAATACAATAAGTTTATAATAAACATTTATTTATTTATTATACAATTAAACATTTAAAATTACACTTTATTTTTAAGAAAGTGAAATCTAAATATATACCTAACTATATATACATGAAATAAAAAAAATCTCTATAAGATCTATTTTATTTAATAAGTTTGTATTATACAAACTTATTAAATAAAATAGATCTAATAAAAAGTTCAGGTGTCAGTTTATAATTATTATTTTTTTATGATAAATGTTTTATGTTACAGAACTTGACTGTACATAAAAAGTTAAAAAATCCTATAATTTTATCAAGAATTTTTCTATTGAAAATATTACAATATTGATTGGTTTAGTTGCAAAACATGAATGAAGCTGCCTCAATGGCTTTGTAATCAGCCTATGGGGCTGCCAACCGTGAGCAGAAAGCCCGTCTTTCTGGGTGCTATAGGCGTGAAATTATAAAAAATATTTTAAAATATTGATTAAAAATTAGCAGTAGACTATATTAAACCACTTATGAATAAAATTAACTTGGGTTTCGCAATATAACAAACAGATTGAAGTAATAGATGCGTACGATTTTTAGTTTTTGAAATGTGTAATTTTTATATTAAAACTTTTACTAAAAGAGTTAGACAATATTGCTTACATTAACCTCAGATAACGATAATATTGCATATTGTCTTGCTTATTACATTTACTTAAGAAATATTAGTAGATAAATATTTCAAAAGTAATCAAAGAAAAAAATGTTAATCACGCAAATAATTTTCATCAACGTACAACAAAGTATACTTAGAGCTATGCAACTACTTAAATTAAGATTTTAAAATCACAATAATATGTTTATTTTGATAATAATTAAAAAAAAAATATATATTAATTAAATTATATTATCGCACCACTTGTTACGACATGAATCATCAAACCGAAGTCAATATCTTCATCAAATGATATCAAAAACGGTTCTTTATACATCTAATCGCACGATAAGACAACATTGAAATAATAGAAAATAATCATAATATTGATATTTCTTCACTAGATATTGGCTCGCTGTCATGTATTCAGCAAAATTATTTATTTGTTTATTGCTATTTGTTCAAAGTGGCTATGGAGCATTTGAGGACCGACCAACGTATGGGTACCATATGAAGTATGGTGTTCCTAAAGCTTATAAACTACAATTTGGTGAAGGTTTTAGGATCGTTGGTGGAAGTGCTGTGAACACTGCTGATGCTGTGCCTCATCAGGTAAATACATACATACATAAAATCACGTCAGAAACAATGGAATGTGCTTACACTTTTTATATACCTTTTTTGCTGCCTCAACATTCATGCATCTCGGCTTACATGCTCGCCGGTTTCGTGTACTTCAAACTTGTCCTTTCTGAAGGACACAATTTATCTGATCCCGGGTAAATAAAGTTTTATATTTATTTAACTTTCATTAAATATCAATAAACTACATTTTGTATTAATACATACATAGATAAAATCAAGCCTTTATCCCACGGGCGTAGGCAGAGGACACACGTACGTAGGGTGCATTGTGTAAATAAATGTTAAGCAAGATTGAAATAAATACGATTTCAAAAATACAACTGGGCATCTAGTGTTTTGAAACTTTTCAACTGAGAAGTATTAACGTTTTAATTAAATTAGGATACGACATCTTAGTGTAGTTTTAATGTCCGTAACGGAACTTTGCTGTAAGATTATTAATTTTTAACACTGATGTATAAAATTAAAATAATAAATGAATTAAATTGAATAGTTCTCAAAACTGACTACTTATTTACAATTAATTGCTAACTAGAGTATATGTTTCAAGCTATTATCTGTATTTATCATAAAAAAAATCTCAATCTAAACATTGAGTAGATTTGAATAAAAATTACTTCTTGAATAATTGTCACTATTTATTAAGGTACCGATAAACATTTATAATTATTTATAGTCAAAGTCATAGTTATGTTTATTGTGGATCAAAAGTAGGTACATAATGCAGGTGTTATGGTTGACAATATATAGTCCAACTTTATTTTGTCCATTGGGCTTACAATAATTAAATATTTGAAATATGGAATTGGTACGGGAAATTAATTCTCAGCAGGTAATTGTGTTATATAATGAAAATAATAAATAGGTACTGAACACATTATGATTGAGGTATTTATAACGAAAAAATAAATGGTGGCTTTTATTTCAGGCTGGCATTATAACCACCCTCACCACTGGCTGGACATCATTATGTGGCGGGAGTCTCATCTCAGTAACTCGAGTCCTTACAGCAGCTCACTGCTGGTGGGACGGCCAAAGCCAAGCTCGTCTCTTCACTGTAGTACTCGGCTCTCTTACCATCTTCTCAGGAGGGACAAGGATTGCAACAACCAATGTGAGAGTCCACCCACAATGGAAGGTGAACATGGTGCATGATATTGCTATGGTGGTGATCCCACGGGTTGCTATTAGTAGTGAGTATTTTGTGATAATCCTGTGACTTCACGTTGGTATTTGTTATAATTATGTGTTGAGCACATTTTTCCAAGCTTCATACGTATTATATGAAAGTAGCTTATTTTGAAATAGATATGAAGGCTTAAACTTAAGTTAATAAGCAGCCTTTCGTTAAAAGCAGCCCTCTAAGCAGGGCTTGCCACTTTTGACGTTTGGATAAGACTATGACGTAATTATCAACATAAAAAATATATTTAACCGACTTTTAAAACTGAAAAGTATCAAAAGATCGCAAAAACAAATTTGATGTCTGTGCTGCTGCTGCTTCTAGATTGCAAATTGGGAAATAAAATTAGAACTGACATCAAAAACTAGTTTTGGCATTATTTTGATGCTATCAAGTATTTTTTAAATGTATTTTTAGAGGTTAGCAATTCCGAATACTGCTACTAGAGACTAAAGAATTCTAATACAGCCAAACGATTGTATAAAGCGCAGTTCATTTGCTGCTTAGCATTTTTAAAGAGTTCCATTACCTGTCTCCGAAGATCTTCATCAGATCCTGATAAATTACATACTAAAAACCTTATATTTTTGAAACCGTTTAAAAACAAAAATAGTCTTTTGTCTTTTCACGTTTCTATGTTGATTACTACCCAACGGCTGTCCTTGATAACTAATTGACAGTCAAATCGAAATGTCAAGATTGACAAGCAGTGCTATGGAGGCTAAATACCAAAGGTTTTAACGGGTCAGAGAAATAAAACATGATCGATCATCGTTAAATGTCGTGTAGATTTGACACGTTGATGAAATTGGGACTAAAATAATATGTTTTCTTTTTAATAAATGAATAGTAAGATTTGTTATTAATTATTTTTATAGCATTTAGCTATTTTGAAACTTTCGCAATTTGAGAACATTTTACAAAAAATAGACAACGGGTCCAAATCGCGTAATTATTGTAAAGGTAAGTAAAGGCAAAGGTATAAAGCATAGGTATTTTTTACTCATATTATGCGATTTAGACCCGTTGTCTAATTTTTGAAAAAAGCTATGCTTTGCAAATTATACTACGAAACAGTTGAAAAAAAATGGATCCGACAGAATTTGAACATGCGATACAAATGGGTATTGTCACGTCTTCTTCTTCGTCGTGTCGATGGTTGAGTCAAATTTTATTTTGACTTGCCATCGTGGTGAAAGGATTACCCAATTCGCTTTGAAGAACTCGCGAATTGCCAGGGTGCGCCGGACGTAGGAAATCGTTGTGTACGTCACTCGGGGAAGCTCCTTTCATGCACGCAAATTGTCACGTAATAACATAACATACAGTTGAGAAATTTAGGGTTCTGGCAAAAGGCGAGCTGAGTGGTTAAAGCAGCTGTCTAGTTAGCAGAGGTCGCAGGTTCAAACCCTGCCGGTCCCATAATTTGCTAAACATAGTATAGTCACATTTAGTCAATCTTTTTTGACGTAGAATCTTCAAACCCCCGAACAAGCTAATACTCTAAGACCCAAGGGTCGCGACTACTGGTTGGTATTTGTCATTCCTGGCACGTATTACTCCAAAACTGCGAGACCAGTTTTATGTGTGTTTTATTGCACAACCGTTAAGGTAGTGGAAATCAAATGAGTTACGACTTCCGTGATAAGTTTACTAACGTTTTAGGTGACGTTTGATAGTTTTTCTGATTGTAATTATATTTTTTTATTTCATCTGTTTATACATAACTGTTCTCCCGACTGCCTGACTCATCAACGCAGAGCCTAAACACTTGAAATTCTTCACAAAGGTTCCTTAATGTGCTCCCAGACCAACTGTAACTATAACAGGATCACAAAATCGTATCAAATACATTTCGAAATTTGAAAGGGATTTTTGGGAATTCCATACCGAAGGGGGTAAAATAAGGATTGAACGGTTGAACAAATCGTCGATTTTTTTAAATTCGTGTACTTGATAAAATGAATAAAAATAAGTGGATTTTTATAAAAGGGTTCTCCTAAAAATATTCTAATAGTTTAATTTTTGTGCGAAAAGAAAAGCTTGGCAGCGCTGTGCACTTTATTTTTAATCACGTGACTCACTCACTTGGACAGTGCTGCCAGACTAAGCAATGTTTAAAAGTCCAATAAATGACCTTCAAACAGATTGAAACACGCTTACACATTTTCATATTAAGTGAGTTTAATGCAGAATTCTAATAAACTTTAATTTTCAGATAATATTCAAGTGATTCCTTTGCCAACAATAGCACAGACCAACTTGAATTTCGTGGGCTCTACAGGATCGATATCGGGCTTCGGAAAGACAAGCGATGGTAAGTTGCTTTAAACATTGCATAACATCACCCTTATATTATTTGCAAATATCACCATAATCATTTTATTTCAATAAGATACATGGAGTAATACAAAGCAAGTACAGTCGGCCAATGAGTTGGGTATGCAGGGCAAAAACTTCTAAGTCATAGTAAAGACTTACGACACCAGTTATGGATAAGTGAGTTACATATCTAAATAGTGGGTATATTACACTTATTAAATATGAAATACAAACTTGCATATCTATTGCAGTCAGTTTTTACTATAGCGTAGAAGTTTTTGCCCTGCATACCCAACTCATTGGCCGACTGTACATATTAAATTAATGCAAATATTAAAAAAGGTTGTAACGTTGGCACCTGTACTAGTGAAAACCACTGTATCACAGGTACCGGCGCCTTCCATTTTTATCAACAAGATAATTAACGGTGTACTGTATTATAACATAACAAAGTTTACATGAATAAACTATTGTAGGTATTTAATAATAATTTGTGTTATATAAATTACCATGCAAAAATTATTAATATAGATTCAGATTACTTAGTATATCTAGTTTTAGCAATCAGTTTAGTTAAAATTATTTAATACAAAAGGGAAAAACAAATTTGTAGCATAACTAACTAGCATACCATACGTTTATTAATTTATATTTGTGACTTTAAAAGGTTCTCAGTCTGTGTATATATAACCCAGAAAGGTGCCGCAGAGGTGTATAGTACCCACACTTCACCGGTTGTTTTAGGTCACATAAGATAGAGGGTGAGCCTATTGCCTTTCACTGGGCATCGTTAGAAATCCGTGCTGATATTGAAAATTTCCTGTCGGCAAAATCTCAAGTCAAGAAATATCTAAAATATTTTTTTTACCGACACTAGACTGGATGGATGTGTTTGCCGTTATTTTTTTTAACTGGTGTAAATGAACTGTGACCATGTGGTTTAGAATTCGTGTTTATTAACAATTAATAGCTATGTCATCCAGCCTTGTATGTAAAAAAACACTAGTTGAATATAATTATGTAGAGTATCAAGGATGTGGTATTAGTTCAATCATATCACCAAAACTGTCTACTATTATGTTTTCTTTTCATAAGAAGATAAGCAGGTCTATTCATATACCTACCCCTCTTTTCATACCTACCACTAATAAGTCATATTCATTAAGGTATAAAGGAAATCCCTAATGACTTCTCACTAATCTCGTCTTTGATATCGACTTATAATATCGTTGCAAAGATAAGCATCATAAAGAAAAATAGAAATGATATGAATGACCTGAACAGGAAATCATTATCTGATAGTGATTTCCTGCCAAAATTGTAATTTATATGAATTAAATGTAGCTTGTAGGGAGCGTGATCGTAATAATACGCGGACACTAACTTGCAGTAAAAGTTCATAACTCAAGATCAAACTCAAAAACATTTCGGATTCTAAATTAAGTTTTTTACAGAGAACGGTATGACACGTGATACGTTACAGTAGTGTGCGTGTTCGAATCGGCGCGTGCCGCGTCTCGCGTCGAGGCGCGCGGGCGCTGCGGTCCTAGTTTCATGACGCGTTCGTCTAGAGGGCGCGAGGGTAGCCCAATCACGTAATAGCGAAACGCTGTAATTGGTGGACCGCGGGGGTTGGCGATTGGAAGGACGCGAGTACATTCGGAAACGTTCCTACATACGAGTTCATTCGGAATCGGTTCTTTAAGCTATATTAATCACGGTTCCTACTAGATTTTACTTGCATGCATTTTACAGAAAGGTAGAGCAGTCGTAAACAAATATTAATCAACTCAAATAGACTCAAAAAGTTTATTGGTCGTAGATGTGTCATTTTTGTATGTAATTAGGCGCATGAATATTAATTTCATTTGATATTGCCATCGAAAAAAATGGTATATATATATTTATTAATTTTAAGTATTTGATTGACAATACAAACTTTCGAAACCATTTGATTCTGCGTTTTTTGCCAATTTTGTTTTCAAATGGCTTCAATGCCCTAGGTACTTAGTACATAAACCGAAACTTAGAAACAAAAGGCAAATACTTAGCTAATTAACTCCGTATTTAATTAATTTGATCATGAAGGATACCTAAAGGTTTCTCAATATTTTTGAAAGAATAAATTCCCAGATTATTTTTTTATTCAAGTCTACAAAAGACTGTCAGTATTTTTTAAATAATAAATAAGGTAATTATTGTACGATATCTTTGTTAAAAGTGCTTTGAAAAATAAACAAATACCTAATTAATCTGGGTGAATTTTCCCTCAGGTGTTATAAACTTTGCATTAGGCAACTTATTTATTTTTCAAATGAAAGTTGTTCGATTTTTCATACTACAAATTGGTAATAATATTTTTTTTTAAATAGTATGATGTAGTTTTAGTTTTTGTCTGCTAAAGACTTCTTTGTCAGTTTTTAATCAACGCTCTACTAACCAACTTAACAAGTAAGTGGGCGTTCATTATACGTGTAAAACCTGTTGTACATTAAATATATCCCCAAAAAGGTTATCTCTGCCATACCTGGGTTCTCAATCTAATAGTTTCAAATTTGTTTCAAATTGAAAACCTCGGCCTGTATAACTATACATTCAAAGCTATTTGTATCACGATTATGAATCACACAAACAATACTAAGTTAGGAGCACTTCACAACTGTTACGGAGACTAATTTCAGAGATTGCTTCGCACCTTGAATACAATTAATTCATCAAACTTAGATAATATATAACACTCGATTTCCCGAGAGAAAACCATGGCGGAAATCTTAAATGTTCCACTTGTGAATTGTGGAATCATTTACATATAACTTAAGTAGTAATTTTGTAAGGCTTCTTGGGAAATCATACAGAAACGCAGACTTATATTGCTAAGGGAATCATACATGCTCATTACACAGTAAAAAGAGTACAGTAGGTGAACTAAGACCATGCGGCGAGATTGACGTTGATGCGTAGGGTTGTCTCTTTTAACTTTAGAATTTTATTCACACAGTTTATGTGTAGTATATATAATACAACAATACGTAATACAAAAATACAAAATAGAACAAACATGTCCACTTTCCCAAGTTTACCCCAGGTTTATGCCCACTCCTATGAGGTTAACCTACTCGATTAATAACATTACAAGTATTATTATGTGAAATCTAAAAAAATATTAACATGCACAATAAGCTGATATTAAATATTACATAAAAGATACATAATCACGCCTATATAACTATGGACGTGATTATGTATGTTTTTATCTACTACCTGATCAGTTCTTTGAATGTAAAAATTTCTAATTTACTGTGTCTAGTAATAATTACATTAGTGCCTATTTAAATCAAACCGCAGAAACAAAAGAAACCTCACCAAGCTGCTAACACAGTATTCAATTATTTTATATTTTGTATAGGCTGAAACCCTTAGTACATTTTGCTAAGAATAACTCCCAAAAAAAATTAATTAAACTCTACTGTTTTGTTTTTAAATTCCAATTAATAAGGGTATTATTCTTTGAACATTAAATTGTTCACTGTCTTTGTTTAGCCGAAGAACAGAAATAAGTAACAAGAATCTAATTAATTTTGGCCAATCTTGCCTCAGGTGAATTTACATCAGACGGTATTTTCGAAATGATTTTCCTACCTGCCAGTATAAAACATGAACGTACTGCAAAGATGATGGTAAATAAAAGTATGCAAATATAGATACCAGAAAGTTGTACGTTTTAAACAAAGCAAAAATAAATCGACAGTACTTAAACTACAAGCATTTACTTAATACTCCTGAGACTTACAAGGCTTATATCAAGTTAATATTTACGAATAAGTTCTAATTTTACGACCTTTTTAAGACGATTTAATAACGGATGACCAACCTATATAATACTAGAACATATTTCAAGACGTCATTTAAATACCATGGTTTCAGGTAGATTCAAAAAACATTTTGTAAAATCATCATAAATAGTGATATTTTGTTTATTATTCACCAGCTCAAAACAGCTTTCCAACATCAACCGCTCTCCACCAAACCACAGTGACTGTGATCACCAACGCCGTCTGTCAGAACAGCTTCAAGGTTCCAATCCAAGCCAGCCATATTTGTTCGAGTGGTCAGAATGGAAGAGGAACTTGCGATGGTGACTCTGGAGGACCGCTGACGGTTGTGGATAATAATCGCAGGATGTTGGTTAGTAACATTTAGTATTTACATACCCATAGATGAGGAGGACCCATCAGACAACAGCAGAAACCGTTAGGTAAGACTCTCCCAAACAGGAGGATTGACCTTATGAGGTCGCTGGAGTAAAATTAATGAAATAGATGGAGGACGACTTGTTGGTAGAGGTATATGTCAAGCAGTGGACAATCAAAGACTGGTGAATAAAATAAGTGACAGTAAACTCTTCTAGCTCCAGCATTGCAATCCACAGCAGCCATATTTGTTCATGCGGACAGATTGGGAAATAAATTTGTGATAGTGATTCTGGAGCAACGCTGGCAGTGGTGGATAATAATTAATAATATAAGAATATTGGTTGGTAATAGTAGGTATAGTTACTCGGCAACTATGTTCATAAAGGTGAATAAATACAGTCTGTTCCGAGTACTTGACTTAAATGCATAGGCAACTTCCACACAACGTTGCAGACATTTCAAAAACTTTACTTATTTTTGATGATGACGTACCATAGATAGGAATTATATATATATATATTTTTTTTTAAAATAATGAAATCTTTTGATCTTTCAGATTGGCGTAGTATCTTTTGGACCAGATGAAGGTTGCCAAGCTAGACTTCCGTCAGTCTACACACGAGTAACATCATACTTGGCATGGATACAATCTTTAATGTGAATAAAGTTGTTTTCTACCAATAAAGAAATCATTTAATAAACAACATTTAATTTTGAATTGTTTTAAAATATTGATAATGTTTTTGTTTGCGTGCGTGTCAGCCATGTAGCGCCGCAGTGGTGCGCCATAATTGTCCCGTACGACACATCAATCAAGTATGAAGACTGTCGATCTAGGCGTTTTTAATCTATGAGAGTTGGCCATTATTGTAGCGAAAAGCCTAACCAAGATTGTCGCTGCGCCGGCAATAAAAGAATTTAAAAATAAATCTGGAGTGATATAATCATGCAATCATTCAAATTAAAGATACGGCGTTATCTAACTTATAAAGTAATTAATTATTATTCAATGATGACTAAACAGTGCTCTATCAGCAACGTATGATTGATGGATGCCACAAAATGGCCGCTGTCCATAAATAAATTATGATCGAGTGCAACAGGCGTGTGTTGTTAATAAATTGAATATCGTGGGTTCATGACAATACGTGTCAATTATATCTTGCTCGTCGAAAATAAATTACAAATTAATATTTTGCCGTTGACAGTGATGCGGACGAGTATTTCGATGCCTAATCTTATTATTATTTTTATTATCTGTTGAAATTATTATTATTATACTTTTATTATTTTAGTTGTGTAAATATTTTAACCTATTGTATTAATTTCTGGTTTATAATAAAAATATTTTGCATGAAAATTTTGAAACATTCGAGTATTACTATAGTCAGATTTGTTTTAGAACATATTTTTGTCAACAAAGTACTGCCATTGTCAATAATTATAATGCAATTACATTTGATTTCAGTCAAAGATAGGTAAATTAGTAAAGAGCGCGAATTGCAGCATTTTTTGAAACACCGATGAATGATGTGCGTGAACTAATGAAATCTTATAATAACATTGATAGAGTTGCCGAATATAACAGTAACTACTGTGTGTAGTGAATTGAATGAAGCATATGTATTGAATCAATACCTTCTAAGGGTTACACACATGGCATGTTTACAATTTTATTATACGGGATGTATGCGACATTTATATAAATCACAGTTTTAGGACAGTTAGTGGTAATTTTCACCTGTAATCTCATTTCAAAGTAAAAAAAACTATTTTTTCCTACAAATTTAACATCGAGACCATGCATTATGATCGATAAAGGTGATATTTATTCCTAAAAATAAAAATTACCGGTGGAAATGAACACTGGCAATGCGTTTTTTTCACTGTTTGTTTATATATACATAGATTACATTCATCATCATCCGCCTGCCCTTATCCCAATTACTAGGTTCAGCGCAATATGTTTCATCCTTCCAAACTTTTCTATAAGACGTCGTCTCAGCACTTACACCCTTTCCAGCTATGTCATCTTTCACACAATCTAAGGTAAAAGCTCCTATTACCGCGGTAGTCAAAATCGCGTCCTATTACCGTGGTATTTTTATTTTCGCGCTTTATTCCTGTTTTATTCAGTTTAAGTACACCAAAAAGGAAAAAAGTTATCCCAAATCTATCACTTTATGACATAACTGACGTTTGCAAGTATAGCACATAGATAACACTACAAAATCAATCGGTTTGTGTAACGTCGTTGACGTGAGAGGTGTTTCTATACAAACGCGGAACAACAAAAGTAAGTACACAAAAATTTTGAAATTACATTTTTAGTATTAATAAGTCGTTCAAGTATGTTTATTTGTTATTTATAGCATTTTCCTACTATTTTACTAACTATTTAAACAGCTTGTTTCATATTTAAAACTCGTTTTTTACCAAAAAATTAAGTAATAAGATACCGCGGTAATATTATACAAATTTTATAGATTGATCCTAATACCGTGGTATACCTCGGAAATAGGAAAAACAATGGGTATGTTTAATTGTTAATAACTTTCAATGTATTAACTTATTGAATTAGATTCAAGTTTTGTTGAAATCATTAGTAATCCCATAATTTAGAAACTTTATTCCGCGGTGTGTTTTTTTTAATTAGAAATCTAGTTAAATGTGAAAAATGTCGAGTACAAAATGTTGGTTTCTTAGAAGGGGTAAAAATAGGAAGGTGTATTTTAATTTATCACAGAACATTTATTTTGTATAAATTTCGACTTGAGTTATACACATCTGAACCAAAAAAACTGTTATTGTTTGATTAGGCATTTACACGCATAAAAATAACAAAATTTTCATGGGTCCGAATTAGGATTATTAAAACCCATGTATACTTTGTCCACTCCTTTATTTTCTTTTTGACAGATCACGCCTATGAATTACCGTTTTTTTTGACAGATTAATGTATTAAAATAATAATGTACTTTATTGACAAGCGGCACTTTTTAGGGAAGTTCACTGTTTGTAACAAACAACCACAGACTATAAATCAAATCGTGAAATGAAATAAATCGATCATTATGAAAAAGAATAATTTGACTTTTTTTGTGTATTGTCTGTATTTTATAAAAAAAAGAATATAATAATAGTATTATGATTCCATGAATAATTATTTGCAAGAAATCAAGTGGAAATCTTGGAATTAAAAATGAAAATGTAACAAAGGTAACTAGGAAATCGTCATAGACTAAGTATGTGACATTATTATTATATTATTATTTTGTATATTTATTTCATCTAATAAAAACTACTAAATAACGAATAATTAATAATGAACTAAAACCATTTCGATGTAATTAATCGATTGAAAGTTCTTCGTAGACAACATCGATTATGATTTCAAATCGAATCAGTAACGTGTGAAGGCATCCCTAAATGTAATCTGTCAAAAAGAAAATAAAGAAATGGACAGAGTATAGTTTTCCTATTACCGTGGTAGTTATTTCCAGGTGACTCGGTATTAGGTTCTGTGATCTCCTATTACCGTCCTATTCCTAAAATATAAAATTAATAGTTTTTAGGGTTCCGTAAATAAATAAAAAGTTTTGTATCTGTTTTGGTGGATTCTTATTTTAATATTAATGTTTTTTGATAAACCTAAAAGAGGTTTATGTACTTAGGGTATTTTTTATTTAATTTTTATGCGATCTACATAATTTTGTATTTTTTTACAGACATCATGGACCGAAAGAAACGCAAATGTTATACTGATACCCAAATGCTGAAGCACTTTCATCGATTCAACAAGGTATGAGTATTTACAAAGCCTCGAAACAGTATAATGTACCAGAGACTACGTTACGGAATAAACGTGATGAGATTATGTTATTTAGATCTCTTTTAAGTTAAGTACATCATGTGTAAACCTTCAGTAACCTTAAGTTAGTTCTTAGCTATACTCTACGGATTGTTAATTTTTGAACTTTCAATACGTCTTAATGTTATAACCTTTTGTTTATCTACGAACTGTTGATTTTGATGATTATTTAAATGATTGTTATAACTCGTCATTATTTTTTCGATCATATATTATAACCAGTTGATTCCTACATAAACTTATATTTTTATTTCTATAAAACCAATGAACGCTATTCACGGACGTGTAAAACACACTAAGTACCTATTACCTACTAATTTATTCTTAAATTCTTTCGGAATCCGTTGGAATTTCAGAATAAATGTACTTATTATAATTTTAACATGAGAGAATCCTTGGCGATTCTCCATGTTAAAATACAATACAAAAAAAGAACAAAGATCTTTTCGTATAGACTGATCTGTACGAAAAGATCTTTCTATATAGACTGAATCGCGCGTTGTTTTAATTTTACTTAACGTAAAATGTACTAAGTTCCGTACAAATATTATTTATGAAATAATATAAATGTGTTAGTAATTCTGTAGTATTCATTCATTTCATTCATTCATTTTGTCAATGAATGGCATACTTACAAATTACTACACTAACACGATTATATTTTTCTAATTAATATTATTTTTACGGAACTTTAATGAATACAATTGTCGACCCTCGGTAATAGGAGCCGACTACCGCGGTAATAGGATCTGACCATAATCATACCTCGGTATTAGGGGAAATCGACCCGACTATTTAAATATTTTTTTAAAATAAGTAATATCATGAAAAGACGATAAAATATTTTTGACGATAAAATATTTTTGCACCTTGAGAAATACTTACAAATGCTTATTTTGGTTTCTTACTTTCAAATGTTGCGAAATACCTCGGTAATAGGAGCTTTTACCTTATCCATTTGTTCTTCAGCCTTTCTTTTCTCTTATAGCATTAATTCCTTTCATCCCTTCTCATTACATGCCCAAACCACGAGAATCTCTCACTCTTTAGTTTCTCTGTCACTTATCCCATACTCCTTCCTTTTTTTACCTTCATAGATTACATTGAATGCATGGATTACACGAGATTATGACTCATATATTTTGTAAACAGTTACATATCCCATCTATCTTATCCACATTTTCCCCATTAAAGGGAATAACCGGAGGTTTAGTTTCATCCCTTTTAATAGCTATACCTTTTCCATAACACACACCATTAGTTAACAAAATGAGCTTGCCTTTTCTCGCATATTTCTCTCCTTGCGGCTTTAGCGAAATGACTTTCTATATCTTATCTACCTTCTCATTTCTTATGAGTGGCAACCAAACTTCTCTTTGTAATAAGATAAATTACAATGTCAAACATAAATATAGAAATAATTATGTAGTAAACTCTACACAAATAATTTTTAATTATCTAAGCAAAAACTACCGCTTTATTTGCTCTTTACAAAATGTCCACAAATGCTCTTTACAAAGGTAATAAGGATTGAAAATGTCCTTTGTACTTTTTTTTTGTTTACCCGTAAGTTTTTCATGTTGTAGAAATAATGTTTAAATAAAGTATTGTTTATCTATCCTTTTAAGAACTTAAAACCATCTATATTTGATCGTACACAAGTCCACCTCCCTAATGCTATTTAGAAAATTCTAGACGGAAAATTCTCGAACAACTCTTATAACCGACCTGGAAATTGAATGCAATACTTTGCGACTTTGCGTGGCCGCATACTTTGACCACTAGATGATTCGACCAAACTGGCAATTAAAGCCATCTTTAATAGACATTAATTCTATCTAATTTATTCTAGTTATATAAAATAATATCAGTATAACGTACAGTCATAAATTTTACAAACATCTATAATATACAGCAAAATGTAAAATAAAGTGTGGTTAAAGTGGACAAAATAAAACCAAAAAGTCATAATAATGATTTATCTTTCTCATCCACAAGCATTAAACCTTTCAGACGCAAGAAAGAATAGAAACGCTGTTGTTTAACTAACAAAGGAGAATCCATTAGCACTTTCCAGTATGTAATAAACTTTATGAGATTAATGCCACTCCATTGCAATTGTTCTAGAGATATCTCAAGTCTTTGTGATTGTAGAGAATCGTTGTGCATTAGAGCTGGTTGTTTTATTTCTGTTCGCAATGTTTGTTACATTTTCTTTTAATTAATTCAAGTCCCAGTCAGAAAAAACCCAAGTAACACTTTTGCTCGACCCGAGAATGGAACCTTGAGACCTTGTGGTGGGAGGCGCATTTAAACACACTTTTCTTTGGGCCAGTTTAATGGGTCCTTGACAAGCCTATTCGAATCTTTTTTTACAGATAATTGTCTAATTAATAATAAGTCATCAGGCGATAAATGATTTAAAACCTTACCAAAAACTAATAAATTCGGAGCTTGGTCACATTAAAAAAAGAATTCGAGACGCGATTACTAGTCTGGCAGTTTTTTAAATAAGAATAAGTCTGCTCAAACTCATTATTCATTGTAAAAAATATAAAATCCACTCTGTATAAAAACTCGAGTACAATCCAGTTCCACGGACCAAAGATTAATTAATCACATCAGTTGATTGTTAAGTTATTACACTCCGAACTAATTAATACTGTGCGTCAACTGAAAACGCCCGATACTTCCCCAAACTAACCTTCCAGGGAGCTAAAATGAAGCTTTAGAGCAAAGCTGTTTTTTTTTTCACTTAATACAGTGTTGCTATCGCAGTAAATTCTTAATTCTGAATAAGTTATTTTGGTAGAATTTTCATCATTGGGCTGGTAATTATAATAAGACGGCATTCATGTATTCCTTTCAGCTATAAAAACCTAAAATTGTCTTTATGTCCTAAACAAGAGTATTTCCTTATTAATATATCATAACCTTAATTTTTATGATGTCATTTATACCTTCTTGAAATCGATCGAGTAGGCGAATTGAGTGCAAGGTTGGCTTAGTGGTTAAAACGGCTGCATCGACACTTTCAAGTGCGCTGGTGTTGTGAGTCCGATCCCCGCACCGGACAAATCTTTATGTAATTCGTTAAAGTTTGTTCTGACTCTGGGTGTGCTTTTGTGTTAAATGTATGTTTGTAAACACCTCCGCGACACAGGTGTTATTTCTAGTGCAGGTGTCGTTTAAAAAAATAGTTTAGTCAAGTTAAGTATTACGTTTAATATGTATCGATAAATGCCTGCTGGTTTTTTGCCGTATCCTTCAACGTATTTTTACAGCACTGTGTAAGAAAGAAAGAAAGAAAGAAAACATATTTATTCTGACAAAAAATGCATCACAAAATAAAACAATAAAAACTTATAATATTAAACAAATTATTGCCAGAAGTGGACACCATCTCAGCTGTGTCATATAAGGTTCAGTTTTTTTAGGGGTATAAAGTTAGATGGAGAAAGTAATTGACCAACTTGGAGTAAACGGGCAGTGGAATATTTTTGGTTAAACATGCAGCATTTTAGTGGTCCGTATCGAATTCCGTCCTTAATACCACTTAACAGATTACAGAGTACGTGTAAGTTCTAGCGGCATCAGTCTCGTGATAGTGATGCGTTTGGATCAGCACTTCTGCGAACATCCATTCTCGAACATTGCTGATGTTCATCTCGTCGATGTCAACTGTTACTACTTAGTTACCATGAATGTTGATCTAGTTCAGTAATTTACTGCTTTGAAGGTCTAGTGGTTAGCGTATTCGCCTTTTACCGCGAGGTTTTGGGTTCGATTGCCGGGTCGGGTACAGTGTTATTTGTGAACTTTCCGTCAGGTAATTCACAAAAGCAGCAAGTTGGAATTTTGCCCAGTGGATGGCGGAAGGCTGCCCTCTTATCCCATGGGACCTAAGCATAACAGGTGAAATGTAGGTACTGTACACCTCTGGCACACCCTTCTAGATAAGACAGGGGTGAGGTTAAGTTTTCTCAAATCGGACCAGCAGTGCCTGAGATTGTAGCGCGTCAAAATCTTGAGCTCTATAATATTAGTTAAGATATATATTGCTATTTACTAGTCCATGTATACAAACAGCACACCTCTGCATACAAACAGTTAGGTAAGAAATTTTTGCTCCTATCAATTGAACACAAAAACTGTGTGTAGAATACTTTTACTGTTTCGGGTTAGTGGTTCACCGAAGTCAAACTAAAATAAAAACGTCCTGGTAACCTAGAATTCTGATTGGATGACGAGGACGAATAGGCTACCAACACATTCAAATACATTCCTGTGCCTACAAACAAAAATAGAAACACCGAAGCTCGCTTTTATTGTAGCTTTTCTGTCGTGCATTTTTAGCAATTTAGTTTTTTTTACATAAAATAAAATCAAAGAATAACGAAGTATTTTTTCACGAACACACATCAGAAGACAAAATGGCAGAGGCGTGGCGGAGGGTTTTTTATAACATGTAAGTTAAATGTTAGGATTATTCATTACGACATCTATTAATAGACATAAAGCAGGAGTACATTTCATGCTACGTCATGTTTTTCCAACTTATTTAGTCAATGTGTCTTTAGAAGTTATGACAGCGTGGCAATTTCCCGATCGCTAATAGAATTCTGTGTCGAAAAGGAGAGTTCTACAGTTCATAATTACTCTATTGATTGATGAGATTTTTAGTGAAGAAGATGTGTAATGTGCAAAACATGTATCTCTTGTATACATTGATAGACAGATAGAAAGAGATAGAGTAATCTTTATTGTACAACAATATTAACAAAGAAAATGTTGTAAACAATTGCACTTAAAAATTATGTTGCACAATGGGCGGCCTTATCGCTGTAAGAAATTTCTTACAGGCAACCTTAGGATACACAAGTAATGTAACTGAGCAAAGTTACGGGCAGTTGTTAGTGCGTTAATTAAAGAAAAATAAAAGTATAAAAACAAATAAAAAAGAGATGATAATTACAGTAGAAATTATAAAATATAAAGAATACAGAAAATTTATTTACATATAGATAGTCCCGTGCGAACAAATTGACTTACGAATTCCTCACCTTAAAAATGATCGCGGATTTGTGACTTAGCGGTGATATGTATTATCAAACGTTTATTTTTGGTGTCTCCTTTGGTAGTTTTTGCAACCACCAAACTGGAACACAGTAAAGTGCTAAAGAACTTATATAGTCTACTCAATAAGTTGAAAATGGTACAAAATAGAGATACTGGTCTTAAAATTATGTGCGATAGCTCATTGGATTCGGAATGACGCCTAAAAAAATGTGCCAAAATCATGTATTAGCACATAAAAAATTGCAAAAGTTATAAACAATTAAAGATAAACAAAAAATGGCATTTTATTTTTTGCCAATATTTCATAAACTAATAATATTTAAGAAATTTCAAAATAAGGTTCTGAAAGAGGAGGAAATTGCCAATAAAAAACTTGTAACTCCCGGCACTCTATCTCCATTTTTTATAATTTTAATTTAACGCTGAAAATAGGTCTGCGCGCGACATTTTTAGGTTGCACGCGTGGCGTCAAAAGCGAGTACGGCACAATAATTAATTTATTTAAGGTATTGAATATTTTTTTATTAAATTTAAAAAAAATATGGTGTGTTCTGAACACTATAAATAATTTATTCCCGTTGGAAATTAAACTTAAAGTTAATTTTTCAAAAAGTTAAATAATTGTTAACTAACGAAATTTTCTCGAACTAACGTCTTAATTGTAAGTGAAAAAAAAAGTTTAAATAATGGTCGTAAAAAATGTTTGCTTTGTAGAGCCTTTCTTGCATATATACTTAACAAGATCGTGCCATAAAAGTTCAAAAAATATTTATACTTTTTTAAGATTTAAAATTTTAAGACCAGTATCTCTATTTTGTACCATTTTCAACTTATCGAGTAGACTAATATAACACAGTACGGTACACAGTAAGCACAGTAAAGAACTTATATTTTCGGCAGGTTAAATGTGTCTCAATTAACCTATTGGTGCTTTTGGCCTCAAGATCGTTCACAAGAGCTCTACCAATATTCAATTTTTTTGAATACTATCCATCCGAGACTAGGCTTAATTTTTTGTAAAAAATACTACTATAACAATTTCTTTGTATCTGATAATGCTACCCTAATCGGCAACATAATAAAAACATGTAAAGTACATGTTTTTATTTTGTTGCCTTCTGTTAAAAGCTCTATGGTCATGTTCACATTATTTTCTCTCAGATTATTAAATTGAAAAAAAATACGCCCGCACTAGGAATAACTCCTGTGTCATCGGGGTGTTCAAAAACATACATTTCAAACACACACAGCACACCCAGTGCCAGAACAAATCCTGGGAAATCACTCAAAGAATTGTCCCGTGCGGGGATCGACCCCACAACACCAGTGCAGTTGAAAGCGACGAGACGACCGCTTTAACCACTACCCCAACTGTGCACTCAGATGAAACTATACAACAACAAATATGCTGACTTAATTTGGATACAGCATAGTTCTAAGTACAAATCCGCATAAAGTGGAAGACACTCCAAAGTTAAAGTTATACCAGCTCCTAAACTTTGTGCCTACGTGTTTAGGAGTTATGAAATTTGGACACCCATGAAGGGTTGAGCGTAGTTAATTACAAATATTTAAAAAAATATAATTTAATAGTTCCATAGACCCCAAAAGGTGCTATAACACATCAAAACAAACATCAAAATACAAAATATAAAAAAATAAAAGTCAAAAAATAATGTTTAGTACTAATTTTAAAACTTAATTATTTATTTAAAACTGTTATGATTACTTTTGTGTCTATTAAAAATATTTATAGGTCTATTGAGTGACCACTATTACGGTGCTTTCATCAGTGTTAATTAGCAGTAAAAGCACAAGAAATTAGTTAGATGGGTCATGGTTAACTCGGTGCCACATTTACAAAAAACACATAATAAATTCGAGTCCAAAGTCGATTATGTTTTTCCAATTATAAGGCCAAAAGGTAAGCCACAGGTTTTACCATTCGAATATTTTGATGGTGACACATCCAAATTTTCCTACCTCCTAGTTACAAAGTTAGTCAGAAGTTAGGAAGTCAAAGCAAGTAACAAAGTGTGACCACCGCGACGGCGCCGGCGTCGTGATTGTAACTTCTTTGTATTCTTCCACACGACAGGAGAAAAGTGGATTAGCTTCAGATGTTATACAAGCTGGTAGTCGGAGACAATTGAGCTTTTATGAACGAGGCTTTATGCTACCGAATAATGAAGATTTTCCCGCGTGGTATGTATGTATGCGATTGAAAGTAGCCTATGCAATGTTAATCTAAAAGAAAGAAAGAAACATATTTATTCTGACTAAATACTAATAAAATAAAAAATAAAACTTACAAAACTAAACAAAAACTTTTGTCAGAAATAGACACCATCTCAGCCATATACTGCAGAGAAACAAAGCCTGGATCGCTGATTATTTGATGGCGCCAGAGAAAAGACGAACGACGGTATTAAATTAAAGAAAAAAATAATAATAAACAAAAACTGAAGTACATATACATATCAATAAACATCAAAAACTAAGATCTAAATATAAATAAAAAAAACAAGAATGAAACTAACAATTTAAGAAAGAGAAAACAGAAAAAAAATAAAAAATTGTAAACGGCACGCAACCATGGCGCTCGGTTCATAGCGCAAAACGAACGGCCAATGGTGGCGTCCGTACAACAAACAAAAGTGCAATCGCCAATCTAGGCTATAATAAACTCAATCTATCATACTCGTATACTAACTTTTATCCAAATCTAACTACTGGAGTTTTAGCGTGATGGATTTATAAACATCCATACACACACACATCTACTCAAACTTTCACATTTATAATATTACTACGTTATGAGTAGGATAACTAGAATAAGAGAGAGATAATACTAGGACTTGTAGTGTTCATTCAAAGCTAAAGAATTTTAAACGAACCTCGATAGACTCTATTTACTATAGTTAAACTATGAAACTAATAAATAATAAATCTTTATTTGGCAAACAAAAAAACAGTTGGTACATAGTAGGACACTCAATATAGGTACAATAGAAATCAAAATATAATGTTCTACTGGTACTTAAAAAAAGAAATCCTGTGCTATAAGTACCAACACTTTCCAGTTTCACAATTAAGCTAGGTACGAATGGGAATACCTACTCAATATACAAAATTTTACAAATTTGTATTGTCTTAGTTAAAATTAAAGGATTAGAGTACTATTTGGTATTCTTAAGTCTATAAATGTGGTGTTTATTACATGTTACATAACATAACTACGACATACATCCATATCTCCTTCAGATATGGGTGTAGATAAATCAAAATTGTCGTAGTGCACTCTTAGCAGGAAGACATTAATAAACATTACTGTTACGAGTGCATATCCACTAGCAAAAGTAGCTATGCGCTATAAATCACGAACATCCAAATTTCAGGCAGGGATACTATGTTTCTTCCTAGATATTAAATGTAAACGGGATTGAAAATGGCGGATTGCCATATTAACGAAAATTTCATAGGATAAAACAATTGATCAATTCTAATTAAGACACCCATCCTACCTTAAATAGCGTGTAAGATACTGAGTATATTCAAGAAATCAAGAAAGTAAACAAATCATTTATTTTCATGGGACCCAAGGGGCGCTTGCAAACATCAAAATACAAAAAAAATAAAATTAAAATAGTTAAAAACTAATTGAGTTATAATACTTATTGCAATAAAATGATTTAACACCGGAGCTTGTTATTTGAATGTTTATTACTCAACCATGCAAAAACTACGGAGGAAAACCCACTAGATCTGTATGATATGTTGAATGTTTATTGAACGTAAACTATTATGAACTTAGAAACTTATGAGAAAAAAAAATTACCTAAGCATAATTGCCTGCATAAACATTATACAAAAATTTGGCAATTTTAACCTTTTTCAGTAGTTAAAAGCAGACAAAACCCGAAACGCAATTAGTAACAAACGATGTATCTACAAGCACTTAGCATTCATGTCTTGGAGTTCTGCCAGCCCCGTAAAAAGCGGTATGCGTGAACATAATTTTGAGTGAACCCCTTGTGGTTGAGCAGCGTAATGGACTAGAACTTTTTAAACCCATGGAAAGTACTCGTTTTATTACCCAACCGAGTTAGAGTAAAGGAAGGTTATGAGTTTATGGGTCTGGGTGGAAACAGTTTTATGTTTAGGAGTTTTGTGAATGACATTTTGAATTAAACGAATTGTAAAACGTCTGCGGAGTTTTAGAGAGATGAAGTTAGGAAAAGTTAAAAATGAATCATGTTTTTCCCTGGGCTTTCATGAAATACATATTTGCAAAGTACTGCTATTTTTTGTGACTAGATATGCCTCTCATATTTGGTTCAAAAGAAATTATGACAGAATATTATTTAACGTGCGTTATTCTATAAAAGGCCTACCCCGTGACTTCTATTTCGTTAAAGTTTTTTATTATTTTAGGCCACACAAATTACTTATATATATATATGATTTTGAAGGTTTTTATTAAAATATATTATGTATATATTGTGTTATAGTATGTATGTATGTTATTTACAAATTAAGTTAGCAATTCTTAGTAAATGAATTCTTCCATAGTAACTACCACTTGACTAAAAACTCTCTTTCAACTCATTTCTTCCTTAAAAGTACCTACGACTTTGTTAGTAATGTAAAATGTGCAAATAAAGAGTTATTGTATTCTAGTTTTTATTCGGACAGGTACTAGGCGAGCCGTGCGGGTGGAACTAGTATTAAGAGCGTATTTGGATTTATAACCGAGTTTGTACAACTGAGTGTACGAGTGTTGTACAGATGGCTACCGATCAATCTATACAGTTCTAGTTTAAGCTGGTCTGGCACTGCACGGAAAGCCTGTACGATGCGAAACCAGTTTATACTGGAAATGTACAGTTTGATTTGTAGCCATGTGTACATCAAACACTCTATTAATCGCACTGGTTCACAATTAGCGTCGAATGTCCATCGCTACTTCATCCTGAAAGCTAATATTTGTTCAATTGGCTCTAGGCCTCTAAAATGGCGTGGCAAATTTTGCCTTGTTTCCCTTTATGAGACAAAATGTTCACTTTACAGGTATTTATGCTAGGTGGTACTTTGTGATACAGTTACTGTATTCCTATTAGCTGTGTTGGAATGATTGGTACGTAAAACATTACCGTCTGAATTTGGAGAAGACTCCCGAGCGCCGTGTATTCATACTAACGTGACGTGAGGTGAAGACATTGCTATTGAGAATACGGGTTACAGTGCGATACGTCGCGTAACGCACTATTTTTTATTAATTAGACATATAGACTAGCATCTAGTAAGTAGCTAAATACCACGGGCGAATACGTTTTGACGAGTTCATGCTTAGTTCGTAGAATCGTTGGTAAACTTTTATCTAATTTAGTTTTAGTGCACTACCTACATACTTTTGATATTTTACTTTTGTTATGTTTAATGACGACGAATGTAAAATTGTATTATATAATTCAACAATGTTCTCATGTAAATGATGTAATTCGTATTATGAGAATAAAGTATCTTTAAACCTAACGGCGACGAAATGCGATCAATAGCCCAATTGATGAATCTACGAAATAGATTTGATCGTGAGTAACCCGTATTCTCAATACGTTAATTAATATCTAACTTAAGCTTAAAGCTAAACTGATTTTCAGCAACTGAACCTTTGTACCTTTATTCACATATGCTACTAAAGGTTATAAATAAACTGAATCATGCCTTATAATTATGCAGCATTTTAGACGAAAAGTTTTGCTTTGTGTTCATCAAGTATTGAAATTTATAAACAAACCATAACAATGCCATGAATACGTGTCTGAATTTGTTATCAATTTCACGTATCATTTAATTTTCCACTGTATTCAGTCAGCAATGTATCTGTGCATTTGGAAACTTCCTATACTAACATGACGGAGATGGAAATCGTCAAAAACGTATTCTTCAACCGCCATTATGGCAGTACGAATGGAATCAGGATGTGTATGCCACGTCGCGTAGTGGTAAAAGCAGTCGTCTCGTCTTTGTGTGATGCGCAAAGATCTTTTCTGGCTCTGAGTGTGCTTTGTGTATGTGAAATGTATGTTTGTTACCTCCTCCCCCGCGACACAGGAGTTATTTCTAGAGTGGACATCGTTTTTTAAAAAGAAAAGAAAGAAAAAGATCCGAGTCTAGCTACGAGTGTACCAAAGACCAGCTTAACTATCGAATGAACGAATCAAACTGGTATAAAATATTATATTAAGTTTTGTTCGACACCAACTCTTTGTTACAATAAAGTCACATTATATTTTCTGTTTGATTGGGCTACTTGGCAGCACTACTAGTCCGATATATATATAATTTATTTTCGTGCATGATAGTCAAACTTTAAAAGAAAACCATAACCCAAGCTGTAAAAAATCACACTATGACCCACAGAAGCGAAGAAGTTAACGCAGGCAGAACCGCAGAGAGCTACTATAAATCCTTAATACGAGCAAACGAAACCAACACTATAAAAATGCCTACTAACTTGTAAACTAAATGATATAGTGCTAAAAGGTTAATAGATCCATTATCTATATGGATAAATAATTAAGACAAACTACACAGTGCCACATCTCTTAAATTCCTCCTATGTGGGAACAATTGGTTGGCCGTTTTCAATACAAAAGTATTATGGGTTTAACTTTTATAGACAAATCATATCTAAAACAATAAAATACATGTTATTATTTTAATTTTCCTGTTAGTATGTAACTCAATTAAAGATTAAAACAATTTTGACAAAATGGCCGCGAAAATGTTTACAATTTAGGGTTTTAGCTATGATTTGTCTATAGATTACAGATAAAAACTTAATCATATTAAATTTAAAACCAATAATACGTTGGTATCAAAACACGGCACGCGGAAGTCTACCCAAAGAATATTTTGATGAGCGAGTGGAACAGCACATTAATCTTGGTGTAACACAATTGACTGCCGGGATGTCGGGCATTTAAATAAACCACTATTTCTGGGATGGTATGCAAACCAGATAAGGAGAAGAAAGACAACTTTACTGAGAGTAATAAAAATGGCTCTTAATCTTTACACCGCCGGTTGGGTAGTAAAAGTTATCTAGCAATGAAATGAGTCATTTCTGCATACGACGAATGTAACAAACGTGTATGCAATCAATTATATAAATGGAGATAACAGACGTTCGAACAAGTTTGTTGTACTTGATTATTAAATATTTATTGTTACTGGCAACAAAAAAAACAATTTTTTTGTAATTGCGCTAGATTTATTGACAAGATACGTATTCTCCGTGAAAAATTATTCATGATTAACTCAAATTGTTATATTGGAATAAAAAATATCTTTTTTATTTTTCGCAAGCATTACAAACACTTATCTGAAACATAGTTATTTGCTATGCTTAGTTTGTTAATAGATGGCGTTATGTGATATTTATTCTATAGTGATAGGCATACCCCCTATCACCCAAATATTATTAGGTGTTAATGTTTTTTTTTTTTTTTTTTTTTTTTTTTTTTTATACTACGCCTACAGCGAACGAACGTGTAAATAAAGTACAGTAAGGTACATAAACACAACCAAAGATATTATTCTGCCCTTGCCAGTTGACCTTCTCCGTAAAATGTTACGTCATCACGGACATCCACGACTAGGGACGCGGATTTATCTGTCCCTCCGTGATTGTCATGGGAGATGCCAAATGCCCGCTTTTATTATTATTCAGAACATCTACGACACTGGTTCTCAAATAAGGGCTTGTCCTCACAAGATATCGTTTGTGAGGTATTAAGATTCTTTTTTTTTTTAAGCAAACAGAACCGTGTAAGGTGGGGTTTTGTTGACGAATCGGACCTACATTGCGAGTGTGGTGCTGTACAGACTATGGCCCACCTCATGACCTGTCCCACTTGCTCCACCACTTGTACAAAGGAAGCGTTCATGAAAGCCGATACAAGTGCTATCTGCGTGGCCACGCATTGGGCTCATAGAATATGATTGCAGCCCATGAAAGAAGAAGACAAAGTACATAACGATTGAGATCATCTTAGACGCGGATTTTAAACTGTGAAAAATCGATTGCTGAGTATTAGTTAACAACGAATGGCATTCAATTAATTTAAGATAACAAATTGAATGCTTTTCATATTACGCAGTCAAATAAGATAATGTTATTAATTAATCTCGAATTACTTGTCCGCCCACATCCTTTAGAATTGATCGATTGAGTTCAATGGTTAGTTATTTTCACAATTATCTTTTATTTATTTATTATTTATAGAACTGTTTAATATACTTACAGTTTCCCAATACGTGGAATAAACCATTATAAGCAGAAAATTTAGATTTACACTCATGTAATTTAAATAATAGTTCTGAGTAGCAAAATGATGACATGTATTATGGTATCTATATTACAAAAAACTTTTTTTTAAAATTAATTATCCTGTTGCAGTGCTCTATGATGAATGGGTTTCTTTTAAAAAGTTTGAGCATTGCTGACCTTACCCTGAAACAGCGTCGGTACATGAGAAATCGTAAATACATTTATTACTGGAGGCTATATTGGGTGCGGCTTTGTAATCGACAGTTGTGTGTCCGCAATTGTCGACCCACAATTGTCGGGTGGGATTTCAAAATTTGTCTTTGTACAATTTATTATATTGTTGTGGAGCATAGTTGGTTAAATTTTGTTTATAAATTAATTGTGAATTTGAATCGTTTTAAATAATAAATTTATAAAATTATTAACGATATTTTTCAAAAATTAGACAACGGTAAATCGCGTAATTATTATAAAAGTAAAGAATGATGCAAGTCATTCGAAACGTCGAGCATAGGTATTTATTTACCTTTATAATAATTAAGCGATTTAGACCCGTTGTCTAATTTTTGATAAATGTTCTCAAATCGTGAAAGTTTAAAAACATTTATTGACGATAGTCAAGAGAAAACCATTAATTATAAATCTTTAATAAAAAATAATTTTAATTCAAAAATATTTTGTTTTTTTTTTTGTTTTGTGACTTAACTTGAGAGAGTATAATAATAGAATAATATATTAGCTCGTCTTTGTGTTGCTAATAAATATATTGGTCTGAAAGTAAACAAAATTCCCCTTGCACTCAATATAAACTGGAACCGATTTTATAGCCACTAACGATGGCAACTCGACAGTAACCCTTTTCAATCCCCCTTTAATAGTTATAGCTTAATAACTGTTATTGACAGAAAACTATATAAGTGTATATTGAAATATATAGTATAGCTGTCAGTTTCAGATATCAGAATTGCCGCTTGTGGGAACAATAGAAGGAGTGTTGTAAAATAATAATAACAATGAATGACATTGATCTGTTGTACGTAGAGCTTTACGAATAAATGAAAATAATAGTAATCATAACGTAACATCAAGCCTATATTACCCAGAAGGGTATGGCAGAGGTGTACATGTTTTAGGCAAATAAACGTTTCTTTCTTTCTTTCTTTACAACACCCACATTTCACCTGTTTAGGTCCCATGGAATAGGGGATGAGCCAATCGCATGAAATATTAGTAATTGTAGTCTATTCAATAACTTTAGGAAGTAAAGTTTGTAAAACGGGCTACTCACTGCCGTGCCGAAGGGACGATTAAGAGGGAACAATAGTTTGCATTAAAGTGTTTTATATATCTTATGATTCGTCTATAGAAACAGATAAAATCTTAGATAATAATATAATAGTTAAACCAATATTATGTTAAAATGAAAACACGGCACTCGGAAATCTACCTTATAGGTGTTAAGTCAAGTCGTTTATCTGTTATTCTTCAACTTTCGCATTCAATATTGTGTAGCACAACTCGACATAACCTGTTTAGGACTTAAAACAAAGTTTGATAAGAGATATCAAAACAAAATTTGTTCGGCAAAATAAAATGTTTACTAGCATATAATTTTTAACCTTTTACCTTTTCTAATTTTATAACAAAGTTCATTGTAGTACGAGTACATAAAATACATTCAGATCTCTTGCAATCCAATTCGTTTGAAATTGCACCCATTCTGAATGAATCCTCAAAAAAGAATGTTTATTCTTAGACAAAGCCCTTGCAATGTATAAAATCAAGTGTGGTTGGAATATTTGCAAAACTGATTGCTCTGATTAGAAAAAAACAAAAGATCGACATACCCTCATGAATGCGTAACGAAGACTGAATGTAATGTGAGAGAATGGCAAATTAATTTGTCAAAGAAAAGAAAGGAATATTGCAGTGATTTTGTGATCTTTATTTTGCATTTGTTTTTATTGTATATATATGGAAATGACATGGACAAATAAATGGTACAATCGTGTATCTTATATAAAACAAATAATATATAATCACGTTTATATAATTTATCCAGAAGGATGTGACGGAGGTGTTTAACCCCAACACTTGTCTTCACCTGTTATTAATTGGTCCCATGTGATAGGGGGTGTGCCCTTCGCCATCCATCGGGCACATCTCCAGCCCCATGCTGCTATTGAAAAATTCCTAACGAAAAAATCGCAATAATCATTGTTGTCCGATCCAGGAACGGACGCGAGACCTCACGGTGAGAAGTCGCATACATTAACCACTAGAAGAACGAGGCGGCTTTTGAAAGAAGAAGAAAGAAAGAAAATAAATTTATTTAGTTCCAACAAATGGGACACAGGAAGTTAATAATATACAGACTATATAAATACACAACATTTTGAATTATGCCCCATGGTTGCACCAAATAGGTCCTAATTCAGCATATTGTCAGACTCAGGTCTGACGCTGATTTTCAATCAGGCCTAAGTGACAACACGGATATCAATACGCTCTTAATAATAAAATACATCAAACAAACAAAATATACAGCAGATACATAAACCAGTAGATACATAGAACAGTCGGCAGAAATAATAGAAAAATAAACAACAAAAAACAAAACAAAAGATATAAATAGACTGAAGCAAGTAACATAAAACAATAATTTAAAAAAGGCTACTGAGCTGAGCTGAGCTTTACATCTTGAGATCTAATTTACAATAAAAAAAGCTTTTGCATTGAAATTATGATTAAGAAAATATTTCGTTTAAAAACAAATCATTTAGCTTGTTTTATATTATTTCAGAGAACAACAAATAATTAAATAAAAAAATATATCTTATAGTTTTGCTTTAAATGAAATTGTCAGAAAATCGGGCTTCACATTTATCGTGAGGACTTAGTCACATACATTATTATATATTTTTGTGTAGACTTTCCAATATTTTTGTACCGCTTCTTTCTGCCTTTATATGAATATTTTCAGGAGTCGTAACACTTTTTATGTGACAACCCCATCCTGTTTTCGGGGAATCAGCGTAACATAATGGTCCCAGTAATGGAATAATTTTGTTCTCTGGCAACATTGCGGCCATATTTTTAATGTTTTATGCTTAACGACTAATATAGTCTGGCTTAAATATTGATATTATATTTTCTTTTGTTTATTGTTTGATACATTATATTAATCGTATGATATAAATATGTGTTATATTTATGATATATGTGTTGTGTAAATATTTTTAATGTTAAATGTCTAGAAATAATATCCTGATTGGTAAAGTATTTATCGTTGCTAATTACATAACATACATATAACATAACATCACACCTATATTACGCAGACGGGTTCGGCAGAACACCCACACTTCACCTGTTATGTTTAGATCCCATGGGATAAGGAGTGAGCCTGACGCTATCTACCGGGCACAATATCAATTCCATGCTGTAATTGTGAATATCCTGACGGAAAGTTCATAAAAGTATGCCCGACCCGGGAATCAAATTTGAGACCTCGCAGTGAAACGCAAATACGGTAACCACTAGACCATTAAAGCAGTTCCCTGCCAATAAAATATAAAATTAAATAAACCTAGGTTGTTAGTTTTTAATGTAAATACTACACAACAGATTTTGATAAAATTTGCTACCAAGATAGGTTAGTTAAATTAAAAACGAATACAAAAACAACGGTGACTATTGATTGTTAGTCTTTCATGTAAATACTACTTAGAAATTATTTAACTGTCTCAATATTCTTAAAGCCTTTTCAACATGTCCGATATCCATAGCAATACTTCAGGATTAGCTTTAACAGAATTAAATTGCCTCAGGCATATTTTCCAATTTGTAATCCAAGTCTGAGAAGCTTATAATAGAGATTTCCAGAACGTTCCATTGAATGCTGGAAACGTTACACAATGGAATGCGATCGGATTGCAGCTCCTTATGCCTCTAATCATAGTGAAAGAACTATTCACTGGTATGAATGACTGCTAAATGGGCTCTCTTTGAAGTTACAATGCAAGGGAAATGTAGATCTTGAAAATCAGATATTTGTCCAGCTTATAATGTAGATTTATGAGATATTGTTAACTTTTTTAATGCCTTTTTGAAATATACATTTTTCGCCTTAAATTATACCTAATTATTCAAACCGCGGCTCCAACCATGTGATATCAATAACAAACCTAATCCAGACTATAAACTTTCTCTACACTTGTGTGTTCAAATTAAGTAAATAAATTTCACCTTAGCAGCTCGAAATCTTGTGTTTTTTAGTCTCTCACTACACTCAAGATTATCTACCTATACCTATAAAATCTTTCGCTAATTTTGGACTCAAAATGAGCACTTAAAAAAAAACTTTACTCTCTTGTTGCACAAATAACTTTTTTAAAACATCCAACAAAACTCGAGCCTGCGACTAGGAATGATCCGGCTCTGTCGCACAAATCTATCTGAGCCATATGATTCGATATTAATAATAATATGCTAGATTCTGGGACAAATCTTTCTGTGACTGGATGTGCTTGTGTGCTGAACGAAAGTGAGTTGATAGTTTAATTGCTCCTGGTATGCTTTTGGCATTCTTTTAAATGTAAATAATTCCAAGTTATTTATTCATTTATTATCAAACTCCTCAATCATGTCTTGTCGACAGACTTGCCATCTAGTGAGAACTTATTTAAATAATATATGTATTTTAGTAGATATATTTTTTATTCAAGATTATTTGTGCTCATAAGCTTAAAACGCGATTCATTAGCAGTTGAACAAAGTTCGTGCTGTTGTTCAAGCTGTGGTTGAAACTAAGTTAGTGCTTTGCTCTCTTCAAAGAAACTTCATTCTGTATATAGTACAAATTCGGCGAGATAGTCAGCAGCAGAGATTGTTTGGCGCTAGGATATGTTCTATGTGCTTGAGAAATTTTGTAGGATAACTTATGGTACATTTTACCACATCTATCTAGTGCAATTATCTCCATCTCTACTTCGAATCAACTGGACCCAAGATAATTCAAGGCCCCAGAAATAATAAGCCGCGAACGGATTCTCGTTAAAGGATAAAGATATTTTTAAAATAAGTTGAATAACATTATAAGTTATTTTCTCATAGTTGTTCCCACAGTTCCCAGGTTGTCTGGAAGAGATTGCTTATGCGATAAGACCGCCGATAGTGCAACATATTTTCTGTACGTTTCCAAATTGTATTTTCTAGTGGTGTACAATAAAGATTATTATAAGAAAACAAAATGTATTCTTATTGCTTTACACGACTTGGGTAGTGATTGATGTCCCTTATGTTAGTAATTTAGCCTTACCATTTAATCAGCTCATAGCATTGTTGGAACAATATTTGCGGAATGACACATGACCTCATTCATAAAATAATTCATTTATTCATCATTTAAAAAGTTTCTTTCCAATAATATTAAATTGTTAAAAGGTGAACATTAAACCGATTATTATATTTCTTAATTAAAATAAAACAGAACCCAATAATTAAAAAGAACAGTATTAAATTAATAATAAAGTTAAATTGTCTTTTCTACGGCAATAAAGCATGAAATTATGTAATTAAAGTATCAGATAGCGAGCCCATTCTGTCTCGGAATACAATACTTTAAATATTCAATTTGTGAAGCGAGCTCTGTTATTAAAAGAACCTCGTTTCATTTAAAATTGTTTCTACCTACGCGTGTACACCTACAGAGATTTAACAGCAAAAATATCTTATGTAGTCCCTTGAAGTTTGTTTCAGTGCTTAACAAACCGGCGTCGTCGGTGCGCTTGTATGAAAATTCATGAATCGTTCAGTGCTTTCACGTTAAGCACTAAAACCAACCTACTATATAAGATATTTAAAAAAAAAACTGTTTTTTTTACTCTTCTAACTTGCGCTACGCAAATATGAATTTAACTCAAAAGCCTAAAATTGTTTCATCTGCTCAAATATCCCGCTTTAAAAACTACTAAAAATGGAATCCTCGAAAACATTGCATCAAATGCATGCCTCAAAGTTTGTACAACTCGCCCACATTTGACTCCTGAACTTTCTCTTTAGAATTTTGCCAGCTATTTCAATTTCGTGGTCCAAAAATTGTCTTTTTGCTGCGCTTCTGTGTTTTTTCGGTGTGATTGTTATTGGCGTACAAAATCTGGAAAAACATGTTTTAGATACTTCTTCCTTGCTTGAGAAGGGGTTATTAAGACGACATCGATTGATCTTGATTAATGCATTGATCCATTGGTGTAATATATTAGTTGAGTGTTTATTATTATTGAAAATACGGGTTACTCACGTTACTTTAGCCGGGATATGCCGACTAGTTTCCAGTGCTAGACGTCGCGCGGAGATGACGACACGCGAATAACAGCCCAGTTGATGAATCTACGTATTAGATTCGAAACTAGTCGGCATATCCCGGCTAAAGTAACGTGAGTAACCCGTATTTTCAATAATAATGTCTTCACCTCACATCGGTTTTAATAATATTATTGAGTGTTTATTATTAAAAAATAACAAATGTCGTCAACTCTTTTGCAGTTTGGCTATCAGTGCAGTTAGTTTGCATTTATAATATACAAGTTTTTGCCCACGACTTCATCCGCGTGGAATTAGTTTGATTAAGTATTTAGTAGCTGCTGCCGCGATTTGACACGCGTTCAATCTTACTGCACCGCTCCCGTGGAGTTTAGCGTAATGTTAAATATCAAACACAAAAAGAATTATCAAAATACGACCAGTAGTTGTCCAGACTAACTAACTAACTTTCGGCCGCGATGTCTGCTTTGGTAGGTATATCAATAAAAAGACGCGCCTCGTAGTAAGTTACCTGCATCCAAAATGTTTTTTAAATCAGTGCAGGCGTTTAGCCGATACAAACAGACAGACAAAAAGATAATACTGTAATATAGAGAAAGGTATTTTGCAAATGTGTTTATTTTTCATTTATTTTTTTGACACATAGCTCGAAGGACAGATGGCCACGAACTGGCAAAGGCAGCGTGGGAAGGCCTGCCGCTAGATGGACGGACGATCTTGTTAAGATCGCGGGGAGTCGTTGGTTTCAGTCGGCACAAAACCGCGCGCTGTGGAAATCGTATGGTGAGGCTTATGTCCTGCAGTGGACGTCTCTGGGTTGATAATGATGAAAAAAATTATGATGATGATTTTGCAAATACCAGCTTGAAAAAGTCTTGTTCATTATACATTAAAAACATACAGTTCAATTTCATTTATTCTTATTGATTTGTAGGGTAGGATGAAAGTTAGTACAAATATTGAATTTTATATTTAATACTCGATCAGTTAACATATAAGTTTATTAAATTTTCTCTCTTGCTGAATATTTTAATAGCAAACAGTTATCTGAAATTGATTAATAGCTTGTATCGAGGGTAGACTGGACACCGTACAATGAAGTTCTGCTTTGAACATTATGAAATTGATTGGATGCCTTTGTGTGCAGCTAACTTCATTTTATTAGTCGATTATACGGCCATTTTGTATTCTCTTGCATTGAATTTATTAGTTAAATAATGAAGTTTTGTGTGCATTGGACATAATTACTTGCTTGAATGGATTACACTATTGGCGAGGATTTATTGGCAACGTACGCAACGGGCGCGTAATTCCCTTTGAGTTAAGTATCACCTATGGCTTATGAAAACGAACAATCAACAAAACAGATTGAAAGTGCGTAGGTATATCTGAGGACTACGACTACTAATGACTCATGAGCCAGTAACTTTAGGACTAAATCAAATCTCACCTACAAACTAAAACACGACTTTTGTAATTCCTCTTTTTAAATTATCTATTTGGCGGCAGGTTAAAGGTGAGCTTGCTTAGAAACGCTATGCCAAAATCAAATTATATGACACTAGCTTCCGTGCTCAAATCCGCCCGCGTGGTACGTCATTAACATTGGTCTAATAGATTCTGATTCTTAAAGGGTACAAATAAGCAAACAAACAAAAAAATAATACGAAACGATATTATACGACATTGCCAGCATAAAATACAATCTTAAAAAGTATATTGGCTGAATGTTGCATAATATTTTTATTAATATTAATTGTTACTGCTGTTGGTCTTCCAATAAATAAATAAATAAATAAATATGTTTTATACGTCCTAACAGATAGCGTCCTCAATTTAAACAGATGTTTTACTCGTCTTTATAGAAGGCAATAAATAAATCATACCCAAGTTTCGAATCGTATCATAATTTCAAAGGAGGTACATTCCCAATAGCAGGATGTGCACTGTCACGCGACTACAATTTGTTTCAAAGTAGTACATCTGTGTCAGTTAAAATACGTGACAACGCAGACTAAGACCCAATTTCACAGGTGTTAGATAAACGTTATTGACAGGATAAGCATTTAACACACACAAATAAGTGCACGGTTGGCGTAGTGGTTAAAGCGGTCGCCTCGCCGCGTTCTACTGCGCTGGTGTTGTGGGTTCGACCCCCATACGGGACAAAACTTTGTGTGATCCGCAAAGATTTGTTCTGACTCTGGATGTGCTTTGTGTGTGTGTAAAATGTATGGTTATGAACACCCCCGCGAGGAGTTATTCCTAAAGAGGGCATCGTTTAAAAAAAAAAAAATACGTGGATGTGTTTTTTTTTCAAGTGTAACATATTTTATAGGACAGATAAGACCTCCGGAACCTCAGAAACTGGCCTTTAGTATGACGTACTATAAATGTGCAAGTTAAGGTTTATACTATACATGTGACTGAGCAAGATGTTTCAGTCTAAAACGTATACGTAGCGCTGTGAGTTATTGAGTCGAACTTCAGACATTTTGTCGATTTATCAAAGGATGGTTTCAAAGTGAAACCAATATCTTTGAGCACATCATGCTCGTACATGTATGGATGCTTTGAATATTATGTATTTATGATTAGATATAATAAATGCGTACTGCACTCACAGCCCTGATGAAAATACTTTCTTAATGAAGTATAAAAACCGGTCGGCAAAATTCCGACAAAAATCCGTGAGTAACCCGTTTTTTCTCTAGTAATGATGTCTTCTCACGTTAGTGTAAATAGTATTAAGATATAATAAAGATAATAGATCGATAACATAATCGATAAATCCTGATTGCAAAATAAATAAGTTATTTCAGCGATAGGTATTACTTAGATTGTTTGTTGATTTTGATGACTGTATCCAATGTACTGGTGGTGGAGCTCTTGTGAATGAGCTCGAGGGCGCCAGCACCACCGTCTCACCTTTAACCTGCCGCCAAATAGTAGTTCTTCCATTACTGTGTTCCGGTTTGGTGGTGAGATCAGGCCCTGAAATTACTGGCACATGAGGCATAACACCGTAGTCCTCAGCTGCAGCGACGCATCTATAATCTGCTTTAGTGGATTGTTTATGTCCATGGGCTGTACTCCACTTACCATCAGGTGGACTACACGTTCGTTTGCTGTGGGCGTAGTATAAAAAAAAAATCCAATCGATTAACTTAATGTCAATGCCAGAAAAGTTAAGTCTCAACAAAAATGCAAGACAGAAGAGTATATAAACAATATCACGATTTCAAATGCACTTTACGGTTATAATATTAAATTAATGTCTCTTACTAGTTTAGTAAGATTAATATTGTCTATTGTTCATTAGTAGTGTCTCTGCCTACCCTCGAAGTATGAATATGTTTAGTGGCTTGCACAATCTACACCAAAACATTCCAGTTAATTGACCAGCAAGACAAACGAAACCTTATATCAATTTGTTTAAACATTACCTCCCTGTGCGACCCATTGACCTATTTATCTCTTACAGAAGATGAGATTCTGAATTATGGTATGTCATTCTTCACTTTACTCTAAAAATTACAAGCAATTTCTAACTTTTCAATTTGTAGCTCAAACAACAAATCGAAAGCTCATTTTCTTGCAATTTCATCGCAATCATACAAAACACCTCACTCGGAAAAGACGTACAAATTAAATTCAAATCACATGAAAATAAGGGAAACAAAATAAAGCGGTCTGAACCCTGGCAAAGTTTGCAGCCACTTGGCAACAGAAAGCGGTGAGCGAGAGTTTGCCGCAAGTTACGAGATTTAGTCAATGGGAGACTGATTGAGCTGTTTTGTCAAACTGACACGTAAAGGGTATTCCCTTCCCTGAGGATGGGCATAAAGTTGAACAGGTCGATGCTCTCGGCCATGATGGAGTCATATTATTTGTTTTATATGTTTTTATGACAGAATACTTTAGTAAAGGATGAGATCCTCGTTCGAACAGGCATTTATTCAAAAGAAAATGATGAGTTTATTATTGAGAACCCAAGACAAAAAATTATGGTCGTGTATGGGGAAGACCTTCAGAAAAAAAGAAAATTGTGATACTACAATCACAGTTAACTAGATAAATTTGCAATATAACTAGCTAACTGATAACTTCAAGCAATAAGCGATTACGGCAACCGTTGTTTAGCTAAACAATCGACAGCACAATTTCGGTACCACTACAATCTTTTTTGATTACTCAGTAATATTGGAGATATGAAATATTCAACACTACAAAATTGTTGGCGATGTGAATTGAACTATAGTGAGATAAGCGATGAATTAATTTAGTTTGCAGTGTCTATAAAAATCTGAATTATGCTCAGATGAAGGACCTATAGATGTCACCACGCCGCAACTGCACATGCGACAGCAACAAATTTCATTAGTGTTGCCATTTTAGCAATTTTCCCCATTTTTGGTTCAACTTCACGAATAGACTTAGCCTAACCTTTCAATAAATTTATAAATTGTATTAGACGTAACTTTTTATTTAGTTCAATTTATATCTCGCTATACTAAATGGGTAAATGTTTTCTAGTCTTAAAGGGCGCTTTTTTAAAAAGCTTCACCATTACATTTTTAACGTCGGTCTAAACCTCTATTAAGCACCTAATGGTTTTTTTTATACAGCCTTTTACTTGAAAATCAGAACAATCCCTAAATAATTGGCTACTGAAGTGCAATAACTAAATATATTTGGTTTTGTACTTCATCAGTAGCCAATTATTTAGGGATTGTTCTGTTAATCAAGTAGAAGGCTGTATAAAAGCTAACACTATGGATATAAACACCAACTTGTAGCTTTTTAAAATAGGGCCATGGCTCAGTATAAAAGATATACCTACCAGTATTCTGACTCCATCCCTTACCTTGAAATAACAAAACACAATGACGCGATACACGATAGGGTTGATTTGAGTCCACGGCTGCCGTAGTGGTTAAAGCGGTCGCCTCGCCGCTTTCAACTGCGCTGGTGTTGTGGGTTCGACCCCACAAACGGGACACAAATCTTTGTGTGATCCGCAAAGATTTGTTCTGACTCTGGGTGTGCTTTGTGTGTGTGAAATGTATGTTTGTGAACACTAATATTGTTATTATAAAATCAAAGTCTTATTATTATTGTATTGATGACATATGACTGGGGACTAACCGTGGGGTAAATTAAAGTCCCGTGATGGCAACACATAAATCAAAAGGTTCGATATGTTTAATAGTAAAATGTATTACTACGTCTTAAATATAGTAGCAAACATAATGAATTCAGCTTGTAAACAACTATTTTCGTCATACCATCAGGTCACCAAAATGAAATATATGTCTTTTTCATCTACTTACCTGTGAAATGATATCCCTTCAATTTGGCTCTCGCTGCGGCTTTGTAACTTAAAATAGCACATCCCACCATTTCTGTATCTCAGTTTACAGTTGTTTATTCTATAAATTACACTAAATCAGTTTCTTTACACCTGTTTACACCAGAAAAATTAAAAAATATCAAGTTTTCAGACGTCGTTTGTCATCAAGTGGCTGATGACAAACCAAAATATCGGCCACGGTGACAAAGACAAAAAAAGTCTATTTTTTCCTTTTTCTTCCTTAGTAATTGTTCCATCTCCATCTCGCTTTTGTAATTTTATGGTTCTATCTATAGGTTCTTCATTTAAGGAATTATGACTTTACGTGTGTTGCTATGATAATTTGTGTCGGCGTTTCGTAAGCCTAATTGATAGATAAAGCTTATTTAAATAAAGATTTCGATAAGTCTTGTAGATTACCAACCACTCGTATTAAATTAAACAAAACAAAAACGCTATCTCGCTTTCCTTACTACCACAGCCTTCAGACCCATGGCCCGCTTGGAGTAGTTCCAGCGTTGACCGATTATAAAATCTATAAAACGTGTCCAAGTTTGTTTTGAGCGGTCTCCCCGACGATTTGGAAGCGACCGAACGATTTTATTCAGCAATATTGTTAACGAAATAGTTCTTCAAGCTCTGAACGTGAAGGTAGTTGCCAAAATGCCTGGGATTTGCTTAAGTGTCTATGGTGCCTGTGTGTCTGTGAACGTAATGGAGTATATTGGATTTACTGTTTACCAATCGGCTCAATTGGGCATTTCAATTATATGGTGTTGTTGGTTTTTATAACCTGCAATGGCTATTATAATTCCACTTGCTTCTATTCGAGGTTCCAATACCAGTGTCGTATGCCGATAAAAATGACAAATTATACGCTTAGAGCATCCACCCTTTAAAAAATCATGATAAATAGTTCAATAGTTTTTGAGTTTATCGCAAACCGCCTTGTTATATAATAATATTTATCTAAGAACAAGAATTCGCGAGTTGTACACATAATTATATATATTGTACGGGTTTTAATAAATAATTTATGCCTTTAATTATTTACGCGATTAAGACCCGTGTCTGCAATATATAAGTTGTACGGATATTATCTTTATTTGTACCCGTCCCTATTCGTGTCGGGGATGGTGGGCATAGACACATTGAGTTTGCGTCGCAAATGTGCGATTATGATGCATTATTATTTACTGCTAAATAATAAAATTGATGATCCGATTACGTTATCACATTGTTCGTTATCGGCACCAAATCAGTACACGCGGCTGCGCTCGCGTCGCCTTCTAGCAACGCCAGCTGTACGAACGTGTAACTGCCCAATTTGCTCCAACAAATCAGGCTTTGACTCTGATAAACGTCCTTATTGCTCAGTATCCAGATATTGATATATTTTACTCCAAATATGAACAATTACTAAAATCATGTATCTCTTTCTTAAGTACTTGTAAGTAGTATCAAGTCTTCTATTTGAATTACATTATTGCACGTGTTGGGAAACTGTGAGTGCATTAAACAGTTGTATAAATAAATAAATAATTTTTTTTTTTCCTTCTTTTAAGGTCATTTATTTAAAATGATTTTGTCTGTCACTTCATTATCACATGTTCTATCTTGCATAGCTCTTTTGCTATATTAAAGTTGTATGATTGAAATAAATGGTCATTTCTTTATTTACATCATACAGCTATAAGATCTATTAAATAACGATAAAAATGTACCCGCATATTATTCTTATAAAACGTTCAATAATATGTTATACCCGTGCTTACTGTGCTTCTTCTTGTTACGCGTCAATGGCATTATAGTTTCTCATTTTTTATTTATATTTGTTTTGCCCAGTAGGTAGCAACTTCTACTCCATTGCTTGTGGCTTGCATTAGGTCTTCACGGGCACATGTAGAGGGAGACAACGGGCACGAAAGCAGGTGAGCCATGACAATCAATTTTGCTTCAGCCGATACGATTTAATAACGATAAAGTAAACATACAATTCCAGTGTAAAATGGTCTCGCATTGTATAAGCTGCCCGTACAATACGAGACCAGCTTATACCGGCAATGTATATCTTAATGTGTAGCCTCGTATGTATGACAGATAATTTACTTTTAGGTTAAGATAATCCATTTTATCGTCCTTTGATAGATATGCAGGGTAAATAGCATGTCAGGCTTGACATTATATGATTAATATTAAAAATAATAGAAGTCTGAATGATAGGAATTAGTTAGGTGCTGTCCTAGGAGAGCAACGATCGCGACGCAACTCGATACAAAGACCTATGTTTTTACTACGTTCGTCGCACGCTTTTTATCGAGTTCGTAACCATCTCCACCGCAGACGGGTTTTTTTATCGACGTACCACGTGAGCGGAACTGCGGGTGACAGCTACTAAAATTTTAATAATGTCTCCAATTTAAATTACCAGTCTGATTCAACCTAGTACTTAAGTTTTTATTTTTTTAAACTTGTGTTGAAACTGCTCTTGACCTATTTCACAAGCTAATATCGAAGCTTCCAAAATAATGTAAGTAGGACGACCTCTAAAAGCCTTATTCATCGACCCTATTTACTGTCACCATTCGGTCATCAATCTTTCAAACATTCTTCAAAGGGGCTGCGTTTCTTAAGCCTGCGTGACATAACCTTAGCCAGACGTCTTAATTTCCGCCCACGACGTCACAAGAAAATTCACCGTTTGCTTGCCCGACGTAGTGACTTTGTACGTGCGTGCTCTCATGTCACAGAAATATGCTCCTGCAATTATTATTCGGCCTGTAGCTTGGTGTATGGATGTCAAGCTTCAGTGTTCAAGCAGAACGTTTCAGGCTGAAATTCAGACACCGTATTTGGATGGATGGGTTTCAGTTATTTGGTAGGTGTTATTGTGTAGATATAGATGTAAGATGTGTGCTTTGTAGCGTTCATATCTACCTACAGTTGTACTGCACGTGTCTTGGTTTGCTTGAAATTTTAATTAGATAATTATGTTTCAAAAAAGCAACAAGATTAGTAATTGATAATGCTATTTTGCCAGTTATTATTCGACAGCCGCGATGCTTAAATTTTGTTGTAATTAACAGGTGTAACCTTTAATTCGATCGTTCAAACAAAATATAAAAGAAATTAATTTAGCCATTGAAGACAACTTTTACCAAACCTAAATTTTGCTACATGTTATAGCATACAAGTATACAAAACTTCAATACATGTTAATTCGTAAAGGTTTAATACCGAGCAGGAAAAGGCAGTAACAAACTTCCCGAAATTCAAAAGTAACCTCATTAAATTTCCAGCCGTGAAACTTTAATTGGCTCGAAAGCTGTGACCTTCTCAATTTGCTCATAAATCCGCAACACACGGACGGTCGAACAATAAACGTCAAAATTTAGGTCAAATCAGAAACAATAGTGAACGTAATGTCGATTAGAGCTGAGAATTTGGCGGACTATTGTGCGGGTAGCACAGTTTTGGAACATGTCAGCCATTTTTATTTGTCATCTTTTTTGTGGGACGCAGGCAAAGGTATGGTTAGGTGTAGTGTATAAAAAGAGCTGCTGGGCTTTTCAAATGTGGAATAGGGTACACCTTTAACTTCCCATTCATCTCTCTGTCTTTATTTCCATCCAATGGTTGTCTGTAAGAGATTGCCTTGATTGCGATAAGACCGCCATTTGTAGTAAGCTTATTTTCTTGACTCATTTTGAATATTTCTTGGTGTACAATAAAGTTTTTTATTATTATTATTAATAGGGCCACAATTATTTCAAAAAGTGTTAATTGGTAGCCTTACTGTGATATGAACACCCACATTTTTCGTTAACGTCCCATGTGATAGGGGGTAAGTTTATCGCCATCCATCGGACACACATTTCCAACTCCATGCAGCTATTTTGAATTTCCTGATGGCAAATTCCCAAATAACACTTTGCTCGACCCGGGAACCGAACCCGGGACCTCGCGGTAAGAGGCGCATACGCTAACCACTAGGCCATCGAGGTAGTTCTAGTTGAGCTAGTAAAATGATATTTTGTGTCTATCGTTTATTTAATTTTTTGATTAATAATATCACCGAAATGATAAATAAATAGATCCCAATAACAGATAATTAGGTTGAACCTTTATTTGCTCATGACAAATATGTATGGTCACCCAAAAGCGTGCATGTAGCCTAATAAAATTGTTAAAATAACTAAGGTGTATTGCAATCAAATAATATGAAAACCTTGTATAGTACTGCAGTAGTTTTGGAAAGACAACTCCAAAACTTCAACTGCAAATTAAAAATAATTACTCAAGAACAGTACTTCCAGCAACTTAAACGATAATAATTTAGCTTGTTGTCCTAATTACCGCAGAAAATTCCCAGTATCTGTGTCGCCAGCAGTCGTTTCCCAGTCATATGCTAGCACTAAGTAATAAGCTATACAGCGAAACTCCACCATTTAATGGGAAAAGTTAAACAATTTAGCTCCCGTGAAGTATATTAATGGTTTTGACGTTTTAATTTCCACGGCAAATGAAATATGCCGCCTGTTCAGTGAGATTTTTATTTGTTGTCTCTTTTTGTCTGGGCGGTAAGGAAAGGGAGAGCGAGTGATGTATGGAAAGAGTTGCGCGTTTCTTGAGTAGTATTTGAGTTAAGTTTATTTTACTTGTGCATGTTATAAATTTGGGGATACCTGCTTTCGCTCGTCGCCGTCGGTCTCCTGTTCGTAGGTATATTGATGAGACTCATCCATTCATCCGTTTGAGATTAAATCAGTTAAGTTTGTAATGTATGCTTCATAATAATGTTTCGTTTATTATATTGTTGTTACTGATATACCTACTATGAACATCCATAATATTTAAAAAGTGGATACAAAATGCGTCGCTTCATTTAAATACTTTGGCGTTGTGCCTCAGGTATCAGTGATTTCAGGGCTTTTAACTTAAGGCCAAACTATATCACTTTATTACAGAATGATATTTCATTGACAGAAATTAAAATTTCGTGTGATTGCATTCAGGGAATACACATGCAGAACATATCATGCACTACTATAATGGCAGCATAATAAAGGTCTCTTTTGGTTGCTTTTTCTGGTTGCTAAGCAGCGTTAGCCGAGTGGGAGATAGTAGGACTACGAAGTCAAAGGTCTCGAGTTCGATCCCACGGCAGACACCTCTGTCAATAACTCATTTAGATTCGTCTTTTTGAAGATATGTGGGTAATTATCATATTAATTATCGCTCGCTTATGGTGAAGGAAAATGTCGTGAGGAAACCTGCATGCCTGAGAGTGGTGAACTGTGGCCCAACCACCACCAGAACTCTCACCATGAGAAGAGGCCCGAGCCCAGCTGTGGGACATGTATTAGATACAGGGCTGCTATTACTTTTATTATAAGCCTACTTATTAAATGATGATTTTATTGATAGTGCATCCTCCCTCAGTAAATTTTAGGTTTGAAATTTATTTAAAAGTCCAATTCTGTTTTGTTATTTTACTGCAGCACGTAATTGCAAAGGATATAATTCATCCTGAACAAAATCTCTTGGTATATAAATAGCGAAGCTTAAATCTTGGCACGTAGTTTATCGGGTTCTGTCCGACACTTTTGAAAAATGTAGTAAGTAGCCACATAATTCAATTATTTAAACCAACTATACTTTTTTAGTGACAATAAAACATAGAGTACTTAATCAATATGGAGAGGAAAAGAAAGAAAATATGTGTAGAGCGGCCCGGTGGTCTATCACTTTTGGCAATGGGGGACGCGTGACACTGACCAGTCATTTTGGATTAATTGTCTAAGCAATCATATTATCTATATCTATACATGTACATATGTATTATATGGGTGGTTTGTCAAATTAGCCGGCAATTGCATCAACTCCTGCCGCTGCGTCTTCTTACAAGACGTAAATTTGTGGAGTGCCGAAGATGTATCTCAAATTAATCATTTTTGTCGATTCCCGCTATGACGACTCTTATGAATCTTACTAAACCTGCTTCTCTTTTTTCTAACTGGATCGAGCAATACAGTACATAAATACATATTATCTAAAATTTGTAGTTTCTGTCGCTGGTATATTAATGTTGGCGTTCCAATTTTTTATACTCCAAATGTTCATTCATCCTCATACCGTTATACTTAAATATTTCTACAATCATCTACCCAAAAGTGACTACCCAAAATACATGTGAGGTACCCAATTTAGCAGCTTAATGCCTTCGTGCAGCCAGCTATACAGCTCATTAGTGCGGTAATTATTCCGCAGAAATGTGATCGCAACGCTTTCACAGGCATTGTGTTATTTACTTTTAGTACTATTTGGATGAAGTCACTTTGTTTGTGAAAATGCGTGATTTAAATGATGATAAGCTAGTATATGGTATATATATGGTGAGGGGAGAATATACATGGATTTGAATAGAAATAGAATGTTCAAGAAGAAGAAGAAGACTCAAGTCAGCCGCCAAATAGTAATAAAATAATATTTTTTTGTTTTTTCAGACTAATTACTCCTCACAAAGATAGAAAAAATATGTACTAAAATATTATAAAATAAACAATTAAACTAAAATTAACTAGTTAATTAAACATTAATTACATAAGCTTTAAAAAATATTTGGAAAATAATCTTATTGTAATGCTTGCATTATTGTATTTTGGGGATTAGTGCGTGATTGTAACCTTTGTGCGTCTTACCCAGTAGAAAAATTGAATTGTAGTAAATATACGTACTGCAATCTTTAATTGTACCACTTTTTGACCAAAGCTCCAACATCAAAATGGCCATCTTGTAAATATTCTCACACGCATTGTCAAAGAGGGAACAATTGCTTGGCTGTTTTCCATACAAACATTATATTGACAAAATAGCCACAAGCATGCATTTTTGTGTTTGAGATATGATTTGTCTATACAAGTAGATAAAAACTTAATAATAATAAAGTTAAACCCATATTACGTTATTCAAAAAACATGGCGCTCGGGAGTCTTCTCTTAAGAAGTTTTTGTAAAAAAAACATGTTTGAATAAACGAGGCTATAATCCAAAAACTACGTATTTGCGTATTTGTCAGTTATATAAAGTTGATTGGCAGATAAACATCATGCTACACAAAGTATGTATTCTATTTCTCTATCTAATTTATCTTTAATATTCAAGTGCAAGTTATCGTCAAGTCACAGTATAAGGCCATTATTCTTATATGTAGTTCACATATGCCACACACTCTTCCTCTACATATGCTTTCGCCTGTCATACTGTCACGAAGCTCGCAACGTTAAAATATAGACCCATCTTTATATTATAACTAACTGGACTGGAAGAAATATACGTTATGTGGTGTTAAATATAATTAAAAAATATTTGTAATATTTTAAAGCAAATTTTAGCTTTGCTATGCCTTTTTGTATTGTATATAATATTAAAGTTGAAAAATTAAGAATTGAGCAGGACTCGAACCTGCACCCCCTGGGTATACGCCCACTTTATTACTGTATGTGACTAAGTGTATAATCACTCATCACTTAGGTGGCGCTTAAACCAAGTAAGGTTCGTCAAGCTAAGGTATATATACCTACCTACGACGCTGGCACAAAAGAGTTGAGAAATTTCGAGTCTAGCAGCATACAAATTCATAGCTGAATTGGTAAAGCACTTGGGGCGTATACCCAGGGGGTGAAAGTTCGAGTCCTGCTGGATTCTTAATTTTTCAACTTCAATATTATATAAAATATATTTATTGTGTTTTCTACAATGTTGTGATCCGAAGTTGTTTACATTGTGTTTTGTGTAGCTTAAAATATTAATCCTGTTCTAATGAGGAGTAGCTGAAGTAGAGAGTGTTTTTTTAACTTTAATAGGTAAGTCTTTGCTGTAAGAAACTGTAAATTAGACATGTTTGTTTTATAACAAAATAAGCTAACGTTAAACATTAATTAGTACTTTTTCGTTGGTAATGACATTATTTTTGTATAAGTAATATTGTTTTGAAAACACGTACTGAACAATGTACAATACCAAACTGACAAGTCTGTACCAAATGTATATGTAAGTACTATCAACAAAGCAGATTGGTGATCCACCTAAATACTAATTTTATATAGACACTTTAAAACACTAAAGTCTAAGTATACCTAATACAAAAATAAACGTTTTAGTTAAGAGATTCGGATCACGATAGCTTTAAAGTTTCTGAAAACTTCACGTTTTGTTAATACTAAAGGTGCAAAATGTCAACCTTATGAATTTTGAGAATTTAATAGGAAATATTTGTAAAAAGGTCATGAATCAACTTGCTGATAGTACAATGAATATATACAGTCTTAGTTGGACCATCTGAGCTTCTGGCTTTTGACAACACGTAACACCTGATAAAGGTCTTCAAACGACAACTGACTGTTCAACATAATAGTTATCCGGGGTACGGAGAAGACTCCGTCCAGCTACTTGGTTATCCATTGGCGAACAGAATTCAGCTTTTAGAAAGAAAGAATGAAAGAAAGGAAATCATTTTGTTCCCGCACAGATCTTATTTTTTTACACAGCTTTAACCCGTCGGTTTATTCACTAGGCTGTTATTTAAGCCAAGTTCATCTTAAGAAAGAACGTTAATCAATTTCAATTTTGTAATCCTCTGAGATTGAATATGAAACCGTAAACCGCAGCAGTTTGGTTCAATTTGTGTAAGTCCCGCAGGTGGTGGTTTATATCCGCCGCTGCTCGTATATATCGATAAGTTATAGCCGGGCCAAGGAACTGTGACGAAAATGTGTATTAATGGCGTGTTCGTTTGGTTTATCTGTTTTTTATTTAATTGGGATTCAGGATCACATGCTGTTTTTATGGAACAGCAATTCATCAGTGCAGAATAAACGCTTGATAACATGATTTCGCTATTGGCTGGTCAAAAGTGAAGTGGGTTAAGTTGAGTTTTCTCTATCACAACAAAGACGATACGAAGGTTTTTATATTTTTGTCAACATTGTGAACCATGTCGTTTGATTCAAACAAAAATCTTCCATACTAAGTACAAACTTACAACACCTAATTTACCCCTTAGTAGTAAATAATAATATTAATAAAAAGCTTTATTGCATACCAAGTGAAAATAAATACACAGAAAAAAGAAGATATATAGTACAAATGGCGGTCTTATCGCAACTAAAGCAATCTCTTACAGACAACCATTGGATGGAGAGTAAGAAAGAGACTCGAAAGGGAAGTTTAAGGTGTACTAGAGAGAATTAGGAATAGGGAAAGAATATAAATGCATAAAGATATTAATTATGATCAATATACCTACGTATAGGTACTATAATAAAATACTTATGACAGATGTAAGATAGAAATAAGAACAGGTGAGATATTATTTAGAGAGATAGTGTTCTTTAACCAAAGTTTTAAATAGTGTTAACGATTTAGTACTCCTTATGGATACCGGTAACTCATTCCAGAGTCTAATTGCTTGCACTGTGAAGGATTTGTCTTAAAACTTGGTGCTGTGTTCCGGCATTTTAAGTCTCAAATTCTAAGATAAAATATAATACTAGTTATTAAGTTAGATCTTCAGTTATACAACTGCAAAAACCATAAGGCCCGAACAAAAATACAGACAAACAGACAGACAAAAGTTCTTAAAAAATAAGATTTGGCTCCTATTGCTATTATATAGTCTCCTCGTATTATTTTTGCTTAAATATCTTCAATGTACAGATATGGCTTATTAACAAATCATTAAATATATGTGTGTATTTAAAATAATATAAGATAACTAGTCTCTAAGAATTTTGTAACAAACGTTTATTTTCACTTTATTCAGTCAGTAATAAGTTACATGCGATTCTCTGCAGTACACCAAGATTTTCTGAGCTTCCCAATAATGAATGGGCTTCTAAATCCACTAGCTAGGGCAAATAAATTTCCACACTAAGCCCAATATATTGCTATATAGACCTAGATTTTCTCTAAAGTTTGTTTGTATAGCCTTAAACTTGAATTGTAGAAACTTAAAAAGTGGAGAAGAAATTATAGCCGTAGTATTATTTTTACTGCATACTGAAGATATCGTCACGCCTATATTACCCAGTAGGGTGAGCAGAGGTGTATAACACCCACATTTCACGTTGTGTGGCGTAGTAGTGTTTGTCCTGCATACCTAATTCCTTGGCCCACTGTACAACACGTTATGATAGGTCCTATAGGATAAGGGGTGAGGCTATCGCACATAGGCACAATTCTAACCCCGTGTTGCTATCGTAAATTTCCTGACAGAAAGATCACAAATAATACTTTTCTCGACCCGGAAATAGAACCCAAGACCTCGCGATGAGAGGCGCATACGCTAACCACTAAACCATCGAGGCATTTTCAATAATACATACAATTAAATTGTATGCATTATTTGTTTAATTTATTATTGTTGTGAGTTACACTGTTATTATTGTTTATTTACTATACGACATACTATACCTAAAATCTTATAACTACTTTATTTAGGACATTTGATACTTGCCATGTGACGTGTGTCACTTATCTTTATAAAGACTATACAAAAACAATATAGAGCAAGTCCATTTATTTGATAGTGTAGGTAAGCAAGAAAACCTCTTTCCACACATTATCCATAAAGCAACCATAATAACCAAGGATTTATGTTCTCACATAATTCGTTTATCGACCATCCACTCGATAAAACTGAGCATAAAAATATGAGATGTTCGAGCAGATATTGTCTAGATTGATTAATGGCCTAGGCTCTATAAAGGCGGATTCATTAGTGCTCATAAGTGTCTTAATTAATATATTTAGGGTTCCGTAACTAAAAGATAAATATAACGCTTTTAGGATAACTTTATTGACCATCTGTTTGTTTGTCTAAAAGTAAGTATAACATAACATAACGTAGCATAACATCACGTCTATATTACCCAGAAGGGTGGGGCAGAGGTGTACATAACCTACAATTCACCTGTTGATGATGCACATGAGTTTATCACCAGCTCTTGGAGAGAAACTCATGTGCACTATCTTTTCAAATGAAAAATATAACAATTAGTATTATGCATATTAAAAGTCACATAAGAAGAAATACTACGAGAATAAACATTTATGTAGTAATACTGTAGTTGGCTTATTGACATAATCTGATTTTAATATATTTCTCAAATTTACCTATCAATAATTCTACCGCGTCTAATGAAAGTTTATTGTAGAAGCGTATACATTGACCTGGGAACGAGTTAGAGATTTTATGGAGCCTAGTAGAGGGCACAGCGAGTTTATATTACTTATCATCACTCGGCAACCTATAGAGAAGGGATCAGAGACAATTATCACTTATTATCAAACTTTCGTCAAGCAAGCTAGACAACCACTTTGTACACATTATACATAAAGAAACCATAATACCCCAGGATTTATGAACTCACATTATTCGTTTATAGACCATACTCTCGATAATGAGCATAAAGTATGACATGTTCGAGCAGATATTGTCTAGACTGATTCATGACCTAGGCTCTAGAGAAGCGATTCATTAGTGTTTGTTAACGTCTTTATTAATGTGATTCGATTTAAGGCAACTTTATTTGGCCTACTTATAGCCACAATAAGATTCATAAATCAACACCAGGTACCAGTGTACCACCTTCACAACCTTATTTTCAAGGTACGATATCGTACGAACTGCCTCAATAATCTTAGTGGTTAGCTTATGCGCCTCTTATGCAGGCTCACCTTCTATCCTATGGGACCTTAACATAACAGGAGAAGTGTGGGTGTTATGCACCTCTGCCACACCCTTCTGGGTAATATAGGCGTGATGTTATGATATGATAGATAAACGTTACTTGCTTTTTACACAAACCAAATGAAGCACACGAAGGGTTCTGTTGCACCGAAATCAATCGACATCGTACATCGAGCCAATAGAAATGCACCACTGCGCTTTTAGACATGGCCATAGTCTTTCAATAACACTTTCCAATAAAAGACACAAAAAATATCAAGCTTTTACCGCGGTCTATTATATTAAAACTAAACAGAAAACGACTATCTATAAATTATAATGTTTAATCTTATTTCTGTGTAAAAAAAACCTCTTTTAAAATGGCTGTAATGGTGATTTGTTAAAATACTTTCCTTAAAAGGAGCCTCCCCGAGTGACGTACACAACGATTCCCTACGTCCGGCGCACCCTGGGAAATTCGCGAGTTCTTCAAAGCGAATTGGCTAATCCTTTCACTACGATGGCAAGTCAAAATAAAATTTGACTCAGCCATCGACACGACGAAGAAGAAGACTGTGATTCTCAGAAAATTAAAAATATTTTCTTATTTGCTAAACTATAAAGTGTGCACATAATATGAAACTAGCAAGATTTTAAGGTTCAACTTCTCATCACTTCAAATAAACAGTTTTAAATTACACTTTAATTTGGCAATATAACGATGCAATTTTTTATTTAGAAAACAATTATTTAGATTTTTAAATAAAAAATGTTTTTATACTGTGAATGAGTATTTAAACTATAAAATATAATGTTTTGTTTAAGTGTTTTCAATAATTAATGGCAAATGATTTAATTTTTTTTCTTCAGCTTGTCTGGTGTGTAGGTATGTTTAAATTTTTAATTATTATTCTTAGTTTATAAGTTTATTTTATATTTGTATGCTATATTTTAAGATGGCAAATGTGCAGTGCTAAATTTAATGTTACCCTAACACCTGTGAAATTTTTTACAACATTGCAACAAATAAAAGATTTTGAGTTTTTTATTTTTATTTGCTAAGAGTGTTTTCTTTATCTACTAACATATATTTCTTTAATAAATGGAACCTTTTATAAACAATGTAATGTATCAACAAGATAGTGTTCTAAAATATTTAAATCTCACTAAATTTTAAGATAAAACGGTAAACATCCAAATGATTTGAACGTTGTTTGATTGAAGAGTAATTGCTTCTAGTATTTGATTCACAAATACCAATGTTTGCAAATAATCGAGAAATGGAGTATATTTGTATAATCAACCCGCAACGATTTTACATAGAACTAATTTATTTGATAATTGGATATAACTTATAACTAACTTGCAGTTTATAATCATTATATTCATAGTGTTAGAAAAATTGCGATCATGGTCGAACTTAAAGCATTACGATCAATAATTATTTTTTTAGAATTATAAATAAATGAAGTTGATAATAATTAGAAAACGTACGTATATGTTGGATGTAAACATATATTTAGCTTCACATTATTAATAATTCAAAGTTCAATAAATTATACAAAAAACATAGGCTTAGGCATTTTAAAAATGTATTATAGTTGGTACTTTTTCATGAGCCTTAAAAAAAACAAAAAAATTCACAAACGTATACGTAAAAGTTTGGATGACTTATTTGCCTACTAATTTATTAGTGGACACAAAGTTTGGTGTACCGATTTTTTTTTTCGGTATAACATTTAAAGCCTCAAATATTGTAGTTCTTGTAGGTCCTCTAAAAACGTCCTGCAAGGAATACGTCAAATTACCAATAACCCTGTATGTCAAGTTTGTTACCTTATTGCTTCATCAGTTCTAGATAAGTCCCTGATAGCCTATTTTAACTTGTTTGACTGTTGAAATATCAATATTGTATAGAAATTCATTAAATAAATCAGCACTTAACGATCCAAAAACTTATCAGGCACTAACTAAATTAGTCCTTAATATTAATTATACGTTTCTATTGTTGCAATTGAAACTAAAATTTTAGATTATATTACTTCATTTCTAAACTAAAACTAAACCAAGCAGTAACATAAAACTACGAGCAGTAATATTTCCTGGTAAGCTTCGAATGGAGTTGTACAACATTGAAAAATATGTACAAACTTTAGAACAAATGTCATATCGTTTGTTCCTTACCAATTCACGGCAAATATATTGCTGCGATATATCGCTTTATATGAAATAGAGTTATGCTTTTGTATACATATTTCTTCAATTGAAAATTGGATACAGGAATAAATATAAACTGAAAATCTAGGCAAAAATGAGCAGGATGAAAGCAAAACTAATTAATATACTCTTTTCTTTTGACTTACTGTCTCGATGGTCAAGTGGTTAGAGTATGCGCCCCTCACCGCAAGGTCTCGGATTCGATTTCCGGGTTCGAATTCACAAAAGCAGCGCAGAGTTGGCATTGTGCAAGATGCATGCCGATAGGCTCGGTTTCTATCCTATGGAACCTGAAAACATACTAGGTGAAATGTGGGTATTGTACACCTCTGCCACACCCTTCTGGGTAATATAAGCGTGATGTTATACAAATGTATATATTTTAGTTTGCATTAACTGCCATTCCATTTGCAAATAACCACCGTAGCTCAATTAAATGTATCGTTTGTGTAATTACTTCTTTGTTACGATAATACAGAACTGTATCTATTTGTAGGTATAAAATATATATTATTTTATACCTACAAATTTAAATTTAAAAACAAACATTATATAACATGTGTATAACATCCTCAGGTCACCTGGTAATCTTAGTTCCCCTCAGACATCACAGTATGTATTGTTATTTCTTAATCTATTTTAATTTATATTTACTATCCGATGATTTAAATTAAAATTTTAATTAAAAAATATTTTTAAATTAATTTAAATTAAAGATTTAAATTTGAATCTTTATAAGTCGTGCATTTTCCGGTAAAAGTTGTTAGCGTTTTCCTGGCAACACTATCATAAATGTCATTCATTCAACCGGTCGTCGCACGATATCTGTCAAATATCAAATTAAACGTTTAAACGCCGGGAGAACGGTTACGGTCGGCAGATCGCCTAAAAGTGGATAATTTTATAATCGGAAATATTAATATAAAGTGGAAGATTGTGTGTGCGTTGATTTATAGGAGTAAATTGGATAATAACTGTAAACATGTGAGTACTATTATTAAAATTAAATGTGTGGAAAAGGAAATAATGTAATTTCGTTAATTAGAAGTGTTGATACTTATTTAAAACCTCTTCATTCTGTGTTTACAAAGTATTGTTATAGGTGTTGGGGACTTGACACTTTGGATTACTCAATTTTGATCAAGAATTGAAAAACAATTTTAAAAATCTACCATCTTTTGCTAGAATTTTTCATTTATTCTTCAATATATCGACATTAAATTAAAAACATCCAGCTAGACATAATAAAATAAAAACTGAACATACAAAGCTCCACATAAATATCATTTTCAAGATAGAACTCCGACCTACGGAGTGAGAAATAGACACCATTAATCTCTGGTCCTTTACATAACATAAATAGTGAGATCATATTCTAAGTTCCGCTCTCTGGGTCAAGGGAGAAAATTAAATATAGAGACTTTAAACGGATTGTTGCACTTTGTTGTTAACAATATTATTTAAGTGTTGTTTTATTGCAACAATCAAAAACTACTTTGATATGCAACTATTATACTTTAGGTATGTTTATGTTAACTATAAATCGCGGTTATATTGCATTTTTTTGCAATACACCTGCAATATATACTTAGGTATGGCAGGGATGAATTAATAAACACATTTCGTAAGTTTCCAGTATGAAATTATGTCCCAAGGATGAGTCTATAGTAATCAACCAGAAATATTTTTGATAAAGAAAATTTCATTCTAGCCTTTTTAAACTTACACGCACACCATATTAATAATTTGCGTAATTAAGCTGGATGCTGATTAAAACATGAGTTTGTTTCCAATTGTGTATGCACTGAACTTTATTTGTTTTTATTTACCCAAAATCAGTTTTAAATCACTTAAAACAAAATATTTCGTAATATATATACGTGATGGTATCGAAGACAGTATACAGTTTTAAAAATAATAATAATAAATAATGTGTGGATTCGGCCATCATTGTACCGATAGTCATATCAGTCAATGGACTGATAGCAAAGAGCCTCGACCAACATCTTAGGAGGCTCGCGTTAGGCGGTTGGATCAGGAGCCAGATGCAAAAGGCGGTCCTTTTGGACACGGCACGCATCGTGAGGAGGTTCCTTTCTCTGGAGCCCTAACCATCGGCAGCTTGGTCCCTGCACCTGATGTCGGTGGGACACTGTTTTTTATATTTTTAAATGTTTTTTTGTATCTTTTATAAATCATATTTAAAAATATATAAAATAAGTTTGAAAATAAATAAAGAGGAATAATAAATAATAAAAACGTTTATTTCAGAATAAATATTACAAGTTGTTTTTTTATACAATACTTCTGCCAAACTGTACAACAGTTTGTTGGCAAATGTAGCTCCTTATTTACTAATTAGGTATTACTTATTCTTACTTATGTATTAATGTTAGTCTATTTTACACAACAGCATTATAAATGGTTGAATCTTATATTTATTTAAAGTTAGTTGTTAAATAAATCGTAATTTTTTTCCTTGAGAATTCTCTAAAACTCTTTTGAAGTTGATGTTTAAAAGATCTTTTTGTCAATTTACAATTTTTTTATATTAATGGCAAATCATTAAAAATTATTGGCACCAAATATTTTCTTCTTAAAGGTCGTCTATATTGTCAATGGGCTTTTATTTACCACCACCTGATGGTGAAACATAACCTCGTTTTCCACAATCTCGAGATGCATTTTATTTATTTATTTTATTCTACTACTTTTTGGACTTAAAAAATGAGTACAACGGCCATAAGCATTTTCTACCAGTCAACCTTAAGGTGATGCAGAGAGAACAAAGGTAGATGCATAAATATAGTAAAATAATGTGCTGAAAATGTGAATACATACATAGAATAATATTATATCAACAATTAACCTGAAATACAGGCTTCCGCCTAGCTTAGGCACCAGTCTACCACAATTATATTTTTAATAATGGTATATTATATGACATATAAATTAAAAATTTAATTAATTCGAATACATAAATATGGTAACAAATGAACTAATACATACATTAAAATAATATATATTATAATATTTACACAGGAGATTTTAACCTTTTAATGACTCTGCTGTCGTTTCACCATGGAGAAGATAGCATTTTGTCCATCGCTTAAACATAAAACTCAATTAAAAACGCTTTAAACATACGAGCTACAAAATAACTCAACGTGGATATTTCCTACATTAAAAAGTTCACGCGAATATTTCAACGCAATTTAATGGCTACTCATAGAGCGATGATGTGCCATAAAACTAATTTGCATAAAATGTACCCCGAAATGTCATTTTTCCACTTTTTGCTGAGTTCAGAAGTCTATTAACGAAATGTATGGTTTTAATCTGTCGCGAAATATGGACGCCATTTGTCAGCCCGTTTGAGATTTGAGTTTAACTAATTTTGGCGATTATCATGCTTTTATTGCTGCTCGTTTATTTTATGAGTTCTCTTTGTGTTGGGAAATAACTTCATGAGACTGGCAGAATTGACTTATTAACCTTTGAAACGAGAGGGAAATCAGAGGGTCTAAGGAATTTTATTGTTTCTGCGTTCTTCGATTAAGTCAGAATCAGAATCAGAATGTTTTATTTGTCAAACATAAGGATACAATAGTGGTCTTTTTCATTTTTCAATTGTAAATTCTTTCTCATTTTTTTATTAGTAATACTGTGATAATAGTTAATATATTGAGTCCTGACTATTAGATAATATTTATATTATTATATTGTATGTATATATATATATACTAGTTACTAGTTTAAATGTTATGTTGAAGACAACTGATACATTTATTACAAAAATAAATGTAAGAAAGTTTACAGCACATTTTGTCAGTAAAGCCGGCGAAACACATAATTTATTTTCTCTTTAGCCGTTCTGTTTTACTTTTAAACAAAACTTTTACTTGTTAAGGTTAAAAGCCTAAACGTAAAGGATTTTAATGTAAAATTGTTTTAGAATTAACAACTTAATTTAAGAAGAACAAGTTTTATGGAATAAGTTAGTTGACGCTCAGTTTCTTCCGGTAAATTCTTGAAAGCTGTACGGAAGCTTTGCAACAAGATTGTTACGTGAAATATTAACTCAAAAAAGCTCTTTGTTAAGAACATAACATTATCATAACGTTTTTCCGAAGGGTGTGGCAAAGGTAAGAGTTTCAAAAAATATTTGAACCATACCGAAACAAACACGATATGTTTATAAATATAAGTCTGGGATGATATTTATATATAGCTTATTCATAGAACAGTGCGATTAATGTGAACATATTTCTATTATTATTGAGAAAACGGGTAACTCACGTTACTTTAGCCGGGATATGCCGACTAGTTTCGAACCCAGTACGTAGATTCTAGTCTACTACTACGTAGACCAGTTGGCATATCCCGGCTAAAGTAACGTGAGTAACCCGTTTTCTCAATAATAATGTCCTCACCTCACGTCGCTTTTAATAATATTAACATATCTCTAAAATAAAATGTTGGGTATCCGTATCAAAAAGGTGCCACCATAGAAATCTTAATAACTAGTCAATAGAAATGCTATCGACTATCTTTTAACACTGGGACGCATGTCGCCGGTTTTCAAATACCACTTTTTGTATTCCTGCAAACAAAATTATTCTTTTTGGCGATGACATTAAGACGACAATTCCTCAACTCGCACTGTTGTTCGATTAGACAAATGCGCTTGTATTCCTGCAAACAAAATTATTCTTTTTGCGATGACATTAAGACGACAATTCCTCAACTCGCACTTGTGTTTGACTTGACAGATGCGCGGCGACAAGGTCACGCGTCTTTGACATTTCTATTGCCTTATTATTAAGATTTCTATGGGTGCCACATACAGTAAGACTACAATATTGAGCTATTACTCATTAGTAGTTTCACGCAATGAATCTCATACTGCTCTTTTTCTACTACTGAATAACAGTGAAAACGAGACAACTAACAGAAAACTCATTAGATTGCGTTTTCCATTAAAACTTTAAGCAAAAAAGCTTGAAAGTTGAACAGACGAAGTAAATTATTACCAGAGTTTGTACAACACCCGACAGTGTTCTCTACAACTATGGTTGGTTTTATTCGTATTGGGACAACAAATAAAGAACTATTTAGGACATTTACGGTTGCAATTTACATTTCCATAAAGGGCGTTTGTTTTCAACTGCGATAAAGGGCTGGTAGCTAAGACAAATTACACGGATCGATCGTTTGATTAAAATATCTTACCATACAGATGCCGATCTCAATATGATTGGCAGAATGCTTTGAAAATAGAAGTAGGTTAGCTTGTTATTACTCTCTGTTAAACTGAAATCAGAGACCGTTCTGTAGCGATCACTGGAATTAAGCGTCATTGTTTGTAGAGAATATAAAAAAAACATTTTTTGGACTTACAATGGTTTGTCACAGGAAAGTTATTTCGCTTTTGACTTTCACTAACAAAAGCTGATTAATCGTAAAACTTTGACAATTCATTCATAAACAAAAATATGTCTAAGAAGAATGTAGATATACGTAACATAATTACGCTTTCCGTCCGATATGTCCATATCTAGTCCAATTTCCCAAAGCCGGATGTCAGTAATACATTCCCGTCCCAAGAGGGGTAAGGGAGGGTGACAAATCATGTAAACATAGGGACAGTCCTGCAGAAATCCTTGTCACATTATTCATCCCATATATTTTCGGTCAGTGGCTTTTCAGAGAGCAAAGAAACGTTTTCGTAACTAAAATGTTTGCTAAAATGGTTTAAATTTTTATGATTTGTGGCGTTCTGATTTGTACCTTTTTTTGGTAGATTTTTTGTATTATTTACTAAAAAAGTTGCGTTAAGACTTATTTGCAATTATCAACTAAACATAATTATTAATATTTTTTAACGTTCGCAATATGTAATCATAATTATATATTTTAAACACGGTTTTGTCCTCTACCCTCATTTGGTCGTCACTATTTTAACCGATGAGCCAAAAAAGTTATGTCTTTAAAACTTATGTTTTTTAAATGATCCCTTGTTATGATGCCTTTACTTTAATCTATTCTGTTACTAAATTGACTTTACTGATACTTAAATTAAAATGATCTTTTGCTGTTCAACAACTAAATATAACAAATACTTTAAGTTCTCTCTGAGCTATTTCGAGCCACAAAGGTCTTTTACATATAAAATTCAGTATTCCTGTCTTAATTTTATTCTCATTCAAAAAATTATAAAATAATTAGAAACTAAAAAAAAAAGCCCTGAATATTTTTTAAACTGACATTTCTAAATCCTGCTCTAATGGATAGTGCATATTCATGTGCTGTAGTTGGCACTAAAACAAATAAATTACACGCTCACTTGTAAAAACTTCGTATAAAAATACTATTTTTTGTCCAATAGTTTTATGTAGAACAAATTATAGTAGCATTCGATAAACCTTGTCTGTAATTAGGTTAGTTTTAACCATCAAATTATGCCGCCATAGCAGATAAAAGTAACTAATTGGGCTTCAATAGTATTTACGAATAATTGCACGTTAGTTAAACATGATTAATGGTCCGTTTGTGTTGTTTTACAAATGTGTTATTTAACTAAAGCTCGCAAAAAATAAATTACAGACTAATTTGATTCGTTTAGTGTGTTTGTGTACAATTTATTTTTATGTTGTTATTTTGGAATTAATGTAACTGATAGCAAAACCACGTATGCGTTGGTTAGTGTTGTTTTTTAAGAAGTAAAAGCTTTTGACTAAAGAGTTCTTACTTTCCGTAAACCTAAGTTTGAACTTGTGTCAAATAATGAGTAAGAAGTCCGTCGCTATAACGATACTCATTATCATAATGTAATACTCAATTAATTCACTTCTTTCGCTTCCCTTTTCAAACTCATGTTTTTTTGTACACTCTCCCAAAAATTAATAGATCCTCGACAGCTAATGACGAAAAATAAAATGACAATGCTCAAATTAGAATTCTTTCGTTTCAATATCTCAGGTATAAAAAATAAGTAGTAAGTAAGGTAGTAAGTTGCCATATTCTGTTCAATAATGTTCCAGTTTTACAGGCCGTAAATATCCTGATAGTTGCACAGTACTTTCTATTTAGGACTCGACTTACTATATAAATTTATCCACCCAGAGAAGAAGATTTTACTGAAAGATTCTGTAAAACAAAGAAAATATACGACACAGACATCAGCAAAACTAAGGAAAATTACAAAAAAGGCCAAGAAAAGGCAAGGGATTGAAAGCCAAAATGTACAGCAAAACATTTTTCACTTACAAAGTACTTAAGCGGAATTTGTTGCGAATGTTTCTTTATATTCTTTAGTTTTTACACTAAGATGTTTTGTTTAACTCTCCCAGGAATATCCACCAAATAAAGTTGAGGGTTTGTTCTAAGATTATTTCGATTGAACGACTGGTTTTCTATGAGAATTAATCAAGTACAATAGGTACTTCAAAAAATAAGAGGTATTAATTAAGGTAGAATTGTTTTTAGGAAAACATAATATTTTTTAAAGTACATTGAAATGGTGACCATGTGGAATTTTTTTTTGTGAGTTTTAAAAATGAGTGATTTTATAGATTTTGATATGCTCTTAGCGTATGGTAGGCTCGCCCAAATGATTGTACTATATTATTATTCACATCGTAGAAGTTGACTCAAACAGGTTGAACTAGACAGTTTATTAAAGGTAAGCACATGAAAATATTTAGAATATCCAGATTCATGCAGATTTCAAAATTTTATACTAACCCTACTTCTGGCTAAGAAAATACTTCTATATTTTAAGACTGTTTGTGGATTTAATATAACTCAGCAGAGTACAGAGCTAGTGAATGTAGCGGCTAATTTTAAACTAAATGGCTGGGTAACCAAAGTCTGAATGCGTTGAGAAAAAGCAGAGGCGAACTGTAATTAAAAATGTTATGAATGTGCTTTTGATGCTTTTTATTTAAAAAATATTCAAGATTTTTTTTTTTACGCTTCCATAATTTAAGAACGTATTTTTTACGCTTCCATAATTTAAGAACGTATTTTTTACGCTTCCTTAATTTGGTTTGTTACTAAGGCTGACCCTACTTTAGGCGCACGCGATCGTCGGGCGTGTGGCGCGCTGGTTGCACACACGTCACACGGCGTCGCGTGTTGCTGCCAGTGCGCTCACTAGTCCGACGATCGCGCACGTTTAATGTGAGTCAGCTTTAATTGACGTTGTAATAATTCCTATTTCAAGAAAATCGAAAATATGGGTTTACAATTTTTGATTTTTAATTGTAACATAGGAAGCTTTACCAATCTTTCTTGCTTTTGTTGACTTTAAAAGGATTGCGGTTAACAAAATAATATTCCTCACTCAAAATATTTCAGGCCTCATTACCATGATTTCAGCATCTAAGAAAGCAAATACTCACAAACCTTTAATTTCAGAGCAGTTAAAATGAATTCAATCACAGAAATCTATCTAAAAATGACTCAGATAAATAATTTATGAAGTAAATTAGGTAGATAATGTAAATATTTTCGACTTTTCGAGATCCAGATTCGATTGCTATTTATTTGGAGAGGAAAAACAGTAAATCAATTTCAAAATGGTGGCTTATTTTTCTTGTTGAGTAGGCCCGAGAAAATATACAAAATTATAATCGGAAGAATATTATTTTGGTGTACTATTTCTTGGGTTACACGCTTTGGCTAGTTGCCTGAAACCACGATGCTGTCTTGTACGAAACCATTCTGATGCTGAAAAATTCTGGTAATTTTGGCAGCTTCGGAATGAATGTTTTATTTTTTAAAGAAAATTTGAATATCTATGTATATTTCACATGCTTCAAACATAATACTATGAATATTTTGGTGAAAATCATACAATAACTTATACGGTACAACTTTTAAAAGCGCGACCAAATTAATAGGTATTTTAATAACAGATATGTAAGATAGTGTACACAACATTTGTATTTGGTCTATAGCATTTGACTACAATCTCACTAAATGATAAGTGATTATGCACTCTACGGTTTACCAAACAATTGTAAATTAATTCGAAAAAAATTGATTGTAAAACTACTCTTCCCGTTCAGAACTGAAAAGTACACCTACAATTTCTTGCCCATAAATAATAATTCAGAGTTAAATGGAACTTCTGTGTTGTAAATAAGATTTGTAAATCAAAAGTAGCACTCGCAATGATTAAAGACCGTCTCTTCGAGATATCCTCCTTGAATATATAACTGAGTAATTTATTTGTCAAGGAAAAATACTAGCGAATGATGAATGTCCTCTTTAATTTTCATATTTTTGGAATTGTACTTTTTGAATTTTAGATTTGGCAAAACAACGGTTATTATATATAACACTGTTTTGCAATGCTTTACTATTTACAATTATCTAAATCTGCTAATATTTTTTTATCCTTTTATTTAAAAAAAAAAAAGGTTTTACATTTAATTAACATGTAAAATATGTAACCAGTTTCTGATAAGGTTTTAAATAGCTGACTGCCAGTTAATTCAAAACAATGTATTATTAAATCTACCAGGAAACGTTCCAATGAAGGCTATCAGGGCCTTATTGGGAACTAGTGAATCTAGGCCTTAATATGACACATAAAACGTATACATAACATAATAAATCAGCAGGGCGGTGTATTTAAAGTATTTTTTTGTTCGCCATTAGGTGGAACAAATGTTATTTAGAAGCAAATATATATTTTTTGTAAATTCAGTAACAACTATGTGAGCTATGTTGATCATGCTCAAAGGAAATCACCTCACGTTCTGCCATTAAATTAATATGTAAATAGCCACAGTATACAGGTAAATGTGCTCTTGAAGTTTCACTAATAATGACTATAATTAGAAAACGGCAATAAGCAAAAACAAGAATTGTCTATGGGTTTAGATTAGTACATTCAAATAATGCAGTAACCAAAAAACCAATTACGTATTCAGCTTTATGCAAATGCCAGCTAATCTGTCTCACTGTTCAGCAAATCCGGCAAATTCAAGGGTTGACTGTACTTAACCCGACAGTTTGCGTCGATTATACGATTATTTCTCCTTAGAAGAGGTTATTTGAATCCCTCGTAAAGGTATATTGATGGCAATTAAAATTCTGCAAATTGGTCTCAATGACTGCCTCGATGGTCTAGTGGTTAGAATATGCGTCTCTCACTGCGAGTTCTCGGGTTCGATTCCCTGGTCGGGCAAAGTGTTATTTGTGATTTTTTGTCATAATAGCAGCACGTATTTGGTGCCCGGTGGATGGCGATAGGCTCAGCCCCTATCCCATTGAACTTAAACTTAACAGGTGAAATGTGGGTGTTGAACACCTCTGCCACACCCTTCTGGGTAATATAGGCGTGATATTGTGTTATGTGGTCTCAATGTCAATGCCAAGGGCTAAACCAACTATTTCATGTGAGCATTTTTTTTCGTAAATAAATGTTTTTCTACGATGTAGGTATGTGGAACCACAGCTCACCGTCTGCAATCCACAAAATCTCTAAAGAAGAATCCCGTTGTAGGTTGCTACATAAATAATTAAATAATATGCCGAATTTGCCAATTATTTTACCCAACAACTTAACCGGAACACAGTACTGGTAATACTAGTTGATGCAAGGTTTAACGTTAGAAAGAATAGTAACATTGTGTTACTAAGGTCCAGTTTCTGAGGTTCCCGATAGAACTTATCCGACCCATTTAAAATAACCTGATCCAATTTTAAACAAACGCAAGTTTCTCTTAAAAAAAAGAACACAGCTGTCACTTTCATTTATTTGTGTTATATTCTGATCCTGCCAATAACATTTATCTATGAACTGAACTATATATTAATCTCTATGAACTATATGGCGACCGGATGGCGGAGTGGGTAGTGTACCTGCCTGCGACGCGGAGGGCGTGGGTTCGATTCCAACTTAAGACAAATCTTTGTGTGCATGAACATGGGGGTTTGTCTTAGTCTGGATGTGTCTATGTATAATATGTATGTATTTACAAAAGAAAAGTATATTATGTATTAGTATCAGTTATTCTAGTACCCAGATTACAAGCTCTGCTTAGTTTGGGACTAGATGGCGTTGTGTGTGAGTTGTGAAATATTTATTTATTATTTATACAGGGTGGATGCGACATAGCGACATTATGCATGCCAGTATGCATTTCCACTGGATAAAAAATTCTCTGGCGAAAAAAAAAATCCACGTCTTCCGAACAAATTGCACGATCGCAATGTTCAAATTGTTCGGAGAACGTGATTTTTTTTTTTCGCCAGAGAATTTTTATCCGGTGTAAATTGATACTTACCATGTATAGAAGCTGTGGTTTCAATAAATGTCGCTATGTCGCATCCACCCCGTATATTGACCTGTAAAATTAGGGCTAAATCTCGTTCAAAAATCTCTGAATTAATTATTATGATGTAGTTTAATAAGACCGAAATTACGCAAATCTTCCGCACGCGTATAATCCGGTCGTTTATTTCAAACAAAACAACGAGATTAATATTTTTGAAGAAGATAAAAATATAATTTAAATAATCTTTACCTTAAACAAAAAAGGTTAAGGATAAATATTTTTAAACATGTACCTACGCATAATTATTTTAACTTTGTGTAACAAAATAATAGCTTTAGGTTTTTTAGAGGCTCGGAGGCGTTGTGTGGGTGGTTTCTACGTTAGTACAAAAGCTTCTAAGCCAATTATTGGTTGCCTTTCTGTGAGTATGTTTACTTTTGCTGACTAGAAAAGTAAAGTGAGGACGTAAATAAAAGTAAGTGTAATAAGAATTATAACATAATATCACGCCTATATTACCCAGAAGGGTGTGGCAGAGGTGTACAAGATCCACACTTCACCTGTTATGTTTAGGTACCATGGAATAGGAAGTGAGCCTATCGCCATTCACCGGGCACAAATTCAACTCCGTGCTGCTATTGTGTACTCTTACGGAAAGTTAAAACATAACACTTTGCCCGACAGAAGAGCCTGAGACTTCGTGGTGACAGCCGTTTCCTTACTTTCCCATCAGAAAGAGATTAGGCGCAGAACGAACGGTTTTTTGTGACATCCGAACCACGGGGGTGTATACTGTTAACTGTACACTGATAACTTTCTATTTTCACAGAAAACCCTACACTACCCCCTTTTTGCCTGAACCAGGTATTGAAACCAAGTGACTGCCGCGTAGAGGACGCGGCAGTCACTTACGAGGTAACGAGGTGAAGAAAATCAAGACAGCTCGAGATGGAGAGTCACTGTGGACGCCCTCTGCCCCATACTGGGGCCAAAGGATTTTAGGTCAAGTAAGTCATTCCGCGGACAACGCAGGCGGGTGCTTGTTTCAAATATTTTTGAATCTACCCTACGTTTGGGTGATATTCTGTAGCAAATTATCAGTGATCCTTCAACAAAATGCAGCAATTTGCCAACGCCTGAGATCATGCATAATGTCACCCTCCCTTCCACAAACAAGTGACGCATTACATCAAGATGTTACTTCAGAGAATTCGCGGCGATCATCGCTAAAGCCTTTTAGGTAAATTATCCGACGCAACAACGAACAGCGGCGTTTTAGCTCAGTCGTGTGGAAAATACCGCTACATGTAAACTGTTCACTCAACAACTAACATATTCCTTAAGACTGCCTTTTGGATGTTAACTTTTGTTAGAATTTATTTAGGTACAACTTTGTTGGAGTAGATTTAGAGTGGTTCAAATGGGCATTCATAAGTTTCAAGTAATATAAGACTCCAAGGTATTTACCTACGAATACAACAAGTAACGAAAAAATGTACAGTGATGTTTGTTAAAATGTATTTTTACTAGATAGTTCTTATATCCGATTTTTTAATTTCTTATCTCTGAATTCAAATTTTATCAGTTGAAATTATAGATATAGAACAACCTATCTATAACTGTCTACATTACGAACCAATTTCAAGGGCTTCTGATAAGTCATAGATAACTCTATTCAAAACTTTTTTAGTTATCAGGCAGGCTATATACTATCTAAATCTTAGTGAGAAACGGGTAAAATCAGGGCTAAAAGTAGATAAAGTTGATTAAATATTCAAGTTACTTATTTAGTTAAAAATAGTGACTTATTACGGTATATAAATAGTTAAATGCTATACTTGTATAAAAATCCTTCGAAATCCGAAAATTGTAACCCTAATAGGTAAGCTATTTATAGCATAAAGCATAGTATACAGCTGCAATGCAATTTACCAATCACTTTCGCATCAAAAACATACAATTTCCAAGTCAATAACACCGGCCACAATCGCAAAGCCGATTTACAATTTGTGGCCTTACAACATAAGGCCTGACTCGGTACTTCAGTTTTACAACGGGAATTTCTCTCATAACAGTAAATGGTACTCGCGATTGCTCTCCCTCGGTTACAATCGGTTTTACGAGTGCACCATCACTGCGGCAAGTAAATTGTGGGAATTAAAGGTGTCTGAGAACGAGATGTTCTGTGTAATGAAGAAATGTCGGGAAAGGTCAATGTGGGTTGTAAATAGGAAATTTACGGGAGAATTTATCTGTTCATATTGAATCCTGTCTAATTTATTGCTTAAAATTACGGTTAAACTTCTTGAGTCAAGTCTTCTGTAAGTTATTTTGTACAAGGGGTGTGCATTATGTATTATGTATAAAACTAGCTGCTCCCGCGGTTTTGACGCCATTCCTGTAGGTTGGAACGTGATGTATAAAGTAATTATTTTTTATAGTGTAACTTTTGTCTTTATTATTTGGTCAGGTTATATTTTATGGGGCAGTTAATATTTATCCGGTACCTCTGAAACTAACCTTTAGTGCTGTCCCTTTCTTGACAGTTGAGTAATCAAATACTAAATCACTATGCACGTATTCGTTCAATAAACACATAATTTACACAAAAGAAACATCAAAGAAATGCAAAGAACTACAAATGCAAAAGGTCATATTTACTTCAGCTCTCATTAGCTCAAAACACAAAAATGCGATGAACACTCCATTCAATTTCCGCTCCAAAGTATCACAAAAGCACATTTAAATTAAATCACTTGAAGAACTCCAGGCATAAGATTGGAGGACAACAAAGAATGGGATTATTCACTGCTCACCAAAACATAAAATTACAAACATTATTCATTGTAAAGTTCGTAATGAAGTAGACGATCCTTCAGAAGTTTTCATTAAGGAAACGACTCGGCCAATAAGGCGAGGATGGCGACAACTTATTATTAATGCAGTGAACGATGACATACGACAGCGATTTCAGTAAAATAATATAATTTTTTGCAATTTATTATGACTGACTTAAAAAAAAGTATATTTAAGTAGTCTGTGTTCAAGTCAACAGAGATTTTTGTATGTTTTCATAATAATGAGCGGATAAACGGTTTTGTATTTTTAAGGTCTACAACTTTAACATATGACATCAACAACAACAAAAATGAAGGCACTTTCAGTGCCTTTCTTTCAGTGATAGCTCTTCTCATGATGCAATACTCATCGTACTACTCATCTACTCTCATACTTGTATTGATTTTAATTTAAATAACTAAAAAAAATACAAAATTGAATAAAAGTCAATCTAAGCTTCGGTTTGAAATCATTTTATTGCAATAAGTATTATAATTTAATTAGTTAAGTTTTATTCTAATTTTATATTTTTGTATTTTGATGTTTGTTTTGACTCGTCAAACGCCCCTTGGGGCCCATGGAAATAAATCATTTGATTTGACTTTAATTTTTAGGGTTCCGTAGTACCTACAAGGAACGTTAACTAAAGTTTCATCATGTCTGTCTGTCTGTCAGTCTATCCGAGGCAAAGCATCAAAATTGTGAGAGCTGAAGTTGCGTAAATATGTAAATTAACTACGCCTCCAAGTGGTGAAATATTTTTTTTTTAAAACATAATTTTTTCGGGCAACTTACCCTGTAAAGTGGGAATGATGACATACTTATGTTATTGCAGTAGAGTTTCAGTAGTTTATATTATTTTTGTGGATTTTATTTTGACTGTGCTTGGATAAAAGTATACAAAATATGAACCGTGCATCCTTATTGCCTTAAATTTTTACATATAATTACTTTTTTAATTTTTGTAAATTTAAAAACTATCTTATTAACTTCTCTATCTTATTAACTTACAACATATATCCTACTCCCAGTGTTTCAGTCGTCAGGCCCACCGAATGGCAGGTTATCTAACGACCTAAGGCTTCCCTTAAAATTTGACAAGTGGCTCATGCCGGGTTGTAAATCCGACACCACTTGTCGCGCGCGTCTGCTCACGCGCTTCTCCAAACCAAACGTACCGGACTACCTAATAAAAGGTAGTCTTTCCTATTTGACTTGGAGATAGGAGGTCAATACCGGGATGTGCAAATAAAAGACTTAAATCTGTTATAGAAACAATACGAGTGCTTGCCAAGTAAGATTTCCGGGTTCCACCGCGCACGGTCCTCAATCACCGATCAATTCTTCTCACTGGAGTCCTAACCTAACTTCCCCTGAAGACTGATATTGCCACAAACTGAGTGACAGACTTTCCCTAAACAATTTCCTATGCACTTTGATGGAGACTTTGCGGTGAGTAGAGAGATGTTCCCGGCGCGACGACTTGAAGAGACTGGTAATGAGCGCTATCATGCGGGTCCCTTTTGTAATCTTTTCTCAAAAGTGGGCGGGGCCCGCCAACTGCGCTCCCGCTTGCAACTATCTGCTCACCGCATGTCAATTTTGTTTCGCAGACGTGTTATTTTTCACTATGGAAAACACTCGTATTTGGCTTTAATTCTTAATTCGTAAATATTAGGTACAAGTATTATACATCGTTATAAAGGTCTTACAATTATCTATCCACTGGTATATATTTCTTTAACATACAAGTTACACTTTCGTCATAATCAATCAATATGTCTGTATATTTTACAATTTCTCAAAATTTATATAACGTTTTCATCGATATCTCAGAACTTATAAATGCTATATTAAAACTATTTATGTTCCCTGATGGGGTTTGTTACAAGCTATCTTGTGATATAATTCAAATTATTATCTAACAGTTAATTGCAAAGTTATTAACAGAAATAAACTAAACCCATAAAACAAAAGTACAAAAATGTCAATATTTCCTATGTTTCGATATATTATCATGTCCTATATTGTTATAACGATCCATTTAGACAAAATACAATCTATTCATATGTTTTTATCATGATCTAATACACATTATTAGCAAAAACAGCAAAATTATTCTTAGATGGTTCACAAAATATTCAAATATAACAATAATTTTACAAAACTATATATTTTCCAACAAAAGTAACTCTTATCTACAAGGTAAATATCAAACTCTTAACAAAATATTTAAAATAGGTCACAAAATAATCAAAAAACCTAACTTGGTTTACTAAAAATAAATACAAAATCGTCAAAAGGACTCGTCACGGTAAAGATTGAGTTTACCTTATGACTACGCTCCTTCGTGGGTGGTCTAAATCGAGGGCGTGTCCAAGGCTCAGTAGCGACATCTACAACTATTTTACATGTTTTAGGTATCATGCACACACGACACTGTTACAATACAGTACAAATTGTTCCTTACAATATTCAAACAATGCAAATATCAACAAAATAACAATTACAAACATAATTTGTATACTTTCTATGTTTAATTTGTCTAATTTAATACAAATGCTTAGTTTTCTACAAGTATAATCTAAATCTGTATTCAAATTAGCTTTATACTTGTAGTAGAGTTATCAAGCGCCTACACAAATAATCTTCGCAACACACGTCCAAACAATTTTCACTTTACTATCTAAGTTAAATATAAGTAATACAAACTTATGTCTATCAAATTGTCTTTTTCAATAATAACTCGAGAAATTCACTTACAAAAGTTCGATTTGCATCGCCAACATTCTCCCCCTCGTGCGTAGCACCAACTCCGTGAACTGGCGATGTTTCTCGTGGCCAGATGCAGCAAGGCAGGTTGTTGTCAACGCTGCGGATGATGTCACCTTGGCTCGGGTTCCTAGTGTGGCTCGTTCTGTTGACCCGTCGTCGTTGTGGCAGCAGCGCGGGCAGGTACTTCCGCACCCGGCTCCGCCAGAAGTAGTCGTTCATCAGTTGTCTCGATGGCAATGTGTCGCGACCAATTTGTGTATGGTCAGCGAACACGTCGAACTGTTCGATGTCGTTGGACCGTCCAATAAGAATCTTATTGGAGGTCATCGCCTTGTCTTCATTCTGTTCAATGTCGGTTAGAGGTGTGTAGAGGACCTTTTTCCGTGATGTCTTCGTAGAGCGGACCACCCGCTTGTAGGCTCGTCTCATGGCAGGTGCGTTGTGAGCGATGAGTTTACAGCGCACGCTCTTCCGGCGCACACCTGGCTCGAACACGCCCGGCCGCTCCGCTGCCGTCGCGATGTTTTCTTTCTTCGGTGGACGCGCGCACCGCGCGCCTCGGCATTCGTGGTTGGCACCCACGAAGTTAGCGTCGATCATCGGTGTACCCCAGCGTGTGGCCAGACGCCACAGGGCCAGGGCAGTGCTGTCAGTCGCACGTGGTATTTTCCACGCAGCGATAAACCTCCCCCTCGTGCGGAAAAGGTCACCTTCTAACATTTTAATTTTCAAAAAGTTATTTAACGTTTTCATTTTACATAATTTCATAGTTATCAAAGTTTTAGTTTTTATTCGATGGCGGTTACGATCACGCCTCCGTCCTTTAGTTATGTTCATATGTGATTCATTCGCTTTATAATTTTTTCGTTCGGTATCGTTAGGTTGTCTACACAGCTGCGCACCCAGTGCTCTAGTAGTGTTATGTTTCAAGTTTTGATCGTGCATCTCCTTGTTAATTACTCTAGCATGTAAACATCTATTTACATAATGACACTGTACCTCATTTTTGAAGCTAGAGTCCAGGCCGTGCAGTACCCATCCTAGCGCTGTGAGTGACGCTACAGGTTGACCTAATTTACCTTTTCTTGTATACCTAGATACTATTAGGTTCCAATTATCTTGTCCAATTAATAATTTCGGTTTTACAGGTTCATAATATAGGACATCTGCCAATTTCTTTAAATGCGAACATCCAGTTATGCGTTGTTTATTTAGTAGCTGTGGCGAGAGATTCAAATTATCAAAAGTGCGTACGTGTAATCTTTCTGATATACATTTTTCATCGTGGACACCTTTGATGCCTAAGTCTAGCATCAAAGAGCCCTTTTTTCTTAGCACCTTACCTCCTACAGTTTCGAGTTCCAATTCCTCCTCACTACCAGTAGCGCCAATCTCCTGCGCTACTTTTTCATCCAAAAGTGACACTGTTGACCCTTCGTCAAGCAGTGCCATCACCGTGGTAGAGCTTTTTGCACCGCGTAGCTCAACCGGTATCATTTTCAGGTAGGCTCGAGCTGCCTTCACAGCTGTCACCTTTTCAACGACATTCGAAGTCATTTCTGGTGGTTTCTCACGCTTATTCTCATTACTGCTCAACTTGTTATCAATTTCCGCTGTAGCGACCGGTCCGTCTGCATCTCGGGGCTTTCTATCAGTATGCAACATTTCATGGTGCGGCCCGCGGCATTTCCTGCACGGCGGTCGCCTACAGGTATCTTTACGGTGACTATCGGATAAACAATTGAAACATAACCTTTCATGCACAGCAGTCGTCCAGCGCTCCTTAACCTCCATCTTTTTCAGGCGCTGAAACAGATCTGACTGGTCAAACGACGTGATATCGTCGCCGACCTCTAATGATCCGTACGCCGCTTGTCGCTGGAACGGTCGCTTATTTATTGGTGCTTTCTCACAGTTATGTTTATGTGTAGCATATGCGCCACACTTATCGGCTTCAATATTCAAAAATTGAGAAATAAGAGTTATATCTGAGAACTCACCGTCGTCCTTTGTAGCAGTGAAATCGTACCATCGGAATTTCAATATAGAGGGCAGCTTGTCTAATAAATTTCGCATTAATTCAGGTGAGTGCAAGTATTGTGGCTTATTCAGGCCTTTTATGGCCGCGACGCTGTTATTTACTTGGCTGGCAAACATGCAGACATCACTCGGGCTTTCAGTAATTTTATTCAAAGACTTTACCTTCTCTATCTCCGCCATGACAAGAGCGTCGGGACGCCCATAGCGCCGCTTCAGCGCTTGTAGCACCTCACTAGGCGTCGCTTCGGAATACAATAGGCTTTTGAACGTCTCCCTTGCATCTCCTTTGACCGCCTTACGTAGGCGTGCCATGTTTTGCGCATCGGTAAACATTGGCGATGTATCGTCATAAACAGTTTTAAAAGCTTGCCACTCACCGCTTTCTCCGTCAAACACTGGAAGTTCGTGTATATATTTTGGTTGACTCTCACCTCTATGTTGAAATGCAACTTTCAGTGCCTCAGCCAGGACAGCTACACTTATACTAGAATTCTCTATCGGTTCAGGTTCAGTTTTAATACCACGTGGGAGATCTATATGCGCTCGTCTGTGTCGCTTATCAAAATCTAAATCATGGTCCTCTGGCGCTCGTCGGTGTCGCTCTAGTTGGACCGATGATTCTACCCACTCACGTACCTGTGTAGTCCTGTTGTAAGCATCGTCGTCTACAGAGTCCTCTTCCTCAGTATCCTGTAGCCTCTCTAAGTGGATGCGAGCTAGCCGCTCCGCAGCCTCTGCTTGCGCTCGCTGTAACTCTAGTCTTACAAGCTCCTCCTTGGCCTCAAGCTCTCTCGTTCTCCGAAGGGAACTATTAGTCTGATGGCTTCTTACAGATCTAGTACTCACGGCTGGTGGCCCAATGGTAACCGATGTCCGCACGGAGGCAGGGTTCTCACGTGCCGTTGACATTGTGTGTTGAGTTGTAGCACTAACACTCGGCTGTGCACTTTCACTGGTTGCAGCCGTCGTGGTAGCGGCACTCTCGATCGCGGTGTTATCGTCCGTACGCACCACATTCGAACGCGTTCTAGACGCGGCGCGAGAACGCGTGACCGGCATTGTCACTCACTACGATCGTCTAAACGCGCGCTGACTAATTGTCCCGTTATCACAAACGCACGTTCACAATTACCACAGCCCTATTCCCACGTACCCCTCTTAGCCCGCCCCGTCCAGGAGAAGACGACTGGAGTTGACGTGGGAACCCCTCTTAAACTTGGCAGCACTCTAAGTAATTTACACACCCAATACGACCTCCAAGATCTCGCAGACTTATCCGGCTCGAAGGACCAATTGTTTCAGTCGTCAGGCCCACCGAATGGCAGGTTATCTAACGACCTAAGGCTTCCCTTAAAATTTGACAAGTGGCTCATGCCGGGTTGTAAATCCGACACCACTTGTCGCGCGCGTCTGCTCACGCGCTTCTCCAAACCAAACGTACCGGACTACCTAATAAAAGGTAGTCTTTCCTATTTGACTTGGAGATAGGAGGTCAATACCGGGATGTGCAAATAAAAGACTTAAATCTGTTATAGAAACAATACGAGTGCTTGCCAAGTAAGATTTCCGGGTTCCACCGCGCACGGTCCTCAATCACCGATCAATTCTTCTCACTGGAGTCCTAACCTAACTTCCCCTGAAGACTGATATTGCCACAAACTGAGTGACAGACTTTCCCTAAACAATTTCCTATGCACTTTGATGGAGACTTTGCGGTGAGTAGAGAGATGTTCCCGGCGCGACGACTTGAAGAGACTGGTAATGAGCGCTATCATGCGGGTCCCTTTTGTAATCTTTTCTCAAAAGTGGGCGGGGCCCGCCAACTGCGCTCCCGCTTGCAACTATCTGCTCACCGCATGTCAATTTTGTTTCGCAGACGTGTTATTTTTCACTATGGAAAACACTCGTATTTGGCTTTAATTCTTAATTCGTAAATATTAGGTACAAGTATTATACATCGTTATAAAGGTCTTACAATTATCTATCCACTGGTATATATTTCTTTAACATACAAGTTACACTTTCGTCATAATCAATCAATATGTCTGTATATTTTACAATTTCTCAAAATTTATATAACGTTTTCATCGATATCTCAGAACTTATAAATGCTATATTAAAACTATTTATGTTCCCTGATGGGGTTTGTTACAAGCTATCTTGTGATATAATTCAAATTATTATCTAACAGTTAATTGCAAAGTTATTAACAGAAATAAACTAAACCCATAAAACAAAAGTACAAAAATGTCAATATTTCCTATGTTTCGATATATTATCATGTCCTATATTGTTATAACGATCCATTTAGACAAAATACAATCTATTCATATGTTTTTATCATGATCTAATACACATTATTAGCAAAAACAGCAAAATTATTCTTAGATGGTTCACAAAATATTCAAATATAACAATAATTTTACAAAACTATATATTTTCCAACAAAAGTAACTCTTATCTACAAGGTAAATATCAAACTCTTAACAAAATATTTAAAATAGGTCACAAAATAATCAAAAAACCTAACTTGGTTTACTAAAAATAAATACAAAATCGTCAAAAGGACTCGTCACGGTAAAGATTGAGTTTACCTTATGACTACGCTCCTTCGTGGGTGGTCTAAATCGAGGGCGTGTCCAAGGCTCAGTAGCGACATCTACAACTATTTTACATGTTTTAGGTATCATGCACACACGACACTGTTACAATACAGTACAAATTGTTCCTTACAATATTCAAACAATGCAAATATCAACAAAATAACAATTACAAACATAATTTGTATACTTTCTATGTTTAATTTGTCTAATTTAATACAAATGCTTAGTTTTCTACAAGTATAATCGAAATCTGTATTCAAATTAGCTTTATACATCTAGTAGAGTTATCAAGCGCCTACACAAATAATCTTCGCAACACACGTCCAAACAATTTTCACTTTACTATCTAAGTTAAATATAAGTAATACAAACTTATGTCTATCAAATTGTCTTTTTCAATAATAACTCGAGAAATTCACTTACAAAAGTTCGATTTGCATCGCCAACATTCTCCCCCTCGTGCGTAGCACCAACTCCGTGAACTGGCGATGTTTCTCGTGGCCAGATGCAGCAAGGCAGGTTGTTGTCAACGCTGCGGATGATGTCACCTTGGCTCGGGTTCCTAGTGTGGCTCGTTCTGTTGACCCGTCGTCGTTGTGGCAGCAGCGCGGGCAGGTACTTCCGCACCCGGCTCCGCCAGAAGTAGTCGTTCATCAGTTGTCTCGATGGCAATGTGTCGCGACCAATTTGTGTATGGTCAGCGAACACGTCGAACTGTTCGATGTCGTTGGACCGTCCAATAAGAATCTTATTGGAGGTCATCGCCTTGTCTTCATTCTGTTCAATGTCGGTTAGAGGTGTGTAGAGGACCTTTTTCCGTGATGTCTTCGTAGAGCGGACCACCCGCTTGTAGGCTCGTCTCATGGCAGGTGCGTTGTGAGCGATGAGTTTACAGCGCACGCTCTTCCGGCGCACACCTGGCTCGAACACGCCCGGCCGCTCCGCTGCCGTCGCGATGTTTTCTTTCTTCGGTGGACGCGCGCACCGCGCGCCTCGGCATTCGTGGTTGGCACCCACGAAGTTAGCGTCGATCATCGGTGTACCCCAGCGTGTGGCCAGACGCCACAGGGCCAGGGCAGTGCTGTCAGTCGCACGTGGTATTTTCCACGCAGCGATAAACCTCCCCCTCGTGCGGAAAAGGTCACCTTCTAACATTTTAATTTTCAAAAAGTTATTTAACGTTTTCATTTTACATAATTTCATAGTTATCAAAGTTTTAGTTTTTATTCGATGGCGGTTACGATCACGCCTCCGTCCTTTAGTTATGTTCATATGTGATTCATTCGCTTTATAATTTTTTCGTTCGGTATCGTTAGGTTGTCTACACAGCTGCGCACCCAGTGCTCTAGTAGTGTTATGTTTCAAGTTTTGATCGTGCATCTCCTTGTTAATTACTCTAGCATGTAAACATCTATTTACATAATGACACTGTACCTCATTTTTGAAGCTAGAGTCCAGGCCGTGCAGTACCCATCCTAGCGCTGTGAGTGACGCTACAGGTTGACCTAATTTACCTTTTCTTGTATACCTAGATACTATTAGGTTCCAATTATCTTGTCCAATTAATAATTTCGGTTTTACAGGTTCATAATATAGGACATCTGCCAATTTCTTTAAATGCGAACATCCAGTTATGCGTTGTTTATTTAGTAGCTGTGGCGAGAGATTCAAATTATCAAAAGTGCGTACGTGTAATCTTTCTGATATACATTTTTCATCGTGGACACCTTTGATGCCTAAGTCTAGCATCAAAGAGCCCTTTTTTCTTAGCACCTTACCTCCTACAGTTTCGAGTTCCAATTCCTCCTCACTACCAGTAGCGCCAATCTCCTGCGCTACTTTTTCATCCAAAAGTGACACTGTTGACCCTTCGTCAAGCAGTGCCATCACCGTGGTAGAGCTTTTTGCACCGCGTAGCTCAACCGGTATCATTTTCAGGTAGGCTCGAGCTGCCTTCACAGCTGTCACCTTTTCAACGACATTCGAAGTCATTTCTGGTGGTTTCTCACGCTTATTCTCATTACTGCTCAACTTGTTATCAATTTCCGCTGTAGCGACCGGTCCGTCTGCATCTCGGGGCTTTCTATCAGTATGCAACATTTCATGGTGCGGCCCGCGGCATTTCCTGCACGGCGGTCGCCTACAGGTATCTTTACGGTGACTATCGGATAAACAATTGAAACATAACCTTTCATGCACAGCAGTCGTCCAGCGCTCCTTAACCTCCATCTTTTTCAGGCGCTGAAACAGATCTGACTGGTCAAACGACGTGATATCGTCGCCGACCTCTAATGATCCGTACGCCGCTTGTCGCTGGAACGGTCGCTTATTTATTGGTGCTTTCTCACAGTTATGTTTATGTGTAGCATATGCGCCACACTTATCGGCTTCAATATTCAAAAATTGAGAAATAAGAGTTATATCTGAGAACTCACCGTCGTCCTTTGTAGCAGTGAAATCGTACCATCGGAATTTCAATATAGAGGGCAGCTTGTCTAATAAATTTCGCATTAATTCAGGTGAGTGCAAGTATTGTGGCTTATTCAGGCCTTTTATGGCCGCGACGCTGTTATTTACTTGGCTGGCAAACATGCAGACATCACTCGGGCTTTCAGTAATTTTATTCAAAGACTTTACCTTCTCTATCTCCGCCATGACAAGAGCGTCGGGACGCCCATAGCGCCGCTTCAGCGCTTGTAGCACCTCACTAGGCGTCGCTTCGGAATACAATAGGCTTTTGAACGTCTCCCTTGCATCTCCTTTGACCGCCTTACGTAGGCGTGCCATGTTTTGCGCATCGGTAAACATTGGCGATGTATCGTCATAAACAGTTTTAAAAGCTTGCCACTCACCGCTTTCTCCGTCAAACACTGGAAGTTCGTGTATATATTTTGGTTGACTCTCACCTCTATGTTGAAATGCAACTTTCAGTGCCTCAGCCAGGACAGCTACACTTATACTAGAATTCTCTATCGGTTCAGGTTCAGTTTTAATACCACGTGGGAGATCTATATGCGCTCGTCTGTGTCGCTTATCAAAATCTAAATCATGGTCCTCTGGCGCTCGTCGGTGTCGCTCTAGTTGGACCGATGATTCTACCCACTCACGTACCTGTGTAGTCCTGTTGTAAGCATCGTCGTCTACAGAGTCCTCTTCCTCAGTATCCTGTAGCCTCTCTAAGTGGATGCGAGCTAGCCGCTCCGCAGCCTCTGCTTGCGCTCGCTGTAACTCTAGTCTTACAAGCTCCTCCTTGGCCTCAAGCTCTCTCGTTCTCCGAAGGGAACTATTAGTCTGATGGCTTCTTACAGATCTAGTACTCACGGCTGGTGGCCCAATGGTAACCGATGTCCGCACGGAGGCAGGGTTCTCACGTGCCGTTGACATTGTGTGTTGAGTTGTAGCACTAACACTCGGCTGTGCACTTTCACTGGTTGCAGCCGTCGTGGTAGCGGCACTCTCGATCGCGGTGTTATCGTCCGTACGCACCACATTCGAACGCGTTCTAGACGCGGCGCGAGAACGCGTGACCGGCATTGTCACTCACTACGATCGTCTAAACGCGCGCTGACTAATTGTCCCGTTATCACAAACGCACGTTCACAATTACCACAGCCCTATTCCCACGTACCCCTCTTAGCCCGCCCCGTCCAGGAGAAGACGACTGGAGTTGACGTGGGAACCCCTCTTAAACTTGGCAGCACTCTAAGTAATTTACACACCCAATACGACCTCCAAGATCTCGCAGACTTATCCGGCTCGAAGGACCAATTGTTTCAGTCGTCAGGCCCACCGAATGGCAGGTTATCTAACGACCTAAGGCTTCCCTTAAAATTTGACAAGTGGCTCATGCCGGGTTGTAAATCCGACACCACTTGTCGCGCGCGTCTGCTCACGCGCTTCTCCAAACCAAACGTACCGGACTACCTAATAAAAGGTAGTCTTTCCTATTTGACTTGGAGATAGGAGGTCAATACCGGGATGTGCAAATAAAAGACTTAAATCTGTTATAGAAACAATACGAGTGCTTGCCAAGTAAGATTTCCGGGTTCCACCGCGCACGGTCCTCAATCACCGATCAATTCTTCTCACTGGAGTCCTAACCTAACTTCCCCTGAAGACTGATATTGCCACAAACTGAGTGACAGACTTTCCCTAAACAATTTCCTATGCACTTTGATGGAGACTTTGCGGTGAGTAGAGAGATGTTCCCGGCGCGACGACTTGAAGAGACTGGTAATGAGCGCTATCATGCGGGTCCCTTTTGTAATCTTTTCTCAAAAGTGGGCGGGGCCCGCCAACTGCGCTCCCGCTTGCAACTATCTGCTCACCGCATGTCAATTTTGTTTCGCAGACGTGTTATTTTTCACTATGGAAAACACTCGTATTTGGCTTTAATTCTTAATTCGTAAATATTAGGTACAAGTATTATACATCGTTATAAAGGTCTTACAATTATCTATCCACTGGTATATATTTCTTTAACATACAAGTTACACTTTCGTCATAATCAATCAATATGTCTGTATATTTTACAATTTCTCAAAATTTATATAACGTTTTCATCGATATCTCAGAACTTATAAATGCTATATTAAAACTATTTATGTTCCCTGATGGGGTTTGTTACAAGCTATCTTGTGATATAATTCAAATTATTATCTAACAGTTAATTGCAAAGTTATTAACAGAAATAAACTAAACCCATAAAACAAAAGTACAAAAATGTCAATATTTCCTATGTTTCGATATATTATCATGTCCTATATTGTTATAACGATCCATTTAGACAAAATACAATCTATTCATATGTTTTTATCATGATCTAATACACATTATTAGCAAAAACAGCAAAATTATTCTTAGATGGTTCACAAAATATTCAAATATAACAATAATTTTACAAAACTATATATTTTCCAACAAAAGTAACTCTTATCTACAAGGTAAATATCAAACTCTTAACAAAATATTTAAAATAGGTCACAAAATAATCAAAAAACCTAACTTGGTTTACTAAAAATAAATACAAAATCGTCAAAAGGACTCGTCACGGTAAAGATTGAGTTTACCTTATGACTACGCTCCTTCGTGGGTGGTCTAAATCGAGGGCGTGTCCAAGGCTCAGTAGCGACATCTACAACTATTTTACATGTTTTAGGTATCATGCACACACGACACTGTTACAATACAGTACAAATTGTTCCTTACAATATTCAAACAATGCAAATATCAACAAAATAACAATTACAAACATAATTTGTATACTTTCTATGTTTAATTTGTCTAATTTAATACAAATGCTTAGTTTTCTACAAGTATAATCGAAATCTGTATTCAAATTAGCTTTATACATCTAGTAGAGTTATCAAGCGCCTACACAAATAATCTTCGCAACACACGTCCAAACAATTTTCACTTTACTATCTAAGTTAAATATAAGTAATACAAACTTATGTCTATCAAATTGTCTTTTTCAATAATAACTCGAGAAATTCACTCACAAAAGTTCGATTTGCATCGCCAACACCCAGACTATAATTTTATTGACAAAGCTGACTTTCTGCTATTGTAATTATTGTGGGCTTAATCATTAGATTTAATTAGTGACACTTGAGATCCACTTAAAGTAATAATTTATTTCAAGGACTTTTCTCTCCGGTTGCTAATAGCTTACTTGAAAAGTGATAAAAAATAAGTAGATAGGATCATTATTTTTAATGTCTTAGACCCTCCTAATTATCTCATAGTTGACAATTAAGTATCAAAGCCTATTTTGAAGATAAAGGCTTCATTTCAGGTTTGTATGTATAATAAGTCTGTGTTTACAAAAGAAAAGTATAAATGTTTTGGTATTTGGAGCCATGCACTAGTCCGCCAAGACAAGCCAGCGAAGCTGGCACTACCTACTATATTTCGAAGTGTTTCGTCGATTTTTTGAGCACTTATCAGTTATTCGAGTACCTACACATAGTACAAGCTCTGCTTAGTTTGAAACTTAATAATAATTTATTGTTTACATAAATTTAAGAGCAAATAACTCTAAATGAAAAATTTATTTACAACCAATGAAATTTAAACACAAAAATAACTAAATAAACTAACCTAAAATAAACTACTTAAAAACTAGCGTTAAAAGACTACCTAACCAAATCTATCAAATCTAATTACATAAATTACATTAATACAATTACGAAAAAGTGGTGATGACAAAAGGTGAACTTTAGTCAAAAATGAGTTGTCTGCCAGCAAACCTTTGAGGGCTAGAGGAAAAAGAGACTCGTAATATGTGAGAGTGAAGTGTACAAACAAAGAGAGTGATGAAAAAATAAATAACATACTTAAATAAAAGAACTAGGCTATGTTTATACTTACATATTGTACATAATAATAATATATCTAATGTAACCTAAATTATTTACACAACATACAAAAACAGTACTTACGATGAAACTAAAAGATATATATCATAATATATGTTTATCATAATATATATACATACATATTAATATATATTTCCATACGTAATATATAAATATATATCCACTTTATTAGAGTTGAGAGAGAGAAATGCTCTCTTGTTCTCCTCCTGAAAACGTCCAACGAAGGACTCTCGCGAATGGAATGAGGAAGACGATTCCATAAACGCATTGCGTAAATAGTAAAAGAGCCGTCGTAACGGCTAGAAGTGTGGAGAGGAGTTCGAAAAAGTAGAGAGGAGTAGGTTCGGCTAGGTTTGTCACGAGGAACGAGATACTCGATGTTGTGTGAAAGATAAGTGAAATTTATAATCAAACAAACAACCAAATATATTATTCAAATTATGAAATACGGATGTTACTCACGTAATGTTGGTTTATTTAGTCGACCGCGGTTTCAACTATTCTTTTAGGCATATTAAAAAAAATCAGGAGGTTTTCTGTTGTCACATCACTAAAAATATTTTTTTGCACATGCAATCAAACCCGAGACCTCGCGATGAAAGGCGTATACGCTAACCACTAGACCATCGATGTAGACCATCGATGTAGATCATAGATGACGGTATAACAGAACCTTAAACTTAAATCCTTCCATCCCATTTTTCCTACCGTCTTACGAGGAAATCCTTCAATTCAAGAAAATGGCGCTTCAATTCAAGAAAATGGCGGACGTAAAAGAAAATATCTCTAAAAGCACTAAAGCATTGTAAATACACGACTACTGAGTTCAGTGGGATGTTGTAAGAATTGTACCATTAAATCAAATCTGCATACTATAAGGAAATCGACTGATGAAGGAAATATGGTGCAACGATTGAATTGAAAGTGGTTTTATTTGAATTTATAAATTCATTGAATTGAATAAAATAGAAGTTATGTGAATCAATTGAGAATCGATTTTTTTTTCAGTGTTGATAGAATTATGTTTCTATTCGATTGTATCAGTCATATCAGTGCCACTCTTAGCACCGCTTGCCACAGATTCGACTTTGACATGAATTATTAACTTAGAAATGTATTTTTGTTTTACGACTTTTTTATATTGAAACTGGGTCTTAGTTTTCTATACATAGTACTAATAATAATTTGTTTTTTTTTTTACATTAGAACACCAGAAGTAATTACACTATCCAATGGTCCTAATGACAAGGCCAAATACACACATTCACTCACACAAGCACACCCAGTCTCAGAACAAATCTTTGCAAATTACATAAAGATTTGTCCCATGTGGGATTCGAACCCACAACACCAGTGCAGTGGAGAGCGGCAAGGCGACCGCTTAAACCACTACACCACACGTGCAGACAACTAAGCGGTTTAAATATAATAAATCTAAAATTAGACCACAATAAAATGCAGTAACTGCACGGATTGCATCAGTAGGCATTTTACTGGTATTGTGAGTTCCATCCCCGCGGCCTCGCGCTGGCCAAATTTTTATTTTATAGCATTTAGCTATGCTTAGAAATTTTACCTAAGAAACCGTTGAAAAAATTATGGGATTGGTAGGATTCGAACCTGCGACCTCTTCACACCGGGCAGCCGCTTTAACCACTAAACTACAGCCTCTTCTTGCCAGGACACTAAATTTTTCAACAGTATGTTACGTCATTACGTGACGTCACGTTCAGCCTTATGCACCTATCTTAAGTAGGATAGAAACTAACATGGCGAACTTACATTCAGGACAAATGTTGTAAATAATGAACGTGCTGAAATAAGGTACGCGTTCAACTGTTTCTTAGTTTAAAATGAACCTATGTATGTTTGTGAAAACCCCCGAGATAATCCATATCATTGTTCTAGCTGGTATTGTTTACAAAAAACCAAAAAGTCCGTACCATAGTTAAAATATAACTAGTCTGAACTAAAAAGTGCGTCTGCTGAATATCTATTTTCACCCGGCACTGCAGTAAAAACATACGAAAGATATATTCACAACAAAAATGCCTCACAAAGCCCTATCGTTTCACGCTGTATCCTAAAAATTGCATTGGATTGGAAGCATTTACTCGTCATGTGAATAGAGACAGTGTTTCGCAACCGAACAGATTTAGAGGACTTGCACTGATCCGAATATCCGGCAGCGCGGCCTTGCATTATTCAGGAGATGTATAACATAGAGAGGCAGTAGAGTGATAGGCGGAGCGGGAGCGAGGGATATGGTATAGTATAGGTATGAACAATATAATTATGTTCATTATCGATCGAAAAAAACGCATATTATAAAAATTGGCCCATTAACATGAGGTCCATGTAAAGGGACCAATCTCCAAAGTTATTTAGCATCTTAAATAAAAGTTTTAAAATAGAGAGTGACCCATTTACATAGGACCCATCGACTTATTTTTAAAATCTGATTGACATGAGTATGCCGTATTTCAACTAGCAATTATTGTCTGTGCACTAACATTTCGAAATCGACTTTTTCATTTGCTGAATTGCGTCACATCTCTATATATAACGTACGATATAACGAGATATGAGTACTAGTGATATTTTTAGCAATGACATTGTTTTATTTATGGTAGTTTTATGGCGCTAGAGTTTTTGTGAAATAGCTAAAAAGAGAAAATAACACTGTCTCATCTTTACAATGGAATTAAATATCAGTGATTACACTATTGCGTTTCGGTTTGATTGTGAGATGAGGCAGCAAAAGTTTTGGCATATGAGGCATAACATTGTAGGTATTTTAGGTAATGTGACGTATAGGTATGTAATCTACTTATAGGGGTTGTAAAACTATGGACTGCAGTTGTCACTTACCATCAGGTAGACTACACGTCAGTTCCATATTTACTCCTCATTTACATTTACTAGTCACTCCTTACAAAAAAATACTATATTTCCTTTGGAAGAGATTTTCAAATTTAATGCTAGTGGGCTATCGATTTGAATAGCTATAAAATCGCTTTCGCTCACGGACGCCTTGTCTACGCATTTTGTGTCAAAACGTCCGCGTCAACTTAAGAATCCTTCTTATCTTATGAGCCTTTATTGGCCACCCGAACTTACCCTTTACTAGTTTTATTCACCCATTTATTACGAAACACAATATATTTTTAGTCAAGGAGCTAGATCGACTTCTACAATCATTATTTTTGTATTGAAATGTGATATTTTACAATAAGTATAATCTTAAGCTTTGCTAGCTACAAAAATTCGCTATACGAGACGTATGGAGGAAATAAGCCTGTAGATCACTTTAGAGAATGGCATCTAGTTCACAGTCCATCAACAACTATAATCAGCAAAAGGTTGCGTTGATAAAGTAGTCCCTTTATGCTAAAATGAATTATTCACTTTCAATATTTCAACTTTAGGTAACATGTAGGTTTTTTTTTTATGATTTCCTCTTGAGGTTATAACCACCTCAAGAGGGAGTTTATTTCTCTGCTATTTGATACAGAGTAGAATTATTAAAAATTAAAATAATTATAATTTAAATGAAATAAAATATAAATTAAATCAAATATAAAATTAGATAATAAATAAAAAAAAACAAAAGATAAATAATTGTATGTTTATGTGTTATTGAAGTGTTTAAGTGTGTTGACTATGTGTGTATGTGTAGGTAACACACAAGGTTTTGCCCACTGGCTGTAGCCTACTAGACAAGGTTTAGTACTTTTCTAATTTTATTATTTTTATTGATTTTTCTTCTATAGGTTTAGTTGTTTATTATTTTCTTATCCATAATTATGTGAACAAAACCTAATTTAATCAAAATTGACCCATTGTAAATATATTTTGCAATACTAGCTGATGCTTAATAAAACAGATTTTGATAAGTTTCCTTTTATATAGGTAAGTCGATTTTTACTAAATCAGATTCTGGACGGTCCTCGGGCTCTTATACTAGATAAAGTGTCAGGCTATTGAGGTCGTGGGCGTGTCTTTCGCGGTCGCGTTTTCTCATGACTGCGTTCATATTTATAGCCATATGTACTTAAAAGAGTTATGAATGTTGTGTGTACACATCACCATGAGTACATAAGCTTATAGTTTTTACTGCTTTCGTGATGAAACCGTTTTCTTTTTATTGGTATTGTGTCTATAAAGTCGACACTATGCGGCAAAAAAGCTACAATATCCAAAGAATAAAATAATGTTCTGGAAACACTTGGAAGCTGTAGTACAAAAATAAACTAATAGCAATTATATGACATTAAAAGATAAGTACTGCCGCGAAATATGTGCCATATGTACGTTACGATACCACATAATATCCCAACCGAAGTCTACCAAATTCAAACAATAATTTTATTACCAGAAAAAGCCTTAAGTGCGTTATTCTTGTTCCTACAATAATAGAAAAACTGTCCGCAGGCTTAAATACTGTGGTATTATTTCTACAAACATTTGTCCACTTTTATTTGCGAATAGACAGTGTGGCGGCTGCATTAATATAGATGATATATAACTCTTTCAGCCGTAATGGGAGCAAAAAGAAAACCATTTTTATATTGGATGTTAACCAAATCAGTGTTTTATTTGAACGGGGTATCTTTTGGATGATCCCGAAAAGGGGTTACTGCAGTTTTATAAATAATTTAGTTTGTTTAAAATAACTGTACGTATGTTTTAATTGTTTGTTTAAAATAAGTAGAGAATAGCATGAAAAATGAATAATTGAAATTTACATAGAAAACACATATAGAAAAGAACGCTCTTGTAAATAAACCAAACTAATAAGTAGAAAATTTATTCTCTCCTACAAAGCTAAGACTTCGACAGCTTGTATTATTGTGAAAAAGCGTGGGGCGCTCTGTGCCCTATCGAGCAATCCACGCTTTTTCACAATAATACTAGTATTTTTTGTTCTTTGCCATTTTCAGCTTATATTAGGAATTATTTTTCACTTTTTAGTTAGAAGTACTTTAAAAGCGTGTTTTTTAGTTTTTTTAAACTATTATTTATTTTCTACTTTTTAGTTTGGTTTATTTATAAGAGCGTTTTTGTTTATTTTTTTTTTTAAATTTTTTAATTTTTTTATCGAATTATTGCATTGTCATCGATCTTTGACAGGTGTGCAAAAATTGAATAAAATCTGTCCGTTTAAAGTGGGTCAAAATCGAGTCCAAAGGAGTCGGTTACATACATACATACATACATACATACATACAATACATACATACAGGTGAAGCTAATATAAGCGTGTTAAAAAGAGATACATGATTTTAGAAATTTTCATGCTTAGAAACAATCCATCTTCAAAAGCCATTGTAATCCAATCTATAGTAACGTTGATATAAGATTTAGTTCCCGTCAGAATTGTCCGGTTGACCTTGAATATATTATATCACTTAACTGTAACGTATGACCAAGAAAATGGACGCTTAGATTAATAGGTTTATTGGAACGGAAATTAAATAAAACAAAATTTTAAGATTATGACGCATGTTGCCATGAATAGTATTCAAGATTTTATTGCTCTCCACAATGTTAAAATGATCTTATAAATAGGTATAGTAGCAATTAATAGATACTGGCTGGCACGGCAAAAGTAGGAGTGAGCAAGAAAGCTCTTTAAAATTATTTAAATTATTTTTTTTTATGAGAAGTAATAATTTTTTGGCTCTTAATACGTGATTATCATACATATCACTAATCGAATATATACTAAGACAACAATGAGGTGCTAAGTGCAGTGATGAAAAAAGATAACAGCACTATGATATTATGGTTCCTAAGCCGTCATTTCAGAATCTAATTTCAATTAAAATATAGCAATGCAAGCAGTAGAAATTGTGATAGTTCCATTTGCAAGCTAGTTTTCTTTGTTTTAAGTCTACCACAAATAAAACACATCTTACAGTATGATACTAACATGGCTTTACGGTATTTGTGAGCAGTATTCCATAAACAATTCTAACCCTAAGAGTGTGGGCGTATTTTGTATCGTGATTTGTATGTTAACAAAACTTTTAACAATGTAGTAATTTCTCTTGAAAAGAAGTATATTATTATACAATAAACACAAAGCTACCGATTAATAATAATAATAATAATAATAATTTATTTGGCACACAAAAAAAATACAGTAGGTACATAGTAGAACACTTAACTTAGGTACAAAAGAAATCAAAATATAATGTTCAGCTGGTACTTAAAATAGGAAATCCTGTGCTATAAGTACCAGCACCTTCCAGTTTCACAATGAAGTTAAATACAAATAGGAATACCCACTAATATACAAAGTTAAAATTTAAATTTAAAAAAAATAAAAATGTTTAGATAAAAGAATTAAGAATTTGGTAAACCTCTAAAGTCTATAAATGTGGTGTCTTATGTGTGTTGCCTGAATGGTGTAAGCGAGTGTGTTTGCGCGTGTGTTGTGAATGTGTGTGTGTGTGTGTGTGTGTGTGTGTGTGAGTTTGTTTACGTGTGTATTTGGGCGATTGGGAAAGTTGGAAGTGACTACTATATAATATGTATGTATGATATGTATATAATATGAATACGTCTACGCAGTTCCCTACATTAGTGGACGAATTAATTTTTCGGTGTCGTCATATGAAAGCTTCTGGAGCCAATTCTTGACTTTCATCTTACATTGGTACTTGTTAGTTGATTCTATGTTTAAGGCTTTATTAATTTTGGTATAGGTAAATCTTCCTAGGAAGCAGTAAAAACGCTCGCAGAAGGTGGTCCTATGGCCATCAGCCGGCGGAAGCCTTAGCGTGCGCAATTTGCTTCGACGTAAGTATGAAGAGGAAGATGTTTGGTCAGATTTGCTCATTAAATGTTGCCTCATTATTATATTCAGGATGAACAACTGCCGTACTGTTAAAACTTCGCAAAATTCGTACAGATCTTTTGTAGGATAGCGAAAGGGTTTAAAAGTACTTACTTTTAATACAGCTCTTTGTGCCCGCTCTAGATTTATTAGGGAAGACTTACAAGCCCCTCCCCAAGAAATAATACAATACCCTAACAGGGATTGACATAAAGCAAAGTATATGCTCTTAAGAACTGTTGGTTTGGCCACATGTCTCAAGTTCTTAAACACAAATATAAGCTTCCTTATTCTACCTGTAAGTTGGTCAATATGTGGTGCGAAATTCAAATTGTGATCTATGATTACACCTAAGTATTTTACGTTAGTAACATTATGTAACCGGGGGCAAGAGCAAGAGCAAGATAAGTTTCTGACAGTCATGTGGTTATGAGCAGTAACGAATCGATCAGTTATAGATTTAGTTGGATTTTTAATACTAAATTTAATAGTTTTAGTTTTTTTTACATTAAGCGACAAGGTGTTCTCAGCCAGCCACCCACTTACCATGTCAAAACCGATTTGAGCCGAGTCATATACCTGGTCCCACGTCTCACCTGTAAAAATTAAAGCGGTATCATCTGCAAAAGCTAATAATTTGCCATTATTAATTTTGAGATTGCACATTTCATTGACGTAGACTAGAAAAAGCGTGGGTCCAAGTATACTTCCCTGCGGCACGCCAAACTCAATAGGAAGATTAAGAACGTACTCAATGAGAATGGGCTACATCCTCGTATATTGGATATAATTGACATCAAGGCAAAGTCACTTACCAGGGATTAAGTACATGGTTCTGAAACTCTAAGTGCCAAAATACCCTGAAAACAAAATAGTAAGCGTTACCCTGGTATATCTCAATACATTGGCAACTGCTCGGCATTTTTCGATGACTTTTTTTCGATTTTGCACCTAGAGCTTCCAAATCAAGTGATAAATCATTGAAAAGCGGCTATAGTACAATGTAATGAATGTAGAGGAATGGGGTGTGATGTTTCTCCACCACAAAGGGAGGATCCTCCGACCAGGCTCGGTGGCGGACAGCTGTCCAACGGTAGCGGTATTGGATGTGGTATATATGTACACTCTTTGTGATCACTTCGCTATCGCGATTCAGCGCTCTTTGACATTTGTAACGTGTGTCACTTTTTGACGTTGTCAATGTTATCCGTCATTTATCATGAGCGGATACCGCCGCAATTGACTCCTTGAAGACTAAAAATAAGCATTTCTCATCCAATATTTACAAATCTAGAATCACATGGGCCACGTTTGTCAGAGACATGTGTCAGAGAAGAAACATGTGATACATGACAAGGTTTGATTAACAGACAATAACATAAAGCGATTGGCGTCCTGCCAATTTCCTTGATAAAATAACGATTAATTTACTAAATAATTACTTGTCTTTGTTTCTTTTCTTATATAAGCTATTTATTCTTTTCTTTTTAAAGGTCTGTCTTAATGCCTCCGAATTTCTATTAAATCCGAATTAATTCTAGGTACAATAGCATATGCTTTACGATGATTCTCTGCTTTATAACATTATTGACACGTAGACATTACACAGTTTTGACAACTGACCGTACAATAATTTTACAAAAAAAACCCGACTACAATTGCACTAAAACATGTGAAATACTTAAGTTATGTTCAACGTCTCGCCTCATCTGTGTATAACTTAAAAGAATACAGTAAGCGGTTTTAAGATGCCTATGTTTAAAGAATTATCCCCGTACTTCTAACCATTGAGGAGCTGTACCTTCCAGCATCAGCTCAGCAATATGAAATGCTGACTCATAGATGCCAATATCTGAATAGATTTAGGTTATATACGAAAAACAATATAGAAGTCTTTAAAGTTTGACGGTTGCTCTCGATTTCTCTAGGATCCCATTATCAAATAGTGATCTGGTGAAAATGGGACAACAAAACAAGGTCATGTGGACATCAGTCTTCGAGTAATTAGTAATCAATTAGTACAGGAAAAAAATAATTGCATTGAGAACTTCCTCCTTTTTTTGAAGACAATTGAGTATCGTGTTTGAGTCACAGTGAGCGCCTACATACACTTCCACTAGCTAGAGTACATAATACAAACATTCAATACAAAATAATAAGACTCAACTGCTGTACAAAACCAACCTTAAAATTACAACAAAATATCCAAAGCGCCCATAGCTCAAAGCCAGATGAAAAATAACCTTAATCTTGTAAGACGTTTTTAACTTAGCCCTCAAAACTCGACCTGCATTCTGTCGAAATAAATTCTTGTTCGGGAGCAATACACTTAGTGAAATGAGGAGAGGCAGCGTTCGCGTTGAATTGTGACGCAAAGTAACCTTAATAAGTAGGAAGACGTTTTTTGTTGAATTTCTGGTGAACAAATGTTTCATGAAAAAGGAAATCTTGGATTTTGAGCTTTTGTTTTGGAAACAGGTGCTGAAATTAAAAGTGTGATTGTGTATTTGTCTCGTTAATTACACAGAGGAAACCAAATAGACTTAAAATAAGACTTTAATTAAAAAATACAATTAAACTTAAATGCTTTAATTACATCCTAAGATAGGTGAGTAACTCTCGAAGTTCACCAATCCGGTAAAAGTGGTTGTATGGCGCGTCGTCCACCGCACGTATTGCTGACGCTGCGCCACGGCTCATGTAGCTCCAAAGGTATGTCTGACGCATACGTAAAACGTTCCATTTAATTGTGTTGTGACATTTGATGTTATGACAAATAGTTTGCTTTTCAACCTACATTTATTTTATTATATTGGTAGCAAAAAGTTATTTGAAGTTCTAAAATCAGGGGTTTATAAATTCAGTACAAAGTTTAAAAACTTTTATTTGAAGTTGTTATTGATTCAGATGAGGCAAAGTTATTTGGTAATAAACATATTGAACACGGTCATTAATTGCGTATGTTTCTCTGAGGTTACTAAATTTGAAGAACAATAAATAGTTCCAAAACAAAATCTAACTTTTCATTCAAAGAAGTCGGCAAGAAAAAAAAAACAAAATTATCCAAGAATTCCCTTTAGAAAAAGAGCCTCCGAGAGAGAGAGTTCTGCAAAAGCTGACGACGCGTTACAAATGATAGAGTAACTGTAACAAATCGTTACACGAGTTGTAGGCTTAAGTAACGATAATATAGATTTCTTTGGTAAGATTATTTTTTCCTCTTGAAAAGTATGCAACTGTAAAAATACGGGAATATATTAAATATCAAGACATAAAAAAAAGAAGAAAAATATTGCCTTAGTGATAGATGCAAGACTTGCATTTATTTTTTTGAAAATTCTTGAGCTTTTATAACATTAAAATATGACATTAGAAACATCATTAATACAATCTGCTATAAACAATCAACATTACACAGGAATTGCTTCAAAAAGAGGTTGGAACTCGTGTCTTGACTGATATCTGTACGTAGCTGACGACGTATTACAAATGGCGGCGTTACTGTAACAAATTGTAACACGAGCTGTAGGCCCAAGTAATGACATTACAGGATTTTTGTGCTTTACTTTTTGAAGCCTTTATTTGATGGTGGAATAGTTTAAAAAAATTACATGACTTATAAATACCAAGAGATGTATGTTTGAGAGTGTAGACATCCATTCAATCCAATCCAATCCATTTAAGTTTTAGTAATAACTTGTAAATTTTGTAAGTATTTTAAACTGTATCCTCACATAAACATTTTTGATTAAATCCCTCTAGTAAAAAAGATTAAAGAAAAAGAAACACAAGTACCTTAAAGCACAAACAATGTGGTTACGTAATAAAATATTCAAAGTTAAACATTTCATGAACTTACCAATTAACTCAACTTTTACAAAAAAAAAAAATCTTACACACTTCTCACAGATTCTTCGCTTCTTTTAACATATTACAGACATAAAATCAACCATTAAACATGTACTCGCCGGAACCACAGCTAATATATCAGCCGAAGTGAATATAATATTTTATGTAATATGCATTCATTTCTGGGTGTGTACGGTTTATGTAATTACTATCGACTTACAATCAATCTCTGTCAAGCGTGATCTGCTGTTCACTGCTCTACAGAGAAATTGTGGTTTTATAGAAGCTTCTATTCTATTAGCTATAGCTGTAAAGAAAAGGTTTTAAAGATAATTATGACGTGTTAATTGTGTATGTAAAAAATATACAGACGAATTGAGTACCTCCTCCTTTTTTAAAATCGGTTAAAAAGTAGTCTATATTATTTATGGGACCTTAAACTATCCTCACACCAATTTTCATTATGTTTAGGAGATTAAAAAAAATGGGTACAAACAAACAAACAAAAAATTTAGATTAGATGCATATATAGCATTGCAAAAAAGATAAGAAATATTATTTTATAGCTCAACTGCTCTTAAAGCCAATAAATTGTCATTGGCAGATATATATGTATATTTCTTGGACATTCGACAGCCATGGAACCTGTCCAATTCCTGCTCCTCACGAAATTGTACTGAAAAGTTTTATAGCACCTGATTATAAGTTCTAAACTTCTCTGTAGCCGTGCCAATGGAGTTTGGATCCAATGATATTTTTTAAAAGTGTATTTCTAAGACTAATGCTCAGTTTTGCAAGCGGCAGATAAACCTTATTAGTAAGAAAAACAGCACACCCTATATTTATAACACACAAATAAGATGACAGCTTGTGTTCTATTTTCAAATGTACTTCGTGCCACTTTTATATTCGGTCCTTTATATTTAAAATGGCGGGTTCTAACCATAAATATGTTATTAAATACATTTATACTAAAGATATTGAATAGCAATTTCAAGAGACTCGTGAAGCCTTATGTTTTTCAAACGTTTGAGTAGTTACAGTAATTTTTGATAAACTTTTTTTTTTAAATGATGGCCGCACTAGGAATAATTCCTGTATCGCGGGCGTGTTCACAAACACACATAAAGCACGCGCAGAGTCAGAACAAATCTTTGCACTTACCTACTCACAACCCACAACACCAGCGCAGCCTGAAAGCAGCGAGGCGGCCGCTATAACCACTTTACCAACCGTGCACCCATAACATCTTCAATTTGTTTAAAAAAAAATGGTAAAGTAAATCCTAGGTCACTGCCCTGCTACGTCATCAAGCTAAGTCTACACAAGATAAGTGTCGAGTTCTCGGGAGTTAATATCCGCCCCACAGTAAACTTGTGTACAAAGGTGACACGATACTGAGAAAACGGGGTTTTGAGCAGGGACGTATTTAGCTATAGTACGCAAAGGATATTTGCTTAGACTTGATTGCAGAGAACAAGTAGCAAAAGTGTTGTGTGACTTGTCAGTTGAATCTATTTATTTTGATAGATAACTTGACATCACGCCTATATTACCTCGAAAAGTGTTGCAGCGATGTCTAGCACCCAAATTTCTCTTTCTATGTTTAAGTCCTATGTGATAGGGGGTAAGCCTATCGCCATCCACCAGGCTTAAATACAACTTAATGCTGCCATTGAGAATTTACCGGAAAAGTTCTATATAACACTTAGCCCGGGAAGCGAACCCGATACTGGTTTATATTTTTGTTAATCTTTTATATAACTTATCATAATTTATTATTTTATATAATTAAGTTTGGAAAGTGCGGAAACGTCTATACGTCCGTAGTTTAATTGTTAATTCAATGCCTGTAGGTTTATTAACTTTCGAAGCAAAACGATATTGTTATCTGGAGAAGAAAATCCTCTTAATTATTTTCCATAGAGAATTTGCGAGGTATTTTTAGTTTTTCAATAAAGATTTTTAAGATCTACAAATAATTACAGAAAATGTTATATTTTTATACCAAACGTCAAACTTCTTGGCGGTTTGCAAGAGCGACTGTGAGATAAGTAAAGTGTGAACCCTACACGAGTGACTGAGACAGTGCATTTTACAACCCGCCAACATCCTTGATTTTACCTATAGATTGGGAACGGAATGGACTAAATATACGAGTTGCCGCTTTAGAAGCCCTGTACTCGGTAGATATATAAGCTCACTCTCTATCAAAAATACCCTAAAGATTACTTGTGACTTGTATGTGGGCACCTTTCTGGATCTGCTATTTAAGGTCAATATTAGTAATAATAATATGGATTTTTTACATTAGACCGGACGCCAGAAGCAATTTCACTATCCAATGGTCCCAATTACAAGGCCAAATGCACACATTCACTGACACATGCACAGCCAGTCTCAGAACAAATATTTGCGGATCACACAAAGATTTGTCCTTTAAATTAAATTAAATTAAAATTCATTTATTTCGAGTAACAACCCATATGACAACATCAAAAACAAAACAAAACATTCCAGTTTCAACAAATTATCAGTTATAAAACAATAAGGTACATTAATTTAACTCATTTGAATAGAAAATCATAAAATTAATTAATTAGATTGAGATTTTAAAATTTAAATATTAATTCCAAATAAAAATTTAACTAGAATGAAAATAAAATAAAAATAAAATGTCATTAGTTTTGAAATAAAATTACACTAAATACAATTCAATTCATAGTCATTTATCTTTAAAATAAAATATATTTAAAATTTAAAATTAAAAGCGCCTAACAAACGGTTCTGCCTGGACATGCCTGTTACAGCAATGCCGCTTTATGGGAATCGAATGACAACTAATTCGTTCCATCTTCTCCACCTACACCCAAAGAATTAAGGCGTGATTTTATATATTATATACGAATGAGTTACGTCTTCACTCACTCTATCTTTTACCCAATTTCGTACCTGTTTCTCTATATAAGAGTTTTTTTACGTGAAGTTTGACGAACAAGTGCTAACGTTTTATAGCAAGTAACTTGATATTTAGCGTAAGATTGTGCGTAAATATAAATTTCAAAATTAATCATTACATTACATATCCACCTAGCAAAAGGGTTAAATTGAGAAAAAGTTATGCGTGGTCTAACATGAAAAAAAAATCTTAATGCGGTTCACCGAATATCTACTTACCAAGTATCCACAGTATAGTTCTTATAGTTACGGAAAAAAGAGGCTGTGACATACGGACGGACGGACAGACACATGACGAATCCATAAGGGTTCAGTTTTTTGCCATTCGGCTACGTAACCCTAAAATTAAAAAATATACTCGTTGACCTTTACTGTTTTTTTATCGTCGGTTAAAATCTGACACTCATTTTCCATTTAGTATGTTTGAATCCCTGTTAGACAAAACAGTTATTACACGGACAACATTTATTTTCATAATATTGTTCTGTTTTTTTGACGCAATAGTAAATGTTTATGTACAATAAAAACATTTTGAGGGAATATTCTCATAATATGTTTTATTTCGAACATACACATTTAGGAAGCTCTGTTTTACAAGTAAACCTCTACGCTGCCTGCAACTTTCCAAACCTAAATAAATCTTATGCATAATTAAACATAATGTGTTTAATTTTGTTTAGTTTTGTTTGCCCTTTATTCTGAAACATATTAAGGACATGTTTATCCTAAACTTCTTTCGTATATAATGTGAAACAAAATTATGTATCTTAAAAAAATATATGCCTGCTTGTTTAATTTGCAAATACGACCGGATAATTACACAAATGCGGAAGAATAACGTAATTACGGTTTGAATTTATGTTTAAAATAAACACTCTTAACCTCTTTTGAACCTTTTGAATGAAGTGGATTTAGGGTAAAAAAAATGTTTATTTCAAAGTTAAACTCCGTTATATTTTAAGACATTTCAATATTTATAAACCTAGTTTTTCATGTGTAAAATTGATAACAGGTAAATTTTATAAGATTCATAGTTGGCTCCAAAAAATTGTTGTGATATGTTTTAATTTCGATGGCATATTTTTTTCTGCGATAGCCACTGAATAAAAGGCAATGTAAAAAAACTGTATCGCCCCCAAACTTTGGTCTTGAATGTAAGATAGTAAATAATTTCTAGTTTTGTGTATGACTAGTTAATTTTGAATAAACTTAAGTGGGATTCAAGAAGCAAAAGTGATTTTCTATTTTAAACATAAAGAATGAATGAATAAATTTTTAAAAAGAATAATTACGTGTCTTAACATATGTTTACTAACTTATTTCATGGAACCCGGCTTACTATTAAAATATCCGGCTCACAATTAAACTTTTATATTATTCTTCATCTAAAGCAGTTTTTATCTTGCCATTTATCTGTACACCAAAGATATATAATTGAAACCAGTGTCATACCTAGTTTCAACATGAACCAGAGTACATTAGTGACAAAATTATTCAAGCGCCTGACTGCCTGAACATTTCCGACTACTAATAGAACGATGTTGACATGACAAGTCGGGCCAGCATAATGTGTCCCAAAGGATAGCATCCTCTTTATAATAGTCTGAGATCCAACAGATAAATGTGCAGATAAAAGTGTTATTGCAGAAACAAAATTTAAATAAAATGTTAGAAAAGATACAATATTAATACGCTGTATATCGGACCAATGTCCCAGGATTGCGAATTGCTAAATCGCCGCGTAACTTAATAACCCTTGTATAAATGTGTAATTACTTATAGGCTTTATTATATTATATATTATGTATATTAGGGCTTTGGTGTTGGACGCAAATAGCTTCGATAACCTCGCGCCATTACATCTTCCAAGCACGGTTTGTGTGCTGGAGTAGCTGCTGCATGTGCAGAGAACCTCAAACTGCGGAAATATAGCAATCTCGACGATGATTATATATTTGTGCCGTTTGGGGTCGAAACTTTAGGGCGCGTTGATAACTATCCCCTAATACCCGATTTTGGACGTTGACGTCCTAAACTGGGACACCCTAAATATATATATTCTTCAAAATAAAGCGGTATTCTACAAATAATTTGCAAATACAAATTACTGGTATTCCTGTTAACCCCCTCCAGCTAAGCTTAATTTACTTGTGTAAGGAGGCAGTTCACGTCCGTGGTGTAGTGGCGTCTTCCTCAACATTCATACATGCTCACCGTTTTTGTGTAATACGTACTTGTCCTTTCTGAAGGACGCCACTTATCTGGTCCATATAATATGTGTGTCGAGGACGACCTCTTCCAGTACTTCCAGCCATATATTCGTTGTACATCTCTTTTACTAATCTACTTTAATGACCATACCATCTAAACATACCTCTTTTCATCGTAGTCGCTATAATTATTATCTTTCTAATCCCTTTCCTCTTTTTACGTCAGGGATTTAAAATCGGGACTAATCAAAGAGAACTATATTTATCTTTGCAATGTATACTAGACCTAATATTTTTCCTTGACAAACAAATTACTCAGTTATATATTCAAAAAGGATATCTCAAAGGGACGGCCTTTAATCATTGCGAGAGTTACTTTTGATTTACAAGTCTTAGTCACAACACAGAAGTACCATTTTATTCCAAATTATTATAAGTATAGATTATTTATGAGGAAGGAATTTTAAGCAAGCCTTTTTGAGTTTTCAAAAGTATTAGCACAAAATACTTAGGAACACAAGACAAGCTCGTGTCAGTCGCTCAGTTTTATACCTAACGCTCGGCGGGCGCGTGAACGAAATGGTGGTTTTAATGGTCTTAGAAATTGGGTCTGTGAGAGATGTTTACGTGTGCATTGTGCGAGCGCGCGTATTATGAATGTACCTTGCCTTCTGTACGAAATTATGTGATATTAATGAGATGCCTCATTTTTTTACAATTTTAAATCGTTGCAGCACTTTTGAGCTAGTTTATTACAAACAAAAATACAAATCTTGCCAGTTAACAATATTAGTATTTCACGTAAGCATTTAATTGTGATGTGCACATATTATTTTACTTGTCGAGTCCCAAAATGCAAAAGGAAATTATTTTATGTTGAGCTGCCAAGAATAAACAATTACATTTTTCTCAGTATAATGGCTTATTAATTCTTCGTAGGAAACTTGCCAAAATCGCACTACACCCAAAAAATAGGTCACCAAATATTCTCCCAATTATATTTTGTATTTTTCCTTTTGCCTACTCAGCAGAAAAAAATAAGCCACCATTTTGAAATTGATTTACTGTTTTCCTCTCCAAATAGCAATCAAATTCGAGCCTCAAAAAGGCGAAAATATTTGCCTAATTTACTTCATAAATTATTTATCTGTGTCATTTTCAAATATAGGGCCTTTCTTTGTTAGAATTCAATTTAACTGCTCTTAGATTAAAGGTTTGAGAGTATTTGCTTTCTTTGATACCGAAATCAGGGTAATGAGAATAAAATATTTTACGGAGGTAATAATATATCTTTTATTTGTATGTCGTGATATTCATTATTTCTCAAAGCTTTGAATGTAAAGCATTAATTAAAATTATATAGAATTTGTATTTATGAAATGAGGTATTCTTTGAGATTTTTTTAAGGTAGAAACTATGACTATTAGGTATATGTCAGTATTAATCAGCAAATAAGATCTAAAATGCTATATATTAGAATAAAATAATGGCTAATATATATTTTTTGACAGCCACATTGATTCTGGAAAGGAGGAACAGTCAGTATATAAATGTAATTTATATTTTTAAGTCCTATGATTTTTTTTAAATAATTTCCTTGACCACCAAAGACTACTATGAATAGTTAAGATTAAAATAGACCACTAACCGTACATTGCATCGTGTCCTATGAACCTTATGCTCTAAATCCAGTTAAGGCTGCTCTGACAAGCGCCCAGTGACATTAAACGATGTTTACATGAACATGTACATGCTATATAAGAATACCAGGGTATGATCAAATCTAAAGAATGCTGTGCCATATTTTTGCCGAGTTCTATGAAAATGTGACGTCACACTCATACTTGTCCGGCACACGATACTCGAGTGTCATAACGAGTTTTTTATGGTAGATATTATCCCTTTGACCACGATCTCACTGATTTTAAGTGATGATGCGGTATACAGTGGAGCACGCTTACCTCTGAGAAACCTCTTGCTACTTATGTTGTTCACCATTTCTGGCGTCGGACCATTTATTTGTATTCGTTGACCGTGAATAATCCGGACGTCTTGTGGTCTCTCCAAGCATAAAATATTATGCAATCAAGTAGATACACATTGGATCTCTGCCCAAAATACAACTAAACAAAAGCAAATCAATCTTGTTTCATGTTGCTTTGATTTGGGATTGCAATAAATAGTAAAACAAATTGTTCAATAAAACAGCATAATAAAGATTGGCAAAGTTATTGAAAGAGTTATTCACATCTAAATGTAATAGATATTATTATGTTCATAAAAACACTTAGAATATTTAATAATAAAATAAGTATATATTTCTTACTAAAATAATTATTTTCGTACATGAGTCAACTAACGTACTATTTCACAGATTATTGTGAGGAAATTAGTGCCCAAACTAGATAAGATCTGTATTTAAGGTTACCAGGCCTCCACCCCGATGCGAGGTTTGTGGATTATTTACTCAATGTAAATTTATTATTTACTCAAAAATAGTGGTAATGTCAGGGTTAGTACTTGTGTGGGTGTTTGTGTATGAGAGTGAGTGTGTTTTAGGCGTCGGTTTTTGTGTGTGTGAGAAGCATGTGTTGGTGGCACGATCGCATGACGTTGGGTGTTTTTTAAAAAGTGAAAAAGAGTGTGAATGCATTTATGAACAAATTACATGGTAAAAGTTACGTTTCAAAGTACTTTTTACAAAGTGCTAGATAGACAGAAAGATACATCTTTTACAAGACTACTCGTTACTGCGAGGATTGTTAAGTCCGAGGTTTGAAAACTATTTGGTCACGATATTGCCAGGACTGCCAAACAAAACGTCTTCGTGTAAAAACTAAAGAATAGAAAGAAACATTCGCAACAAATTCCATTTAAATACATTGTAAGTGAAATAAATGTTTTGCTGTATATTTTGGTTTCAATCCCTTGCCTTTTCTTGGCCTTTTTGTAATCTTCTGTAGTTTCACTGATGTCTGTGTCGTATATTTTCATCTTTTTACAAAATGCTCAGTAAATTCTGCTCTCAGGGTAGATAAATTTAGTCCATAAGCTGAGACTTAAATAGAAAATATTGCGCAACTATTAAGATAGAGTTGAGTACTGAAATTTTATTGAAGAGGTTAGATATATTTTTTCTACTAAACGCTACATGTGTGGAAATAGTATATTGGCATAGTTGTATAGTTAGTTTTAATTTGAAAAAAAATGAACATTAGAAGCATACATCAGAATTTTGACAATTATTTGGTTACTTTAAAGAGGCTTAGACTCCAATTTGACATTATCTTGCTAACTGAATGTTGGATCGGCAATAACACAGTGATACCTCTGTTAGATGGCTACAAAAGATTTTCGTCTCAGAAATATATAAACCAAGCAGGAGGTGTCGTAGCTTATGTCAAAGATTGTTGGACACCGACTATAAGTGAACCTGACCTAAATGATGCAAACTGCATTCAAATTATTATTCCTAAACTTATCTCATTCCTTGGAATATATCGCTCGCCATCTTTTAGAAATTGTGATAATTTCATATACTCACTGGAAACTATTATAGACAACATGCCGAAAAATCCATGCCAGGTCATAGCTGGCGATATTAATTTAGACTTATGCAAACCAGAAACGTGTAATAACTATTTAGGTCTTATGGCTCATCAGGGTTTTATTTCTGCCATAGATAAACCAACAAGAAATAGCGCTTGTCTCGATCATATCTTCATCCGAACAAAACAAAAATTTGAGTCTGTCGTATGTATGTCATCGATCACCGACCATGATTTAATAATGGCCGGCATTTCTCTACCAATTCCAAAACTCACTCGTTCAGCGAAACTCATAACTAAATTAAACTATGAGGGAATCAAGTCTGATCTAGAAACTATGGATTGGTCTAATATCACTGAGGCAACGTGTTCTACAAATGCTGCACAATATTTCATAACTTCTCTTTTGACAATAATGGAAAAACATACTGAAATTAAAAAGGTCAGAAGATCTAAGTTTATTTTAAAGCCATGGATGACACCAGGATTACTTAGGTGCTCAAAACACAAAGACAAACTCCACAAAAGTGCAAGACTAGATCCAGAAAACGCAATGAAAAGTCTCATCTTTAAGAGATATAGAAATTTTTACTACGATTTAATACGAAAACTTAGACGCGATTATGAGATAAAAGAAATAGACAAGAACTCAAAAGACCCTAAAATGCTATGGAGAACAATAAAATATGTAACCAATTCTACACTACAAAAAACCACCTCAAACAAACTATGTGAATTAAAGAGTAACAGAGTAGAATCACTTGATAGCTGCAACGATTTCTTTGCTACTGTGGGTCACAGATTGGCTGACAAAATCCTAGCACGACTCAATGAAACCCAAGAATCTCTTGCCAGTAAAATTAAAATTCCTTGCACTACACTAAACTCGCTTTTTCTTCACCCCACTACTGAAGCAGACGTTGAACGCCTTATCATGAAAATAAATATAAATAGCTCACCTGGATTAGATGGCATATCAAATAAATTAATAAAATGTATTAAAAATAGCATTATAAGACCATTAACCATAATTTTCAACTTAAGCTTAGCTACAGGTAGATTTCCCGAAATATGGAAACTATCCAGTGTTACTCCCATTCACAAAGGAGGTTCTGATGATGATCCTAACAATTATAGACCAATTTCACTACTAAGTACATTTTCAAAAATTTTAGAAAGGATAGTTAATAATCAACTGTTATCATTTTTAGAAACACACAAGATTTTATCCGGTCATCAATTTGGCTTTCGAAAAGGTAGATCTACCGAACAGGCGGTCTCTTTACTAACGCAAATTATCTCTCAAAATCTCGATAATGGGGATGTTTGCATGGGAATCTTTCTAGATTTGTCGAAAGCGTTTGATACAGTATCACATAACATCCTATTAAAAAAACTAGAATTGATTGGGGTTAGAGGAATTTGCTTGGAATGGTTTCGGAGCTACCTTACTGGAAGAAAACAATGCACTAAAGTCGACGGCTTTGTCAGTAACTCCCAAAACATATCGTTTGGCGTACCTCAAGGCAGCGTGCTAGGCCCAACGTTATTTCTCATTTATATCAATGATCTTGCTTCAAACGCCTATCTTAATAATGCTGACATAATAAACTACGCTGATGATACTGTTGTTATTTTCAAAGAAAAGTCGTGGCCTAAACTATTTGATATAGCCCAACGCGGTCTAGAGTATATTGTTGGTTGGTTAGATAACAATTTGCTAACTTTGAATGCAGCTAAGACAAGCCTGATATGCTTTCATAAAACATCTATTTCAGCTCCCCCTCCAAATCTCAAAATAATTGCTCGTTTTTGTCCCACAACTCTCTCATGTCTCAACACAGACTGTAAATGCATAAAAATAAATAAAGTCAAATCCGCAAAATATCTTGGTGTTATAATTGACGAAAGACTCACCTTTAATGAGCATATTGCTGCCACGTGTGCTAGAGTCAGAAAACTTATTTTCGTTATGAAAAGTCTTCGCGACGTTGCACCAAGAAACTTGTTAAACAAAGTTTACATTTCATTATGCCAATCTGTAATATCATACTGTATCACAGTATGGGGTGCTGCTGCTCCATCATTTCTAATTAGTTTAGAAAGGGCCCAGCGAGCAGTGATAAAGACAATGCTCATGAAGCCATATAGATTCCCAACTCGCATACTTTTTACTGAGGCTAAGTTATTAAGCGTAAGAAGATTATACATATTAAAGGTTACTCTTTTGAAACATAAAGAAATCTTAGAAATAAACACGGATGAAGATATGATCAGAAGGCGTCACTTTCATCTTACACTTCCATCCATAAAAACTGTCTTCGCAAAACGCTTTTGTGCGTATATGAAACCTTTCGTCTATAATAATATGTATAAATTATGTCCTCTTTCTGAACTGTCATACCACCAATGTAAACGAAAAGTTCAAAATATACTGCTTCTCTGGAATTATGACTATACAGAAGATTTTATCAAAAGAATAGAATTAAGAATGTAATAGTTTAAATAGTCATAAGTCAAAATTAAGTAAAATATTGTTACCCCGATCTCATTAATTTAGAATTTAGATGTTATTATTATTATCATTATTATTTTTTAGCTAAATATGTATTAAACTTAAACCTAAATAAGAACTAAAATTACCGCCATTTCTAACATGTTATATTCATCACAAAAACCTCCTGCAGGACAGGCCAAGCCTAGTGCAGGAGTTTTTTAGTCGATTGCAAACTTCTTTATATTACAAAGACCTGTCATTTATATTAATATACTTAGAATGTAAAGAAAATGTAAACATCTTGGCACTTAATAAATTTTATTATTATTATTATATTATTCTATGAAACAGTTGAAAAATTATGGGACCGGCAGGATTTGAACCTGCGACCTTCTGCACACCGGGCAGTCGCTTTAAGGCGACCGTAGCTGGTTGGTTAAAGTAACTGCCCGGTGTGCAGAAGGTTGTTGGTTGAAATCCTGCTGGCGGTCCCATGATATTTTTATCTGTTACTTAGTTTAATTTGCTAAGCATAGTTAAATGCTATACAAAAAAAAACAGTAAGACATTGAGATTCCTTTAAACCCAACTCACTGAAATTTTACATCAATATAAATTCTTTTTAACACGCTTATATTAGCACCTGTATGTATGTATGTATGTATGTAACCGACTCCTTTGGACTCGGTTATTTATGTAGTCCCTAAAATTAGTTACCAGCCTTACCTACAAAAAAGCAAGAGGACCATACATAAAAATGAGTGCTTAAATGAAACAATTGGGTGCCTCATTATGATATGAGCATCGTTGAGTCGACCGTCGTCTCTCTCATTATGTAACACAATTGCTGGCTTGGTTGCTAATTAGGACTATTTAAAATGGAAAATAGAGCCTCATTTTTATTCATGGCTATGTAAAAAGTTTCACTTCGAAATTAACTGCGTACTCAATTTTGCAAGCTCTTTATAAAACACTTGAAAACATTTTTAGTAAATCCATTTGAATCAAAGTAGTTGTTAACTAGAGGATATTAGTCTATCTCCCCACGGGGACCAGCCGAGTTGGGGATATCAAGGTTCCGGTATTTTTTTTTGTGCTAGTTACCAGTGTCTGCTAATTCCTAGGGATTCTTGTTAGCTTTTTTCTTCGAGGCCAAATTGGAACTTGCACGCATAAGTGCGCATAAGATATCTGAGTAAAAAAAAAAACTAAATTTAATGTAAAAAAAATATTATTGCAAAAGTCAGAGAAATAAAGGCTGTTTTTATTTTATTTTATTTATTTTAGTTGTTAACTACTTTTTAAAGAGACTATTAATTAACGATTTTGTAAAACAACACTACGTGAATCATCTATACCTAACGTGCGATTATTTTGTCCGATAAATAGTTTTGGAGCCCAATTAGTAACTTTTATCTGCACTCGTAGAATAATTGAATTATTCATTTCTAAATCAAAGTCCACTGAAAAATAGTTTGTATATAAACAGGGTTCTAACTCGCTTACGATGAAAGAAAACAGAGACAAGAATATAATGTGCTGAAATTTTTGAAGTCAACTAACCCGAAATTAAGTAGCGTGTTGGATTCAACTTCTTATCGCGAGAAGAAGCCCGTGCTCAGCATTGTGATTAGATTTTAATTCTAAGAAGGGCTACTTAAACCATTATATTATTATCACAATTTAAGTAAAAATATTTTTGAAATCTATTGTAGGTAGTAAATTCATTTTACATTGTAATTTTCGGACTACTAATTTATCTACTCGCAAATTTAAAAATGTGTAACCCACAACACAAATCATGACACTTAAAACTGTTTTAGCTAACATGTTACGAAAACGTTTCATTTTGCTTTCGGAAAAGCCGCTGACAAAAAATGAATAATGTGACAAGGATTTCTGCAGGACAGTCCCTATTTTTACATGATTTGTCGGCTTTCCCTACCCATGTTGCACAGAGAATAATAATATATTTAAACATCCGGCTTTGGAAAAAGGGATTTGTATATTGATGATATGGGGCGAGTCACCCACGTCCGTAGGAGGTTACCGCGAAATGTGAATCACTAAACGTGGTCCCCGGGTGGTTGCAAACAGGTGACAATTGTGGTAGGCTTCGGCCGCAGCTTATAGTTTATAATCGGCCTAGCCGTATTCCGGCACGAAGGTCGGTGTTACCACAAGAGAGGGCGGATCGAATTGGTTACTTGTAGCCTAACTCGCCCGATAGGGAACTTATTTTCAAGGCGCAAAAAAGTGTGTAAGGGCTATGTGTGGACTAAAAAGTACTGATAGCTGTAAAGCGTTCTTTGTAGACCTAAAAATCTTAACGTTTCCCTCTTTATATGTATTTGAATTAGTGCTTTTTGTAAAAAGAAATCTTCACTTATTTGAAAATTTGTCTAACACTCGCCATCAATATAAAATACGTGCCAAACAGCATAGGAAGGCCATCTATTCTGCTAATTTACTGGGTATGGCCCCAAGAATATACAATCATTTACCGTTGACCTTACTAGAAATTAATAGATTTGACATTTTTAAAAAAACACTTCTTGACATATTAATGAAAAAGGGATATTACACGATAACTGAATACTTAAATGATAAAAATATTAAGATATAGTGAATTAACTGGGTCACACACCAACTGCATGAGAATTTACTATTATGTCCGATTTTCAAATTTATTGTTTCATTATTTTTATTTTAATATTATTATCTATATTTGTACGCTTAAGGCAAAACATGGCTGAACATTATGTATTTTTGTAACACCTCTTAAACCTATGTTTACAAATAAATACTTTGACTTTGACTTTGACCTGTAAACCAGTCTGACGTACATCGCTTGCCCTGCACTACGCTGCTAGTCCTGGAGGGTAGCGGCATTTGAGACACGGTATTCAGTAGGGGGCCCAAGTACCAAGTAGCCCCTTGGAAGTGGCTGTCACGCCAAATGGCAAAAATCCCGGGTAGCATCATAGCATCAGATAGCGACTGGACGAGAGGTCCATATGGACCACTTCAGGGGGTTCGGGCGTCCCAGTAGTCGCTAGACTAGTAAGCCTCTGGTGTGGCGTCACAACACCTGTCAAGTGTAAAAAAAATCGGCTCAAAGCCTCAATGCAGTGCCGTCCTTCTTTCAAAAAAAATAACCAAGGGGCACGTTAAACAGTGGCTTCATTAAAAGTGTACCTCTCAAATATCCGAGGATTGCACTCAAATCTCGACGCAATCATGCGAACTGCCAAAGAATGTGTAACGTCTTGCCCGTATCTGTGTTTTCGCATGAGTACAATTTGGGTCTTTTTAAAGCAAGAGTATCTCTTAGGTAAGCGTACTCCATCGTAGACTGCATCGTCATTTACCATCAGATGAGATCGTAGTCAAACGCATGCTGGCAGTGATCATGCTATCTATTATCACCACAGCTTAATTTTTACGCAAAAGTGTGTTATCCCAATTAACTTCAGTCAGTAATAAAGTATCTACATTAACAAGTTGAAGTAAAGATGAAACATTAAATTCCTAAAAAAAGCATAGTTTGCACCATTTCAGCCAACTCATCACATCAACAAGATAGAAGTTTCCCGTTTCCGTTAAATTGCCAAAGATGCACGAATGGCGTCGAATGCTAACCGATTGCAGCTCTCAATTCTCTCATAACCAACGAGGCTTAATGACACTGATTGGTTCTAAACGGTCCCTGATTTCCGATCTAACAAAGAATCCTCATTAACTACAAATTTGTTTGAATTGTTTGTAGTAGAAAATAGTTTAGTTTTGCATATGCATGTCCCAAATAAAGTAAAGTAACAGTTTTGCCATGTTTAGTTATTTTAAATGATGAATAATTATTTAAAAAAAAAACTCAAAACTCATGAGGTTTTATGCCCATGACCTTCTTTAAAGATCCCTGAATGTTTGTTTTACAAAAAAGCAAAAGAATAATTGAAAACAAGCTTTTGATTTTGATGAATAAGAACTGAAAGCTATAAATAACTATTTAACCAATCAATTTAATCAAATACATAAATAAAAGCGTTAAATATTTGACAGTAGGAAATATTAGGTGCGTGTAGCACGCTATAATTTCTGTAATGGTTTATGTTTATGTTTACCTCATATGCGATGGCCTTAAGTGAACTGGAAGCAGAACTCAGTAGTGCTTTCCGTCCCCAGCGCCAGCTTAGGTCTCCATTCCATGATGCTGGTACTTAATTACTTTTGGGTCCTGCGGACACGATTCTGGTAGACCACCACCATATCATTCCATATTATTGCACCGGATTTCTATAAGTATGCCAATTTTTAGCGCAATCGGATAACAGTAAAAGTGGTCGAAATCAGGTTAACAAGATTAGAAAAAAAAACATCCATAAACAATCTATTAGATACATAAACCAAGTTTAATAAAAGCTTTTAAAAAGACCTCACTAAGTGTAATAAAATAGTTTAAATACAAAAAAAGTAATATTAACAATTTAAAGCAATCTATAAAAATAAAGAGTCACCCAAATGGTGCACGGTTGGCGAAGTGGTTAAAACGGTCGCCTCGCCGCTTTTAACTGCGCTAGTGTTGTGGGTTCGATCCCAGAACGGGATAAATCTTTGTGTGATCTGCAAATATTTGTTTGACTCTGGGTGTGCTTTGTGTGTGTTAAAATGTTTGTTTATGAACTCTACCGCGAAGCAGGAGTTATTCCTAGTGCGAGCGTCGTTCTTTTTTTAAAAAAGACAAAAAATAAATGTCTTAAATAGTCCCATAATTTTGTCCCCCTACGAATAAAACCAAACATAGTTGTAGAGAACACTGTCGGGTGTTGTACAAACTCTGGTAATAATTTACTTCGTCTGTTTAGTTGGAAAGCTTTTTTGCTACTTTTAATTAAAACACCAGCTGATGAGGATAGCTGTTATTTGCCCCATCCTAAGTGGTTGAAAATGTGAAAATATGAGATAAGGAAAAAGAGAAATTATTAAAATAACATTTCACAAAAGTCATCAGTTTTGCTTCTAATATTTACTTAGCACTTTATATGAATCGCTTAGAAACTAAACTTGTTATAAAAACAATACATTTAATTAATAAATAAATAATAAATTGACGCTTCCCGCGGCCTGAAGGCTGGTTATTACTTCGCCCAGCAATTAAACATTGCCATTCAATGTGGCAATGCTGCTAGCATTCTAGGCACAGTATCTGCTGTGGACAGCGATGCGGAGGAATTTTATGACGCATTATTTAATTATTTTATTTGATTTTTTTTTAATTATTTTTTTTATTTATTAACATTAACAAAAGCCATCTTAAAAAAAAATACATATTAATGCGCTGCTAAAAACCACAGAGGTTTGCCTGCAGCGCAATTTTATCTGCAGTCTAGTACAGCAGTCGCAAACGCTATTAAAAAAATATTACAATTCAAGTAGAAAACATTACATTATTAACTTAGGTACAACAATATTTTATTTTCTTAAATATATAAGTATTTTATTTCTTTACGTTGTATATTATTATAATAGGCTTAGTCACTAGTTATTTTTTTTATACCTAAAGTGTTTTTAAGAGATTTAGATTTCAACAATAATTTATTTTAGATAAACTTAAGTATATAATAATATGAATACACCCAGTAAAATATCAATTCAAAAAAAAGTATAACCTTACAAAGAGTTTTGTACGAATTTATATCTCACGGAACAATATTTCTTGCAAGAGCAACTTGAACAGCTTCCGCACTCCACCGGAAGAAACTGAGCGTCAACCTGCTTATTCCGAAAAGTTTTGCCAAAGTAATGAGTTTAGTAATACAAAAACAATGTTGAATTATAACCGTAAACTTAAAAGCTTTTAAACTTCTTAAGTATGCATGTTTAATAAATTAGTACAACGAATTTGAGTGATAAGACCGCCAGTCTTATCTCACAAAGGCGAACTCTTATAGACAACCATGGGATGGAGCTTATCTGAAAGATAATAAATGGCAGTCAGAAGTGTACTTCAATTTGAATAAACCTACTTTATAGCTAGAAATAAAATATACGAATACTATAATTAATAAGGAGATATTTCAGTACTATTTTTTCACTCACTATTCGACCTATTGCATGATGAATATTAAAGTCCTGTCACTCACTATGGTTCAGTTGAACGCCTTGTCCGAGTCTGAGCTGGTATCTCATAGGTACGCATGCTCCACCTTAGACCGCATCATCACTTACCATCAGGTGTCAAAAACCTACAGAGGGCTCCAACAGCTCATGCATTCTCTGATTGACCCCTTGAGAAGATCGATGAAGAAATCATAAAAATATTTCGCCTGACACAAAAATAATTCATAAAACGGGCAACAATAAAAACATAATAATCACCAAAATTAGTATAACTCCAACCGCAAACGCGATGACAATGGCCTCCACATTTCAGGCACACATTAAAACCATACATTTCATTAATATATTTCTGAAAGCTCGGCAAAATGAGGAAAAATGACACTGCGTATTCCATAAATTGAATCACACGAAATTTCTTTCAACCAAATATGGACCGTATTTGTATGTGCGTAAGGATGCACTGAAATTTCAAAATCGACAGTTTCCTTTACAAAATTGCACCACGGGTACATGTTATGCAAAGTAGTTTTATAGCACATCAACGTTTTGTCAGTAGCTATTAAATTACGTAAACTTATTATTTGTAAAGGAACGTTGCAGGCGGTTTTATGGCTGGAATAGTAATGAAAGCGTTTAAAATTAAGTTTTGGATTCAAAAAGTTGCGAAGTCAATTACTCAAAATCAGAGATATAGGTAATATACTTAACATATAAGATTACATAATATTTCGAGTAGTAATAAATGTATCATGTTTCTTCCTTTTTTTTTGACAATGGTCTCTAAAATCTGATTATATTATGTAGTACTATTACTTTACTATAATAATATTATAAAGAGTATTATTGTTTTCTACAGAATATTCTCCAACAATACTTGTCGGATCCATTTAAAAATTAGTGTAACAAAAAACACAATTATCGACGTATCACGCGGGTGAATCCGCGGAAAGAAGCTAGTTGTAAATAAAACGGATAAGTTTATATCAAAGTGAGTGCAAGGTTGGCGTAGTGGTTAAAGCGGTCGCCTCGCCGCTTTCAACTACGCTGGTGTTGTGGGTTCGATCCCCACACGGGACAAATCTTTGTGTGATTCGCAAAGATTTGTTCTGACTCTGGGTGTGCTTTGTGTGTGTGAAATGTATGTTTGTGAACATTCCCGCGACACAGGAATTATTCCTAGTGCCGGCGTGGTTTTTAAAACAAAAAAAAAAAAAATCACTTGAATTGCACAATTTTCATTTCTGTTTATAAGAGATTCAATATTGAATAATATAATTCTGACAGGCTTTACAATATGCCTAATTGTGAAAATTACAACAAAATTAAGTATAATTTGAACCTAAAATGACATCAAAACTCATGTTGATCATTATTGCGTAATAATTCCATTTAGCTGCTATTAATTATGTTGATTATATAATAAAACTAATTAACAGAATTGATTTGTTTTACCAGAGCAAATTAATAAAGTAAACAATTATGTACGTATTGTATTTGTATTGTGAAGCTTTGTATTGTTTTAATTTGTTTACGTGCAATCTATACTAATATTAAATAGGTTATGTTTAAAGATGGTAATAATGATAAGTGGATGGTAAGATAATGGTATGAGTTTGTATGTACGGGATAATCGCCGGCACTACAAGCGCGATAAAAAATCTTTCACAAATATGTGATTAAAAAATGTACATTAAATTTGAGTACTTATAAGATGTTTAGTTTGATAACTACATTTAACATAGGTATACAATATTTTTCATAATAAAGTGTTTGAAGTTATCAAAAAAAAAACTATGAGACACAAATACACAGTAGGGTGCATGAAAGGAGCCTCCCCGAGTGATGTACACAATGATTCCCTACGTCCGGCGCACCCTGGGCAATTTGCGAGTTCTTAAAAGCGAATTGGCTAATCCTTTCACCACGATGGCAAGTCAAAATAACATTTGACAAAATAACGACACGACGAAGAAGAAGAAAACACACAGTACAGCCATGGTGCATACATTGTAATATAATATGCAAGATATATCTTTATCTAAAAGAACCTATAATAAATTGGTGTCTTTAACAGCCTATGAAAGTATCTTTACTTGCCAGCTAATGTTTTCAACAACAAAGTGCAACAATCCGTATAAATTCTCTTTATTTAATTTTCTTCCTCGTCCCATTTAAGAGCGGAACCTAGAATATGATCTCACTATTTATATTTTGTAAAGGACTAGAGATTAATGGTGTCTATTTCTCACCCCGTAGGTCGGAGTTCTATCGTGCAAGTGATATTAATGTGGAGCTTTGTACGTCTAGTTTTATTAGTTGTTTCATTAAGATGACTGGATGGTACTATCAACAAAACAGATCATGAGCCACCTTAATAACTATTTTTGTATAGTCATTTCAAAACACTTAAGGCTATATTCGCTTTTTCTATCAACAAAAATGTCAACCTTATGAACTTTGACTATTTCAAACTAAATGTTTGTCAAATTGGTCATGAATCAACTTTGCATGATTTCGTAAATTAGGTGACTTAAATATACACAAATACTCTTTTCTTTTTTGTTACCCATTGAGCTGTATACTTTTTTTTTGGCTGAATAGAAAGATATAGAGAAAACTTTATTTGCATATCAAATTTGTAACAAACATACAACGAAATAGATATTGAAAACATACAATGGATATTTGCGGTAGTTTATTGCATTGGTTGTTGTTTTTTTTTTCTAAGGGCTTGTCAAGTAAAAAAAATGTAGATCAAATATTGAGTGCTTAAGCACTGAAATACACACTATACAATATAAAAATACGTACAATATATATATACATACAATACATGTATATAGTATCTCTATACATACTGTATACAATAGATACATATACGAATGTTTGTTATTGTATGAGCGTAGATGAAGACAAGTTAAACACACCAATTTAATTAACTTACCGTCCTATATCACCATGATTTTATCTTGCCTCGTTATGGTGAAAATCCCTTGGAAGCTAAGACAGTTAAAGTGCAGTGATTATCGCGAGGACGTTTAAGTATCAATAAAACCAAGACGATTATCTATTAACCGATGCAAGTCACGTTCGTACCCTCCGAGGGTACCTTAGGGGTCACACATCGGACCCTCATTATTTTAGTCCTTCAATTCTGATTTCCAAAGAGTGAACTCATGAATAATTTACCAACACCTTTTTCCGGGAAATGCACGTCTGAAAGAGGTTAACTCTTATATTCGGAAAGATAATATGAATTGAACGGGATTATGGTTTAGAAGTATTAATGTATCATCGCCGGAAACATGTCATGAATGGTGATTATGTAGTAGATTCTCATCAATTCGCTGTATGATTGAATTTTGTATTAATTTTTTATAGGTAATGAGTTTTTACAACTCTCTGAACACATTTAATTTTTAATTTAGGTTATTTTTAGAGGATCTATAGATAGAGGGAGAGTCATTGAACTCTCTGACTAACCGGTTTTTATCGAGGCTGGATTTTTTTAAATGTTTATTTATTGTCAGTCTGATACGAAATAACCGTTCGGGCAGGCATTTCGCGGTTATAATACCACATTTTTTTTGAAAATGCATTATTTTCTCATACCCATTTGCCAAAAGGCTGCAACTATAATATATCGTAATATGCATAATACGTTTTTTTTTTTTTTTTTTTTTTTTATGAGCCTATAGTGTCCCACTGCAGGGCAAAGGCCTCCCCTCCCTTTTTCCACTTGTCTCTGTCTACGGCTTGTAGTGCCCAGTCATTTTGGTAGGAGTCCAGTTCATCCCGCCATCTTCTTCTGGGTCTGCCACGTCGTTGTTTTTTTATTGTTCGGGACCTAATACGTTAAAGTGTGAAAACCAATTGGAAACCCATTTTGGTAAAAAATACTTTTTTATGTTATGACGCAACCTAACTGACAATAAATCATCAGTTAAAAAAGAACCAGCTTCGTGGGAGTCAGGGTTGTCACCTCTTAGTCTAAAAGGTTTCAAGGATTGAAATAACGTAATGAGGTATTTCAAATTTGGTCACAATATTATATTTTCGGTAGTTACGTCTGCACTTTTGTATTTTAAGTTGTATCTTCACTAATTAAAACTACGATATCCTTTTTCCCTTTAACAATAATTGTAAAAAGCTAGCACACGATGACCGCAGTATTTACTGCGATGTCTGACCACTAACCACCGTAGACTAATTAGTGGTGTCATTTGTATAAATACTCTAATGTTCATTACTTGATGATAGTATTCGTTGTAGAGTGTTTAAATGTGAAGTTTTACTAATTATTACAACAATCTCATTTCATATAATTATTTTAGTAAATAAGCACTAACTCTTCGTGTAACACAACGTCCGCAATACTGCATTGTCTGACGGATCAATAATTTTATGTTCATTATTTAAACGTAGCATTAGTAAATATTATTGTGATGCTATACAAATAATAACAAGAACCTCTCTTTATTATTTTATTTTATTTTATTTATTATTCAACCGCTCACTGTACTTACAGTATCTTAATGTGCACAGTGACAGCAGCTTTAAACAATATATGTAATAAGTTAGCATTAGCATTATCTTTGTGTGTAACATAACGTCTCCAGTATTTACTGCATTGTCCGACGACTAACTACAGTAGCTCAATTAACGGTGTCGTATGTTTACGTCTATGTTCATTAATTTAAAGTAATGTGCCCATAAGTGTGTTTAGATTTGAATCAATTAAAATTAAAAAGACAATTTCTCTTTACTCGATAATCATAATAAGTTAACATTAACTCTGTGTGTAACAAAACGTCCGCAGTATTTACTGCATTGTCCGACGAATTACCTCTGTAGCTCAATTAGCGGAGTCGTAATGTTAACTTCTATGTTTATTACTTGAAAATAATGTCTCCACACAACAACAAACACACTATGTTTAGATTTGAAGCAATTTAAATTACAAAGACAATTTCTCTTTGCACGATAATCATAATAAGTTAGCCTTAAATCTGTGAGTAAAACATGTCCGCAGTTTCTACTGCATTGTCAAACGACTATTCAGCGTAGCTCAATTAGTGGTGTCGTTTGTGTAATTATTTCAATATTCATTAAAGTGTATTTAGATTTGATGATATAATAATAAATAAGGGCCAGTGCACACGATACTTTTAGCATCGGTGATCGGCGATTTTGCGACTGTATCGTGCTTCTGTTCATGATATTGAAAGCGGACGTCTTAGCTACTGCAATCAATTAAAAGTGAAGTGTTGAGTTATAGTGTTGTACTGCCGAAAAGCGACTCAATCGGCGCGATTGGCATTTTTAAGTGTGTGGGCTAAGGTGTTCAGTCGCTGCATTTAGCTTTAAATCGATCGCCGATACTAAAAGTAGCGTGTGTACTTTGGCCCTAAAATATGAATTTACGGTGTTCTCGTGCTCGTCAAGTCTTGTGTCATCAGGCAAAATTAAAACAACAATGTCAAAGCGTAGTAGTTTGTATTAGCTCTTAGTCCAAAACAATGTGTCCCGCAGTGAAATTAGTGCAACTAACCACCGTAGCTCAAATAGTGGTGTCGTTTGTGTAATTACTTCTACCGACGTGAACACACAATGATGTTGATGTTGGAACTTAATTATAATAAATTTATAAGGATTCGTACTAAATACATAGTTTAATACATCTTTTCTTTTTTTATTATATGTTTTTTTTTACTAGCCTCCCGATGACTTCCAAGTCTTTCTGTTATTTGCTATCTCTGGCCAATTGTTCTGAAATGCATTCAATTCGTTACACCATCTCGGTTTGGGCCTTACTCGTCGCCGTTGACCGTCACGTTGGCCCAGTTGGTCGCTTTTTGGGCCCTCCTCTCTGGTCTCATAGGGCAAACGTGGCCAGCCCAGTCCCAATATTATACGTAGCAAAGTAATAAAAATACTTATCAACAGTACTTAATATAGTCAAACTAGCTTGTTGTCTGGGAAGTCACCATACCTAATACGTGGGCAAAGCCGTTAGTTTCCATATACATTTTATACGTTCACATCAATTTGTGTTCATATTGAAACCGTAACAGAAATTTAGCCTCATTACTTGCTTTCGGGTAAATACGGGTCGATGAGATAAATAGAATATCTCACTCCATTACTCGATTATCTGCAAACATTGGTATTTGTGCATCAAATACTAGAATCGATCGCTCTTCAGTCAAACAACGTTCGAATCATTTGGTTGTTTACTGTTTGCAAGTATCTAATCAATGTTTTAGAGCGATTACTATTTACAAAATTCGAATTTTAGAAGTGCATGTATTTCTGTTTTTCCTAAAACAAAGAGTGTTAACGATAAATTAATATAATAGGATTAGCATGTATAAGGACTATTTTATTCTCATATATTTATATCGAATAAACTCGAAAAAAATACGAACTTGTCTCTCTTGTAGCAAAAATAACGATTTCCGCTTCACATTTTGTTAAGTCCAATATCAGCCCGCATGCTCCAAAAATACTCTTACTACCGTTAGTTGGTTTAAAAATACGAAAAGTAACGATGGTAGAATAATTTTTTTTTTGCTCCCATTACCGCTAAAAGAGTAATATATTATCTTTATTAATGCAGCCGCCACGCTGTCTATTCGCAAATAAAAGTGGACAAATGTTTGCAGATATAATACCACGGTAGTTTAGCTTTTGCTGACAAATTTTCTGTTATTTAAAGCACAAGAAAATAACACTCAAGGCTTATATTTGGTAACAAGATTGGTATTGTTATAAATGTGTTACCCATGGTTGGAATTTATACTTCTATACTTAAAATAAGACTGAAATAAGACAACATTCTATACTTTGAAGATATTTCGAAAATGTTACTTGAGAGTCCTTCTACAATCGATACTTAAGAAAAAAAAATTAAAGAAAATGTCTGTCTGTATCACACTTTTACCACCGAAGTACCGAACGGATTCGAGTGAAACTCGGCATGGGTGAAGTTACAATGTAACATCTTAGCAAACTTTTATTTCTAATTAACCACGCGAGTAACCACGAGACCAACGAGACAATTTTGTTAATTATTAGATTTCATTAAAAAGGAATAAATAGTTTAAGTTATTAATGTTAAGCACTGAAACCTTTTACGATCTTAATATGTTATCTACTTAGTACTCGTGCGTGACTGTTTAATACGAATAATAAATTAATGTTTAATACCAAAAAATCAGAGTATTCAATTAGATTGCTAACTATCCTCATTTTATGCAAAATGGCGCGAAGTAGCTTTTATGATACCTGGAGAAAAAATGAATGTCAGAATATAAAATTAACGAGCTTTTCTGTGAATCCATTTAATATTTTATCCTATATCGATCAAATATTTATTGGATTCACAATTAAACAATTTTAAAATAAAAAGCTCTAAACATTTGAAACACCTGTAAATATTGAAAAGTGTGAACATTATTGTATGTATGTAAGTTTGTTAAATTGTAAGAGTTTAAATGCTTTGTATACTTTTGCTCAATACTTATTAAAATTATATCTCAAAGTGCCTTTAAGCGCCGTAATCAATGTCACAACTCAAATTGATATGTCGGTCGTCTCATAACATTCTAATTCACAAGCTACATAATTGAGATCAAATGAACCCTTTATCATTAAAATAAGATTTGACACTAATTTTCCTCCGCTAGAATAATTAGAAGGGTCTCAAGACATCAAAAATAATGAGAATCTTTTACTTATCTACTTAATTTTTATCACTTTTCAAGTAAGCGTTTATGAAGAAAGGAAAACGCTTGAATTTTTTTTTTGTTTTAAACAGATATTAAGCGTCACTAAATTAAATCTAATGATGAATAATCCGGTAAAATAAAAGGCAATCATTATGGTTTAATAATAGTGCGATAATGTTTTTTTTTTTAATTTTAATAGAACTATCTACCTCCTTCGCTCCAAGATTCATGTATTATGTTGTTTCTAAGTTATATTTATACACGAATGAATAAAACTGCCCGGTGGTCCAGTGGTTAGCGTATGTGCCTCTCACCGCGAGGACTCGAGTTCGATGCCTGGATCAAAGTATTATTAGTGAAGTTTCCGTCAGGAAATTCACAATAGCAGTTCGGAGCTGGAATTGTACCCAGTAGATGACAAAAGGCTCACCCATATCCCATGAAACCTAAAGATAACAGGTGAAATGTAGGTATTGGACATGTATACCACGCTCTTTTGGGGGATAGGCGTGATGTTATGTGAATATAACGGCAAATAAATGACAGTGCCATTTGTTTATTTTTATTTTTATTGTAAAAACTTTTTTTTTCCTTTTATATAATAAATAAAAAATCACAACCGACACAAATTAAAAAAAAGTAAAAAAAAATGTGTACTGAAATCGTTGTCGTATGTCATCGTTCACTGCATTAATAATAAGTTGTCGCCATCCTCGCCTTATTGGCCGAGTCGTTTCCTTAATGAAAACTTCTGAAGGATCGTCTACTTCATTACGAACTTTACAATGAATAATGTTTGTAATTTTATGTTTTGGTGAGCAGTGAATAATCCCATTCTTTATTGTCCTCCAATCTTATGCTTGGAGTTCTTCAAGTGATTGAATTTAAATGGACTTTTGAGAGACTTTGGAGCGGCAATTGAATGAAGTGTTCATCGCATTTTTGTGTATTGTTTTAATAAGGGCTGGCATAAATTTGGTTTGTAGTTTAGTTATTGTTAACAAACCATTATAATATTATATTACACAGAAGGACAGGTCAGGGCATTAGTGGTGGTAGAGCTCTTGTGAATGAGCTCGAGGGCGGCAGCACCACCGTCTCACCTTTAACCTGCCGCCAAATAGTAGTGCTTCCATTACTGTATTCCGGTTTGGTGGTGAGATCAGGCCTTGAAATTAATGGCACATGAGGCATAACACCGTAATCCTCAGCTGCAGCGACGCATCTATAATCTGCTTTTGTAGATTGTTGCTTTTGTAGGTGGACTACACGTTCGTTCGCTGTGGGCGTAGAATAAAAAAAAAAGAAAATATGGCAGAGATGTATAAGACCATCATTTTACAAGTTATGTTTAGGTCCAATATGACAGGGGATGAACTTATTGCGGGGCACAATTACGACACAATCTCTAAAAGATTTTGTTTTCGGCCTAAAATTTTTGTATATGAGAGTGTGAGCAAAAGCGTTCCATAATTTATTTATTCAGGTTTTTGTGTTTTTGACGTCTGGCAGGCAAATTTTATTTGAATGGCATCTAACATCTAATTGATACTTAATATTATCTGTTACCGATATGAACATTAAACCAGAGCTCTACGACATTAAATTTAAGTATTTAAATGGGTAGTATTTAAACGCAAATCATAAAATATCCTTTTTCTATGCAATTAAATACCGAATTCCCATCAAAATTACTGATTGCACAACAAAATATTCAACTCAAAATATCACTAAACACACTACAATTTATTTTCACAGCGCACAGCAATTTTTCCTAAAGCAAAAGCTTTTTTCTCAATGCACAGCTAATAATCTTAATGCACATTATACATGTTAACTCTTTTTCTTTTAAATATAGCTTCTATTTTTATAATATTTACAGCAGTTTTTCTAAATCAAACAACATTTTATTAGTCACAGTCATCTTATTATTTATTAATTATCACATAATGAGATCAGCAAAAATAATATAAAATTAGATACAAAATTGTAATTTATTGAATTATTAAAGCGGGTCTTGCTTTCGCGGGGCGTCCACGCTTCTTTTTTTGCCCAATAGGCACATTTTTAGCTTCTGCAGGTGGCGCCACTAACTGTCGTCTGTTACGATCTATTATAATAAGAAATTGGTAGGTAGTATAATTTTATTTAGTGGGTGGATTCAAAAAGGGGTCGGAGTATCACAAAGATTAATTCTAGAACTCGCCGACCGCTGCCGCGGCACGCTCGCTTCGCTCGCTCGGCTCGTGCTATGTTATGGTCGCAGTTCTAACCTAACCTAACCTACTACTTTACCCATAATTGACCTATGCCATAACTATAGCTTTTATTTTTATATTATTTACAGCAGTTTTTCTAAATAAAACAGCATTTTATTAGTCACACACTTATTATTTATTAATTATCACATAATGAGATCAGAAACGCGCGAAGTTTTTCAGTTAAGTTGTTCTGTTTTTAGAAATAATGCAATGTAAAAGGATTTTTTTGTTATAATAATCATAAAATTTGCCGAGCATGGCTTCTTGAAAATTAAGACAAATATGATGAACAGATTTTGTTGTACTTACTGGTTAATATGCGACTGGGATAGTTATTTTGCTATGAAATATGGGAAATTTAATGTGCAGTCAGTATTTATGTTATGCATGTAGTATTTTTGTACAAAAATAAATTTAACTGTATTGCATTATGAGGAAAAAAGGAATGTCATATTGATGTGTAATTTCGAATTATCTGCAGTTTGAGTTTTGTTAAACATTTAGTTTATCTGTAGTGAAGTAAGTTATTTGATGTAAAAAAGAATATAAATGATGAGTATGTATTGATAGGAGATTATTTATTTGATATGCAATATAAAATATCACTATTTAAATTAAGTCATGAAAATGTCTCACTCATTTTCTAATTACTACTATGAATTAATTGATCTAATAGTACACACGGCTAACAATCAACCTATACATATTCACTATAAGATGGTCTCGCATTGCAAAGGAAGCCAACATGAGACCATCTTTGCTAGAAATGTATAAGTTGATGTGGAGCCACTTGTTCACAGTTTTGTGATTTCAATTAACACTACAATAGAGTATATAATTGATAAGTATGTTTTAGTGTTTAATTAAGGCTGAATTGAAATCCTTTGTAAATACAAAACAGATTTAATTAAGTTATGATTCCAATTTGCTGATCAATGCAAAGAAAATTCTCGGCGTCTATAAAAAGCTTGTGAGATTCTAGTTCGATTCTCAATTTTCTTGGACTAAAAAGCTATTAATAAATTGAAATTTTCTTGTAGTAGAAAGTTATAAACACCTTTTGACTGTTAACTTTATAATTACCCAGTTTATGTTTGTTTAATTTCGTTTACTGTGATATAAAGAGCACTTATAAATATGGAGAGGAAATCAAAGTAAAACTCGTGAGGTAGTGGGGCGATAGACTGCTCCGCGCATCTATGATTTGATAACTAGTTTATAAGACGTACAAGAGCGGGGGACCCCTGAAAACTACTAGACATTTTAGTTGAATTGTCTCAGTTGTGAAATGATAAGTTGCACACAAAATTTCAATCTGCAACTAAAATTAGACCTTTCTGGATATTTCTTTAGTAAACACAAAATCTCGTTCTCAGACACCTTTAATTCCCACAATTTACTTGCCGCAGTGATGGTGCACTCGTAAAACCGATTGTAATCGAAGGAGAGCAATCGCGAGTACCATTTACTGTTATGAGAGAAATGCCCGTTGTAAAACTGAAGTACCGAGTCAGGCCTCATGTTGTAAAATCAAAAATTGTAAATGCGGCTTTGCGATCGTGGCCTGGTGACCGTGGTGTTATTGAATTGGAAATTGTAGGTTTTTGATGGTAAAATCTAATGTTAGTTGCTTTCTATTTTTAATGCCAGTAGCAGAGTATGTCGAATATAAAAAAAATCTTACAATTAATTTGTAAACCTTATTAACCACTCCAGCTGAAATCACTAGCATTAGGAGGACTTTCACGTCCGTTGTGTAATGGCCAGGTTTGAACCCACAACTTCTCATAAGACCGATGCCTTTATGATTCCGCCACGGCCGCTTTTTAGTTAAGTTTTAATAGACTTTTGAGGTTTATCTAACACCTGTGAAATTGGAGCTAAGTAATCTATCAATGTATATCTACTTGTTTGCTAATTTTTTACGAAAATATACATTTGATAACTGTTATTTTAACTACTCATAGTTCAAATCACACCAGTTCCTAGTAAGATTTCAGATAGATTAGTGCTATTTATATTCACTAATAAATAAATAAATCGATATTTTTAACGTGTCGCACTCTCTTGAAGATGCCTTAAAGTATAGGTGAAACTGCGGTCGACTAAATAGACCAACATTACGTGAGTAACACCAGTATTTCATATTTTGAATACTGTAAATCGATACAACTTTAATATTTCATCTGTCAAAAATGTTCCGAATTGGCGACCATGGACTTATCAAGAATTGGAGAAAACTTGTCCTTAATCTACTGCAACAAAGCAAAACCTTAATAATGTTTTACAAAAGCTAGCATCAAAAAGGCAGTCTTAAAGAACATGATAGTAGTTGAGTGAATAGATCACATGTAGCAGTATTTTCCACACGACTGAGCTAAAACGCCGCTGTTCGGTGTTGCGTCGGATAATTTACCTAAAAGGCTTTAGCGATGATCGCCGCGAATTCTCTTAAGTAACATCTTGATGTAATGCTTCACTCGTTTATGTGAGGATAACATTATGCATGCTCTCAGGATTTGGCAAATTGGTGCATTTTGTTGAAGAATTACTGGGTGGATAAATTATTACATGATCATGTAAGGAGGTAGACGATATAATATAGTGCAGATTGGTTTGATTTTTTGTTTGTGTAAAATGGACTACCTTATTGTAGACTTTATATTTGCCAAGGGTTAAGTAGGTAAGGAAATTGGTTTCTAATTCTACGACCTAACAGAAGTGGGAGAAAAATATTATATAAATATATTTTGTGTTATATAAAAATATTAATATATTTTGAGTTCTGTTTTGTAAAGTTTAGATACTATTAACTTATTTTTGTATATTTTTTTTCGTAAAAACTTGAAATTTGTAAATTAATCGATTCTATTATTTTAAAACAACAAAAGAAATAATTCTATGCATGAGTGTGTGTAATATATGTATTTGGCTACACAATTGGATACTGTTATTCCACCTGGCGTAGCCTAATGCAAAAATCTAAATTATTTATTTATTTATTCATACACAAGGGTACTCTTCCGTGTCCCATTTCTGACGTAAATCTTCAAGGTTATCAAACTACAGCAGTTAATAGTTTGTATTCTCTTTATGATACCGTCGAGTCCTAAAACAAAATAAGTTCAAATGGATTTTTCATGACCCTAAAGTTTTGGGTCCGAAAGAGTATTTATTATAAAAGCGTGTCTTTCTAGTGTGTAGTGTTCGTGAACTTATGTGTCCTATTATTTTGTATTTTGGAGTATGACGTATAGATTTTTAAAACACTCTTCGTCAAATAAAAGCTAAGCCACGCCTTTATTTGACGAAGAGTGTTTTTTTTTAGTAATGAATCAGAATATGTAGATATTTGTTTATCGTTGTGTAACTAATTACTAAAAAAGCGTTGTTTAAAGTTATGTAAAATACTTAGTGATAACATTCTTCCGTGTTGACTTCAGACGAAATGTGTATATAAGCAACATTCTTATAATAACTCATTATAATACTTTATCGGTTGCAAAAAATACAAATATTTATTTAAATACTTAATTGGTTGCAGAAAATACAAAGGGTAGTATTTAAACGCAAATCATAAAATATCCTTTTTCTATGCAATTAAATACCGAATTCCCATCAAAATTACTGATTGCACAACAAAATATTCAACTCAAAATATCACTAAACACACTACAATTTATTTTCACAGCGCACAGCAATTTTTCCTAAAGTAAAAGCTTTTTTATCAATGCACAACTAATAATCTTAATGCACATTATACATGTTAACTCTTTTTCTTTTAAATATAGCCTCTATTTTTATAATATTTACAGCAGTTTTTCTAGATCAAACAACATTTTATTAGTCACAGTCATCTTATTATTTATTAATTATCACAAAATGAGATCAGCAAAAAAAATATAAAATTAGATACAAAATTGTAACTTTCGCGGGGCGTCCACGCTTCTTTTTTTGCCCAATAGGCACATTTTTAGCTTCTGCAGGTGGCGCCACGTACTGTCGTCTGTTACGATCTATGATAATAAGAAATTGGTAGGTAGTATAATATTATTTTATTTAGTGGGTAGATTCAAAAAGGGGTCGGAGTATCACAAAGATTAGCTAGCACTCGCCGGCCGCTGCCGCGGCACGCTCGCTTCGCTCGCTCGGCTCGCGCTATGTTATGGTCGCAGTTCTAACCTAACCTAACCTACTACTTTACCCATAATTGACCTATGCCATAACTATAGCTTTTATTTTTATATTATTTACTCCAGTGACGAAAAAACGCGCGAAGTTTTTCAGTTAAGTTGTTCTGCTTTTAGAAATAATGCAATGTAAAAGGATTTTTTTGTTATAATAATCATTAAATTTACCGAGCATGGCTTCTTGAAAATTAAGACAAATATGATGAACAGATTTTGTTGTACTTACTGGTTAATATGCGACTGGGATAGTTATTTTGCTATGAAATATGGTAAATTTGATGTGCAGTCAGTATTTATGCTATGCATGTAGTATTTTTGTACAAAAATAAATTTAACTGTATTGCATTATGAGGAAAAAAGGAATGTCATATTGATGTGTAATTTCGAATTATCTGCAGTTTGAGTTTTGTTAAACATTTAGTTTATCTGTAGTGAAGTAAGTTATTTGATGCAAAAAAGAATATAAATGATGAGTATGTATTGATAGGCGATTATTTATTTGATATGCAATATAATATATCCCAAATACAAATACAATAACATAACATCATACCTATATCACCCAGAAGGGTATGGCAGAGGTGTACAACACCCACATTTAACCTGGTATGTTTAACCCTTAATCAAATGGACATTTCTTTTTCAATAAAATTGAAATTTTGTCACGATTTTTAGATAAGAGGGTTTTATAGATTTCGAAAAAACAAACTCCTTATTTTTATAAAAAGGTGGGAAATGGGGATATTTTATAGAGATTGGTACTGATTAGAGTTGCCAAAAAGAAATAATAAAAAAATATTACAGTAGTGTCAAGTGGGCAATAATTTCCCAATATTTGAATATGGGTTAAGTCCCTTTAGTTTTAGCTTTAGTCCCGTTAGGGGGTTAGCCTACCGCCATCCACCGGGCACAATTCCAACTCCGTGCTGCTATTGTGAATTTCCTAACAAGAAGATCACAAATTACTTTACTCGACCCGAGAATCGAACGCGAGACCTGACGTCGAAAGGTGCATACGCTAACCACTAGACCATCGAAACAGAACATAAAAATAAAAATATTTATTTAAATATTTTAACGAGAAGAGTAAAAATAAAACAAAATGGCGATTTTTACGCTTTACAACAGCTGTACTGTTTCAATTTGGAATACAGCTCGCACGTTAAAAGGTTCGCCGTAACTTGGCTGACATATTCGGTTCGTCCACCATTTTACGATGGATATAAACCACCAGCTGCACTGTAAAAAGTTTATTCAAATCCACCAATTTTATTGTTCACTTATGCTCGGATAACTATTCGGTCACTTTAGGAGTGAAGAGAGCAAGCTGTTGGTTTTGGTTCAATACCAGTCGGGCTTGTGTAATTTCCAATATTTTTTTGTATATGTTGTAAAAAAATATGTAAGAGTCCTAGAAACTGTAATAACTTTTTCTTCACAGATCAAGAATCTATGCAGGAACGAGACTACGTTTTTTATACGGCAACAGAAACTGTTAATTGTAGCTAATAATTATAAACTCAATATTGCAAAGTTAGTAAATAAATTTTATTTATTTATTTATTTATAATATACTGGGTACTTTTTCGGAATAAAAAGTACCCAGTGTAGTGCCCTGGATATTAAAAACTAATAACACCAAGATTCATCGTAATCGAACCGGTACATTTTGCATGATGCCTGAACAAACAGACGGACAAAAAAAAATCCATTTTTGGGTTTGGTGTCGGTCTAGTAACACTCCCCGCCATTTATTTTTTTGCTTTTTTCAATGTACACAAATTTTACTTCTACAGATTTATTATAAGTATAGATTAAATTACTTACAATTAATCTTACAACAACAGAGTGTAACATAAACCAGTATAGGTTTTTCCGTACACCAATTCGTCGACGGTACATAAAATATCTATCGATCTACACACAGCGCAGCGCGCGCGTTCACACATAATTTTTATCGTGTTTTATTTATCGTTTCATCGTAATATTAAATTACATTTCTATTAAAAATTGTTAATGAAATATTGTTTTAGTTTATAATTAATGTTCTAAATAAAAATTGACGCATTCTATTAGTAAAATATTGTTTTTAATCAGAGCTCTAGCTCCGTTGATTACGCAATACTCGAATTATTCAAAATGTAAATTATAATGACATGAATTAAAAAATTCTAATGTTCAATACAACTAATTTCCACCACATTTCACCCAATACCTAAATAAACAGAATCAATAGTTAATCACAGTGAATTAGTGTCATTACATTAACCCGCCGACATCGGTAGCGAATGGCGGCAAAACGAACTGATTGTTTGTGAGTGGTTCGTACTGATTGATTCACTGGAACTGGATCGTGATGTCAATAGCACTGGTTAATGTTTTGCTTGAAAATAGACTCAACTTCCGAACCTTTTTAAAATCACATTGGGGTCGGCTTTTAATCTAATGATTTAACTACATATCAGTACTTTGCGTGAAACGACTGCCACAGACCTTTACAACCCAGTACGAGATAATATACACGTTTTTAGGCAAGTTATCAACTTGGCATAAAGACTAGACTGTCCGCCGTATGCTACCAACGTATTTTGGGGTATTTCGGTCATATTGCCCGCCGCCAACCAGATAATCTCGACAAACTAGTCGTGGTTGGAAAGGTGGAAGGAAAAAGACCACGTGGCCGATCACCTAGCCGATGGTGTGACCAAGTCACCACTCACACTCGGCTCTCAGTTACAACTGCCATGAGAGAAGCCGAAAACAGGTCAAGGTGGAAGGAAATAACCAAAAGAGCAATGAAAGCCTTTCAAGGGCACGACCTTCAGCAGTGAAGAATACGAAGAAGAAGAAGGCAAGTTATCAGATTTGCTGGCCCCTGACTACACGTAACGACTGCTATAGATCTTCAAATGTCAACTAGGACCAGTGGCTTGACGGGTTCACAGAGGCACGTAGAAAACTCGTTATGATAAGTTAGTAAGCCATCCACGGCTAACCGTGGTTAGCATTGCTTAGACTAAAAACTCACGACGCAGTTTTCTCCCGCGCCCGCTGTGGCTGCGAGCAGATAAGTATGAAAAACCGTGCGGTCGTATACTATGTATGTCATGATTTTTTTTTGTATTTTACACTTTTATTTTTGCATTTTACGGAGGCTCCGGGCTCGTAACTGGACGCGGGCGCGAGAGAAAATTGCGTCGTGAGTTCTTAGCCTTAACTTACAAGGTCGATCGGTTCGACTTAGTCTCGAGCTCCGTTGAGAGCTTTGGTTGAATAAGATTACTGTTAATATACTTTTTGAAGGAACCGTTTAAGTTGAAATGGTAATGTACTAATTATGCTGAGCAATTATCTTTTAAAGAAAAGATTTTTCAAATGGTTATTACCCACTTAGTATAATTGTAAAGACAACATAACAACAGAATGGTGTGGCAGAGGTTTATGGCACCCACATTTTGGAACGAAGTTCCTTATCGCGCGTTGCGAAAGGGGGCTAGACGGAAAAAATTGGGACGAAAAGTTGTAACGACACATTTCGTAGCAATTCTCGTAGCGGCGTAGTAATTACATGCTACGTTACAGCTATGGTGCTACATCATCAGACACACATAGTGAGTATTCGGTGAACCACATTAAGATTTTTTTTTATAACTTTGAAAAATAAAAATTTCTTTACTAATAATTAATCGAAAGGAACTTCGTTCCATCCAGGTGTCCCTTGACACCTCAGTAGTTTTTTTATCTTTTATAATGCGGTACCATGCGGTATGCATATCGCCATACACCGGGCACAAATCAGCTCCGTAGTGCTGCTATTGAGAATTTATTTAAAAATCCCAATAAGACATTAGCCCGACCCGGGCATCAAATCCTAGTCCTCGCGGTGGGAAGGTGAAAGACGCATACTAAAGAAGGGACAACTTTTAACAGTAAATCAAAGGTGCCGCTAACCACAAGGGTTCACTAGAACAAAGAGACGGTAAAAATTATATTTAACACGTTTATTATGAAATTATCTGCTCATATTAGATATATTGGCACTATGAATTCTAATGCATTAGATTTTAATTATTTTTATGTATTATTTATATCAAAATTCTTGCTTTACTAAAAATCAGTTGACTCTTGAAAATATTAAGTCAATTTGTGCATAAAGTTTGCCCCACTAACAATACATTTATATTTAAGGTTAATCTTATTCTGTTGTATTTGTAATAAAACTGCACTGAGGGTTAACTGGCTTTATTTTTACTTTACTTAACACAGTTATCACAACTTAAACTAGATATAAAATACTTCCAACCGACGCGTAGACACAGTAATATCAATAGTTACTCTTCCTAGAAACTGGTAGCACAAAACTGCCTCTAATGGCCAAGCGTTTCCTTTTATAACCTTATTTTTTTTGTTATTCCTCCTTAAAGATAGGCGTTACTCGGTGTTGCCATAACTCAATTCGTAATTAACCCACAACTAAGTCTTGTCATTACTTAAATTTACAATTATATAAAATTTAATTATTTAAACAGTTGGTAATTATAGGAAAACATAAAAAAAACCCTACACTCGACCGTCCTGACATCGTGTATGTCCTCATACATGCACCAGGTGGTAACCAAATACCCTACACTCTTGGCCATAAGAGGTAAAAAAAAACCTATCAATTATACAATAGTAATGCTACATAATAATCATCATAAAAACTTAATGGTACACATCAAATATTTTAGAATGTATCTAATGCAAAACAAGTAAGAATGCATTATTATAATATGAGAAAGGAAAAAATAAAATAAAATTAGAACAAAAGAAATAACCCCATGAATTTACAACAAAATAACTATTAACTTAAACATTTTCTTACTACTGCTATAATAATAATTATGTTGGCAAACCAATCAATTCAAAATTATCTAGTAAATCATCTACCAAACAATGAATCGATCAATTCTCATGTTTGAGTAGAGCTAAGACTACATAGTATGACGCGAACCAATCAATTCTCGCTGTAACCCAGTATGCTTTATCAGGTCATGAACCATTCAATTCTCATGCCTGATCAAAGCCTTCATTGTGAGGTGAACCAATCTATTCTCACCATCATCCGTGTCAGTTATCCGGTGGCGTGAACCTATCAATTCTCACGCCCGGTCTTCTACATTATCAGTTACTGATGCCATTGACGTGAACCAATCAATTCTCACGCCCGGCCTGAAACAAAGAATTACACTGCAGTAGTAAAATGCTTAGCAATGCTATATAACCTGTAAAATAACTATGATTCGCTTAGTTCATCACTACTTGATTCACCAGAATCGGATTTTTCTAATTGTAATGCGGCTATATGTACCCATGGCAGCATCCTATCTGCTGCTACCGTGGTACTTCGTTTATTACTATTATTGAATCCCGGAATTGTTGCTACCTTATACCTGTCCTGTCCCAATACCTTAGTGACACGAAAAGGCCCTATGTAGGATGGCATAAGTTTCTTGCTCTTTCCATCATTGTTAAAGGCAATCTTTGTAATTTTAATTAGGTCTCCTTCATTGTAAATTTTAGCTGGTCGTTTGTTTTTATCATACTGTTGCTTTTGTTTTTCTTGTTCTACGTCTATTTTATCTTTTACTTCAGAACGTATAGTTGTTACATCGACCTCTTTTGTATTCTTATCAGCAATGTCATTAAAACTGGGATTAATTTCACTATTCATAAACATACCAAACATTACTTCCGATGGCCTTCGGCCAGTTGTCTTCTGAATAGTGTTATTAAGTCCCCATTGTATTTTACCTAATTGCTTATCCCAATCTCGGTCATCCTCTCTTAAATTTTGTGCCTTCAGAGAACTTAATATAGTTCTGTTATACCTTTCTACCTGACCATTTGATTTAGGACTAGCTACTGCGTTCAGTATTTGTTTTATACCTTTATCATAGCAATATTTTTTGAACGTATTAGATGTAAAACAGCTACCACGATCACTAATCAAACGGTCCGGTACCCTAAATGTATAAAATATGTCATCTAGTACACGGATTACATTTTGGGTGTTAGTGTTGCGAACTGGTTTAATGAATACGAACTTAGTAAACGCATCGATTACTATTAATAGATAAGAAAATCCATGCTTCGATTTTACAAAAGGGCCAAGATGGTCAATATGCACGGTATGAAAAGGAGATTCTACTTTAATGATTGGATATAAAAAACCTTCATTTTTATTAGATTGTTTTTTAGTGTATGCACAATCTAAACAGGCGGATATATATTTTTTTACAAAACGTGACATCTTTGGAAACCAATATATTCTCTTTAGTCTCTCCAAAGTTTTTTCTAATCCTAAATGCCCGATTTCATCGTGGTTCATCCTGCATATCTGCCACCTCGCCCCCTTAGGCACTACCCAACGAATATTATCTCGGTTGCCATCAAGACATCTATATAATTTGTTGTCCTTTATTGCATAATTTTCTTTAATATATTCAAGGCCCTTTGGATCCAAATCCTTTTCTAAAATTTGTTTTATACGGTCTAACTCAGAATCACCTAACTGAAGGGTATGTAACCAATCCTCACTATTGATAACCATAACTTTGGACACTTGTATCAAATTATCACCTCCCGACTCACAGGAAATTGGATTACGGGATAGAGCGTCTACATGCAGCATTTTATACCTGGCCTATACTCAATTGAACAATTGAACTCTTGTAGCAGTAACCACCAGCGTGCTATTCTAGGTATTAGATCTCGTTTTATAAAAGTACAACGCAAAGCGCTGCAATCAGTAACTATTTTAAATTCCTTACCTAATAGATAAACTCTAAACTTCTCTAGAGCACGGATTACTGCGAGTGTCTCCAATTCATAAGAATGGTAATATTTTTCCTCGGGTGAGGTTTTCCTACTACAAAAAGCTACTGGCCTAAGAGTACCATCCTCCTTACACCGTTGTAAGAGTATACCGCCAACACCATCTTTACTTGCGTCTGTATGTAATTCGGTGTCCGCTTCATGATCATAAAGTGCTAGAACCGGCCTCGCTACTAATTTCATTTTCAAAGTTTGAAAAGAATTCTCCTGTTCTTGTTCCCATTTCCATGTAACGTCTTTTTTTAACAATGCCAACATAGGCGACGCTATTTGAGCAAAACTGTTAATAAATTTTCTAAAATAGCTAGCGAGGCCAAGAAATTGCCTAACACAATGGACATTTTCAGGTCTTGGGAAATGTAGAACAGATTGAATTTTCTTTTCGCCTGGCCGAACTCCCGATGAGCTGACCTCATATCCGAGATAATCGATCCTATCTTGCAAAAATTTACATTTGGACAAATTTAACGTAAGATTTGCTCCCTCTAATAGCTTTAATATATCCTCCAATCTGTCCATACACTCAGAGGTGTTTTTAGCAAAAATCAAGACATCATCCATATAAGCAGTTGCCTTGGTATAACGAGCAGATCCCAAAACTTTGTTTATCATTCTTTGGAAAACCGCTGGAGCGTTTGCTAATCCGAATGGCATTCGGTTGAATTCATATAACCCATCAGGAGTAACAAACGCGGTTAAATGCTTACATTGCTCTGATATTGGCACTTGATAATATCCTGATGTAAGGTCAAGCGTAATAAAACAAGCTTGCCCTGACAACCGCGATATTTCGTCATCGATAATAGGCATTGGGTATCTTTCCTTAACCGTCACAGAGTTTAGCATTCTATAGTCTACACACATTCGGGAAGATCCATCTTTTTTCCTAACCAGTATTATAGGACTAGCGTACTCTGATACAGAATCTCTAACTATGCCCGCTTCTAACATTTCCCCTATCATAGAACGCACTTTATCTCTTTCATGATGGGACAGACGATAAGGGCGATAGACAATAGGCCGTTGACTACTGAGTTCCATTGTCATTTGAGTTATATCTGTACATCCAATTTTTTTTAGATCCGATGCAAAACAATGTCTATAACGTTTCAATATAGTCATAAGCCTTCGTCTATCGTCCCTAGTAATAGAGTCACCCACACAGATGTTTTCGAAACTATCTTCATCTGGAGCTTCCACTGACTCTGTCACCCCTGGTGATTGCATTATAATCCTTTGAACAAATTCTACCTTTTCTGCTCTGCTAATGACGGTATCTTTTCGTATTTTACAGGGTATTGTACATGGATAAACAACAATATCTAAACATCCATGGTTAACATGATATACCCCACCAGAAATCAAGATTTGTCGGTCAGGACTACCTATTATATTATTATCGAACATTAGACAGCCATTATAACATTCATCTACCCGTGCCCTAACTGTCGCTGCCCCTTGCAGCTCTACGTCGGCATTAATCCTAATCTTTCCAAGTTGAACATTCGCTTCAGAGGATATTGGAACTTCCGTTTCTATCTTTCGGAATTGTAAAGTATTAGAGTCTTTATAAACAATGATATGCGGTTGTTCGGTGTACGATTGCCCAATCAATATAGGATGGTCTAGCAAACTATCAACCACAACCCTACAGGGAACTGTCGCCTCGACGCTGTCAATAGTTATGTCAACTAGCAAGGAACCCAAGGACTGTACCATCATGTTACCAAAACCTTTCATAGCTGAAGGTACTTTGTCATGCAATAAATTAAGAGTTAACATTGTAGATTCTTTAATCAGTGTTACTTCACTACCGAAATCTATAAATGCTTTTACTGTAACACCATTGACAGTCACAGGTTTTATATATTTAGAGTTAGGATTGTAATTTGAAATGCACATTGTTTTAGGGGGCTCTGAGCTCTTGTTACTTGAGATAGTGGGTTTATCTTGGGTACAATTTTCAGTCTTATGACCTATCCTACTACATTTACTGCATTTTATTAATGGTTTCGGACATTGTAGATACGGGTGCCCTCGCTCCTTACAATTGAAACAAAATAAAGAATTACGCGGCTGATTTGTTCTATTCTGATTAGTTCTCGAACTACCTTGACTATTTCTATTTTGATTACGATCAACTGGTTGACTTTCCTTATTTCTAATCAAAAATTGCAGGAGTTGATCCGGCTGAGAACAACACACAGCTAAAGCACTTGATTTGATGGTTTTATCAAAAATACCATGAATAATGCAATCTACTGCTCGTTTGCCTGATATCTCACACTGGGTTACTAATGCAAGTTTTTCGTAATAGTAATTTTCAATTGGTTCCCCAAATTTAGTCCTTCTCTTCAACATATCCTCCAGGATTTGGCCATAGTTCTGCTCACAAGGGAAAGCCTTAATAAGTTTAATTTGCCATTCTTCCCAAGAATGTAAAATAGTATTTAACCCCTCGTACCAAACTTTGGCCAAACCCTCAAGTTTTTGCATTGCAAAATGTATAGTGGTCCTCTCATCCCAGCCGTATACAGTAGCACATTCATTAACTTTTCGTAACCATACGTCCATACGTTGGTTTTTTGTTGAAGGATCAAAACTAGGTAAAATATTTTTATGATTAACATTTTTAGAGATCTGAGCATTTGTACTCGGCTGAGATGCTCCACCACCTTTTAAAGACTGAACAAGATTCATAACATCCTTAATAGAAAAAGTTGGAGTACGTGACCTGTTGTGCGTCGTCCGTTCGCGCGATTTTCCATGGCGACTGGAGCTTCGACTTCGTGGAGCTCTCGTAGTTTGGCGTCCGCAGTTGCTCACATCACGGTTTTGGCTGCGATTGCGGCTGCGGTGGTGCCTTCTCCTCGAACTCCCGTCCCGTTCTCGTTCTTGCTGCAATTCACGTTCTAGTTCCGTCAATTTCTCCCGCCTCCGTTCCACTTCAATCTGCATTCCGTGCAAATTTTGATCGCGAACACGCTGTCGCAATACGCTTCTGCATCGAGTTTGGTCACGTGTATCAGGTGTCTTGTGGCCATGCCAAGAAGAGTGTCTAGTAGGCGTTCTCAATCGCCTTCTATTTCCATCACTTTTCTCCCGGCTAGGCCTGTTATCACCGTGATCCATGGTGGAGAACTGTTCGAATCCCACTTCTGAAGTGTAATAAAACTGCACTGAGGGTTAACTGGCTTTATTTTTACTTTACTTAACACAGTTATCACAACTTAAACTAGATATAAAATACTTCCAACCGACGCGTAGACACAGTAATATCAAGCACAAAACACAAAACTGCCTCTAATGGCCAAGCGTTTCCTTTTATAACCTTATTTTTTTTGTTATTCCTCCTTAAAGATAGGCGTTACTCGGTGTTGCCATAACTCAATTCGTAATTAACCCACAACTAAGTCTTGTCATTACTTAAATTTACAATTATATAAAATTTAATTATTTAAACAGTTGGTAATTATAGGAAAACATAAAAAAAACCCTACATATTCTAAACCCTTTCAACAAACAGGAAACATCACAACAAAATAGATCAAACATCTTTAAGTCCGTAGCAAGTCCGTTGCAAACATCAACAAAAAACAATCTTCTTAATAATCTTTTTGATGTTAAAATTCTTTAATAAGAATTTTCCGGTAAAAATTCTATTGTGCTCCAAGCCGAAGTTAATCTAAGGCTATGTTGGACCATTCAAAGGCTTAATAACAATGGTTTGAAAAGTATCTAGAGTGAGGCATTGCCAAGATGAAGTAAAATACTCGGTGCCCCGATTGAAATATCAAGATTCTTGAGAAATAGAACTGTAATATGCACGGCTGACATAGATATCTCAATAGGTATGATGAACAATTTTTATTTTTGTAATATCTCTCTATATTAGAAACATCATATAAAATAATTTCTTTGTTAACACGTAAACTGCCTGAAATAATACAATTTTAAATTCACATTAATAATAACGGCTACATGCAAGCGTGACGTCACACTTTTGTATTTTGTATGTGTAGTTATGAATTTTGCTTAAAAGCTATACCTACTAAATATTATAAAAATATTTTTACTATAAAAGTTACTATAAAGTGTGTAAGTCATTTAATGATTTTTGTTTTTAATTTTGTACTTTAAAAAAAGATCCTCCCATGAAACTGAATGATCAAAATATAAAATGAGTTATGATACAAATACAATATTATAATCATTTCTTTTAATATTTTTATATCGCATTATTTAAGATATGATTACTATGTCCTTGATAGAAAAGCAGTCAGGTATTACCTAACTGGTAATACCTGACTGACAGAAGATAAAACACGCACTAAAGCTGCAAGATATTACAAAAGTGTCATAGCTCGTTACATTTTACGATCATAATAATATCTAGCATTATAGCTTTCTCGCTTCAACACGGATTAAAACACACTTTAGTCTGGATGCAAAGGGAAAATATAAGTCAAATCATATTTGTAGCTAGTGATTACAGAAAATCGTATTTTTCATGACTGGAGTGAAATTTTGTTAAAACCTTATGTACGTACTTACTCTACTCTACTACTTCTCATCATGAGAAGAGGCCTGAGCCCAGCAGTTGGACATGTATTCGATTCAGGGGTGCTATTTATTATACGTGTAATAAAGTAAGAATCAAAGCATGTTGCAAGAAGAAAGTAATTCAAAGGAAGACTTAGTTTCCTTTGAATTACTTTTGAAAACTCAAATGATTTATAACTGCATTTACCTTTATGGTTTAATTTCAGCATAAAATCACAAGAGCACATGCGATCTAAACGTCATCTGCTACAGTTGTACATGACATTATAAATCACATAATACAAATTTTATAATAACATACAATGTGAAACTTTATGATATAAATGTGCATAATAATATACTTGTTAATATAAAAGCTGACACAAAGGAACAGTTTTCTTTACAAACTGCACGTCATAACTATTCGTGTCCAAGCTCTTTTGAATAAATTTGCTACGTCACTGAACGAATAAACCCTTTTACACACGTAATATAAAGGAGATTAGCACAGTGCAATGCTATTAGAATTCTTATTAAAGTTTTACAGAAATGCGCTACGTATTTCGCTTGGTGGCTTTTTGTTTTTCCTCGGTGTGTAGTCGGGTTTATTTATTTTAATACACCTGTGTGCTTTGCACCTTTTATATACCAAATCATTAGATTTTCTGAATATTTAAATGCCGATTCCTTGTCTACAGATTTGTTAACATATTTATGTTAAGGTCACTGAGAAAGTAATTTTTTTCACTGCAAACAATTTTGGTGATGAAAAAACCGTATCGTTTGTGAAACCAATAAAGATGCAGTGTAGTTATACCTCATCCAGCATCTACCGTCAAGCCGAGCTATGGTGAGCGCCAAAATCGCAAATACTTATCAGTGACCACTGTGACTATGCCTGCAAGCGGACCCACCTCGGGGCGATGAGCGATCGATGCCATGGTGCGGTCATGGCACCGATCAGTGCGTCTCCGGGAGAGCGACTCCTTGCCACCAAAGGGTCGCCTCGTCTCGGTAGGCTATGCGGGTAGTAGACTAAACTCCTATTAGGTACTCCACCCGCGCTCTCACCAAGTTGGTGGTGGAGGTAAATACCACAAAACTGTATAAATATAGCTATGGTTTTGTTACTTTACGTAAACCTGATTAATGAAGTTTATCGAATCATTTTTGCTAGTACAAATCTCGAAGTAGAAGCTACAAAACAAATATTCTCTACCTATAAGTTTCATTGCAAAAGTCTCATCTTGGAGTTCCTGCAGTTTGTATTTAATCCACGTTGGAAAGAGATAGCAATAATGTAAGTAGTTGGTACTGATCGTAAAATGCAATGAGCTCCGACAGTTTTGTAATATGGTGTTGCTGTACGTGTACGGTACTATATACTGTATTACTTGTAATACCTGACAATAGGGGTGATTGGTGAGAGAGAGGTGTTTCGTTAAATACAATATCATGTTTGATGTTATGAAGTGTCTCAGATCTCAGAGAGTTGTTTTATTGTATTTAGTGTATGCTATTCGGCTTCGATGCCCGGTTCGGGCAAAATCGTTGATTGGGATTGACGATTGAATGATGATATATACAAGAAATTCTGAATGCTCTCTTCTATCTCATGGGACTTATACGTAGCAGGTAAATGTAGGTAATATGCATCTTTGTCACACCCTTCTGGGAAGTATAAGCATAATCTTATTACTCCATTATTCTACATGATTATGAATAAAAAACATTACCATTCTCGCTGGTACAAATCTCGAAATAAAATCTACTGAATAACGAAACAAATATGTTAGCTTCTATACACTATCTGTAAGTTTTATTGCAAAAGTCTCACCTCAGAGTACCGATCTGCAGTTTGTATTTATCCACGTTGGAAAGAGACAGCAATAACGCTAGTAGTTGGTACTGATCGTAAAATGCAATGAGCTCCGACTGCTACCATCAACTGGGCCAACTAAATCTAGCCTATGGCATTAAGTCCGCCGTTGTACTAATTTTTAAGTGCAAAAAGTTGTAAAATAAATAAAATAAATAAATTTGACCCAGCCATCGCCTCAAAGAAGAAAAATAATTTTCTTCTACTGATATTAAAATGTTATTTAATTTTAATAGTGGTAGACTTCTGTGAACGAGTTCGAGGGTGGCAGCACCATCGTCTCATCTTTAACCTGCCGCCAAATTGTAGTGATTGCACTAATGTGTTCTGGTTTGGTGGTAGGATCGGGCCCTGAAATTACTGGCACATGAGGCATAGCACCATAGTCCTCAATTGAAGCGACGCATCTACAATCTGCTTTTGTAGATTGTTGATGTTCATGGGCTATAGTTACTACTTACGATCAGGTGGACTATACTTCCGTTCAATTGCTACAAAGGTCGTGAAAAAAAAAAAAATTACGCCGGTATATTTACTGATAACTCAAAGACTCCACAGCACAGATTATGTTAAAGATTTTTTGCCTGGATAAAATATTACCTAGAATTGTTACATAACATATAGACTACAAGATGCGTCGACCGGTTTTTAGGTATTCGTGTACTACAGACCCAATCTAGAATAAAATTAGTGTTTCCCTCTGACCTAGTTACCTCATAGCACTTGTATCGTATACTATCTACCGCCAGGCGATTTTAGGCTCCATACAATTAGAGAAAACGACCGAACGACAACGTTCTGAAACTTACTTCTATGATTATTGCCAGAGCTAATAGGGGATCAGTGTTTAAATGCATAGTACAGATTGACATAACACGTTGCATAACATATTATTACACCTATATTTGTTTTTAAACTTTCGCTATTTAAGAACATTTTTCAAAAAATAGACAAGGGGTCTAAATCGCGTAATTATTATGAAGGTAAATAAATACCTATGCTTTAGACCCGTTGTCAAAATTTTGAAAAAAAATACACCTTTATTGTCCGGAAGGGTGTGGCAGAGATGGATAACATAATCTCCATTACAGTCCCAGTAGATAGGAGGTAAGAAATCGCTATCTGCCGGGCATAATTCTAGACTCCGTGCAGCTGTTGAAAATTTACAGACAAATAAAACCTTTTTCGGATTCAGAATCAAACCTATACGTAGTATAGACATAACACGTAGTTTAATATAACACTACACCTTTATTGCCACGAAAGGTGAGGCAGAGGAGTATTACATAACACTCACATTTCACTTGTTAGGTTTAGGTTTAAAGACATTTATACTAAGAAACAATTGAAAAAGATATGGGACCGGCAGGATTTGAACCTGCGACCTTACTGCACACCGGGCAGCCGCTTTGGATAGGAACAAATGGATGAACGAGATGTCACGAAATGACGTATCATACAGTTGAGAAATTTAGGGTTCTGGTAAGAGTCGCCTCTTACCAGAACCGGTCTCACCCCTTAGCTGGATGGCTAAAGCGGCTGCCCGGTGTGCAGTAAGGTCGCAGGTTCAAATCCTGCTGGTCACATATCTTTTTTAACTGTTTCTTAGTATAATTTGCTAAGCATAGCTAAATGCAATAACAATAATCAATTAGAAGTTTAAAGACATTTATTCTCAAATAAGACCACAAGTCCTTCTATGAGAACATAATTAAACATTCTTTAATATAGGTGATAATTTAAATTATACCCATATTTGTTATATACGCTATTTTTCGGATGTGTTGACAGAAATGGATCACTCCAAGTTCTGTTTCTCCTTATCAGGCTTTTCGTGGTTATCCTTTCAGTTAAATAACCGTATAAGTTTGATTCTATTATTGATACCGATTTATGCCGTAAAAGTAGGTACAGAATTTTATTTATTTTCTTTTTTTTTATTATATGCATTTTTATTATAGAAGGTAATAAATTATATTGCTGTGTGTTATGGTTAAGTTTTAAGAGATAGGAGGTAAGCAATCCACCATCAACTGGGCAAAGTTTCAGACTTCGTGCATCTATTAAGAATATCCTGAAGAAAAATCCAAATAGCTCCTTTGTCAGACACAGAAGACGAACACGAGACCTCGCGGTGAACGATACGATGCTAGAAATAAACTACACCAACAATGTGGCATATTTTTATATTGCTCAATTGGCTTTAGATTTTCCCTACACATATTCCTGGATATAAATATTTTTTTTAATATTACGTATTTAACGACTTTTACAAATCGATTAAGTGTCGTATCGTTTTTTACATTGTTTTTAAATCCGCGCCACTCGCTGCGAAGACGGCCATGTCTGACATAACGTCATTCACGGCGGCGCTTGAGTTCCCCAATAAGTCGTGTGGATACTTGTCCGCTTCGTGATTTTTTTTGTTTTGATACAATATTGCAGAATTAGTAGAGTGTTTTTTAGTTTTAATTATTTATAAAAATATTAACTGCAACGTTTTAAAAAACCAAATTCCACGAGTTCATTAAACATTTTATTTATATTCTATTTTATAAACCGTTTTCTTCCTTCCTGCGTATAAAAAGCTATCATTGACATGTCTGACATGTTTTTATTTTAATATCGGCGTAGAAACAGTCATCTATCAGTTTTTCCAAGAAAATGTAAAAAAAGAAAATATGTATTCATACCACTTTAAAGTTTCTAAAACTAATAATAAACTTTTAGAAAAAAAACATATACATTGTACATTCAAATTATTTCTAGAGCAATTTGAACATAAAAAACACTCTCCTGTAAACCTCGTTTTTAACATGTCTCATTTCTGCACGTAGGGACCGTCGCAATGTTAAAATTTGAAAAAATACATTTACTCAAAAAATTCAGCCTCACTTTTAGTTAAACATATCTTATCCAATCTAGAATAAAATGAGTGTTTTCACTCTGACCTAGTTACCTCATAGCACTTGTATCTTTTCCTATCTGCCGTAAGGCGATTCTAGGCTCTACACAATTAGAGGAAACGACCGACTACGTTCTGAAACTAACTTCTATGATTATTGCCAGAGCGTTATATGTAGCGTATAGTGTTCCTTTATTGATAGTTCCTATGTATTAACAAATGGATGAACGTGACGTCACAAACTCACGTTGAGAAACTTAGGGTCCTGGAAAGAGGTGACCGTAGCTGGTTGGTTAAAGCGGCTGCCTGGTCTGCAGAAGGTTGCAGGTTCAAATCATGCCGGTCCCATATTTTTTTAACTGTTTCTTAGTATAATTTGCTGAGCTAAATGCTATAAAAATAAGCAATAAGAAGTTCCCATGTATTATTCTCAGATAACAAGAATAACAACAGATGGAGTGCACTCAACACTGAAGTGAAGCCTAATCTTTTGGAATGTCTTCGCAAAGTTAGTATTAAGATGGATCATGAACCAATTCGTACGCGATCCGCAAGTTTTTCGATAGATGAGTATGATTCGAAGTTATGATAGTGTGTTTTTAATTATTAGAAATATATATATATATATATATATATAGATAATGTTTTTAATTACGTGTTACCATGCACATAAGTACACATCTCTGCTATACCCATCAGAATCTTAGCGTGACGATAAGTTTCGTTATGAGCTGCAGATATAATGTATTTCTATTATTATATTACCTCAAAAACAAATCGCACGATATTTGTATTGTTCAGAGGACCATTGTTATAGTTATTCAGTTTATAATTTCAACCCAATCAATTAGTTCTGTTGTATATTATTATTCATTGAGCTGTAACAAAACTCAATTAGTGGTTTTCTCTTATTGTTAAATTTCAAATAAATCAATAATTGTGATGTTAGAGCGATAACAGTTTTGCTTATACTAAGTAAAATTATCATGCCTGCATAAATAATTGTTTGAGTGCTAAAAAACTGTCTTTTTTATTTGATCACTTTTGATTGTAATTTAAAACTAAGCTAGCGTCACTAGTACGTCTTGACGCTACGTGTTTCACGTGAGTGCTACGTGGGTTAGCTACGCATAAATGCTACACGAGTCGTAGCACCTCTACGAATCTGCAAATCTCACCTTCTATCTTTTGTTTATCTTTACTTATAAAGTCATATTGAAGTCACTCGATCTGTTTATGCGCTAGGACTTTTTAAGAGTTGACTCCCGAACGCTGTGTTTTCATACTAACGTAATGTGGGTTTTACTTAAATATTATTAAGTTAATCAATTTTCAAAGACAAATCATATCCGAAATATTAAAATGCTATTCGTTGGTGGGAATTTTGTCAAAATTGTTTTGATCATTATTTAAGTTATTAGAGAGAAAAAGTTGAAGTTTAACCCATATAAGAGCCAAGCAATTGTTCCCTCTTGAACTCCGGACAGGATATTGATACGGTTTTAGCTTATAGATAGAGTGATTCAAAAGAAAAGTTTTTATGCATAAAACATGCATATTTTCATAATACCACAAAATTCCCCATATTTCCGCATACTTCATTATTACGCCATGTTCAATATTATGCCATAAATAAAATGTGTGCTTTATAATAACGTATACTAAATGTTCTCATAAAGCAAGGGTAGCTCGTAAAATGTTTACTAGGTACATAAACGTCTTGGTAAAAGCATGGAAGTGCTTACCTTTGTCGCTGTCATTCAAAAATTAAAAGTGTCTTCTACGTGACTTTCATGGTGAAATATGTAAAAACAATATGGAAAGAAAGTTGTGCTTAACGATTAAAGTTTGAGTATGTTTTATAAATAAGAAGAATTTCGGTTAACTATTTTTTTGACAAATCGAGTATATGCCGAGAACGTAATTTTAAAAATATTTTAGGAAAAACTAACAGCAGTAAATTGTACAGCTATATATTTTTTTTAAATACAGATGCTTCTCCTAAAAGTCAAGAAACATGGAGACAATGTGGAGATTTTAATGTTATTTCTGTATCTTTGATTGACATTCTTCTTCTTCGTCGTGTCGATGGCAGAGTCAAAATTTATTTGACTTGCCATCGTGGTGAAGGGATTAGCCAATTCACGGAGAACTCGCAAATTGACATTTATCCAGTTCATGGATCATTTATTAATTTATAAACAGAAGATCTGATTATTGCTCATTCTCCTTGCGACATATTTATGATTGTCAAAGTTCTGAACTTTTTGTATTAAAACGTGTACCTTGAGTTTTTAATAAAAAAAAATGTCTTTCATTTCTCTCATACAATTTATTTTAAAATAAATTCTTTGTATGAAACAAATGAAATTCATTTCTCGAAAGCGTTAAATTTTTCAAACATTTTATTGTTGAAAAATACTGGCTTGAAAATATTTTTTTAATTTATTTAGTTCAATTGGTTAGCAATCGAAACCTGCCAATACGCAGTCGATGGCACTTTAAATAAAGCCTATTGTGACAGACGTTCTGACAGGCAAGTGATCCATTTCACTCTGTAACAATGCTCGAATATAAACTAATTCAGATCCGCAGTTATGGACTTTTTGGCGTAACTAACTAGAATGCAAGCTTCGTGCCCGTTTAGATATTTTTCGGTTTTAATTTTTATTTTATGGAGATATTATCAGTTTTATTTTAATTTGAAGTGATAAAATTAAGTCAGGTTTTAACTATTTTTATATTTTATGTGTACTTTATAAAGAATCACACTTTATAATTTAAATAATTAATAGAAAAAAAAAAATGATTTCTAATAAATAAAACACAGGCCTAAGTTCCAGGTTCTTATAATACGTTTTTGATGGATATAATGTCCAATTTGTATAAAATTATTAATTTATAATGATATCTAACTTAATTATCTAAAACTTTATTAAGAACTGATAAAATCGGGGTTTAGTAGTTTAAACGTTTCAGTGCACGGTTGGCGAAGTGGTTAAAGTGCCTTGCCACTTTCAACTGCTCTGGTGTAGTGGGTTTGATCCCCACACGTGCCAAATCTTTGTGTGATCCACAAATATTTCTTTTGACTCTGTTCTTTGTGAGTGAAATGTATGTCTGTGAGCACCCTCGCGACACAGAACTTATTCCTAGTGCAAGCGTCGATAAAAAAGACTTGCTAGCGTAAAACGTATTTTTGAATTTTGTTAGTTTAATAGCTTACAAATCAAAGCCTGCCAATTCACAGTGGCACTTTATATAAAGCCTATTCTGATAAGCAAGTGATCCATTTCATTTTGTGTACAATGTTTGAATAGAGACTAATTCAGGTTAGGAGTTTTGGCTTAAATAAATAAATAAATAAATATTTCACAACTCACTCACAACGCTATCTAGTCCAAACTAAGCAGAGCTTGTTCTATGGGTACTAGAATAACTGATACTAATACATATATACTTTTGTAAATACATACTTATTATACATAGAAACACCCAGACTAGGACAAACCCCCATGTTCATGCACACAAAGATTTGTCTTAAGTGGGAATCGAACCCACGACCTCGGCGTCGCAGGCAGGTACACTATCCACTCCGCCATCCGGTCATCTCGCTTGTTTGCAAACTGACGTAACTACTCGTAACTAAAATGCTAGCTTCGTGGACGTATAGCTATTTGGGTTATATTATGTATGGTCTAGTGATTAGTATATGCGCCTCTCACCGCGAGGTCTCGGGTTCGATGCCCGGGTCGGGCAAAGTGTTATTTGTGAACTTTCCGTAAGGAATTGCACAATAGCAACACGGAGTTGGAATTGTGTCCGGTGGATGGCGATTAGCTCACCCCCAATCCCATGGGACCTAAACATAACAGATGAAATGTCGTACACCTATTGTCACACTCAGACTGAGCAGATATTGTACTAAGGGAACTAGAATATCTGATACAAATACGTATATACTTTTCTATTGTAAATACATACATATTATATATAGAAACACCCAGTCCAAGACAAACCTCCATGATCATGCACACATATATTTGTCTTGAGCGGGAATCAAACCCGCGACATTTACTTAGCAGGCAGTTACACTACGGACTCCGTTATCCAGTCGTCAAAACTAGCCATTTCTAGCATTATTTTTATTTATACGACGTATGCAGTGAACGAAGTCGATAAATACGTAATGTAGTACAATTTCTACAAAATAACTCATTTTAATGTAGTAGATCATGAAACAAAGCACTTTTTCTTTGTGCCACACCGGAAAGTGAAACATGCAATTTTTGATACACCAGGCATTGTTCCAATAAGAGAATGAATGAAATAAACAACTTACATTTTGGTACTGCCAAGAAATACCCTTAGTTCTTCCCACACCTAATCTTTGTTGGCTCAATTTACTCGACATGTCATTGTTTCAACTAATATAATGTTTGGAATTTTATTGGCTCATAAAGTTATTTCAATTGATATTAAGAAACAGTTGAAAAATATACGGGACCGGCAGGATTTGAACCTGCGACTTACTGCACACCGGGCAGTCGCTTTAGCCATCCAGCTACGGTCACCTCCTGCCAGAACACTAAATTTCTCAACTGTATAATACGTCATTTTGTGACGTCACGTTCATCCATTTGTTCCTATCTTAAGTAGGATACAATCCTTTTTCATACACATATCTTTTTGAACTGTTTCTTAGTATAATTTGCTAAGCATAGCGAAATGCTATAAAAATAATCAATTAGTCTTGCACTGTGTGGTAATAAACCTTATAAGATTATTACACTGGTTTTTATACAAGGTGGTTAAGCGTGTGTCACGATATCATTGACACCCTGTAGAGTTGGACCAAGACATCATTGTAAAAATTTCTCAAGTTAACCAAAATACTAGAGTGCCGTTTGAAATTGTTCGACTCGCAATAGAAAGACATTTTGTCGTCGTGATGGGTAAAATTGTAAATGATACCAATATAATACCTAGCGGTAACGATGGTGCAAATTGCAACAAATGTGTTTGAAGGTCCATTAGTTGTTCCATTTTCCTTGGCTATTCATAATGAAATGATGAGATTTAAATCATCAAGTGTGGACGTCCAAAAATAATTTGGCATAAGAAAAGTTTTCTTTTTCATACTAAAAAATAAAACCTTAAAAACAGCGCAGAAGGCTTTTAAATTACATTAAGTCTTTGACTTCCACCTTCTATTGTTTGGTTTTTCCTAAGAACAATAGCTTGGTTCCTTTGCGTCTTCCAAAGATGGTCTTAGCAATTAAGGATAGACTCCCGAAAGCCGTCAATCCATACTAACGTAAAATGGGTTCACCTTAATATTATTAGGTTTTAATCTTATTTTGTCTGTTGTTTTTTTTTAAATCATAATCTAAAACACTAAAATGCATGTTTGTTCGTAGCCATTTTGTTAAATCTGTTTTAGTCATTAATTGAGTTACATACTGATAAGACTGTGTTTTACTAAGTAATAAAAAACAGTAAACACTTTATCACTTTCAGCCGAATAACGTACTGTCTTGTAATATTCAATTCGAATAGCATAACGGATTTACTTAAAATATCACTTTAAATATTTCAAGTAAGTTCATAAAAATATTTAAAGTGATATTTTTATGAACTTGCTTGAAATATTGTATTTTCACTACGAATCAAAGAATACTCAAATTATAACGGTTCCCACTTCGATCACAAACGTCAACTGTGCGAAAGAGACAAAACATTTAATATTAACGCGTATAATCGAAGCATCATTTAGTTTTGAGTATTCTATTTAAAGGTGTAACCTTAATAAATTACATTTATTAATTAAACTAAATGTAATTTTACTTATAAGAAATAATATGTACCTATTATACAAGTATGATTATGAGATACATTAATAAGCCTTATTGGTACTACAAAATTATTACAATACAAACTGAAATATTATAATAAATTTTGAATAATTCGGCGCCAGACATAATGCATTTTAGTGTTTTAGATATGAATTGTCTATAACAATAAATGAAAACGCCATAATATTAAAGTTGAGCCAATATTACTTTTGTATGAAAAACAGCTAAGCAATTATTCTCCCTTTCTGTAAATGCAAGCACAATTGCAGGTGTGTTTTTCTCGACTTAATTTACCTTTGATTCTAGTTTTCTTTGAAAAACTCTTTACACAAAGGAAATGCTTCGTTACACTTCTGTAGTTTAAATAACAAAGTATTGTTATATTATAATAGCAGTGTAAGGGGTTTACAGAACAGTAACAATAAATTGCACCACAAACAAGTTCAGAAAAAAAAATCTGTATGTCTTTTTGTTTCTAATAGACATGAGCTAGGTCTATTGGCAACAAGTAGATAAACCGAATTATTTAGTTACTTTATTGAGATGTTTTGGCACAATATCTGGCTTAAAGTATATTGATTGTAAAATGCCTAAAATTTATTTTTTAAGTAAAAATTGTAGTACTTAATATTATGAAGTTTAGTTAATTTTATTTAAATATTGCAATGATGGTATTTTTATGTACAAGTGGCATTTGCTTGTAATATTCCTCTGTTTGAATCTACGAAGCAACAAAGCGTAAAAAGCGCCACCCTTTCACATCTGAATAAACAAGAAATAATTTTAATATTCTCATGTAATATTCACATGGAATTTGCATACATTAATGTCACTGTCAACAGTGAAGGGAAAAATTTGGCCAACAATGCACTGTGTAATGAAAATAAATGGCTGAAAAATAAACATCACGAATCTCGTTTGTTTTTAATTTTTTTGTTGATGTTTTTGTTATGGTTCACTGCCTCGATGGTCTAGTGGTAAGCGTATGCGCTTAGATTACTTGTTGACTTGTGTATTAACCTTCAAAAGAGCTCTATAGTCTAGCTCTGTATTGCCTCTTGTTTAAGTAATCTAAAAATAGAAGTGATTCTAGTGACTACATACTGTGATTTTATGTGGTGTAAAGAAAAAATGCTGAATTGATTACTTTACAAAGATAGCCTATTGTAGCTGCATTCAATAATAAACAGTTTTATGTATGTATTAATATTGTATGGAAGTCTATTTCAAAAGCCTATTGTAGCTACATTCAATAATAAACAGTTTTATGTATGCATAAATATTGTATGCAAGTCCATGTCAAATATTATAATATTTACAGACATTAAGGATATTTTTATTACCTTTCATTTCAAATGAAAACGCTATATTTTATAACTTCCTGTCTTGTTAATCTTTGCATCTTCCAAAGGTAGACTGGTAGAGTATGCCTAATGGTATTAAGTCCGCCTTGTATTACAAATTTTGTATATTATGAAGTTTTTAATAAATAAATACATAAGGCGCGTATGAAAAAGGCCTTATCATTAATTTATTTTTGGCACTTAATTACGATTTTATACTGTTTTCCTTCTTTGTTTTCTTTTTACGGCAAAATTCTAATACATCTGGCACAAAAATGATTATTTTGGATACCTATTGTGTAGCAAAAAGATTTCATAGAGTACCCCTTATATCAAAACATATTGTCACATAATTTAGAAATTCTAGCTCAACACTAGGATGCAAATAGATTTCAAACACAGGCTTCGCTGGTGTACTGTCCATCCTGCAGTCAATTAATTCGGTATATAATAATTTAAGACACGTCCTTGTGACGTTTCCCATTTGGTCTCAGTTGTCAGACAATTTCATGCAGTGCTATCGTTTTATGTCTCACCAGGTGGCGTCACTGGAGAGTAAGGTCTTTCAAAGTTTGTTGTAAGACATTGATTTATCCCAACCATTGAGTCAATAAGTTTTTATATTATACAGGCACAGTTATTTTGGGAGCTTTGTAAACAAACATTTTGAAACCAAAATTATTAAGACGAACGAAGTTTTTGTTCCAATTTCAAGTAGGGACATTAGTTCGTTCGTCTCGTTTGCTCTTATACATGCCTTATGCACAAGTGCGTTCTCTGTCGTTCGTATTCAGAGCGCCCTAAATAACTGTGTTTCTTTAGGCACGTATAAGCTCAATGACTGCGTAGCCCGCAAATAGTGATTTTTTGATATTTTGGAGACCTCATCCTAATCAAGCACCCGTAGCGGCGAATTCATTACATTATTTATTATTATTATAGCTTTTTTTTCCATTTTTTTGTTTCAATTTGTTTGTTCTTTACAATATTCATTCTTACAACTGGTTGTTTCGTTATGTGATAGCGCTACCACTTGATAAAGGGCGTAAAATGAAACATGGCAGGCCTGCGGATGTTTGTAGCTGGCAAGCTAGCAAGATCAAACACGATAAAGATTAAATTACTTTTTTTTCGTGTCGCATGCTACTGTGTTGGATTTCGAATTGTGTTGATAGCGACCACTTATAATAAACTATCGAGTTTTATTTAAAAAGGCATAAATCTCATGAAATCACATCCAGAATCATCCAAGATTTTATAAAATTTTATTTTTGCAGGAGACGATGAATATAAACAACTGTCTACCCTATTTTGTTAAGCTCCGATTAATATTTTTGTAGATGCTATACAATACAGTCAATATATATTAGTTCTTACCATCTTTTTGGTCAATACGAAATGCATTATGTAATCCTAAGCCTTCAGACTAGGAAGCCTCCACACAGCCTTAAAACAGTAATTATTTACGTCAAACTTTAACCTAGTCCAGTAGTTAATAGCGTGAATTATGTAGGACATATAAACAAAAGGGTACAAGGCCTCGTTGTCGGCTGGCCGTTATTTATTAAAGGCAAATTGTGGCCCGTGCAATAATAGCCGGATGTGACGGCGTTTACCCTAAGACTGGACTGGGCATTGTGGATGTTAAATTGGAATTTGATGCGGCATTTGCGGCGGACTGCCTCGTCGGTGCAGCAATAGTGTATAGGTGACCGGTTACTCGAAGGTCTCGGGTATGATCGCCGCGTCGCATCCTTGAGATATTTTCGGCCGGCAATTCTTAGTACCTAGAAGCATGGAGTTAGGAATTGTATTTAGCGATGGCAATAGGCTCAGGCAATATGTAGACAATAGCATTAAAAACATAAAAAATACATATAGAATAAGGTTAGATTTAATCATTTTTTTGTTACGAAATAAGTTTAAGAAATGTTAATATTTTCTATGTTATTATTACTGCAAAAGGAAATAAAAGGCTTTTTTATTTTATTTTATTTATTTATTTAATAGGCTCAGCCCTAACAAAATGACCTTAACCTAACCAGAACAAAAACAGAACCGCGCCACAACACAAATTTCAAATCGTTTGTGGTGCGCGTCCTCACACACCATCTAGAGACGTTTTTGCAAGAGGATTCCTGGCCGGAGGGAGTCGAGTATCGCCGCTTTCGTGGAAGGTTACACGACACCTCGCAATTCCGCAACACTTCGCTGAATAAAAGTGTTAAATAGTTTCTAAGTTATAAAATACAAATATGTATGTTAGTTATAAGGTACTTATGTATGAGCCTTGATGCCTGAAATAAAAATATATTTGATATGACAAGCAAGGGGGTAGACCTCTTGGTGTTATAAACTTTTTTTTTCACTTTTGGATACTATAAGCGTGATGTTCGCCTTCTCTATTATCTTTGAATGGTTCATAGCTCCTATATCATCCGGCCATGTGCTAGTTGATCCGTTTTATACACGGTTGAGGCTCGTTTTATACGTGCAATGTACACCGATTTTGGAAATAATCTCATATTCCATCACATTTACGTTGCAAATACTTTGCTGCTAAACAGTAGTTATGTAATACGTACAGGAACAGAATCCGCTATGCTCCAGGCCGTAAGATTGTTTTCTATTTAATAGAAAACAAAATTAACATTTCACTTTGTGAGTGTTGTTATAACCTTAAACTTTTGTCTAAGGAAATTGTTTACCAAAATGTCAAATTCACAAATAGTTATTTTTGTGAATTTGACATTTTGAAACAAAATTTTTTTGTCTCTCTGATTTTGATACAGAGTATACAAAACTCATGTAGTTAAATTCCTTGTTTTACTTTCTGTGTTAATTTAAAGTGGGTCATAAAAATATTTAACAAGCTTTTCGTCAAGGCAGTAAAATTTTTATTATAAAAAATATTCGCAATTAATGTCTAGAGGAAAAGTTTTGATTGCACTACTCATTCGATAGATCTCCGTAATAATAAATCTTAAATCTTCTGCTTGACACCATCTTGACCATTATTCTAATGACATTAAGGTTCATTTTCTGAACAGAAATACTTGATAAGGTTAGAGCAATTACCGTTAATCATCGTGTATGATGTACATTAGAGATGGTCGTTCCATTTATGATAATAGCCTTAAATTATTTTAAAAATCCTTCATGTTACATGGACTTGTTTCTTATACGTATATAATAATATTCTGCAGGGATACTCACGTATTATTTTGCATTTGATGCACTTCAGTTTATCTTCTTTCCCAATGTGACATACCATAGCACCTACCTGAGCCGTGGCGCAGCGTCAGCAACCCGTGCTGTGGATGTCGCGCCGTACAACCATTTTGACCGGATTGGTGCACGTTCGTTTCTAACATCGAGCGTTAGTCACCTATCTTAGGATGTAGGCATTAAGTTTCATTGTAATTAATTTATTAAAGTTTTATTTTAAGTCAATTTGGTTTCCTTTTGGCCCTCTGGCGGTGGCCAACGTAATTAGTTTAATAATATTGTTTTCGTATGAAATACAATGCTCGTACTCACAATGAAACAACTTAAAAGGTCAAACTCAGACCAACAGATTCATGACTCATTTATCAAACGTTCTGTTAGAATTTTTTAAAGTCTATAAGATTATTATATTATATCCATTTAATTTAGATTTGAATGTTTTGATATGTGTGAACAAGATAGGTACGAAGATGGATCATGTATTGTATCTTTTAGTCTGATGGTTCAAAGATGGACACACAAAATGCCATCGGTAAAATTAACGCAATATGCAGTACCTTTGGTTCAAAACAACTTTAAGCGATTTGTATGCTTTGCTAACCCAAAGGAATATGCTTTTAAGCTTCTTACGGTATCAAGCCGAAACAATAGTGCAGACTTTTTAGAAATCTAAACATTGTGTAGGTAAGCTCCTATTGTTAAGTGGAATATGCCTTTGAAATAAAACCTTCAGAGGTTATAAGAGATATCGTTTGTATTATTAAAAATCAATAAAAAAAATTATAATGTTAATACTACGCGATTAGTTTTCGAAAAAACAAACCGTGTATTCCGATTCATTAGCAAAGCTTATTAATATTATGTATGAACCTACTGTACGTGTGTATAAATGTATTTCAATACTGATATTCACCTAGATCCCTTACATAAGAAACCAAGCCCAATGTTATTGGGAAGAGGCTCGAAAGGTGATGATGATGATTATAATATAAAATAAAACTTTTAAAAAGTTACATAGCGTTGATTATCAACATTGTATGGACTATTATACTTATGACAAGTTTCACTTCAATCCGTTCAATACATTCGACGTTTAACGCGGTCAAAATACAGATGGACAGTGCTTTTTACATATTTATTTGCTTCCGTATCGATGGTTTTCAAAATAAAATTGTCATAATATCTTCAATGTACCTTCAACAGTTTTATTATAAGTAAGTACATATGAACTCCCAAGCAATAATCTTGTCCTCTCATTCCGCAACCGCTAACTAGCTATCAAGACAGTCAAATCTTCATCAACCGATTGTGGTCATGTCATGACCGTTTACCGCTATTACCGTTTGCCGTATAACTATGTATTAGATCTGTGAAAGACGTTTGTGGGTTAAAATGTAAACAATATTTTTTAACAGTTGTGATTGAAGTTTGTAAACGAGTAGTTTTTTTTCATAAAGGTAGCAAAGAAGCATACGATCCGATTAATGGTAAGCAGTTACCGTAGTCTTAGGACACTTGCAACACAATTGGCATCACACTTGCGTTGCCGATTCTTTAGAACCTTCTTCTTCTTTCTTCTTCTTTCTGTTTTTAAGAACCTATTTGAACTCTTATCAAAGAACTTTATGCTATAGCCCCTTTGGAAAATCTCAGAAAGGAGCTCTTTCATCAGCCCACAATTAATACGGGCGTGGAAAAAAGTAAGGAACAAATTGTTTACAATGAACTCTCAAGCATTTAATTTAATTTAATTTTAATTTTAATACAATTATGCATTTTATTGTAAGTTGATTAATAATAATAATGATAATTGTAATTTATAATTTTCTATGGATTTTGTCGGAAAATAAACGATTTTTATTTTATTTTTTATTTTTATTTTATTTTATTTTTATTTTATTAATCTTGTCATCTCATCCCGCAACCGTTAACTAGCTATCAATACTGTCAAATCTTCAACAACTAATCGTGGTCACGTTATGACCGTTTACCGCTATAACCGTTTGCGGTATTACTATGTATAACGAGTAGATCCATGAAGAAGGTTTGTGGGTTGAAAAGTAAACAAAGCTGTTCAGCTAATTTCGTGGTCGTAATTGCAGTAGGTGCTAAAACGAGGAGTTAGTAACAAATTATTTACAAACCAAGCAACTATCTAGACCCTTGTCCCGCAACCGCTAACTATCTATCAAGACTGTCAAATGTTGAGCAACCAATCGTGGTCACGTCATGATTGTTCGCCGCTTTAACAGTATGCGGTATAACTATGTATTAGACCTATGGAAGACGTTTGTAGGTTGAAATGATAACAATGCTTGAGTGATTATCTAGTGGTTGTAATTGGAGTTTGTTCTAAGCGAGAAGTTAGTAACAAATTATTTACGAAGCACTTCCTTGCCCCATCGTTTCGTAACCGCTAAGTGGCGATCAAGAAAGTCAAATCTTCAGCAACTAATCGTGGTGATGTCATGATCGTTCACCGCTAGCACTACGGTACTGCTTGCGGTATAACTAAGTATTAGACCTATGTAGACCGTTTTTTTGGTTAAATATGGTAAAATACATATGTTTTGCAGTCTGGGTGTCACAGAAACAACTCTAAACCTAAAAATATAATAATTACTACAACTAACTAATGTAATAAAATAAAAATAAATAATAAAATGAAATAAAATAAGCCTTTTTTGCTGAACTTAAAATTGACGGCCGGATGGCGGAGTGGGTAGTGTACCTGCCTGCGACGCCGAGGTCGTGGGTTCGATTCCCACATAAGACAAATCTTTGTGTGCATGAACATGGGGGTTTGTCTTAGTCTGGGTGTTTCTATGTATAATAAGTATGTATTTACAAAAGAAAAGTATGTATGTATTAGTATCTGTTATTCTAGTACTCATAGTACAAGCTCTGCTTAGTTTGGGACTAGATGGCGTAGTGTGTGAGTTGTGGAATATTTAATCTAGTACATAATGTTTCAATTATTTTTTCTATTAAAAAACTTAACATTATATATTTTTTTTTTATTATCCCAATCAACGACCGATTTTAGCACGCAGCTTTCAACAAAGGTCTCCTCAAAGAATTTCCACTTTTCTGTTTTCTGTGATATTTGGGTCCATTCTCTAAACTAATGTATCTCGTATTTATTGGCAAAGAGCTTAACAGCCGACCTTGAATAGAGCGGCAGTTAAAAGCAAATGGTCCGAGAGTCAAGTGGGATGGAATCAAAATGTATTCTATGTACTATGGTTACACACCAGGCTATCCATCTCCAGTATAAGATGATCTCGAATTGTTAGGTGTTCCGTGCAATGCTAGACCAGGTCATACTGGAACTGTAGCTTTATATGTTGCCGTCTGTACAGAATTATTGGGCATGTACCAACTTTCATATCCGGTGTCGTGTTTATGCAACACTGAGCTATGGGCCATTAATATTGATATATTTGGCGTAGACATAAAAATAATAGGATTTTGTTGAAGCTGAAACTTTTCTATTACTACAATATTTTGCTGTTTCAACAAAGACTGAGAAAATAGATAAAGGCTATTTTTTTTTCAATTACTATTCCAGAAATAATTCAAGACAAATCTTTAAAATTTTTGAATGTACACGATCTTTAAATTTGTACATATTGATTTGCGTAAAGTAATCGCCACTATATATCGTAACGTGTGAAGTCTGTCAGTGAATTACAAAATCACTGTTGGTATTATTTTGTAACAAGAGAATTATCTATAAAGGAATCAGTAGCAAATAAGGGTAAACTTTGCACTAACAAAATAACAATGCAAATAAGCGTAATATTTTTTGCAACAACAAGAACTTCCACAATCCAGAGAAAGGAACAAATGGATTGCCAAAGTTGTATGTACAAACTGTATTTCAATTTTGAATTGTAAATTACTTGTGCATAATAAAGTAGTGTTGTTTAAAAATATAAATTTGCTGATACATACTTTATGATAAATCGTCTCAGTACTAAATAGCTACATTTGAGAATATCGCTCGCTAATTGGTAATGGGATAGAACCTTGTAAAAATGTATTCGTTATTTGTCAGTCAACTATAAGAAGTACCATCATCGTTCCATCGTCCGTGTCATGCGCTCTCATTGTCTCGTTAAACGTCAAAAAAGTTAATTCTGTCAAGGTTATATTATCATCACTAATTTGCGAATATTTATTACTGGGTATTTTTTTTTAACAGGATATAATCCCACCCACACGCCTACCACTGAGACTCCTGTGACGCCAGGAATTACAGCGGTAACCAACTGAAAGGCACCGTGCATGACACACGGGCAATCCCAGGGAGATTTAAAATTGTCTTGGAACCCGCAACGAATTTAATCAGAAGTATATAGTTGGAGTTGAAAAATTACTGGTTGGCTATGTTTTTCAATAATTTAATGATTCTTAAAGTATTGTTTTTATTATTTCGTCTGGCTTCGTATTTTTATAAGGACTGAATCGCTTGACGTGTTTTAAAAACCCTTTAAACACGATATTAACTTTATTCGATAATCTGCTCGACTGTCTGACCATAGTAAAAATACGGCTAATATTACGAATTCCACGTTGACGTACTTGCGGTCAAATCTAGTAGAATCAATAAAATAATATTAGTTATAGCGGTAGAGGGTTACTAGGACCAAAAAGCATATAAAAAAAAACTCAAAAGTAAGCAATTTGTTTTGTGTAATAATAAAGCACTTATGAATATTCGATGATTCTTTAGGGACGTATTTACCAATTTAGTTAAGTAGGTACTAGTGATTTCTACGTACCTGATTTATAAATGAATATTGATTTATCGAGTCAGGTATAAAAACCACAGAGCCTATCGCCGTCCACCGGGCACATTTCCAACTCCGTGCTACTATTGTAAATTTTCTGACGGAAAGTTCACAAATAAAACTTTGTCCGACCCGGGAATTGAACCCGAGACCTCATGGTGATAGGTGCATACGCTAACCACTTGACAGTTTACAATTCTAATAAAATTATTGAACTAGAATAGAGTTAATCGTCTTTTGATAAAATAATAATAATAATATAATGATAATACTCCTAGTTCACAGCATAAAGAGCCTTCAGCGGCGCACTAACTGCATACAATATGAGCAAATGTCCTCTCTCGAGATTAAATGCCTAATACATGTTGTAAGCCTCTTTGGTTATGAATATTAATAGTCCTACGAATATCTATAACGGTTGATTATTTTATAGCATTTAGCTAAGTTTAGCAAATTATACTAAGAAATAGTTGAAAAATTATGGGACCGGCAGATATAATTTAGTGATGTCCCGAAATGACGTAACGTACAGTTTAGAAATTTGGTTTTGGCAAGAGGTGATCGTAGCTGGTTGGTTAGAGCGGCTGCCCGGTGAGCAGAAAGTCACCGGTCCCATAATGTTTTCAACTGTTTCTTAGTATCCATGACGGTTATAATGTCTTCAGAATTATGAGTATGAGTAAAACTAAGAACTAATCTAATTATAAGTCATGTAGGTACTTATGTTAGAGCGAAAAAGTTGTTGTTTGATGAGAAAATTATAACTTTTATATATCACTTGCTTTCTTTCGCGGCTCAGCCTCCGTGGTACGTCAATAAACAGCAGCCTTTATGTTAATCCAGGCTGTAAGCTATGTGTGTGCAAAATTTAATCAACAACGATTCGGTAATTAGATAAACTAACGTTCATACAACAATTCAGAAAATTCTTATTTATGTAAATTTACTTTCTGTCGAAAATGCGTCTTAGTTTCGACAGAATGTATATATTATAAACACTTTAGTTTTTTTTCGATTATCGATTATGGCGATGTGTGTTATCTCGACCTGAATGCAGATCTACTTAATAAACTTGACCTAATTCTCAACAATTAGGATGTCCACCAACCGTTATGTGTTTAAAACTAAAGTGCGTGATCACCTCTTTAATGAATTGGCAAAGTTAACTCAAACATAGTTAAAACAACGTCTTTATAATATATATATATATATATATAATATTTATAAATATTTAGGTATGATTGTATTTGTGTATATTAGAATCGTGTATTTATAGATCTATATATTATTTAAATATTCTAAATAGTTTATGTTATGTATTTTGTATTGCAATATAATTTTAATGTAGTAGATTGAATTATTTTAATGGTTCTAGTTTCCAACCAACTCTCAGCTCTTGCACCTACCACTTGTCGTCTCTGCATCACCTAAAGGTTGACTGGTAGATAATGCCTACGGCATTAAGTCCGCCCATGTACCAATTTTTGTGCATAAAGTTATTAAATAAATAAATAAAATAAATTACATTCGATTCATTTTCAATCTACGTGAATTTGATTATGTTTCCACTTATCGTACCCAACTAGCTTGGTTATCAATACGTCAGCGTCGTAACTGGCGTGCATGCAGTGTAAATATATAAATAAAAATAATATTAGTAAGGTAACAGTAATTACAAAAATTAACTAATTTAATTTTCGTAATTACTGTTATGGAAAGCTTTAAAATAGTTTATGAGACATAAAATTTAATCTTATTTGTAAATAATTAAATAGGGATGTAGATTGTAAGAAAATAAATTGGTTTTACATTTTTAAAACATGAAACTTTGTATGTGAAATAATATTACTTTCATTAAACGAATAAAGTTTAACTACTTTTAACTATTAATTGAATCATTATAAGTACGGTAATTGATCACGAAAAGGTGATGACGTCACTGACCACGTTTTCATTTTCATACAAATTACATTGAAATTGTTATTTGTGACGTTTCAATAAATACTAGTAGCTTGTCACAGTCTACATCACTATTGATCGTAGCATTTTTTTCAAAAGTGCATACTTAAATAATCAAGCATGTATAAAATACAAGGCAACTAGTTTACAAGTTTTCTCTTCGTAAAAAGTTTTTAGACCAAATAAACTTAAAGTACTTTCAAAACTATTTAAACAAGTAGAACCAAAAGTCCTAGAACAAACACTAAAGCCCATCTGAAACCGATCGAAGGTTTTATTATCGAATTACACTTTCCTCGAGAGAATATGTAAAAAATATAGTGATATAAAAGATGTTCCACCGTTAGAATAGGGCTCATGAATAATTGAACGGACCGTGGGGGTGGGGGAGGGGCGGACATAAGTCATGAATCGAGGATATCATGGATCGTATTGTTTGAAAGACGTGGGTTTTTCAAGGGAATGTGTCATCTGTATTTGAATGTTTTAGGACTGGCTTGAAAGATAAGTAAACAAATGGAACTTGAGGCTCGAAAAAATTACTGTATAGTATTGTCTTGTTTATGAATTGTCTTTAATACAGTCTGTTAAAATTATGTTGTAAGTCATCAAGATTCAGAGTGAACCAGGAATATATCGTTCTATTTCTATTAGAAAAAAAATAAAAAAAAAATTAATAAAAAAATATTTAAAACAACGCTCTTATAAATAAACCAAACTAAAAAGTTGAAAAAAAAGGAGAAAATAAAAATATAGTTTAAAAAAACTAAAAACCACGCTTTTAAAGTACTTTTAACCAAAAAGTGAAAATAATTTCTAATATAAGCTTAAAATGGTAATGAACAAAAAATACTAGTTAAACTATTTTTACTTGAAAACTGTCTTGAAAGATAAGTAAACAAATTGAACTTGAGCCTCGAAAAAATTACTGTATAGTATTGTCTTGTCTATGAATTGTGTCTAATACAGTCTGTTAAAATTATGTTGTAAGTCATCAAGATTCAGAGTGAACCAAGAATATATCGTTCTATTTCTATTAGAAACCTTATTCCGGTAATTCATCGGTTATCAACGGTAAATACTTGTGACGCTAGTTGCCTTTGGCAAGGCAAACGTTTACTGTGGTTAATAGTATAATACCATTTATCAGTCAACAGAGCTTATTGCTATTTACATTTATTTTTGGAAAATAACAACTTTTTATAAATATGCTTCACGACCGGATGGCGGAGTGGGTATGGCAGTGTATGTACCTGCCTGACGTTGAGGTTGCGGGTTGGATTCCCGCTTAAGACAAATCTTTGTGTGCATGAACATGGGGGTTTGTCTTAGTCTGAATGTTTCTATGTATAATGAGTATATATTTACAACAGAAAAGTATATATGTATTAGAATCAGTTGTTCTAGTACCCATAATACAAGTTCTGCTTAGTTTGCGACTAGATGGCGTTGTGTGTAATTTGTGAGATATTTATTTCTTTTACTTATTATTAATTACATTTTGGGCGCATTCCACAACATTTTGCTACTAAAATGATATCCAGCATCCAGTAAGATCACTTTACAAAAACTAAAGAAATCACAAAGCGTTTGAGTCAGAAGCTAATAAACTAATAATTCCTATATAGTTGTAATAAAGCTTATTTAAATTAAACGCTATCAGAATTGAGTCACGTTTTACAAGTTAATTGTAGCTTAACCATAGTACTAGTGATTGTCTAGACTTAAACACAATGGAATTGTTTGAAACAATGTAAATGTACGTTATTCTTCATTGTACAATGTGCCGCGACTACAGCTGCTCGTTTGATTATGGGTACTCAGGTATTGTATCTTTTGAATTACGATTAATAGAATTCGTTGAATAATATGTACTAGCCACATATTCACCTCTGTGATGTGAAAAGCTTTAATTAAACTAACATTTTTAATATTAATTTTTAAAATGTTAATTATATAAAATGAAATATATAAAATCTGATATATAATCTCATATTATGAAAGTATGACTCATGAAGTCAACTTGCTTGCTTGTATAGTAAAACTGCCTCGATGGTCTAGTGGTTAGCGTATGCTCCTGTAACCGTGAGGTCTTGGGTTCGAATCCTTGGTCGGGCAAAGTGTTATTTGTGAACTTTCCGTCAGAAGGTCCTCAATAGCAGCACTGAGTTAGAATTGTGCCCGGTGAATGGCGATACGCTCACTCCCTATCCCATGGGACCTAAACATAACAGGTGAAGTGTATATTCTTCAAATTTACCATAAGACATATCTTTTTCAATGCTGTAAAATCCATTCAAACAATCTTGGTATTATCCGAGATTGTAAATTCAACTGAGAAATTTAAAATGTAAATGATTTCTCCTCACGCGGTAGTGTGCCAACATCGATTATTCCTCCTGGGATTACGTCTCTTGTTCTTTTTAACCGCCTTCGGAAATGTAATGCAGTTTGCATAGTAGTACTGTCTCTTTAGAAGGAACAACTGGTTAGCTATTTTCCATACAAAGGTAATAATGGGTTTTAACTTTAATACTATTAAGTTCTTATCTATTTTTATAGACAATTAATATCTAAAACACAAAAATGTATGTTTGTTGGCGCCCATTTTTTCAAAATTAGCATATTAATTTTTCAGTTTGTTTGTAACTCAATTAATGATTAAAACAATTTTGACACAATGGCCACAAACAAACCTGCATTTTAGAGTTTTAGATATGGTTTGTCTTTAATAATAGCTTAAAACTTAAGAATTTGAAAGCTAATCGCATATTCGTTATGAAAACATGGCGCTCGGGTGTCTACACTTAATTTTATGCATTTTAGATTCTGTATTAATATTATTAGCTTGGAAAATGTGCTTCCTTTCTATTACTTTTTAACCTTTGACCATCAGCCGCCTACGGTAATACGGCTGTATTTTGGTTCGGTACTGAAACCTGTGTTAACAATTGTAATTATAAATTATTTCTAAGTTACATAATAATATGCTATATTTCATTGAGATACAACGTGGTTGAAGCCACGCGTGGGTATTATATTTAATAATCGAACTTTTTATGTTTTTCTTTTCATAATGAATTAAAAAGAATAGAAGTGATATTTATGTTTTAAAAATCTAAGAATATGCTGATACTCATCCACGAAGACAAGCTACTTTTCATAACTTTCCCTTGAAGAAATGGCTAGAAGATTTATATTCTCAGTTATAAACCACACTGGGTACTTACTACACTCAAATTATTCGCTTGGATTTTCATCACAGCTCTAACTTGCACGATTTATGGACTATCCGGAACATTTTATCTGTGAATACTATTCAGAAAAAAAGGGAATATCATTTATCAACTTTTCGTACAAATTGCTACTCTTTTGTGTTAGACAAAGTGTGAGTCATATTTTTTAAGACTCATACTAAAATTGGACTTGATCTTTTTTCAGATGATGAATTCGCAACTAACTGCAAATACTGGTGGTAGAGCTCTTGTGAATGAGCTCGAGGGCGGCAGCACCACCGTCTCACCTTTAACCTGCCGCCAAATAGTAGTGCTTTCATTACTGTGTTCCGATTTGGTGGTGAGATCAGGCCCTGAAATTACTGGCACTTGAGACATAACACCGTAGTCCTCAGCTGCAACGACGCATCTATAATCTGCTACTGTACTCCACTTACCATCACGTGGACTACAGGTTTGTTCGCTGTGGGCGTAGTATAAAAAAAAAATGCAATTATACTGAAGATGTCGTTCTACTTAGGACCAGTTTCTGAAGTTCCGGATAGATCTTATACGACCCATAAAATGTAAACTGACCCAATTTAAAAATGACACATTTTATTAATGTGTGTAAGCATATAGCTTATCCTGCCAATAATGTTTCTCTAACACCTGTGAAAATTGAGCTTAGCGTAGCATTACGCCTATATATAATACTCAGAAGGGGTGGGTATAAGCACCCAATTTTAATAGGAGGACAACAGCCTGGCATAAAGACATGTTTTTGTACTTTTATATTTTAATAAAATCTTTGCAATTTACAATATAATAAACAATTATATTAAAGCCAATATCTCCATTTCGTTACGAGTTGTTATTTTCAACACTAATAAATTTTTTATGTTATGAGAATATGAGATAATATTTAGGACCAGTATCTGAGGTACCGAATAAATCTTATCCGACTTATAAAATCAAACCGAACCGAATCAAAAAGTGTGCAGTCACAGGTGTTAGATAAACCTTATTGGCAGGATAAACAAATTACACACATAATGAAAGTGACAGCTTTATTTCAAGTGTAGCTTGTACCACTTTTATAATTCCTAAGATACAGATAGGTTTCCTGCCTAGTTTAGGAAAGGGAGTTTAATTAAAGCTGTACTGGTTTCTTTATAACTATAATTATAATAAGACAACTCTGTATGCCATGTACAATCTACTTTTTGGAAATAAATTATTATTATTATTTCTCTTGATTTATTTCTTAACTTATTTTATATATTTTTAAATAAGATTTATAAAAAACTGACCCTCTGAAACTGACCCTTAATCTCATATTGTTAATGTTAATAGCTTTCTCGTTTCTATTACCCTGTTTATAATAAAAACTTACTTTACAAAATCGTATCTCAATTTCAAATATCAATCGTTATTGCTATGGCATAAATATAAATAAATATTTTAATTTTGTTGTAAGTTTAAACGATATGTGTAGATATAAGAATGTTTATTTTTGTAATATGAAGAATCTACACATTATATACCTTCATAACTATCATCACTGACTGACTGAAACTTTTCCAAATACCGACTTTTCCACTTGCAATAACATTATATCAGCAACCACACAATCTGTATGTCATTTCTGGTAGAGGACTGACAAAACAAACTCCCAGAACTACCGGATATACTCATAAACAAAATTATCAAGATGGCAATGAGTAAGCTGATTTCTGATGTTGTTATGGCCAACGGTTTCCTCTTAGATAAGGCTTGGCTGCAGATAAGATGAGTGCTCGTCTTGGAAATGAACGTCATCCTTTCTTTTAACGACTCTCTGAGTCATTCAGGTGGCTTCATTTTCGCAATAACTGTGCGATTTATGAAGATTAAGTTGTAACATACACATGGCCACACATTAAGCTGCCTTTTTAACACGCTTATATTAGCTTCACCTGTATGTATGTATGTATGTATGTATGTATGTAACTGACTCCTTTGGACTCGATTTTAACCCACTTTAAACGGACAGTTTTCATTTAAATTTTGCACACATGTCAAAGATCGATGACACTGCAATAATTCGATAAAAAATAAAAATAACGTACTTCTAACTAAAAGGTGCAAAATAATTCCTAATAAACTGAAAAAAGCGTCAATCGAGCAACCCACGCTTTTTTCAGTTTATATTAGGAATAATTTTTCACTTTTTAGTTAGAAGTACTTTAAAAGCGTGTTTTTTAGTTTTTTTAAACTATTATTTATTTTATTGTAGGCTTTTGTTTCATGGCGGATAGGCAGGCATGCGTTTGACCATGATCTCACCTGATGGTAAGTGATGATGTGCTCTACGGTGGAGCATACCTATAAGAAATCTATTTACTCTTACTTTGCAGAGACCCAAATTCATGCTACACACACACAACACAAATTTGCAGTATAAACTGGTACTTTATTGCATGGGAAGTCTTAGAATTGATTGTATCCGTGTGTACACACTTTTGGGTCAAAGACTTCAACTCATTGTTTCAGTCTAACCTTAAATAAAATGGAGTTTTAGAAAAAATCATCTCTAACTCACGCCCAGAAGTTAGGAACCAAAAAGGTTAATAACTCTAATTTTTGCATCTATGAATGTCAAAATTCACCAATTCATGTCAAAAATTCACCCATGATCTTTTATGGGTGAAATAAAAAATTCACTCATGAAAGAGGGTTGCCACACTGACGTTTTATCTGAAATAGACAACTAAGCCGTTTTATCTACTTCTACTTTTCTCTATTAGGAGCCATCCTTAGTTGATATTACACCTAAATCCACCTGAGTTATTAGTATAGCTCTTGAATGTCCCTTATTTAAGGAAATTCGTCGATATTAACGTTCTCTATGGAAGTTTGTATGGTTTACTCAACACTTAAGAAACGGTAGTAAATATTGCTTCTAATAATGGTTGACGGTTTCTTAGCTCTTGTTTGGACGTACAATATTTTGTGGTAGTTGTTGGTAAAAGCTTGATATTATATTGCAGGTAAATATTGAGATTTATCAATATTAAAGACGTACTGAATAGTCGAAAAGGCTATTCGGCCATTTTTGTAGGTGGTAACTAGTAACCGGTTAGTTCAAAAATATATTAGATGACATAACATCACGCCTTTCTTACTCAGAAGGGTACGGTAGAGGTGTAAAACACACACCTTTTACAGTTTACCTGTTATGTTTAGGGATAGTGAGTGACCCTATCGCCATCCACCGGACACAATTCCAACTCCGTGCGGCTATTGTGATTTACCTGACGGAGAGTTAACAAGTAACACTTTGCCCGACCCGGATCGAACCCGAGACCTCGCAGTGAGAGACGCATACGCTTCTTACCACTAGACCATCGAGACGGAGCCAAAAATATAAGTGTTACGTGACGATTTTACGTACAAAAAAACAGCCAATGACATTCGTTCCCATTTTAGTTCGGCAAAGTATACTTACACACGTATACTTTTCAATATAATCTAAATGGTGAAGAAGTGAAGATTAACCTCTCATGCAATAATTAGTAATTTCAAATCACTATTTAAATACAATTACAAGTCGCAATTTACGTACAAAAAAATTTAGAATCTTATACGACCCACAATGATATCCACTCGTACCGCACGAGAAACGCAAATAAACTCACTGGTGTCAAACGAACTCTGACAAAATCCTCGAAGTTTACGCATGTGATGGGTCCGAGTGTATACAATAAATTGCCAGATTCGATCACTGCAGCCCCTACTCTGGCCTGCTTCAAGTCCCGACTAAAACGCTGGCTTGTCGAACAAACATTTTATGACTATGATGAATTTTTTAATTGTAAAGTACAGAACTAATATTTGACATAATTATTATTATTTGTAACAATTTGACATTTAATTAGTATTGACATTGTTTTAGTAAGTTTTTAAAGAATCTGACAACTTTATTACTTATTTTTGACTATATTTATTGACATTGTATTTACTGTGTGTTGTTGTTTATAATTAATTTGGATGTATGTAATTATAATTGACATAATAATATACTATGCAATAATACAATTATATATGTGGATATGGGAAAAAATGACGTGTAAATTGACTTTATGAAATTAAATGAATATGAATATGAATATGAATAAATAAATCTAGATCATAACCAAGACTTATTTTTTATGAATCCCTCAAAATATCGCTAAAAATGGCATTTGAAATTCAGCAACTTGAGACTGAAACACCATGGTAAACAAACTTCATATTTAAACAGTTGTTTAACAACACCCTGTACAACAGAGTGTTTCGTGAAATTAGAATGGAACTTTTCTAATTTTGTGCGAAAAACTCGGCCATCGGTTGATTAAATAAATAAAAAGGTTCTTTATGTACTTGTAGTCTTTGGAATGAGGTCGAGTACTTAAGTATTATAAATACTTTTACCAGTGTATTAGAATTAATGTGAAGAAAGATTAACTTGTTGGTTTAAATGGTACAAGTAATTACAAAGATAACTTATATAAAATGTTGCGTCTATATTACACATTAATTCAAGAGATAACTAATATAAAATGATGTTTATATATTTCATATTAGTTCAAGTACAGGATGTATTGTTTCACAAAAAGTGTGAAAAAGTTTAAAGTTTTAAAGTGTATAAAGTTCACGTGCTCCACCGTAGACCGTATCATTACTTACCATCAGGTGAGATCGTGGTCAAACGCGTACCTATCCATCATAACAAAAGAAAGTACTTCTCGTACATTTAGTTTATTATCTAAGTGTTTATTTCATTTTACACATGACATGGTATAACACATTTTTATACCAAATGGTCCATCAAAAGCGAAGTCTACAAATTAAGTCAATCATACCATAAAAGTGACTCAGTACTTACTATCTTCACATACCAAATATACAACAATGTTCAACTATGAAAGTCATAACTTGTCCTATCACATGAACTTAGTGAACTTAGTCAAGTAAATAGCGTAACTTGGATATGGATGGATACACATGCAGCTATATATTTCCAGTATAAGATTGTCTCACGTTGTAAAGGTTTATTGTACAATGTAAGACCAGCTCATACTGGAAATGTATAGGTTGATCGGTTTCCGTGTGACGTGGCTGCTAAGTTGCTCCTGAATACTTGTAAATGCGTTTGGAGACTTTGAAAGTTTGCTAATTAAGCGTTATTGAGTGATAGTGAGCTTGATACTATTAAGTGTTAAGTGGTTCACTTACTTGTTCCTACCGCGAATGTGTCAAATGAAGGGTCAGTCACTTTAATGGCCTGTTTTACAACCGCTTATTGAACGTTACTTAAAAGATATCATAAACAGATTGACGTGACAGCTGCTGTAATCTTGAAGTGTCTCTTTTTTAGATTCATTCAAGTTATAGTTATATAGATCTAGAGAGTAATTCTTACTTGGTTTTTGAGAAACAGGCCAAATTTTTGCTTTAATTTATTTACATTTATTGATACCAAAAAGTATTTAACGTGAATTCTAGCAAAGTTTTTCATGAAATACGTTGCTTGTAATGTGAAAATTTAAAAAAACCCGTCCTAGCTTTTATTCCCGACTTTGTACGCTTGGGATTTGAAATTTCCATGATATTTCTAAAATAATTGAGGAACTTACCTCACACACCTACTTGTCGAAAGATACCTATTATCAAAAAAATCAATCTCACTGTTCATTCACGTCATGTAAAGAAGCTATTTGTAGAGTTTAATGCATTTTCCTTCAAAATTGACGAACTTTCCATATAACCTTACACCCCTTAATTTAGTCTTACTTACCACTTAGAGATTAAACACCTAAGAGCTAGACCTCCAGTTTTACAACTAAGCAAACCGCATTCAAATTCATGCTGTAGTTTCTGCGTATTGCGCGTACGAACATACAGACAGACAGACGAAAATTTAAAAAAATATATTTATGCTTCTTTTGCTATAACGAAGACCCCTGGTATAAATTGTATTAAACTTAAATATCTTCAATGTACGGACACTTTTTTTTTTAATTTTAATACATGTATATATTATTATAGATTTTTTAAGTTTCAATCAGCACTCTCTTATACTTATTTTAACCTTTAAAATTTACGATGTGCAGCTTTCCTATCTTTTTTAACAATATTTTTTAGTAATGGCTTACTGCGCTAAAGATCTTGAGAAACCTCAAAATCTGCAATAGGTGTTTATTGTCTGCAAATAAGCCTCTTAAATCTAAGAAATCGATTCAGATTCAGGACTTATCAGATTAACGTCTTCTCAAGTCTAAGCCATTTTAATATAAACCTCGTAAGTGTTTGTCATTTTTCTACATGCAGCTTATGAGAAAAGTACCTATTCAGGGTTAGGCAGAGTATGATATTTTTGTCTGTGGTTTAGCTTTTAGAGAGCGGTGCTAAACTTAATTATCTTGCAAACGAATCGCTAAATTGAAAAACTGTCTACAATGTTTTCAAAATACCTCTCTAACGAAACCCCACTCTATGTGGTAGGCGACAGAAGAACATTACATCTTAAGAAGGCACCTGAAAAAAAACATTTTTCAAAATTTAGATCAACACTTTTTAGACATAGTTTTTAACCGACTTTAAAAATGGAGAAGGCTATCAATTCATCTGTATTTTCTTTTTTATGTTTGTTACTGCATGACTTTTGACTGGGCGAAGCGATTTTAATGAATCTTTTTTTATTTGAAACTTTTCGTATAGTCTCATTTCAATTTGGTTTAGTTCTGACAATGGCACTCATGAGAAAACCATATAAATCTAAAATTATTCTAAATGAAGTCAGTATTTTTTTTTTTGGAAAATTATTCATTATACATATTTATGCAAAACTTCAGCTTTCTAGCAATAACAATTTCGAAGCTATGCCTCGGACGGACGGACAGATGGTCATAGCGTAACAATAAGTATTCTTTATAGGTACTACGAAACCTTTAAAAGATAAAAACGGTTATATTTCTGAATGTCGCAGCCTTTTAGTGTAAAAGCAAAAGTGGCATTTTTGGCACGAATTCAACGGAATGGTCAAGGTTCTATGAGAAGTCTTTTATAACGAATAACGAATCGAAAGCTTACTTTAACTATTTATTTCTCTCTTTTCTTGTATTTATTTTTATGTTATGTTCTATTTATATTGATGGTTTTTTAGTTTGCTAGAATTATTGGGAGTTACTAGCTAAGTTAAAGTATAGATAAGAGTTCATTCACACAGACCAGCTCAGAAAGCTGCGGCTTTTTGATCGTCAGATGCGACGGAAACTGTATAAATAACCTATATATATATTTTTGGAACAAAGTTCTCTATCGCGCGTTGCAAAACGGAGCCAGATGGGAAAAATGAAGACCAAAAGTTGTAACGACACTTTTTTCTATAGTTGTAAGCCGTGCGGCAAGCGTAGAAAGCAAGCCAGTTATTTTCGTTTCATCTTTCTTTTTCGCATTGAACAATGTGGTGTCGCAACGATTATTTTTGTTCAGTGTATACAGGTTTTTTGTACATAATAAATAATAAAAAATAATAACAATAATGAATCGGCACTTCGTTCCACCCGGGTGTCCCTTGACACCTCTCAAGTCTGGGCGTCATTATTACGTAACCTATTCTTTTCCATTATAATATGGTCTTGCGTTGTAAAGGCTTACCGGGCAATGTGAGTTCAGCTTTTTTACCTGAACATGATGTGTAGCCATGTGTTCGCAGCCAGCGACAGCATTGCATCTGTATCGATACACTTTTGCGACGGCATTGCTATAGCATCGCTTTTAAAATTCACCTTGGGCACGCGGCCTTATGGTGGATAGCCAAATGGCTGAAACTCGCGTTGCAAATATCAGGTTTAGCAAAGCAGGAGTGGATTGTCAAAAAGTATGTAAGTACGTATATATAAGTGAAATGTATGTCCACCGTAGTTGGCGCCAATTCTCGTGAAGATTTGCTGCCAGAGCCAAAACTCGGTCAAGAGACCATTAATATTATTCCTCACTGTACATATCTGTCCATAAGACATGTCTAAGTTAACATGGCGTAGTGCCAGCTGTCACATATACAGTTCTATTTATTTCTCTCACTGAGTTACCCTCAGAACTACCCATCCTAACAAAATATTATTATGTCATAACGAAAAAATACAAAAACTGGACGTTGACATATATGGGGGCGAGATCAATAGTACAGAGACCTGATAAACATTTTACTCAAAATGTAGTAAGGCATTAACTAAGGGTTATTCATGCTTACACTGCATAAATGCACGAAGAGGCTGGTCGATTTCGAAATTTTAGTGCATTCTTATAACTACAGTCGGCTTTTGTAAATCAGTTCCATATTTGATCGGATTTTTTTTTAATTCGTATGATGTCATTAAATTTATGAAATTATGAAGTGGCTTTTGATGATACTTATTATTTACTCCACTGCGTCAGGTAATTCGGGATAGGATAACACTGACTGTATGAATTTCTATTTTATTTACATTTAAAAATAATACGAGGAAAAAGTTTTAACACCAATTATAGTTAAAAATGTACATACAGTAAGGTAAGGTTTCACTTCCGGGCTCAAATATCCAACAGTCACCATTTTTAAAACATTCTACAGTATCACTTTACGTTTCAAATTATTTCCAAAATACATTGGGGTGCATGAAAGGAGCCTCCCCGAGTGGCGTACACAACAATTTCCTACGTCCGGCGCACCCTGGACAATTCGCGAGTTCTTAAAAGCGAATTGGCTAATCCTTTCACCATGATGGCAAGTCAAAATCTTGACCACCTTACTGACTGTCCATAATGCCCTACTACCTGCACAAGAGAGGCGCTCATGATCGTTGAAGAGAGCACCATAACAGTGGCCACTTATTGGACCAATAAAATTTGACTCAGCCATCGACACGACGAAGAAGACCAAAATACATAAATATTATGATAAATCCATACAATTCAATATTACAAGCATGGAGACAAGTTAAAAAATAATGAAATAAACTATAAAACATGACACACTGTTAAATTAACTAGCGGCCGTTTATATGTGAGATCTTTGTTCTTTGAGATATCAATGTAACTTCTAATTGATTATTTTTATAGCATTTAGCTATGCTTAGCCAATTATACTAAGAAACAGTTGAAAAAGATATGGGACGGGCGAGATTTGTGCTGAATGTAACTTCGCCATGTTGGTTTGTATCCTACTTAAGATAGGAATAAATGAATGAGCGTAACGTCACGAAATGACATACAGTTGAGAAATTTAGGGTTCTGGTAAGAGGCGACAGTAGCTGGATGGCTAAAGCGGCTGCCCGGTGTGCAGTAAGGTTGCAGGTTCAAATCCTGCCAGTCCCATATCTTTTTCAACTGTTTCTTAGTATCAATGTACCTTTCATCAATCTTCGTCTAATATGTGATTGAGAAGCAATTTTACCAATATTTCACTCACATGGATGACACAAAAATAATGACATATATTACGATCGCCACGCAATATCTTGTATTGGCGTCCTTCCAAAGATATCGTATGTGGGCAGCGCTCATACATAAATTACTGTTTGTGCGAATGCAACGGGAACTGTGCCATATCTCTATACCTCGGGGAGTATAGCATTTTTCAAAAGATCTACTTTTTTGTATGATTTTTGTGGATGAAATATTGTACCTTAGATAAGTTTAAATTATATTTGAAACATATTATTGCGGTGATACAAAATGATTTTTCTTTTTAACATATTTAATATTGGTAAATGAAGCTTAAAAGACGAAGTAGTATTTTTCATCTTGGGTCAGATACCAACTCCAATTAAAAATCCTTTTACTTTTTTTTTGCTCAAAGCGATTATCAAAAGGATATTTCTATCTCATCGATCCCTGTTAATTTCTACCATCACAACTATTTGTGTAAAATCTCCATTTTCAGAGAATAGCTTGAGGCTTCTTACAGCATTTTTATTTTTAGTTGGTTCCTTGAATTGCTTGGCCGAGGGTTGAATTAAATGATTGATTTAATCGTGTAGCTAAAAGGAGTTATCTGGTCAATGTATTTGTATTTTTCAAGTTCATGGAATGGTACAAAAATGCGTTTAGAAAGAAATTTCTCTTTAACTTATATTTTATTCGCCTCGCGTTCTAGTGGTAAGCGTATGGGGAAAGTGTTATAAAGAAATATTTCCTTCATAAAATTGTCAATAATAGCACGGAGTTAGAATTGTGCCTGGTGGATGGCGATAGGTTCATCCTATATCAAATGAAACGTTAATGTTACAGTTAAATTGTAGGTGTTATATACCTCTGCCACACCGTTCTGGGTAATATAAATAAATAAAATAATTATTTCACAACTTACACACAACGCCATCTTGTCCCAAACTAAGCAGAGCTTGTACTATGGGTACTAGAATAACTGATACTAATACATGTATACTTTTCTTTTGTAAATACATACATATTATACATAGAAACACCCAGACTAAGACAAACTCCCATGTTCATGCACACAAAGATTTGTCTTAAGTGGGAATCGAACCCACAACCTCGGCGTCGCAGGCAGGTACACTACCCACTCCGCCATCCGGTCGTCAAATATAGGCGTGATGTTATGTTCATCTTTAACTTACACCTAATAACGCCTATAATACGGTAAAATTACCTTTAAAATGACAGCCACATAATAATACACTTCACAGGTATTTACTATTTTATTTTGTAGATTTAAATCTGCATGTTACATCCAGAGAAATGTAGAAGTATGTATAAGTTGTCTATTTTATATAAAACGTTTGCATGTTTCCACACACACATATAAATTCAGAAATAATGTAAGCATTTTTGACTTTCATTGGTGCATTTTTGACATTAATAGGTGATTTTTGACAATCATAAGTGCAACAAATTTACTATTATCTCTTGATACTTATGCCTTTCTAGTTGTTGTTTATTTATTTACAACCTCTTTAGTTAAATCCATCCATTTAACTATCGTCTTAATTATGTCGCCAGACTATGATGTGCAACAAAGTAAAGTGCTCCGAAATGTCTAAAGTTAGACCAAACGCTGTCACACTCATCAACTGACCAGTACTTGTAGTTAACAACTTCCACTAAGTAATAGAATGAAGTGCACTTCAAAGGATGGCTGCTCAGACTTGATGTTAAGATGAATGCCTTTGACTTGAATGTAGACATTACATGAAAATAGTGGACACGCAATGTTTTAATGACTGTCCATTAAAGCGGAGTGAGGCAGCGCAGTGGCGAATTGGAGTAATGCGGAGTGGAGTAACGAACAATGTATATCTTTTGCAGTGGAGCGAGAAAACGGAGTAGCTAACCGTGTCTGCCAAAGCCACAGAGCTATGTCGTTTCTCCTCTCCACTGCCCGGTTTTGTATGAATTGTTAACTAATTCATCCACATAAAGTCCGGATCGGCAACCTCCAGAGAACAATGTGAATAAAATAAAGGCATATTTTTTTTTTATACTACGCCCACAGCAAACGAACGTGTAGTCCACCTGATGGTAAGTGGAATACAGCCCATGGGCATCAACAACCCAAAAAAGCAGATTATAGATGCGTCGCTGCAGGACTACGGTGTTATGCCTCATGTGCCAGTAATTTCAGGACCTGATTTCAACACCATACCAGAACACAGTAATGGTAGCACTACTATTTGGCGGCAGCTTAAAGGTGAAACGGTGGTGCTGCCGCCCTCGAGCTCATTCACAAGAGCTCTACCACCAGTAATAAGGCAAACAAAATGAAATTATAAATAGAATATTACGTAACAAATGTAAATTTTTCATGTGAAGAATTTATTTCACAAAATATAGACCACAGTCTACAGACTACGGACTTTATCAGTACAAAAGATAAAGATAAAAATAAATTTGGATTTTTACATTAGACAGAACGCCAGAAGCAATTACACTATGCAATCGTCCCAATGACAAGACCAAATACACACATTCACTCACTCAAGCACACCCAGTCTTAGAACATATCTTTCTGAATCACACAAAGATATGTCCCATGTGGGGATCGAACCCACAACACCAGTGCTGTGGAGAGCGGCGAGGCGACCGCTTAACTCACTACACCACACGTGCAGACAAGGTAACACGATTCTCTTTGTTAGACTAGTTGTGAGGCTTTCTGGCGTCTGACTATCCGTAACGACCGTCATAGATGCTCAAATGGTAACCAGGACCAACGACTTGAAATATGTACGGCAGAAAGAAAACGTCAGAAGATTCGTGGATTGGGAGTAGGGCTTGAATAACTAAGTGGTAAAGACACAGGATGGATTCCTAAAGTCACGGGTTCAAATCTCACTTCAAGTCCAAAAATTTGTTTTACTGTTTCTTAGTTTTTGAATATGATAAGCATGGCTAAATGCTATATATAAATCAATAAAAAAAACTTTAACAATGTTATCTGAAACAAATACCTTAAAAGTGCAATATTATTTCCACATTACGGCAAAAGCCTGTAACGTTGAGACTTGACAGTTTAAAATCCGAATCTTCATTGGTATTCCTGAACCTCCAGCTCACCTAAACGCGGTTTTATCTCGGGACCATTATACTTCCGACATTACCCTCATTTCACCGCAGCTGAAAAGTTGTAGAGAAAAAAAATATCTGCATTCGGTCGTTTATTTAAACTTATTTATTCTTGATAAGGTTTTAAAACGGTTCAAAGGGTCTTAAGGTTCGCTACTGTTTTTTTATGTCATAAAGTTATTACGCTGATGTCATGGTATGACATTTTTTAAAAGGAAAGATAGGGTAAATTAATGCAAATGAGAAAATTTACTTTCAGCACACAAATTAGTTCACTGATTATAAATAACACCACCTACATTTAACCTGTTATGTTTAGATCACAAACAATTCCAACTCCGTCCATTTCCTGACAGAAAGTTCACAAATAACACTTTTCCCGTCATAGAAATCAAACCCGAGACTTCGCAGTCAGAGGCGCACTCGCTAACCACTAGATCATCGAGGCGGTTCACTGAGTTTTTAGAATAAAAGATGTGTTTTAGTAAACTACTTAAATAGGCATCGTAATTATTTGAATTATGCATTTAAATGAACGTAATTGTAAAAGATTTAACGACTCTTTGCACATTTATTTAATCATATTATTTTGAATATCTTGCGAATATAATAATACCAATTATTATTTACAACGAATCCCTACGTCCGGCGTACTCTGGGCAATAGGCATGGTGACTGATCTATAGATAGTAAAATATAGGATACCTTATCAAACTATAGGTAAACATAAACCAATTGAAATAATTTTTTGTTACATACTATAAATCTAACTTATTTTATGATCATTCAAAGTTTCATGGACGAGTTCATTTTTAAAATACGAAATTATTCGATTTTTTTTTATCATTAAATTGCATACACAATTTATAGCAATATTTGTAATAAAACCATTTTTATAAACGCAATATTTCGTATAGCTATCAAACAAAATTCATAACTTCACATACAAAATACTCAAGCGTGACGTCACGCTTGAGTAGCCTTTTGTTTGGAGCGTTTGGGCGAGTCTATTATTAATGTGAATTTGAAATTGTATTATCTCAGGAAGTTTATGTTAGTAATTAATTAATTAAGTAATTCTTGTAATGATGTTTCTTATATCAAGAGGTGTTTCAGTTACATACAAAAATAAAAATTAGTCATCATGCCTATTCGCGAGTTCTTCAAAGCGAATTGGCTAATCCTTTCACCACGATGGCAAGTCAAAATCAAATTTGAGTCAGCCATCGACACGACGAAGAAGAAGAAGAAGGCTAATTATTATTATGTTTACAAAAAACATAGTTCCACAATAATGCTAACCAGGCTTGGCATCACACGAACAACTGATGCCATTATCCAAATTCGCAAAGAATAAAATAGAGAAAACGCAAATTTAAAAAAAACAGAATCTGATTTTTATTCTTTTTAATATAATAATACTAGTATTTTTTGTTCATTACCATTTTCAGCTTATATTAGGAATTATTTTTCACTTTTTAGTTAGAAGTACTTTAAAAGCATGTTTTTTTAAACTATTATTTATTTTCTACTTTTTAGTTTGGTTTATTTATGGCGTTTTTTTATTATTATTTTTTTATTTTTTATCGAATTATTGCATCATCATCGATCTTTGACAGGTGTGCAAACTTTTAATGAAATCTGTCCGTTTAAAGTGGGTCAAAATCTAGTCCAAAGGAGTCGGTTACATACATACAATACATACAGGTGAAGCTAATATAAGCATGTTAAAAAACAGAATCTTATATGCAGATAATAATATTAGCAACCACAATCTCTATTATAACTTAGCAGATACAATCAAATAACTTCACAAGTAAACAAAACATTCACATACAAGTCTCGTGACACACTATGCAGTAACTTCAGTCGATAAGCACTTATGATGAAAAATTTCAAGCTTGTTTACAATTTCTCGATCGCTTGAGGCTAAAGGAAAAGCTTGGAAAGAAGGAAAACTTGGCCTGTTTATATTAACTGCATATTGAGCGACAAATCAAGTGGATAAGACATTTTTATATCGCGTATTATTGGTACGTTACTCTCGTAGCGCTTTCGTAGAGGCTGCGTAGCGTTTCGTAGAGGTAATGTTGCTGTCAGAAAAATAATGTTGATTGTTGTATTATTTTAGTTATGATTTTTGATTATTTGTATGAGGTTCGTAACTATTTTTTTTAAAGGTTCATAAACAGATGACAGATTAAACACTTCATACATATAATTATGTATGAAGTCTTCACATGAAATAAAAAATGAGAATCTGACGCCCAATTATATGTGTACACAGCACTTTAATTAAATAGATTCAACAAGATAGGTAGTATGTTAAACAATGAACAAAAATAATATTTTATATAATTTATATTAAATAATTTCACTGTAAATATTGTGTAAGTTTTTAATAAAGGAAAGATTAAATAAAATTATATTCACATTTTTTGTTTCATGAAACGAAATTTAATCTTGAATATCAAGAGGTACTCAAGATACTGAATGTCCATTTACTGAACATTGAACAGATACTCTTATAATCCGACACCGGACAGTGAGATGAGCTCCGATGGAACTTAATCTGACATTAAATGCCGGTGCTCAATGCGTCTATACGATAATACAAGCCGCTTACAATCTGTCTTCTGAGTGTTAATAGTTTTGTAACCATCAAATTTAAATACTAAAAGTCGAAAAAAAATAACTTGTAGCTAGATTCGAAGGTCACAGGCCTTAGAAAGAAAGAAAGAAAGAAAGAAAAATCATTTATTCTGGCATATAAAAATAAAATACATCTAAAAAGCGTCTAAAACTAAATAATTTAAAAAATCATTCTTAATGCCAGGAATGGTACGCATCTCAGCACAATACTGCAGCGCCAAAAAACACCGCAGCGCTGATATTCTGATGCGCCCAGTGAAATGAGTAGAAAGCAGTGTGACAACAGAAAAAATAATATATAAATAAAAATATCTAATAATTACATTTACAATTTTTTGTGCCTTAGGATTCCGCTCTACTATTCACCCGTTGAGCAAGATGAGTCAAGCTATGCTTAAAATCCATCAAGTTTTTGACTGAATGTATCGTCCTTCCAGACGCCTCGCGTCATCTATTGTACCTACATATAAGTAGGTAACAACAAAAGTGATTGAGGTTGCAATTAAAATTTAAATTTGTAAACTTTTCGTCAGAAAAATCTTTTTAGCAGCACGAAGTTGGAATTGCGCCCGTTGGATGGTGATAGACTTTCGCCCTATCTCATAGTACCTAAACTAAACAACTGAAATGTGGGTATTGTACACCTTTGCCACACCCTTCTGTGTAATATAGGCGTGATGCTATGTGTATATCAGTGAACTAATTTGTGTGTGAAAAGTTTATTTTTTTATATGCACTCATTTACCTCCTCTATCCTTTTAAAAACTCTTATGCAATGACATCAGCTTAATAACATAATCGTATAAATACATAGTAGCGACCCTTAAGACCCTTGAATCGTTTTAAAACCTTATCAAGAATATATAAGTTGGAAAAACGACCGAATGCAGATATTTTTTCTTATTCAACTTTTCAGCTGCGGTGAAATGAGGGTAATGTCGGAAGTATTATGGTCCCGAGATAAAACCGCGTTAAGGTGAGCTGGAGATTCAGGAATACCAATGAAGATTCGGATTTTAAACTGTCTAGTCTCAACGTTACAGGATTAAGCCTTAATGTGGGATTAATATTGCACTTCTAAGGAAGTCGCTTAAAATAACAGTGTTTTTGTTAAATTGATTTATATGTGCATTTAGCCATACTAAGCAATCTAATACTAAGAAACAGTCGAAAAATTTTCAATTTTACCTACATATTAGTAGGTAGTGATAGGCTGGCATCCTAAAGCCGCGAGAAGAGAAATCATGTTAATATTTTCTCTTTTATTTATTTATATTTTGTGTTATATTCTCCAAATAAATTGTTTAAATTCGTTATCTAATATGATTTTAAACTATTGTTTTAAATAAATTGTTGCTTTATTTATTACATAAATCTCTGTAGGCTGCCTATCCGGACTTTATGTGGAAGAACAAGTCAAAAATTTATACAAAACCGAGAGAGGAGAAACGACTAAGCTAACTGTGTCTTTAGGAGACACAGTTAGCTACTCCGTTTCCTCGCTTTACTACAAAAGACACAAAATGCATAATACGCTACTCCGCTCTGCATTACTCCAATTATCCACTGCACTGCCGTTCCGCTTTAGTGGACTGGCAGTCCTTTAAACTTTGCATATCCAGTATTTTCATGTAATGTCTACATTCAGGTCAAAGGCATTCATCTTAACATCTAGTCTGAGCAGCCATCCTTTGAAGTGCACTTCATTCTATTACTTAGTGGAAGTTGTTAACTACTAGTCAGTTGATGAGTGTGACAGCATTCGGTCTAACTTTAGACATTTTGGAGCACTTTACTTTGTTGGACATTGATGTCTGGCGACATAATTAAGATGATAGTTAAATGTATGGATTTAACTTAAGAGGTTGTCAATATCTCTTTAACAACGAATTATTTTAGAACGGCATAAATATCAAGAACAAGCGTTGTAAATTTTTTGCTCCTATAAATGTCAAAAATGAACATATAAAAGTCAGAAATGCATGCATAATTTCTGGTTTTAAATGTGTGGTAGGAGACACACTGACGGTATATATAAAATAGGCAAGTAAGCCGTGTTACATTCACCTTGTTCGTCCGTCCATCGAAGTATTTTACGTTTAAAGAGCCATTATAGCACTACGCATGCGCACCGCGCTGTTTTGCATTGATCGATGCATTGATCGATTTCGATGCAGTAACACTATAGTGGATCATAAAAACATACGATATATACGTACATAGACCATGCCTTTTGACTTCGCCGTAGTCGAGAAAAAAAATATCAGCATATTTGTATAGCTGTAAGGGTTTTAGGGTATTCAGCAAAATGGAGTGAATTGAACGAATATGTTTGATAGCTTCATCTCATTTTACGACAATTGCGTATCAAGTCGGTGCTATGATTTTTTATGCGAATCCCTTATTGCCTCTGTATTCGTTTGTTGAACCATATTTATTGGTACAGATATAAAAGGGTGGAATGTTACAGATAAGCATTCTAGGATCATTAAAATATATAGATATTATTGTTGCATTTTTTGTTGCCTGGATATTATTCACACAACTTATATATTTGTTTTACTTTAGATACAATTAAACTAATAGTGTTTCATTTTAATTATTTATTTATTCACAAAAATAAAAATAAAAACAAAATTCCTACTAACCTAAAAATAAATGACTAAATCTAAATCTATGTACTTACAAACATTGTCTAAAAGACCGCTACCAGTGTGCAACGTTCCCAAAATGCTGGCAGCATTGCTACGTTGTGTGGCAATGCTCAACTTCTGGCCAAAATAAATACTATATAGCATTCTGAAAATGTGTGGCCTCAAACAGACGAGTTGAAATCTGTTTGTAAATTTGTTTCTGTGTTTCATTTGATGTTCGGAATGTGAAATTTTTATATTTGGTCAAGTTGTTATTAATTTAATGATAATTAGCTAACTTAAAATTTATGTATAGATCTTGTGATAGTTTTGAGTAAATTGAATATTTTTCTGTCAAATTGGTTCTGAATAGGTTTATTTGAAACTATCCATGTACGATCTCGCCATCGTACATCTTGCCTGACACAGCAAATTCACTAGAAATTCGCGGTCGCGTGCTAGCATGCGTCTCTGTCGATTGTCTACAAATAATTTCGAGCACACTGAATACCGTGGTACGAACCTATTGTCAAGAGTAAAGACACCAACGTAATCTTTGTAACATTTAACTTAACTTATTAAACATTGATTGCAGTGATTTTATCTCGTGTGTACTTTATTAACAAAACATACCAACAACAAAACTAGTGTAAGAGCTAACTGGCCCTTACAATCCAGTTCAGTACAATCCAATGTATACAATATTTGCACGCTCTCATAAAAGGCAAAACATGCTGTACCTACCGAATTATAACAACATAATGTAACCGTGTTTTATGCGAATAAAGTTCTTGATTCTTGATTCTAGATTTCAAATAAACTTATTGCCTCATACCACTTGCCTTTTTCATTACTTGTCATTAATTCAAGATTTAAAGAAAAACGTTTAATTTGATATAAATAATCGTTATTAATAGAGTCAGTAAATTTTATTCGATTCTTCGATTTAATCAATCGCACGGTTGCCTGCCGCCAATTTACCTGTTGTGTATAAAAATAAAGGTCGTAAATTTAAAGTGTACTTGTATGTGTTATCCTCCGTCGTGTCCATCGATTCTGTCTGTACCTTTTGCGGGATATATATGAGGTTATAACATTTTTCGTTCAATCCTGAAAGAGTAAGGTTTTATACATATTACTGTAATAAATCTCGTAGAGGGTCGTGTCTATACTTTGCATTATTTTTGAGGCCAGTTTTAGAGGACAGGTTCAGATCGTATTTTATTTGGGTTCAACTTATAACAATCTTGGTTTTATAAATATTTTATATTTTTAGTGGTGCTGTTTTTATGTAAATATTTAAAGTATGACATAACGGTTACAGTAAGCAACAAAAAAACTATAATTAAAGAAATTATCAAATCTTTATCTTACTTTTAGGAAATAAATATTATCTATCAGACCAACTGGTTCATTTAAAACACCTTACACTATGTGGAAATGTGCAAGCTCTTCCATCAGAATACACGGCAACACGACGGTAAATTTGGTGTTGCTTTTTTCGTTTCAGTGATACCACTCAAGCGGATAATGTCTAGTCGATATTTCAATAGTACTCATAAGCTATAGATAATTTTAACTGACACTTAATTGATATCTTAACTGCTAAGTCCAACTATACGAAACGAATAAATAGAGCACAATGGTTTTAATAATGATTTCTAAATATTAATCTAAGCCTTCTATATGTCAAAATCTCTTTGTTGCTTATTGTTGATTCATTGTCTATCTGCTCATTTGTCAAGTGGTTGGCAAATGCAACCACTCACCGTAAGGTCTTGGGTTTGATTACCGGATCGAGCAAAAGTGTGATTGGGGATTTTTCCGTCTGGAAATTTTCAATAGAAGCACGGAGTCGGAATCGTGCCTAGATGATCACGATAGGCACCCTCCTATTTCATGTGACCTAAATGTGAAAGATAAAAAGTTATCTTATATATAAAACTCTCGTGTCACAATGTTAGTTACTTTACTCCTCCGAAACGGCTTTACTGATTTTTACCAAATTTTATATGCATATTTAGTAGGTCTAAAAATCGGCTACTATCTATTTTTTATACCCTTAAGTGATAAAGGCTGTTCACCCTTAACATTTTTTTTTAATTTTTGGACAAATTTTGTTTTTATTTTTCTATAATGTGGCATTAAAAAATACATACAACCCTAAATTTTTACCCTTTTACCACCAGCCCCTATTTTTTAATAGAAATTTTAGTAATTTAATCATTTTTCATTCCGCTCGATAACTGATCAATTATGGTCTTTTGTGTAAATGTTTTTCACTCTATTTCGATTAAAATTTCCCTGAGCTTATGGCAAATCAAAATTTTTTGGCATATCAACGTTTGCCAGGTCAGCTAGTATCATATAATAAAATATTATACGTATTATATATTATAATTTAACTTAATACTACTACTAATACTATATTATAATATTATATACATTATAAGTATTGATATTATACCTCCGCTACTCCCTTCTGGGTAATGTAGGTGTAATTTTATGTCATTGTCCTAACACCATAACATAAAAAATTACTGCCTATTACATAACCCAATTCCTCTACTTTACCAATTCCATGTAAATCCGATATCTATCGCTATGTTAATATCACAAAGTTATTGACAAGTAATACATATTTATTAGACACACAGTTGTTGAATCAAGCCTCTAATATCAACTTCCTGTGTTTTGATGTGAATCACTTGATGGCAGCCGGAGGTAAATATCATTATGACAGCTTGTTATTGTTAAATTGTTACATAACATCACGCCTAAGTTATATTGTGCATGAAAGGAGCCTCCCCGAGTGACGTTCACAACGATTTCCTACGTTCGGCGCACCCTGGGCAATTCGCGAGTTCTCCAAAGCGAATTGGCTAATCCTTTCACCACGATGGTAAGTCAAAATAAAATTTGACTTAGCCATCGACACGACGAAGAAGAAGAAGACGCCTATATTGCTCAGAAGCACTACAATTATATCTTTTTATTGCTCATTTTTATGCTTTTAATGCTTATGATTAGAAAATTATACTATGAAACGGTTAAAATAAGATACGGGACCGGCAGGATTTAAATCTGCGACCTTCTGCACACCGGGTAGTCGCACACCGCCTTCCTATCTTAAGTAGTATTCTACATAGGATACTTCTTAAGATAGGAACAATGGATGAACGAAATGACGTTACATACAGTTGAGAAATTTAGGGTCCTAGCAAGAGGCGACCGTAGCTGGTTAGTAAAGCGGCTGCTTGGTGTTTAGAAGGTCGCAGGTTCAAATCGTGCTAGTCCCATATCTTTATTAACTGTTTCTCACTACAATTATGTCCTATGCTCAGGTTTATCACCGCAATCCTACTTGTGATCATACTCCTCTTTATTATTCAAATGTTAATTCCACTTACACCGTGCAATGCAATTCATGCCATCTCTGCCTTTTTAATTGCGTTAAACAAAGCAAGCATTACGTGACATTGACGACCAGATGGCGGAGTGGGTAGTGTACCTGCCTGCGACGCTAAAGACTCGGGTTCGATTCCCGCTCAAGACAAATCTTCGTGTGCATGAACATGGAGGTTTAACTTGGTTTGAGTGTTTCTATGTATAATAAGTATGTATGTATTTGCACAAGAAATGAATAAATGTATTAGTAGCAGCTATTCTAGTACCCATAGTACAAGTTCTGCTTAGTTTAGGATTAGATGGCGTTGTGTGTATGTTGGGTAATATTTATATTTAATATTATACATAAGAATTCCATTTCTTCTTCTTGTCGTGCTAACGACTATAGTAATTCTGTTAAATTATTTATATTTATATAGTTTAAGATTAATAGGATGCGACTAAGACGCCTTTTTGGTTGACTTTCATAAGGTCTTTTAAGGTACAGGGGGTAGGAAGTAATGACAGGACAACAAAAGGGCCATATTTTGGGTGGGCGATCCACATTCGCAACTAGTGTTGGATGTGTTTGTGAATCCCCACTTGGCCATGTTGTCTTTACAGCGATGTTCAGAATTCCATTACAAATTTTCGTGTAAATGCCTCTTCAGTTTTGGAACAAAAAAACTACACAAAACAAGGCTAAGACAACTTGCCACTAGTTTATCAACTCCGACATTACATAGAATTTAATATCTTCACGAGTATCAAGTGATTTATCGTTTTTCTGACGTCGCAATTTTATCTCTAATTCCGTTGTTCTAGTTTTATATATATGCCACTTTTTTGACATCGGCTCTATGATTGATGAGATCTATTCAGGAATTTAATGTCCACTTTATTTAGCCTAGACATAAAACTATTTATGTCTAGGCTGAATAAAGAGATCGGTGTGGCGTGTTTATTATGTATATCAGCTTCGTTGGTCGAGTGGTTAGCTTATGTGGCCTATTACCAGAAATAATGAAAGAAAGAAACGTTTATTCTGGCAAATCTTAAGCTTAGTGATACACTTTTAAAACTACTTATAATAATAATTATATTGATGTGCCAGAAAAGGTACACACCTCAGCATAATACTGCAGCACATTAGCACTACAGCGCTGGTATTCTGGTGCGCCCTGATTGTGAGTAAGATAGTGTGATATTCATCTTAATGATGATAATTCCACTGTCACAATAATTGGGATTTTTTTTAACAGAAAATACAATATCAGTTACAGAACCAAACAATACACAGGTTCATTTTAAATTACTAAAACTAAATAAAAAAAAGAAAACACCATTATCTCGGGTTTGATAATCGCGTCGAGAAAAAGTGTTATTAGATATTTTCTCATTAGGTAGTGCTAAATAGCAGCTCGGAATTGAAATTATGTCCGATGGATGGTATCAGAGTAACCAGAGACTAAGCTGCATACAACCGCGCTCAGATAAGTCCACTCACACAAGCATAAGACGTCTGTGAGCGTGAGCACTTGCGGCCCTATCACGTACGAGGCGAAACCGGTTTCTACCGGCTCGCAAGTGCCTTAGCGAAGGGCTCTCGCACGCTCTCGGCGCGGCTCGCGGACACTACCGCAGCTCACATAAATGTACTCTGTCAGTCTACAGCAGTCCAGCGCAGCCGCGGTGCGCGCACGCACGTATGCTCACTCGCAAATCTCGTCCTAAAGGGCACGACGCGCGTTATTATTTAATAATACAAAATGTACTGTACTGTGTGTAAGAACAATAATCGTCGAAATAAGAACATATCTTTTTTTTTCTATCCCAAGGAATCTACTAGGTGAGTAGTAAATTGATAGTAAAAGAGTAGCTATTTTTATTATATACCTTTTCAATTTATTTTAGTGGGGTAGATAGATACTTCATACATAATTACATAGGTAGGTACCTAGTGTACCTACATCAATATCAAAGCAAATTTAAATCTGTGCCGTGTTTGTAATGCGATGGAACCTTGACACAATTCACAGCTAATAATATATTCCTACTTATGTATGAGTCACTAGCTTCTACGCGCGGCTCCAACCGCGTGGTACGTCGATGTAGCCTATATTATTTCAGGGGTCTTATCTTTTTATACCTATAATTGTATAGATGTATGAGAATGACAGTTCTCAAGTTCTTAAGCGCAATGTCATGCGCTCTTCTACCTAATACGTTAATAGGTAGGTAGGTACGTTAAAATTAAATTGTAAAAGGTTCTACTTATCACATTAGGTACCAATTTGAGAGGATTATACTTAAAGACTTTTATTACTTTTTTGACTTGTTGAAATATGTAAAAAATACCTATCTACCCTTATTATTAGCGATTGATTTATTATGATTAGGTACAGGTAATACAATAAAAAAAAAACCGCCGCGTCGTTTAAAACACCACTATGCCGCCAGTGTAGTAATTGTACTAGTCACATGGTTTGTCCTGTCGTGCCAACACTGCCAAGTGCCAACCCTAGCAAAATAGGTAAATATTTTAGACGCTCTTTAAAAGCTTAGCCTCTGTTCGTTACTCTGTGGTATAAGGCTCACTTAGTTTCACATGGGATCTTTACATAACAGGTGAAGTGTGGTAGGCTTTACACACAGTGGCACAGTAGATTTATCTTTTTAAGATTTGCTGGAATAAATGTATCTTATTCTTATCTTAATCTGTTTGAGACACATCGGTGTGAGCGAATCATCTCAGATAAATTCTTACAATATTTAACTAATTCATCCGCTTTTTATCCTTTTATGTGTTGTTGTTATATTTTTTTACCCAGTACTTATGGCAAAATTGTCCGGATTTCCAGCTTAAGCATGTGAAAAAAATATTTCAAGAATGAATTCGTAATTTTCAGACTTTTACTTATGAAATGAATGTAAATCTTGAAATGAATCATTATGATAACATTGAGCGTGTAGTGAGACTTATGAGATATCACTTATCACTATTGTTATAAAGAAAACATTTTAAATAAATAACTCCATCACACGGAGGATATCTAATTGATTTCTGACTTTGCATTTAAAAGATTACGGTATCCGTAAATACAATCGGAAAATACTTGTTTGAATAAACTATCAACATAAAACTAACTGTTCTATCTTTAAGATAATCACTCACTTAAACTTTATAGAAAACTTAATGGTTTGTACTTACTACCGATGTCTGATTCAGTGATTTTCATTTAAATGGAATTCTTCATGTTCGAAATATATTTATTTTTTATTTATGTTGTTTATGTACAAAACCTACCTATTACTTATTTAATATCTTGAAATGTAGTCCAATGCTAAATATTGCACTTTGGTAGATTATAGTAAGACTTATCTACAAAGATCTTAAATCAATAAATTAAAATAATTGACTATTGTGATTTTCTTTTAATATAATTTTTACTTATCTAATAGTTTGACGCTATTCGTTTACATAATTATGTACAAAATAAAGGTACTGGCACTGTTTACTAAACTAGGCAGAAGCCTGTATTTTAGCTGACAGTGTTCAGTCGCAGGAAGTGACACTTTAAAAACGTTATTTAGGCGTTAAAGTCGTTGCACAGCTAGTTATAAGGCAGGAGTAAGTAAATAATAGTAATCTACTAATCAAATAAAGTTATTACTGTTTTGATTCATAATTGATAATTTCGTAGGTGATTGGGTGTGTTGTGTGTGTGAGTGCGTAGAGTGAATGTGTGAGTGTAAAGTGTGTGTTTCTGATGAGGTGTTTTGTGAATTGTGAATGAGCATGCAGGTGTACAAGTATTGGGTTCGAGATGGTGTAAGTAGGTGACACATGCATTTGAATATAAATATATTGTTACTATGATAAGTGATAAATACAATACAATAGCCACTAAGCGGTGTAGGTAAGTAAGTCTTCCGTCAAACTGTAATCCAGCTGCTGTAGCCAGGCGGTTATTTTATGTTTTACTTCGCGTCTGGTTAAGCCTGCAATTTTATTCTTTTTATGAGCATAATTATATATTTTGCAGCTAAGAATGTAATATTGTCGTCTTCCAAAAGTTGTTTTGCAAGCGATGTATATATAGTAATATTAATAATTCTTTATTTCAGACAGTTTAACAGTCCATAGTTTAATATATACTTAAATACAGTTTCGGAACTTGCACATAAAATCTATTTATTTATTTATTTATTTAAAAAAACTAATAAATAAATTAGACGTCTCACCGTACCCCTCGGTTGACATCTAGATTATTAAATCCACAGATCAGTGAACAATACAATATATCTGCAAACACCCAGCATGCTATTACAACTACCACATAAGTACCTGTGCATCTGTGACGCTTATATTTTGATGATGATATCTCAATCTTTATAAAATTATAAAATTAAATAACAGTGCATTGCTTTGGGTAGCTTCCTCTTCAATATATTGTTTTTTTTTAAGTTCTTGACGACAGGTTACATCATATTGAAATAATACCCTCAAGATTAATTAGCTAAGATGGCTACTGAACGGTCAAGATAGTATATCTAAATAACGTCTGTCACCAACAATCAGGCACCGGACCCTTCTCAGAATAAATGATTAACACTGTCAGCGGTCATTTAACTAAATCTATTTACTGCTGACTTAATGTCGGTTTGCTGCGTAGTTTGACGTAAACATTAACAAACAGATTAACAAATGTTATTTTAGGCCTTGCATTTAAAATTGCGAAATGGCGCAATACGAATTCAAAATGCAGAAAACATTATTTTGAATTTCTGACATGCAGTTTTGTGAAGCAAGAGTTACGGTAAGTACGTACGTACGAAAGTACGTTCGGTCAAATAAAAGTTTTTGTGTTGCGTCGCATGATACGAGTTCAACTACTTTTACAATGAGATGTTGCATCGCAGTTTTGTGTATATCGCCGTTTTTAGACCCTCAACAAATTAATACATTTTAAAAAAAGATGATTTAATTTAATCAATATTTTTGACGGTAACCAATAAACAATGCACTCAGTTTCCTTGCTGGAATTAATGACGAAGGTCAAAAGACGAGTAAGTAACTGAGCTCGCGAGACTTGGATTCAAGAAATACAATTATCTTAGATTGTTATACGAAATTATTTTACTATCTTACATAACAACGAAAAAAACATGTTTTACATTATTCAATTAATCGAATATGTATTTTTACGACTCAATACAATATAAAATGTTTACGATGAGACATCATAAAGCAAAAACCTACGGAAAATCTTTACATCATTCTGAGTCAGCTAAAACTAGAATAGAAAGATGAAAAACACATTGGACCTTCGCGTGAAAATCAATCTCGAACAATGACTATTTTATGAGACTAAGACACCCTCAGGTCATACATTCTTATGAAAAATGCGACTATAAAACTCGTATTGAAACCGAAATACGATCTCAAGTATTTCTCGTACAAAAACCCTTTTTAACATTACACCGACATTGAATTTCGGTGGAACGGAGGATATTGTGTGGTATAATAGACCCAATCTGTTGCCAGGGACGGTGGTCCGCGCGTGATGAATACAAATGTGGGGAGCGGACGCAGTGTTATAGAGAAGACATCGCTGCATCGGTGGAAAAGTTCAATTAAGAATATATTTTGTACTGTAGAACTTTGTTACAAAAACTCGCTTCCAATATTTTACAAAATTATTAATTTATTGGTCACAAATTTGTTTTTAAACTAAGTAAAAAATGTCATCAATCATGGAAATATTTCTACAAAACAAACCACTGTTTTTTCTACCTTTTACTCTTTATGTTACATATTAAGATATAAATTTCACGGTTACGTCTTTTTTCAGACGAATATAAATTTAAAAGTTTATAGTTTATGATAAAATGCAGAAACGCTGCATGCTAAATTGACTTGTGACGTTATCTTTGTCGCGTGAAAAGCGACCTCATTTTTAGCCAGCTCTTAACAAAGCATAAAATATTTTAGTGTTTTAATACCTAAAAATAATTTAACAATGTTTTTAAATTTAAAACTAAAATAAACGTGAAATTTCTGTTGGGGAGACAAATATATCTCGATGTTTGAATAAGAGCGTTCAGTATCAACTAATCATAAACTTGAATATGTTTATATTATTATATATTTAAATATGGTGCCAGCATTTTGGGTACGAGGCCTTCTGACAGTGACTTATTAAGTTTAGATTTAGTTATTAGACAAGTTTAATTTAAGATCCAATATGTTTATTTTTCTGTAAATAAATAATAATAAATATGTTTAACGTCCATATTTTAAATTGGCACACTTATTTCGACTGAGATCCCACCCCAAAAATTTGTAGCTATATTTTTTTTTATAAATGACAAATCTTTAATCCCTTCTAGTTTAAGAATAGTAGTAGCAAAACGCTTTAAACAAAAGAGCAATCGTTCTGATGATCAGAATCATGACAGAAGACTTTTTTTGAAACATCATGTAACTAAGATCATAGATATTTTGTCTAATAGTAGACACCACATGGTTTCATGCATTTAATTAGTGTTCAGATACTAATAACGTGTCATATTTAAGAAAATATATTATGATAGTTGCCCGTTTACACCTGGGTTATCATGTGATGGACCAATTTTTTTGGGCAGCCTGGCACATTATGAAAATTTTCTAACAATTCACTTAAAATTTGTTTCATCAAAAAAATGTATGCCTGCAAAATTATACGGTGAGATCTCAAACTATAACTGCTGTATTTGAAATAAAAAAGACACTATTCTCATTATTATTATAAGTCTAACATAAAACACTTTCGGCCGTCTCAAAATTGTTACAACAATATGTTTATTTGCCTTTAAACGGAGATGGTCGCAGAAATTTTAATAAACATTTTCTTTGGAAATATATTCTATACAATTTTCGTTTAAATGACACTTGTAATCAGCACGTAATGTTTTAGAATATAAGACGCAAAATGCAACAAGGTCTATTAAAACCGTATCGAAATGTCTTCCATTTTAATCCAGGACCAACATTATGGCAAGTTTCCAGACTTAATACGAAACTAGGAACTTAAACTAGTTTGTTAGTAACAAATAGTTTCCCTAAAATGTTTACTACGATTAAATATTTTGATCTTAGGTCCGTTTCGTTCTGATGGAACGTTTCCGTGATATTTAGGGTTGGTTGACAGAAACTGTAAAAGATAATTGTCGTTGAAAATAACTAAGTGGATAATGTCAATTGTTATTTAAGTGCCGGTAAGCTGAAATCTTTGGAACCGTGCACTGTTAAAACTACTAAAATATAATAAAAAAATTACATTGGCTTTTAAACGTAAAAGCAGAATAAGAATTTTTAAACGCCACAAATCAAATCAAATCATTTATTTTCATGGGCCTCAAGGGGCGCTTGAACACGTCAAAACAAACATCGAACAACAAAAAATATAAAATTAAAATAAAACTTAACTAATTAACCGCTCACGTGCGCAAAGGGAATATATTCCCTTTTCTAAAAAATGACTCACGTGCGCAAAGGGAATATATTCCCTTTTTTTTTTTTTTTTTTGCTGTGGTGGTACGACCGTGATTTATGTTTTGTTTCTTTTTAAAGCATTAAACAACCAATATTCCGTCTCTTTTAGTCGATTAAGGACATAATATTTTATGCTACAAATACCACTTCACCATTTTACTCCGATACGGTTTGTCAAATTTTTTTTTTTAAAAATCAGTTGAATGTGACAGCCAACTACGCGCGGTGTTGGCATTTGTTTTGTTGCGACTTATTTGTAGTCTTTTCTCTCGTTAAACGAATAACTTTTACAGAAAAGTGTGTAGTGTTTTGTCATTTTCAATTAAAAAACAATAGGTTATCGCTTTACTTTTTACTTTTTCAACTAAACATATTTAAAGATGATGTGTACGTGTTCAACCATAGCCAATGTTTATCGTTAACTAAAACAAATTTGACACTCAATGTAAATAAATAATGGATACAGTTTAAAAGAGTAACTCTTAAGCTTGAATAAAAACACCACTTGAATTCTAAGAACAGATGTGCGCCATCCATACAGGCATTTTTTTGAAACACTACGCCGGCGGTCGAAGTGACGTCAGTCGGTGCGCACGTGACGGATTTTATAAATAAATATATTATCAATCACATTATTTTTCCGGCCTTTTAATTCATAAAATGTCTATCATTCCATAAACAAACTATTATGTACATTGCTCTGTATAAAACGCAATCGAGTTAGCAAACCTCCGGCACGTTCATTTCGGACACTATAATTTTTGCATAAAGTATTTTAGCATACATCACGGAATCGATAATTATTTTTAAATGTTTGGTTAACATAAAATAATTTACGCTACTCCAGACTAAAATTGTTCGTAAGGACTTTGCTTTTATAAATGTTCTATCAAGTACAGAATTATAGGCTGTTAATATATCATAATACAACTACAATGTTATAACATTCAATGTCGTAATTGCATGAGAACTTATCAAATCTAGAAAAAGCATCCAATTTCCTCTTCTAGTAACGTAAGCTCAAGAGGTTTTCTTTTCAAAGGTAGAAAATCTTTACATTCTTTTATTTCGTTCGTAAACTTGTTAAACATTCCAATTTCAAATTCGTAGCGTTCGGGAAGGTTTGAGATGCCTTCTTGAAAGTCTAATATAAAATTTGGATGGTATCCAGATGTTCGGCTACAAGTTTTAGACCTGACTTTGCCTACAGTTCCGCATTCGTGTTCAAACTATTTTGAAAGATTGAGTTTGACGCTAAGGTATTTGGCAAAGGATACTTTTGGTTACTTTTCTCGCAGATATTTTTTTTAACCTTGTATTGAAACTTTCTTTACGTATATCTTGTATTGAATAACTAATTTTATTTTTAACTGGCAAACGGAAATCGTGAAATTTTATCGAAAAAACAATGGACATAAAGTGTACACATATTATCGCAAAGATTCACTAAGTATTTGTGTATTAATGAGTCATATTACATGACATAACTTCACGCTTATATTACCCAGAAGGGTGTGGCAGAGGTGTACGACACCCACACTTTACCTGTTATGTTTTTGGTCCTATGAGACAGGGGGTGAGTATATCGCCATCCACCGGCCACAATTCCAACTCCGTGCTGCTATTGTGAGGCATTTTGGTTTAAAATATACTACTTTCGTTAGTTTTTCAACCAAAAATCTATTACTTTACGACAGTTCAAACAAAAACATTGAATTATATTAAATAAGTTTTGCTTTTTTCCTGCCTGATTTTTCATTTGATTCTCTTTTCAACTCGATCAAAGTTTTATTTGTATCTCAGTTTTTACTTTTTTATTCTTGATGCGGTTCTCTGTTTGGTTCTTGAACATACAACATGAAACATGAAAATATGTTTCATGGTTTAACTTCTGCATGAAACGCATGATATTCATGTTTTATTGCATCGTATTACTAATTAGTATCGATAAGGCGATTTTTTTTAAGAAAAAACTACTGAGGTGTCAAGGGACACCCGGATGGAACGAAGTTCAGTAATTCCAAATAACAACAAATCAGGACTTGCACCCGAGATTGCAGTAAAAGGTATGCGACCTTAACTACTAAACAAATAAAACAGTCTATTTAATAACCTAATTATACGGTAACGAAAAATTAAACCAAATTAAAAAAAAACAAACATTAAGACAATTAAATTATCAAGCGTAGCAAGCGTACACACGATCATTCAGAATCACTTAATCATTCTCTTAAAATAATCGAATGATACTTTTATAATCATTGTCGAGATATTTTCACAATACTCCTGTAGGCTGAATGGCTACATAACAATATTTCCTGTGCCTTACACACTCAATTTCAAAATAATTCTTATCTTCGAACTTTCGCGCTATTCGAATTTCAAAATGTCAAAAGCGAGGTTCATTCAAACACACGCATAGACTTATAATGCCTAGATCAATAAACTGCTTGTATGAATTTAAGTATAAAGTTAGGCTAAAAACAGATTGATTGAAAATTATAATGCGCCGCTTGGCGGACAGACAAACTAAATGAAAATCTCATAAATACCAGAGAGTTACACTGAACTGAAACGGCACAATGAAGCCACTTTCACATTTCATGCGTGTACTCGGTTTCTAGGAGTAATAGTTCTATGATCACACATAACAAACCATATCTTTAACATTATTTTTCTGCGATTACCTTGCTTTCTTTTAAATTGTATTCGCAAGTTTACTCGCGATATAATAATATCAGATCTCATTATCAATAATCTCATCACCAATCCCAATGACATAATTAGATGTGTTCTAATCGGATATTTCATGAAATGTACATAACAAAATTAGTAAACATTCTGTGGTAATATTAAAAAATAATTTGCTTTTGAATTTAATATAGTTATGACGCGTACACTTGCTAAACACACAATAATGGAGAGATTATAACGCGTATGACTTGGTTAGCACAATAGTAAAGAAAGGTTAAATGCGTACTTGCTAAAATACAAAAGCATTTATTATTGTCTGTATAAAATCTCTACTTACCTAAATCCATCAGCAATATCCGGAACTTGTGCAGAAACACTGTCAGGATTCATTATTGTTACTGTTTACGTTAAAAAGGTAAACGAAATCATATCGCGATTAATTAATTATACTGGTCGGATTTTAGTACCAATTTTGCATCTAGATGGCGTTAGCGTCGAATTAGAAGGCGATATGGTTTCGTTACCAACACGAGTATATAAGGAGATGATTTTTATTGTAATAATGTGAGCAGCTGGTCAGTCCTGTATTCATTTACGGCGTTTATCAATCTTGACTAGTAAACTAAATTCAGTCTGACCTATAACCTCCCCGCCGACCTTCGAACATGGTCCTCTGAGTCGGATTGGTGGGAGTGTTTTTTTGATAGTATTCAGTAGTGGTGGGTGTGATAAAGTTACTACCCTACGCGTTAGTACTGGGCAGTGGATCGCTGTCCAGAGCATCCCCTTCATAGATCGTGTACGCCTGCGCGAATCTATCGCAGCGCGCCAGCGCTCCCATTTTTTTTTAAAAACTCAACTCTAGTAATTTTCTTTTTAGTTTTTTTTTTAAATTTTTTTTTTCTATAAGCGAGATAGAGAGACGGACACATAAAAATGTGTAGCACCGTAGCTGTAACGTAGCATGTAATTACTACGCAGCTACGATAATTGCTACGAAAAGTGTCGTTACAACTTTTCGTTCCATTTTTTTCCGTCTAGCCCTCTTTCGCAACGCGCGATAAGGAACTTCGTTCCAATAAATATAATATCTTTTATTTCTGAATTTAGATCTTTCGAAAGTTATCTTAATGTTTTATATATTTTGGCTTCTGCTCTGCTTAGAATGAATAACACACCTTTCAAACAATACTGAGAATATGATTTTAAATCTTTTAAATTGGTTTTACGACCCACAGCATAAAAAGCTCTTATACCTCATTAGCAATACAATTTCAAAAGGTCAAACCAAAAGTCATACTAAATTCTATGCAGTACATTCAAATAATATATGGTGAGTGTCCACCCCTTTATAGTCAGCTGCCAGCCGTATTGTGGAGTAGCTCAGCCCAGTCCATTAGCTCTTTGCAGTTAATGTGTTTTGAAGTGTTGTCCCCATAGATATTATGTTCTAAATATTGAAAACCTTTTTAGTTGTTTCTATACTTATGGGAATTTTACTAGGGTGTATAACTTTTTATTGAATACTTTAAACCTATCAGTTTTGAGTTTAAAATAGTTGACATACAAAACTTTGTTTATTGAACACTTCAGCGTTGCAGAGCATTTAGTGGCTGAAATAGAGACTATTTCTGACAAATTATTTAGTATATTTTTAATTTGCTTTTATTTTTTCAAAATACATTTATTTATTTTAGTTTTCTTTTACTTATAACAAATAAGATTTCATGTTAAAAATGATTGAATACATCGATATTACAAACGTAGCTCAGTACTACAACTCAATATTACAACAGTACTTTTATGCATCAGTAAAATTATGTCTCTCAGTTCGTTTAAAATGAAATTATCTCCATAGTATTCTACTGATTTGCCATTGTAAAGCGACTCGAACATATGGTAAACCAAGACACAGAACAGAAAAGAGTATGGAGATTGATTTCTTTCATCTTTCTCGTTTATCTGTATATAGAATCTAATATGGAATTAATAATCCCACATCCACGTGTCTACTTGTGATTCCCTACGTCCGGCGCACCTTGGGCAATTTACGAGTTCTCAAAAGCGAATTGGCTAATTCTTTCACCACGATGGCAACTCAAATAAAATTTGATTCAGACATCGACACGACGAAGAAGAAGACTTACGATACGCAGATTTGGTTGAATTGTAAGTCAGTTGCACACATTATTATGTTACTACCTCTTTACATAACTAGTTCATATTTGGTTAAATAAATATATAATCTAATAACTTAATCTAAATTTATTTTTTAATTAAATAATGGATCCTCTAAAATCACACAATAATTTTCCCACCGTCTTTCATCAACATTGCTAATAAAAAGCAGAAATTTTACCTGCCAGCAACAAAGTTCAACTGCAATTAATAACAAAGTTGTAGTCTGCAGCCCACTTCCAAAGTTATGGAACATCGACCACATTGAGATGAAACTTTAGCAGCTGATTGAAAGATAGTTGTGGAGGAACTGCTTTGAAGGATTATGAAGGTAATTAAAAGTAGGTTCGTTAACAGCTATTTTAAAAATAAGTCAGTTGATTAATAGCATATTATTATTAATGTGTTTTTATGTGGCAACGGCGATGGGACTTAGATTTGCCCATTTAAAAGCATAAATGTTGGCTATTGTATATTTTTTAAACAATATAATATGTAGGGAATGGACGTATAGCTCACCTTATGCTTAGTGGTAACTAAAGCCTAGGTAGTGTAGATTAGAGATGCGTCGCTTCATCTGAGGACTATGGTGTTATGGCTCATGAGCCACCACCAAACCAGAACAGCGCAAACACTTTGGCGCCAGGGTAAAGGTGAAACGATTGTGGCCCTCAAACTTGTTCACTAGAGCTCTACTATCATTATAGCGGGTTTTCCCACTAGACAATGATAGTTAGAGAAAAAAGCACCAGCAAACTCACAGAAACAAGTCCGTGAGTTTTTTTAATCCGTCATTGTGCTGTTTTGTGAAAATAGACCTTCGATTAACTACTTCGGATGCATACTAGAAAACAAGCTATATTAAATATGACTTTTTGTTTGTGTAGACTTTCTGCTGCTGGCCAAGCTTTTGAAGATTTTGTTTTTACTTCTGTAATTAAAATTGCTCAATATTTGTTGTTCACGAGTATAACTTCATAGTGCATCTTTGCCAATGATTTGTTTGAATAAAGACCTGCTGATAAAAAATAATAGCAACACCAAGCTATAAATAGTATTCACACTTTACTTCTGCAACAATGCAGTTACAAAATTCCACTTTTTTTCTCAAATCACGGCCGAACCACAAACGAAAAAACTGGACGTCCGGTCAAGTTGCCGGTGACCCAAATCTTTTGTAAGTTAAAAGCATTAATTAGGAACAATGACTGGACCGAAAAATGCGGAAAATACTACTTTTGTCGTGGCATTGTGTATCTGTTATCTAGTTTTGTTACGGGACTTTATCAAATTCAAAAATAACGATGGAAAGTTGCCATAATATGTTATAGGCGTAATGTAAAATTAACATTAAAAATTTGTTCAAAAGATCATTATCCATGTGAAGGAAAAATTAGAACGGCTATCTTGTTCAAATAATTTCCCAGTTAGCAAATCAAATCAAATCAAATATATTTTTATTTCAGGCATACATATTTTATAACTTAGAAACTATTTAACACTTTTATTTAGCGAAGTGTTGCGCAATTGCGAGGTGTCGTGTAAAATCTTCCACGAAAGCGGCGATACGCGACTCCCTCCGGCCAGAAATCCTCTTGAAGAAACGTCTCCAGATGGAGTGTGGGGACGCGCACCACAAACGATTTGAAATTTGTGTTGTGGCGCGGTTCTAGCAGAACGACCCTAAATGTCCACTTCGTCTTGCCCCGGATGTACTCCACGAGGTCTTCATTCTTCGTAGAGTGATGTAACCGGGACACGTACAGCAGCAGTTATATCAGCAATAGCTGAGTGGGAGTTCGTAGGACAGCAAAGTCGAAGGTCTTGGATTCGTACCCACGTAACGGAAAACACCTTTATCAATAAAATGTATATTTATCCTTAAATTATTTCTTGCTTTTTTTCACCGGAAAATATTGTGAGGAAACCTGCATACCTGATAGTGCCCAAAGTCGCACGTGGCCAGCGTGGTGGATTACGGCCAAACCCTCTCCTCATTACAATGGGACACGTATATATATGTACATATACAGAACTGCTATTATAATTAAGTGCCCGATATCAAACAAACGGTCCCATATCACTTCGCATTTATCACATTAGTGCAGATTGGATGTTTGCCAAATTCTGTCGAAGTTTAATTATTTCTCTACATACGTATAAGTTTGATGCCCCATTTAACTAACTCCTGGCTTCGGAGTGACCTACTTCGATGAACTAGTTTTTTAACGAGTTTAAGTAGCTATATAAATTATGAACATACATATATACATACACATAAAATCACGCATTTATCCTACGGGGATAGGTAGAGACAAAAAAACACCATACGCTACGCTCCTTACATACTTCTATCGCTTCCTCGACATATATGTGTATATAAACATCTCGTCATATTATACTCGAAAATGAAACATTCGTTGATGACAATAAAAGCTTATTAACAAAATCATGAAAACTTTTAAATCAAATGCAAAGCATTCAGAGAAATAAAGAATCAAATAAAATATAATGTTATGAATTTTAATTCAAATATCTTTGTACATTCTGAGGGAGACTTCATAAAAAGTAAATTAAAGGCCAAGGAGGACCAAGGTAAAAAAAATCCTCTACAGAAATATTTCACCTTAATTTTGCAAGAAGAATAAATTAAAACATTACAGACACATTTAATTTGCGCCATAGCTGGGAGATTTCATTTCTGGAATACCAAGGGAGCCTCGGAAAATAATATACTGCGATGACCTTTATACATTTACTTTTGAATAATGTAACTGAAGTTTTGTAATTTCTTTCTTGAAACAGACTTGGTCCAAGTTACTGTAGATTAAGATATAAATTGTGTCTTTTGATTTCTGGTTATTAGGGCGACTTTACCGTCATTACTTTGAGAAAGGAGAGAAGTTGAAAAAAGGTGTACAAAAACGCATACTGTGAAAATTAAAAAGAAAATTAAGGTCCAGTTTAATGAGGGAAATGTTAGGTATTTATTTATTCAAAGGATATTCTAGCAGAGGTGTAAAAAACCCACACTTTAGTAGTAATGTTTAGATTCTATGTGATAAGAAATGAACCGATTGCCATCCTCAGAGTATTTATATCGGCTGATGTTAGTAAATGTTGATGCCAGTATTACCTAACTGATAAAGCTGAATTGTTGCTGCTATTTCAAATATTAAAATACAAAAAGACCATTTTTCATCAAAATATCAATTTTCTTCGAATATCTGAAATCACTCTGTAATATCCAGTATCGCAGCCATTAAGCCCGAAAAACTTTATTTTTCATTTCTTTACTATAAAAATTAACAAGCAAAATTTACTGGTGAATAAATGACGAAGCCAATAAAACCCAAAAAAAAAAAACAAAGACATCACGTCTTTGCTTTTTTATTTTAGGTCAAGCATTTTACTTTCAAATATAATATTCTTTCTTTAATTTTTATTTAATTACATTTGATAAATTTACATTTTATCAAACATAACCTGACTATATACATCTTATTTGATCAGTTTAATGACAACTTAGGGCACGGCGCACCAATTTCTTGTAGCGATGCTGGACGTCGCGCATTCACTAAACGCGCGCTATTAACGAGTGTTAAGTCGCATTTGCAACGCACTACTGCATAGCGACTGTATCGATGCAAACGCGCGACCGTGTCGGACGACATCGGGGAGAAAACGGAGGGCGGGTGGCGTGTGAGTGGAGAACCGAGCATAAAAGTAGCGTTTGCATCACTACTGAATTTGGGCCCGTGGGCGAGAACACACAGATAACGACCGCTTCGCGATTGTATCAATCCCGAGGACGCGCGACAGCATTGCTACAAAAAGTCGTCGTGGGCGAGGGCCCTTAATGTTAAGTTTTACAGGTCGCGTTCGCGGCAGTCGCGGCGACTGCCTGCGCATCTTTTTTGTATGAAAATATGTTAACATACATTGGCCGCTGACGCTGACGCTTGCTTTCAACCGCGACCCTAAAATGGCGTCCTTTAACACTGAAACTCAATTTGGTTGTTTTTTCATTCGCAAACTCATGTAAATGGGTCATTCACTTCGCATTTAATTACGCGGGTATTGAACATGTGACGCCGCGTTACCCACATTGTTATTCAGTTTTAAATGGATTTTGATGGTATTGTTCACGGGTTGATAAAAATAATTATTTGGATCGCTTTAACTGGCTGTTTAATAGGCGGTCTCTCAGGTTTGTTTATTGCAAATGACGTAAAATTTTGTATTGTATATTCCTTAACCAAATTATCACTCGTATATAATTTTACAAGACTAAAAGAAAATAATTTAACATAACAAAAGGCTGTGGTAAAGATGTACATCACTCACATTTTTTCTGTTATGCTTAGATTCCATGGGAAAGAGGGTAAGCCACGGAAAGTTCACAAATAACACTTTTCCCAACCCAGGAATTGAGACCTCACGTTGAGAGGCGCATATGCTAACCACTAGACCATCGAGGCAAGTTTTTTTTTTTTACAAAATCAATATAGTCTAGTAGTCAGTTGTAGTCTTTGTAACCCATATAATAGCAAGTTGTTACTATAGTCCATGAGATGGTAGTGATAGTAGTGCTTTATAAAATATAGCCTTACAGAGTTTTTTTCTCGTTGAACGACTAACAGTGGTCGACAGGGGCGCGCACTGCTCCTGATAATGTCTAAGGTGAAAACATCGTATTTACCACTGTCAAAACGGAAGCGGTGCAAGAAGACCAAAAATAAAAAAAATAAAAATTTCAGGTCACAAAAGAAAATTGTGGGAATGGTTTTATTTTCTTCCTCAATTGCCAAGTGATGTAAGAAATTACAAAGGTATACCAATTCAAGGCCCGAAACTTCTCATGTCCTTAATGCCCCATTAACGTGAATTGATGGCTCTTATGTACAAGGAAGAGATTTGACTGGTAGACCTTTCTTGGGCATTTTTATGTAGCCAAACAAAATAAGTTTAAGAACTATAATCCGACTACTTTAAAGAGAGGAAACAAGAAAATATTTCTGACATAAATCTAGAAATGCTTTGGAATAAAAATGGTAAAGGTAAAGCCGTGGTCGCACCCACGGTATTCGTACCATGTCCGTTTAATGGAGGTGTTCTTGGCACCCACATAATCAAAGTCGACAACAACATCAACAAGTCATTAATTTAAAAGATTTTTGTTTTAGGTACGAGCTATTCCAAGTAACTGAATTTTATTAATTTATCGTAGCTGCTATAGTTTTCCTTGAAAATGTATTATATAAATATCAATTGAACAATGAAAAGATAAGCGACTAGAGTATTTTACCACCAAGATTTTTTTCAGATTATTGAGCTAGCAGTTTAGCTTTAAGAGAGGGAACGGGGTCGCCCTATTTGAACAAAAATTTGCTCGTGTAAGTTATTTATCTTGCAAATGGATCTCTAAATGAAAATCTGTCTTACCAACCTGACAATGTTTTTAAAAAGACGTTTTAACCACAGCCCAAACTATGGGAAATCGAAAGAAAATAAAAAATTCCCATTTTGCATGTAGAAGAGGTAGGTTTTGTTTAACTATAACTTTGTTAACATATTCCTGTAAAATTTTAGTATTATAGTTTTAACGGTTTCAACGCTATACCTATGGCAGCCGGCATGGCAAAACTATAAGATTTCCTTGTAGGTACTACGAAACACTATTAAAACATGAAAGTACGAAATAATTTGTTATTTTACTTCACATTATCTGTTTTACTCGTATTGTGGCGAAATCAGTCACTTCCTGGTACCCAGTCAATTACTGCTACATCATATTCAAACAATTTCTAAAGCATTTTCAAAAGGTGTGTCAGGTACGATACTGACGAAGATTCTTGGAAGTAAAATGTAGAAATTAAACAAAGAGTTCCGTTTTAACGAATACAATGTTACCTCTTTTCAAAGGCAACTATTTTCATCTAGCAATGTTAAAACAAATAAAAGTGATTGTTTTGAATTACGAATCCGATTATTTATTTTTACACTAAATCCTTTTAAGTAAACACCAGGAAGTAGTCGTTGCCGATTTTATTGACGAAAACCTCTTACCCATTAAGTTAATCGCTAGATAGGCAAAATAACTTGATACATTATTCTCAATACGCAGTTTAGATACATTGGCAGTCGATTCGATGTTTCAAACCAATGTTACGGAACACCAACTTACATGCACTTTGTTACACTATTTAAAACTTTATGTGATTAGGATAAGGGTGATGCTGATAGCAGTATAGACTTGTCAGGAAAATAGAATAGTAAATATATAACCTTCATGTGTAAGTGCGTGTAAAATCGCCGTCTTAGTCATTTATGCGCCTTACTTTTGTGGGTGAATTGCAAATCTGCCTGCAGAACCTAATCTCTTAACCAATTAATCTATATTGACGACCGGATGGCAGAGTGGGTAGTGTACCTGCCTGCGACGCCGAGGTCGTGGGTTCGATTCCCACTTAAGACAAATCTTTGTGTGCATGAACATGGGGGTTTGTCTTAGTCTGGGTGTTTCTATGTATAATAAGTATGTATTTACAAAAGAAAAGTATATATGTATTTGTATCAGTTATTCTAGTACCCATATTACAAGCTCTGCTTAGTTTGGGACTAGATGGCGATGTGTGTGAGTTGTGAAATATTTATAATCGAATATTGACAGTGCACTTATGATATATTACTATAGGGAAGGAAAGCAACGATAGCTGAGTGGGAGAACGTAGAATTGAAAATTTGAAGGTGAATAAATCATTAAGATTCGTCTTTTCGAAGATAAGTGTGTCTTTATCGTGAACATTTTCGCACGCTAAGGATAAAGGAAAATATCATAAGGAAACCTTGCATACGTAAGAGTGTCTAAGAGTACTTGAGGGTGTTTGAAGCCTACCAATCAGCTCTTGGCTATCGTTTTGAACTATGGAGATCATAGTCCGAAACGTTGGCCGTCAGCATGAGAAGAAAGAGCCCGTATCCAGTAGTGGGACATGTATGTATATACAGGGTGGATGCGACATAGCGACATTTATTGAAACCACAGCTTCTATACATGGCCAGTATGCATTTCCACCGGATAAAAAATTCTCTGGTGAAAAAAAAAATCCACGTCTTCCGAACAAATTGCACGATCGCAATGTTCAAATTGTTCGGAGAACGTGATTTTTTTTTTTTCGCCAGAGAATTTTTATCCGGTGGAAATTGATACTTACCGTGTATAGAAGCTGTGGTTTCAATAAATGTCGCTATGTCGCATCCACCTCGTATATGAATTTACGATGCTGATATTATCTATCATGATAAAATGAAACTATTTTTGGTCTCTTCGGGGTTCTGTAGTACTTTCATAGAACACTTACAGATTAAAAAACTGAAACGGCACATATAAAGTGGTATTCATGCATGTACCTGGTTTCTAGGTGTAACATTTATTTTCACAATAATTACATTTATCAACGTTCCACGCATGAGGAACTGCGGTCAAAAGCTAGTCATTGAATCAATAACATAAAAAAAGTTGTAATTTTATTCCAAAATCAATAGATTCTATATATAAATAAACCCAAATATTAGTGTTCATTGTTTGCACAACAATAAACATTATCATAATTTTGTACATACAAACGTTGTTTAAACTAATATTGATGTAACTCAAACAAACATGATTACACGAAAGTGAATTCATTTGAATACAAATATGGATTGATCGTGTTTAGAAATAACTGGCACATGAGGTATACCTATATAGATGTAGTAATCCATCTGCAATCTATTTTCAAGCCTTATTTTAATATTTGCAAGTAAAGATAAATTGTTTTAAATATTAATAACAAAACGGAATAAATAATAAACAAACCTTTTTTTTTTTTTTTTTCGCGGGGAAATGCATTTACGCATACAACCCCACCCGTAGGGGGACGGGCAGAGTGGCTATGTGGGACTCCCGTGCCTACGATGTTAAACGGCATAGAATACCCACTAAAACCCCGCGGTGTGCCCTCGTCGCCGAAAGATGGTAAAGATAAAGATAAAGATAAAGATAAAGATATATTTATTTGCTATAAACATGTGTGGTCTACAGAATATTACATTCTATAACAGTTGTATTGGTGGTATTGGTTACGTAACAACATGTTTTGCCATGCAAGGCGTACAAATATAAAATTGATTAAAATTAAAATTACACAATGTCAATATTAAGCATGCATTGATCAGTATTTTAGTAATAAAGTAAAATTATAGAAATGTCAAAATATGTCAGAATAATAATATAGGAATTGTATAGTAATAATAAATAGTATAATAGAATAGTAATGTCGTAGTAGATTACATAATTTAAATATAATTATCATTAAGGTAGTCTTTAATATTGTAATAGCATTTCTTTATCAACATTTCTTTAACTTTACTCTTGAACATATTAAAATTCAAGGATTTAAATTGTTTTGGTAACTTATTGTAAATTTTAGGCGCCATACAGATTATACTATTCCCCAAATGAGCAGTTCTGGCGCTGTGCATGCATAATCGTTCATGGTCTCGTCGGTTACGTTGTACAGTATCAGACAATTTTGGAAATAGTGATGGATTGTTTTTTACAAAGAGACATACTTCTAGAATATATAACGATGGAAGGGTTAAGATGGCATGATCATGAAAATATGGTTGGCAACTGTCAGTAACTTTTAGTCCAAACATAGCACGAATGCATCGTTTTTGGAGCTTAAATATTAAAGATTTATCTGTTGATTTATGGTGGGTCGGCGAGCCCCGGATCGATATTATATCCACAGGGCTCGCCGCGGCGACCGTGCCCAGTCCGACCTCCGACCGGGCACCCGACTCTCTTCAGTCCTCCTCTCGTAGCGACGCCCCGAGCACACCCAGGGCGTCACTCCGTCGCGGGAGGCATCAGTGGGCGGCGGAAAACCCCCTCCACCGCCCGCGGCCTCGCTTAGGGCGGCATTAGGCTCGCGGCGTACGCGCGCCTTCGCCGCCCAGCTCGCCGGCGGCGGAGCGGATCAGCCAGGAGTGAGTCCTCCCTGATCCGCTCCGCCGCCTAAATAATAAACAAACCTAAACTAACCTACCTACCTGCCCCCACATCCCAAGTGTCTTTACCCCAAAAGGCACAAACATATAGCCACTGTCGAGAAGATTATATTTGCGCCTTTTGAGATTCTCCACTGATTCTGCCGCCGCACCAGGCTTAGTCTCTCTCTTAGTCTTATTTATGTTACAAAATTAACAAAACATCAAAAAACATAATATCACGCCTTTTTTAGCTAGATGGGCATGGTACTATACATTTACATTTCACCTGCTATGTTTAGGTCATGTACGATATGGGATGAGACTATCGCCATCCACCGGGTACGATTCCAACCATTCCCAAATAATAACACTATTTACCCTACCCGAGAATTGAACCTGAGACTTAGTGAGAGTTCAGATACGCTAACCACTAGACGAACAAAGCAGCCAGTTAGTACTTAAAAGAAAACAAAAATAAACTTAAGTAAAAAAGCTTTTACACGTGTAAAAACAGCGTATTCAAAGTTTCATCGTTTATAAAGTACAACTTTTTTCCATTTTGTTTCTACATAATTTATTACGAGAGGCACGTAGGATGTACTTTTAATTTTTGAGTGACACGGACAAAGGAAAGCACTTACATGCGCTTAGCAAGACGTTTATGTACAGTGGGCAAGCAATTAGGTATGCAGGGCAAAAACTTCTACGCAATAGTGAAAACTGACTGCAATAGATATGCATATGTGAATTACTTATTTAATAAGTGTAATGTACCCACTATTTAGATATGTAACTCACTTATCCATAGCTGGTGTAGTAAGTCTTTACTATGACTTAGAAGTTTTTGCCCTGCATACCTATGGCCCCCCCCCACATTTGGCGTGCGCGATCCTCGGGCGTGCGAGCTGCAAGGGCGCAGCGTGCGCGCGGCGCGCTCGCGACGCTCTTTAATGTACGTGCAGCTCGCACGCCCGAGGATCGCGCACGCCATATGTGGGGGACGCCTATCTCGTTAGCCCACTGTACACATAAAGCTATACATTTCCAATATAAGTTGGTCTTGCCTTGCACAGAAAGACTATACAATGCGAGATCGTCTTATATTGGACATGTATAGCTCGATATGTAAACTTTTTATGACTTTCTCTTCCTTTATGAGACCTTGAAATATACTTATTGCATAATTTTATTATGTTATGCATTTGTTTATAAATGGGGAATTGGTGAATAAAAGTATGTAAAAAAATGATGTGCTAAATGGAAATTTGCAACCTTTTTTGGCTATTATGTGTCTTTATAATATTTACGTTTACTGGATGGAAAGAGAAGTGAATACACTTTTATAGATGACATTCCAGGTTGATGTTAATGGTTTTGTCAGAAGCTTGGCAATAAGGGCTAACTTCCTCTAACACTGTACGACGCTGTACGCCTATCTTATACATTAATTGTATGACGCACCTGACATTGCAACACTATTGTCAGCGGCAGACCATTTCAATGACCGACATCAGCGTAAGAGGAGATCGACCCTGGAATAGCGTTTAAATTCACGTGCTTGTTTGAAATCGATACAAGAAAATTACTTTTTAATTTTTAGCTTGGCATTAAAGTAATAAAAATATTGTTTCACTGTCAAAGCAATATTATTCTTAACAAAAATATTTCAGGCAGTACTTTACATTTGACTTAATGGGGGCAAGTATGTTTATACGTCAGTTATCGTATTCTAAACCAACAAAAACACTTCAGCTAACGTGACATGTGACGTCATCCAATTATTTCTTAGTACTTTATAACCGAAAAGTAAATTGGTTTGAAGAAAATGTTTGCTGTAAATATTTTGAGTTGGTAAACAGTTGTGGTATAAATGAATATCTTTTATAATTCTGATAAGAATATATAACATTTTTACCCTCAGCTTAACCTACGGGGAATGTAGCCAAAAGTAGCTTATAATTCTGTCATCCTAAAGTTCTAGACCTAAGTCATATGTCAATGAGTGTAACATTTCACCAAAGTCAACCTAATATTTTTTGCGTAAAAGAGTAACCAACCTTCATCCATACAGGATGTATGGATGAATATTGGTTACTGTGGCTTCCTTCAAGCATCATCAAGAAGCATAATTCTGGGACGCCATATTTTGGATCCGAATGACGTCAAGCCACTCCCGATTGGCCGTCTGCTCCAATTTATGGAGCCTATTGGCCTAAAGGAGAGTCTATAATGAGGCTACAATCAAAATAGACCCACGAAGGTCGACGTGCACACCCAAAGCCACGTCCCAACAATAATACTGTGGCTTTCAAATTTATAACATTAATATAATTATAAGAACAGGATATTGTACCAATTAATATAATAACGAAATATACATATAATTATATTGGTTAAAAAATAATTATATTTGGCAAGCTCAATCATAAGCCGGAAATATTCTGAAAAAAACAAAAAAAATAAAATTATTGCCAGTTTAGGACAATTTTTGATCGACGCGTACATAATTATTATTATCATGCAATTATTTGATTTTATACATCGTGATTGTTACAAAAAAATACATATTCTATTCCATGGAGCAAACATGCATGCGATTCTATAAAAATAATTAGCTATACCAACCAATTTTATACCAACATCAGGCTTTATATCAACACCAGGAAAATTATAAAATCTTATTTACACCTGCTTTAAAGAGCCCGTATAGTTTCCTCAAAACTTCCTTAAGAAGATTATTTTAAAACTTAAACATACGTGAGCGTAAGTTGGATTTAAAATTTTCAGCTGAATCAGAATTCTTGGCAGCTGTTTCGACCGATACTGAAAATTCCTACTCAGGAAATTCGCATTTGCACTGATATAGTTTTATTTAAGAAGTCGAAAATGTATAAGATGTTTGTACTGGCATGTAGATAATGCTTTGTTTATATTTGAATTTTATACAGTGTCATCATCTCTAAGGCTTTCAAAATTAAATTAAGGTCGGTTTCTAGCTTAATAGTTTCAGCTTCCTTGTTATAATATGGTCATCTAACGAACAATCGGGCTTTGCAGCTTTGCTTTGGTCACTAGATTGTTTTTGATTCAGTCTTTATTATTTTTATTAAAACTGACGTGAGTTTGTAACATTATTCAAATTATGAAATACGGTGTTACTCACGTGATGTTGGTCTATTTAGTCGACCGCGGTTTCGCCTATATGTCTAGGCATTATCAAGAGAGTGCGATACGTCGCGCCTGAGTCGCAGCCAGCCTTGCACTGACTTGCGCAGTCTTTATTACTAATAAAGCTTGTAAAATATTTTAATTATTTATATAACTTAAAATCATTGGTGACCTAGGCGGAATTAATGCCGTGCAGAGATAATTGCTAAGTGCTAAATATATAAGTAAGAGTCATTAGTTTTATGAGTTTTTTAAGAGTTATCACACAGACTGATATTTAATACATTCATTCATTTAATAATAATAAAGTTTATTTTTCACAACATAAGTTTTTACAGATGCTCTTAAATATATACCCTAGAAATAACTTAGATTATATAATTATAATGTAATTAAGAGGTCGCCGCGGACAGCTGTACTAGTATAAACTGCATCACAGCCATCAGCGTCCACCACCCTGCACAGTGCAATCTAAAAATTACTAATATTTTTTTTTTGTTAAATTAAGAGAATAAAATAAAATAATAGTAAACAGTTTAAAAAATGATGTAAATGCCAATAATATAAAATATGAGTCAGATACCATATAAAATGTGGAAGTGTATGTATATTGAGATAATGTGTGGCGTGTAGATGTTGTGGGTAAATGTTTGTGTGTGTGAGTGTGTACGTGTGGTAGGTTTTAGAGTGAATGTTCGTTTTAGGCTTGATTGTGAAGTAGCTCTTCTGTTTTATCAAAATTTAGTTTTTGTAACCAGCTATTTAATATTTGTTTACACTTACTGTAGAGTAATTGATATATATTATTAATACGATTTACTACGTTATTTAAATGCTCAGCAATCAAACATTACAGTATATTAGTATCAAATCTATACTCGTCATCCTAGTGACACTGACTGACAATCATTAACGTCAATATTAATAGTGACGACTCCATATTTTCTAAGTATTACAACTGACTTTGCAATGGCATTATGTTGCATCATTGTCAGAATGATCATTATTGCCGAATCATTGCTGAATTCAGATTTCATATTCTATCGCATGGTTTTAATGTTACATTTGGCGATTAGATATAATCTATATTATCTACATAATCATGACCTGAAGGTGAACCTTGTCGCCAGTGTAATACAACAGTATGCTGAAGCTCATGAACGACGACTTCTTCAACACGTGGATGTCGAGGCCATCCAGCTCCTTGACACCACAGACATAGTTAGAAGACTTAAAAGGATGAAACTTTTTGAGCTAGTTCAGTGAAATGAGTGATTCGAGTGGTTTGGTGCTATCTTAAAAGAACACAAGAACAAAGTGTCATTTTCGATAATAGAGACAATAAGATAGGTGTTAATGAACATATTCTTAGCAAAAATTAATTTAGTAGCTTAGGTCAAAATTAAATTACTCATTAGTCTCTAATGTTATATCTAGACTAGATTGTAATCTTTATGACGTATCTAATTGCTTAGAAACATCATTAATAAAAAATAAAAAATCTACATAATACTTATACAGGGTGTCTCACGGGCATGCCAGTTTAGTAAGCCAGCGATGATTTATATAATAAATACACACATATCTTTGAAAAGACGCATCTTAGCGATTTATTGACAGAGGTGTGTAGCGTGGGTTCGAACCCGAGTCTTTTGACTTTGCAGTCCCTAGGTTTCCCACTCAGCTATCGCTGCTGTCATATTATTGTTAGTATATTTAAATTATTTATAAACTAAATTTAAAAATATGGTAATAATAACCGCATAGCAAATGGTATGTAACAATTAACACGCCTTAATTTATAATATATTGTGGTATTTTATTTAACGCGTGACATAATTTAAATGTTCACTGCTTTGTTACCAAACGCCATATTAGTGTGTGACCAAAACCACAGCTCTAAGGTTAACCAATGAACATTAAACTGTTTGTGGTTATTTATTTACTATCAGTAGGCGTAACCCATAAACATTTATCTGATAAACATGTAACTCCAGCTGTTGCACGCGGTTTAGCCAGTGTAGAATGTTTTTACACAGCTCCCGTAGGTTTTAACGTCATATTTCGCGATTTAAGAATTTAAAAAAAAATAGACAACGGGTCTAAATCGTGATAAAGGTAAAATAACTAGCTACGTCATTAAAATACGTCGAGTTTAGGTATTTATTTACCTTTATGATATTTAGAGCCTAAAGATAAGCTCCACAAATGAAATACGTTAATTTGTTCTAAAACGTGTAATGATAGGCAAAACAAGGCTACACGCGCGGTTTGGTGGAGCCGTGTCTTTAGCCGATGCGGAAAGATCGCGAACTAACGTAATTGCTTACGTAAAGACACATGCCCACTGACCGCGCGCATGTAAATGCTGACAATGCTTATGGTGTACGGTTTACCAGCACATAATAATTACGCGATTTAGACCCGTTGTCTAATTTTAAAAAAATAACATCATGTTGAAATGTCCCATAGTTAATTAACGGTAACCCACACAATGAAATACAAAAAGAATAATCTAATTGCTGTAAAGGGCCCATTTAAATGAAACAAGCAACTAAATTGGTACTTCATGCCAATGTTTATTCACGTTTAAAAATTGCAAGTCATGGTCCAAGAGACTATTATTCATACGCATCACAAAAATCATTTGTTACCCCATCAATAAAAGCCCACAGTCAACGTTCGATTATAGATCCATAAAAGATTAAGCTCTGAAGACAGATTTTGCAAATTCACCCACAAAAATATGTCGAACTATAAAAAAGCTAAGACGGCAATTTTCCACGCACTTACACATGAAGGTTTTCTTTTTTATTTTCAAGTCTCTCCTGCTATCAAAGTCACTCTTATCTCAATGACATAAAGTTTATAATGGTGTAACAAAGTGCATGTAAGTTGGTGTTCCGTAACATTGGTCTGAAACATCGAATCAACTGGCAATGTATCTACACCGCGTATTGAGAATAATGTATCAAGTTATTTTGCCTATTTAGTAATAAAATAAAAAGAATGTACTTGGTACTATGAGTGATTTAAACTTAAATTTCTAAGTTGAATTAAAATCGATCTACGCGCCGGTGATTTAAATCATTTTAGTGCAATTAGTATTATAATTTAATTAGTTAAGCTTTATATAATATTAAAGTTGAAAAATTAAGAATCCAGCAGGACTCAAACCTGCACCCTCTGGGTATACGCCCCAAGTGCTTTGCCAATTCAGCTATGGATTCGTATGCTGCTAGACTCGAAATTTCTTTCTTCTTCTTTCTGCAGGTTCAAGTCCTGCTGGATTGTTAATTTTTCAACTTTAATTATTATACTATAAAATACAAAAAGGCATAGCAAAGATAAAATTTGCTTCAAAATATTACAAGTAGTTAAGTTTTATTTATTTTTTAATATTTTGTTTTTATGTTTGTTTTGACGCCCATGGAAATAAATGATTTGAATTGATTTAATGAGAATTTGTATCAGAAAATTGACAAGTTCTGAATTTGCAGACTTTTACTCATTAAAACATGCAAATTGTATTATTTACTTCGCCATAGCTCGCGTAGCATGTCGATAATAAGTACATAGACTTTCCAATGGAAGAATTATGTTTAAAAGAGTTTTTTTTTAACTAGTTTCTGCCCACATGCTAAGCCAGTATAAAGTAGCCCATGTCCTGCTCTAAGGTCACAATAATCTCAAAAAATTCATCAAAATCGTTCCAGCGTAAAAGTAGCGTGTTACAGTCAGAAAGACCAAGTTACTTTCAGATTTAATAGATTAGTTATGAATAGGAAAATATGGTAGTATTAAGAATATTAGTTTTTTTTAATAAGATTAAGACAGTAAGGATTAGGTTATGGATTTCTGATGTCAGTTTTTCTCATAAAATATTGATATTAAGCCAAATCCATTATAATAGAAGTTGACCTAAAAGTAATCGTGAAATGGATAGCAGAATGATGAGTCCCCAACTAACATGGTTATAACATGGACTAAGTTAAATCAGTCAATGACCGACCAATTCCAAGTTGTACGACAAGCACTCGTCGCTCTGTAATGAGTTATGGGCAAGACGTGCGAGGTGGGGCTATAGAAACAGCGGAACTACAGTTAAAATATTTTTTAAACATTAGAATATTATCGTCGTAAATATTGAGTTCGTAAAAACTTTATATTTTGAATCTTCTGCAGTTCTTAAAGACTGGATAGGACGGTTCAATAAAATTTTGTGAAAGTTTAAAAAAGTAAACATAAAAAAAAAACGTCGCCCGTACTATGAGTAACCTCTGTTTAGCGGAAGTGTTTTAAAACCTACATTTCATATACACAGAGCATACCCAGAGTCAGAACAAATATTTGCGGATCACATAAAGATTTGTCCCGTGTGGGGATTGAATCTACAACCCCAACGCAGTTGAAAGTCACGAGGCAACCACTTTAACGACTATGCCAACTGTGCACTCTTGAATTTGTTATTTTTTTCTTTTAGGTAAAAAAATCTAAAAGAGATTAACCACCAGTTAATTTATATTTCACTCAGTTTAAAATACCATCTCATACAGTGTCCTAAAGTCTTAATATCTTCTTTAAATTACTTATTATACCAGTTAGTTTTGGATATTAAATTGGATTCATAAGTTGAAGAATTGGCTGGGTTCGTGGCCCAACCTTCAAAATATATCGCATTGCCTATCGCGATATAGCGAAAGGTTTTATGGATAGAGTAGATTCAATACATAAATAAAGACCCGACATCTATCTCCCGAATATTACGGATTACTTTGGCACATGTCGAAGTATCTTAGATCTGGTATCTCTAAGAGGGTTGAAGATAAATGAAAGGTCAATTTATTTGAGTTGGACGTGACTTTTTGATTTCAATTCTTGTTTTTTTATCGCTGGTTTATAGAAGCTCGTGTCTAAGACAAATCCACGTGGACCGATCTTGCTCGTTAAGTTATGGTTACCACTGTCAGTCCTTGAATGGATTACCATCTTAAGATCATGAGTATTTCTCCGTGCCTTAAAGAGATTTTTTTTTTAGTTAAAAAACGACGCCCGCACTAGGAATAACTCCTGTGTCGCAGGGGTGTTCACAAACATTCACATACACAGAGCACACCCAGAGTCAGAACAAATCTTTGCGAATCACACAAAGATTTGTCCCATGTGGGGATCGAACCACAACACCAGCGCAGTTGAAAGCGGCGAGGCGACCGCTTTAACCACCACGCCAACCGTGCACTCCGTTTAGATTTTAGATTAAGCCGTTGTCTCTCCTGGGAGTCTTAATAATTAAGCAACCATTAGACATTGAAAAAAACATAGGTATAAGAAATGACTGATTTTGGATTGAAGGCACGGTTGTGAAACTGCAGCCATTTGGTTTGTTAAACAAAATGATTTCCTTTAAAATAAAATAATGTTTCACAGCGTGCATTAAACCTTTTCAACAAACACAAAAAACCCTTAACGTCAACATGTACATTACATAATGTTTCCGGGAAAATAAACTAAATAAGTCAATACAGACAGTTTTATTACCCCTCTTTCAATCCAAATTGTTAAAAGTTTCACTCCTATGCCTCTTTAATAATATAACATTAACATAACATTGACTGCACTGTAAAACGGCGTTTTACAGTGTAAAACGGCGAGGCGACCGCTTTAACCACTGCACCACTCATGCAGTCAATGTTATGTTAATGTTATATTATTAAAGAGGCATAGGAGTGAAACTTTTAACAAACTGGTGTTGTGGGTTCGATCTCCACATAGGACAAATCTTCCTGTGATTCGCAAAGATTTGTTCTGAGACTGGGTGTGCTTCTGTTAGTTAATATGTGTATTTGGCCTTGTCAGTGGGACCATCGGATAGTTTAACTGCTTCTGGCGTTCTACCTAATGTAAAAAAAAAAAAAAAAAAACATCACGCCTATTATTACGCAGAAGGGTGTGGTAGAAATGTATAAAATAAAGACAAACAGCGAATGCTCGCGGTAATGCCTTAGGCCTTAGGCTGCCAATCTACCAAAGTGAAGCGAGGCTGCAGAGTGGAAAAACAAATAAATAGTCAAACGAGATGGTAGCCACGCTGGCCACGAACAAATCTGCACTTTAAAACAGTATTTTTAGTGTTTAAAATATGAATAGACTATAAAATTAGATAAATGATATCGATTTTTCTCGACATAGAGGTAAATCTTCGACCTGAATTTAAAGACAAATGTTTATCTTCTTTGTAATAAAGGTATGGAATAGAATATACCGCCAAAAGCAGTTTACTTTAAAGTACTGGTTAATTCAACAGGTAAGTGTCTGTGATAACATTGTCAGGAAGCATAAATGATTGGTTTTGAGTGTGAAACTTACAAATAGTTTATAAATCCTTTGCTACGTATTTACAAGCATCAATTTATTTCGCTCCTTAGAAGTAAAGACCGATACATTTAAAAAGGAATATACAACATACAATTTCATTACATTATTGATAAGTTAGCCTGAAAATTAACCCATAACGAGCTTTTAACAATGATTCGTCTAGCACCCACATAACAGAATCTAAATAATTATTTTGGTGTACCCTCGAAATCCATTTAAAACTGAATAACAATGTGGGTAAACGCGGCGTCACACGTTCAATACCCACGTTGGCAAATAAAAAATAGACAAATTGAATAGGCGTTTTACTGTTAATCTGTTCATATCCATTTCAACTTTGACGATTAAAGTACGTAGTACACTTTTGTTCTATTAAAGTAAACACAAATTTAAATCATCTTAACTGCGTGAAGCTACCTGCAAAACAAAAAGTAATTAATGAGAATGATGTTAATGATTGTTATTGTGAATGTAATTTATCTACAATTCTATTCAATTTAATTAAATATTATAACTTGATAATGGTGCATGAAAGGAGTCTCCCCGAGTGACGTACACAACGATTCCCTACGTCCGGCGCACCCTGGGCAATTCGCGAGTTCTCCAAAGCGAATTGGCTAATCCTTTCACCGCGATGGCAAATCAAAATAAAATTAGACTCAGCCATCGACACGACGAAGAAGAACTTGATAATGATATTTAGAAATATTATCTCTTCCTGTGCATGCTCATTTTCGTTATCAGTGCAGTATAGCTTTGGTCTCCGCGTAAGATCGGCTAATAATTTGATGGATGGATAAACAAATTAAATTCAGAAACAAAAATATATTTGTAATTATGTGTGTTTGTAAAGGCGCATAGCCTCTAAAAACATCAACAACAGGATATACCTACATTCAGACAAAGATCGTTTGTATTAATTACTGCAATAATTTATGACAAATTAAGACTTTGAAAAATCTATCAAGATCAATCACCTTAACAATAGTTTTATACTTTTGTAACATAGCAAAAAAATAAAATTAAATGAGATAAATAGTAATCAGCTTTCATAAGCCTTTGACTAGTTTGGTCTGAGGTATATTATTTTAAAACACCTAAATTATACTTTATAACTCGCGTAATATACGCTATCAGAACTTGTTCTTGAACTATCACTCCTTTTACAAAGTAATGAGTATAAAGTTGCCCTTATAACCAGATATTAAAAGACACAATTTATGTCTTAATTTAAAAAAACTTTAGCTAAGTCTGTTTCAAAAGAGAAATTACAAAACTTTAGTTATATTATTCAAAAGTAAAATTTATAAAGGTCATCGCAGTATATTATTTTCCGAGGCTCCCTTGGTATTCCAGAAATGAAATCTCCCAGCTATGGCGCAAATTTAATGTGTCTGTAATGTTTTAATTTATTCCTCTTGCAAAATTAAGGTGAAATATTTCTGTAGAGGATTTTTTTTTACCTTGGTCCTCCTCGGCCTTTTATTTATATTTTATCCTACATAATGTACAATGATTTTAATTGAAATTTATAACTTAGAATTGTGTTTGAATTTATTTCAGTATTTATGTCTAACTTCGGTTATAGATAGCATTTTGTTGTTGAGTGTGACAATGCTTTATTTATTTTTGATTACAAGTTAATTATTGAGAATTCAATTTGAATGGTTTAGTTTATTAATGTTGTATAATTATAAATAAAGACTTTGAAAACCTTTTTATTGAAGTAGGTCATTTCGAAGCCAGCAGTTAGTTAAATGTGACATCAAAGCTATGTGTAAACGTATATAGAGTAATAATAAAAATTCGAACAAAATTAGCATACATCCAATCCGTATTAAAAAGATAAATGGAAGGCACCAAATCCGTCCTTTTGTTTAATTTTGAGAACTGAAACGCGAGTATTTTAGCTAATGCCAGGGAGTCATTCTTCAACCAATTAGTAAAAAATAAGATTCTTAGAATAACAATTTTACTGCCTTGACGATCTAGGGGTTAGCGTATGCTCCTCTCACCACAAGGTCTCGGTTTCGATTCCCGGGTCGGGCAAAGTGTTAACTGTGAACTTTGCGACAGCAAATTCATAAATGCACGGAGTTAAAAATGTTTCCGGTGGATGGCTATTAGGCTCACCCTCTATCCCATGGAACCTAAACATAACAGGTGCAATGTAGTTGTTGTACACCTTGTACAGCTGTTTTACACCTGCCACATCCATCTAGGTAATATAGGAGTTATGTTATGTATGTTATGTTAATAGAATAATTGTCATGAAAACATCATGCTACTACCGAAAAGTTTGACTGTGTGACTAGTGACTATGGAATGTGGGATACCAGACCCCATTTGTTTTTTCACACAATGCCATGACACCAGTAGTAGTTATTTAGATTTTTTTGGTTCAGTCATAATTAAAAATTGGGTCACCAGCAACTTGACCGGACATCCAGCGTCCGTTTGTGGTTCGACCATGATTTTAAAAAAAAACATAAATTGGGTTTTGTAACTGCATTGTTGCAAAAGTAAAGAGGGAAAACTACTTTTAGCTGCAATTTTTTATCTGCAGATAATTATGTATTAACTTAGTCATTTGTTTAGACGCGTTATTTATGTACTCGTTCTAGCGAAGTATATTTATAAAAAAGGTTGTTATTCTGCTGAGGATAAAATATTTAGTAGGTTGGCCAGCCGTGGGACAACATTGTCAAAAAGACCTCTAGTAGTACTCTCGAAAAAATCATTTTTACAATACAGTACGACAAACGCAACAGATCCGTGAATTTGCTGTTGCTATTTTTCCTTACCAAGTCGTCGCCGTCAATTGGAAAAAGGTGCTATATAAATTCATACAATTATGCCTCCAACAAAAAAATCACATTCTCATCGACAGCGGTTGCCGTACTGTCTAGTGGAAAACGCCCCAATAGTAAAATGTTAATTTATAAACTTTACTCTTAAGAAAGCTGCTAACGATCTTACTTTTAATTAGCTCCATAATCTTTGATTGCAGTTCCTCTTCTTCACGACCGTCCTTCAATCAGCTGTGAAAGTTTCAACTCAATGCGGTCGATGTTCCACTACTTCGGGAGTCGGCTACAGACTACAACTTTGTTATTAATTGCAGTTACTTTGAACTTTGTTGCTGGCAGGTAAAAATGTATGAACTTTTTATTCGCATCATCGTTATAAAGATAGCGCAATTAATTATTGCCTTATACCTTTGTCATATTTTAAAAAAGCTGACCCGACCAGTACTAGACCATCGAAACAGTCCATATGGTTCCAATGAGCGCATTTTTCATTTTCATATTTCAAAGTTAATTTGAGTACTTCGTAAGTTATGAGGAGTGTAAGTAGTAAATTTATTTCAATTCCACAATCTTAACGTCAAAGGTACAATAAACTCCTAAAATGCCCGTAATATTTCTATGCAAAGTAAAAATATCAAACAATGAGCCACAGTGGCAATAGTAGAATAAGGGCTAATCATTTGAATTATACTTTGTTTGAGATAAATAAATAAAAATTAGGGAACTGTTCTAAAAAAATATAGATATTTGTTATAAAAAACTATAAAAACTTAGTTTTTCTTTGTTTTTACCCTGCTACAATTATACTACGAAGAAAAGTGCTACTTATGTATTTTAGTTAATAATAATGTGCCAAAGCCCATCAATATTACAAGATTTGTTATAAATTTACAATTAACATAAAATCACTTAATATTACGATTTCTTAATATGAACCAACAAAGTAAAAGTATCCATAGCCTAGGAATTAATCTGTTGGGTTACAAAAAATACGATGTGCCAAAAAGTTCAGCGTCAATCTTTCAAAATAGTTTGAACACGAATGCGGAACTGTAGGCTAAGTAGGGTCCAAAACTTGTACCCGGACATCTGGATACCATCCAAATTTTATATTAGACTTTCAAGAAGGCATCTCGAACGCTACGAATTTGAAATTGGAATGTTTAACAAGTTTGCAAACGAAATAAAAGAATGTAAAGATTGTCTACCTTCGAAGAAAACATGTTTGGCTTACGTCACTAGATTTCTTTTTTTATCTATTTACAATTCAGTTCTGTAATATAAATAGGTAGACAAACTTTTCATACCTAAAATCACGCCTTTATCCCACGAGGGTAGGCAGAGACGGTGGAGAGCCATGTACTACGCTCCTTGTGCCTTACCTTTTACTTGTACGACGTAATTGGCGTTTTTCAAGGATGACACTTATCTGGTCCCTGTATGTCTGCCGTAGACCGCTTTCAGTACTGTCAGCCATATCTGTATTGTATATCTCTTTCACTAACCTACTTTCATCCATTCTTTCCACATGACCAAAACCATCTTAGTACACATTTCTCAATCCAAGTCACTATATAATATTACCATCTTTCAAATTACAACGATCTCTTATCACTTTACTTTACATTAAATTAGACTTAGAGCTAATTATGCCTAATATCTTTAGGGCAAAAATAAATGTGCACCTAATTCATAAAATGACTTGATCAAATCTGTAACGTAAGCTAAGCTTACTGTTTATATAATTAAGATATTGTCCAAAATGAATACTCCGGAGGCTTGAAATGAAACAATGCTGAGGTTTCATAATAGTCTGCAAATAAAATAATAGATATTTTTATATATACACCGCGCCGCGCGTTACCGAATCAACGTGCAAAACAATAAAATAATAATTATTATGTATGTTAGACTAAGGTATTTATGTATATGGGCCTTTGATGCCTGCAATAAAAAATGATTTGATTTGATTTGATTTGATTTATATTTAAGAGCCAACACAATGATTGCTTAGTCTAGCTATGAATGATTGAATGTTACTTTTGGTATAGGCAGCAATTTCATTCTTATTTCATTTGTTCAGTCTTTACCAAATGGTGCGATTCTGTAAAGGAAATGTTGGTTTTAACATTTTGTGCATCCTTACCGCTATATAAATACGGTCGATATTTGATATTTAATTTTTGCGTGATTACATTAATAATGAGAATACGCACCGGGGCGATGTTCGAAATGTTTTATTGGCTCTTCATGAAAATGTAGGTAGGTACAGATATCTGTAAGGTAGTTGAAATTCACGACTGATTTTAAGAGGATAAGCATTAAATTTAGAGTCTTGCATATATATAGTATAAATACATATAGTGTCAACTTTTTCCCTTGATAATGAAATGAGCGATATGAGATAATTATCTGACATAAATTATCTTTAATTAAATCTAGTTAATATTTTTAAAACTTTTACATGAAATGAAGTTTCAATCCTTCTACTCATATTTTAAGCTGACGTCGTTTATAAATAATTAGCAGATAATAATAAAAAAAATATTTTCGCTGTTATCTAACTGTTCAAAAGATCACAGATATTTTGAATCTTTACATTACCGTTTAAAATATTTTGAATTACAAATATATCTCACAGAATATATATATATATACTCTTAACCAACCTAAAATATAACGCAACTGTTTTAAAATAAACGGACATTAGACAAAAAAAAATAATTTAAGCTAACATTTATTTTAAATGATACAGGCAGCGGATTGTTTCTAAACAGGGAGCTATTTGTATTTTGCAAACTTGTTTAAGTTTCTAGTTTCATGTAAAGTCTGGAAACTTGCCAAATTTTGGTCGAACCTAGATTGATATGGGGGACATTTCGATACGATTGTAACTACGTATATTTTTTGAAACGAACTCATAATGCAATAAAAACTACTGCAGTTTTATTTTTGAAACAGTAAACTTTATGTTATTTTTTGATCTAAGAAATTAAATGGAAATTTATAATTCAGTCAGTTTATTATCTAGCTGTTAACCTAGATTATTTTTTATATTAATTTTAAATAACTTAAAAAGCATTATTTTATAAAACTCACTTTTTCTTGTCCTATTGGAAATTTTCTGACTAAAAAAATTTCAAAGTTGTTATAAAAGATAGCTAGTATCTAAACTTTTAAACTAGTAAAATTAGCCTTTGATGTTAGATATTGTTATATTGATATTATGTGTAACGTAACACAACATTAGAATGACATGACAATGGATGTGTGATCATGTGTGAATTTAAAGGTTACAAAGGGCAAATTGGCAATTAATGACCAGGATTTTCGATGAAAATGAGTGGTTGAAAAATAATGCTCTACACTTAACCGATGCATAGCCTTTCAATTAATTAGCCTGCATGTTAACAACATTTAACACCATCGCGCAAAGTTTTACTTCCAACCAATTTCAAACCTTTCAGATTCAACACAATCGTTTCTTACAGGTACATTTTCTACCAAAGTGTTCTCTATGACACTACGTCTGCTGCCCCACTTTTGTATTCATCACGCGCGGGCCACCGTCCCTGGCAACAGATTGGGTCTATTATACCACACAATATCCTCCGTTCCACCGAAATTCAATGTCGGTGTAATGTTAAAAAAGGGTTTTTGTACGAGAAATACTTGAGTTCGTATTTCGGCTTCAATACGAGTTTTATAGTTGCATCCTTCATAAGAATGTATGACCTGAGGGTGTTTTAGTTTCGTAAAATAGTCATTATTTGAGATAGATTTTTTGTGTGAAGGTTCTTTGTGCTTTCATCTTTCTATTCAAGTTTTAGCTTACTCAGGCTTGGATTAAGTTTATATTTTAAGATATTTTATCATAAATATTTTATGTTTCATAGTCATAAAAATTGACATCGGGTTATTGAATATTTTTAAAAGTTTGAAGGAATGTTGCACTTAATATTATGAGATAGATAGTATATAATTTTTATTATATTGTTTAGGTTTATCATTTACAGCAAAGTACATAAATTAATTTAGTTAAATGGCCGCTGTCAGTGTTAACCATTTATTCTGCGAAGGGTCCGGTTCCTCATTGCTGATGACAGACGTTATTTAGATAATATATATCATATCTTGACCATTTACTAGCCAACTTAACTAATTAACAATCTTAAATTAAGAGTATAAGGCAACTACTTTATTAAATTGTTATACATTGTTTTATAAATTGCTTCATGGTACGATAAAAAGTTTAAAACAAAAAGCCTAATTGTTATCAGAGATGGTAAATAAAAGGAGCACAATAGTTCTTTAGTATTTTATTTGCATTTATTATTAATTAGCTATTGAAGCTTGTTGCATAGAAAGTAGTATCTAATAAATTTCTCACTGCCAAGTGCGGATTGGTAGACTTTACACCCCCTTGAGCGCTTCTTAGGCATTCTCAGGCATGTAGGTTTCCTCACGATGTTTTTCTTCACCGTTAGCAAGCGATAATTTATATGATAAATACACATAATTATGTCTTCAAAAAAATGAATCTTAATGATTTATTGACAGAGGTGTGTGCCGTGGGTTCCAACACTGACAACTTTGACTTTGCAGTCCTACAGTCTCCCACTCGGCTATCGCTGCGATTCTCAATGTAAGAATTACTTAAATATTGACCTACAATTTGATGATACGAAATAATCAAATCATTCGGTTTTCTTTTTAAAATTACGTCAACAATCATCTATTTGCTACCCAAAAGCTTCATGTTCCATTCGATCCAAAAGCCGGAATTAGACAAAACGGTAGTATGTGTAAACCATTAAGTGGTCCACTAAAGGTCCAGTGAGTAATTACCCTATGGGTGGAATAGTTAGTTCTATGTTGATAGTTTATTCAAAGGGTATTTTCTGATTGTTTACGGATATCGTAATCCTTTAATGGGTAGTTGAAATCTGTTAGATTTTGTTCAACTGACGATGTCATATTTGTTTTCATTGTTTTATTTGTGAGGACAGTGATTCCCGGAAGGATAACTTTATAAATAATGGATTTAACAACTGACTTAATAAATTATATTTATTTATTTATTTATTTAAGAAATATGGAAGACTTACAGCTAAATTAACAGAGTTGAATATAGTAGTAGAGGAATCTGACAGCCAATGACAAGTCTTCGCTTATATAAAACTGAATAATAACAAACGTAAACACTAAAAAGTCAGAACAAAATAAAGCTAAAGTTAAATTTATAAGTACCAACAATGCTTATAAATTTAATAGTTCTATCTATTAGGCGACCGGATGGCAGAGTAAGTCGAGCACCTGTCTGCGATGCCGCGCCGAAAGTATAATTATATGTATTAGAATGTTAATGTTAAGACAAATCTTTGTGTGCATGAACATGGGGGTTTGTCTTAGTCTGGGTGTTTCTATGTATAATAAGTATGTATTTACAAAAGAAAAGTATATATATGTATTAATATCAGTTATTCTAGTACCCATAGTACAAGCTCTGCTTAGTTTGGGACTAGATGGCGTTGTGTGTAAGTTGTGGAATATTTATTTATTTATTTATTTAATCTACTACCCATGGCACGAGCTCTGCTAAGTTTGGGACTCGATGACGTTGTGCGTATGTTGTATGATATTTGGTTATTTATTAATTATTGGTGAAAAAAAATCATATCAATAGCTTTTAAATTTGCAAACAAACTTAAAGATAACTTAACATGGTTGTTTTTAATATGTCGTGATAGAGACATATTAAACTCATAAGGTAGTTAAACTTTCTGCCTTAAATATATTTTATTTTAATAAAAATAGTTTTATCTAAATTAACTTCTAAAATAACTATTTAAAAGTAATAATAGAAAATTTAAACATTTAAGCTTAAATACCCTAACCAATCATTTTTAGTTAAATTTATTTCTATTCATAATAAAACATTAAATTTCCAAGAAAAGAGCCTGACAAATGAAGGATACATTCTTGAAATATTTTTCAACACGCTCCAGCTGACATTCCGGAAAATACAAGCATAATTTTTGGGTAAAAAATTACAACTCGGCTCCAGTAGAAAGAATAAAATTACAGTAGATTTTAAGATTATCTGGAGCAATTTTTCCCTTAAATATTTGGTAACCATTTTTTTGCTAGTTACAGTAAACATGTGCAAAAAATATGCTATTTCCATCAATATTATACAACTTCGTGTTGTCCATTGTCAGTTAGTTCGACTTTAAAGTATATTTTTCAGGTTGTTATTTACAATTCAAAAATTTCGATGGCTATACATTATTTACAATCTTAACCTAAGAAAACTTATAAAAGAATTACCTAACTATATATACATCAAATAAAAGTAAAAAAACGCATCGCATCGCATCCGCATCAATGTCGACCGCTGGCATTGTCACGTGTATGACAATGGTGATCCTTTGCCTAAAGTAGAAAACAGTTTCAAAGTCACGTGAAAAGCCAACAAACCTCTTGGATATTTCATTAAAAAGAGAACGGGCGCTAGGACCCCACGGTCGAACCCAAACACATAATTTCTAATCAGATTATTGTATTTGTGCCGCTTGAGACTCTCAATCTCCCCTAAACTATATTGTTTGCAATCGATTTTTTATGTTAAATATATATAATATATTATAAAGTAATAAATTACTTTTGTGTCAGCTTAGGCTGTATACAGAGGACATTGAATTCCTGAATCGATCTCATCAATCATAAGATATCGCAAAAAGTGTCTCATAGAACTAGAACAACGGAATTAGAAATAAAATAGCGACGTCACAAAAACTATAAATCATTTGATACTCGTGAAGATAATTATACATAACTTAACATAATATCACGTCTATATTAACCAGAAGGGTGTGGCAGAGCTGTACAACACCCACATTTCAACTGTTATGATTAGGTCCCATGGGATAGGGGGTGAGCCTGTCGCCATGTACCGGGCACAATTACAACTCCGTGCTGCTATTGAGAATTGCCCGACCCGGGAATCGAACCCGAGACCTCGTGGTGAGAGACGCATACGTTAACTACTAGACCATCGAGGCAACACTTATAAGATAATTATATTTCGTGTATTGTCGGAGATGATGAACTAGTGGCAAATATTTTGATTCTTGCTTCATTGGTTTAGTGGTCAGCATATAGGCCTTTCATTACAAGACCTTAGGTTCGATGCCCGGGTCAAGCAGAAGTATTATTTGGGATTAGTAAGTCACGAAATTCTCATCACTAGGCACAATTCCGACTCCGTGCTTCTTTTGTGAATTGCCTGATGGAAACTTCAGAACCTCCTCTTTTTTGAAGTCAGTTAAAACATTCAAAATCAGAAATGGTTTTTAATAGAAAGCAATACAGTGGAATAAAGCTTCAATCAAACATCCACATAACTAATACCAATATTACATTAACAATAACAAGCTCTTGTAACGATATTCACCTTCGCTACCATCAAGTGATTCACATCAAAACACACAGGAAGTTGATATTAGAGGCTTGAATCAACAATTGTGTGTCTAATAAATATGTATGACTTGTCAATAACTTTGTGAATAATAACGAAGCAATAGATATTGGAATTTACACGACATTGGAGCAGACGAGAGATAGTTACTAGAGTTAATCTATGATGAGTAAAGCTTGCTTTATAGTAATTAAACAACATCCACCCGCAGCTTTACTCCTGTGGTATGTTTATAAAATAAAAAAATAAAAAATAAAAATATAGTTTAAAAAAACTAAAAAAGAAAAAAGTTTTTTAGTTTTTTAAATTATATATTTATTTATTTGTTTTTTTTATCGAATTATTGCATTGTCAGGTGTGCAAAATTTTAATGAAATCTGTACGTTTAAAGTGGGTCAAAATCGAGTCCAAAGGAGTCGGTTACATACATACATACATACAGGTGAAGCTAATATAAGCGTGTTAAAATAGTCCTTATCTAAAAACAGGCTATAAGCTATATGCGTGGCAACTTTTAATAAAACCCATACTAAACAAGCTACGTAATAAACATACATACATACATAAAATCATGCTTTTCCCACGGGGTCGGGCAGAGACTATGGAACGCCTTGTGATTATGTCTTATTCTTCTTCTTCGTCGTGTCGATGGCTGAGTCACATTTTATTTTGACTTGCCATCGTGGTGAAAGGATTAGCCAATTCGCTTTGGTGAACTCGCGAATTGCCCAGGGTGCGCCGGACGTGGGGAATCGTTGTGTACGTCACGCGGGAAGGCTCCTTTCATGCACCCTTCTTGCATGCATGTCTTATTAAGAGCCTTACATTTCGCTTCCTCAACATTCATATATCTCGTCATACATGCTCGCCGGTTTCGTCTAGTACCTACTTGTCCTTTTTTGAAGGACGCTATTTATCTAGTCCTGGTCTGGTTTATATGTCTTTCGTGGATGAACTCTGCCAGTACTTTCAGCCACACCAGCGTTGTATATCACTTTCACTAATCTACGTTCATCCATGCTTTTAACGACAACGTAATACATTTTATACAATAATATATATATAATAATAATAAACAAACACATAGATTGTTGAAATGCACCGTTTTGACAGTTCAATTATGTTTGATTGAGAATCTATACATATAATTTAAAATACGAAATTGATTGAAATATGACAAGAGTTCACATTATATTATATTATATTAGTACTAACAAACTATGCAAATATTTAGACATTGATATATTTAATACAAAAATTGGACCGGCTTGACGGATTCTCAGTCAGGACTTCTTTTCCAAATATTTATAACGATCTTTGATGTGTTTTTTAGTTTTTAGTGTAATAATTAAGCACTTACTTTTGTACTTTTGTTCTGATGTTCACAAAATTGGTATTTATATTCAAAAGTTTATTCGTGAAGATCTATTATTGGCTCTCTGTCACTTATTTACGTTAAGCTATTCAAATAAATAAAAAAAAATCAAAAAAAATAAAATAAATATAAGTTTATAATTTAATGTAAAAATGCAATATACGTCGTAATTTTGGTCCATAATATATTATTGTAAATTAATTAAAATTTTAACGAGCTGATATGATGGAAAATGCGAAGCTTTTGACCTGAAAATTTCGTAATATTTATTAATGTATTTGTAAATACACTATGTAGTGCGAAAATTAATAAATATCTAAAATTTAAAATACTTAAGCAATTATTATTAACCTGAACCTAAATAATAAAACTGTCCTCAAAAACTGGTCTCAAATATAATGCAAAGTAAAGACACGACCCTCTATAAGATTTATTACAGTAATATGTATAAAATCTTAGTCATTCAGGATTGAACGAAAAATGTTATAACCTCATATATATCCTGCAAAAGGTACGATAGAGAATTGATGGACATGACGAAGGATAACACAAGTACACTTTAAATTTACGACCCATTTTTTGTCTGACAGAGTATGTATACTTGTCATGTGGTCCCATTTTCATCAGGTCCGAATGTGATGATGGGATCCTAGAAAAATCGAGGGCAACCCTTAAATTTTAAATAATTTAACAACTCATCAACGGTTAGGAGTACGGGTATAATTCTTTAATATAGGCATCGTAAGGCCGTGTACTGTATTCTTTCAAGTTATAAACAGATGCGGCAAAACGTTGGATATTACTTAAGTATTTTACTTTTTAGTTTATTTTGTGTAATAGAAGTCGGTTACATAAAATTACGGTTTTGTCTGATAGTGGTAGGTAGATGATGAAACTCCATGTGCTCGTTATGCTAGTCCCTACTCCTACTGATGTTGCCGCAACCACTATCATTTACAAGATGTAAAAAGTAATTCTAATTTGTTTTTAAGCAAAAAACATACGTGTACATTCAATAAAGCTGTGTAGACGTAACGCCTATGTTATGGCTATTCGAATATTTAACCATCTACCCCGTGATGTACGAAACATACCAACAAATAAATTTAGAAGCCAATTAGTTAGGTTTCTACGTGAAAAATGTTGCTATTCTGTGGATATGAGTTCTTAAAATATAAGATGTAATTAGAATGTAAGTAATGTTGATATATTGTATAGTAAATATTTCTAGTTTATGTTTGTATGCCATAATATTACATGGCAAATGTGTAGAACTAAATTATTGTACCATAACACCTGTAAAAATCACATTTTGACAAATAAAGTATGTGTATTTGTTGCATTTGATATACATTACCTTCCATTAGAAGTAATAAATCTTTCACTACAAAGATTCAAGATAACTGTAAAGAACACACCTCATGTAGAGGGATGATTTAACGATAAATGGTTATTTGAATCGACAGAACACATGAAAGAAGATGCAGAAGAAGAACGGATTCACTTATTTTATGCTATCAAACGATTTTTTAAACGGCAGAACACCTTGGATGAAAAAAACCTGATTTTCTTATTTTCTTAGCTATAAGAAAACAATATTGTTAATACAAATTGGCATTTTAAAAGAGTCAGTCTTGGGTTTCTTGATAGTTCTTCTCAAAAAAACCCTGTCTACGGAACTGGCACTTACATTCACTTAACATTGTGATGATCGATGAAAGTAAGTTTAGCTCCACGAATTCAGAATAGAATTATTTTTGTATGACGATTCTAAGTGCTTTGTGCAATCTAAGGAATAAATATTTCATTTCATTTCAGTAAGCGCCTAGTATCGTATTGAGGCACAGAGCACCGCCATTTAACGTCAGATTAAGTTCCATCGAACCTCATCTCACTGTCCGGTGTCAGATTATAAGAGGATCTGTTCAATGTTCAGTAAATGGACATTCAGTATCTTGAGTCCCATTTGATATTCAAGATCAAAATAGGTTTTACGAAACAAAGCAATTGGGAATGTAATTTAATATTTTTGTGTTAGCCATAAAAACGCTGAATGTTTTTGAAAGTCCGAAAACAGAATTAATTTCTTATACTATCGTGTTACCTTATTGTTTTTTTTTTATATATAAAACGGAAGAAGTAGTCATTACGAAACGTTACGTTGCCTCTGAAACGCTACGTAGGTACTACGATAACTTCTTCTTGATTATGTTTATAGCATTTAGCTTTGCTTAACAAATCATACTGAGAAACAGTTCAAAAATCATGGGACCGGTAGGATTTGAATCTGCGAATTCTGCATACCGGGCGGTTGCCTGGTATTAGCAACTGAGCTACGATATATATATATAGGTACAAATGGATGAACGTCCTTTCATTTCAAGTAAGTTACCAAATACCACTAAACGAACTACTATATTAATTTAGGTGTGAAAAGTTAATCGGCTTATTTGAATCCATCCACTTTTTTTTCATAAAATAAAAATTCTCATACCATGACATCAGCTTAATAACATTATGACATAAAAACACAGTAGCGACCCTTAAGACCCTTACATCCGTTTTAAAACCTTATCAAGAATACATAAGTTTGAATAAACGACCGAATGCAGATATTTTTTTCCTTTACAACTTTTCAGCTGTGGTAAAATGAGGGTAATTTTGAAAGTATTATGGTACCGAGATAAAACTGCGTTAAGGTGAGCTGGAGGTTCAGGAATACTAATGAAGATTCGGATTTTAAACTGTCTAGTCTCAACGTTACAGGATTTTTCCTCTATGTGAGAATAATGCAAGATTTACCGATTTTTTATGTAAAAAAATAAGTTTAATATATACCTAACCGAGTGCACAGTACGCGTAGAGGTTAAAGCGGTCGCCTCGCGGCTTTTAACTGCTCTGTTGTTGTGGGTTCGATCCTCGAACAAATTCTTGTGTGATCCGCAAAGATTTGTTCTGACTCTGGGTGTGCTTGGTGCGTGTGAAATGTATATTTATGAACACCTCCGCGACTATTTTAGTACTTGTACGTATGAATAACCGTTATTAATATCTACCAGTACCTTAAGGGCAAACAATTGTTTTGTTTTCGATACTAAAGTAATATATTATTAACTTTAATATTATTACGTTTTTATCTAGGTTTTAGTATAGACAAATAAAAAAAAAATGCATGAAGCCCGCTTATTCAAAATTATTATTTATATTTTTCAGTTTTTATGTAACTCAATTAATGATTAAGACAAAATGGCCACGATTGAACATGCATTTTAGTGTTTGAGATATGATTTGTCTATTAAAATAAATATAATACTAATAATATCAAAGTTAGACCCATATTACTTTATTAGTATGAAAACATGGCGCTCGGGAATCTACCCTCAATGGTTATACTTTGCTAACGGATTTGTAGAAGATGAAGGTTTTATGTTTTGCTTTATTTGTTGAAGACGTATTTTTTTAAATGTATTTTGAGGTTAAAAGCACCAATGAATTAACTAAAATATTTTTGCATTTGAACTTTTTCTAGTTATTTCACACAAAAGTTTATTCTTTTTTTTATAGTCTAGGCGATGCCTTATAAATTGTATCTACGCAGAATAATATAATAAGTCATGATACAAAAGTGATTTATTTTTATTGCTTTTTATTGTGTGTCCTTTACTATAATAAGAATACATTTTTGGTGTTTATTTTAGTTAAGAATAGCTTTTTGTTTAAAATTCTTAAACAAATTATTTTACTTTTATTTATGTATCATTTCATCATCAAGAATTTAAGCACTATTTACTTATGAAAGAGTTAATGTATACGTCTTGCTATGAGGTCTCGAGTTTAATGCCCGGGTCGGACATTATTTTTCTTGTACATGTGCTTCATACTTTTTTTTTTCATCTCTAGTATCTTTTAGATATAGGGTCATCCAATTTACATCAATTATACAAAAATAAATTTAATGTAAAATCGCATATTTTACATTAAAATAATATTGATAAAACTAAATTATACCGTAAACTGTTGATGAAATTATTATCACGACATCACTTTTATCAACAATTTCACCATTAAATGTCCCGAAACCAAGAAAACTAGATTTATGTGATTTTTCTTTTCTTTCCCGTCATCATGCTTATTATTCTTCTTCTTATCGTGTGAATGGCTTGTTCAATTATACTATTTTAGACCAGTAGGTGGCGACTTACACCCCTTTTTTTGTTTGCCTGCATTAGATCATCGCGGGTGCAAGTGGCGGGTAGTATGCTTAGTATTAATGTGCATGTATAAAGCAAAGACATTCCTTCAAATGCCAAGTCTCAAGCTATCCTTTGAAGTGCACTTCATACTATTACTTAGTGGAAGTTGTTAACTACATGTGAGCACGTCAGCGTGTGGTTTAACTTCACACATTTCGGAGGACTTTAGTTAGTTGGGCATTAAAGTCTGGCAGCTTATTATTAAAATTATTATTAAAATAATTATTATTTTGCGTGCGTGCATGCGTCATTTCTTGTCGTTGTCGTCATCCGTCATTTATTATTTTTAAACTAAAAATACTCCTAACCTTAATATAGTCCAGCACGGCACCTACTTCATGTCAGTAAAAATCTTTAATAAACTTCCCATCGATATAAAATTAACTCTATACAAATCAGATTTCAAAACTAAATTAAAGCGTTACTTACTGGAAGGCTGTTACTATTCAATTGATGACATTTAAATGTAATACCCTTTAGATTAATAATTGCTTTCATTTATAGGCGCATGTTTTATTTTTTATATTTTTGATTGTTTACTAAATTTGACATATGAATATTATTAATTTTATTTGGCTGTTTTTAGTTGTTAAATTGAATTTTATCTGTTTCTATCAAATTTTTCCTTTTTTATTTTTTTTCATATTTGACATAATATAATGTTATAATTTTATTATTGTAATTGAATTGAATTTATTTTATATCATAATAGTAGAGATTTTATTGATTGTTTTTAAATAAGTTGCATGATATTATATTCTTAAAATAATGTTTTAATGTTTTAAATATTCCACACAATGTAAAAATTGTTATGAATAAATAAATAAATAAAATAAATATTATGTGCTGGTACCGCTACAAATATATTGACCCGTTATATCGTTTTCCTTTAATATAATTACAAAAAATGCCAACAATTTATCCAAACTGCGGCGAGCAATTCAAGGAACCAATTAAAACAGAAATGCAGCAAGAAGCCTTTAGCTATTCTCTGAAACCGAAACTTTACATAAAGAACTGACAACAAATGATCGAAGAAATAAACAGCAATCGATGAGATAGAAATATCCTTTGGATAATCGCTTTGAGCGAAAAAGAGTGGTAAGGAAAGGTTTCAATGTTTCTGATACTTAAACTTGACATAAAATATAACATCACGACTATATTACCCAGAAGGGTGTGGCAGAGGTGTACAACACCCACATTTTACCCGCTATGTTTAGATCTCGTTGAATAGGGGGTGAAAGAAAATAGCATTAAAAATCGAGTTCCACGTGGATGAAGCCGCGGGGAACCGCTGGTGAATAATAATAGCTAACCCCGTTTCCAACTAAGCTGAGAAGAGCTTTCAAATAACGAGTGACAAAATTTGCATACAGCCGAGGTGTGTGGACATCTAATTCTCAGAACACACACGCTGGTCTAAATTCAAAATAGGACTCGCGTATATTAATAATTATGCTCGCCCCTCTAGACAAACGGTTTCAAATAGATAATGCAACGCTGGGTGAAAGCCCTAACTTTCTCCCTCTCGCACGGCACCGGGTGATCAATCACAACTGCTGGATAACGAACGAATCGGCAGCCGGTCGTCTAGAGCCTAAAAAAAGATCAGAACATGCGACCACGTATAATGATAAAAAAAAGATTGGGTTGCTTCCAAAATGGTTCTAGTAAAGTGTCTTAGATGTAACGTCTATAAAATTATTTTATATGTTAATTCAGGCATTTCATCATAATCCACTCGTTAGCTCCTTCGTAAAAGATTAGATCCATACATCCTAACAAACTTTCACATTTTCATTAGTACAAAAAAGGATAGGAAAGAATAAGTCATTTACTGCAATGTATTGAATCAAAAAAAAATTAAGATTTGTCCAAAACGCAATACGTCACCCAAAAGAAGTCGATTTTTTGAAAAATGCTATTACTCCGCGAGGTATTTGAGATAAAGCACAGTGCCCGTTGCATTCGCACAAACAGTAATTTATGTATGAGCGCTGCCCACACACGATATCTTTGGAAGGAGGCCAATACACGATATTTTGTAGCGATCGTATGTCATTATTTATATGTCTTCTCACAAATGTGCACGGTTGGCGTAGTGGTTCAAGGGGTCACCTCATCGCTTTCAATTGCGCTGGTGTTATAGGTTCAATCCCCAGGCGGGACAAATCTTAGTGTGATCCGCCGTGGGCTTTGTGTGTGTGAAATGTATGTTTGTAAATACCCCCACGACACAGGAGTCATACCATAGAAATCTTAATACTTGTTATTAAGATTTCTATGAGTCATACCAAGTGCGGACGTCGTCTTCAAAAAGAAAAAAGAAAAATTAACGTGAAATATAAGCAATAGTATTTCTAACAAATAGTACTAGCGTGCACTGATGGGTTCACTTGTGGAGTGGGTGAGTAAAAAGTAAAACTAATTAGTGCAACATTTTAGGGAATATTGATGAATTCGTTACAACATTTTTTGTGCTGAATGTAACTTCGCCATGTTGGTTTGTATCCTAATTAGGAACAAATGGATGAACGTGACGTCACGAAATGACGTATCATACAGTTGAGAAATTTAGGGATCTGGTAAGAGGCAACCGTAGCTGGATGGCTAAAGCGGCTGCCCGGTGTGCAGTAAGGTCGCAGGTTCAAATCATGCCAGTCCCATATCGTTTTCAACTGTTTCTTAGTATAATATTGATGAAATCAAGTTTCTAGTTCTACTTTTTTTACGTATCAGTGACTGAGACAGCACATTTTTGCAGTTATATCGAGGCACCCAGAAACTTTATTTAATTTTAACTTTAGAAGGACAAACAAATCAATACGCATAGTTTCTCGAGTTTTATTGATAGTCGCATATATATTATTATTAAAGTTTTTTGTAACATTTATAAATATATGATACCAATGACTAAATAATAAATATCCTATTAGAAATAAATTAGGTTTTGTATAATAAAGGAATAAGCACACTTAAATTGAATTGTTTGTATAACCTTGTCCATTTTCTGTTGAATTCGTGCCAAAAGTTGCTACCTTTTCGTTTCACCAAGAGGCTGCGACATTAAGAAAAGAAACAGATTTTTTTATTATTTATTACCGTCCTTACGAAATATTTTATCTTAATCCCTTAAAAAAAACAAATTGTGAAATACGGATGCTACTCACGTAATGTTGGTCTATTTAGACGACTGGCTGCGACTCAGGCGCGACGTGTCGCACTCTCTTGAAAATGCCTAAAAGTATAGTTGAAACCGCGGTCGACTTAATAGACCAACATTACGTGAGTAACACCCGTATTTCATTATTTGAATAATGTTACAAACTCACGTCAGTTCTAATAAAAAAAAAATATTTAAAATAAGAGTTTAAATTAAATCATACCTATTATCAAATATATGCAGACTACATACACAAACGTGTAGCACAAATTTATTAGGTTATGTGGACACAGTCTGAAATATGATATTAAGTTTAGCTGACACGTTTTGAATACTAATTTTATTATAAGTCAAAAATAGAGAGGATTTAAAAAGTTTTTTTGATTTTAACCCGCTAATTTCTGTAACTTCTGATAGAATAGTAAAATTTTTGGATAACCTAGGCCTGTAAAATCATGTATTTTGTTTTCCTAATCTTACTGTCATACATTTGCGATTTACGACCTAAGACAATATTATCTCAGACCAATTTATCGATGTGTGACAATTTTTCAAACCCAGCGTGCCAGAATTATGTTCATTATCACTGATAATGAACATAATTTTAATTGTTACTGCTGTTGGTCTTCCAATAAATAAATAAATAAATAAGGAAATCTGCCACGATGTCATATAAACCCTGTTTGGATGGGTTGATGGACTAGATAACACTACTTACACAATCTGTTCTCAAATAACTCCTAACTTTATTAAATTAATCAAATTAATAGTACAAAAACAAAACAAAGACATTTTGATACTTTACGACCAACGCTCTCAATAAAATTGTTGCTGAACATTTCACGTAAAAATATGGTGTAGTTTTATTTATCAAAATAACTACAAAGCTTTTATTGTAATTGAAAACATAAACACAACAACATATTTTGCTTCTAAACATGTGGTTATAATTGAAAAACTGGTTTGAATCATAATTTTAGCCTGTGTATAACGCCAGTTATACACAAATTTATTAATATTATATATTAAATTTTAGCCTTGCTCTAATAGGCGATACCGCCGTAGAGGAGAAGCGGGGCGCGTGGCTCACCGATATTGTGTTCACTAATCGAGAAAAAATTTGTACCATGAATATAAATATTGTGAATTAAATATTTAAACAAAATCATAAATTAAAATTGTGATTTTTAAAAATATTGGTTTTTCTCAAAATCAGAATAGGTATTGTATCTTTATCGATTAAAATTATCGCTAGCTAACGGTAAAGGAAACATGGTAAGAAAACCTGCATACCTTAGATTGCGTAAAAATACTCGAGGGTATGTGAAGTCTACTAATCCGCACTTGGCCAGCGTGAAGGACTAATGGGCTAACCCTTCTTCTCATGAGAAGAGGGCCGTGACCATCAGTGGGACATATATAATAATATTATGTAGGACTGCAATTATTATTGTATCCAGAAAATAAATGAAATATTAATACTTAATTTCTAATTTCATTGTTGTAACTCAATTTTTATAAATAACTAGATGTAGTCAGCAAAGTTGTCCGCGTAGAATTTGTTATCATCAATACATAAAAATAATTTAAGTACCTATCTAAAATGTTTTTTTACCTGGTTTAATAAAATTATTAAACCAGGTAAAAAAACATTTTAGATACTTAAAACCTGCTTTTAGGCATATGTATTGTACAAATGTACGATACATATGCCTAAAAGCAGGTTTTAAAAATGTTGTCTGTCTGTTTGTGTGTCTTCTTGATTCTTTTCTAATCGACTAATCAATACAACAGTTTTATAAAGTTCATTTATTTATAATTATGGTATTCAAATAACCTTATTATACTTACTATACATCCTAAATAACTGTACCCAGCTAAGATGGTTAATTATAAAAAAAAATATGCTTTTAAACTATGTTATGTGTCATTCCGTTTTTGCTTCCTGACTGCTTAATTATTTGATGTCGGTTTAACTAACCAAACTTGTGGTCTGAAGTATAGTAATTCCTCTGAAAATACATCCTACATTACATAGTGTTTTATATTTACTGAAACAATATCAAAAAGTTAATTCCTCTAAAATTTTTAACAACGAATCCTTGTAATATTTTAAAGCAAATTATAGCTTTTCTATGCCTTTTTGTATTTTATATAATATTAAAGTTGATAAATTAAGAATTCGGCAGGATTCGAACCTGCACCCCCTGGGTACACGATGCTGGCTCAAAAAGAGTCAAAGAATTTCGAGTGTAGCAGCATACGAATCCATGGCTGAATTGGCAAAACCTTGGGGCGTATAAGGGGGTGCAGGTTTGAATCCTGCTGGATTCTTAATTTTCAACTTTAATATTATATAAAACTAACAAATAAATAGAAAGAAAAAAGCAAGAAACATATTTATACGGACAAAAAAAATAATAAAACTAATAGAAAATAAAAATAAAACTTACACGACTAAACAAAATTTTGACAGAAATGGACACCACCTTAGCCATATGCTCCAGAGCAACAAAGCCCTGCAGCGCTTTTCTGATGGCGAGAGAGAGGACGGACGGTATCTAATTAAATCAAATCAAATCTTTTCAGCCTTAATACACTGGTAAAAGCCTTTATAATACTTAAGTACTCGACCTCATTTCAAAGACTACAAGTACATAAAGAACCTTTTCATTTATTTAATCAACCGATGGCCGAGTTTTTCGCACAAAATTAGAAAAGTTCCATCCTAATTTCACGGAACACTCTGTTGTACAGGGTGTTGTTAAACAACTGTTTAAATATGAAGTTTGTTTACCATGGTGTTTCGGTCTCAAGGTGCCGAATTTAAAATTACATTAATCAGCGATATTTTTGAGGGTTCGTAGAAAATAAGCCTTGAAGTGGCTTTAATTTAGTGGAAATTGTGAAATCATATATATTTAAAAAAGTTATTAATGGATTTGCATTTTCTATAATGGTAATAACTCTCTTTTTACGCATTATTCATGCGAATCATGTTATTAACTTGTTTGGTTTAAATAAGGGCTGATTTCGTCATTAATAAAACATACAACATACAAAATAAAAATAATAATAAAATGTATAACAATTTTTTTTTTCTTTTTGAAGTTCTTGCACTTAATATTATTTATATAGTACAACGGCGGACTTAATGCCATAGGCATTTTCTACCAGTCAACCTAAAGGTAATGCAGAAAGAACAAAAGTTGACGCTGAGTGCCATAACAAAAATCTAAATATCAATGAGTTATTTAAATAAGTGCCCGTTAAGAAAAATAATATACTTTAGCGTTTATTCTCTTTTAATAAAAATTTTACATATTTGTGCCCACAAAATCACCAAATGCGGACCATAAAACCATGATAACAGCTATTAATATTGGTCGGAAACATTAGTACGTATATCGCACGAACAAAAACCGCCATTTTATAAAAGCTTTAAATGAAAGTCAGGTATTTTCATATTCGTTTGTTTTTATTACATGTTGTTACCTAAAATGTTTATGAAAATCGTATTAAAAAGTGTTTTGTTTATTTTTATCATAGCTAAAGTCAGACTTGCGGAATTTATGGTTAGTAAATTTGAAATTAGTTAAGTAGGCACGTATTTCTTTACCGTCATAAATTAATAGTATAATAAAAAATTTAAAAAAAAAAATTTTAGTGTTACTAAAACCATTTTTTAACTAAGCAAGTACCTAAAGTGAAGCTACACTTTGTGATGAAGCTATTCACTTTATCAACTTGTTATTTATAAATAGTTGTGACCCGTGAATCCACCCTATTTTAAATAAAAGAACCTTATATTATTAAGTTATTTTCTTTTCTAAATTATATCTCAATCGATGTATTAAGTGTTTTTTAGTTAATATTTTTTAGTTAATATGCACAAATTTTTTGGTAGAGCTCTTTTGAATGAGCTCAAGGGCGGCAACACCACCGTCTCACCTTTAACCTGCCGCCAAATAGTAGTGCTTCCATTACTGTGTTCCGGTTTGGTGGTGAGATCAGGCCCTGCAATTACTGGCACATGACGCATAACACTGTAGTCCTTAGCTTTAGCGACGCATCTATAATCTGCTTTTGTGGATTGTGATAGGTGTACAACCAATGGACATCCATTGGTTGTACTCCACTTACCATCACGTCCGATCGCTGTGGGCGTAGTATTAAAAAAAAATATGGTGTGATTGAGAAACATAGTATGTTAATATTATAAATGTGTCATTGCAGAATTCTGAATCGATCATTAAACTACCACGTTTGTCTAGTCACAGTATAAATATATACGAGTAATCTGACTCGACATTTTTACTTGAAATAACAAAAGGCAGTGACTTGAGTTTCGAACATTGTTTTTTAAATTCGTTCATCACAGCGGTGCAACCCCGTCTGTTGTTGGCGTTCTTCTCTGCGTAGCGTAAGCACGTGATGCGTTCCAACAGTGTCTATATAGGCAAACAACTCGGTAAATTTTTAGATAGATAGATAGATAGAGTAATCTTTATCGTACACCAATATTAACAAAGAAAATATGTTGTAAACAATTGCACTTAAAAATTATGTAGCACAATGGGCGGCCTTATCGCTATAAACAATTTCTTACAGGCAACCTTAGGATGGACAAGTAAGTAAATGAGCAAAGTTACGGGCAGTTGTTGGTGCGTTAATTAAAGAAAAATAAAAGTATAAAATGAAAAGTAACGTAAGTATAATGACAGTTGAAATTACAAAAATATAAAGAATACAGAAATAAACTACGTATAGTGTCTTAACCCTAAATTATATATAATTAACTAATGTAATGAATATGTACATACCTAATTACATAATATTATATTATATATATTATACCCTTATATATACCTAAATATATAAATTATATAATATATATTTTTACCTATCGTTTTGGGTTTTAGGATTTGGGCTTTTTCCGTCAGGCAATTTTGCAATAGCAGTACGTTGGATGGCGATGGCCCCTATCACATAAAACCCTAACATAACAGGTAAAGTTGGGCGCTTACACCTATGCCACAACTTTCAGGGTGACATAGTCTTGATGTTTATGATAATACATCGAACGATCGATTTATACTTGGCACTGTTGTATTAGCGATAGCCGAGTAACGACCGTAAGACTGCAAAGTCAAAGGTCTCGGGTTCGAACCCACGGCACACACCTCTGTCAATAAATCGTTAAGATTCGTCTTTTCGAAGATATGTGTGTATTTATCATGTAAATTGTCGCTCGCTAACTTTGAAGGAAAACATCGTAAGGAAACCTGCATGCCTGAGAGTGTTCAAAAAAGTGCTCGAGAGTGTGTGAAGTCTACCAATCCGCTCTTGGCCAGCGTGGTGAACTATGGCCTAAACCTTCTCATCATGAGAAAAGGCCCGAGCCCAGCAGTGGGACATGTATTAGATACAGAGCTACTAATATAATATATAATATACTGTTGTATTTGGCACTGTAATAGCATTATCTTACCAACCAATTTAAATGCAGAAGTAACATGTTTGCATATTAGATTTGAAGGCAGAAACACAAACGTAACATATTTGGAACTGATTTCCATAGTATAATTGTGAACATTGTCTTGTTCAATATGGAATTATAAAGCACACCTGGTGCGAGCGAGTTGTAATGGAGGTTGTGTCGATATGGTTGTTGTTCAATTTGAATACTGTTGTGCTAATAACGTTATACCTGCGTGTGTTAGTGTATATACTTGAGAAAGTAGTTTGTTTGGAATTTAGTATGTAAATAAAAACACTAAACAATGTTTGTCAATCGGTATTCGACCATAATAATATTATAATGAAACTTAAAATTGAGAAATTATATACACGAAAAAATATTGAAATGTATTTACATTTTAACTAGTTATTAAGTTGTCATAGTATTTCTGAGAAGGCTCTCTATCTGTGGTCCCTCATGGCTGAGGATCGTGGTCATCAGTGGATGTGGATGGCTTGCACCTGGTTTCGACAATCTGCCTCCACCGGCATCAGTTCGTCATCACCATTAACGAGCGATTTCATATGATAAAAACACACGTATTTTCGAAGTGATTATATTTATAAGTATATCCGGTAGTTCGAAGAGTTTATTTTGGTTGCTCCTTTCCAGAAATGATATACATAATGTGTGGTAACTGACATAATGTATTGTAAGTGGAAAAGTCGGTATTAGAGGTAGCCAGGCAATATAGAAGATGAAATATGATAAACATTATTCCGGTTCGCAGTTTTTACATGTTATCAATATATTTATACTTTATTCAATGAAACATTTGTTATTAGTCACTTTATAGGTAGTTAAAATAATAATAGTTATTATTCAACTAAAATAGGTATGACTTAAACCTAGTTTCACTCGATAACTTGTATTTTTAAGAAAAGTTTATAAATGATAGCCTTTTTTATTCGGAATGGTATTTACAGATAAAATATTCCAGATAATCCATAAATCAAGTTAGAGTTGTGGTAAAGATTCAAGCAAATAGTTTTTGTATTCATTTCTTAATAAAATATCAATTTTCTAACCCTTTCTTTGAAGGAAAGTTTGGAATTCATGAACCTGATGTTCATTAATGCGTACGAATTCCATTTTAAAACATTCCTTATTAATCTCTCAAAATTATTCTAACATTAACTAAATAAATATCACTACTACGGTTCTTATAATTTTACGCACGAATAGAAATGATAATTTGTCAACGTTGAAAACGATAAAGCTCACTTATTAACATCAAACATGAATATAATTCTTATTCTTCTTCTTCCGAGACTTGCCCAATTAAATCTGCTTCTAGTCGAACGGATTTAGTTGAATATCAGTATTTTGAATGATTCATGAGTGAATGAATTTTACATAAATATAATTATCAAATATAATTGAAGCACTCATCTGTACGAGCAGATTTCGACTCGCCTGTTTGAGGCCACACCTTCTCAGAATGCTGGTATTTATTTCGGCCAGAAGTTGAGCATTGCCATACGACGTGGCAATGCAGCCAGCATTTTGGGAACGTTGCCCACTGGCAGCGGTCTTTTAGATTAGGTTTGTACATAGTTATTTACTTTAGCTTTAAGTCATTTATTTTTAGGTTTGTAGTAATTCAAATGCCATACAATATCAAAGTTAGCATACTCAATGTTGCAGGCGTCGAGATTCACGAAGCCCAACAGAAATACAAACATAGACGCGGCTCATTGTACAACGAAGAATACTGAACAATTACATTGTTTAGAACAAATGCATTGTGTTTATTGTCTAGACAGCTACTAGTCCTATAGTTCAGTTTCAATGAACTTGTCAAAGACGTGAGTCTATTAAGATATTTGCGATAAATACTGCGAAGATATTTAACACAAATAATGAGTTAATTTATCGAGAGATACTTTGGAAGCATGGTAATGTCAGTGTATTCGACATTTTTGAAACGTATTGTGTTTAATCTTTTATTAGCGCTTTTTTTTTGCGGTTTTTTTTATGGGTCGGATCAGATCTCTCCGAAACCTCAGAAACGGGTCCTAATTATTTTATTGAGGAAACAGATTAAACTTTTAAACATTAAGCCCCTATTTTACAGATGTTAAATTAATCGCTTATCCTGCCAATATAACCTAACAGTATACTGAAACTTACCAGACATCAATGATTATGACAGCTGTATTTTTCTTTATGTGTGACTTGTGTCACTTTTAAAATCGGTTTGGTTATATTTCATGGCCGGGTAAGATTAGATTTATAGGTGCTAGATAAACCATAATGAGAAAATAAGCACAATATAATATAAATAAAAGTGTATATATAGATAGCTGTGTTCTTTTTTTCGAGTGTAACTTATGTCACTTTTATGTTTGGTTATGTAATATTTTATAGGGTAGATAAGATATATCCGGAACCTCTAAAACTAGCCCTAAATATGCGAAATGACTATTAAGAAATATATCGAAAATATATAATTCGATTCTAAACAGTTTGATTAAAATTAATCTGAGCCGTTATTCAAATCATTGTATAGTATAATTTAGTATTATTTATTATTTACTTTTATATCATTTTTTGTAATGTTTTGACGTGTTCAAGCGCCTCCTGGGGCCTATGAAAATAAATGATTTGAATTTTTTTTTAATTTTTTGAATATCCACAGGCAACTACGGACGGAAGCTCATTTTTTAAGGAAGTTGAAGATTACTCACAAATATGATGATGATATTTAAATTTATTTTGAGGCTTCATTTCAGGCTGTTACCGAATGTTACACAGCCTTAAACAGTTAAACATTCAAATGCAGATAACACTTTCCCGTGAAAAACCTACGTCTTACGAACAATAAGTTCTACGATCCACGATATCCTCGATTCATGACTTATGTCTGCCCCTCCCCCCCGCCCCCCACGGTCCGTTCAATTATTCATGAGCCCCATTCTAACGGTGGAACATCTTTTATATCACTATATTTTTTACATATTCTCTCGAGGAAAGTGTAATACGATAATAAAATCTTTGATCGGTTTTAGATGAATTTCAGTATTTATTCTTGATTCAAACATTTTTTTTGCCTAAGACTGAAGTTGCACAGGATAAAATATAAATGCACCATGTCTGTACACTGAAGATTTTTAAAAAAAAAATATATGAGAAGTCAACAGTAACAGGTAAATTTTTTTTTTTGGATTTTCAATCTTTGTATTTGAACTTAATCGGAGTAAAAAAGGGGATGTAAGTTTATGTGGGGGTGCCGTCAAATAAAAAAAAAATGCGTCGGACTCTTCCGATAGCGTCATAATATACGTAAATAAACATGATTGTGTCTATGTTTTATATGTGAAATTAGTTAATTTAAAAAGAATTTCACAATTATCTGCACAAAAGTTACCAAAGGGCCATATTTTAACAAAAGGATAGTTTTTTTGTAAATTCTTTTATTTTTTATTTTATTTATTAGGAACATATAACAGTTATACATTAGGTACATTACTATTATAAATCTAAAGTATATCATATAAAGTAAATGTATAACCCACACCTATGACCGCAAAGTAATATCATAAAAAATTAGTAATGAATAAGAGTCATGCGCATCTAACCTAAATAACATTTTAATTCCTAATTGGGTATATTAGGAAATAAAAGTGTATATTTTCATACATCGAATTCCAAGCGGGTGGAGTCGCGGGCCTTAGATAGTATTTAATATAATTAAATAAAGTCCTTTAAGAAATAATAAGTAAAAACCGAACCCAAAATTCCATTAATGACCAACTGAGAAATCGATCAAATCTACTTAACTAAATTGACAAACAGATCCCTAAAGATTTATCGAATATTCATAAGTGCTCTTTCATCAGCAAAAAATATAGGTTCTTATTCCCCTTTTAAGTATATATTATTATATATAAGTACCTATATATAACTACATTACCAACTTAGCTTAATTTAATTAAAGCTTAATTTAATTTATGTCACTGTCATCTTTATATGTTGCTGTACTTACCTGTTTTCTGTTTGTGCCGTCAACCGTGGTGGTTGCTGAAAATCAGCGCTGTGGAAGTTTTGAAGAAATGCAAGACTCCACAGCATTAAAGCTGAGCAACCACCACTGTTTTCTTACATATTTATTACATATTTTGTATTTATATTACCTGTTTTTGCATATATGTAAGAAAATAAAAATAATTTTCTTTCTTTCTTTCTTCTTTTACCTTTTTTATTCAAAACTTCTCGCCTGAAAATAATTTCCTGGTTACCAGCTTCTAACTGCAGCTCCACCCACGTGTTATATCATTCCAAATAGCCTTTATGTTACACCAAGCTACAGGTAACTACTCTGTATTTTTGCAAAAAATATTCAAAGATTAACAAATATCCACCCTCACATATTCTCAAATTTGTAAAGTAGTAGAATGTCAAAATCAGAACCGTTGGGAGTTAGGATTGAATACTTATTATTTCGACAAGTCTAGCCACTAGTCAGTTAACTTGCAGTTTATTTTAACTCTGTAACGTACAAGTGGGGCTTGGCTATTCCTACGTTATCATATCAGTTATGAAATTAACTTTGGTAAAACACACGGGATACTGTTATCATAACCTCTAAAATTCTATGATCGTCGACGTTGAAGTGAAAAAACGTGACATAACTCTTTTATTACCTCTTAATTTTTCATATGATTTTGTTCCGTTTTTTATTCAATTGTTAAGAATTTAGTTTAATAAGCTATTTAGTATTAAATCACATCTGTCTAAAGTATCAGTGTAAAAATAAAAACGACTTTCTTTCTTGCTTTCTTAGTAACTCGCTCGCACTAAGACTAACTCCTAAGTTAAAGGTAGCCATAATAGTAATCAGTACGGCATGGTAGTAGGCGTGGTCTACCATTAAGCTTACGGAATGGATTTCATGGGCTGAATTATTTAACTTGAACAGTTAAATAGATCGTTAAGTCACGGTGTTTGGTATTAAATGGCGTTAATGTCTCATTTATTGGAGTTGCCATATTTCAATGAGTTACTGTATTACTGTTAAGTTTTAATGAGCAAATTTGTCTTTATTTTGAGAGGAATACTCAAGTTTATTGCTGACAGTAACGATTTGTTTTTTATATGTCACAATTTTAAGGTATAGAACGTTGGAACGAAAATCAATAGGTACTCTAAGGGTTGATACTCGATTATTTGAGTTGGCACTTTCATATTTTATAATTTTACTATCTGCTTGCATCAACTAAGACTTGACTTTGATGAACGCTGTATAGCCTAGTGCCGATAATTTTTAAGACCAAAAAAAATAATAGTAGAATGAAACCCATTAGAAAAGGAGGAGAATATTATAAAAATTAAAGGAAAAATAATTTACGGGCGATCTGAGGTCGGGAAGGGGAAGAGAGGGGGGTTTTAAGGGTAAGAACGGTTTTTCTCGATTTCCGGCAAAACTAAAAGTCCTATGGAAAAAAGTCGAATGGCAAAGTTTTTGGTAATAAAAAGATCTAAAACTTTTGTTTTTTCACTTTTTTCATATAACCTCAAAATTTATGTGAAAAATTCAAAAAACCAAATTTTTGGTTTTTTATTTTTATCTTTTACAAACAATAATTTTTTTTCACGAAATTTGGTGAAAACTTACCTTTTTATGGCCCAAATACGCTGTAATTTATTTGATTAGAAATATTATTTTTTTTCACCTTATTTTGAATTAATATCGATTTTTTACCCTTATTTTCGATCGAAAATTCACCCGTCAAAATATCAGCTTTTTTCAAAAAGTTGGTATGTTTTGTGTTCGTTGAAATCTCTTCTTTCTGACGGTGAAAAAATATAATTATATATATTACTATAGTAAATCTTCACAGAAAATGCAAAACAAAGATCGAAAAAAACTATTAATATATAATTAATATATACCTACACACAATACACTACATACAATTTTGAGCTATTTACAAACAAATAAGTTAATAAAATTAATATTTTATCAATGTAACATGTAATCTTACGTTTTTCAAGTAATTAAAGTGTAAACTTTAATAAATAACTCAAAATTGTAAATATTTCGAGATAGTATTATTCATATACTGTATAATATATTGCTTATTTACATTGCTAATCAATCTCAAACTAAAGCTATTCACAAAAATAAAATGACCATTAAGAGCTAAAAACTAAAATTAGCTATAGCTTAACAATTTATAAACTATATACCTATACAAAGAAAAATAAATAAAGCGTCAAAAAATTCTTCCGCATCCATGTCGACAGCAGATACCGTGAAGATAGTTGAATTTTTACAATATAATAACAGTTTAGTTGGAAGTACAGTATTGTCCGTTTTATATGGAAACAAAATACTGTATGACGAATATAAATAAAATTCAATTTTCCCATTAACTTCCTTTTCAACCAAAAAAAAAAATTATAGCACCTGAAACATTAAAAAGCTTTTGGTATTCAATTAATAAAATCCTTTTAACATACGAATACAATAATGACTGTAATTTATCTCGAAAAATACTGACAACTCATTGGACATTTATTGTATATCATATATCCTCATATATCCATACTTATGTTGCACGCGCTAATCTGACTTAGAACCGAATTGGAATAAACACCATGTGACGGGAGCGGAACAGTTTCGATGAACATGGATAAAACCACGGGGATCAGCTTAAAAGCCTGTAAATTTATCTTTTCTACTATCATAATTACATAATACAATATACACACCTACAATAACTTAACAAAACTTTATAGAGCATCAAAAAGATGTCAAAGGGCGACATCGTGTTCAGAAGGCTGGCAGCATAGCCACGTTGTATGGCAATGCTTATTATTTGAGCCAAATAAAAACCAGCCCTCTGGTCACGAGTCGCCTGTAGTTGACTATAAATGGATCTTAACGATTTATTCACAGAAGTAATACATCATCTTAAGATATAATTATCTTATCAAAGACACTTTGTTATCACAAAGTTGCTCGTCTGTTCTGAATTAAGAAGAGAACACACTTAATTTATGCTATCACAAACAATTTATTCACGAATATCTTTTGTCTTGTCGTTGTCTCCTAAGAAATGTCGCAATAAAAATATCATTACGTCAGCGAGCTAGGGCTGTCTGTCTATAGTTTACAAAAAAAAACATAATAACATCAATGTTGTGGCAATGCTGCCAGCCTTCTGGCCACGGTATCTGCTGTAGACAGCGATGCGGAGGAATTTTTTGACGCCTTATGTAAATATTTTATTTTATTTTTTAATAAAATAACATCACATAACGCCTATATTACCCAGAAAAATGTCTCAAAGCATAACATCACGACTAAAGCGCGCGGCAGAAGTGAATAACACCCACACGTCACCTGTTATATTTAGGTCCCATGGGGTTAGCCTATCGCTATCCACCGGGGACAGTTCCAACTCTATTGCAAGCTGACTCTCTCCGCAAGGTCTCGGATTCGATTACTGAGTCGGGCAGACCGCAGAAGTGTGATTACTAACTAGTGAGTTAGATCAATGAAACTGTTAATACACCTAAAGGTGTGATCGAAAGGCTTTACATATTTCCAACAAGGAGATTACCCGTCAAAAAAAAAATGTGCAAATGTTTTCCATTCTGTTTCACAAAGCTTGTACTATTGTGCTATGGATTGGTTACTAGTAAAGTACAACTTTACCGTTTGCTGATATTTCTGGCACTAGAATAACGAAGTTTACGCCCTAATCCTTCTGGGTATCAATTCTCTTAATTTCTCTTACAGTTGTTTTCAAACTAAAATGACGTTACGTTTGTATTCAAAATTTGTAGTATATTAATAGATTGTAGATTTTGGTACATTTCGTAACATTAAATAAATTATGGCTATGACAACATTTATTACTAACATGTAAGGGACCTTTACCTGCTATCCTTAAAAAATCCGATTTTTTTTGACTTTTCATACTATTTCTGACTAATTGTTTGTAAGTCGATGCATTGATGCATACATTTCCGATTTTATAAGCTTTTCTTAGTTGATCTGTGTTATGCTGGATGTGATTATTTATTGAGCCGTGAAAAAACAGAAGGCATAACAAAAATTGCAAAAGTAATATTACACTAAATTATAATATTATCGCAACCCTACAGAATATTACTTTACCAGAAACAAGTTCATGTATCGTGAAGGATTTCCAAAATAATGTATGGCTATTATCATTAATGGAACGGCCATCTCGAAAGTACATCATACACGACGTTTAACGGTAATTGTTCTGACCTAGCCAAGTTTTTCTGTCCAGGAATATGAACCTTATTTTATATAGTAATAACGGACAATTTGGTGTTAAGCAGAAGTTTTAAGATTTATTATTATGGAGATCGCTCAAATGAGTAGTGCAATCAAAACTTTTCCACTAGACATTATTCGTGGCAATTTTTAATGATGAAAAATTTTACTGCCTTGACGAAAAGCTTGTTCAATATTTTTATGGCCAACTTAAACTTAGGATAACACTAATAAAAAAATGTAATATTTTAGTCTTTTACTTATTTGTTAATAAAGTTTTTTACGATTGTCGGTTTCGGCAGTTCTTTATCCTGTCTTGAGTTTTGGAAATAACGATTACTAAGTGAAATGTTGTGTTTAAAATGCTAAATAAACAGTAAAATTTGTGTTACATCAAGGGATGTTAAATTCTACTTTATATTTATTATTATTTACGTTATATTGCCTCGATAGTCTAGTGGTTAGCGTATGCGCCTCTCACCGCGAAGTCTCGAGTTCGATTCCCGGGTCGGGCAAAGTGTTATTTGTGAGCTTTCCATCAGGAAATTGACATGGCAGCACGGAGTTTGAATTGTGCCCGGTGCATGGCGATAGGCTCATCCGATCCCATGGGACCTACATATAAAAGGTTAAATCTGGGAGTTGTACATCTCTGACAGACCCTTTTGCGTAAGAAAGGCATGTTGTGATATCTAGAATATTACAACTCATAATTTTACTGAAGCACTAACACGTCTACTGTCATGTTTATATAAGTGTGCACGTGTGGTTAAGTGGTTTAAGCGGTCGCCTCGCCGCTTTTCAATGCACAGGTGTTGTGGGTTCGATCCCACATAATAATATGATAAATCTTTCTGTGATTCGCAAAGATTTGTTCTGTGACTGGGTGTGCTTGTGTGAGTGAATGTGAGTATTTGGCGTTGTCATTGGGACCATTGGATAGTGTAATTGCTTCTATCGTTCTATTTAATGTAAAAAATCCAAAATAAAATATAAATAAATAAGATCTAAGTCATTACATAAACATATTTAGACGTGCATTAAAAAGCTATACTATAGCAAGATTCTTGTATGTGATGAAATATGAGAATTCTTCCAAAATTGGTGTACGTTGCATGTATGATACAAGCCTCAACCACGTATTAAACGGCTTAACTAGGCTGGCGGATACAAGAGCTATGAGCCATGAAATGGAGAGGGTAACTGACATCGAAAAAAAGTTACGCTTTATTATTGTAAACAAATAAAGTAGTTTTAAGCAAATCTTTTTTTTTAACATAATAAAATACTGCCTGGACGAAAAAAAACAAAAAAACAGAATAAAATACAGCCCACGTGGTAGGTATGTCAATAAAATTAAGTTTTTATCCTCTTTTGTTTTTGTTTTGTTGCTCTTGAATTATTTTACTTCAGTGCCGTAGTTCAGCCGTGAAAGCGTCAATGACGGTGAGATGTTACTTTCGCATATATGAGTAAGTATTTTGAATAAAAAGGTATAAAAAACATTTGGTCTAGTGGGACTGCCTTGTTGGTCCAGTGGTTAGTGTATGTGCCTCTCACAGCGTGATCTCTTGGTCGATGCCTAGGTCGGGCAAAGTCTTATTTGTGAATCCTTCGTTCGGAAATTCTCAATAGTAGCATGGAATTAGAATTATGCTTGGTGGATGGCGATAGGCTCACCCGCTATCCCATGAGACCTAAAATATAACAGGTGAAATGTGGGTGTTTTACAGCTCTGCCACAGCCTTCTGGATAATATACGAGTGATGTTATGTAATGGCATATTAAATAAATAATAAATAAATATTTAACAACTCACACACAACGCCATCTAGTCCCAAACTAAGCAGAACTTGTACTATGGGTACTAGAATACATATATACTTTTCTTTTGTAAATACATACTTATTATACATAGAAACACCCAGACTAAGACAAACCCCCATGTTCATGCACACAAAGATTTGTCTTAAGTGGGAATCGAACCCACGACCTCGGCGTCGAAGGCAGGTACACTACCCACTCCGCCATCCGGTCGTCATAAGCCTCATCGTCATAAGGCATAAGCCTCGTCTACTTCCACTGTAGTCCAGTCATGGGGTAAACGCCGTCACATCCGGCAATTATTGCACGGGCCACAATTTGCCTTTAATAAATAACGGCCAGCCGGCAACGAGGCCTTGTACCCTATTGTTTATATGCCCTACATAATTCACGCTATTAACTACTGGACTAGGCTAGCGTTTAAATTAAATAATAACTGTTTCATATCTGTGTGGAGGCTTACTAGTTTGAAGGCTATATTTGTTTCATATTGACCAAGGAGATTAAAAGAAAGCATTTATATTGACTGTGTTTTTGGTAGAGCATTTTGTTAACACACCAAAGACAATACTTATATAATATGGCGGACATCATCAAAATCCATAAACGTGTGTCAAGTGTTAAAACGCCAAAGTATTTTTTTTAATGCAGTACTTTGAAATTGTACCTCTACACAGCCACTTTAAGATAATATTATATTCTTTTTTAGACAACACCAGTGCCATATAAAAAAAAAAATAAAAAGATGACAATCGTTAGTCTTAAAATTTTGTCACTATTTCGGTAATTTCGTAGTCTTGATTTAAAATTTGACAAAATTGTCGCATTGTCTATGTTATATATATAAAGTTCTGAAATCTGTGAGTTGATAGAAATGGCGCTGAATATTAAAAATTGTCTCTAATTCTTTACGTGATTACCATAGAAATCTTAATAATAAGGCAATAGAAATGTCAAAGACGCGTGACCTTGTCGCCGCGCATCTGTCTAGTCAAACACAAGTGCGAGTTGAGGAATTGTCGTCTTAATGTCATCGCAAAAAGAATAATTTTGTTTGCAGGAATACAAGCGCATGAGTCTAGTCGAACACATGTGCGAGTTGAGGAATTGTCGTCTTAATGTCATCGCCAAAAAGAGTAATTTTGTTTGCAGGAATACAAAAAGTGGTATTTGAAAAACGGCGACATGCGTCCCAGTGTTAAAAGATAGTCGATAGCATTTCTATTGACTAGTTATTAAGATTTCTATGGTGATTACAATGATGATGACCACCAAATCTGATAAAATAGGAATAATAACATATCCTTTGAAATATCTTACATATTTTATTGCTTAGAAGATACACCATTTACACTTATTATATTCGAGTTTGTGATAGGGATGCTAGAATTAAAATGAGAATTTCCTAACGAAATGAATGCTTGACTTGATGATCAAACCAAGAGCCTCGAGATTAATAGTGGACCAGTTAATAGACCAACACAAAAGGCAGAAAATAGGTTTGAAAAACACCCGAGAGGACATTTTCCTATCCCATTCACTGCCCACAATATAAAACCGTATTCTCTTTATTTTCTAACAATTATTGGTTTCAAATATAGCAGTGTAATTAAGGTAGTTCGGTACAAACCAATTGAACCTGAAAGGTATATCTTTAATTGGATGTGGGTATTGAATTTCAGCGGTCTGTTTTGGAATTGAACTCGTTAAAATAAAACTGGTTATACAGAAATAGGTTTCAGTAATAAAATTGACATTGTAAGGTCGACTGTTTTTATAGCGTTAGTTCTGTGAGAATATAAATTGTAGTCAAATCACTATGTATGTTATAGTACAATATTTGCAACGTTTGCATACTTGAAACTTTCGATTGCGAAGTGAGTACAAAATATATTAAAATGATTATGAAATAATTTTTTCCAATCAATGTAATTCTAATTTCAATCAACAAACTGCTAATCAATTAAGCGGCCGTGGCGCAATGGATAAAGCATCGGTCTAACGATCGAGATGTGATGAGTTCGAACCCTGGCCACAACGGATGTGAACTTCCTCCAAACACACGAATTCTTTTACTAATAACTTTTTCAGTTACTTTTATAAAATAAAAAAGGTATTCTTTGTTATTTTAACAGAAGTAATAAATGTCAACACAAATATTAGAAATCAATCACGCGTTAGCATGCGACACAAAAAATAATACGATCTTTATCGTGTTTGATCTTGCAGCCACAAACATCCGTAGGCCTGCCATGTTTCATTGTACGCTGCCTATCAAACGACAGCGCTATTACGTAACGAAACAACCAGTTGCAAAAACGAACATCGAAAATAACAAATTAAAATGCACTTTGTTACTTTTGAGAAATTTTATAAGAAATTTTAATTGGGAGAGTCGTAGTAATTTAATATGATTCGCATGTCGAATATTAATTCTTTCATAACTGAGTTATGTTTTGAGCCGACTTAATATTCAGCTGTTTCTTATAAGGATCTGATTTATATCAAAGACATGCAGCTAAAATTTATATAACTAGAAGATGTTGTGTACTAAGCGCTTCACACACGACAGCTACAATGTAAAATACAAAGATGTGAAAATGTACATAGCTGCCGTGTGTTGTTACCGGTCAATTTCCATGGAAAGATGTAATGAAAGTATGTATCGATTATGTATAAATTATAGCTACCGTGTGTGAACTGCTTCTTTTTTTTATTTGTGCCCATTATTTAATTGTGTAGTATGTTATTGTGGTATGCTGTGACTTTTATAGAAACCAGTTTCTAGTTATAGTCAGGATTAGTTTTCAACAATGTTTTTTTTCGAAAATATTTTTTTTTGAACCAAATTTTTTGAACATTGAGATCAGGTTCCCATATTTTATCGCATATCTTTTTGGGAATAATCTTACTTGGCATACCTTCATTTGACACAGTGATAATTACGCTAATACTTATTGATATTAATTTGGCATACCTTTGTTAGGCTAATATTTTTTAGCATAAATACTTTACGTATAATCATTAAAATGCATAGTTAAAATTATTTATTTGTATAAAGTTTTTGTTATTTTAATAAAAGTATAAAGTATTTGTCAAAAAATATAAACACAACTATTTTACATCTGCAAAGCCACCAGTCGCAGTTACAAATTACATGATAACCCACCAGGTTACGCCCGAACCCAAACAAGTATCGCACACAAACAACCGCGGTGTTGTCGCTGTTGGTCTTTTTACGCCGACGGAAATAAAGCCACGGAACACTTCCGCGGGACACAGTGCAAGGCACAAAAAACTTAGGATGAATAAATCGACTTATTTTTTTATGTATTTTAAGGAACTAAATAATTTTATGACTGAAAATAACATAACATAACATCACGCCTATATTACTTTAAGAGAGTGGCAAAGGCGTACAACACCCACACTTCACCTATTATGTTTAGGTCTCATGGGATAGAGGGTGAGCCTTTCGCCATCCACCGGACACAATTATAACTCCATGCTGCTATTGACGACCGGATGGCGGAGTGGGTAGTGTACCTGCCTGCGACGCCGAGGTCGTGCGTTCGATTCCCACTTAAGAAAAATCTTTGTGCGCATGAACATGGGGGTTTGTCTTAGTCTGGGTGTTTATATGTATAATAAGTATGTATTTAAAAAGAAAAGTATATATGTATTAATATCAGTTATTCTAGTACCTATAGTACAAGCTCTGCTTAGTTTGGGACTAGATGGCGTTGTGTGTGAGTTGTGAAATATTTATTTATTTATTTATTGTGAATTTCCTGATGGCAAGTTTACAAATAACACCTTTACCCGACTCAGGCATTGAACCCGAGACCTTGCGATGATAAGCGCATACGCTTACCACCAGACCATCGAGGTCATACAGCACAAAAAAGTTTAAAAAAAATATATTAACCCTGATTACATATATTTACATAAAATGCTTGAACGTTTAACTTTACAACACCAAACATCACAGTGTGTAGTGCCTAGAATCACAGAGATTTCCGGCGTCGTATTAGAAGATTGCTGGTGACCTAGATTACTAGACACGAGATAGCACGGAGCTAGGTCACTGAACTCATCTAAAGGCTAAACTACAAGGTTAGATGTAATCTGAATATTTTCGTGGCGACGTTTATGTGATGAAGGAATTTATATTCATATTTAGGCTATGGTTGATTCATTTAGCCTAATTTGTAAAATAATAAATTTCGGGTACAGTTTTTGATGCTTCTGTACTTAATTTATAGTTTTAAGAATTAATGTATTACTGGCGAAGTGAAAAAAAAGTAAAGCAAAACAATGTTGACAACGATAATTAAATAGTTATAATTTAAGGTAAGTTTAATTATTTTAGGTGATATATTAAAACTAAATTTTTCCAACTTAAAGACAAAACTTTTAAATTTAGGTTATGTTACTTTATATTAATAGAAAAAACAATAATAAAATCGCAACGCTGGCGACCATTATTTGGCAGCCATAAAGATATGTTGGTATGAGTTTTCATTACTTTTTATCTTCCATTTTCATTTCACATTTCATTGTAGTCCAATATTATCCTTTCCTCATGACAGTGACATTAATATATTGTATATTCTATGTGTATTTTACATTAGAATATTAGGATTATTTTGTGTATATCCAGATATGAATGAGTTGATACGTTAGCACCTAATTTTTAAGGGAAATATTATATAATTATTTTTTATTGCCTAATCGAAGTAAGTGCAGGAGTGCGCTCTAACCGCGAGCAATTACTTGTAATATAATGTTTCTAACGTTAGAAAATGTTTATTAGAAATATTTATTATTTACTCAACTGTTTAATGCACTTACAGTTTCCCAACACGTGCAATAAACTAATACAAATAGAAGACATAATGTTACTTAAAAGTACGTAAAAAAAGACATGATTTTAGAAATTGTTCAAATTTGGAGTAATATATATCAATATCTGGATACTGAGCAATAAGGCCGTTGATCTGAGTCAATGCCTGATTTGCTAAAGCAAATTGGGCAGTGCACGTTCATACAGCCGGCGTTGCTAGAAGGCGACGCAAGCGCAGCCGCGTATACTGATTTGGTGCCGATAACGAACAATGTGATAACGTTATCGGATCATTCATTTTATTATTTAATAGTAAATAATAAAATGTGCGATTATGATGCATTAATGCATCATAATCGCACATTTGCGACGGAAACTCAATGTGTATATTCCCACCATCCCCGATACAAATAGGGACGGGTACAAATAAGGATAATATCCGTACAACTTCTTAAATAAAAAACGTGCGAATTTCAAAGTAAAGTAACAAAACCCTTTAAACTGGTTTGGTTATGGTAAATCACTGGCAATTAAAATAGTTGTATAAATATGACAAAAGCACGCCATAATCATATAAACACATGCAATAAAATATTATGAACAAACTTCATCGATTTAAACTATGAGAAGGTGTCCCAGCTAAGCACTAAAATAATCCAAATGTCCACAACTTTTCACACCACATTAGTTAAATTAAAAACTATAAAACTGCAATTCACAAATCATTCCAAAACTTTGGCCACACATTTATTTTCGCACCCTCCCCTTGTACTACTAAAATTAATGTTGCCACAAACTATTATCAAATCAAAATATTCAATATTTAATATGTTTTTACATTATATAAATGCTTTTATCCATTATTTTTTTACTAATATATATATATATATATATATATATATATATATTATATATATTATTATTTTTTATATATATTAATCTCGTGTCACAGTGATAGTAAACGAACTTCTTATAGTTTTTTATGAATCGTTTTAATCGATGAACCTCTCATATAAAAAGATAAAAGAGATAAAATACAAAGATTTAACATATAACAAGTTTATTTTTAGTTAGACCTCTAGCTTCACAAATGTGATAACCGCATCTAATTTCATACACTTGATACGCGTAAGAAAATACATACAGACAGACAGACCGACAGATAGACATACAGACAACATACAAAAAGATAGCTACTTGTAAATTTCCCATGTCTGTTCATTAAATATATTAAACAAAATTATACAAGGGAATTTCTATCTAACAGTGGTGGAAGCCAAAATATTTATTTTTAAATTATTGTCAGTCTGTGTGTTCGTACGCAAATCACGCAATAACTACTGCATGGAATTGGATGCGGTTTTCACAGATGTCTAGCTGGAGGTCTATCTTCAAAATTGATACATATATTATTATGTTTTATCTTTGTGTTTAGTTTTGAAGGAAATATCACGAAATTTTGCTGATAGGTTTCCTACACGACATTTACTCGTATTAGCAATAAAATAGGATTTTTTGGAAATTATGTGAGTTCGTTCAAAAAGTAACGATGGAAATAGTCACCAAATCGCCATCGAAACAAACACCTTTCACATTTTTAGTAATAAATTTTATAGCTAAGTTCAAAATATAAAAAGATTTAGGTCTATTTTCTTTTATTCAATTAAAAAAAAAAACAAAGAATTCTCACAAAAGAAGTTTTGATCAACCAAAAAAATCATACTACAAATTCAGATTTATGCGCCCTAACAAACACAAACTACCTATTTGAAGTAAGTAAGAAAGTTTAAAAATAGTCTTTGTTTATTCAACCCTAAAATCTAAACTTGAATGGCAAGGCTGAGGCATTTTACAATCAAAATACTTAAGCCAGGTATTGTGCCAAAACATCTCAATAATCTCAATGTCCTAGGGTGTCCACGAATTTTAACAAAACAAAGACTAAAAAAAAAGAACATGATTTTTAAACAAGTTAAATGTCAATGTTATTAAATTTTGTAGATGGACAGTGACGTTGCAAAAACAGGAGTTAAAAAGCTTGTTAATATTGATCTTAAATCACTTAACGCTCTTAGTTTGATCGTCAGCTGCTTAAGTTCTGTGAGCTTGTGTGTGGGTTTACTCAATTTATCTTTAGAATCTTTTAATAGCCCGAATGATAGTCCCAAATGCAGTAATAATATCTTTAAAAATAATAGACTCTAATACTAATAAACTCAAAAAAAGGAAGCGTTAAGTTGTAAGTGTTTGAATAAATGACGTTATGACCACCGCCACGTCCGTGGTTCAAATGTTATAGGACTTGTCCTCGATACTTCAAATAGTTGGCAATCATACAAATAAGTTGAGCCGTAATATTGCAAGCAAACAAATCTCTTCAGAGATAAAAACCGTTTTTCATCTTAACTCAGAATGTCTGTCCTTGCCAAAACACGTTTGACTATAAATATTTGAAGCATTTCAATTTTAAAAATAAAATTGAATAAATGAAAACAAATAATCTACAAATGCAGTTAGAGTAACGAAAAAAAACTGGCTAAGTGTGATTTGGATTCGCACACGAAGGGACCTGTATCATTATTTAAAAAAAGGCAAAAAAAAATATTGCATAAATAAATAATAATTAAGGGGTGACCCCTTAATTATTATTTATTTCCATATTTAATTATTTATTTCCATATTTAATTATTTATTTTATAGTAAATATTATATTAAAATATTTTTCAAATAATTTAAGCATCTACCTAATGCCATTATAGCATGCAAGCAAAATATAACGTTAACGGATGAGTTCAAACAAAATGAGCAAAAAAATAACGTTAATTGTAAGGAAGTACTTTTTAATATTTTTTTTATTAGGGTTTTAGTATTTGTGAAAGTGACAACAGTTCATCGTCAGTGAAAAGTTTTAACTGTCTTGCTATCACGGTTCATGTTAAATAATAAATAAATAAATATTCCACAACTCACACACACCGCCATCTAGTCCCAAACTAAGCAGAGCTTGTACTATGGGTAGAATAACTGATACTAATACATATATACTTTTCTTTTGTAAATACATACTTATTATACATAGAAACACCCAGACTAAGACAAATCTCCATGTTCATGCACACAAAGATTTGTCTTAAGTGGGAATCGAACCCATGACCTCGGCGTCTCAGGCAGGTACACTACTCACTCCGCCATCCAGTCGTCATGTTATACAGCCTACTGACAGAAGGATAGACGGACAGCGATGTCATAGTAATGGTATAGTAAAAATAGATCGCGGCGTAGTGTGCGTGCGTACGTACATGAACCCGGGGCGTGGCAAGCGCTACGCGTACATAAACGGCGCGATGTACCTTTGTTCGAAGATAACATACTTATCTATTTTTACTATGATAATGGGCTTCTGTTTTACCCTTTGGGTACGGAACCCTAAAAATCAACGCTATAAATAAATAAATGTGTCTTAGTAGTATAATTATTGCCAACATTATAATTATTAGTTTTGTTAGTTTAAAAATACGGGTAGGAGGAAACCCGTGTATCTGTCACATCGAAGGATTGTATAAATCAAATCAAATCATTATTTATTGCAGGCATCAAGGTCCATATATACATAAATACCTTAGACTAACATACATTAAAAATATTGTTTTACTATAATTTCACGTTGAGACGGCGTAAAAGTATTGTCCATTACGTAGTCGCAAAGAATAGATAAATAAAATGTTTCTACACTTGATGCGTCGTTTTACGAGTCGGTACCAGTTGGAGAAGACGCTGGTACCCTCAACACGGTTAATACTATCGCGCTTGTACATTTTTGTAAAATACCGTCTTTTGTGCCAATGAAGATTATTTTTACCAGGCACAGAAAGTTCACTACACTGACATTTATACATCTTTAAACATCTGATCTACATTTTTTTGTATTATATAGATGTGTATACTTTCACTCTCGGATTACATTGTTAATGTATTTTCTGTGTACTTCGTAATTGGCGTACTGTTCTAATATAAATTATTTACCTACTGCCTGTAAGCTGTGAAGTGCCTGTATGAAATAAATAAATAAATAAACTATTGTATAATCTTACAATAGCATTAAAATACTCTGTTATTTAAACTGCAGGCGTGAAACAATGTAGTTTTCTTTGTGCAAAGAGAGTTTTTCCAAGGGAATTTAGAATCAAAGACAAAGTAAATTAAGTCGAACAAACACCATCTCTGCTTGCGCTTACAGAACTTAATTCCTAAGAACATTTAAAGTTTTTTTTTGCCAATGCAAAACAATAGGCATTGGCAGTCAAAGACGGCTAAATGTAGTTTGAAAAACTTCAAAATTGTTAGATAAGATACAATTCTTTATTTGTTCTAAATTTAGGTACAGTAAGGGTCTTAACTTTATTATATGTCGCGTACATTCTACCTTGCGGCATATACATTTTAAGCATATAGCTTTAACATGCAGATATAACTATTAAATTAAATACTAAACATACGCATTTAAAAATTGAGATTATTACAGTCATGTTATAAGTTTTGAAAATAAACATGGTTATATTTTTACTAAATATTAGATATAAGGGATATTTACGTATATTTGCTCTAGCGAGTTATCAGTTTATCTAATCTGCCAATAAAACTGTTTTCACACTACCCGCAATGACCATTGTGTATGTTTTAGTTTTATCGTGAACAGAGAGATTGCAACATCTCTGAAATATACATTCAATTTCAAATAAATAAATTTTTAAATGTTTTTATTATTTAAAAAGTTGCTAATTACGCAAGTATCAAATTAATTTACATTAATAATAATGTTTTTAGAGAATATTGTTGCAATAATTTTGGTGTAGATAAATTTTCACATTTAGCTTATCAATATTTAAATTTCATAAAATCTATTACAGGCCTTTTTGTATCTCACTAAATTTGGCCGAGGCAAGTGACCATTTAACACTTATGTTGTCTGGTTTGCATTTAAAAACTGAACTATCTAAAAAAAAAAAATATTGAATAATGATATTTATTAGTATTGCCGTGTATACAAAAATATACCTTCAAAATCCTTAGATTGTTTGTTTTTAGTAAAACAAAATCGGCACACAACCTGTATATTCCTAAACTGTTATTTAACACGAAGACTTATGTCAGAAAAAGCAAACAAAGGCCAACAAAGATAAGAGGAAGGATTGGAGCATTTCTTGGCAGTACCTAAGTATAAGTTGTTTGTTTCATTCAATCTCTTGTTGGAACAATGCCTGGGTTTATCAAAAAATGCATTTTTCACTTTACGGTGTGACATAAATAATAAGCAGCAGAATTATACTTAAGGTATAAATGGATGAACGTGACGTCACGGTAATGACGAATCATATCTACAGTTGAGCAATTTAGGGTCCTGGCAAGAGGCGACCGTAGCTGAGTGGTTAAAGTGACTACCCGGTATGCAGAAGTCATAGATTCAAAGCCCGCTTGACCCATGTTTTTTTCAACTATTTCTTTTTATTTACCAAATTGGGAAATACCATGGCGGCTTTTCATTATAATTTATTATTTTTACTCAAACAATATCCAGTTTGGACATATTCATGGCACAAAACATTAATTTTATATTTTTTTATTTCAATCTGAGGCGAGATCTCGATTTCACTTACAAACCTACTTCAACAAATTGTATACTTTGCCAAATAAACTTAAGTTGTTGTTTGTTTCATAAAAACTTAAGCTGGACCGATGCCTAATTTTATAACTTTGCTGAGTATTTCCTCTGATGTATGACGTCATTTAGCATTACTACTGCGTTCGACTCGTTGAATATTTATCCAAATGGGTGTATGAATAGGTCGATGGATATTGCTCAGATATTTGTGTTTAGAAATGATAATATAAAGGGTGAACTTAACGTGTGATATTATTGTACTAAGAAAATAATATGTCGTTTTTCTGTAGCTTTTTTTTTTTTTTTTGTTATACTACGTCCACAGCGAATGAACGTGTATTCCACCTGATGGTAAGTGGAGTACAGCCCATGGACATCAACAATCCACAAAAGCAGATTATAGATGCGTCGCTGCAGCTAAGGATTACGGTGTTATGCCTCATGTGCCAGTAATTTCAGGGCATCTCACCACCAAACCGGAACACAGTAATGGAAGCACTACTATTTAGCGGCAGGTTAAAGGTGAGACGGTGGTGCTGCCGTTCTCGAGCTCATTCACAAGAGCTCTACCACCAGCTTTGTTATTTTGCTTTTTCTATGCGCAAATAATAAATAGGAAGAACTATGTGTGTACTATAATATTTAGATACATAGGATTCATTTTAAAAAAGAAAACATTTTCAATATGTTGTCCTTCCTAGGATATTATTTGTCACCAATCCATATTTTTATTTATGGAGGACGTACACACGGCTACCGATCAACCTATAGATATCCAGTAAAAGCTGGTCTCGCAATAAACCGGCAGAATATACAACGCGAGACCATCTTATACTGGCAATGTATAAGTTGATGTGAAGTCACACACGCGGTAAGGTTAGCTTGAAATAAACCATGTCAAGTACATTTCGAACCTTTAGTAATATAAAGGCACAATTCAAATTTTTTTTAAAATTAGTTTTCATATAGAATAGGCGCAAAGCTAATTTATCTACCGGTTGGCTCTGACGGAGAGCGAAAAAACACAATTAGAACACGCGAATAAAATTTGTATCTCTCTCACACTCAGCCCGCGCCCGTCCCCCGCTTTTACTGTTACAAGGTCAAAATCAGTAACACGTCTTTACTTTATAAAGGTTAGTTTGTTTGAACTATTTTGTATTATACGAAACAGTTTATGGTTGAGCCTTTGTATTACATAAAATATAGTAAATTATTGGGTCTTATTAATAATAGTTCTTTATATTAGAAAATAATATGACATTTTTATTGATTTTTAATAAAAGACCGGATCAAACTTGAATAGTTCAACATTTATTTTTTGTAATTTTGTACTATAAGGGCTTAACTAGAAGACGTTTTTTTAAATACTTATAATTTGAAGACTTTCTTTTCTTTTCTTATTTAAGTCACTGAATAGTATAGTGCATTTTATTAATAACAATTAAATAATGAGCATACTACTCCCAATTTGATTCGAAATGGCAGAAGTCAGAATTTGTAAATACGATTTCCCAAAAATCTGCTTTTTTTAATTATGCCCTTATATTACTGAGGGTGCGATTTGTTAACACAAGTTTTTTTTATTTGGAACCAATAGATTACAAAACATTGTATCGTATAGTAAAATCAGTATTTTTACATCCAAAATAAATGTTGGCGTGAAAAATATTTCACAATATTGTTTGTTCAATGGATTAGCAATCAATGCCTGCCAGTATATGCAGTTGGCATCGCTATGCAAAGCTTTCTGTGACAGACGGTCTGGAAAGCAAGTGATCCGTTTCATTTCCAGTATTAATAGCAATTCTTTTAAATGTATATTTTTTGTATTGTATTTTAAATATGGTAACCAACATGTAAATCAAGACATTGTTATACTAATACAATTCAGACGAATGTTTGTTAGTGAGTTTGTTTAAAACTTTTTAAAGTCAAACGAATTGGCTGATTTTGATAAAATTTTAATTAATAAGTTAATATATAAGTTTTATAGACGTACCACGCGTGTTCACACATATTGTAATTTTAATTCTCAAGTCAAAATATATGTAATAGTATTGGTTATTCTAGTACCCATTATACAAGCTCTGAGACTAGATAACGTTGTGTGGAAGTTGTGTGATAATTATTTTAAAATTTTTAAAACGAAAGCTTAGAATTAGCATTTTTTTCTGAAATATTCAGTTTTCTATTTTATAAATCATTATCCTATAAATCTTTTTACAACAGTATTTCTCCTCAAAACAAAACCATTTATTTCAACCAAAAATAATCAGGAACCAAAACACGGAACTAAACGCTCCATCAAAAAATATGAAGATGGATCTTTCCTCTACTCTATGAATTATGTATCTCGTAGTGTACGACAGTAGGTCGGCAGTTCAAGGTCGAAAAGAATACTTAATGCCTGCTTATTTTTCATCTCCACATAATCTCAGGCACGAAAACAAGGATAATAGCAGATATTATTATATTACTGGGTTAATCCATTTCGGCTGCTTTAATAGGCATGATGACTATTTTTTACAAAAATTTTACTACCGGTCTAAATTGCGTTATTATTACAAAGGTAAATAAATACCTAAAATGTTCTCAAATCGCCAAAGTTTAAGAACCTATGTGTTTATTTTCGTATGTAATTGAAACAACTCTCAATATTATAAACATCATTAAATGAATGACTTCGATATTATAAGCTTTTTTTTTTTATACTACGGCCACAGTGACCGAACGTGTAGTCCACCTGATGGTAAGTGGAGTACAGCCCATGGACATCAACAATCCACAAAAGCAGATTATAGATGCGTCGCAACTGAGGACTACGGTGTTATGCCTCATGTGCCAGTAATTTCAGGGCCTGATCTCACCACCAAACCGGAACACAGTAATGGAAGCACTACTATTTGGTGGCAGGTTAAAGGTGAGACGGTGGTGCTGCCGCCCTCGAGCTCATTCACAAAAGCTCTACCACCAGTCCTTCCTGAGATAATACTATTTTAATTCACAGTAGACTCGTATGTGGCTAAGTATTTTGTATGTGAAGTTATGAATTTTGTTTGATAGCTATACGAAATATTGCGTTTATAAATGTAATGAGTTAGATTTATAGTATGTTACTAAAAATTTCTTGCATTTGGTTTTTGTTTACCTATATTTTGATTAGGTATCCTATATTATACTATTAATGGATCAGTCACCATGCCCATTTAAATAAATCAGTTATTTTTATATAATATTTAAAGTTGAAAAATTAAAAATCAAGCAGGACTCGAACCTGTACCTCCCGGGAATAACGCCCCAAGTGTTTTGCCAATTCAAAAAGGCATAGCAAAACTTAAATTTGCTTTAAAATATTACAAATAAATCAGTTATTTAAAGAAATATATAATCGAATCGTCTCCAGTTCCATGTGCAAAAAAAATAAAAAGCAATAAAATTTACATTATCCGTTGATTGCGGCGGTTGTAATAAAAATTGATTTATAATTTTATTGATGGTTAAAAAAAATATAAACTTTATAGCTTGTTTATTCGCGTATTTTATCAACCAGAGATTTCTTTACTACAGCAACTAAAAACCAAAAATCCGAGAATCTAAGTATAATGTAGAGCATAGCTCGCGAAGTCACTCACAGCTAATCCCGGCATGATTTATGTCCATCACATGTGTAGGTACGAATGTTACCAAAGTTGAATACATGAAGTGTCAGCCTGTTTTTACGACTTCCCAACTAGCGGTGACAATACGACATGATTATGTCGGTGTTGCCAATTGTTGTTAGTAACTTCAGGCGTTTAATCAAGGTCAACTATGTTTTTCTTTATTTTATGACTTTTATCCTTAGCTCCACCCATGTGGTTTTAAATGTAGGTAAAAAATATACTGCAATAACAATTTTTCTTAAGAGGAAACAATTGCTTCTCTGTTTTCCATACAAAAGTAATATGGCTTTACCTGCGTCTCATCGCCGCGCGCCGTCAACCTGCATACAACCGGTTCTTCCCCGGCCAGCGGCGCGCGGCCTCCTCCGCGACTGCCATTCGTCGCCTGCCTACCAGTCGCTACCATACAGCGCGCTCACGCGAACGTCCCATGTAGGTACTCGCACTGTTACGGGGTCCCTTTGGGATTGGCTTTTAAAAAAGAGATTTAATTAAAAGAAAACTTATTTAATTATATTTAAATGACACAATAGTGTACAAGCCAAAAAGGACCCTTAGGCAACTATCTCCGATGATGGTTGAGTATAGACTAACTCTACGGGCTAATGATGCCACGCTGGAAAGCGTGGGTGTGCTAGCGAAAGCATTACTAAAAATAAGGAGTAAGCATAAAGCTATACATCCTTAGTATATAACACCTCCCCCAATGCTGTTAACTTCGGGGTGGGTTCTGAAGTTAACTTTAACTAAAAAGAGGTTCTTAGAGCTGGGGCAGGAATTTCATTAATGTTCTGTTCCAACTCTATAGAAACTGATCTAGGCATTTCAGATTTGCGTAATCTATATTTATGATAGTTGCAGCCGGATTTACAAAAGGTAATTATCTTATAAACTACATACAAGGTAAGTATACAAACTATTAAACTTGTTACAATTGAATAAGGTGTACCGTATTTAACAATATGTGGTACATCCTGAATTTTATTGACCTCTGTTAAAAGATTATTGGATAATTCGTTTAAGTGGTAAATGTTATCGAGATTAACATTATCCAAACGAATGGACGACAGATTATAATGGGTCAGACTATTAAAATCTATTTTACAGCAACTACTATTTATTAAATTAAAATCAGGTAGAATAATTGGAGAGGTCAAGTTTAAGGTATTCCTATATTTTGGCATAATTGTAGTACCTTTACAATATGCTATGCAATTGCTGGGAATATAGAGGATACCGATTCCCATAATATTCAGCTCTTTTATTTGGTCGGAGTTCTGGCAATCTAAAGAAACTTTAGTTAACTCTGATTGTACATAAATAAACTTATTATTATATAATGGCCTAAATATATCTAATTTGCCATGAATTAATTTAGTTTTACATTCCGTGGGAATGTCATTAACAATTTTCGATAATAATTCACTTTCACAGCTAACTTTAGAATTAGTTTTATAGGTTACTGAGATTTCACACAAATATTCTGCTGAATTTATTATCTTACATTTTTCAAATGATTCTAAGTTACAATAAGTGGATGTATCCTTCGTAATAGCTATATAATTAGTACTAGGTACAATCATACTAAATGTGTATGGTTGTTTAACATCATGTGGTGATGGTAGTGGAATATTATTAAACAATGAAAACTCCTGGTTTAAAATTAGGGGTACACGTAACAAAAATACAAGTTTAGAATTAAAATAATAACAAATTAAAGTAGACATTTTAAAAAGAGTGTTCATGGAACTTATATCTAAGCTTACAGGTAAGTTTACATTACTAGGCAAGTGCCTGCTGCTATCAGCCAATTCTTGGTACATAATGGTTGGCGAGATAACCGACGGATGTAGGATGTTTTGACTACAAAACATTATAGCGTTGGCTATGTCTTCAAGTTGGAATGATAGGGTGACCATGGACGTTTCTAATGAATTTAGGACAGATTCTAAATATAATTTGAATTCTAACTTATTTGTTATTTTTGATATATCTTGAATGTTAGTCGAAAGCTCATCTATTGTATTATACAATTTAATTTCATTGTGTTTAATTTTCTCAAATGTATTATTATAGCTATTTATTACAGAGTTAGTTACTAAAATATTATTCTTAATTAGAGATACAAGTTGGTTTTCTTGGTTACCAATGGACTCAATTGCTTCGTCATATTTGACAGCATCATTTTCGTCTAAGGTGCCGAAAACTTGTTTTAAGACAGTGCCGACTCCTGCAATCCAAGCTCTCTTGGATCTGTTATCGCTCAGATATGAAATGGATACAAATAATCTATTAATATTATCTCGCTGGGCTATCAGAGGTTCCACTGTATTGTGGCATTCTGATTGTTCTACAAACCCGCTTTGTTTACACAAACTTATAACGTTTTCCATAGCCAAATTAATATTTTCTACATGTAAATTTAATTTAGAAATGTCTATTGGCATTATGATATTTAAGATACCATTACTAATTTTTAATTTTCCAATATAATCAAAATATATCCCGGGACTTGCAGTAATTGGTTGGACATACTCGTCGGGTGCTTGGAGCTGCGCTGAGGCACTGTAAGTATATACACAGGTAGGTATATAACTTTATCAACTAACTTTCTTATACTAAATGATTACAAGTTTCGAAACTAAATACTAAATACGATTACGAGCTATTATACTATATAAGTATACGTAATTAATTATTTTTGTTTACAGGTTGCTGGCGACTTCAGCGAGTTTAATTTCATCAAAATGATGACGGACATGTCTCCGATTTATTAATAGTGACACGGTGTTATTGCCGTGAACTTTCACTATTTTATATGGGCCTTTCCATATGGGAGATAAGGCTTTTCTTAGTCTTAAATGGTTCTTTAAATACACATAGTCACCGATCTTATATTTTACCGGGCGGCTATGTGAGTCATAATAAGTTTTGGAAGATAGTTTCGATTTGTTTATATATTCAAATGCTTTATCGCGAGAATACTTTAAGCGATTTTGTAGCATCCGCACATAATCAGGATATGTAGCTCCTAATGCTTCATCACACATAGAATTTGGAATAAATGGTTTATTACCGAACATTAACTCATAGGGAGTATAATGTGTTGTAGAATGGACAGATGTATTATAGGTAAGCATGGCTGTGTAAACATAACGAGGCCAATTTGTCTGCTCTTCGTTGACAAATGATTTGAGATATTCTTTTAACGTTGAGTGGCTTCTTTCTAATGCACCTTGGGTTTGTGGATGGTAAGGAGATGACCATAGTTGTTTTATTTTTAAAAAGTCACAAGTCTTTTTAAACAGGTCAGATGTAAAGTTGGTTCCCTGGTCAGTGAGGATCATTTTCGGTATGCCGAATATGGATATAAAATGTAGTAAACATTCACTTGTCTCCTCAGCAGTTGTGCTGCGTATAGGATAGGCAGATGAAAATTTACTAAAATCGTCTTGCAACGTTAGTATGTATTTGAGTTTGCCAGGTCCGGACTCAGGAAGGGGTCCAACGATATCTAAAGATACACGCTCACAGGGTTTCGTCGAAGTGCTCGTTATTTGCATGGGCGCTCGGTTTGTTTTACGTAACGCTTTGTTTTCTTGGCATAGTTTACATTTTTTCACATAGGATTCTATGTCACTACGCATATTTTTCCAATAGTATAATTCTTTTAATCTATTTTGCATGCGATTAACACCTAAATGACCAGCTACAGGTAAGTCATGGTTATCTTGAAGAATTTTCTTTACCTCGGAAGGTGAGGGATACGTTATGTTATTATGATAAATATTTATTTGTATATTTGTATTATGAAAGAGGTAATTTATGATATTATATATTTTAATAAAACTATGTTTTTCGAAAGGGTCGCGGAAATCAGATAAGCTAATTTGCTCGATACCACTTGTTACAACTAATTCATTGCGAATAGTTTTTAGAGTTTCGAATATCTCAGGATATGAAGTCTGATCGAAGTAATGTACTTTCATATACAATAGGTAATATTCTTTGTTAGTTAAATTAATTTTAGAGAAGGAATGTAATTGTTTTTCTTGATTACGTATTACTTCTGAATTTTCTGAGTTATTTAATATTTCTTCAAGATAGGGATTCGATTCGTCGAGGTCAATCGATGTGGGCACTAAGATTACTTTACAAGTACTCCTTAGTAAACTCTCGTTGTGTTCTATAATATTCGTGTTGAATATTTTATTCTTATCGCTAATCTCTTTTAGGTACTTTGAGTAGTCGTCAGTAATCAAGTTATGATTAAGACTAAGGTCGGGAGTGTTTTGACCTTCAGGTGGGTCAACGACATTTGTACTTGGGGACTCTAATGTAACATCAGGTGAGATAAGGTTAGGAGAATTGATATTAATAAGTTCCGGTGTAGGAATTTCTAGGAGATAGTCAGGATTTAGTTCCTCTGATGGAAAAGAGGCAGGTGATGTAATTAAGTCAAATAAGTCCCTGTCTAGATTGTCATTCCTCAAAAGAGATTCTTCAAAGTCTTGAGAGTTAGGGATAGGTATTTCGTCAATTGTAGGTTGGATAGGATTGACGGGAAACCTGGATAGGGCGTCTGCATTTGCGTTTATTTTACCCTTTTTATATTGAATATTATATTCAAATTCTTCTAATTTTAGCCTCCATCGAACTAGTCGAGAGCCAGGGTCTTTACAATTGAAAAGCCATTGAAGTGGCTTATGGTCTGTTATGATGGTAAAACGGCGACCATATAAATAAGGCCGGAAGACCTTGGTTCCATATATTATTGCTATGCACTCTTTCTCGGTAACACTGTAATTACCTTCAGCTTTATTTAAGGTTCTTGATGCATATGCAATTGGGCGATCTTGGCCAATAGGACCTTGAGAAAGAATTGCAGATACTGCAAAACTCGACGCATCACAGGTAAGTAGGAAGGGTTGATTAAAATCAGGGTATGCCAGGATAGGTGATTCTATTAATTTGGTTTTCAGAGTTTCAAAACTAAGTTGTTGTTCGTTAGTCCAGTTAAAGGGGACGTCTTTTTTGAGAAGTATAGTGAGAGATTTAGCAAGTTTTGAAAAGTTAGGTATAAAACGCCTGTAATACGAGACAAGACCTAAGAAAGATTTAATATCTCGGGGACATTTAGGAACGGGATAGTGAGTCACGGCCTTGACCTTATCCGGGTTAGGTTTAACACCGTTTTGGGTTATAACATGGCCTAGGTAGGTAACTTCCTTTCGAAGGAACTCACATTTTTCAGGTTGGAGTTTTAAGTTGAATTTTCTAAGTCTGTCGAAGACGGCCTTGAGGTTTTGAATAGCCGTTTGAAGGTCAAACGCATATAAGACGATATCATCTAAATAAACAAAGCAATGAGAGCCTTGCAAACCGGTGAGGCAGTTGTTCATTAGCCTTTGGAAAGTGGATGGCGCATTCTTTAATCCGAATGGCATCCGATTAAATTGGAAGTGACCCTGAGGTATAGAGAAAGCTGTTTTGGGTGCATCTTCTGGCGCAGTCAGCAGCTGATGGAAACCTGATGATAGGTCAAGGGTACTAAAGTACTGACTCTTACCTAATTGGTCAAGAATTTCTGTTATTTGAGGTATAGGGTAAACTTCACCGATGGTTATGTCATTCAACTTCCGATAGTCAATGACTATACGCCATTTCTTTTGGCCTGAGGCGTCTGATTTTTTGGGCACAATCCAAATAGGAGAGGACCAAGGGGAAGACGAAGGGGTGATAATGTCTTGTTCTAACATTTTATTAATTTGACTTTGTACTTCCTTTTTATGACACTCTGGAAAGCGGTAGGACTTAGTGTGAATGGGAGTGTCACTAGTTGTTTTAATTTCATGTTGAATAGTTGAGGTAAAGGATAAGGGTTCGTCGGACAGATGAAAAATGTCAGAGTAGTCAGAACACAAATCGAGAAGGGCATTGGCTTCTTCTTCGTTCAAGTGAGAAGTTCTCAATAAGTTAAGGACGCGCTTAGTGCGGTCAGTTACGTTGTCATTATTTAAGCACGAATTAATTGGAAATAATTCTATAGGCTCTAGTTTAAGTTTAAGGTTACGTTTAATAGTAATTGGTTTGTTCGAAATATTTACTACAGAAATATTGATTCTTTGATTTTCTTTTACATTTAACAAACAATTTGCTACTAAAAGAGTTTGAGAGAGGTGTTGATCTAATATCATACCTTCTTTTAATTCTGGGTTAGCCACAGTACATTCTATTACAGTTTCAGTACGTGGTGGAATAATGTAGCATGAATCAAAGAAATTAATTTTAATATCCTTATTTTTAATTTTCAGAATTTCACGACTGTAATCTATATTGCAGCTGTTAGCTGTCAGAAAGTCGTTGCCTATGATGCCATCATAAGGCAGGTTAATGTCTTCAATTATATGAAATTTATGACAAACCGATTTATTAGGAGATACTTTAAACTTTAAATTAAAATAACCTACTGTTTGGGTAGTTTCTTTGCCAGGATCAATACCTTTAATATTAATAGGTTTACGAATGATGTTTGGCTGATTAGAAATTGAAGATTCTTTTAATAGGCATATAGCGGAACCTGAATCTACCAAAAGGGTTAGTGGAATGTCAGATACTTTTGACTCCACTAGGACATGAGGTAAAAGCCTCTTTGAGGTGTCAATGTTAACCTCATAAATCTCTTGCGGATTTAAATCAAGGTTTCCGTTTTGGGGCTGGGTACCCTGCTGTATAACCTTGGAGGATTGTTTAAGGTTTCCGGTTTGGGACTGATTACCCTGCTGTATAACCTTGGAGGATTGTTTAAGGTTTCCGATTTGGGACTGGTTACCCTGCTGTATAACCTCAGAGGATTGTTTAAGGTTTCCGGTTTGGGGCTGGTTACCCTGTTGTATAACCTCGTGAGAAAACTGTCTAAGGTTCCCTTTTTGGGGCTGGTTACCCTGATGTACAACCTTAGCAGAAGAGAGATTAAGGTTCCCATTTTGGGGCTGGTTACCCTGTCGTACAACCTTAATAGAGGAGTGAGTAATTGCTTGGGTAATGTTCTCGTTTTGGGGCTGGTTACCCTGATGTACAACGTTACCACAAAAGCAGACTGAACATGTTTTGTTCGAAAGTGTACCGGCTTTGACTTTACGTCCCGTGCGGTACGATTGCGGGACGATTACAGGTTTAAATCATTTTCGTCAATTTCTTCGCTGTCAGATTCATCTGAGTCATCGCAATCGTCGACTAAATTTACCTGTGCAGGTTTGGAATCGGGTTGAGGCCCTGAAGATTTACTAGTATCTTTTGTTTGAGAACTAGATGAATGCTTGGCTCGTCGTTTGACGCAATTGCCAATATCATGCCCTACTTCTTTACAGTATTTGCACGTGAGGTTCGGGTCATGTTTAAAAGGTTTAGCATTATTGCTAGGAATACTCGATTGAGATTTTTGTTGAGAATACTTTGCTTTAATAGCAGAATTTGGACCCTGAGCAATGAGTTTCTGTTTGAAACGATTTGTCTGCTTTTCTTGTGAACTACTACTATTTCGCTTATATAAAGTTTCCTGGATTCTTTCTTCAGATATAGCTAAATTAACGGCATCATTAAAAGTTTTAGGGTCCCTACATCTAACCATATTCGACACCCGGGGATTCAAACCCATGAGGAAATGATGAAGGGTCAAGTCCTCCATAGCCGCTGTGCGACCAGCCATTTCTTTAGCCTTGAAGGACGAAAGCGATATCTCAGTCAACAATTGCGATAGATAAGTTTCCATTCGTAGAGCAAATTGACCTGCATTTTCGGATGAGCTTTGTTTGCTTTCCTGGAGCTCAGTTAATAAATGAGTATAATGTTTTCTTTCGGAAAACTGAATTTTAAGGAACTCTTTAAGTTGTTCCCAAGATGTGAACTCTTTAATCGAACAGGCAAGTTCTGCCTTTCCTGTAAGCTGACACAAAATGTATTTAAATAAAATAGGCTTCTGAGCCTCAGACGCTAATTCATAAGCGTTATTACAATTGTTGATAAAAGAATTTAGTTTTTCGCGGCTGCCGTCGTATTGTTTAACGAATTTTAATAAAATATTTAGCTCCATTTCTGTAACTGTTTTTCGAGTTACTCTGGGCGATAAGAGAGGAGATTTGTGTTCCGAAGTTTTGGCAATCTCAATATCTAGTTTTAAATCTTCAGTTTTAGGCACTTTAGGCATAATATATAAAGCACATAAGACTAAAAATAGAACTACTTAAAAGTACACAAGATTAAAGTTCAATCAATGTTGCACAGAGATAAATGTTCAACGACTTACAGGAACACGTAGGCGGCGATAAGGGCTAGCGCATGGAATAGCTGCATAGCGACGCGCACACGAATAACACACGACAGTTTTAAATTCACGAACACTTTCTTTTACACTACGCGGGACACTCGCGGGTCACACGATGCTTACAGGAGGATGGCCTGGATGCGCAAGTAGCGCTCACAGGACGTTCACAGGATACTCGGAGGACGCTCACAAGGACGTCTTTCTGGAGCTCGCAGGGTCTTCTCGATATGGTAAACGTAGTCACAAGGTTACAGGCACAAAGGACGCTCACTGGGTCGGTAAGCTAATCGTAGCTTTTTCGTTGGTTTTTGGGACACGGAGAGTCTATTCATAAATGTAGATTACGCGAATCGCACTGGGGATATCCGTATCCCACCGCTGCCACCAATGTTACGGGGTCCCTTTGGGATTGGCTTTTAAAAAAGAGATTTAATTAAAAGAAAACTTATTTAATTATATTTAAATGACACAATAGTGTACAAGCCAAAAAGGACCCTTAGGCAACTATCTCCGATGATGGTTGAGTATAGACTAACTCTACGGGCTAATGATGCCACGCTGGAAAGCGTGGGTGTGCTAGCGAAAGCATTACTAAAAATAAGGAGTAAGCATAAAGCTATACATCCTTAGTATATAACAGCACGCACCGCGGCAATCTTGTAATATATCAGCAGCCTAAATACAGTACTATTAGAAGAAGCAGTATTTTATTTAGGCGAGACCCCCAGCATCTCAACTGGAGCTCAGCAGTCAAACACACTAGAAAGCATTATTTTGTAGTTTGTATGTAACTCAATTAATCATTGAAACAATTTTGTCATAATGGCCACGAACAAACATGCATTTTAGTATTTCAGACATGATTTGTCTATAAAAATAGATAAAAACTTAATAACTATTAAAGTTAAACCCATATTACGTTTACTATAGTTAGTAACTCCTGTGTCGCGGGGGTGTTCAAAAACATACATTTCACACACATAAAGCACACCCAGTCTCAGAACAAATCTTTGCAAATCACACAAAGATTTGTCCCATGTGGGGATCGAACCCACAACACCAGCGTAGTTGAAAGCGGCGAGGCGACCGCTTTAACCGCTACGCGAACCGTGCACTCATACATACATACTACTACATACTATAAAAACAAGGCGGTCGGGAGTCTACCCTCGAGCCACGCATATCTGTTCGTCGATTTAGTTTGGATAAGGAGTGAGGTTTTCAATTGTTTACAATTAGTAAAAATGCCTTCAATCCGTTTGGTGCGGATGATGCAGACAGAAGTGCATGCAAAGGTTCTTATTAAAGTTACTATTAATACTGATACTGATACTGACTATGTCCATTTTATTTGTGAACATAAGATGATATAAAACAATTATTATTGAGAATACGGGTTACGGAATAGGGGCACTGGCGTCGGTTATTTTGGTCAGCATATACCGGCTAAAATAACGTGAGTAACCCGTATCCTCAATAATAATGTCTTCACCTACCTATACTACTATAACTATATAATGTGAGACTGTAATAAATTTAAGGCTTTGTAGTTTTATTAGTAATATTTTAAAACTATGTAACATTTCTGTTATATTGTGGTGAAATAAACTTATTATTATAGTATTAAAAATATTTTGTTCTGCGGACAAATCACCACAAATTTAGAAGTGCGTGTCTTAGAACGAAAGTCGATCCTTTGTCATAAAAGACAAATCATTATATTACTAGGTTAATGTCGCGACATCACGTAAACCTATCAAGTTTTTGCATAAACTTTAATAAGTTCTCCGTGTATTACAATATCTGCTCTATATGGAAGTTGTCCATGTTTGTTATGTTCTTAGTTCTAGTAAAATGTCCTAGAACCTTTTTCTGGCAAAAACTTTTAGCTGGATTTAGAATCGAATTAAAATCAATCTAAGTACCAGCTCCGATGGGTATTGCATTATGAGAAGAGCTGGTGAGAAACTCATGTGCACCATCTTTTAAAAAATATAACAATATAAAAGTACATAAAAAAATCACATAAGAAGAGCAATTCATTTCCAAATACTATTATCATTTATGTAGTCTGAAATACTATAGTAAGCTTTTTGACATAGTTTAGTTTTAACATATTTTTTAAATTTACCTATCGATAATTCTATTGCGTCTAAAGGAAGTTTATTGTAAAAGCGTATACATTGACCTGGAAACGAGTTAGAGATTTTATGGAGCCTAGTAGTGGGCACAGCGAGTTTGTTTTTGTTCCTTAGATTTAATTTATGGAGATCACTATTTTTCTTAAATTTCGTTTGGTTTTTGTGAACGTACATTAAATTTTCGTAAATGTATTGAGAATGTAAAGTCATAATATGTATCTCTTTAAATTTATTTCTTAGTGTCTCCTTGGGACTCATCATATAGATAGCTCGAATAGCTCGTTTCTGGAGCACAAATATTGAATCTATATCCGCGGCACTACCCCAGAGCAATAAACCATATGACATTATACTGTGAAAATAGCTAAAATAAACTAAACGCGCAGTGTCAACATCGGTCAGTTGACGAATTGTTTTTACGGCGTAAGCTGCTGAGCTGAGTCTACCAGACAACGTTTCTATATGTGGGCCCCATTGTAATTTAGAGTCTAATGTTATACCAAGAAAGACAACCTTATTGACCATTTCCAATTCCTCATTGTCCATCACCACACTAGTTTTGACTTGCTTAACATTTTTTGTAAAAAATCTAATATATTTTGTTTTACTACCATTTAAAAGCAAGTTATTAGCACTAAACCAGTTCACTATCTTTGATAAAGCATTGTTTACATCGTCAATTACTGATTGTTGTCTTTTTACCTTAAAAACTAAAGAAGTGTCATCCGCAAACAATACTATCTCATGATTATCCTTAACAAGATGAGGTAAATCATTAATATACAAGAGAAACAGGAAAGGCCCTAAAATAGAGCCTTGTGGCACCCCCATTGCTACAGCTGATCCATCCATCATTTTATAAATTATAATTGTCCTTGTATTTAGTGTTATTTCAATTTAATTGCTGTTATTTCGTTGTGTTTTAGATGTAATGTTAGTAATAAGAAGATTACAGTTTGTTACTTTTATTACTTACCATTATATTTGCATGCTGTTTAATGGCTGAATATGATAGTGTCTTTATACTATTGTACGATCTTAAAGTACCATATTCCTTGTAAATAAAATATTTAATTTAATTTTATTTCATTTCATTTCATTTCATTTCATTTCATTTCATTTCATTTCATTACTCGACGCGGCACCAAACACTCATGATGAGAGGCCGCATATGCTAACCACAAGACCAACGAAGCAATAAATTACATAGTATTACGTAAAATGCGTATTCACTGGCTTTAACATGTGTAGGCAGATTTATTTAACAAAGCACTTTTTATTTTGCATTCCGTTTCCTACATTGATATGTGAGGAAACCAAAAAAAGGTACCCATAAAATATCCTGAATTGTTCAGGCATTTAACTTTTTTTTATGTGAAGGATGTTTGAAAATAAGTAGTGTTTATTTACAATACATATTGGAAAAAGAAAGTATTTGCATTGGATTTTTTTATTTTGTTCTTATAGAAAGCATACACAACTGACGTTAGATCTCAAATTTTATTCCCATGTTGGACAAAAGTATTATTTGTAATTCCTCAGTTAGAGTACTAATGAGGTGAAGAATTGTGCCCGTTAGATGACGATATGCTCGCTTAAATATCTGTATTCAACCTATTAGGGATCACCCATGCACCCACCTCTAAACGTAAAATGTAACATGTGGCGTTATTCACATCTGCTTAACCTTTTGAATGGAAAACACAGACTTGATGTAATGTTATCGATATGGCGAGGCAACCTAAAAAGATTTGAGCGAAAATATTCATACTCACAGGGTTTCAACCTACGTACAGGATGCTGGCAAATTATGAGATTATTTTATATACATACACATAGAATCAAGCATTTATCAAAATCAAATCAAATCATCATTTATTTGCTTGAAATATGGTACAAACATAGTTCTTACATAGTGTATTAAATAGTTCAAGACATATTATTATTACTTATTTTATATTATATGTGCTAACAATTTATGACTTAATTTATGTATACTATTACTATTATGACAAAGAAAACTAATGTTACACAATTTTCAATTTACAACATTTTTCCATAATGGCAAAAACGACAGAAACTTTTCTTAAAAATGTCTTTAAATCCCATATGGGGGAAGGCAGAGACGATAGACCGCCGTGTGCTTCGCTCCTTACATACTTCTTTTGCTTTCTCAACATATTATGAATGTTGAGAAAGCCAAAAAAGTATGTAATGTTGTCATACATGCTCGCCGGTTTCGTATACTACATACTTGTCATTTATATTAAACTAGCTGACACAGCGAACATTGATCCACTTTATAGCCAATCAATTAGCAGAATTAGTTTTTTTTAAGTTTATTTTTTTATTAGCAAAATATGTCAGTTGCGTTTTGTTATACTATTTCAAACAAATGAACGGCAATACCGATGTTTCGACTGATACATTTTCTTTTTGCTGTCAGTTGCGGTTTTGTTATACCACCACTTGTTTAACGTATCCCTTGCCCGTCTCCTGGTTATAAACTACCTTTCCACTAATTTTCAGCTAAATCGGTTAAGCCCATCTCGGACTATAAGAAATTTCATGAAATTCTGCAGTTAGATTCAATGGAAATATTAAATCCCACGCGGACAAAGTCGCGGACAACAGCTAGTCTCCAAAATAAAACTCATTATGAATCCAAATTACATTTTGCTTAATACAGAACTATAATTTGTTTTATATTTTGACACCGCAGGGAGTGTCTTGTGCACTAATTGATTTTAAGATAATTAATTTTTAAAGCAATTAACACCACAATAGCGCGAATCTAAATCGAATATAAAACCAATTGAATTGAATTACGTGTTCATTTTATACTAGTTTGTACCCGTGGCTCCACCCGCTTGTTAAGTCAATAATTTGTGGCCCATGACTTTTTTAGGTTCTCATTTTTTTGTGCCGATACTATTTTTTTTCGTTTTCTTTTTATTTTATTTATTTATTTATTTTTTACAAATATATAAGTACAGAGGCTGACTTAATGCCTAGTGGCATTCTCTAACAGTCAACCTTGGGTGGTGCAGAGAAAAGCAAGGGTAGGTGCAATATAAGAAAAAGAACTGAAATATTTACAGTGTTGATGTGAATATATATATTTGGGAGAAACGAGTACAAATCTATACATAAAAAGATACAAGAGGTACATAGATATATCAAATGTTATAAAATATATTATTATAATGTAATATACTTATTACATACGTAAATAAGTTTTTTTTTATCTTGCTTATGTATGTAAACAAGAAATATACATGTATATTTATTTTATTTTTATTTGTTTATTTATTTTATTTCCCTAGGAAAACAAACAGTCTTTCTATAAACTAAGTTAGTAACTAAAATACTATCTAATAGCCATGTAGCAGTTTTCGCATATTAAAGCTATATCTGCGAGTTTGAAAATTACAAATATAATTTTTTATTAAGATAACAAAGCGTTAACAGTTATAATATTACAGTGAAAAAATTAGGGTAAAGATAACAATTTCATTATCATTAAAAGTTATAAATTATGTTGGTATAGCGCAGCCAAACTAATTTTTAGAAATTAATTAGAAGATGATAAAAGCTTAATTTCTTTTTCTTCGTCACTTTATTATTATGATTCTGTTTGTCTGTTTATTATTTGAACTCATCCTATATTTCTTTCCAGCTAATTTGATTCCTGAAGCCATTTCAATGAGACCCGTTTAATTTTATTCAACAACATTTAGATTACAAAACACGGTATTATACGCGGCACGGTTTCACGTATGAACTAAACGTGAAACATAATAGGGATCCCAAGCTTAGGGCCTTCTTGCTTAAATGTATAAACATCATATTATTACAAGATGTTAAAACTCATCACGAAATTTCTACCACACCTCAAAAATTCCCACCAAAAATATCACTTGAGCACATCACAAAAATGTTTCCGATAACTTTTTCTTCCTATTAACTATACTTTTGTGTACTCAGCCTAACTTTGGACTTGCGCCGTCTGTAGCCTGCGTAGCCGTAGCATCAGTCGTGCTACGCCTGCCGCCCCGAACGCTACGACCGTAGCGGGTCATGACGCGCGCTACGATCTGATCACTAACGTCACCAAAGTGACCAAACTTTTACTGGTTAACTAAACTAAAGTGTGTAACAACTAAAGTGGAATATGTATAGTGTATTTTAGTGTTTAAGTGTATATTATAATAACAAGTGTAAGTGTACACTTGGTTTTAATTATTATGATCGCTGGCCGGCGCTGTCCAATTTGCAGAAACAACAAACGATGACCTTTTCATTCTGCAGGTTAGTTGTGTTTTTAATTAATATGAGATGAGAGGGCAATTTTGTGGCTGTTTATTTTTTCAGGGTTCATAAAAACTTATTACCTTGGTATTATAACGAGACGTGAAGTTTTATAGCGGTATAAAATTTTTGGGAATACATTTATCGGGGATTGCTGAACCGTGAGAGTAATAAAGTTGATTTTAATATTTTTATATGTGATAAATCTTAAGGAATTGGAGCAAATCTAAGGGTCGTAAATGGTTTGTAGGCTTAGGCATTTCTGGCGAGCAAATTACGTGCCGCGAAATATAAAATATTCGTTCGTTTTTGCAGCTGTACCTTAATGTAGATTGTATTAATTTAATTTGTGCTCGTTTAATGGACTCTTGGGTCCATATTTTTTATTAAAAACTTTGCAAGCGGCTGTAGAGCCCTGGAGATTACTTGATTTCGTATTTTTAATATTTAAAGTAGGTTTTAACGGTAAGTGATTGGATAACGTTGATTTTTTTTAACTTTTGTTTTAAATAATGTATAAGGCGAACTAAATGGCTAGGACAATTATATCACTTGATGTATTTCAGTCACTCATAAACTATTGAGAGACTTTTGATCACTGATGTTAAATTTACAGGATTAAACTCTATAGTAATCAATATTTTTGTTGATATGAAAAAATAAAATTAAATGTGGCAATATCAAGCTAAAAAATACAATACATTTTCCACTTAGCTTCATAAATTTGTATTTCTTTTTTGGATAAGATCTTTATTTACGAAAAATATACATATAGGATGTTTAATTAAATAAGCATAATAACTTAATCTAAACTTAATTAGTCACTGTCATAAGAATTTTTTTTTTTTTATAAATTATAAATCTTAAACTTTATGCAAACTTATGAGATTATTAAAATTCTTCAAATGAGGACTATCGCGTATGAATTTGTCGCTAGGGGTGCTTGTGAAGAGTGAGGTCTCCGAAATGTCAAATGTCACTATTTGCGGCACTATTTTTGTGAGACAAAAAAGATAGCCGTCATCAGGTACTGCAACGAATTTAATTTTAATAGGAAATTAAAACTCATCATCAACTCAACTAAAACTAATTTTAGTCGGCGTGAATTAAATCAAAATCTAAGGATGGTAAACCTTTTGTCAAGAAGGATGCAGCATCAATGTATTACCTTTATTATTATTACCCACAATATTATTATTTTTCACTCATTTATTCTTTTTCTCATTTTTTACATGTTTAAATATAAATTATAAAAGTAAAGTACATTTAAAAATATAAAACTATAAAATTATAAATTTTTAAATAAAAAGTACAAAAAAATATTTAAAAATATAAAAAATAGTACCCCACCGGTATCGGATGCAGGGACCAAGCTACCGGTGGTTAGGGCTCTAGAGATTATTATTTTTATTGTTATAAACCTTCCCCAAAATATTGCTTGCTGTTTTTATAATATAAGGTCCTGAAATAACAGGCACAAGAGACATAATATTGTAGTGATCAAATAAAGTGACGCATGTTAAATTTTAAAGATTTACGATGGTCATGGACGAGTAGTCACTTACTTATCAGGTAGACTACACACCCTTTTACTTCAATCATTTAAAACATACGTAACATCACGCCTATATTACCCAGAAGGGTGTGGCAGTGGTGTACAATGTCCACACTTCACTTGTTATGTTCTTAGCCCAATGGGATAGGGGTCAAGCCTATCGCCATCCATCGAGCACAATTCTAATTCCATGCTGCTATTAAGAAACACCCAGCGTAAAAATCCCAATTAAAACTATTACCCTACCCAGAAATCGGACCCGAAACTTTGCGGTGAGAACCTGTATACTCTAACCGCGAGACCATCGATGCAGTATGCGCTTCATACGTCGTATATTAAAATAGTTATTTTTTTATCCCAAACCAAAACAAATCATATCTCAGATTTAGCTCAACCAAACAAAAAAAGTTGCCATACAGACAATTTTTATTTATTCTTCCTAAAACCCATATAGCAACTTTCCTTACCTCGCCTTACCTTCAAACGTTGTCGTCAAATATCGAAAGGGGAAAGCGTGTGTCGTGTCTACAACCTTTATGGTGGAATTTATGGTTCGAGAGACATAAGGCGGAGGCTTAGTCAATGTATGTAGTTTACGGGTTACCTTGGAAAAAGTTTCTAGCTTCTGGTATATATTGTAGTTTTGTATTTGATATAACGATTCAATAGTAAGTAGGTAGATTCGATTTTTAGTATAGCAGAATAGTAAATTTTGTCTGACTTTCCGTCTGTCCGTTTTGTTCCGACTAGACTGAAAGTAGCTGATTTTATGAGGTATATTGGACTATAATACTTTCATCGATAGCTACCACATGTGTTAAACTGCGGACAGAGGCTGGTTTTTAATACAAAATGTTAGGTCACAATATTTAGTATTCTACTGCCGTATTCGCAAGGAGGAGGCTTTCTTCTAGATGATCCTGATCTTAGGCTCTTTCAATGATTGTTCTTTTACGGCATATACTATACATGCATACAGGTACATACATAAAATTACGCTACGATCCCATGGGGGGTAGGAAACAATGGAATGCCATATGTTACGCTTCTTACATACTTCTTTTGCTTTTTCAACATTCATACATCTCGTCATACATGCTCGCCAGTTTCATCTACTACATACTTGTACTATAATTTCTTTCAAATATGACCTCTTTCTGTACATAATATACATATATGTTTTAATGTTTAGAGGATATAAAACTGAAGTCAGGCTAATAAAAAGTATTAAATACGTAAAATATTTTCAATCTTTATAAAATTCTGCGATCAACTAAAATGTTAGCTCAAGTTTAGTTGTAGGTTCAGGTCGAATGATCGTAAAGTGAGAAATTTTTAAAAAATTACAACCACCGTCTCACAGTTCTATAGTCGCTAAATCGTAGTGTTTACACTGAAGTGTTGTGGTCTAAAAATAACACCCTGACATTACTAAATATCAATAGTGTTCACGGGCGTGAGTTGCCACTTATCTTCATGTGCACAATAATACAAGAATACAGGTATGACCAACGCCGGCACGTAAGAACCAAGCTGTGCTGGGTTCTATGAAAAAGAGACGTCACTCTCATAGGTCTCTGCCACACGCTACTCAACTGTCACCCGGTTCAAACGGTTATCTTATTGGTTCATGATGTTCATTACGTTCGGTACACAGCGTCAAACGGGCATGCCCGCACTTATCAACTCGTCATAAATTCGTACACGCCTGTTTGGTTTATACTTCGAGTCCTACATGACTTAATTCATACCCTGTGTTAATTGTAGAAATATGTGTTGGACTTTCGAATCAGAAAATAATGAACAGCCTATTTCATCCATCCATTTCATCCATTAGCAGCGATTATTTTGAGCATCATGGAACAGTAAGCTCACTCTCCACATCTATTGTTAGGAATGACCGATCGCAACCCCCATTACAACGATTGACAATCACTTTGCTCTTCACACCGTGAGGCAGCTTAGATTGTTTAATTAATACACTATGCATGGAACTGAAATCACATAAACTGTTGATGTAAAAGTTGTTGTCCGCGTAAAATACCTTTTATTCGCTTTATACGTTACTGTTCCACTCCTGTTGCTTTTAGCGTTGGATTTCAATCATTTTTGCAACACAATTTGTTGCTGGTTCTTTTAGTTGCAACGTGTTTTTTTTTATTATAAACAAACTGCCTAAATCCTCTTGTCCCAAACCGCGGCATCACACGAGTGCAATGATGTATTGATTAAAAGATTAGCTACGTAAATATGCCATTATTTCTTGTAAAAAGAAAAGGATTAAAAATGCTTTTTGAGGGTTTTCCTTAAGAGATAGACAGATACAGATAAAAAAAATTCGTACAACTTTTTAAGATGACAACTTTTTTAATTTTTTTTTTCTTTCTTTGATCTATCTCGTAGGGTTCAGCCAGCGTTAACAATGTTAGCGCAATAAGTGTGTTTATTTTCGACATCACATTAGAAACCTTTTAGATAATCAGAGTTTTCTATTTTATTACACATGAGAATTTTCCTCTAGAATCACTCCATCTATTAAAAGAAGCCTCATCACAATCTGTTGCGTAGTTTTAAAGACCTAAGCATACATAGGGACAGACAGAGAGCGAGAAGCGTCTTTGTGTAATACTCTGTAGTGATAGGTATCCTTTCTCAAACCATCAATCAAACAAAATCTTCTGCTGTATAATATTTAGTATACCTTTCTAGGTCTAAAAATCAATCTAGATTTGATCCGGGCAACATCTATTCTGAGAAAATGTAATCACTAAACATATCGTGATTTGGACAGAAGCGTCAGCAAAGTTAGTCTAATTATGTAACACCAGGATCTTGAACTTCTACAAAACTAGAACACAAGTACAGATAAAATGTTTACTACCTTGAACTTGTGTACTAAACATGGAAAGTCCTTTATCACTTTTGACAACTCCTAACACAGACAACTTTTACTAAGGTCGAGTAAGTTCAGTTTTATGATGTAACTAGCTTCTCCCGCGGCTCCGTCATGTGATATGTTGATAAAATGTAGTCCATATATTAATCCAGGCTTTGAAGTACACGTGGGCAATTTTTTATTAAAATTAGCTCCATAGTTTTTGCTGCCGTACATCCAAAGTTTCGTTGGAAACAGTCAATTTACTATGGAAGATGGATGAATTGGATGTCAGTCACCGATACTAAAAGAAGCGTGTGAGATAGGGTCCTTAGAATGATTAAAAGTTCTGTTTTTGACTACGTAATTTCAATAGACAAACATTAAATACTGCAATTTTCCTTTTTATTTGTATTTTATTTCGCCCTTATTGCATAAAACTGGAGTTGACATGGGTCCGTATTACATTCTAAAGAACCCGCGGCCAAATTAAAATAATTGTTTGACCAGAGTTAATTACAAAAAAAGTAATGATATCAGAATCCGTGGATAAGCGAATAAGCCGCAAAGTATTATAATCGTTAATTGGTATTGGGAACAATTGGATTACAATCTATATTGGTTCTTTATTCATTGGATTAATCCTGTCTATAGTCACCAATTTTATGGTTATATTTAAACTGTATATGATATATAAACAAAAAGAATATATAAACTAGCTTACTAGTATTATTGGTTTCGTACCCATACATAAATCATGGTTCCTTTAAACAACTTTTTAGGCAACAAACTTAAATTAATTTAAAACTAAATGAAAACAATGGATATGAGGCCCTTTTGGCAATAATTTTCTTTTTGTTCACAAACACAAATTTCACATACACGAAGCACACCCAGTTATTAAACACCACAATTATTAAAGTACAAATTAAAATTTACAAAATTATAAGTCAAAAACACATTTTTGAGCTAATAATAGAACGTAAAAACAAAGGTCAAAATACATTTATTTTTATTCTAACAGTTTTGAACTGAGAGGATCCTAACTTAGAAGCTCAAGCAGATACACAAGGGAACCATTGGATCGACCCTGTTACATTAAAAACGTGAGCTGTCATGAGTAGCCTTCTAAATTATAAATGTTATGTTTTGCTGCTCGAAAAAGCTACCAACCAAAAGTTACAATGGGTTCTGGTGATTTCATTTAGATTTTTTTCTACCAAAGGAATTTTAAATTTCGCTTGCTTTTTTTTTAGTTTATCTGCATTTGATATAGTATTTTTATCGTAAAATTGTGAGTAAAGTAATAGCTTCCTATTAAATATGTTATTCATGAAATTGAGCATATTTGTAAAAGTTTATTTAAGTATCATTATTTTGAGTTTATTATTTTCAGTTGTTAATTGAATTAAATCAAAATGGTTTTCACAGCTGTGCGCAAGTTTGACGACTTTAGATCGTTAGATTATAAACATAGGAGACATTGTTTTACAGTTTATCTAGACATCTATACGGTTTATATTCATATCTTTTATTTTCATGTTGTTACTAACTAACACTGAAGTTTGAGGCAATGATTGGCTTAGGAAAAAAACCTCGGACTGATTGAATGTCTCGATTGGCCACGGGGTAGGTACATTCCAAGCTTTCCTCCCGTCCCTTGAAGAGAATTGTGCAAGAAGAAAGTTGTTATTTAAACACCTTTTTCAGTCTTTAAGGATTGTAAAAAGCTAAAAACAATGCCAACCAAGATCTAACATAGAGTATTGTATCACTCTGAACTGAGCTATTGGCAGTCGCTCTATGTAATGTTCAGGCAAATACACTCGGTTAGAAACCAATCTCAAAATAATAAGGAAAATTCTTGGTTAATGATAATGTTGTTATAGCAAAATGTAAAGTACATGTTTATATGTTACACATACCACAAATTCTCTGCCCCGATAGTCTAGTGGTTAGCGTATGCGTCTCTCTCTGATAGGTCTCGGGCTCGATTAAATCCCCCAGGGTCGAGCAAAGTGTTATTTCTGAACTTTCCGTTAGGAAATTTATAATAGCAGCCCGGAGTTGGAGTGTGCCCAGTGGATGGCGATAAGCTTACCCCCTATCCCATAAAAGGTGAAATGTGGGTGTTATTCAATTCTGTCGCACCCTTCTGGGTAATATAGGCATGATGTTATGTTATGTTATGTATTTTGCCGGCTGCTAGGAAATGTAGCTTAGCTTTATTATATTTTTTATCTGAACCTTGTGTTCCATTTGCACTGAGCCGTCGCTCAAACATTTTGGCACGCACATCGAGGTATTACATGGATTTGATTGTTAATCTTGTAACAAAGCCTAAATCCCTTGAATATTTCTAGACATAGTGTTAAACCATATTTAAGAATTAAGATATATAAGAATTTTACTGGAGGTAGAGCTCTTGTGAATGAGCTCGAGGGCGGCAGCACCACCGTCTCACCTTTAACCTGCCTCCAAATAGTAGTGCTTCCATTACTGTGGGCTGGTTTGGTGGTGAGATCAGGCCCTGAAATTACTGGTTATGCCTTAGCATAACACGGCACAAGAGGCATAATACCGTAGTCCTCAGCTGCAGCGACGCATCTATAATCTGCTTTTGTGGATTGTTTATGTCCATGGGCTGTACTCCACTTACCATCAGGTGGACTACATGTTCGTTCGCTGTGGGCGTAGTATAAAAAAAAAGAATGCAAGGCTCACCTCTAATCACATAAGACCAAAAAGAACAGGTGAAACCCCGTTATAATGTAAATAAAGGTGTAATGTTATATGTTCTGAAGGATTGCACAAGATTAAGTGGATTAAGTAGAAGTCTTATTTCATGTTTGTATTTTTATAGATGTTAAGTAAACAAACTGATGCCTATTTTATTGATATAAATAATAATAGCAGCATTGTATCTAATGCATGTCCCACGGCTGGGCTCAGGCCGCTTCTCATGATGAGAAAGGTTAGGCCATATTCCATTATGCTGGCCAAGTTCGGTTTGGTAGACTTCTCATATCTTCAAGTACTTTTTAGGCACTCTCAAGCATGTAGGTTTCCTCACGACGCTCATTTACCGTTAGCGATTAATAATTTATATGATAAATACACACATATCTTCCAATATATTGACAGATTTATTGCCGTGGGTTCGAACCTGAGACTTTTGTCTTCGCAGTCCTAGGGTCTCCCATTCGGCTATACTTAAACACTAATAATTATATAACTCCTGTGATATTACATTTCTGCGATTCACATCAATGATTAAACGAAATTTAATTCTGTAATTAATTATGGATAGACAACAATCTGTTATCAAGGCGTAATCTGATAAAAGGTTTCAGAGCGACGTTTCGACATTAATTTTATAACGCAATTACATATTCTCATACAAATGTTCAGAAAATGAACGTTAATGTATTCGACTCTCAGAATTCAACAAGTTATTCATTCCGTGAAGGAATTAAATTAATTATTTATACACACAATCTCGAGACTGCGTCCAGTGGGAGCGACCGAGTTGATTTGTGAGCCACGTTTGATTACTGGGTTACGCAATTTGTTGTGTGTTGTAATTAATTTTTAATGTCTTTATCCTTAGGGTAAAAAAAGGACCAGATTAATGCAAAAGACAAATGCAATGCAAAAATTAACTATTTTTTACGAAAAACATTAAAGTTTTGAATGGGACTGGGAAAAGGTCTTTAACAGGACGTATTTTAAATGCTCTGACTGATAAATAAATTAATAATTTATCTATACAATCTTGAGATCCTGGTGAAGTTGTAACGACCAAGTTGAAATTTATCTTTATCATCTGACTTTTAAAGCATAGTTGTATATGGTATAAATTAAATTATTGACATATTTTATTATTGATTGTTCGTGGCATTTTTATTTTTCGGCGTCGCAAATAATGACAGATTGTAGGTAGTAGAAGCTATTTTTTACGCTGTTAAAAGTAAACACTGCAGTATAAAAACACATAGTGTAAGAATCATTAAAAACGGCTTTTTTTCTCATGTAACCTTTATATTTATTTGCGAGTGCTTTATTCGAACTAGCTAGTACTAGGGATAATCCCTGTATCGCGAGGATTTACACAAACAAACTTATTACATACACAAAACACAGGTTTGTTACTTTAACCTACAATGTTTGTGTCTACAAACATTGTAGTTTAAATTAACAAAATTATCTGTGTGAGTATCTACTCACACTATTTTATCAAGTAAATCGTAGTCAAATAGAAATGTATTTGAGTTTGTAAAAAGTAATCAATACAAAGACAACATAATAATACAGGGTAAATGACATTGTGAAAAACCGCTTACCAATGATTCGGTACATGATTCTGAGACCGGAAGGTAATTTCGTCACACCGGATCAGTCCTAGAAATATTTTCGACGCCATAGAAAATCCTAAATGTATGATTCATACAATTTGGGTTTTCTATAATAAGCCCTGTATCTAATACATGTCTCACTGCTGGGCTCGGGCCTCTTCTCATGATGAGAAGGGTTAGGCCATAGTCCACCACGCTGGCCAAGTGCGGATTGGTAGATTTCACACACTCTCAAGCACTTATTAGGCACTCTATGTATTGAAAAATATTGGATGGGCACTCGTTTGACCATGATCTGATGGAATGCAAATGATGAAGAACCCACGGCGTAGCAAGTGTACAAAATGAAATGAAATAAGCTTTATTCTTTACACTTCACAAAACAAGACTTTACAAATGAGATGTTTATTTACTCTTGCTTTGAAAACACCCAGATTGTACACAGACAGAGACATAGGCTAAAGATTTAACGTCAGCGAAGAAAAGGATCGATGTATCGATCGACATTAATCGATTTCAGTGTAATAACAGTAATAACACCCACTTTTTGCCTATTGTCCGTAGGTCCTTTAATATATTTTTCGACTGTTTATAATGCGTTTCTATGTATAATAAGTATTTACTTACAAAGTAAATACGAATTAGTATCAGTTATACCCATAGTACAAGTTTTGCTAAGCTAGGTAGATGGCGTTGTGTTGCGTGATGTATATATATTTATTGAACCAATTTATCCAAACTACTTTCATAATAATTCATCATTAACAATAGGTATATGTAACTAAAGCAATTATTTCTCAGAATATTGAACACTAGCTGACCCGTGCCCACTTCGTTGGGCATAATGTTCAAAAATATATATCTTTCATAGTTAAGGCAGCGTTCGTAAGAAATAAATTAATATCTACACGAAACAAACTTAATACCTACCTATAACCTAAATTAATATCTACATGAAACTAACTTAATACCTACCTATAACCTAAATTAATATCTACACAAAACAAACTTAATACCTACCTATAACCTAAATTAATATCTACATGAAACTAACTTAATACCTATAACCTAATTTAATATCTAGGTACATGAAACGAACTTAATGCCTATCTATAACCTAAATTAAATGAAAACATTATTAACATAAAAGATTTTTTTTTTAATGTACCGAAAATAAAATTAATGAATGTCGAAAGTGTGTTACGAAAAATTCAATTTTGGGGACGTCCGCTGCGTAAAGAGCCGACCGCGCGGGTACCTACCTCTCAGATGTAAAAGGAAGGTCACGCCTCCTTCTTCCGAAGTGAGCACGAACGCGAACCGAAATAAGCCGAAACCATCGCGCGCCGCTGCCGCGCTGCTGTGGCCTTCACGTATAACGATGAGTTTTTCTCCGATTCTCTTTACAAAACGGACTACCACGTAAAAACCTTTTAATTTTTCGGTTTTTTATATAGCCTATGACACTCAGCGATAATGTGGCTTTCTATTAGTGAAAGAATTTTTAAAATCGGTGCAGTAGATTCCGAGATTACCCCTGACAATTTAACAAACACACAAACTTTACCTCTTTATAATATTAGTATAGATAAGGCTTAATTTGAACACAGCTTAAATTAGGAACATCGTACTATCCATTCATATAAAAAGTGTAAATTTGGTATGTCTGTACATTGAAGTTATTTAAAATATATATATATATATATATATAACAGCAGTACAAGCCATTACTTTTTTTAATTTAATCTGTCTGTCTGTCTGTCTGTATGTTCGTACGCGCATCACGCAGAAACTACTACATGAAATTGGATGTGGTTTTTACAGTTGTGTAGTCGGAGGTTTAACTTAAAAATTAGTACATGATTTGTCTTTGTATTGTATCCCAAAGAGGGAAAATTAGGAGGTGTAAGTTTATATTGTATATTTTTTGGTAATTCCACCCCCCAACGGGGTAAATTTGGGGTTGAAAGTGTTAGAGAGAAGTTCCTCAATTTTGCAGGCAATAGCATAGAAATTTCGAATTCCACGCGGACGAAGTCGCGGCCAAAAGCTTACTAAATAATTTCAATTAATTAGCCTTTCCGTGATTAATGATATAATTTATCGTCTTCGCAATTTGGGATGTTGCTAGGTCGATATACCTTTGTGGGGAAGGCTCGCCAGATTCAAACAATATCGGGTAGCTATTATTAACTTTAATATATCTTATATCTATTTTAGATTTGCGCACACACACACACACACACCCACATCAGTTTTTTACATAGCATATAATTACGCCTATGTAAGAGTGTGAACACCCACACTTCACCACCTGTTTAGAATAAATGTGTTAGAGCATGAACCTATCGCTTTCTACCGGGCACAATTCCAACTACGCCCTGCTATTGATACTTGCCAAACGGAAAAATCCAAAGAACACAGCTTTTGTCCCGTAAACCTGAGACCTCACGGAGAGAGATCGCATAGACAGTTCAGCATCAGTTTTTAATACAATATGAAGTATTTCTGTTTTATCTTTTTGCTTCAAATCTAAGAACATACCACAGCTACTCATAATGACCCTGAGGTACCAAATCATGCCTATATCTTTGCACAAGCATGATTTTATGAGCGCACATATTAGTGGAATATCTGGGTTCATCCAACTGGCAATATTCTTAGTCGTAACTAAGCCCCTAGACCAAAATTTATTGCTACCGTGATAATGCCTAGCGTTCCAGTGTAGATAATGCCTAAATGCTGAAAAGGTGGTTAGCATTTTCATATCTGCTTATTACCTTATTAAAGAAAACCATAATCTTAAATTATAGACCTTGAGAATTTGTGTGCAAATACTTTTAGAGGACACAGCGTGGTGGACGCGTTTTGAAGTTTTACTTTCAGATGTCGTTACCTCCATTGCAAACTTACGAATCTGCAGTTTTAGAAAAGTCGATGTTGTGATACAAAACTGTGAATAACATGAAAACTAAGCATTGTGGCAAATTTATCTTTGTCTTGTATTGAGATTACCAAAATCTGCGTTGTATGCTATGCACAAAATTAATATTTTTTTGCAGATTCGTAAGTTTGTCGTGTAGGTGACGCTATGTAACTTTTGATATTGTTCCGTTAAACTATATAGCTTCAAACTTTATCCGTACTATAAACTATATTCTTGGCCGGTACTCGGGCAACAGCCTAAGTTATCTTGCCTGAGTTGCTCCGCATATAAACTAATCCACATAAACCTGGGCACTATGAACTAATAGCCGAGCTCGAAGGTAACGCTTATCAAGTCTACACTGTTTAGAGTCTCAATATATGATATAGACTATTGTAAAAGTATCAGACTAACGCTTTTTTATCCGACTAATATTATATATGTGAAAGTTTGCAAATAAGTTAAAATTGGATATAATTTTAACTGAATCATCCAGCAATTACTGAATTTATTTAATGAATTTTAAAACACGTAGGATATAACAAAGATCACTCCTACAGACCTCGTGGCTGGAGAATAACTTAGCTTATGACCGCGGCTCAACTGTGTAGACTTATAAATACACTCACACACACAAATACACATAATAATAATAATAGTAATCATGTGTGCAAAAAAAAAGTAAAGAAAAGCCCTCTTCTTCATCATTAAATGTTCCACACACCAGCTATGATGAATTTCTGCTTTACTTCTTATTTCTAGTTTCTTGACGTTTCTTTGTTTATAACTACGTCATAATTGAATAGGAATGTCGAATGTCTCATTATTTGCGCAGTCTTTTCCCAGTCACATTGGGTCGACTTCTAGTCTAATATATTTGGCTGACTTTATTTTTCAGACATCTTCAAATAAACATGGTGATATAACGTCCAATATGCTATCAAATCTATGACATACAAAAAAAAATTCGAAATCTATTCTATCAAAAAATATAGAACAGAATAACAACGATTGCATTTTGTTTATCTAATCTCGCTGAACCCCAAAACGGGCAATTCCGTTGTATCAAATCGGTTTATCAATGTTTGGCAAACACGGAACGTTGCGATTTTTGGGACAAATATGTGGAGATAGTACTGTCACGTTTCGCGTTCATGTCTCGCGGAAAATGACCTTGTTGTTACTGCCGGGAAAAACGAATAAAACGTCTATTTTGAGTATGTATTCTAATGGTTGTTTTATATACGACAGACTATATTGGACTGAGTGTAGTTTTTGAAGATGTACTACTATATACAAAGCTATATTAAGCGCAAACTTCTACGTCATAGTGAAGACTGTAGTTTTGTCATATTAGTTAAATAGTATGTATGAAATGTTAATCATGCATACATCGTCGAGCGAGTGGGCGCGCTGGCTGCACACACATCACACGACTGCACGTGTTGCTGCCATGTGTTGTCGGTGCAGCCAGCGCGCCCACACGTCCGACGATCGCGCACGCCTAATGTGGGCCTTACTTAGTAAAGGTATGATTATGATTATCAATAGTAACAAACTAACGAGTCTTTTTTTTTTTTTTTTTTTTTTTTTTTTCGCGGGGTAATGCATTTACGCATACCACCCTACCCGTGGGGGGACGGGCAGAGTGGCTATGTGGGACTCCCGTGCCTACGATGTTAAACGGCACAGAATACCCACTAAAACCCCGCGGTGTGCCCTCGTCGCCGAAAGATGGTGGGTCGGCGAGCCCTGGATCGATCTTACATCCACAGGGCTCGCCGCGGCGACCGTGCCCAGTCCAACCACTGACCGGGCACCCGACTCTACTCAGTCCTACTCTCGTAGCGACGCCCCGGGCACACCCAGGGCGTCACTCCGTCGCGGAAGGCATCAGCGGGCGGCGGAAAACCCCCTCCACCGCCCGCGGCCTCGCTTAGGGCGGCATTAGGCTCGCGGCGTACGCGCGCCTTCGCCGCCCAGCTCGCCGGCGGCGGAGCGGATCAGCCAGGGGTGCGTCCTCCCTGATCCGCTCCGCCGCCTCCTTCTGCAAGATGACGTCCTCACAGGAGGATGCGACCGCATCCCACGACCTCGCGCTGCCCATGGCCGCAACCACGGCCGGCAGCGAGAGGTCGTTCCCTATGACCGCGGTGATTTCCCGGCGCTGCACCTCCCAAGCAGGACACTGCTCGAGAGTGTGCTGCGCCGAGTCCTCACCGCAGTCGCAGTGGTGGCACATGGGGCTCGCCTCCCTCTTCAGCCTGTGCAGGTACTTCCCGAAGCAACCATGCCCGGTCAATACCTGCACTAGCCTGAAGGAGAGAGTCCCATGCTGCCGCCCTGCCCACTCCTCGAGAATCGGCCGGAGCGCCTCCACGGTCCGAAAACCAGCCCGTGGAGCCCCCAGCCGATTCCCCCACCGGACCATCAGCGTCCGGTGGGCCTCCTCGCGCCAAGCTCGCAGCTGCTCGGGCATGGGGACAGAACCCTCGGCCCGAGCAGCCGCGCCGCGCTTGTACACTTCGGCGAGCACTTCCGCATCCAAATCCCACGGGGGTGTTCCGGCCAACGCACACGCCGCGTCGGTCGACACCGTGCGGTATCCGCGAATGGCCCTGACCGCCAGGATGCGCTGCGGTCTCCACAGCCGCGCCCTAAACTAACGAGTCTGTTAAAACTAAAGCAATTAAACCCATTCATTGCGTAATTTCGTTTGATAGAAGTCTATTCTTTATTAGCCCTTCTATTTGTAACTTTTCCAACCAATTTGTTAGGTCATGCATAAATCGCTTATTTGATAAATCTCACAGAAACCGCTATCAAAAGTTAAGACTTTAATCTTTCTTAATAGCTAAAGTATTATGAGATTATAGCGAGATGAAAAGTTAAGTTATAATAAATTATATCAAAACTTTACGCATTACATAACATCACTGCTATATACCCAGGGGTGAGGCAAAGGTGTACAACACCCACACTTCACCACTTCACTTCACTTCACTGTTATATTTAGGTCCAATGTGAAAGAGTGTGTGCTTATCGCAATTCTGTAAGTAATATTCCAACTCCGTGCTGCTATTGTGAATTTACTGTCGGAAAGTTCACAAATAACACTTAGCCCGGTATCGAACCGGCGTTCTCGCGGTGAGAGGCGATGATGTTGATACGAACCAGCAGTTTTTCTTTCTTAGTTGCATTTCAAAATATATGTTTTTAAACTATCGCGATTTGAGAACATTTTCCACCAGTCCAGTGACCAAAAATGATGCAAGTCATTCGAAACCTCGAGCATAGGTATTTATTTACCTTTATAATAATTACGCGATTTAGACCCGTTGTCTAATTTTTGAAAAAAAAAATTGTTTCATTTCTCCATACTTTCCTAGCAGTCAGCATCTTAGTAACTGCAGATTCTTTCAGCCATGTCATCTTTCACAGTATCGACTCGATTTTGACCCACTTTAAACAAACAGATTTCATTAAAATTTTGCACACCTGTCAAAGATCGATGACAATGCAATAATTCGATAAAAAAAAAACTAAAATTAAAAAAAACGCTCTTATAAATAAACCAAACTAAAAAGTAGAAAAAAAAGTAGAAAATAAATAATAGTTTAAAAAAACTAAAAAACGGTAATGAACAAAAAATACTAGTATTATTATTGAAAAAGCGCTCTGTGCCATATTTTTCGTCTATCGAGCAACCCACGCTTTTTCACAATAATACTAGTATTTTTTGTTCATTACCATTTTCAGCTTATATTAGGAATTATTTTTCACTTTTTAGTTAGAAGTACCTACTTTAAAAGCGTGTTTTTTAGTTTTTTTAAACTATTATTTATTTACTGTAGTGCTTTACCCTTACAGCGTTGGGTCGGTCGCAAAATAAATGAAATAATTGTCTAAGGTATGCCGTTCAATAACACGATAAGGTATCTTTCTAGATGATTCGGCCACGAAATCTCTTAATCCACTACAATACTTTCAGACCAACAAAGCGTTTGATTAACGAGATTGCTCCAAAAACCTCACAATAAGAAAATCTTTTTCATTTTCTAACACCTAATTCCTATTTGGGGCATCCAATTCATTACTACAGCTTTTATTGTTCACAGAATTCTTGTAAGGGTGATTATAGACTTGAGTATTACTTGGTACCAGAACGTCGGTCGCTTCAATGTTTGATGTAACCTGATTTTAATAACTAACGAGTTTATGTTATATCGTACAAAGGCTTGTGCGGGCCGGTTCGACATTTAGAAAAGAAAAGAAAAAGGAAATAATCATTTATTCTGGGATAAGAAAAAAAAACATTACAAAGAGTCTAAAGATACATAATTCTCATATATTATTTATAATGCCTGAAATGGTACGCATCTTAGCACAATTAACTGCAGCGCTAAAAGCACCGCAGCGCTGATATTCCGATGCAGCACTGATTTCGACCAATGCCTTATTTAATAAACATGATAATGGTGACTTTCAGGAATTTTATCACTTTTTGGCCGTCAAACAGTCGGATCAGCGCTGTGGGAATTTTGCAGAAATGCAAGACTCCACAGCATTAAAGCTGAGCAACCAGCACTGTTTTCTTACATATTTATTACATATTTTGTATAATAATTACCTGTTTTTGCATATGTAAGAAAATAAAAATAATTTTCTTATTTTTTTTTCTTTCTTTTTTTCTATATTCATATTCTTAATTAAACATTTTTCAAAATTGTTTAACTATCCATATTATTAGCTAAATAGGGCTCAAGAGTGAAAAAAATGTTATAGTTAAAATTTCACTCACCTTAATCATTAACGTTGAATTTATGTCGAGCACTCTTTAAATAAATATCACATATACACAACGCCATCTAGTCCCAAACTAAGCAGAGCTTGTAATATGGTTACTAGAATAACTGATACTAAAACAAAAATGAAAGGCATACCTTTCTTTTTTTGTTTTTGATACTTATTATACATAGAAACACTCAGACCAAGACAAACCTCCATGTTCATACACTCTTTGACACGTTACATTAAATTGCAATGCTCTTGCATGTGCTTCAGCCTATAGGTACGTACCCTAATATTTCTTTTAACGTTATAATAAATAAATATATAAAGTTAAGTTACCTGCTTGCCTAACGACCCGTGTTGGTTGATACGATTGATGCCGTAACTCCAGTTTTATTGCTCTAACTATTGAGGAAATAAAACCCTTAAAGGTTGTGCCACGTCGGTGAAATTTTATGATTTTAATGAATAAGGGTAATGTCACAATAATTTTAGTTATTGATCAAATAAATTATAACTTGTCCGAACATAAAATAATTGTGAAATTCTGTTGTTTTTTATTTTAAACCAATAATGAGCGTTTGTTACAACATTCTGTGGTGAGATAAGTACTTAGAGTAAAAACAAACGAACCTTAACCACACACAAACTATTTGATAAGTGTGTAATAAATGCAGACGGTGAAAAAGTAAAAAAAAACTACTGAGGTGTCAAGGGACACCCGGATGGAACGAAGTCCGGTAATTCCAAATAACAACAAATCAGGATTCGCATCCGAGATTGCAGTAAAAGGTATGCGACCTTAACCACTAAACAAATAAAACAGTCTATTTATAAACTAAATACGGTAACAAAAATTTAAACAATACGCTAAAACTCATGACTTAATTTACAACGCTAAGAAAACAGAGATGATGATATTCAGGTCGGGACGAGGACCACTGACTATTCCGCCAGTCAGTGTGGGGGGTCAGGCTGTGAAGATCGTCAAAACGTTCAAGTACCTGGGCCATGTGCTGTCGTCTGATATGAAAGATGACGCTAATATTGAGCGCCAGCGACGTGCAATCTCTGTGGTGGGCAATATGATTGCTAGACGATTTTTCAAGGCCAGTACATATACTAAAATATATCTGTTCCGAATGTATTGTCAAAGTTTTTACACGTGCCAGCTCTGGACTGAGTATACAAAAAGGTCTCATGATGGCATTCGTGTTCAGTATAATAATATCTTTAGACAGCTCATGGGGTTTAAGCGTTACTGCAGCGCCTCTGGGATGTTTGCGGAGGAGGCTAGACTGAACACGTTCAATGCCATCCAGAGGTTCCGCATTGCATCATTCATGGACAGAGTTGGTTCGTGTAGGAATAGTATTATTAAAAGTCTAGCGGAACGACTGTATACTTCTAGTATGTATAGGCGGTGGTTGGAAATAGCTGCCTGATTGACTGATATTGTGTTTAAATGTTATTATAATTAGAATTTTTTATGTGATACTTAAATTAAATTAAAATAGACTGTGATAAATATTTATGTAATGTAATAATAATAATAATATAATAATAATAATTTTAATAATATGCAATTTGTATGGATCTTGGATCTGAAATAAAGACATTTTATTTATTTTATTTAAACCAAATTAAAATAAAAACAAACATTAAGACAATTAAATTATCAAGCGTAGCAAGCGTACACAAGATCATTCAGAATCACTTTAATCATTCTCTTAAAATAATCGAATGATACTTTTAAAATCATTGTGGAGATATTATCACAATACTCCTATAGGCTGAATGGCTACATAACAATATTTCCTGTGCCTTACACACTTAATTTTAAAATAATTCTTATCTTCAAACTTTCGCGCTATTCGAATTTCAAAATATCAAAAGCGAGGTTCATTCAAACACACGCATGGACTTATAATGCCTAGATAAATAAACTGCTTGTATGAATTTAAGTATAAAGTAAGGCTAAAAACAGATTGATTGAAAATTATAATGCACCGCTTGGCGGACAGACAAACTAAACGAAAATCTGATAAATACCAGAGAGTTACACTGAACTGAAACGGCACAATTAAAGTGGCTTTACATTTCATGCGTGTACTCGGTTTCTAGGAGTAATAGTTCTATGACCACACATAACAAACCTTATCTTTAACATTATTTTTCTGCGATTATCTTGCTTTCTTTTAAATTGTATTCGCAAGTTTACTCGCGATATAATAATATCAGATCTCATTATCAATAATCTCATCACCAATCCCAATGACATAATTAGATGTGTTCTAATCGTATATTCCATGAAATGTACATAACAAAATTAGTAAACATTCTGTGGTAATATTAAAAAATAATTTGCTTTTGAATTTAATATAGTTATGACGCGTACACTTACTAAACACACAATAATGAAGAGATTATAACGCGTATGACTTGGTTAGCACAATAGTAAAGAAAGGTTATAATGTGTACTTGCTAAAATACAAAAGCATTTATTATCGTGTGTATAAAATCTCTACTTACCTAAATCCATCAGCAATATCCAGAACTTGTGCAGAAACACTGTCAGAATTCATTATTATAACTATTTTTAATAATTTATTATGTACAAAACACCTGTATACACTCAACAAAAGGCGGGAATTGTATTTTTTTTTTAAGTTATGATAATATTTTTTTTTAGTTACTTTATTATTCATAGAGAGACAAAATGAAAATATTTCACTTGCTTTCTCTATGCGCAGCATATTTCTGTAGCACCAATTAGTTCCGAAGTCGCGCGATAGATGGCGTTGGGATCGAATTAGATCGCGCTATGGTTTCGTTACAAGGTCCTGTATATAAGGTCCACCGATTTAGAGTTTTAGTATGTTCTGCAGATCCAAGTGAGGAGTAATGTTCACGATATCGAGCTATTTATTCCCTGGTATCTGACTAGAACAGCGATCGTGTACGCCTTCGCATTCGCAGACCTTTCTGAGCGCGCCAGCGCCCCTATTTTTGCAGAAACTCAACTCTAGTAATTATATTCTCTTATTATTTTTATAATTTTATTTTTTCTTCTATAAGCGAGATGGAGCGACGGACACAGAAAAACGCGCACGCCGTGCGGCGTGGGCATTTTTTTTTTAGTAACTCAATTCTAGTAATTTTTTTCTTTATAGTTTTTTTTTTAAATTTAATTTATCTCTTTTTTCTATAAGCGAGAAAGAGAGACGGACACAGAAAAATGCGCACGCCGTGCGGCGTGCGCATTTTTCTGTTTTGTCTGATGATGTAGCACCGTAGCTGTAACGTAGCATGTAATTACTACGCTGCTACGAGAATTGCTACGAAAAGTGTCGTTACAACTTTTCGTTCCTTTTTTTTCCGCCTAGCCCCCTTTCGCAACGCGCAATAAGGAACTTCGTTCCAAAAAAAACTTTAAATTCAAAAGCAAAGTGTACATTAAGAATATATTCTTAGCCCCAATTTTACAAGTGTTAGATAAATATAAATAAATAAGCATATAACAAACATAAATGTGACAGCTGAGCTTTATTTTATTTATTTTAAATGAAACTTGTGTTGTGTCACTTCTAAATGCGGTCAGGTTATATCCGGCAGCTCAGAAACTAGTCTTTAATATAATAACATATTCCAAAATTGATTGCATAAAACTGATGGTAGGTCGCTTTAGAAATTTAAGCGAAAGTTCGGAGAGTTTCATACTCCAATATCAGATGAGTGCATCCCAGCCCTGTTGTTAAAAGCCGGCTTCAATAACACTGCAATTTACGACGTAATAAAGTTAGGTTCATGTTTAATTAAATTAATAAGTAATGTCTGGAATAAAACGATTAGCATATGCGACCACTTACCATTACGTCTTGCAGTCCATCACTGGGTAGTGGAAGAGTCAATAGTACGATTTCTAAATTGTATACATTCGATGACCATTAGCTCACTCCCGTTAGATGAAACCTAAAAATAATAGGTGAAGTGTAGGTGTTATTTTATAAACTTTACCATACTATCTGGGTAATATAGACGTGATCTTATGTTGTTTGTATGAGATGTCAATAGTTGAAACAACGTTTATAGTTGAAATCGTCACTCATCAATTACTGATGAGCGTGGAGCTTTAGGTTGACTGCTAACAAATAGAATGAAGCATATTTTGTTTTATTTTAGTTTAGTTATAGTTTAATTCTTTATAATTGTACACATAAATCACAAAAATAAGGTGATGACAAAAGGTAAACTTAACTCAAAAATGAGTTTTCTGCCAGCAAACCTTTGAGGGCCAGAGGATAAGAGACTCGTAAAATGTGAGAGTAAAGTGTACAAACAAAGAGGGTGATGAAAAAATAAATAAGATACTTAGATGACAGAACTTGGCTATGTATACCTACATATTCTACTTAACAATAATACACCTAATATAACCTAATTGTTTTACACAAAATACATAAACAAAAATTCCTAAGCCTATTAGTCAGTTACATAAAGTGCCGACTAATGTCGTCGGCAGTTATTAGCAGTTTTGACATGATGAATAAAAGGTAATCATTTACTAAATTTTACGTAACTAAACACAATGCACGTTGTGTCTAAGACACGCATCTTTCAATTGATTTCAATGACCACATTTACGACAATCCTTTGAAGTGACCAGCCCATAAATAAACCTTTCACTTGTTCAGTCATGTTAAAGACGGTTACGTCCCCTGGCAATGAATTACGTCAAACAGGAACCTGTTCATTTAGCCAGTGCTTAATTTGTTAACCCATGTACAATATTGTTCAAGACCGGGTCCGGTAAATTCATGTTTGTAAGCCTTGTCTAATGGAAACCGTGTCCTTGAAATAAAATTAAGGTTTAATGTCATGATGATGTTATTTAGTTTTATTTATTCAAGAAAGCAAGAGAGCAAAGCGTGTGTGAGATATTTCAAACGAGCATTGTTAGTGCCAGAATATGTTTTTTATTTGTTTAGTTCTACTTATTGATCTATTTAAAAGCTATATCATACTAGTAAAGTATAATTGGTATGACCCTTAAAAATACTTAAGCATTACATTTTGAGCAACCAACCGATCATAACCATTTAACTTACGCAGTCGCTTCAAAATACAGACTATAGTCCCCTGGCAATCGATCATTAACAGTCCTCTGGTATTGTATCACGTTAACCGAGAACCTCTTTAGTTTCATCTATTAACTACTTTTTGATCGATTAATAAATTTTAAAAACTATTTTACTTTCTGAGGGTTATCAATGTGTACCATCCCTAATCTTACAAATGTCTCGTGTACGCGCCAAGAATATAACCGAATATAACTGCTTTGGATGTACCGTTCTCGGTATAAATCTAATAGACTATTACGTTCGATTTATTGGTCGGTAACATTACCAGTAATGGGTATTTATGATGTAAGTTGATCCCTTTAATGCGGGGCCAGCGATTCTATTTACTGGAGGCACCTGGGGTTTAGTTGATAAATACGGTAAAAATATAATATTAAACCTTTTTTTCAAAAATTAGACAACGGGTCTAGTTGCGTAATCATTATACAGGTAAATAAATAACTATGCTAAACGTCTCGATTTACCTTTATAATAATTACGCGATTGAGACCCGTAGACAATTTTTTGAAATATGTTCTTAAATCGCGAAAGTTAAAAAAAAATATTACACCTGTCTTAACATGCTTACATTTCTTGTAATAGGAAGTGTTCTTATCGCTATTCACTAGGTATAGTCGCAGACTCTGCGCTGCTATTGATAATGTTCTGATAGTCAAATCCAAAAACACTTTAGCCTGACATTGAAATTAAACCAGTCAGCAATCGGCAGTCGCTTCTCTTCGTTGATTAGTCTGTCAAGTCTGACAGACTTCCTTTCTCAATAACAGTTAAAATAAATAATAGTTTAAAAAAACTAAAAAACACGCTTTTAAAGTAGGTACTTCTAACTAAAAAGTAAATAATTCCTAATATAAGCTGAAAATGGTAATGAACAAAAAATACTAGTATTTATAAGAGCGTTTTTTTTAATTCTTTAATTTTTTTTTTCGAATTATTGCATTGTCATCGATCTTTGAATTTTGAATGAAAACGTTTGAATTTGAATGAAATCTGTCCGTTTAAAGTGGGTCAAAATCGAGTCCAAAGGAGTCAGTTACATACATACATACAGGTAAAGCTAATATAAGCGTGTTAAAAATATAAGGCAGGCAGAATTCTAACCTGCGACTTCTGTATACCTGTCAGCTGCTTTACCCACTCAGTTAAAGTCGCCTTTTGCCAGGACTCTGAATTTCTCAACTGTATGTTCCTTTCTCAGAACCACTGACTTTTGTAATTTTTATCAGAAATAGCACTGTAACTATGAAGGTAACAATTCTATTAAGAAAATGAAGGTTTTGGGTCGATGAGATTTCCAAGTTTTAAATAACTCAGTTAATACCGAATCGCAACAACTATTTTCGTCGGGTCAGCGGTAGTAAATCAATAGCAGAAATTATTTGTTCCATTTATAGCTTTGGATAATTAGTTGTCATTTATTGCCGGTGTGTTTGATTATTGTGTCAAATTCAACATTCAATAAAATAATACATTGAATTAATTACACCGCAATGAGTTATGTTGTTTACATGTTTGTAGCACTGGATATTGGGTATATTAGCAGGCCTGTATTAAATACTTGTCCCACTGCTGGGCTCGGGTATCTTCTCAAGATGAGAAGGGTTAAGTCATAGTCCACCACGCTGGCCAAGTGCGGATTGGTAGACTCCACACACCCTTGAGCACTTATTTTAGGCACTCTCAGGCATGCAGGTTTCCTCACGATGTTTTCTTTTACCGTTAGCGATAATTTGATAAATACACACATATTTTCGAAAAGACGAATCTTAACGATTTATTGACAGAGGTGTGTGCCGTGGGTTCGAACCCGAGACCTTTGACTTCGCAGTCCTACGGTTTCTCACTCGGCTATCGCTGCTCTTGGATATTGGATAAATAATTCAAATGGTTTATTCTTTTTAACACCATTCACCTCGAAACTCACTTTTATTTAATTGGGCAAACTATCGTCTTAGTCAATTGAAAATTAAACTAGGAATTCATTGATTGCCCGGGTCAGGCAAAGTGTTTTTGTGAACTTTCCGTCAGAAAATTCACAATAGCAGCACGGAGTTGGAATTGTGCCCCGTGGATGGCGATAGGCTCCACCTCTATCCCATAGGACCTAAGCATAGCAGGTGAAGTGTGGGTGTTGTACACGTCTGCCACACCCTACTGGGTGATATAGGCATGATATTTTTATAGATAAAAACCTGCAAATATTGTTTTTTTTTGGATACGTAAACCATAGCTCCCAAGCCTTTAATCAAATAACTACTAAGTTATCAGTAACATCTCGAAGATTATAAAACTACAATCTTACAACCAACTCCCAAAATTTACACTACCGAACCACGACTCAGACTTATAAATAATCCTGTCCTCCTCAAATGATGCCCAAGAGGCCCATTCCTTATGCAGAAGTGTTCGAGAAGTCTTAAGTAACATTTTGATACACTTTTATTACCACTATTGGTAGAAATAAAGCCACAAGTACGTGTTTCGATTGCGATATTGCTGTAATGTATCGTGGAACTTTAGATTTATCGCCTTTTTCTGAATCAACGAAATGGATAGTTATTTGTAGTAGCTTATTTTGTGATTTTTTGGTGTTTTATCGCGGTCGCAAGTTATTCAGATATATCGGTAGAGTTACAGTTCTACTTCTTCTTCATGTCGATGGCTGAGTCTAATTTTATTTTGACTTGCCATCGTGGTAAAAGGATCAGCCAATTCGCTTTGGAGGATTCGCGAATTGCCCAGGGTGCGCCGGACGTAGGAATCGTTGTGCGTCACTTGGGGAGACTCCTTTCATGCACCCCAGTTACAGTTATAACACATGTACTCATATAGGCGTGTTCGCAGTTAGAAGTAAGTTTCAAGTATGTTTTTACAATCAAGGTTTTATTACTAATTAAAAATTGGCTTCCCCGGTTCGATTCGCGGGTCGGTCAAAAGTGTTATTTGGGATTTTCATTCTCAAATAGCAGCACGGAGTTTAATTGTGCGGGACCTCCACTCACCCCATGGGTCCTAAAACAAAACAGTAGAAATGTTGGTGTTATACTCCTCTGTCTCAGCTTTCTGGATAATATAGGCGTCATATTATGTTTTTATTAAAGTATAAATATTTTAATAGTCATAGAGCTTTGTGAATGACTTAAAGGGCAGAACAAGACGTGGGACATTGCGTGACCGGTCAGGTCTCGGGTCACGTTACTCAACATATGAAGAGGCTCGTGCCTAGCAGTCGCCAGTGGAATATGTATTAGATACAAGGTTGCTATAAATTATTAACGATGCTATAATCAGATTACTAAAGCCTAACTACAGTTACTGTAGTTAGGCGTTGCGATGATTAACAATTTTCTTTCAGATCATTAATATAGTCTAGAACTCTAGAAGTACTATACTCGCAAAATGACAAACGAGAAGCTATAAAATGACATGTAAAAACTAAAAAAAAATATAGTCGTTTTCTTAGAAGAAAATAATACTGTGTAACTCAAAGCTTTAAACATCTTTTCTTAACATTGTTTTATACAATATTGATTCAGCGTCTTTATATTTTATTCCTGTTTACATATATATAACTTCTTAATGGACGAAATTTCCAAAGATTTCACATAACTTGCTTGTATTTATAATGAAGCGAACAAACTTTTACATGTAAGAGTATCAAGTTTGAACAATTTAAATATAATGTAATACTCTCGGATTTAACTTTGAGGATATTATTATCTGTGTAAAGGGGAATTTAATGATGTATGAATGTCAAGAATTTCTCTTTTAATCCTTTTTGCGTGACATTACACACAGTTTAATGATGTAAATCGAATAACTTGGCGGGACGTAAAATGTACTGTCTCATTCACTCTTGTGGCGTTCACGCTTTACGTATATCTCGCTCTTGCCCTCGCGAGCCGCCAAGTAGTTTGAAGTTTGGTATAATTGAGCAACCCTTTTAAATATTATAAAAAAGTCTGCCAGTTTGCGATAAACATAAATAACTACTGAATGAGTTATTATGCGGTTTTCACCAAAATAAATTATAATTTATTACAAGCGTTTGTCATGGTTATCAACGTACCACCTATAATTCATTTTTTTAAATTTGAGATGCTTACTTTTACAATAAAACGATGCCTGTTAAACGATGTCGTAACACATATTAATATGAGCCAGTATGATTATAATATGCTAAGGAATTATATAATCTACTGCCTCCATATGCAATCTCGTAAAAATGTCAACATTTCATATCATTTCTTATTAATATGCGTTCCACAGCCTCTATTACTATAAGCAAAAATTGGATGTCTTCGAAGCAAAATTTGATCACCGATATGGCTATATGAAATCGTGCTTTTCTATACCACAATCTGACTTCAGAAACCAAATGAGATGGTTATTATTATGTGAAATATGTATCGTGGAGCTACTGTATGTAGCTCCACGCGCGTGGTAGGTATATCAAATAAAAGTTGCCTATGTCCTTTCTTCGGTTTTGAACTATCTCCATACAAATTTTCATCAATATTCGTTCAGAAGTTTAGCCGCGAAAGCTTAACAGAGTTACTAACAAAGTTTAATATAATTAAAAAATTATGAACCCATTTAATCATTTGCTTGCAGCTTTCAGTCCTTCTTTGTTAGTACACAACACATTAGCGCGGCATGAACAACAAAAATTTCAAGGCAAATAGCAGAAGCATTGTGCAGATGCAGTGTGCATTTGGCGGCAGGTCAATGAGTCCGCCATCTTTGAGCACGTTTATTTTTTTTTTACCAGCGTTTTTATTTAAATAAAATTGCAGTGAGAATCTGTGATAAAGAATGTGCCCTGACAAAAATAATGATGCATTGTGAGTATCATGACGTAGACTGAACGTATGGGATATCTTCAGCCCCCTATCCTTCACTTATACTTTTGAAGTGATTATAAATCCTTAAGTGCGTGAGGCTATAACATTGTGAGATAAAAAATAATATGTTAATTTTTTATTGTAAATTAGATTTCAAAATGATAAGCTCAGCTCAGCTCAGTAGCCTTTTTTAGGGTTCCGTAGTACCTACAAGGAACCCTTATAGTTTCGCCATGTCCGTCTGTCCGTCCGTCTGTCCGAGGCATAGCGACGAAACCGTTGGTGCTAGAAAACTGAAATTTTGCATAAACATGTATGTTAACTATACAAAGAAAGTCGTAGAATAAAATTTGGAAAAATATTTTTTTTTCGGGTAGCTCCCTCACATGTAAAGTAGCGATGTTTTTTTTTTGTCGCCTACCCCAGAGTGTGGAGTATTGTTAGATAGGACTTTTAATTTAGAGATCGTTTTTTGATTTAGAGATCCGTTTGCGAGATTATTAACTTTAAAGAGAAAATTTTTGTTCGAGTAGAGCGTCCCCCCCCCCCCTCTAAAAGCTAAACTACTGGATCCCAAAATCTGAAAAAAATTGTGTCGGTAGTACATGTAATGAACTTTAAAGGAAAACAATAGCGGTTACTTTAACTTAATTAGTTCTAGAGTAATTGGGGTCCAAAGTGTAAAATGCAGTTACTTAGAATAATTCGTGCAAATTACAAAAACCTTTGAAAGTAATGACTTGTATGAAGATGTTACTTGGTTTAATACAGATAGTAAATCCCTTTTAAGTCGAAATATGTTGTTGCCCGACACGCACTTGGCCGGTTTTTTTAAATTATTGTTTTATGTTACTAAACTTGCTCAGTCTATTTATATCTTTTGTTTTGTGTTTTTGCTGTTTATTTTTCTATTATTTCTGCCCACTATTCTATGTATCTATTGGTTTATGTATCTGCTGTATATTTTCTTTGTTTGATGTGTTTTATTATTAAGAGCATATTGATATCCGTGCTATCACTTAGGCCTGATTGAAAATCAGTGTCAGACCTGAGTCTGACAATATGCTGAATCAGGACCTATTTGGTGCAACCTTGGGGCATAATTCAAAATATTTTGTATTTATATAATCTGTATATTGTTAATTTTCTGTGTCCCATTTGTTGGAACTAAATAAATTTATTTTCTTTCTTTCTTTTTTCTAAAAAACTTTTTTCTCAAGAGCACTTATAGTTTTTTCACACTTAGGTTATTAAAATAGAAATCAATATGTGGCTTCTCAAAAAAAAATTAACAAAATAGCATATTTTCAGCACTTCACGTGACTATTCTTTGTGAAAGAGAATTACACAAGTTACCCGCTGCATTACAAGATAGGTACCACTAAAAGCTAGAAGCTTTTACTGTAAAGATGGCAGAACAAAGTCCAAAGCATTTCAGAAGTGTGTAAGCTGAACAAAGTTAGGTTTTATCGTGGTTTCTATTGTGTGAACAGTAACGGCCAGCCGTGTTCTATTGTATTCCATTTCAAGGTAAATGCGAGACAATTATTATATGGATAAAGTTTTTAGTTGGATATTTTTTAATTCGAGACTCAATATAGACCGTCGCTTTTCTTTTCATTGTTCAATTGATATTAATAAAATGTATTTGTTTTATAGTGAGGAGTGGCTCTATGTAAATTATATTCAGCTAAAATACCTATTTGTCTTCGAGTTCGAAGTCAAAAATTAAAAAAAGTTTAAATAATGAACAGGTACACAACTGTTTTGTGACCGACTTCAAAAAAGTAGGCAAGTAATAAAATAAATACTTTCATAAAAAGCAATAAATAACGGCACAAGTTGGGTTAAATATTTTTTGGAGTCAGTGCTGATAATTTTATTCCAATTGCAATTTATGAGCACTATTTTACCGAATTATAAGCTTTATAGCGAATTACACTCTCTCAAATGAGGAAAGAATAGAAACTATAAAATTGGTTCACAAATGACGGAGAAATCACAGAACAAACAAAAAATATATACGCGTCAAACATAGAACCTTCTCCTTTTGGAAGTTGGTAAAACTGGTTAAGAAAAAAAAAGTATTCGACTCGTTTGTGTTATTTATAAAATGTTATTTTTTCATACCTTGAAATATCAACTGGCTGATTACATGACACAATAAAGTGGGAGTCCTTACGTTAACAATATAATTATCAAATGCAGTGTCAAAACCGTATTCTGTACAACTACTTAACGTAAATGATCACACACAAAGAGCATGTTATAACAAGTGTGTCCCCGAAACTGCCAACTCGTCAGAAATGCATTACAAAATGTTAATATGCGCTAAACGAGGCACTTTTGTACGCGAGTACACAGTATTACGCGACAATATTGTGATGCAGCTTTTAACAGTATTGCTGGTGTGTTTGTAGACCTTGTGTATTTGCCCAGGTGTGATTAGTGCTTTACATAATTGAAAATGTACAGCTAACTTTATAATCGGATTTAACTAACTTTTTAAGGTGAACAATAAGAAATACGCGTCAAACTTAGAACCATCTCCTCTTTGGAAGTCGGTTATGAGGGAAGTTTGTGTTTTTATAAAATGTTACGAGTATATTTTCAACCCTTGAAATATCAACTGGCTAATTAAATGACACAATAAAGTTGAAGTCCTTACGTCAACAATATAATTAGCAAAAGCAGTGTCAAAACCGTATTCTGTACAACTACTTAACGTAAATGATCACACTCAAAGAGCATGTTATAACAAGTGTGTCCCCAAAACTGCCAACTCGTCAGAAATGCATTACAAAGCGTTAATATGCGCTAAACGAGGCACTTTTGTACGCGAGCACACAGTATTACGCGACAATATTGTGATGCAGCTTTTAACAGTATTGCTGGCGTGTTTGTAGACCTTTTGTATTTGTCCAGTTGTGATTATTGCTTTATATAATTGGCAATATACAGCGTACTTTAAAATCGGATTTTATTGATTTTTGGGTGATCATGAAAACGCTCACGAAAATGGCCAATTATCTGAATATTTAGTAATAAACGTGTGTTATCTTAGCCTTTAAAAACATTACGAATTTTACTTCTATCTACTACTTGTATTTAGATATATTATTATAGAACATTCCACGAACTCTGTTTGGTTATCACGGTTCATGAGATACTGCCTAGTAACAGACGGACAGACAGACAGCGAAGTCTTAGTAATAGGGTTCCATATTTACCCTTTAGTCCGTACTCAAATTCTGAATACATTTATACGTCGGACTTTAGAAGTACTTTTATTTAATACAATTCCAATTTCAAACTTTCTTCTGGAAATACAAATTAATTAGCAAAAGAAACTAAACAAAACTTAAACAAAACAACTTACCATCAACTAGCGACTGTTTAAAAACAAAACAAAAAAGCAACTTTACTGAAAGATAAGCACTAACATTTTTTGTTTGTTTTTGTTTTACTTCTTGAAAACAATGAGTAGAACTATCCGTGACAAGTTCTTTTATGATATGACACTAGCCTAGGGGTATCTGAGGTTTCAGATAGTTCTTATCTAACCAATAGAATATAACTTGACCGAATTTAGAAGTAACACAAGTTACATTTGAAAAAGGAACACAGCTGTCACTTTAATTAGTGTGTGTTATATTTATGCTTACCCTGCGAATAAGGTTCTTTGAACACCTGTGAAGTTGGGTAAAGTATTTTCAAAATGCAGGTTTGCTTTGTGCATTAAGCTGTGGCTTAAAATTGAAAATTTTAAATGAAATGTTACATTTTGTAGATAAATTTAAATTTGTTTTAGTATTAACTTGATTTACTGGTACTTTGAAAAGGTAAAATTCTACAAAAGCAGTGTATAGATGCCTCGTTTAATCAGATTACACGAGGCATCTATATATGTACTGCTTTTGTAGAATTTTACCTGGAGAACAAGCAGTGTATAGATGCCTCGTTTAATCTGAGGAGAACAATGATATACCTCATGTGCCAGCAATTTACCCGCCAACTCGCCATAAAGCTAATATTATTTGGTGGCAGGTTACATATATTTTTGATGGCAGTGCTTCATATTATCTAGCTGGTTTACCAAAACCACATCCTAGGTATTTTTAAATAAGGCTCTAATACTTTCATGATGATCTCGTGACAATAAACATGTGGCAAACACTTAGCAAAACACACGGAAAGACAATTGCTATATTATTCAAACGCATTTAGCTATTTATATGCCCGACTCAGTGGCACCATGCGCACATAGATATATTCCAATACTTTCCTCAATAGTGTTTTGCCTGTATTAGAGTGCAAATCGCATTAAAAAAATTCTCGCACAGAGCTCGAATTGTACCCGGTGGATAGCGATAGGCTCACCCACTATTCCATGGGATCTAAACATAACAGGTGAAATGTGAGAGTTGTACACCTCTGCCATACCCTTCTGAGAAATAAAGGCGTAATGTTATGTTTCAAGTAAGAGTAATCATTTCCCTCTAATATCATTAAAGCGAAAGTTTGGGTGTGTGCAATCCAAACTGTATTTAATTTAACATTTATAAAGCATATTACCCCGCTGAATAAAATAAACATTCACAGAAACCAGGGTTGCCTCTTATTATAAGAATGTTGGCAGTTCTAAGTAGTAACAAGATGAGTGCACTTGCGGCATCCATGGCTAATGAGAGCTTTGCACGTTTCAAAGAACATGACAGGATTATCAGACAATATAAAATTGTTGTACTTTTCTTCGTCTAAGTTCTAAAGAATTGTTGTAAATTCGTTATTCATACATGCGTTACTATTAGTGTGTATATTTTTATTGATATTAATGTTATATTCGGTTTAAGATAAAAAATAAACCAACCCTTTTGAGGTTTTTATTAGAAGACATATTAATTAAGGTGCTATTAAACCAAATCAATGGGCGTTTAACAATGCATTTGGTAGATTTGGGTAATACTATTATCGTAAATGAAAAGACATCGGGACTCGAAAAAAAATCACGAGAATAATGTCACATGTCGTCATAAATGTACGTAGGTTCAAGTTAAGATATATAAATAACTGTCATAAACAAATTTGAATTTTAAAAGAAATCCTTAATGTTCAATTTAATTTGCACCAAATTGGATGACTTATAACTATGGAGGACTTTCAGTTGAGATGATTTTGAGCGCAGACCCGAGAACCATTTGGTTTACGTCAATACGTAATACCAAAGTAAATACCAAGTAGTTTATCTTTATAGAAACAGTCAGAACGTGTCTTGTGACTATGATTCGGTATACAAACGCAATAAGGGGTCCACCAAAAGACAGGGATGCGACGCGCTGACGAACGGATTAAAAATAAATTATAGAAGCTCAAGTCAGGTACACACAGATACACATCAACCTATACATTTCCAGTATGAGATGGCCATGCGTTGTATAGGCTTCCCATGCAATGCGAGACCAGCTTATACTAGAAATGCATAGTTTGATTGGAAGCCGTGTGTACCTGTGCGTGATTGTCTTTTGTTATTTTAAGAAATAAGATCGAACTAGAGTACTGGATTATATGTATACTGTGGTAATACATTAGTTGTGGTATTTTATTCTTAAAACAAACGAATGACGTCAACCCTTCTGCCATTCTGCCATCGATTGAAGATCGATCATTTGGTGTATTAAAACCTTTAGAATTACGATCTTAGACATTTTGTGAACTCTACATACGCTTTGATTAATGCAAATAGCTAATATTAAGACCTCAGGTTATTAAAACCGACGTGAGGTGAAGATATTATTATTGAGAATAAGGGTACTCACGTTATTTTAGCCGGGATATGCCGACTAGTTTCGAATCTATTACGTAGATTCATGAACTGGGCGAGCTAGTCGGCAAATAACGTGAGTAACCCGTATTCTTTTTTTTTTCTGTTGTCACACTGATCCTTACTCACTGGGCGCATCAGGCTGCAGTGCTTTTAGCGCTGCAATATTATGCTGAGATGCGTACCATTTCCGGCATTTTAAATGTTTTTATTTTATTATATTTTTTTTAGTTTTAGACGCAATTATGCCAGAATAAATGATTTTTTCTTTCTTTTCTATTCTTTCTTTTCTTTCTATTCTCAATAATAAGACCTCAGGTTCATCTGATTATAAATGTTTAGTCTAAAACATCTACCAAACTTAGCCTGTTAATTAGTTCTTTGACCAAATCTATTGGTCATACATATCACGAGTGCTCACAGTTTGTAGTTAGTTAGTACCTAATACAAACGATCTTGTAGCCAACACAAGCAGAGTATTTGTATTGGTTTTAGTAGTTTTGTTAACGAAGAAGCATCGTGCACTAAGTCATTGCTAGTTTGTTATAATCAAAAAAGTTGAGTGCACGATCCGCAAAGATTTGTTCTCACTTTGGGTGTGCTCTGTGTGTGTGAGTGTGTGAAATGTATGTTTGTAAACACAATGTACAGTGAATTATAACTAGTGCAGGTGACGTATATAAAAAAAACTTATAAAAATTCACTTACTCAAGCACGTAGGGAACACTAGCAATCCAATTGATCTTTTTAAGTAGCTTATCAATTAAGGAAAGCTATCTTACTAAAGTGCTAAATGCAAATGTTTGTGACGATGAATAAGTTGATGTTTTTAGTTACTTTTTTATAAAAAAATACAGTTACATAAATTTTCATAAACCACATAACCTAGATTAACATAAAATACAGTAAAAAGTTGGTAGTCTATATAGTAAAAGTGAACGCAAACTGTATGACTTTTGAGACACTAAGATTTTTCTATCAGCTGTAATGCATCTAATTACAAATCTCTAGCTGTCTACCCTCGTTAAATCTCAAGTCTAACTTATCGGCAAACGATTTGCGCCTCTCAATCTTCTCATCAGGATGGTGTAAATGCCAACTATCATTCACAGAGTAAATTGAACCTGCCAAGCTCGTTAGGATAATGGCAACAGTGAGGTAGCAAATGTTTACGGTTTCAATGCTTAAGCGGAGTTTCGGGAAAATGTTTTATTAAAACATTTAACAGAAAACTTGACAATAATGTTGATTTGAATCGTTACGAAGTTAATGATAGATTCTGCTTTGATGGTCTAGCATATGCGCCTCTCACAGAAAGGTCTCGGGTTCGATTCCCGGGTTAGCATTATGCCCGGTGGATGGCTATGGGCTGACCTCCTAACCCACGGTACACCTCTGCCACTCCCTTCTGGATAATATAGGCGTGAAGTTATGTTTTGTGGATAGATTTCTCTTATTATATTATATATTTGTTATTAATATTTGGTACCAATAAGGTGCAAATTGAAATTTGCATGCATTAATATTTTGTTCTTGATTGTGTATGTATGATAGATCGTGTAGCTGAACTTTTATGTCGACTGGATTTGGTAAAAACTTAAATCCTTAACTAATTTCTTTTTTTTTTAATCCATCTTTGTAATACTTGTTATACTTGAAATGCAAAGAGCATTATCGTTCATTAAGCCAAAGCTTACGACTATGATCACTATTTGAGGTGCCCCGTTCTTGCGAAGTCGATACTGGCCTCTTTATTATTTGATACTGTCTAAATCTAATATTTAGTTCAAGAGGTCAAGGCCGTAAACCTGGATTATTGATGATTTTATAACTTTTCAGCTTTTCTATATTATTATGTAATTTTCATTTTCCTTTATACTTACATTATACTATTAAGTTATTTGAAAACTTCTTGAGAGTATATTCAATCTAGTTCACACGTTATATGTTACTTATTATGACAGTTTATCTAACCTAACATCACGCCTATATTATCCAAAAGGGCAGATGTGTATAATACTCATACTTCCTCTACTATATTTAGGTTATATGCGATACAGAGTAAGCCTATCAAAATCTACGGTAAACGATTCTAGACTCAATACTTGTTATTGAGAAATAGCCAATGAAATAATACTTATGATTTAATTGGTGGTAGAGCTCTTGTGAATGAGCTCGAGGGCGGCAGCACCACCGTCTTACCTTTAACCTGCCGCCAAATAGTAGTGCTTCCATTACTGTTTTCCGGTTTGGTGGTGAGATCAGGCCCTGAAATTACTGGCACATGAGGCATAACACCGTAGTCCTCAGCTGCAGCGACGCATCTATAATCTGCTTTTGTGGATTGTTGATGTCCATGGGCTGTACTCCACTTACCATCAGGTGGACTACATATTCGTTCACTGTGGGAGTAGTATAAAAAAAAAATCATAACATAATTTGCGTTAAAACATATTTTCTGAAACTTATCACTGTATTTTTCAAAACTTAATGATAAATCTAGGTCTAGGCTGCTTTTAGAAAAGAAAAGGAAACTATTCCGCAAAAATCAATCCTTTACTACATACATATAAGTAGCACTAACAACTACAAACCTAACTTAGTAATGTCTAAATTATTTCGACTACACGGCTACTCGACTACGGAATTAGGCGATATAATTCCCCCCACACGTCGCGTTGGGGATAACGACACTTGTTTCTGTTCAATATCGTTTTACTACTGCTATCCTATCTTGTTCTGGTGCAATGACTTGTTGATGTCTGTTAGTTTGGAAATTGACCAAACAGACTTAATAAATAAGCAGTCGTGATTGTCCTGAATGGTTAAGTAATAAAATATATATTAGGTACCTAGATTGAATATTTTTACGATTTTTTATTTTGAATATTTTTATAGCGGATAATAATATGGATATTTACTCGGTTCCTATAATAATAGCAGCCTAGTATAGAATACATGTCCCTATGATGGTCTTGGGCCTCTTCTCATGCGGAGAATGGTTAGGCCATAGTCTTCCACGCTGGCCAAGTGCGGATTGGTAGACTTCACACACCATCGAACACTTTTTAGGCACTCTCAGGCATGCAGGTTTCCGCACGATGTTTTCCTTCACCGTTAGCAAACGATAATTTATATGACAAATACACACATATCTTCGAAAAGACGAATCTTAACGATTTATTGACAGAGGTGTGTGCCGTAGGTTCGAACGCGGGACCTTCGAATTCGCTGCTTAAGACTACTCGGTTCCTGTACCTCAAACGAATTATTTTATGGTCTGTCTGTTTATAGCCGCTTATCTTCAAAATGACTTAGCCAATTTCGATTAAATTCGATTTGGGTAAAACCACGTGAGCTGATTGGATAATATCCGTGGGCAACCACTAGTCTTGAAAAACAAACGTATATTTAATTGTTCATCTGGCGCTAAGCCACCCACTCTCACAAAAACAAATTTGCTCTAGTAGGCTAGGCTTCTACTAACTCTTGTGCTCATTCAATTTCGTCCCACACTTAAGTACAGAGTGAACACACGGAGCCTTTATTCTGAACCACCTAAGTCAATTTAAGTTTAGAACGACACAAGAAAAGGTTTTTTAAGAGTATTATAGAATATGTGCTGGAAGTCGGTACATTGTAGCCTAGGAGTCTGTGGATGGCTGACTTCCGTCATTTTATAAAAGCCGAGAGTTGTCCTGTGTGTCTAACATAGGTAAAAACGTAACATAACAGTACGCCTATTTTACACATAAGAGTGTGGCAGAGTTGTACATTTAACAACACCAATATTAGACTCGTTATGTTTAGGTCCTATGAGCCTTTCGCCATCGACCAAGCACAATTCCAAGCTCGTGCTGCAATTAAAAATTTTCGCCCAAATAACACTTTTGCCCGAACTGGCAATCTAACCACTGGACCAACAAGGCAGTAACAACGATCACTAAATATCTTATTAAGATTAAGGTAGCTTTAGAAACCTTTCGATAGACACCCTTAAACTTTCATAAATAAGGGTGACTGCCTAAGGATCAGACCCATGCTTGAAGATTACCTATGTTAGAGGCACACCGGCAATCTTTCAGTTTTATAAGATAACGTAAGTCGGCCGTCCGCGGGCGCTTGCTCTATACATACTTCGGATGAAAGTTTGAGATCTACTTATATGTATGTAAGTAGTGAGTGCTCGTAACAAAGGCTTGTTAGATTTGTTATTTTGAAACGAAAAGTCGGAGGGCTTTATGATGCCAAAGTTAAACCTTCACTCTTATGCGTAGAGTACACGATAATCATTACAACAAACAGCATTTAAAAGGTTTGAGAATGAGATAGAAACCTATTTATTATAAGTAAGTTAATTTTTTCCTCGAAGGTAACAATTTCCGATGGCTACATGAAATAATATCGTTGGATAGGTGTTGTTAGTCCGTTCACAAATATTATTTATCAAACATCGCTAAGCATATCAGTTTAAGCAATATCTTTAAACGGTCTAATATTTAAAACTTTGTGCCATAGTATCTTTTGTAAAGTTTAATAATAGCTATCCAAAGATATATCACAATCATGAAGTTTTTGGGGTTATATGTTACGTAATGTATGTTATTGTATTTTAATATTAGTATAGTATGTGTTTTATTTAGATTTATTATACAATAAAGTAATTACCTTCCTAAAGTAATCCTACCCTAAGGGTCGACTGGTAGAAAATGCCTTCGGCATTAAGTCCGCCTTTGTCACAAATTTTGTGCAAAAAGTTTTTTAATAAATAAATGAATAAATAAATGAAGCTGTTGGAGATTTTTGCCTTGAAAATGGTCCAGTTTCTAAAAAAATTAAAAATATTTTTTTTATTCAATAGGTTTAATCTATAAGGCCTTTTTCAAAATACGTATAACAACACCTTTTGCCCATCATTTGACTAAACTTGGTCTATAGACAGTAGAGGAAGGTCTGACCTCGAGTTAATTATTCGTGCCAGACAAAAGAGGCTATCCCTCTAACAGCTGGCAATGAAAAACTACCACAATTAGTCTACAACGAGACCTGAATTAGAAAAGCGAGAATTAAGTTTGTATTTATCATCATTTTAAAAATAAAACGGCCAAGTGCATGTCGGGCCACGCGCATTTAATAGGGTTTCGTTGTCAACCGTTACAACATTTTTATGGAGTAAAAAGGAGTTGGTTATCTTTAATATTGGTAATTCGACGTATTCCTTGCAGGGTGTTATTATAGCTAAATGTGCTACAGATACATTTCTTTTACAAAAAAAAATAGTAAAATTTATTTAAATCAAAATCATTATAAATTGCCTTGCACCTTTTGGCTTAGTCGGGTAAATATAAAATCAATATTTCAAAGGAGGCTCTCACAATCGAGGCTCTCCGACAGCGGTTTTTTTAATACAAACATACTAAGACTGTCTCATACCAAATTTCCCAAACAAACAGGTTTCTAGTTGGTAAATTAAAAACGCAGCAAACGTAGCTCGCCGAAGTTTAAATTTCACTAATTTTATATAATAACTAACATTTCAAGTCAACACTAAAAGGCTCTGAAAACCTATTACCATAGCAGTTTATTTTTTGTCTTTAAACCAGTTTCACAGGTTCCTGATAAACCTTATTTTTGACGGATATAATGTCTAATTTGTATAGAGTTATCACGTGGTTAATTATCTAAAACTTTATTCTGAATTAGTGAAATTAGCTTAGAATAACTAAATACGGAGATTTGCACTCATAACCTTGAGATCCTTACTCACGTTTATTTTTAATTTTCTTCTGCCCTATAAACACCAGGCAGACTGTTAGTCAATACCTACAAAGCTTACACACCACGCAATTACGTTGCTTCACGGAGAACGCTAAATTGTCTTGGAAACCGCAACGAACTTAATCAAAAGAAAATAGTAGAAGGAATGAGGGTAAATTCCGCAGCCTCTTTAGCGAGGACAAGGGCGATGCGGGCTACAATGTATTAGATTATATTGTTAAAGGTTACGAGCTCTACAATGTTGAAGTATAGCTTAAGAATGATTAAAAGTATTTTGTATCGTAGCAATAAAAATCAAATGTAGAATAACAAAAATTTATATGATGAAAGAATTTTTAAAATCATCTGATATTATGAGCTTTGTTTTAGAATTATTGATCAAAAATTATACTCACAAATAGAATAAGCACAGTATTATTGTCAAAATTATTCAAGACATTCTGATTTCATAAAATATTTTTGATGAAATTATTGTGAATATTGAATAATAAGAATACATTTAATTTAATCTAAAAATCTATCAATCGTAACCCTAACACAATTATTGTGTTAGGGTTAGAATAAATAATTACGTTTAGAATTAACTGTTAACTTAGACTCAGTTAAAGCCGTTTTTTATCAAAGTAGTAAAGAAACTCTATAAAGGCTATGTAGGCCATTAGCCTTAAAAGGACAAAATACATACACGTACACACTAGATCCAATTTAAAGGCACCGCGAACATAACAACAAGGGTACGACACGTAAGCTTTGTTCTCAGTAAATTTGATTTCTTCCGCTCTCCTTTTATACATGGATTGTAACTTTATTTTTTGTTTCTATTCCTTTGTTACTGGAGGTTTTGTAGGGCATTGAGTTTTTGAAATGGAGGCCTCTCAATTCGAGAATATTTATGTGTCTTTGATAAATTAAAGACATTTTTTTATCGTTTATCACCTAGTCCACCAAGATTGGCTGACTCGCAAATTTAGGTGGATTTAAGGATCATCCATTCAGAGTGGGCTTAGTAAGATTGCCTTATCAGTACGATTCACCGCTCAGTAAATGACAATATGACAAAACAGCTTTGCAAATTAATTAATTAAGTAAAGTTTCACAAAAATCTAAGTCAAATTGAAAATTTGATTTTTTTTTAATAATTTATTTTTATATAAAAATACAATTTAACATTTAAGTAGCAGAACAAAAACCACAGTGGTTTGTCCGGACTGCACATATTAATTATAAATTACAAACACATTATACAGTACAAAAACATTATACACAGATAAACAAAAAAGTAGGCATAAACAGAAATACAACACAGTTCTTTTTTGTAACAAATTTGGCGTATGTACTGCTTACAATCTTGTAGTTATTAAAAAAATTACAAACTAATAGTAAACGGTTTAAACGATATTATGGTATCATGTAAAAATTTATTTCTTAAATAATGTATACCTAATTAACTACAAAAAATATTTCAATATATTCGACTTGTTCTTTTTGTATTGCGTCTCAAAATAACAATTCATATTTAAGATCCAAATCCCAATAGTAAACAAGCGATCTAAGAAATTTATTTTAATCTCGAATAACTAACGAGCCACAGCCAACAATTTAAAATGATAGCCGCTGGGAATAACAATATCTTTTATAGTCTTGAATACGGCTCGGCAATCATTTTGAGCAGTTTTGCGGTTCAACGCTTTAGCGAATCTATACCGCTATTATTTCGCTGAATAAGTTACATTGCGTGGGATTGCCACGCAAATAATTAAATCTTATATCTTTGGATAAATTGAAAGGGTGGTATAAATTAAAACAATTACACTATCCAATAGTCCCGATGACAAGGCTAAATACACACATTCACTCATACAAGCACACGCAGTCTCAGAACAAATCTTTGCGAATTACACAAAGATTTGTCCCATGTGGAGATCGAACTCACAACACCAGTGTAGTACACAGCGGCGAGGCGACCGCTTAAATCACTTCACCACACGCGCAAAAAAAACAAAATATATAAATGCGCCTTACGTCACATCCGTTATATAATAGTAAAATATTTTAAAAACGAAAGTTATTCTGTCTATCTGTTTGTTTAGTTTCTGTAAATTTGTCTGTTAAACGTTCAATTCTAAATCGCAAAACCAATCTTGATGATTTTTGCATGCAAATAGTTCAATTCCTAGACAAGGGAATAAGCTACTTTTAAGTCAGACAAAAAGGTTTTCTGTGATTATGGTCTAGGTAAATCTAAAAGTTTACATTGATAAAGAGCCAGGCTCATAAAATATTTAGAAATATTTCCGACTACAGAATGATAAAACCTTCTTTCGTTTCAGTAAATGTAGCACAAACATTTTATAGCCTTTAAACTGGCGGTACGAGGGTGGAAAGCAAAGAAAATAGCGCCCGTCTCGTCAAAATCTACAGTGTTCATAAATTCTTAATACTGGTCTAAATTTAACTTGTTATCTCTTAAAGTAATATTAATTCTATTAAAAATACTAGATATTACGAATTTAGATATTTTAAAGCTCATTTACAAGGACACTTTTTTTTACTACGGCAATGCTTTTTTTAATGAGGTACAAATAATAGACACGTCTGTAATTATGTACATTCATCGAAAATCATCATTCAGAAAAAAAAATCGTGATTTTTGCGACTAATCCGTTTATACGTTTGTTAGTTCATTTGAATTCTGAGTCCCAAAACTATATTAGGTACCTATTATTAGTTTAACAAATTGTTAAAAAAACGATCCGCTAGGAAGATTCGTGTTTTTGACGGATTCCGTGTGAAGGAAAAAACTAAAAACTTACTTACCTCACCAAAAAGTCTTTAGTAACTTAGTTCTTTCAATTAGGACTTTTTTTACATATTGACTTACTATCCTACTTGGTAGCACACCTTATCGTCTTACTGCATTATCACAGCCTTCTCATGTTGCAAATAATGAAAACAAGTGCAGGTTGTTTTGCAGATATATAAGTTAGCACAGCTAATGTATAAACCAACAGGGTTTTTTGTAATTCAAACTATTCTTTGCAGGGTTATATAATAGGCCCAATAAACAATAATCTGATCCCATAAATGTTCCTTATTCACCTTTAAATATACACATAGGCTTCTTACATGACGTAAATTAATTATCATCGATTTTAATTAAAATATTAATTTCAAAATTAGTGGTTGTAATTGTAAATGGAAATTTTAATTTTTTAAGGAAGTTGTACGAGATTCTGCACGTAAAATGATTGATATTAAATTGATTTCTCCAACAGGGTAAATAAGGGGTTATATTTTTCTCAATTTTGAAGGAAAAAGCATGGAAACAGCTAGTTCTACATAGACGAAGTCGCTGACAAAAGCTAGTTAAAAAACAAATGAAATTTTCCACAAATATTTTTTTTCCTTTTTGCTCATGCTTAAAATAAAAAAAAATAAAAAAAAAATAATCTCGTTTAGTTTCAAATATTTATTATGTAAGCATTTTATAATTATTATAACAATTTTATAATTTGCAACAAATAGACAACAACTATACCAAAGTTTCTGTAAAACATTACAAGACCAAACCACTTGATTGTTATTTATATTTGTTCGGATCGAAAGTATAATTATACAAAACTACGTCAATATCTACAGTTTCTTATGCATAACACAATCTAGGGTACAATACAATATTGAAATGGTATACAGCTTATTATTAACTTAGGCCGAAATTACTGTCTAACAGCAAACATTGCCAGACAAAACCATTAATATATAGTCAGATCACTTAGTGCTCAATATATCAAACGTTATTGTATTTCAGAGATGATCTTTTAATAAGTACAACGTTTCATCTAAATTGATTAATAGAAACATTATTAGATCAGAGGTTTGGTTAAGTTGATCATACGTTTATTTGTCTATCTGATGTATAATAGATATTATAGTACACTATAATATTAAAACTGCCTCGTAGGTCCAGTGGTTAGCGTATGTACCTCTCACCGCGAGGTCTCGGGTTCGATGCCCGGGTCGGGCAAAGTGCTAATTCACAATAGTAGCACAGAGTTCGAAATGTGCCCGGTGGATGGCGATAGGCTCACCCCCTATCACATGAGGCCATAACAGGTGAGTGATGTACACCTCTGCTACGCCCTTCTGAGTAATATTGGCGTGATGTTATGTTAGATATATGAATTTATGTTATAATATTTTAAGTTTGAGTGAAAACTAAAGCTTACATTTTTTGTTACAGGTTGGTCCACATATATATGGCTCGATTGGTAAAGTATTTAGATTTAAATAATATATGTTTGAAATTACAGTTAAAATAAAATTATTGTACGTATACACAGTATGCTGTTGTGTAAGTAGTCACCAAATTCCTCAACGATCTTGAAGTTAGTCGCGAACTCACGCTATCTCAGTCACTCAGTTTGCAAAGTCTTGTTTTCACTTACTAAAGCTGGCATCGGGACCGCCGAGAAATTGGGTAACAATTATACCTACTATGCAGTAACGTATTCTAATTTTAGGTCAAGTCAGATCAGCAACTTCGTTTATACATGACTTAGCCCGAACAGATAAGCGAGATAAACAAAAGGATTAATCATTTGTTTGCACTTAACCTAACCGCCTAAATTTAGCTAGATTATGAAATCCGTTTGACCCCGCGGTTACCCTCAAGGGGTAATTTGAGGGTCAAAGTGATTTTAGTTTGTAAACTTCGTTACATGATATGTTGATCTAAATGTTTACCTAATGTTTCTCTGAGTATCTCATTAATTAATGTTTTGATTTGTGGAGTTTGTTTTACAGTTTTGGGAACTTTGATGTGTTTGAGGGTAAAGGCAATTAAGTTGTATTTAAGTGTGATATTATAGTCAATATCGTTATTTGTTTTTGTAATGGGACTTGTAAGAGTTAAAATAGTAATTAATATCAAGTAATTGTATCGTCAAATTTTAGATTGTTGGTTCATTTCAAAAGAGTATGTAGCTTTTACATAATAAATCGAATTGAAATAAATTCATACCGACTAACTTTTACTTTTAGACCGAATTTATTTTATTGCCATATTCAATTCCCGAACAGATATAAATCCAAAAAGCAATAAACGTGCTCCACAATTCACACTCCAATTCTCTTTCACGCCTCAATCGCCAAATTAAATCGACACCACCTTAATTAGCTCCAAACACAAACAAAAACACCGCAATAAAACGCAAAAAATGTCCTTAAAAATACATAAAATTGCGGAAATCCATCCATCATCCTCCCCTCACTATGTTTACATTGAACTGAGTTACAACACTATTAATCCAATTGACAGTTACTAAAAGCTCGAAGGCGGTTACAATGGCCCCCTTAATAGACATAACTGGGTGAAACTGGTTATAACTGGGAATAACAGTTCCCGTTATCGTTAACGCCCGTCAAAAACACGCCGAATTTAACGATTCAGTTAAATTCGGTTATTGCTACAGGGTGCGTAATCTTTTGTTGGGTCACGCTATTGTCGAATGAATGATATAATAATGATATCATGACCATTAAGCAATAAAATTATTGCTTTTTAGGTTTGGTAATGGGAAGAAAAATTTGGGTGATAACAATAAATTTAGAGGCTTTTTCAATGTTAACGTCCATCAAATTGGGCATTATTAGAGCATTTAAAAAGATTGACCTTAATTTAAAACATTTTTTGCTCGTTTTGATCAGATTACATCAATATCAGTCATTATAATATTTTGACTAGAATTTTTGGTTTGTTTGTGGAAAGTAAAAAATAAATCTTGCAATAATAGTAAGATGGCTTTTTTTTGGAAAAACATTATTATTTTAAGCTGTTACCACACATTACTTGCGATCACAGTCTAAGGTATACACACTATACACAAACATACAAAAGGTAATGCCTTGTTCAATAATTGTTGAGTAAATTTTAAAAAATATTCTACTATTTCACTCGAAACTCAAGCGGTTAAGAGCAAAAATCGTCTATTGACATGGGTCGTAATGCATTTCTGTCTAAACCAGACATCGCACTTTACTTTCTATTTAACGGAGTCACTGCTCTCAACAGAATAATGAAGAGGTGTCGATCCGTGAAAATTTCCCACTAGAATACAAATTTAATAGATTTTTAGATTTCATAGAAATGTGCTATCATAATGGAAATAAATTTAATAAAAATGGCTGAGTTGCAAACTCATAAAGACCTCATGGGCCAAAAAAATGTGTCCCGTATTTTTGTTACAATTCGTGCAAATAAAATGGAGTGAAATAAAGATTGCATTAATAGCATGCAGCTAATTTTAAAATGTAAAGTAAGCTTTATATTTATTTGGATTCCGCATTGCTGAACTATTGAAATACACATCAACGTCTTTTCTTATGTTATTCATTTTATAATAAAGGTACGTGTATTATGATTCGTAATTCAAAAAACTTTCAAATTTTATAAAAATGCAGAAAACTCAAAAAAAAACATATGCTATATTACTTAAAAGGAAAGTAGATTTTATTACAAATTTAAAAATATAATCGGTTAAGTACCAGAGATTTACCTTACTCGTAATGTATGTATATACCTACAGATAAAGATAAATCTTTAAAACAACATTTGTTATCACCCTGTACATCCATGGTTCTATCCCCCCTTGTTGTTGTCATAATTTCACCCACCATATAAAGATTTTTGTTTATGCCATCGCACAAATCGTTGCAAATTATCTAAATATTTATGGCTGTTGCGGCACTTTGCTCGACATAACACTCTTACGGAAAAGACGTATATTTCTTTATATGTGCTGATTATATTACACACACTGACAATAAATAAGAAGCGCCTACTTAACTTATGAATATACTTATGTATATCTTGTTATTTCTACCTAACTTTCAAGTAACGGTTATTTATGCTATACATGAAGCAACCTGGTGGTAAGTGGTAACTACAACTCATCGCCATCTACTAAATACGAGTATGTTGCTTTATCTGGAACTAAAAAGTTAACCTCTAATTTATCTGTTTTTTTTCATAACATGAAAAAAAAAATAAGTTGTTTTGGCACTATTTCTCATAATTATCTATTTAAATTATCCTGTTTAAATTATCATCCTTAATTTTTTTTAATTTCTTATCAATCATTCTCCTAAAATGCTTTCCACTTCCGCAATTAAGACGTCTACCAAAACGCATTTGAAATTAAAGTTTGCAAACTCTTAATTAAATCTGACTCTCTGAATTAAACTCATTAACAAAAAGGTTTATGAAGTATAATGGCAAACGTTAATTTAATGTAATATTAAAAAAAACTTTAAGGTTTTTGTTACTGATATTCAAGCGATCTTATTTCTCGTCAGTGTTTCAAACAATGAAAATAATGTAGTTTACATTTCTCTCTCGCATAAAAAACTAAAATCTTATATTTGAACTAAATTTCTAACTGTACAACTTAGTATTTTACAAAGTGAACAAATATCCACATACCGTAAACGGTCTTTGAAAAATTTAGACGATTTTTTCTTCTAAAATCCCAAAGTTGACCGAGCAGTTGCAAATGTATTAGCATATTCTAGGGTAAAGTTCAACCTTAATCAGTTGAAAAATATTTGCGCTTTTTTAAAAAATGAATATTAATAATCCAAGAAATAAATTAACGAGTATTTTACAATATTGGAATCTATTTGACATACATTAAATTTATGTCCAGAAATTAAAGAAGCGGTATTCAAAAGTCCGTCACGTGGTGAAAATCTTTACTTTTGAAATGTTTTACTTTGACAATACGCATTTGTATATTTTTCAATATTTTTCTCATAATTGCAATTCTTTTCCGATACCGGCTTGACATCGGCTTCAAAATCAAAATGCCATAAATATTTTCATCTTGAGATTATAATAGTTCCATAATTAAAGCGAAATGGGTACAACTTAATTAAGTACATGACAACGCTATAAGCTAATTTATTGAGGCAGGTATTACCAAAACGAGGTCAAATTCCAATCCATAAACTAACCACCAGATTATCGGAGATATAGTTAATTATCCAGAAAACCAATATATGGGTGTTATTTCGAATAATAGAGCGGTAACTATGTGATATAATTTTGGTTTGTAGATAATTATATAATATAACAGCTTTAGATGATTCAATTAGTGACAATTAATTATTAAATTGACAAAATATTTGAAAAATGTTGTATAAAAAAAAATACCTAATTTGACACACTGTTTTACTGTTAAAATAAATATTTTTACTTTTAAGAGACGTATTACGTAGGGTCTACTTTACTTATATACTTTTAGTTCAATGTTTAATAAATTTGAAATTAAACATGCTATCTCTTTTGTGCTTTCATAGTGTAAATAAATTAAATTAATGAGAGAAGCAAAACATTAAGAAAAAAATATATTGTTATCACATTGCTTGTGCCCAATGCAAAGCTCGTTTACATTAAATAAAATAAAAAAAAAACCTTTTTATAAAATAAACTGATAATTCAATCCATAACCTAAATTAATGTGTGATCGCAGGAGGTGTGACGAGAATGTCGCAGCTTCTTATGTGTGTGCGCGTGTGTATGCGTTTCTGTGCAATATTTCTAGCAATGCCACAATATTTGAATACTATGCAAAGATATACGTATCAGATGATCCTAAGAGACAAGGAGTTCTCACGAGGCAATACTCTTGGCTGCAGCATCAGACTCTTCTTCTTCTTCTTCTTCGTCGTGTCGATGGCTGAGTCAAATTTTATTGGTCCAATAAGTGGCCACTGTTATGACGCTCTCGTCGGCGTTCATGAGCGCCTCCCTTGTGCAGGTGGTAAGGCATTTTGGACAGTTAGTAAGGTGGTCAAGGTTTTGACTTGCCATCGTGTTGAAAGTATTAGCCAATTCGCTTTTAAGAACTCGCGAATTGCCCAGGGTGCGCCTGACGTAGGGAATTGTTGTGTACGTCACTCGGAGAGGCTCCTTTCATGCACCCCCAGACTGTTCTCAACATATTAGTGTATTATTACCAAAACTCAAAACCCATGCAAAGTTTCGTATCTATGCTTTTAAGCGTTGAGGAGTTCCTTACTGAAAAGATATTCCTGTCTGCGTCATCAGACTATTTCTGTCATATTAATGCATTGTCATTATTACTCAAGTATACCAATTTACAGCTCGTAAAAGTGGTCGTAATTCGCTTTCTCAGATTTTCCACACACAAACATACATACCCACACTGCAAGCTAAATAAAAGCTTGTAAAAATAATTTTAACGGAAAAAGTAAGAGATCTGCTCTTACTTTTTACTCCTTTACCCTTTAACGATATCTCATTCTTTTAATGATGTTTCTCAAGACGTTTTATTGGATTCAGATCCTGTTTTACGAGTAATGGGGCTCTTTGTTTTACCTTTCTTATCTGCACCGTAATGATTTCGACAACGATGGGTTCGCTAACATAGTTAAGTAATTGGTCTTACAATCGACCGGATGGCGGAGTAGGTAGTGTACCTGCCTGCGACGCCGAGGTCGTGGGTTCGATTCCCACTTAAGACAAATCTTTGTGTGTATGAACATGGGGGTTTGTCTTAGTCTGGGTGTTTCTATGTGTAATAAGTATGTATTTACAAAAGAAAAGTATATATGTATTAGTATCAGTTATTCTAGTACCCATAGTACAAGCTCTGCTTAGTTTGGGACTAGATGGCGTTGTGTGTGAGTTGTGGAATATTTATTTATATTTATTTATTTATTTTACAATCAAAGTGATTCTGCTGGTATTATACAAAATGATGCGGCAATACCGTGTTTGAATTTTTCAAGAACGATGATTCAACTGTTTATATTTAGGCGTAATAAGTTCAAAGGTTCCTTTGAGCACTTTTCGCTAGTCCTAATTGTTTCAGATTTGGCCATCAGGACCCATTTGAAACAACATCCTGGGTATCGGTTTTTCAGCGGGCAAATAAACGGTCACATCACCAAGTTGTATTTTGGTAGCTAGCAACTACCTTTTCAAGCTATCAAGGGTTGCTTATCAAGCTAAAACCCTTTGTTTTCTAGACTTTATTGGTGGAAGAGCTCTTGTGAATGAGCTTGAGGGCGGCAGCACCACCGTCTCACCTTTAATCTGCCGCCAAATAGTAGTGCTTCCATTACTGTGTTCCAGTTTGGTGGTGAGATCAGGCCCTGAAATTACTGGCACATGAGGCATAACACCGTAGTCCTAATCTGCTTTTGTGGATTGTTGATGTCCATGGGCTGTACTCCACTTACCATCAGGTGAACTACACGTTCGTTCGCTGTGGGCGTAGTATATATAAAAAAAAACTTTGTGTTACTGAAAATGTACCTAAAATGACCTTATTTCAATGAAAAAAAAAACCAAGAATAATAGTCCCACAGTTTTGGAGTCGTAATAAAAAATGCTCAAGAGGTCAAATTCTATTATTTAAACCGATGTGAGGTGAAGACATTATTATTACGGGTTACTCACGTTACTTTAGCCGGGATATGCCGACTAGTTTCGAATCTAATACGTAGATTCATCAACTGGGCTGTTATTCACGTGTCGTCATCTCCGCGCGACGTCTAGCTAGACGTCGCGCGGAGGTGACGACACGCAAGGTGGGCGACACGTAAGGTCAAATTCTAATAGATTACCATTTTTTGCCGTTGTTGTTGTTTTTAATCATAACAATAGAATTATTGCAAAATCGACCAATAACTTTACTCTTTGCTACGCTTTATAAGCAATATTTCAACCAAGATTAATCTACCTACACGCAAACATGTAATTTTAAATATGACATACATATTACATCAACAGCTTTTATCTTTAAGTCTTCTTTAGCACTTAATTTAAATGGATATGGATATAATAATATAACAAATACTAATTTGCCCGGTGGTACTTCCAGACCGCGCGAGCATTCGCCTGTAATGTATCATTTTCAAAACAAAATTTTAAATTTCGAGTTGTATTCGATACGACCTTTCGATGCTGTAATGCTGTATATTACAGTCGGTCTGGGAGCTCCTTTAAGTGGCTTGTCATTTGTTATTTGAGTCTTACTAATTAGCCTCATTCGTCATTTGGAGTCTGAAGAATTAGAACTTCTATTTTCTTTGAACTGAGCAAATTTTCTGCTTGATTTTGAATAATGAGTACTTAAGCTAAAACTACGAAAGGTTCTTGAGAATGAAACGCTAACAGGCTCACAATTATTCTCTTGTTGATGTAAAACGCGCGTACAATGAACGTGTTTGTAACGTGTTTCTGATTTTTTTCTGATACATCACATCGTAACTTCACAGAATGTTAATTTACTGAATGAATTTCGAATCAAAATTTGTTAGTTAGAACATTTATTTAATATAACCCATGGCAAGTCTTCAATGTCACAATCCAGTGATCTAGAGATATTCTTGTCAGGAGCATAGTAGTCCGAATTGCAAGATAGATTGCAACGGACTCGCCTCTTGAACGTGAGGTGATTGTTAAAACCTATTTTACGTCGGGCCCCGTAACATGAAGTCCTAAAGCCACTCAAATACTTGCTGGTTGGAGTAGTCCGCCATACAAAAAAAATGCTTAGATTAAAGATCATGTGTGAGTACCAAAGAAGGTGATAGATGACCCCAGGTCAAAAAAAAAACATATTTTTTTAATTTGTAAAGGCATAATTAAATTATATAATTATAATATAATTAAAAGAGGAGGATTGAGGTGAAGACATTGTTTTTTAGAAAACGGGTTACTCACGTGATATAATAATTATAGTTTTGCAAATATTATGTGTGTTATTTATTACAATTTTCTTAACTTTATGGACCATAAAGTTATTCGGTCATGTTTCATAAAAATACTGTGTCATAAAAATTAAAATTTAACCAAATATAAACGTTATACAATTTAAACATGAAAACGAACACATGTGTTAGTCTCACTAAGTAACGTAACTCGTAAAAAAAACTATTTTAAACTTTAAATAAAACAAAATAAAAAACTTAAGTCAACAACTCTTTATTTCTAAAAGCCACGTCAAACCGTGTCTAGTTGTCGTACAATAAAAGTTAATGTTACCAAAACAACTGACGTGAAAAATGGCACCAATTTATTTAACACGGCCTCGAACAAAACTATTATGTAAACACTTCCCTGCATTATTTTGCAATAAACTTTCGAAAAGCCTGTTATTTGGAAGGCTTATTATTGGCAAGAGGCAAGCAAAATCGAATTAATGTTTACTAGCTTTAGGTGCCAGTTAGTGTCACCTGAGATTCTGTTTATGTAATTTGTGGCACTAATGTCTTGCGATTGTCTCAAATGTTTGTTTAGGAATTATCTGTCCTGAATTCGCAACTACAAGTATTTTTGACTAAGGGAAGTTGTGACTGTAGAACTTTTTAAGGCTTTGATAGTTCATACATTAGTATTGATACTTATTTAAAGTAAAAATAAAATCATGGGATAATGTAAATAGACCGGATGGTATGTCGTTGCTGTATTGGAGGTTGGGTAGGTCCTTGGTGTCGGTAAAGCAAATAACTTATTTTTACAAGCGCATTATCTATGTTTTATGTAAGGCTTACGGATAATTATAATTTTCTGCCCTGTACTGAAATAATTGACAGTTCAGCAACTCCGTATTAAATTTCTCTTATGGCAAATATGGGATAAAAATAACCTTCTCTAAGGAAAAGGTAAACAATATTGATAAAATATCTATACCGCACAAATATGGGTCGAATCTCTACGTACCTTTCGCAAAATTCAATTCTACCAACATGTTTTCAAACATACCTGTAATATTGGTTCGGTATCAGAAAGCCTATACGACTTTTTGTTTAGCTTTTCTAAAGAAACCGAGAAAATGAACAAATTCAAACAATGCCTAGGTATCCTTTACAATCCTTTTACCTTTTGGCATTCCATTCTCAATTACTCCGCAAACAATTCAATTGAGAAACTCTGAAAATGTGGAGAAAAGTTGCGTGAAAATTTGAAGCTGGTGGTTCGAAAGGCATCATTTAAGATTATTATCACTGGAAAAAAACAGTTAACTTTTATATTGAGTTACTACAAATACAACAGTATAAATAATCTTTCTTATTTTTTTTGAGTGAAAGTATAAGTCAAGTCAATGTCAAATCATTTAATTAACTCATCAACAAACATTATAATAACAGAGCAAATAAAAATAATCTAAAGAATAAAAAAAAAAGTTATTTTATTATTGGTATGGTATTGCGTCTTTTTAAATATTTGCAGATCACACAAAGATTTGTCTCGAGAAGATGGGGATCGAAATCACAACACCAACACAATTAAAAGCCGCGAGGCGACCACTTTAACCACTATGCCATTCATGCACCCAATTTCATTCAACTTTAAACGAGTTGACTTAAATATGAGCACTCTGCCATATCAAGGAGAATATTTCATAACAACCAATAAAACTGAATATTCCAAAAGCAAGTAATATAATTTTGAAGTTTTTAACATAACTCCGAAGTCACGGACAAAAAGTTTGTCGCTAATGCACAAAGTTATAATAAAACTCGGATTTTCAATTTTAGGATTATAACTTAACCAAAAGCCAAACAGTATCTCCAGAATCAACAATAGAAACGCAAACAAGCGAATAACCTTGCCAAAATAGCCTCTAAGAGAAACAGCACCTCTTGAGAAAATTTCTGTTGTCGTAACAACACAACCTGACGACCTTTACCGGCGCGGTCCTAAAATTCAATTTTCGTGGGCCATTTTTTCAACGAACTCCGGGCACTCTGGCTCCCGTGTTCAAAGTGCTGCGCGATAACTTTTCTAAATAAAATATTAAATGAGTCCGACTTGCGTTATATCGATCGCCACGAAGTTGCGTGGAAGTATGCCCAATGAAATATGCATGGCCTTCTCTTTGAGGTAGGTAGGCATCTATTCTAATCTTAGGTTGCTGGAGTTAGGGCTTTCTAAAAATAGAATCACGTAAGTGAATTCTTTTTCTTTGTTGAATTGAGATTTTCAAATAATGGTCTCTGCTCGCTTGCCTCGTTGGTCTAGTGGTAATCGTATACGGCTCTTTACTGCAAGGTTTCGGATTTGATGCCCGGGTAAGGCAATTTCCGCGTCAGGAAATTTTCGTGTTTAATACACATATTATTATGCGATTGGGTGTGATAGTGTACTCATGTTTGATGTGAAACGCATCGTCAACTCGCTGCACCTTGAGAGAACTCTTGTGAAGCTAAATAACGGCTACTAAGAAGCAACGTGTAGGTACTTGTACTATTTATTTATTTACTTAAGTTAGAACGGTTATTTCACCAATTACTATAATTTAAGATAGTTGTATACTTAATTAACACAGTTAAATGAGCCATACAAGAGATATCATTAAAAACAAATATTAAAAAAATAAGAAACCCACATAACAAACACAAATGAAAATTGATTCATCATATATTTTTGTGGTGAAGGATATGACATTTAAAATTAATTCTATGGACAATATTGTAGGTAAAAGTGTCGACATTCTAATCTATGTTTCAATTAAATCAGTAACTTTAATTAAATGTTGTAATGCATGTATACTCGTGTCTTGATGTTTGAATGAAATTGTTGTGATTATTATGTTCCAGTTTATTATATTTTTATTTTTGATTATATTTTTCATTTTTGTAATATTCGAATACGATGTATTGAATTGAATGGCGTGTAGAGGAACGGGGTGTGATGTTCCTCCACTACAACTGGAGAATCCTCCGACCAGGCTCGGTGGTAATGGCTGGCGGACAGCTGTCCAACGGTAGCGTATTGGAAGTTGTGACGAGTGTATGTCTTCTTGACGTTGTCATTGTCAACCATCATTTGTTATGTGCGGAGACCGCCACATTGCGCATCAAACCAAAATAGTAACTTATATTCCAACCGTATTAAGGAGTTAAGGAAGAACACTATTGTAACATTAACAAAGCCGTGGAAAATAGCACTTCACTGGTTTTCAATAGTCTCACCTGTACGTGACAGTTTGTAAGTTGCCGACAATTACTATGATGGATGCCTCCACTTGGCCATTATATACGCATTGTAAGTAGGTAATATTACAAATATATAAGTTGTGCATGTTAAAAGCTGTAACTATAAAGGTTGTTCAGCAATCTAACAACTAACACTAGTTTAGAACTTGTAAGATTCTGTAGCTTGTTTGAAACTTGTGATTCATTCTAAGAATTCATTAAACTCCTTTTCAGAAAGTTGAAAAGCATTTAAGTTACCTTTTGTAGTAATTAAAACAAGACATTTTAGTTTCTAAATCATTATAATGCAATTAAATTTTAATATTATATTTCTATGTCGGACATAATTACTTATTTGGACTGTTTTAATCATAATATATTATTATTAAGTGTCAAATGATGATTTCAGAATCCCATACATTTGGATTGAAGAATTTAATATTCTAGATGTTGCAATGATAAAATTTGATAACAATTGGCCAAATATATGTCATATTTTGTACAAGTAGCTCACAATATAATATTCTCACTTCATTATTAATAATCTCCTCTAACGTCCAACCGTACATATTTCTTATCTTCTTTTGGACATCTATTTAGTAAGCAAGGGACATCCCACTAACAGAGTCATTCCTTTCAACCTCATTCACACAAAGATAAGCCCTCTTTTCACTTTCAAATCAACGTGGAAAAACAAACATTCTTTTCATTTCATTAATTCCTCACACGGCATTAGTGTCACTACACATTGGATGTATTTCTCGACCCATTTAAGAAGATACTCTTGTATTCTTCCGGATAATAAGAACATGTATTTTTTTGTTAGGGAGATACTTTTGTTGCTCTTATTTTTGTACCGCAAATGTAAACTATTTGTGTGACGACCGGATGGCGGAGTGGGTGGGTAGTGTACCTGCCTGCGACGCCGAGGTCGTGGGTTCGATTCCCACTTAAGACAGATCTTTGTGCGCATGAACATGGGAGTTTGTCTTATTCTGGGTGTTTCTATGTATAATAAGTATGTATTTACAAAAGAAAAGTATATGTGCATTAGTATCAGTTATTCTAGTACCCTTAGTACAAGCTCTGCTTATTTTGGGACTAGATGGCGTTGTGTGTGAGTTGTGAAATATTTATTTATTTATTTATTTATTTGTGCTGCACATAGTCTTAGAAAATAATTATTTATTATTATTAGGTTTAGATGTTGGTAAGTTTTAGAATAAAAAAAAACAAATAAATGAACTTTTTATATTTGGAATAGGCAGATTTCTAAATGATTGTAAAAAAATTAAAAAGTTATAATCTATATTGTGATTTTTTTTTGAATTCTGATCTTCTAGACTAAGTGAGTCTAGAAGATCAGAATTCATAAAAATAATGTTATAATAGACTAGCTTCTATGCATGGCTCCGTAACGTCCACATTCATCTGTTATGTTTTAGATCTTATGTCATAGGGTGATTAAGCACATTTCCATCTTCATGCTGTTATTGAGAACGTCCTGACGGAAAAATCCTAAATAGCAGATTGTCTCGACTCAAAAAACGAACCCGAGAATGAAACCTCGCGGTGAAAGGCCGTATACGTTAACCACAATATCAACTATTTTCATTTGCAGCAATCAATATCAATCTACTGGGACATAATAAGAATGACACCTTATCTGTAAATTTGTAAATAGTTAATTGTTATTTTTTATTTTCATTAACTTAGATATAATTAATTAATTTAATATTAACTAGAAATTTTATTTTATTGCAAATAATTGTTAAATAAAGTGTAATGTGAGAAGTATTTTATAATATAATTATTATGTTTACGAAGTAGAAAAAAACTTAACTGGATGTAATCAATAAATATCTACTGGGATGGATATAAATATTCTACTAGGTATTAGTAAAGACCGAAGGAGTTAAACCTTTGCCTGACAAACATTCTTAGGTTTCTATTCCATAAATTCTTCACACGGTTTAATAAGTGTCACTTCCTACAGTGTACTGTAGGAAGTATTTCTCGACCTATTTAAGAGATCACTCTCAGCTACCTGATTTTAGTGTTTTAGATATGATATCATATATTACTAGCTTCCGCCCACGGCTCCGCCCGCGTGGTATGTCAATTAAAAGTAGCCTATATGTTAATCCAGACTATAAGCTACATGTGTGCAAAATTTCATCGAAATCGACCCGGTAGTTTTGGCGTGAAAGAGTAACAAACATCCATACATCCCATAGAAATCTTAATAACTAGTCAATAGAAATGTTATCGACTATCTTTTAACACTGGGACGCATGTCGCCGATTTTTAAATACCACTTTTTGTATTCCTGCAAACAAAATTATTCTTTTTGGCGATGACATTAAGACGACAATTCCTCAACTCGCACTTGTGTTCGATTAGACAAATGCGCTTGCATTCCTGCAAACAAAATTATTCTTTTTGCGATGACATTAAGACGACAATTCCTCAACTCGCACTTGTGTTTGACTTGACAGATGCGCGGCGACAAGGTCACGCGTCTTTGACATTTCTATTGTTTCTATTGCCTTATTATTAAGATTTCTATGATACATCCATACATCCATACTTACAAACTTTCGCCTTTATAATATTAGTAAGGATATGATATGTTTTAGAGATAGTAATGATGATATATAAATATAAAACATAACATCATGTCTATATTATACAGAAGGGTGTGGCAGAGATGTACAACACCCACACTTTACCTATTATGTTTTACGACCGGATGGCGGAGTGGGTAGTGTACCTGCCTGCAACGCCGAGGTCGTGGGTTCGATTCCCACTTAAGACAAATCTTTGTGTGCATGAACATGGGGGTTTGTCTTAGTCTGGGTGTTTCTATGTATAATATGTATGTATTTACAAAAGAAAAGTATATAATTATGTATTAGTATCAGTTATTCTAGTACCCATATTACAAGCTCTGCTTAGTTTGGGACTAGATGGCGTTGTGTGTTAGTTGTGAAATATTTAGACCCCATAGGATAGGGGGTGGGCCTATCACCGTCGAATTTCGTGACGGATAGTTCACAAATAACACTTTGCCCGACACGGGAATCGAACCCGAGACCTCGTGGCGATCCGCTAACCACTAGACCATCGAGGCAGTAGCAGGTAGATGATGATGATATGTCTATAACAATAGTTGAAGTAACGATTCAATATCGAAAACACTGAAAACACATTATTGATTAATCCCCCATAAATAAGAATGCTCGTATAATAAGAATATGTATTTGTATTTGTTAGTAAGAAACTTTCTTTGAGGTTTTATTTTTGTACTGCAAATGTTAGTTTGTATAAGCCGGTATTATTATTTACTGTTGCTTATTTTAGCTTCACGCGATAATAGAAAGAAATTTTCTATTTTCACACCTATCGTATGGTTTGTTTAAAGTATTAACTTTGGCATTATTCATTCAAAACGTTATCTTCTAAGTATAAAAACTTTTGAGCGTAAACATTTTATCCTGGCTTTCATCTGAAAATAGACAAGTCGCAGTGCAATGTCCTGGATTTAAATCTATGACCTTACAATCGCAAGGTTGTTAACTTATTTATCGTGTTATGTTTCATACTCTCATCAAGCTACTGTATATTTTACTTGCCTTGTAGCGTAAGGTCTCAGATTAAATTCCCAGGATGGGCAAAAGTGTTATTGGGATTTGTCCGTCTGGTTATTCTCAATAGCAACACGGAATCGTGCTCGGTAGATAGCGATAGACTCATACCCTGTCACTTGAGACCTAAATAAAAATAAATAAAATAAAAATAAAAAAGCCCTTTATTTCCTGTTACTTAAACTATAACATATGATTTTTAACATCTATTATTTAATTCTAGGGTTAGTATATTAAATGCTTTTAATTCTAATTGTTAGTTGAATACATAGTTCAGTTAATTTAGTAAATTTAGAAATTATTTTTAACAGTAATTGCATTTTTTTTCCTTCAATTCCTTCCATTTAGTCTTATCCTGGGTTAATTGCAACCATTTAGGACCAGCAGTATTTTTTATTTCATCGTCCCATCTTATTGTAGGTCGGCCTATCTTTCTCTTTCCTTTTGGTCCCTTTCATGTAGTGATTCTTGCCGTCCATCTTTGGTCCTGGAGCCTTGCTACATGGCCAGCCCACCTCTATTTCAGCTGTTTTGCATGGCAAAGAGCGTCTGTTGCTAAGACCTAAATACATCAGAAAAATGTAAGTTACACATCTCTGCAACAACCTTCTTGGTAATATAAGCGGGATGTTATATGTGTGTATGTTCTACATACTAGGATTCATCCATTTTAGCAAACAGCCGAACAATATTCCTCTCTGCTTCAGTTTCCCATTCCTCAAACAAACTTGAATCAAGTCCAACCGGAGCCTTTGTTTTGCACAAGCACGATTTGAATAACATCCGAGTGTGATTCAAACTCTGTAGCGAAAATTGAGCTTTTAGAACTCGGGCACCATATTTCTAATCTATAGTACTTCACTCTTTATTATTTATATCTTTAATTGAATTAATTATTTAGGTGACTTTACTAATGTTATTTATTATTTTTGACATTATATTGTGAAATATTATAAAAAAATGTAAAAACTGACATATAACATTGACGACGCTGAGCTTCACCAGTCGGCTCGTGACCAAGAATGATGCAAGTCATTCGAAACGTCGAGCATAGTTATTTATTTACCTTTATAATAAGTACGCGATTCAGACCCGTTGTCTAATTGTTGAAAAATGTAACATTGAGTTATCAATAAAGAATTGTATTCAGTCTTCGAGACTTCAGCCACTTTAGGCATAGCACTAGTACTGTGGCATTCCCAAGAGTTATATACTGCAGCAACACATTCGTAAGTTACTGACTTGATGGTCTAGTGGTTAGCGTTTGCGTCTCTCACGCGAAGTCTCGTGTTCAATTCCTGTGTCGTATAATAGTGCTTGAAATATTGTGTTTCAGCTTAGTGGTAAGATCAAGCCATAAAACTACTGGTACATGAGGCATGACACTGTAGTCCTGAGATGAAGCATTCCTTTTATGGTTCTGTGGATTATATCTGTTTTTGGGCTAAAGTCTCTCCTTACCTAGGTCGCTACTTACTTATTCGTATGAAGAATAATTTTACACAAAAACCGACTTCAATTCAACAAATGCCCTAAAAAGTAAGATATATTTAAGTAATATTCAACTTGTCGTCTCATCTGTGTATAACTTAAATGAACACAGTAAACGGCCTTAAGGTCCTATACATATTTAAATAATTATCCTCGTACTCTTAACCGTTGCAGAGATTTACCTTCCAGGATCAGCTCAGCAACATGAAATGCTGACTGTTAGATGCAAATATTCGAGTAGTTTTAGGTAATGTACGAAAAATAATAAAGAAGCCTTTAGAATTTGAGATCGTAACCTGATGAAAATGGAACCACATGATATGTATACACATTCAGACAAAGTAGTTGTTTTTCGTCGATCCAGGCGTCTCCAAGTAATCGGGTACAAAAGAAAAATAAAATAGGTACAATCGATTTTTTCATCTTTCTATATAATCTCTTTTTTCTTTGAAGACGGTTAAGAACAAAATATACATGTCGTTAGTAAATATGTACATTGAAAGCTGATCTCACAAACTCTCAGCAAGAACACTTGATTGTTTCACCAATGAATTAACAAAACGAAGGAAATACTATTCATAGGTATTACCGGAATTAATCTGTCGGGACGGTTTGGGACAAAGCAAATTGAACCTTGTTACCGCAGCCAATTCATTGGAGTTTCGGTGAAAAAATAAATGAAAATAAGACTCATGGGAATGGGTTAGCAAGCGTTTTTTTTGGCAGATTGGTAGGTGTTTTCAGGGTACTTATGTGAAGAGTATGTTATGGCAACACTGATTAAATTTGCAGTTAGTTGTAGTCTAGGTATCGACTTTTCAGAAATTAGTTGGGAAAGTGTTTAATGAATATTAAATACATGATAAATTTTACGTAGCTATCTGCATGTATCCCTAAAACAGTCCCCGTTTTAATTTATGTAACTTAATCGTTTTAAAAATTACTATTTTTCGTTTTAATAATTGTAAGGATAATTTTATTATGTATTACTGTGAGAATAATTTGTACTTTTAAATGTCAATGTGCAATTTTACTATATATTAATATTACGTATCAGGTTTGGACTTTATAGGACTTGCTTTTTTTTATAAGCTTACTAGCAAATTGCAGATACAAACTAAAGCTTAATTCGCTTGCGTTAGGAGGAAACGCACGTCTATGGTGTAATGGCCAGGATTCAAACCCACGACTTCTCGATCGTAAGACCGATGCCTTATCTATTGCGCCACGGCCGCTTCCAAATGAATGATGCTAATATTTTATGAACTAATTTTATTAAACGTGAACAACAGCAACGTAAAAACTAGTAATTCACACCAATCCTATTTCGAAGCAAAAACAAAAGTAAATATTATGCAATATACCAGCTGTTTAATCTACCAAGGAAATTAATACAAGCACTCGAGGCGTGAGCGAAACTAGCGTGAAAATAGAAAGCTTGGAGACGTGTCACCTGTCAACGAAAATATTATTCTTGCCTGTGGAAAAAATAGGATAAGTGCTCAGAGTAAGTATTAGGTAGAGATGACATGAGCATTTAAGTTGCGTACACCCGTAAAGGACGGCAAGAAAGTACAGACATTTCATGGGGTTACCAGTGGTACCCAATTTTCCCCGAAATAATATTGTTATGCTAGACCTTTTCCATTTGTCAATGTACTAGGCAAAGAAGTTATATTTTGCAGTACTAAAGCGGCTAAAATTACTGGCACATGAGGCATAACACCGTAGTCCTCAGCTGCAGCGACGCAACTATAATCTGCTTTTGTGGATCGTTGATTTTCATGGGCTGTACTCCACTTACCATCAGGTGGACTACACGTTCGTTCGCTGTGTTTTTTTTCGCTTTCTCAACATTCATACATAAATAAAAAATAAGGTACTTGCAAAAGAACAAATATAATAAAAAATATATTAAATAAGACCAATAGACGTTGGAACCAGCGTTTAATTGTGAAGTCAAATGATGAAGAAGTGGGTTAAATAAAACTCAAAATTAAATATGATTTGTATTACTATCCCTTAAACAAAATCAACTTAGTATAAAAATTTCTAATTTTTACTTGCTTGTCTTGGATTTTTTTTGTCCAATAATGAATGCGTACATTCAGATACTTTTTATAATATCAATGATAAATTATCACTTCGAACTCTGATCTACACATCATTTTCTACTTTAAGTTAAAACATTGAAACTGACAAGATTAATAAGCTTATTAATATGTCCTACTGAGTATATTATATTGACAAGAAATGCGAGTATATCTTGACAATGTAATAATTTTACTAATAGGTACTTACATTGAATGATCGGCAACTATTTCCAGCAGAAGGAAGAACAGGTGTAACATTTACTTCAGTATTCAGAACCTAAGATTTTTTTAATGATCAATTAAACAGTAAATATCCACCGTCCCTACTGCAATTCCCGACTTGGGTTAGTAATAGAAGTAGTCAAAGCTTCATCAGCCATTGGACAGATTTGCACAATAGATAAAAAAACTAAAACAAATTATACAGTAAAAATACATAATTAATTTGTATGCAATTTGTTTGTATCGACACATACATTATGTGTGATTGATAGTATACCTACTGATGTAGAAGGTATATCTATTGTTGGTGGGTTCTGTAAATTATAATGCGCTACTTAAGTAAATCTAACACAAAAAAATTACGCACGACTAGTAAGAAGCATACTTACATTACATATGTAAAGTGTCGATACTGAAAATTCATAAAGATAGGTCATTCGTTGGGTCTTTCTAAAACATCTATTTTCAAAATGTCTTGAACATATTTTAGAGTGCTTAGTTGGTTCTCAATCTTGTCGTCCTGTAGATATTATCCACATAATTATGTCGTACGTGGGCTTCTTTGGGAAATCTAAAAAAAGATTTACAATCAATTATAAAAACTATATAAAAATTAAGTTATTTAATTATTCTAGTCTTTATTGATATCTTGAATATTATTATTTATCACAATGAAAAAAAATATACACGAATTAAACTTTCTACTCATTCCCAAATTCCAGGGAAAGTTTCCACTTTTGGGCAGGTATCCCTAGAGAATATATAACCCAGCCAAATAGAAAAGTAACTATACCAATGGCAAATTCACATGTTTTTATGATAACAATAAGTTTATGGTAAATATTTCACAGTTTTATCGAATTCTTTGGTGTGAAGTTGTATGTTGACAGTAAAAATGGAGCAAATAATACGACATTATTCTAACGATAAAATTTTTCAACTGTCACAACGGCATACTACATTTGGTAGTGTTATACAACAAAACGTGATTTTTTAGAAAACTTATATTACTGAAATTAACTGTTTATTTGTATTGATTTGAGAATTGTCGGGCAACCAGATTCTAAGGGGATGCATTACTAACTGAAAACAAGCTATCCTAAGGTTTGAAGTGATACTTACTTGTAAAAAGTTATATTTTCCTGTTTACGCTCACTGCGGCTTTTGCAGCCAATTAAACAACACTGCATGTTTATTGTTCACTACAGTCACTACGGTATGTTTAGGGCACGGAATATGGCTATGTAACTAGTTTAAACTAGGAAAAAAACGACTTCTTTCCACTACCGACACGATATAGGTTAGGCAAATTCAAATTGGTCAAACAATAAAAAGCTGTACGGTGACAGAGACAAAAAAATAATATTGCTTTCTCTGTCGTTTCTACTGATATTGTATATGGCCATCTCTTTTTAAAGTACTATGGTTACTATGGTTACGAGCCATGCCAAATCCAGTACTATCCTTCATCCAAGGATAAGTGTAACGTACGAATTAGATACACTATTAGTTTTCTGTTAGTGTGATTTAGAATCAAATAAGAATTATATAAAATGCCTTCTTGTCCCCAGTTATATTGATAGGAATCAAATATTGTGGTAGAATTTATTGTTTAATATCAGTAGTAAATATTAGCCAGTAAGATATTCCTGTTAAGATCTGGCTAACAGATTGAATTTGACAGTTTTTTTACGCATTTTAGTTAGCAACTCTTTTAAGTGTTAAGAATTTAAACTATGCAACTATGCAAAATAATGGCTAACATAAGAACCTTGTTGTCATTAAAACCAACGTGAGGTGAAGCACTGCGTGAGCGCTAGACGTCGCACAGAGGCGACGACACGCGAATAATAGCCCAGTTGATGAATCTACGTACTAGATTCGAAACTAGTCGGCATATCCCGGCTAAAAGCAAACTGAGTCTAATCCGTAGATCGATCAAAGTGCCTGTTACTAAGCCAAGAACTCCGATTGTAATCGCAATAAATATCGTACATTTTTTAAGATAACATGTGCCTAAAGAGAAACGGATATTTTTTTGTATACATCGTCTCGTGGTTTGCGCATTCGCCTCTCACGGCGAGGTCTCGGGTTCCATTCCCGTGTCGGGTAAAGTGTTATTTATGAATAACTCTCCGTCAGTAAATTCACAATAGCAAAACGGAGTTGGCATTGTGCCCGGTGGATGGCGATAGGCTCACCCTCTATCGCATGGGACCTAAACAAACGAAATTTCGGTACACCTCTGCCACACCTCTCTGGGTAATATAGGCATGATGTTATATTATGTTATATTATAGTGCCCGATGGTCACCAACATCTTCAGAAAAATGCAGTGGACTTAATTTTTAAAGAACTGTGTGATTGCGAAGTGCGAATTGTGTGACTGTGCTTATGGAATGTGATGTTAATTATTATGGCTTATCGCAACTAAAACCCTTCAATATTGAACTGCACCAACTATCAGTTTCAACTTGATAAATTAATAGGCATGATGACTAATTTTTATTTTGGTATGTAATTGAAACACCTCTTGATATAAGAAACATCATTACAAGAATAACTTGACCTAACATAAACTTCCTGAGATAATACAATTTCAAATTCACATCATTAATAGACTCGCCCAAACGCTCCAAACAAAAGGCTACTCAAGCGTTCACGCTTGAGTATTTTGTATGTGAAGTTATGAATTTTGTTTGATAGCTATACGAAATATTGCGTTTATAAAAATGGTTTTATTACAAATATTGCTATAAATTGTGTATGTAATTTAATGATAAAAAAAATCGAATAATTTCGTATTTTAAAAATGAACTCGTCCATGAAACTTTGAATGATCATAAAATAAGTTAGATTTATAGTATGTAACAAACAATTATTTCAATTGGTTTATGTTTACCTATAGTTTGATAAGGTATCCTATATTTTACTATCTATAGATCAGTCACCATGCTCTATTGGCCATCAATTTGCCAACGACAAGCGACCGCTTGCCGAATTTTAACATTTCACAGCCAAAATGTAAGTTGATCCTTTTTCTGCCTGGCGCTTCACATATTACTCTGAATACCACATCAGAGACGAAACTGGAATTAAATAAACAGAAAAAGCTAATACTGAAATCTCATAAGAAAGTGCCTATGAATTCAGAACAAAATAAAAGCTTTCCTGTGTTTTGACGATTTGTCACTAAGTCTCTTAAGAGATGGAAATATTTACGTACAGAATATTCTATTTGGTTTAATACTCTCTGTGCCGATTCAAGTACAGGAAAAGCGAGAAATACATCAAAAGGTGATACAATTGATTAGCGCGTTAAAGAGAAAATTGCGAAAAGAACTCGCTACGGAAGAATCGTATTTGCTGATCCCATTAATACAGAGTACGTATTTATTCGGGATCTTTCCAGGGAAGAATAAAAGATCACAGAGTATTAGACAAGCATTTTCATGGTTATTTATTATTTCCTTATCTTAGTTTAGAGTTTTATTGACGTATTTCGGCTGACAAAATATATTAATAAGAACAAGGTTTCTGAGTTTACTATTAGGTAAGCTTTCATATCTGTAAATACGGATAAATATGTGGTATTTATGTTTTAGTGAATAATTATTATAATACATTTTTTCTGTAAAAGTTTAAAAGTTGAATGCTTAACAACACTTAATAGAATCAAAAAACATATTTCACAACGACATAGAAAGATTTAAAATTGGTCCAGCGCATATTGCATTTGCTTTTCAATAAAGCTACCATTTCCACCACACCATCCGTCTTCACGAGTTCGCAGTCACTCCAGGATGACATATTTATTGACCAGCAAATGGCTGTCAGTGTAAGCGTATCGACCTCAATACATCCCCAGTGAGTTATTTTAAAGACCAGACACTACACTATACAACGGCCATTCCCCGTCAAGAATATTTCGGGCCTAGTCTCATATCTCACAAATAGATTTGGATATTATGTTAAATGGCCGACTAGAAATATTTAGGTTGTGCATTTGAATAGTGAATGAAGTTTGTTTTTAGAATTTACTGTTTTTATCTGTTTTTGTCATCATACGAACTAAGGAGTCAAAAACACTTTAGGACTCCTTAGTTCGTTCGAAGTATCTTTAAGGAGAAGAAGATGTAAATTTTTCTTTTTAAATTCAATCCGTATGTATGTAACTTTGTCCATCAAGGAAGGTTCTTATAAATATTTTATCAGGATTTTATGAAAATCTTCAAAAACAGTCAATGAAACACAAACCGCGTTTTATGCAATCGTTTGTTTGTATTAGTTTTCTGTAGTCTGTTGTAGTAGTATTCAGTATTAATAATTACCAAAAAGACAAAAAAAAACATTTTATATTTAGTGTAGATGCCATTTTAATATTTATATCCATAGTATTTTATTCGGTCTAAATAAAAAGTAATTACTCTCACTTGATAAATGTAAAAAAACTTCTAAGTTTAACGGAGATATTTTTGTATTAACAAGTCACTAAGTATACAATGTATATTACTGTTCAGGAAATTGTCTTCTATTAATTCATTAGTTTGGTATTTTTAGGATCTTAAGCTATTTAAAATGGTTTTGATGTCAAAATATTTAATTTTAATATATCAAGTTTAATTTGAAGTCAATAAGAAAACCTAATTAATAATTTTTTTCTTGCAGGTATGCTCTCCATTTCATTGACATCAGTTATCACACCATAAGTAGGTATGTTGGCCTTATTCAGGTAAAAAGAGTTTCTGTTCGGTACAAAAGGTATCATTGATAGTGAGATATTCACATTACGTAAAAAAAAAATAAAGAAACATTACAATTAAATATAATATAAAAAACTATAGAGTATTATCGTATTTCACTCCTGGCAACATTATCATGTCAAAAAAAAATATCATTATAATATTATGAAGCTAGACTTTTATCGAGTATAATCTTATTTACTTATAAAGAAAAATATCAATTTAGTTTTCCAATTAACATGCTTTTGACGACTCCAATGATAACGTATTTTAATTAACTTATATTTTACATGCTTTATATTAGAAACAGACCTTTACGGCAAAAGTAAACGTTTATTTCGAACCGGTATTAAATCTCAGACATAATTATACTACTTCATAATTACTTTCAACAATTCTCGCTCTTTTAGGTCGGCCATTTTAGAAATTATAACTGTAATCAGTATTTTGATCTCTTGGTATAATTTAACGTATTATTCACAATATTTTCAAGAAATTATTATCGTAGTACTTTGCAGTAAAACAAAATTTAATAGAATTTCGTGAGAAACTGAAACATTTCGCGGGTGGGTGTCAAATTGGAAATTGATTACAGCAAAAGTAATTATGTCAAGTAAATGAACGTTTATGTTACAACCGCCTACGTTTTAAAATTACTCTCAATTTACCAAGTACGGTTGGAAGTCGTATAAACATTAATTTGTTTATAGAAACGAAAAGAAAACGAAGAATGCGGTGGAAAGCAGATTGCCAGCAGTGAGAAAACTACTCAAGCAATATTTTTAAGACATTCACGTTATCATTTTAATATGATTTACTTGCCTATGCGTGATATGCAAAAAACAGCTTTCCACTATCCACTTGACAAATAAAATTAAGTCGTGGCGTGAATGCGTTACAAACAGATAGATAGAGTTACATTCGGCTTAATAATATTAGCTAAATATGTAAGGGTAACAAAATGAAATTGAGGAGGCCAGGTCGAAGCCGCGCGAGCTGATTGATCCTGCAGGCTGACTTCAGTTATTTCAATTCTTTTTTAATAATTAATAAATAATTCATTTATAATATTATCTAGTTCTCCTTTTGCTTTGTATCTGTATCGACCAATTTTCGTTAATTTTTAATTTTTAGTTTATTTTCCTTGTATGTTTGGTTGTAATGTTTCTTTGTTTATATTTTCTTGTGAGCGTTGATCTACTGTGTTGTTTCTTCTGACAGGGACTAGCTGGAAATCAGTGCTGTGCATTGCGCGCAGCAAATACTGAGCTAAATCCCTTGCCGCACATTTTCTGTGTACTATTTATATTTTGTGTGAACTATTTTTTTTTTAATGTAAGATAATGTGTGGTGAATAAATGGTTTAAATGGCATGGTTTGGTCAAGCAATGCCAGCGGCGGTCGGACGTGGTTAGGTGACCATCATAGAAATCTTAATAATAAGGCAATAGAAATGTCAAAGACGCGTGACCTTGTCGCCGCGCATGTGTCTAGTCGAACACAAGTGCGAGTTGAGGAATTGTCGTCTTAATGTCATCGCAAAAAGAATAATTTTGTTTGCAGGAATACACGCGCATGTGTCTAGTCGAACACAAGTGCGAGTTGAGGAATTGTCGTCTTAATGTCATCGCAAAAAGAATAATTTTGTTTGCAGGAATACACGCGCATGTGTCTAGTCGAACACAAGTGCGAGTTGAGGAATTGTCGTCTTAATGTCATCGCAAAAAGAATAATTTTGTTTGCAGGAATACAAAATGTATGTGTAAGTGGTATTTGAAAAACGGCGACATGCGTCCCAGTGTTAAAAGATAGTCGATAGCATTTCTATTGACTAGTTATTAAGATTTCTATGGTGACCATCTTTAACACAACGAGTTTTCTCCGTGCCTCGAAGAGCACGTTTAGCCGTCGGTTCCGGTTGCCATTTGAACATCTATGGCAGTCATTACAGGTAGTCAGAGGCCAGAAACTCTGAAAACTATTATAAACAAAGAGTATCGTATTAGTCAGCCTACGTAAAATACTGATATTCGGCTAAATCCGTTAGAGTAGGAGCCGACCCCAATGTTATTAGAAAAAACCGGCCAATTTCGTGTCGTGCCACGCGCAATAGGGTTCCTTAGCTAGTCGTAACAACATTGAACGTACCGATTACCGACAAATAGCCAAAATACCAACATTTTTTCGCCAGCAAAAATAACTTTGTTTTTCATAGTGTTTTATGGAATTTGTATCAATTACAAAGTTATAATTTGCAGACAGACATGACGAATTTATAAGGGTTCCGTTTTTTGCCATTCGGCTACGGAACCCTAAAAAGGCGGACGATGAAATAGTTTAATAATAAAATTAAATACCTATTGTTTATTCAGTTTGTATGGCATTTAGCTTTGCTTAGCAAACTATAATAAGAAACAGTTACAAAAAACGTAATGACGTACCATACAGTTGAGAGATTTAGGCAAGAGGTGACCGTAGCTTAGTGGTTCTGCCCGGTACGCAGAGGTTACAGGTTCAAATCCGGTCCCATAATTTTAAATACCTACTGCTTACCATGCAACATACTATACACACAAATTTAATACATAACTAGATTCTAGATCTATATATAGTGTAAAATTACAATACGTATCATATGCCGACGAATATGTAAGCTAATTTGATTTTGATTGCATTCCGAGCCAACGTCTTGATTGAATGGATTAATTCGTATATTGATTCGACTGATCAAGGGTTAAACTAAGCTTAAGCAAAGGTCTTACGATCAAGAAGTCGTGGGTTCGAATCCTAGCCATTACACCACGGACGTGAACTTCTTCCTTATACAAGCGAAATAAGCTTAGCTGGAGCTACCTAGCTGGGTTAACAAGAATACTAGTAATTTCTGCAAATTACTAGTAAATATTTAAAAAAAAAAAACAAAATGAGTAAATTTGGTTGAAATGTAAGCATATTTCATAAACAAGTTTTATATTATTTTTAGAGTATACTGCCACGTACGTATGCCATATTCAACTCAATATAATTATATTATGTATTAGTATCAGTTATTCTAGTACCCATAGTACAAGCTCTGCTTAGTTTGGGACTAGATGGCGTTGTGTGCGAGTTGTGCAATATTTATTTATTTTATTTTATTTATTTATATTTACAATGTAGTCAAATTAACGACTCGGAAGTGGAACCCGAGACTCGCGGTGAAAGGTGCATATGCTAACCACTAGACCATCGAGGCAGTCAAATACAAGTCATTGCCATAAAATACTACTTAAAACTATCTTCATCACCAACTTACTATAATGCCTTATTTTTAATCAAGTGCTTTTAAGTGACACGCTTAAAGAAATTTGAAGCATTTACCCACGATTTAAACCGTCACTCAGCACGCAAATCCATTAGGTATTTGCTCGCAGCTAATTGCTCTTCGGCATACTTCAAAATACATTTCAGATTTTCCCTTTGCTATTTATTAAGCTCATTATAAACTGCATTTGATTTTAGTTTTGTTCAGTATTTGTGTTGTTCGCATTTAATGGGTTATACGGTACATTGACCACAGTTATAGTTTGAAAAATCTGAGTGGCAAAATTATTAGCGTACGGAAAATTGTAGTTGCTTTTATAATGAGGTTTGGTTTAATTTTAAAGCTGCAGGCTATTGTGGTCTAAGATATAAGTTATCTCCTGTTTAGATATATATCATTATTTTTATTTTCACGTATGTAAAATTTTAGCATCCTAGCTAATATTTTTTAGGACGTTGGGTCCTTGAAATTTCAGAATTTTATGAAAATTGAAAAAAAAGAAGCCAGTATTTTTTCTATGTATGCCAAAAAAGTTTTTAGTCATAATATTGCATTAAAATGAATACATGGAAATATTAGCCACTAAACTATACAGTTAACAATTTTAGTATGATGTGAAACCTTGAGTTTTGTTTTATTCGATATTAATCACTTAATGCTTAGTTTTATAAGTATTTTTTTTGATAATAATATTGATAAGGTTAACTACTTAAAATATAATTTTAAGTAAAAGCCAAAAGCCTGCTCTTAAGCATAATTTTACCCTAACTACTTTCACAGAATCTAAAATTACTACACCCAAACATATTTGAAACACAAATTAAAACTAAAAGGCTAATAAACTGCCAAGCAAAACTGAAAATGCCCAGCAATCTCAAGAAATGAAATCGTCAACGATTAGCTGACGAAAGCACTTTAAATAGTTTGAGTTTGAAAGTTCTGAAGTGAATCCCAAACTGAAAGTGAAATGTACGACTTAATGCTTAATGAATTCATCATTTAAGTTGAAAGTACAGTACGTCGTTTTGGAGTTATTATGTTTGTTAACTATTTTAGCTCAGTAACGGTCGCTTAGATTAATCCAAGTTTATTGAACAGTTTTTAAATTTATCTATGTCTGAAGATAATAATAATAATAATCTGATGCAGAAGGCGGTGCTACTCGACACGGCACGGATTGTGAGGAGGTTCCTCTATCTAGATCCCTTACCACCGGTAGCTTGGTCCCTGCATCCGATACCGGTGGGGTACTATTTTTTTTTGTATTTTTAAATATTTTTTTGTACTTTATATTTAAAAATGTAGAATTTTATAGTTTTATATTTTTTAAATGTACTTTACTTTATAATTTATAATTAAACATGTAAACAATGAGAAAAAAGAATAAATGGATATATAGTAATAATAATAAAGCCTTTATTTAACAATCTTACACATTATAACACTTTTATTTATACATATTTAAGGGACACATTCATCATTTTAGATGGTAGTACAGTAAGTACTTCGATTTGGAGTTATTATGTTTGTTAACTATAGAAGCTTTTAGCTCTGTAATGGTTGTGTTTATTGATCCAATAAGTTTGTTTACTGAACAATTTTTCAAATATATCTATGCCTGACCATGCTGGTGTCTAAATTTGACAGCTTAATAAAAAAAGAATAATAGTCAAATGAAATTTAATTGGTTAATGAAAGGTACGGGGACTCCTAGTACATAAGTTGAATTAGTTTAAACTTGTTTATTATTAGTTAAGTTCCTTTTATTTATAATTTAAACAATTTTAACATAAAAAAATAAGATATGATTACTTATTTTTTTTATTATTGTATAACATGTCGAACAAACGATATAAAGTTTTATTATAAAGTACTATTAAATCTTAACTATTTTAGTGTCCCAATATTAGACGAATACGTTTGCTTAGAAGCTTAAACTTGAGTTAACTAGACGATTTAATATAAGTTGTGCTTGTAGTACGTAATTCTCAGCTATTTCAATAGATTAGACAAGTAATAATCTACGTTGAATATATGATTGCGGGGCTCATATCGTTTGTACTTACTTTGAAATTCCACGTAAATCTCGTCTGAATGAAGCCAAGCTTAAAATTAAATCTAACATGCTAACACAAAATTTGCTGTACTAAAACGTAGTCGTAGTTGACGACCGGATGGCGGAATGGGTAGTGTACCTGCCTGCGACGCCGTGGTCGCGGGTTCGATTCCCGCTTAAGACAAATCTTTGTGTGCATGAACATGGGGGTTTGTCTTAGTCAAGGTGTTTCTATGGATAATAAGTATTAATTTACAAAAAAAAAATATTATAATAAAGATTTTTTGCCTTGGGCAAATTTCAATTGGAATACAAGAAACAAAGATACTTCTTCTTCGTCGTGTCGATGGCTGAAGCCTGAACAAAAATAAAAACTTTAAATTGCTCTCCTGTAAAATGCACTTTTGGCGCTTTAGTAATTTAGCCTTTCCAGTGACGATATGTATTAGTATCAGTTATTCTAGTACCCATAGTACAAGCTCTGCTTAGTTTGTGACTAGATGGTGTTGTGTGTAAGTTGTGAAATATTTATTTATTTTATTTTGTAGTCATAAAATGGCCTATTGGGTAGACAGAATAAATAACAAAAATATAAGATTAAAAAGGTATTATTATTTTTGGTTTACACATATCATATCATCACATCTATATTACCCAGAAGGGTGTGGCAGAGGTAAACAGCACCCATACTTCACCGGTTACGTTTAAGTCCCATGGGATAAAAGTTGGAATTGTGCCCAGTGGATGGTGATAGGCCTATCACCATCCACCGGGCACAATACCAACTCCGTTGAGAATTGCCTGACGGAAAGTTCACAAATAACACTTTACCCGACCCGGGAATCGAACCCGTGACCTAGTGGTAAGAGGGTAAGCGTATGCTTACAACTAGATCATCGAGGTAGTTTTCGGTTTAAAATATTAATAAAATCACTTAAGTTCAGAAATCATAAGCTCAGGGCGTAGGTCGGTGGTACGAGGGTTTGGTGACTTCTTCAGAGAGAGATGGAGTACTTTTTTTTTTTTTTATGGTGAGTGGAGTACAGCCCATGGACATCAACAATCCACAAAATCAGATTATAGATGCGTCGCTGCAGCTGAGGACTACGTTGTTATGCCTCATGTGCCAGTAATTTCAGAGCCTGATCTCACCACCCAACCGGAACACAGTAATGGAAGCACTACTATTTGGCGGTAGGTTAAAGGTGAGACGGTGGTGCTGCCGCCCTCGAGCTCATTCACAAGAGCTCTACCACTAGTTAAATCATTGACTCGCAGCAACAAAAAAGGCAGAGCTGGACGCGCACTTATCTAGGCTTGCGGGGACTGCAGCGGGGTACGAAGGCTACGAAGCTTGCGTGGCATCTTCGTTCGTTCTGATGTATTTTAACTATTTTTTAGTATTTAAATGCAACATTTTGGTTTGAGACAGAGCTTTTTGAGATAGTTATCTCTCTTCACAAGTAAATATGGATATGGAGCTCTATAGCAACTACAATAAAGTGGTTGGTAAACCTATTCAAAATACTTGTACACTAAGTCATTTAACTGCTATTTCAAAATTCAATATAAGTCTTTTTAAAAATGTGTAATTACTATTCAACACTGTTTCCCTTATTCTCATTGAACATAAAACAGTTTCCAGGCCGTTATAAAGAAATTAGCTCATAAAAGGTATACAATAAATAAAGAACTATCTCATCAACGAAACGCTTTATCCAATGTTTACAAGCGGGACCTGAATGTCATACCAAATCGGTTTAAACGCGTCACGACCTTATAAATTCTAGGCACGGGGAATAAATCTACATAGTTTGGGACGATAAAACCCAATAATTTCCTGAAACGCTTTAGTTATTTAATCAGTTTTGTTCCTTGCAAAGTACTTTATATTAGCATTTTGTTATATTTTATAATCAATACACACTCAAAATACATTTTTGTTAAAGAAATAATGCCATTTTTAGGGTTCCGTAGCCGAATGGCAAAAAACGGAACCCTTATAAATTCGTCATGTCTGTCTGTCTGTCTGTCTGTCTGTCCGTCCGTCCGTATGTCACAGCCACTTTATTCCGAAACTATTAGGACTACACAATTGAAACTAAGTAGGTAGATGTATTCTGTTTACCGCTTTACGATTTTTACACAAAAAAAAATAAATATTAATATTAGAGGGGGGCTCCCCATACATTGAACTGAAACAATTTTTTTTTTTCATTCTACCTATACGTGTGGGGTGTTTATAGATAGGTCTTTAAAAATTATATTGAAGTTTCTAAAGCCATTTTTTTTCAATGTCAATCGTTCCAAAGATAGACACTTTCAAAGTGCTAAAATGAGTGTCCCCCCCCTCTAACTTTTAAACCACAGGAGTGAAAAATTTAAAAAAAATATATGTTATAGATATTAATAAAAACTATCAACCAAAATTGTTTTGAATGAGATACAGTCAACAGTTTTTGAGATATAGCACTTTTTCAGCAACCGCAAATTATAACTTTGTTATTGATATTAATTCCATAAAACACTATGAAAAACAAAGCTATTTTTGCTGGCGAAAAAATGTTGGTATTTTGGCTATTTGTTGGTAATCGGTACGTTTAATGTTGTTACGGCTAGCTACGGAACCCTATTGCGCGTGGCCCGACACGCAATTGGCCGGTTTTTATACTATCAACTTGTTAAGGTTTAAACAACAGAGATTTATAAATAATTTTTAAATTAGTTAAAATAGTTATTTGTGCAACTAGAGAGCTAAGTTCGTATTTTCTTCGAGTGCGAACTTTGAGTCCATCACTACGCACAAGATTTCTTTTTTTTCTACAGTAGAATCTTCGGCTTATTCGGGACTCAAAATCACGAGATGTAAATAACTTTGATCTCGTGTCGCGCAAACAACTTTTCACTTCAGCAGCTCGAAAAAGTACCTATATTACAGGTTTTGCTAAGTTTGGGACTAAATGACAAGGAGTGAAAGTTGATAAAAATAAAAGAAGAGAGGTGAACAGTGAACAAAACTTAATTTTGCATCGAATAATTTCAGTGAGTAAAACAAGATTTTGCTCTCGCTCGAAGTAAAGTCGAGTTTTGTTCACTGATTGAAGGCAATTAGTGAACAAAACTCGACTTTGCTTCTTTATATTCGTCCAACAAAGAATGACTTGCGAGCTTTCGAGCTGCGAAGGTGAAAAATAATTATGCCTTTTATTGTTTAGCAGTATTTTTATTAAGTACTATTTAATAAAGTTTTCAGACCTTAAATAAATTAGCCTGATAAAGTATAAAATAAATAAATTTCTTTCTCGTCAGCGAAAAGTTTTATCAAATGTTTACTAGCGGCATCTAAATGTCATACCAGATGGTTTTAAATGCGTTCCAGGCACGGATAAATCTACATAGTTTGAACGATATAATCCAATACAGTCCAATGTAATTCAAATCTGTTTTCAGAGCGAGAATTAGACAAATAAAACGTATGAACTGAGTATATTATAATAATAATTATTAATACATTTCATACAATGTTTAAACGTGATAATAGCAGCAACCTTATTGTCTAATTTTAATGAATGAATTTAATGAATGAAGAAGATAATGGCTTTCAAATGACAAGTAATTTTTTCGAGTTATAGAACACGAGCGTGTTGCGAATGATTCTAGAATCTTAATCGTACTCAAAAGCACGAGATATTGATATTTTCGATCTCGAGATATTAATAACTTCGATCTCGGGTCGCACATACAACTTTTCCACTTTAGCAGCTCGAAATAGTACCCACAGTCCAAGTTCTGCTTAGTTTGGGACTAGATTAAGTTGTGTGAAAGTTGCGTGACATTAAAAAAAAGAAAAAGCAAAACTAACCTTTCTTTCGCGCAAGAGCTCTAAGCAAAATCGAGTTTTGTTCACTAAAATGATTTTAAGCAAAATCTAGATTTACTCACTGTTTTCATACAACAAAGAACAAAATATCGAGCAGCTGAGGTGAAAAAGAATTAAATGCCTTCGTGACAGCCATTGAAGTTAGATAATAAGGTAATAGACTCGTATACATGATAGTTGTAAATGCGTCACGTACCCATAATAAATTTCAAACACGAAGTAAATAAATCTTCATAGTTTGCACGATAAAACGTAAACTTATGAGTAGGTTTAGTATCAACAAGTCTATTATGTCAATTTTGGAACTGGGTTTTAATTTCCTATCTGAAATCAGATTAATTTTGGATTTCTACTTAAACCGAAAGGTTTTAATAACTTCATAGTTCCAAATAAACTTTGAGTCTTTAAATTAGAATATAATTTTAAAACAATGACCGAAGTTCAGTTCGCTTGGCAATTTCTTTGTAGCCTGCCATGGTATAGGTAATCAAATGGTAAAATGGTTTAAAATAGTTTAAATGGTATAATTTAAAGATTAAGATGTCATTATGTGACACACACAAAAACATATAACATTAACTTTAAAATCACGTTAAAATTACTTTATTTGATAGTTTTCATGTCACGTGGAAACATCTTAAACAAATATTGTAAGAATGTAAGTAAAATATATTTAACAAAGTTTTGAACTAACACAGCAAGTTCACGTTCAGAACGGAATAACTATAAACTTAGTGCCGATTTCATAAAACCTTGGTTAACACTTAACTTCGTTTTTCAATATCTCTGTCCCTTCCAAACATCGAATGGTCCCTTCCAAACATCGAATGAGAGAGAAAGATCGAGTTTTGGTTTAACAAAACGTCAGTTAAATAAGTTAACAAGTTGATGAAAACGGGGCTTAGTAATAAGACGAAGCATTTATTTTACATTATAAGATACACAAGCGCCATGTACATGAATATCCTCCGGCCATTATCTCAACGGGTTAAGGCTTTGTTGCCTTTTTCAATATAAAACTTTTTAATAAGATCATTAGTTGCGAACTTTCCCACTTAGTCTCAACTTACGAACCAACTTGAAACTTTGCTAAGCCCCCTTGTTCAAAGTGATTGTTAGTCTTCGTTTAAATTTGGCTATCAAATTAATTCTTATTCCAGATTTGTAAATAAATGAATGGGTGGATTAATTTAAACGTCTTCCGTAGGTTAATGGGTTTCGAAGTTTGCGTCAACACGCGTGGGATTGGCGAATTTTTATCTTAAATCTAATGATTTTTTTCGTATGTTTTCGCACACATTACGGTTTTGTTCATGATTTCTTATGATGTGTTTTTACTTTTTACTATATTAAAATTTACTAGAAATATTAATGTGAACGTTATAACTTTGAGTGAGATAACCCATTTAGCGGGTGCATATTTTATCGTCGGTGTAGAAGCTGAAAAGGCTATAAATAAAATCTGTTATTTGATATATAAATCAAATGAATGTTTATTTGTTGGACATAACTTTGTACCCAATACATTGTTATCATTATTTAGCTTTACACAAATGTATAAACGCAAGCTCTTATCTTGGACACTATTTCACCATAAAAAAAACATAGAACAAAATGGTTAAAAATCAGAGTGTGTATGATATGTGGTGAATAAACCGATTCACTGGTTTCAAATTGACTTAAACTCCTTAAAAGTGTCACCCACGAAGTGTACATTTACGATACTACCTACCTCCGTAAAACATTTTGTGTTGTTTTATGTTTTTCTTAATCTTCTTTACTGGATGGGGACAAATTTTGTGATATTTAACCACTTTATTGGCATTGATTTATATTTTATAGTTGACTTAAAATATTACTACCTCTATAACGTCGTCCTCATCAAATGGTTGTATGCGTCCTCTCCGCTAGGTTCGGGATCGATTGCCGGGTCGGTCAAAAGTATTATCGGGGTGGAGTTTGAACTGTGCCCGGTAGATGGCGATAAGCCCACCCTCTTTAATGTGGGACCTAAATATATCAGGTGAAATGTGGTTGTTATACAATACACAACTGCCACACTCCTCTAGGCAGTATAGGTGTGATGTTATGATTATAAAGATCCTTGTACGTAGGCCATAAGGGAACTAACATGCTCATGGGTAAAGAAAAATAAAATAAAAATATTTGAAAAATATTTCTCACATAAAAATCTATAACTATGTAAATGACTAGCCAAGGAATAGGCAAAATACATTGCAAATCTAGACTTCAGATTCAGATTGAAAGATCTGCTAAAAATAATCTCCGTATCTTGAATACCTTCACTATGTTCAATTAAAACTAAAGAAAATTGCCTAGTGCTTCAATAGACAGTGAGCATAAGGACCCTCACAGCTGGCGTAAAAACTTACAATAGCATACGCAATTACCTGCCTGTACTCGTTTGCATTCACCGCCACAGTTTTACTTTGTAGTTATTCTAAAGGGTGTATTTCCAAAGCTACATGGCACTCAACTGCATTTTTGAGTATTTTTTGTCAACAACGCTTAGCACCGATAGATACGTACTCTCAGGGTCTGTTTACAAGATGCGTTGCAGTAAAAGTGGCTGCAAAACCAACGTAGGAAAAGGTTTCCGGTATTATTAAGAACCTTATTTCAAAATATGAATTATTCCTCAGTGGTTTGAGATAGTATGCGTCCCTTTTAAAGCCAAAATTATGACGCATCATATACCTCAATCATAACTCCATAAAAACTTCTTACTATTTGCGCAAAAAAAGTTACAAACACCTACCACTCCCCGGTCTATCGTCTGCCAAATTATCTTTTTCCAAAACAAGGACCGAATGGATTCGACAAACGGTCTCGCGTTTGACCTAGAAATAGTTAACAAGATGAGTTGGATCCCTTCCAAAACGACTTCTCTATCGAACAACGAATAAGAAGCAGTTGGATTGGAATTGATTGTTCAAGCTAAGGAGCTCGCTTAAGCTCACGACGAAGTCAATATCACACAGAGCGATACTTCGTCAGGTGAAGCATTGCTGACCACGGTTGGCTGTGGGATGATAACCATCCTAATATAATGAATTGTCAACCATGCTTCGAAGACCGATTTCAGCCTTCACGACGGTACCAGTTCTCATTTAATCAAATCAAATCAAATCAAATCATTTATTTCCATGGGCCCCAAGGGGCGCTTGAACACGTCAAAACAAACATCAAAACAAAAAAATATAAAATTAAAATAAAACTTAGCTAACTAAATTATAATACTTATTGTAATAAAATGATTTGACACCGGAGCTTAGATTGACTTTAATTCAACTTAGAGATTTGAATTAAAATCAATCCAAGTACCAGCTCCTTTGGGTATTGCATCATGAGAAGAGCTGGTGAGAAACTCATGTGCACCATCTTTTCAAATAATTCATACAATATTTTTTTTGTTTTTTGACAATAATTCTATGTGTAAGTTATAGCAACCAAAACAACATTATAGCTAAATATGGTTATAAAGAGAAAATAAACTTAAATATAGAAATGCAATTAAATTATTATAAATAAATCCATAGTATATAAGGTTGCAATATCTTACACTTCAAACAGAAAATAAAGGAGTAAAAACAATGTGTGTATACTACTGTATATATAATGGGTTTCAGAACAAAATTTGAAGATCTATGTTAGTTGTAACGGGTAGTCAGAAGCCAGAAAGTCTAATTGGTGTGACAAATTGATTCGGATAATCTCGTGCGGGTTGTGAATTTATGATAGCAGTCGCTGTACCTAAAATACAATCAGAGCTTGAAAGACGCTTAATCATATTGGAAAAAAGCTCGGTTTAAGATGATAAATTAAAACTTTTAATCATGATATTATCATCCATCATCATTCTTCAAGCCTTTTCTTAATTAGTTTAACTTTTCATACTACAAAAAGAAGATTTTGATCTACCAAATAGGTTTTAGTCAAAGAGTTGTCTGCACTTAAATTAAATGCAAAATGACAAAGAACTTAGTCTAGATAATGCTAATTTTAGTTTCACAGCATTAAACTAAGTTAACTTCTCCAGAGAAAAGTACCAAAACTAAAAAGTAACACAAAATGGCGAACATAATTACACACGTTCCGACGTCATTTGCATTCATCGCTCCGCTTTTACTTTGTCGTATTACAAGGGGTAGTAAGTCACAAACTTAAGAGATATTTTTCTGTTGAAAATCAAATTATTAATATTTGGTAGGAAGCCCGTTTAGCAATTATAATCATGCTTTCATGTTCAAAACTTTGAAAAACCGCTCAAAGATCAAAAGGTTTCTACCGTTTTGAAAATCTGTGACGCTGTCTTTCTGAGATGTCTTTATGAAAATTAAGAAAAAAAACCTGAAAGCTTCTTAATTTAAATCAAAAAATAATGTAATGCCCTAAAATTGGCAACCATTTTAGCAACAAAAAGGAATCTCATAAGTAATAAATCACTAAACCTTAGAAAACGTGATTAACTTCACATGACTTAACATGTTTTAGACGTTTAAACTGAATATCATACCTTAATGATTTAAGATTCTAAAGTAATTTTGCTACATAAAACAGGTATTGAATAGTTCCCGCTATCTTTCAAACTATTCATAGTAAACCATTTACGTTGACTTCATTACCTATTCACTCAAATTCAACACCTAATCAAAACAGGTCTTTATATCAACCCTAACTCAGATCATCAATCAAGCTTTCAGCTTATTCCTATTCACGTCGCACGCCAACTCTTTAAACTTGGACCCCACGCAAATGTTCCCATTCGCTTATCTGTGAGTCGGCGAATGCTCCTGAATAGAGTTTGAGCTTCATACGTCATCACGGTACTTTACCTGTGTCATGGTGGGTAGAATTTGTGTGCGTTGATGACGTCACGGCTATGTCGCGTTATCGCAACAATGTGAATTACGAGGTTTGTTAATGTGTTGAATGAGGGTAATTTGTTCTTGTGTACAGTTAAGTTGTTTTATCTTTTGAATGGCACCTTTGTTTTTACGACGTTCTTAGGGTATGAAAAATAAATGTTAAATAACAACAAACTAAAACATAGGTAACTTTATAAGTATTAAATATACACAATAATAAGCCCCAATTCCACATGTATTAGATAAACCTTATTAGCAGGATAAACATTTAACACACATAAATTAAATGATAGTAACATTTTAAATTCATCAAGTCGATCAAGTTATATTTTATGGGTTGGATAAGATCCTTCCGGAATAGCCCTAATTCTTCTAACTACCTATAAGAATAACGTTTAAGATTTAAAAAAAAACTAGAAAAGAATTAAACCATCTTTTATATGTCAACACGGTACTTAACGTGTGTAATGGTGGGTAGAATTTGTGTGCGTTGATGATGTCACGGTGTGTCGTGATATCGCAACAATGTGAATTACGAGGTTTGATAATGTGTTGAGTCTGGGTCATTTGTTCTGGAGTACAGGTTAAGTGATTTGAGGAAGGGACACAGACTTGCGTGATGACCGAATGAATGAATTATTTTAATGGAACACATAACATAACATTACATAACATCACGCCTTTATTATTTTATTGTAATTGTTATGAATTCTGACTTTATTGTAAACTGTGCAAATATATGTTTAAACTTTATTATATTATTACTAATTATTTTTTTATTATTTTAAAAACACTAAAGAAATATAAAGTTACATTAAATTAATTGAAAAAATATATACATAGGTAAAAATAAAAAGGCAAATATTTACATTAAGTTATTACTAATTGAATGTTAATTGTATTCTCAATGCTTTTCTGTATAACCTGTTGTCTGGTTATTAATGTAAATTAATAATTTCATTTTGACTAACATAGATACTAAGTTTCACTCACTAACAATATTATTGTATGGATTTTTATCTGAAATAAATGTTTAATAAATAAATAAATTACCCAGAAAGGTGTACAACACCCACATTTCACCTGTTATGTTTAGGTTCCATGGGATAGGAGGTGAGCCTATCGCCATCCACCCGGCATAATTCCAACTCTGTGCTGCTATTGAAAACTTCCTGACAAAAAGGTTACAAATGACACGATGCCCCCAATGGGAATTGAACCTAAGACCTCGCGGTGAAGGAGCATACGTTTAATATTTCCCTTAAAATAACTCCAAAAGTAGTTCATTGATTGCCTTTATTGCAATAAAGTCATCAGAGATCTATATATAGAGATAGCTTCTTGCTAGAATAATGTTGACGTAACACTCTTTAAAATACATGTTAAAGTATAGATTTATCAGCTGTTTTTGGCTGAGTCCTGGTCTTTATTTGTATCTAGAACCTACTACAACTTAGTCAAAATCTCCTTTATTTTCAATAACATTTCTGGGTCGATATCTATGAAAAAGTACAAAAGTTGTTTTGCTTGTACTCGCTTTTCACCAATTTTTTTAAAATAACAAAACTGAACGGACTTGTAGCTAAAATCCCTTTTCTACGATTCGATAACGTCAACACAAAAAACTTGATTTTCCAAGTGACAGCTTTGCAAACCACTCCGGGTCTTGACATGGCCTCGGCTTTCCCCGAATCCGTTTGTTCGATTGTTATAACTTAAATTTTTTGTTGTGCCAACGCTTTGGCGTTTATGAATAAAACATCATCTTTCTGATTTTTGCTGGAAAATAACAAAGTATGTCACTTTTGTTTACAAAACTGTATTGTTCCGAACAAACCAATAAGGACTGTTGAAAAAACATTCAATAGAACCAATATAGCGTTTCTAAGGAGGTTTTTGAGGTTTTTCCTCGTTGAGGATATTGATGTCCCTCTGGCAATCAAAGTATACTTGCAAAGAGCTTTGTTATGAATAATTGTGTGTTTTTGGATTTCATTTGTTGTTTTATTGGATTTGGTTTTTATATATCAAGAAACGCATTTGCGACTATAGTGTTATTCATAAAGTTGCTAATTATTCAAATATTTCGTGTTGTGTTTTGTTTTCTTCTAATATAAACGACAACGTGGCAGACCCAGATGAAGATGGCGGGATGAATTGGATTCATGTAAAATTGACTGCACACTACAAACAGCAGACAGAGATAAGTGGAAATAGGGAGGAGAGGCCTTTGCCCTGCTGAGGAACGCTATAGGCTCGTAAAACTAATAATAATATATAAGAGATTTGTGTCACAGTGTTATAAATTACAATTTATAAAAACGACGCCCGCATAACTCCTGTCTCACAGTTTGTTTCTGACCTATTCCGAAACGGCTTAAATTCGTGTTCATTTTATATAATTGATTCGTCTAGAAATAGGTCGTAAGCAATTTTATTTTACCGCTAGGTGAAATACGGCATATCTCGCCATGCCGCGTTTTATATTATATTACTAAAATGATATATTCAATTGTTTCTTGCAAATACCTAACAGGGCATTAGCTAATCGAACTAAAATTCCACTCCACTAGCTAAAATGTGACAACATTATAATCCTGTGAAATGTCAGTGACGTTCAAAGCTGTGGATTTATTTTAGCTGAAAATTGATACGGATCAATTTAGCGCGTTGATGGACACACGAGTCGCGGATAGATGAACAAATTAGATTATACGGATAGACAAATTGATAACAGGTTTGGATAACGAATATCGTAAAAATATCGAATGTCGAAAATATAAAATAAATCATATTTTAAAGAGGAAATATTTTTTTGGTTGTTTGTTTGTACGTTTGTACCTACAAATCTTAAAATTTACTGGACTTATCTTAACGTAAATTGGTGTGGAGATAATTCAAGATACCAGGCGTAATAAGTACTACTTTTACTGACATACTACGCGGGTAGAGCCGCGAACGGAAGCTAGAATTAAATATTTTTATAGACTTGATGTGTCTATTATTTGATAGTATATTTGTAGCATCCACTTTTTATTTGATTGAATATTCACTTTATTGCTAAGCTATTATTTCAAAACCACAAAGGTTACCCCTCTTAATAAAATGATAAAACTTAAAAATAGTTTTCTTAAGCTAAGTGAAGGTGAAGAGACTGATGGGTTTTTTTCAGTTTTGTCACGGACAGTGAATATTCCTAAGCTTAACTAGTCAATAATCGACGGAAATTAGATAAATAACTATCGAATGTTTATTTTAATAAAACAGGTTATTAATAAGAATCCTTCAATATATCTATTTGGAAGCTAACTCCATTTGAACCTTCAAAATAGCTTCAAAATAGAAGATCATTAATTAAAAGACATCCCTGTTTGACATTGTCATGGCACCCTTAATTAATCATACCTTTAGGTATTGTATAACTATAAATAACCTTTCGGTGGAAGATCTTAGCTTTCATTGGGACAAACCACATTTCACCTGTTATGTACATTTTATATTATAGAGAGTTATTAGTAATTAGTAGAATTAACCACAAAGATCAACTTGGGTGCTTAATTGCCGCCTCAGCCTTTTAACCTAACCTATCGGAGTCAGAACGCTCTGAGTTTTTAAAAAGGTTTGACAAACTCGACCTTCAGGTAGAAAGAGAGAAACAAATTTTGGGTCGATTTTTGTTTTATAATTAACACATTTCCCGTATTTTTGGCATTCTATACATTGCTTGGGTTTTATACAATACCAGATTCTATACATATCCTGAAACTCATTATACTAGGCAATTAGGACCATCTCCCTCTACACGAAAGCTTTCTAAATAAAACAAGTTCATTAATTACATCGCATCCTCATTTGACATCGTTTCGCTCTAATTTTGTGTTCATCAATTTTTGGCAACTCGGGAATTAATTACTTTGACGTCACATAAATTAACGCTGTAACACGCATAACGACTTTTCAAGGCTTTTATTTAAATTGCAGCACCAAATGTTGTTAAGTCTCTTTAAGTATATTTTTTATTAGTTTGTATATCGTTTGGAGACGATATTTTAGGCAATTTGAAAAAAAAAAACTTATTATTTTCAGTAGCCTCTCCTCTTATACAATATTTAAGTTAGAACTATTCACCAGTTAAATTATAACTTGACCAAATAAAAAAACACAATTATCAATGGAAATATGTAACACAGCTCTTATTTTATTTGTTTATTTTATCCAACAAATAACGTTTACTTGTAGATTGTGAAACAAATCAAGATTGTATATAAGAAGAGGCTTTGGGTGTTCACGTCGACTTCCGTGGGTCCTTGTATATAAGAAACATATTTGTAATAAATTTCAATGACTAACAAGCCTTTCATGTCTAAAATTGTAATATATCCAGAAACATTAATATTGCCATTATTCAAAACAAAACTCATTCGTATCGTATTTCGACTTTGACAATAATGATTTATTCATTATTTCTTAATGTGTACCATTCAGTTTTGTACAGTCTTGATCCTTATTACAGGCAAGTCTGGACCATATTTCCTTTCAAAGCTGTCAACAAATTAATGAACTCGACTGTAGTTAAGCACACCTGCCCCTAATGTTTGAATTTCATTTTAAATATTCAAAGGCACGAATTTCTTGAGTCGCAGCTGATGGAGTGGAGGAATTTTAAGAGTTCGTTGAACTTAAGAATGGCTAATTGTTGTGTTTTATAATTTGTTCTCTAATGGCGTCCGCTCGCGACTCGACCCACGATTAAAGTCGAAAATAGTAGGCTTTAAGTTTATTAATGTTATAAATTACATATTTGCAAAACTTTAATAAGATCGACAAGGTTGTTTTTGTGTTATTTTTAAATAAAAAATACTAGTCTAAAATTAAAATAACAGCTTTAAATACTATTGTTTTTATTTTGTTTTGTAAACCCAGGTTTGGATTTCGTTACTTATTGTTAAACTATAACACGTTCCGAACCAGAAAAACTTTTTTCACCTAAATCATAAAACAGGGTTCCAATTCTTCAATAATAAATACAATAGTGTCCGCAGCCTGCAGAAAAATAAACTACATAGGTATCCAACTTTCCAACAAACCATAACAGAAACGGTCCCACACGTCCAGGGTTACCAACCTCATAAAAACTGGACCACGAATGTGTCAGTCATATTCATATCATGGGTTTCAGTACGTGAAAAGTAGGTGAATAAACAGAGACAACTCCGCTTCGGGCAGAGTTTGTGAGTGACGTTTATTAGAGAAGTTGCTTCATAAACTGTTTTAACAAAGTTCCGTTCTGTTTATATCGTATTTTTGACAGTGTTCAGCTGGGCTTTTCTAGGTTATTTTTAAAAAGTTTTTATGGTTTGATGATATTGCGAAAGACCTATACTGCATATATATGGGTTTACGAGTTTTGTTTTCATTTTTGGTTTGAAATGAAAAGAGTAAGATTAAAAGTGGCATAGAGTAGGATTAGGAAGGATCTAGATGATTAGTTTTGTTATCCACACAGAAGGGTGAATATAGGTGTATAGCACCAACACACTTCATCTGTTGGTGGTTTTATATATAAGGGGGTGAATCATACTCCTAGCTGGTACTGGGTAATTCCTCACAGAAACGTCTAAAACTATCACTCTAGCAAGACCCAAAGATCGTACTTGAGACCTCACAGAGAGGAGAATAAAAGCTTTACCGCTAGACCACGAGGCAATCTCAATTACATTACGAAAACTGTAATTATCGTCACATTACTTAGCCCACAACCAACACTAAGAAATCGCCCATTTATCTGCCCATTACTACAACAAATTGGTCCAATCCCTAAGACTTACGTGTGTCGTTAACTTTAAATAGTAATACCTAAAGGTATAGCTATCCTATTAATCTCGGTGAACGAGAGTACCTGTAATCTATTCGAGCTCTCTAGAAGATTAAAGGAGGTTTTTTCTTAAGGATAGAGCATGATTTCGCATCGATTAGCCCCGGGAGTAAAAAACGTTCAAGGTAATGATTCTAAAAAGGAATTGCCAGATTTACGTATTTCAGTAAATTGAATTTTACTTTGTCAGTATTTTTTATGAGTACGTGTCAATCAGTGATATCAAGATGATTGGTTATCAGCTAAACAAAAAATCACAAAAATAATTTTATGAACTCAATATTCATTGATCGCAACTGCTGGACAACGAAACGAGCTAAATGATTCAATTGGCAAACAGATAACGTATACTATAAAATCAAAATTATTTAGTAGTTTTATTTTAATCTGCGGGTGTCTAAGACAAGATACAATACACCATAATCTGTACCAAAATCAGAGAGACAAAAATTTTGCTCCAAAAAATCATATTCATAGGTACGGAGTATAGGTAAGATGTTTTGCTTTAGCTTTGGATATACTAGGCATCAAAATTTCTGTTGCAGTTATTTTTAAGTCTATTTCAATAAAAAAAAAAATCGTTAACCTAACGATCAACCGATATACGAGGCTGTTATCAAGATCTTCTTCCTTATCATAAAACTACAGAAAACTTTCAAAACCAATCAATAACGCTCATATGAAAACTGTCATATATACAAAATAAAAAGAACAGAATTTTTCAAAACAGTTCATGAAGCAACTTCTCTAATAAACATCACTCACAAACTCTGCCCAGAGCGGAGTTTCCTCTGTTTATACACCTACTTTTCACGTACTGAAACCAACCCTTAATATGAATATGACTGACATATTCGTGGTCAAGTTTTTATGAGGTTGGTAACCCTGAACGTGTGGGCCGTTTCTATTATGTTTGACGAAAAGTTGGACGTTTGGTTTTGTTTCTGGATTATGAATTAGACGTGATTGTTGTTGATATGATTAGCTAAAGTTTGCTTGTTAATCTAAGAAATATTATTTTTCTAATACTAAACTATATTAACTTTAACTTTACACTATACAATTATTATTTATACTGAAATGGTAATGCAACTCGTAACACATGTTTAAATAATTTAACTTAAATTGTTCCATCATGCAATCATATTTCGCTTTCGCAAATGAAAAAAAGCATATAATGACCGCAAAATTAATATTTCCACGTAATTAGCGAGCTTTAGGTCAAAAGAGGCCGCTTGAGTTGAGAGCGGTCAAGTAGAGCGAGGTTAAGGCTCAGAACGAAGTAACTTAGCTAAATTATGTATGAAAACATATTATATGAAAGGGAATTGGCTTATTAAACTAAGGAGTGTTGAAAAGGCTTTACAGGTAGCAGACTGCCTTAATAGTCTAGTAGTTAGCGTACGCGCCTCTCACCGCAATGTCTCGGGTTCGATTCCTAGCTCGGGCAATGTGTTATTTATGAACTTTTCGTCAGGAAATGCTTAGCACGGAGTTGGATTTATCCGCGGTGGATGGCGCTTGGCTCACCCCCTATCCCATGGGAGCTAACCATTTAAGGTGAAATGTGGGTGTTTTAAACCTCTGCATTACCCTTTAGCGGATAAAGTTGATATTTGCTTTTTGTACGCCTAAGATTCGTAGAGGGTAAGGTTGCGGTACTAATTTCCATATTTCATCATTTGTAGGTCTTTTGCGACAGGGGTAAGCCTATCGTCATCTACCAGGCACAATCTGCGTCACTTTGCTTCCACTGAGAATCTCCTGAGGTCTTAATATCAGCAGTTATATAATAATATGTTACCACTAGATGAATGACGCTGTCTAAGCTTGTATTGAATTTTATGGGCGTTATGCATACGCTTGACTACGACTTCACCTGATGGTGACGGTGAAGCATTCCTATCTATATGCTGAACTACTCTCGCATTGAAGAGACCCTAATTGTACAATATTCTATTCTATATGCGTTTCTTACTGAGGTATTTACATTTAGCGTGGGTATGCCGACACACACTTTGAGTATAATGTAGGTCAATAAGCATTTAATATTATATGTTGACATAACATTTATACAGGAACTGAGAACTTTATTTATTTTTATTTCACTTATTGCACATAAAAATAGTACATAGGCGGACTTATTGCCTTATTGCATTCTCTAACACTCAACCTAGGGTGGTGCAGAGATAAGCATAGGTAGGTGCAGATTAGACAGAGGAATAATTATTGATATGTAAATAGAAGAAGAACATATTACATAAAATACGTAATAGAGATACATAATATTGAAAATAATAAATATATAATAATTTATAACATAATAAATACATACTTTCATAATTAAAATATAATAATATATACATAATTATACGTTACAGCCTTAAAGAAGGAGTTGATAATTAAATAAGATAAATAAGATATATTATGATGATTCTGCCGATTGCTCAGACAACAGTTTATGTACGTTAATCTTAAAACAGACTTAGCAACAGACAACTTTAGCGGGTAAAGCAAATTATTATGACTGAACAATATTAAACAGAAAAATAAGCCTTTTTACCCGACTGCGTCAGAAGGAGGGTTAGGTTTTTTATGTAAATAAATGTTGTTAAATGTACTACTGAAAGGCCCGCCCGAACACAGCCAGCTATGCAGATTTTTAATATAGAATTCACATAAAGAAGTAATACAAATAAAGAAATGAAAACATCCCACATAATTATATTTGCAGCTATTTTTTTAGTGTAAAATCAGGCCAAACATAGCGAAACCAACTACTATAACGTATTATAACATGCGGCATGTAACTTAAAGGAATAAAACATAATGAGAAAAGTAATGGTATATTTTATGGTCATCCTTCCTTCCCGAAAGGTGAAAACACGTTTCTATTTTCCTTTTCATCTGAACTTACGACCCTCGTTTCCTTCGGTGTGAAACCCTGCATCAAAATGTATCGAACCCATCTAGGGTCTAAAAAGTTTTGATCATTCAAGTGGTGTGCAAAACTGAAATGTCTGTGGAAAGTTCAGCTAAATCTATTATTGAGACTTTAAAGTATGTTCCATTATGATAATGACTTGTTGATTGTATATGGTTTTGAATCAAAATATTATGTATATCTAAAAAAATATATAATTTTTTTTATAAACCTTTTGTCTCTGTATTTTCTATTCAAAAGAATTGAGATATAATAAAGATATTATATGAACATTGATTTTGAACAGCTCTAAGTTTTTCTTATAAATTAATTCTACTGCAGATACCCTGTCAATTACCCGTCTGTTTCAGAAGAAGAGTTATTTTATTAATTTGTATTTAAAAAAAAAAAAAAAAACTTTGGTAAATACAGGTTTTTTTATTTTTTATTTATTATTTTATTATTTAAATTGCATCAACATAAATCTGCAATAACAAGACTCATAAAAACCTTTTAAAATATTTCCAAACATATCTTAAAATGTATCTATACGTGCATCTCTAATATACTAGCTGCCCCGCGCGGCTTCGCCCTCGATAAAATTTTGCCCTCGAAAATATTTTAAAAGTATCCTATGTCCTTCTCCCGGTTCTAAGCTACCTCCCCACCAATTTTCAGCCAAATCGGTTCAGTCGTTCTTAAGTTATAAATGGTGTAACTAACACGACTTTCTTTTATATATATAGATTTGGCAACCTTATCTCGAATACAAAGGTATAGTAAAAAGTGGCCTCGTCAATCAAATCGGCGCGCTTTATCATTGAGCTCAAATTATGATGGCAGCCAAACGACCAGTCATTGACTAACGCTGAGACTCGACCCACTTACATACTTGAGGTAGAGGCACACGGAGGTAACTTTAAATACATTTAAAAAATTGTTTGACTTCAATAAATTTACTTGCCACCATATTTAATTTAATTTCAATAATAATTTTGAAGTTAAGGATGTTATGTGTTCTGTGTAAAAAATAACACGGGTCAACACGAATTTTGAGTCTGCGTTCTGTACCTCTGATTTTGATTACTTATGCCTAACTAATTAAAGAAAAAATATTTTTATCTATTAAAGTTTGCTTTTGTAGTTACTACAACGAAATTTATTTTTTATGAAAGAGCTCTATTTTTATACATGTAAAAGGAAAACAGTTTTGAATTCACATTTTTTTATTGACTTTAATTATACAAGACGGCATATATAAACCCACAAATACAAAAAATAATACAAATAAGACTTTAAGAATGAACAGACTTGGTATTTCTTCTGTGTAAGTTGGAACTTTTTCGTATGAGCCCCCAAATGTAGTCACCCATCATGTTTTCATTATATTGTCCTTGATAACGCTTTTCAAAGTTCATTACATCTTGGTGGAAACGTTCCTCTTGCTCTTCCGAATATGCACCTAAGTTGTCTTTAAAGTTATCCAAATGAGCATGTATCATGTGGACTTTCAATGACATTCTGCAACCCATAACTTTGAAGTTGTGAAGCATATCAGTAATTTTTTTCTCTTTTTTTTTCTCCACGGTACCAGGCTGAAAAAAAATTGACATTATTTAATAACGAATGACACATTTAATGTGTGTCAGAATAGGTATAGTTATATATATAAATTTTAATGAAAAGTATGATGTATTTTCTTACCCTCTAAAGTATTTTTGCAGTTACTACATGAGAAATGAGGTGCCCATACTTTATCTTGACTTCGCACGGGTAAATTAAAATAAGCTTCATAGGCTTCACAAAGTCTTGTATTTGACGACAAACAAATTTTTTTGGCTCTCACTTTAATGAATTCGCCGCAAATATAACAAAAAGAGTCCACGGGATTTTTGCACTTTTTGGAAGACATTTTAGGCCTCCCGACACATAAAATACGTTATTCCTTTGCAAAGCGCACGCGCACACTGCCGTTGACAGTTTATCACTCCCGCTACACACCTACAGCCCCCCCTGCCCCTCTCCTGTATCTTCTATGCAACGGCTCCTAAAAAAACTGCTAAAACACTATAATATTCGTTTTACATTGTGTAAAGGTACAAAAGCAAACTTTATTTATTATAAATAGAGTTTCTGCTTCTTTTTCGATGTATACAATCAGAAAATATTCACTAAATAACAGACTCAAAAAAAATTTTTTTTTTTGTTGACTTGTGATCGATACCAATACGAATCGATCCGATAGATATCAACATTTGTAAGTGTCAATTCTTTGCAACACTAATTAACACTAAATAAAAAACCTCCAATCAAAGGACTGCGTTTCATCATTGAGCTAAGACTAACGCTAAGACATAATCCACTTTGATATTTGAGATTGAGACACAGGTAGATAAGTAAGTATAGTAAAATTTCGATTAATTACCGATAAACTCCAAAATTATAATCAATACCGACTTACTTTGTGTTCTAAATAAGGATTGCAAATCAATATCAGTGGATTGATAGGCATCGTATTGATCTACCGATATTGATATTTGCAATCCCTATTCTGAACACAAAGGCCTTCAATCAAATGCGTGCGCTTCATCATCAAGCTTACCCGTCATTGACTAACGCTGAGACTTGACCTACTTGAGGTTGAGGTACACGGAGGTAAGTTTGAAGATAGTTTAAAATTCCGGTGAAGTTCTTTTAGACTTTGTATTTTAAAGTAGGGATAGGCAAATGAGCTCAAAAGATGCACGACTAGCAACTTTGCATACTAATGGTACCTAAGGTTTGCTCTTTCCAATGCACAGTTCAAGTGCACGGTTGGCGGTAGTGGTTACAGCGGTTGCCTTTCAACTGATCTGGTGTTGTCGTTGTTGATCCCCACACCCGTGTGGGGATTGAACTTACAATACCAGCTCCGCCAGCAACACCAGCGAATTTTTTTATGGTCTGCTAAGATTTTATCGAACTTTGGGTATGCTTTTCGTCTGAGAAATGTATGTTTGTGAACTACATCGCGACGCAAGAGTTATTCCTAGTGCGGGCGTCGTTTTAAAAACAAATAATAATAAATATTCTGAAACATTTTATTCATAATTGCCGGTAAATTCATTTTTATAACACACATGCATATAAGTAATTATTTGTATTTATGTGCCTATTAGGATGCATTATATTAATGCGGTACTTATTTAAATATTCAATTTCGGTTGCGGTCCATAACGGGTCAATAAATAGTCCGTTATGGATCGACACTTTTCCCAATTACATTTCCAATACCAAAGCTTTGATATCCAAAGTACCATATTTGCCAATTATATTCAATTTAAATTAAACGGCTTAATTAGTCGTTAAGGTTTAATTAAACGAGTCAAAGTGAAATATTTCTTTGAACCCATCGGTTGGATGGCGCTTGAGGGTTTTGATATAATTATTAGCAATGAAGCATAAATACTTGGCATTTTTGCGTCGAATTTATAAATTTTATCACAAAAGTAAATTCTATTCTTGTGGCAAATACATTTAGCAGGGTTCCGTACTAGAAAGGTCCTTAAATCAAATCAAATCAAATCATTTATTTCCATGGGCCTCAAGGGGCGCTTGAACACGTCAAAACAAACATCAAAATACAAAAAATATAAAATTAAAATAAAACTTAGCTAACTAAATTACTTATAATACTTATTGTAATAAAATGATTTGACACCGGAGCTTAGATTGACTTTAATTCAACTTAGAGATTTGAATTAAAATCAATCCAAGTACCAGCTCCGATGGGTATTGTTTCATGAGAAGAGCTGGTGAGAAACTCATGTGCACCATCTTTTCAAATAATTCATACAATATTTGTTTGTTTTTTGGACAATAATTCAATGTGTAAGTTATAGCAACCAAAACAACAATATGGCTAAAGATGGTAATAAAGAGAAAATAAACTTAAATAAAGCAATGGAATTAAATTAATACTTATAAATAAATCCATAGTTTATAAGGTTGCAATATCTAACACTTCAAGCAGAAGATAAAGGAGTAAAAGCAATAAGCAACAGAGCTCTGCATATGGATCTCTTATGTCTTTTTGCTTAAATTTCTGCATTAAAGATCAAGTTTTTAAATTGTTGATAGGTACTTATGTAATAGTAGTATTGTTTAACGTCTATAAAAAAATCGAAACGAACTTTTAATTTAAAATTTTAAAACGGCTTTTTTTAGACTTCTAAAGATTTTTGTTACCTTTTACTGGTACAGTTTGTTATTGGTAGTTTGGATGCAAAAGTGCATGCATACGAGTATTAGATGAGGACAGTTTCACTGTTTCCTAATAAGTCCTTGATATTCAGAACTAACTTTATCGGAAACCAGGAGAATCGTGAAACAATAGCCCCAACTGGCATGGTTTTCTTGCTGTTTTAATGTTATTTGTGGCGCAACGTTAGTCAAGTGATTAGCGTATCTCCTCACAAGGTCTCGGGTTCGAAAGTGTTATTTGGTATTGTGGCGGTATCAGGACATAATAAATGACGGACAACACACACGTGACATATGTCGAGGAGTGCTGAATCGCGATAACGAAATGTTCACAGCAAGTAACTATATAATACCACTTCTAATACGCCACCATTGGACAGCTATCCGCCAGGCAATACCACCGAGCCTGGTCGGAGGATCCTCCCTTTGTGGTGGAGGAACATCACACCCTGTTCCTCTACAGTATTTTCATTCTTAAATAGCAGCACGGCGTTGTAATTATCCGCAGTGGATGGCGATAGGCTCACCCCCTATACCATGGGTCTAAACATAAAAAGTGAAATGTGGAGTGTTATACACATCTGTCACACCTTTTTCAGTAATATAGGCGTGATGTTATATTTTGTTTTGCTTCGAAATAGTATACAAAAGGTACCGCAATTTTTTCTAAACATAATTTATTCACAATTTCTTCTCCTAGTGTGTTACCAGCATAACAAAGACCCCTTGAAATGGAGCAGGCACTTTGCTCAGATGGCTGTCATTAGACACACCGGCGGTTAGGATAGTGTAGCAGTGTTGCCAGCACTAATCACTAAATTGCCCTCTATTATTCACCGTTTGTGGGGAGTTCTAATATACTCAAGGGATAGGGAAATTTAGGTCCATTTTGTTCTTGACTGAATGTAATGCAGTGCTTTTAACTCTGTGGACTTTGATATCTTACTAGCAATTTTAAAGTCGCTTAATGTATCTTCGTCCACCTTAGACTGGTTTGATTCCTACCTTCGGGGTCGCTCGCAGTGCGTCCGTCATAACGAGTTTCTCTCGGACTGGTGTGATTTAACTGCTGGCGTACCCCAGGGTGGCGTTCTCTCACCACTTCTCTTCTCTATTTTTATTAACTCTGTCACCAAACTAATCTCCTCCAATTTTCATCTTTATGCTGATGACCTTCAACTTTATCGTCATTTTAATGATACCGATGCTAACTCCGCCATAGCTGCCATGAATAATGACCTTCAATGCATTAGTATGTGGGCAAAGTCTTTTGGACTGCTCATAAACCCTGCTAAATCTCAAGCCATGATCATTGGCAGCAGGTATGTGCGCAATTTAGTACCTTTTTCAACTCTTCACCCTGTCATCTTGGATGGAGCAACTATTAAGTTTACTATGACAGCTAAAAACTTAGGTGTAGTCATCGACTCAAACTTATCTTGGCAGCCTCATGTCACCGAGGTGTGTAAAAAAGTGCATTTTTCGATTCACTCACTCAAACTTCACCAGGCTTTCCTGCCCTTGAAAACCAAAATTTCTCTGGCTCAAGTAATAATTCAGCCCATAATTGATTACGCTGATGCTTGCTATTTAGATGCAACTGAAGATCTTTTGGATAAACTAGACAGGCTACTGAATCTTTGCATTAGGTTTATATATAATTTAAGAAAATATGACCATGTCTCTCAAAACCGCAAAGAGCTCAAGTGGCTACCTATCCGTCAGCGTAGGAACACTCGTATATTGTGTGTGCTATTCAACATTCTTCATAGCCCCTCCTATCCCTCTTACCTTAAGGAACGCTTTTCCTTTGCCCGCTCTCCCGATTCTGCCAGCCGGTCACATCTCCGTACTATCCTCAAATTTCCTTCCCACAAAACTGACTTCTATTCCTATTCCTTTTCCGTTCATGCAGTGAGACTGTGGAACTTACTTCCTGCTGAAATTAGAGGCTGTCCCACCTTGAATTCATTTAAAAAGAGAGTTAAAGAACATTATCTATCCTCTGCCTATTAACTCCTTATGACATGACTTAATATCATAATTATAATTATTTTATGTATATAATTATGTATATAAAAATAAGTCGGGTTTTCCTTCCTGACGCTATAACTCCAGAACGCACAAACCGATTTCCACGGTTTTGCATTCGTTGGAAAGGTCTCGGGCTCCGTGAGGTTTATAGCAAAGAAAATTTAGGAAAACTAGAAAAATTTCAACAGAAAAGCGGAAAAATCTTTTTTTACATACAGCGCCATCTCTGATACATAGCATGCACTACAAACCACAGATATAGATCTACATAGATAACGCAGATGCATGTACTTCGCGTGTCTCAACCCCGACCAAGCGTCGAGGTTGGTCGCCTCTAACTTCAGTCCACGCGCGTCTTTTGTCAGAGAAAATCATAGCAGACGGCTCCAGTTGAACGTACTGGGCGGATTGGCATCGGCGGCATCGGTGTCTTTGAATCGGTTTGGATTTCCCGTCACTAAATTTTGGCTGTGACGTCACAAAAGGTATTAAAAAGTGGGCACGCTTGGTTTCAATACAAATCGTGATACTTGCTTTATCTATGTAGACCTATATCTGTGCTACAAACCAATATTTTAAGTAGATGGCGCCGCCGGTGCGTGATACATTGTTTGACAGCCACTCATTGTTTTCTGCTCAGTTAAATTCATGTGACAAACCGGTATTGTGTTTACTGTGAAATTGTGAAAAAAAAGTAAAAAAAATAAGTTATTCGTTTCCTAAGATTACAACTGGAAACCCGATTGAGACAACGCGTGAGCACACGAAGATCATTGGCATCATACAATCGCTTGGCATTCCAATATGATCCCACTGCGAACTACAGTGCTGATGAAAATTTTGATATTGGACCAATGATGACTATATGCCGATATTGCAATGCGTTAAATTAATTCGTGCTTTTCAAACACAAGAGCAAAGAGAGGCACCCCGTGAAACAGCTAGGTTAGAAACGAGAAATCGTCGAGCTTATCGTACAGATGAACAGAGGAATAATCTTCGAAGTGCAAGAAGAAATGGTTCAAGTATTGATTTGAATCGAGCAGCGTTTCTATATGATTGCACCATCGACTACAGCTTGCATCGTTTAGTTTGCATTGGTCCAATGGACGTTGTTTGCCAGCACTGTGGAGCATTGAAGTTTGCTGGTGAAACGCCTGGTTTGTGCTGCCTTAGTGGTAAAGTGAAATTACCATTATGGCGACTTATTTTTTTTTTGATGCCCCCGGTGGAACTGGGCAGACATTCCTCATGTCATTGATTTTGGCCACTGTACGTGCGAGATCCGAAATTGCGGTAGCAATTGCTTCTTCTGCAATAGCGGCCACATTGTTAGACGGATGCCGTACGGCTCACTGAGCGTTAAAATTGCCATTAAACCTTCAAACTACTGAACAACTGACATGTAGCATTTCGAAACACTCCGCAAGGGCCAAAGTTTTAGTAGCATCAAAAATCATCATATGGGACGAATGGACAATGGCTCACAATGACACACAAACCGCATTGGAAGCACTAGACCTCGAGATGTTTTGGTGGTGCAATGATTTTATTATCTGGTGATTTCCGACAAACACTACCAGTCATTGCAAGATCTACTGCTGCCGACGAAAAAAACACTTGCCTCAAAGCATCAAATCTGTGGCGATATGTAAATAAACTTCAACTGTCTGTAAAAATGTGAGTTGCATTGTTGAACGATCTATCTGCTTATGATTTCTCGAAGCAATTGCTGACTATCGGTAATGGCCGTGTTCCTGTTGACAAATCGAGCGGTTTGATTTCATTTTCTCCAAATGTTTTCAATTTCGTATCATCAAAAGACGAGCTTATCAACAAAGTATTCCCGGATATCATTGCTAACCACAAAAATACTAAATGGTTAAGTGAGCGAGCAATTTTGGCCGCTAAAAATAAAGATGTAGATGACCTCAATTTTATAGTACAAAATCAAATCGTAGGTACTCTGTATTCATTCAAATCTATCGACTGTGTAACAAACGAAGAAGAAGCCACTAATTATCCAAGTGAATTTTAAAACTCCTTGGATGTGCCTGGTTTACCACCGCACAATTTAAAACTTAAGGTTGGCTCGGTAGTCATCATGCTTAGAAATTTAAACCAACCAAAATTGTGCAATGGAACGCGTTTAGTTTCCGATGATCCTAACGGATATGCCTTTTGAGTTTAAACGAATTCAATTCCCGTTTCGTCTTGCCTTCGCCATGACGATCAACAAATCACAGGGCCAATCCTTGACTATTTGTGGCCTCAATCTAGAAAATGCATGTTTTTCTCATGGTCAATAAAATTGTACGTGGCATGTTCACGTGTCGGCAAACCATCCGCTCTATTTGTTCTTGCGCCTGACCAAAAAACAAAGAATGTCGTTTACTACAAGGTTCTTGAATGAAAATCCCATTAATGAATTAATCCGAGTGTATGCCAATCTGCACAACATAGTTTTCAATAATTTTTTTCTGACATGAGTTTGAAGTACTTAATTATTATTATTTTTTTAATTTTTATTCTCATTCTGTATGTTTTCATCATCATTCATCATAATAAAATACATTTATGTTTCTATCTATATTAATATTATTTTGTATCATTGTATTACGTTCATCAAAGCCTAAATTAGTTCAGCTAAAAGGTAACACGACATTCAAACTTCAAAACTTCAAACTTCAAACTTCAAAATTATTTATTCATTCATTGACTGTTAGGCGGTACGAAGTTCGCCGGGTCAGCTAGTTATGTATATATATATATATTATTTATTGTTATGTATGTATGATTTATATAGTATAATTTAATATAGTATGTATGCGTGTATAACCTATCCTTTTGTTTATTTCTATCACACATTGTTTTATTTCTCTTTTTTCATTAGTTATAACGATCTCCTCTCGCGGGTCTGCTGGAAGTAATTTCTCTAAGAAATAAGCAGTACCTTTGTACTTGTTGTTGTTATATTGTGTTTCCTTCTAACCATTCTTGTGTGTGTACATAAATTGTTAAATAAATAAATAAATAATATTTTAATAGAATTAGGGAATACTCTGCACCTTATATGTATATTTTTCTGGCTAAAATAAACGACATTGACAGATCATTGTTCCAAAACGTGATTATAAGTAGTCTATAATTTATTATTTTTATGACTGTTACGTTCTTCGATTAAAGGTAAAAAGAAACACGATGAGTGGTTGGCGTATTCGTTAAAGCGGTCGCCTCGCCACTTTTAACTGCTCTGGAGCATGAAAGGAGCCTCCCCGATTGACGTACACAACAATTCCCTACGTCCGGCGCACCCTGGGCAATTCGCGAGTTCTTAAAAGCGAGTTGGCTAATCCTTTCACCACGATGGCAAGTCAAAATTTTGACCACCTTACTGACTGTCCAAAATGCTCTACCACCTGCACAATAGAGGCGCTCATGAGCGCCGACGAGAGCGCCATAACAGTGGCCACTTATTGGACTAATAAAATTTGACTCAGCCATCGACACGACGAAGAAGAAGAAGACTGCTCTGGTATTGTGGGTTCCTCACACGCGACAGATCTTTGTGTAATCCGAAAAGATTTGTTTTGACTCTGGGTGTGGTTTGTGTGTGTGAAATGTATGTTTAAATAAAAACAGGAATACTTACTTTCATAATAATATAATATCTTATGAACTGACGCTTCTACTACGCCGTAGCACTATTGCTACGCTACTATTACGCCGTAGTAATGTCGTAGCAATCACGCTACGATATTACTTACCATCAGGCGGGCCGTATGCTTGTTTGCCACCTCAGTGGAATAAAAAAAAAAAAAGATATCAAACACAATCTGGATAGTCAACAAAAAAATATATTTTACTCCAGCACTGTTCGTAATTTACTTCTCACATGTATGACGTTTCTAGTTACTATTCAAGAAAAAAAAAAAGTGGAAAATTCTGTAAAACTAAACCGTTTTTTTTTACTTTTATTTCTTCTAAATGCTAAAAAAAAACCCTGGGTCTTATTTCACAAAAAATGTGTAACGAAAGTTGTCGTTTTTATTTTAACATTTAATGTTTTGAAACTAAAATAGGAAGATGAAAGTCAGATACATCTATTTAAGCGAGTTTCTAATTAAATTTAACATCAATATGATACTATTTTATTGCGAAGGTCGGTGGTAGTCTAGACGAATATTATGACCATATATATCTCTATGTGTTTTGTTATATTAATAAATGTTTGATCCTGAGGGCTAGATTTATATTTTACTAGCAACTTTTACTCCGGATACTATGTAATACGGTAAATATTCTTGTTTTACCTAAGCTTATGACCAATATATTAAAAAAAACCGCATTAAAATCCATTGCATAGTTTTAACATCTAAGCGTACATAGGGACTGACATGCAGCGGGTAGTTTCTTAGTATTATATTAAACTATGTAGCATTAGGTGTTTGTAGTTTACCATTAGGTGAACAAATAACTTTTTTTAAAGTTAAGTTAAAATTCATATTATATTTATAATTTAGAACAATCCTGCTATATATAAAGTCCTTAGTAGTTTCTAGGATTTAAAAATGTAAATATTTAGTTGTCACGGTATATCGTGAATTATAAAACATTTTATTATTTTTTTTATCATATTCTTCAGCAATTTATTTTAGCGACGACTAAAAATTAAAAGACTTAACGTCAAGAGCGTTGAAGAGTTTTCAGCAAAAGTTTGCATGCAAGCGTTGTAACGTCTGAAAATAATCTACAGTAACGGTATACAACAAAAATGTATGATGCCTCTGGGACTCAACAAATCCGTGGGATCTTTTAATTTATTATTCCCTCCCTTCGTGCTATTCTTTCCCCTGAAAAAACTAACGCTAAGAGCTACTGCTTTAAAATAATAATAAAAAAATAAAATACATTTGTCATTATAATTTGGCCCACCTCATGACCTGTCCCACTTGCTCCACCAACTGCACAGGTGTTGTGTAGTGGTTAAAGCGGTCGCCTCGCCGCTCTCCACTGCACTAGTGTTGCTGGTTCGATCCCCGCATGGGACAAATCTGTGTGTGATTGGCAAAGATTTGTTCTGAGACTGGGTGTGCTTTGAGTGAGTGAATGTGTGTATTTGGCCTTGTCATTGGGACCATTAGATAGTGTAATTGCTTCTGGCGTTCTATCTAATGTAAAATTAAAAAAAAATTCAATAATTTTTTTTTATTTAACGAAACAAATAAACAAATTCTTCATCTTAATTTGTATAGATATGTTGTTTACTAAGGAGGAGCTCATGGTTAAATCATTCTGCCATGGAACGATCGATTTGGGCAAGTGTCAAATTATTCTTGCGATAGGCAGTGTGAAAATGGGTGATTATTTGTATGCCATGTTATATTGAAACAGCTTGCTTAGAAGAAGTTTAAACTGCCCTTATCTAGGATTTCGCAGTCAACAGTCAAAATCTAATCGATACAAGTATCCAGTTTTTAATCTTATACGGAGTGTAGACTCATTTTTTTTCCATACGTCAGGTTTCTTTCAACATTATCATCGTCATTTCAGCTTATCTTTGTCCACTGCTGGACATAGGTCTCTCTAAGTGTTCTCCACAATGCGTGGTTTTGAGTCGCTTTAGCCCAGTGTCCGCCCACAATCTTACACCGATCATCTGTTAGGGAGCCGTCTCACGCTGCGCTTTACGCGTATCAGATCTTCAAGTTGTTTCAAAGGAGTTTGATTACTTATACTGTGACACAATATTATAATAATTTAGATTAATACAATAAATAATAAATGTTCTGTCCAGAAAATCTATATTTTCATGTTTGTAAAGGGACGTCTTAGTGACGTTGAAATTATAATCTTAACATGACAATATTTAAACTAATAAATCGAAAATTAGTAAATTATTAACGCAATAATATTTTAACTAAACGAATAACTAATACAACATTTTTTGCTATAAGCGTAAAAGTAATTACTACAGCCGTATTTATTATAGTTACACATAAACCAGAATATGGAACTGAAATGTCAAAACCTAACAGTTTAAAATTAAAGTTTGGTTTCATATATAGCCACATAACATTCTACATAGTTTGTGTTACATTTTAATTAATTTTATCAACGTTAGCTTTAAAATTTTACAAATGTAAGTTAACTTTATGTGATAAATTAAATGATAGTCGTATATTTATATTGACGACCGGATGGCGGAGTGGGTAGTGTACCTGCCTGCGACGCTGAGGTCGTGCGTTCGATTCCCACTTAAGACAAATCTTTGTGTGCATGAACATGGGGGTTTGTCTTAGTCTGGGTGTTTCTATATATAATATGTATGTATTTACAAAAAAAAAGTATATATGTATTAGTATCAGTTATTCTAGTACCCATATTACAAGCTTTGCTTAGTTTGGGACTAGATGGCGTTGTGTGTAAGTTGTGAGATATTTATTTTATTTATTATTTATTATTTTGTTTGAGTGTAAAATATTTTAATTTATTGGTACCTCCGGAGTGAATTTTAAACAAAATTGATACACAAATGTTAAAAATGTGATGTTTGTGTGATATTTGGTAACTGTTTCGATATGTTTTTAATGTTTTATTTGAAACCTGCTTTTAATAAAAAATATTCCTTTGAGGAACAAAAAATATTCAGTTTGTTACCAATAGAGATTTTTAATGAATTATTTATATGATGTGTAATTCAGATTTGGAATGGCAATATTATTATAACATCTAAACAATAAAATACTTTATAGAAGTGTCCGTGAACTGCAGAATATTCTTTGTGTCAGTTGCAAGGAATGATAGCAAAAAACTAGGAAATTAAAATTTCAATCCTACTGTTGTTTTTTCTGAAAACAAAACCCTTGTTATATATTTTATTATGTACGATTTGCATGCATTTTCCTTATATAGAAACAAACTTTTTTTTTTCAAAGGAAATTTTGACCGTATTTTTATGGGGCAAGGACGCAAAAAACCGATGCGGACCGATTTATTTACAGTAACGTACTATCGTAATCTTAAGCATTTTTCTTTAACTCTTAAACTGGGGAAGCGTTTATTATATTGTATAAAAAAAGTCAATGTGTTTACAAAAACGCACTATGGTAGTCATTTTATTTTATTGGAACTGGAGGAGCGTTTACTGTATTGTATAAAAATAAGGTCAAAGTTTCATTATTTATTGGTAAATTAAGTATTTAATCCCTTTTTTTTTGCAGGTATGACCACTTTATCATTACGGTACATGTATGTATTTAGCTATTATTATTTTAATACCTACTTAGTCTTAACCTACTCCATTTTGTATGGTTCACTCATAATAATTATTATACACTAATGCCGAACTTCAGTAAAAATTCCAGGAATTAAACCGTATTTTTTTGTAGGAGTAAAAGTATAGAATTTTTGCACCAATTTAGATATCAATTTGGATTCGATGCTCTCAATATTTTCGTTTCAACAATAGAGAAAATTGATTCTCTGTGTTATTGGATATAAAAATATTATTTTACCTTATTCAAAATATAAATTGGTTATTGCTTTTCATAACATCTGTGAGTAATTATGCGTGATAATAAAGCATTGTTAATGAATGTCTGGATTCAATATTGTTTTGATAAATGAAATAATACAAATGTATTTTTTGGCAATTGTTGAGACTTGGCTATGGAAATTTTATCATACAAAAATAAACTAATAATATATGAATAGTAAGTAGGATACAAACCAACATGGTGAAGTTACATTCAGCACAAATGTTGTAAAGAATAAACGCGTACATTCTTTCAACTCCTTATTGTTTTTTTTTTAGCATTTCGCTATGCTTATCAAATTATACTAAGAATCAGAAAATTATGGGACCGGCAGGGATTGAAGCTGCGACCTTCTGCACACCGAAGTAACGTAACATACGTTTGTCTGCACGTGTGGTGTAGTGGTTTAAGCGGTCGCCTCGCCGCTCTCCACTGCACTAGTGTTGTGGGTTCGATACCCACATGGGACAAATCTTTGTGTGATTAGCAAAGATTTGTTCTGAGACTGGGTGTGCTTGTGTGAGTGAATGTGTGTATTTGGCCTTGTCATTGGGACGATTGGGTAGTGTAATTGCTTCTGGCGTTCTATCTAATGTAAAAAATCCAAATTATTATTATTATTATTAATATTATACACTTGAGAAACTAAGGGCTCTGGCAAGAGGCGACCGTAGCTGGTTGGTTAAAGCGGCTGCCCGGTGTGCAGAAGGTTGCAGGTTCAAATTCTGCACCATTTTTTATTTAACTGATTTTTTAAAAATCAATAAGACGTTAATATGAATAGTAGTTTTATTTAGCTTTCTGTTTATTTTGATCACTTATATTTGTTGTAGAGCTCTGTAAACGGACGGACAGACGGACAACGTAGTTTTAGTAAGTAGTTGAGTACGGTATCCTAAAAATATACTACTCAAGAGTCTATTAGTAATAGGTTTCTATTTTTACCCTTTGGCACGGAACCCTAAAAATATACCACTCTAAATGGTTTCAGATTAAATAAGCTACGATAACAAAGTTAACAAAACCTGCCCATTGACAATATTTGTCGAGAACTCCACAGCGGTAGAGCCTATGCAAGCAGCCTCAGAAGAGGCTCAATAAACTGAGTCTGTTTATTTAATAATTTTGCTTCGAACAAGAAGTTTCGGGTCCAATCAATGCAATGGACAAATATTTGGTAAATGTAATCGTTTATGTACATATTTTGAGGCAATTTTCACAATAATAACTTTAAATAACATTTCACCATTATAATATTTGATTTATCATCTTAATATCAAACCGATTGCAGTTCACTGCTAGATATAGGCATATCCACCGCATTTGATTATTAAAAAAAACAACTAAAAAGTTTTTTTTTCTAGGATTGGAATATCATCAGTGATCGTAAGGTTCTTTTAGAAAGTGTCACAATGTTATCAGTCAGTATTTTTATCGCTCTTCTTCTTCGCATGTCAATGGAAGAACAACTAGTTTAAATTTTGTCTGCCCGGAATCAAGTCACAAGATCAGAGTTATCAGTGGCGTTCCACAAATCGTCTATGGTGCAGGTGGTGGGACATAGGAGCATAAAAGAAGGGAGCCATTTGGGAATTAACACCGCATCCGCTAGCGGTATCCTGGCAACGGCCAACTTGACTGCGCAGCCTGTTTAAAACTTTCCATTGCGACCAGGGTAAATTATTTCCAGGAGGTAATTCTTCTTTAAGATTAGGTTTGAACAAACCCAGTGGCATCAAGGGAAATAATAATTTTAATATTGTCGATTATATTCCCAAAGCACCACTAGCAGTACAAATTGTACACCATTGTACTACTTTGTACCACTGCCTTGGGAATTCATTCATAGCTCGTGCGCTTGTGACCCAAAAAGGGCGCACTACTTCTGATGTAATTCAATTTACTTGATTAACGTCTCAATAACTTTTCGATTAACTCGATTAAATTAGTTTTGTCAAGGACTTCCCTAAAAGAATGATGTGGGATGTAATTTATTGAACGAATCTTTTCTATTTTCCTCAAAGCCTCCGACATTGTTGTGTTTTATTAACAATAACAATTATCTAAAAACTGTGTTTAAATTTATTATTCTAATTCTGGAAAAAATATTATTATGATGCTACTGTTTCTATGACATCATTCGACATTTTATAGATGTTATCAAGCTGGTAGCACTAGTGGGAATAGAAATTTCAAGTATCGTCGATTAAACTAATTGTTCGAGTCCCAACGGTGCTATTGGTAGTACAAAGAAGAAGACGTATCATGGGTCGTGACCCAAAAAGGCCTGACAACTTTTAATTAAATTTACCCGATTAACGTCCCAATAACTTTTCGATTATTTCGTTTAAATTAATTGAGTCAAGGGCTTCCCTAAAAGAATAATGTTGAATGTAATTTATAGAATCTTTTCTGTTTTCCTCAATGCCACCGTGGCGACAATGTGCCGTTTCATTTATGAGATATAGCGTCAATCAGTGTGATTTAGTAGCAATGCAATATATTATTCTGCAAATAATGTAATTATGCTGTTACTGTTTCTATGAAGATGTCTAAAATCATATCAACTGTATCAACATTTTATCGATGTTATCAAGCAGGTAGCACTAAAGGGAATAGAAATTTCCAGTATAGTCGTTTAACATTATTGTTCAAGTCCCAATGGTGCTACTGGTAGTACAAAGAAGAAGACGTATCATGGGTCGTGACCCGAAAAGGGCTGACAACTTTTAATTAAATTTACCCGATTAACGTCCCAATAACTTTCCGATTAACTCGTTTAAATTAATTGAGTCAAGGACTTCCCTAAAAGAATAATGTCGAATGTAATGTAACGAATCTTTTCTATTTTCCTCAATGCCTCCGTGGCGACAACGAGGCTAGCTGATTTATGAGATATAGCGCCGAACTTTGTGCCCCTAGCAACAACGCTAGTGGATGATCTTTCAAACGGTTTTCTGTAGATTTGTTATACAATTTTATTCGGATGATTGTAACCTTCACGCTGCTAATTTAAGAACATCGAATATAATCTTTTGCTTGTATTGATTTTAAACTCAACAAAATCTGAATTATTATGCTGCTCACGATATTTTTCTGAATAAGAAAAACCCTAGTTTACCCATCCATTGAAATGGAAAATTTACTTTAAAACTTGCTATCAATAAAATTGGACCTTTTAATTACATCGCCACTGTCATGAAATGTTTAACACGAAATATATATTCCTACGATACTGCCTAGTTGGTCTAATGGTTAGTGTATTTACCTTCTTACCGCGTGATCTCAGTTTCAATTCCTAGGTAAGGCAATCGTGTTATATAATACATAGCAGCACGGAGTTGGAGTTGCATCAGGTTGATGGTGATACTACCCCTTATCACATAATACCTGAAGTACTACAGGTTAAATATTATTTACATCTACCACACACGGTAATATAAGCGTGATTTTATGTCATGTTTTATTATTACACCATGAGCCCACAAGATTTTACGTTACCTTAAGTATTATCAAATATAACAACAGAAATACTGAAACAATATCAAAAAACCATACGTCTTTACATCATAATATTAAACGACAAAGCCTTTCGTGCCGACATAAGCAGCTTAAACGTATTTATTCCTTCTTTTCCACCTTTTTTTGGACTGATAATACATCTAGACGTAAATTGTCTAACAAGATTGCCTCACACAAGGCCTGAGGTAAAGAATATATAAAATAAAGAGTAGGTTTATCATATTTCACGGCAGACGAATGTCAACGTCAAAGTTTTATTTTCATGTATCTTGTTTTGTGGAAACAAAATACAGGACGAATTAGATAGATGGATATGAACAAATTGATTTTTATTTTGTAGTATAAAGTTTCATGAAACATTTTATATTAACAATAAGACAATAATCTGTGTGGCAATGGTAACCCGCACATGATAAATGACGGATAACATTGACAGTGACTCTTCACAAATGTCAAGGAGCGCTGAATCGCGATAACGAAATATTCACAGCAAGTATTTATAAATACTACTTCCAAGATACTACCATCGGACAACCATCCGCCAGTCAATACCACCGAGCCTGGTTGAAGGATTCTCCCTGTGTGGTGAAGGAACATCATCACACACTGTGCCTCCACAAATTGCTAAAAAAATTGTAACGGCACTATTTTAGTGACGGAATAAACTGAGAACAAAGTATCTAGATCTTGATCTACAATTATCTATTTAGAAACTATAAATAATGACATTGCTTTCGACGTAATTTGTAAATAGAGACACGATCAAAGATTGTTTTCAAAATATAACAACGTGTATTTTATTAACCACTTATATTTACCCCAATAAATCTAATCATTTTAGACATCAATGCTTTTGCATATTTTATTATGAAACAGTCATTTATTACAAAATAGTTGTAGACAAATTAGAGCTAAATATTGAAGGCGTTCGATTTTAAAATGCATTGCTTTTATTTAAATATGTAATAATTTTTCAGCATTTTAAATAAATTACCGAAATCATCCTGTAATTAAAGTTAATGTAGCACGAATATCGTAAATAAAGTGATCCAGATTAATCAGATGTAATTTTCCTCGCATCGATGCCCTTAATACGGAAATAAATAGGCGGATTTAAATGTATTCAACATCATTAAAACTCGCGAAGGCTGATTTTACATCCATTGGTCCCGATTTATGCTCGTCTGTGCATTTAAAATTCGAACTTTTACTCAATTAAGCAGGGAGCTCACACGAGACAGCTAAAATGTTAATCGAGATACATCTCGATACATCTCGATACATTTAATTACATCTTTCTATATAAATTGGCACTTTCAAGGCAACTAAAATGTGTACATAACTTGGCATTGATATATCTATCTCAATTTTCTTGTCGGGAAAATAAATACCGATGACTTCGTAAATTTAACTTGGCTCACATTTTACCTGTTTGTTTTAATTGGATTCGTTTTTGCGTGAAAAAGTAAATATACGCAGATCTTAACATCCATTGCTTTATTTTTTGGTATTTAAAGTATTCATAGAATTTTAACCGTTTTTAAACGTTTATGATCGGCATACTACTATTTTCTTTATGTATTCCTTGTACTAAAATTTCAAAATCAACCGTTTCATTTATAGAACTGCACCACGGACTGCGCAAAAAAACTATATATTTAGCTAGAGATATCCAATAAACTGTATCACAATGGAGTCTAGAAATACGTCTAATGAATAGTCACAGACATTTAGTGCCCGCCTCGCGATAGTGCGTATACGCCTCTCACCGCGAGGTTCGATTCCCGGGTCAGCCAAAGTGTTATTTGTGAACTTTTCTTCAGGAAATTCACAATAGCAGCACGGAGTTGGAATTGTGGATCTCAGTGGATAGGGTCACCTCCTATCCCATGAGTCCTAAACATAACAGGTGAAAAGTGGGTGTTGTACACCTCTGCCACACCCGTCTGGGTAATATAATCGTGATGTTATGTATACATAATCCTTGATATTCAAATAAAAACAGCTAAAAATCTTGCACACGCAAAACAGCACATAATTTTCAATACATCAATCAAACAGTTTTACTACCAGCCTAAATCTCAAGATTATCTACGTTTTTTGCGACCATAAACCATATGAGAATAGTTCCAAAACTATTTGATTTACGGCCGGTCGTAAAGGGATGACGTGGATGTGCCAGTCGCCGACGGATACCGAACGGATATTTAGAGGTGAAAAGAACAGATAGCTTCACATCAACCTATTCATATCCAGCATAAGATGGTCTTACGATGTTTATGCTACCCGTTCGATGCGAGAACAGCTTCTACTGGATATGTATAGGTTAATCGGTAGCTTTGTGCACGTGGGCTTTCTTGCTCAATGTTTAATGGAGTCTGAAGTACAAGATTTTCAGATAGATTCTAAATTATACTAAGAAGTAGTTGAAAAAGATATGGGACCGGCAAGATTTGAACCTGCGACCTTACTGCACACCGGGCAGCCACTTTAGCCATCCAGCTACGGTCGCCTCTAACCAGAACCCTAAATTTCTCAACTGTACGATACGTCATTTCGTGACGTTACCGTTCAAATCCTGCCGGTCCCATATCTTTTTCAACTGTTTCTTAGTATAATTCGCTAAGCATAGCTAAATGCTATAAAAATAATCAATTACATGATTCTAAATTATCGGTTAAAAATATTTTAATATAAATCGGCGAGCATGTATGTAGTACTTCAAATAAAATCAGTTTGTAAAATTATGTATAAACAGATTATTACGTAGCTCACATTACTAGCCGTACGTTTTTGTTTGTGTAACATGACATTGTGTCGTAGTTTGTTTATGCAATTTGCTGCCTCAGTGGTGTAGTGGTTAGAATATGCGCCCTCTCACTGCTAGGTCTTGGGTTGAAATTTTCAATAACGGACACACACTTAGAATTGTGCCCCGTAGTTGGCGCTCACCACCTGTAACGTGTAAGTAGGTATTACACTTCTGCCATACCTAACTAGTTAATAAAGCGTAATGTTATGAAAATACTTTAACAGTAAAATGCATTTTTTACTTCTAATTGATTATTAATTTGTATAGCATTTAGCTATTTTGCTTGGTTTTTTGAATTTTTCACATAAATTTTGAGGTTATATGAAAAAAGTGTAAATACAAAAAGTTCTTTGTATTACCAACAACTTTGCCATTCGACTTTTTTCCATAGGACTTTTAGTTTTGCCGGAAATCGAGAAATACCGTTTTTTACCCTTAACAATTTAGGGTCCTGGCAAGAGGCGACCGTGGCTGGTTGGTTAAAGCGGCTGCCCGGTGTGTAGAAGGTAGCAGGTTCAAATGCATTTTTGTTAAAGTCTCTCATTATATTCATGAAAGGAGCCTCCCCGAGTGATGTACACAACGATTCCCTACGTCCGGCGCACCCTGGGCAATTCGCGAGTTCTCCAAAACGAATTGGCTAATCCTTTCACCGCGATAGCAAGTCAAAATAAAATTTGACTCAGCCATCGACACGACGAAGAAGAAGATTATATTCATGTAAATTATACACACCAAAATAAATTGTTGAAAGAAAATGTCTTGTAGCAATATTCGACGCACGCAACCATTCTATAGCGATACAAAATAGGGTTAATCAGTGTCCGTATATCTTCACTACGTCTACCTGGTTTGGCACATAAATCGTAGTTAGCGGTACGTTATGAAACTACCCTGGCTACATTTTAGTATGAAACTATATGTTGTATGAGCCTAAATGGGGTTTCATATTACGTTTCATGCACACGGGTTTTATGTTACCCTATTAGAGTGAGGATTATACTTCGTATCATGATGTGAAGGTTTGTTTACATGATGTTGTATGAAAATGACTTTAGTCGCATTTTATTTCAGAAGGTTAATTCTTGAAATGACTAGATGTGAGTGGGATTTAAATCCAAGGCTTTTGGGGATATTCACAATTTTTTCAAAGTTATATTTGAAATTATTTATTATATTAATTTTTAAATCTTTTGTGAGACAATCATTTGAAAAACTGATCTTTATAAACCATCAAAAGTATCAAAGGACTACTATAGTTTTGGATATAATTTGTTTAAACTATAGGTATTTTACAAGTTTTGTTGCAAGTACAAGATGCAATTAAACTCACACTACAAGTTATTCACATCATGAGTTAATTGTGAAGGCATGCGTGTAATATCTCTCAGTTATGTGTGAAACGCATTATCTAGATGAAGGCTAAGGCCTAGGTTATATTAGATAATAAATGAATTCTTTATAAAAAGTGTTAGTTATTAATCATAATATTAATAAATAATATACAACGAGAATACTCGTGATAACCGTATTGAAATATACTCTAATGTTCCCAATAGACGCACAAGAAATCCGCATTGTCTAGCAATCTCAGCAGCTGACACTAACTACCGGTCCAGTACTTCACCGTGTAGTTAAAAAAACAAATGAATATGTTAGGAAAGAAGATTTGGACAAATTTAACGACCACACTCAGTTTCATAATATAATAACAAAACAATTTTTCGATCCGTAATAATAATAATATATTTGTATTTACTATTATTTTAATTTATTTGTATCCTATCGACGTTTTAATTATTATTAACTCATATTTAATTACGTAAAACTTGTTATTTATTTTGAGTATGTAAGTCTTGAACTTAACCGTTGTAACTCTAATTACAGTTTATTGTTATTGTTTGGGTTAAAAGTTGTTTGTTTCCCAAAGACTAAATAAATAACTTAAGACAACCTGGTAAAAATCTAAACAAAGGTTTTTAATTGTATATTTCACGAAATTATTCATTTACTATATTTTAGACTTAAACATTCTTCACGATATTATTCGCTTAAATTGCTTCTAACAGAGTGGACAGTACCTCCATCATAATGTCATAAAAGGGGTGTATATCAGAATCGATAAAACGGCTCCATTTAGTCGTGCGTAAAAGCTTTGTTGGAACAATGAGGGTCCGGTGATACTCACGTCATGCTGTTCAGACTATGTGACAATACGTTGGGGTTAGCCATTTGTATATGGCATACAGGAAATTCGATCCAGGAATTACAGTCCTGAGAAATGCGTTGGAATCCCGGTACAATAAATCCTGGGCTCGAATTCAGTAATGGTATATTATGTGTCACAAAAAATTGGAGATAATTACATAACTAACGTGCATAATTCTGAAAGATGCGAGGTGTCAACGATAATATTACAAAAGCTGGAAAAAGGTTGATTTAATTATATTTTTGATATATTCGACATAAATAGACTATTTTAGGATTATTTCTGAATCCTCGTTAAATGCATAATTGAAATCACGGTAATCCTAAACTGCAACTCTGTTATTTACATCGAAAAATAACTCCTAAGCACTCAATTGTAAATAACCCCAGTTAATAAAGTAAATAATCTTTTCATTTCCAATATCATTCCGCTAAATACATCAAACAAACTCAAACATTCCAAGAATTCAGAAACAGTTTACCGACATACGTATAAAATTCTATTCAAACCTCAACTCGCCCTTAGAATGTTTTTTCGTACACAAAAAGAGCATTAAAACATAAAGTTAAGAAGTTAAATAAAGTCACAAGTTGCGAAGTTTTTTCGTGTATCGCGTTGAATGTCAAGATGTCGGTATAGAGGCTCTTAGATTTGCACGCACGACTGTACAAATGTGATGGAGGAGAAAAGTTTGATGTATCGTGACGTAGGAAACATTTCTGGAGTATTAAGGGGACTTCTTCTTCTTCTTCGTCGTGTCGATGGCTGAGTCAAATTTTATGTGTCCAATAAGTGGCCACTGGCGCTCTCGTCGGCGTTCATGAGCGCTTCTCTTGTGCAGGTGTTAGGGCATTTTGGACAGTCAGTACGGTGGTCTAGGTTTTGACTTGCCATCGTGGTGAAAGGATTAGCCAATTCACTTTGGAGAACTCGCGAATTGCCCAGGGTGCGCTGGACGTAGGGAATTGTTATGTAAGTCACTCGGGGAGGCTCCTTTCATGCACCCCTAAGGGGACTGGTGCCCTAGGAACTAGTTAGAAATTGGTAATTGCAGACAGTATTGCTATCAATCTACGCCCTAGGAACCTCACTCCGCGCTCAGCGCCTCATTTCACGCAGACAAAGTCGCGGCTGCTGCCCGCCTGTCTAGTAAGAAATAATAACACCGTACTTTGCATGAGATCCAAAGCATAGAAATAACTAAGTTAATTCAAATTTTCTTTTTGTATTAACCAAACTAAAAAGTAGCAACACCCAACCATATACCAACTGCTTTAATATATTAAAAAATACGGTGCAATCTTTCAAAAAGCTATTGGAAAACTTGTGTCGTTCTTTTCAATCTGTGTATTCCCTCACAAATTCCAAAAGAACGTGAATTCAATTAGCTTCAGCGTTGTTACTCAAAGGCCTCATGTCACTTTATTATTATCCGTTGTGATTTCCCTCGCCGTGAATGATTAATTCCGTAAAACCTGCTGGGACATTGTTTATTACGATTGCTCTGTTGTCGAATCGATTTTACGGGTTTCGAGAGTGTCTTTGTTTCTATTGTCAGCAACATTTATTTATTTATATTTTCTTTATTAAGTTAAAATATGTGTTTATAGGTTGCCACAACAAATGTTTACAAATTGTCCATGATAGATGAAATAAGATGTATTAGCCATCCATAAACTAGGTCCCTCAAAACTTGTTTTAACAAGGCACAGTATACAACCTTATTTTTATTTTACCAAAATCTTAAAAACCGTAAAACCGTCTGTATAGAATCAGTAAATAAATTCATTCAATTTATTTTAACAAAATAATTGCAGCATAACTATTGAAAGTTTTTTAAATCAGTGATACAAATTCCAAAAGTGAAAATAACGTGTATTCAATTAGCTTCACATTGTGTCGATACTTAAAGGTCTCATGTCACTATATTATTATCCGTTGTGATGTCCCTCGCCATGAATGATTAATAAGTAAAACCTGCATGGAAATTACTTATTACGACTGCTCTGTTGTCGAATCGATATTGCGTGTTTCGAGATTGTGCTAGTTTCTATTGAGTCAGGTTAGATTAATTTATTTAGATCATATTTTCTGTTGTTGGCAAATTATGTGTTAAATTTTATATCGGTTGACACAACAAACGTGCAATTAACAATTGACCGATTTTAAGGTTTACAATACATAACATTATCACGCCTATATAACCCAAGATTACACCTATTTTTATTAAAACTGACGTGAGTTTGTAATCTTATTCAAATTATGAAATACGGGTGTTACTCACGTAATGTTGGTCTATTTAGTCGACCGCGGTTTCGCCTATACGCCTAGACGTATAGGCGAAACCGCGGTCGAGTTATGTCAAGATCTAATCTAATAGGGGTATCGCCATCCACCTGACACAATAAGAGCTCCATGCTGCTATAGAAAATTTTCTTGCGGAAAATCACAGGCATAGGATCTGAGACCACACGGTGGAGGTCCACGCACCACTAGACCAACGAGACAATTTAACATACTGTTTATAATAAGTGATTACTACTTTAGATCAAAAGTCAAGTCAAATTTTAAAGATTAATCTCTAATAGTTAAAATAGGCACCTAATAACTAGTTAAAATAAGGCGTAGTATAAAATGGTTTACCCCCATGTAATATTCTAGAAACAGAATTTGTGGTTTGTACAATCAGCAACAAAAGTGAACACTTTAAAATTTTCAAACTTTATTTTTCGCGTCAAAAATATCCCTTTTATAAAAAAATGCACACATTATCGATTTGACATTGATGCGGAGGAGTTTTTTGATGCTCTATAAAGTTTTGTAAATATCATATTATAAGTTATTGTAGGTATAAGTATTATTGTATTAAAGTGGGTAATTTAGTCATAAATCTATAATTTAAAAAAATAAATTCAAATTTTGTAAAATAATTAAATCACCATGAAATAAAAACGATTTTCAGAACTAAGCGACTTTGGAAAAGGGATTGATGTGTATTATGTACTTATGTTGCTGACTGTACATAACACAGCCATTTTGTGTTTGTGCCCCGCGGCTGAAGCTTATTCCTGGTTCGTCGACTCTTCCAAAATTGTACAGTCATGGGGATTCTTCATGTACAACGATTTTCGCCGGGAGGTTACACGGTCTCAGTGGCAAATTGGCTTACATCATTTTAATTATGAAACATTTTGTGCTTCAATTTTACAATCTACAAGCATAATAAATACATCATTAAAATTAATTACAGTTGCTGTAAGACCTCCATTATTGAAATGTAAAAGATAATAGAAATAAAAAAGGGGTCTTTAGAAACATTGCAAATAGATTTTTAAAGTGTCTGCTACGCACGAGTGTTGCTTTGGTGTCTCAAAAGTCTATACGTTATGGTAAAATCTAAGCATGACAGTGTCTCATATGCTTGTTTGCAAATTTAAAACTTAGTGCAATAAAATATGTAGTTTAAGTGGGTTTGCCAGCTTTTACTGGTGGTAGAGCTCTTGTGAACAAACTTAAAGGCGGAAGCGTCACCGTCTCACCTGTAACCAGCCGCTAAACAATAGTGCTTGCATTGCTGTGCTCCGGTTTGGTGGAGAGATCAGGTCCTGTCATTACTACATATGAGGCATAACACCGTAATTCTCACCGCACCGACTCTTTTATTACCCGACTGCGTCAGAAGGAGGGTTATGTTTTTCGAGCGTATGTATGTATGTATGTATGTATATATGTATGTATGTATGTATGTATGTATGTATGTATGTATGTCTATTTCTTTGGCACGCCCTACAGCCCAAACGGCTAGACGGATTTTGACAAATGAGGTATCGTTGAATTTGTCGAAACAGTGATAGTGACATAGGCTATATAAATTTTCAAAATAGCGCCGGCAAATGAAAAAAAAGGGGGGGAGGAATGGATTTTCTTTTCATCATAGTAATATGGGTATCAAATAAAAGGCCATGAAAAGACCATTTCAAAAATATATACTTCTTATCACATTTATATTACTGATTAAACACAATTTACCAATTTATATATCGGCACGCTCGCGCGCCCGAAGTGGGTGGAAATTAGTTTGTATGTTCGCTCACGCTAATCTTGGAAACTGCCGGTCGAATTTGAATAATTGTTTTTGCATCTCATTGATCTCAAAGAGATTTGATTTCTACAAATTAATAGATATAAAAAAACATGTCGTTTAAAAGAACTAAAAAGAGTGAAATTAAATAATTATTAAAAAAACAAAAAACCCGACTGCTTAAAAAAAAGAACTGAAAAGTTAAAAACAAGTATAGCATTATCTACATTAAATTCATTAACAACAAATGAAATATGTCAAACTAAATTCTTAATGATGTTGCAGGCGGGGACAAACAATACTTTGTTACTACTATATAACTTCGTTTGTCACCGCCTGCAACATCATAAAGAATTTAGTTTGACATATTTCATTTGTTGTTAATGAATTTAATGTAGATAATGCTATACTTGTTTTTAACTTTTCAGTTCTTTTTTTTAAGCAGTCGGGTTTTTTGTTTTTTTAATAATTATTTTTTTACAATCTGCTTTTGTGGATTGTTAATGTCCATGGGCTGCAGCCCACTTCTAATCAGGTTTTAGGCGTAGTATTTAAAAAAAGTTGTTAAAGGTATTTGCAGTAATTTTTATTTTAGATTGTCAGTCTTGCAAAAATACGTTCTCTTATCTCTAGTTTATACATAAGGATTAGATTAAATGATCTTGCAGCCGAATCTTAGACTATTACATATGTTCAATGACAAGAAAAATATTAGACCATCCGCTATGAAATTCTCAATAGGAGCACGGAGTTGGAATTCTACCAGATGGATGCCGATAGGCTCACCCCTTATCCTATGGTACCTGAACATAAGAGGTAAAGTGTGGGTGCTACATCTCTACTACACCCTTTTGGGTAATACCGGCGAGATTATATTTTCAATTTTGTTCTATTTTCGATACAGCGATTTCTTTTTCGTTACGACTTTTATGCCACGGAAGTATTTCTCGGTTCTCTTTGACACAATAGAGTACAAATTGTGCCTTGACAAACCCAGATTTGTTTGAGTCAGGAAATATTCGAATAACTATTGTTATATTTACCTCAATGGTTTCACGCTTACGTTTTGCTGTAGTGTACAATTTGTTAGAGCGTGTTAACTCAACAGTTTCGAAGTCCAGGTGTAATTCTGTTATAACTTGAGGCAAGACGTTTGTTGTGTTGTTATAGGTTATGGATTGTTCTAAGTTTGACTAAGGAACAGTTGAAGTATTATGGGACTGGCAGGACCTGTGACACCCGCTACCGGTCCCATATTTATTTCAATTGTGTCTTAGTATAATTTGCTAAGCATAGCTAAATGCTATAAAAATAATCAATAAGATGTTTTAATTTTTGTTGTTAGATTGGATTTGCTTGTTTTTCTGGAGTACCACGGTAATGTTTGAGTTCGGTATATTTTGTGCTAAACGTATGCTCATTTAGGTTGTAAAATAATAAGAATAATTACAAAAGATAGTGCAGTTCTTATTTTGATTTAAGTACATGCATCCTCTCTTTCATACCTCGTAATGACGGGCAAAAATTGACAAATTTTGGTTTCACAAGACTTCTTCTTCTTCTTCTTCTTCATCGTCGTGTCGATGGCTGAGTCAAATTTTATTTTGACTAGCCATCGCGGAGAAAGGATTAGCCAATTCGCTTTGAAGAACTCGCGAATTGCCTAGGGTGCGCCGGACGTAGGAAATCGTTGTCGGACGTCACTCGGGGAGGCTCCTTTCATGCACCCCAACAAGACTAATAACCTACTAAAACATTTCGTTTGCATGTTTCATTACTCAACTGCTTAATAAAAAGAAGTGAAAGTACCATAAGATTAAATCGTTTATAAAAACATCCACTACGTATATGATTCAGGCAGAAATTGTAATTATTAAAAGTCACTTAATTTTACTCGACTTTTGTCTTATAAATGAGCATAAAAACTTACTTACTTATATTACAACAAACACAAGAGTACACTCGTTCAATGCATATCTTTTTTTTTACGTAAAATAAACAGTTTTGTACTGCGTGCCACTTACTCACTTTAGTTCGCGTTTGTTCATCACCGCGTGTACTCATTATAATATAATAATTGAAAGCATTTTGATATCCTGAAATCATCTTATTATAAGTGATCACTGTGTCCATTAGGTATAATTTGTTCGTTTAATTTTATATCATTATACAATAAACTAATCATAACAAATTCTATCACATCTTATCATCGTACAACAAGCAAAATGAGTTTGTAATAGCAAGCGAGGAGTTTCGTCTCAAGGTTTAATTTCTGCCACAAAGGATGGGTTTAACAGAATTTATGTAAACTTTAGCGTACCTTTGATACGAGAAAGCTGTTCATTTTCGGTATGTGCTGACTTGAGATAATTATTATATAGTGTGGCCTACTTTATTTAAGGTACTTGCTATCTGTTTTATGTTTAACTAGATATACGTAGTATTAAAATGAGTTTTCATTTTAATATTAGTCAGTTTAGCTTGTAGTATCGATTTTGTACATATTTGCATTTGGGGAATAATATTATTATGACTAAATAACAATAATTTAAAAAAAAAGTTAAAGTATTACTGAAATAGAAACAATTTTGGCTAAATGGCCACATACAAACATGCATTTTAGTTTTTTCAATATGATTTCTCTAAAAAAAAATTGATAAAAACTTAAAGTTAAACCGATATCACTTTTGTATGGAAAACACCCAGCCAATTGTCCTCTCTTAACCATCCAGTTTCTCTTTCGTTCGTTTAATTTTATTATCAAAAAATATGGTCGCCTTTAATATAAACCTGTATCGGTTTCTTTTAAAGGATTACTTTTATAAGAATCTATATTTATTGAATGTAAATAGTCTCTAACCTTTCATCTAAGCAATGCAAAAACTGAAAGATAAATTAATAATAGCGTAGATCCTATAACGAAGTTGAAACATTCTTAGAAAGTACTTTATTATCATCTTTTAAATACCATTTTCAAGTTAAGCAAACTTTCCTGCAATGTTTCTCCTTGTATTACCATGTGCTACCACGCGACGTTTAAACGAAAAATAATGACGGTACGAAGCTAAAATTTTCTGATATAATATTATTTTCATATTAGTACCAAAAGATGATACAAAATTTCAAATCAAAGGGCATGTTTAGTCATTAAAAATAAATTTATCACGAATAATATTAAAACAATAATATGCTTTTGTTTAAAAATACGGCGTCTCCCAAGAACGATTCCCTTTAAAAATTTACCCCTCTTACTTGAATAAAACTCAAGATCTAATGGTGTAGTAGTCGCATTAAACAATATTCTTGCAATAATAAAGCAGTTGATTATATTAAGAGATCATTTCAATTTAGTCCAATAAAAAAATCGAAAGTGTTAACAAGGTTACAAACAAACCCTTCATGGACAGTAGACTTTGGTACTGGCGATTTATATTGTCAGAAAAAAGTACTGTGCTCCCTTGACAAAAACCAGGCGGTTAATTAATTACGTAGAAACTTTTTCAAGGAGCGATATAACCAAATTACAGTTGCAAATTGAATCAATCAACTTGTGAAGTTAACAAACGATCACGCTTCGGCCCCGCTGAAATTGAAACCAATAACTTAATAAACTTGTTATAGTTTGAAGATCGGTTAATCGAATGATTCTTTGATGTGGTGGTTCGTAGTAGCTTGAATGTAATTGATTCAAGGTGAGATCAAAACGGCACCGAAGTCACTTTGTCTAATTTATCATAACATAACATCACGCCTATATTACCCAGAAGGGTGTGTCAGAGGTGTACAACACCCACATTTCACCTGTTATGCTTAGGTCCCATGGGATAGGGGTTGAGCCTCCATCCACCGAATACAATTTCGACTCCGTGCTGATATTGTGAATTTCCTGACAGAAAGTCTACAAATAGCACTTTGCCCGACTCAGCAATCAAACCCGAGACCTCACGGTGAGAGGCGCATACGCTAACCACTCGACCATCGAGGCAGTTTTCTCAGTCAATAACATAATAAACTTGTTTTAGTTTGGAGAACGGCTGATTAAATGATTCTTTGATCGGGAGGTTCGTAGTTGCTTGATTGGGGTTGTAATTGATTCAAGGTGAACAAGATCAAAAGTTGAGCCAAAGTCGGTTAAACAAATTTAATTTTAGTTAAAGATGGTGGAAGTTTTAAATAGAACCCTGAAGAAGATATCTACTGGTTCATGTTTTAGATAAAACGGCTTAAATATAATAATTACGCAATTTAGACACGTTGTCTATTTTTTGAAAAATTATCTCAAATCGCGAAAGTTTAAAAACATATTATTTATATCTACTCAATATTTTTCCACTTTTCCGATAACTGATAATAATAACAAGATTAGGTTATATCGTATCCCTCTCTAGATTCCAGTCATGTACTATAACGTCGAATGTTTTTACTTCCAAGCTAGGGTGAGGCTGGAGATGAATTTAAAATAACCTCTCAGTTATATCCGTAGAATATATAATTTGTTTTCGATTGTTGCTTGTACTGTCTGGATAAATAAAATATAAAAGATTTAATATAAGATGATGAAATATGTAACGATTTATTTTATTACCTTGAAGGGTTTGGTAGAAGTGTCTTACACCCATATTTGACAGATTATGCTTAGGTCCCGTGTGATACGAGATAAGCCTGTTGCCATCTACAGGTCACACGTTTGTCTGACCTGAAAATAGAACCTGAGACCTAACGATAAGAGCCTGCAAACGCTAACCACGCCAACGCAATTTGTTTATTTTCAAAACTACAAGTGCCAAGTTTTGCCACGTGGGTGTAAAAAAAATTGCGTGTAAAAATTTGGTAATTACTATTTATTTTTCTTAGGCGGATCCCACATAATACCAACCGACCCGACCGTATGACGTGTGTGCGGCCAGCGCGCCCCCACGCCCGACGATCGCCTAACCCTTCTCATCATGAGAGAAGGCCGTGCCCAGCAGTTGGACATGTGTTTGACAGGGCTGCTTTTTTTTCTTGCAATTAATGTAAAGAGGGCAATTAATACTTCCTGATGCGAACTATCAAGAAGTGGAACTCTCTGCCTGAGTCATAGTTATTGCATGAGAAAATTTGGGTCTTTTCAATACAAGAGTTACGTTACGTGCTCCCCCCATCATCACTTACCATAAGGTGGTCAAACGGCTGCCAATCTACCATAATAAAGGTAAAGTGTGTTTATTACTTATTTACCCTACTAAAATAATTAGGTGTAGAAGCTAAATTGGGTTACTATACGGTTATAATTAATCACCGGCTCTTAATCCGGCGACCCATTAGCAGCACTACAATTGAAACGTAAATTAAATGTGCTTAATCATTTTTCATATAATTCATTTTATTTTTCTCGCCTGTAGACATTCGATTAATATCACCATCATTTCTGTGAAGATGGATAAGGAAAAGATGTAGCATCTTAGGATCAACCCCCTGATTGATTGCCAGCCCAAAATTAATCAATCAAATGACTCGATTTATAAGGGGAATGACAAATTTTGTCTTCCGGAATGTACCTACTAGAACGTAAAAAACAACGATATTTTTTCTATGTAGAAAATGGATTAAACTTACTGTGATTTTGAATGTAATAAATACTTCCATATGCCATTAAAATCCAGTTTTCTCTTACTGAAAGCATCGATAAATAATAAATACCGAAATCATTCGAAATGTTTTTTTTTTCTAAAAATCCTTTTTTGTTGGTATCATCGAAAATAATATTAAAACTAAACTTAATTTATTTTAATGTCTGTTCAAAATTATTTTTACCAATAATATTTTGCAGACACTTACTATTGCAGACTAACTAAAACAATACTTTTTAGTAATGTGAGACATAACTTAACATTTCAGTTTGTAATCTACGTCATCAATCACATTTGACGTCATCAGTGCTTGGTTTTGCATTAATTAGAAGGGACAAAAACAGATTGTTCAAGTGTTGGGTTGTGGCAATCTGCAAATCCACACTCCAGTGATTTGTTTTTGTGCCTTACAACCCCCAATTGCACCAATTGGTTACCAAACGGTTTTCAATCTCTTTGACCGTTTCATACATTGAGTAAGAGAGAAAGATCGAATCAGCTGGTTCAACAAAACATCGGTTTAACATGTTGGTCAGCAAATCAGCACTAAATAGGTATTCTTGTTTGTCAGATATCGCTTAAAAACTTAGAAACTTTGGCAAAATTCGATAACAAAATTTATAGCATTGACAATTTATCACAATCGTTTTTTATACTGATAAACCGTAAAATAAAATAAAAAAAATATTTTATTTTTACCACAATAATTATTTTTGTACATGAGTTAACTTACATACCTTACTAACATAGGTGTTTAGAATATCAAATAAATATCGATTTTCTCCCTTAGAATACTCACGAAACGCTGGTACAGCACGGACCGCTATATCATGAATTTATATTTATTTTTAATTTAATCTGATAATGATGACGTCTCAAAATAAAATCATTTTTAAATTATATGTTTATTATTTAAAAACAAAGTTTCCAGGAAAATATTAAAATTAATCTAATGAAGAAACTTGTTCATCCATCGCAAACATAATTTTATTTAAGCATTAAACCTTTTGTCTATAATAAAAATAATTCTAGACTTAGTCTTCCACCAGAAACATTTTAGTCACATTTTGTTATCACAAAGTACTTTAATACGTTTAGTATTTAAATATCTCGACTTGAAATAATCCTACCCACATAGGACCACGTTCACGTGGGTTGAACCCTTACAGCGGACCTATAAAATTCGTGTCTTATCTGCAATCGCGACAGTATTGTCCCAACCCGTCAACTTTTTAGGGTTCCTCGAAAATGAACGCCTTTGTTGGCTTGTCAGTTCCAAATTGTATTATCGTGTCGCCCGTATCTACATATTTAATATATTTGAAATAATGTTTTGTGGGAAGTAAATGTATGAGTATTTTGTACGTTGACTGAGATCGTAGCACTTACTATTTAAACGTTTTCTACTAAATTATGAGATAACTATTTAATCAATCAATCAATCAATTTTATTTTGCATAAAATACAGTTACAAAAATGGTGTTAAGTTAATAGTAGCTAACATAGTTCTGGTGTCTTTTACCGTTTGAGGCATGCAAAAATGTATAACCTTGTTAACCTATGTATAATTTGCCAAAAATTTATGAGTTTTGGCAAACAGGCTAAGACGATGCAATACTTTATCTATTAGAAGCATTTGTGCACTTCTGTTAACATATATAATTATTAAAACTTTATATTGTGTCCACTTTGTACACAAATTGTCCATGTTTTGAATGTGATGTGAGTTCAAAACAATTCTAAAACAATCCTTAACAAGAACAAACAGCATCACACAAGCTAAAACAACACGAAACAAAGTTACATGAACGTCAAAAAAAATCCAAGGTACGGAACGCACCCAAAAGTTAGAAGGGTCTTACACTGACCTCTTTGAAAGGTCATTTCATACGTAATGGTGCGTGAAGCCAACACGAATTCTGCCTTGTACTTGTATTATGTTGTACATCGTAACGTTGTTTTTTCATTGCGGTAAAGTTGTATATAATGCGATTAAGAGGTTGATTTTTTATTATTTTGGTTAGGTAAAGAAAAAAAAAGTTGGCTAATTTGTTTTTAACGAGAATTAACAATTATCTAGCTTATTTTTACCAATTAAGAAGGAAATAGGCTAGATAATAAAATAAAATCAGACCGTATTTGGTGAATCACCTCAACCCTTTTCTTAAACTGGACGTCAGTCAATGTCGAAAAAATCTAAAGATAGAAGGGACATACTTTGATCTCTGTCAAAGGTCATTTGGTAAAGCGAACACGAATTATGCCTTCTACTTGTATTAGATATGTTGTGAATTGTAACGTTGGTTTTTCATTTCGGTTACATTTTGTAATATTTTAAGTTTTACTTAAATGGTCGTTCTATGGTCGTTGTTTATTCTTTTTTTATTTTTGGTATTAATTACTTATAATTGATTTTAAATAAGACTTAGTAGGCCTTCTTATTTAAGTAAGGAATATGTTTATTTAGTTTACCGTTATTCCACTTTTTTAAAATAGATAAGTTAATTTGTTGACTTCTGTTTATAATTATTAATCATATTATTAGGTATACTATGCAGCTAAAATTATAGTAACTGTATATATTATGGTATGTAACTTGTATATGTCATAATTATAGTTGTAATAATGTGCAATTTTTTTTTGCAACTATAATGTAAGTCCCGACTGAAACGGAACAAAATCTCACCAACCCTTATAATTGTGAGTTTCATAACAACGTTTCCTCGTTTCCCACTTAGCCAGGTTATTTGTTTGAAACTTTCAAAGAGGATAAATAAATAAAATAAATAAATAAATATTTCACAACTCACACACAACGCCATCTAATCCCAAACAAAGCAGAGCTTGCGCTATGGGTACTAGAATAACTGATAGTAATACATATATACTTTTCTTTTGTAAATACATACTTATTATACATAGAAACACCCAGACTAAGACAAACCCCCATGTTCATGCACACAAAGATTTGTCTTAAGTGGGAATCGAACCCACGACCTTGGCGTCTCAGGCAGGTACACTAACTACCCACTCCGCCATCCGGTCGTCATAAAAACCATACATCGCATTGCTACTCAGTACTTTTTAAAAAATTAATTTAATTATTAGATATTGCTGTCAAAGTTACAACAATTCATAAAACAACGTGATAGGCTACATAATAATGATAAAAGCAGCCCTGTATCTAACATGTCCCACTTCTGGGCTCGGGCCTCTTCTTATGATGAGAAGGTAGTTCATATGTTAAATTCAAAACAACATTTGTATTAAATTTTATTGGATTTTTATACAAGTATGATGTTTTTATAATTTTCAATTTTTTTTTATTTTAAAGGACCAAACCTTTTTAAACTTGTTCATATGTAACTGGTACATAATTATGTAAATTTTGACAAATATTCTTATTATAAACTACCGCGTTGCATGATTTATTATTGTAATTTTGACGGGAATGAACGCGAATCACGCATATTACTCGTAATTACCTTATGGCTATACGTTTAATTACTTCACCGAAATCGATCGACGTCAGTCAATTGAGTTGACAGTTTTTCTTCGCTAACAAAGTCAAATGATATATTCTTCGACTATTTAGCTATCGATGGATAGTTGATCGATCGGTGTGAAAACCTTAACAAGTGATTTCGTAATTAAATGTTTTTTTCTTTAATTTCAGGTAACTTCAAGTGAACAACGAGCAAGAGTTTTATCCATTACCTATCACATCGAATCGATAGAAATAAATGGGTAAAAAAGCATCCTTAGGGTCAAAGTTGACAGGAAGCGGAGCGTACCGGAGCGTAGCGTGACAGCATATTTCCATAAAAAAAGATGCACGCGCAATCATCACGCCCGCGCGCGCATTTTTTTGTATGATAAAATGTTAGCATAAGTCGGGCAGTGGCGCTGACGCTTGCTTTCAACTGCAAGTTCTAAGCGCTGACCCTATTGCCGACGCGGCTCGCCGTGATGCAACGTGCGTTCAAATCATAAGTTTGACTTCAGTCAATGTGAAAATAGGATAATATGAAGGCTGATTGCCAGACCTCTGCAGGTGGAGACCGGTGGTGCCTTAAATATATTATGCAAAGCTTTTATAATACTAAGGCTAGTAGTGGCCAAAAGATCTACGTCATTTTATAAAAGCTAAATGTTTTCCTGTTTTAGCCTCTAATATTGGTTAAAACGATCACCAAACATATTTTTTTTATCTAGGTGTATTTAAAAACTATTGAAAAAAAATTATGAAAAAGTTACGTCACAGTAAAACACATAATTTTTAGATATCTTATTCATAGTGATCGTAAAAATTGTTCTCCACCATTGTCACTTATCTTGGTGCCAACCCCAGACAAATACCCTTAAATTTTGCAATGTTCTAAATTGACAAAACATGTCAAAGAAAATGATAAATATTTGTAGTTACGTTACTTTGATGTTTTATGTGAAAAATAATGTGAGGCAATTTTTATTTCCGCAATTTGGAAAAGCATGGCATTAATATTCAACACCACAAGTTCAATATTCCTTGTATCAATTAATAGGTATTCGTAATAGCATCTTTGGTATAATAAACCAATAGTTGTTTCTTATAATTACACCACTAAATCGTGTTTTATGGCTTACAAACAAAACTAACTTCCTTTTACTTAACTATATCACTATAACTGCAATTTTATTCACCCACAAATTAATCTACTCCATATTCCTCAATGTCAACAAAAATTAATTCACAGAAAACTGTAGTACCTAATAATTTAAAAAATGTCATGCATTTGCTAGATTTGTTAAAGGAACCGCCATATAATGGACTTACTTGGCATGCCAACCGATGTGGCGTGCCAAAGAGGTCGGCAACACCCTTTGTGAAGCTCTATGTGTGAAGTTGCAATTTTTAAAATGCCAACTATGCTTCGTTCGCATATTTATAAAGTTTTAGAGCATACTTGGCAAGATTTTAATTCCAGCCACATGTGAATTTTCAGGTGGGCAAAACTTTTTCATAGTGAACCGATAATCATTAGTGGTAGTATAAATGATATTTGTTCTGCAGTTTTTTATTTCGAGTTGTCATTAGTGAGAGGTAGAACTAGAAGTAATATTTTTGAAAAAGAAATGCGCGACAGATTTAAGGTGTAAAAATGACAATTATTGAAACTGATTATAAATTATATAATATATCAAAGAAATGTAAACTTTTATATAAAATATTTTGAATACAGTGTGTAACTGTGTACCTATGTTTTTAAACTTACGCGATTTAAAACATTTATGTTCAAAAATAAGACAACGGATCTAAACGGCCAGTCGGCTCGTGACCACGAATGATGCAAGTCATTTCGAAACGTCGAGCATAGGTATTTATTTACCTTTATAATAATTACGCGATTTAGACCCGTTGTCTAACTTTTGAAAATAGTTTAACTCTGATACCAATCTTGACGAAAATTATCTCGGCATAATGTTGAAAGACTGGTGAAGGGCAAAACTCTTATACTTTTTACTGATAAGACACAGACAGAGCAAGGTTCTGAAGCTGGTTTACCATGGAAACGTTAAATCAACTTAATAAAGTATAACATAACTGTGTAATGCACAAATGGCATGTCCAGGTTGACGCAGACGTGAACACAAAGCTAACAATGTACTTGTTACATTTACAACTTTATTTATTTTTAATCTTTCTGCACATACCTTTACATTCTGCATTACTAATTTTTAAAGTGGACGCACATTGTATTCTATCCACATTTGAATCGCCGAGAAAATTTAATTAAGAATTTGTTGTATTAAAATCTTTGATAGCTTCCAAACGTTGTTCGAAGTGAATTGGTTGAAAAAAAAAGAAGTGTGTAAATTCTGTGGTGCATGCAATGCGGGTGGGTTCCCTTTTTTTACATAATTGCCAAATATCTATGATTCCCAAAAACTATTATGCCAATCTATGATTATGGGTAAAGTATTTATGATGAAAATATACGTAAAAAGTTATGTCAAATTAATATGATGCGTATCTATTAATATGCCAATTGAAGGTATGCGAAGTTAATTATGCCAAATAAGTAATTGCTGGATTGATTGCAGATAAATCTTAAAACCAAAATAAAAAAAATAAACAATAATGCGGAACAATAGACAACCAATGCGGGGTACTTTTAAATAAGCGTCTACCAAAGATGCGCACAGAAAAACTAATTTACTTAATACTTATTGTCAAGTTTATTTTAGTTAACTTAGTAATAATATAATAGTAATATACCTATTGTTTGCGTAGCTAAGGATGCGTTTGTCGAAATCATCAGAATTGTTAAGATTAACTGGATATAAACTAAGTTAAAAAAATCGATTCTACAAGTTTATCCAACACATCTTTGCAGCGTATCTTTGGCGGAAATAATATAACCTAAGTTGCAGCCACCTTCATGTCACATAATCTCTTAACATTTTATTTTATGATCATTTACAATTCAGTCCTTGAAAGGAGGAAAAGGTGCCCAAACATCCTATACTTACGGAAAACCCTTCAAACCACCGCACGAAATATCTCCTGAGCCTTTCTCGATCGTGACCTTAGCCGTAAGGTGTCTTCCGCACGCACACACCATTATATCCCTATATACCACTCCTCCATTTATATCCTATAGAATAGAAAAGGCCTGTGACGTCACGTACTGAAATTTACTTTTTTTTTGTATTTAGTACAATATTGTTAAAGTGTATTTTTTCTTTTTTAAGAATGCCTTATTAATTATTTGCGAGTACAAATTACAAGTATTCTTGTTAAATCCCTCCTGCTAAGCTTGATTCGCTTGTGTAGATGGAAGTTCACGTTCGAAGAGTAATGGCCAGGATTTGAACCCATGAACTCTCAATCGCAAGGCTGATGCCTTATCCACTGCACTATGGCCACTTCTGCAGCTTTTTGGAGCTTATGACTCAATTTTATTTAATATTTCATTCGATGAGAAAACAAATACCTTACGAGGTTATACATTTATGTAAAAAACTTTATAATCAATACTAAAAATATTATTATTTTAAGACAATAAAAAAGTGTACATACCTAACAAAATAACTTCTTTTTGTTACTGTAGGCATTAAAGTTATGTGTTCTTAAAATCACAAGTAACCCGTAATTTTATTTAGTTTATTACATTTGTTAAATAAATTGTTATTGTCAATCTATTCTACTCACTTTTCCGTTTACTCTACCTACAAATATGTATATTTGTGCTATTTCCTTAAATTCTTAATTCGTTTCCCCTTGTTATCTGCGGCAATAACTTACTCTCACGACATTCCAACTTAAACCACCTCTATGAATAACAAATCCGGCGTGAGGCTGCGGAGAAAATTCCGATAAAAAACTCGGCAAATCCCTTTTAAAGTAGATGTTAGGATGTCTTGTTGAGTTATATTACATCACGCTTGGCTTCTTTGGAATTTTACACTTACATTATATTTCAGCAGCGATAGCCGAGTGGGACACTGTAAGACTGCGAAGTCAAAGGTCTCGGGTTCGAACCCACGGCAAACTCCTCTTTCAATGAATAGTTAAGATTCGTCTTTTCGAAGATATGTGTGTATTTATCATATAAATTATCGCTCGCTAACGGTGAAGGAAAACATTGTGAGGAAGCCTGCATGCCTGAGAGTGCCAAAAAGTACTCAAGGTCGTGGGAAGTCTACCAATCCGCACTTGGCCAGCGTGGTGGACTATGGCCTAACCATTCTCATCATGTCCTATCAGAACTTGTGTAAATCAGCTAATAATGTTAGTAGTTTTCTAAAGTAGATTAAAAATGTTAATGCTTGTCTCAGATTTCATTTGCATAAAAACTATTAAACAAAAATCTTGGTTATAACGATGAATGATAGCTAAATATATGAAAAAAACACTACTTCCCAGATGTTACAAAATGATAATGAGTTCTAATATATTCAGAATCTCAATTGACACACAAAAAGTCTTGGAGTAAATATGAGTCTAGTTTTTCTATCGGACAAGTCGCTTTAGTCTACTTAAGTGAAGTTGTTATCGGAAAATTTAAATCACCCTCGTGACCTGGCCGTAGTTTTGTTATTCAAGAAGGTAAGTCGGAAGGCGATATGGAATAATCTAGAATTAAAAGAAGCTTAAGCTTTTGTTTTTTTAAAGAAAATATTTGTAAATTTTATTGTTATTATTTTAGTACTATAAATGATATACATTTAGTACATAAGAAGTCTAATTATTGAGTACCTTATAATTACAAATATTAAGAGCCAATTTCACAGGTATTTCATAGGTAAGATAAGCATATAAAACACATTAATGAAAGTGACAGCTGTATTCTATTTTAAAATGTAGCTTGTGTCACTTTTAAATTCGGTTAGGTTATATTTTTTGGGTCGGATAGGATCTAACCGGAACCTTGCAAACTTGCCCTTAAACTAAAACGTTAAGCCCTAATTACACAGGTGTTAGATTAGCCTTATTGGCAGATAAGCATATTATTATCACTCATAAATTAACGTGACGGCCGTGTTCTTTTGTCAAGTGTAACTTGTGACACTTTTAAATTGGGTTAGGTTATATTTTATAGGTCGGATATGATCTATTCGAAACCTTAGAAACTGTCTCTCAGTCGCATTTTTTTATTTTTAATTAATATTGTAAATGTGAAACCTGTTGGAATATTTATAATTAGAACCTATTAATATATATCTTTATTTACAGAGAAATATACATAATAGTATCTTAAATTAAAAAATAAGCCTAATAACTTAATCTAAACTTAATAAGTCACTGTCAGAAGGCCTCGTACCCAAAGAACAAAGAACCTATTTAATTTATATATAAATTTAATTTATAAATTTTTAGTTATGTCAATATTTATAAATAAAACAGTTTTCATGGAATATTTGTTATTAAGTTACACGTTTAGGCAATTTTATTTTATTTTTCCTCTAAATTCATCAAATCATGAGGTTATGATTGAAATAATAACATCATGGAACTAGTGGTATAAATCATACATTAATTATAAAAGTTGATGTTTGAACGGTAGAATTGTTAATGAATTTGTTAGGTTAAAATTTATTTGATTTCAATTTGTATTCACTTTAATTTATTTAATTTCATATGGTAAAATCATAAGATAATTTTATTATTTGTAAAAGTAAGTTTTAATCGATTTATGTCGATATAAAATTTAGAAAGGTGTCGATTTATAAAATGACAGTTTGATTTACTTAAGTTTATTTAATTTTATGATGTAAAATGAATAAGTCAATTATTTTTACTACTAATTCCAAATCGATTAAAATATCATGTATTCGATGGTATGATTTAAAATTAAAACGGATACTGATATCATCATTCGATTCGATATATCATCGGCGAGTCACATCTAGCCTTCGTAAGAACAAGACTTTAAAAAGGATATTGGTGATTGTGTAAGAACGGTGAACAGCTTTACTGTAAAATTAAGGTAATTAAATCATGTTATTAACATTATGCAGCTTTGTTCTAAGAGAATTATAAGAAAACGATACGTGTTGCTTATGTAAAGTCTGTTACATTGATGCAATAAAACAAATTATTAGTATTTGATAATATAGTGAAGTGTGATATAAAGTAGTAAAATATAAAGTATATGAATAACGTCAAATGTTGTGACGATATTATGCTAGTAAGCATACAGTAGTTTTGGCTAGATCTATCGTGAGATGTAGAAGTGAGCTAACAAAATTAATAATGTGATATTATTTTCATAACATTAAATAAATAGCCACTAAAACATAAATCAAATCAATAAACAAACAGTATTTTACTGAAACCAATTTCAAATGAACTATTAATGCATGTACTGCTTACATACATACTTGTGCACGAGTGAGCAATGTTGACAAACTCTAATTAAATATTTGCTACCATCTTTTAAATATTACATTCAAACATTGGAAGTAAAAAATATATATTAAACCTTTTACCTTTTAAATGAGGCCCAAAAAATGTTAAACCGTCTTTACAAATGCGCTCTCAACGTGAAATGGTTGATTCGATTCAATAAAAGGATTATATCAACCGGAAAATATCAAGTGTGGTCCATGAAATATTATTCGGAAGGCGACGGACCCTTATTTTATAGGATTGTCAACCCATGCTGAGTGTATACTGTGTGTAGAATGTAGGGTTGGCAACTCTGTATACAAAAACCCAGAGCAAAAATCAGGACAGTATGTAAAGCGCTTCTTACGCATGATTTCCTTAAGTATCCTTTAGACAACCATTTGATGTTAATTGACCGTCAATATTTAAATATATGGCTTTATCAGGCTGCTTCAAAGTCCAGGATCCTATTACAAAAATTCAAGACACTCCAAAAACTAGAAGATTACTTTGAAAAGTAGGACACAGTTGGTAGCCCTAAAAGGAGGGGCAAATGCTGAGGAGCTCTGTGTTATTTTTTCTTTTGATCGAAATAAGAAATGATGTGTTTAATCTAAAGGAATTCGCGTGGTCACGAACATCACTTGAGTCTACTCGAGAGCAGCTTGACCTAGTTCATTTTTGGATCAGGATAAAATTCGTAGAAAACTTGTCTTTATTTTTTATACATCTCTGCCACACCCTTTTGGCTTATTTAAGCGTGATGATATGAAATATGTCGATGAAATTAGATTTTTGCTAGACTGCGGTAGGGGACAAAAGTTTAAAATATTTTTTTTCGGCTGTGGCGTAATGGATAAGGCATCGCTCTTACGATCAAGAGTGTTCGAGGGTTCGAATCCTGGTCATTACACCACGGAAGTGAACTGCTTCCTCACACAAGTAAATTAAGCTTATCTGGAGGGGGTTAACAAGAATATTATTTGTATTTGCAAATTATTAGTAAACTTAAAAAAAAGTCAATTTCTTACTTTATTTAAATTTAATATAAAACATAAAGAAAAACTGATAAACATCAGTTTTACAAGTTTCTGACCAGTCCTACAAACCGATTTGGAACTTTTTTGCCACATAAAATGTGAAATTTGTATAAAATTATTGGGCGGTTAACTATCTGAACCTTAAGGAACTGGTGAAAATGGCTCTAAGTCAGTCCAGTAATCCTGGTTACCTATTGATTAAATAAAATCACTTACAATCCAACTTTCACTAGCTATTACTGTAATGAATCAATCCTGCTTTACTTGCTTAATTAGTTAGTAAGTTACTACTCTATTCAAGTTGTGTAAATACAGCTATTTCACCAAAGTGAATGGTCCAATTTAAAACCTATCCGGATAAATTGGTTTAAATGTAAAGTAAATAGACCTCAAGTAATGTTTTAAAAGTAAATGAAACTGTATTTGTTTAGTATATTTGAAAGGGTACTACCGACACCATTATAAACGATCGAATTAAGATCCAACTCCGTTTTTTATTGGTTAAATTTAACTCTTTGAGGTTAGAATATAATATTTAGATTTTGCAATTCCTGCTAGGTAACAAAAATATTTTACAAATAACATGAAAATTGTATAAAAGATAAAAATAAACAGCTTGTGAATTAAGAATATTATTTATTTAAGTCCGTTTACTGTGCGACCGTAGTGTGGTACGTACGTCGCGTCGGTTGCCCATGTAATTTTGGTATGTTTGATAATGTATTGTAATTTTTTTAATTTTTTTTTAAGACCGATGCCTTATCCATTGCGCCACGGCCGCTTCATTGTTTTGGTAGTTAGTGGTAAATAATAGATATATTTATTGATAAAAGATAGATTTTGTTGTTTTTTGTTTTTTTATAAGTGAAATATCGATTTCACTTGGGGTTTAAAAAAGCCATCTGCTTCGCTTCAGGCCTAAAACTTCACCCTCAATGAAATGGACTACTTTTATCCCTTGTGTACCAAGTTATATTATTAGCCTCCACGGTTGTGAAAGCTACCAAGTAATTGACCCAAATGATCATAACTGTGTCGACAGTTCATGGTATATATTTAATCTTGACACAAAAAAAAAACAATAGCTTTATTCAAAGGCTAGAAAAAATATACTTTAAGGTATTCTATCAGCTACATAAAAAAAAACTTTCAAACCCTTTGATACAAACTTGGAACTTTTAATTGAAAGGAATGCCTTACCTGCTAGTGATGAAAGGGAATTATTTAAATTTTTGAAAACATCCCCTAATAAAAGGGTAAAATGAAGTGTTGTGATTCGTGAAATTGTTTGTTGATCAAAGTCGTTCTCTGAATTTAAAAGCGGTATTTGCTTGGTGTCTATGAAAATGTTATAAGATGTTTTTAGATTAGTATTATAAATTATTAAAGTTAACTTTTAATCTATATACGATGTATGAAGGATTATCTTACTTACATGTGTTTATACACAAAGTATGAATTAACGTCTACTAACTACTTCATTGGTCTAATAGTCAGTTTTAATGCCCGCATAGTGAATTTTTTTGTAGTTTCGAATTGTTAAGTAAGTGACTATATTATTATTATTGTTTTATTTATTTATTTATTATTTAGACAACTGCTTATTGCACTAACAGTTTCACAACACGTGCAATAAACTATTACAAACGTTGTTGTTGGGACGAGGCTTTGGGTGTTCACGTCGACCTCCGTGGGTCTATTGCAGTCGGCCGATCGGGAGTGACTTGACATCATCCGGATCAAAGATATGGCGTCCCAGAATGATGCTTCGTCTATGGATCAGTGGCTCGCAGTCGTAAAAGAGGTGCAGCAGTGTTTTCGGTTCTTCTTTACAGAAACTGCAGTAGTCATCGTCCGCATAGCCCATACGGGATAAGTTCCTATTTAGCTTGCAGTGTCCTGTGAGGGATCTAACGGTAAGAGACACCTTGTTCCTACTAAGTGCCAGCAGCTCAGTAGTATATATGTTCGAGAAGCCCTCAATGAGGCTTTTACTGTGATCCATCCCTTGACCCTGTTGCCAGAGCCTTAATGAATCCTCGAAAAGCTTTCCCTTGAGGAAATGGTAAGCCTGGTTTTTTGAGAGAAGTAGTAGTAGTAAGTAAGTGGCTATAAACTCGAACTTCACAAAACTTAAATAAGAATATAACGATAAAAGGTGGATTTTTAGTATCTTTCTGTTAGACTTTTCTATGTAATTGTGTTGTTATGTAAAACTTAATAAAATATAATCCATTTTTCATTATGAGGCGATTCGGATTTGGGACACACGTTATCTCGGGCGGTCACTGTACACGTGATCTCATAAATTCACTTTAAAATTAGACGGACGATGCATTTGAATATGCTTTGGAGTTTACAATTTTATTTGAGGTTGAATTTTACAATAGAGATTTGAAATCATTTAACATAAATTTGACGAAATATTTTTTTTGTGAACAAATTCGTAGTAACACCATATCTTATATCTCCCATATACTTCACTCTTATAATGTTGTTGTTCTGAAGTTAATAAATTTTATTATTCAAAAAGAAAAAATACCTTATTGAAATATTATTTTAATATTCAATACTATAATAATAATGTTAAAAAAATATATAAATAATTTAAAAAATAAATCAATATGAAATATTCAATATTGCGAGGCAGCTGCATCTGGCCTGAAATCACTATTTTATATAAAACGTATAAATAATATCCACCCTAATCTATCCATAGAATACTTAAACCTGTAACAAAAAACAAGGGATGCTTAGATTATCCTCCGTGATAGACATATGCCACTAAATGGAAAGTAGGGTGCCTTTTGCCGAGGTTCTTACGAAGATTGCTCCACGATATATGTTTGTATTTTTTTCACGCAAAAAGCTAGAGATTTCATCTTTTATTAGAATGTTTTAATTGCATAATTTGTTGAAATGGTAATAATGTGTATTCTCTAACATAATATCACGCCTATATTACCCAGAAGAGGTTGTACACCTTAAAACAAAGGACTAACATGGAACACTAAAAAAAATATTTTTTTTTAGTTAATTGTATGCAATAAGCAGTTCACGCGTATAACATAATAATAATACTTAGAGGTTCCTCTCTCTGGAGCCCTAACCATCGGCAGCTTGGTCCCTGCACCTAATCGGTGGGACACTGTTTTTTTATATTTTTAAATGTTTTTTTATATTTTTTATAAATCATATTTAAAAATATATAAAATAAGTAAAAAAATAAATAAAGAGAAATAATACTCTAAAATATTTTACATCGCTTTGTTCGCTCAGTTTGTGTTTGAATAAATTATTGTTTTGTTTTTGCTGCACATAAGACAGCTATAGTATAATAGCATAACGTTACATCACGCTTATATTACACAGAAGGGTGTGGTAAAGGTATACAAGACTCACATTTCACCTGTTATGTTTTAGGTCGCATGAGATAAGGGGTGAGTTTATCGCCATCCACCGGGCACAATTCTCTCAAACTCCGTGCTACTATTGAGAATGGCCTTACGTTGACTTCACAAATAATTCTCTAACAGTTTTGTTTCAGCACTAAGTGAGTTGTTTTTGTTGTGTCCGGGAAGTACGGGGAGTGAAGTGAAACCACTGTTTGCCGTTAGAGTTTATTCTAGACTGAAGAACCTACGATTACATTTCCTTATATATAGTTGTGCTTAACTTAACTTAGAACTACCCTCCACCGACCGTATATTTACATCGTACGTATTACTCGAGTATTATAGAAGTACCTACATACATTACAGTTTTCTATCTATATCTATTAAATATTTTTTTATCAACATAGTTCTTTTTTGTAGCAATTCATTCTAAAGCTAACAGCTAAGAACTGCAAACTACGTCGTAGAACAAATTTTTTGGAAGGTACGAATCATTTACGTCCATGGTAGAAGCAACTTCAATCTTAGTTTTTCATCTGATTTAACACGATAACTATTGATGATGAACTATTATGATTTAATACACTTTTAAATTTATAAAGGCACTTAATTAGCACTATTCTTAGTACCAAAAATATCTTTAAAAAATCTTAAAATCAACGCTAAAATAAACGTCGTTTGAACTTTAATATATTTATTATGAGCACGCAACACGCACGCCACATTGTAAGTAGGTGTTAAAGAGAGCAGGTGTCGGAAACGGCTCCAGAAAGCTTTTAAGTTAAGAGCCCGCCAGACGGCTACTTACCGTGGCACGTTATGAAACTTTGATATGGCAATAATGAAAAATGTGCTCCAGTTTAATAAGCTGTTTTATGGCCATTTTAAAGTTAGAATTTGCGTCGTTTGAAAGTTTAGTTAAACAATTCATGACCGATTTAAGATCGGACATGGGTTCATTGCCATCGTGACCGAATTTGTATTAAAATATTTTGACTTTTTCATATCGTGCACGTATCTTGTACTTATGATTTTTTTTTTTATATTTTTTTAGAAACAGAGGCTATCTTTCAAAGCTGACATTCTTGAAAATCAGTGGCCACAGATAAACCGTATCTTATTTGATTTTGTTCACTCAGTAGTTCAGTTTTAAGACGTTGTGGTGAAAAATAATTATGAATATGTAGTTTTTTTATACAAACACGTTTTTCAATATTAGCTCAATAGATATTTATTCTTCAAAATTCGAACTTGCACTCAGAAACCTGATTTATTAATAGTAAATAAAGTGTCCGCAATCTAAAGAAGGCCTTCTCTATTCGCGTCACGTTGCTCCCCACTTAGCCATTCTATTGGCCAATACTATCCCGTTCTTAGTAAATAAACTGTTTTGGTCGCTCCAAGGTCAGACTTAAATGGATTCATTGAAATAGGTCAAATACAGAACATAACATCACGCCTATATTACCCAGAGGGTTTAAGCAGAGGTGTAGAATACACATATTTCACCCGTTATGATTAGATTCCAACTCCAACTATATACTTCTGATTAAATTCGTTGCGGGTTCCAAGACAATTTTAACTCTCCCTGGGATTGCCCGTGTGTCATGCACGGTGCCTTTCAGTTGGTTACCGCTGTAGATCCTGGCGTCACAGGAGTCACAGTGGTGGTCGTGTGGGTGGGATTATATCCTGTAATAAATGTTATGATTAGATCCTATGTGATAATGGGTTAGGTCCATCGAGCGCGAATCCAACTTTGTGCTGAATTCAGAATTTCCTTTTGGCTGACCTGGGAATCACACCTGAGACTATGCGGTGAGAGGCCTCATACACTTACCACTAGACCAACGAGGCGAATATATTTATTGAAGTAGGTCAAATATTATAATGGAAGAAATACAAATATTATTTATTATTATGCATGTGTTTCATGTCATGTTTTTAATGGCGTTCTTTGAATTATAATTTGAAAGGCATATGTAGAATATTTGAAATGTAGCCTTTGATGTTGGGTAGTGTATAATAATATGTAATTAAGTAACGTGGTTGTTGCTTAGCCTTCAAAATAATTTAATAACATAATAATATACTAGCTGTAGCGCGAAACTAAGTCCGCGTGAAATTTGATAAGATTAATGTGCAATATTTTTTTTTAAGCTGCTATAGCCGAGTGGGAGGCCGTAAAACTGCCAAGTCAAAGGTCTCAGGTTCGAACCCATTGCACACACCTCTGTTAATAAATCGTTAAGATTCATCTTTTCGAAGATATGTGTGTATTTATCATATAAATTATCGCTCGCCAACGGTGAAGGAAAACATCGTGAGGAAACCTGAATGCCTGAGAGTGCCTAAAAAGTGCTCGATGGTGTGTGAAGTCTACCAATCCGCACTTGGCCAGCGTGGTGGACTATGGCCTAACCCTTCTCATCATGAGAAGAGGCCCGAGCCCAGCAGTGGGACATGTATTAGATACAGGGCTGCTATTATATTAATTTTGCATTTTTCACTACATCATTTTTCATTTTAGATTATCTCAGCTTTCAAACTATGTACATAGATAAACAAATTACATTAAATTGTATCAGCCATAGACAAAGCATCACTCGCTCCGCTCGTATCAGCAATAGTTTGATGCAGTAATTTTTGCGTGATGACAGTAAACTGACAGATAAACTGAAAAAAAAGTTGTTGGCTTTTACTGCTGTTATAAAGTCTCCTTAACTATTGTTAATGGACATACATAAATAAAATGTATGTAAAGGTGGAATTAACTTATAGTAAATTAAATAATTACACACTTTTATTGTTTTTTGTAAACGTTAATTTCATCAAGAGTTTAATTATATTAAAGTTTACAAAAAACGATAATAACAAAAAATAAATAACTGTTACTCATTTATTTAGTATCAAAGTCACTCAAAGAAAACTTAAATAATTACATGAATAAAATAGAACACAACACTTCAAATATTTGGCGAATTTATTGAACTGAGTCTATTAATGCTAATTCCTCTTTGATATGAAACAAAAGTTACTAATTGAGTTGCAAAATTCAAATATATTTTGTTAAAATATTGCAAGCTAGAAGTTAGTTTAGTAATATAATTGAAATAGCTTTTTAATAGTTCATGAGCTTTGATTTACTACGTTATAAAGGGTCGCTGGTTTTCAGAGTAAACAATCCCGCGGTAAACAGCTAGTTAATATTATATTCATTAATATACTATAGCACAAACTAAATAATAATTTATTCAAACACAAACAAAGTGAATAAAGTGATGTAAAATATAAATCTAATGCATTTTGAAGTATTATTATTGTGTTATACACGTGAACTGCTACACGTGAATTATTAATTTTGTTTAGTGTTTCATATGAGTCCTTTGTTTTAGTAATACTAGAATATTAACAAAGTTTCTATTATGTTTGGTAGGCGTGTGAATTACATTTTATAAGCTCATAAATGGAATGTATAGAATCAATTTGTTTAATTATTAAAATGCTTGTGACAATATTGTGGATAGGAATCTTTATCCCGTGGCTTTGGTTTTGTATTTGAATCAATAAAAAATCATTTTCGGTAGTCTTCGCTTCATACTTTGTTTATTTCAAAATTACTTTTTATTATAAATATAAAAATATAAATATCACACAACATACACACAACGCCATCTAGTCCCAAACTAAGCAGAGCTTGTACTATGGTATATTAAAATAACTGATACTAATACATGTATACTTTTCTTTTGTAAATAAGTACTTACATAGAATAATAGAAACACCCAGGCACACAAAGATTTGTCTTGAGCGGGAATCAAACCTGCGAGCTCGGCGTCGCAGGCAGGTGCACTACCTACTCCGCCATCCGGTCGTCAATTTGACGTCAAATGAACTAAAAATTTTGTAAATAAACTTGCATTTATAACCTGCTACCCAATTATTAACAACTCGGACACTGGGATGAGGCGAAAGGAGGTCATTTTTTAGCACGTTTAACTGCTTTTAATTTAATAATAAAACTAAAGTAGGTAAAATAAATAAATAAATAACTTTGGATTTTTTACATTAGATAGAACGCCAGAAGCAATTACACTATCCAATGGTCCTAATGACAAGGGCCAAATCTTTGCGAATCACACAAAGATTTGTCCCATGTGGGGATTGCACCCACAACTGAAATCAGTGCAGTAAAGAACGGCAAGGCGACCGCGTAAACCATTACACCACACGTGCGGACTAGGTATAATTATCACTTACCAAATTAATAGCGTTTGTTTTGTTTGCAGTTTAATGTTAGTCCTTTGTTCCATCAATATAGAATTATATATGAACTACAATATTGTAGCACAAAGCATAAAACATTATTCATTAATTGGAATAATACTTAGCAAGTGACGATTATAATTATAATATTCACAAACAATTTATAAAATATTAATTATTATAATTATTGTCCAGAAGCTTTGTAAATATGAAAACATTATAATTATTCCAACACAAAGCCTAATAAAATGAATTGAAAGCACTGTTTTTAATATATATTTGCTTTCTCATAGATTGAATATTAAAGTAGCTATTTTAATAATCAATGGTTAAATATGGCCTAACCCTTCCCATCATGGGAAGAGGGCCGAGTTCAGCAGTGGCACAGGTATAAGACACAAGGCTGCTATTAGAGATAATTTTATTAATGATTTAATATAGATATAGAAACATGCTTTGTTTTTATTTGTTGATCTACAGTATGCTATGTTCTGATATAAACCATAAACAACAACTCTCTAAATCCTTTCAAGTGAAAATAGAACCCCTGTATAATGTTACTCAGAGATGAAACGAGGATACCTTGTACACCAATTATATCAACAAACCAATTGAGGCAGTCATGTTAACAATTATGTGGTGAACAAGGTTCTGTCTACGACTTTGCTTGCTTATTGGACCCGAAATTTACTAACCAAGACGCTTAAGAGAGAACAATTGGTTGGCTCTATATCAATCTATATAAAATTTATACGGGTTTATTTTTATAAAGTTTATTAACTTTATTAAGTTTTCATCTATTTTTATTAATACGTTAGCATGAAAATATTGCGCTCTTAAATCTTTTAGAAAGGACTAGATTCCGTTCACGGCTTCTCTCGTGTAGTACTAACCTTAATAATGCCTTTGCCTTTATGGTAATATTGGTTTTAAGCGTTAAATCTCTGCACGAAATTTGTTAAAATCCGTAGCGTGATTCTGTAATTGTATGCATCCTTATTTCCATGTCAATACGGTCGATATTTGATTGACAGAAATTCAAATTACGTGTGATTCCATTTTGAGAATATGCATGCCGTTTAGAAGTTTTTGCGTGAGTGAAAACCAAAAATATCCGCATTCCACACAATTATATTTTGAAATATTTATTATAGCATTTACCTAAGTTATATTAATAGTAGGTTGAAAAATTTTACTCTTTAAAGGTGTGCCTTGAAAGAGTTGAATCTGATATTCATTATTAATAAGTATACATATTATAAAATTGAGCAACGCAGCAGCAGCATGAATGTCGTCCCCAAAACATGATCTAATTTTTTTTCGCGACATTAAACTCCACCCTAAAAGCCTTAATTAACCTAAATCCCTGACATTTATCATCTGATCTCATAAAGCTATCACGAATCCGAAGGGCCAATAAAAGAAACACCCCTCGCTATAAAACCTTAATTTTGTCCCTTTGAGATTAAGGATGAGAGCGCGCTCAAGATATAACCGGTATAAACTGGTTCCGGTCGGTAATTTCCAGGTGATTGTGTGCTATCACTTTCTTCTAAAATAAAGGTTGTCAGCGTAAATTGACAGGAGTGATTTTTCAACGTTGATTTTGAGTAGGATCAAAATAATATATTCGATCTAGGTAAAGCAACTATGGTAAATTTCATTTAGTTGACTAAATGTGTAGAAAGTGTAATTATTATGTCAATAATTTCATGACAACCCTAAAAGGGAAAGAGGCAGGTCTGTGCATATGAAAGACTTTACTTGGTCGATTAAAGCCGCATTCATTGCTGGCAGATATTATGAAGTTATTGTGAGAAGGTAGGGTCAGGTACACTTTATTTCTTGTCAAGGTTTAATAGGATTTTAAAAATTATTATTAGTTATCGCTAGAATTTTATTTCTCTAATTAAATCAAAAGCTAGAGTGTAAGCCAGTAAGTTAAAGACAATTATATAAAAATAAAAACTTCATAATTTCACATATTAAAATCGTCAAATATTAAAAAAATATAAAAAAATATATAATATATATTTAAAAAAAATTGAACGATAAGGCTAGTTAATACCAGGCCAATCAGACACCGTCATTCAGACGATCCGCCTAGGCCAACAGGCCTTAACCAACTGAAATCAGGCAGCTCCATGAATATATTAACCCATTTTCGACCGAAAAGCCTTTCTAGCGTTGATATGGTTCTAAGTTACTATAAATTCACTAGTAGCAAGGCTGAGACTGATTGTCTGGAGACTTCGGTCTGTCTAGAATAGTCTAGATATTCAAGTCGGTTGACGATTGTAATTACCATATACACAGTGCTACGTAATACAACAGTTAACCATAATAACTGTAGATAAAGCTTCAGTACAAATAATTTCTATACTTATAATACAATATACCAAAATCAAACAAAAGTTAGTTAAAAACAAATAAACACTCCTAATAATACTCGAGAATTTCATTCCACAAAAATTTTAAGTTCAACATTTGACGAGCTTCGCATAACAACGTTTTATTTCCGTAAAAAAATATCAGAAAACTCATTTGTGTGTCGTTGAAATACTAGAAACTTTGGGGTATCGGATTTTAGGGCCGTGGCACACCAGGGCTTTATAAAGGCTGTATAAATGTGGAAAAAATGTAAAAAAGGATTGCTTTCTAACCTGTTGTGAGTGTTCTGTTTGTAATGTTCTACTGCAGCAGTGTATGCGTTAATTATGCGTGCAATTTTGTGTTTTCCCCACTGCTAAAAATTGCTTTAAAATAATGCCTGGTGGATGGCAAAAGCCTCACCCCCTATCCCATGAAACTTGAACATAGTACGTGAAATTTGGGTGTTGTACACCTCTTTCACACCCTTCTGGATAATATGCTATGATATGTATGTGTATAAAATAATAATGCAACAAGAGTGAAATAGAAGGAAATAAATGCATTTTTAACCAGTGCAATTTTTTATATGGTATTGGATATGCTTGGACACCTTTCTGGAAGACTGGCAGTATAAAGCTCTGGAGAGGGAAGAATGGAAGTCTTTGGGGAAGACCTTTGCACAACAATGGAACAATATAGGTTAAAAAAAAATTGGATGTGCTAAATCAGCTATAAAAATATTACAATAAGCACAAGATAAACAGACGATAAGTAATTGCCACAACTTTTGCCACAAAATTGAATGCAATGCTGTAATGAAATCATACCGAAATTATACTTTGGAGTTTAATGACCAAAAAAAAATTCATCAATTATTATTATTACTATATACTGAAAGTTTCACATAGCGCGCAACTCGCGTCGTACAATAAAGTCTATATTGTTCATTATATATTAAACAAGGTTATATACTTTGTATTTCTATTATATTTACACCAACTGTTCTATATTGCCTGCAACACAGTGAGCAGTTGAGTGTAAAATAAATAAATAAATAAATAAACACAAACCGTCTTCTTATCCATCCAAAGGTTGCCTGTAAGAAATTGTTTTTAGCGATAAGGCCGACCATTGTGCATTTAAAATAATTAAAGTTTGTCTCTATATATAAAGTTAAACTGTAAATTTGTTGTAAAATATTCTATTCTATTATTTTTTTTATTTTTTTATTTAAAACTTAATGTACATTATCGCACATAGGCGGACTTAATGCCATAGGCATTCTCTACCAGTCAACCTTTGGGTGATGCTGAGAGTAGGGTAGTAGGTGCATAATTTGAAGTTTTAATTTGGAGAAGAGCAGAATAGTAAAATAATTATGAGTACACATAGGTACTCAACACATACATATAGATATGATTACACAGATAACCAAATAATATTTATATATTTTCTTTATATATTCTAAAATGTGAATGGCTAACAAACAATTTCAAACTTTCATATTCATCTTATTAGTAGGCTATTTTTTCGCCTTAAGTATCTTATCTAGACGCCAGCCAACAGCCATGTGCGTCACCAGCTTAACAGAATTTCACCATTTGGGGGAGCCGTAACAGTTCAAGATTGTTTAGTCAAATAACATTTGAATCGAAACTTCGTCGAAGTTGGACCGTTCCCGTTTTCAATGAAACTGTTTAGCTGTTTTACTTATTTGCTGTAAAGGATATTTGATTTTGAGAACACAAGATCAGTGAACACACAACTAACAAAACAAAAATTGTGGGTTCGATCCGCACATGGGACAAATCTTTGTGTGATCCGCAAATATTTGTTCTGACTCTGGGTATACTTTGTGTGTATGAAATGCATATTTGTGAACACCCCCGCGACACTAGAGGTATTCCTAGAGCGGGCGAGAAAATTCCGTCAAGAAATTCACAATAGCAGCACGGAGTTGGTATTATGCCCGGTGGATGGCGATAGGCTCACCCACTATTCCATGCTACCTAAAACATAACAAGTAAAATGTGGGTGTTGCACACACACCTCTTACACTCTCTTCAGAGTGATAAAGGCGTGATGTTTTGTTTTGTTATGTTTAAGATCAATTTGAAATTCTCACCTTGTTCAAAGCCAAACAAATGGCAAAAAAAAAAAAATCATCGTAAAAACAGACTAGAATTTTTTTCCTCCATATTTCCCATGTGCATAAATCGATCTCGTCGATTAATTGTGATCGATTCATTCGCCTAACACTCGATATATTTTTTACAAACTCCCATCCATTACTCTCAACAGTGATTTCAACTTTAGTATGTAAAAATACTTTGTAATAAATATAGATTGATATTATTTTCAGTGACAGGATATGAACAAAGTACGGTCAGCAGCAGAAGTACTACGTCCAAACAAATTTTCAAAGCAATATTTATTTTGTTAAAATTGAAATTCTTTAATGATTTGATGAATCAAAACTTATTGTAATCTATTATAAGTGCTTCATTGGCAAAGAGGTAGACGTGGCGTTGAACAATATCTTCAGGACTATAACCGGCTGCCTTAAACCCACGCCTTTGCATGGTTTACCCGGTTAGCGGGAATAGCACCACCGTTTGCTCGTCGTGTCATTTCATGCTCCATAGAAAAATGGAAGCAAGAGAGTGATAGTCGTCTAGCCTAGCCTCTAGCCACTCCACGACCATTCTTTACCTTCAGTCCGCCGCAAAAGCTTCCTGAGAGAGACGACCTCAACGGACCAAAACCCCGATAAACTTAGAAGCGAAATATGGAAGGTTAGGCTGCGAGTACCACCCAATTTTGTAGATACGGCTGAACATCTACCACCAGGCAATTGATTGCACTGGTCGATCTGGAAGTCCCTAAACCGTCTTCGGACCCATGCAAAGACAACCTGGCCAAGTGGGGATTCACAAACACATCCAACACTAGTTCTGTTGCTAATGTGGATCGCCCACCCAAAGTATGGCCCATCTGTTGTCCTGCCCATTACTTCCTTCCCCTTGTACCCTAAAAGACCTTATGCAGGCCAACCAAAAAGGCGTCCTAGTCGCATCCTATTGGTCTAAGCTGCTGGCTGTATAAACTGGAAAATATTAAACAGAATAAAATTACAATGGTCACTCACACGACAAGAAGTAGAAGAAGAAGAAGTGCTTCATTTTATATCACTGCCTCGATCGTCCAGTAGTTAGCATACAGCCTTGTTGGTCTAGTGGTTAGCGTATCCACCTCTCACCGCGATGTTACGGGTTCAATTCGAGTATAGTCTTATTTCTGAACTTTCGTCAGGAATTTGACAATAGCAGTACGGAGTTAGAATTGTGCCCGGAGGATGGCGATAGGATCACCTGCTATCCCATGAGACTTAAATATAAAACGATAAGTGTGGGTGTTGTATATTTCTGCTATGTTATTTTATATTAGGGATGTTAATAATGTAAAATGTGATTGGTATGGAAGTTAGAAATTATTTGGGTGTTCAGCTACTTTTGTTGCAGCTGTAACATTATTAAATGCTCCTCCTCAAGATCTTTTATAGTTCAAAACTAACTCATCAATCGACTAGCTATCAGTTTATATTTTTTTATAGGCGTTAAAATAGACTTAGTTACATAAGCATTATAATTATCTATTACATACTAAAATAACGAAATCATAACACAAAACTACAACTATCCTACACCACCGCAAAGTAAACACAATACAGGAACTTAAAGGTAACAAAGTCAAGCCACGAGGCGGTATGGGAAACTTACCACCTGCGCTGTTTTCATAGAACGGCTTACTTATGCAGCTGCATGAGCAGACTATGTTATTAATAAATACCCTGTGTTTGCTTAAAGGAGGTTTGATTTGGAAAACTTTAATAGAGCTGGTAGAAACAAATTGAAAGATTTGAACCAAAGAGTCTACCAAAAATACTCCGTAGTTATTTGATTTCTCGCTGAAGTAAATAATACACAAAACATTATTAGTTTTCATGAAATAATGGTACATTGACTGCACGCATATTGCTCACAATATTTTTTAGTTCATGACCAATTTAGGACTTCATTTGAACGTCAAACACTTTTTATAAAAAATAATTTGAAATATGTATTTTTTATAAAAAATAATAAAAATTGAGTCTTAAAGGATCTTTTTTGCATAAATATATACACCCAGTGTAACATATCCTGAGTTAATTAATCTTAGAAGTTAACAAATTAAAAATAGGTTACATTACACAAAGCTTTTTCAAAGAGCTTTTTTTCGAACTTGTAGACATAAAAATTTAAATAATAATACATACACTATAAGATATAGCGAGAACATTTAAACGTATTGCATGCAAGCTTTAGTTAAGCATTACATTTATTTGTATACCTTAATAGATAAAAAACAAAAATAGCAAATTAATAAGCATTGCAAAGCTGAATATAAAACAGAGAACAATTCTTAGTTAATAAAAATTTGTTCTAAGACTGATTGTGGAAATGATGTACTGTGTCGTAAACGCCATCTTATTGTCAACTCGTAATATAATATTAAGAAGAAATTCACTTTGAATTCAGTGCACATGACGTCATAAACATCTTACTCGACGTGCACTCTACTGAAATGACGGATATACAGCATGCACGCTTTTACTGAGGCTAGAAAATAAGCGATTTTTCAATCTAAATACTTAAAAATGCTATTGAAAACTTATTGAGGAATCCGCTGGGGGTTCAGAAGTTTAAATGAAATTATATTAACGTTAAATTTGATGATATTATTATTTATATGAAATTGTTAAAAAAAGTTATAAAACGGTCGTTTGATGGCAGTATATTTTTAAAATACCCCCTTTTTGTATGTACCTATATTAAATTAAACGCCAAAAATGCTGCTGATTGGCTAACGTGTCAATAGAAAATCCAAAAATCTATCAAATTGGATATGAAACTTATTTTCGACCAAAGAGGCGTTTACCATGTTTTTTACATTCAACAGATAAAAAGTAGATTTAAAATTATTTTTTCAAAACTAAAACCAATAAAGCTCTTGTTAATTTGTAAAAATCCTTTGGGCAAAATAAATTTCTATCCGACCTACCTGGGTGGTTGTTAAGAGTCCTATGTAGGACTTAAATGAAAAGCGGACTGTACAAATATACTGGTATATTAAATTAAAACACCGTTATAACTATAATTAAAAACCCGGTATAAAACTTAGAGGAGCGAATACGTTATGTTCACTATAGTTCGTGAAGGCAAGTGCCCCCGGCGCCGCTCTGCTTCCTTATATAGGTAGGCCGTCCTGTCATGTACCCGTCGTGTTCGACCGGTACAGGCGTCGCTCGCCGCGTGTCCCCAAATGTGCAACACGTGCAGTCCCGTTATGTTCGACCGGTACAGGCGTCGCTCGCCGCGTGTCCCCAAATGTGCAACACGTGCAGTCCCGTTATGATGCGCGGCACCTTTGTTAGATAGATAGGTAGATATCTAACAAGCTGCCCGGGTTGAAGTAGCGTAAGCAGTGTAACTTCAAAAATCTGGAAGCGGGCAAACATTAGTAAAGGCTCTACGTATGGTACCTCGCTTTGTTTTAAGCTCCACCACACGTGTAACGCCGTCGTTCCCGGGATAGAGTTTGATGACTCGCCCAAGTGACCATAATAGAGGAGGTAGAGTTCTATCTTTGATTAGCACAAGTGATCCATTTTGTAACTCTTTCCCATGTGATTGCCATTTCACCTTCTGCTGCAGTTGAGTCACGTATTCTAGGGAAAATCTTTGCCAGAAATGCTGTTTTATGTGCTCAATACGTTTGTATCGTTCCAGGCGGTTAATGTTCGCCTCAGACACTTGTGGATGTGGTATTGATGTCAGTGTTCGTCCAATTAGGAAATGAGCAGGAGTTAGAGCAAGGAAATCGTTAGAGTCAGAGGATAATGGAGTAAGAGGACGTGAATTTAGGATTGCTTCTATTTGAGTGAGGCAAGTTGCCATTTCTTCGTATGTTAAATGAGTAGTGTGTAACAATCTTTTTAAATGATGTTTGGTGGATCGAACACCTGCCTCGGCTAACCCGTTGAAATGTGGACTATATGCGGGTACGAATTTAAACTCTATGCCTTCTTGGGCGATACAACTCTGTAGGTCAGACTGAACTAGGAACTTTGCTATATCATTGTCTGCACCAACGAAGTTAGTGCCATTGTCTGAAGTGATGCTCTGAGGCTTTCCCCGGCGAGATACGAATCGATTTAAAGCTGCTATATACGCTTCGCTAGAGAGCGCCGTGACAAGCTCGATGTGACAGGCTTTCACTGAATTGCACACAAAAATTGCCAAATATGACTTTAGTAATTTGCAACCTCTACCCTTTCGGTCAGCTATCAGCACTGGCCCTGCGTAATCAACGGAGCAATGTAAAAATGGGAATTCAAGTTTAGTCCTTGATAATGGCAACTGCCCCATTATGGGTTGGACAGTTTCTGCCTTATATCTATGACAAGACATACATTTGTTTACAGTTGCTTTAGATAGATTTTTGCCTTTCAAAGGCCAATATGTTTGTCTCACTATTGCTAATAAAAGTTGAGGACCAGCATGTAGGTGTTTGAAATGATAGTGATTAAAAATTATTTTTGTTAAATTATGTTTACTGCATAGTAAAATAGGGTGCTTAATGTTATAACTATATGGGGAATTATCAAGCCTACCACCAACTCTAATTATATCATTATTATCTAAAAACGGGGTCAGTGACATGAGTCTATTCTTTTTTGGTAAAGGTTTGCCTGTTTTAAGAATCGTATATTCCTGAGGGAACATTTCCAACTGAGCCTTTTGAATGGTTAGAACTAGTGCATTTTTTAGTTCTTGTACTGACAAATACCCATTATTTTTTTCTTTATGTGTGCAATTGTAAATAAACCTTTGTAAATATGCTACTATTCTTTGCAAATTAGTGAAACTTGATTTATTTTTTATTAAGTTATTTAACGAATCAGCAGTATCAATTTTTGAAATTATATTTGTGTGGAAACAGTTAACCAATTCAGGTAGATCCTGTTTTACATTTTCATTCGGCATTTTGGGCCAATCAATATCATTTTCAAATAGAAATTTTGGACCTGACCACCACAAAGAACAATCGCTGATAACGTCAGCCCTAAGCCCTCGAGAGATAAGATCCGCCGGATTGTCCTTTGACGGCACGTAGCTCCACGTATGATTATTAGTACATTCCTGAATTTCGTGGACACGGTTTCGAACAAAACTTGTAAGTTGCAGTGATGGTGTCTTTAGCCACCCTAAGACAATTGTGGAGTCACACCAGAATCTACACCTACTTATGTTAATTGTCAACGCAAGTAAAACCTTTGTGCACAGTCTTGCAGCCAATAGTGCTCCACATAATTCAAGACTTGGAATTGTAGTTGGGTGTATGGGTGATATACGACTTTTAGATGTTAACAGTTTGACTCTTACTTGTCCGCATCTGTCTATAGAACGAATGTATAATGCACATCCATACGCACGCTCAGATGCGTCAGAGAATATATGAATTTCATGTATATCACTGTTAATATGAAGTACCCAACGAGGAATTTTTAAATTGTTTAAATTTGGTAACGCATTTGCAAACTCCCACCAAAGTTTTTTGATTTCTTGCGAAACTTCATCATCCCAAGAATATTGTTGCATCCATAATTTTTGCATTATCATTTTTGCGACGACAATGCATGGCCCTACTAGACCTAACGGATCAAAAACTTGGCTAATAACTGAAAGTATGTGACGTTTGGTAACTTTTTCCTTAAATTCTATATTTATTGAAAATGATAAAACATCTGCATCACATATCCAATTTAAGCCTAACGTTTTTGTGGATTTGTTTATATTGTTAATTGACAAATCTAAAATATTATCAGACTGAATAGATGGAGAAATTGCATCTAAAATTTCGTGAGAGTTGGACCGAAATTTTCTTAAATTAAACTGAGCTCCTTTTAAAGCATTTATGACACCTTTACATATTTTTATTGTTTTCTCTATGTCAGGTCCTCCTCCTAAATAATCATCTACATAAAAATCGCGTTGAATTGCTCGCCTGACTGCTTCGTTAGAAACTTCTGATGCCAAACTAACCAAACATTTTGTAGCTAAATATGGCGACGATGACATTCCGTATGTTAAAGTATTTAATGTGTAGGTTTTTAATGGTTGTTTTGTATCAGAACGAAATATTATTTGTTGTAGAGATCGTTGAGTTGGATTTAATTCTATGGCCCTATACATTTTTTCAATGTCACCAGTAACTACGTATTTGTGCTGACGAAACCGTAATAAAATTGAATATAGGTCTTCTTGCACTGTGGGACCAACTAACTGAATATCATTAAGCGATATTCCAGTGCTTGTAGCCGCTGAACCATCAAAAACTGTACGATGCTTGCTTGTAAAACTAGTATCACGAGTAATACCGTGATGAGGGAGAAAATAATTAATGTCATGAGTTTTGTCTGTAGAAGGCTTACTATTAACTGTCATATGACCTAGCCGTTCATATTCGTCCATAAATTCAACGTACCTTTTTTTAAAATCGGGGTATTTAATAAATTTACGTTCAAGAGATAAAAAACGACATTTTGCTCTTTGAAATGAATCTCCTAATACCGACGGGTCTCGTTTAAATGGCATTGTTACTACAAACCGACCATTAGAACTACGTTTGGTATTAATCATAAAAAAAATTTCACAAGCACGTTCTTCGGGGGATAATGAGTGCTTTTCTGCTACGCTATCCAATTCCCAAAAACGAGACAAGTCAGGGTTCAATGATTCATTTAAAAAATTACAAACAAGTAAAGGGGAATCGGTTTTAGGACGGGCGACATATCCAGACACTAGCCAACCAAGTTTTGTCTCATAAAGTTTTGGTAAATTTTTACCTAAATCGATTGAATTGTTGCAAAGAACCGCCCAGAATATGTCTGCCCCAACGAGAATGTCTATTTCTGAAGGTACATTGAAGGATGGATCGGCAAGGGCAATCCCGATTGGTAACGGTATATCGGTTACGTCTATTAAAGAAGATGGCATGGCCTCAGTAATTTTTTGAATTACGTGACAGTCAATTTTAAATTCATAATCACTTTGAATATTTGACATAATTGTCAGGTTGCAAGACTGAGTGCTAGGAAAAATATTGTTATTGATACCCGTTACCGTTGAGTTCGTGTTACGTCGTGATAGACCTAGCTTACTACATAGCGTGTGTGTCACGAAATTGGCCGTGCTGCCGTTGTCGAGAAGCAAACGCGCATTGTGCACGTTACCCCTGCTGTCAGCGACTTTTACCACTGCTGTTGATAGTAATATTACTCGAGAAGTAGTAATCTGTTTTGTGTTAGCTGAACCGGCAAAATTAGATATCGCTAGCTCAGGGGGTTGTTCGTTTACTTCTTGAGAGTCTAAATGCAATAGCGTATTGTGTTTTTTCCTGCAATATTTACATGTAGCAGAATTGCAATTATTTTCTGTGTGACCTGGTCTTAGACAATTAATGCATACTTTAGCTTCTTTGGCTTTTTGTATGCGATTTTCAATACTGAAAGATCTAAATGTTTCGCAATTAAACAAAAAATGCGTCTGGTCGCATATAGGACATCTAAATATTTTTTTATTATAACTTTTGACTGTCTGTTTGTTATTAACATGTTTAATACTTGTAAAATTTGTGTTACAATTACAACTTGTTGATTGCCTACAGTTCCCTTTACCTCTTTCTTCTAAACTCTCTAAAAAGTCGGCTCTATTACCAAGGAAAGTAAGAAACATGTTTAAAGAGGGAGATTTCGTCAAAGTATTTCGTCGTTCTTCCCATTCTCTGTTTGTAACAATGTCGAGTTTTTCCGACATAATATGTATAATAAGTGTGTCCCAATGTTCCGTTGGTTCACTTAAAGTTGAAAGAGCTCGAAGATTTTTATTTGTTACATCTATAATGTTACGAATAGAGGCGCATGATTCTTTTTCCATATTTGGTACATTGAATAATGTAATGACGTGATTGTTAACTAATAATCTTTTATTGTCATATTTGTCGCAAAGTAACTGCCATGCGGATTGATAATTGTCTCCTTTGATATCTAAAGCATCCACAACTAAAAAAGCACTTTCCTTAAGGGAAGCTCGGAGATAGCGTAATTTATTTATGTTGTCAATATCTGACCTTGAATGAATTAAGGAAACGTATGTATCTCTGAAACCTAGCCAGTGCTGATAATGGCCGCTAAAGGTAGGTAACTCGATTTTAGGCAATCTGACGCAATTAGAAATGAAAGCACTTGCCTGCACATCTTCTTGAGTTGTCACGGCACCCCCTTGAAGCTGTCCTTGACTGGATAGATAGGCTCCAAGAAGATTGCGACCCTCAGCTAGTAGATGAAAATACTGGCTTTCAAACCGCTCACGGTCGACGGAGTCGTCCACCTCAGAGATCACCTCAATTTCTTCCTGTAATTTATCGTAATCACTATATAAGGCATCTATTTTTTCTAATCTCGTTTTAAGTTCTAACTGTTGTACGTTGGTAAGCTCATTGTCTTTAATAAGCGACAAAAAATTACTGAAAATTGTTAATTTAGCTTTAAAACTGCCACGCTTTTTAATAAGCGTCGTTACTTTATCCTCAGTCATTGCAATAAATTCTCAATACTAATTAAAAGAAAAAGGGTAGGTAAGATTAAACAAGAATTAAAAAATATAAAGAAATATTTTTAGTTGGTAAGCCAGCCTATAAAGTTGCAAGCATGTGAAAAAATGTTATAAGGGATAGGCTCTCTTGGCTACCTAACGGACAAGCACGTGCGCGAGCGGCAGGTAACCGGTTGCTTTGCTATTTTTTGCACTATAATTATTAACACAAAAAGTTGTATTTTACATTTACAACGTAGAGTAACCGTTGGATAAATAAAAAATATGACTAAACCTTCACTCAAATAAAAAACACTATGAAAGGGAAGGAAGAAAAAAATTGGAACGACTCACTGTTATCCAAACCAAACCACGTGTCATTGGTGAATTGAGGTTTCTTCGCGTATGATTTGGATCTTGCTCGGGTCAACGGTCTGTTTTCGTTGCCTGCGGCCAATTTGATTTTCTTCTTAGCTCGTTCCGTGCAGATAGCAGGTAGGTTGTATTCCGTCCACAGCTATAGGATCGAGACTTGAAGCGTTTTTTCCGGGACGTTAAATTACGTTATTGTTTTTCGAATGAAAAATTTAACGGCGATCCAGAAGGACCATGTTAAGAGTCCTATGTAGGACTTAAATGAAAAGCGGACTGTACAAATATACTGGTATATTAAATTAAAACACCGTTATAACTATAATTAAAAACCCGGTATAAAACTTAGAGGAGCGAATACGTTATGTTCACTATAGTTCGTGAAGGCAAGTGCCCCCGGCGCCGCTCTGCTTCCTTATATAGGTAGGCCGTCCTGTCCTGTACCCGTCGTGTTCGACCGGTACAGGCGTCGCTCGCCGCGTGTCCCCAAATGTGCAACACGTGCAGTCCCGTTATGTTCGACCGGTACAGGCGTCGCTCGCCGCGTGTCCCCAAATGTGCAACACGTGCAGTCCCGTTATGATGCGCGGCACCTTTGTTAGATAGATAGGTAGATATCTAACAGTGGTTCTACAAAATGTGATGTAGTATATTTATTTTATAACAGAATGTGCTTGATTCACTAATCACCAATATAATACAAGTTACAAAGCAGAACACAAGTAACAAAAAGTGGCGAACAGTGTGCCATCCAATTGAATCATTCAATAATTCTAAAAGACATTATTTTTCTTTTTTTTTCTTTATGGATTCGCATACAACTTTATAATAATAACATAATACTAAGCTTTTATTTATCCTTAACTAACAAAACTCGCACATACAACTTATTCTCCGAATAATACCAGGGTATTATTCGGAGAATAAGATACGTCTTTATTCACCGTAAAGAATGTCAAGCAAAATAAACGAGTGTAGCGTAGGCGGAATAATAAAAGGGTAACCAAAGCAAATAGATTAGGTTCCGTGGCGATAATTGATTGCATTTGTTTGTGGAACCCTAAAACGTCTATTCAATTTCGTTGCGTACCCATTACTTTCATTCGCAGTCATTGTATCGAGGTTTGGATAAGAAAAATTGAGGGTAGGAGTTCAATCGGTTTGAATGCCACCAATCTTTCTTTAAGTGTGGTTAGAAAAGCGAACCGCATTATTCTTAGGTCAATACTAGCTTTGTGAAAAGGGTTGGGCATTTGTAAATTTGGTTTGGGTTTTTTTAATAACTTTAGAGTATTCAAAGAAATGTTCTGTTACAACTTATAAAAAGTATTTTCTTTAATATAATAAATATTAAAGAAAATAAGTAAGTTTTAATATTATTTATTGAAAAATCAAATTGAACTTACAAATATATTTGTAAGAATATTAACAAAGTGAATAACGAAAAAATTAAATTAAGTTTAAGTAATGATTTTAACACTCAAAAGTAAGTTTTAATATTATTTATTGAAAAATCAAATTGAACTTATAAAAAGTATTTTCTTTAATATTTATTATATTAAAGAAAATACTTTTTATAAGTTGTAACAGAGCATTTCTTTGAATACTCTAAAGTTAGTAAAAAAATGTATAATACATTTTTAATTAAGAAAAATATTTATATACAAAAATATACATAAAAAATATAAAAGATATTTACAAATCTTTATACAGCATCAAAAAATTCTTCCGCATCGATGTCAAAGGCCGACATCATGTCCAGAAGGCTGGCAGCATTGCCACATTGTATTTCTTATTCTTTAAATAAATAATTAAGTTTTTTTCGGTCAATTTGGTAGCAAACAGCAACCTTAGCAACCCTTTTATTTTGCTGAAGTAAAATAATAATATCAAATAGAATTTAATCTGCACTGAAGATTAAATTCTATTTTGAACCGAGTCGCTGTTTTTATGGCCTATACTAACTAAAAGAGCTCACGTTTCATTGCGGAATGGGCTTCCTTCCGGGCATGAGGTAACGGAGATTGGTCCACGATTTAAAATATCCTCGGGCAGTCCGAGTCTTTTATGAAGTAAATGCAGTCTAGACTATTTTATTTGTTAACTGCAATAAATAAATAATTGTACTTACAAATAAATAAAATCAGAAAGAAAATTATAAAACTGTGTCACGCCTATAATACGTAAATATTAAGTACTTGTAAGATTATTTTATAAAATAAGATATATGTTCATATAACGTTACAAAAAAGGATGAGATCTAAGGTTATTAAGTTGCCTTTAAGCCGTTCAAAAGCTTAAATAATAAGAAAGAAAGAAAGAAAAAACATTTATTTCACAGACACACTCTGGACAACTTCAAATAACACAATATTCAGTTAGACCGTGGTCATACAATAATTGAAAAATTACTAAAACTATCATTATTCTCCAAGTTTTCCTAATCTAATTAGGGTTAGCTTGTAGTCTAACGGATTTATCTAAATATAAGGTAATATATTTACGTAAATCCGAATTCATCAAGCCTATATAATCCAGAAAAGTGTAGCAGAGGTGTACAAAACCGAAAATTCACCTGTTATGATTAGGTCCCTTGGAATAGGGGGTGATTACAACCCCGTACTGCTATTGCTCCATTTTCTAATTGAAAATTTACAAATATATAACATTTTGCCCGACCCGGGAATTGAACCCGAAACTTTACAGTGACAGGCGCTTACGCTAACTACTAGACCATCAAGACAGTAAATATCACATAATATTTTTAAAATCGCTGTTTTCAAAGCCTCGCTAAGAAGTAAAGAAGTTCACGTGGTATAATGGAATGGACTTCCGGACATGTCCCGACTGCCAGTAATGGTATGTTCCGCTTTAAAAACGTCGTCTAACACCGTTTATGGCAGCTTTTGACGTGTGAGTGGCTTGCAATCCTAATGGATTGGGTGAACGGGTGTTTAGATTCTTATTACTGTTTAGAAGGTGTTGACCGCATACAGGATGTTTTAGATTCGAAAAAACATTAATGGTCTCTTCCTTCTTTAAATGAACTCTCGTGAATGAGTTTGAGGATGACAGCATCACCGTCTTACCTTTAACATGCCGCCAAATAGTAGTGCTTGTACTACTGTGTTCCGTTTTGGTGGTGAGATCAGTCCTCAGATGAAAAATCCATGTCCTCCAATCTGCTTTTGTGGAATGTTAATGTCCATGGGCTATCTCTCCTCTATCATCCGTTCACTACGTTCATCGTATATAAAAGTAAAACTTTCTTTAATCTTGCATTTTATTGGTTTTATGGATAATTGCGTACAAAAACAACAATAAAACAACGTTTGTAAACGTAAAAACAGTTTACAATACAAACCTTTTACGTTTAATCATAACTGCCATTGTATTTATGTGACGTGCATTAAGTTAAATAAAAAAATTACCATTACTTACAACTACACATTAATTGCACTGAACTCAACACATTTTCATGCCTTTGTGCATACAAATTATAGTCTTGAAAAATAGACAAATAAAAATAACTATTATAATTTGTTCCGTGCTTATTTCTAATAACATTGGCGTCGGCTTCTTGTCTAACCGATTTAGCTGAGTAACAATAAAAAAAGAAAAAGAAAAATGAAAATGGACACCAACAAACATGCTTTTTAGAGTTTTAGATATGATTTGTTCTTCTTCGTCGTGTCGATGGCTGAGACAAATTTTATTTTGACTTGCCATCGTGGTGAAAGGATTAGCCAATTCGCTTTGGAGAACTCGCGAATTGCCCAGGGTGCGCCGGACGTAGGGAATCGTTGTGCACGTCACTCGGGGAGGCTCCTTTCATGCACCCCTATATGACACCCCTATAAATATGATTTGTTAATAAAAATAGATAACAACTTTACAAATGTTAAAAGTAAATCCTATATTTCTTTTGTATGAAAATCAGCCAAGCAATTCTTATCTCTTAACAAATTGATAATTAAACAATCAATTTGCACTGACAGCACAAATGCATAATAAAATAGTTTGTTGATTTCTCACATTAGATTTTAAGAGAGTCCTAGAATGGATTCTAGTGTGTACTGTAGTCCATTCTAGATCTCACATTGTATGTAATGGCTTAGCTTTTAAAACGTCGGGCGAGGATGTAAAATGTAACACGATTTTTATTACTTTTGTTTATGTTACACATTTCGTGCTGAATGGTGATGTAGGCAAATAAATCTGATGGATGTCATAGCCATATCCTTTTTAGGGTTCCGTAGTACCTACAAGGAACCCTTATAGTTTCGCCATGTCCGTCTGTCCGTCCGTCTGTCCAAGGCATAGCGACGAAACCTTAGGTAGCTCCCCTACATGTAAAGTAGGGATGTTTTTTTTTTGTTGCCTACCCCACAGTGTGGGGTATTGTTAGATAGGCCTTTTAAAAACGTTTAGGGGTTGCTAAGACAGTTTTTTGATTTAGAGATCCGTTTGCGAGATAATTAACTTTAAAGAGCAAATTTTTGTTCGAGTAGAGCGTCCCCCCCCCCTCTAAAAGCTAAACTACTGGATCCCAAAATCTGAAAAAAATTGTGTTGGTAGAACATGTAATGAACTTTAAAGGAAAACTATAGCGGATAAGTCCACTTCATTAGTTCAAGAGGAATAGGGGTCCGAAATGTCAGATGCAGTTACTCAGAATATTTCGTTCAAAATTCTTGAAACATAAATAAACATACATAATACATATTATATAAAATCACGCCTTTATCTCACGGGGGTAGGCAGAGACGATGGAACGCCATGTGCTTCGCTCCTTACATACTTCTTTCGCTTCCTCAACATTCATACATCTCGTCATACGAGCTAGCTGGTTTCGTGTACTACAAACATTTCCTTTCTGAAGTACGCCATTTAGTTAAAAGTAAAATTATAAATATTTTTCTACGGAACCCTACTGCGCGTGGCCCGACACGCACTTGGCCGGTTTTATTTTTACGCTTTTCTTTGCAAGGATTTTATTTATCAGATTGCGACTTACGTGTTTTAAAATTAAAGTATCTAATAATTTTAATATGATCAACGTTTTACCGTTTTATATATAAATGCTATCAGACTAATACATATCCATGATGAACAATAAAATTTTAAATAATATAATCAAAGTCTAAATTTGTTTGAACCAAATTTTATTTATAATTCAGAAAGATGTCCTACTTAATTTTATTTTATCTTATATTTATAATGTCAAACGAAACGTTTCTCAAATCAATTATGAATGTACTGGTTTGTTAGTTATTAATCAATGCATTTTAACCAATTCTTTAATTTTATTTTGTCATAATTTTAAATTTTTTTATAATTATTTTGTATCGTCACTTAAAGGAATTTTGGACTACTTTTATTTATCAAAGTTGGACTATAATAAAATAAAAAATATGATTGACTGTTATTTATTAAAATTTACCATATTTTAAATAAATTGTAAGACTGAGACTTTTAAATTATTTTTAGCTTAATTTATTCTAACTAATATACCTAATTTATTCTGATTAGTATTGTAATTTTTCTGTTTTATTTGTTGGTTATTGTGCTATGTATGATGAAATATGTTATAAGGCATTATTTTAGTGTAACTGAATTCTGATATTGGGACCTTGTACCTTGAAAATAAAGAATTTATTATTATTATTATATTATTATTATATTAAAAAAAAAACGTCGCCCGTACTAGGCATAACTTCTGCGTGTTCATAAACATACATTTCACACATACAAAGTACACCCAGAGTCAGAACAAATCTATGCAGATTACAAAAAGATAATTATGTCCCAAAACAGCAGCAAACTACGCTAACCGTGCACTCAATTTGTATTAAGTTACACATATACTTATATATGAGTATATAGTATTACTCATCTTACTTGTCTTAAAGCGTTGTACTTTCCAGACTTCATGAATGTTAGTCATTAAACTCATGTAGGCAGGCCAAGTGTGCCAAGCCGAACTTAGCCGAGTTAGGACGCCTGTGACCTTAATCTTATGCCCTTAATGCATTGAAAGAAGCTTTACAGCGCAACAAAATGAAAGATGAATAATGAGCACATGTCACTTGCAAAAATCTCAGCGAAACGGAAGAGGAAACAAGGACTGTGGGTGGTATGAATATGAAAAATATGGTGGATAAATTTTTGTTATTTTATAATAAAAATATTCTAAAAAGAACAATTTTTTATTAATCTTTTTACTTACCATTTATTGCAAATACTATTTTTTTTGCACAAGGCGTCATTAATACCATTGGCATTTCCTATCAGTCAACAGTCAATCTTGGAGTGACGCATCATGTGGGAAATATTAACTACAATATATTTGTGATTTAGTATGTTATTATATTGTCCAATTAGTCCTAATTACCAATGCTTTGGCACCCTCAAAGTATAATAATAATTCAGGTTGATATCTGTTCAAAAAGATTTAAATTAGAGAACTAATCCAATATATTTCTTTTATCAATATCAAGGTGTTTAGTTTTATTTAAGCAATTGATTTGTATAAGGTTCTGTAATGATATGTTGTAGTACATTCGCAGTTCTTAATTTTATAATATATTGTTACTATTCGTGAGTACTATTCCTGTAATTGGCTGAATGTTGCATAATATTTTTATTAATATTAATTGTTACTGCTGTTGGTCTTCCAATAAATAAATAAATATATGAACATAGGGTCATTATGAATACACAGACGTGGCGTCCGTGTTAATTTTTACTGCCTGAGCTGGGCTGGGCTCTTGCCCTGAACCGAGTTTTTATAGGTAAAATCTTAGATGATTCACCGGTAAAAGTGCTCGATTGATAAAACCAGAGAATGAGGTTATATGCATATATCGACTAAATTCTTGTATAATTTCTTAATCTTTATTCTTTGATTTTGTATTGCGTTTATTACTTCAAAGACAATTTAATTAAATTACCCGTGAATCACCTCAACTTGAAGTTCATTTTTAATTGGCAACGATAATACGTGAGTCCTTAAAATAAAATGGCGAAAAATATAATCTTCACGTTTGCGAACAAATTGAACATTAAGATTTTCATAAAACGTATTTTTTTTACTTTTCAAAATATGGCCGTATGTTTCATCCACTTCATATAAACATTAATAAAAAGAATGTGCAATGCTTGCGACCTATTTGATAATGTCATACACTTTATAGATAGTTATTCTATAGAAAAATAGTTTGTAATAAATATCCAAGATGTAAGAGAAATTTCCAGTACGGTCTAACATTTTTCTAAAAGAGAAATTCCTTTTGACAATGTTGGATCGTGAATAGATAGCGCTTCCGTTAGATAGCTTACTCAGTAAATCTTGCCATGTATGACGTAGTTGAGGTCAAAGAATCATAGTCTGTGTTTTCTTAACCAGTTCCTTTTAAATTATGTACGTCACATTAATAAATGTAATTATCAGTTTATTTTTTTAAAGTATTGATGATTTTTAGCAAATAATTGTATTTATAACATAAAATAACATAATATCACGCCTATATTACCCAAAAGGGTGTGGCAGAGGTATTACAACACCCACATTTTACCTGTTATATTTAGGTCACATGGGACAGGAGGTGAGCCTTTTGCCACCCACTGGGCACAACTCTAACCCTGTGCTGCCATTCAGAATTTCCTGACGGAAAGTTCACAAATAACACTTTGCCCAAACCGGGAATCGAATCCAAAACCTCGCGGTCAGAGGCGCCCTCGCTAGCCACTACACCAACAAAGCAGCTATTGATGGTAACATCCTTGAACAAATGAAGGATAAAAACATCGAGCAACCTTGGTCGAAAGAATCTGCCTTAATAAATAAACTCCCAAAAAAAAGAAATCTCGCAAACTTTCAAATTTAATGTAATGGATACGTTAAAAAGTAAACCAAATACGATTGCCCACTTTTAACGTTGAATGGCTAATAAAACAAGGTACATTTTGCCGTGTGCTCTTTTACAGATAATTTATGAACTGAATATTTAAGTGGAGGTTCTAACATTTCAGTAGAATATTTATCGCATTGAAGCAACGATAGCCGATTGGAAGACCGTAGGACTGCTAAGTCTCTCTCGGGTTCTAACCTAGGGCACACACCTCTGTCAATAAATCGTTAAGATTCATTTTTTCGAAGATATGTGTGTATTTGTCATATAAATTATCGCTCGCTAATGGTGAAGGAAAACAACGTGAGGAAACCTGCATTCCTGAGAGTGCCTAAAAAGTGCTCGAGGATTTGTGAAGTCTACCAATCCGCACTTGGCCAGCGTGGTAAAAATAAAATGGTATAACGGCAAGAAGAATAAGAAGTCTTGCCACTGTCCTGCTATTGATAAAATTCATCCAGTTTTAAGTATCCTGGCACACCTAATCTTACTTATATTAATATGAAGGTAAAAGTACATGTGTGAGTTTTTTTGTTACCATAAAGCGGTTAAGATGGAAATTCATGTACTGGCTAGCTTATAAATGCTCTCGTCTAACATACAGGTTACTTTTAATTATCATACCACGCATTCGAACCGCGTGGAGTCACTACTTTTACTTTTATATTAAATTACGTCCCGAAGTACATACCTCACGTCCTGTATAAAGCGTATCTACGTCCCTCAGTCTGGACAAGGTACAAGCACTCGATATTGCGAATTTTCTGCAGTACAATGTTCTGAAAACGGCATCGCTGTAAGTGCACTTTCGAAGGTTATTCCGTTGATATTGGTTTCTTACCTTTGAAAAAGCTATGCGATTTAAATGGCGATGCTCTTTGTTTCGTTCAGATTTGATTTTGTTGCAGCTTTTGTTTTATACGCTGTTCGAGGAATTATTGTATCCTAAAATTGATAGTTATTTCTACTATAATAATTATGTTCTGTCATTATTTGGTTGGCTCTAAAGATGCTACTAGCTTATTAACAAAGAAAAAATAAAAAAACAAATCCAACAAAGCATTAGTTGTATCATCAGCTGTTCAAAATAAATGAGCACGTAGCCCACCGGGCCAAGGTCAGCGCTGACTCCAGGTTTTTGATCTATTTATCTCGTTCAAACACTCAATGAATGAGAGGGATCGAATGATCCGGCAGCATTAAACTCGGTAGTAGAAATTGGAACTATGATGGGTGACCATCTTAACACTACGAGTCTTAGTCCCAATTTCACAAATGTTAGAGAAACTTTATTAGCAGGATAATCATTTAACACACATAAATTAAAGTGACAGCTGTGTTCTTTTTTCAAATACAACTTGTGTCACTTTAAATTCGGTTAGGTTATATTTTATGGATCGGATAAGATCATAGAAATCTTAATAACAAGGCAGTAGAAATGTCAAAGACGCGTGACCTTGTCGCCGCGCATGTGTCTAGTCGAACACAAGTGCGAGTTGAGGAATTGTCGTCTTAATGTCATCGCAAAAAGAATAATTTTGTTTGCAGGAATACAAAATGTATGTGTAGGTTTGGTTATGTAGTGGTATTTGAAAAACGGCGACATGCGTCCCAGTGTTAAAAAATAGTCGATAGAATTTCTATTGACTAGTTATTAAGATTTCTATGGATAAGATCTATCTGGAACCTCCGATGCGTCTGCCGTATCTGGCCGTATTCAATCATTTTTTTCCATTCTGGTCTGATCACTGTACGGTCTTTGGTTTAATTATTGTTATTTACAAATATAAATATGAGTTTACCCGTTGTATGTCCCGTGATCTTAATCCCCAGTCTAACATCAACCAATTAGAGACTGCACTTACCTAAATGTGATTTTAATTTACAAAATGCTTCTGCATTTAGAACAATTGTAATCGCGGCATTCGTCTTGATTATTCAACGCATTAGGGAATCGTATCAGAGCCCTCGCTTGCAGTGGCGTCGCGTCGTTTAGATAAGGACAGCTGCTTGAACTTTAAGTGCTATGTAATTGCACTGTGGTTTGAATCACGCTGTTTATTTTGACATTTAGAATCAGCTGTTGAAGTAGTAAGGGGGGTGTGGCAGAATGGAGTGATAGCTGAAATCATAGAAGAAATATTTGCAAAGTATTTTTTTTATGGTTTGAGCTGTGACTGTACCAAATTATTTATTTTTCTATGTGCATGATATCAGGGATGTATGCGACATAGGGCAATGATATTATATAAAAACAATGTCACCTAGAAAAAAACACTAAATACAAGGTGTAAGTAGAAAGTTTCCCTTCACGAAAGAGGCTTTAAAGTATGTTTACGTCGATGATTGCGTCAAATAGTGCGGTGGTATGGCGAAAAAGATATTTGGTTTGTTTCTTTTTAGACTGCTTCTAGTGGTTAGCGTATGTGCCTCTCACCGCGAAATCTCGGGTTCGATTCCTGGGTCGGGCAAAGTGTTAATTGTGTAATCATAAAATTCACAATAACAACATGGAGTTGGAATTGTTGGCCACAATTCCAATTCCGTGCTGTGGATGTCGATAGGCCCTCACGGGAACTAAACATAACAGGTGAAATGTGGGTGTTGTTAACTTTTGCAGCATCCTTCTGGGTAATGTTATGTTATGTTCATCTTAGACCGTGCTCAAGAAAGTCACATATTCCTAAAGGAAATGAGGTAAAACAATACCGTCATGTGTCTTAAAACTAATATTACTGGGTTTTATACAAAAATTTCTCAGAAACAATGTGCAATAAATTATTTTTATTAAATATGAGACTATATGCAAACCTTAAAAGTGTTATAACCACAAAGGAGTAATAAAAGTAACACATTTCCTGCAACTAATAACGTTACCACCCCGTTAGTACGTATTTAAAACATCTATGAATATACTAAAATAACTCTTATATCGTATGATTTAAAATCCTTTTTTACTTACCTTTTATTAGGGTAATATTTCGTGATTGTTTTTTTTTTAAACATATTATTATTTAGTGTTTTTTAAAAGCTTTCTAGTAATTTGCAAATATAATTACTAGTATTTTTGTTAACTTCCTCCAGTTAAACTTGCCTTTGTTAGGAGGCAGTTCACATCCGTGGTGTATTGGCAAGGGATTCAAACCCACGACCTCTTAAGTCTGATGCTTTATCTATTGCGCCACGGCCGCTTTTTAAAAGTTTGGCATATTTAACATGCCGTCAATAACATTATCAATGCCTTTTAGATATTCAGGTTTTCATATGTATACGTGTGAGAAATATTAAACTAGTTTTTAAGAAGTTTTTCACAAAATATCTGCCGAGTTCTAAGTTGCTTACTTTAACAAGCTAAAAAAAACACATCACCATGTATACAAAAACATAACACATTTTCACTTAATACTCTCTGTCCAATAAAAATATATCTTCATGCATTAGTACACTGTCATGCCTGACCCCATAAACTGTTTCCCGTAAATAAAGACTATTATATACAAATGAGATATATTCGTATGCTATATATTTCCATTGTATGGCAAGCTATAAGGAAATGAACAATATTTATGTGCGATATATATTTTTGGGCTTATTTAATCTCATGGGTGTTGTAGCTCTTGGAGTCATAGCATGATAGGTCGAGGTCTGCTTACATTACAGGGTTATCTTGTTTGCACGTGTGGTGTAGTGGTTTAAGCGGTCGTCTCACCGCTCTCCACTGCACCGGTGTTGAGGGTTCGATCCCAACATGGGAAAATCTTTATGTGATTTGCAAAGATTTGTTCTGAGACTGGGTGTGCTTGTGTGAGTGAATGGGTATTTGGCCTTGTCATTGGGACCATTGGATTGTGTAATTGCTTCTGGCGTTCTATCTAATGTAAAAAAAAAAGAACAAGTTTTTCATATGCTCTGGTATTGTATTGTTTGGCGATACCTACGTTATTGGTTGTAAATCGGGTTTATTAGACCAGCTTTCAATTTCACTTGTTTATACTGCCGAACTGTTAAATCGTTACAAATAAACTAAACACCCTTTATTCCTTCCTTAATTCTCCTACTCCGCCTTCTTACCTAACACCATACCTCCAGTACTTGAGCTCTAACCACAATAGGGATCTACGGTCTTCCAATAATAAATTACTTCTATGTCCTTTACATACTACTGGCTTCGTCAATTCTTCTTTCTTCGTACAATCCGTTCTTTTGTGGAATGCGCTACCGGAAGATATCAGGATGGCAAGAACCCGGTATACCTTCAAAATTAAAGTAGGTACTCAAACTTCTAACCGAAAAATTAATTGCAAACGTCTTAATGTTTAATTGTTCATCCCCCTTCTCTTCATCCGTTATTTATATATATGTGTATATATTTATATATTTATATTTGTGTATATTATTGACGTATTTAAAGTATTATGTATGTACCATATTATTATATGTATTAATATGTATTTAATCGATTTTCAAATCAGTGTATATTTTTTATCTTTATTAGTATTATCGAAACGCACCTACCTTTGTTTCTCTGCACCACCCTAGGTTGACTGTTAGAGAATGCCACTAGGCATTAAGTCCACCTATGTACCATTTTGTGTGCAAAAAGTTAAATAAATAAATAAATACTGTTTATCTAAAATCTAATCTACCACACAAGATCCTACATCAATACATACATTATAAATAATTATAATTGTTTTGCCCACTGACTGACCGATTCATCAACGCAGAACCTAAAGGCCGCTAGGACGAGGAACTTGAAATATTTTCATGAAGGTTCCTTACATGACGCGCTAAAACGTGATTTTTGTAACTTTTTTAGGGTTGAACGGTTGTATGGAAGTTCTTAATTTTTTAAATATTAAGCACAAAATTTTACCTTAAATAATAATATAATAAATAAAAATAAACAAAAGACAATTTAAAGATTTAAGTTAATTGTAAGATTCGGTTGTTCAAAAGCTCATAAACTTCAGATTGCGTTATGCATATTTTCTTACTTGCGCTACAACCAACGAGAACGAACGGTAATATTAAAACGGGTAAAACCGGAATCGAAATCCTACGCAAACGAAGTTGCATGCAACAGCTACGAAAATAATTGCTGCAGACCTCGACTTTAAGTCAAAAAACAAATTTCCAAATAAAAGCTGCCTGAAACAATAAAAATCAAAAGCCAAGTACACAACATCAAAAGCCTACTTTCATCTCAAAGAGAAAAGGCATTGTTAGGAGCATTTAATTTCGACGCTCATACACTAAGCTGTGGAAAGTTCGACATGTTTGTCTGGCTGTACTAATATAACATTCGCATTGTAAATACTAGAAATGCAAACTGGCCAGCGGTTCTCAATGTTGATTTAACTCAGGTCAGGAGTTTTGGCAGGTAACAGAACGAATGTAGGTTACCTACATTGTCTGGTTCGAAATAAAATACCCAGTGCGCCTGAATTTTCCTCTTTAGCTCTTAAGTTACTTTTGTTTTACGCTGTTTAGATTTATTTAGACAATGTAGTTGTAATAGATTACAAATGTAAAGATGTAGCGGAGTATCTGCTTTGTTTTATGAGTCAAGAAAAGAACGAGTTTATTGGCTATATTAGGTACAAGTATTTTCATTCAACACTTGCTGCAATTTGAGAAACTCAAAAAGATGAGCTCATGGCTATGTCGAAGCCGGACTGATTGATCATGCAGATTAGGCAATGCTAACCGCGGTCAGCCGTAGATGGGTGACCATATTTAGCATCACGAGTTCCCTCCATGCTTTAGAGAGCACGTGAACCCCGGTGTAATTGGGAAAAGGCAGGCCAGATTAACTTGCTGCGATTTGATGTTCTTTTTGAAGTTTTAGTTTAAAGTTTAATGTTCAAAAGATCAAATTAATATAATTAATATTATTTATTTATTTTTTTGTCTTTTTGTACTGCAACAGCTTGACATCCGGCCGTGCGTCACTTAGTCAGGCCACCAACTGAAAATCAGTGCTGTGTGGTGTTGCACCATTTCAGCTAAAACTGAGTTGGGGACCTTTCCGATTCCAGCATAGAGGCAGCATGCTACATTTATTAGCTTTTAAGTATCTATCTTGTACGTCGCTTAATAGGTATTCTAGTATTGTGTAAGTGTACTTCTCTGTTTATATTTTTTGTTGTCCTGTGCTTGTGATCGGAATAAATGCTATCTATTCTATTCTATTCTAAAACTTTTCTAATAACTGCTAATTAATAAAGACGTTTTTACGCTTGATGTAGTTTTTGCCTGTATGTTTGTTTTTCCAGGCATCGCCCAAAAAGAGTCTAAAGAGTTAACATTTCACGGGATAGCCGCGCAAAAACTGGAGAAATAATTAATTGTTGTTTTATCTTGTAAAAACTACTCGAATACATTCTGATGCTATGAATTGCATCACATTTCATTCATAAGTATTTATATTAGTAATTTAACCTAGTGACATCTAGTTTGCGATAGTCACATCACTACTAAGTATTGCTTTGTTAAATAGTTTAAAATAGAAGTGGGTGAATTTTAGCATTACCTCACACCCTCGAAATATCACGCGTTGTTTCATTGGTAAATCTAGTTATCGCACCTTTAATCTGTTTTTGCTTTATCCTACTAACTACCTATAAAGATCTATTACTGCACGCTTTAACACTATAGGTATAATGTTTAAGCTGTTACCGTCGTTCAAAAACTGAAATATATATTACCAACTAGGACGCAGGTAGAACCGCAAACGAAACCTAGTTGACATTATAACATAACAAAACGCCTTTTTTTTATCGAGGGGGGAAATCTTCAAAAAGATACCTCTCCGCAAAGGGTGCGACTCACTTACCCCCCCCCCCCTCCCCGGCAGGGCATGGCAGAGCTATACAAAACCCACATTTCACCTGATATGTATAAGTCTCATGGGATAGCTATCCACCGGGCACAAAGCCAACTCCGTGCTGCTATTATGAATTTTCTGATGGAAAGCTCAAAAGTAACACTTTGCCCGACCCGGAAATCGAACTCAAGGCAGGTAAGGAGAAAGCTAGTTCTTATATAAAATATTAAATTATTATTTCTTCCGTTTTCCATCTGCGTCATCTCGTCACAGAACACAATCAGAACTAAATCACGCACTTCGAAACAAACTTTCTTAGCTCTAGCTCAATTTTCCAACCATTTCTGGTCATTCTCCCCTCGACAATAAACGATGTAGTAAACTAAAACTCGAATCAAACTAACTTAAATAAGCCATAAAACTTTCATTCCGATGTAAAAAGTTGAAACATAAAATTCTTTGTGCGTACATATTCGTATGTATACGTTTTAGCTGCAGACTGGCTACTTTTGGCAAAGCGATCGATAAGCTCAAAATTTTACGAAGTGTTTCCATATTATTAGTTTTCTTTCTTACTACAGTAAGAAGTTTATTTAATCTTGCAGCTGATTTTACTTAATGTTTAAACTTATGCTATAATATGTATAATATAATGTACTTAGTAAAAAAAAATTTGGAGGTTTTGTGTTTTTAATATCACATATTAAAAACAGAGTATCTGTGATATTAAAAAACACAAAACCTCCAAAAAATTTTTAGTGTGTTGACCAAAGAAGTATAGTTAATAACTCTTACAACTAGAGAGGCATAAATATCAAGAAAGCGTAGTAAAAGTTTTGCACCTATGTATTTCAAAATTATTATTTTATTTTATGTTTTTTTTTTTAAAAAAAACGACGCCCGCACTAGGAATAACTCCTGTATTGCGGGGGTGTTCACAAACATACATTTCACACACACAAAGCACACCCAGAGTCGGTACAAATCTTTGCAAATCACACAAAGATTTGTCCCATGTGGGGATCGAACCCACAACACCAGCGTAGTTGAAAGCGACGAAGCGACCGCTTTAACTACTACGCCAATCGTGCACTCGTTACAAATTCACCTATTAATGTCAAAAATGAACATATAAAAGTCAATAATGCATACATCACTTCTGTATTTATATGTGTGGGTGGAAACAGACGTTTTATATAAAAAAAAGCAATTCAACCGATCTATCTAATTCTACTCTTCTCTGTTTTTGACCGATTACACTGAAAATGTATTTTTTTGCGCCAACCATTTAATTCACTTTGTATGCTACAAGTTCAATTGTCAATATGATATATTGTTATTTAGTATCGCCAATATCACACGTAGATACTTGTAGCGCCATCTATGTTAACTATGTTGTACTTTTCTCTTTTGAATAAAAGTTAGTTCTCGTCCGTGCCTCGTGCGTTTCATTTATAAGAGGTTATGGGACCAGTTAAAAAATTGTTTTCTCGCAATTATCTTGGACATTTCTAGTTGAAATAGACTTTGGAGATTGAGTGAAACTGTGATTATCGTTGTGAGTGCTGTGACTGTAAAAATGACGACGAATTATCTTGTCAGTGTGCCAAAACTAAAAGGTCGGGAGAATTACTCAGAATGGGCTTTCGCGGCTGAGAATTTCTTAGTGCTAGAAGGAATGTCGGATTGTATCAAATCGGAGACTGTACCAGAAGCAATAGGAGCAGCAAGTGATGCGAAAACCAAAGCCAAGCTGATCTTAACAATAGATTCGTCGCTGTACGTGCACATTAAAAGTGTAGCAACTACCTACAAGCTGTGGCAGAAATTGAAAAACCTATTTGATGACTCAGGATTCACAAGAAGAATCAGTTTACTGAGGAGTTTGATTTCTATCAGACTTGAAAATAGCGCTTCAATGACTTCATACGTGACTCAAATCATTGAAACAAGCCAAAAATTAAGTGGTACGGGTTTCAACATAAATGATGAATGGGTTGCATCGCTTTTATTAGCGGGATTAACAGAAAAATATTCCCCTATGATAATGGCGATCGAGCATTGCGGTATACCATTGACAGCAGACGCCATTAAAACCAAATTATTAGATATGGAAGAAACCGGAACCGGAAATGGCGACGACACGAAATCTGCAAATGGCGCGTTTGCGAGTTTCAAGAAGAATCGGAATGTTGGCAGTACTGCGACCAAAGACAATACAAACGCCCAGATGTCAAAGTCAAAACCAAAAGTCATCTCATGTTACAAATGTAAACAAACGGAACATTATCGCAATCAGTGTCCTGTTTTGAACAAAAATTCACCGAATACAAATAAAAATGAACGTACAAGCAGTAATGCATTCAGTGCTGTGTTCCTAAATGGTGAATTTGGTAAAAACGACTGGTATATTGACTCCGGGGCGAGTGTTCATCTTACCGCGAACGAAGAATGGATGTCAAATACATCGCGGAATCATTCGATAAAGGATATTGTCGTAGCTAACAAAGACAGAGTACCTGTTTCATGTACTGGAGATGTGCAGATAAAGACAAAAACGCACACCAGTGAGTATGATATTCAGGTGAAAGATGTATTATGTGTGCCCAAGTTGACTACAAATCTCTTATCAGTTAGTCAACTCATTGCAAAAGGAAACAGAGTTTCATTTAACAATGATGGTTGTCAGATTTTCAACCAAGCAGGAGTTCTGGTGGCAACAGCAACTTTGTTGAATGGAGTTTATAAACTAAACTTGACTAAAGACTGTTCATCATCTGCAATGATGGTGTCAAGTGAAGTTTGGCATCGACGTCTGGGCCATGTCAACAGCCAGTATTTGAACAAGATGCAAGGAGCAGTACATGGATTGCAAATTGACAGTAAGAAGGATATGATATCAAAATCATCATGTGTTACATGCTGCGAGGGCAAGCAAAGCCGCTTGCCATTCCCTAACGATGGCAACAGAACCAGTAACTTACTTGAGACAATACATTCAGATCTGTGTGGACCGATGGAGACAATGTCACTTGGAGGGTCAAGGTATTTCCTATTGTTTATTGATGACTATAGTAGAATGGTGCATATTTTTTTCTTAAAAACAAAAAATGAAGTTTTTTCTTGTTTCAAGAACTATAAAGCCTTAGTTGAGAATCAAGTAGGAAGAAAAATTAAGAACCTCAGAACTGACAATGGATTGGAGTACTGCAATAAGGAATTTAATAATTATTTACAGACAGCAGGAATTGTACACCAGAAATCAAATATATATACACCCGAGCAAAACGGGCTCTCCGAACGATTCAACCGCACAATAGTAGAGAAAGCAAAGTGTCTTCTATTTGATGCAGGACTCGAGAAAAGATTTTGGGCAGAGGCGGCACATACTGCAGTGTACTTGCAAAATAGGACTGTGACCTCAACATTGAATTATAAAACTCCTTTTGAATTGTGGACGGGTAAGAAGCCTGATGTAAGTCATTTACGCATTTTTGGCAGTTCAATTATGGTACATGTGCCAAAACAAAAGAGGCTCAAGTGGGACAGAAAGTCTGAAAAGTGTATTTTGGTTGGCTATTCAAATGAAGTCAAAGGATACAAAATTTACAATCCACAGACTAATGTTATCACTACCAGTCGAGATGTAATAGTATTGGAGAATACAGAAACAAAGAATGTTGTGGAGACCCAAGTAAGTTGTTCAGATGAAGTGAATATGGTTCCAGTGGGGGATGAAGATGTGACTCTTCAAGAAGATTCACTTGAACAATCAGCCAGTTTAACCGCAGATGACAGTGGAGAATTGTATGTACCTTGTGAAAATGATACATCAGATAGCTCCGAGTCTAGTTTGGTTGAAAGTGAGGATTCCATGATGTTGAATAATGTCAATGTGGCAAGTGATCAACGATCCAGACAGCCGCCAGACAGATACGGTTTTGCAAGTGTTATTACAGAAGATGACAACATGTTCACAGGTGAAATTTCATTGCCAGAAGCCTTGGCAGGTCCTGAGAAAGCACAGTGGTTAGCAGCAGTGCAGGATGAATTACAATCATTTGAGAAGAATAGTGCGTGGGAACTCGTAGATGTACCAAACGGTGGTACTATTGTTCAGTGCAAGTGGGTTTTAAGAAAAAAATATGATAGTGAGAACAATGTTCGTTACCGTGCTCGTCTGGTGGCCAAGGGCTTCACCCAAAAACATGGTATAGACTATAGAGAAACATTTTCACCTGTAGTGAGACATACAACTCTCAGACTGTTATTTGCATTGTCTGTTAAATTAGATTTAGTAGTTAGTCATTTAGATGTCAAGACTGCATTTTTTGAATGGTGACTTGGAAGAAACCATTTATATGAAAATGCCAGATTGTTATAATACTCAAGATAATACTCATTACTTTATGAGTAAAACTTAAAAAGGCCATTTATGGACTGAAACAGGCCTCTAGAGCCTGGAACATTAAGGTTGATAATTGTTTAGTCAGTAATGGTTACAAAAGGTCAAAAATAGAACCTTGTATGTATATAAAAGATATTCACAAATGTAAGACCATAGTAACAGTTTATGTCGACGATTTCTTTATATTTTCAAATGACAAAATTGAAACTGAGAACTTGAAACAGATTTTATCTAATCAGTTTAGTATTAAGGACTTAGGTCAAGTTAAACAATGTCTGGGAATGAATGTAACTTTCAATAAAGAAAAAGGATATGTCACACTGAGTCAAGAAACTTATATAGATCAACTTTTAAATAAATTTCAACTAAATGATTGTAAAACAGTTGATACCCCGATGGAGGTAAAACTTAATGTAAATAAAGGTCAAAATGTCAATAGCCAAGTGCCATATCAACAACTGATCGGCAGTTTAATGTACCTGTCAATTTTAACTAGGCCAGATATTAGTTATTGCATAAGTTTTTAAGTCAATTTAACAATTGTCACACAAGTGAACATTGGGTATATGCCAAAAGAGTGTTAAAATATCTCAAAAGAACTAAATGTTATGGATTAAAATACTGTAAGAAAGGTAATTCACAAATAACAGGCTATGTAGATGCTGATTGGGCCTCCAACTCTTTAGATAGGAGATCATATACTGGCATGTGTTTTTTATTATCTGATAGTGTAATTTCATGGGAATGTAGGAAGCAGAGAAGTGTAGCTCTCTCGAGCACAGAGTCAGAGTATATGGGGCTGTCTGAGGCATGTAAGGAGGCTGTGTACTTAAGGGGTTTACAGTATGAAATAACAAACAAATTGTATACTTTCAGCCTATTTAATGATAACCAAAGTGCACAAAAGCTGTCTTTAAATCCAGTGTTTCACAAAAGGACAAAGCATGTTGATGTCAAGTATCATTTTTGTAGAGATATAGTTAAAAATAAAGTAGTAAAAATACTGTATTTGCCAACAGCTGATATGCCGGCAGACATTTTAACAAAAAGTTTGTGTGCCGCAAAACATTATAAATTTATGCAGCTTCTTGGAGTAGTTAATTTAGAATAATTTTGTATAAAATTGTTTAGTGATATAGCGTTAAGTGGGGGTGTTATTTAGTATCGCCAATATCACACGTAGATACTTGTAGCGCCATCTATGTTAACTATGTTGTACTTTTCTCTTTTGAATAAAAGTTAGTTCTCGTCCGTGCCTCGTGCGTTTCATTTATAAGATATATTGACAATTGAATTGAATACATTGATATTAAAATTGATTCATGGATGGAACAAGCCCGTAATTACCGTAATTGCTGCCACTAATAGTAGCCGGTCTGCCAACCACGTTAACAGAGGTTCATACTAAAATAATATTCTATTGACGCTCTTTTACATTGTCCGGTTAATATCCTGTAAGTAGGCCAAAACATAAAACAAACAAAGCATAAAACTTTTTATACACGGACTTTTTTTAGATAGCGTTATTGTTTTATTAATATTTTGTTTTATAGGCCATGTTTTAATATTTTAATTCCTAAGAAATTCATCTTAAATCTGTATTATGTGAAAAAAAAAGTTTTTTAAATCCTTACTGCAAAAATAATAAACTACTACACATAACGGTCAGTACACAGTTAGCTTTAATTCGTTAACCAATATTTTTTCATATGTAGATATTTCATAATTAAAACTTACTTTCTTGAAGAACAATATAACTTTTATGATACAAATTGAGACCATGAAGACTAAACACAATTTGTTACTTCTACATGATTTAGATTTTAAAACATGCGCTATAAATTCACAAAAATCACACTGAAACAAAGAACTCATAAAATTTTATTCAGTATGATAGAATAAAAATATTTTATCACCGTTTTCTACTTCAATAAGTATAATAAATGTTGTGATTGGTAACACGTGCAAATATTACGTGCTCGACTTTTTGTCATTCACCTAAACGTTATGGGCGATCTTTTTTATTGAAATTGCCAAAAAACGGCCTTTACGTCACTAATTAAATAGCACTAATAACTAAAAAGATAGATCTAAATTTATCTTTTAGTTTGAAAATATGGCATGTGAAATAATACAAACGAACAACTTTGTTATAAATACAATAGTACTTTATTATAATGTTTAAAAATGAATAAAATTAAATAATTTCAAGATTATTTATTTCTACTAATTGCTTGTAGATTTTTGATACATAATCAAAGCAACTTGTAATATATAAAGCAAATTATAATGATATATTTTTATACAATATCTTTACTATTATTATCCTTAGTACAAAAAAAAAGGTTTTAACCAAATAAGGTTTCACCTATAACGCTGGTACAAACGATTGAGATTTCAAATCTTGTAGAATACAAATCCATGGCTGAATTAGCAAAGCACCTTTACCCAGGTCGTTTACCCAGGGGGTGCAGATTCGATGCTGGATTTTTAATTTTTTAACCTTAATATTGTATAAAAACTTGTCTATACTTACGTATGTATCAGTCTTCAATACAAAGTAATGAGGAACAATGTCTCATCTCTCACTTCCCTCGAGACACCCTTCAATTAATTGCATCCCTTCCCTCAGAGCCTTTAAGTGCACACTTGCCGTTGCGACGTCATTTAACACATCTGTTGCTTGAGCAATTTATGTTCTGAATTAATTAATTGCCATTAAGGTACTTCCATTTATCCTGTTTACTTACTGTTACTGTGTTAAATGTCATTTAAATAGCAAATCTTTACATATTCCTTAGCTCAGAATAAAAACGATTTATGGGTGAGTTGCACAAGCATAAAAAATACACGGCAAACCTGTTTTTATTAATGCTACATACTTATCTATCAGCCTTCCTCTGAAAATAATAGTTAAGAAACAACGTCTCATTTCGCACTTCCTCCGAGAAACATCCTTTCCCATAGAGCCGCTAATTGCACCCTTGCCATTGTGACGTCATTTAACACAAGTGTTGCTTAAGCAATTTAAGGGTTGACTTAGTTGATGAAAATATGAATCCTGAATATTGACTCAAAATGGTACAACCACGCCTTAAACCTGTGTCAGAGACAATGGAACGTCGTGTCCTAAGTTGACGTGATAATAATTATAAGTCATACGATCGAAAGATCGTGGGTTCAAATCCTTAACCATTACACTAATGAAATGAAATACTTATATCGTATCGTTTAAAGGTAAATATAATGACGAATATTACTCTCGTTATTCATACATTATTGTTTCTTGAAATGATTATGAGTTTCAAACTTTTTATACGAACACGTGATAAAAATAAAGATGGAGTTAAAAGAATTAATAAAATTTTGAAGCTTAACTTAAAAGAATAAATCAAATTTTTTGTCAGTAAAAATTGGAGCTAATAAAGACAAACGAGGCAATAAATGACAGTTGGAGCCAATCTCGAAATAAATCATTATTCAGCGCGACAATTATTGCTCCGAGATTCAGTGAAATTCCCCAATCTCTCAAGATTTGTTCCATTATTAAATTGAATTTGTAAAACAATAATATAATTAATCATCGTTATGTATAGATAGAAGGAGCTCGAGAAGCGAGAATTTTCGAGAGAGCTTATATTCGTAATTAAAAGGAAATTTGATAACGCTGTAAGCCAAAAACATGTTAGTACAAAATACGGTACGAAGTCCTGAATAATATATTCAGTAGCAAAGTTGGTATACTATCTTGTCAAAGTTATTTGGTTAAATGTGTGGCTTCTACAACTTCTGGAACTTTCTTATGGTGAGCAAAAAGCTATATTTTCGTCACTACATTTTAGTACCTACTTTGTAAAAGTTAATTTTTGTTGTAAAGACCGTGATACTTATGTCAAGGTCTTGTCACGACACTCATTATGTAACTAAAAATAAATTATACTAAGAAACAGTTTAAAAAAATATGGGACCGACAGGATTTAAACCTGCGATCTTCTGCACACCGGGCAGCCGCTTTAACCAACCAGCTACGGTCGCCTCTTGCCAGGACCGCATAGCATAGCTAAATGCTATAAAAATAATCAATAAGTTAAAAATATAATAGTGTAACAAGTGAGCAAAGTTCGTATTTTCTTCGAGTGCTAATTTAGAGTCACGAAAGCGAAAGATTCTTACCTAGAATTTTAGACAATGTGTAGTGATTCAAAAGCACGAGATACAAAAAACTTTGACCTCGTGTCACACATACATTAAAAACCGGCCAAGTGCGTGTCGGGCCACGCGCAATAGGGTTCCGTAGCTAGTCGTAACAACATTAAACGTACCGATTACCGACAAATAGCCAAAATACCAACATTTTTTTGCCAGCAAAAATAACTTTGTTTTTTTATAGTGTTTTATGCAATTTGTATCAATAACAAAGTTATAATTTGCGGTTGCTGAAAAAGTGCTATATCTCAAAAACTGCCGACTGTATCTCATTCAAAACAATTTTGGTTGAAAGTTTTTATTAAGATCTTTATTATATATTTTTTTTTAGATTTTTCACTCCTGTGGTTTAAAAGTTAGAGGGGGGGGACACTTGTTTTAGCACTTTGAAGCGTCTGTCTTTAGAACGATTGACATTGAAAAAAATGGTTTTAGAAACCTCAATGTAATTTTTAAAGACCTATCTATAGACACACGTATAGGTAGAATGAAAAAAAAATAAAATAGATTCAGTTCAATGTATGGGGAGCCCCCCACTAATATTAATATTATTATTTTTAAGTGTAAAAATCGTAAAGTGGTTAACAGAATACATCTACCTACTTAGTTTCAATTATTGTGTAGTGTACTAATAGTTTCGGCATAAAGTGCTTGTGACATACGGACGGACGGACAAACAGACAGAAATGACGAATTTATAAGGGTTCCGTTTTTTGCCATTCGGCTACGGAACCCTAAAAAGGCGAGCAGTGAGCAAAACTCAACTTTGCTTTGAGCGAGAGCAAAACTCGAAGCAAAATCGAGTTTGGCTCACTGTTTTCGTACAAGAAAGAACGACTTTTTTGAGCTAAATATTTTAAAACTGGGAGTTGTTGTTTTCAATCCTTGCTTCACTAGTAGGTACCATAAATATCTATTTGTATTTGCAAATTTTATTAATCATTACATTTGTAATTATATCACTTAGCTTAATTAAGACGAGGCAATTCACGCGATATACACTGATTCAAGACGGCTTCATGACGATCAATTAAAAGAAATATTAAGATTTTACTTGTATTATTAATTCTGATTCATAAGCTGATTCTGACCTTTTCTAGCTAAACTCAGGTATAAGAAAAGAAAAACTGTATCTAAAGTCTTTGTAGTTTTTCCTTTCACAAAACCTACTACTACAAAAGAAGACTAAGAACAGAACTAAGAATTAAACCTCTATCCATGAGTTTTTCTTATTTTTATTACAAAACTAGTTTGTATAAACAATCTGACAAAGCGTTCCTTTTATGTCCGATTTCAACTCAGCGGAGAGACAAAACCTTTAAGCTAGGATATCAAAAAGCCCTTGATGTAAAAGGAATTTCTCTCTTAGTAAGACAGATAACGTATAAACAGGTCACTGCGTTGCGTTGAAACTAAAACAGGCCTTGCTCTGAATCAGGCAGCCGGCCTTTCAACTTTCAAAAACTGCTATCATAACATATAAAAGGAAAAAAAGTGCCCAACTCCTGCCAAACACTTTACGGAAGGGTGCTAACTCAAAATTTTGAGTGCCACTGACGAACTCTCAACGGCTACATTCGTACCGTACAGTACGTTTGAATTATTTAAAGAGCCTTCGCATTTCACACGGTACAGGTTAAAATTAAGGCTGCCAAGGATTTTCATTTATTAAAGAGTAATTTTAGTCTAATTGGACAACGCGATAGCTCAGAATGAACCCGCTGTGCACTGCGGTAACGTTTTCATAGCTAATTTTCCGTGTTAAGATTTAAGGAGGGATTGTAGTGTTTTATTAGGTCTACGTAGTATAAGTAATTACAGAATCTCGAGGAAGGAATTTGGAGTTGCGATGCAAATGCGTTGAGAATGCTTAATTCCTTGATCTGCGGTTTGAGCTATTTGCTTCTGTAGATCAAGCTTCCTATTTCGCTTGTTAAGAGCTTTTAGAGCTGATGGCTCGAGTTGTTTGCTGTACGAATGCTCAATCAAAGACGGTTGCAAAATCTAATTGCTGAGACAGAAGTTAGAAATATTACCTGATTTTTTTAATGCTTTGTTTGTTTTTGTAGCAAGTGATTTATTCTTTATTTTTATAATTAAAACTTTATAATGAGTTTTAAGTATGGACATATGAGTTTCAAGAATAAACATAGATATCGTGGGAAAAAGACCCTAACATGGTTTGGCTTTTAGTTAAATTGACGAAAAATTTAAAACCCTAAAGTCAAAAAAACAAAACAAAAAACAAAAAAAAACACTAAATTGAAAATGTGTATATCCAACTTCAATATAATATTCAACATCATTTTATGAATTTCAACCTCAGCTCCTGAGATTAACTGGGGCTTAACTACCAATAAATTAATCTAGGTTTAGAGCTAGGCTGATCCATAGGTTTAATGACTGACCCTTTGATATGACCACATATTGACTAATCGCCTTGGCTCAATATTAATACATGTATGAGCTGTGTGTTGTAATTTTGTGATTTGAATTGGTTTATTTTTGTTGAATAAGATAAACGTAGATAGACTATGCCATATTACAGCTTGTACTTTAATATCAGTCTTATATCACAAATTGCATAGATTATTATATCTACCGCCATTTTAATACACATATATAATTTGTTATGAAATTGAAGAAAAGATACAATTTTTTTTAGGCAATTTGTAAGAATAGCAAAAATGCGCTATCTCAGTCACTCGCAGAACGTAAACCAAGTAAGAGTGTCTGAGACAGCGCATCTTCGCTGTGAAGCCCACCTGCCTAAAATTTAACACGCACCAACGCACTACTCTACAAAGTTTATTTTATATTGAAAACAAAGAATTTCATCACATCTAATGTTATTCTAATTTTAGCATTTTTGGGCAAACTTTTTAAATTTCCCCAAACTATTTTCAGGGTCAGTAAAACAAATGCCGTGATCTTTATTGGAAAACTTCTACAACATAAATAGGAACTGTCTAACATTGATAAAGTTCGAAAACATTAGCAAAGTTTAACAGGATAGTGTGTGTAACGTAATTACATACTGAATTCGGTATAGATTCGACTTTGAAATAATCTAGTTATAGTCTTTTCATTGAATAAGTAAAGCCGCTATTCTTCTATTCATAAAATAATATGTAAATAAAATAGCCAATTTTTCTTGTAAGCATTAAGTTTTACATATTCACCGCTGCGTATGTAATCAATTTGAATAAACTTGTTATTATAATTCAAATTTATAAAAGTGTTACATAAAAAACAATGTTAAATATTATCAATTATTAATATTTTTAGTAGGTGTGTTTATTATCTATCTAAAATTAATAATTATCTTTTTTATGAGGTGACACTTATATTTTTTTAATTATAAAATAGTTTATTTTAGTATTTTTCATGTATTGACAAAAAAATCAATCATTAATAATATTTATCAATTATTCCTACAATGTTTCTTTTGTGTGAACAAAAACTTTAATATTATACAGTATATAAAATGAATAGCAAAATTGTTTTTTTTTATATAATTAATAATAGTATATTTTAAATTTTAATGTATCACATGCATTAAATCTAAATAAAATTATTTTTATTAATAAATATTATGTTGAAATAATATGAGTTTTGATTGTAATCATTATAATTATCATGCATAATTCCTGTATTATAAGGCTTAAATTAAGAACTCACGACGTGGTTTTGCGGCTAGATGGTATGTATGAAAAGCCGGCAACTGTGGTTCCGGAGATGCATGTGGGCCCGGGCATAAGCACGTCGTGTTTTTAGCCTTAGGGTGTCATTGTGTTTGTGTAGCAGCTTATTGTATAAACCCAAGCAAAATTAGCTAAATAGTACTACATAATAATTACTAAAAGGTCAAGTAAATCGTTTCATACATTTTTTAAAATAAATAAGATCATTTTAGTTTTTCAATCTTATTTCAGCTCAGCATAAACTTAAATAATTTCAATAAGCATCACGCGCTCACAAAGCATCTTAATGGCTGTGTAAAGTCACTGAACTGTTGTTATTCTATAACGTACCAAGACTTGGTTTGCGAGAACTCGATTATAACTTAACCCCCAACTGAATTTTAAAACTACTTTCTTGGTGCTCGCCCAAGCTTTAAAAGGAACCTTTGTAAAATATTTTAAATCTCCAACCCCTAAGAGCTTAGATAGTGCCTTGATATTCTTTAATACATACATTTTATTTTTAAATAGCGTTTTTGTTCAAATTGCCTCGTTGGTCTATTGGTTAGACTAACCGACCTCTCACCGTGAGGTCGCAAGTTCGATTCCCGGGTCGGGCAAAGTGTTATTGTGAACTTTCCATCAGGAAGCTCGCAATGGCAGCACGGAGTTGGTATTGTGTCCGGTGGATGGCGATTGGCTCACCCCATATCCCATGGGATCTAAACATAACAGGTGAAATGTGGGTGTTGTACACCTCTGCCACACCCTTCTGGCTATTCTGGCTAATATAGACGTGATGTTATGATACGTTATGTTATGTTATGTTATGTTGGTGTATGCGACCTATCAGCGCTCTAACGTGTTATTTGAGTTTTTTCTTTCAGGTCTTTCTTAATAGAAGCACCGAGTTGAAATTGTGCTTGGTAGATTATATGCTCATACCAATCACATATTTTTATTTTACATTGCGTATTTCTACACCAAAAACATGTAACCTAAATAAAGTTTGTAAAACCTCATTTCTTTTAGCACTCGAACAAAACTGCCCATGTCATTTTGAGGAGGCTTTTGTAAAGAGATCTTGAATTTGGGTCACTGAAAGACAAAACTGTCCGACAAATATCCCTTATAAAAAAATAATTTAGCTAGAAACTTTAATTTTTCTACTGAAATAATTTAGCTTGAAACATTTTTCTCCAAGTGTGCTTATTTTTGTTTGATAAAATGTCAAACTAATAGGCAGATATTTATATCTAAAGTCATAATAGCTGTTAAAACAAGACTTTATTTTTTTTATTTTTAAAGTCGTTCTTGTATATCTCCAATATATCTCCCACCGTGTTTTCATACTAAAGTAGTATTAGTCTAACTTTAATATTATTAATATGAGCATTATTGACCATACATACAAACTGAAGAAAGAAAATACTTATTTTGAAAAATGGGCACCAACAAACATGTATTTAGATATGATTGGTCTATAAAAATAAACAAAAATGAAATAATATTAAAGCTAAACCCATATTGCTTTTGTATAGAAAACAGCCAAGTATTTATTCCCTTTTCAAACAGTCGTCTATGACAGACACCTAGATGATCTAATAAGTTTCATATACAATATATTCGTACAGAACACTAAACACAAGTCCATAGATAGAATACAAAGCTACATTAGTGTGTGTGCCCCAAATAGTGCGATCTGTTACTGTCGAATTTATGAGATATCAAATCCCAAGCGTGACGCAAGTTTGATAAAGATTACATGAGGAATATGGACGAACTCGATGTATTATTGAACTGCTATCGTTGCTAAAATAGATCGTAACATAGGCCTGTATCGTCTCGAGGGATTAGCCAAAAAATATTACATGTACCCGGCTACATATCACGGTATACATTGCCAGCATAAGATGGTCTTACCATGTAACATTTCCTGTACAATGCGAGATCAGCTTATACCGGAAATGTATAGGTTGATGGGACGCCGTATTTACCTTACTTTTTTTATCAGCTTATAGATTTTGCTTTGTTATACGTATAAGGGCTTCCGCGCCGCTGAGTATGGGTAGGTATATACTTAACAATTGCAGGTGGATAGTAATCTTTGATCAGCAAAGCCTGAGCTAGTAAACAACCATCCTCAACACAACATCAATCAACAACTAAGGCTGGCAATAAATTAATTAAATTAAATTAAATGAAAAATACTATAAAAATCTGCTTACTTACTTATCGAGGGTACAATTGACACCATCATAAGATGCTCGTAATTTTTTTTATATTTCATAAAATATAAGCCACGCCAATCTCAGAGACGATTACTAAATTGGAAAGTTTGGACTTTAAACAGTTTGTATACTTGCGGCAGGCATCAAGTTCACTATTCGAAGCGATTTATCATTATGACAGTAAATATTCTGGAACGACAATGTCAAAAGTTTGTAATCTACTAAATGAACATTTTAATTGATGACAATTGCTATATTGTAAACATAAACGTCAGAAAATGTTTAATACCTTTTATTTACCTAACTCTATCCGATAGGCATAAATATTTATATTGAAACATTTAAATGTATTTGACATCATCTGATCCACATGTCTTTATGCTAAAAAATGTTTTTTTATGTATTTATTTTGGTGTGTAATAAAGATTATTATATCTATCTATCTAACTTAAAGCGCAACACACACTGACAGTTAGCGACATTGTCCTACCATACATGATTCTTTTGCTGGGCTGTGTTACGGATAGTGTACGTCACTCGGTAACTTCCAAAAATCATTTAATGTGTTCACGTTCCTTACACACTTAATATTTTAAATCTTTCGTACATTTTTAGATGCCCGGTGCGCATGGTTTCTCTCGTGCCGTTCTTATAATTGTTGCAATAGTTTCTTGGTATAATTTTTAGATATGTTGGAAATTTTAAATTAATTAATCTTTTTATGCGAAATTAAACTCCGATACAAAGTTTGACGCTCTTATAAAGAATTCATACATCCTTATACAAAACGAAACCTTATTCTGCCAAACTATAATAGTATAATATTTTCAACAGTGTAGCCCGTATTGTAAGCTTCTGAAATTTCAGCGAGGGTAGATAAAAGTTTCAAAGATTTATGAGTGATCTTTTCTATGGGGGCATGTGCTGCTTTTAAACTTGGAACGCCTTTTAACGGTCTGCTGTTATATTAATTATGGCTGACAGCTTTTGTTCTATTGGCTGCGGTAATTTTTTTAGAAAAAATGTTAAAACTTAAATTATGAAGAAAAAAATCTTTTTAGTTTTTTAGTGCTGTTACTCAACTATATATCATTTATATTTACCATTAAAAATGCAAAATAGCTTATGAGACAGTTTAAAGTATGAAATTGTTGAATTTTCATATTTAATTATGGAAATGAGAGTATCAAGTGACTTGGAATTGGTATAAAATATAGATGACCTTTATTTACTAAAATCTTGCTGGCTGTTCAGTTACTTTGTGCTTATAAGTTAAATTCAATTTTATTTTAAACACTTAGATATTCTTGGAGCTCAATAACCTTTTTTTTATCCCACATGAGCAAAAAGCGAGCAATATAATGCAAATATCTGAAAAATACATAAGTCACCAATTTGTCTCTTTGCCCGTAAATTGTAGAGACGAAATTACAATTGTTGAATTAAATTTGTATTCTAGTCGGAGAGCTGATGAATGTCTGCAGTAAAAGCCTTAGCTATAAACTTCTTGGATAAATTATGGCTAAAGTCTTTTGACATGATTGTCACAGAAACTGCGAATTATGCTTCAAGGTTAAAACTCGTCTAAAAATAATTTGCTTCAGCTGTTTTAAGAGGCTACTTAAAACTAAGTCGTAATTTTAAAGATATTTTTGAGTTTAATGTACAAGTAAGTTATGTAGAAATATATATAATATTTAAATAAGCTGTCGTTGAAAGCGTTACAATGTTTTAGGTATATTCTGTTTTAATTACTTATGAATTCGTTGTATTTTTTTTACATATACCTAATAATTATGTAAACATTTTGTCGAATCGTTATATATAATTGTATATTGTAGACACTGGTCTTAATCGCGTAAATTCGGTTCGTGACCATGAATGTCACTCGTGATCGGTGTGATTCAATCGAAACTGTTATCAAAAAAGGTATTTATGCCTTTAAAATATTTTCGTGGTTGAGACCCGTGTCTACAATTTATCATTTTGTGTACAAATCGCGAAGGTTAGAAATCTTAATATTATAATTATGTTCCACTTTGTGATGTGAGTGACTGTGACTACAATTTATGCTTCCTTTTGTTTCTTATGTATTTGTTCGCATTGTAGTGAGTACTGCTTGTAAAAATTGCTAAAAATTGTTAGCTTTAAAAGTAAAATACAAGTTTTCTTTAAGATCTAGTTAAATGTCAAAGGTTGAGTGAAAATAATTATAAAACATGATCTCATTGTGATACATGAAAGTAAAAATTTATATACCAAGTGTTCATAAAAGTAAAGGGGACACCCAAATACTCCGAAATATTTAATTCCGAATTTTGATGTTCCGATTTTCAAATGTCCGAATTTCATAACACCTAAGAATCATAATGTCTATTATTAAAAATCACGAATTTTATTTTACCGAAAGTCGATATTGCGATTTGTTAGTTTTCCGATTTTCATACGTTCGAAGAATCAAATTCTCGGAAGGTTCTCGGTCCGAAAAACTACATTCCGATTTTCAATACTTCGAATAAACTAAACCGTCAACATGTTGTGCCAAAAATTTTGTAACAGAAACGAATCGCTGCAAAACCGACTTCACGCAGTCTTCTACTATCTTAAATGGCATACATTTAAGATAGTAGAATTTTTATTGGCATATTTACCTTTGGCATAGGTAAAATTTTGTATAATTTCATTTAGCATAACGTTCATTTAGAGTACAGATTATTTGGCATAATTTGACTAGGCATACTATGAAGATCATAGAATTTCAATTAGAATAATATAGATTGGGTGACTTTCTTCTTTAAAAATGCGTAGGTTAGGTTAGGTTAGAACTGTGACCTCTTATGCACGAGCCGAGCGAGCGAAGCGAGCGTGCCGCGGCAGCGGCCGGCGAGTGCCAGAAATGAACATGCTCTCATGGGCAAGGATATAAAAACCAAATAATTATCATTAATATGATCTAATAATATTGTTGCACACTACACAGTAAAACAAGCAGTATGATGTCTAATTAATTTTACTTTATAGGATATATATTATACACAAGGATAATAACTGTAAACAATCTGTGCAATTATGAGTAGGAAAACGCATCTCTCATTACTTTTTTCAATTCTACCTACGAAACATAATATTATACTTCTCTCTGACGAGCAATTATGTGTTTATTTGTCTTGCTATTTAGTTTTACAAGGCGTTTTTATTTCGTAATTGCATTAATCTGTATTTTAAATAATCGGTATTCGTATTTTTGATGTTTCGAATTATCATTAAGTCGGACTTTTTATTATTCGATCTATTGAAATTCGGTATTTCACTAATAGTAATTATAAACGTTAGGAATATTAAAATGTAGTATTTATAAAAATAGGAGTAATGATAAGTCGGAGTTCTTATATTCGGAATTTTGAACCATTCGGAATTATGAATATCGGTATTTTGAAATTCGTGATGGTGACTTTCGGAATAAAGTTTTTCGTATTTATGTAGTGTACCCAAAAGTAAAATTAAATCTTTAAAGGCGGCTTTTTAAAAATATTACCTAACTAGCTATTGCCCGTGACTTTGTCCGCGTCAAATTCATTGTATTAAGTAGTAGCTGCTCCCGTGGTGTTTAGCCTTTTTTACGCGCCTTGTAGTCAGTTACCTGCATGTAAAATTTTATTAAAATCGGTTCGACCGTTTAAAGGATTAGCCGATACAAACAGATAGACATCCAGACTGACAAACATTTTAAGAACTGTATTTTAGGTAAAGATACAACAACAATACTAGCTTGATAAAACATTGTTATTTTGATATTAAAAACAAACTAATTAGTTAATGCATTATCACTCTCAATCTCACTTGGTGAATAGTTCATAAGACATGTAATTTTGTTATTGCCTTCTAAAATACATAGAATCCTGTAAGAATAAAGAAAATGTGTTCAATTTTCATAACGCCACGAATGTTTTTGTTTCACAGAAATGTCACAAACAAATCTTCTGATCCTTCAAATTATGTATTCCTTATTCAAAAACAAGCTCGTTTTTGTGTAGGAATATAAAAAGGAGCTCTTTTTTTTTCTGGTGGCAAAATTGTACAATCAGATTCGGTCCGGTATTTTGAACATTCGTGGAAAAGTTTTGGCTTCCTAAAGAAATTAAAAGCTAACATAATTAGCGCTCGGACTCAAGTTACAAGAACTCAGTTAACAAAATTACGTTTGATGTCTTGGTTAGATTGGTATCTTTAACTCTAATCTTTTTGTTCTTTTCCTACGGTTTTTTTTTTCAGAAAACAAAAATAACGGTCAATATTTGCTTTCAGGGTAGATGACAATCGAACGCCGATTGCTATCGAATATATCGAATAACTGAATACTTGCAAAATAACTCGTATATGTAGTTATCGTGAAAGAATACAGCTTTATTTCAATACAATATGGTCTAAAGGCACGACACGATGAAAATGTTGCCAGACAAATTCTAATATTTGTTTCATTTATCGCGATTAAAAGACAGAGGTAGCAAAAAGGTTTTGCAAATTTGAATGGTGTAAAAAGGCTTTTAATATATATATATGTCTTTGACAGATTAAAATTTTCGATGATGATAATTCATTTTAATGTAAAATGAATTTATTAAATAATATTACGATTTATAATTTATTATATACTTAGGTCATCCCACGCTAATGTTAAGTAGCTAAATCTTAGGAACAAAGTTCAAAGAGTTTTTAATTTGATATAACACATTAATATTCTTTGTGTAAATACTAATTAGTTCTGCATCTACATGGAACTATATTTTATCTCTGTAGTTATAAAATTATTATCTTAGTATAAAATTACTTTCGGTTCTTTAAATCCTCATGTAAATTATTGCTTTTTTTTCTATTTAAAATGCTATTTTTTTTTTTATTATTAGTCCTATGGTAAAAAAATAATATCTGATTACTGGCAATTGGTTAACCATTATATTTATTTTTCTTTCTTAACATGGTATAAAATTATGTAAAATATTTTAGAAAATAAACTAGTATAGGGTTAAAGATACTTAAATGACTTTAGTAGTATATAAGATATTCTGAACATCATCCCATTTCATGATACAGTATCACCTAGAATATTCACGAGGTATCAGCATATAACAGCATAATCTACATATAAACTACTCTCAACCCGCGAACTCTCATCTCCTAACCCCTCACCTGACTATAAAGAGTTAGAACAAAGGAAGGTCTCAGGGTTAATGACCAGAACGGGTGACAATTACGAAAATAATCCTGTACGCTGCTGATAATACATCCACAGAACAGCAAAAACAACTTTTTTCCTACAATTTTACCCTGCAATTTTTAATTAAAGTTGGTCAGAAATTTGACCAACTTTAATTAAAATACCTGTAGGTCGGGTCTTGTATTTTTCTGAGGTCAGTTCTAAGTATCCAACGTGAATAAACGAGTAAAATATGTAAGTAGTTATGGCCCAAAACTCCCTGAATTCGGGGAGATGACAGTAACGAATAATGTCAGTCCGGACCAAAGAGCATTTTATCAATATGGAGAGGAAATGAAGGCAAATATATATGCAAATAAGTCTGCCAGAACTTGCGGGGAACAGCGATGGAGATTGTTCCACGCGTCTATCACGTGCAAGAGCAGTGCTTTCCAGCACACGTGGCAGCAGGGGACGCCTAACAATGTCTAGTCCTTTTGGTTTAACTGTCTAAAGTCCGCACGTACATTGAGATCACACGTTATGACAGGCATCCACGTTTGCCGCATTGCTACGGAATAGTTGTCCAGAGGGATATATTTGTCGTCCAGTACAAGACCGTACTTGCATCACGAAATCGCACAATTTATGGACAGGCATTTGGCCTTATTTTGTAACTGGCATTCTTGACCTTATTTTTGTTTGGTGAACGGTCTGCCTACCAGCACAAAATAGTTCAAATACTTCTATATTATTTTGTTTAGTATAAGATGTATATTTACGTCTTTTAACACAACAAATAAATGACAAACACATTTGAGTGCAAAATAAGATGTTTTGTAAACCTAATAAAATTATTATTAGAAAAAAACACGGTTGGCGTAATGGTTAAAACAGTGGCCTCACCGCTTTCAACTGTGCTGGTGTTGTGGGTTCGATCCCCACTTGGGACAAATCTTTGTGCGATCCGCGAAGATTTGTTCTGACACAGGGTGTGCTTTTTGTGTGTGAAATGTGTGTGAACACCCCCGCGACACAGGAGTTAGTCCTAGTGCGGGGCGTCGTTTTTTTAAATAAAAAATATAAAAAAAAAGAAAAACAGTTTATTGCTCTAACACACTCTGGACAACACAATTGAAAATAAAACATAATAATATTATATTTTAAAAACAAAAGACCTGACAGCTTAAATATAATGAACTAAAAATAGAAATACAAGAATCACGATATCGTGGTTATTTTATATTGATATTGTGTTAATAATTTTTCTCTTTTCAGTTTATTATTTTAAACCAGTCGAGTTTTTTGTTTTTATAATAATTATTTTATTTCATACTTTTAAGTTATATTAACTGAATTAGTGTTTAATCAGTAATATAAATGTGATACAATACATTTCATTTTGAAATTATCTTTTTATGACCTTTCATTTGATACTCATATTTTTAAGGTAAAAAAAACCCATCCCTTACCCTTTTTTTCATCTTTGTTTGGCACTTATATCCTTAAGAATTTTATCCTGCAATTGAAAGCAATCCCGTGTAGTTAAAAATGGTTTTAAGTACCCGTCTCCCTTATAATTTTAATTGGAAACAGCGTCTATGAAAAAAAATTTGCGGCATAAACGGAAGTATCTTTTGATCGCGTTGACTTAGAAGTTTGATTTTTTCACAGCTCCAAGAGACCATAGACTTGAGTATTTGATATGAATTTCAGCTTGATACCTCCACGCGTTCCTGAGAAAAAAGGTCTTGACAGACAGACAGACAGACAGACAGACAGACAGACAGACGGACAACAAAGTGATCCTATAAGGGTTCCGTTTTTACCTTTTGAGGTACGGAACCCTAAAAATACACAAAAATAACAACTTTCGTAAAAAAATCTAGCCCAAAAAAGTTCCAACGAACTAAAAAACTAATTAAACTTGTTTTCCGTCAGTATTTATGCCCAGGTTTCTCAGGCTGTCCATTATTTCCGTTATTTTTACCACAACTTTTCCGGCGAGATTGGTAAACGCTAAAAACGAACAAAAACATGGCGACTGAAAACTTTTAATTGCTAAAGCTATTCCAAAGGTAGAAAGTATCTCAAAAGAACTGGTTTATTATCTCGCTATTTATGAATTTCAATTATAATGATTGATGAGATTTGTATAACCTATTTCATTTTGTTTCTCTAACATTATTTTCTTTTATAAAGGAGGAAGGTATTGGAAATTGAAATAATTACTACTTCGTGTAGAAAAAACAATACGCAGAGCAGTTTATTTGTTTAAACAATAACTACATTTCTTGTCTTTCACTAATTCATTAATATTATATTTTTTGCTAATTGTTAAAATGAAATCCAAAGAAGCTGAATCATCATAATGTCAGTAAAAGTAAACAAAAGAAGTCCGTATTTTTTTTTTGTTAATTAATCATAGTTCGTATATATTGAAATATATTTTCTCTGTCATAAACATTGGTTGACACAATCCTTCTTTGTTTTCCCATCTTTGCCTAGTGGCAAACAGACTATTAAACTTATTTCTGCGGGCGGTGTAATTTAAAACATTTGGAATTATAATTCAGTTTTGAAATATTTGTAAAGACAGTAGCGCCCTCACCACAAGCACGAATAAGTTTGTCAGACTCAATACAGGAAGAAGTTTCAAGGAGGTTACATGGTATATAATTAAGCTAATTGGATCCGTTGTTTCAGATTATGAAGCCCTGCGGGGGGCGGAGCGTCCAGACGCTATGTGGAGAGCGAGCGTTTTCTTCCTTACTCAGATAGTCGTGTGTCAATTTACTGCAGGTAAACGAGTATTTTTAATATTTTTTATTAAATTATAACTAAGTAAATAATAAATAAATATCACAGTACATACACACAACGCCTTCTCGTCCCAATCTAAGCAGACCGTGGGTACTAGAATAACTTATACTTTTCTTTTGTAAATAAATACTTATTATACATAGTAACACCCAGACCAATACAAACATCCGTGTTCATGCACACTAATATTTGTCTTAGGCGGGTATTGAACCCGCGACTTAATGCAAAAGTTAAAAAATACAAACAACACAGTACTTCACTCAATGTTAAAGTAATACATCCAATACTTATGCCTCTATAATAGTTTAAAAGTCTTACAATGAGGTTACTTGATTAAACCGTTGCAAAATTATTAATTAAAGAGACAAGTATTAATCGTGTAAGGTTATTTGAATATCATAATAATAAATAAATTTACTTTTTAAAACTGTTGTATTGATTAGTCCATTTAAAAATAGTTATTACACCTTTACTATCTTTAAATCGATATTATAGTTGTACCGGTTATGGTTTATACTGTGGCAACACTATTTTGAAATGTGATGTGGTAAAATGATTATTTTGAGGCATTATATTCTGACATTTTGAATCGAATGGTTGTTTTATTAGTTTTAATCTATCTACATCTTGGTAATCTACGCTTATTTCTTGGAGTAAAACTCAGATCCTCCAATCGTTATCCAATATTTATCAAGCAATTATCTAATGTTATTACTCTGATAAAATATAGTAACATATATAGTTTACAAAAGTAGTATTATTTTATTTAAAGTAACTCAAAAAGCTGCTGGATTCTCAATTTTTCAACTTTAATATTATATAAAATACAAAAAGGCATAGCAAAGCTAAAATTTGCTTTAAAATATAACAAATAACTCAAAAAGGTTGTCAAATCGTACTTGCCTACAGTAGAACGCAAAATTGCCATTACACGGATCAGTGGCCTCCAGAAATCAGTATTCCTGTCGGATAATTGTAATAGATCGCAGCAACAAAGGGCAATGCCAGATCAATGGGAGGGTCCAATGAAACGTGATTTGGTTACTTACTCAAAAGAACATCTGATTCTAGAGACCTTGTTTTAAGAAAGATTTGTCCTTTCTGCTGAAAGGTTTAGATTACGTTGCTTGATATTTAAGCTTATTTTTTCTGAAAGAGGTAGTCTTTTAAAAACAATTTACGATCCAGCAATATTCTTCAATCGTCGTGATTTTACTGTTTTTGGCATAGGTACTTATTATTACTTTTCTGATATAGGAGACGCAACAGATAGTAAAGAAATCAGCATTAGTATGGGGTTGTCTATCAACAAGTCAAAGACCAAGATCATGGTGATAGATAGAGCAAATAGCTTACAGCTGACTGGCGCACTCAATCTGCAAATTGTCCAAGACTTTTTTTACCTCGGATCCACCATCTCTAACAATGGCTCCTGTGAAACAGACGTGAGAAGGAGAATTGGGATGGCCAAGAGCGCCATGTCTCAGCTACATAGAACTTGGAGAGACCGTAACATATCGCTCAAGACTAAGACTAAACTGGTGCGGACTCTCGTCTTTTCCATTTTCTTATATGGGGCTGAGACATGGACTTTAAGATCTGCTGACCGTAAACGTATTGACGCTTTTGAAATGTGGTGCTGGAGGAAAATGCTACGAATTAAATGGACAGCATTCCGAACAAACATATCCATCCTGACCAAGCTCAGCATTAAAACAAGGCTCTCTACCATCTGCCTCAAGCGTGTCTTACAGTACTTCGGACACATTGCCAGAAAGGACGGAGACAAACTCGAAAAACTGGTAGTCACTGGCAAAGTGGAAGGAAAAAGAGCGCGGGGCCGTAGCCCGATGCGCTGGTCGGACCAAATACGCACTACTCTAGACTCCACTGTCTACGATGCTCTCCGAGTGGCTGAGGACAGATTAAAATGGCGGAAAATCGTGCAATCAAGCCTTATGGATGGAGGAGGTCACGACCCTCAGACATGAGGATTACGACTGACGGAGGAGTAAAGAAAGTTGCCAACACTTCTAACATACTATGACTGATCACTTCTCATACTCGTAGATGGCGCTAAAACCACGAAGGTTTGGCTAACACGTTAAATCCTTGGGAGCGTTGATAACAGCGGTGTGTTCAAATCCTGCTGGATTCTTAAAATTGTATGTATATAACTTTTAACATAATTTGTTATTCCTCAGAAAACCCACCACCATCAACAACAGAAGAAACTCCAACGGTGACCACCTTCTACGCACTCAGCACAGGAGTCGTACCCGCGCCCGTTATGCTCAGACTCGGAAACTCAACCATAGATAGCACCAAATCATTCAAAGTACCACAACCTTCACAAGAGCCAGAAGGTTCTAAACAAAAAATGGAGATGGTACCTCACGTAGTGTCAGTGAAGAACACGTATTTTGACCACGATAGGAAGTATGGGCCCAGTTTTGAAGATACGGATGGGAATATTACCAAGATAACCGTGCAGCTGGGAGAGGATGCGCATTTGAACTGTCGGATCAGTCTTCTTCAGGATAAAACGGTGAGTACAACTAAACAGTATACTAAGAAACAGTTGAAAGAAATATAAAATCAATTAGAAGTTGAAATAACGTACGCGTTCATTCTTTACAACATTTGTGCTGAATGTAACTTCGCCACGTTGGTTTGTATCAACTTATGATAGGTACAAATGGATGAATGTGACGTCACGTAATAACGTAACATACAGTTGAGAAATTTAGGGTCTTTGCTAGAGGAACCGTAGCTGAGAGGTTGAAGCGAGTGCCCGGTGTGCAGAAGGTCGCATGTTCAAATTCTGCTAGCCCCATAATTTTTTCAATGTTTGAATATAGTTATGTTAAAATTGTTTGTTCAATGTTTGAATATAATTATGTTAAAATGAATAGAAAGAAAGATATAATTTAATTTTAATTTAATAAACTTTTAATTTAATAAACTTATTTATGGAGCCTACTAATTTAATAAACTTATTTATGGAGCCTACTAGAATAAGTGCCACCACGGCTACATGCTTAGACAATATTTATACAGATATTAGTCCAACTCACAGAAGTATTATTAATAAACTAGATTCTGATCATTCTGGGCAAATGATAAGTTTTAAAATAAAAAGTAAAAATGTAGTTAGGAAAAAAATTACTTCTATACCAGTAACAGCTAGTCGCTTTGAACGTATGAGAGTTAACCTAGCTAATAACTTACCTTTCTTAGATAATTACATAGAGCCTAATGTAATGTATAATTCGTTTTTTGATTCATTTCTTCGCGATTTTAACTCAATATTTACTCCCAAGGAGATTACTGTTACTAGTAGTCCTGTCTTTGGTGACTGGGCAACCGCAGGTATCCATAAGAGTAGGCAAACATTGTACATTTTATACTATGAAAGACAATTTAATAGCAGTGAAGAGTTTAAAGAACATGTCAAATCATACTCGAAGATTTTTAAACGCGTTTGTAAAATTGCCAAATCTACATTTATTAAATCTAAAATCAAAAACAGTAGTAATAAAATTAAAGCCACATGGAAGGTTATTAATGAAGAGACTGGGAAGGTTAGATCAAAAAATTCAGACTTTAAGTTAAGTATCAATGGTCAAGTAACCAAGTCAGATTTAGAAGTTGCCAGTGCTTTTGAAGGATTTTTTACTGCTTTTCCTGTCTCTCTAACTAGTGCTTTAGGCTCTTCCTCCTCCGTTGCCGAGTCGTTACTTAAAGATAATGTGCCTGAGTTTTACAATAATTTCGATTTTTACCATGTTAATTTGTCTGATTTTAAAGCCGCGTTTAAATCAATTAATATTAAGAAAACGGCTGATCTATGGGGCATTTCTGTAAATATTATAAATTCGTTGATTGACATTATTGCACCTGATTTAATCGCGATATTTAATAGATGTATTGATTGTGGTGTGTTTCCTGACTTAATGAAATTAAGTAAAGTCATTCCTTTGTTTAAATCAGGTAGTACATTAGACCCCACAAACTTCAGACCAATATCGGTGCTACCTACGTTTAGTAAAATTTTTGAAAAATTAATTCTCGCGCAGTTACTTAAATATTTTAATGAAAACAATCTGTTGCACACTAAACAATTCGGCTTCACTCGCGGACGGTCAACATGTGATGCTGGGGTAAAATTACTGGAATGCATATTTGAGGCTTGGGAGGAGTCGCGGGATGCCTATGGGGTGTTTTGTGACTTATCTAAGGCTTTTGATTGTGTGCAGCATGAAACTCTAGTCAAGAAGTTACACCACTACGGTATAAGAGGCATCGCTCTGGATCTTCTTACTTCATATCTAAGCGATAGGATTCAGAGAGTAGATGTCAATGGAAAGCGTTCGCATGGATCAGCTGTAGCAATGGGGGTGCCACAAGGCTCTATTTTAGGGCCTTTCCTGTTTCTCTTGTATATTAATGATTTACCTCATCTTGTTAAGGATAATCATGAGATAGTATTGTTTGCGGATGACACTTCTTTAGTTTTTAAGGTAAAAAGACAACAATCAGTAATTGACGATGTAAACAATGCTTTATCAAAGATAGTGAACTGGTTTAGTGCTAATAACTTGCTTTTAAATGGTAGTAAAACAAAATATATTAGATTTTTTACAAAAAATGTTAAGCAAGTCAAAACTAGTGTGGTGATGGACAATTAGGAATTGGAAATGGTCAATAAGGTTGTCTTTCTTGGTATAACATTAGACTCTAAATTACAATGGGGACCACATATAGAAACGTTGTCTGGTAGACTCAGCTCAGCAACTTACGCCGTAAAAACAATTCGTCAACTGACCGATGTTGACACTGCGCGTTTAGTTTATTTTAGCTATTTTCACAGTATAATGTCATATGGTTTATTGCTCTGGGGTAGTGCCGCGGATATAGATTCAATATTTGTGCTCCAGAAACGAGCTATTCGAGCTATCTATATGATGAGTCCCAAGGAGACACTAAGAAATAAATTTAAAGAGATACATATTATGACGTTACATTCTCAATACATTTACGAAAACTTAATGTACGTTCACAAAAACCAAACGAAATTTAAGAAAAATAGTGATCTCCATAAATTAAATCTAAGGAACAAAAACAAACTCGCTGTGCCCACTACTAGGCTCCATAAAATCTCTAACTCGTTTCCAGGTCAATGTATACGCTTTTACAATAAACTTCCTTTAGACGCAATAGAATTATCGATAGGTAAATTTAAAAAATATGTTAAAACTAAACTATGTCAAAAAGCTTACTATAGTATTTCAGACTACATAAATGATAATAGTATTTGGAAATGAATTGCTCTTCTTATGTGATTTTTTTATGTACTTTTATATTGTTATATTTTTCATTTTAAAAGATGGTGCACATGAGTTTCTCACCAGCTCTTCTCATAATGCAATACCCATCGGAGCTGGTACTTAGATTGATTTTAATTCGATTCTAAACAGTTTGATTAAAATTAATTTGAGCCCCGGTTATTCAAATCATTGTAATTAGTATAATTTAGTATTATTTATTATTTACTTTTATATCATTTTTTGTAATGTTTTGACGTGTTCAAGCGCCTCCTGGGGCCTATGAAAATAAATGATTTGAATTTTGAATTTTTTTTTTAATGAAAAACTTTCAAAATGACATTATGGTAGACTATGATTTGAGTTTAATTGATCAAATCTCATCATGCCAACTTTAACAACCAACATTGTCAACAACAACCATCACAATAAATATCCGGCCTATGTTTAATATTCCAATTGATTGCTTCGAATTATTTAATAATAATAAAGAAACCCGTATTGTTTATATTTAGCTACAATTTAGACTAAACAAACTATTTTCACACCATTAAATATATAAATTAAAAATAATAAAGAATCCACAAATTTTAGATCTCCCACAAAAATGAAATAACACGATCCATTTCTCCTTTTCAAACATTATAAAACCACTCATAACAATTCTTAACTCCGTTCTATAACGACAGTATTACATTTTAATTAAAAGTAAACGTTTATAGCGCAAGTAAAATATTTACAACTATATTTTTACAGCAAAGATTTTATAGCGAACAAGTAAGACTTCAAGACGATGAAAATATAAAGTGGTTATCCATTAATGTCTACTTAATAACGAGTTTATTAAGCTCTTGAGTCAACTTTTCCGTCTTAGTCCTTTTAATGACTTATTTAATAAAGAATATTATAGCATCTTAACATCTAAAGAGATACGAAATTTCATGTTTTTGATGTTTACAAAGCAAACTTTGTAATAATTGGCGATGTAATTGATATACGCGTTCAAGGTACTATGCATTGCTGGATTATGAACGGGTGGTAACAAATCAAGAGTTCATAACTCAGCAATGCATAGTGCCCTGAACGTTGATATGCGTACATTGAAACACTTCCTTATTACAAGGCTTGTAGAAAAGTAGAATCACTTTCTTTAGTAGTTGGATCTGTGATGCACCAGTCTATCGGTGAAAGTTACATTTAGTCAAGCCGTTACATGTAATACAAATTCTCCAATTGAATATCACATTATCCCTTGCTGGGTTGTAGAAGCCAGGCAGCGATAACTATACGTAAAATATTTGTGATTTGTTAAACATTATGTCATAGTTAAATCAGAAAACTTTGTTAAATTCCTACTATCCCCTGAAATTGGACTGAACCATTTATGGTCGCCATTTTGAAAAAAGAAAACCATTCAAAGGCGGATAGACTTAAAATTTGTTGATATCTTTTTATAAATGATAATATTATTGTAGTGTAAATAATAATTGCTTTTTATGAAAGGTATTATTATTATTTTAGGTAAGGTATTGTTTATTTCTGATTTTATTGACACATGTCAATACACGTCAGTATGTCCCTGAAGGGGTGCATGAAAGGAGCCTCCCTGAGTGACGTACACAACGATTCCCACGTCTGACGCACCCTGGGCAATTCGCGAGTTCTCCAAAGCGAATTTGCTGATCCTTTCACCACAATGGCAAGTCAAAATAAATGGCCTACCAACCCCGTTTCAGGGGCTACGGGTATACCTGCTGCAAATTCCTGGTCCAACTGTTCTTCCGACACATTTTAATGTATTTCCATACGCTGTACTTTGGCAAAGGATTCTTCTTCTTCGTCGCGTCGATGGCTGAGTCTAATTTTATTTTGACTTGCCATCGTGGTGAAAGGATTAGCCAATTCGCTTTGGAGGATTCGCGAATTGCCCAGGGTGCGCCGGACGTAGGGAATCGTTGTGTACGTCACTCGGGGAGCTCCTTTCATGCACCCCAAAGCAAAGGCAAAGGATACTACCATAGAACATCATAGAGACTAATTAAAATTAACCAAGAAGGAGCATAATCAAATTTACCTACCATCAAAAACTTTTTTTCGTTTATCTTACACCGGTCGTTGTCATGAGCCAAGTTGAGCCTTGTACAACATTTTGATGGCTTCTGTTATTTTTGTCGAACGAACTTAAACAGTTTGAAAGAAAAATAAAACGACTCACGGGAAAATATATTTTTCGGAAGTTGTTGTTTGAATTGTATTTATATATTTAGAATTGGTTTACAAGGAAAACGTTTTGCCTAAACATGGCGGAATATTGCGTCCACAATTTTTTCATTAATTTTTTTACCTTTTAAGTCAAATTAAAAGTTAATATAGAATATAAAACTAAACTATAAAATAAATCTTTAACTCTCAAGTCTCAACGACAAGCAATTTTCCTCTGTATCTCTATCTGGAATATATCTGAATATTATATAGTCGAACTAGCGACCCGCCCCGGCTTCGCACGGGTACAATGCTGATACTAAATACACTACAGAAAAACTGTGAACGTTGTATATAAACACAGCGGCCCGCTCCGGATTCGCACGGGTATATAATAATAATATATTATAGCCTATGTCACTCACTGAAAAAATGATTAAAATCGATCCAGTAGTTTTGATTTATTCATTACTACCCGTGGCCCGCACGCGTTAAATTAGGAGTAAAACAATTCCCCTTTCCCTATACCATGAAGATTTCCTGCTATCTTTGGAATATTCATACACAACATTTTTACTTATTTACTTTTTACATTTCTCAGCTCTATTTTTATCCCGAAGCTGACTGAGTCGAGCCTCACGCTCTATTGACGATTCTATGTCCCTCTCAACAGGTTCGCTCCCGCGCCGCCCCGACCGGCCGATACCGCCGCAAACTCTACGTCCCGCAATTTTTAAATCTGTAATATCTTCGAAAATATTCATTTAAATCAAATGCTGTAAAGGGCAATTTTGATCTACATGAAATGCACAACGTATCTAATGTATTTAATTGGATAAGTAATGATACTGTATCGTTTAAAATAGCTTGGTAAATAACCCATATTTTTTTTGTAATATGTAAAAGATAAAAATGGTTACTGTGGGTTATCTTTAGGAGATAAACATATGCTGTCGCGGACTTTTTTATTCATCTTTTCAAGATATACAATTACGTAGTACATAAATTTGATCTATCTCGTTACGACATCACATTACAAATCTTTAAATTTCTCGGCTTTTCTCTACTATAATATGCATGTATTATACATAAAAACCTTCCTCTTGAATCATTCTATTCATTAAAAAAACCGCATCAAAATCCGTTGCGTAGTTTTAAAGATTTAAGTGCACATAGGGATATAGGGACAGAAAAGGCGACTTTGTTTTATACTATGTAGTGATACATAAAAACCTTCCTCTTGAATCACTCTATTCATTAAAAAAAACCGCATCAAAATCCGTTGCGTAGTTTTAAAGATTTAAGCGCACATAGGGACAGAAAAGGCGACTTTGTTTTATACTATGTAGTGATATTGCTATTTAAACTTCAAAACTTCAAACTTTTATATTTAGATAGGCTTATTATTTAAAGAGAAGAACACAATCGGTTCAGACATTAAGTACTCAATCAAACCAACAGAAAGTCCTCATTCATTCAACGATTACTGAAACAATCGTCGTGAATGAATTGAAATTTGTAAAAGACGGTAGAAGCTTTCATTATTCAGTCCACTGTAATTATTAGAATTGTTACAACCATTGTCTCAAGTGGCTCCCCCGAGTCCTATTAAATAGGATTATTAATCGCAAATATAATTCGTACGAGAAAATTATCCTCCGGTTAAAATATGGTAGCTATTAAGGTTATGTATCAAGCGTTTAAGGCTATTCGATATTTATTATAAGACCCCTTGTGGAATAATGTGTAGTAAAATATAATTTATTAATTTAATTATCGTTCAGTGCTAGGCACTTAGCTTAAAAGGCTAGATTTTAAGTAGCTAGGAGGCTTCTTATGAAGTTTATTTAAAAAATTGTTGAAATAAATTACTCTCATGCTTAATATTTAAGAGCATGTTAACGCTTTGTATTATTTTGTACACAACTTTAAAATATCTACTAAAGGTTTAGTAGGTCTAACAGGTTTTTGGTAAGTCTTGACTAGGTTATCAACATTGTACTTTTTTTCGATAATATAAATATAAATTTGTATAGAGTTATCAGGCAGTTCACTCAACTTTATTAAAAAACCAGTGAAAACCCCTAAAACATAATATATTTAAGTTCTCGGTCGTCATTGATGCTTAAGTTTCATCAATTAAAATTCTGAGCATTATCGATAATATGTGTGTATCAAGCACCATTTGACATAAGATTTACGATACCATTTCTAGGTGTATAAAAAAATACTGAGGTGTCAAGGGACACCCGGATGGAACGAAGTTCCTTTCGATTAATTAGTAAAGAAATTTTTACTTTTCTAAGTTATAAAAAAAATATTTTTTTAAGTTATAATTCAATTTCGAAGCCGCTCGATAGATGGCGTTGGGATCGAGTTAGATCGCGCTATGGTTTCGTTACAAAGTCCTATAGATTAAGGTCCACCGATTTATAGTATAAGTAAGTTCTGCAGATCCAATTATGGATTAATGTGCACGATACCGGGCCATTAATTCACTGTTATCTGACTAGAACAGCGATCGTGTACGCCTGCGCGGACTTTTCGCAGCGCGCCAGCGCCCCTTATATTTTTAGAAACTTAACTCTAGTCATTTTTTTTTCTTTTTAGTTTTTTTTTAAGTTTATTTTATCTTTTTTTTTCTATAAGCGAGAGAGAGAGACAGACAGAAAATTTTCTTAGAAAATAGAAACGCATTTTTCTCTGTGTGTCTGATGATGTAGCACCGTAGCTGCAACGTAGCATGTAATTACTACGCCGCTACGAGAATTGCGATGAAATGTGTCGTTACAACTTTCGTCCCAATTTTTCCGTCTTGCCCTATAATATTAAGTTAAACAATAACGTGATTTTAAGCAATTCTTCAATACGTTGCTGCACGTTTAGGTGTAAATCTGGAAGAACAAATAGCTCTGTTGTTTAACATTATCTTTTACCGTTTCTCTTAAAACATAAAACTGCAGGCAACGGTAATGGTTGCATTGTTTCACTTGAGTAGGCATCTTCAATCTTGTTTATGAGTTGTAAACAGTGGCGTATTTACCTTATTTTACTGCCCTTCACAGTCTACTAAATAGAAGTGGCGTAAAAGGGCCGTGGCCCAATAAAATAGTAGTGCTAAACTTCTAGTTTTTAAATAAAACATTTAAAACTTTGGTGCTCCCTAACTTGTGGCTACGCAAACCGCCTCTTACAGCCTACCACCATGCACTCAATACAGCACTTCTAGTTATTTAAATAAAATATTTATTAAAGTCGTCGCCTTCGGCGCTTCCAATGTTTGTGCCATAAACCGCCCCTCAATGTTTGCCCTGTACACTACTGAAACTTTTTTTATCATAATTGTCTCTACTTCTCTACCAACACATTAATACTAAGCGAGTAGAACTTATGAAGCTTAACATATATTATTACTTCTGTTATTTATATATTATTGTACAATTTACACTAAATAGTTATAATAAATCATTCTTTCAAACTAAAGAAGAGACAAAATTAGTTATAAATAATGTTCAGTTTAGTTTAAAGTTTAAATTGAAATTTCATAATATTATTTGACTAAGCATGAAACTGCAAAGTTATTAATTTATTAAAGTCTCCGTCAAATGAATATAGAGTATTTGAATTTTTAAATGAACTAACACTAAAACTTAAAATATGAGACTTAAGACAAATCCATGTTGAAATATTTCAAGAGGATTTTAATATTATTCCCAAGACTTGCGAATAATAGGATGATGATAATTATAACTTTTCATGCGTAATAAAATAAAAGATGACACTTTCTGAGTATATTTTATAGACCTTGAACAAAATCATTAAACTCCTTTTTTGAACAGTCGGGTAAAAAACCAATTTTCACATTTTAATTGAATCACCATTCACATGAAATATACAAAATAAGGGCAAATATATAAAATAGCCCAGATCTAAGTACCATTCAATTGAAATGTCAATCAAAACTATCAATTGGTTCAAATATCACAGCATGATTGTGCGTGGTTTTGATAGAGAATCAATTTGCTGGTCTATAGTGTCGAGGCAATCAATCAAACAACTGACTTATTGTTTGCTTCGCACCCAATATTAATTTAATTATATTGTGTACACAAATGGTTCTGAATAGCTGAAAATTGATAGCATGGAGTATAATAAAATTATTATACGGTTTTTAGTATGGTATTCCAAATGTACTTTACTTATGAAAGAGAGAATATCGTCTAAAAATCGTCAAAAGTGTTTTTTAGGGTTCCGTAGTACCAACAAGGATCCCTCCAAGTTTCCGTCTGTCCAATCAAAACCTAGAAAGCTGTTTTTTTAATTATGATAAGAAAGTGGATGAAAAAAGTGTTGAAAATATTTTTTTTCGGATACCTTCCCCTACATGTAAAGTGGGATGTTTTCTTCTCTAGTTTATTCTATAGTGTGGGGTGTTGTTAGTTAGGTCTTTTAATAACATTGAGAGGTTACAGATACAGTTTTTTTATTAAAAGATCCGTTAGCAAGATAATTAACTTTAAGGAGCACTTTTTTGTTCGAATAGGGTGTGGGCTAAATCCTAAACCGCTGCCGGCTCAAAAAATACTGAGAAAAAATACGATAATAGTATAATAATATTTATATTTGTCTTTAAATAAAAACTATAGCGGTTATGATGACTTAATTAGCTTCATAGAAATGGGGGTCCAAGTTGTAAAATGCAGTTACTAAAAATAGTTCGTACTTAAAACAAAAAATATTTATAATTAATGACTTATAGAAGTTGTTATTGTATAATCTAGATGTAAACCTCTTTAAGTCCATAAATTTGTGATAATGGCTAACTACGGAATCCTATTGCACGCGGCCTGACACGCGCTTATCCGGTTTTTTAAATAATTTGAGGTATTTTATTAACGTTTGAAAATTAATGGTAACAATTATATGCAAAACTGTATAAATGTTTAATGTTCAACAATCATAAATGTTTCGTGATTCAACTTGCGGTACTTTTGCTCAATAAATCCGTGAAAAAATAGGTTCGTTAGAATACCCTTTCACAATCTGGATTTGAAGTGTATATTCAGGCTGCCAGGCATAAAAACCTTTTGTGTTATTCGATTCCCAAAAAACGAATCCTCTTAACCACCGCCCAAACGCATACAATTCATAGAAATATTTCTGAATATTTGCTTTACAAAATGAATGTGTTGGAATGGAATGGAATGGAATGGAAAGTGGACTCATTTTTCCGCACTTAGACTCTCATTTGGTCCATTGTGCGTGGAAAGTCCTGGCTAACATAGCCAGCCTAACTCCGCCCAGAAGCACAGAAGTTTCCTGGGGACTTCACAGGCTTCGCGGAGTGACCTCATTGTTCCGAGGATTTGTTCCCGTTGAGAAGCAACGGCCCTACATTCCAGGACTACGTGGGAGACGTTTCTTCGGCGTCAAGACATCCTCGACAGAGAGGACTGTCAGTGATTTTTATGGTGTATAGGTGTTTGTTCAAGGGACAGTGACCCGTTATTGACCCTATCATTATTTTTAGATTTGTTCTGTTTAGTCTTAGGAGGTTTTTAGTGAGTCGATGATTCGCTTGCGGTATTGCAAGTTTGGCTTGCCGACACTCAGCGATCTCTGACCATCGTTGGTTTTGGGTCTCTATCGATCTTTGGCGGATCCAGGTCCGGTATTGCGTGAAGGGGATTGGAAGAAGAGGTTGCGGGCCTTGTACTGTCGTATCTGATCCCCTTCTCGCTAGTTCGTCTGCAATGTCGTTACCAAGAGATCCACTGTGCCCTTTGATCCATTGCAGGGTGACCTGATTCCTGGAGCAAATTTTTTCTAAGGCATCGTGACATTCTATGATTAGTTTGTTGTTGGTTTTACTGTTAAGAAGAGCTTTGAGAACTGCTGCGCTATCAGAAATGAGTCTGATGCCTATTCCCTCTACTTGCCGTTTGTGAATGGCTTTTGCAGCGAGTGTTAGTGCAACACATTCACATTGAAATATTGAGCTGTGATTACCCAGCGGAATGTGGATGTTTATATTGAGGTCAAAGGAGTGTACGCCAGCACCTGAACCACTATCCGTTTTGGAACCATCTGTGTATACGCGTACTTCGTTGGCTCCTGATTGATCCTTTGCCTCCTCAATTAATTCTATGTTGTAGTTTTTGTTGAAGTTGTATACAGGAAGAGTCCTATCACATGGAGCAGCAATGAGTGGTTGTATCTCGATTGCCTGGTTCAGGATGTTCGTGTGTGGACTCGTGTGGTTTTTTCCCCATAGACCTAGGTGCATGAGCCGAACAGCAGCTATTGCTGCTTCTTGCTGTATGTAGAGGTCTAGGGGTAATATTTGTAGGGCCATCTCGATCGCTGTCGTTGGGGTTGTTTTCATACAGCCGCAGATGGATGCACATGCTAGCCTTTGGAAGCTTCTTAGTTTTGATATAGTGGTTGCTAGGATTGTCCTAGGCCACCATACTATAGCACCGTAGGTCAGCATCGGTCTAATTACGGCTGTGTACAGCCATAACGTAATTTTTGGCGATGGTCCCCAGTTTATGCCTATCATTTTCTTGCATTGGTAAAAAGCAATCGTGCTTTTGTTTATTTTGTGCTCGAGGTGCTTATTCCAGAGTAATTTGCAGTCTAGTATTACTCCCAAATACTTGACTTCCTCTTTGAGCTTAAGTTCGGTATTGAAGAGTCTCGGTAGCCTGTGTGGACCAGGTATTCTTCTGTTAGTGAAAAGGATGAGTTCTGTTTTAGTTGGATTAACCGAGAGTTCATGTACCGAGCACCATCTTTCGATTAATTTGAAGGCTTTTCTCATCAAATCGCAGAGGATGCCCTCAAATTGGCCTGATATTAATATTGCTATGTCGTCCGCATAACCTACCGTGTAGAGGTTGTGATCATTGAGCTCTGTGATGAGTTCATTGACTACCATGTTCCATAGCAGAGGTGATAACACACCCCCCTGCGGACATCCTCTTCCTACGATGCCTCGAGTGGTAGTATTTACGGTGAACTGAATAGCGCGTTGTTTTAGCATGTTGTGTATCCATTGCACGAGCGTTGGTGCCACTCCGTGTGCGGTTAGGGCTCGGTTAATACTGGTGAAGTTCGTCTTGTCAAAAGCTCCCTCAATGTCAATGAAGGCACCCAGGGATGGCTGTTTTGACTTTAAAGAATTGCCAATACGAGTTACCACGCAATGGAGTGCTGATTCAGTAGATTTGCCCTCACTATAGGCATGTTGATTGGGATGCAGGGGCTTGTAGACTGTCAGTTGGCCTCTGATCTTTCTATCGCATAGTCTTTCCATCACCTTTAGTAGGCACGATGTGAGACTAATTGGTCTAAAGGACTTTGGCTGCGTGTAGTCGCCTCTGCCTGGTTTGGGGATGAATATGATTTTAACTTCCCGCCATTTTAGAGGGATGTAACGATGCGCTAGGCAGGCCTGGAAAACCTTGATAAGGTAATCGATGATTACGTTCCCGCTCCATTTTAGAAGTCCTGGGAAAATGCCGTCCAGCCCAGCTGCCTTGAATGGCAGGAATGTGTTTAGTGCCCATAGGACCTTTTCCTTGTTGATTACTTGCTTTGCTACGTTCCAGTCAGTACTAGTGGTGGCTCTTTCTTCGTATGGCTGCCACGATTGTTCATCAGCAATCTGGCAGCCTGGGAAGTGAGTCGTCAGAAGCAGTTCACTGGTTTCCACGTCGTTTTTTGTGTATGTTTCATCTGGTTTTTTAAGACAACCTATTGTATGTTCAGTCTCTTTCGAGAGACATGATTTCACTTTAATTGCCTGATTATTGTTTTCTATGCTAGAGCAAAATCGTCTCCAGCTGTCTTGTTTGCGTTGACGTAATAGTTTCTTATAGGTTTTTCTCGCTGCGTTGTAATTGTCCCATAGCTCTGGGGATCTGTTGTTCATAGCTCTATTGAACAGTCTCCTCACTTTGCGGCGGTGCCGAAAAAATAAATGTGTTTCCTCGATTTGAAATTCAAGAGTGACCCGGAAATCGAATGTGGAGTGTACCGAATGTGTGGATTTGGTTTTCTGATATGGTTTTTATTTTTAAGCAAAATACGAATGTAATAAAATATTGTTTTTGTATACCCAAACCAGGAACTAAAAATACATGACGTATATCCTCGTGCCTCTATGTGTCAGGTTTTTTTAGTTTCTGCTTTGCCTATAATTGGTATGACTTATCTGCAATATCTTAGATTACGACATTTACATACTAAGACCAGTTTTACTAAAAAAAACAAAGGAGATGGTATACATTAAATATGATTGTCATCTTCTGATTAAATATTTTTATAGCATTTAGCTATGAGCAACTTATACTAAGAAACAGTTTAAAAAAATTGGGACCGGCCGGATTTTAACCAATTTAAGGTTCCTAGCAAGATGCGAATGTAGCTTAGTGGTTGAGCGGCTGCCCGGTATGCAGAGGTCATACGTTCAAATCCAAACGGTCCCATAATTTGTTTTAACAGTTTCTTTGTATGTATGATTGTATTTGCTTTATAAATAAATAAATAAATAAATATCTCACAACTTACACACAACGCCATCTAGTCCCAAACTAAGCAGAGCTTGTAATATGGGTACTAGAATAACTGATACTAATACATATATACTTTTCTTTTGTAAATACATACTTATGATACATAGAAACACCCACCAGAACACATGTGTTTGCTTTCTTTGTTTATTAAATCAGTTGAGTAAAGTTACGTTTTACACGAGGCCAATCAAATCAGTTTTTTTACTACAAACATCATACATCTACAAGATACTATTGATTTTATAAATTGGATTCAACTTATCTTCTCCTCAAATCGCTTCTGGCTTGACTCAATGAAAATCTCGAATAACTTTAAACCATTTGCCCAACTAATGTCTGTAAAATTTAATTATCAAACTAAGTTCCTTCAGACACTAAGCCAAAATGCTGATTTAAACATCAGCTCTAAAGACCTAAAATGGGTGCTAATTACTTAACTTTCCGCTGAAAATGTAAGTTTAAATTGTACGATGTCATGGTAAAACATTAGCGCGAGTTTAACGATGCTACAATAATTGACATTGGTCTACCCTAATGGCTTGAAAGGTAACTGGCTAGCCTACCTACAAGAATTGCGGGAATAAGAAATAGGATTGCCATTTTCAAAGATATATAAACCTTTTTTTTTTCTTCACAACTTACACACAACGCCATCTAGTCCCAAACTAAGCAGAGCTTGTACTATGGGTACTAGAATAACTGATACTAATACATATATATACTTTTCTTTTTATAAATAGAAACACCCAGACTAAGACAAACCCCCATGTTCATTCATGCACACAAAGATTTTTCTTAAGCGAGAATCGAACCCGCGACTTCGGCGTCGCAGGCAGGTACACTACCCACTCCGCCATCCAATCGTCAAACAAACGTCACTGTAAATATAAAATATTACGCAAACAAATTGAAGTGACAGCTGTGTTTGATTTCATGTAGCATAACATCACGCCTATATTACCCAGAAGGGTGTGGCAGAGGTGAACAACACGCAGACTTCATCTGTTATGTTTAGGTTCCATGGGATAGGGAGTGAGACTATCGCCATTCACAGGACACAATTATAACTCCGTGCTGCTATTGCTACATATTATCGATCGTGTTCAGCGTTTGCGCCTCTCACCACGTGGTCTCGGGATTCCTGGATCGGGAAAAGTGATATTTGTGAACTTTTCGTCAGAAAATTCATAATAGCAGCACGGAGTTAACTTGTAACCAGAGTGGATGGCGATAGGCTAGCCCAAAATCCCATGGGACTTTGGGTTAGCCTATCGCCATACAAAATCCAAAAATGGGGACGTGTAAATTTTATATACCTTTGCTACTCCTCTTTGGGTTAAATAGATGTTTTGTTATGTTTCATTATATCACTATTTAAACATTTTTCACACGTTTTGACCTAATATCCAAAACGAGTTTGTATAGTATAACATACATAACACCGCCTCTCTATTAATAAAATACCTATCTACACTTCTGTTGTAGTAATCATCTCTGCAGATACCTTAAAGACTTATTTTAAAACAGATTATTTAGAACAAAACTCATTAAGACAAATTACTAAAACATAATCTACATTCTAAAGTTTCAAGACGTTTCGTGAAGCTCATTTATTTACGTGAAGCGTGCACAGAAATTATTAAGTTAATGTGGGTTACAATGTGACCTAGAACTGATTGAACTAAATGCCTCAGATTCAGTCAGGCTAAATTTTGAATAAATTACTACTATACACATGAAAAAGTAAACTAAGTCGTGATTCTAGAATGTTCTGATAGGTTGTAATGGCTTTTACCGTGACTTTGTCCGCGTGGAGTTCGTTACATTAGGTAGTAGCTGCTCCCGCGCTTTGACCCGCGTTAAAAGTAGCTGCCCCACTTCCTTGAAGTTGAGCGTAATGTTAAATATCAAAAAATCTTTATGGATAGTTAAACTATAACACAAAAAGAATTATTAAAATCCGGTCATTTGTTAGCGAGATTAGCGCTAACAAACCAACAAACTAACTTTTACCCGTGGTTTCGTCTGCGTGGTAGGTACATCAATATTAACTAGCCTATGTTACGCGCCTCGTAGTCAGTTACCTGCATATAAAATTTAATAATCGGTATAGCCGATACAAACAAAAAGACGAAAATTAAAAAAACTGTATTTAAGGCATAGGTATCGTGCAAATAACTATATAAAGTGAAAAACACATTGTTATTTGACATTAAAAACAAACAAATCAATTTTATTTATTTGTATTGATTAGAAAAGATTTTTATGTCCTGCGAAGACAACAACTCTCAAAATATTACTGCTGTAGAGCTGCGGGCTGACAGTAATAGTATAAAGCTAGTGACACCTAGAGAGGTCGCGATAGAGATTAAGTACCATATAAAAACAAGAAAGTCTCCTGGATTCGACCTAATTACAGGTGATATTCTACAGAGGCTTCCTCGTAAAGCTATTGTAAAACTTACAACTCTCATAAATGCAGCATTTCGATTAAAGTATGTACCTGATCTGTGGAAAGTTGCAGAGGTAATAATGATAGCAAAACCTGGGAAACCACCCCAAGAACCAGCATCCTATCGACCAATTTCTCTATTACCTGTAGTTTTAAAACTATTCGAAAAGCTCCTACTCAAAAGGCTAAAACCTGTGATTGAAGAGAAAAACCTGATCCCAGATCATCAGTTCGGTTTCAGAGAAAACCATTCTACCATAGATCAAGTACATAGAATAAGTAATGTTATTGAACAAGCCCTAGAAGAAAAGAAAATCTGTTCGACAGTGTTTCTTGATGTGGCACAAGCTTTCGACAAAGTCTGGCACGAAGGCTTAGTGCACAAATTACAAATAATGTTGCCTACACCATATGCAGAGTTGTTAGAATCCTATATTTGCAATAGGACATTTCGAGTTCGACAAGAAAATGCCTACTCAACTATAAGGCAAATAAAAGCTGGAGTTCCACAAGGCAGCGTATTAGGTCCGGTCCTGTACCTATTGTATACCTGCGACATTCCAGTACCTGAAAACAACTTCATCGCTACCTTTGCTGATGATACAGCAATAATGGCGACTGGAAACACACACGAGGAAGCTGTAGAGCAAGTTCAAATAGTCCTTAATTCAATAATAGACTGGACTAAAAAATGGCGGATCAAACTAAATGAATCTAAGTCAACGCACGTAGACTTCACAAATAAAAAACCTCGGTACATACCAGTGTATATAAACAACGAGGTGGTGCCGTACGCCAACACGGCCAAGTACCTCGGCATGACGCTTGACGCCAAACTGCGCTGGAAGGCACATGCTCAGAAGAAATGTGAAGAATTAGACATACGCTACAGGAAAATGTACTGGTTACTAGGAAGACAGTCACCCCTATCAGTACATAACAAAGTCCTTTTATACAAACAGGTATTGATGCCTGTCTGGACTTATGGTATCCAGCTGTGGGGCTGTACCAGCCAGAGTAACCGTCAAGTTATTCAACGTTTCCAGAACAAGGTACTGAGGGACATTGTCAGTGCCTCGTGGTACATAAGAAACAGCGATCTTCACCGGGACCTCAATATAGACGTTGTTGACAGAGTCATACAAAAACATGCAGAAGCTCACGAACGAAGACTTCATCATTACGTCAACATCGAGGCAATCCAGCTCCTTGATAACACGGAACTAGTGAAAAGACTAAAACAAACGAAACCTTTCGAGTTAGTGTAGTGATAAGTGACAAATAAATTAGTGCGAAAAGTGTCGTTATAAAGAACACATGAACAAAGTGACTTCCCCTTAACAAAAACTAAGAAAAGTGTTAATGGACGCATTCTTAGATTATATTATAACGTAGCAATTTAGGTTAACATAATATTACTTATTAGTCTTGATAGGCTAGATTGTAATGTAAATAAGATATCATAATTTTAATAATTGATTTCTTATAATAAAAAAAAAAAAATTGTATTGATTAAATACATGGAGGAAAAATATACATTATTATTTCTATATATTGCAGTGGTGTATCTCTGCGACTTTTATATTCTCAAAACTGGATATACAGGTATAGTCAAAATAATCAAGTCTGAAACAAAATAATGATGCGAATGATGGCAATATTTTCTGCAAATACCAATTTTTTTAATTAGGTCATAGTGTGTGTTATTAATAAATATGTATTATTAAATCAAATAAAACAAAAAATCTCACACTCGTTTGTCGCCTCGCTTTCGAAACATCAGTGCAAAACAAATCTAGATCTATCTTTTTCAATGTTGAATTAAAGTTATTGCTCGAGTGATTCAGAAATGAGTCCGACTGATAGTTAGAATAATAAAACCGTTTTAACTTATCAACCGCTTTGTATTATAAAGTAAATTCATACATTAATTGTGGGCGGGCATTCAAGCTAACTAATGATAGATGCTGTAGTATAACAAATCTATGAATGGGTTAATCATTACTAATATTAAGTGTTTCTTCCATGTCTTGAAGTCGAGAGCAAGTCGTCGAGTAGCAATCGACAAACGGCGGGCTTGTTCATAAGATCTATTGGTGCATTTTTGTGCATTGTGGCCAATCATCACCTTAAATATGCCTGATTACGAACTATAGTTTTCTTAATCCTTTGCGAATCAATACATACTACAAACAATTAAATTACACTATACACGAATTTTAAAACGGTTTAGTAAATGACGAGGTAGCCTAATCTTATTCTTATTCTAGCTGATTTCTCAGTCTAGGCTTCAATTTTATTAATAATAATATATTACTCCTCTGTACCAGGTATCCTGGGTCCGTCGCAGAGGCAAAGACGAGATGCCGGAGCTCCTCACAGTCGGTGCAGTGACCTACGCAGCAGACAACCGTGTGACAGTCGCCAGAAGATACCCTGGAAACTGGAAGCTTCTAATCAGGGAGGTGAAGCCGGATGACGAGGGAGTTTACGAGTGTCAGATATCCACGCATCCGCCTAGAGTCAGTCGAACCTACCTGCATATTAATAGTAAGTGGGGATTAATTTTATTATGCTTCCCGGCTCCGGCGCTGCTGGGCTCCCACGGTCCCACGCAAGCTTGTCGTCGAAAATAGTTTTAACGCTCACCATCACAACTTCGGCTAAAAATTTTATGTTTATAAACTTGCTACCATACATTATATATTTTTCCTATTATATAATAGATGGTTCGTGCGTGCGTGGCGCCGCCCGTGAGATATATTTAATAAAAGGAAGCCCGCGTCTTTACTCAGGTCGTAAACCACCTCATTCATTACTCTAGCCGTGAAAGCGTTACAGACAGACACACAGAGTTACTACTGCATTTATAATATTAGTAAGGAAGTAAAGATGTAGTTAAATTCAATAATACGTAATAACTTCCAAATATTGACACAAATTGCACTTTAATAAATATCTCTTGGGATTGGTACATTTATCTAATTTGTTTTTATTAACTGTAGGTCATCATCACAAATTGTAATAACCGTTTGAATATTTAACATCGTTGAGCCTAAACCCATAAATGCCCAGCCCAATTTAGTTCACCTCACATCAAAAGTAACTAACGCCCAACAAGTCTACTTAGTACTAAAAACTTAGATTCTACCACCAGTGTAGGCTATCATGCGGAGTTAGGTAAGAAAGTAAGTACTACTTTTATCCACAAACGCCGGTGATAGTAATAGTAGTAGTGTCATTTAGATAATCAGCTTTTAGTAAGTACATTTATTTTTATGAGCTTACTAGAGAGAGCCTAGGCTTTCTATCATTTTATTTCTTAATACAGCCTTAAACCCTGACTACTCTTTTGCATATAGATGCTAAAATATGTCCATAGATGCTAAATAAATAAATAAATACATAAATAGGTACAACCAAAAAGCAGTAATACAAAGAATCACGCTTTAATCCCATGGGAATAGGATTTATAGACTTAAAGGGAAAAGAAAAGATTTTTAAGCATATAACATACACTCTTGTAACAAAAGGATCTCGTTAATCCCAAAAGCAAAACTCGTTTAGTAAAAAACAGTTAATCTCTGCCTAAATATAAGTATGTGCAAGAGTTAATCGTTCTCCATATAACGAAATCATAAGGGCATATGGAGAACAGGATCCTAGAATGCCGATATCGTGGCACAGCACCTGAACGCGGTGTGTGAATACATATTATAGAACAATAGTCAGTAACGTTTGAAGTTTGGTTCTTTCATCTAAACTCATCTTGATGTTGCTAACTGTGACTTCAAGAAGGCCTTCGTTAGTGTTGACAATGAATCCGAGTGCTGATAAAGCAATAAAAAACTAAAGCAAAAGTGTTAATGTACAACTTGAAATCTTTTATTACTCACTTTTATTATTCAATACAAAATAAAGAGCGATGATTACAACACAATTTGCTTCTCAGTCTTTAATACGTTGAATAAGAGAACCACTATCACAAACAAAAACAAAGACTAATTAGCACTAAACCAAGAAAGAATACTTTCCAACTGTATCACCAATTCATTAACCAAGCACTACCCAAGTGAAATCGCAAAGTCAGTCTACCTTTCACCCGCACCATTCATTAGTTATCATCCCTGTAATGTACGGCAGAAGTTTTTGCCGTGAATGATTTATCATTCGGCGTATCGAGGTTACCAGCAGGATAAAATATAACATAGAATGGCAATTATAAAACTAATCAAACCCACGTCCCTGTGAACATAATTTGTAGAACGTGTCCATAAATAATGTATCTTACAGTTCCCCTGGCGGTCTTTTTGCTGGCTCGGTTGTATCCGTTTTAAGGTTAACTATACCCTTTTTAAAGGGCCCAGGGGAAATGCAAAATTGTACCAGTGTTTTGATTGGTTATGGGAAGGTCACAAGATTTTTTATTGCGTTGTTACACGGTAATGTTTTACGGTCTTAGGTTTTTGTTACTCATAAAAATATTACAATATTGGCGATCACGGAGAAGAGAAACCTTTTTCAACTAATACATAAATGCGTTTCTTAATCGCACCCCCAGGGAAACAAAGGCGTAAGAGCAAAACACTAACTTTACAGGAGAGCAAAAAAACTCTTTGATCAGGTATATCTATTACATTTTTGATTCCATGACCTTTTGTTATATACCAAAAAATAGAAAAAAAACTACCTTATTTTTTGTATACATTTAAAATATCTCAAATTATATTATAAACGAATAAATTAATGTTAAAAATTTTACAGACATTATTGTTATTTATTTACGTCAAATTCTCTAACGTAATCATTTTTACCCTAATCATCGTTTTTCAAATAATTATTATACTGTAACCATTCATGGTTACGCCTTTTACGAAGTTCTATACAATGATAAAATACAGGGCGTAAATACTTCTTACGGCCTTTTTTGCTTTATTATGTTTTACATTATCAAAGGTATGACATATTTACAGGTTTGTTTGTTTTATAATAAAGATGAAATGTTATGTTAACTACGAATATTGACTTTTTAATAGTACTTTTCTTTTAATCAATAACAGTAAGCAGTGTTAAGACTCTATATAAAATACATTTGAGTGGTGTAATAATACAGGTTTTTAGAAAATTGCACTTTATTTATAATACTAGACAAAATATGAGAAACTGAAACATAAAAAACATAAAGACATAACATGTTTTTGACGTTGATTAATTTAAACCATTCTGATAAATTAAAACAAATTTTAAAAAAATCATTATTCATACAAAGTAAAAAAAAATATTTGAGGGCCAATCCCTTAAAAAAATTAGCTGAAACCTTTTGTTTACTATGTATGACGTTTATAATCATGACAAGACATTAATTTAACGCGAAAAAATCAACAATATCTCTCTACTTCTCTTTAATCAATTGTTGTACGGCAGTCCGTTGTTATAATAATATTAGTACCTATTAGAATCATCAATTTATTTCATTTTATTTTATTCAATAATAGGAGAACTTACAGCTTAAACAGTATATTGCTGTTTTTTTACATAAATATGGCCAATTACAAGTTCTCACAAATAAAAGTTAATAATTAAGCAACTTAAAAAACAACCAGCATATAATAAAATAATTGTAAATAAATAAATAACATAATAAATTATCGAAGATTATCCCCGAAAAATTGTTTACAATAAAATTGATTTAATTTCGATACTGATGTTGTAGACAAGTCGATATCCTGGCACGCCACGTTGTACATTCGGCTCGCCCTAACTAAGTATGAATTCTGTCTATAATTAGTACTTAATACTCACCATCGGAGCGTGTAAAATTTGTGATCTACGTAGAAAAGTAGATTGAATGCGTAGACTAATTTTGCTCACAAATTCTGCAACATCAATGCTTCCATTCGTGGTATTTATCAGAAACGATAAGTCAGCAATTTTACTTGGCTCATCAAGAGTTAATAGGTGGAACTTTTTACAGCGACTTATATAATCTGGCAAAAATCAGTTTGAGCGATATTGTAGGTATTTCGCGAATTTCCTCTGAACGATTTCAATGCGATCAATGTAATGCACACATTGTAATTAGGATTCCACACCCGGAAAGCGTACTCGAGATGACTACAAACTAAGGAGCAGTATAACTTGTTTTTTGAACTCCAGAGGGAACGTGAAATTACGTAGAATTGTATCCATTCAACACCACAGTCTGACATCTATTTACGACATAAGAGTTGAACCATCTATAGAGGTTTCCTCTCATTCCTACATCAAATAATTAGTTTAACAACGTTGTATGATATATTCGGTCATAACACTTGCTGTAGTCTGTGTATAATATATCTACTCTATCGAACACACATAGCTTAGAAACCGGTCTGTAGTTTTCAACGTGGTCTTTTGGTCTCTTTTTGTGTATTAGTGTAATGTATGCACACTTCCAGATATTGGGTACCAGTCCATTGTTAAAATATAGTTCTTATAAAATCATTAAAGAAACGGTAAGACTTTCAGTACAGTTTTTAATTAACACGGGAGGTATACCGTCTGGGCCTGCTATTTGTTTAAATCCACGTTTCTAAGCAACCTTTCAACTTCCCTTTTGCAAGCCTCGATGCTGTTAATGTGAGAATTAGATTTATTGCAAAAAGAGATCTTGTTTGCTATGTGAAGTGTTAGCGGCATTCAATACTTCAAGAAAATAAGAATGAAAATAGTTGCCGAACATATTACATATTTCCGCTCCCCCACTGGATGAAATCTGCCCAAACTGCAGTATTGAGGGATACGCATTTGATGACCTTCTAGACTTGACGTAGCTCTAAAAAGCACGAGGGTTTTTTATAAACGTTAGACTCAATTTTTGATATGTAATCATCGAATCATTTTTTCTTAAGTTCCTTAGCTCGCTGCGTCAATAAAACAAAAGATTGATAGTCCAAAAGTAAAGATTGATTGATACTTTTCAAATTTTGTGTTAATTTTATATACTTTTCTTAATTTATTTTAATCAGTGGACTTTTGAACCATGAAGGATATTTAATGTGGGATTTAATTATTTTTGAGGGTTTATAAGTAAAGCGAATTGTATTTAGCTACTCATAGAAGTGCGCCTAGGCATTTTCGAATGATCTACACTGCAGTACATAGTGCTAGGCCACTTGATCAAGCTCCCTCCTTATTGCCTCATAATCGGCCAGTGCATCTAAGAATTTGACGTAAGGGCGAATAGGTAAGCTGTGAAACTGTACAAAGTGTAATAAAAAACATAAGGCTTTGTGTTGTTGATATTCGGGTAGCAACAGATCGTTCGTAAGAGAGACTGATACTTCGTTATTATACAGCACCAAATCTAAAAGCCTATCATTTGTGTTCATGAAACAATTGTACTGTTGAAGGTTACAGATATTTAGATTGTCGATGAAGTTTGACTGGATCGTACCCTGTACTTTATCCTGGTTCAACGCGCAGTCAACATCTGAGGGAATCCAAGAGATACTTGGTTGTTTAAAGCCACCTACAATAACAAATTTGTCTTATGGGTGTGTAAGGACTATATCCATTTAATTATTAAAAAAATATTAAGTTGATTCGCTAACGAGTTCCCCAGATTTTGACTACATAATATAAACGACACCAAAGTGTATCTTATAAGAGACTTGAGGATTCTTGCCTGCAGTATAAGAGTAATCCATAGATCCCTTTTCATCCAATCATTATAAGAACAGAAAAGTTATTGTCTTTTTAACTGAAACTTGAAATTTATCATCGATAATGCAGATGAAAACAAGATACACAAACACAATTATCAAAATTATTACACAAATAGGCTTTTTATTAGCAACACTTGGTTTTAAATGCGAAAATACAAACAATTAAGTGCTGTTATCTCTGAGCGGCGCGTGAGTTATGAAAGAAAAATAAACAGTGCGCACTAATGCATGCGCTGTAAGGATGAGAACTTACGCGCGTTTTGACTTGATTGTGACTTGTTCGTAATTACGTCCGCGTACTAATCAATAATATGAACGAAAAAAAGGCGTAAGCATGTTTATTTTGTTTAATTGTGCTACGGATGTACACGTAAACAAGGAATACGGCACTCTTTGTTTGATTTATTTTCAATATGATGGGATGTAATCAGTATTATTTAAAGAAATTAGATTTTTTATAGAACAATAAAAAGCGTAATAAGAAATATATCTATTAAATATTTTAATTATTAAACGAAATAATAGCTTGAGCACGATTAAGTATATTTTGATACAATTTTGCGTGAGTGAGCTGGTTTATCGACTTCTTTGATTGAAAAAATAAAACTCTTTCAGAACGTCCAAAAATATATTTTTGTTATAAAATCCTAATTTTACGTCAAAAATGAAAGGAAAAAATTGAGCGTATGTATTTTTACTTGTACTATTCAAATCTGCAATAAAAAAAAATCGACGTAATTGTACTTACGTCTTTGTTGAACTGGGGGTGCGCTTTGCTTTCAAATTGTTTATATTATACCGTCTACATATATAATGGCTGTTGCTAAAGAAAATCTTAACACATATTTTGTTGTTCCTAATTTCACCAGATCGTAATATCTAAATAAAATGAATTAATTTCAGTCAAAATTTTGGAGATGAAAATATAATATTTTGACTCAACATACATTATAAAAGCAATTTAGTCTTATTCACTGATGAACTCGATAACCACTTACAATCGTTTGCTAGTAACATCGTCTTTGATGTTAGTAGAAATAGGCTTATGTATAAACATTACGCTGAAACAAATTAACTTTACCGCTGTAACGAAATTTATAATCTTGTGAGCCGCCCTATGTATATATTTTATAAAACCAGACGCGTGTCTATCTACATGTATTTTACAATTTTTCATAGGTATCATGCTGGGTGTAGATATTGCCTTTTTAATTTATTTTTAAATTTGTGTTCTTTAATAGAAAATTGATGGCTGTTTTTAGTCAAACTACAGATATAATTATGTATTCAAATAACATAAACCGTTTTCGTTTTACGATTTAATAGTAAGATTAAATTCTGAAAATCAACTTGAATATTACGAAGAAACAACACCATCTTCTGTTTAAAATTATTATTTTTTTTGCATTTTTTTATTAGTCAAAAAGCTAAAACCATAATTACCATACCATTACCATAAACTACTACTTAACATTTATAACATCACGCCTATAGTACCCAGAAGAGTGTTCCAGAGATGTACAACACCCACATTTCACCCACATTTAGGTCCCATGGGATAGGAGGTGAGCCTATCGCCATCCAGCGGGCACAATTCCAACTTCATGCTGCTATTGTGAATTTCCTACCGAAAACTTCACAAATAACACTTTGCCCGGCCCGGAAATAAAACCCGAGACCTTGCGGTGAGAGGCGTATACCTACGCAAACCATTACCCAGGATTAATGATTCCTTCAATAAATCAATTTGTCTTATGGACTTTATGGACTTTGTCAGTCTAGTGGGCAAGCAATTTGCATAAAAAAGTATTAAAATTTAAGAGATGAGTGAGAATTTAAGGTAAGAGCACATTTTTTGGACAGTAACAAATGGCTTCGTTGATGTAAAGTTCGGATGAAAGGTTTCAATGTAATTCTTTTTTGCGTAAAATAAGTTGGATAGGTTCAAAATTTGTGTCTGATATATAGTCTGCCACTAAATCATACCTGGGGTAGACTGACAAATAAGTTTATATTATCGCATGAAGGATGAATTGCCTCGTTGGTCTGGTGGTTTGTGTATGTGCCACTCACAGCGAGTTCTCTGATTTAAAACCGGCCAAGTGCGTGTCGGGCCACGCGCAGTAGGCTTCCGTAGCTAGTCGTAACAACATATTTCGACTTAAAAGGGATTTACTATCTGTATTAAACAAGTAACATCTTCATACAAGTCATTACTTTCAAAGGTTTTTGTAATTTGCACGAATTATTCTAAGTAACTGCATTTTACACTTTGGACCCCAATTACTCTAGAACTAATTAAGTTAAAGTAACCAGATAAATAGCGTCCTTCAGATAGGAAATGTTTGTAGTACACGAAACCAGCTAGCACGTATGACGAGATGTATGAATGTTAAGGAAGCGAAAGAAGTATGTAATCTACCCCCGTGGGATAAAGGCGTGATTTTATATATGTATTATGTATGTTTATTTATGTTTCAAGAATTTTGAACGAAATATTCTGAGTAACTGCATCTGACATTTCGGACCCCTATTCCTCTTGAACTAATGAAGTGAACTTATCCGCTATAGTTTTCCTTTAAAGTTCATTACATGTACTACCGACACAATTTTTTTCAGATTTTAGGATCCAGTAGTTTAGCTTTTAGAGGGGGGGGGACGCCCTACTCGAACAAAAATTTGCTCTTTAAAGTTAATTATCTCGCAACCGGATCCCTAAATCAAAAAACTGTCTTAGCAACCCCTAAACGTTTTTAAAAGTCCTATCTAACAATACCCCACACTATGGGGTAGGCGACAAAAAAAAACAACATCCCTACTTTACATGTAGGGGAGCTACCTGAAAAAAAAATATTTTTCCAAATTTTACTCTACGACTTTCTTTGTTTAGTTAACATACATGTTTATGCAAAATTTCAGTTTTCTAGCACCAACGGTTTCGTCGCTATGCCGTGGACAGACAGACGGACATGGCGAAACTATAAGGGTTCCTTGTAGGTACTACGGAACCCTAAAAAGTGTTATTAGCCATTTTTCACTTAGACGATTCTCAGTAGCAACATGGAGTTGGATTTTTGTCCGGTGACTCGTGATAAGCTCACCAGTGCAAACCCTTCTAGGTTAAATATAAGGGATGAATTTTGAAAGACTGTACATTACAATGTAGTGCTACTAAGGCCGCGACAACACTTGGCAGCAATTTTCGATGCGATTGCGAAGGTAAATCTATATTCACACATATTTTATAGCGTACTGTGTAGCCAGATACGTGAATTATGAACTATTTCTTTTTATCGTTAATGTATTCTATCGCAAAAGTCTGCTTGACTGGCCTCGGCCTAACAGTTGATTGAAATACAATTTAATAAATAGCTTGCAATAAGCTTTCTTTATAAAACGAACGATGGCTTATAACGATTTACCTTTTTAGTTATTTACTCGTCTATTAAAGAGTTTTGAAAATATAAAGCCATTACCATAAGATTCCAAAAGTAAAAACATTATTTGCAATATTATGTAAGTACTTAAGACTCTTACTCACGACCGAGTTTTGTAGGACTGATATAATCAGACCGCTGTCATTTTTGTACTATTAATAACCGATTTTTGGAGGACATGTGGCGTTGGTGCATACATTTCGAAACATAATTTTTCTCCTACATAAAATCGATCACCGATTATCAGTATTGGGCGAGAGCCCTTAGATTTGACCTAAATTACCAAAGAGAGCTTAAAATGTAGGTTTACGAAAAACTCAAGATTAACCTATTTCAAAGATCAACATGTACAAAAAACATAATTTTGTCTTAAGCGAACCTTACCCAAAGTTAAAGGCGAGCCTAAGCTAAAAGAAGACTTGTTTTTGTTAAAGCAAAAACCTAAAATGGCTAAAATATTGGCTAGATCAATCACTTCTTTAATAATAAGGCTTCATCTTGATTGACAAGGAACGACGACACAAAGCGTTCGCCTTGTCACAAAATAAAGCATTGTACGATAAAAACAACTGCCCGTGCTCGCGCAATGGTCTGTAAGCTTTAATTTAATAATTATTAGGACAATAAATACATAATGTATGTTGTAGTATGTACAAAGGTGATCCTTATCAAAGCACGGTAATAATAATTTAAAATTGTGTTTCCTCGTCGACAGTTCAAGCAAGAATGACTCAACAATACAAACAGCTGGTATTTATAAGCTGATCAAAACAATCTCTTCAAGTAGTGATCGTTCCACTGCACTTGTTTTTTTTGTCGTACGACTGCAGGAAATGCAAATGTTCTGCCCATCCTACATCACAAGTCTTTCTGAATCAATATTTAATAAAAAAAATATTATGTTGTAATTTATAATTCTAACACGATCATTTCTTCGTGATAAACAATTAACTAATTGGCATCAAGTCGTAGACATAACATTTTGTCAAATTAATTGTCAGTTTAATTCTTATTCAACTTGTCAACTTGACTAATTGGATAATTAAAAGCTTTTGTTTCAATATATCTCAAGACAAACAGAACACTTGCATTTTACAATAACCTTGAAATTGTATCCTTCGTTATATTATACGGAGACTTGACCTTTGCCTGCCTGAAGGTTCCTTAAAGGTTCACTGAGCTGTAATCGATACTCCGGCATTATTAATGTTCGGGATTTGATAGTATTCGACCGGGTTCCCATGTAAGCCGTTTTTCGGTCCAGCTTGAATTTAGCGCTGAAGATAAAATATTAGGTAGCTTATGTTAGCTTAGACAGTATTTTACTGGTGGTAGAGCTCTTGTGAATGAGCTCGAGGGCGGCAGCACCACCTTCTCACCTTTAACCTGCTGCCAAATAGTAGTGCTTCCATTACTGTGTTCCGATTTGGTGGTGAGATCAGGACCTGAAATTACTGGCTCATGAGGCAACACCGTAGTCCTCAGCTGCAGCGACGCATCTATAATCTGCTTTTGTGGATTGTTGATGTCCATGGGCTGTACACTACTTACCATCAGGTGGACATCACGTTTCGCTGTGGGAGTAGTATTAAAAAAATATTTATGCAATGAATTATTCTTCAAAATAGTTTAATGAACGTAAACTTTATAATTACAAGCAATTACTAATACAAATAAAATACTAAAAGCAAAGTTGGTAAGTTTATGATTAATTAACAAATTTATTTAGATTTATTTATCAAAACAAATAAATAAAATTTAAGTGTCCGTTTTTAATGTCAAAATAACATTGTTTTTTCGAGTTGATACAGTTATTTGCATGATAGCTTTGCCTACAATTTAGATTTAAAAATAATCGTCTGTATGTCTGTTTGTATTGACTTATCTTCTAAGCGGCCTGACTAATTTTGATAAAATTGTATATGCAGGTAACTGACTAAAAGGCGCGTAACATAGGCTACTTAATATTGATGTACGTACTACGCAGACGAAACAACGGGAGAATGTTAGTTTGTTTGTTTGTTAGCGCTAATCTTGGACACTACTGATTGGATTTTAATAATTATTTTTGTGTTTAATAGGTTAACTATCCATTGAAGTTTTTTGATATTTAACATTACGCGTAACTTCATGGAAGTGGGGCAGTAACGTTTAATGCGGGTCAAAGCGCGGGAGCAGAGTACTGTTTACTATAGCGAATTCCACGCGGACAAAGTCGCGGGCAAAAGAAAGAAAGAAAGAAAAAAGGAAATAATATATTTATTCTGACAAACAAAAAAAAATACAAATAAAACGTAAACATAAATCTTGTCAGAAAAGGACACCATCTCAGCCATATGCTGCAGAGCTACAAAGCCCTGCAGCGCTGATATTCTGATGGCGCCAGAGAGAGGTAGGACGGTATCATATTAAAATAAAAGCTAGTAACTACTAAAACGTTTCAACTGTTCGTAATGATTCATAATGATATAAATCAATTTGTCTTGAGTGGATTTGGTCGGTCTAGTGGGCAGCCCTATTTGCATAAAACAGTATTAAAATTTGGGCACGAGCACATTTTTTGGACAGTAACAAATGACTCTCCTGATGTGAAATTTGGCTGAAAGGTTGAGGTAATTTTTTTAACGTATAATAAGTTGTTCAGGTTAATAATGAGTTTTGGTCAATTAAAATATCTACTCACTAATATTGCGGCTGTTTTTTTTTAAATGCCTATATAGCTCTAAATAGATTGAAAACCAGATAGATCCAATAGCGCAAACATATTTTATTGTTTAACTAAAAGTACTTAAGATTCAAATTGGATTGCCAAAGAGAGCGTAAAGCCTAGGTTTACGATGTAGTTAAAGATACTCTAGATTTACCCATTTCAAAGGATAAACATTTACGTTAAATAAAAACAAAATCGTCTTACGCTGAACCAAAAAATATTGAGAGCCAAGCTTAAAGGGCCTATACTAAAAATAAAACCTTTGCCGGTAAGAAAACATAAAAATTGACTATCGATCTTTCTCTAATACAAAAGCTGTCAGGTTTGAAATTCAAATTATCAAGGTGATAATAAATTGGCAGTGTGAAGTTGCACACGGTAACCATGTTAAGTATGAAATTTAAATTATTGATAAAATACACCAGAGGACGAAGCATACGTGCGCGAGATAGATTTAGATACGTTTTTGTCATAAGATTATAAGGGGACACATGACAAAAACGCGAATAAATCTATCTCGCGCTCGTATGATTGCTCTTGTCTGCGGTCACCAGCTAGTTAAGTGTTCTACCAACTTCACTACGCCAGGACTTCACTAAACTTGTGTATCACCTACCTACCTACCTACGCCTTGAGCCTATCATTTAACTTTACTTTTGTTTATATTGGAAATTATTAATAATAATACCTTTGTCAACTTTCTATCTTTATTTTTATTTTATTTTATTTTATTTCTTTGGGTAAATAAACAGTAACACAATACTTATTAATCTATGGTATGCTTACATATTATTTAAAAAATTGTGTCACCAACACCATTTACCACAGCTTACTAATAAAAACAAATTATAAGGTAAGAGTCATGCACGAGTATGAAATATAGAAAGTATATAAAATTATTTTAATTTTTTGATGCTGTTTAAGGTTTTGTAAATATCTTTTTATATTTTCTATGTATATTTTAAGAGGATGCTAATTCTATTTTTTTAAATATTCTGGGACACGTTGCTATAATATCGACTGAATTAAAGTTTATTTTATATATATATATACATAGAAGAACAAAATTACAATGGCCACGTTAAATTTGAAATTTAAATTATCGAGGCTATTATATCTTTTTTAAGTGTTGTATCACCTAGTGCTGATAGGCTGCACACGATAACCACGTGACTAACGAGACAGTACTCAGATAGACAAGTGATAAACTGTAACATTACATAACATAACATCACGCCTATATTACCCAGAAGGGTGTGGCAGAGGTGTACAACACCCATATCTCAGGGGTGAGCCAATCGAATTATTATTTAAATTCGACTTTAATGTGCCATCAAGAACCCGATCTAATCCACCTATATGTGTACCGTTTGCGACGACTAATTATAGGCAACACTCCTTCTTGATCCGTGCAAGCAGAAGCTTCAATAATATGTGTAAACAGCATGATATTGATCCTTCCAATAGGAGTGTGTCAAAAGTGCGAAGATGCTTGAACCTTGACTTTTTTAAGGGTGCAGTGGAGGCGTGATTGGTCAGTATATGGTAACATTAGTGTGTGGTAAGTGTTTATATAGGTACATACTTTCCAACTCCAACTATATACTTCTGATTAAATTCGTTGCGGGTTCCAAGACAATTTTAACTCTCCCTGGGATTGCCCGTGTGTCATGCACGGTGCCTTTCAGTTGGTTACCGCTGTAGATCCTGGCGTCACAGGAGTCACAGTGGTGGGCGTGTGGGTGGGATTATATCCCATAAAAAAAAAAAGGTACATACAAATTTAGCTTTAGATTTATTTTGTTCTGAATTTTTACTGTTTACGTTTGTTTTTATTCTGTTTTATATAAGTGAAGACTTGTAATTGGCTGCCAGATTCCTTTACTACTACATACAATACTGTCAATTTAGCTGTAAGTCTTCCATATATCTTAAATAAATAAATAAAAAACACTTTGCTTGACCTGGAGATCGAACCCGAGACCTTGCGGTGAGAGACGCGTACGCTAATCAATACACCAAAGAGGCAGAAACTGTTAAATTTTACAATTAAATGAACAATGCCTTGAATTTGTAGCCTCCTGTTATACAGATTTGACCTTTGCCTACCTAAAGCTTTCTGAAAGGTTCGCTTAGCTGGAATCGATACTCCGGCATTATTAATGTTTAGGATTTGGAAGTGTTTGGTTGAGTTTTCTTGTAACCAGCCATAAATGTATTTTGGTTATTTTAAATTTAGTTAGAAGTAAGATTTACTATTACTAGATCATGTTTTACGTTTAGAGGATTTGTATTTAATTATAGTTCTTATTTTATGACAATTAATTGAGTTACATACAAACTGAAAAATATATAACTTAAATATTTACAACTATACACAAAGAATTTATAGTTCTTTATTTATTTTATAGTTAATTAAAACCGTACAGACGTTGGACTCTCTGCAAAACATCAAACATTTCTTAATAATCTCCGTCCATTCGTCCGCAAACAAATCACAATTAGGACTGGTAATAGGAGAGCGTTGAGTACCTCCAGTGTACGGCACACTGGGGACTCAGCTCTGGAGACATTGTGACACGGTGGTCGCGCTAACAATGTATGTTATGGCTTTACCGGTGCCCATTGTATTTGTCTGGCACATTATACTCTACAGAATAGGGTATGGAGCTTGGGACAATCGTATCTGCCGCGGTAAACTTTGCAAGCTATAATTAGCTGGTCAAGGCCTTTTCGCACCTTCAAAAATTTGAAGCTCAACATACCTACCAGTATAAATTATGTATAGGTTATATTCAAAACTCTTGACGATTTTAAAGTTGAACGAAAATTAAATGTCACAGGTTGGCGGTATTGGCTTTGCTCGAGTATGATGCTTGTCAACTTCCAAACCACATAGACCTATAATTTTGATTTATACTTTTCGAATAACATTACTGTTATACAATTGCCCTTTCAGTACTATATTGCAGACTGATAGAAGGGTAAGACTACGCATTCAAAAGTAACAAATTGTTTATCTACTGTTTTATATTGTTTATCAATAAAGTATGGTGTAACATAACATAACATAACATCACGCCTATATTATTATTACTCAGAAGGGTATAGCAGAGGTGCACAACACACACACTTCACCTGTTATGTTTCGGTTTCATTAGGGAGTGAGCCTATCGCCATCCACTGCTCCGTGCTGCTATTATGAATTTTCTGACGACAAGTTCACAAATAATACTTTGCTGGACTAGGCAATCGAACCCGAGTCCTTGCGGTCTTCTTCTTCATTTTATTAGCCTAGTATTTGGCTACCTGAACAGCGCTTTCATCTGCGTTAATTAGCGCGTCCTGCGTGCAGGTAGTGGGGCACGCAGGACAAGTTAGAACAAATAATGTAAAAGCTGCCGAGAAATCAATTATTTTCATATAGTTATGGTATAGTCACGTAACATAATCGCTTTAAGTACACAATGTAACTTTAACCATAACCAATGAAGACACCAAGTTTTAATGAGTTTTCTGAAGTAGTACATGTGAGTCTGTTCAACTTAATGTGCCTTGTTTGCTAAACGTGCTTCCATATTGTTACTTAATCTTTACTGAGAAGTGTAAATAGATAATTGTCATTAAACAAATAAATAAATAATAAATTAAAAAATTAATACACCAGCTAAATTTTAAAATTTCAACTGCACTGGTGTTGTGGGTTCGATATGAATTATATGATTTAAACTTAAACTGCAAATCAATTATTGCCACAAACTTATACAGACAAATATACATTATTTATATACAATTATTTCCACAAACTTACAGAATACCAGAAACGTTCTAATGTTCAAATAATTTTCTAAATTGCTAGACTAAAGTCGGGCAGCTTAGATTCACTTACATCTGGAATCAAACCTAAAACCTCGCGGTGAGAGGTGCCTACGCCAACCGCTAGACCATCGAGGCAGACAAAGTGTTAAGATTATTAGACATAAAATTATTATTTCCTTTTGTCCTCAGCGCCACAAGTGTGGGTGGTAGACGAAGCCGGCGCTCCTCTCCTCGAGAAGTACTACGAAGCGGAATCGACTCTTGCTTTACTTTGTAGAGCTCGACATGTAGAGACCCCCACTCTGTTGACGTGGCTGCACGAGGGTAGAGCTCTGAATGCTGATACAACTAGAGGAGGAATTAGGTATGTTATTAGCAATTAGATTAGTTTAATATAAGGTCCAACATGTATCCCGTACGCAAATGGTTGACAAAGGCGTACTGATTAAAGACGCACCTTCTTTCGAGTCAAATAGATATAATATATTTACAGAAATATCACTTTATAATTATATTTTTCCATACCACCATGGCGATAGGGAAAGTATTATGGTCTTATATAGTATTATGGTCATAATATATATTATGGTACAAAATGAATTATAATATCGGTAGCAATCCTTTCAAAATCTCTACCTTGAAGTATTTTGGAAATGGCAACACTGTTCTTGAGGACATGACTAATTATTTAATGTGAACTAAAATTATTATTTTTTTAATAAAATTGCAATAAAATTGACTCTGGTTCAAATCTATTTCAATCTAAATTATCAGCGATTCCTTACTTTTATTAAAAATATCTTCTTCAAATGGAATCCAATAAAACTCCTTAATATCGCTTCATAGTTCACTTAGGTTCAGCGCAAATAAATCACTTGGCTAAGGGCATTGACTGGCGATCGATTAGTTACGTCATCAAGTTGTCCACAGCACTCGAGTGACACTCGTTTGAAGAAAATATTTGTACTACGGAATAATATCGGAAGAAAGTATGATTAGTGCTTGACAATGTTATAGGGCTCTTGGTCTATTTATTGCTGTATCTTATGAAAAATAGTGGCAAATAGGAAATATTGTTAGATGTGGATACTACTGTAGAGGTAAAAGTAGCCTCTTTTTGTCTCAATGTAAGTTTTGAGACTAAACATGTTTATTTTCTTACTAAATATATAATATAACGGGATATTTACCATGTATATTTGTTGTTTTTATTGTGTCTCTTGATATTCGCATCATAATTAGTTTTTTAATGCTATCCCTCTTGATTATATGTTAAGCTTATCTTTTAATGCTATAGGTTGCTACATAAGTCATATAATAAGCTTGATACAATATTATCAAGTTATTTTACACAGGCCAGTGGGCTTAACATGATTATGAACATAACATATGTCGCGTTTTACACATTATGCACACTAAGATTTGAGATAGTTTAATTTCATTATTAGTTCCTGCCTATTGAATATTAGTTCATATTGTATGTAATTTATAATGTTTTAACATTTTATTACATTTAGTTTAACACTGTGAGACAAAAAATGATCATTGTATAATAATAAATAAATAAATATTATTTCTATTTCTGACACAATAACGATTAATATAGATAACTAAAACGAGGCATAAGCCATGCTTAAATGCTAAGCCCATAGAAAGTATCATCATTACCATCTGACTGTAAAACCTTAAAATGACTTAAACATTTACCAGACCACCAGCAAATCAATAATTGAAGACACACAAATAGAAACCCCAACAAGAACATTGCCTAACAACCACTTTATCGTCCATGATTCTATTTAAATTAACAATTCAAATCACACACCGACTTCTAATAATAAATTATTTGTTCCTAACATTCTATCGGTACATTGTAGTACAGTGTACAGAAAAAGGGAAGCGAACTGGATTGCTTATAAATATACAATGCTAACGGTGTGTTTGGCCGCGATCGTGAAACTTCCAAGCCAGCCCAGACATTTATGAAATTTTAACTAGAAACCCCTCAAACAGGACAGTTGACAACAGCTAATATAATACTGATGTTATGAATATTCTAATATATTTTCTTTTGAACCTGACTGAAATATATTTCTCCCGGTCTTCTTTTGAAGTTTTCAGGTTGATGTTGCCCAGGAAATTATATTTTGGGACAAAAGTTGGAAGATTTTTATCTTATAAATAAAACATGCCGTGCCGGCTATTTTGAAATTTAAGTTGGAATCGGGTTTAAGCAATGATTAAACCTTCAGTATTTTAATAAAATTTAGTACATTTTTAATATTTCAAAGTTTTGTACCTAAAGAGATTCAATATATTTCTGTCGGTGTCTATAAATAACTATCGATTTAACTATCAATATGCAATATTGACTATTCCATGTCTACGTTACCTTACTGCCCGACCAAGTTGTTTGTAGAAAGTGGAAAAATAGTTAAAAAGGTGAACTAATTACTTTGAAGTTACGACATTTTCGCCAGAGTATCTTTAAGACTATGTAAAGATAGGTCATACACCAGGGCCATCCTGATAGTCTACAGAAATGGAGTAAAGAAAAAGGGATGATATTTAACATTCGACAATCCCTGGTTGAAATTGTTTTGATTCTTGATATGGTTCGAAAGTAAAAGAGTCTGTTGTATATCATACCGAAATCGTTGTCAAAGGTACTTTCATACAAACGTAATATGGGTTTACCATTATTAGGTTTTATCTATTTTTAAAGACAAATCATATTCAAAACACTAAAATGCACATTTTTTGGCGCCCGTTCAGTCAAAATTGTTTTAATAATTAATTGAGTTCCATACAAACTAAAAAAAATAACAATAATTTTGAAAAATGGGCACCAATAAACATGCATTTTAGTGTTTTAAATATGATTTATCTATAAAAATTTAATAATATCAAAGTAAAACCCATATAATTTTTGTTTGTAAAACAGGCAAGCAATTGTTCCCCCTTGATAGTATGGTCGTTTTTAATATAAATCTATAGTTATAAAGCTTTGGAGTGTTCGTTTCAGTACTAAGTTTTTTTATCTGTTGCAGCGTGAAGACGGAACAAGTGCCGGGTGGAGCTGACAGTCAGTTACGTCTGGCGCGGGTGAACAGCAGTGATGCCGGCAACTATACATGTGCAGTTCGAGGGGCTAGATCTCATACTGTATCAGTTCATGTGCTTAACGGTACGATTTGTTTTTAAAAAAAGTAGTATAGTCAGAGCGTTTTTTTTTTAAATTTTGGCGTTATCGATCAATGTTGTTCAGCGGCCGTTCAACAACGATTGACGTGAATCGACCCTTTTTTTATATTCGCACACAAAAATAGTATAATCAACCTAGAGTGGTGCAGAGATGAGCATAGGTAGGTTAGGCAGTTTAGAAAGAGGAATAATGATTGATATATAAATAGAAGAAATACATATTATACAAGATACGAGCATGTATCAATATTACCGAGCTAAGAGTATAGTTTTATAAACTTTATTTCAAATTCTGCTATTGATGATATAACAAAAGCACTTACAAGGGTATAACCAAAATGCCTAGGCAAAGTATGTAAAAAAAAAGGAAGTGTAGGTACACCGAAATTCAACATTTTCAGTAAAAACATCTATAAAACTAAAACTTTATAAATAAAAGATTTCCAAAAGTTCGATAATGAATATTTTTGGAGCTCCACTGATTTTTTTAAATTGTCGACATACGCACCCAAAAGTTTAATATAGATTCGTTGTAATGAAATATGAACTTTAATTTAAAATGAGACTGAACACATTTGGCAGTTTTGACATTTTAATAATTTAAAAGTGTATGAAAGCAGATCTTGGACTTTTTTGTTCGCTTTAAAGAATTCAAATTCACTTGTAATTTTTAAGTTGCATTTTTGTAAAAAGAATATTTAAACAAATCCTAGCGTATTAATAAAATAAGGGCCAATTTCAGAAGTTCTGGATAACTCTTACCTACCCCATAAAATATTACCTGACCGATTATAAAAGTGACACAAGCAACACTCGAATAAAGAACACAGCTGTCATTTTCATTTATTGTTTTTGGCTTATCCTACCAATAAGGTTTATCTAGCACCTGTGAAATTGGGGCTAAAGGTCTGTAACAATCGTCATGTAAAAGATAATCAAATAATAACATTTAACACAAACAAATTGAATGTGTATTCGGATAGGTTATATTTTATCTGACGCTTATTTTTTATTTTTCAATTGTGAAACACTGCCTCTATATCAAATTGAATTGGGAAATAGAGGACTATAATATTACTTACTCCTCAAAATTAGTTCTAGACTGGATCTAGAGTATTTGAGTTGCATGCTTATTTTTTTTTCACAAATAATGCGTACTGAATAAAAATAACAAAAAAGGATCTTAAAAAAATCATCACAATTGAATCACCTGCAGAGTCAAAGCGTGACTAAAAGAAATATCAAATTCACTCTTCAAGATCTAAAACAAACTTCTTAAGTTCTGATCTCAAGGCACAAATGACATTATTATGCAAATAAAGGGACAAGTTCAGCTCCTAAACTAATATAACTGGTAAAAAAAACTTTAATATTGGAGTTTTGTTGAAAATAAAAAGGCTTTGAAATGCTCCTATTATTGATTAAGCTTGAAGGGAAACAATTGCCTGGCTGTTCTTCTTCTTCTTTTCGTTTCAATGGACAAAGTTTTATATAAACCCAGCCCAGTACGTGGCCACGGTAATAGCGTTCTCTGCAGCCTTGTTTAGGTCATCCAACGAGCAGCTATCAGGGCAATTGGGGCACTCAAGTAAGTGACTCGCATTGCCTGGCTGTTATTTATAAAAACGTAAAATAGGTTTAACCTAAATATTATTAAGTTTTTATTTATAATTTAACACAAATCATACCTAAAACAATAAAATGCATGTTTGTTGACAACAATTTTCATTTTTTTTTGCTTTTATGTAACTCAATTAATGATTGAAACAATTTCGTGGTGGTAGAGCTCTTGTGAATGAGCTCGAGGGCGGCAGCACCACGGTCTCACCTTTAACCTGCCGCCAAATAGTAGTGCTTCCATTACTTTGTTCCGGTCTCACCTTTAACCTGCCGCCAAATAGTAGTGCTTCCATTACTTTGTTCCGGTTTGGTGGTGAGATCAGGCCCTGAAATTACTGGCACATGAGGCATAACACCGTAGTCCTCAGCTGCAGCGACGCATCTATAATCTGCTTTTGTGGATGCACTTACCATCAGGTGGACTACACGTTCGTTGGATGTGGTGGTAGTATGAAGAAAAAATTTTTTTTGACAAAATGGCCACGAACAAACATGTATTTTAGTGTTTAAGATATGATTTATCTATTAAAAGATAAAAACTTAATAATAATAAAGTTAAGCCCATATTACGTTGGTATGAAAACACGGCGCTCGGGAGTCTGTCCTTAAAATTTAGAACTTAACGTTTCAAATACTTTAAACTGTTGTTCAGCTATATTTAAGAAATAATCCTAGTTACATCCCCTCCTTTGTGAATCATAAGTTTGTCACTAAAAATGAAAAACAGTAACGCACTGACTGCATGTCATGATTCTCGGTGAATACAAAACATTACAAATTCAATTAAATGATTGATTTATGTCAATCACACTTAATTCAAACTGATTCGATATTCTTTAGTATCAGCTGTGTAATATTTTTTTTTTTATATACCTTTGTAGATCAGAATTAAGTACTTATTAAGCATTACTTAAACATAAACATAAAAAAATTTCCTTGATTATTGCCCGAGATAAAAACAAAAGTCAAAAGTAGCCACTTTTAAAATAATATTCAATTCAGAGCTTTGAATACAGAATAATACAAAAGTAGGCAATAAGGAAAAATATTACACAACTTGCTACAATTGCAGCTGTTGAACCATTTATAAGATACCGTGTACTGCTTTGTGAAACTTGTGAAGAGAAGATCTGCTCCTTTTCATTTTAAAATAATGAAATAAAATTTCTTACTCTATTTTTTACGAGTATTATGTAAGTACTTTTATTTTTAGACACGTTCGTCAAGTATTTTTCAGATATAATTTCAATCAGTGAATTTTATTTTTTTTCATTTCAATTTCCGCTTGCTTACGGTGAAGGAAAACATCGTGAGGAAACCTGCAAGCCTGAGAGTACCTTAAAAGTACTCGAATGGTGTGAAGTCTACCATCCCGCACTTGGCCAGCGTGGTGGACTATGGTCTAATCCTTCTCATCATTAGAAGAGTCCCGAGCCCAGCATTGGGATATGTATTACTCGAAATTTCCACAAATTGGACAAACTTTTCTGTTTAAGCTTCAGAAATAAAACGGCTAGAAGCAGCATTGGTCAGCCAACTGTTAATTAAGCTCAAATTAATTGAGTAAGAACTGCTAAATAAGTTCAATTACATTTAGCTAATTCCTCATTGTAATTATATCACACTAATTGTAATTAAATGGCAAAACGTTTATTTTTTTTCGACTGTTAATAAATAATAATAATATGTTGTCTTACTGTCATTAGTTGCCCTCAATGAATATGTAATTTAAAAACAATATTGTGCTTGCAAATACCCAAGGCATGTCTTATAGGAGTATCTAATATTACTTTGGTATATGCTTGCGGCATAAATAAACACATACGTTATTAAATCCTGGGTAAACTAATACCTCTAGATACATTTTACATCTTGGTATTTACGTCTCAAGGCAATTCCACAAGATACTCATACTCCACAAGTATTTTATGTGTATCTATACATATTCTAAGCTTCCATTAGGAAAACAATATTATAAGGTAGCATAATCAGACATTTGGTTCATTTTATCTTGTCTTTTATTAAATCTACAATGATTAAGAGATTTAGAAATTTATTGGCTAATATTTAGATCAAATTCGGTCTATTTACTATTGCGTCAGTAAATACTTTTCGTGAAACTTTTTGCACTTTCTTAGAATTAAATTTTAATTTATTATTTTAAAGACTGACCCTACTACTGATTCCTAGATTGCGAGCATTTGCTTGTTATTATACTATTAGCACCTTATTAAAAAAAAATAAGTACATTACAGGCGAATGCTAAGCGCTGCGATGGGAGCGTCTTTATGCAATTAAAATATTAATATTTTCATAAAAGAGCTACAAATAATTACGAAAAATGATTAATCAAATACCTCCATAGTGTACGTAGTATCATAATTTTATATCACTAACTCGTACCCGTTTGTTCCAGAAGAAAGCCTAGCAGAGCTCCACGCCGGGTGCCCATCACTTCACCCAGCAACCATCACACTCATACTCATTACTTTAATAACAACTACGGAAATATCACCGTTACTAATACTCATACTCCCAGTACTGGGAGTATCTCAGTTACTAATACTTCAAGTATCGGTTATATCACTGATATTCATAATACCTGTAATTTTATTCGCGGTAATAGTTTTTAATTTGGCCCAAGGCCTAAAAGATGAACTTTATATGCTGTTACCAACGTGATGAAGAAGTTTAGATTGTACATATACGTTTGATTATGAAGATAAATTATGAATAGTTATTGGGAAATAAAATTTCATTATATATTGTGGTTGTTTCATTTTTTTCTGAAATATTCCTGCAACAAAACTTATGTTGCCGCAAAATAAAATTTAGATTCGAAGGCAAAACATTTATTTTTTACTGTTCCTTATTTTTATTATAGCTATTTACAGAATTAGTGTTCAACATTTTCATGTTTTCAAATCGTTTGGTAATAAAGAAAACAAGTTTAATATAAAATGTAAATAAGACAATTCAGACAGTACGTATAAAGAGTAATGATTGTGAAACCAGTAAAAAGGACGAAATAAAATCTCAGAAATAAATCAAAAATCCCAAAATTGCTCGTCTGAGATTTGCCCATAAATACTTGTAAGTATCCTTTTATGTATAAAGAATAATGTGTAAAAATAATAAATCGCTAAGAAGGCTTTGTTTAGAATTTATAAAAAATATCGTGTAGACTACCTTTCTTAGGTTGTAGCATTATTTTACCGACTTCAAAAGATAGGATCTTCCCCAATGTTTTGTATTTTATGAATACTTTTCTACACGTTCTTTTGGTCCTTAGGCGGTACAACAAAGTATTGATTTAAGTTCTTTAGCTAATTTCGCAAAAATAAAATGTTATTGGAGGTTTTCTCACAAGTATTCAGCATCAATCAAGTCTTAATACACCAATGGCAGAAGATTCGGCGTCTTACTATTGTTTAGTGAAACAAAATTTTATTGTAAACCACTCTTTTTTACCTACCGATCGAAACATCAATCGACGTCGATCGATTTCAGTGTAATTATACCAAAAGTTGTTGACAACGCACAGTGTCATTCTTTTATTTATAATTCGTGCTGTCTTTATTAATATAATAGAAAAAGCACAAAAAGCGCATTGACCTATTATGAATCAGTATACTTCTTATAACCCCCAAAATGTATAAACTTCACCAGGATAACTTTTTTTTATATATATATAAATTATATAGAAAGTTAAGTAATTAATACTATTTTAAGTCAAAGGTTGTATTGACAACCTTTGACGAGCCAAGTCAGTGATAGTACTTTGATCATTGGATAAAAATGCTATTACTGACTTGGCACTAGCTAAATTTAATCCAAGTCATTACATGAATACTACTCAAGTGAACTTTGAATCACAAAACGGAAACTGCAGTTTAAGTGCTCAAGTAGTTTAGTTTGTACAAGAGTAAGTGCAACTTGAGTTAGCCGACATTTTGTTCCCATGTTGACAGTTGCATGGGTCCACTCAATTTGAGGGTTCTTTGAAGTTCTTGTGTGACTTGAGAGGAGCGGGGGAAACTAGCGTTTATCTACTGAAGTATGCTAAGAAACAGTTTAAAAAAATATGGGACCGGCAGAATTTGAAACCTGTGACCTCTGCATACCGGGCTGTCACTTTACCACTAAGCTACGGTCGCCTCTTGCATGACCCTAAATTTCTCAACTGTATAATAATAATAATAAAGTTTTTTTTTTACAACATAAGTTTTTACAGATGCTCTTAAATATATAATGCTAGACTTAACTTAAATTATGTAATTATAATGTAATTAAGAGGTCGCCGCTGACAGCTGTATTAGTATAAATATCACAGCCATCAGCGTCCACCACCCTGCACAGTGCAATCTAAAAATTACTATTTTTTTTTTTTGTTTAATTGAGAGAATAAAATAAAATAATAATAAACAGTTTTAAAAATGATGTAAATGACAATAATATAAAATATGAGTCAGATACTATGTAAAATGTGGAAGTGTAATATAATACGTCATTACGTGACTGCAGTATAATTTGCTAAGCAAAGCTAATTGTTAGAAAAATAATTAATAAGATACTGAAGTAAAGTTGATCTTCAGTTGGCAAAGTAATTGATAAAAAAGCTGTACATTAATTATATACGCTATATTACGTGATCGGCACAAAGTCACTTAGCTATGATTCAGCACATAATGCTAGAACTCTAGGTGTGACTTTTCTGCGAGCACGAATACCGAGGTAAGTAATTATTTTTTAGGGAGTCAATGACATAATAATTTTGTTGCATATACCGCTATATACAAACAAAATTATGTAATTGGGTCGTCGTAAGTACCCCAAAACAAAGACATAAAGTATGGAACTAACGCAAAACATAGGTAAAAATGCAAATAGATTGCCGACTGCCTCCGGTCTAGTGGTTAACGTAAGCGCCTCTCACCACGAGCTGGGTACGATTCCCGGATCAGGCAAAATGTTCTTTGTAAACTTTCCGTCTCGTTCGTTGACGTAATCCACAATAGTAGCACGGAGTTGAAATATTGCTCCGTGGATGGCGAGAGATCGTCCCCTATCCCATGGGACCTAAACAATGTGATGTGTTGTTAGCCTCTGCCACACATTTCTGGGTAACATAGGCTTAATGTTATTTATGCACCATCATGCTTTGTTCTAAAACTCGTCCGCCTGTCAAAATTTCCTCCTTTCCAGACTACGTGACCTTGTAATATTCCACATAATTCATCAGTAACCATACAAAGAACATAACACATCTCGTAATAGAATTCCGTGCGTTATCTTATCTTGTAAAAGTGGCATTCATATTCCAGGCACCGCGCTCTCGTACGTATCCAACAATTTACGATTATCGTGGATAAGTGCTTCGGGAGTTATGTTGCATCGTCTCTACGTTATTGGACATTTTGTTTTTTATTAGGAAACAGTTGAAAAAATATGGGACCGGCAGGATTTGAACCTGCGAACTTCTGCTCACCGGGCAGTTGCTTTAACCAACCAGCTACGGCCGCCTCTTGCTAGGACCCTAAATGTTGGTTTGTATCCTATTTAAGATAGGAACAAATGGATGAACGTGACGTCACGAAGTGGTTAGTGCATGCGCCTCTCACCGCGAGGTCTCGGGTTCGATGCCTGGGTCGGGCAAAGTGTTTTTTGTGAACTTTTCGTCAGGGAATTCACAATTCAGGGTGTTGTTCAATACACCTCGGCCACATCCTACTGGGCAATAGTAATAATAATAATAAATCATTTATTTCAGGCTGCATAGGCCCATAGATATATACCTTAACCTAAAAATACATAATTATATTATAACTTCCTTTGCACTAAGTCATTAGTGCGTTCCTGGGGTAAAGTTCCGCGGAAGCGACGAAAAACAACACCCTGCGGCCAAAAACTTTCATCAAGCACCTGTTCCAGCAAACAGGTCGGCACTCGCACCACGAACGCCTTTAAGTTGACGTTGCGGCGCGACTCCAACCGCTACACTCTTAGCACATGATTCAGCTTCTGGCTGACATATCTCGCGATATCCTCTGCCTCGGTGGTGTAGTGCAGGCGCGAGATAAACACTGTAATATAGGCGTGATGTAATGTTATGTAGATTCATTTCTGTTTCTATAGTTAGTTACTGCCTTTCTACCAGAGTACACGAGGCCACACGTTAAGCAATACATTGCCAATACAAGATGATCTCGCATTGCAAAGGCATCTCATGTCTGCACGTGTGGTGTAGTGGTTTAAGCGGTCGCCTTGCCGCTCTCCACTGCAATGGTGTTGTGGGTTCGATCCCCACATGGGACAAATCTTTGTGTGATTCGCAAAGATTTGTTCTGAGACTGGGTGTGCTTGTGTGAGTGAATGTGTGTATTTGGACTTGTCATTGGGACCATTGGATAGTGTAATTGCTTCTGGCGTTCTATCTAATGTAAAAAATCCAAATTTATTTATTTATTTTATTTTATTTATGCAATGCGAGACAAACTTATACTGAAAATGTATAGCTTAAGGTGTTATGTAGCCGTGTGGACATTATCTTTTAACACACATTTAAATTACTTACCTTGATGTCTTGCTCGTATATTTCTTTATGTATATTAAATCAAGTGAGCTGGGAGTCTATTGATTACGCACTTAACGATAATTGTACGTTATCATAAAGGACTGCATCGAACTAAGATATTATGCCTTCAGTGTAGTTGATTACACTCCATCATTTCATCGATAAAGGTTGACCAATTACATAGCGACATGTTGGTTAAGTCGCAGCGGGCTATGGAGCGAGCTATGCTTGGAGTTTCATGAAGGATAAAATTCGTAATGAGGTCATCCGACACAGAACCAAAGTAACCGACATAGTTCGCAAAATAACCTCGTTGAAGTGGCAATGGGCTGGTCACGTTTGTCGAAGGACCGACAGCCGTTGGAGCAAACGAGTCCTTAAATGGAGACCGCGCCTCGGAAACCGTAAGGTGGTACCACCATACGGTTGCCGAGTCGTGGTGGTGCCCCCTGCCAGGTGGACTAACGACCTGAAGAAGGTCGCTGGAGGGGACTGGATGCGGAAGGCGCAGGACCGGGTGTTGTGGCGCACATTGAGAGAGGCCTATGTCCATCAGTGGACTACGAGAGGCTAAATTATGAAATGATGATGTTGGTTAAGTGATTGCGCTTTGAAGGCGGATTTTCCGTTTATTTGTTTAGTTTATGTCGAAACTAGACAACTGCATTAATTTTTCGACGGCTTTAAGAAATAAAATCATATCATGCATGGTCAAAAATAAGATGAGCGTTGTATTGATTGTAACATCAGTCATGTTGGTTGCTACCTACTTATATGTAGGTACAATAGATGACGCGAGGCGTCCGGAAAGACGATGCATACAGTCAAAAGATTCGTGGATTTGGAGCAGGACTTTGATGGCTCAGTGGTAAAAGCTAGAATCATAGTCGCGAGTCCAAATACCGCTTCAAATCCAAAAAATAATTTGTCTGTTCTTAGTATTAGTTTGCTAAGCATAACTAAATCTATATATTATATAAAAATGAAACCCGTTTTTCGTTGTCACGACATAGCATGAAAACGACTTGACCGATTTGGCTGATTTTTTTTTGTAGTTTTCTAATACTCTGTACAAGGATCTTACGGAAAAAAAAAAAAAGTATTCATTTTTATATGGAGGATATTATAGATTCCAGTTCAAATTGAATAGGTACGCATACCATAAGATAGGTCAGCTATACAAAATAAAGTAGTGCATCAAATTTACGCTAAGGCGGTACGAAGTTCGCCGGGTCAGCTAGTACAATATATAATTCATAAGAAATTTGTTAACTGAATCGCAACCAATACGTGTTTAAACATAATTTTCTATGCAAATGCAGTCGGCCAACATAAGCCAACAAAATACCAAAGTTTCACACGCAATCCACCAAGCGGGTATAAATAACACCTTGTTGTCAAGTTAACAACTGCTCGAGGAACCATAACCCTTTGTATATTCTCTGATCTCTTAGTCACACAGCGGGGAGTGCTTGAGCACATTCTTTTAAAAAATTGCTGTAATATTCTTATGAGATTCTGTAGTACTGTGATTTTTTTATATAAAGATATTTTTATATAGTTGGTGAGCTTAAGACGACTATGTAAGTTTAAGACAAGTTATTTTTACAGAAAACTTTTAATCACTTTTTACCTCTGTGTCGTGATATTGCCCAAGACAATACTGTCTCTCAAAATACAGTCTATTGTGTAGTTTGGAATACAGTTTTATCAACGTTAGTGTAACTGCCTATTTACTAAATAGTATGTTAAATTGATTTGTTGAATGTAGTTAGTACGTGTTATTATGTACTATATTATTATACACCCAAAGCCTCCTTCCAACAATAGTTCATTTATTTTATTTTTTTACTTTTGTGGCTACAAATCTGATAAAATAATAGATTTACATCAAATTAACTGACTTCCTTTAACACGGGCTAACCAAATAAACTTTCAACAGTCTTTCACACCCGTTAAGAGGAAACTCCCGGTATGGAATTCTCATACAAAATGAGTATGGTTGTATCTTTTACATTTTTCATCACAATGTTATAATTTTTGCACAGTCAATTTAAAACATGATTATCTATGTTCCTTCGATTTCAAATTATCTTTAGTCTGCCTATTTTAAAAATTAGAGGCATCCAAACATCCGTAGTTTTGAACGGCCTGACAAATGCGACTTTTTTAGTATTATACAACAGATTATTACAAGTTTTCGAAACGAAGGACCCTCGTAAATATAATGTACTTTCTATTTTATCAATAATTATCATCAAAGTACCTCATTTTCATTCATCAAATACCATATTACAAATTAAAGAAAATTACAATATCTATCTCAACTCATTGAAGGGGGGTGAGGCAGCCATTCGTTAGCTACTCGGAAGTGAAGGAGGGGTGCCAGTGAGATACCGAACCAAGCCGAGATATGACATACCATAGTCTACCGACCAGAGAGTATGCAATGAACTGCATTGAACCTTTTTTGACATTCACGACTGCAACAAGTTATAGTCCGAGATCTACCTGCAGAATCTTTTCGTTCTTTATAAACATAATTGAATTATATTTTTATGTAAATAATCATTTAGGGACTGAGCTGTATACATGGCATATGGGTTAAAAGTACCAAAGTCTAAACGAATTACAGAAATAAAAACAGTTAGTTGAAAACAATGATTGTTTTTTGCATTAATAACTTATTAATAGTTATTTAGATATTATTTCAAAAGACAATTGTATACAATTGTACTATTGTGACAAAGTGTAAATGTTAAAACGATTGACTGTTAAAATGTGTAAATGATGAGGCTGATCATAATCTGTTTTTTTATTTTTATCACGTCCCTAATCACCCCATACTTTCAAGGGCTGTTATAAATTAATAGTCAGCTATATATGCCGAGCAGAGTATTAGTATCTATAGAAACATGTCACATTATCTTTGAAAAGACAACGTTTAATTTGTCTTGTTAATTTATCATTGAGTTGGAGTAATAATAATAATCGTTAAATGCTTTCGAACCTAAAACCTTCTACATGCATAATAATAACTATGCAGATACAATATTCATTTAAAATGCATAGCTCTTGGCCTAATTACAGTGTCATTCATTGCAATTCGCTTGTGTCATATGTCACACTTGTATTTTATAATGTTGATTATAATATTTAAATAGTTTCTCTGGACTTAAATATGGGTAAACAATCTTTACATTGTGTATTGTTAATTATTTACATAGTAAATATATCATTATATCTACGAATACATAAATTGTAATGTCATTATATCGTGCATGTCATTTTTGTTCTTTTATATGTACAATCAAACACATAACCGTTTCAGCAAATTTGAACAAAAATAAGATAAATATATTTACAGCATATAAACCGCATAGTAATAAAGATTTTTGTCATTTGAGTTTGTGCTGAGGTAAATTATTTACATTTCTGTATTTTTAGTGAATCGCAGAATGAAAAGAAGAGACTTGGCCTATTTGTCAGCTTATACTTCACGAGAGCGAAAAATGAATAAGGTTAAACGTAAAATAGAGCTGAAGAAAGTAATTATTATTAGATAAACAACGAATGCCATGTTGCAGAATAATGCAATTCTTTTATCACTGTCTCAAGAGAAACGCAATTTGCTAAATATTAGAGCAATATTATTAAATATTATTATTATATACCCTAAATAATACAGTATCATTTCTAAAACTTTGTTTTATTATTTAAATAAAGAAAACACTCAGAATCAAGAGTTAAACGGTACTATCACTATTATATTATAGTACTAATGTTTTGATGCAATTACATACTATCGACATACTACGTGGGTGCAGTCGCAGAAGAAACTAGTGATATTATAAATCCCAAAGTAACTTTGAATGTCTGTCGGTCTGTTGTTCCTGCAAAATAAAATCGTTTAATCGATCTTGATGAGTGTTAATGTTTTTTTGTTGACAAAGTCCGCTTAATTAAGCGGCCGTGGCGCAATGGATAAGGCATCGGTCTTACGATCGAGAGGTCGTGGGTTCGAATCCTGGCCATTACACCACGGACGTAAAACTTCCTCTTATATCAAGCGAATTAAGCTTAGCTGGAGGGGGTTAACAAGAATACTAGTAATTTGTATTTGCAAATTGCTAGTAAGCTTTTTTTTTTAAAAAAAAAAGTCTAAACACGCAAAGTTTAATTGATATCAAATTTGTGTCTATAGCCTCTATTTTCATGCGTGGGCGTCGGGCAAGGCTTGACGCCTTGCCGCCTTGACGCGAACTCAAATTGGACGTATTGCGAAAGCGACAATAATTACCCTTGCTGTAAACCTCATGGCAATTTTGAACTCGACTGTACATCATCATCAAAATCAAACTGAATACGGACGCCAAAATTAAATCATGTTGCAGAATAAGGACGCGCTATATCCTTAGGCTCAACTCACATCGACTAGCTAGCTTCATATTTATCTGTAATCTGTGACGTAGACACAGAAGCACTGCGTCGTCGCGTTGCGTCCAGTTTATTTGGCCTATTTAGCACAAGATAGATGTAGACAAATTGTATGGATAAATGCAAATGAACCTGAAAAGCAACAACATAAACAAAATCAGCTTTTTAAGTTCATTAAAATCATGATTATTTTAAATTGCTGGGCTTATCTTTAATATATTTCCAGCAGGCCCACATAATGAAGATATGTATAAATATAAATATTATTATGTAAAAAAACCGGCCAAGTGCGTGTCGGGCCACGCGCAGTAGGCTTCCGTAGCTAGTCGTAACAACATATTTCGACTTAAAAGGGATTTACTATCTGTATTAAACAAGTAACATCTTCATACAAGTCATTACTTTCAAAGGTTTTTGTAATTTGCACGAATTATTCTAAGTAACTGCATTTTACACTTTGGACTCCAATTACTCTAGAACTAATTAAGTTAACCAGATAAATAGCGTCCTTCAGATAGGAAATGTTTGTAGTACACGAAACCAGCTAGCACGTATGACGAGATGTATGAATGTTAAGGAAGCGAAAGAAGTATGTAAGGAGCGAAGCACATGGCCTTCCATCGTCTCTGCCTACCCCCGTGGGATAAAGGCGTGATTTTATATATGTATTATGTATGTTTATTTATGTTTCAAGAATTTTGAACGAAATATTCTGAGTAACTGCATCTGACATTTCGGACCCCTATTCCTCTTGAACTAATGAAGTGAACTTATCCGCTATAGTTTTCCTTTAAAGTTCATTACATGTACTACCGACACAATTTTTTTCAGATTTTAGGATCCAGTAGTTTAGCTTTTAGAGGGGGGGGACGCCCTACTCGAACAAAAATTTGCTCTTTAAAGTTAATTATCTCGCAAACGGATCCCTAAAACAAAAAACTGTCTTAGCAACTCCTAAACGTTTTTAAAAGTCCTATCTAACAATACCCCACACTATGGGGTAGGCGACAAAAAAAAAAACATCCCTACTTTACATGGGAGCTACCTGAAAAAAATTTTTTTTCCAAATTTTACTCTACGACTTTCTTTGTTTAGTTAACATACATGTTTATGCAAAATTTCAGTTTTCTAGCACCAACGGTTTCGTCGCTATGCCGTGGACAGACGGACAGACGGACATGGCGAAACTATAAGGGTTCCTTGTAGGTACTACGGAACCCTAAAAAACCGATGGCGTAAAACGCGACGTTAAATCTTTTATCTCTTTTAGTTGCCTGCCCGCCTGTTAAAACAGCGTCGTAAGTTCTTAGTCTGAATTATGCCTAAAGGTATAGAATATCTATATTTAGTAGATTTTTAGTCGACTAGTTGGTCGACTAGTGCATAATGCAACTGACTGTGGAACAATAAACATCCCTGTTCCACATACAAATCTCGCCATTGTTACCATAGCAACAAAATTTTGTTGAAAATCGGCAGACTTATCAAACAACAAATCCTGGGTATTGAACCGTTGAGTAACAACTGAACATCAACATGTATTTTCACTCACACATTTATATATAAGACCGATAGAGACAGCAATACCTTTATATGTGTGCAGAGTCTACCCTTAAGTATCGCACGCAATCCGCCAAGCGGGTGTAAATAACAGCTTATTAATACGATTTTACGGGAATTAACGCCATTAAATAAATTTACCTTTTTTTTTTTTTTTTTCAGAATACATTATTTTATATTAACCTAAAAATAAATGACTACATCTAAAACTATGTACAAACCTAGTCTAAAAGACTGCTACCAGTGGGCAACGTTCCCAAAATGCTGGCAGCATTGCCACGTTGTATGGCAATGCTCAACTTCTGGCCAAAATAAATTCCAGCATTTTGAGAACGTGTGGCCTCAAACAGGCGAGCTGAAATCTGTTTGTACAGATTGAAAATTGATTGATTTACCTTATGTTGTTTGACGTTTCTACAAGGATCCACTTCGTCATGGCCGCAAGTTGACTGATTCAACAGCGCCCCGGTTCCGTTCGTGAGGTTGATGATTTTTTGAAACCACCCTCACTTTTGTTGGTTTTTAATTTTTAAAACTACACTACACTAATCGAGTCCAGTTTATGAGAGTTCGTTGATTGAAGGAACGGGCGAGCTTTTGTGATGTTTATCACTGGATTCCACTCCACGTCGGAGATAGTTTGAAGCTCTCCTTCCGATTGAACGACCTGTGTTTTCGGATTTCAATCGCTTCACCTTCTATCCTTATCGGTTCACGTGCTAGCCGTAAACACATATCAATAAAGTCATTCGAAACATCGAGCATAGGTATTTATTTACCTTTATAATAATTACGCGATTCAGACCCATTGTCTAATTTTTGAAAAATGTTCTCAAATCGCGAAAGTTTAAAAACATACATATCAATAAATATGCAACGCGTAAGTTTTAAAGTTAATAATAACAGCATGTTGTAGTAACGTCAGTAAGTCAACAGCTGCTCGAGGAACCACAAGCCTTTGTATATTCACTGATCTCTTAGTCACACAGCAGGGAGTGCTTGGAAACATTATTTAAAAAAAATTGCTGTAAGAATCTTACGAGATTCTGTAGCGACCCGTTTTTGATGAAAAAAAAATTGTTGGTTGGTTGGTAAGCGAATAATAACTATGGGAGACCTCTTACCGAAAACTGTAAAAAAAACTCGTTATTTGCAAACACAAATTATTAGTATTCTTGTTATCCCCTCCAGCTCAGCCTAATTTCTTAATATTGACCTGTACGTAGATACTTACGCAAAATTGCTACATATTTTGCTATGGTTAAGTACCACTAAGTCATTCTGGTATCTGATTTTTTAATAACATCAGTCGTGTATAAAATAGCAAGAATAAAAAAACGCTGGTAGCACATTTTCTCTTACATGGACTCTTTTTAAAGTACGTTGTAAAACATCCACAAAGCCAAGTAAAGCACTGAAATCCAAATGTAGTACTCGAAAGAGCCGAGTCGCCTACAAAAATAAAAACTTGACATGGACATCAAAAAGGTAACGTCTCATTAAAAAACACATTCACGAAAAGCCTTTTCAAGACAATTAGGACGTTTTCAACATATAGAATACTTTAGTAGACAAATTTATTTAAATAAAACAACAGATGAATCGATTGTTTGAGGTCGAAGTAAATAAATAAATAGTAAATAATTGTCAATGGACTCTCAACTTTATGTCTGTGACATAAAATATCAAAGTATGTGTGACAACGCTATTTATTTGAGGTAAAAGTTTAAGTGGTTTCGCGTCGTTTGATCCTCGCAGCTAAATGTATACTATTACGTTAAATATGTTAGCTACAAAAGTGAACAGGTGTTAATCAATTTTTAATGTTGGCCACAATGTAAGGAACGGAACTTTTCGACATTCAAACTTGATGTTTTGGGTATTACAATAATTATCTCAATTTCTCTTTGTATATATAATGTTTTACTGTTTTAATCACAAAGTAATTAAATAATGAAACACTATCACTACATGAAATGTAGATTAATGAAATGTAGATTAATGTTTTTGGTAATTGTAGTTGGTTTTTTTTTGAAAAAATATTTTTATCATATGACTTTTTTCGTTCTGCAATTTTTTTAGTGCAAGATTACCTCCGAAATTAAATGTGCAAAATTCTGCATCAAAATATAAATAAGCCAAAACTGTCATTTACTGGGTCACATCTAGAGTGGCGATATTCTAAAATTGAAACGGGGCAATTTATAAATATCGGCATTTGCCGATATTTTAAGTGAGCTATAATTACCCGGTGACCGACTGGGAATTTAAATTTCAATATATTGACCCAGAAAAGCTAGCCGTAGTTTTAACAAGTTAAATCATTCTGGCTGTTTTAGTCTGTTCAATATCTACTAAATTTTAAGGCTTACAACAGGAAGACCTAAGTCTCTCTTGAACTAAATTGCGCTCTTAACGTCTTACGAAATTTACTATTGGATAACCAAAGCGCTTGTTTCGTTTGGGGATATGATACTAGTTAAATTTAATGGTGGCTTTGCGTCCTACATTGAAACAGCATACATTTTGCTTACAAGCTCACATTCAATTTAGTTTACGTACTGGTTGCATTGGGTATTTAACACACATGTTTTTTTTCTTTTATTAAACAAAAAACGACGGCCGCACTAAGAATATTTCCTGTGTCGCAGGGGTGTTCACAAAAATACATTTCACTCACACGAGTGCACCCAGAGTCAGACAAATCTTTGCGGATCACACAAAGATTCGTCCCGTGACGGGATCGAACACCAGCGCAGTTAAAAGCGGCAAGGCGATCGCTTTTACCATTACGCCAACCGTGCACTCAATTGATTTTTCATTGTCTAAGCAGGTTGATGATGTTATTTTGGAAATTAATTAAAACTGTATGGCCCGGACATGGATAGTACGGTCCCTAAAAAAGTTCGTGACCAATTGTGTGAGCAATAAACTTGTACCAAGGGCAAGAAAATTGTATGAGACAATAGACAGTTGACATAGCCTTATAAAAGCACTTACTCCACGTTACCTAAAGAGTGTGCACAATCTGTCACAAACGCATTTTTTTGCAGTATGTGAGACAGTTATTGTTAATATTTATAAGGTACAGTGGACCAAGCAATTAGGTATGCAGGGCAAAAACTTCTACGCCATAGTGTAAACTGACTGCAATAGTTATGCATGTGTGAACTACATATTTAATAAGTGTAGTATACCTGCTATTTAGATATGTAACTCACTTATCCATGACTGGTGTAGTAAGTCTTTACTATGACTTAGAAGTTTTTGCCCTGCATACCTAACTCGTTAGCCCACTGTACCAAATCTAGCACTGGTGCTATCGGAGAGCTACCTTAGCTAAATATTTAAACTTTTTAATGTATTAACTACTGAATAAAAGGCGACCTTAATATTTACTAAAAAAACCCGATACTGATATAATATGTAGTTACATACTAATTCAAATATGAGTATACTAGCTGACCCGGCGAACTTCGTACCGCCTAACAGTCAATGAATGTCGTGTTACCTTTTAGCTGAACTAATTTAGGCTTTGATGAACGTAATACAATGATACAAAATAATATTAATATAGATAGAAACATAAATGTATTTTATTATGATGAATGATGATGAAAACATACAGAATGAGAATAAAAATTAAAAAAATAATAATAATTAAGTACTTCTAACTCATGTCAGAAAAAAATGATTGAAAACTATGTTGTGCAGATTGGCATACACTCGGATTAATTCATTAATGGGATTTTCATTCAAGCACCTTGTGGTAAACGACATTCTTTGTTTTTTGGTCAGGCGCAAGAACAAATAGAGCGGATGGTTTGCCGACACGTGAGCATGCCACGTACAATTGACCATGACAAAAACATGCATTTTCTAGATTGTGGCCACAAATAGTCAAGGATTGGCCCTGTGATTTGTTGATCGTCATGGCGAAGGCAAGACGAAACGGGAATTGAATTCGTTTAAACTAAAAAGGCATATCCGTTAGGATCATCGGAAACTAAACGCGTTCCATTGCACAGTTTTGGTTGGTTTAAATTTCTAAGCATGATGACTACCGAGCCAACCTTAAGTTTTAAATTGTGCGGTGGTAAACCAGGCACATCCAAGGAGTTTTAAAATTCACTTGGATAATTAGTGGCTTCTTCTTCGTTTGTTACACAGTCGATAGATTTGAATGAATACAGAGTACCTACGATTTGATTTTGTACTATAAAATTGAGGTCATCTACATCTTTATTTTTAGCGGCCAGAATTGCTCGCTCACTTAACCATTTAGTATTTTTGTAGTTAGCAATGGTATCCGGGAATACTTTGTTGATAAGCTCGTCTTTTGATGATACGAAATTGAAAACATTTGGAGAAAAGGAAATCAAACCGCTCGATTTGTCAACAGGAACACGGCCATTACCGATAGTCAGCAATTGCTTCGAGAAATCATAAGCAGTTAGAACGTTTAACAATGCAACTCTCATATTTACAGACAGTTGAAGTTTCTTTACATATCGCCACAGATTTGATGCTTTGAGGCAAGCGTTTTTTTTGTCGGCAGCAGTAGATCTTGCAATGACTGGTAGTGTTTGTCGGAAATCGCCAGATAATAAAATCATTGCACCACCAAAACATATCGAGGTCTAGTGCTTCCAATGCGCGTTTGTGTGTCATTGTGCGCCATTGTCCATTCGTCCCATATGATGATTTTTGATGCTACTAAAACTTTGGCCCTTGCGGAGTGTTTCGAAATGCTACATGTCGGTTGTTCAGTAGTTTGAAGGTTTAATGGAAATTTTAACGCTTAGTGAGCCGTACGGCATCCGTCTAACAATGTGGCCGCTATTGCAGAAGAAGCAATTGCTACCGCAATTTTGGATCTCGCACGTACAGTGGCCAAAATCAATGACATGAGGAATGTCTGCCCAGTTCCACCGGGGGCATCAAAAAAAAATAAGTCGCCATAATGGCAATTTCACTTTACCACTAAGGCAGCACAAACCAGGCGTTTCACCAGCAAACTTCAATGCTCCACAGTGCTGGCAAACAACGTCTATTGGACCAATGCAAACTAAACGATGCAAGCTGTAGTCGATGGTGCAATCATATAGAAACGCTGCTCGATTCAAATCAATACTGGAACCATTTCTTCTTGCACTTCGAAGATTATTCCTCTGTTCATCTGTACGATAAGCTCGACGATTTCTCGTTTCTAACCTAGCTGTTTCACGGGCTGCCTCTCTTTGCTCTTGTGTTTGAAAAGCACGAATTAATTTAACGCATTGCAATATCGGCATATAGTCATCATTGGTCCAATATCAAAATTTTCATCATCACTGTAGTTCGCAGTGGGATCATATTGGAATGCCAAGCGATTGTATGATGCCAATGATCTTCGTGTGCTCACGCGTTGTCTCAATCGGGTTTCCAATTGTAATCTTAGGAAACGAATAACTTATTTTTTTTACTTTTTTTTCACAATTTCACAGTACCGGTTTGTCACATGAATTTAACTGAGCAGAAAAAAATGGGTGGCTGTCAAACAATGTATCACGCACCGGCGCCATCTACTTATAATATTGGTTTGTAGCACAGATATAGATCTACATAGATAACGCAAGTATCACGATTTGTATTGAAACCAAGCGTGCCGACTTTTTAATACCTTTTGTGACGTCACAGCCGAAATTTAGTGACGGGAAATCCAAACCGATTCAAAGACACCGATGCCGCCGATGCCAATCCGCCCAGTACGTTCAACTGGAGCCGTCCGCTATGCTTTTCTCTGACAAAAGACGCGCGTGGACTGAACTTAGAGGCGACCAACCTCGACGTTTGGTCGGGGTTGAGACACGCGAAGTACATGCATCTGCGTTATCTATGTAGATCTATATCTGTGGTTTGTAGTGCATGCTATGTATCAGAGATGGCGCTGTATGTAAAAAAAGATTTTCCCGCTTTTCTGTTGAAATTTTTATTGTTTTCCTAAATTTTCTTTGCTATAAACCTCACGGAGCCCGAGACCTTTCCAACGAATGCAAAACCGTGGAAATCGGTTCGTGCGTTCTGGAGTTATAGCGTCAGGAAGGAAAACCCGACTTATTTTTATATAGTAGATTATTCAGAACACAATATGTCGTATTATTAAAATGTCACAGTTACGTCACCAGCCTGTCACGCGGCACTGACTAATACCGTCATAAAATATTTATCTGATTTAGTTTCATGTCCTCTATGAATTTCCTTTACTTCTGAACCTGAATAAAAGCTATCAAATATTTTCGGAAATCGAACAATATTATTAAGCTTATAAAACATGACACAAAAAGGTGTACAGTCACCATTTTAAGGCCTCATTCCTATTAAAACTGGTTTTTACTGGCTGAAAGTGGCTACACGTTTTGCAAAAAAATAATTTATTTAAATAGAATTTGTTTGAGTAGGACAACTTCAAAGACAATTTGACTTGGCTACTAGGCCCTACATTAAGGATTCAGAGACCAATTAATATAGTATTTAATATTAAATACTATTTAACTGAGTAATTCAGTAAAACTCTTTGAAAATTTCAAAGAGAATTTACACACGCGATTTAGACTTTGTTTTTTTTTCATTTATTACTAAACAATTTAGAGTGATAGTGACTGGATCGAACTCATCGCAAAAAAAAAAATCAAAAGCTGCTGCCCGATATGCAGAGGTTGCAGGTTCAATTCCTATCAGTCCCGTATTTTTTTTTAACTGTTTTGAAGTATAATTTGCTCAGCAGAGCTAAATGCAATAAAAATAGTTAATAAGAAGTTGAATTAAGGCATGCGTTCATTCTTAACAACATTATTTTGTTGGTTGGTTTAAAGCATACTTAAAATAGGTACAAATGGATGAACGTGACGTCACGTAATGACGTACTATACAATTATGTAATTTAGAGTCTAGGCCAGAGGCGACCGTAGCTTATTTAGAGTGATAGTGATCGAAGTCATCGCAAAAAAAATCTTCGTTTTACAATTTTTACGTTAAGCTGGTTACTTATCGACTGTAACGGTGTGAATGGAGCCTAATATAGAGTTTAGTTTCAAATATATTCAGTGTAATTTGGCGACATTGCCCACGCATACACGAAGCACGCTCGTCGCTCACAAAAGCGTACAACTTGAGTTTACTTTGCTGAATTCCTTTCACATGCACGCGCGTTGTGTTACACACGGGCGAATATTGTGAACGGGTACGTCAAAATCTAACAAAGGGTAAAATAAATATATTATGACAGGAACAACTATCGTGATTTCGATACATCAACGTAGGATTTTATATGAAACATAGTATTTTAAGGATATATAAATAAGTTATTCATTATTTTTTTAAACTTATATCAGACTTTAAAACTAGAACATTTTATCAAAAAATATGTGTGGGCCAAATTCTGATGTGCGTTCTGGTTATGAAACATAAATTTAAACTAACTCCACCGTAGTAGTTATGAACTGGTCAATTTCATTACTCAGATATTACCATTATAATAATGATACGTATTCAATGTGTTTAATATTAGACAATATCTTCATACAATGAATAATTAATTACTGCAACTTGACTCGGTTTATGTGGTATGAAAACGGCATTTTCTTGAAACGCTCTTGAAACCCGCAACCACCCAATCCCAATGCTTGATTTCATGTCCTAGATAGATAAAGAAATAAAACTTTATTTGCATACCATTTTCATTACAAACTAAAGACAACTATTGAAAGACAATAACAATATGCAAAAGGCCTAATCGCTTGACGCAATTTCTGCCAGACAACCTTTGGATGGACACATTCAAAAAAGAAAGCGTGGTTGTTTCGGGGTGTGTGAAATATTGAAACAATTTTCATTTTGCTAAAACAATATACTTAAAGTAAAGATAGGTAAAGGTCCTAGTTAATTTATTTGATTGTAAAATTAAATGGATTGGGTTCAAATCTTAAAATAAAATGGCTACAAGAATTTTTGTAGAAAAACGTAGCAACTTTAAACAAATTTTCAACCCGCGTATTCACAAAAGTGGAACGTCTGGCGTGCCACACGCGAATTCTCAGGTCTATTGAAGTGGCATAATGTCGTACTTGGATCGTTTACCACAAATGTAACATGTATACGTACGAGAGCGATCATCGAAATACCTATGTGCTTTTTGTTACTCCCCCTACCGATCGATCTTCACTTTTATCACTTTAGAGATAGAATTGAAAATTGATTGATCGCTTTAAGAATGTAATGAGTTTCGTATGGGTGGTGGATGTCAAAAATGTTTTCTTTGATGGATGATACGTGAATGTTTGTTCAGACGTTGAGTGGAATAGGTCAAGGTCTTTTGAAAAAGGCTCATATATAAGCAATAATGTAATGTTGTATTTAAATTTTCATAAGTACTCTTATCTTGTTATGAAGTTAAAAAAGTCGGGGTCTTAGACTCGGTGCTCTACCTAACAATTAAATGTGAGTTAACTATATAGGTTATTACGTCATTGACCAGCAATAATTACCTATGTTAACTACGACATTATTCAGGACACGGTAACTATATTGCTTTGGTCGATGAACTCACTACGGTATAGGATTATTATTGTGCATTTAAAAAAATATAAATAGACTTATAAAAAAATAATAACGACTAAAACAGTACTGGCTTTTAAGACAAAATAATATTGTTACCATTATTACAATTTGTTACATTTACAAGCAAAAATACAAGCCCATTCTTTCTAAAAATAATTTTACATTTAATCCAACAGACATTTCTATTTAAAAACGTGATACTTTGATTATCATCTCGTATCTCAAAAAAGCTTTGATGTCACCGCGGAGGGTCGTCCAACCGTGAACCACTGAAATTGTCTCTGCATTGTACGACAATTGAATTCTGTGAGCGAACAAGCCTACGCAATGTGGACCGTATTTTGTAGTTAAAAACGCGTGCTAATTTTAAAATTTGCATTGGTGCCTTAAAATTGGCTTGTCTTTTTTATTAATTAATTTAGAATTGGTTTCGAATGTAACACCATTAAAACCAATTTAAACCACATTTTTTTATGTAGGAAGTCGTAGTTTGAATGCTTTTTGAATCTATAAATATATTAATATTATTAATTTGCCAAGTCTGTAAGTACATTAAAGATATAAAAAAAAAAAATCGGGGTGTCTCTATAATAGCAGTAGAAGCCAAAACATATTTTTATAGATTTTTTGCATGTCTGTCTGTCTGTCAGCATATCTGTATGTTTGTACGCGCATCACGCAAAAACTACTGTATAAAATTGGATGGGGTTTTCACGGTTGTATACCTAGAGGTCTAACTTAAAAACTGGCATATGTTTCATCTTTGTATTCGGTCTGCAAGGGGGGTAAATTAGGGGGATACAAGTTTATATGGATAGTTTGTCAATAAAGCAAAAATTGCATAACATTCTGCAAATATAGGCTCTTTCCATTATGTGAATAAACTGTAAGAAAGATTTTTGTAAATTAGGCTAGATTTCAGAAACATAAAAAATAATCATAAACACTATAAAATAACCATAGTAAGTAATATTTACAATATCAAAGTTCCAACTACAGTGATATCGTTCATCGTTGATTCGTACAACACTTCGAGTGACATACAAAACTGCAATACAAAGTTAGATAAAAGCACTGGATACGAAAACTTTCTGTTGAAGTAATGCAATTTTTATTGTATAGACTGCCCCAGAAAACACATAATCTACAATAAAGTCATTAATTGCAACTGCCCTAAAAATACAAAAAAACATCGAGATTTAAAACACATAAAAAAGAAACATGTAGAGAAATTCAAAATAGTAACATCTCATATTTTCATTCAAAGTTACAACATCAAAGTTCTAACTACAGTGATATCGTTCATACAACGCTTCGAGTTACAAACACAACTGCAATACAAAGTTCGATAAAAGCATTGGATGCGAAAACTTTCTGTTGAAGGTATGCAACTACTTTCAATATTTCTAATTGATTATTTTTATTGCATTTAGCTATGCTTAGCGAATTATACTAAGTGGGAGGGTGGGAGGCGACCGTAGCTGGCTGGCTGGAGCGGCTGCCCGGTGTGCGGAGGGTCGCAGGTTCAAGTCCTGCTGGTCCCATATCTTTTTCAACTGTTTCTTAGTATACTTTCGACGCACACAGACATTTACTACTAATATAGGTACGAGTATGAATGTATAATTACTGTATAATTACTATGTGAGTGCAAAACTTATTGTGTTCTTTTAATTGCTATGGCCTGATACCCATAACACAAGTTAGATCTTACCATGGGTATCAGTGTTCATAAACTTTTTGTGCGTCTAGTTTCTGTGTAAATGTTTTAGTTTGTAAATTAGCTGTAATTTTTGGAAATAAATAAATTATTATTATTATTATAATAACTAGTATAAGCTATTGTATAGACTGTCTGGGAAATGTATTAGTGGTAAGAGATGGAGATAAAGTATTGATATTAGATTTTTGCTTAGTTTTTTGCACCTACCCGTTGTTTTGCTATATTTTAAATAACATCACAAATATATTAAAGGTACAAATGGATTAACGTGCCGTCAAGTAATAACGTAACATACAGTTGAGAAATTCAGGGTCTTGGCAAGAGGTGACTGTAGTTTAGTAATAAAAGCAGCTGCCCGGTATGCAGCGGTTGCAGGTTAAATTCCAGCCAGTCCCATAATTTTTTAACTGTTTTAAAAATACAAAGTTTGTCAAAAAAAAGCATTTGACAAGCAAAGTTTGTGCTACAGCTATGAAACTACTATTAAACGACTCACATGGGGTGCATGAAAGGAGCCTCCCCGAGTGACGTACACAACAATTCCCTACGTCCGGCGCACCCTGGGCAATTCGCGAGTTCTTAAAAGCGAATTGGCTAATCCTTTCACCACGATGGCAAGTCAAAACCTTAACCACCTTACTGAGTGTCCAAAATGCCCTAACACCTGCACAAGAGAGGCGTTCATGAACGCCGACGAGAGCGCCATAACAGTGACAACTTATTGGGCCAATAAAATTTGACACAGCCATCGACACGACGAAGAAGAAGAAGAACGACTCACATATGACAAAATATAGGCACTTTGGAAACACAAGATATGAGATTACAGACCACATGCAAACACACACACATTTACTCACACCAAACAAACACACAATGTGCAATGTGCATTTTGACTCACAATGTAGTTAAACAATATGCAAATAAAGTATGTAAGTTAACCTATATACCAAAAGACATAATTCATATTTATATGTGTATTAACTTATAAGATGGAAACAGCAAAAACGTCCAACAAACCTTGTGTTTACATTTGCATACAAACATAATATACATTGTCCTATGTTACCATGATTTATGAAAGAATAAAATAAATTTAAATTTGTACAGATTACTAAAGGCTCTCCGTTAAACATAAGTCATATGTAACTAAACTGTGCGTGACAAATATTTTTGATGTTTTGATATCAAATATGACTAAAAAATTTAATAATTAATATAGGTTAACTATTAAGTTTTTAACCATCTGCACATTTTATTAACACCACAAAATTCGTGCCTATATTCACGTATAAGGAAAACTTTTTTTTTTAATTTTAAAACATAAAATGTTCTTAATTTGTATAATAAAGTCTAAAAGACAACCGACCGTCCGTCACAATTTTATCTACCAAATAACTCCGCACATAGTCTCACACTTTTTCCCAAAGAACCTTAAAACTCTGCGTACTTCACATCACTCGAATACCTCAATTTATGTTACACTAAAAATTTACGGCACTGATTCTTTTTCAGCTGATTTTGATGTATCAAGACCCTAATATTGAGGTAATGACCACATTTGGTGAGAGGAAAGAAAATCTACTAAATAGTGCTATTTCGTCTTGGGACTTTTTGATGGCTTAATGTACGTAAGAAAGTTTGTTAGATTCTCTAGTAAAATAAGGACATGTTTTTTAGACACATGACTACTTAAATGTTGTAAGAAAATAACATATCAAAGGTTAGGTATCTATAGTGTTAAACGTTTACAGAGTTTTTATGTTACTTATAAAAAACTTACATCCACCAGTGTTACTCCATCCGTGTACAAGCACGAGACTTATCACAAGGGGAGAAGGGTTAAGTCGTAGACTACCACGTTGGCCAGAGTGGATTGTCACATACCCTCACATACCCTCGAGATTACTTTTAGCCACTCTCAGGTATGCATGCAGGTTTCTACAAGATATTTTCCTTCACCGTCACGGTAATTAGGTTATTACATCTAAATCGATGCATGCTTGCTGCGTTTTTATTGGCCCTTAAACGTCAATTGTACCAATCAACGGTCGATCAATGTACATGTTATAACACTAAGTGAGCGATAATTTTCATAAAAAATACACACATCTTCGAAAAGACGAATCTTAACAATTTTTGGCACAGGTGTGTTCAGAAACGTGGGTTCCAACCCAAAACTTTAGACTTTACAGTCCCACGGGCTCCCTCCCACTCAACCATTCAGATAGTAAACCACCTTAAACCCTATATAATTAAGACATCTTATGTACCAAAAATATATAAGCCCTAATTTTTATAAGATCAATTTAAACCTCAGACCTTTTTACGCCTTCGGTTGAGTTAAATTTATGTAAAGGAAAAGAACACACATACCTATACTCTGTCCATTTCTTTATTTTCTTTTTGACAGATTACATTTAGGGATGCCTTCACACGTTACTGATTCGATTTGAAATAATAATCGATGTTGTCTAAGAAGAACTTTCAATCGATTAATTACATCGAAATGGTTTTAGTTCATTATTAATTATGCGTTTATTTGTAGTTTTTATTAGATAAAATAAATATACAAAATAATAATATAATAATAATGTCACATACTTAGTCTATGACGGTTTCCTAGTTACCTCTGTTTACATTTTCATTTTTAATTCCAAGATTTCGACTCAATTTCTTGCAAATAATTATTCATGGAATCATGATACTATTATTATATTATTTTTTTTATAAAAATACAGACAATACACAAAAAAAGTCAAATTATTCTTTTTCATAATGATCGATTTATTTCATTTCACGATTTGATTTATAGTCTGTGGTTGTTTGTTACAAACAGTGAACTTCCCTAAAAAGTGCCGCTTGTCAATAAAGTACATTATTATTGTAGTACATTAATCTGACAAAAAAAACGGTAATTCATAGGCGTGATCTGTCAAAAAGAAAATAAAGGAGTGGACAAAGTATAATCTGTAATGTAAGAAAACCTTTTCTTGAAACACGAAGGATTTATTCCGGAATCCATTTTGCTATATACCTACAAGATCATAAGTTTGCTTACCCTTTATTTTCAATATTCGACCGAACTTGAACGGTCAATAACCCGTGCCTACATTGTTCTTGATATCCCATAGAATATTTCTTCTTTACAGCTTATAAGGCAACTTGTAGTCCACTTAGTAAAATAGTAAGATTAGACAACATTACACTTTTTAAAGACGTGATGTTCTGTCATATGAGTGCACGTGGATTAGACATAATTACCCAGAGGGGTGTAGCAGAAATGTATTACACCCACACTTCACCTGTTATGTTTAGGTCCCATGTGATATAGGGTGAGACTATCGCTATCCACCAGGCACTAATCCAACTCCGTGCTTTCTCGAGTCTCGGGTTCGATGCCTGAGTCAGGCATGTCGTGTCGGACGGAAAAATCCCCCGATTATACCGTAAGAAAAATCTCTTTCTCTCTCACTCTCTCTTAGTTAAATAAAATTTATAGAAATAAAAAATTGCTCTAACGTTTACCAGTTGCAAACTAAAGCTTTTTCCATAAGATACAGGTATAAAATAACCGTAATAAAAAATAATATAGCTGCCCTCTCAAACGAATAATAGACTTTAAAAAAGTATTCCAGTATCGTGAATATGGGAAACATAAGATGAAATCTATTCTAAGCATATCTGTTAGCATAATATTATAAGTAATCAGGCAGTTTATAGAATAAATAAGTAAATATAGGGTTGTTGACCGTTCAAGTTTGATCGGGGTTAAGGAATATCGTTTCTGTATCAAGAGAAGGTATATTTGTAGTGCAGATTATGTGTGTTCTAAGTAACCTTTAGATAAATGTACTCCATTAATTAATTTATAAAATGACAGTAGAGCTTCTGCTTGGTTAAGGCCGAAAACCAGATGGTCTTAGATAATAGAAAGAGACAAGTTGGCATGCAAGGTTACCGACACAGATGTCGAAGATAGAGCTAAGTTAAGAGAAAACCAGGAAGGCTGACCCACCTACAAATGGGAGACCTACAATGTTGAAAATTGGAACAACTTGAGTGCACGGTTGGTGTAGCGGTTAAAGTAAGTTAAAGTGGTCGCCTCGCCGCTTTCAACTACGCTGGTGTTGTGAGTTCGATCCCCACATAGAACAAATCTTTGTGTGTTTCGCAAAGAATTCTGACTCTGGGTGTGCTTTGTGTGTGTGAAATGTATGTTTGTGAACACCTCCGCGACACAGGAGATATTACTAGTGCGGGCGTCGTTTTTTAAAAGAAGTTAAAAGAAACTTACAGAATTTCAGAAAACTAACAAAATAGCACCAAATTCTACAATTTTATGCTAAAACTTTTCTTTAAAACCACGCAGTGACAAAGATATCTTATTTTTAAAACTCATATATAGTAAATTATACTTCAGTGCTTGGTAATTGCACTGCTTTAAGCCACTGCACTGTTTTGGGTTGCGTTGAATAAACATAATATACTCCGAACTATCTTCTTTTACATAATTTTGATAATAAAATATATTATTTTTAGCTAAAGTGACGTAATTTGGTAAGTAAGTAGTAAGTTCAATTAATTTGCAAATCGATATTTATTACTTATAGTATATAATAATTTGAAATAGTTAAGTTAATTAAGATATTCATGATTATACACGGCCACTCTGTATATGGTGGCTGGAATTTGGAATCTTGAATTTCCGTTTACCAAAGAATTTTCTGCACAAAATTTTCAAAATCTTGTACTAAAATATTTCCTTGAAACCACGCAGAGGCACGCTGCGGCTAAGATATCTCATTTGTTAAACACATACATAGTAAATTATAGTCTAGTGCTCGGTTGTTGCACTGTTTCAAGCTACTGCAGTTTGTGTTGCTCTAAATAAACATATATTGTGTACATTTAACCACCTTCTTTGAAGTATACTATGAAACAGTTAAATAAAATATGGGACTGACAGGATTTGAACCTGCGACCTTCTGCTCACCGGGCTGCCGTCTTAACTAACCAGCCACGGTCACCTCTTGCCAGGACCATTTCTTCTTTGAAGTAGTCTGACTATTAAGTCTATTTGGATGTATGTAAATTGCAGACTGATTACATTAAAGAGTAGAAATATTCAAAGCTAAGGTACCAAATGATAACATTTCTAAAATATAGTGTACCGAGATATTTAAGTTGTATGTTTGTACCAAATAGGCATCGAAATTACTGGCCCAATTTAATGTAAATTGGTGTGAAGATAGTTTTAGTTCCAGTAAAAACATAGGCCCCTTTTAAATAGGTACTGCTTGTGCTCAGCTAATAAAGTTATAAACAGTGTTATTGCGATCAGGTGCTTGCAAACAGAATAATGAATGAATGAATGAATGAATAGACATTTATTTCAGATAATTACAATCCATATACACATTATTTAAATTATTAATTGTAAGATTAAACACATAACACAACATTACATACCATTAGACATCACATAACATTGAGACACATATACAATACAGCACATACACATATAAATTAAAAAACAAAACAAAACAAAGCTAGCTACTTCAGGTAACAGCCCCGATTACCCTTTTCACCAGATGGCGGTTTATAGGCGAGGTATAATCTTCGCTTATAATCTTCAGGATGCTGTTGCTACTATCCCGCGTTCGATTAATAAGCGATACAGACTGCTTACGTAATACCGCAAAAAAGTCCGCGGTGTTAGCATCTGCGAACATACCCGAGGCGCTACAATAATATCGTGACAATATTTATTGGTGATTATTGTGTTTTATGTCTTGATTGGCAATAATATAACATAATGATGAAAATCTCCCTTTCCTTTTTTTTTCTTTAACTGTTACTTGTTATGGCATCAATCTTAACTTACTTATTTACCAAACGCATAGATTTACCCAAAAAAACTGAATGGGGTAGGTATAATAGAGGTTTAAGCCCTCCATAGTTTAAATTCTAGTGACTCTTAACAAAAGAATTATAAATCATTGTTTTCTTAAAATGTTTAAGTAAAACATACAAAAATGTAAACTAAAGTTAAAGGTTCTTTATTTAAAATCTGCAATAAAAAAATACTGGCAAACACAGCAAAAATCACTTGCGTTTCATTCGAAATATATGTACTTTATCAACATCACGTCCCACTGAAACTTATTTTAATAGACGAGATAAAATACTTAATTATAAAAAATAACGATTTTGTTATATTAAAATAAACAACCATTATCATCGCTTTTCTAAAATGTAATGGTATCTTCCCTATATTATATAGAAAAAGAAATACAAAACTATGAATAATCCCGACAAATATTCATTAAACTAAAAAACTAACTTATTGCGCTTTCTCCAAATATCTATACCTACCAATATAAGGGCATAAACTGCGTTACGCGTGTGCACGCACGTGAGCACGTCGCGGGCCACGCTTCTGGTGCACGCACGTGAGCACGTTCGCGTGCTTTTGCGCGGGCATCGGCGCGTGCATCCGCGTAACGCAGTTTTCTCAGTACAATTTTGACGTTGGAGGTGTACAGTCGAGTAATTATGGATAAATTAATGTTGTATTATTTATCAAGACGACGGCGGTCTTTAAATATTTCGCTTGATTGGTCCCATATGGCAGGACGACACTGAACTTCAACAATTACCCTTTCTGTATCAAAATTTGTCATTTTTTGTTATGGGCCGGGCACGCGCGTGCGGTCGGTTCGAGATAGCGCTGTCAACTGAACAAGCACGCGCGTGCACCCGCTAGCGGGCTTCGCGCGTGGACCCGTCCAACGTGATGCGTGATCACGTCGCGTGCATGCGTGCCCCGTTGCACGAAAGTATCACGCGACGGGCGCCCGACGGGCTCACGAGCGTGTGCACGCGCATGGGCACGCGCGGGTCGTTTTTGTGTGGACACGCGAGAGGCACGCTTAACGCAGTTTATGCCCTAAGACTTTAGTATACGCAGACGAACCGTATATTGTAAGTCCCAGACTCATTTTTCCCCATTATTGAAATCAACTGCCAACTTTCAATCGCGTTCTTCCATACTAACAATAAATATTTTGAGCACATGGCTACTGATCAACCTATACATTTCCAATATAAATGGTCTTGCGATATATAGGCTTCCTGTTCAATGAGAGACCAGTTTATACTGGCAGTGTATAGGGTGAACAGTAGACGTCTGTACATTATACAAGGTATTGTACATGAAATGATGTTGTAAATATATTTAAATTCATGTTAATACATGCACAACGAGCATGCCACTGTTGCTTTATTTATTAAAATATTCACACTATCTTGTATGCAATTATATTTCAGTGGTTTTTTGAACTGTGTAATTTAGGGATAAATTATAAGTGGATATTTAAACGCGCGAGATAAGAACTTATATGAAAGTTTTAAATTCAGAAAGTTGTTATTATCAATGGTAATAAACACCGTGAGTAATAAACAATCTTAAAGATTAAATTATAATAATAATAAAACAATTTTCTGTTTTGGTCTTTGTCTGTCCAAGCCTTCTGAAAAGAGTCCAAATCATTCCTCCAGCGCTTACTGGGCCTACCGCAAAAATTGAGGAGAACTTTGTAAAGCACTGGGACATCATGGGTTAGAAAATATTAAAAATAATAAAATAATGATTGAGTGCACGGTTGGCGTAGCGGTTAAAACGGTCGCCTCGCCGCTTTCAACTACGCTGGTGTTGTGGGTTCAATCCCCACATGAGACAAATCTTTGTGTGATTCGCAAAGATTTGTTCTGACTCTGGGTGTGCTTTGTGTGTATGAAATGTATGTTTGTGAACACCCCCGCGACACAGGAGTTATTCCTAGTGCGGGCGTCGTTTTATAAAAAAAAAAAAACAAAAAATGCAGTATAATTAGACATGAAGCTGATTGGGCCGAGGTCATTATGTCTGCCTTGACCGCTGGCAGCTAGGACCATGTACCCAATGCATGTGGGCAACAGCTTTATTATATGTTTTTAAAAGTTTTTATTAATAATATAACATCACGCCTATACTACCCAGAAGGGCGTGACAGAGGTGTACAGCCCATATTTCAGCTATTATGTTAAGGTCCCATGGGGGTGAACCTATCGCTAATGCTTTTGTGAATTTTCCGACGGAAAGTTTACAAAAAACCCTTTGCCCGACCTGAGTATTGAACCCAAGACCTCGCCGTGGGAGGCGCATACGCTTACCACTAGACCATTGAGGCAGTTTTTTTATTTATTTGGTTATATACGCAGCATTACACAGAATACATTGAATTTAACTTCTTTTTTTTAATTATTGGTTCATTTTCTTATAACGCATTACAACGTTCGATCTGAAAGGAATGTCACATGCTTGTTGGGCAAGCGAAAGATCCGTTAAAAATATTTTTATGTTTGTCATTCGCGGAGTAAGTCTATTTTTCCCACTTTAGGTTATTAGTAGTTATAATTAAAAATACCCTGTATTTTAAACTATACTATAACCCAAACTAAGTTTGTACAAAAAAATACTTATACAAATATAAAGAGCGATGGTCTCCTGTGCATTGTTTCATAGGACGCAATTACTCCGTTAGCCATGGTAATTATGCCATGACTTCCCTAGAGAAACACCCACATCAAACGGTCACAGGCTTTATGATGAGCTGTTGACTTTAATTGGAACTCATTAACTTGTCCCTATGAAAGCAGTTTTCACCATGGAAAATCAACAGTACTTTCTATAAAGTTATTAACGGAATTATTTGAATTTGGAATAGGTTATTTGATAGTTTGTATACAATACTACTATTTTATAACTTTTTATTGATATTTTTATAGCATTATTTAGCTTCTAAGTGCGGAAAAATGAGTCCACTTTCCATTCCATCCCATTCCAGCATTATTTAGCTATGCTTAGCAAATTATACTAAGAAACAGTTGAAAAAGATATGATTGGCAGGATTTGAACGTGTGACCTTGTGCTCACCGGCCAGTCGCTTTAACCAACCAGTTACGGTCGGCTGACGTAGGCGACTAAGCATAGCTAAATGCTTTAAAAATAATCAATAAAAGTTAAAATAACGTACGCGTTCATTCTTTACAATATTTGTGCTGAATGTAACTTCGCGATGTTTATTTGTATCCTACTTGAGATAGGAACAAATGGATGAAAGTGACGTCACGAAATGACGTAACATTTAGTTGAGAAATTAAGGGTTCTGGCAAGAGGCGACCGTAACTGGTTGGTAAAAACGACTGCCCGATGTGCAGAAGGTAGCAGGTCATATCCTGCCGGTCCCATATCTTTGTCAACTATTTCTTAGTATATTATTTTATATTTTACTGGCATCGGCGCTGACAGGTCTAAGTAAATATCTCTCGTAACCTTTTACACCTTCATTTATTTCTTTCTAAATTTTAGTTTTCTTTTTATATTTTCTAGTTTCAAAACTACAACCCTCATCATCCGATGAATGGTGAGTGACGGCCATATTATCAGCTTCACAAATAAAACAAACAATTCGCTTCGATAAAGTTGTATGAATCCCTCGTTCCAAAATAATAAACGGAATAAAATATTTTCTCAAATAAATGTTCAGTCTTAATATATCTCAGAATAAGTGAAATACAATATTTCAATTGGAAAGTATCACGTTCGCCCCGCAGGGATCACCTATATCTGTCAAAGATAAAAATTCCCATCGTAATGTTGACTATCATTTGTCATATTCACCCCGCCTAGCGCCTACGTGTTGGTTGAGCCTCGAAATGAGCGATTTATATTTTCGTTGTATTAATTTTTTCAAACTGTCTCGATGGTCTAGTGTTCAGCGTGTGCGCCTCTCATCCCGAGGTCTCGGGTTCGATTGCCGGGTCAGGCAAAGTGTTATTTGTGAACTTTTTGTTAGGTAATTTACAGTAGGAGTTGGAATTGTGCCCGGTTGATGGCGATAGACTCACCCTTTGCCATGGGAACTAAACATAGCTGGTAAAATGTTGGTGTTGTACACCTTTGCTACACCCTTCTGGGTAATTAATATAGGAGCGATGTTATGTTATGTAATATTTTAATAATGTAATTTAATTTAATTTAATAATTATAGGTATTTTTTCGATATAGTGACAAAAAAAACTTACTCTCTGCAGTTAAAAAATACCTGGGTAGAAATATTCCAGGTATATTTATACCCTGGTGTTTACATCGCGTCGCAAATAGCGAGATAACTGCATGCTTTGAAACTGTATCATTTCCAAATGGTTTGTCCTCATTAATATAATTTTATGTCTACAAGTCATAACTATCTACTGCTGAATTTTATTTTATATTTGAGTTTTAGAACCAAATGGGTAAACGTTCGATGTGTAAAGGATTACCCAAAATGAATTCGTTTTTTATATTTTTTGCTTTAAAATTTACAACGCGCTTGTATAATAACTTTTTTTAAAGCCCAACAGACAAAGATATAGCGATGCTTTGTAGATTATATCGGGCTTTTTGTTTTGTGAACAGAATTTATTAAGTGGCCCTGTGGGTGACGGATTGCCCTTTTAGCCGGTAAAGTGGACAATCGCTGAAAGGACAAGGAGATTTTAGTAGGATGATATATATTCTACGTGATAGCTGTAAAGGTGATCATTGAAATTGTTTTAGGACTGACAATATGATTGAAAATGTACGTGTAGTGAAACTGAAACATGGCGATAACTGTATGAGTCAATGACATGCATGATCTGTATGAATCATAAATAGTGAAGTTTTTGGAAAATAAATCTATTGTAAAGTAATATTAGGGCTCATAAAATATATTTTCTAAAAACATTTACAGTAAACTAGCTGTAACCTAACCCGTCATATAACCTACATATTTAAAAAAATTAATATAACCTATATTTATTTTTTATTTTTGTTATGGAAGAGCGGAGTCGTCTAATACAGTCATTATTTGCTTAAAAGAAGGCTCCAATCACAAACTAATTGGTGTAAACTTGTTAGAGAAATAAACAATTTAAAATTTGAAACCTAACCTAACTGAATCCTTAAATTGTAGTATAAGAAGAAAAATACCTATAACCGCATTGAAATCGGACCAGTAGTTTCCGGGAAAATCGCGAACATACAAAGTTACTTACATACATTAATACATAAATACGGGTCGAATATAGAAAAATATTTTTTGAAGTCGGTTAAAAGCAACAGTCACCATAAACTTACAGACGGTTTGTTTTTATCTTTTTCATCGATATATAATTATTGTTCCCAAAATCGTCCATATACAGGGTGTATTTTTGAAACGGGGCAGTAAGGGCAAGTACCTTAACCGTTGCAGTTACAGCAAAACGTTCTTAAAAGACCTTCCCTAACTTTTTGGGACATTTTGAACTGCATTCACAGATTTTGTAAAAAACTTACCTACAGTTACCAAAAAAAATGCAAAAAGTTCAAAATTTTTTTTTATGCCAATCGATTCTATTTCATGTGGGGATCAAAAAACTCTATGGGACCATTTTAGCTTTCAGTACTAGAAAAGACAGAAATCGCTAAAAACGTTTCCCATACATTTCGGCAACAGAAACGAATTTCTACGATGGTCTAACTTTTTGTTATGGCCTGGAAGTGGGTAGAATTGACTGTAAAGTAAATAAAAAGAATTTTTACCCTCAAATTTCGAATTTGATTCGAAAATCTGTGTGTTATACTTAGTTTCAGCTGAGAAACTTCGTATGAGTTATTAATTAAGGATTTTCGCTAAAATGTCTTCTAATCGTGAAAAAATTGACTTATTAGAAGCGTATTTTGTCAATAATCGAAATGCGGGAGCTGCATTAGTGTGGTACCGCAATAAGTATCCGTTGCGGCATGTGCCAACAAGAAAGGTTATTACAAATCTTTTGAAAAACCTGGAATTGCAGGGTTCTTTCAAAATACGCTTCTAATAAGTCAATTTTTTCACGATTAGAAGACATTTTAGCGAAAATCCTTAATTAATAACTCATACGAAGTTTCTCAGCTGAAACTAAGTATAACACACAGATTTTCGAATCAAATTCGAAATTTGAGGGTAAAAATTCTTTTTATTTACTTTACAGTCAATTCTACCCACTTCTAGGCCATAACAAAAAGTTAAACCATCGTAGAAATTCGTTTCTGTTGCCGAAATGTATGGGAAACGTTTTGGCGATTTCTGTCTTTTCTAGTACTGAAAGCTAAAATGGTCTCATAGAGTTTTTTGATCCCCACATGAAATAGAATCGATTGGCATAAAAAAAAAAATTGGATCATTTTGCATTTTTTTTGCTAACTGTAAGTTTTTTACAAAATCTGTGAATGCAGTTCAAAATGTCCCAAAAAGTTAGGGAAGGTCTTTTAAGAACGTTTTGCTGTAACTGCAACGGTTAAGGTACTTGCCCTTACTGCCCCGTTTCAAAAATACACCCTGTATATCCTGCGAAACTAGAAAATTTTAACTCTCCCTGGGATTGCCCGTGTGTCATGCACGGTGCCTTTTAGTTGGTTACCGCTGTAGATCCTAGCGTCACAGGAGTCACAGTGGTGGGCGTGTGGGTGGGATTATATATCCTGCGAAAGAACCGCTCAAACGTATTTAAATATAAACCGATTCTCATAAACCACACAATTACTTTACCTTCTATCATATCATAAATCGGTTATATCCGTTTCTTACACGAAAATCTAATCTTATTGGTGTCCACATCCTTAACAAAGCGGTAAAGTCGTTTAACCGTGTGAAACACCCAGATATAAATAGGAGATTTGCTGGATATAACACCAAATGTGTGTGGTTTTGGACTCCGGACATAATCCAGGTACGTTGTCACAATTGGACATTAAAAATGTGTCTACGTGAACCGGATAAGCCGATCCATGTGTGAAATTTATATTAATTTTGTGTGTATTTTTGTTAATACAGATATGTTGGTAGGTACAAGATAAATTTAAATGGATGACGGACGAGTAAATAATATTTATTTTAAATATAAATATCTGTTTCGCAAGCAAAATGTTCACATACATCGTAAAATAATATAATATTCTGTGTATTTTGCATGTTCATTGTTTTATCATTCGGAAAGGGATTCATTTATTTTGTATTCTATAAATTATATTATGTAGCGTTAGATAAGGAGATTGCCTTTTAGCCTTGCCGTAGTATATGCAACCGCTCAAGGCAACCGGCAACCCCAAGGATACGGGTTCGATGCCCAGGTTAAGTATAAGTGTTAAGTAGAAGTAAGAAATTCTATCAGTAAATCGTATCAGAAATAATATATAGCAACAGGCTCACCCCTATCACATGGTACCTGATCTATACATTATTATTATTGTTGGGACGAAGCTTTGTGGGTCTATTGTGATCATAATAATATAATATATACAAATCTATACATAGTCAGAGAAATACTTATGCTATATTTCTTAACAATATCTGGACGTTGTCATAATTGAACATTAAAAATGTGTCTACATGACCCGGATAAGCCGATCCATGTGTAAAATTCATATTTATTTTGTGTGTATTTTTTGTAAATATAGATTTGAGATTAATTTAAATGAATGGTCGAAAAGGAAACCATAGGGTATTGTACAGTGCTGTAAGAACTCTATGTAGCGGGATACGACGTCAATTTAAAAATTCGAATAAGTTTTTATTTAAATTACGGCGCTGTGGTAGTGAAACGCGCGTGCATGACATGTTCTTTTTTTGAAATTCATAAAGATGCCATGAGAATGTGGCTGTTCGATGAGTAAAAAAGGAGTTGCATAATGAATTTCAGTACAACATTATAACACCCGTTTGGGTGTTATAATGGTTATTATGACACTGGCTGTTTTAATGTTGGCAATAAGCTAACTGTTTCAAGAACGTTTATAGAGGATTTATAGCATGGGTGTAGATAAATAACATTATGTTAAATGTCCAATAAACTATCAACAACTTTATCCTTAAAATCTATTTATACTTCTTACATTTTTGAGAGCAAATATTCCGCAAACTTTAACCAACAATGAAACCAATTCCAAAATCTATTTCCCGGAGACAATCTGCCGAAAAGATCGAAATGTCCACACTATAGCGGCTTTGTATCGTCTCGCATTGTCATGTTGTATGCCAAACACAAACACAAATACCAACCCTTACCCGAACAAATCTCTGTCAATCCGATTTCCGCCTTTGCAAAAATGTGTCCAAGACATTTTTGAAACCTAGATTTTTCCGCGAATTTAATCAAAAGGAAGTCCTAGAATTATTTTGACCTACGCATTGATACAAGATATATATGCAATATCTTTTTTCAGCTATCTTTCTTTATGTTCAAGCTGTGTCTAATTTGTAAATTTAATATTGACCTGCTTGGTCCGCAAAATAAACCAAATATCGATTGATTAAAACCGTGAACAGCCAGACAGACTAATGTCATAGAGGAATTTGACTGATTTTAATAAAAATAAGTGAGAGTTAATTTACAGCAGGTACTTCTATTTTATAAAATATTCTATTACAATAAGATACTTGATAATTTTTTCCGATTTCAACTCCTTTATTAAGTTTTTGCATACTTTCAAAGTTAATAAATGCTGAATGTAGAATTAAATAAAATGGTCTTAAATAATAACAGAAATACAAACGTTTGATTGAGTGATGCGAAACCTTGTTTATCCGTCTGAGTTAAAATACAAACCTACTACAAATAATATAACAAATACAAAATATCTGTATTATCCGGCAAGATGTTTTAAAGATATACAGCATAAGTATTTTTATAATACATAGTCAGTTATGTATATAGGTTCCATGTGATATGGAGGTGAGCCTATCGCTATATTTCTGATACGATTTTAAACTCTCGTCTGCTACTGAGAATTTCTTACTTCCAGTTAACACATAAGTAAAGTTAAGTTCCGCTACGTATATTCTACTATATATTCTACGTTTATTTTGTATTTTATAAAAAACAAAATAAATGAATCTCTTTCCGAATGATGAAACAATGAACATGCAAAATAAACAGAATATTATATTATTTTAGTATGTACTTGTACATTTTGCATGCGAAACAGACATTTATATTTAAAATAAATATTATTTACTCGTCCGTCATCCATTTAAATTTATCTTGTACCCTCCAACATATCTGTATTAACAAAAATACCCATAAAATGAATTTGAATTTCACACATGAGCCGGCTTATCCAGGTCACGCAGACACATTTTTAACGTCCAATTGTGACAACGTACCTGAATTATGTCCAGAACCTCTGATACACATTAGGGCGTTATATCCGGCAAATCTCACATTTACAACCGGGTTTTCGACACGGATAAACGATTTTACCGCTTTGTTAAGGTTGTGGACATCAATATGATTAGATACTGGTAACAAAACGGATAAAGCAGATTTATGATATGACTAGCTTTTATCCGCGATTTCGTGCGTGTGGAGTTCTTTACATTAAGTAGTAGCTGCGCCTGCACTTTGACCCGTGTTAAGCGTTACTGCCCCGCGTCCATAGAGTTCAGCGTAATGTTAAATATCAAAAAACTTTAATGGATAGTTAAACTATTAAACACAAAAAAATGATTCAAATCCGACCATTAGTTCCCGATATAAGCGCTAACAAACCAAAAAACTAAATATCACCAGCGGTTTCGTCTGCGTTTATATCGGGAACTAATGTGGATGAGTACATCAATAAAACATAGCCTATGTTACGCGTCTTGTAGTCAGTTATTTGCATTTAAAGTTTTATCAAAATCGGTTAAACCGTTTAGAAGATTAGCTGATACAAACAGACAGACAGACAAAACATTTTTAAACTGTATTTTAGGTATCGTGCAAATAACTATATGAATTGAAAAAAACATTGATATTCCAACATTAAAAACAGACACTTCAATTTCATTTATTTGTATTGATAGTGCAAGAAAATGTTATGTGTGGTTTTCGAGAATCGGTTGTATATTTAACTACGTGAGTGAGTGAGTGGTTTGTTCGTCGGATAATTTACGAACTATTATTACTAAAGCGAAAATATTACATAGGATGTAAAATTACCCAAAAAAAGTTATGTACAAAATTGTATTGCTTTTGCTTTTAATGTAAATACCGTTCTGATTTGAGAGTCAGATTATGCTGCTGAAAACTGAATAACTCTTAACCGGCATGTTGATGTTAAACTTCGCTTAAACTAGCTGTTACTCGAAATATTCATCCGTATGAATTGCAAATTAAGGAATTTTATTTTGAGAGGTTATTCTAGCGTTTTTTTTACATAATAATATTCATTTTTAACGTAACAATGAACAATGCATTATTTTATTACTAATGGCTTGATAACACGTACTGAGTTATTGACCGAGATACAGTTACACCTTGTTAAGTGATACCTAAATTTTCCGATTTTCATGATGTCTTAATATTTGAGATCAATTACGCAAACTGTATTAAATTGTACTTATATCACGTTGACGCGTTAGTGTCAAATTCTATTAAATACTCTACTTTTTGATCGTCTTCAAAAAGGAGGTTCGGTATTTGATCCGTATATATAGGTATGTATGTAACTTTATCATGTATGCAATTTTCTCGTCAACTACCGATTCGATTTGAATGCGGTTTTTAGTATTTTTGTACTTGTGTTTGAAGAAAAATTTATAAATATCATTTTTCTTATAAGGATCTTCGGTGCTGCTAAGGAAAAGAACCGTGTTTTGTGCAATCGTTTATCTTTATTAGTATTATGTAGTTTTTAGTATTATTTATTATGTACTATTTGGTATTTCGCTAACTATAAAAAAGATAAAAATAAAAAAAAATCAAATATCTTAACCGCCTTCTGAATATAGTTTTTGATGTCGGCGCCAATCCATTTCCCCCCTATTAGTAATCTAAAAACATCGGCATTAAAAGTAAGTACAAGTTATTAATAAAATTCAATATTATGTATTTTTTTTTAAATGCTTACGGAAAACATGTGATAGCATCCAAATTCTTATATTCTACCTTTTTATATCCCAAAGTAATAAAATAACTTTAAGTTCAGATTAGATTTAAAAAATGTTCTCTACATTTCAAACATTTCAAAGTGCTATGAATAATTGTTTATTACTTTTGAATAGAAACTTGTCTTAAGTGCAAAATGTTACACACTCAAATGATGCTAACTTTAAAGAAATAAATATTTAAACATGCAACTTTACAATTCTTTCGAATTTCAATATAACTTTTCAAAGAAATCTCTTACATATTTGGTATTCAACAGTCAAAGATTTATCAATTTCTTTTTATTTACTTTGCTTCTGAAAAACTCATCGTAAATTTTAAATGTAAAGTGTTTTGTTTTTTTTCTAATTCAAAGTCAAAGAGCGTATAAATACGAATACAAATACTTACACAGATTAAGTGAGTTGAATATATTATTCAAATAGGAGATAAAAAAAATCTAGGATTGTTTAACATAAAAATAAGTCTGAGGTTAGTTAGAACGTTGGAATTTTTTTTTTTTAATTATGTTGATATTTTTTATGACAAAGCTTTAATTAAAATAAAAATATCTACTTACTAAGGTTACTCGCTGTATTTAAAAGGTGTGGTTTTTGCCATGATAAAATATGCTTGTGTGCATTTTTTTCTTAGAATGTATTTGTATGAAGACGCAAATATAAACGTAGTTGGCCAATAAAATTACTGAGTCAATTTTAGATGAAAAACAAAGTTTTTGTGAAGTTGTTTTTGACACACGGTACCCTATGAAAAATATTATTTGCATGAATTATTTAAAATCTAAAAATCTAAACAAAACAGAATCTTCTTTCTTTAGAGCAACTAAATACTAACTAAATCCCACTAATACAGTGTATGGAACTTAGGCCTTTCATATTTTTACCATTTTTATTTCGAAGCAAAAGATGCAGCAAGGAGATCTAGAATTCAATTTACCTACCAAGAAAATTCTAAAAATTTTAGCCGCGCAGATCTTAACCACGGTAATATATTCCAAACAAAGACACCAAAAGATGGAAACCTATAAACAACAGATGGGTTGTCACGACGGATATTTGCTTAGCAATATGTGTTACCAATATGCAGTATACTCGGCGTGGCTTGACGGTGGCTATAAAGTGGAATATAGTCGGATATATCCGCTGTACCTTGAATATCCGAAGGGGTTTATCCGCCGGTGGTTAAATCCACGCCCTGCTTATGTTAGACAATGTGGCGACTGTTGTGGTTTATGTGCATTTGACGAGCGGAAGCGATTTAAACAATACACAGAAAATTAAAAGGAGTGTCAATAATAACTTAATATGATTGGATATACCCGCTGTACCTTGCATATCTGACAGGCTTATCCGCCGTAGATTAATTGCACGCCCTGCTTATGTTAGACAATGTAGTAAAAAAAAATGTTTGCATTGTATGGGCAGAAGCAATATTAAAAACAGACTGTTTAAACCGGTTTTTAAAGAAAGGAGTCTTGAAATTAAAAAAAGTTTACATTTCAGATGCCAGATCTTGCCGTAATTAACAAAAATGGGACTCCACTAGATATAAGGTAAAAATGCTTTTAAATGAAGAATCAAATTTCTCCAGCAACGAGTGCGAAACGGAGAACATGATCGCAAAACGTTTTTGCCTGACTACTATGGAGCCCAAAGAAAGGGTTATGATTTAATTAGTATAATTTTAATAGTGACAGGACCACAATCCTTTAAACTTCTGAATATAAATGTTTTTAAAGGTTTTGAATCGTGCTAAGTGGCAGAAAGTTAAGGATATGTTGTCACATATCCTTAACTTTCGCTTTACACAATTATTAATAAACAACTTTTTTTTTTATTTTGCCTCAAGCCACCACGATCCAAATTAAATATTTTGTTATTGTTCTTCTTTTGTTATTTTATATACAGATTTTTTTTTAATTTAAGATATTAAATAAAACTGGTGCTAGCGGACTGTATAACTATTTTATAAGTCGGGCAATTATAATCTGAGACCATAACTTGACGTTTTAATGCCAATCCACTATTCTAAACCTTACAAAAGTATCACAATTTTGATCACATTTGATAGATTTGATAGAGAAGGTACGCTCTCTGAACTCTATTGATTAATGTAGAGTTCCGAAACGTTTGTCGAATAATTTCATTTAAGGACCTATACATTTTCTTAAACCGCTAAATCTTTTGCCTTGTGTCCAGACTTTACACAGCTAGGCTAGATCTACATAATACAGAGTTCGGTGGCGTTGCATGTAATTTATTTGTATTGAACCTTATTTGCTTATTTATTGGCTTTTCATGCCATTCTGGAAGTTTATATGGATGGCGTCAAGAGCGTCAACTTTATTTCATGTAGTCAAAAAGGCTGTGAATGTAATATGTCCACACGAATTATCGCGCAGATTTGATTATTTTATAATAACTGTATAATAAATTAATAGTACTTCTTTTACATTTTTTAACTTAATTATTTAGTTATATTTACGGATTTATGTTATTTTTTTTTTTTTTTTTTTTTTTGGTAAATTAAAAGCTTATTAAAGAAAATTTTCGTTTTAAAAATTAAAAGGCTCTCAATAAATATTTAATAAATTAATTTCGTAATGGTTATCTTTTTAAATATAAACAAACAGCACGACTACAAGACTTCTAAAATTTTCCTTTTTTATACTCAAATCAATGCAAAATACCACAGCGAAACAGTAAAACAGTATTTACACAAATACAATTTGCACTTTCTCTAAAAGCCTTTCAGACTAAAAGTCGTTACAAATATTAAAAGCCCTATTGACAGCAGCTCAACCACCGCTTGATATCAAAATTATACAACAGCCTTTGATTTCTACATCAAAAATATTCCATGTTTAATAAAAACGCATTGAGCTCCATATCGAAGAGATTGTTTTTATAGTCATGAATTTTTATTGGTGTGTGTGTGAAGTGATATCTGTGTGTTTCAATGTAAAAAGTATGTGTTTCTTTGTTTTAATATACAGAATGAGATTTTTTCTGTACTAAACCCATGATTAAGCAATATTTTTCCACTCCATTATGGGGGTAATCAGTTGGCCTCAAAACGTCATCTTACTTTTTATTATATTAGCTAGCATCCGCACGAGCAATATATTTATATTTTGTAAACCTTGAATTTTACATAAAAAACTCTGATAAAAAAATTTAGTTAGAGTTAAAAAATTTTCATTTAAAAATAATGATTAAAAACAATAATTATTAAATGAGTATTATTATATTCATTTCGAAACCCAACCTGTATACATTTGTGTTGTTTTTCCCAATCTCAAAGATTATCAAGATAATGCTTGATATTGACAACTTGAGATAGATTGTATTGACAATAGTTTCTTTTATTGCCAATGGATGCGAACAAATAAATACATATTTATGGGCAGTTTACGTAAATAAATGTCCACATTTGTATATCTGTTTTATGTGTAAGCTCCTTGAGATTTGAGATGGAGAGAACCAATTTCATTACGCAAATTGAAGAGTTTTTGACCGTTATATTGTAGCAATACTGGATATAAGCTTTCAAAAACATTTTGGAGAAGTAGTTCTAAACTATTTCTTAATTATTATTTACCCAATGAAGTTTGCAGTTTATGTTACAGCGAAAGTCAGTTAGGACTTTAAAAATTTGCATGTAATATTTCTTCAGTAAAAAAATATAAATTACTTGCTTCGGTTCGCAGCTTCACCCGCGTGGTAGGTTGGTAAAAAGTAGCCTATATTATTTCCTGGACCTTCAACTGATTTCAGATTTAAAGATTTTTGGGTACAAAAAAACAAACAAACAATTTTTTTTCTTTTTATAATTTCTAGAGATTATTAGTCAAGCGACGTTACAGTTAAAATGTGTTATATGTGTGTAAATCCCAGTAGCAGTATGTACTGAGGCTGTTACTGACTCCTGAGATTTTCTCACACCATAGTCATATCTGCGCTGTGATGCTAATATGCTGCAGTATTATGCTGAGGTCAGTCACCTTTTTCGGCACATCGGCATGTTCATGTACTTATTTTCAATAGAAATAAGTCGTTTTTAAAATATTTTTTTTTTTTTTTTTTTATACTACGCCCACAGCGAACGAACGTGTAGTCCACCTGATGGTAAGTGGAGTACAGCCCATGGACATCAACAATCCACAAAAGCAGATTATAGATGCGTCGCTGCAGCTGAGGACTACGGTGGTATGCCTCAGGTGCCAGTAATTTCAGGGCCTGATCTCACCACCAAACCGGAACACAGTAATGGAAGCACTACTATTTGGCGGCAGGTTAAAGGTTTTAAGATTTGCCGAAATAAATGTATCTTATTCTTATTCTTTATATAACCATAGTACATTTCTCTAATTAGGTACTATTTTCAATCCAAAATCCAAAATATTATTAATAGTCTACTACCCTCATATCCTGTAAGCAAACAGATCAATTTCTATCCATATTCATATCAAGCCCAGAATTAATTGCCCGGCATCGTATTAGTTTGGTCAATTTTGATATCGGAGTACCTCTTCTTGTGCCGAAATCAATTGATAGATAGAACTGTCTATGAGCGAAGTAGAGCGATTTTACTGATAACTACTAAAATAATTACATTTTAATTTTACATACAATTAAGAAGTAAATTAAAATAAACATAATAGCTTTGCTCCTGATTTTTACCGATTTTACTAAAAAGTATTACAAAGTTTTGTAATAGTACTGATATCAATAGATACATAAAAATAACTTGAAAATTAAAACACAATTCTAGTAACCCTTTTTTATGGTTTTTGCTATGCTTAGCAAATTATAGTAAGAAACAGTTGAAACATAATGACAGTATTCGAACCTGCGACTTCTTTAGGGTGGTACCTGCTTTAACCACTTAGCTGCAGGCAAAATTGATCTAAATCCCTGCAATCTGCATCACCAAACAGCATATTTTATACCAATTTTTTATACCGTAAAATCAAAAAACAAACGGCATTCGCGAATATCATTTACTGCCAGTTATGTATTTCACATTCAGTGAACACACAATAGAAAATATTCACGTTCAATGTTATATCTATTTCAGCCAGGTATGCCGTATCAATGTACCTAATAGGAGCGTTTGACATTGTCCCGAGTACTAACCGGTCGTTGTTTCATGAATATGTAAAGGAGTTAACCAAAGAGGCTGAATGTACCGTCTCATCGGTACACTGGTAGACAAATAGAGCATTAATAATAATAATATGAATCCCTAAGATTGTAACGGACAATGTCGGTACTGGGCTAATAGAATTGGTGTTTGGGCATTAAAAGTCTGAATATTAGGTAAACAGGATAAATTTAAGTTTATTAAATGAAGCAATTAGTCCCAGAATAGTGCTAAGTTACATTGTATACATGAGGAGAGAGAAAGTGCTTGAATAACAGTTGGAAGTGAAAACCAATTATCTACCCGCGACCCACCAGATAAATGAATGTACCAACCGCTGAGCTACTCGTAGTATTAAATAAACATATTTTAATGTTATATATTTATTTAATTACTCTTTTTTTCACCTTGTTGCCGTTTCAGTTCTGCGGTTTAGCGAACCAGAGCAAAACGGTGCAATTTTAGAAGTGGTCGTGGGTTCGAATCCTGGCCATTACACCACGGACATGAACTTCCTCCTAACACAAGCGAATTAAGCTTAGCTGGAGGGGGTTAACAAGAATACTAGTAATTTGTATTTGCAAATTACTAGTAAGCTTGTTTAAAAAAAAAAAAAAAAAATGTCATACGGATAATGTCACGCCTTTATCTCACTGGTGTAAGCACAGACAATAGAATACCATGTGCTCGGATAGCAGGCATTATTTCGTTAAGCCAAAATAATTGTTATAACTAGAACATAATCCAAACAACCTATTGCTATCGATAATTCAACGTTAATACTAAAATATCCCTTATAATAACGTGAATTAGGACTCCATTTATTATTTATGACAAATTGCTACAGGATACTTAATTAATTATTTTTTGATTGATACTACGTCAATTGCTTGAGTTTATTTTAGCGTCGTTTGATGTTGAAAGCAATTTTAGTGTAATTATATTTCTAATTTCAAACACGTAACTTGTGTAATTCTGAATGTATATTTATAAAATGACTATGGATTTTCTGACGCTAAATTAATTAATTGTCTTTTACTTAAGACTTTAACTTTCACATCAAAAGGCTATTATAATTAAAACCCGATAGTTCAATATTGAAAGTGGCAGAATACAGAACTTTTTCTATATTTATCGTGAAGAAAACCACATTTGAATAATGTGGTTTTCTTCACGATAAATATAAAAAAAGGAAAAAGGTCTTAAGGTCTGTTTTATTACGGTGAAAAAAATGTAAAGAGGGCTGTGTGCCCATCCCTGAAAATATGCCAGTCTTATTGTGATTACATAGCAAAAAACAAAAATGAAATACAACTAAAATTGGATTCTTCGCCAACAATTTTTATTTAATCTTTTCATTAAATAGGGATGTTGGCTCAAATAAATAAAAATTTTAAAGATTCAAATAAAAGTAAGATATGTATGTACCATTTTAGAATCACAATAAGATTGGCATATTTTTTTGTGATGGCACACAGGCTTCCATATATTTATTTACAACATAACGTTTCGAAATTTAGGTACAAAAGATATTTATAAGCTTTGTCCTTTTTTGATTAAGTCATTGTACAATTATGAGAAAATTCATTTGATAGTTCACCTATTCAAATGAAAGGGGTGCATGAAAGGAGCCTCTCCGAGTGACGTACACAATGATTCCCTACGTCCGGCGCACCCTGGGCAATTTGCAAGTTCTTAATAGCGAATTGGCTAATCCTTTCACCACAATGGCAAGTCAAAACCTTGACCACCTTATTGACTGTCCCAAATGCCCTACCACCTGCACAAGAGAGGCGCTCATGAACGCCGACGAGAGCGCCATAACAGTGGCCACTTATTAGACCAATAAATTTTGACTCAGCCATCGACACGACGAAGAAGAAGAAGACCTATTCAAAAGTTGGGTTTCAAAACATACTTGGAAATTTGTAGGATTTATGAACATGGTAGTCAAGAGACGAGTAGACAAGATGACGAAGTGGTCGATTTTGTGAAAATTTCGAAAACGTTCGATATTTAAAAAATCGTATAACTTATGCTTACCAATTTTCGCATTTTGTAATCAGGCGTGATGGCCACAACGTTTAAATAAGGATTATCTATTAATTATGATACACTCTTATAAAGCTCAAAACACTTTCAGTGAATTTCAATTTCCAACAAAAAAAACATAATCAGAATCGTTTCACATTCGACGCCCCCACCGAATAAAATGGTAACCGAAAATCGCTAACTTTACAGGAAAAATAAAAAACGTTATTTTCTCAATACTTCGCGTATTAAAAAAGCAATGGTATCGTGTTATATATCAAATGAAAGGTATATTTTTATATTCTCTAGCCAGTTATTTATACATTTAAATATATTAAACTTTAAAGAGTTATTTACAAAAATGTACATTGCCGATAGTGTCCCTGCGTGCAGTTTACCATAAAACGCTTTTACCATTTTATTCGTGTGATTATTTTTCTTATCTATGATATTGCAATAGAAGTATACACTAATATTCGTTGATATTTTACTAACGGATAGTAATTGCACCATCGTGATACCATTTTGTTCGTGTAACCTTTCACATATTTTAATGTCACATATCGAATGTATAATCTCTTAATTATATTATTCACATTTAAGAAAGTAAGAAACATAAATTGTTATATTAAAATGTTATCGTATGAACGTAAATATATTGATACTAATCATAAGATGATTATGAGTAACTATAATTAACGTTTAATGTTCGGAGAGGTAGAGTTTTATTTATAATAAATATATTATAATATATAATAAGATAATATTATATTATATAATAAAATAATTTTATACAATAAAAACACATATTTAGTCGTCAACTAGTGTTACTGTGGAACTTTAATGCCCACCACCAGGAGTAACTGTTCCCGTACCAGCACACTAACCATGCTGGGAGAGAGATGCGCAAACTCGCTTTGGCTTTAAATCTCACTCAGCTGGTCTAAGGGTTCCAGATGTTGACGGCCAAATAGCTAATTGCCTGAACCTTCTGCTGACTACCGACCCGGATCACTATGCAGTGTCAGTGTCGGCACCTTCAGGCAGCTCTGACAACTGTCTAGTGAAGTCTGTGGCGGTATATTCTTCACCCAACCTTAGCCCGAAAAGCACAAGGTGGTTATGGCGATATAAGTCAGCAGACTGGGATAGGATGCACTCATTCTTTGCATCCTATTCGTGGTTGCCCATTTGCTTTTCTTCGGGTGATCCTTTAGCATGCGCGGACGCTATAACAGATGTGCTGCGCCAAGGTATGGAATATTTTAGTCCTTTTTCCGATGCAAGCACATCTAGCAAAGCACAGCCTTGGTTTGGAGCTGAGTGTGGACGTGCTGAAGCACGAAAACACGAGGTTTTCCTAATGCTCGAGACCGTAAAGCTAGCGACATACCGGATAAGAAGAAAGCCTATAACAGGGCAACCAAATCCTGCAAAAACGCTCAACGAAAGGCTCGATTTGACCATATTCGCCGCATTGGGTACGAACTCGCTACACACCCAACAGGAAGTAAATCGTTTTGGTCCCTAGCAAAATCAGTCGAATGGAACTTCTGCCGCACCTCACTTCCTCCACTGCTGAATCTTGATGGGTCACTTGCCCACACTGCTGAGGAGAAAGCGAACTTATTCGCTTCTATATTCGCAGAATCTCAGCGGCTAGATATTACTGGCTCGTCCACTAGTTTGCATGACTTCTATGTTGGACATACGCATACGTTAAACAAGCCCTTCTGAGCAAGCTACTGTCCTTTGGTCTACCCACTAGTCTCTGTGATTGGGTATCAGACTTCTTGAGGGACTGATCGATTCGGGTTGTCGTTAATAGCAGCTCGTCCGATCAAATGGCAATCAATGCCGGGGTCCCTCAGGGGTCCGTGCTCTCAGCAACGCTTGTCCTGCTTCACATAAACTACCTACTGATGCCAGTTACGTTTGACACAACGGTTGTTGAAAGCTATATACCCAACTCACGAGCTAGTGGTGTACAAATACAGTCGCTCAGAGAGGCAATGGTCGAACGTATGAACGTGTCTCTAAGGGAGTCTTTAATTGGGGTAAAGCCAACTTAGTAACGTTTAATGCTAGTAAGACTCAGGCGTTCCTTTCATTCTGACTCCTACTTTCTGAAATGTATCCCTTTCAATAACCAATCGTCTTGAGCTCCTCGGTATCTCGATAACTTTGAAACTTAATTTCAGCTCCCACATTGCGTTGAAAGCTCGACTAGCCGCCAAAAAGCTGGGCATCCTTAAGAAGGTGAGACAGTATTTTACACCGGGGCAGTTGCTTGACCTCTATCAAGCGTAGGTCCGGTCGTGTGTGGAGTACAGTTCTCATCTCTGAGACGGTTCAGCCAAATACCAGTTTGAGGCGCTCGAGTCAGTCGAGAGGATCAAGAGAATCATTTGCGATATCGATCTGACGGATACTCGACTACAAAGTCTGGGGCACCGTCGCTAGGTTGCCAGCCCATCGGTTTTTTTTTTATTTTTTTTTATAGGATACATTTGGGAGAGTGTGCCGAGAAACTACACAACTTTATCCCTCCATCCCCGTTTCACCATCGGATTGCAAATTAAACGGCACTCAAGCATCGCTCCACGGTGGATATTCCACTAATACGCACAAAGCCTTTCGCCTTTACATTTCTTATGCGAACTGCCAAAGAATAGAATGCCTTGCCCGAGTCTGTGGATGACTGACAACTTGGATCTCTTTAAAAAAAAAAAAAGAGTTTATAGGTATCTCATAGGTTAGCGTGCTCCTCATCATCACTTACCATCAGGTGAGATCTTGGTCATACAAGTGCCTATTCATCATAAAAAAAAATTACAAATATAGCAACAGTAGACTTACTAATATCGAAATTTTATTATTTTGTATTTTTTATTTCACGTACCCTTTCCTTATAATGTATATATATTTCTGATAACTTTCTTCTAAAGAACGCTTACGATATTAAAATCTGAAATTTAAATATTGTGTGCCGTTTTACAAGATATATCAAATTAAAATTACCCACGAATAAAATGGTAAAAAACTGTTGCCGAATTTATTACGTAGTATATTTACTAGAATATTATTGCTATCGCATATTACCGGATAATATAGAGGTAGTCGGTAATTGGTAATGAGGTATAATATGTTTATTCGTGTACATAAATTGTGTGTGCCTTCCGCCGAATAAAACATATTTTCTTAATAACTTTGCTATAAACAACGCAAAAATTATGAAAAAAATCTATCAGATGTAACTAAGTCTGTAGTATTCCAATATGCAATAACATTTTTTTACAGTAAAGTGACTTTGCCATAGTTTTCGGTGGGGGCGTCGATTTGTTCGGCAGATACGATACCATAGACGGATACACACATACACACACACATTCACGTCAAATTTATAAACACCACGTCGTTTTTTCGTCAGCGCAGCGGTTTAAAAAGCAAATACTCAGAAAGCCATATTTAACGTTAAATTCTTTACCCATGCCTTAAACTTATTTTAAATTTGAAACGAAAACGTTATACTAAGAAACAGTTGAAAAAGATATGGGACCGGCAGGATTTGAACCTGCGACCTTACTGCACACCGGGCAGCCGCTCTTAGCCATCCAGCTACGGTCGCCTCTTACCGGCACCCTAAATTTCTCAACTGTATGATACGTCATTTTCTGACGTCACGTTCATCCATTTGTTAAACCAACATAGCGAAGTTACATTCAGCACAAATGTTGTAACGAATGAACGTGTACGATATTTTAACTTTGATTATTTTTATAGCATTTAAATCCTGCCGGTCCCATATCTTTTTCAACTGTTTCTTAGTATAATTTGCTAAGCATAGCTAAGTGCTATAAAAATAATCAAAACGAAAACGTTACTTAATAAACACAAGCAATATTAAACATTTATATTATCAAATAGGCGAAGAATGTTTCAAAACAAATATTTTATTAGCGACCGAAACACGACACCCGCCATTATTGTTTTCTTAACAATTTGACAGATGTCAGGACGTTACTGGCACAGGCATTGTTAATGTCTGCCAAGTCAACAAAGTTGACGTTAACGAGGTGCGATTCGGAATTATTGTTGACAATTTAATTTTCTTCCCAATTTTCCAGTTCAGTATTTCATGCAACAAAATATAATAATATCAACATTATTTACGAATGACATTAGGCCAAAGGAGGATTATAAGACGTCACGCCATTTATGTTTATGAGCAAAAAGTGTAATTAACTTTTAAACTATCGCGTTGCATGATTATTATTATAATTTTGACGGGAATTAACGCGAAACATGCATATTATTTACCTTTTGGCTATACGTTTCGGCAACGGGTTACACCGGCCGTTTTCTATAGCGTACTGTATTAGCCTATTGTCAGTACGCTATAGAAAATGGCCGGTGTAACCCGTTGCCGAAACGTATAGCCAAAAGGTAAATAATATGCATGTTTTGCGTTAATTCCCGTCAAAATTATAATAATAAAAAGTGTAATGTTGACGAGAACGTTGTATTTTTAGTATAGCAGTATTATGATAGTTTATATTCCAGGAAATAAAACTAAAAGAAAGATACCTCAAGTCTTTCTAATAGTTTTAACGAAATTGTTGGTAAAAACAATGACGTATAGATATGAAATATATTTATTGAATTTCGTTCCCAAGACGAGACAAGTTTTGCAAGAGATCAATGACGTTGGAACGATCCTCTCCAGGGACATGACATTCGATTACTGTGGAAGCTTCGAAATATTTGAAGATCAGAGGTTGCGTACATTTATCACCATTTCTACAATATAAATAGAAGTAAAAATAAAATACACATAGTTAACATTTTCTAATTGTTATGTATTATATATTATTATCATGAATTGTCGAAGGAAAGAGAACCAGAGGCCGTAGCCCGATACGCTGGTCTGATCAGGTCCGCACTAACCTTAACACCACGGTCCACACCGCACTACACACAGCCGAGGACAGGCAAAGATGGCGGACCATCACACGGGAATTGATGATCCAGAAAAGAGGTCACGACCCTCAGAAATGAGGAAATCGAAGCAAGGAGGATTATCGTGAATCAGTATCATACATTTAAGGTATCCAAAAATTATTTAAAATAACTTTATATGAGAAGGTTACTAAATTTAAAGAAAATCTAATAATTTTTCATCTTTTATTGATGTACTGCCTCGATGGTCTAGTGGTTAGCGTATGCGCCTCTCACCGCGAGGTCTCGCTACGTCAGGAAATTTACAATAGCAGCATGGAGTTGGAATAGTGCCCAGTGGATGGCGATAGGCATACCCCTTATCCTATTGGACCTAAACATAACAGGTGAAATGTGTGTGCTGTACACCTCTGCCACACCTTCTGGGTTAAACAGGCGTGAAGTAATGTTATGCAAAAAATATGTTTTCAAATTTCTATCTGTTATATTTTTATATCATTTCGTACAAAAATGAAAAAAAAAAAAGAGTTTTTATTATGGTTTAAGAAGTGAACCTTAGATTGTACACACAATCTCGCATGAAACAAGAAACAAAATTGACTGATTTTACTGGTGGTAGAGCTCTTGTGAATGAGCTCGAGGGCGGCAGCACCACCGTCTCACCTTTAACCTGCCGCCAAATAGTAGTGCTTCCATTACTGTGTTCCGGTTTGGTGGTGAGATCAGGCCATGAAATTACTGACACATGAGGCATTACACCGTAGTCCTCAGCTGCAGCGACGCATCTATAATCTGCTTTTGTGGATTGTTGATGTCCATGGGCTGTACTCCACTTACCATCAGGTGGACTACACGTTCGTTCGCTGTGGGCGTAGAATAAAAAAATAAATGATTTGCTGCTTTACTTGTCCAGCGTATATTCATCACCCACAATTTATTATAAGATATGCATTGAATCGAAGAACTAAAAAAAACTCGTTAGCAATAAAAAGTTTGTTTAGTTACAAAATATATATTACAAGACACAAATTTAATAAATTCAAAGAAAAGTAAACAAGATTAAACAACAAATAAATAGCACCAAGGATAGACGTTTCAGTAAACGAAAGCTCATTAAGACGCTTATTTTAATCTGGTAGAAAAACCAGCAAATGCATTACAGCCTCCACAATCAGCTTTGGCGCTACGATCTCGCTTTTTCGTTCGGGCGGCTATATGTAAAAAACGTGACAGACTTGGCAACTTTTCATCTAGTAATTTGTTTAAATGAATTTAAAGCGTTAAAACTTTTTTTTTAGTTTTACTATGATAGTTAAGTGTTGGCTCTTAACCAATAAATGTTATATATGATTTTCGTAAAACAAAATATAATTGGTATACGGAATATCCCAAATAAATGCTGCTATTTGCTGCTTTTTTTAAAGAACTGTATCTTTTGTTGCTGATTATTACATGTAAGAAGAAACAAAATTGATTTGCTGTGTTAGTCGCCCTGCGTTTATTCAGTACCCACAATATAACAGTAAAAGATGCTTTTAATTAAGAGTTTGAACTAAAAAAGTCTCGTTAACAATCAAAAGTTTGTTTAGTTACAAAATATATTACAATACACAAATTTTATAAATTCAAAGAAAAGTAAACAAGATTAAACAACAAATAAATAGCACCGAGGATAGACGTTTCAGTAAACGAAAGCTCGTTAAGACGCTTATTTTAATCTGGTAGAAAAACCAGCAATTGCATTACAGCCTCCACAATCAGCTCAGACGCTACGATCTCGCTTTTTCATTTGGCCGGCTTTATGTAAAAAGGTAACAGACTTGGGTGTTTTTTGGTTATTTTTTTATTTTAGAAACGAATTTAAAGTGTTTAACAGAAACTTATTTTTGTTTCACTAAGATAATTAAGTGTTTCTTAACCAATAAATGTGCTTTGATATTTGGTTTCTTTCAAACAAAATATATACCATAATAATACGGAATATCCCAAATAAATGCTACAATTTACTGCTTTGTTTAAAGTACTAAATGTTCTGTTGCCGCTTTTTTATTTATTTTTATAGTTTCGTCATTACTGCATTGATGGTTCAGTGGTTAGCATATGCGCCCCTCACCAAGAGGCCTCAAGTTCGTTCCCCGGGTCGGCCAAAGTGTTATTTGTGAATTTTTCGCCAGGAAATTCACAATAGCTAGCACGGAGTTGGAATTGTGAGCGGTGGATGACGAAAGGTTCATCCCTTATCCTATGGGACTTAAGCATAATAGATGAAACATGGTTGTTTTACACCTCTGCCACACCTTTCTGGGTAATATAGGCGTGATGTTATGTTATGTTACATCATTATATCTTATTAAATAATCCAGCTCTGGTTTTAAATATCTTAAAGCTGACAGCTCACAATGCGGTTCAAATTATATGAAATAGATTTTTAATTCATGGCTCTGTTTTGCATAGCACTGGTCATTCTTTTTATTTTCACCGCAAACTTGGAAACTAGTGTTATTTTTAAATTTGTCTCAAGTGAATAAAGAAGAGTGATATTCTATCCATCATTCCCTTGGGATATGCCTTCGTTGTCTAGACGGACCATCCGAATTTGTTTATATTGTGAGTACAGAATATTGAATTTGTATGACCACGCCGTCGGCAATTTATACTGCCTTGATAATTTTATTACTTGTTCACCTTTTTAGGGTTCCGTAGCCGAATGGCAAAAAACGGAACTCTTATAAATTCGTCATGTCTGTCTGTCTGTCTGTCTGTCCGTCCGTCCGTATGTCACAGCCACTTTATTCCGAAACTACTGGGACTAAACAATTGAAACTAAGTAGGTAGATGTATTCTGTTAACCGCTTTACGATTTTTACACAAAAAAAAAAATATTAATATTAGAGGGTTTCTAGAACCATATTTTTTCAATGTCAATCGTTTCATAGATAGACACTTTCAAAGTGCTAAAATGGGTCCCCCCCCCTCTAACTTTTAAACCACAGGAGTGAAAAATCTAAAAAAAATATATATTATAGATCTTAATAAAAACTTTCAACAAAATTGTTTTGAATGGGATACAGTCGGCAGTTTTTGAGATATAGTACTTTTTCAGCAACCGCAAATTATAACTTTGTTATTGGTACAAATTGCATAAAACACTATGAAAAACAAAGTTATTTTTGCTAGCAAAAAATGTTGGTATTTAGGCTATTTGTCGGTAATCGGTACGTTTAATGTTGTTACGACTAGCTACGGAACCCTACTGCGCGTGGCCCGACACGCACTTGGCCGGTTTTTTATGAAGTGTTAGCCTCTGGAGTTTTCTTTAAAATTGTTGAGGCGAAATTCTGGGCCAAGATTTTTTTATATTTACTTGGACCTAAGCAAATAAAATATTGGTTTTCCAAAAGTTAATAGAGTAAGTATGGCTCGTAGCTGTAAAGAATCATGATTTTGGTTGTCAGAGGTTAGTTTTTAGAAGCTACAATTTATTACGAATCTCATTATTTTTAACCGACTTTAAAAAAAGAGGAGGTTCTCAATTCGTCTGTATTTTTTTTATGGTTACCTCATAACTTTTGACTGGTTGAAGCGATTTTAATGATTTTTTTATTTGAAAGCTGGTGCTTCTCGTGTGGTTTCATTTCGAGTTAGTCCCAGACAATGGCACCCATGAGATAACCGTATAAGTCTAAAGTTATTGTTATTTACGACGGTTTTATTTTGAAAAATTATTTAATGATTTGTTTCAGACTTAGGACAAATGAAATCTTTCATACTTACTTTTTAAAAACCTATGCATGAAATGTAATCCATTTTCTATCGTGTCAATTAAATTTTTAATCCTACCTCAAAATATGAGGAGGAAAATTAATTGAATGGTAATCCACACCCTGCCAACATAATTTTAATACAGGTTTTAAATAAAATGTTTGAAAATACAAAAGAAATTTGCATGAAAGTGTTTCCGCATAAAATAAGTTCACAAATAAAAGTTGAATCGAAAAAGGTTGCCAGATTGTTTTTTTTTTTTGCTATTTACCAATGTCCTATTAATATAACCAAACTAAATAGCTGTATTAATGCATGCATTGTTAAAGTTAATGTTTGCACGGTAAAACCTCCTATCAACACAATGCCGCCGGATATAAGTACATTTTTACAACGAATTAATTTCATGCTCTTTCTTATTGATTATATTATTTTTATAGCATTTAGCAAATTATACTAAAAAACAATTGAAATAATTTATGAGACCGGCAGGTTCAAATTCTGTCTGTTTTCGCCTTCAGCCTTTAAATGTCAAGCAATGACAAGACATACAGTTGAGAAATTTAGGGTTTTGGCAAGAGGACCGTAGCTTTGTGGTATTTGACAATAAAAAAAAACAATAAGAAGTTAAAATAATATATTCGTTCATTCTTTACAACATTTGTGCTGAATGTAACTTCGCCATATCCTAATTAAGATAGGTACAAATGAATGAACGCGACACATACAGTTGAAAAATATAGGTTCTTGTCAACAAGCAACCGTCGCTCAGTGGTTTAAAGTGGCTGCCCTGTATACAGAGGTCACAGGTTTAAATACTGCCAGTCCCATATGTTTTTTCATGCTTCTTGTTTGCAAAATGTGTCAAATGGGATCCAACATAAAATAAACAAGTCCGTCAAATAATACAAAGGCAAGAGTTAGCAGAATTAAATAAGCTTAATCTTTAACTGAGGAATAGTTGTTTAATATTAATTTTATTGCGCTAACCTGCGGCAACAAGTTTGTTGTAAGTTTGTGTGAGAAATGCGGTTCTAAGTTTGCCGGGGGTTTTAATGATTAAATGTTAAAACTTTATAAAGCTTTCTAGGCTAAGAACTCACGACGTGGTTTTCACCCGCGGCTGGAACAGAGGAGGGCAGATAATATATTATGTATAAAAATATTTTCTTGCGTAATCCGCGTCGTAAAAAAATAGTTTATTGTTTATGTTACGATAAATGTGATTAATTGAAAAAAAATCATAATTACCGGTGATTAACCACATGATATGCTAAATGTAATTATAATATTAAATTTTTCACTTTTACTAGTAGTTTATTTTGGTAAGCATTTCGATTACTACTTAACTTAACCTTCTTATAGGACCAAAATTGAAAAACCTCTACCTCTCCTCTATTGCTCGATTCTTTAGAAAGACGCTTGGATAACGTTATTTTTTAAAATGTAACATTTATCGGTACTGTGGTATTTTTTTTGATAACTATCGATAAAGGCACGATACATGTTATTAGTTTTAACTTCGCCTTTGGTAATAATTAATAATAATTTGCAAATTTATTACTTTTACCGTAACATTTACATTAATATCTGCATTATATTAGAGACTGCGGGCTCGCATCTGCACGCGGGCACAGGAAAAAACCACGTCGTAAGTTTTTAGCCTTAGAGGGCTACTTGCCTCAAAAATGAAGTACTAAAATATTTCTTGCAAGTGGCGATTTACTTATTTATGGACACTTTACGCTAAAATTTGAGTGTTTCGCAATTATTTCTTTAGAGGCTGGATGCTAAAATTGTGAGTTTGTGTTTTTAGCCGTAAAATTTAATTTCTTTTAGCATTTTCTTAAGTAATAAAAACTATTATTTTTTATGATTAATATGTTATCTTTCCTCCATATAATTATAGAAAAATATATTTGTACTTATTTGTTTATATTACAAATAAACCTTTTAATATCTCACGGTCATAATCCTAACATTTGATGCTATGGACGTTTATCACTATCGATATATTGACCTACATACAATAAATAAAGCAGGCATGCTGTTTGCGCGCGGATTTGTCTACCAAATCCCAATTTATTCCTGTTTGTTGTGTATTTGGGGATTTGTGTCTTTACTTCTTTCCTGATTTAGAGCGCAGTGTCAATATTTATACATACCTATACTATATACAGAGATATTGTTGATATAGGTAAACATTACAATAGTTATTTGAGCAACAAGAGAGCAAAGTTCGCATTTTATTGGAGTGCTAATTTTGAGCAAATAAGCGAAAAAATCTATTGTATGTTTGAATCTTGAGCGTAGTGAGAAAACGAAGAGATGTATTTATATTATAAAATACTCGTAACTTTGATATCGTGTCGTACATACATTTTTTCATCTCAGCAGTTTGAAATAGTACCCATAGTTAAAGTTCTTCTTAGTTTAGGACTAGTTGGGCACTGTAGTGAAATTTCTGCGACATAAAAAAAGATGAGCAGCGAGCAAAACTGCATTGCCTCAAGCAAGAGCAAAACTTGAAGCAAATAAAATATTTTCCAAAATAATTACCCGACTGCGTCAGAAGGAGGGATATGTTTTTCGAGCGTATGTATGTATAGTATGTATGTCTATTTCTTTGTACCGCCCTACAGCCCAAACGGCTAGACGGATTTTGACATATGAGGTGTCGTTGAATTCGTCGAAACAGTGATAGTGACACAGGCTATATAAATTTTCAAAATGGCGCCGGCAAATGAAAAAAAAAAGGGGGAGGAGATATGGATTTTCTTTTCATCATAGTAATATGGATATCAAATAAAAGGCCATAAAAAGACTATTTCAAAAATATATACTTCTTATCACATTTATATTACTGATTAAACACAATTTACCAATTTATATATCGGCACGCTCGCGCGCCCGAAGTGGGTGGAAGTTAGTTTGTATGTTCGCTCACGCTAATCTTGGAAACTGCCGGTCGAATTTGAATAATTGTTTTTGCATTTGATAGTTTAACTCACGATTAAGGCTCATCAATCTCAAAGAGATTTGATTTCTACATATTAATAGATATAAAAAGACATGTCGGTTAAAAGAACTAAAAAGAGTTAAATAAAAAATAATTATTAAAAAAACAAAAAACCCGACTGCTTAAAAAAAAGAACTGAAAAGATAAAAACAAGTATAGCATTATCTACATTAAATTCATTAACAACAAATGAAATATGTCAAACTAAATTCTTTATGATGTTGCAGGCGGGGACAAACAATACTTTGTTACTACTATATAACTTCGTTTGTCACCGCCTGCAACATCATAAAGAATTTAGTTTGACATATTTCATTTGTTGTTAATGAATTTAATGTAGATAATGCTATACTTGTTTTTATCTTTTCAGTTCTTTTTTTTTAAGCAGTCGGGTTTTTCTGCACTAAATATTATAAAGCTGAATTTTGTTTTTGGTTGGTTAATCGCGATAATTTCATGTATAACACGGGCAAAACAAAAAACAAATTCAACGTGAACAATGTCACGGGCAACAGCCGCTATAATAACAGCCATTGAGATGCAGTACAATATTCTACAATCTTTGCTTAACCAACTTAAATACAGCTGCTATTAGTCACAGAGGCAGAACATTGCTTGTAGTAAGAAGGTGGGTAAATAATATTAAACGTAACTTACATAAGAGCCAACCATAACAATTCGTTCACCCGACAATATGTCCAAGCATTAATATTAACAGATAATATTGTCGTTAATCATAGCTTATCAGTACACACACGTCTTGTTGGCAATTTGGCTCCGGTTTATATTGCCTTGTACACGAAATATTGCTAAGATGGCTTTGAGATAGCCTTGGTGAGCATGTCCGAAACTAGGTTTCGAATATCAAATATTTTTCTTCAATATGTATTCAGGGTTAAAGAGATAGACGGGTATGGCAATATTGGATCGGAAAATTGAGATTACAGAGCTAATTTTGTTTCTCGGTTGTCTGGATATTTTACCATTTATACTGTTAGATGGATGCTTGATATTTTCAACACAGACGCCAAACTTAATTTCAATCTTATTTTGCTCAATTTTCAACTAATACTTCACGTTATATTGAAACATGAATAATTGAAAACCAAGTCGACTTAAGTTGTGATTATTTTATTGAGAGTATTTGTACTTTGTAGGTTTTATATGCTTGGCTTGCCTTGCCCTGTATGCCAAATAAAGACACAGATTAAAAGTTACAGATTTTGAGTTTTATTAAAACTTCAAAACCTTATACTTCATATTGTCAATACCACCATAAAAGCACTTCGAATCTTGCTCTAAATTGCATACGTACGGCATAATTAGTCAATCAAAATTTATCACGAGTGCACGCTTCTAGTCTCACGCAGCTTGTAACTTGTTAATTCGTGATAAATTGCTCGTAAAATTTACGTTGACGGCCCATTTGGTGCATTTTGAGTGCTTGTAGGGGTTGTACTTCCGTGTTAGGCCTTTGAGGAACAAAATGCTTTGTTTCAAGGCAGTGAAAAATAAGGCACACTTTGTGAGGAAAATATAACAAAAAATACATGCAATATGTCTCAAATAACGTAATTTACATGGTTTTATGTGTATGTTTGGTAGGTCTGAAAAAGCCGTAGGCTATATTTTTTGACGTGCCACGTGGGAAGAGCCGCTTCCGAAGCCAGTATCATATAAATTGAATTATTTTATTTGTACTTATCCATCTAGATATAACTAATTGGTGTTTAACGAAAAAATGATTAAAATGTCTAGAGTGCTGCAGATGTTTAGTAGCTGAAATATATAAACTCTTTAGACTGTTGATATCTACTACATTTAAATATGTTTGCACAGAGCCTCATATAGTTTACAAACACTTCATAGAACGTAATCAATGATTGCGGCAGAGGAATTCAATCAAATTCCTATTAAACTAGTTTGATTTGAGGAAGGAGCTATTGCACTGTGATGAACGTTTCTGTTGGAAATTCACTTCTAGTTTTAATCAAAATGTCAGAGCGATTTACTTCGTTTAACATGATTTAATACTATCATCTCGCCCGCGTCGACAATCTTGACAAATTAATATACCAAAACCTTTTTTGCCTCAATGGTTTAGTCGTTATTAGTCTCATCGCGAGGTCTCGGGTTCGATTACCGGGTCGGGCAAAGTGTTATTCGTAAACTTTTTGTCAGAAAATTAAATATAGCAGCACGGAGTTGGAATTGTGCCCGGTGGATGGCGATAGGCTCACCCTCCATCGCATGAGACCTTAACATAGGTGTGCAGGTGAAGTGTGGGTATTGTCTACAACATGAAGGGGAAATTTGAAGAGTTACGTGCTATTTTCATTTCCAATTAAAATCTAGTAAGTTTTAGCGGGCAAGAGTAACAAACATCCAAAGATCCACACATCCTTATAGATAATAATGACAATAATACATCCATACACACAAACTTTCGCAATTATAATATATTAGTAAAAATATCAGAAACAGAAACATATAAAAATGTATGTTTCTACAACACGAAGGCAAAAAAAAACTGGTACATTATCGAAATCGAAATAAAAATCACAGAATAGATTCGCTCAAATCCAAAATTCGCATTTCTATTTCTAATCGAAGCTCCTCTCTGGCTGGTACAAAGGTGGTGTCTGAGTCAATTCCATTCTAGATTTGTTTTCACAATTGGGAAGTGTTTGAACAACGACAAATATTTGAGGACTCAGAACCACTGCTGGAGTGTGGATTTTTACTGGTCCTCTGAATACTAAGAAAATAGAATCCGGGCTACGTGTTTGTGGTTACATTCATAAGAAAGAAAATAAATTTATTTAGTGCCAACAAATGGGACACAGAAAGTTAAAAATATTCAGATTATGAAAAATACACAACATTTAGTTAGAAATATGCCCCATGGTTGCACTAAATAGGTCCTGATTCAGCATATTGTCAGACTGAGGTCTGACGCTGATTTTCAATAAGGCCTAAGTGACAACACGGATATCAATATGCTTTTTAATAATAAAACACATCAAAACAACTAAATATACAGCAGATACATAAACCAGATACATAGAATAGTGGGCAGAAATAAAAGAAAAATAAACAACAAAAAAACAAAACAAAAGATCTAAAAAGACTGAAGCAAGTAACATAAAACAATAAATTAAAAAGGCTACTGTGATGCGTATAAAAAAAAAGAGTAAACAAATGCAGAACTAGTATTTAGTTTAGTAGGTGTGATATATGATTTGATGTGTTTTTAATTTGAGTGAAAATCTGAAATTTAGTTGTGCTGTGTAAGTTAACCATTGATGATAATAAAATTGCCCTACAAGTTAGACTTATTTACATTATTACCACCATAATGAAAATATTAAAAAAATAATGATGTTGTTGCCTCGATGGTCTAGTGGTTAGCGTATACGCTTCTCATCGCGAGGTCTTGAGTTCAATGCCCGGGTCAGATAAAGTGTTTTTTCGTGAATTTTCCACCAGGACGTTTACAATAGCAGCATGACGTTGGAATTTTGCACGGTGGATCGAGATGGGCTCACCCCCTATCCCATGGAGCCTAAACATAACAGGTAAATGTGGGTGTTGTACACCTCTGCCATACCCTTCTGGGTCAAATAGGCGTGAAGTATTGTTATGTAAAAAATATGTTTTCAAATTTCTATCTGTTATATTTTTAATATAAAAATGAAAAAAAATTTATAAAATAACAATTGTTATTATTATGGTATAAGAAGTGAACCTTAGATTGTACACACAATCTCGCATGAAACTGTAAGTGGAAATAGTTCTAGACCCTAGAAATAACATAGGCAACTTTTACTCTCATACCACATGGGCAAAGCCACGAAATAAACCTAATATAAGATAAAAAACATACCGATACCCACAGATATAGATCTACATAGATAACGCAAGTATCACGATTTGTATTGAAACCAAGCGTGCCGACTTTTTAATACCTATTGTGACGTTACAGCCGAAATTTAGTGACGGGAAATCCAAACCGATTCAAAGACACCGATGCCGCCGATGCCCATCCGCCCAGTACGATTCAAACGGCCGTCCGCTATGATTTTCTCTAACAAAAGACGCGCGTGGACTGAAGTTAACGGCGACCAACCTTGACGCTTGGTCGGGGTTCGGACACGCGAAGTACATGCATTCGCGTTATCTATGTAGATCTATATCTGTGCCGATACCCAAGTGACAAAAGCCAAACTAAAGTTGAGTGTCAAGCCGCGAAGCGTGTCGCCATTCATCTCAATAAAAGTGTACACCTGGTGCGATGACGTAATAAATGGTGGAGACGCTGGGAGCTTGCGTAAGGAGCCATTGGCGGTTGGCGGTTACTGAACTTATGAAACTGTATGTACGGGCTTTCACCCACGCCGCGGTGCCGTCCACGTTGTACAAAGATTCAAAAGTAGCCTATATTTTGTTAATCTAGGTTATAATATATAATGTGATATAATATATAATATAACTTACACATAGAATTACTGTCAAAAAACAAACAAATATTGTATGAATTATTTGAAAAGATGGTGCACATGAGTTTCTCATCAGCTCTTCTCATGATGCAATACCCATCGGAGCTGGTACTTGGATTGATTTTAATTCAATTCTCTAAGTTGAATTAAAGTCAATCTAAGCTCCGGTGTCAAATCATTTTATTACAATAAGTATTATAATTTAGTTAGCTAAGTTTTATTTTAATTTTATATTTTTTGTGTTTTGATGTTTGTTTTGACGTGTTCAAGCGCCCCTTGGGCCCATGGAAATAAATGATTTGATTTGATTTGATGATTTTAAACTTTCGCGATTTAAGAACATTTTTAAAATTAAGCAACGGGTCTTAATCGCGTAATTATTATAAAGGTAAATAAATACCTATAACCGTGGACAATACAATTTAGCCTACGGGTGTGTCCCACTGCTGGGCAAAGGCCTCTCCCCATGATTTCCAAGTCCTTCTGTTATTTGCTATCTCTGGCCAATCGCTCTGAAATAAACCAATTCGTCCCGCCATCTCCGTTTGGGCCTTCCTCGTCGCCGTTGACCGTCACGTGGGAATGTGATGAGTTTTCAAAATGTCTGCTTCTATTACATATGCACAAACGGCGACGAATTTCAGTACGTATAACAAACAACTAACCTAACCTAAAACTTTTTTAAGTTGCATCGCAGTTTAGATTTTAAGAAAATGAATAAATAAATCATTACTTCTAAACAAAGATTTGTTTTCGCTGAACATTTAAAAACATAAATGCAATACAACTTAAATGTTGTATCATTTTGTATTTGACGTTTTAAGTTCAAAGTTATGCTAAATAAAATTGCTATACTAAGTATTTTTCATTTACAGAACTTTTTTCTAACCAATATTCTATTGGTAAAAGTATTCTTGTCCATCCTTTCAACCGAATAAAACATTGTTTATTTTATTATTCTCCAAAAACTTTGACAAGCAAACACTAAATTTAAAGGACAAACCAATAATAAAAATCCTTGCCAACGGCGTGGTCGTACAGGTTCAATATTCTATACTCACAATATAAACAAATTCGGATGGTTCGTCTAGACGACGAAGGCATATCCCAAGGGAATTCTAGATAGAAAATCTCTATTTTATATTTACTTGAGACAAATTGTTGAAATAACACCAGTTTACGTGTTTATTGTAAAAAAAAATAAGAACGGTTGACGTCATGTGAAACAGAAACAATTTAATGTATCGAATATATTTCATGTCGTTATAATTATTATAATTATAATGCATTTTGTTCTTTCTCGACGTTTTATTCAAAATTTTGGTCGAAAAATTACTAAATTCAAATTCAAATTCATTTATTGTTTACCACAGGTGAAAATACAGATGTTACAATTTAATTAGTACTGCTGCAGTATACCTATAAGGCGTACAATATTTAAACATAGTCATTATATCAAAATTATTACATGTCATTATTATTCCTCTTTATTTATCTTTAAACTTATCTTATATATTTTTAAATAAGATTTATAAAAAATACAAAAAAAACATTTAAAAATATAAAAAACAGTGTCCCACCGACATCAGGTGCAGAGACCAAGCTGCCGATGGTTAGGGCTCCAGAGAGAGGAACCTCCTCACGATTATTAAGAATGATAAATGTCGATACATATATAACTGAGTAATTACATTTTAAATACTACAATTAGGTACAATTATTTTTTATTCAGGAACTCATTTATGGAATAATAGGTATTTTCCAGTAAATATTGCTTAAGCTTATATTTAAAACTATTTATATTATTAATATTCTTAATGACATCTGGTAGGTTATTATAGATTTTTACCCCCATAACAAATATATAAAGTGAATACAATGTGAAATCTTTGCCGTTGTTGTAATAATAAAGCATTGAATAAATTATAAAGAAACTATGAGAGATTGTTTCAGAAAAGTAAATGCCGTTTATTCGTTTACATAAAAGCATCCAAATGAAAAAGCGAGATCGTAGCGCCTCAGCTGATTGTGGAGGCTCTAATGCAATTGCTGGTTTTTAGCTAGATTAAAATAAGCGTCTTAATGAGCTTTCGTTTTGAAAAGATTTTCTTTTGTATTATTTATTTGTTGGACTTTTTGACATCTGTTTTTGTAGTTGTTATTTTGCAGTTGTTTTTTGCAATTACAGCTACACTGATTGATATCTCGTACTTAAAGAAAGCTTTTCATAAATAAAACTTAGTGCTAGCTATGGAATAGCATATCCCTTGAGCCATCCAAAGTGTTAGATCTCCTGCAAAACTTGTACCGTAGAGGATGTATATTTGATGTCTATACGCCGTTATTTTTATTTAAAACTTTGTTTAAACTGTTAGAATATTTATAAAACGGTTAAGTAAGGGTTTGATTTAGAGAATTCGTTATGGGTAACTCTCGGTTTCGATTTCTGGGTCAGACAAAGTATTATTTGGGATTTATTATATAAAATACTAAAACCAGTACGTATGTACAGTGGGCCAACGAGTTAGGTATGCAGGGTAAAATCTTCAAAGTCATCGTAAATACTTACTAAACCAGTATGGATAAGTGAGTTACATATCTAAACAGTGGGTATATTACACTTATTAAATAAGTAATTCACACATGCATATCTTTTGCAGTCAGTTTTCACTAAGGCGTAGAAGTTTTTGCCCTGCATAGCTAATTGCTTGGCCCACTGTACGTGCCAATGGTGAAAAATAAATATTACCGAACCAAGCCTCTTTAACGTTAATATTTCTGACTTGGCAGACAATTCCTTTACCAGTAACGTCCTAAAATCTGTCAAATTGTTAAGAAAACAATTTTGGCGGATGTCGTGTTGCGGTCGCTAATAAATTATTTGAGTTGAAACATTCTTCAGTAATTTGTGACTCAATACTAGCTATATATACTAATAAAACAAAAGCCCAATTATGAGTCTTGGGCTTATGTTTAATTAGGATTTACTAGCTTGATAACATATTATATCACGACCGGATGGCGGAGTGGGTAGTGTACCTGCCTGCGACGCCGAGGTCGTGGGTTCGATTCCCACTTAAGACAAATCTTTGTGTGCATGAACATGGGGGTTTGTCTTAGTCTGGGTGTTTCTATGTATAATATGTATGTATTTACAAAAAAAAAAAAGTATATATGTATTGGTATCAGTTATTCTAGTACCCATATTACAAGCTCTGCTTAGTTTGGGACTAGATGGCGTTGTGTGTGAGTTGTGAAATATTTATTTAATATTTATATTTATTTATTTATTTATATCAATCTTCTTCTTCGTCGTGTCGATGGCTGAGTCAAATTTAATTTTGACTTGCCATCGTGGTGAAAGGATTAGCCAATTCGCTTTGAAGAACTTGCGAATTGCCCAGGGTGCGCCGGACGTAGGGAATCGTTGTGTATGTCACTTGGGGAGGCTCCTTTCATGCATATATCAATGTATTGCTAATTTAATAAATTCGAATCACGTTGTAGCGTATAGAATCTATACCCTAAAACATGGTTTGTATAAAATAAAGCTTGAATTTAGTTCGATTTAATTAACAAGATACCTTTAATAAAATAAAGTAATATTTATTTCATAAAGTTATTACAATGAAAGCCAAACTTAATAAGTCAATATCGATTTTATTCATATTAGTAATTGTAAACAAGTTTCAGATGAATACATTTTCAATAATGGACATGTCAAGATGCTTTTATCCGTGCATCTACTCCCAAGGCAAGTTTACTCCTAAGTTATGCATAGCCAAGGACTTAGAGACGACATTGTATATGCATTGCAGCGCTTAGCTCAGTTAACTTGGAAATAACTTATAATTATTGGACCATCGGGATGCCGTTGTCTCAAATTTGAATGACTGCTTTAATGAAGATTTTTTGGCACCCTCTAATTACTAATTTTATAAAGCTGTTATGTACGTTATTTGAACTGAATGTCACACGACAAATAATGAAAGAATTAAAAAGTTTGCGGCGACAAAATAAATTGCCCCAAACTTAGCAATAATCAATAACAATACATGTAGACACGAAAAAAAAAAACATATTTAAACTAGCAAACAAACTGTTTCAATATAAATATAATACTAATGAATATTTTACTAGAATTAGAGGCAATTATTATCCTGCCAACATGTTGCACTTTTTATTAAATTCACTTAGAAAGTAAATTAATAATGTTATTTAATTTCAATACAACATTTAAAATGTCCAATTGAGTTGCCTGATTAATTAATAACTACAAATATAGTTACTCAAAGTAGTACACAAATTTATTGAGTTTTAAGTCTATGATCTAAGTTCGAATCCATTAATACATGACATACCTAAAGTATGTATTAACGTAAATTTATATCAGACGTCATTGTGTGATTTCTACACATAAAATGGTTCACCCGGCTGACTGACAGTTATCCCCAAAAGTGTAAGGGTTTAAATGTAGTAGGCAGTTTAAATCTAAGCATATTAGTCATTTTACATATTATAGTCTATTATCTGTAAAATAAGAATGTCTTATGTACTATTTAGATATCAATTGAGATATTTAAGTTACAACAAAAATTGAACTAAATAAAGAACCCGTTTTTTTACGGAATATATTTTATGATTAAACACAGTAATACTTAACTTCTATAACATCACATTCAAATTAATATCTTTATAATAAAACTTTAAGACATTATTTAATTATTTTTTTATTTATTTTATTTATTTATTTATCATAATAATATGGAAAACTTACAGCTGGTATAACTTAAATAACAATAGTTTAGGAACCATAAAGCCAATAACAAGTGTTTGCTTCTAGTGACGGTATATAAATTTGGTGCGAGCAAAACTAATGCTAACATCGCTTGAACCTTATAATAAGAGTGCGATTTAAATGAAAAAAAGTTAAATAAAAATATAACGTAACATAAAAATTATGCCAGTTAGTTGTTCGATCAAGTACTATTCCAAAGATTTAACAGAATATCACAATTCTAATACCCCAATAAATACATTTTCGTTTACAATCCCAAGGATTGCTATTATTAATACTGTATTTGTCTACCAGTGTACCGGGGAGACGGTAAGTACATTGAGTCTCTATGGTTAGTTCCTATACATATTGATGAAACAACGACCGGTTAGTAATCGGGACAATGTCGAACGCTCCTATACATTGATACAGAATATCTGGCTGGAATAGATATAATATTGAACGTGAATATTTTTCTATTGTGTGTTGACACTGAATGTGAAATACGTCACAGACGGGGAGATATATTTGCGAATGCTGTTTGAATTTTTCGATTTTGTTTCGTGTGGGCCTGTAGGTTGTTACTTTTTGTATTTCTTTTTTGTTTATTTTACTTTTTAGACTTCAAATGAGATATTTAAGTTACATTTAACATTATACTACAAAAAATCCGTTAATTTTCACGAAATATATTTTAAAATTAAACACAGTTATGCTACAGTTCTATAAAATTTAATATAGTTCTTAGTTCTTTTACTATCAAGTTATATTCCAAAGATTCAATAGAATATCACAATTCTATTACCCCAATAAATACATTGTCGTTTACAATCCCAATGATTGCTATTATTATCAATACTGTATTTGTCTACCAGTGTACCGGGGAGACGGTAAGTACATTGAGTCTCTATGGTTAGTTTCTATACATATTCATGTAACAACGACCGGTTAGTAATCGGGACAATGTCGAACGCTCCTATACATTGATACAGAATACCTGGCTGGAATAGATATAACATTGATCGTGAATATTTTTCTATTGTGTGTTGACACTGAATGTGAAATACGTCACAGGCGGGGAGATATATTCGCGAATGCTGTTTGTATTTTTCGATTTTGTTTTGTGTTCGCTGTAGGTTGTGATTTTTCGTATTTCTATATTTTGCTTTTGATTGATTTCCTTTATTTTTGTCGTTGAGTATGCCTGATAACGCCTCTACTTTCAACACGTTTGGTGTATGTTGTGTATTAAGGTTGCGTCGCGTCTCGTTTGTCGCTCACCTAGGACAATTTTTAAAGATTGATTTTTAATTAATGAATTTGTAAATTAGACATTAGACAAATATTATTATTTGTAATTTTATCAAATCTAAAACATCATAAACAAATAATACATGCTGGAATAGACATGTTAAATTCTTTCACTCCAGTTTCCAACTATTTAATTAAATAGTTGTCTGAGAACAACAAAACATCTTATTGGATTAAGTACCATCCCTTGTAACAGAGAGCTTACTATGTGTATACATAACATAATATCACGCCTATATTACCCAGTAGAGTGTGGCGTGGCAGAGGTGTACAACACCCACACTTCACCTGTTATGTTTAGGTCCCATAGGATAGGGGGTGAGCTTATCGCCCTCTACCGGGCACAATTCCAACTACGTGCAGCTATTGTGTTGACGGAGAGTTAACAAATAACACTTTGCCCGACCCAGAAATCGAACCAGAGTTCGCATAGTGAGAGGCGCATATATGGTAACCGCTAGACTATCGAGGCAGTTACTGATTAAGAAATTTTAAATACGGATAGTATTTTTAACCGACTTCTAAAAAAGGAGGAGGTTCTCAATTCGATTCGTATATATGTTGCTTTTTTATGTTTGTTCACGGATATCTCCGTCGTTTATGAACTGATTTTGATAATTCTTTTTTTGTTGGACAGGAGATAATTCCAAAGGGGTCCCATTGTCAGCATGTCGTGATCTGATGATGGGATCTCAGAGAAATTGAGGGCAACCCTCGAATTTTATAGGCACATGTAATGTTTTTAGTGTGTTTTTTCAAAGCTACACCAGTATTTACGTATTTTTATGTGGATGAGCTGATGATGGAAGGTCAACTCCTCAATGGTTAGGAGTTAAAGCATAATTCTTTCACTACTGTACACATATTCAGACTGCTAGTTATTGTGTCAAATGAGCTGATGATGGAAGGTCGTGACCCTCAATAGTCAGGAGAAAGGATTTAATTCTTGTTTATTATTAATAAGTTTTCCGTCTCAAGTAACCGTCGTCTCCTCATTCGAGAAACATTCTTGCTCGGTCTACCCATCACTTAAAATCGTAAAATAAAATAATTTTTAACAAAAAAAAGAACCGACTTCAAAAAGTAGGTAAACTAAAAAGCTAAAAATAAATTTACTTAGCACAAAATAATACGTTTTTTCATTTAGTTAAATAGAAATTATTAAATAATTATTTTTTTTATAATTCTGAAGTCGGTGCCAAGTAAACAATTAATAACTCTGTATAGATAATATCAATCGTTCTAACAACTTTTTTCTGACTGAATATTAGTTATATTTCTGTGGTAAGTACCAACACTAGCACAACTACGCCTCCCTTTTTGTGTGAACTGTAATTTGATATTGTATAAAGGTTGTTTTTACTTGGCACCGACTTCAGAATTATAAAATAATTATTTAATAATTTCTATTTAACTAAATGAAGAAACGTATTATTTTGTGCTAAGTAAATTTATTTTTTGCTTTTTAGTTTACCTACTTTTTGAAGTCGGTTCTTTTTTTTGTTAAAAATTATTTTTCTTTAGCCAGTAAAAATCCGCACTCGGGATGTGGTTTTCTAGTTTAAAATATTCGTTGACGTACAAAGACTTCATTATTGGTATTTCTATCATTTCGTGCAAAACACGTGTCGGAAAGAATAAAAATTAAACGGAATAAGTCTAAGTTCTCAAATATTTTTATATTATAGGTATATTACATACGTATATGTTGCACAGGGAAATAATAATGTCAGGTACTTAAAAAAAAAGATACATATAAAATATATGCCTAAATATCATTACCATTACTGGTCAGATATCAAATTTTTATACTTTTAAGCAAATAACACTCAAATTTGGTCGATTACTGAGTATTACTATTTTTCAGTGTATGAAGTAACTATCAAGCTATAAAAAGTTATATTATTAAAAATCATTTACGACTGTTATTTAGTTAAATTGCTATGATAATAATTTGACCAAAAAAAATGTTCATTACCATCAATTAAACTTGAAGTAAAGAAATCATCCTGTACGAACTTACTGGCGCTATCCCCTGCCCCCGTTCCCCTTTACGCGTTGCTCGTTAGTCGACCAGTGAACGAGATCAGAGCCGGACGTTCGCGGTATTTTGAAAAAACAACAACGAAGACGAGATTATTAGACGTGGTAAGTTTTTTTTGTCATTACCATTAGGGATATTTCGGCATGAAGAGTAATTGATTTTTTATTTTGGTAGATGTTAATATGATAACATTTGGGTTTAAATAGTGTTTTGAACTTTATTCTAAACATTTTAAAGTTATATAAGGAACAATTTTAAATAAAGTGCCATTGTATCATTACCATTCCGTTCATTACCATAATTTACCATCAGCTATTTGGAAAATGGTAATGATCATAAAATGATGGTAATGAAGATTAGTGTAACAACAGAGTTTACTTGTACATAGTTTAATTGTTGTAGACTATATATATAGTCTGTACATGAATGTACATGTAATACGGAAACATTATTTCCATTGCCATTGATCATAGAGAAAATAAATAACAATTATAATTATATACTATATATATAGTCTGTACATTCATGTACAGACTATATATATAGTCTGTACATGAATGTACAGACTTATATATGTCGACAGCATTTATTTATTGCCGACATATGTATGTCGGCAATAAGCTCGCCCTTGTTAGTAAGAATTTCCTATTTTGCTCGACCCGGTAATCGAATTCAAGATCTCTTGATCCGCCGCGTCATTTTATATCGCAGAACCAATGAAGCAGTTAATATTATTATAGTCAATATTATTATTTACAGATCAGAATATGGCTAGAACAAAGTCGAAAAAATCTCGTGAAGAAAAGTTAGTTGAAGCAAAATTACGTAGAAGAAAGAAGTATGAAGAAATTAAAAATGATTCCGAAAAATATGCAATTCAAAAAGAAAAAGAAAGGCTGAGGTACCAAAAGCGAAAAGAGCAAAAGCAAATTAAAAGTGTGGCTGATATGACTCCTAGGGAAAAAAGGCTTCAAAGAAAGAAATGGAAGGAAAATAGCAAACGATACACAGAAAAAAAGAAAACTAATAGAAGAATACACCAATTATTAATAGATGGTACCCCTCCCTCAAGTGATCGTGAAAATGACGCAGATGTAGTTATTCAACCGGATCCATTAGATGGAACATCTCACGGAACTAAAAATATTATTAATAGAGATTGTGAACCTTGCCAAAAGAAGAATTCTTTGATAAGGAGGCTACGCTATAAATACAATAAACAAATAGGTATACTAAAACGGGAACAAGCAAAAATTGAAAAGGAGAGAGATGTTTTTAAAAGGATGTTGGCTAAGATCATAAAAAAAAACCAAATACGTCAAGCCCAGTGTGGACAGATTACTACAGAAGAGAAAGTAGATAAACTAGTTGAAAATATTAACACTAACAAGCGTGAAGAAGTGAAAAAGAAGTTATTATTTGGTGAGTTAGTTTGCAGAAATTTATCGGAAGGGTTTAGTGGCCTTATGAAGAAAGAAAAACGTGTATTCAGCGACATTGTAGTAGGGAATAGGGATAACTTCAAGAAATACAAAATATTGGGAAAGGCTAACAACTTTACAGTACGAACTAAGGCTCAAAGTCAACATTCAAAAGATCATTCTAAATTGGATATTAAACAACAAATTGAAGATTTTTTTGAAGACGATGATAACACAAAATTATCCCCTGGAAAAAATGAATTTATAACTCGAAATGGAGTTAAAAAGCACAAAAGATATTTAAATGATACTCTAACTAATCTATATAAAAAGTTTTTAACTATTCAGAACACTAACATAGGATATTCCACCTTTTGCAAGAATCGCCCATTTTGGATACTGCATCCAAAAGAGTCTGATCGGAATACTTGTGCGTGTAAAGTACATGTGAATGTTGATTTATTAGTGAAGAGCCTAAATAAAAATAAAATAATCAAAGAGGCAAATGGAACTGCTTTGCTGCAAAGTTTATGCTGTGACGTTTACAGTGAAAGATGCTTAAACCGAACTTGTAAGTGTTGCGAAAGAAGAGCTCTAAATTTCGAAGAGTTTAACAATGAAGGCAAGATACATTATTATGAGTGGTGCACAAAGAAAGAAAATTATGTAACAAAAGGAAAAGAAAAAGTTATGATTGTAAGCACAAAGAGAAAAGTAACAGATTATCCTAAAAATATTATAGAAAAACTGCAAAAGTCATTAAAGCCATATTTTAAACATTGTGCTAACATTGTTGTTCAGTATAGACACTTAAAATCATTGAAGGCAACATTAACTACCATGGAGGCTGTAGTACATATCGATTTTTCAGAAAATTATTCAATTCAATTTAATGAAGAAATTCAAAGCTTTCATTTTGGTGGAAGCAGGACACAAATAACATTACACACTGCAGTTGTTTATATAATTGATAAGGAAACCGGAATTTTGAAACCATATAGTGCTTGCAGTATTAGTGAATGTAATAAACATGATGCAAGGGCTATATGGGCTCATCTGTTACCACTACTTGGCTATATCCAAGAAATTGCGCCGCTAATTGATACAATACATTTTATATCAGACAGCCCATCAAGCCAATATAGGAACCGATTCATGTTTTATGTCATTGGTCAACTGCATCAAGATTTTCCACAGCTCAAATGCATTACTTGGAACTATTTAGAAGCGGGACATGGTAAGGGAGCACCGGATGGAGTTGGGGCAGTTTTGAAGAGGACCGCTGATCAAATTGTGCGACTGGGCAAAGATATTGGCAGCCTTCAAGAATTTTGGACAGGTGTTGGCAGCAAAGTCAAAAACATTAAGTTACTTTCTGTCTCAGAACATGACATTACAGAAAAAGAAATCCCGTCCGAGGTCCAACCATTTCGTGGAACAATGTCAGTTCATCAAGTTCTCTGGTCACCTAACAGTCCCATGACCTTCAGAAAGCTTAGCTGCCTCTTCTGTGAAAATGGACAGATATGCTCTCATGGGTACCATCTTGGATTTATAGACCTGCCAAGGCCTGTCCTGGGCAATTCTACAATTCAGGTAGAAGACGACATTTTAGACATAAATACCACAGGAAGCTTTTTTAGAGATATAGCAAATGTTTCTGTAGAACCCTGTAACATATCACACCAATCTCAACGCCCGATGCCTTTAAGCAGCTCGGATGTCAGTGTAACTCCTAACATTAAATGTTCTTCAAGCAATGTTAATCCAAGTAAAGCTATTACAGTGCTTTCAGATATAAAACTACATTGGTCTAACAAGGCTTTTATTGACAAAAAGCCGGTACTGAATACGACAAAATGTCAAAAAGATTTTGAGAATTTTATCTCTGGTGGTACCCATCAAAAAGAAGACATAAGAAGACCAGTGAAGAAGACAGTGGTGAGAAGCTTTTTCGATGACTCTTCAGATGAAGATGAACTTCATATTAACGCAGTACGTAAGCAAATAAAGGAAGAATATGAAGATAAACGTAATAAAGTAATAGAAGCAAAGGAGAATATAAATTATAATTGTAGTGATTCATCTGATAATAACATATTCTGACCTCAAAGCTGCTGGGATGATAACAATTTAAAACTGTGATTAACGTTCCTATTAGTTTTTATGTTTAATAAGTAAGTCTAAGTGAGACTGCAATTTACTTTGAGACTGAGTAATTAATAATGTGGAGTTTGATTATATAAAGCTTGTAGGTTGTCATAATTAACAAAAAAAAGTTTTGAAAGGTGTTTTGTTACATTGTTGATTAGTTCTATTATGCCAGTAAAACTCAATTTAAGTATTATTATTTTTTTAAATAAAAAACGAATTTAAATTACTTTTGTTTATTTTAATTCTCATTACCATTAGCATTTTCTCATTACCATTATCCCTAATATCATTACCAAATTCCTTATCTCATTACCATACGTACGAAAAAAATTAAAAAGCACATATCTTTGTCAATTTTGCGTATAATTCAGTGATACGCATATAGCAAGTTTATTTTTCAAGTAGCTATGCTCTGGCACTGAAAAAAAATGATTCTGTATTTTTCTCTTAAATTCTTCTAATTTGCACGAAACGCGAGAACTACCCTTATAATAATATCTTGACAAAATAATCCATTATAAAATACCCTTAAGATTTATTTAAATTCATCAACAAACGTTGTTTGAACAAGCTATAAACGATGATGCATGACTGCAAATAGAACGAAGTAAAGGGTTTATTACTTCGGTAAATATAAATTTAATTGAGACCCCAATTCAAGTTCCACCAATAATTCAAACCTTTTTGATAATGGCACACAGGCTAACGCGAGAGTCTGTTGGCGTGTAGGATTGGGCAAACCACAACGCATTTACAATTTCGTTTAGCTTCTGCCTGTGTATATTATACTTATACTTGTTTTTATACCTTTTTTTTTTAAAACGACGCCCGCATTAGGAATAACTCCTGTGTCGCGGGGGTGTTCACAAACATACATTTCTCACACACACAAAGCACACCCAGAGTCAGAACAAATCTTTGCGAATCACACCAAGATTTGTCCCATGTGGGGATCGAACCCACAACCCACCTTTACATATTATACTTTAAATCTGCTTTATGAATTTCTCTATCTATTGCTTAACACCACATGATAATCCGTTCAGCAGTTTTTGAGTGAATCGCGACAAGACAGACGCAGCAAGCGATTTTTTTCTGTAATAATTAATGATTACATCAAACAGAGAATATGAAAAATTATGATTTAAATTAAAAAACATTAAGTATAGCGTATTATATTACGTTGATCAAAGTTTCTACAATTGTAATAACCACATTCGTCTTAACTAGAAGTGAATGTCTAAGATAAACGTTCATCACAGTGCAATAGCTCTCTTGTGGAATTCAACCACTTTAATAGGAATTTGATTGGATTTCTCTTCGACTATGTAGGATTAAATTATTATATTAAATTTACAAAGCGTCGATTAACCATTTGACGTTTGTTCTATTGGTGTATGCCTAGCTATTATAGCGGTGCGATGGTAATAAAATAACTTGTATCGGTGAGCTGTCAGTAATAAACCAACTTTCACATTAGACGCTTGTTTGCATTACTTTCCAGACCTACCCTCTATTGAGTATATAACATCTATACAATCATAATATCAGACAGTATTCAATATGTCAGTTATTGGTGGTTATGTGTTTTACTAAATAATGCTGTGATTTTATAAAAATACATTTAAAAATATCATTGGCGCCAGTTACTTGTTTTGTAGAAATAGTAAGCACGCATGCAATTAATTTTATTTCAAGCGTTAGGTTTATTATTTATGAATCAGTCTTACTTTTAATGTTTTAATTTAAAATACTTTCGTAACAGTTACCGGGGCAAAAACAAAATTACGTTGTACCATCAATAATTATTTTCAGTTTTAGATTTCGATTTAAGATTTTTTTATATTTATATTAGATATAACGCCAAAAGCAAACTATACAATGGTGCCAATGGCAAGTCCAAATATACACGTTCAATCACACAAGCGCACCCAGTCTCAGTACAAATATTAGATTTATCCCATGTGGGGATCGAATCCACAACACAAGTGTAGTGAGGCGACCGCTTAAACCACTACACCACACGTGCAGACAGAGACTGGTACTATGGTTTCTGTTCAATTAACCTCACAAAATGCGGCGTATTTTTCATTGCCAAGAAAACAAAGTACTTTGTTTCCCAAAGGCCTAACACGGAAGTCGAGCTCCTCGAGCACTCAGCATGCACCAAATGGACCGTCAACGCCAATTTCACGAGCAATTTATCACGAATTAACAATTTACAAGCTGCGTGAGGCTAGGAGCGACCACTCGTCATAAATCTATGTTTACACACGATTGACTAATGTTGTATCTCTACGTACAAGGTTGGACGATATTCTGCAGTGTTTGCATGGTGATGGTTTACGTATAACAAATCGTTGATTTTGAGTTTTTGAAGCTTTTTCATGTTTCTTAGAATTTTTTTTAAAAAAAATCTTTCTTGTCATTTGAAAATACAAATAACTAGTATTCTTGTTAACCCACTCCAGCTGCTACAAATATGAGAATATAATTTTAATGTTTTAATAGAATTTAAAAAGAACCCCTACATATTTATTATATAAATCATAACTTAAATAATAACAACATCCTAAGTCAAAAAATAAGGTTCAGTTCTCAATTCCTGATTTCTAATTTTACTTGAAGTTTCCGTTGAAAATTTTACAAAATAGAAATTAAAATTAAGTTTGGCACCAGTTTTAGAAATATTAAGCGTCTATCAGTGGTTAAATAATCAGACAACCGAGAAACAAAATTAGCTCTGTAATCTCAATTTTCCGATCCAATATTGCCATACCCGGCTATCCCTTTAACCCTGAATACATATTGAAGTAAAAATATTTGATATTTGAAACCTAGTTTCAGACATGCTCGCCAAGGCTATCTCAAAGCCATCTTAGCAATATTTTGTGTACAAGGCAATATAAACCGGAGCCAAATTGCGAACAAGACGTGTGTGTACTGATAAGCTATGATTAACGACAATATTATCTGTTAATATTAATGCTTGGACATATTGTCGGGTGAACAGAGTGTTATGGGTTACTGTTATGTAAGCTACGTTTAATATCGTTGACGCACCATCGCTCTACCAATGTGTTTATTTTTTGATTAATGACAACTTATTTAGGACTTTTCCGTCAGAAAATACCGAATAGCGGCACTAAGTTGGAACTGTGCACGGTGGATGGCGATAAGCTCACTCTTTATCACATCAACGGGTGAAGTATGAGTGTTGTACACCTCAGCTTAACCATACTGGGCAATAATATAGGCGTGATGTAATTTCTATTTAGCTCAGCGTATGGTTGTGTATTTTACTGCCATTCAACTAATAATACTGTTACTATATGTGGATAATATATTTTCAAATATCTGAATCAAGTATATGTGTATCAATATTGATACTGTTCTCCAAATCAGGAAGGAAGTAAAGACACAAACCAACAAATCCCCAAATACACAACAAACAGGAATAAATTGGGATTTGTTTTAGACAAATCCGCGCGCAAACAGCATGTCTGCTTTATTTATTGTATGTGGGTCAACATATCAATTGTGATATATACGTCAAGTGTATTTATTAATATTCAGATTGGGATTGTTCCATTCAGATATTATATACTGCCTCGATTTTATATAATGTTATATGAATGGAATGAATATATGTAATTTAATGTTGAATTGGAATTTTATGACAATATTATTAATTATCTTTTATTGTATATTATCTACTCACTTGAATATACCTATAATGACGTGTAAACCAATTACCAATAAATGAGTTTTATGAGTTTCATGATGGTCTAGTGGTAAGCGGATGCGCCCCTCACCGCGAGGTCACGGGTTGCATGCCCGGGTCGGACTCCATATGTTTTTTTTTTAAACTCTGTCGCGGGGGTGTTCAAAAACATACATTTCACATACACAAACTTCCCGTAAGGAAATTCAACATCATGTTTACTGTCATGATAATAACTATTAACGTTCTCGAACTCAATTTAACACTTACAGAGAGAGAAAGAGTTAAGTTCAAGAACTTTTTTTTTTGACAAGATACAATCATTATCAAAACGTCAAAAAATCATGACTAAGTAATAAAGAAATACATTACTAGCGATTCTGATTCTGTTTATATTGAGGCCGTTGGTTTCGGTTGCCATTTAAACATCTACGGCAGTTATTACGGGTAGTCAGAAGTCAGAAAGTCTAACTAGTCTTGAAATGAGTATCGTATTACCTCGTACTTGGTTGTGGGAGGTCTGATGGCAATCCGCGCTCCACGTAACCAAAGCTTTAAAGTGCCTTCTATTAAACCCAGCTTCTACCACCTTCTTTTACTGGTGGTAGAGCTCTTGTGAATGAGCTCGAGGGCGGCAGCACCACCATCTCACCTTTAACCTGCCGCCAAACAGTAGTGCTTCCATTACTGTGTTCCGGTTTGGTGGTGAGATCAGGCCCTGAAATTACTGGCACATGAGGCATAACACCGTAGTCCTCAGCTGCAGCGACGCATCTAATAATCTGCTTTTGTGGATTGTTGATGTCCATGGGCTGTACTCCACTTACCATCAGGTGGACTACACGTTCGTTCGCTGTGAGCGTAGTATAAAAAAAAGCCTTACACTACAAACATTAATTATACTAGTGCCATTTAACTACTAAAACCTTCAACAACCTCAGAACCGCACTTCTCACACAAACTTACAGCAAACTTGTTACCGCAGGTTAGCGCAATCAAATTTATATTAAACAACTATATTCCAGTTGTTAAGAAATAATCTAATTTAATTCTGCTAACTCTGGCTCCTGGATTTATTGACACTCACTTTTACCAACTTTTAGTTTTAAACTTTTAAAGTTACTTGGAGTACAAGTGTATTTTATTTAATTTAAGACTTTGACTTTCGAACGAGTTAGAAGTCAGTCGGGAATTAATTTTGTGATGTTATATTATAATGCATATTTTTCTTTACCGCAGGCTTTGTCATTCATTTACAGCTATTTTAATTATGTTTTTTTAAGGTTTTGTAGTACATACAAGTACAAGGAACCCTTATAGTTTCGCCATGCCCTGGCTGAGGCATAGCGTCGAAACTGTTATTGCTAGAAAGCTGAAATTTTGCATGGATATGAATGTTAACTTTTCAAGGAAGAAGTAGAATACAGACTTTGAAACATTTTTTTTCTGGGGTTAGTACACGTAAAGTGGGGATGTTTTTTTTCCGTCACTATCCCCATAGTGTTAAATTAAATTATTGTAAGACCTGATTAATTTATTTTATTGTTTAATCTTGTTATGTCATAAGGTTTAAACCATTAGGAATTACTTAAACAAAACGGTGTTTAGATGTCCAGTGGCTTTTACTTCAGATTAACATAATGTGGTCAAGTCTAGATTCACACTGGCCTGTTATGCTTAACTTAAAACTTTACATTTGGACCGGGCTTAAACTGCGGCTAACTCTCAACAGTAAAGTTGTTTTAGTCTGCGTAAGATAATCCTAAATTGGGATGGAGAATTAATATTTTATCAGGTACTATCGAACTATATTGTTATCTGTATGGTTTGATAACTTAATACTATCATTCGGTATAGTGTCGTTATAGTAAACACATTTCGTTTGTAATGTATTTTATTTATTTTTTCTTAAATAGGGAAACTTACAGCTAAAATTCAAATTCAAATACATTTATTCTTGGATCATAGGTAAAATAATTAATAAATGTCAATTATATAATTACTTAGGGCAATCGGCAATTACATTTAATAATAGTAATAACAATAGACAATAATAATCATTATTATAATTTCGGCCAAAAATTCAGATAGATTATAATAACACTTTTCACGCAGTAGCTTTTTGAGATGAGTCTTAAATATATTTAAATTCAAATCCTTTACTATCTTTGGCAATTTATTGGAAATCACAGGAGCCATGTGAAAAATACTTTTGTGCATCAGTGTCGTAACGTAGCTAACTCAAAACTAGAATAACATTATGAAGGCCAATTACAAGTTGCCGCATATTACATTTTTTATAACAAAATCTAAAACAATAAACAGTACAGCATAATAAAAGATAAATTTAAACGAACTGAAAGGGAACAATAAAAAAAGGAAAACAATGAGATACACAAAAATGTTAAGGAAAACTATAGCTGTGCTATGACTTTTTGTATTTTTTTTTATTTATTATTTGATAGTTTGTTTGAAAATCAAGAAAGTACCAACACTTACTTACCGCTATTCGTGGTGGATGTGATAAATCGACATTTATTAAAACCACATCTTCTAGACGTAATTAGAGTTCATTTCCACTAGCTAATAATTTTATTTAACGATTTTTTTTATTTTTTTACATATTGTATCTTGAGAACTTTCAATATAAACTAAGAAACAGTTGAAAAAGATATGGGACTGGCAGGATTTGAACCTGCGACCTTACTGCACACCGGGCAGCCGCTTTAGCCATCCAGTTTAATTTGCTAAGCATAGCTAAATGCTATAAAAATAATCAATTAGAAACTTTCAATATATTTGGAAAACGTGTTTCTTTTCTTAATACAAAATTAACCGTTGGGAATTTAAACTACTACTAACCACGTATTAATTCTAATTGAATAAATATACCCTTTATAAATTGCTTTAATTTACTTGCTCTTGGAAGTTGACAGGTAAGACTCAATTAGCAAATAGATAGTCGGCACGTGCTTCATAGCTCCAACGTGGTATTATTTTGAGTTATAAAATCAACTTGTACATTGCATTAATGAAAGAAAATAAAATTTCATTTATATACCAGTTATTAAGTTAAACTTACCTTAAAATATGTGCATTTTTTTCTAAACTTACTTTTCTTCATTCATGCAATGACATTGAGGTCAGCTTTCAGTCTAACTAGGCTAATTTTTTATTTTATTTTGAGTGACTGCCATCATTTTTATGAAATTTTGAAATACGGGTGTTACTCACGTAATGTTGGTCTATTTAGTCACAGTGCAAGACTGGCTGCGACTCAGGCGCGACGTATCGCACTCTCTTGATAATGCCTAGACGTATAGGCGAAACCGCGGCCGACTAAATATACCAAAATTACGTGAGTAACACCCGTATTTCATAATTTGAATAATGACTGCCATCAGTTTCCACAACCCTGCAAGATCTGCGTCGTTTTGATCTCATCTGCAAATAAATTACTTTTCATGAAAATAATACGAAAATTAATAATTCCTATTTGCATGGCATTTGTATACTAATCTGCAAGTCACTAGGGCGTTTAGTTAGATTAGCACTGCAATCACCCGGTTATACACTGGTCCGAGCGATCGAATCCCAGGGGTGTCGTTAGGAGCTATTGCAAGCTAAAGCAGCTAGTCAATCAATACTGAGTAAGTGTTTTGAATATCTGTTGCTTACTGTTTTATCAAAATGAACTTTATTCAAAAATACTCTAATTTCCTTTCAACATTAAAAACAGTAGACCAATATAATTTACATTTAAATAAAGATATTTCACTGGTTGCTAACTACAAAAGCTTCATTTATAAATGGAGAAGCACGTCACTCTCGAGAGAGTTGTCGTCTGTCTTTTATTTAATTTTCACACATACTATAACACACATATAACTTAGAAGAACTATACTTTCTTCAGGTTTAGCATAATTTTATGGTATGTGATATTTTGCAAAGTCAATAAATTAACTTGCTATCACAAAGGCAAAAATATAAACCTCAAAACTTCCAACAATAAACAATATCCCAAAAGAACCTTTCCTGCATTCAAATTCAAGAGTTCCCTTCATTTAAAGACTCTTTACGGTAGAAGGACGAGGATACACATCTTCAGATTCCACTCGACTGTCTATTCAATGGGATGCGGTGAATGCTAATTCTTTTCCTGTAACGTAAAAAAAGTAGAGATACAAATACTTAGATCAATTATACTATGAACAAACAAAACAAAAATGTTTTGAAGTGTCAAAAACCTTTTTAGATTCAATTTTAAATAAATTGACAGCTGGGACAGTTGTGCGTTATTTAAAAAAAAGAACTTTGATACAAACTTTTCAGACAAAAATTATTATAATAAAAACATTAAATAAACTCACAGTTTTGACAACGCATGCATAAAAACTAGCACCATCTGCTGTAATAAAAATGAGCAAACGTTTGCATTTAGGAACGCAGTCAAAATAATATATTTGTTATATTTTCTCTTTACCCAAACGCCCATCAAAAACTACTGAATAGATTTTAATGATTCTGTTGCAATCCCTGAAACCCTCCACGCTCTGCTATAAATACATCTACGCCATTTTGAGAATCTTACGAGATTTTTATGAATTTAAGAATATGATTATATTCATAAATTGTGTTTCTAAATGGCTTCAACCACGACAGGTGTTGTAATTATTTTATTAATAGAAGATATTCTGGCTTTAAAGTATTCAGCTTTATTAATAAAACCTATTTGAAAATGATTATAAAAGTTGTAGAAAAAAAGTTATTTGCATAATATTTACATACACACATACATACCAAGAGCATGATAGACCTATCAACACATTACGAGGATTATAAAATAACTGAAATGGAAAATACCATTGAAGACCTGAAACAGAAATTATTGAGTGCGCATAGGGAAATAGAAATTCTAAACTTAGAAAATACAGAACTACGACATAATTTTGAGAAACAAAAGCAAAAATCTGACCAATTCAAGAATATGTATGTTACAAGTTTAAAAACAACAAAATGTGTAACAAATTCATGCAACACTCGACCTTGCAAAAGAAGTATTGCAAATAACTTATCGGCGAGAAAACTGGATCTAGACATCGAATTTCAAACACCTCAGGCAAGTTACAGAAGCAAATTCGATTCAGTCTGTATCAAACCTATCGAAATATCTGAGAATATGAAAAGCACTTGCGTGACTATTGTAAAGGATACCAGCAGCGATTCAGATGAGCCATCGACCAACCTGAAACAAGAAGTTGTGAAAAACAATTCTGAACTACGTACATCTGAAAAAGGAAATATATTTTTACTATCCGACGATCAAGGCAAGGGAGTAGTTGAAGAAATGATCAGAAATCAGTCAAAATTTATAATTAGCGACTACATGATTTCAGGCGTCAGAAAACCACAGGCACCGACAGAAGAAGTTTTGTCATGCTGTAAAAAAATGTCTTCTCTAGTAACTAAAAAGGATAATGTAATTATAATGGCCGGTAGTAATGACGCAAACCCAATTAAATGTATGGCGGATATAGCTGTAGCGATTAAGTTGTTGAAAAATTGTAATGTATATATTGTTAAGGTGGGATACAATGCATTTTTAAATGAACGTAAATTAAATTACCACTTGAGGATACTATCCCAAAACTATGAACACTGCCACTTCATCGAAGAAAATAACTACCACAAAATAGTCAAACAAATTATTCACCTTATAAACTTAAAACAGTACAATCAGAAATATCTAACGTTTAACAAACATAAGAACACGTGTTCTACTATTCTGCCCTCACCGCCAGTTGAAGTTCAATCGATTCCAACACCCATCTCTGAACACATAATGGCAGATCAACCACCACGAAACGGTACCATACCATTTTACTTTCGTAAGATAGACAAGGAGCTATGTGTCACACCTCAATCGATTCCAACACCCATCTCTGAACATATAAAGGCAGATCAACCACCACGAAAAGGTACCATACCATTTTACTTTCGTAAGATAGACAAGGAGCTATGTGTCACACCTATGCCTAATGATTTGTTTTTTCGTGTCTAATAATTATAATTATAAGAAAGCTACTAACTCAAATTATAAATCAGTACTGCATCAAAATATTGCAGGTGCGTTAGGTAAGTTGGAAGAAATCGATTTAGCGCTTGAAGTTCTCATTGGTTCTAAAGTCAGTATCGATATAGTCTGTCTCAGCGAACATTTTGTTGTAAAAGGTGAAGAAAAATACCTTAAGCTCCATGGTTTCAGACTTGCTTCCATTTTTTCCAGATCAAAGCAACGTCGAGGTGGTACCTGTATTCTATGTAAAAACTACATTCAATATGTCGAACTTAAGGAATTAAAAGATTGTTCAATTGAAAAACATTTCGAGATATGCGCCATAGAAGTTAAAGATATGCAGTTAATAGTATTATGTGTATATAGAACACCAAACTCAGATATTAACATATTTTTCGAAAATTTGCATAAAACCCTATTAAAACTGCAACGACAAAATAATAGCAAAATAATAATAGCTGGGGATTTTAATATCAATATGTTAAGTAATGATAGAAACTGTACGAAATTTAAAGAAATTATATCAAATTATGGCATGCAATATCATAATAAAGAGGCAACTCGCATGAATACATGTATTGACAACATAATTAGCAATATTCCAAATGTTTTAGGTAAATTGTATAATGTTTGCTTATCAGACCATAACACCGCCCAAGTTATCGAATTTGAATGTAATAGGAAAAACTCAACTGGATACTATTACAAAACTATAACGGATATTAGCAAAGAAAATAAAACCAAATTTATAGATTGCATCAGTAGTTTATCCTTCTCGGATATTTATGATATTACATGCACAAACATAGCGTTTAATGCTTTTCATGACACGGTTACTTTATTTCATAAATTATGCTTTCCTTCTATTCGTATTAAATATCATTATAAGACAAATAAATTAAAATGGGTTACAAAAGGTATAAAAAATAGTTGCAAGACAAAAAGGATCTTGAGATTGAAATACTATCAGAATAGAAACAGTTATAACAAAACAAAATTCAAACAATATTCAACAAATTTAAAAAAATGTATTCAGAAGCTGCAATCACTTAACAATTTACGACACATTGCAAAATCTAAAAACAAGGGTAAGGCAACCTGGGACATAGTAAACAGAAGTATAGGTAAAGAACCAAAACGGGCAGTTATAGACTCTCTGAATGATAATGGTACGATTTTGTTATCTGGATCTGATATAGCAAACACATTTAATAATTATTTTATAGATATAGTTAAAAGTGATTCAAATCCCAACTTTAATGATAGTAACTTATATGTAGATCAAGTTGATAATAGTATATTCCTTGAACCAACAAATGCTATTGAGGTTTACAATATTATAAAATCCCTAAAAAACACTGCATCATCTGGTCACGATGGCATCACTACTGATAACCTAAAGCAAGTGGCACAATATATATATCAGAACCACTAGCATATATCATCAATCTGTCACTGGAGCAGGGTTACTTTCCGGATAGACTAAAACACTCCATAATTAAACCATTGCACAAAAAAGGTTCAAGAAATGATATAAACAATTATAGACCGATTGCATTAATTCCTGTTTTATCTAAAATCTTAGAAAAAGTAATGTACAAGAGAATCAGCAGCTTCCTTAATAGATATGATATCTTGGCAAAGGAACAGTATGGTTTTAGGAAACAAAAATCAACTACACTGGCTGCATATAATTTAGTAAAATTACTAATCTACTATATAAAAATAAGTCGGGTTATCCTTCCTGACGCTATAACTCCAGAACGCACGAACCGATTTCCACGGTTTTGCATTCGTTGGAAAGGTCTCGGGCTCTGTGAGGTTTATAGCAAAGAAAATTTAGGAAAACAATAAAAATTTCAACAGAAAAGCGGGAAAATCTTTTTTTACATACAGCGCCATCTCTGATACATAGCATGCACTACAAACCACAGATATAGATCTACATAGATAACGCAGATGCATGTACTTCGCGTGTCTCAACCCCGACCAAGCGTCGAGGTTGGTCGCCTCTAAGTTCAGTCCACGCGCGTCTTTTGTCAGAGAAAAGCATAGCGGACGGCTCCAGTTGAACGTACTGGGCGGATTGGCATCGGCGGCATCGGTGTCTTTGAATCGGTTTGGATTTCCCGTCACTAAATTTCGGCTGTGACGTCACAAAAGGTATTAAAAAGTCGGCACGCTTGGTTTCAATACAAATCGTGATACTTGCGTTATCTATGTAGATCTATATCTGTGCTACAAACCAATATTATAAGTAGATGGCGCCGGTGCGTGATACATTGTTTGACAGCCACCCATTTTTTTCTGCTCAGTTAAATTCATGTGACAAACCGGTACTGTGAAATTGTGAAAAAAAAGTAAAAAAAATAAGTTATTCGTTTCCTAAGATTACAATTGGAAACCCGATTGAGACAACGCGTGAGCACACGAAGATCATTGGCATCATACAATCGCTTGGCATTCCAATATGATCCCACTGCGAACTACAGTGATGATGAAAATTTTGATATTGGACCAATGATGACTATATGCCGATATTGCAATGCGTTAAATTAATTCGTGCTTTTCAAACACAAGAGCAAAGAGAGGCAGCCCGTGAAACAGCTAGGTTAGAAACGAGAAATCGTCGAGCTTATCGTACAGATGAACAGAGGAATAATCTTCGAAGTGCAAGAAGAAATGGTTCCAGTATTGATTTGAATCGAGCAGCGTTTCTATATGATTGCACCATCGACTACAGCTTGCATCGTTTAGTTTGCATTGGTCCAATAGACGTTGTTTGCCAGCACTGTGGAGCATTGAAGTTTGCTGGTGAAACGCCTGGTTTGTGCTGCCTTAGTGGTAAAGTGAAATTGCCATTATGGCGACTTATTTTTTTTTGATGCCCCCGGTGGAACTGGGCAGACATTCCTCATGTCATTGATTTTGGCCACTGTACGTGCGAGATCCAAAATTGCGGTAGCAATTGCTTCTTCTGCAATAGCGGCCACATTGTTAGACGGATGCCGTACGGCTCACTAAGCGTTAAAATTTCCATTAAACCTTCAAACTACTGAACAACCGACATGTAGCATTTCGAAACACTCCGCAAGGGCCAAAGTTTTAGTAGCATCAAAAATCATCATATGGGACGAATGGACAATGGCGCACAATGACACACAAACGCGCATTGGAAGCACTAGACCTCGATATGTTTTGGTGGTGCAATGATTTTATTATCTGGCGATTTCTGACAAACACTACCAGTCATTGCAAGATCTACTGCTGCCGACAAAAAAAAACGCTTGCCTCAAAGCATCAAATCTGTGGCGATATGTAAAGAAACTTCAACTGTCTGTAAATATGAGAGTTGCATTGTTAAACGTTCTAACTGCTTATGATTTCTCGAAGCAATTGCTGACTATCGGTAATGGCCGTGTTCCTGTTGACAAATCGAGCGGTTTGATTTCCTTTTCTCCAAATGTTTTCAATTTCGTATCATCAAAAGACGAGCTTATCAACAAAGTATTCCCGGATACCATTGCTAACTACAAAAATACTAAATGGTTAAGTGAGCGAGCAATTCTGGCCGCTAAAAATAAAGATGTAGATGACCTCAATTTTATAGTACAAAATCAAATCGTAGGTACTCTGTATTCATTCAAATCTATCGACTGTGTAACAAACGAAGAAGAAGCCACTAATTATCCAAGTGAATTTTAAAACTCCTTGGATGTGCCTGGTTTACCACCGCACAATTTAAAACTTAAGGTTGGCTCGGTAGTCATCATGCTTAGAAATTTAAACCAACCAAAACTGTGCAATGGAACGCGTTTAGTTTCCGATGATCCTAACGGATATGCCTTTTTAGTTTAAACGAATTCAATTCCCGTTTCGTCTTGCCTTCGCCATGACGATCAACAAATCACAGGGCCAATCCTTGACTATTTGTGGCCACAATCTAGAAAATGCATGTTTTTGTCATGGTCAATTGTACGTGGCATGCTCACGTGTCGGCAAACCATCCGCTCTATTTGTTCTTGCGCCTGACCAAAAAACAAAGAATGTCGTTTACCACAAGGTGCTTGAATGAAAATCCCATTAATGAATTAATCCGAGTGTATGCCAATCTGCACAACATAGTTTTCAATCATTTTTTTCTGACATGAGTTAGAAGTACTTAATTATTATTATTTTTTTAATTTTTATTCTCATTCTGTATGTTTTCATCATCATTCATCATAATAAAATACATTTATGTTTCTATCTATATTAATATTATTTTGTATCATTGTATTACGTTCATCAAAGCCTAAATTAGTTCAGCTAAAAGGTAACACGACATTCATTGACTGTTAGGAGGTACGAAGTTCGCCGGGTCAGCTAGTTACTATGATAAAAGTTATTAGGATATTTTATTTTTTAAGATGGTACATGTTTATGTTGAGTAATTTGTAAGATTTCTGATATGTGTAATTCAAATTTTTAATTATTTTTATGTTTGTATTAAACTAATAATTTAATATTAAATTTTTGCATGCTGTTGTTAGATGGCGAAATGTGTCCTGCTCTAAATATAATATTGACATCCTGTAATTACCACATTTTATGCAAATAAATAAATGATTTGATTTGATTTTTTGATTTGATTTGATAAAATATTTTTGATTATAATATTTACATTAAATATTTTTTATTATAATATTTACATTAAATATTTTTTATTATTTTATTATAGTTTTGGTGGTGGTTCCTTTTAAGTCATTTACAGTAGCATTGAATTAAGATTTCTCCAAGAAGTTTTTATTACGTTACTAAAATAGAAACGAAATATTTCTTTCATTTCCTTTTGCCCTAAGGTTAAAGGAAATATAATATTAATGTAAAAATATCAAAAAACAAAGCACATTGCTTTGTTGGTTGTAATTTTATTTTCCTTAAAAGTAATAATTAATTTAAAAATAAACGTAACATTGCTACGTTGACGTATGAATAAAAGGTCTTTGAATAATAAAAGTTTGTTTGTAAAATTTCATCAAAATCTGGATTGTCTTTTTTTTTTCTTTTTTTCAAAAGAGTATTTTTTAAATTAAGATGCTCCCCAATCGCGAGACTTGCGTGTGATATAACGCTGCATTTGCTTGTAATAGAACATTATTTTGAATAAAATCTAGTATTGTTCCATTCCAGGTTGCTATCTTGTTACCTTGTACTGGATTCCGGGCACTGGTGGCAGTCACTCCACATAAAATACTGATATTCTGCTTAATCCGTCACAAAAGTAGCCGACCCTAATGAAATTTGGCAAGATTAAGTTGGCATTTCTTCACTTAAACATAATATTCTCAACGTTATGAAGCCGAAGCCTTTCCTTAATGAAAATAAATAAGTTTACAGTAACGAGGCGAATCTTAATCCTTTGAGGCATAATAAAGTTACTGGGTGTACCAATCAAGAATCAATTAGAACAAAGTTAACGTTTCATGAGTTGTAATACTGGCTTAACTAAGTAACATAGTATATCTTGCCTGTTTTGGCTAAAAATGTATGGTATATTATTAAATCATCGTTTTATAATGTATTTTAAATTATATAATATTAAAGTTGAAAAATTAAGAATCCAGCAGGACTCGAACCTGCACCCCTTGGGTATACGCCCCAAGTGCTTTGCCAATTCAGCTATGGATTCGTATGCTGCCGGACCGAAGCACTTGGGGCGTATACCCAAGGGGTGCAGGTTCGAGTCCTGCTGGATTCTTAATTTTTCAACTTTAATATTATATAAAATAAATGCATAGCAAAGCTAAAATTTGCTTTAAATATTACAAGTATTTTAAATTATGTTTATATTTATCTACTATATAAAAATAAGTCGGGTTATCCTTCCTGACGCTATAACTCCAGAACGCACGAACCGATTTCCACGGTTTTGCATTCGTTGGAAAGGTCTCGGGCTCCGTGAGGTTTATAGCAAAGAAAATTTAGGAAAACAATAAAAATTTCAACAGAAAAGCGGGAAAATCTTTTTTTACATACAGCGCCATCTCTGATACATAGCATGCACTACAAACCACAGATATAGATCTACATAGATAACGCAGATGCATGTACTTCGCGTGTCTCAACCCCGACCAAGCGTCGAGGTTGGTCGCCTCTAAGTTCAGTCCACGCGCGTCTTTTGTCAGAGAAAAGCATAGCGGACGGCTCCAGTTGAACGTACTGGGCGGATTGGCATCGGCGGCATCGGTGTCTTTGAATCGGTTTGGATTTCCCGTCACTAAATTTCGGCTGTGACGTCACAAAAGGTATTAAAAAGTCGGCACGCTTGGTTTCAATACAAATCGTGATACTTGCGTTATCTATGTAGATCTATATCTGTGCTACAAACCAATATTATAAGTAGATGGCGCCGGTGCGTGATACATTGTTTGACAGCCACCCATTTTTTTCTGCTCAGTTAAATTCATGTGACAAACCGGTACTGTGAAATTGTGAAAAAAAAGTAAAAAAAATAAGTTATTCGTTTCCTAAGATTACAATTGGAAACCCGATTGAGACAACGCGTGAGCACACGAAGATCATTGGCATCATACAATCGCTTGGCATTCCAATATGATCCCACTGCGAACTACAGTGATGATGAAAATTTTGATATTGGACCAATGATGACTATATGCCGATATTGCAATGCGTTAAATTAATTCGTGCTTTTCAAACACAAGAGCAAAGAGAGGCAGCCCGTGAAACAGCTAGGTTAGAAACGAGAAATCGTCGAGCTTATCGTACAGATGAACAGAGGAATAATCTTCGAAGTGCAAGAAGAAATGGTTCCAGTATTGATTTGAATCGAGCAGCGTTTCTATATGATTGCACCATCGACTACAGCTTGCATCGTTTAGTTTGCATTGGTCCAATAGACGTTGTTTGCCAGCACTGTGGAGCATTGAAGTTTGCTGGTGAAACGCCTGGTTTGTGCTGCCTTAGTGGTAAAGTGAAATTGCCATTATGGCGACTTATTTTTTTTTGATGCCCCCGGTGGAACTGGGCAGACATTCCTCATGTCATTGATTTTGGCCACTGTACGTGCGAGATCCAAAATTGCGGTAGCAATTGCTTCTTCTGCAATAGCGGCCACATTGTTAGACGGATGCCGTACGGCTCACTAAGCGTTAAAATTTCCATTAAACCTTCAAACTACTGAACAACCGACATGTAGCATTTCGAAACACTCCGCAAGGGCCAAAGTTTTAGTAGCATCAAAAATCATCATATGGGACGAATGGACAATGGCGCACAATGACACACAAACGCGCATTGGAAGCACTAGACCTCGATATGTTTTGGTGGTGCAATGATTTTATTATCTGGCGATTTCTGACAAACACTACCAGTCATTGCAAGATCTACTGCTGCCGACAAAAAAAACGCTTGCCTCAAAGCATCAAATCTGTGGCGATATGTAAAGAAACTTCAACTGTCTGTAAATATGAGAGTTGCATTGTTAAACGTTCTAACTGCTTATGATTTCTCGAAGCAATTGCTGACTATCGGTAATGGCCGTGTTCCTGTTGACAAATCGAGCGGTTTGATTTCCTTTTCTCCAAATGTTTTCAATTTCGTATCATCAAAAGACGAGCTTATCAACAAAGTATTCCCGGATACCATTGCTAACTACAAAAATACTAAATGGTTAAGTGAGCGAGCAATTCTGGCCGCTAAAAATAAAGATGTAGATGACCTCAATTTTATAGTACAAAATCAAATCGTAGGTACTCTGTATTCATTCAAATCTATCGACTGTGTAACAAACGAAGAAGAAGCCAGTAATTATCCAAGTGAATTTTAAAACTCCTTGGATGTGCCTGGTTTACCACCGCACAATTTAAAACTTAAGGTTGGCTCGGTAGTCATCATGCTTAGAAATTTAAACCAACCAAAACTGTGCAATGGAACGCGTTTAGTTTCCGATGATCCTAACGGATATGCCTTTTTAGTTTAAACGAATTCAATTCCCGTTTCGTCTTGCCTTCGCCATGACGATCAACAAATCACAGGGCCAATCCTTGACTATTTGTGGCCACAATCTAGAAAATGCATGTTTTTGTCATGGTCAATTGTACGTGGCATGCTCACGTGTCGGCAAACCATCCGCTCTATTTGTTCTTGCGCCTGACCAAAAAACAAAGAATGTCGTTTACCACAAGGTGCTTGAATGAAAATCCCATTAATGAATTAATCCGAGTGTATGCCAATCTGCACAACATAGTTTTCAATCATTTTTTTCTGACATGAGTTAGAAGTACTTAATTATTATTATTTTTTTAATTTTTATTCTCATTCTGTATGTTTTCATCATCATTCATCATAATAAAATACATTTATGTTTCTATCTATATTAATATTATTTTGTATCATTGTATTACGTTCATCAAAGCCTAAATTAGTTCAGCTAAAAGGTAACACGACATTCATTGACTGTTAGGCGGTACGAAGTTCGCCGGGTCAGCTAGTATATTATAATTATAATATTTATTATGTGTATACGTTATAAACATATATATTTATTTTATGTATGGATATTTTATTAAAGTGTATGTATGTATTTATATTAGGATTGTTTATATTTAAAGTTGTGTATACATGTATGTACATCATTTATTTTAGTTTTAAGTACTTTCTATTTTTTTAACTACACCACTGACTAATATGTCGATTAACTCAATCCTGTCCACCCAAAGGTTGCCTGGAAGAGATCACTTAATAGTGATAAGGCCGCCCACTGTGCATACTTAAATAAGACTCTTCTATAAATTGTATTTAATCTGTGTGTACAAAAAAGAATTTTTTATCTATCTATCTATCTATATTAATACCCACATTTCACCACTTTTGCATTGAGTCTTTTGACATCTACCAGGTAATATTTCAGACTCTGTGCTGCTATTGAGAATTTCGAAAAAGATGCTGAATTTTCTGTTTGAGAATCCCAAATAACATTTGCCTGACCTGAGGATCGAACCCAGAACCTAACGCCTAGGAAGCATTATTTTTTATAAATAAATAAATCACTAAATAAATATTTCACAACTTACACACAACGCCATCTAGTCCCAAACTAAGCAGAGTTTGTACTAAGTATACTAGAATAACTGATACTAATACATATATACTTTTCTTTTGTAAATAAATACTTATTATACATAGAAACACCCAGACTAAGACAAACCCCTATGTTCATGCAAACAAAGATTTGTCTTAAGCGGGAATTGAACCTTTAACTTCTAGACCAACAAGCCAGCATTTCCTTAATGAAAATAAATTAGTTAACAGTAACGAGCCGAACCTAAATCCTTTGAAGCGTAATATAGTTAGTGGGTGGATGTGCCAATCAAGAATCAATTAGAATGTAGTTAATGTTTCATGAGTACCTAAGGGCTTAGATGGGCCGTATTGATTAAATTATTTGTGTAAGATAATATTATTATTATTAGCAACTACCCGCGGTTCCACCCTCCTGGTCAATGTCGTTAAAAAGGTTCCTTCCTAATTCCCAGACTTACATTTGGTGGGTCTGAGATACACAAAAAAAATATGGATCAATCAGTTTTTGAAAACTAAAATGTGTAAACCATTGTACAAGATTTTAGCTCTTTATTTATATGTCAAGACTACGTCTTTACGCAACTAAACCTTTATATTACAATTGCACTTATTTTTTATCTAACAGTTACTTAAAATTAAAAACACCTACGAAAACAAATGCAATGATTCTTTCAAATTGAAACGCATTTCTTGGGGGCGTTTACAAATTAATTAATTATTGTTATTACAATTCACGAGTACCATTCATGTTTTATAACGGAGACACACAGAAGATGTGCGGTGCTGCGTACTGACTAGACTGTAGCGGAGATGTGTGCTGGATGAAGTGGAGATGTGAGCCGACCAGAAACAGCTCATATCTCCGCTGTTATCGCGCCATACAAATATAATACATACATCGAAATATGTGACGAAATTCCATTGTTTCTTTGAAACACATCTATACTCCCTGTTTGTCTCCGCTTTGGTGGAGACTAGGCCCTATTTATACCATGGAAAATTTGCAACCCCAAAGTTGTTACGTTTGTAATTCCCCTTAAGATGTTTACTTAATGTCTTCATTATGAGACACGCAGTTAAATTAAAATATGAATGCGGTTAATGCCTGTTCTAATTAGGAAAAACATGACGCAGTTACTAAAATGTAAATTGAATACAGCTCTTACTTACGAAGTTTATACATGCTATCCATCTGTATAGGAAAGACCCATCTTGCTTCGTCTTTGTCGTGTCGATGGATAAGAAAGAAAGAAAGAAAGAAACGTTTATTCTGGAAAATCTTAAGCTTAGTGATACACTTTTAAAACTACTTTTAATTATAATTATATTGATGTGCCAGAAAAGGTACCCACCTCAGCATAATACTGCAGCACATCAGCACTACAGCGCTGGTATTTTGGTGCGCCCTGATTGTGAGTAAGATAGTGTGACATTCATCTTAATGATGATAATTCCGCTGTCACAATAATTAGGCATTTTTTAACAGAAAATACAATCGAAATCGATGGCCGAGTCAAATTTAATTTTGACTTGCCATCGTGGTGAAAGGATTAGCCAATTTGCTTTGGAGAACTTGCGAATTGCTTAGGGTGCGCCGAACGTGTGGAATTGTTGTGTACGTCACTCGGGGAGGCTCTTTTCATGAATCCAATAAAGAGCGGTCTCTCATTGTTTACAATCTTATTCGCATACACGTATACTTGCATTATACGGGAAGATTATAGGCCCGTGAAATGCGTGAAGAGACACTATACTATACTATACTGGAAATGTATATCTTGATTTGAGGTCGTCTGTTCACGTAATAAGAATATTGCTTTTGATTTTTTTATTGTAATTTGTAAACGCGGATTCAAATATCCCTTTTAACGTTTGGTCATGGCAATTTTAAGAGCAAACTATTTTCGTTTAAGCTAGTCGATTCTCCATTCTGTACATGTTCTACATCTGAGCACGAACAAACCACCCACCATATCATCTAGGAGTGTAGTCTTTGGCACAACGAACGTAATGTTATGTTAAATAGCTTACAATTGACATCTGGAGTAGTATACAATGAGGATCTCGTATCGAACAGAATAAATTTCCGTGCATTTAGCCGTTTCTGCCATACCTATTATAGCACTCAAATTTAGGCCCCATAGTTTTGTCACTGTCCGTGGTGTCTACACTGTTTCCATATAGACACTTTGTCTATATTTGGCATTACTCAGTCTTCCGCTTTGCTTTGGAGGGAAATAAAGATCCATACTTTCCAACTCCAACTATATACTTCTGATTAAATTCGTAGCGGGTTCCAAGACAATTTTAACTCTCCCTGGAATTGCCCGTGTGTCATGCACGGTGCCTTTCAGTTGGTTACCGCTGTAGATCCTGGCGTCACAGGAGTCACAGTGGTGGCCGTGTGGGTGGGATTATATCCCTTTTAACGTTTCCTCATCCACTACAGATATTTTGTTTAGCTCAAACGCGAGTAATTCGTCAAAAACGATATTACATGCCCCACATTTTAACGTGTTCGAAATTTTCTAATACAAAATTACGTGCACCGTTGACCTACGCGCACAGGCCACACTATTAACAAACCCGACCTTGACAGCAGCGTGCGAGTGACTGAACTTGTAAGTTAGTGAACTTACATACCTTATATACCTTACATACCTTATATACCCGACATACCTTATATACATTATACACCTTACATACCTTATACCCCATAATACACATACCTTATAAACCTTACATTTCTTTTACACCTTATGTACCTTATTTACCTTACATACCTTATATACTTTACATACCTTATTTACCTTACATACCTTATATACCTTACATACCTTATACACCTTATACACCTTATATACCTCACATATCTTAAAAACCTTACATTTCTTTTATACCTTAGGTACCTTAAACACCTTATACAGGGTGGATGCAACATAGCGACATTTCTTTGAACCAGATAATCTGTACATGCCCAGTATTAATTTCCAGTGGTCCAAAATTAGCTGACACAAAAATTACGAAAAATTTTTTTTCGAACAAACTAAATGGATTATTTTATGTAAACACATCTTTACTCACCGGCAAAGCGGAACGGCAACGTCGCACACAGCTCACAACTTATGTCAAAATCATGTGATTGCTCCCAATGACAGGCCGTATTCAAAAATCACAAATCACATAATTTAGCACAAAATCACTTCAATCAATTCACGATGTATAATTTCAATTAATAATTTTCAATTAAATGTTTAAATTTTCGATGTGTGCACCGTTTTGTTCAATACATAAATTGTAGCGACGCACAATATTGTTTTTTAATTTTGTCATGAGATCACTATTCGCGGCTAATCTTTTTACTTTATCAAATGCCGAAATAACACGTATTCGCAATTCTTCTATTGTGTTAACGTCTGTATACGCTACAGACATTAACACAATAGAAGAATTCTTCACTTCGTTTTTCACAAATCCCCACAAAAAAAAGTCCAGAGGAGTTAAGTCCGGGGATTGTGGTGGCCACCCGACGGGCCCGATTCGACCATTTTCAAAAACACTCTCAAAACAAATATCCAATAAAAATCTGTGTCCTGTCACAATAATAAACTTAGCACTAATTATAAATTAAGTTTGAGTCCGTTCACATCACAAAATTGAATACAAAAACATGGCGCCGGCGTCTTTGAGATTAAAATATTTCCGAGAATCATCATCAGCCTGTGGCAGTCCACTGCTGGACATAGGCCTCTCCCAAGGTGCGCCAGAGTTCGCGGTCTTGTGCCTTACGCATCCAATCGCTGCCAGCAATCTTACGCAGATCGTCGTGCCATCTTGCCGGAGGGCGCCCCACACTACGTTTGCCTTGAATTTCCGAGAATGCGCAATCTATTTCCCGTAAGATTGCCGATTTTGCACTAATCAAATTTAATGATCTTTCGTTGGTGACGCGGTTTGAATGCATTTGAATTTGCGTAAACTATTTGCGTCTCTTTTACTCATATTATTGAATTGCAGACATTAAAGTGAGATGAACTACTTTTATTTACTTCTCTAGTAATCATTAGTCAAGTAAGTAACTAACTCAATACTTTAAATAAAGTTATTTAAACTGCCCGGAAGTTACGTACTTGAGTGTTACCAGTTTAGGGTGTTGGTAGGTTGGTAGGATTGAATTTTCATAGAATTTTTACAAACAAAGCGTATATTCGTACCGCAAAGTTACATCGATTTAAGATAGCATGAAAATTAAGCTCTGCAAAAAAAAAACTTTTTGTAAATACCACAGAATGCTGTAATAAAGATAGAAAGTATTAAGTGGTAGAGCCATTGTGAACGAACATGAAAAAAAGCTTTTCCGTTTCACATAAAGGGCCATCAAATAGTAGTAATCCCGTTATCTGGTTGATGATAAGATTATAACTACCAAATTACTACACAGGTAGGTGCCATCTTGTTTCTTATTTTGTAACTAAGTGACAAAGCCGTGAAATAATTCTATCATAAATGTCAGTGGCGAGACCTACCTACAGCATACAGCCCCAATCGTCCGGCTAACGTTACTAACATGTAGCCTCAGCGCCGTCACTCATTGCTTGTGGCCACAGTTGGAACTAAACATAAATCAGAGGGAATTTCTTGTCTATTAGTATCATGTTGGTCCCATCACTTAAAAGAAGATTATTATTCAGTAGTTTTGTCAATGCATAGTTGCGTACCCTTTTACCTCAGAGCTGGCTTCTGTGTCTGAAACTTCAGGGTTTAAATTTACCATCAACGAGATAACAGTAATCCAAGCACTAAAATTAATTGATAACATTCGACCTGAGACAGTGAAACTCTTCTCCGTCGAGTCGTTCCCAAAAGCTCTACCATTTACTACCTTTATTTTCTATCCTTATTATAGCGTTCTTTACACACCAATGAGTAAGGTTTACTCACTGCTGCCAAGTCCATAATTTGCATGTCGTTAGATTCGATATCTTATGTCGCTAAACACCTCATTCTCGCCGGCGACAATGAGCTTTTCTTATTTTGCTTAGTTTTAATTGGCATTTTTTTATAATAATTAAGTTAATGTAATAAAATAATAAATAAATGACTGAATAGAATAAACCTAGAAAAAGTCGCTAAAACTTTTTTTGTAGTTACTTAACTATAATAATTGGTGATTTTAATGCTCACCATACCAATTGGTCTAACAAAATTGATAATAGAGGCATTCAAGTTTTGGATTCCCTTATAGATAGCAGCTATATTGTTCTTAATGATGGCAGTAACACCCGAATCAAGTTAGTTAACAATATTTTACAAACATCTTCCCCTGATTTGTCTTTAGTTACATCTGATATTGCGATAGAATTTACTTGGAACGTGTTAAATGAAACCTTGGGGAGTGACCATTTAATAATCCAGTTGTGTACCGAGTGTCGCATAAACAATGATCTTATAATAAAAAGAAATTTTAAAAAAGCAGACTGGTCGTCCTATAAAGTATGTTTGGAAAATATGTTTAATTGTTTGTTACTTCCCGATCAACCTCAAAAGGCTTACGATATATTTATTGACTATATTAACATTGCCGCAGATTTACATATTCCCCTTACAAAAATTCCTCAAAATCCAGACTCGAAATTCACCCCAAAATCATTTTGGAATGCCGATATTTCTAAGGCCGTAGCAGTAAGAAGACTAGCTTTATCTAACTTTCGTCGTAACCCCACTCCTCATAATCTAAATATTTTGCAGGAAAAAATTAGAAATGCACAAAAGTTAATTCGTCAGACAAGAAATAATAATTGGGAAACACTTTGCTCATCAATAGATGAGACTACGTCATCATCGGATATGTGGCGCAAAATGAAGTGGATGAAGGGCTATAGGTCACCTAGGCAGTTTGTAGATCAAGTCAGAGCCAATAATTTGCTTCTAAATCTCACTCCAGATTATGTTATTCCAAGACAACCCTACTTTTATTTAAATAACGCAGATCTTGACTCGATTATCTCAATGCAGGAGCTTGAAAAATGTATTAAGGTTAAGGATACATCTCCTGGATGTGACGATATTTCGTACTCTATGATTAGTAATCTACCGCAGAACGGTAAACAACTTTTACTGCACCTATTTAACATTTTTTTTACTTTAGGTTTTGTACCACTACAATGGCGCGATATCAATGTTATTCCAATTCCAAAACCTGGAAGGGACCCAAACCATTCTTCTTCTCTAAGACCTATATCGCTAATTTCCTGCCTTTGTAAAATTTTCCACCTTATTATTAATAGAAGACTTGAATGGTATTTAGAAAAAACAAACGTATTTTCAGTCAATACGATTGGTTTTAGAAAAACTAAAGGTTGTACGGATGGTTTAAGTGGTTTAGTTTCGCGTATTCAAACGGGTTTTTCTGAGAGATTACCTACAATTGCGTGCTTTATCGACATAGATAGTGCATATAACTACGTAGATATTAAAATACTATTAACAATTTTACACAATTTAAAAGCAGGGACTAAAATATGTCAATATCTTTGGAATTTCTTAAAAGAAAGAAATCTTAAAATACGAACCGAAAATGAATGCATAACTAGAATGACTGGTCAGGGCTTAGCACAGGGAGACCCATTATCTCCTTTACTATTCAATATAGCTACAATTAAAATATGTAAATCAATTGAGAAAGATGTTTTTATATCGCAATATGCGGACGATTTCGTGTTATACAGCACATGTCGAAATATCGCTTCAGGTATTCAAAATGTACAAATTGCAGTAAATAAATTATGTTATCTTTTACGTAATTTAGGTTTAGAAATTTCCCCAAACAAAAGTCAGGTATGCGTTTTTAGTACTGGCTATATTAGAGATATTGTGAACATTAACATTAACGGCAGGTCGTTAGAATGTGTACCTAATGTTAAATATTTAGGCGTTTGGCTTGATCGACAATTAAAATGGACAAAACACATAAATGAAATTAGAGAAAAGACACTAAAATTTATTAATATATTTAAAGTATTGACAGGTCCTGGGTGGGGTATACATCCTACTCATTTAAGAAGACTGTATATTGCCCTTGTACGTAGCCGTATTGATTATGCTAGTTTTTTATATGACAACAGTACGATGAGTAACTTTGTAAAACTAGATAAAGTACAAAACCAGTTTATGCGCGTTATTGGTGGATTTATAAAAAGTACTCCCATACATGTTATGGAATCGGAACTACTGCTGCAGCCTTTGTTTGTTCGTCGAGCATATTTAGCGGGTAAATTTTGGCTCAAGTCAAAGTCTCATAAAGATAACAGTACAATAGAAATAGTAGATAACCTTTCCAACTTATGTCACAACTTTTATTGGAGACGCAAAAAGAAACCTTTATTGGTAATTACTCATGACCGTTTAAAATTATTACCAATTGATTCTAGTAAACAACTCGGCATGTATAGTTTAAATACATGGGTTAGTAATATTAATACGTCTGCTTTTATAAACTTTAATATTAAAGATATAGACAAACCTAAACGTCAATACAATACTCAAAAGCTGTTGGTAATATGTAATGAGTTTTTGAATAGTGAATATTCAAGTTATTATAAAATTTTCACGGATGGTTCTAAGGACAAGCAGGGGACAGGTGCAGCATTTTTAGATGTTCAAACGAATGATCATGTCAAATTACATATTGAAAATTCTAGTATTTCAATTATGTATGCGGAGCTACTTGCCATTGCCGAAGCTGTATCTTATATAAAATCGATAAATAGTTACCATAAATTTGTTATCTTTACAGATTCTAAAAGTGCTTTACAGCACTTGGTGAGATGTACGTCAACAATAAGAGGCATTCCATTAGCATATGATATTTTAAATAGCTTGTATGAATTAAATAGGACAGACCAAATTGTAGTTCTACAGTGGATACCTTCCCACATTGGTATTTTGGGTAATGAAGCAGTGGATAGGCTAGCTGGGGAGGCATGTATTGATGGTATAAGTGTTGAATGTTTACCATATTATACAAATTTACTAGGTAAGGTTAAGCAGCATTGTTCTGTTATATGGTCGGAATATTTTGACAAGAGATCCCTTACAAAAGGTATTTGGTACAAAACCATGCAACCAAGTTTACCTAACAAACCTTGGTTTGATGAGGCTGGTGTGGGAAGACAAGATATTGTAACGAGCTTCAGACTTCGTTCCGGACATATTCCTCTGAATAAGTTTGGATGTATGATGGGCAAGGTAGGTTCTTCGAACTGTACCGAATGTGACACCGTAGAAGACGTTTATCATATTTTAGTGGAATGTGTCCGGAACGAGGCGTTTAGGAGACAAATTCAGTCTCACCTCGATATTAATTTTAAAGATGTCGGTTGGTGTAACAGCATTTTATCTTTTCCTATGTCGGCGGCGGCTAAGTTATTGTATAGACTTACACAATTAGGTATTAAGAATAGGCCAAGAATAATATAGATGCTACTGATGTGGGAGGGGATGGTTCGCTGTGCACCAACTTTTAGTTATAAGTGTTCTCTGTAAGCGTTGATTTTATGGGGGTTACATATTCATGTTTGAAAACACCCCCTTTAAAAATAAAGAATAAAAAAAAAAAAAAAAAAAAAAAGTGATGTTTGTGATAATAACGTGTGACTTTCCGTGGCTGTGTATGTGAAATTCAAATGTGAAAAACCTTATATACCTTACATACCTCATATACCATATATACCTTACATACCTTATACACCTAATATACCTTATATACCTCACATATCTTATAAACCTTACATTTCTTTCATACCTTATGTACCTTAAACACCTTATATACCTTACATACCTTATATACCTTACATACTTTATATACCTTAAACACCTTATATACCTTACATACCTCATATACCATATATACCTTACAAACCTTATACACCTAATATACCTTATATACATCACATATCTTATAAACCTCACATTTCTTTTATACCTTATGTACCTTAAACACCTTATATACCTTACTTACCTTACATACTTTATATACCTTACATACCTTATGTACCTTAAACACCTTATATACCTTACTTACCTTACATACTTTATATACCTTACATACCTTATGTACTATCGGCTGCAGATAAGCATGCCCACTTTAGAAAATATTCCTGCGACAGCGCAGGTAGTAACGCACACATTGAACCAACGAATCAGAGGCATTTTTTTATTTGTGTGAGTGCAAGCTCAATAGCCACACTTCCTTACCCCACCCCCTTTGAGACAATTGTATTTGTGTGAGTGCAGTGGGCAAAATATAAACAATAGCCGAAATGTGCAACGTTTTGTAAGTGCATTGTTTAGTCAAATTTCTCAGAACTTAAACAATAGCTATTTTTTTTGTGTTAGAAGCCGATAAATGATGGTTAAAACATGTTAAACAATATTGCACCTTATCTACTTAACAACTATGGTAAGGTGATTCAAAATCGCTAACAATGCTTGTCGGCATGTTTTATTGAACTTCTTACGATTTAAAACAATAGTTAACTCGGTTTTTAATATTGGCAAAATCGCCGACAATATCCCGTGATAAAATCTACTTTTAACTAACTTAAAATGAATTTACTAGTATATAATTTAACACATTTAATTTATTTAACAAATAATAAGCAATCAAGACAGTTATTTCACCCCCATTAAACGCATCAATATAAAAATCCTATTTACAAATACTTGCATATCAATCCATTCATCTTTTAACACAATGATGATATTACGATATTCAATGCGCCCGCGCCGTTGGAATCAGTTTTATCAGAGATTTATTTATACATTCCATTTAAGATTTCTTCACAGATTAACTTAACACTTGTTCGAAGACTTGAGCAGCCTCTGTTAAAATATATTATTTCAATTGAAGCCCAAAAATAACCCAAGGATAGTTATCAATTTATTTCTTTTAACATAATCTAGTCACTAAGAAATTTTTAATAAATAAAAAAAGATAAAACTAAAATAAATTGTTGAATAAATTAATTCTTATCAAAAATAAAATTTGTTTCAGAAAGTTCAAATAATCATTTGAATATATTTGGCAATACCAATATATTTTTTTTATCTAAACATTTAAGATAGTAATAAGTTCAAAATTGTTTCTCGCTGGCAATAACACTATTCATAACAAGGAGCTCACGCGAATGGGATTTACATTTATTTAAAAATCATCTACAATTAACCGAGCGCACACTCGCTTAGTGTGAGTGTAACAATTATACATATAGATATTTATACGCATACAACTCGAATATCGTTCGCGCTCCCCATTGGTCAGAACGTTAGCATCGAGTATACACGCCGTGAGCGGTGCTATGCGATTACCGTCTTAAAGGTGGGCATGCGGAACTGCTTTCGATAGTACCTTAAACACCTTATATACCTTATTTACCTTACATACCTTATATACCTTATATTCCTTATATACCTTACATACCTTATACACCTAATATACTTTATATACTAATTTTAGGATAATCAACTTATTTAAATTAATTATTATCCACGAACAATGAAGAATGTTACTAGGTATGCCAAATCGCTTGAAATTTTATCTCAGTAAAGCCTGTATGTATACAAATACACTAGTTTTTGTTGTAGTCAAAAATACCTAGTAGTTTTAATTTTATAGGCATTCAAAATTTCGAAATATATCGAGTCCCGCTAACAGTCACGTGACCGCTTGTGACGTCATATCACTGCAACGCGCCGCGCGGGCCGCGGCCCGCTTATAGTATCAAGTCGCCAGTTTGTTGTGTTTTCGTCAGAGTAATAAGTTTATAGTTTAATAATAGTAAATATTATTCGATTAATAAAATGGATAAAGGATTCGAAAAAGGGCAATCGGATAATCTACCTAATATAGATGGATTGATGGTTTCGCATTATTAGTGATTTCGTTGCCGCCGAAATGCGAGGAATAAAAATGCAAAGGTGTGTGTATGGTTAATAGTTTATCTGTTCTAAATTGTTTTATCAAAACAAAATACACAACTAATGTCAAAATGGAAGAATGTAACTCAAATAGTAGAAGTACTTACCGACCAATATTTTTTTACGTTTAAGACAACAAATATGTATTATAGTTTTGTAGCTAATGGTTAGGTACGTATGTATATATAGGTAGGAACCACTCTTCTTAGTAAATTTATATGAATACATACATTGATTTATTGCAAACTAGCTTCCGCCAGCAGCTTCGCCACCGTTTCCCTCGGGAACTGTAAATTTTCCCAAGATTAAAAGTAGCCTATGTGTTATTCCAGATTTCGTCCAGACCCGTTCAGTAGTTTTTTTTGTGAAAGATAACAAACAAACACACACTCACAAACCTTCGCATTTATAATATTAGGAGGAAGTAGGATAGGTTCTTAGGTTCAGTTCTTAGGTTTGTAGGTAACAATTTTTTTTTTACATATTTAAAAATCTATAGTCGCATCCCCTACCGATGAAAGGGTATATGATAGCGTGCCAATTAGTTAATTGTTTATCTCAAAGAAATGATTGTGTTAGAATTATAAATTACAACCTAATTATTATTTTATTATAATAATTATGTAATTACTGTATTATTTTATTAATTATTTTTTAAGAAAGACTTGTAATGCAAGGCGAGCAAAACATCTGCATTTCAACAATCAAAACACCACCTGCAGTCGTACGACAAAAACACCACGTGCAGTCCAACGATCAAAATGAGGTATGTAACCTCACGAATATAACCCTAACCTAATAAAAATAATGAAAATATTTTTTTATAACTTAGCTTTAAAGATTTACATCTTTTGTCTACTCGTATAAAATAAAATAATATATGTCGATTCAAAAAGTATGCACGTAACTTTGAAACTGGCGTAACAAAGTGACAGACGCGTTTGACGCGTCGCGCTTGCCGAGGGAATCGATGAATATGACGTGTAGCATCAATTGGTGCTAACCGTGCTGAAAACTCAAAGGAAGCACGTTTTGTCAATTAGTTTAGTTCAAATAGTTTTTATTAATAGCACTTCAAATGTTTTGGTTTAAATAGTTTAGATGTTCCTTTGCATGAAAATTTTACATCTCGTGGCTAATGAATGTAGGTAAAAAGTATGATAATGGCACTTATGTTGTACAGTCATGTACATGCACTTAACTTTGAATCTGGCGTCACAAAGTAACAGTTGCGTTTGACACGTCGAGAACATTGACATAATATGATGCTTATCAATGGGTGCTATTTGTGCCAAATACAAACAAAGAATGCTTTGTAATGTACTTTTTCAAAGAATGTCAAAATTTCAAATAGGAATAACAAATATTTTGCAGTTAATTTAATAAAGATTGGATTTTCACCTTTTTGGTTACTGTCAATATTTAGCCATTTTTAACTTTACTTTGAAATTGGCGTCTAAATATGACTACCTACAGCAGTTTTGTAAATTTTGGATGGATTTTACGAAGAACGTAAAATATTTCGCTCTCAAGCGGGACCAATAAAAATAACTTGTGTGCTCTTAGTAAAAAAGATGGTGGCATTCGTCCCATTGCCGTAGGATGCACATACAGGCGTATGGTAGCCAAAATATGTTGCAGGTACTACAGAGCCGAACTAACATCAAAATTTCAGCCCCTCCAGCTTGGTTTTGGTTCCAAGGGGGGCTGTGAGGCTGCCGTACATGCCCTGTCAACGTACCTTGGCTGCGGCGAGGGAGAGGTCATCCTTAAGGTTGATGTGAAGAACGCCTTCAATTCAGTTAATAGGGATACCTTGTTGACACAGGCAAAAATTGAAATACCTATGATTTACAAATTCCTTTGGCAATGCTACAGGCACCCATCAAAATTACTGTATAAACATAATATTTTGGAATCTGCAGTAGGCTGTCAACAAGGTGACCCGCTGGGACCAGTCATTTTCAGCCTAGCCATACACCCCATAATTCGGCAATTAAATTCTAAATTTAACGTTTGGTATTTAGATGATGGAACCTTGGGAGGCGATGTTGATACAGTTTTACAAGATTTGACACTTCTGAAAACTAAATTTCAACAGATTGGATTAGATTTAAATCCTTCTAAATGCGAAATATTTTTTAATAAAAACATTAACAAGATTTCGGCCCTTTCAAAATTTAACACTTTAACCCCCAATATAAAAGTGATGGAAAAACATGATCTCCGCCTCCTTGGGTCCCCAGTCTTGGAAGAAGCATACAATGGCTTTATAGACGAAAAAATACAAAATTTCAGTGAAGTTTCGGATAGACTTTTCAAAATCAGTATGCATTCTGCTTACACAATAATTCGGCATTGTCTTTTTGTTCCTAAATTTACCCATGCTCTGAGATGTTCTCAATTTTGGAAATATTTACCACTTTTAAGCAGAATGGACCTTAAAATTCAAAATTCATTCAGCAAAATTTTTAATTTGGACTTGAATGACCGAGCGTGGCTACAGGCAACTTTACCAGTTCGCTTGGGTGGCCTCGGCATTCGCAAAATTACCGATGTAAGTTTACCAGCCTTCTTGTCTTCGGTCCACAGCACGGAAGAATTAACCAGGAAAATTCTGTCTCCTACACTGGTTAATTCGGAAGTGCTGTGCATGACCGACGCTGTGAACGCGTGGCAAATGGCTTGTCCCGGGACTGACTTGCCGACCAACCCTTTCTCCCAAGGACAGTGGGACGCGCCTCTCTGCGACATCGTTCGTAAAAAACTTATCAACACGAGCACCGGTGTTGCGGAGTGCGCGCGTTTGCTGGCTGTGGGGGAGTGGGAGTCTGGCGCTTGGCTGTACGCACTCCCGTCGTCTAACATAGGGACTATGTTGGACGATGAAACATTCCGCATTGCGACCTCCCTTCGATTAGGTGTTCCGTGTGTTTCGCCGCATCGCTGTCAATGCGGTGAAGCGGTCAATAGCCTTGGACACCATGGCCTGTCTTGCGGCAGAAGTGCCGGCCGTATTCCACGTCATGCCCACCTCAACGACATAATTCGTCGTGCTCTTGTCACCGCCGGAGTGCCAGCCGTACTTGAACCCAATGGCTTGGCGCGTGACGATGGGAAGAGACCAGACGGTATGTCGTTATTGCCTTGGAAGTTAGGTAGGCCTTTGGTGTGGGACGCAACTTGCGTCGACACCCTTGCGCCATCACATCTGCCAAGCACAACCGCTTGTGCTGGAGCTGCTGCTGCATCCGCGGAGACTCTCAAGCGGCGCAAATACGACAACCTTCTTGGTAGTTACGTGTTTGAGCCGTTTGGGGTCGAAACGCTTGGGCCGTGGGGTCCACGTGCACGCGCATTATTTCATGAAATATCCAAAAGATTGGTTGACGCTTCACGTGACCCGCACAATGGACCAAATGAGAGTCTAAGTGCGGAAAAATGAGTCCACTTTCCATTTTCACGTGACCCGAAGGCTGGCTTTTATCTTGCACAAAGAATTAGCATTGCCATTCAACGTGGCAATGCCGCCAGCCTTCGGGGCACGTTTGCCGTTGACAGTGATGCAGACGAGTATTTCGATGACTAATCTTATTATTATTTTTATTATCTGTTGAAATTATTATTATTATACTTTTATTATTTTAGTTGTGTAAATATTTTAACCTATTGTATTAATTTCTGGTTTATAATGAATTAAATTATTTTACCTGTAAAATAATTATTAAACTTCGTTTGAGTTGACGCCAAATAAACTATTTTAAAGGATGGATCTCTTTTAAGTAGTCATCAAATATTTATAATTTTTTTACTTAACTTTAATACCTACTAGCGTTTAAATCCATTCGTTCGTAAATAAATCGATGAATTATGAAGTGGAGCATCAATTAGCTAGCTTTGCTATTTGCTTAAAACTCAAAGGAAGAAAAAGATTTGTGAATTTCAGTTGGGCATTTTATATAGCACGACACATAATATGTTTCGGTCGAATTTCAAATGAGAAAAATGAAAATGTCTGATGTCTAAATGTACTTTTCTTTAAATTATGCGCCTTGTGACTCATATAATGATAATTGCACTAAAAAGGATGAAAATAGCATTTTTCTAGTTACTGTAGAATATTTAGCCGTTTTTACTAAACTTCGCAACTGGCGTCGCAATGGAACTGTCGCGTTTGACACGTCAAGGGAATCGACAAATATGACGTGAAGCATCAATTCGTGCCATTTGCGCCGAGAGCGAACGAAGAACGCTTTGTGAATTTATGATAAATTTTTACATAGCACGTTATGTTCAAATTTCGAATAGAAAGACTGAAAAAGTCTGGATTTTTTTATAAATTTCTTTTAATTTTACATCTTGTGTCTAAACGAAAATAAATAAATCATTGCTCAGTGCACATTTGCCATTTTGCACTCAACTTTAAAACTAACGTCACAAAGTAACAGTCGAAATTGAGGCGTTGCATTCATCGAAGAAATTGTAGATTGACGTATAGCATAAATTGGCGTTATTCAAAATAAAAGAATCAACTTTTTGTCTATTTCTGACAGGTGCTGTCAAATGTTTTGTTCAAATATCAAATAAATAATATAAAATGTTTGTTATTTTATTAATCTAATATGCAGCAAGTTCTCTATAGGATCAAATAAATTAAGTGTGTTAGCTGTAAGTTTCATAAATACTTTATTGTACACAAAGAAATAATAATACCGTAAAAAGATGTAAATGTGATAAGTACAAATTTCAGTCTTTTCGCAGCAAAGGCGATCTCATACAGACAATCATTAAACTAAAAAAACAAATTATAAACTCGATCTCGTACCAAATTGTAGAAAGAAAAGTTAATCACGTTCTTTTATGTATCTGTATGCACTGCAACTTGACGCTTGCGTCACAAAGTAACAGTCGTGTTCGTCGACGAATCGATGAAATATGACGTGCAGTATCAATTGGTGCTATTCGTGTCAAACTCAAAGGAAGAACGTTTTGTGAATTTTGGATGAACTTTTACAAAGCACGTTGGATATTTCAAAAGTCAGAATATACTAGACGGAAGCGCACCTCTGAATTCTAAAGGACGAGTACTTTTTACTTTCTTTGTAGATGCAGATATTATTTTATAGTCCATTTGTGCAGGTGATAAGCAGTATGTGAGCATTCACAATAAAACTAACATAACACCCACATTTCACCTGTTATTTTTAAGTCCCATGGGATAGAGAGTGAGCCTATGGCCATATATCGGGCTCAAATCCAACTCCGTGCTGCTGTAGTAAATTTCCTGACGGAAAGTTCACTCATAACACTTTGCCCGAATCTTGAATTGAACCGGAGACCTCTTGCTCGAGCGGAATATTGCATTAAGTGGCGTTAACATTTATTGACGACCGGATGGCGGAGTGGGTAGTGTACCTGCCTGCGACGCCGAGGTCGCGGGTTCGATTCCTGCTTAAGACAAATCTTTGTGTGCATGAAAATGGGGGTTTGTCTTAGTCTGGGAGTTTCTATGTATAATAAGTATGTGTTTACAAAAGAAAAATTATATATGTATTAATATCAGTTATTCTAGTACCCACAGTACAACCTCTGCTTAGTTTGGGACTAGATGGTGTTGTGTGTAAGTTGTGAAATATTTATTTATTTATTTATTACTACTTATCATTTTCGTTTCCAGTGACAAGTAATATAAATATATTTTTTTTTTAAAAGCGACGCCCGCACTAGGAATAACTCCTGTGTCGCGGGGTGTTCGCAAACATACATTTCACACACACAGCACAAGCAGTCTCAGAACAATTTTTTGCGAACTACACAAAGATTTGTCCCATGTGGGCATCGAACCCACAACACCAGTGCAGTGGAGAGCGGCGAGGCGACCGCTTAAACCACTAGACCACACGTGCAGACAAGATAGATAACTCTTTATTGTACACAAATTTGAAAGTCAAATTCATGAATCAGATCATTTAGATAGTACAATGAGCGGCCTTATCGCTATAAAATCAATTTCTTACAGACAACCTTTGGATGGACAAGAGAGCTTAAGATATTATAAATAGGTAGTTTTTTTGGTGCACTAGAAACAATCGTATATTAACTTAATTCTAACTTATAATAATAATAAAGTTACATATAATAGCCCTATAATATTTATTTATTTCTTTATTTATTTATTTACTTTGGGATACAAACAGCTTTTAAGAACAATCGATAAAATAACTTGTAGAAATAACAACGTAAGCCAATTGATAGTTTTCGCTTATATATATGGCTAACATATTAAAAATAAATAACAGATCTAAATAATTCACATAATTATGCTATTATAATTATTAAATTAGAGTACAAATAAATTATCATTACTTCGGATCGAAAAATTGTTTCGTTATTAAATTGCGAAACTGAGTGTGGTAATTAAATAATATGTCCAAATCATCGTTCCTAATATATTCGTTTGTTTTTTTAACGACACGGTAGAAAAACGAATTATGTACGTATATTTACTAATATATATAATATACTGAGGGACCCAGGCAGTACGTAGGTAATTAGAATGCAATTCAACATTACGTAACGTGATTATACCATTATCTGATGTCCTAATTTTAGCGGAATAATAATAGACGCGATACCACGGTAATTAATAGCGTCACCTAATCCTTTTGCTAACAGCGTGTTCACATGGGATAAGTCGTTAGGGAATTTATACTTTTTAATTTCGAATAGTTGGCTGATATTAGTGGACAATCCATAAAAGACCTTATGCAGGCCAACCAAAAAGGCGTCACAGTCGCATCCTATTGGTCTAAAACCATATGGATAGAAGAAAATATTTTTATTATAGTCATTGACAAGACAAGAAGAAGAAGAAGATTTTTTTTTATTTGAGTTCAATTCTTAACTGCTTCGATGGTCTAGTGGTTAGCGTATGTACCTTTAACCGCAAGGTCCCGGGTCGGGCAAAGTGTTATTGGTATTTCCTTCAGTTTGAGAGTTGGCAATGTGCCCAGTGGATGGCGATAGGCTCACCCCCTATCCCATGGGATCTAAACATAACAGGTGAAATGTGGGTGTTGTACACCTCTGCCACACTCTTTTAAAGATATAGGCGTGATGTTATCTTATGTTCGATTCCCAAATAATTATTTAATTAATTGATAGTTTAATGTTACAGCAAAATATTTATTGATCTTTAACTTCACTTCGGCCATAGTTCACCACGCTGGCCAAGCACGGATTGGGAGACTTCACACATCCTTGGGCGCTTTTTAGCCACTCAGGCATGCTAGTTTCTTCAAGATGTTTTCCTTCACCGTAAGCGAGCGATAATTTATATGACAAATACACACATATCTTCGAAAAGACGAAACTTAATGATTTAACGACAGAGGTGTGTGCCGTGGGTTCGAACCCGAGACCTTTGACTTCGCAGTCCTACGGTCTGAAATTATGCCCGTTGTAAACTATCCAATTCTGAACCAAGCTTTACATAACCCCGTCACACGATATAGTTCGCGATAATTCACATTCAATGTTATCGTCAATGATTTGTGATCCTGATATCTAAATTAATGTACGATATACTAAAACCATTAGACCTATAGGTAGATTAAATTCGAGGTTTATTACTTATAAATTGCCTCGATGATGTGCATACACTTCTGACCTCGAGTTCTCGGGTTCGATTCCCGTGTCAGACAAAGTGTTATTTGTGAGTTTTTATTTAGAAAATTCTCAGTAACAGCACGGAGTTAAAATTGTGCCCGTTGGATGGCGATAGGCTCACCTTCAATCACATGGAATTTAAACATAAAAGGTGAAGTGTGGATGTTATAAGCCTCTGCCACACCCTTCTGAGTAATATAAGCGTGATTTTATGGTTTTTTATGTATGTTTAATGTAATGAAATGGATGATGATGATGAAAATGGAGCAGGTTTACTATTTATATAATATTAAAGTTGAAAATATTAAGAATCCAGCAGGACTCGAACCTGCACCCCCTGGGTATACGCCCCAAGTGCTTTGCCAATTCAGCTATGGATTCGTATGCTGCCGGACTCGAAATTTCTCAACTCTTTTGTGCCAGCCGAAGCTAGACGAACCATTACTTGGTTTGAGCGCCATCTATGCGATGTAATAAGTTACTTATTCACATAATCGCATACAGTACGTTTGAATTAAGATCAACACATTACTGTCGAGAGATGACGCATATTTATCAATACTTGTAATATTTAAAGCAAATTTTAGCTTTGCTATGCCTTTTTGTATTTATATAATATTAAAGTTGAAAAAATTAAGAATCCAGCTAGGTTTACTATTTGTAATATTTTAAAGCAAATTTTAGCTTTGCTATATTTTTTTTTTATATAATATAAAAATTTAATAATCAAGAATCCAGCAGGACTCGAAACTATTACTCAAAACCAAGAAAGGTTCGTCTAGATAAGGTTTATATATAGAACTATGACGGTGGTACAAAGAGTTGAGAAATTTCGAGTCTAGCAGCATACGAATCCATAGCTGAATTGGCAAAGCACTTGGGGCGTATACCCAGGGAGTGCAGGTTTACTATTCGCCCATATTTATGTATTTAGAGAAAATATTTATTGTATTTACTTTGTGAGGCACACTTTTCTGCAAGTTTTGACTGTAAGTTATTAAGTGTTAATCAGATATTTAATAAAACAATAAATCATCAGAAATAAAACGCAGCAAACAAAAACCTACGGAATAAAACAAAGCTCCCATTGTTTAAGGCTTCGTACAAATACATCACATTCAATTAGCATTGGGATCACATACACGCATTTGTAGACAAATGGAACAAACAGATCCACTCGCATTTTATTTTGTCATGACAATGTATTTGTATCATTGTACAATGTTTTGTACATAATGTTCTCCATTCAGTTTTTGTGTCAATGCTGGCAGCATTGCCATGATGTATGGCAATGCTTATTCGTTGACCGAAAAAAATGCCAGCACTTCGGGAACGGGTTGACTCAACTAAACGTTTAGCGACGTCTATTTTTTTTTTTCTTGCTATTATTAATTATTTTTTTAAATGTCCTATATTTATTTATCCTTTTATATATTTACTATTTTTATAATATAATTGCCAGTATTTAACTATTATTTTTCATTATTGTTTTTGTAATAATATAAATTCCTCAGCATTTATTTACTATAACTTATTGTATTTATTTATTTATAAAATAATCAGGTACCAGTTGAAAAACAGCGCCAGGCACTTGTGTCTGCCAATAATGCTGAACTGGTTACCAATTTGGTAGTTAGCACGAAACACTGTAATTTTAAGTGATATTGACTTTTTATGTATAATATATAATAAGACACTTCGTATCTGTTATTTCTAGCATTTCATTAACTGTATCGTTTCTTAGCATTATGTATCATTATTCTATTTTTGTTGTGTGTATCGTGTACCTACTTCCAAATAAATGTATTTTCTTTATTTTTTTTCTTTCTTTCTTCTATTTTCCGATCTTTAAACTATCTGACACCGTAACCAATCAATTTGGAGAGGAAATGAAAGCAAATAAGTCTGCCAAAGACAAAACTCTTATCAGAGCGGGGTGGTAAATTATACCGCGCATCTATCTTGACAACAAGTATTATAAGACGTGCATGAGTGACATTCTTACACATTTGGCAACTATGGACGCCTGGCAATGACTAGTCCTTTTGGTTAATAGTCTATATAACCGATGTGGCGGTATCCCCACATAACCAGTCACGTGACATATATCGTCGAGTGCTAAATCGCGATATCGAAATGTTCACAGCAAGTGACTATATATACCACTTCCAATACACTACCGTTGGACAGCTGTCCGCCAGGCAATACCACCGAGCCTGGTGGGAGGATCCTCCCTTTGTGGTGGAGGAACATCACACCCTGTTCCTCTACAACCGACAGACAAATTGTCTTTCAATTTATAAAAAATATAAGTTTTAATAAGTAATAATAGTTGCCACTCATTATCAGGATTATATTCCGCACACACATACGGGTTTTCTCTATATCTAGGTACAATGGAAAATGGAACTTACTTTGCTTTGAATTTGAGAACAATCTCGACGGTTTTCGGTCTATCGAATAAAACTTTCGTTATATTAAGAAACAGTAGAAAAAAAGGGACCAGCAATATTTAAACCTGTGACCTCTTCATACCAGGCAGCCGCTCTAGCCACTCAGCTACGGTCACCTCTAAATTTCTCAATTGCATGTAACGTTTTTCATCAGTTTCTTAGCATAATTTGCTAAGCATATCTAAATGCTATACAATAATTAATAAGAAACCTCAATTATGTCAGCCATTTTCCTTTCACTTCTTAAATACGTATTACGTTTATAAAAGAATGGTATAATATGTTATTAAAAAAATAAAAATCAAAAACATTGAATTCACAATTTAGCAGATAGCTTGATATTATTTCAAAGAAATAATCCCACTACCTGAACGTAATCAATTCCCATTGTTTTAATTAAAATGCAGTATAAACAAAAAACTGATCCGTCCATACAATTGGCTGTTGTAATACGATGCTCAAATCCAACAACGGAATGAACCGATCGCTCCAATGTTTACTCTTGGAATTACAATGTACTCTGCATGTTCGTTACTGTTTTATTATACGTTTTATTGTGCCGAATGCATTTATGTTTTTCGGTTTACATACTTAATAAGTAATAATGAGACCTTTATTTACATAAAAATATACATATTGGATCTTAAATTAAATAGTCTAATAACTTATCTAAACTTTATAATTCACTGTCAGAAGGCCTCGTACTCAAAATGCTGGTAGCATTACCGTTGTATTGCGATACTAAGTCGCTGGCTGAAATATAAGCTATATATACTAATAAATGTAGAAAACAGTAATTTACAACTAGTACACAATATATAATAAGTAGTCTATACAGATATTTTTTTTTTTAAAATATCAAGAAGGTTATGCAACAAAAAATTTGTTCACGTGCCATTAAATAAAAAAAAATAGTATATGTTATGTTAATGAAATAATTTAAAGATAACAAAGAACATACACAATATTCAGACAAAGAAATAATCCAACCTATTTAGCACCGGGTGACGGGTTAAGTTGCAGTAAGCTGACTCCGCGCTGGTGACGAGGTTTTGTATAGCGCTTAATCCCTGACTTGCTATGTGCTTGCAGTGTGTATCATTATTCTGCGTGTGCTTATGAATTGAGTCATTAAAAACTTTCGGCAACAAAAAGCTTTGCACGTTTAAAACAATTTTACCGCTCTTATTTAGAATTAAAGTTTTGGGACACGTCTATATGGGGAAGACATTCAATAAGCGCTTAATATCTCTTCATCCTTGATTTGCCATATTATGCTCCCGGTGTGTCCACTGTTTTGTTTTAATGATTATTTATTCAAAACTTTCTCCTACAGTAAACATAAAATTGCAAATGGAAACTGTTTTTAATATTTTTTTTGTAGTTTAATAATTGCAAGGAAATTGAAATCCGATACGATCTGCAGAGGTGTATGTCGTTTAAGCAAAACATTATGTACTGAAGAAAAAACACGTCTCTGAAAGTAAATATCCCTGAGGATATGTGCATCTTGTATTAAATTATTTTTGACGTTTCACTAGAGACAAATACCTTCACATTGTTCATAACATAACACACGTTAAATTCAAAGCGCCTTTATAATCCCGCGTGACGGGTTAAGTTTCAGTAAGCCGACTTAATCCATGACTTGCTGCATCCTCACATAACGTGTAATTTTTTTTTTGTATAGTTACAAATAGTCGACAAAAATATTCAGTGTGAAAAAAAACAGTATATAGAAGTAACGTTTTAAAACTGAATAAATTCTTATTTCCGTTTTTCTTACTTTTTTCTCTATCTAATAAGTGAATTTATTAACAACATTAATTTCTTTTTATTTTTCAATGTAAAGCTTGCATTCTAAAGCAAAAATAAAAATAAAATTGTAATTTTCTGACTTATTTTATTTCTCGCGTCTACGATAGTTTTACGTTATAATAAAACTAAAGATAAAATTCAAGACCATAAAAAGGAAACACTGCAAATATAGCCGCTGAGTTTGCTGCTTTTAAAGCCTTCATCACAGCAACTCTAGGCTTACTACAGAAGCAGATTGAGGCTTTATCGGAGTCAGTTGATACCATCGAAGTCCAGAGGCGCCGGAAAATGCTCCTCCTACATGGGATCCCTGAGGAGAAGGATGAGGTCACAGAGAGGGTCATTGTGAATGTTGTCAAGCAGCGCCTTGAATTGGCTGACTTTTCCACTAGTGATATTCAACGATGTCACCGAATGGGACGTCCATCATCTACTAAGAAGCCAAGACCCATCCTCGTCAAACTCCAACGTGCGAACATCAGAGACAAGTTGTGGTTTGACAAGACCAAGCTAAAAGGCTCCGGTGTGACTTTTTCAGAGTTCCTCATCAAAAGTCGCCATGATCTGTTCATGTTGGCACGTGAGAAACTCGGGTTAAACAAAACTTGGACCAGAGAAGGCAGTGTGTACGTGCTGGTATCTGGCAGCCGGCGCCGTATAACCTCGGTTAGCGAACTGAACAGCTGCTGCGCAGACGCCGCTCCGAAACAAGTAGCTACGTCCAAAACAACTGTTTCTTCGAAGGTGAAGCGAGCTGCAGTCACCAAAAAGTGAAGCCTGTAGTTATCTTCCATATTCTAGCCCAGGTATATCTTTTGTTTACAATTTACAAGCACGAAAACACCCACATTTTAAGATTTTTAACTTTGACATTTGACATTCAGTTGTCACTTCTATAGAACAGTTGCGTTCCAGATATTGTTACTCCAAATCTTTAGCGGTGCGTATTTCACGCTCAATCTTGATTATCTTCTCATTTTTTTTTTTACATTAAAACCACTTTTAATTATCTTCTCATTTTTACATTAAATTTTAAATTATGTTAACCTGGGCTAGCAATCAACTAACGTTTTATTTTATTTCATGTTCTTTTATTCATATTTTATTTTTGTTGTTCTGTTCAATGTTATGTACGTGTGTAATGTATCTTTGGTTTCTTTATAGCTGTCCTTCACACACAACCGGCGGATGGTTATTAAGTAGCCTACGGTCATAAAACTTATTTTATTATATATTTATATTTCTTATAATTGTCTTGTTATATTTATATAGTAATATTTATATATATACTCGTATATTTTATTATATCTAATGATTTCATACAGTTCTGACAATGATAGTGACGATTTTCTTACTGCTAGTAGTGACGATAGTTTTGTGAGTATTCCTTCACTTAGCGACACTCTCACATCTCTTTTCTCTGATGTTCCTATGAACTTTAATGTCGTACATATAAATGCTCAGAGCATTCCGGCTCATTTCCCCGATATGCTGGCAAGCTTTGACTGTACTAACTTAGATGCAATTCTTATATCTGAATCTTGGCTTAAGCCGTGCCTTTCCTCCTCGGCTTATTCTCTACCTGGCTTCCACCTTATACGTAATGATCGCATTGCAGGACGTGGCGGTGGTATTGCCACTTATTTAAGGTCAAATATAACCTATAACATTATTAATATCTCCTCACAACCACCTCCCCAAAATGCGGGAGAGCACCTCTTTTTAGAGGTAGAACTTAATCATGCCAAAATTTTACTCGGCGTCTATTACTGTCCTTCTTCTCGTATTGACTTTTTCTCCTCTCTTGATATTCTTCTCGAAAACTCAGTCCCGACGTACAGTCAATGCATAATCATGGGTGATTTCAACACCTGTCTTCTTAAAAATGACTCCCGCTCCTCCTCTCTCCAAACCATCGTTCAATCTAATAATCTATCTATACTTCCTCTTAGCTCTACTCATCATATTCCAAACTGCTCTCCTTCGCTCCTCGACCTTATATTTGTTTCTTCCCCCAATCGTGTGGCTAAGCATGGTCAATGCGCAGCTGATGCCTTTTCCCATCACGATCTTCTTTACTTGTCTTACAAAATTCGCTTACCTAAACCTAAACCTAAATTCCTTATGCAGCGCAGTTATCGTAGTATTAACGTTGATGACCTTCGCAAGGATGTTGGCAATGTTGATTGGCAGTCGCTTATGGATACTAATAACATCGACGATAAACTTCACCTATTACAGCAAAGGCTAACTGATATTTATGACGTACATGCGCCTGTTCGTAAGATTAAAATGAAACACCAACCTTCACCATGGCTTACTGATAAGATCAAAACACTACTGGAGAAAAAAGCGACTGCCAAGTCAAAATATAAATGCCGACCTAACGACTTGAACCATGAGAAATACCTAGCCATCCGTAATCATTGCAGCAGAGTGTGTAGGAATGCTCAACGCCGAAACATTCATAAATCAGTTGAAAACGGTGATCCAGCCCAGGTCTGGAAGTTTCTAAGATCTTTAGGAGTTGGGAAATCTCGACAGAGCTCAATATCAAAAAACCTCGACTTAAATTCTCTAAATCAGCACTTTTCGTCTACATCATATTTTGATAAGAAAACTAAACATAACACACTGAAATATTTGTCATCCCTTAAAACTCCTGACTGTCCCCAATTTGTCTTTAGTCAATTTTCCGATTGTGATGTTAAGAGAAGCATATTATCCATCACGTCCAACGCCCCAGGCAGCGACTGCGTCAGCCGTAATATGATCATTCCTATCCTTGATCAAATCCTTCCCATCATTTCCCACATCCTAAATTTCTCCGTTTCAAGTGGTTACTTCCCAACTGCCTGGAAAGGAGCCCAAATAACTCCAATCCCTAAAAAGAGTAATCCTTCTTCCTTTTCTGAATATCGTCCCATCTCCATCCTACCTTTCCTCTCCAAAGTTCTTGAACGCCTTATCCATCATCAACTTAGCCGATTCCTCTCCCAAAACCAACTCCTGAACCCATTCCAATCTGGTTTCCGTCCTGGCCACAGTACCACCACTACCTTGATACATATTACGGATGATATTAGGGCTGGCATGGAAGAGGGCAAGCTGACAGTTCTTGCTTTGCTTGACTTCAGCAATGCCTTCAACACTGTTGATTTTGATATCCTATTGGCCATATTGCGTTCTCTTAACATATCTCCAACGGCAATTGACTGGTTTCGTAGTTACCTGTCTGGTCGCCGTCAACGTATCTGCATTGAAGATAATCTATCTTCGTGGTGTACTACAACGGCTGGCGTACCGCAGGGCGGCGTTTTATCTCCATTGCTTTTCAGCGTATTTATTAATACAATCTCTAACAAACTTAATTCTTCCTACCACTTATATGCTGATGATCTACAGATTTACTCTCAGGGTCCATTAGATCAGCTTACGGAAGCTGTTAACATAATAAATTCTGATCTCAGAACCATCTGCAATTGGAGTAAGGACTATGGATTGCTTATCAATCCCACTAAAACCCAAGTAATAACTGTGGGTAGCCCCAGGATGATTTCAAGAGTTGACTGGCAGCAAATTCCATCTGTGTCATGCAACGGTGTCGACATACCATACAGCGACAAAGTAAAAGATCTTGGTATCTACATAGATGGAACACTCACCTGGGGCCCACAGCTGAAGGAGCTGAGCCGCAAACTGTTTGCTGCTGCTGGATCTCTGCGTAGGCTACGAAACCTTTTACCAATTACTACGAAAACTGCTCTAGCACAATCTCTTCTTCTTCCCATCCTTGATTATGCAGATGCCAGTTATCCAGATCTCACTGAAGACCAACTTAACAAACTTGAGCGCCTTCAAAATTTCTGCATAAGGTTTATATTTGGTTTACGCAAATATGACCATATATCCGAATATCGCACTAAACTCAAGTGGTTACCTATTCGCCTTCGCCGGAATGTACATATTCTATCACTTCTTTACAACATTCTTTTCAGTCCTTCTACTCCATCTTATCTAAAAAAACGTTTTCCTTTTCTACATGATACGCACACAAGGTACCTGCGTTCATCAGAGAATTTGCGACTTAAAATGCCGGAACACAGCACCAAGTTTTTAGACAAATCCTTCACAGTGCAAGCAATTAGACTTTGGAATGAGTTACCGGTATCCATAAGGAGTGCTAAATCGTTACCAATATTTAAAACTTTGGTTAAAGAACACTTTCTCACTCAATAATATCTGACCTGTTCTTATTTCTCTTACATCTGTCATTTGAAATCTACCATATATTGTCCATTATATAATTATAATATATATTTTAGGTATTTATATATTATATATATTATTATATTACTTATATATATTAAGTATGTATGTAAGTATTTTATTATTGTACCTATACGTAGGTATATTCATCTTAATTAATATCTTTATGCATTTATATTCTTTCCTCATTCTTAATTCTCTCTAGTACACCTTTAACTTCCCTTTCGTGTCCCTTTCTTACTTTCCATCCAATGGTTGTCTGTAAGAGATTGCCTAAGTTGCGATAAGACCGCCATTTGTACTATTTAACTTCTTTTTTCTGTATTTTTATTTTTCCATGGTGTGCAATAAAGCTTTTTTATTATTATTATTATTATAATATTAAACTTACAGCCCGATTATTATATAACAAAACATAACGTATGGCAAAGGGGTACAGCACCCACACTTCACCTGTTATGTTTAGCTCCCATGGGATTGAGGGTACGCCTATCGCCATCCACCGGGCACAATTCCAACTCCGTGCTGCTATAGTGAATTTCCTGATATAATATTTACATATAACATTTTGTCTGACCCGAGATTCGAATCCGATTCGCATAGAGAGGCACATACGCCAACCACTAGATCATCGTGGCAGGCTTTTATATAATTATTGATAAACGGCGCAGGCGGTCAAGAGTATCCCTTTCTCAAATTCCTATTAATGTGCTGAAGAAAGAGATTTGATAAGGAACATTTAATAAATAATTTGGGTGGGCATGCCCAAACAAGCTGTTACTTAAACAAGCAGCGATGCTTAATTAACTATAAATAAATTGTAATAAAAGGCTTTTAAGTGAACAGTGCCTTCGGTTATCGCTTTACACTGTCATTAAAGGACTGTGCTAAAGCCATTATTGGATAACTAAATTAACAGTTTATTTGACATTGGATGGTGTAAATTGCTGTGTGGGATTTAAAAGATTTGTAGAAAAGTGAGCTTTTTAATACAATACGATTTTATTAAAATAAGCTACAGTTGAAAAATTATGAAACCGGCATGATTTGAACCTGCGACTTTCTGCACAACGGGCAGTCGCTGTAACCAACCAACTACGGCCGCCTTATGCCAGGACCCAAAATTTCTCAACTGTATGTTACTTCATTTTGTGACGTCACGTTCATCCATTTGTACAAACCAACATGGCTATGTTGCATTCAGCACAAATGTTGTAAAGAATGAAGGCATACGTTATATTTCAACTTCTTATTGATTATTTTTATAGCATTTGGCAAATCCTGCCGATTTTTGGTCCTAACTGTTTTTTAGTATAATTTGCTAAGCATATTATGTAGTCAAGCACATTAATTTTCACAAATGCTTGAGTTTTCCTCTGATTTTAAAGTTCTTAGATATTATACGCTTTCTAAAAGACAAAGGACGTTTGTTATTTTTTCATGAAAGCTTTATACCAAGAGCATTACCAAATATCAGCTATATTTTTTTTAATCACCACAATAATTGTAAATTACGATTAGGATCTTTTTTCGATAAATAAAATAACATAAACAAACAAAAACCATTCAGAGTTAAAACCCCGACATTAACTGTGTTATATTCCGATACGTTTATATTCAATAAACCGGATCGATACGAATGATAACACAAAAACATAAACGTAAGGAAATATACCGACGGAGTATAAAATTTTATCGACGTGATATAAAAATGACTCCCATTTGCGAGGGAATTTAGATAAATACACGGCAAAATGGTTCATTAGTATACCGTGAAATCGTTCACCCGTTCAATCAGTCGTTCATTCGTTCAGTTTATATCATTCGCTCAAACGCCCATTACTCATCTGGGTCACTTGTCAAAAATATTGATATTCCCTGTTGATTTTTCGTGTTTGAGAGAATGTGGGGCTAGTAAAAGAGCGATTATGAATGAAATATTTATAAAAAATTTTCATTTATAGTTAAAGATTGCATCAGTTGTGCATTAATTGCATTTTCTGAAAATATGTATTATGTAAATATATAGATATTCGGATACTTTTCGTAATATCGCACAAATTATACAGACTTTTGAATAGTTTATTATGGATACGTTCGATTATTTTAATTACATTTCACTTAAAGGTATATTTTTCTTAGCTTTTTTATTAAAATCAATTTTTTTTGTCAAGTTAGTACATGACAATAATTTTATTCCAATAATAAACTGTATCTTTTTTAATGTATGTTAAAAATACTGTCTTTGTGGCCACACACGAGAACTGACAAAGACCTTCTTAATGATGAGGTGTTTGCATAATTCCCGACGGACATTTTTGATCGACGAGAATTAAAATTGGATAGGAGCGAAAATGTTGACGTAAAATGTAATTAAGTGAATCGATAGTGGCGCCGCCTGGTGCTGACGGGTGCAAACGAAGGCTAAGTGCCTTTGATGAACGCTCCAAGAAGATATTTGGAGATAGTAGACATTTTTTGGTAGGCGTCAATGGACTAAGCAGCATTGCCTAACCTAAAACTGCTTAATAGTAGTACGATAGTCATGAACTAAATTCTAGAAGATTTAGAGCTGGCACTCCGCCATTGCTTTATGGTAGATATGCCTCAAATACGCACGAAGCATTTCAGTTCAACATTCCTTCCGACTACCCGAGTCTGTGTTTCCGCATTAGTATAACATGGATCTCTTCAAAGCAAGAGTTAATAGGTATCTCATAGGTAAGCGTGCTCCACCGTAGACCGCATCATCACTTACCATCAGGTGAGATCGTGGTCAAACGCGTGCCTTTTCAACATAAAAAAACTCACTTTATATTTATCAATGTTCAAGCGGCCGCACTTTGCACTTATTCCGCTTTAAACTCCTAATTACTCTTAAAAAAAAACTTACTCATCCAAAAACTCGAAAGTCAGAACTAAGCAGAAAATGAAATAGATAAGGTTTCAATAACATGAAGTTTAATGTGTCAGTGTAAACAATACTCTTTGTAGATCGTACCTAATTGTAATACAGTCTATTAGCTCACAAATTTCTAACATATTACTTTGATAGTATGTCGCTACAATTACTCGATGTTATTAACATCATGATACAAACAAGTAATTTATTAAGATCACGTTCAAATTATATTCAAGGTCTAACAGTTAAAACAGTTTCAGTCAAATATAATGTATGATATAAATACAGTACACATGATTGGATTTGACATTTGCATACAATTCTATATTACTTTGGCACTTGAGCTTGGAGCTTGCTTAGTTCGACAGATATTGAACTATTAACTTAGCCTGCGGTCTCCAATGCTAAATGTAATAAGTTATTGGTGTCGCAAGTATGAGTAATTAAAAGTTAATCTAACAGGTATATTTACCTAATAAGCTGGCACTATAAAGGGTTCGAATTTAGCAGAATACGAATTTATAGCTTAATTGGCATGACATTTGGGGCGATTACCCGGGGGGTACAGGTTCAAATCTTGCCAGATTCTTAATTTGCAACCTTAATATTGTATAAAATACAAAAATACATGGCAAAGCTGTAATTTGCTTTAAAATATATCAAGTATGAGTATTAACTTGTTGTAGTGGATGTTTCTATGTATAATAAGTATGTATTTACAAAAGGAAAGTATATAATATGTATAGTATCAGTTATTCTAGTACCCATAGTACAAGCTCTGCTTAGTTTGGGACTAGATGGCGTTGTGTGTAAGTTGTGAGATATTTTTTATTTAACGTTTAAATATCTACGTATTCTGCTCCAAATCAAAGCTTGTATCATGTTCATGTTAAAGAATAAAATTAAAATCTTTCAGCTACGTCTAAAAGTATTGACAATATGAGCCCATGCTATAAACAAATAGTTACAAAAGAATGAAAATGAAGCATGCAGCACCAATAACTATCAAAAATTCTTACCTTAATAACATTAAAAAAATACAAAGAAATAAAATGGTTGCTAACAAAATATTCTCTAGTTTCGACTTCAATAAATATCACGTTTATTATGCGGAGCGAGGAACCTTTGTTTTGCTTTAATCAAATATATTACAGTAATTTAATTTTGAGATGATTTTAAACAGCTTTCCGTAATATATACCTATATATATCCTTCCAATTTAATATGTATGGTACAATATCATACACCGTAGTCACTGATGTGTTATTTAAGGTATGCACTGGATCCGGTCAGGTCCGATCTGGATCAAAAGCGTGAAGCTTTAAAGGCCAAACAACCGAAGGCCATAACTTATAACTTCGTGAATGGTGTCCTAACGTGTCAACAATGTTTGCGCACGTTCACTCACAAAGTTGGCTACTGCAGCCATCTAAGGGCACACGAAAGGTCTAATCACACAGTCCACTAGATGCAGTCACCGTAGCCGAAATCGGCATGGGATATATATATTTAAGGTAAAGTTAAATGAGTTTACAACGAGACAGTTGTTGATCTAATGATTAGCGTATGTGCCTCCCACCACGAGGTCTCAAATTTGATTTCCGGGTCTGCTATTTTTTTTTAAATTTGTGAATTTTTCGTTAGGTAAGTCTCAATAGCAGCACGGAGTTGGAATTGTGCCCAGTGGATGGCGATTGGATGACCCCCTATCCCATGGAACCTAAACATAACAGATGAAGTATGGGTGTTCAACACCTCTGCCACATCCTTCTGAGTAATATAGGCGAGATGTTGTGTTAAATGACTTAGGCTAAAATGTATTTCATCAAAATCATTTTATGATCTTTTTATTAATAATACAATTACTTTTGAAGAAAGATTTGGTAAATAAATTTAGGAAAAATAAATAAAAGAAAAGAATATAATTCTGATATAATCAATTTATATCATAACTAAGTTTTAATGAAATTTTGGAAATACAAGACCAATTAATTAAGAAACATGTTTGAATATGTAAGCTTTTGTAAATTAATATTTCTGTAAGGTATGTTTTGTGTTTTACTATGAGGTTAGTTAGGTGTTACTATTATGTAGTGAGATCATAAAATTAATAATTATAAGACAAGATTGATAAGGGCGTTGACTTTAAAATGTTAAATTATTTAACATGTTCATAATAATTAAGAATCCTACACGAAACTTATCAAATATTATAATTCGTAGACACATAGTTTCTTAACAAATTCACTCGGTTTTTATCTGTCTAATTTTTTTTTTATATTAACATGAAAAAAAAAATTAGCTAAAAGAAGAGTGTGTCACTTGTGTCTGAAATTAAAGACTCTCTTGCGGGGTTTCTGGATGGGGTGGCAATAATCTAGCTCAATTTTGTAGTTCACTGCGAAGACGGACCCTTTTGGTGTAGTGTATCAATTCCAAGGAGTAATTCTTCGTATTTCTGAGAATATTGGGCTCCTTGCCGTCGAAATTTCGAGCTAAGTGCAATTTGGGAGTAATTTAAAAGACAAAACTACACTGGCGAGCAAAAAAATTGGAGTCCTTAACAGAGTTAAGCGGTATTTTACACCTTAAGCTGTTTAATGCGCAGATTCGGCCACGTTTAGGGTCTCATCTCCGGGCAGGAGCTCCCAAGTACTAACTCGACCCATTTGACTCCATGTACAATCGTATTTTCAACGGGGATTCCTTGGATGAAATGTTTGACCTGGTGCTATCGTCACCTTTTTGCCATTACACCACTCGTCACTGCAGTCAGATTCATCCTTACCATCTGGACTGCTTCTACCTGTCTGAAATAGCAACTCATACAACTCTAAACTTTTACGGTTAAAAAAAATATAGTCTACTATCCCATAAACACTTGCAAATTCAAAATTCAAATTCAAATTCAAATCATTTATTTTCATAGGCCCCAGGAGGCGCTATAAAAATAAATTATAAGTAAAACTAAATTATACTAATTACAATGATTTGAATAACCGGGGCTTAGATTAATTTTAATCCAACTGTTTAAAATCAGATTAAAATCATACTAAGTACCAGCTCCGATGGGTATTGCATTATGAGAAGAGCTGGTGAGAAACTCATGTGCACCATCTTTTCAAATGAAATGAATAATGTACAATTATATTAATATATTTAACAATTACAACACATAAAAAGAGCAGTTCATTTCCAAATACTATTATTATTGCAAAGTAATATTTCGATAACAGAAAAGTATCATTCCTATAGTTGAATACGATCCACAGGCGTGTTGAATGAGTATGTGACGTCACGGAGAAAGCAAGATTGATGACGCACGGCGAGCCGATAACCGGGGTACGTGTACCTTTATAATGAACGTATAGCGGTTCTAACCACGGTGTGAGGTGTAGGTTGTTCGTGAATTTTACAAAGTCAGGATAAATTCGATCCCAAGAAACAAAATTATTCACGATGCATGAATTTTAATAAAAGTTTATTTACCTTGTCTCTCCAGGTCAGGTTAATAATTGGAATATAAAAACAGCATTATATTAAGCCTTATTTATATTACAAAACACAGTATGCTGTTGAAGATTTTGCTTGTAAACTATTACAATGCATGCATGAATTTTATGCAACTAGTTTTGTGATTGGTTAACCTAAACATAACAGGTGAAATTTAGGTCCCATGGGATAGGTAGCCTATCGCTATCTTCCGGGCACGATTCTAGCTTCGTGCTGCTATTAATAAGTTCACATATAACATTTTGGCGGACCCGGAAATCCAACCACAGACCTTGCATTCAGAGGCGCATATACTAACCACTAGACCATCGAGATTTCGTATTTTTACATTTTTACTAATATTATGCTTCCATTGACCTACAATGTGGCATCGTAAATGGAAGTTGTATGTAAAGTATAAATGATTTTTTTGAGGAGTATCCTCATTAAACAGAATCAATGGTTATCCTCAAATACGTGAGGGTAGACAACTTTATCTAGTGTCATTAAAGCCTAGGTGTCGAGACATAGATAGTGTTATGTAATAATAGCTTGTTAAGACAACGATAATAATTTAAAATAAGGTGTGCAAGTTTTCAGTTAAAACTTGCCCATATACATGAATATTAAATTAATGAATATTATTTTATTGAATCTTCAATGCTGAAATATATAGACATGATTTTTCAAATAAATAGCATTTTTTTAAATAATGTTGTTTTTTTTGCGCTGGCTACTCTTGCCGCCTAGTTGAAAATTAAAATTAAAATATCAAAATAGTTAATTATACCAGATACTGCCTATTAAACTGTCAAATATTTCTTCTTATTTCCATAACCTCAATAGTTTTGGCATTAAACTTTTGTAATCTTGCCTACTAATAACCCTTAAAAATTCACCTTGTCCATCCATGTGACTTTCAACGATGACTTTTGAATTAGTGTTAACGAATATGTCCCAAATAGATGATGCAACGTTCAAAGCACATACCAACTTATAAGTAAGTAAGGACTTTATTAGTGAATGGTGAACTTCGTGAAGACATTGAGGACTTTGCCTTAGACTTTGACATATTATTGAACTTCCTGAACTACTAGGGAAACAGGAGAGGCTGCGATGCTCCTCCTGGACTCCTGGAATTTACAAAAGTAGAGCTAAGATGTATGATCTATATGGAATGAAACAGTATAATTTTGATCCTATTTTTATACAACATGTTAGAAATTATTCTAAAATATTCAAACAAGTTTGCTTGGTAGCTAAATCAATTTATTTAAGTAACAAAATTAAACAGTCTGATAATAAAATAAAAGCAACTTGGACTGTAATAAATACTGAAACAGGACGGTCCAAACCGCGAGATGATAGTTTTGAATTAGTGGTTAATAACAATATTATTAAAGATAATCTGGGTTTGGCTGAAACATTTAATAATTACTTTGCAAAAATACCAGTTGAGACTACCAGTTTCTTGGATTCATGCTCAGTCACAGCTGAATCCTTGGCTAGGGGCAGCGTGAAAGAGTGTGATGTCATTTTCAAATTCCAATTTATAAGCCCAAGTGAGGTGGTGAAAACCTTCAAGTCGCTCAATTCAAAGAAAACAACCGACTTGTGGGGCATTTCTGTCAAGATATTGCAAAATATAATTATTGAAATAGCACCACAATTAGCTGTAATATTTAATCAATGTGTAGATAAAGGTATATTTCCTAATTTGATGAAACATAGTAAGTTAATACCATTATTCAAGAGTGGGTCTAAGAGTGACCCTAGCAATTTTAGACCCATCTCAATCTTGCCAGCAGTTAGTAAAGTCTTTGAAAAGCTTATTTTGCAGCAGTTAGAAAGCCATTTTAATATTAATAATTTATTTCACAAAGAGCAGTATGGTTTCACAAAGGGTCGCTCAACCATAGATGCAGGTTCTACACTTATAAAACATATATTTAATGCCTGGGAAAACGCGCAAGATGCAATTGGCGTTTTCTGTGACTTATCCAAAGCATTCGACTGCGTTGAACATCAAACGCTTTTGCGAAAACTCAGGCACTATGGAGTCAGGGATATTGCACTTGATCTGGTTGCCTCTTACCTTGGTGACAGAGTTCAACGAGTTGATATAAATGGAATTAGGTCCTCCGGATTACCTGTCTCAATGGGCGTGCCACAGGGCTCAATTCTCGGTCCGTTTCTCTTTTTAGTATACATTAACGATTTACCATTCTATGTGCAAAATTTTTGTGATATAGTACTTTTTGCAGATGATACTTCGCTTATTTTTAAAGTTAATCGTAATCAGGATAGTATTGATGATATTAACAGGTCACTTGCACTAGTCCAAGACTGGTTTACTAGCAACAATTTATTATTGAACTCGAATAAAACTAAATGTATAAAGTTCACTTTGCCTAATGTCAAGAAACAGAACATGAGTATAATACTAAATAACGAAATTATTAGTCTTGTAGAATCAACTATGTTTTTAGGAATAACCTTGGATCATAAGCTTCAGTGGGGCGCCCATATATCGTGTCTAGCAGGGAAACTCAGCTCCGCGGCATTCGCTGTTTGGAAAGTTCGTCAGTTAACTGATATTGAAACTGCGCGACTAGTTTATTTTAGTTATTTTCACAGTGTCATGTCCTACGGTATTCTGCTATGGGGCAAGGCAGCTGATATTCAAAACATTTTTGTAATTCAAAAACGGGCAATTCGTGCGATTTACAAACTCAAAGCTCGAGATTCTCTGAAAGAACGATTTAAGGAAATAGGTATTTTAACAGTAGCATCGCAATATATATTTACTAATATTATGTTTATACGAAAAAACATAGGAACATATACCAAGAAAAGCGATGTTCATTCATTGAACACGAGGAATAAGCATAAATTGGTAGGCCAATATTATCGCTTAAACAAAGTCCACAACTCATTTGAGGGACTTGGAGTGCGTTTTTATAACAAAATTCCTGTCGAAATCTTGAACTTGCCCCTACTAAAGTTTAAGAGTATCGTTAAGAATCGTCTCATGGAAAGGGGCTATTATAAAATAAACGATTTCTTAACCGACACTACGCCTTGGAAATAATATTTATTTATCTAATGTATTTATTACAGTAATGTATTTATTATTTACAATTATTATGGTTATTATATTTCAAATGAATTGCCAAGTTAGACACTGTTTTATCCTATTTATAATTATGATTGATTATGATTATTTTGACATATTATATTCTATATTGAGATTGACATAATTTATTTTTGACATCATATTATCATATTATTGACTTAAGTTTCAACTTTTGACATTATAATGAATATCAATTGATACATTATTTTTTATTATTTAATATGATTAATGAAAATTCACACTCACTAAATTTGATTTGTATAACCTCATTTCATGTTATTTCAAATATTGTTAAGTAAAGGCAATCTGTGTGTACATTTTTTAATTTTTATATTTTTGTAGTATAAATAGTTTTTGTTATTAGTATTATAAATATTTTTTTGTTTGTTCTGAAACCCTTATACAGTAGTATACACACATTGTTTTTACTCCTTTATTTTCTGCTTGAAGTGTAAGATATTGCAACCCTATATACTATGGATTTATTTATAATAATTTAATTGCATTTTCTCTTTATAACCATATTTAGCTATAATGTTGTTTTGGTTGCTATAACTTACACATAGAATTATTGTCAAAAAACAAACAAATATTGTATGAATTATTTGAAAAGATGGTGCACATGAGTTTCTCACCAGCTCTTCTCATGATGCAATACCCATCGGAGCTGGTACTTGGATTGATTTTAATTCAATTCTCTAAGTTGAATTAAAGTCAATCTAAGCTCCGGTGTCAAATCATTTTATTACAATAAGTATTATAATTTAGTTAGCTAAGTTTTATTTTAATTTTATATTTTTTGTGTTTTGATGTTTGTTTTGACGTGTTCAAGCGCCCCTTGGGGCCCATGGAAATAAATGATTTGATTTGATTTGATTTGATTTGATTTGATTTGATTTGCTGATACCATATTAACTGCAATCTCATTTAGGAGTTGAACCGTCAACAATATTTGACACATTGTCATTGTAATTATCAAAACTCACGCAGATAGATAGATAAATAGACAGAGTAATCTTTATTGTAATACTAGCTTCCGCCCGCGGCTCCGCCCGCGTGGTATGTCAATTAAAAGTAGCCTTTATGTTAATCCAGACTATAAGCTACATGTGTGCAAAATTTCATCGAAATCGACCCGGTAGTTTTGGCGTGAAAGAGTAACAAACATCCATCCATACATCCATACATACAAACTTTCGCCTTTATAATATTAGTAAGGATTAATAGTTTTTTTTTGTAAGCAATTGGACCTAAAAATTATGTTGCACAATGGGCGGCCTTATCGCTATAAGCAAGTTTTTAGAGGCAACCTAAGGATGGACAAGTAAGTAAATGAGCAAAGCTACGGGCAGTTGTTGGTGCGTTAATTACAGAAAAATAAAAGTATAAAATGAAAGGTCATGATAATGACAGTTGAAATTCTAAAATATAAAGAATACAGAAATACGCAGCATATTTTAATTCATTGAGATTCAAACGCAACCTCGTAACCTATCTATTGCATCTATGGAGACAAAAACGTACGTTTTCGTGCGACCTTAAAATATACGCTACAACAACAAACCATCAATACGATTGCTCAAAAGAAAATCACAAAATTATACGTCCAATCGAATGAAAAAGATGCACCTAACAAAAGCATTTGTCCCATCTCATAAAACGTAACTGTTCCTAAAACGCAATTGGTACGAAATACTACACTTTATTGTCCTACTTTTGAGGTCGACATAATCGTATGTGGCACACTGGATAACAAACTTATCAATGCAAAAATCATACGATAATCAACCTTATCGCTATTATTATAGAGTGGTTTATAGGTGCGTTTTATATGTGTGTGGGCTATTGAAGCGGAAAGATGCCGTCATCCAGCCTGTCATAATTTGTTATGCTGATTTTTTCCTCTATAATAAAAATAATAGTAAGTACCGAAAGTTTCTTCGTTTTCCAAAATATTAATGGTCCTTTATGATACTGTGGGGGACCATGATATGTTGCAGATTAGGGGAGGAACTAATAAAATATCGTAATGCGGTAATATAGAGAGCGTGGTAACCGGAAGCTGGGTATAAATTGTATTATTTATTCTTGAAGACTTACATAATTTGTTGTGAATAAATTGGCAATAAAAATTATGTATGGCAATTGTATTTATTGGTTGTTTATCAAATAAAGTACAATTAGATACTTTTTTATTGAGCATATTCAAAGTCCTTTAATTTGTCTTCTTAAAAATGATTGCACAATACATAGTACATACTCTGTATATACTACTACTTACTATGTTTAGGTATATGGTAGTATGAAATGACAATAAAAATGTGACTTAGATTTTAAATAAGACAGCAATTTACATTTTTTTTTATACACATATAAAATTTTAATTGCTATTGCATGAAGCTATAGGTCGATCATATGAGGCAAAATTTAGTAACTATTGTAAATATTAGATGTCACGTAATATTTACCATGTATATTTGTTGTAGCGAGTATTTCAATATTTCATAGCTGTTGCAGCCGCTTTTTCACGAGAAAACTTTGTAATACTTCGTTAGAGTATGTTATTGTTTAGCGTCAAATATTATAACTATTGTTCAATGTTTATTATTTACGGAATCAATTCTTATAAGTATTTTAATAACATACTCTCTTAGAAAACGTCTGTGAAGATAGTCACAAACTATAAACACCAGGAACAATAGAGGATCTTATTAACGGCGGACAGAACCACACACAGAATATAGTTCCCGTACAATTTTATGCAGCTGTCATAATGAAGTGACGATATAAAACCCTAACTTGAACAAAATTGTTATATTTTATAAGCTTTTGTTTTAACATGCACCATTCAAATATGGGTTGGAATAAAATCAAATGTGCGTTTTATTTAAATTAAATAGAATAACCAATAATACGAAATAATACTAATGCCAAAAAAACACTAACTAAATATCTTATTACCTGAAGCTTGTTTTTTTTATTAGATAACTGATTGGTTCAGCGGTTGCATTAATGAGACATAGGCGCGTGGGTGCTTGAGTGGTCTAGTTGTAGGTTAAAGTACTCCACCTACGCTAGGAGCTGAGGGTAATGATCTACTACCTACCTACGCATTTTTCAATTTATGGTTAGATTTTTTTATTTTATTAGTGTATTAAGTGTATTTCAAATTAGTGTTTTACGTAAAGCGACTAAAAGACCTGCATACATGTTATTTATTTTTAGCCGCATACGATACCTACTGTTGCTAAAAATGAGACGGTATCTTTAACCGATTTTAAAAGAAGTTGGAGGTTCTCAATTCAATTGTATTTTTCTTTTGTTTTTTTTTTATGTTTGTTCGACGATTGCTTGAAGACGCCTGGACAGATTTGAAAAAAATCTTTTTGTCTGAAAGAGACGTTAACAAAATATAATTCTTATTACTCTGTTTAATTAAGAACATAATTAGTATGTAATTAAGTCCGATATTAATGAAATCGATCACACACATTTAATAAAAATTGTACAGAAATGTATTTTCGACATTACAAAACAAATTCACAACTTTCTAAAGTACGGTTAAATAAACTCAGTTTTATAGAAATGCTTGCACCCCTTTATTAGGATACCAAAGTCACGCATACTCTGCGGCTTTTACATTCCTATAATCCGAACACTATGCGACATCTTATTATGTCCGTACGCTGTTAAAATGCGTAAAAGTCGCAGATATCGGAGACAGGCGTTGCGAAGGAGACGAAGGGCTTGAGTACTGGGAAATACAAGAATGAAGTTGTAATGCATATGCCTATCTTAATAAACTAAATCAAATGCACAGACGTTTCAATCTAAATTCATAAAACATGCAAGCTCTAGAATCTAACCTCACTTCACTACAATTCAAAATTCCTGGCAAGCACAGCCGAGGCAAACTCTAGCCTCCTTCCGCCAGCCTCCGCCAGCTTCACAGAGGTTATAACCTGCCTTATGATCTTGTTCCTAGCTTGGAAATCTTTGGCATGTGTTACTGCTAACTTTAGCTGCAGGGAGATAATACTCTTTGTCATAAGGCTCAGTTTGCTTTGATTAAAAGCGGAAAATCGTGGGGTATTTTATAGAATAAAATTGTTGTTGGATATTGAAACTTGTGTCTTCTGTCAGTAAAGCAGTAATGATGTTTATATTGTAGGTACGATATCCCTTACTGTGTGCATTACAAACGTGTGGACGTTTTTATCGGACCTATTATTTTAACTAACGACTTACGCAGCATGTAACATTCCTTTTAGTTTACACGTTTGTAAAACCCGTGCCGTGATTATGTATGGAAAACTGACAGTTTCGAAAATTAGGTGCGTACTTAATACTGACAATATTTGTTTGTCAGAAATTCAAATTTCGTGTGATTCCTATTAGGGAATACGTATTTGTATTGATTATATTTGTACTTCGATTTGTATTATGATAAATATTGTAAGTACGGCTTCGCCTGCGTGGTATTAGGTCAATAAAACTAAGGTCTAAGTTGAATTAAAGTGAATCTGAGCTGCGGTGTCAATCATTTTATTGCAATAAGTATTATAATTTCATTAATTAAGTTTTATTTTAATTTTTATATATTTTGTATTTTGATGTTTGTTTTGACGTGTTCCAGCGTTCCTTGGGGCCCATGGAAATAAATGATTTGATTTCATTTGAATAAAAATATTTTTTTAAGGTCTCCTCTATTGCTCTAAGTTTGCTGAAAGAGAACTCAAGCACTGAGTTAAGCTCCCCTTTTGTATAGTATTACTTTTTTTGTAATCTTTTGTACAATAAAGTATAAAATAAATAAAAATAAAATAAATAAATAAGATTTGTATCTTGATCAAAAGCTGATTAAGTGACAAATATTCAAAGATACTCACAAACTTTAACATTTACAACAATAGTAGGATGGATGGTGTAAACTTACATAGTTCCATATGACTAGGACCAATCAAATGAAATACGAATACAGTCAATTAATCTTGAATTGCGATTGCAAGCAAATTGCTCAATATTGCCTAGACTAAACCATAATGTTCGAGATAGACCCAGATTTACCGTCGAACAATGTAAACTGTTCTTGTAGAGTGTCTGCGCTGAAACATGATTGAGGACAAAACATTTAGCACAATTTTACTGTAGGCTAATTGCCTTGATAAATGCAAATGAACCTAGAAAGGTGAAAGGTGGTTTGTAGAGAAAGCTTAAAAGAGTATACCCTGAATTTTCGACCTCGATTTCCTATAAGCTTTCGCTGCCATCTTGGAAAAAGTAGATAGAAAAGTTTTTTTTATTTATTTCGGCTTTTCGTCATTTTACAAAAAAAAATGTGTATCGACGTTTTATGACGTTTCTATTTTTTTTTTATATTATACTATATAATATATTTATTTAACTTTGCTGGAGGGGGTTTACAAGAATATTAGTAATGTGTATCTGCAAATTATAGGTAGTCTTAATAAAAAATATATTTTACAACGTAAAAACCAACAAACAGAAAATAAAGTTGCAATATAAATGAAATCATCAAAAATTTGTATTTTTTTAAAAGTGACGTAACACAAACGGTCTGGAAGATAAATCGTTTTCGGGGTGAAATGTAAAAGGGATTAAACTTGGCGTCAACAATATTAGTGTTTTACAAATTTGCGTTACTGTTCATTTACTTTAGTTAAGTAAGTGTTGGTTAACATCTTTGTATTGTCTGGCAAGTTTATTGTTAAACGTTGCTGTTATTTTTCTCTGTTTCAATAACCATTATCACTTTCATTATCTCTCCTCGAATATCCTTGTCTTTAACAGTGCCTGAACTAGGAGTTTTCACAAACACTTTACACTCACAAAGCTCAGCTAGAGTCGGTAAAAACCTTTACGGAATCACACAAAGATTCTAGCCGTGTGGAGATCAAACAAAAAATTCAAAACCAGCATAGTAAATACAACCACTATTACGCCAATGCTGTGTACTCGATAATTTTCCATGGCAAACTTAAATTATTGTCACCCTATTCTGAATGTATGATTGCGTCAGCCTAGTTGATTCGAGCGTGTGGGATCTGAGCAAACCTGCGCGCATTCACCACGAGCCACCGCTTAATGTGTCCACCGTTTTTTTTAAACCGTTCTATAACTGCAATAAAAACTATGTGGAAATTTCATCGTAGGTACTGATTGAAACTGTTAGAACTAAAATAATAAAATAAGGTCTTAACTTTGACATAACAGCTAAAATGTAGGCAGTGTATAACACACACAGTAACACACTTCCATCTCGGTGTTATTTTAAGTGCCTTGTGATTTGTGATTGTTTTGTACTAAATAATACTATAATTTTAATACAAATCTTTTCAAAAAACAATTTTACTCCTTACCAGAGTAATTCAAAAACAAAACAAAACTTCGCAACAATTCCTAGCCAAATTGTTGAACCAGAATTTGAAACAGCGGCTGTGATTTTTACACGAAATCTTTGAATAATCCTCTCGTTTCACAAAGGAGAATTGTACAACTCCACTTGTTTATTTTGGTAATTATCTGGCTGTCTGTCTAGTTTTCCATTTTCAATTTGGTTAGGTATTTCAAACCCCTTTGGCATCCTTTTGCTGAACAGTAATTTGACGCCACTTCAGTCTGGTCTCTTGAATGGGATCATTTCTTTTTAAAGATAGAAGTAGTTATTAATTAAGTAAAATACAAAGATTCTATTGTTATGCTCAAATTGATTTAATACCGTTTACAATAGCTAGAAAATTACGATTTACAATTATTTTAATGGTTACCAGTTTTGCAGATCCGTTGTCCATCTGTCTCTCTGTACGTCTGTGTTAATCTAAAACTTTGTATACTTAGACTTATTAACTCTGTTACGAAAATAATTATTTATACTAAGAAACAGTTGAAAAAGATATGGGACCGGCAGAATTTGAACCTGCGACCTTACTGCACACCGGGCAGCCGCTTTAGCCATCCAGTATAAGCATAGCTTAATGCTATAACAATAATTAATTAGAAGTTAAAATAATTATTTACTTTAAAAACGTAAATAATTATTTTCGTAACAGAGTTAATATATAATTATTAGCTTTGAATAATATAAAATGACCGTGAATCGTATAAATTTCGAAACTGCAAATAGTTTTGTCAATTCTAGTAAACTTGAAACCCTTTTGAGACAGTATTTGTCCTAATTAGGTCAAGTGCTGCCTATAAAGAAGGAGTAAGAAACAAGTTTTCTAAAAGTTGGTGCAATTTGAAATACCACCAGGAATAGCATTAATAAAACTTTTTTAAAAGTAAGAAATGTGCATGAAATATGATATTGAAAACTGATTTAGCTCTGGGCTCAATACAACGCTGTAATGCTGCCAGCATATTGTTGTAGGTTCTAATCGGTGATTGTACTGGCCATTAAGAATAATGTTTTTGATATTTAAAATTGTATTTGTCATAAGTGTCACTCACAAATTTTCTCTTCTTGAATAAACATTTACAACAAATGGTTATGGGCAATTCCTAAAATAAAGTTAATGTTTATGTATTCATGTATAAATAGATGAAAATACAAAATATTCGTCGTGCATAAATGTATAAATAGGTAAAATACAAAAATGTCGATGGGTGATAATGGTCATGCGTCTAATTCAGGTACGGGTTCCTCGGGAGCTTCCTTACTTACCATTAAAAGTTTACATGGGAAGGATGGATATCCAAATTGGAAGTTTAAGATGCGCATGTACTTAATGCATGAGAATTTGTGGTCGGCTATTGTTGGCTATGACGAAAACAATAGTACACCAGTCAGCCAAAGAGAAAACAGTGATCTGAAGGCTATGACAAAAATGTGTTTAACCCTAGAAGGTGGTGCAATAACCCATGTACGTGCCTGCAGAACAGCCAAAGAGGTATGGGATACTTTATCTAATGCATACGAAGATAGAGGTATATGTAGAAGATTGGCTTTAGAACGTAAACTGTACAGATATGAGTTACAGAATTTTTCTTCCATAGAAGAATACATTAATGCTGTAACCAGTACTGCACAGGATTTAGCAGATATTGGGAGAAAGATTGATGATTTATCTATTGGTGCAATTTTACTTGGAGGTTTGACATCAGATTTTGATCCTCTTGTAATGGCTTTGGAGAATTCTAATATCGAAGTAACATCAGAATTAGTAAAACGAAAGTTATTAAACGAGAACACTAAACGTGAATCGAAGGAGTCAGCACTTGCAATGGTCAAGTCGTATAAAGCTGTAACGAAGCCTATAATTTGCTATAAGTGCAGAGAGCCTGGTCACAAGAGTCCAAATTGTCCTCAGAGAAGAGGAAAACAAGACAAGGATAAGAAAGGCAAGGATTCTCAGCAAAAATGTAAAAATGAGTCTACACTTATCTCAGCACTTGGTGTAGGAGGTACGTTAAGTCATAATGACTGGTACGTTGATTCTGGCGCCTCTACACATATGATATGCAATAAAGAGTGGCTAAGTAATTTCGACACTACGTTAGAAGTTAAGGATATAACTCTGGCAAATAATAGAAAGGTCAATTCAGCTGGAATTGGAGATGTTTTGCTTAAAACTGATGAAAAATTGAAGCTCAACAGTATTAAAGAAGTCCTATTTGTCCCGGAATTAAGTACGAACTTAGTATCCGTTAGTAAGGCGGTTGATAAGGGTATAACATTTGTTTTTGATAGAAATGGTTGTTCTATGTACAATTATGATAATGTTAAGATAGTTGGTAAAGCAGTAGGTCACGCCACTCGCAACATTGGAGGCTTGTATAGGCTCGATCATGTTCCTATTCGCCCGGAATGCGTTATGATGTCTAAATCCGATGATGCATCAACTTCATCTAGTTTGTGGCATCGTAGACTTGGACATCTCTGCCGTGTCGCCTTGGAACATCTACGTCGTGGAAAAGCAACAGGTATTGATTTTATTTCTATTGATAAAAACCCTTGTATTTCTTGTATAGAAGGTAAACAAATTAGAAAACCTTTTAAAACAATTGAGTACAAAAAAGGTACTTCTATTTTAGAAGTTATACATTCAGATGTATGTGGTCCTTTTGATGTTATGTCTTTAGAAAATAACAAATATTTACTTATTTTCGTAGACGATTTTTCTAGAATGATTTTTTCTTATTTTATACGCTCTAAGGCGGATGTTAGAAAAAAGTTCATTGAATTTGAAGCTTATGTTGAGAGAGTAACCTCGCATAAAATTCGCAACTTACGTACCGATAACGGGGGTGAGTATGTAAATGGCGAGTTTAAGGAGTATTTGGCTTCAAAAGGTATCAAACACCAGACTACTGTACCGCATTGTCCTGAATCCAATGGAGTCGCAGAAAGAACTAATCGGTCTCTAGTTGAGAAGGCAAGGTGTATGTTACAGGACAGTGGTCTACCAAAAGCTTTCTGGCAAGAAGCCATAGGTACTGCCACTTATCTTAAAAATAGATGTCCTCATAGAGCTCTAGAAAATCGCACACCCTATGAGCTTTGGTACAATAGAAAACCAAACATTTCTCATTTACGTATATTTGGTTGTCGAGCATACGTACATGTATCGTCTTGTAATCGTCAAAAATTAGATCCGAAAGCAAAACAGTACATATTCGTTGGCTATTGCGATGACAACAAATCTTATAGATTTCGAGATCCTACCAATATTAGAAAATGTATTAAAGGGCGGGATGTAGTATTTTTAGAAAATTCTTTTTCGAATCCTGAAGTTAATGATGAATCGTCTGAATCATCTTCACATCAGAACGATATTATTGTCTTTTCTAATGATAACAATTTACAGGTGCAAAGTCCTCAACCTTCTTCTAGTAATAATCCTGATAATAATTTACAGATTGAAGTTCCTACTCCTCTCCCTGTTACTGATATTTTACCAGTCGAGGATCAGGAATTACCTGCGGAAACAGAATCAGTTCGGAGGTACAATTTAAGAGATAGAAATCCTTCAACTAATTATCGTTGTTCTGTTTGCTGTTCTGTGATGCATTCCGGTGAGTTAAATGATGAACCTATTTCTTATTCCGATGCTGTCTCACGTCCTGACAAGGCTAGATGGATAGCTGCGATGGAAGATGAGTACAAATCTTTGATGACCAACGGTACTTGGACTTTAGTAGAGAATACTGGTCAAAAAGTTATACCGTGTAAGTGGGTCTTCAAGTTAAAACGTGATTCTGAAGGTAAAATAAATAGATATAAAGCACGTTTAGTCGCAAAAGGCTTTCATCAAAGTTATGGAATAGATTATGAGGAAACATTTTCTCCAGTTGTTCGCTACTCGTCTCTGAGAATTTTAATTGCGATAGCAACTGAGCACAATTTAAAAATGCATCATTTAGATATTGATACAGCTTTTCTGTATGGGAAACTAGAAGAGAAGGTTTATATGGCACAACCTGCTGGTTTTATAGCCGAAGGTGAGGAGACTAAAGTGTGTAGATTAAATAAATCACTTTACGGTCTCAAGCAAGCTGCCAGAGCATGGAATAAGCGATTTGATGAGGTACTTTTTGATTTGGGCTATAATAGATTGAAGTCTGAACCCTGCATATATTTAAAAAAGAGTTCTAATAGTATTGCTATAGTAGCAATATATGTAGATGATGTAATATTAGCTTATGACAAAGATGCCGAGTTATCATACTTGAAAAACGGTCTTGCGAAATATTTTAGCTTAAAAGATTTAGGTGTATTAAGTTACTGCCTAGGCTAACATATTTCTGTAGGAGATAACAGCGTCAAAGTTAATCAAAAACGCTACATTGTTGAAACTTTAAACCGATTTAATATGTCGGAGTGTAAAGCAGTGTCTACTCCAATGGATGTTAGCATTGACTGGCACTCAGAGACGGAATTAGCGGGAAATGTTCCTTACCAAAATTTGATTGGTTGTCTAATGTTCTTAGCAATTAATACTAGGCCTGATATATTGTTCACTATAAGTTTTTTGAGCCAATTTAATAGGAATCCTAAGCAAGTACACTGGACTGCTGCTAAACGCGTCCTACAGTATTTAAAAGGTACGTTAGACTATTGTCTTACTTTTAAAAAGACTGGAGAGCCTTTACGTGGTTTTGTTGATGCCGACTGGGCCAATGGTGACGATAGGAGATCATACACTGGTTTTATTTTCAAATTAGCGGATGCACCTGTGTCGTGGGAGTGTAAAAAACAGCCTACAGTCGCCTTGTCATCAACAGAAGCCGAATACATGGCATTGACAAGTGCTTCAAAGGAAGCAGTATACTTACAGCGCTTAATTGCTGAAATTACAGGTGAGTTTTCAATAGTAAGTCTTTGTAATGATAATCAAAGTGCGCAGAAGTTAGCACAAAACCCCGTGCATCACAATCGGACAAAGCACATTGACGTCCGATATCATTTCATACGAGAGCTAGTTGAAAGCAACAAAATTAAGCTGTCATATTTGCCAAGCAATATGATGTTAGCAGATATTCTAACTAAGGGCTTGAATCGATGCAAGCACCAACGTTGCGTGGCTGAAATAGGCTTAATTATATCCTAAGTTTTTTCATTCCTGTATTTATTTATTTTTTCTTGTTTGTATTGTAACTTAGGTATATGTTGTGTTTTTTGTTTGTTTTTAACTAGAATAGTATTTTTACGTTGTTTTTATGACACTGATGATACATTTTATATGACTCTGTAAAGTACAGTTAGCTCGATAAGTTCATGTACACTTTGTTGATTAATAATATTGAGCGCAACATTTCCGATTAAGGGGAGGATGTTGTAGGTTCTAATCGGTGATTGTACTGGCCATTAAGAATAATGTTTTTGATATTTAAAATTGTATTTGTCATAAGTGTCACTCACAAATTTTCTCTTCTTGAATAAACATTTACAACACATATTGGGTATGAGGTTTACTGAGCGTAATTTAATAGGTTTAGATTAGTATATTTAATAAGTTTAATTTAAGATCCAACATGTATATTTTCTCTGAAGATATAGATATGAGATACTTTTTCGTGATAAGATGGATGTCTTAAATCTGATTCATAGATATGTTCTTTAATAGAAATAAGTCATAAGATGAATCACATCTATCTAAATGACAACAAGCTTCATAAACCATAACATAGACATATAGACTTATCTCCTCAGCCACTTATCTACGACCCTAATGGCTATTTACTGTAATAAATACCTCTCATCTATATCATATTCATGTAATAAGCCATTACGGCTCGCTTTATCAACTAGGAGTGAGTTATGACAAACGTGTCCTCCTAATTTCATAATGTGGGAGTTGATTGATGTAAATGCTGTATTGTGAGTGCAGTACTGTGTTTGGAAATTCAGTTCGAATTATTCATAGTTAATTGATACAAGTTGATTAAGTGAAATAACTAAAATAACTTTATTTTGATTTACAATACTTATTAAATATTAAATAATGGGAAGTGTAGAATTTAAATAGCAAATTTAATAAAATATAACTACTATTTTCAATTACATGGTTTTAAAATACTTTTGGCTTATTTAAACCCATATCCAGCAAAAAAAAATGACATGTATCTAAACTAATACAAAGAGAGACTTTTTTTGTTTGTTTTTATCCAAAAAGTTTCGACTCTCCCGGACTGATCTTAATAAAATTTGGTATGGAGATAGTTCAAAATCCCGGCAATAATTATAAGCTACTTTTTATTGATATATCACGCGAGTGGAGTCGTGATTGAAAGCTTGTATATTATAACAATTCACTGTTTATTTTATTTATTTTATTTTGGATTTTTTACATTAGATAGAACGCCAGAAGCAATTACACTATCCAATCCCAATGTTGAAGCAACAGCTGCTATTGTAAGGTCAACAACTTTATTTCAACAAATACATAACGATAATTTTTTTTAAAAAAAAAACCCAATAGATTTGCGTGTGACAACATGTTGTGTCTATCTTTAGTAGATTATTTATTCTACGGAGGAGACCAGACTTCATGATGGAGTGGGTCTAATTACATCGAGATATAACCGCACAAGGTATTCTCGACTTTATTGTAAGAAAATAAAGTATTTAATCATTTGACACTATTCTTTCAATTTTAACTTAGAGCTTATTTAAAAAGATTTATGAATTATGGTTGTCGCGGTGAAAAAGTGAACACTAATGTTAATCCTGCAAATGTAATGTGTTTGTTTAGACGTCATATTCTTTTTAGAAAGACTAGTGAGGGCGTTGTACTATTATACAAAATTATATTTCATTTTTCTTTTGCATTTTATGTTTAGCTAAACAGTTTGGAAATAAATGTAATTTAGTAAATTGTTGTATAATTTGCTGTATACTTTATTGTTAGGTTTTAACTGACTTCAAAAAAAGGAGGAGGTTCTCAATTCGGTTGTATATATATTTTTTTTATGTTTGTTCTCCGATTACTCGAGGAACCTGGACCGATGTGAGAAATTCTTTTTTTGTTTGAAAGGATATACTTGTCATGTGGTCCCATTTTCTTCAAGTCACGTCCTGATGATGGGATCCTAGAGAAATCGAGGGCAACCCTCAAATTTAAAAGGCTTCTATATTGTTCTTTGTATATTATCTAAAGCTACTAGGATACGCTACCTGCGACTTTGTCCACGTGGGATTCGATACATATCTTTAATATATTTTCTTAAATATCTTCAATGTACAGAAGTAACAAATTTTAAATTTTATCAAATGTATAAATGCTTTACGAAATATATGTTAATGTTAAACTTACTTCCAATTAAAAAATTATTAGGCTATCGGGTAGTAAGAACAATCCTACCTTAGTCATCTCATTGCAATTTTCTGTTACTGACTTCAGAAATACGTGCGTAATAAAGCTTTGACAATAGAAATGAGGTCTTTTAACGAACCAGGCTGAGGCAGATTCAAATTACTGTTCAGCAAAAGGATTCCAAAGGGGTTCGAAATACCTAACCAAATTGAAAACGGAAAACTAGACAGGCCAGATAATTACCAAAATAAACAAGTGGAGCCTGTACAATTCTCCTTTGTGAAACGAGAGGATTACTCAAAGATTTCGTGTAAAAATGACAGCCTCTGTTTCAAATTCTGTTTCAACAATTTGGCTGTGAAGATTTGTTTTGTTTTTGAAATTCACTCGTTCAAAAGAGAAGTTGTTTCACTGTAAGATGAAAATTTAAGCAATAATATGATAATGTGCCTTGAAGCCTTTGACTAAATAAATACTATATTTTGAGGTCCAGTGCTTTGGTCTTAATAGGGTACGAATAATGTAGGTATTAGTTGTATCAATATCTAAGTTAGTTTTGTGAATTTGCTCTAAAGGTATGTAAATTGTAAAATCCCAGATACCTTTTTCCAGGTTTGTAAATATTTAAAATTAAAACTTTGATTTATAGCTTGACATTTTAATGAGTAGGTAGAAGGATAATATTTTATTTGCCAAATCTTAATAATAAGCCATATTTCTTTGAAAAATAAATAATGTTGTCGCAAAATTTTGTAAATACGTTTATACCTCAGCAGCTTCAACAGTCGTTCTTTGTTGTATGAAAACATTGAGCAAATCTCAATTTTGCTACGAGTCATTTCAGTGAGCAAAACTCAACTTGCTTCGAGCGAGAGCAAAGCACTGCTCGCCTTTTTTATGTGTCACAACTTTCACACCACGTCATCTAGTCCCAAACTAAGCAGAACCTGTACTATGGGTACTATTTCGAACTGCTGAGGTGAAATCTTATGCTTAAATTTGAAGTATTGGTGTTAAACAGTGTGTTTATTTAAAGTTCTTGGTTAATTGAGTTGTTCTGCCCGGTTGTTTGACGAATGTTAATTTTACATAAACATTTTTACTTCAAATTTCTTATTTCAATAATGAATTATTTTTGAAAATATTGGCATAAAACTGAAATAATCAAAGACTAACTAACTACATTTAGTTTAACAGAAATACATTTCAACTTGTTGGCTTAGTATTGTTTTCTTTAACCATGTTCTAGTAAGAAATATAAAAGCCCGATATAACCATTCAGAACGAATATTCGAGTTTTCAATGAAAATAACACCCACGCGCAAAAAAGGAGTATACGAAATGGCCACTATTTTTTCATAAAAACAAAATTAAGGCCATGAACACAATGTGATATTGGCTTTTAAATGAAACATTTTGGTATCATAATATTTAACGAGCGGAAAATGTAGACCTTATTATCATTCTGTGGCTTTAGATTTTCACTTAAGAGATTATACAATTCGCCGAGTAACATAAAGGTTTACTCACGGTAAAATGGTAATCTTTGTGTGTAAGTAAGTGCAGTACTTTTTTTAATTTTCCCCTTTTTTTAACGTAGTGATTTTATTCAGGATAGTAATGAAAATTGTGGGTGACTTTTTTTACGTTTCCCTTAATTGTAAGATAGTTTGTTTAATTAATTTTTTTATGGTGTGTTTGATCACAATCACACCAAATGGTAAGTAATGATTAATGATGCGGTCTACGGTGTAACACGCTTACCAATGAGATATTTAATAACTCTTGCTTTGAAGACACCCAGATTGTTCTCATGTGACAGCACAGACTTGGGTAAGGCGCCAAATCTTTGGCAGTTAGCATAAAAGAAATATTGAAGCGATGTGATGATTACGTACTACGTTTTAATAATGTGCAATGTGTTTTAAAATAATTGGTTAAGCGACCTCATATAGGGGGTATACATTCTGTTTTCACTATACCAAGTCGAAGATACTAAGTATAGTAAACAGTACAGTGAGTTACAGAGCAGAGTAGTAGCCATAAATGGAATCACACGAAATTTGAATTTCTGTCAATCAAATATTGAGATTGCGCAAAATTTTCAAAACCAACAATTTCCGTTATCGCGCTACGGAGCTCTTCTTTACTAAACCTCGTGTTACAATATTGAAAAACTATTTCATTCTAAAATACTGTAAGATATTCCGCTTTTAATCAAAGCAAACTGAGCCTTATGTCAAAGAGTATTATCTCCCTGCAGCTAAAGTTAGCAGTAACACATGCCAAAGATTTCCAAGCTAGGAACAAGATCATAAGGCAGGTTATAACCTCTGTGAAGCTGGCGGAATTTCATTTAGACTAGAGTTTGCCTCGGCTGTGCTTGCCAGGAATTTTGAATAGAAGTGTAGTTCAGTGAGTTAGATTCCCGTGAGGCTGGATGTAATATGAATTTAAATTGGAAAGTCTGTGCATTTGATTAAGTTTATTCATGTTAGGCGTCTGCCAAATAGATTCTATATTCACTGTTTTAAAGATGAACTTACTAATTATACACTTAAAAAATAATTAAATAATATCAAACTTTTCTACCATATACGTTGAGTACTATGTACTTGGCGTATTTTAGAACTCATGCTTATGCAAACAATGAACTCTAAAAGGATTTTGATATTATAGTACATCAACAGTCAGTATAATGTTTCCAACTACGCATGGCACAGTACAACAAAAAAGAAATTTAAAATAATTATTGTCTATTAGTTTTACTTAACATAAATAAAAAAGTCTGCCTCGATGGTCTAGTGATTAGCGTATGCGCCTCTCACCGCAAGGTCTTGGGTTCAATTCCCAGGTCGGGAAAAGTGTTAATTGTGAACTTTCCGTCAGGAAATTCACAATAGCAGCACGGAGTTGGATTTTTGCCCGGTGGATAGTGATAGGCTCTCACCCCCTATCCCATAGGACCTGAACATAACAGGTGAAGTGTGGGTGTTGTACACCTCTGCCAAACCCTTCTGGGTAATATAGGCGTTATGTTATGTAAATAAAAAATATACAATTAAGTAACATTAACTATATAAGTCGGCGGCCCACACTTGTCTCTTGCTTACCAAAAAATAGTTACCAAAATTTACATTTCAGTTCACTTTTTCACCTCCCGTAATTCAAAACTCTTTTAAAATAAATTCTACGTAAAAATTTTATGCGTATATTCCCACTTATGTGTTGCCAAATGACTTAATACTCTATTTCAAGAGCGTTAAATTCGAAAATCGCTTGCAAGGATTCGTCTGAATGTAATTACAGCTATTCTATCATAAAGTCAACTCTCCAAGCTAAATAAATAGTTTATTTAAGAAGAATAATGCCACAAACAAAAAACTTTTCACTTGAAAATCTATCAAGTTTTCATTATTCGTATACAATACATTATTTTCTTGATTACAGTTTGCAATACATTCGTTTTGACAACTGGATAGCGGGTTGGTAGTGCAACTGCCTGCTTGCGACGTCAAAGTCACGGGTTCGATGCCAACTAAAAACAAATCTTTGTGTGCATGAACACGGAGATTTGCTTTCGTCTGGGTGTTTCTATGTATATAATAAGTATGTATTACATACCATCTTATTTGAAATAACCGTAACCGGCAGGTACAAATTTATATGAGAATTTCAATTTGTACTTATAAGAATAAGTAAGTAGCCGGCAAAACGACCTGTTTGCACAAATTGTTTTAGTTTTTATTGTTTTTTTCAAGATCTCTAGTAATTTGCAAATATAAATGACTAATATTCTAGCTAACCCTCTCCAGCTATTCGCTTATGTGAGAAGGAAAGTTCACGTCCGTAGTGTAATGGCCAGAATTCGAACCCACGACCTCTCAATCGTAAGACCGATGCTTTATCCATTATGCCAAGGCCGCTTCTCCTGTTTGAGCAAGTAAAATGAAGCAAGTTACCTCTAAGACAGAAAAAACGGTTTATTTAACATACACAGGGACAAAATTTAAATTTCGACAAGGTCGTATAAAGAATACGAAAGGTGACTTTTCAAAAAAATGCCGCAAAAAGGGATATTAAAAACAATGCTAATCAGATTGTAAGGGTTGTAATATAAATTACGCACCCTAATTACATTTGATGTCCCTTGTGAATATTAACGGTAACGCGTGAGGAAGATTATACTAAGTGAAGGTGGAAATTTATGTCCGAGCATACAGATTTAAAGTGACACATGTGAAAATTAAGGTGGAAATATGTGTGCTGAAAGCTTTTCCTTAATAATAATAACAATAAACTAACCTGATATAGTGTTTTACCTAAAACGTTGGTATAGATCAATCGGAGCGCCGCGCAGTGACTGTCGACATCACCATCTCCCATGACGGGAATCTCGTGAGAGCCGAGAAAGATAAACAAATAAGATATCTCGATCTGGCATAAGAGATTGTCGACATGAGGGTTGTGGCTAATCCACATGTCGACAATCTCTTATGCCATCATTGTATCGATAGTCGTCTCAGTCAATGGACTGATAGCCAAGAGCCTCGACCAACACCTTAAGAGGCTCGCGTTAGGCAGCTGGAGTAAGGGCCACATGCAGAAGGCGGTCCTTCGTGAGGAGATTTCTCTCTCTGGAGCCCTAACCACCTGCAGCTTGATCCCTGCACCCGATGTTGGTGACACTGTTTTTTTAAATTTTTTTATGTTCTTTTGTTATTTTTTATTAATAGTATTTAAATATAAATTAAATAAATTGTAATTTTCTCATTCACAAATTAGTAGATATACAGAGATATATGTTGTACAGAAACAGATCTGATTAAGGATAAACTTGTGGTTCAGATCAAAAATCTAAGTATATCACTTTATTATTTATTATTTATTACTTTATGTGAGTGTTTGGCCTTGTCATTGGGACCATTGGATAGTGTAATTGCTTCTGGCGTTCTCTCTAATGTAAAAAATCCAAATTATTATTTTTTTATTTTTTATTACTATAACTCAAGTTACAAAAACAATTTTTTTCGTACCTGAAAAACTATTGAACCGATTTAATAAAGCTGTAGTTTTTTTTTCAATTCTACGTTTGTAGCGAACAGACGTGTACCTGATGGTAAGTAGTATCTTCAGCCAATGGACATCAATGATATAATCAATCAAGGTAGATTGCAGATGCGTCATTTTATCTAAGGTTTCATAGTATTGGCACATGAAACGTCTTGTGCCAGTTATATCAGGGCATCTCACCTCCCATTCTTCTTCTTCGTCGTGTGGGCTGAGTCAAATTTTATTTTAACTTGCCATCGTGTTGAAAGGATTAGCCAATTCACTTTGGAGAACTCACGAATTGTCCAGGGTGCGCCGGACGTAGGGAATTGTTGTGTACGTCACTCGGGGAAACTCCTTTCATGCACCCCATTAGGAACACAGTAGAGCAATAACTACTATTATACTATTATATACTATACTACTAACTACTAATATTATTACCTGTTAAAGCCCCATGGGTTAGTAGGTAAGTCTATCGACATCCAACCGGCGCAATACCAACTCCGTAGTGATATAGATATGATATAGATTGTGAATTACCTAAAAAAAAGTTCACAATAACACTTTGCCCGACGCGGGAACCGAACCCTCGCGGTGAGAGGCGCATACACTAACCACTAGACCGTCGAGGCAGTCATCTGTAACCATATTATTATGATATTCATTTATCTCTCGGCCATTCAGCAGTGGCTTCAACATCGCATTGTTTCAAAGATATTCTTTCATAAAATAATACCACTAGAAATGCGGTTGAAAAGCGAAGAGCATTTTTTTATTTAATGCGAGGTGATAACTTTGAAGTTGAACGCTTTTGTCCTTGCCTTTTATTTGAATGTGCCTTTTTATAGCAGTTTTTTCATAGCAACGTATGTGTAAGGGTGTGTACTTGATAGTTTGTGAAGACTGCAGAGCATCGTTATATCTAAATGTGCCAACAATGTAGGGTTCAATCTCACCACCAGATCAGAGAGTAGTTTTGTCATGTGAAGCCAAAACACCGCATCCTAGGAATATCTTTTGCAGCCAAAGAGGCGTTAAATCCATTAAAGCTAAACGCTATTAAAGCATAACACCGTAACTCGAGTTTCGAGTTCGGTGGCGGTGTAGTTTCGGAGCTCGAGTACGAAAAATTAAGGGAGCGGCAGGATTTGAACGTGTGACCTTCAGTACACCGGGCAGCCGTTTTAATAAGGTCCGACAAGAGGTGACCGTAGGTGGCTGCCGGTCCCATAATATCACTAGAAATGGGGCTAAAAGGAGAGAGTTCATTAAAATGTGCCTTTTAATAGCAGTTTTTTTCATATTAACGTATGTGTACTTGATAGTATGTGAAGACTGCACAGCGTCGCTATTTCTATGAACTAAGATTTTATCCCTCACGTGCCAGCAATTAAATGTTCAACACGATATCAGAGTGTTGTTTTGTCGAGTGAAGTCAAAACACTGCATCTCAGAAATATCTTTTGCAGGAAAAGAGCCGGTCAATCTATTATCTATCTCGATCTTATCTATAACAGTTAAGCGCTATTGAAGCATAACACTGTAACTCAAGATACAGTGTATTTCATTGGCTTAAAATTTAGATTTATGCAAGTATACATTTAACCACTTTCTCGTATTAAAAGTGACACAGTGGTAGGGAGCCACAAGTTTGTTCTCAAAAGCTCAATATCCGTATTTTTTTGCATTTTTTATTTAATGCGAGGGGATAACTTTGAAATTGAACGCTTTTATCCTTGCCCTTCATTAAAATGTGTCTTTTTATAGCTATATAGTATAACTATAAGTTTTTATTTATCATTGAATCAAAAAATAAACAACCAAAAACATAGTTTCAAGTCATGATTGTGTCCATGAATGAAACAAAACATCAACACACAATCGCATTTACGATCCAGCCATTCTCATCGATCAACTCCTACATTATGAAATTAGGAGGACACGTTTGTCATATCTCACTGCTAGTTGATAAAGCGAGCCGTAATGGCTTATTACATGAATGTGATATAGATGAGAGGTATTTATTACAGTAAATAGCCATTAGGGTCGTAGATAAGTGGCTAAGGAGATGGGTCTATATTATGTTTATGTTGTGACTCTTGAAGGCTGTTGCTATTTAGATAAAGGTACATATATATAAACAACTCAATGTAGTCAGTTCTTTTTTTTACATAAATCAATGATCAAATGCGTTAGGCATTTATTCAAGGAATCCTTAAAGTTTTTTTTTATCCGTCCGAACCAAGCATCGATATTAATCATATCTTTTTTCAAATCGAGAAAAATATTGCTATAATGGCTTCTTACATGAATGTGAGACAGATTAAGATATTTAATATTTATTTATTTATTTCAAAATGCTGGTATTTATTTTGGCCAGAAGTTGAGCATTGCCATACAACGTGGCAATACTGCCAGCATTTTGGGAACGTTGCCCACTGGTAGCGGTCTTTTAAACTAGGTGTGTACATAGTTTTAGATGTAGTCATTTATTTTTAGGTTAATAGGCATTTTGTTTTCTTTTTTTAATTTTTTATTATTAATTGAATAAACTAAGATATTTAATACATAACATTGCGCTTATATTACTCAGAAGAATGTGGCAAAGGTGTACAACACCCACATTTCACCTGTTATGTGTTTTTTAGGTCCATTGGGATAGAGGAAGATACAATCGCCATCCACCGGGTACAATTCTAACTCCGTGCTACTATTGGGAGTTTCTTGACAAAAAGTTCACAAATATCACTTTGCCCGACCCGGGAATCGAACCCGAGACCTCGCGATCTTCTTCTTCGTCGTGTCGATGGTTGAGTCAAATTTTATTTAGACTTGCCATCGTGGTGAAAGGATTAGCCAATTCGCTTTGGAGAACTCTTGAATTGCCCAGGGTGCGCCGGACGTAGGGAATCGTTGTGTACGTCACTCGGGGAAGAAGAAGAAGTATTATACAAAAAAGCAGAAAACAGATTACCATGTATAAAAAGTATTATTATATAAGCCATTAGGGGCGGTAGATAAGCGTCTGAGGAAATAAGTCTATATGTTTATGTCATGGCTAGTGATGCTTGTTGTCATTTAGATAACCAAAGAATAAAAAGTATTAAATTTAGCAGGTATTATGCCTTTTTTTATGTAAGAGTAATCAATCTTCTGGGATAGATAACACGTTCACTGCTGAGCTCAATGAATCTTTGTGCCTTAACGTGAATAAATATTTCAAAAATCTGATAATGTGTATATATATATATATATATACATATTTTTTATAGTATAATGAACCCATCACATTTGTAGGACACCATAAAATATTACAACCTAGCCTGAAAGGCAAACAAGTAATTTTATTATAACTTTAACTGCTATTAAAAAAACTAAACACACTATATTTATTACCGGAAAGACACTTTGTGGTTTATGTTCTTTAAAGGTAGATTTACGTACAACATTGTTCTCACTTCACTACACTAACTCGAAGGGTTAAGTCCTTTTAAGTCAGCTTACTATATCCGTGGTGTCGAGCAGCTGGATAGCCTCGACGTTCACATGTTGGAAACCCGTCGTTTATGTGCTTCTGCATACTACTGTATAAAATTGGCGACGGAGTCCACCTTCAGGTCATGATGAAGATCCTCATTTTGTATGTACCAAGAAGCATCTCCTATACTCCGAAGTACTTTATGTAGAAATCTTTGTATTCTGATGTAACGTAGTTGTACGTTTGATGATATTCAAAACATTTTGCAACAACGCTTTCTGCGCCTGAACATGGAGGTTTGTCTTGGTCTGGAGGTTTCTTTGTATATTAAGTATGTATTTACAAAAATAAAAAGTATATACGTATTAGATAGAAAAAGAAAGAAAATTATTTTTATTTTCTTACATAACAAACACACGCAAAAACAGGTATTATAAAAATGTAATAATTATGTAAAAAAACAGCGGCGGTTGCTCAGCTTTAATGCTGTGGAGTTTTGCATTTCATCTTCCACAGCGCTGATTTTCAGCAACCACCATTATTAGTATCAGTTATTGTAGTACCCACAGTACAAGCTTTGCTAAGTTTGGGACTAGATGGCGTTGTGTGTATGTTGTGTGATATTTATTTATTTATTTTGTCCTTGCCATAACTAACAATTTGCATAAAAAATATTAATTTTATTCTGAGCTAGCATTTGACCTAATTAGGACAGTTACTGGCTCAAAAAGTATTGGCACGCCGACTAGTTCAATAAAATAATTGGCACTTGTCTTGGTGAAAATGTACGCCTCACGGTCACATAGCACTTAACTCAATTTATTATTGTACGAATTTATTGAAAAGTGTTTTCTTTTGTGCCAATGTGAATTAATACAAATATCGATTTACCGAGCTAAGATTTTAAATAGTAGTTGATATATTTTTTACTGCCTCGATGGTCTAGTGGTTATATGCTCCTCTTACTGCGAGGTCTCGGGTTTGATTTTCGGGTCGGTCAAAGTGTTAATTGTAAACTTTCATACAGGAAATTAACATTGGATAGCGATAGGATCACCTCCTATTCCATGGAACCCAAACATAATAGGTTAATTGTGGGTGATTTACACTCCTGCCTTATCCTTTTGGGTAATATAGGCTTGATGTTCTGTTTTGTTATGTTTTATTTTTCACTGGTTACTGCGCTTGGCCCTTCCTTTGTTTTAGTTATGTAGATACAAAGGAGCCTGGATCAATTTTCGTTAAGATTTAGTTTAGTTGTTTTGTCATGACAGCGTAAAAGACAGACAAACTAATAGACAGACAGACAGAGCTACTTTCTCATTATAAATATAAATATCAGTAAGAATAAACGTTACCAAAGACTGCCAGTTAGCTTCATTTTTCGCAAAAGCTCGCACACAATTATCATCATTTTTACCAATCACAATATCCGTAGCGAATCGTAGCACTTTATAGCTTTTCGTAGCACTTTGTAGCTCTCGTAGCAAAAACTCCATACCTTTCCATAATAAGATATTTTATTGGAGGTTAACAGATGACTTCCTCCTAATAAAAGGTATAATAGCGACCCTTTACTACCGGTCATGAAAACAGCAGGTACTTAAAGAAGAATCAAATATCTTAATTGCAGACCACAAAATATTTTATTGGTTTCATAACGATTCATCAATTATTACGACATCTGTAAAGCCTTACCTTAAGGTAGATTAACAAGAATTAAAATTATTGAGGTCAAATATTCAAGTAACTTAGGCTGGTCCCACATTAGGCGTGCGCAATTGTCCAGCGTGTGTGCAGCCAGCGCGCCCACACGCCAAATGATACCACCACATGATGATAACGGGATATAATCCCACCCTCACGCCCACCACTGTGACTCCTGTGACACCAGGATCTACAGCGGTAACCAACTGAAAGGCACCGTGCATGACACACGGCCAATCCCAGGGAGAGTTAAAATTGGAACCCACAACGAATTTAATCAGAAGTATATAGTTGGAGTTGGAAAGTATGTATCTTTCTTTAATAGGCGTCCGCTATCACCACATGATGATAGCGGACGCCTATTGAGGGGGGCGCCTGACCATCTGTAGTTCTATTAATTTATTAACGAGGATATTATTCTTCATAGCATATCTTGTTTAGTTATTTATTTCCATCACTGTCGAAATCTATTCCTAAACATAACAGTTGAAATGTGGGTGTTAAAGAGAGTGTGAGAGGTGTTGTTAAAGACAAAATATTTATAGCCCCATTATGTTACTATGCCCCTACTTTTGCACAACATTTTTCGCTTTTTCTTGGACCTTTTCTATATAATAGACTTGCTAAAATTATACCTAACTTACCTAATTTATCTAAAATAAATTGTAAACAAGCTATATTTAAATATTTAAAAACTTTAAAGTATGATGATACTGAATACTTTCTTAATACCTCAAAAATTATTTGTGTTTAGATCTAATTTTATTTTTATTTGTTTCTGTATTCCAAAAAGATTGCACAAACGTTTCCTAACATCAATTTATTTCCTACCATCTCCACATATTTATTTATAAGATAAAATATTATTATAACTGATGAACAGTTACCTTCTGAGATACAGTCTCAACTAGTTCAGAGGGTACGGAACAAAATAGTTGTAATAACCTTAGTTTTAAGTAAATAAGTGTGTACTGGTAAATTTAATGTACTCTGTATTTAATTTTAAGGTTACCTTGGTAAATAAAGAATTTGAATTTGAAAAAAAAAAAAATTGAATTTGTTGTACACCTCTGGTAAACTCTGCTGGGTGATATAGGCCTGATGTTATGTAATGTTTTATATTTGGTCAAGTTACATTTTCTTGGTGAATAACTCTTATCTCGAGATTGATAAGCTAATATAAACATACATTATCTAAGTATCTAATTAAATTGTGGTTTCGTTACAAGGTTTAAGGGGTAACCTTGTAAGGAACCTTGTTGATCCCCATATAAGAGCCCATTTGGGCCTACTTTCAAAGAAAACTGAGGCCGTATTAAATGTCAGACTATACTTAATATGTATGTATGTACACTATTTAATATTAAAACGTCCTAATTTGAATGAAACTGGTACCAATGTCAACAGTTATGAAAGTTCTCCTTTTCCGTTTGATGCGGGTCACGGCGTGCGCCGTTGACTGTCTAACATGCCAATCCTGTATATCAACGTAAGCCTGTCTGTCGAACAAACATAAAAGGCTCTGAAAGATGTTATTACTACTGGTAAAATAGGTTTTTTTTTAAACGACGCCCGCACTAGGAATTCTCCCTGTGTAGCGGGGGTGTTCACAAACATACAATTCACACACACAGCACACATTCAACAATTAGAAGCTAGATAAATTACTGAAATGATTTCTTATTTCATATATATAAGTATATTCAATAAGTATGATATTTATGTATTTAAAGCCAAAAAAATAATAAAATAAAGTTAAGATTTAAGAACAATTTTAAGACTATTTGAAATGCAAACTTTTTTTTGTTATTAAACACAAAGAGCTCTTTCTTCCTCTCTCCTACTTTTGCCGTGCCCGTCAGGGTCCATAATTGATACTGTACCTATTTATAAGACCATTTTAACATTGTGGAGTGCAATAAAGACTTGAATACTTGAATACACCCAGAGTCAGAACAAATCTTTGCGAATCACACAAAGATTTCAAAGATTGGTCCCGTGTGGGGATCGAACCCACAACACCAGCGCAGTTAAAAGCGGCGAGGCGACCGCTTTAACCGTGCACTCTTATATACAACTTTATAATTAACTTTCTATGCAACTAGCTATTACCCGCGACTTTGTCCGCGGGGATTTCGATATGATGATGAAAAACTGTCTAATTGGTCTAGTGGTTAGTGTATGCGCCTCTAAACGCAAATTCTCTGGTTCGATTTTCCGGTCAAACAAACGTATGATTTGGGAAATTTTCCATAACCATAACTACTAGATCAACGAGATAATTGATTTTACTCAGTCCAGTAACTGAATTGTTAATAAAATACATATTTATATAAAATACTTATATATATGTAAACAAAGTGCATGACACTTCATTTAGTTAGTACACTTTTGAATTTGCCGCGCAATAACTTTTATGTCATTATTTATCTGTGTTGTTTGGTCGGCCATATTGAACAAATGTCAGCATCATAAAATATGGAGGCTATGTTAGATTAAGCTAATAAACTGTAATTTAATTAAAATAGTGTTTAATAAGAACTGGTGAAACAATAGCTTTAAATGTTGTTTCTCTTTTCAGGTAAGAATTGTATTCAATTAGTGTTTGTTTTGTAAAAGTTAACTTAGTTCCTAACTTACTTATTTAAAATAAAATTTTCTCTTTTCAGAGCAACTCAATTTAGTTTTACTGTTCACCATATTATTATCCAAGGATTAATAAACACAATACACATTATAAAACAACATTTCTCCAGCGTGTTACCAGAAATCATGGAAAAGTTAAGATTCGAGTTCAAGGTCAAAGCCAGTGAAGAAGATTCGAGAACAAATATTATTTGTGTAATAGCGTTAACGGATTTAGAGGACCGGACCTTTGTGATCCCAGATAAGTTGCAGCCAATAAAATTACATGATGGAATAGCACACACCAAAATTTTTCAAAAAGTAAAGGCTACATTACAAAAACGACATGAGAAACGACAGGTGTGGGTATCCATGAATCCAGAGTTGAAGGCGGTTTATTGTGATGAAGATGGTAATAAACAATTCATGGGATACCTATTGGAGGAACAAACAAAGCTACAAACTTCTACATCAGGAATTTCAGAAGAATCTTTAGCAAGAATCATGGAAAGCTTCGCTGAAATGAAGAAAGATTCACCAAAACCTTTGAATATGGGGCAAATAGTGGAAAAGTTTGTTATAGCAAAATTCAATAGCAAGATTACTAATGTGTCCCAGTGGATTACTACCTTTGAAGCAGAATGTATCCGGATAGGAATAAAAGAAGATGTCAAAAAAATAGAAATTTTTAGGTTATTTATAGAAGATTCTTGTTTAGACTGGTATAGTTCCATGCTTATAAAACATACTATAAATTCAGAATGGGCAGTGTGGAAGGAGAACTTTTGTGAAACATATGCAGATAAGGGTTGGTCACCGATCAGGTATGCAATGTTATTTAAATATAGACAGGGTTCTCTCCAAAATATTTATTAGAAGGAAAAAATGATAACATTCTACCAGATGAACTGAAACAAAATATAACACAGAATCATCTGTTGCGAGACCGAAAAATTGCCTTAGAAAAAAGTGTAAAATCGCACAATTACAATAAACAAAGATTTGATAAACACCGAAAAAGTTGTGAACTTCAAATCGGAGATTCTGTATATGTTGAAAACGGAAACCGGCTAAACCGAAAAAAATTAGATGAATTGAAAATAGGACCTTATCAAATTATAGACAAAATATCCAATTCAATTTATAAAATAAACACGGGTCACAAAAAGTCAGAGTCGAACCTTTTTCATATTACAAAACTTGTTCCAGTAGTAAAAAAAAAAAATCAGGAGGACTTTATAATTTAGGAATAGGGGGGGGGGGGAGATGTAAACAAAGTGCATGACACTTCATTTAGTTAGTACACTTTTGAATTTGCCGCGCAATAACTTTTATGTCATTATTTATCTGTGTTGTTTGGTAGGCCATATTGAACAAATGTCAGCATCATAAAATATGGAGGCTATGTTAGATTAAGCTAATAAACTGTAATTTAATTAAAATAGTGTTTAATAAGAACTGGTGAAACAATAGCTTTAAATGTTGTTTCTCTTTTCAGGTAAGAATTGTATTCAATTAGTGTTTGTTTTGTAAAAGTTAACTTAGTTCCTAACTTACTTATTTAAAATAAAATTTTCTCTTTTCAGAGCAACTCAATTTAGTTTTACTGTTCACCATATTATTATTATCCAAGGATTAATAAACACAATACACATTATATATATTATATTACTTCTGATAACATAATAAAAGCACTCACTTGCTTAGAACACAATGACATGACACTTGTCGTAAGTACTACTCGAAATCATTAACAAAAAGCTTAGTGTCTTGTTTGGGTCGTGATATAACTCAGAGGTACCTTTTTTTTGCCGCAACGGACAAAAACTTGATAAATTGTGTCCTTAATTTGTCTCGACCTATACCGATGATAGTTCAGATCAAGCCTATATTTTATACTCGTCTAGATAAGGACAAAATGGTGCGTAGGGACCACTCTATTGATGATAAAATATTTAAGGAAGTTTATGTGAAAAGTTGCTTTTAAATATTTTTTAATTGTTTTATTTATATAACATGTATAATATGCAAGAGGCGACCGTAGCTGGTTGGTAAAGCTACTGCCCGCTGTGCAAAAGATCCAAATCCTGCCGGTCCCATATCTTTTTCAATTGTTTCTGAGTAAAATTTGCTAAGCATAACTTAATGCTATAAAAATATTAAATAAAAAGTTTATTATAACATAATTTAGATCTTTGCTGTATTTTAAGTTTGACACAAAAAAAATGTTTACATCAGCTGCTCGAAAATGTGTTCTTAGTTGTGTAAAATAGTAAGCAAAATTCGATTTTGCTTCGAGTAATTATAGTGAACAAAACTCGATCTTGCTTCGAGTGTTTTTCACGCTCGAAGCAATGTTGAGTTTTGCTTATTTCTCGCATTTTCTAGCTGCTGAAGTGAGAAGTTGTATGTGCGACACGACATCAAAGCTACTCACATCTCGTGCTTTTGAGACCCTCACTATGCGCAAACACGAACAATATTTTTTTTGTTGCACAAATAACTATTACATTTAAACTCATACTACGGTAGACATTTTCATCTGATATACCTTTCTTAACTCATTAGTACTACATAACACTATGCTTCATTAACTCATTATTTAAATCCTTAAACATTGTAACATTTTACATGCTTTTCAAGGACCATTGACAACAAAACTTTATCAGACATAATTAATAAGTCTATTATAGCGAACGGTAAGCCCTCTAGTAAGCCTTCTGATTTATTTATTTGACCATCGGATAAGGTTTCAAGCGTTGATACTAGTAATTAGCTCGTAGTTGCTAAAATAATAAGAATAATCCAAAATTAGTAAATTAAATTTAATTATGTACTTTCTTATGAAATCCGACAAATATGTGACTTTTTGGCCGTCAAACAATTGGTATTTCATTTTTTAATTAAAAAATTGACAAAATTGTCGGATTATCATCTTCTTTAATTACTTCCTGTCTTTTTAAGGTTCCCTGAATATTGTTATATTTTATTTAGAAGCAGCCGCACAAAATAATACACAATAATATAATATAAATGTGCAAAAAATGTGTTGCCACATTTCAAAAGCAGGAAATATTTTCTTATTCTTAATAACAACACCAACTACGGTCTTGGAAGTACTTAGACAAGTAAAAAAAGCTTGTTTTCTAGCAGGGATTGCATTGAACCATACTTGCTACTGCTGATTGAGTTATATTAGATATTCTAGGTGCATCCAACTCACAGCGCGTTGCATTCAGATGACTTGCTTCTAAGGTTTCCATTGCAATCTCGATGCTTTTGGATCTTACTTGGAGCTACGAATAATGCACAGTGACAGAATTACTATCGAGTGTACGGTTAGTGTAGTGGTCTAAGCGGTCGGCTTGCCATTTTCCACTGTGATGGTGGGTAAGATTCCGATATATTATGTCACACATTTTCCGATGTGAATCGAGCCTACGAATATAGCACCTTCTTATACTGAAACATGATTTAATAATGGCGTCCACATTCAGTTTTATTTTTATAATAAAGTATAGTTGAATTCATAAAGGCGCACTGTGAATGCTCTCTGCCCCATCTAGGGGACACAGGACTATAATTCAAGTAAGTCAAGATTGAATGAACCTTCTGCGTGACTTGTCATATAGTTATCAAGTCGATGGATGTTCGTCGTCACAATCCGGGCGGCCATTTGTCTACGTCCGTTGTACAATTAAGGGTCAAGTCGTAAATATAAATATTTTCTCGAATCTATTACCGCTAACATTTTTCCAGGTAGAATGTGAGGTCGCAGATTTGATTCCCGTGTCGCGTTGAGTAAACAAAGTAAAAGTAAAACAAAAATGTTGAAGCACAAAGTCTGGAATCGAGCGCGGTTTATAGTAGTAGGCTCAACCTACAACCCACATGTGACCTCAACTTAACTGGTAAAAAGTGGGACTAAAGCACTTCTGCCTTACCTATCTGGATAATATAGCCATCTTTGTTGTGATTATATTATTATAATATATTTTTGTGCTAAATTCTTTTTACCTAATCCATACTAAAGTCAGTATAGTTAATTTTAGATTGCTACCGTCTTTAATTTGTACGCTAGGCCTCAACAGTTTGATAAACAACATCTGTTTCGTATAAATCTAAGTTAGTTTTCACCGCACTCTGAACTTCACCTCAACTATTATAACTATAATTGAACAATCACACACAAACCCACACAGATTAGAAACTAAGGAAACAGTTGACATATATAATTTGTCACTCATTCAAACATCCGCTGCGGCTACCACAACTTTACCTTCTAACATAGCATAACACTATCACGCCTTTTTTACTCAGAAAGGTATAGCAGAGCATATTAAAAGTCCTGTTGACACTCATATTTTGCGCCACCACAACTATACTTTAAATTCATTCTTATATTTTAACTGACTGTTGGGCATTCTGATCTAAACTACTAAACTTGGTAAATAATATGTGTATATGATATGATGTATAATATGAAGATATTGAAGGCCTGTTAAAGAACATAGGCTATGAAAATAACCACAGTTATAATACCAAAAAGGTTGCTTATAAGTAGGTTTTGTGAAAAATATGTGTAGAAAAAGTAACACCGTACGCTTATCTGTCACCAAACACATTTTCTGGTTTGTTGGTGAGGTTTGATCCGGAAATTGCATTCCGTTGCCACAGAATGCATGATCGTAGCTCTTATATCTCATAACGCATATGCAATCTTTTGTAAATGCTTACAGGGTAGATTACACCCTCATTATCTACGTAAGATGCATGAAAAGCTATACAAATATTACATTTTGATAATAATATATGGAATGAAATATAATAAGAAACTCAAATGATTTTATTTTCAATGCCTGAAACATTGAAAATACAATCATTTGAGTTTTTTATTATATTTCATTCTTTTTTTTACTTTGTTTTTGAGATTTTAAAAACAGGGTTTAATCGTCCATAAAATATAAAAAACTTCAAATTCAAAATATAAAGAAAATAAGTTAAAAGAATCAATGTTTAGTACAGACAACTAAAAGAGAAAACTGAATATATTTTTTATTTTAGTTTTCTGTACTTAACAAACATATTGTAAACAGTGTTTCCTAGGAAAACTGTTACAAACGTAGAATTACAAGCTTTATTATGGAAACTAATTTCCTTTAGCGTAAACTAATAGTGACGTCAAATAATTCATACACTCGAAACACGCCTTCAAATTAATCTACTCCCTTTGTTATTCATGTTACACAAAATAATGATTATGATTGTAACACACTCAAACACGACTGAGTAAATACGGTCATGTTACACAATAGTCCTAAGCAAACGAAATACGAAGTAACAAACAGTATTCCTACCAAATTATTTATATTTTTACCCCTTGAGGCGAATATAAATTAATTTTGCAGCCTTTGTTTTGAAGGAGGTTGTGGCGTGTTATTTTTTATAAAATTGCGTAAGCTTTGAAGTCAGAAAAGAATACTTACCTATTTCTATTTTTCCTTATTGACGACCGGATGGCGGAGTGGGTAGTGTACCTGCCTGCGACGCCGAGGTCGCGGGTTCGATTCCCGCTGAAGACAAATCTTTGTGTGCATGAACATGGGGGTTACTCTTAGTCTGGGTGTATAGGTTTTTCTTTGGTATTTTGTTGAGGTAAGGTAATTGGAATATAAATAATAGATGATACGTGTTCACGCAAACTGTTTGTATTCACGACTGACTTAAGTGGTGGGCGCAGCCACGTCGCTAGTTTGTTTACATTTTAATCTATGTTTATGTTAACATAATAAAATATACACTGTACCTACACCATTCCCCCCTTTTTTTTAAACAAAAAAAAACTAACAAATATTTTATAAGTAATTAAAGGGTAAAGCTAACATATTTTCTTAAAAAAAATTATTTGTAGATAAATGCGGTTGCCGCCTGCTTAATCTCAAGCGCTTTGTGAGAGCTAAAAAAACTGCTACTCAACGAAAGCGTTGTTTACAAAAAAATACACATAAGTTTTTATTATATAAATAAACAATAAAAATGTCTTAACCTATGATTAGCTTATACAAAAGTATATTTAAAATAAACAATAAACATTTCTAAACCTATGAATAGCTTACACAAAAGTATACTTAAACAAAACAATAAAAGTGTTTATAACTAAAAGTGTTATAATAATTCCTTTGTGTCAAACGCTACTTATGTTGCTTATTTTACGAATCTCAATGGTGTTTTGATTACTCGGCCAAAACGCGTTGTTTTGTTATGACTAACCTTTGTCGCTGCGCTTTGTTTATCGTTTAAGTTACAATCTAAATTTAAACTATTGTCGGTAGAGTTTTTACAATCGCTATCAATTACATAGGCAGGTTTCAGCCTGTCTATGGAAATACACTTTTCTTTATCGCCTACCTTGATAGTGAAAGTCTTTCCTTGTCTTTTTACGACATTGAATGGACCGTCATATGGTGGTTGAAGACACTTACGCATTAAATCAATTCTAACGAACACACTTTTACACGTATTAAGATCGTTGGATATGAATAGCGAACGTGAATTACTATGACATGATGGTCGTGGTTTCAATTTATTTATAGAATCTCTAAGTACCTGTAAATATTCAGAGTCCGACATACATATTTTACTTTCATCATAAAAATCACCCGGCAATCGAATCGTTTTACCGTAGGTCAACTCAGCTGCGCTTACTCCGCTATCACTTCTGATAGCTGCACGCAGTCCTAATAATGCGATCGGAAGCTCGTCCACCCAAGACTTGTCATCTTGTAAACGTGCCATAAGGGATACTTTTAGTGCTCTATGCCAACGCTCAATGACGCCGTTGCTTTTTGGATTATACGGACTTGTGCGTATTTTATGTATACCTAAATATTTCATAAGGTTTTTAAACATATCACTCTCAAATTGTCTACCCTGGTCGCTTGTTAGCTTTGAAGGGCATCCAAAACGTGAGATCCAGCACTCAAAAACTACTCTAGCCACGGTCTCCGCTGTAATATTCTGAACAGGAACCGCCTCTGGCCAACCCGTTGTCCGATCTATAAGAGTTACGCAATATCTATAACCATCAGGTGATATCGTTAAAGGTCCGACTATGTCAATGTGTAGGTGCTGAAAACGTTCTGCCCGTTCAAAACTACCTACACCGGAAACAGTATGTCTATTGATTTTAACTTTCTGACAAATAGGACAAGTTCTAGCCCATTTGGTAACATCTCTATCCATATTCGGCCAAAAGAACTTTTGTTTAACCATCTGTTTAGTACATTTAATTCCAGGGTGGCTAAGGTCATGAATTGAATGGAATGCGATTAATCTAAAATTTTCAGTTAAATATGGCCTAATTCTATTCGATGAAATTTCACAATATACTTGTTTATCACAACCTGGTAAGTAAAATTGTTTAAACTGTAAATTACTATCTGGTACTTGCAATGCCTCTCGTAAGTATACGTCACTAGATTGGGTTTCTGCTAATGCCGCATAATCTAGTATCGTGGGACAACTTACTGTCTCTATCCGAGATAAAGCGTCTGCTACTACGTTTTGATCACCGCTGATATACCGAATGTCAGTACTGAATTCGCTTATGTAGGAAAGTTGACGAATACGTCTAGGACTTTCTTTATCGCTATTTACTTTACTGAATGCGTATACGATAGGTTTATGATCTGTGAATATCGTTAATGCCCGACCTTCCACTTAATATTTAAAATGTCTTATTGCCATATATATAGCCAATAATTCACGATCATAAGTAGAGTATTTCATTTCCGTAGGTGATAATTTTTTAGAAAAATATCCAAGTGGTTTCCAATTGGTATCTATTTGTTGCTGTAAAACCGCGCCTACACTTGTATTTGAAGCATCACACATCAAAGATAAATTAGCATCAGACATTGGATACGACAATGTAACGGCGCTTTTTAAGCTCACCTTACATTTCTCGAATGCCTCGATGGCCTTATCAGTCCATTTTATCACAGTTTTGTCCCGCTTTTTGCTATTATGCAGATAACTATTTAACTCTGCCTATCGACTGCATTAGGTATATGCGAACGATAGAAATTGACCATACCGAGAAAACGACGCAATTGTTCGATATTTTCAGGTTTCGGAAAATTTACAATTGCCTGTACCTTATCATCGAGTGAACGAATACCGTCTGTTGACACCTCATAACCTAAAAAGTTTAATTTTGATACTCCAAACACACATTTGGAAATGTTAATTGTGACACCAAATTCGTTAAACCTTTGAAAAACCGCATTTAAATGCTTTTTATGAAGTTCTTCGGATTCCGATACTATGCACAAATCGTCAATATAATTATATACGAAATCAAAACCATTAAGAACTACCGTATCCATAAATCTCTGGAACGATTGCGCTGCGTTCCGCAAACCGAAAGTCATACGTGGGAATTCGAATAATCCGAAAGGAGTAATGATTGCAGTTTTTTCGATATCTTCTAGGGCTACAGGTATAAAATGATATGCTCTATTTAAATCTAACTTACTGAATACAGTCTTATTACCTGCAATTAAATATTTAAAATCATTTATACGTGGAATGGGATAACGATCCGGCTTTGTTATTGCATTAAGCCGCCTATAATCCCCACACGGTCTAATATCTCCATTTTTCTTGGGTACCACGTGAAGCGGGCTCGCCCAAGGGCTTTTGGAGGGTCGACAAATTCCTAATTCTAACATATTCTGAAATTCAGCCTTAACTTTTTTGAATCTATCCGGTGGTAGTGGCCTTGCCTTAGCGTATACCGGTGGTCCTGAGGTTTCAATATAATGGCACACCGAATGTTTAGGAACTTCTTTGAAAGATACCGGTCTGGTAATGTCTGGGTATTTTGATAGTAATTTATGCCACACATTACCATTTATTGTTGTTTGAATTAATGACTCACATACGTCATGGCACACAACTGAAGCGATAATATTTAAATGAGTAACTTGATCGATTAACTTTCGCGCGCTTAAATCAACTAACAACTTATAATGGGTTAAAAAATCTGCCCCTATTATCGGTTGTTTAACAGCCGCAACAATGAAGGTCCATCGGAAAGCTCTTCTTAAACCAAGATTTAAAACTAAACTACGTACACCGTAAGTTTGTATTTCGCTACCATTAGCCGCATACAGCTTGTAACTATCACTTTCGAGTTTTTTACAATTAATTTTACCAACCGGAATTACCGAAACATTTGCACCCGTGTCAATCAAAAACTTAAGTCTACTATTACTATCTAACACACATAGGCGATTATAGGTATTGATACAAACCTCCGCCACAGGCTGTATCGCCGCTAGTTTTCCGTCGGCTTCGCATTTTCTTTTGTCATCGTCGTTTTCCAATTACACGGCTCCACACACTTAGTAGATTTGGATCTAAATTTGTAGTGATAATAACACAGCCAATTAGGATCCTTCCGACTTCTACTTACATTTCTAGAGTGTGAACTTGATTGTATATTCCCGGTACGACGTTGCAATTGCCTACCACGTCGTAGCTCTGCAACCTCGAGGCTAAGTTTTTCTACCGCCGCTGCTAAATCCAACGTTACGCTGGTGTCCCTGGGGGTGGGGTTTGACGTCACCGCCGCCACTTCTGCTGGACGGGTCGCCTCCATCACCTTGTCAGCTACCACCGCCAGATTATCCAACTCCTTGACTTCTGTGACCGCCAGTACCGCCTGAACTGCCGCCGGCAGGTGACTGTTCCACATAATTTGCAGGGTCGAGTCTGGCATTTTTGCTCGTGCCAAATCTCTCATTCGCCGCAAGAGTTGTGATGGCTTTTGATTTCCCAGCTCCATTTCACCAAGTAGTTTCTGGAACTGGCGAGTCTCTGATTCTTCGAAAACTTGTAGTAGTCTGTCTTTCAGCGTGTCGTACTTTTTAGTCTCCGCTGGGGCCAAAAGTAAATCACTTACTTGTTGAATAGCACTTTTGTTCAGCTTCGTTATGACCAAGTTTTGTTTTGCAGCCTCACTCAATCTCTGATTTGCTACAACTGCCTCAAATTGAACGAACCAGAGTCGTGGTTGGTCCGCCCAAAAATCAGGAACACGCGAGGAAACCGTTGTACTAGCCAACGCCGACACATCCTCGCTATGTGGCTCATTGTTCGGCGCCTGTGCTTGTATCACTGGTGTATTGACTCCTGAGTTTACTGGAGTAGCCATTGCCCAAAATACCAAAAACTAACTATTATTAAATAGCACAGTTTACAGGGGTCACCAATATAGGTTTTTCTTTGGTTTTTTGTTGAGGTAAGGTAATTGGAATATAAATAATAGATGATACGTGTTCACGCAAACTGTTTGTATTCACGACTGACTTAAGTGGTGGGCGCAGCCACGTCGCTAGTTTGTTTACATTTTAATCTATGTTTATGTTAACATAATAAAATATACACTGTACCTACAGGGTGTTTCTATGTATTATAAGTATGTATTTACAAAAGAAAAGTATATATGTATTAGTATCAGTTATTCTAGTACCCATATTACAAGCGCTGCTTAGTTTGGGACTAGATGGCGTTGTGTGTAAGTTGTGAGATATTTATTTTTATTATTTATTTATTATTTATTTATTTAGAACCGTCATTATGATGAACGGGATGATTGAAATGTTATTTTTTTTATACTACGCCCACAGCGAACTGTTACGGGGTCCCTTTGGGATTGGCTTTTAAAAAAAGATTATTTAATTAAAAGAAAACTTATTTAATTATATTTAAATGACACAATAGTGTACAAGCCAAAAAGGACCCTTAGGCAACTATCTCCGATGATGGTTGAGTATAGACTGACTCTACGGGCTAATGATGCCACGCTGGAAAGCGTGGGTGTGCAAACGAAAGCATTACTAAAAATAAGGAGTAAGCATAAAGCTATACATCCTTAGTATATAACACCTCCCCCAATGCTGTTAACTTCGGGGTGGGTTCTGAAGTTAACTTTAACTAAAAAGAGGTTCTTAGAGCTGGGGCAGGAATTTCATTAATGTTCTGTTCCAACTCTATAGAAACTGATCTAGGCATTTCAGATTTGTGTAATCTATATTTATGATAGTTGCAGCCGGGTTTACAAAAGGTAATTATCTTATAAACTACATACAAGGTAAGTATACAAACTATTAAACTTGTTACAATTGAATAAGGTGTACCGTATTTAACAATATGTGGTACATACTGAATTTTATTGACCTCTGTTAAAAGATTATTGGATAATTCGTTTAAGTGGTAAATGTTATCGAGATTAACATTATCCAAACGAATGGACGACAGATTATAATGGGTCAGACTATTAAAATCTATTTTACAGCAACTACTATTTATTAAATTAAAATCAGGTAGAATAATTGGAGAGGTCAAGTTTAAGGTATTCCTATATTTTGGCATAATTGTAGTACCTTTACAATATGCTATGCAATTGCTGGGAATAGAGAGGATACCGATTCCCATAATATTCAGCTCTTTTATTTGGTCGGAGTTCTGGCAATCTAAAGAAACTTTAGTTAACTCTGATTGTACATAAATAAACTTATTATTATATAATGGCCTAAATATATCTAATTTGCCATTAATTAATTTAGTTTTACATTCCGTGGGAATGTCATTAACAATTTTCGATAATAATTCGCTTTCACAGCTAACTTTAGAATTAGTTTTATAGGTTACTGAGATTTCACACAAATATTCTGCTGAATTTATTATCTTACATTTTTCAAATGATTCTAAGTTACAATAAGTGGATGTATCCTTCGTAATAGCTATATAATTAGTACTAGGTACAATCATACTAAATGTATATGGTTGTTTAACATCATGTGGTGTTGGTAGTGGAATGTTATTAAACAATGAAAACTCCTGGTTTAAAATTAGGGGTACACGTAACAAAAATACAAGTTTAGAATTAAAATAATAACAAATTAAAGTAGACATTTTAAAAAGAGTGTTCATGGAACTTATATCTAAGCTTACAGGTAAGTTTACATTACTAGGCAAGTGCCTGCTGCTATCAGCCAATTCTTGGTACATAATGGTTGGCGAGATAACCGACGGATGTAGGATGTTTTGACTACAAAACATTATAGCGTTGGCTATATCTTCAAGTTGGAATGATAGGGTGACCATGGACGTTTCTAATGGATTTAGGACAGATTCTAAATATAATTTGAATTCTAACTTATTTGTTATTTTTGATATATCTTGAATGTTGGTCGAAAGCTCGTCTATTGTTTTATACAATTTAATTTCATTGTGTTTAATTTTCTCAAATGTATTATTATAGCTATTTATTACAGAGTTAGTTACTAAAATATTATTCTTAATTAGAGATACAAGTTGGTTTTCTTGGTTACCAATGGACTCAATTGCTTGGTCATATTTGACAGCATCATTTTCGTCTAAGGTGCCGAAAACTTGTTTCAAGACAGTGCCGACTCCTGCAATCCAAGCTCTCTTGGGTCTGTTATCGCTCAGATATGAAATGGATACAAATAATCTATTAATATTCTCTCGCTGGGCTATCAGAGGTTCCACTGTATTGTGGCATTCTGATTGTTCTACAAACCCGCTTTGTTTACACAAACTTATAACGTTTTTCATAGCCAGATTAATATTTTCTACATGTAAATTTAATTTAGAAATATCTATTGGCATTATGATATTTAAGATACCATTACTAATTTTTAATTTTCCAATATAATCAAAATATATCCCGGGACTTGCAGTAATTGGTTGGACATACTCGTCGGGTTCTTGGAGCTGCGCTGAGGCACTGTAAGTATATACACAGGTAGGTATATAACTTTATCAACTAACTTTCTTATACTAAATGATTACAAGTTTCGAAACTAAATACTTAATACGATTACGAGCTATTATACTATATAAGTATATAATTAATAATTTTTGTTTACAGGTTGCTGGCGACTTCAGCGAGTTTAATTTCATCAAAATGATGACGGACATGTCTCCGATTTATTAATAGTGACACGGTGTTATTGCCGTGAACTTTCACTATTTTATATGGGCCTTTCCATATGGGAGATAAGGCTTTTCTAAGTCTTAAATGGTTCTTTAAATACACATAGTCACCGATCTTATATTTTACCGGGCGGCTATGGGAGTCATAATAAGTTTTGGAGGATAGTTTCGATTTGTTTATATATTCAAATGCTTTATCGCGAGAATATTTTAAGCGATTTTGTAGCATCCGCACATAATCAGGATATGTAGCTCCTAATGCTTCATCACACATGGAATTTGGAATAAATGGTTTATTACCGAACATTAACTCATAGGGAGTATAATGTGTTGTAGAATGAACAGATGTATTATAGGTAAGCATGGCTGTGTAAACATAACGAGGCCAATTTGTCTGCTCTTCATTGACAAATGATTTGAGATATTCCTTTAAAGTTGAGTGGCTTCTTTCTAGTGCACCTTGGGTTTGTGGATGGTAAGGAGATGACCATAGTTGTTTTATTTTTAAAAAGTCACACGTCTTTTTAAACAGGTCAGATGTAAAGTTGGTTCCCTGGTCAGTGAGGATCATTTTCGGTATGCCGAATATGGATATAAAATGTAGTAAACATTCACTTGTCTCCTCAGCAGTTGTGCTGCGTATAGGAGAGGCAGATGAAAATTTACTAAAATCGTCTTGCAACGTTAGTATGTATTTGAGTTTGCCAGGTCCGGACTCAGGAAGGGGTCCAACGATATCTAAAGATACACGCTCACAGGGTTTCGTCGAAGTGCTCGTTATTTGCATGGGCGCTCGGTTTGTTTTACGTAACGCTTTGTTTTCTTGGCATAGATTACATTTTTTCACATAGGATTCTATGTCACTACGCATATTTTTCCAATAGTATAATTCTTTTAATCTATTTTGCATGCGCTTAACACCTAAATGACCAGCTACAGGTAAGTCATGGTTATCTTGAAGAATTTTCTTTACCTCGGAAGGTGAGGGATACGTTATGTTATTATGATAAATATTTATTTGTATATTTGTATTATGAAAGAGGTAATTTATGATATTATATATTTTAATAAAACTATGTTTTTCGAAAGGGTCGCGGAAATCAGATAAGCTAATTTGCTCGATACCACTTGTTACAACTAATTCATTGCGAATAGTTTTTAGAGTTTCGAATATCTCAGGATATGAAGTCTGATCGAAGTAATGTACTTTCATATACAATAGGTAATATTCTTTGTTAGTTAGATTAATTTTAGAGAAGGAATGTAATTGTTTTTCTTGATTACGTATTACTTCTGAATTTTCTGAGTTATTTAATATTTCTTCAAGATACGGATTCGATTCGTCGAGGTCAATCGATGTGGGCACTAAGATTACTTTACAAGTACTCTTTAGTAAACTCTCATTGTGTTCTATAATATTCGTGTTGAATATTTTATTCTTATCGCTAATCTCTTTTAGGTACTTTGAGTAGTCGTCAGTAATCAAGTTATGATTAAGACTAAGGTCGGGAGTATTTTGACCTTCAGGTGGGTCAACGACATTTGTACTTGGGGACTCTAATGTAACATCAGGTGAGATAAGGTTAGGAGAATTGATATTAATAAGTTCCGGTGTAGGAATTTCTAGGAGATAGTCAGGATTTAGTTCCTCTGATGGAAAAGAGGCAGGTGATGTAATTAAGTCAAATAAGTCCCTGTCTAGATTGTCATTCCTCAAAAGAGATTCTTCAAAGTCTTGAGAGTTAGGGATAGGTATTTCGTCAATTGTAGGTTGGATAGGATTGACGGGAAACCTGGATAGGGCGTCTGCATTTGCGTTTATTTTACCCTTTTTATATTGAATATTATATTCAAATTCTTCTAATTTTAGCCTCCATCGAACTAGTCGAGAGCCAGGGTCTTTACAATTGAAACGACGATCGAAGCGACCATATAAATAAGGCCGGAAGACCTTGGTTCCATATATTATTGCTAGGCACTCTTTCTCGGTAACACTGTAATTACCTTCAGCTTTATTTAAGGTTCTTGATGCATATGCAATTGGGCGATCTTGGCCAATAGGACCTTGAGAAAGAATTGCAGATACTGCAAAATTCGACGCATCACAGGTAAGTAGGAAGGGTTGATTAAAATCAGGGTATGCCAGGATAGGTGATTCTACTAATTTGGTTTTCAGAGTTTCAAAACTAAGTTGTTGTTCGTTAGTCCAGTTAAAGGCGTCTTTTTTGAGAAGTATAGTGAGAGATTTAGCAAGTTTTGAAAAGTTAGGTATAAAACGCCTGTAATACGAGACAAGACCTAAGAAAGATTTAATGTCTCGGGGACATTTAGGAACGGGATAGTGAGTCACGGCCTTGACCTTATCCGGGTTAGGTTTAACACCGTTTTGGGTTATAATATGGCCTAGGTAGGTAACTTCCTTTCGAAGGAACTCACATTTTTCAGGTTGGAGTTTTAAGTTGAATTTTCTAAGTCTGTCGAAGACGGCCTTGAGGTTTTGAATAGCCGTTTGAAGATCAAACGCATATAAGACGATATCATCTAAATAAACAAAGCAATGAGAGCCTTGCAAACCGGTGAGGCAGTTGTTCATTAGCCTTTGGAAAGTAGATGGCGCATTCTTTAATCCGAAAGGCATCCGATTAAATTGGAAGTGACCCTGGGGTATAGAGAAAGCTGTTTTGGGTGCATCTTCTGGCGCAGTCAGCAGCTGATGGAAACCTGATGATAGGTCAAGGGTACTAAAGTACTGACTCTTACCTAATTGGTCCAGAATTTCTGTTATTTGAGGTATAGGGTAAACTTCGCCGATGGTTATGTCATTCAACTTCCGATAGTCTATGACTATACGCCATTTCTTTTGGCCTGAAGCGTCTGATTTTTTGGGCACAATCCAAATAGGAGAGGACCAAGGGGAAGACGAAGGGGTGATAATGTCTTGTTCTAACATTTTATTAATTTGACTTTGTACTTCCTTTTTATGACACTCTGGAAAGCGGTAGGACTTAGTGTGAATGGGAGTGTCACTAGTTGTTTTAATTTCATGTTGAATAGTTGAGGTAAAGGATAAGGGTTCGTCGGATAGATGGAAAATGTCAGAATAGTCAGAACACAAATCGAGAAGGGCATTGGCTTCTTCTTCGTTCAAGTGAGAAGTTCTCAATAAGTTAAGGACGCGCTTAGTGCGGTCAGTTACGTTGTCATTATTTAAGCACGAATTAATTGGAAATAATTCTATGGGCTCTAGTTTAAGTTTAAGGTTACGTTTAATAGTAATTGGTTTGTTTGAAATATTTACTACAGAAATATTGATTCTTTGATTTTCTTTTACATTTACCAAACAATTTGCTACTAAAAGAGTTTGAGAGAGGTGTTGATCTAGTATCATACCTTCTTTTAATTCTGGGTTAGCCACAGTACATTCTATTACAGTTTCAGTACGTGGTGGAATAATGTAGCATGAATCAAAGAAATTAATTTTAATATCCTTATTTTTAATTTTCAGAATATCACGACTGTAATCTATATTGCAGCTGTTAGCTGTCAGAAAGTCGTTGCCTATGATGCCATCATAAGGCAGGTTAATGTCTTCAATTATATGAAATTTATGACAAACCGATTTATTAGGAGATACTTTAAACTTTAAATTAAAATAACCTACTGTTTGGGTAGTTTCTTTGCCAGGATCAATACCTTTAATATTAATAGGTTTACGAATGATGTTTGGCTGATTAGAAATTGAAGATTCTTTTAATAGGCATATAGCGGAGCCTGAATCTACCAAAAGGGTTAGTGGAATGTCAGATACTTTTGACTCCACTAGGACATGAGGTAAAAGCCTCTTTGAGGTGTCAATGTTAACCTCATAAATCTCTTGCGGATTTAAATCAAGGTTTCCGTTTTGGGGCTGGGTACCCTGCTGTATAACCTTGGAAGATTGATTAAGGTTTCCGGTTTGGGACTGATTACCCTGCTGTATAACCTTGGAGGATTGTTTAAGGTTTCCGATTTGGGACTGGTTACCCTGCTGTATAACCTCAGAGGATTGTTTAAGGTTTCCGGTTTGGGGCTGGTTACCCTGTTGTATAACCTTGTGAGAAAACTGTCTAAGGTTCCCTTTTTGGGGCTGGTTACCCTGATGTACAACCTTAGCAGAAGAGAGATTAAGGTTCCCATTTTGGGGCTGGTTACCCTGTCGTACAACCTTAATAGAGGAGTGAGTAATTGCTTGGGTAATGTTCTCGTTTTGGGGCTGGTTACCCTGATGTACAACGTTACCACAAAAGCAGACTGAACATGTTTTGTTCGAATGTGTACCGGCTTTGACTTTACGTCCCGTGCGGTACGATTGCGGGACGATTACAGGTTTAAATCATTTTCGTCAATTTCTTCGCTGTCAGATTCATCTGAGTCATCGCAATCGTCGACTAAATTTACCTGTGCAGGTTTGGAATCGGGCTGAGGCCCTGAAGATTTACTAGTATCTTTTGTTTGAGAACTAGATGAATGCTTGGCTCGTCGTTTGACGCAATTGCCAATGTCATGCCCTACTTCTTTACAGTATTTGCACGTGAGGTTCGGGTCATGTTTAAAAGGTTTAGCATTATTGCTAGGGATACTCGATTGAGATTTTTGTTGAGAATACTTTGCTTTAATAGCAGAATTTGGACCCTGAGCAATGAGTTTCTGTTTGAAACGATTTGTCTGCTTTTCTTGTGAACTACTACTATTTCGCTTATATAAAGTTTCCTGAATTCTTTCTTCAGATATAGCTAAATTAACGGCATCATTAAAAGTTTTAGGGTCCCTACATCTAACCATATTCGACACCCGGGGATTCAAACCCATGAGGAAATGATGAAGGGTCAAGTCCTCCATAGCCGCTGTGCGACCAGCCATTTCTTTAGCCTTGAAGGACGAAAGCGATATCTCAGTCAACAATTGCGATAGATAAGTTTCCATTCGTAGAGCAAATTGACCTGCATTTTCAGATGAGCTTTGTTTGCTTTCCTGGAGCTCAGTTAATAAATGAGTATAATGTTTTCTTTCGGAAAACTGAATTTTAAGGAACTCTTTAAGTTGTTCCCAAGATGTGAACTCTTTAATCGAACAGGCAAGTTCTGCCTTTCCTGTAAGCTGACACAAAATGTATTTAAATAAAATAGGCTTCTGAGCCTCAGACGCTAATTCATAAGCGTTATTACAATTGTTGATAAAAGAATTTAGTTTGCCGTCGTATTGTTTAACGAATTTTAATATTTTTTTTTTTTTTTTTTTTTTTTTTTTTTTTTTTTCCTTTGTTTTATTTACGATCAGTCGCATAACTATGAGTAAATTTGTTGTGTGGTCATTGGCGGTTGGAATCTGAAAGAGATTTCACTTCCTCTTCAGTCCCTTATAGAAGCAAGCACGTCGTCTCTTTTAAGACGTTTTGCTGCATTTGGAGTTAGCAGCTGTTGAGCTAGGATGTTTGGATGACTTTCTAGTCGAGCCTTGTATTTGGTTTTGTACTTGCTGATTTCCTCTTTCACCATGGGCATTTCGAGGTATTCATGTATTTCGCTGTTGCGGGCGTACCAGGGAGCTTTTGCTATAGTTCTTAGGATGTTGTTTTGCACACGTTGTATGCATTGGATATGCGAATTACTTGCTGTAGACCACAATTCAACACCGTACAGCCAGATAGGTTTTAGGATTGCTGAATACACCGTTAGCTTGTTATTCAAGTTGAGCGTTGATTGTCTTCCTAGAAGCCATAATAAGTTTTTGAACCTAAAGTTTATGGAATCTCTTTTTGATTTGATGTGGTCTTTCCAGGTGAGACGTCTATCTAAGTGAAAGCCTAGGTATTTTACACAAGTTCCATGTGGTAGCACATCGTCACCCAAGTAAACTGGTGGACAGTCACCTCTTCGTAGGGAGAATGTGATGTGATGTGATTTTGGTGCGCTTGCTTTGATTCTCCATTTTCGCATCCAGTCATTCACGTGGTTCAGTTGTGTTTGGAGGTTTTTGCTCGCTAATTCTGCGCTTGTATTGCACGACAGGAATGCGGCATCATCCGCGAAGGTTGCAACTGTAACTTCAGGGATATGCGGAAGATCACTCGTGTAGATGTTGTATAAGACTGGTCCGAGAACGGAGCCTTGAGGCACTCCAGCTAGGCATTTATGGAGACTAGACATTGCATTGCCATAACTGACGAAGAATGATCTGTCTGTCAGATAGGATTTTACTGTTAGAAACATAGAGTGTGGTAGTTTCATTTTGATTTTGCATAACAGGCCCTTATGCCAGACTTTGTCAAAGGCCTGTTGTACGTCCAGGAAGGCGGCGGAGCAGAATTTCTTAGTCTCTAAGCAATGTCGAGCAACGTTATAGACTCTATGCACTTGTTCTATCGTCGAGTGGCGTTCTCTAAAGCCAAACTGATGTTGGGGGATGACGTTTGTTACCTTTAAATATGTTTTCATTCTGGCTAAAATAACTTTCTCCCACAGTTTAGAGAGTGTAGGCGTCAAACTGATGGGCCTATACGATCCAACTTCATGCGGTGGTTTGTTTGGTTTATGAATCAAAATTATTTTTGAGACTTTCCAGGGCTTAGGAAAATAATTAAGTCTAAAGGTTGCATTAAACATATTCGCCAGGAATACAAGTCCCTTCTTGGGAAGCTCCTTAAGGGTTTTCGGTGTGATTAGGTCAAACCCAGGGGCTTTGTTGATAACCAGCATTTTGGTTTCAGCCGCAAGTTCTCTAGGCGATACTGGATTAAAAGGTAGACATAACTGGAGATCTTGCCCGAGAATATCATTAATGTCTGGATCTTCCTCTGTGGTTGATGTATTCGGACTAAATACACTTTCCAGATGAGACGCAAAGGCTTTAGCTTTGTCTAAGTCTGTTCTGGCCCAATTAAGACCGGTTTTTATGGCAGGGTGTGATTCTGTTTTATTAATTAGGTTTTTTGTTGCCTTCCAGAGGGAGTATTCATTTTTGCCCGTCGGCGACATTTGTGCAAGCGTGTCATTAAGTGTCTCGTTGGCTGATTCAGAGAGTAACTGTCTAAGCTCTTTTATGGCAGTGTTTAATTTGGTTCTGTCGCTCCTGAATCTGGATTGTTGCCAGATTCTTCTGAGGCGTCTTTTTTCGAGAATTTTTTCCTTTATGAAAGGCGCAAGTAATTTTTGTTTTGCATTGCGAGGGCGAGGTTCTGGAGTGTTTTTCCATGCTGACACCTGTATTAGGTTTGTCACATAGATGCAAGCATCATCCACATCAGTAGTTGTCTGGATTGGCATAAGTAGGTTAATGTTTTCATCAATGTGAGCTCGATATGCCTCCCAATCTGTGTGTGAGTTGTGGAGTCTCTCACAGTATGCAGCTGATTCGATGACAGTGTGGCTTACTGATAGAATTATCGGCGAGTGGTCAGAGGAGCCGTCGTTGCTGGATTCGATGGACGTGTATAGATGTCCAATATTTTTTGTGACAAAGAAGTCGAGCACATCAGGAATTTTTTGTGGATCTGTAGGCCAGTAAGTTGGCGCACCTGTAGAAATTGGCTGTAGGTGGTTGGTATCAAGGCAATGTTTCAGCTCCCTGCCTCGGGTGTTAATGAGTCGGGAACCCCACCAAGTATTTTTGGCGTTCCAATCACCACCAGCGATGAACCGATTGCCCAGTGTTGAAAAGAAGTTATTGAACATGGCTTCTTTGATGGAGTGCTTAGGCGGACAATAAATAGCCGATAGAGTAATACCGCCCATTTGGTCCATAACGTTGATACTAGTGGCTTGGATGTAATCCTTAGCGAATGTTTCTAGCAGGTAATGTTTAATGGTTTCTCTAATAACAATTGCCGTTCCAGCATGGGATGTGTTGTCTGGGTGTGGAGTCAGATATGTGCGGTAACCTGGGATGCTTATGCGGCTTTTGTTGGTGACGTGCGATTCGGACACAAGTACGACGTCAATCTTGTTAATTGTCATGAAAGTTTTTAGCTCATACGTGTTGGGAGATAATCCATTAATGTTCCATGCTGCTATGCGTAAAGATGTCATGGTGCTATTTTACTGACCAGGGATGTGATAAGTCCTAATAAGGAGCTTATTTGTTGAAGGAGCATGTCGATTTTTTCGCTCTGCTTGAGCATTAAGTTTTCGATTATTACCATGGAATGGTTGGTTGGTGTTGAAGCGGCCTCTGCATATGTTTTGTTAGATTTCTCTTTCGAGTCCTGAGAATTGAGGGACTGGGGTTTCTGCATGGTGTTCGTCGCTGTGTTTGCGAGGGGTGGCACTGCTGTGCTTACGGTTGGTTTGGATGGTTTACCTCGTTTTCTTTCTAGGATTTCCCTGTATACTTGACAGCCTTTGTAGTTAGCTGGGTGATCTAGCGTGCATAGAGCGCAGATGGCTGGTGTGTTTCTATCCTTTTTTGAGCATTCAGAGGTTTTGTGTGGTCCGGCGCATTTTACACACCGGAAGGGGCGCATACAGTTGTTCTTGCTATGGCCATATTGCTGACAGCGTTGGCATTGGACAATGGTCGAGGATTTACGTGGATCTTCAATAATAATTTGCTGATGGAAAATGTTTTTGATGTCTTTAACAGATTTATTGTTTGGACTAGGTTCGAGATTCACGAAAAATGTGGAGCTGGGTAGTTTTTCTGGACCGTATCGTACATTTATTATTTCTCCACTGACTTTGTTTCCAGTTGCTTCTACTTCTTTTACTATTTCGTTATGGGGTGTGGTGTGGTGAAGCTTCTTAATGACTATGCGGTAGCACTTCTTATTTTTAGGAGTAAAGGTGTGACCAATTAAGCCATGCTCTCTTATGAGGGTGATTACTTTCTTGTATTCGTCGGCGGCCTGCACAATTATACGCAGAAGGTTTTTATTCACAAGCCTTAGCTTGAAGTCGTTTGGGTTGCACACAGTTCCAATTAGTTTAGAGAGCTCGTTTACGTTCTCGATGCCGTAGAGAACTATAGGCGGTGGCTTGTTTGCTGGTTTTTGGTAAGGCACTCCGATTTCAGACTGATCGGGGGGATCCAGTGTTAGCGCATCATATCTGTTGGAGGTTGATATGTGTTCCGGTTGTGGCGGAGAGTCACAGGGCCTTGGCCGTTTGCTTGGGTTTTGAGAGGGAACCCGTTGCCATGTAGGAGGATTTTGTGTTTGGTTTAATTCTTTTGTTAATTGTGACGTAGTAATAAAATATTTAGCTCCATTTCTGTAACTGTTTTTCGAGTTACTCTGGGCGATAAGAGAGGAGATTTGTGTTCCGAAGTTTTGGCAATCTCAATATCTAGTTTTAAATCTTCAGTTTTAGGCACTTTAGGCATAATATATAAAGCACATAAGACTAAAAATAGAACTACTCAATCAATGTTGCACAGAGATAAATGTTCAACGACTTACAGGAACACGTAGGCGGCGATAAGGGCTAGCGCATGGAATAGCTGCATAGCGACGCGCACACGAATAACACACGACAGTTTTAAATTCACGAACACTTTCTTTTACACTACGCGGGACACTCGCGGGTCACACGATGCTTACAGGAGGATGGCCTGGATGCGCAAGTAGCGCTCACAGGACGTTCACAGGATACTCGGAGGACGCTCACAAGGACGTCTTTCTGAAGCTCGCAGGGTCTTCTCGAAATGGTAAACGTAGTCACAAGGTTACAGGCACAAAGGACGCTCACTGGGTCGGTAAGCTAATCGTAGCTTTTTCGTTGGTTTTTGGGACACGGAGAGTCTATTCACAAATGTAGATTACGCGAATCGCACTGGGGATATCCGTATCCCACCGCTGCCACCAATGTTACGGGGTCCCTTTGGGATTGGCTTTTAAAAAAAATAATTTTTAATAAAAAAAAAAACCGACTTCAAAAAGTAGGTAAACTAAAAAGCAAAAAATAAATTTACTTCGCACAAAATAATACGTTTTTTCATTTAGTAAAATAGAAATTATTGAATAATTATTTTATAATTCTGAAGTCGGTGCCAAGTAAATCGGATAATTAAGAACTAATATTCAGTCAGAAAATAGTTGTTAGAAAGATTAGTCTAGGTATACAGAGTTATTGTTTACATTGCACCGACTTCAGAATTATAAAATAATTATTCAATAATTTCTATTTTACTAAATGAAAAAACGTATTATTTTGTGCGAAGTAAATTTATTTTTTGCTTTTTAGTTTACCTACTTTTTGAAGTCGGTTTTTTTTTTTATTAAAAATTATTTTATTTTACGATTTTAAGTGATGGGTAGACCAGAATGTTTCTCAAATGAGGAGACGACGGTTACTTGAGACGGAAAACTTATTAATAATAACCCCGTACTCCTAACCGTTGAGGAGTTGTACCTTCCAGCATCAGCTCAGCAACTTAAAATGCAAATATCCAAGAAGTTTTAGGTAATATACGAAAAACAATATAGAAGCCTTTGAAATTTGAGGGTTACCCATGATTTCTCTAGGATCCCATCATCAAATCATGACCTCATATTATGAATGTACATAAGTAATATTCAACGTCTCGCCTCATCTGTGTATAACTTGAAATAATACAGTAAACGGCCTCAAGGAGCCTATATTTAAAGAATTATCCCCGTACTCCTAACCGTTGAGGAGTTGTACCTTCCAGCATCAGCTCAGCAACATAAAATGCTGACTACTAGATGCAGATATCCGAGTAGCTTTAGATAATATATAAAAAACAATATAGAAGCCTTTTAAATTTGAGGGTTGCCCTCGATTTCTCTAGGATCCCATCACCAGAACGTGACTAGAAAAAAATGGGACCACATGACAAATATATCCTATCAAACAAAAAAAGAATTTCTCAAATCGGTCCAGGCGTCTTCGAGTAATCGGCGAACAAACATAAAAAAAAAAAAAAAAAAAAAAAAACATACAACCGAATTGAGAACCTCCTCCTTTTTTTGAAGTCGGTTAAAAAGATTATTTAATTAAAAGAAAACTTATTTAATTATATTTAAATGACACAATAGTGTACAAGCCAAAAAGGACCCTTAGGCAACTATCTCCGATGATGGTTGAGTATAGACTGACTCTACGGGCTAATGATGCCACGCTGGAAAGCGTGGGTGTGCAAACGAAAGCATTACTAAAAATAAGGAGTAAGCATAAAGCTATACATCCTTAGTATATAACAGAACGAACATGTAGTCCACCTGATGGTAAGTGGAGTACAGCTCATGGACATCAACAATCCACAAAAGCAGATTATAGTTGCGTCGCTGCAGCTGAGGACTACGGTGTTATGCCTCATGTGCCAGTAATTTCAGGGCCTGATCTAACTACCAAACCGGACCACAGTAATGGAAGCACTACTATTTGGCGGCAGGTTAAAGGTGAGACGGTGGTGCTGCCGCCCTCGAGCTCATTCACAAGAGCTCTACCACCAGTAATCATAACGTAACATAACATCACGCCTATATTAACCAGAAGGGTGTGACAGAGGCGAACAACACACACACTTCACCTGTTATGTGTGTGTCTTAATGGATAAAGGGTGAGCCTATCGCCATCCACCGGGCACAATTCCAACTCCGTGCTGCTATAGTGAATTTCCTAACTGAAAATTCACAAATAACACTTTTCTCGGCCCGGGTATAGAACCACTAGACCAACGAGGCAGTTTTATAATTCGGTGGACGGAAACACATTTGTCTGAACTGAATTGCTTGCAATATTCTAAAATAATTGGAATCATCAAGCGCCTTACGGTCGAAATTGATAAATGTGCTTGTCTTTCTTCTTATATAAAATATCTCAACATGTTGTATTGCTTAGTAACTTAGTAAAATTCCACAATCAACAGTGATTTTGAGCAAGCATTCCATTGAACCGCATCGAAGCGCTGGGCCGGACAGCCGGTTGCCGGATAAGCGCTCGACTGTATCGCTGCTATCTAAATATCGTGGTACGTATTGTTCTTTACCAATTTACCATGTAACAACGGTACTGGCTAGTATAAAAAGAAGATTTGTTGAGGCGTGGTAAGGAAACTGGTAAAATATAACGACCTTTATGTACCAAGGAGTAGTAAGCCACTTTTGCGGTAGTCTGCGACTTTTCAACTTCTAATTGATTATTTTTATAGCATTAAGCTATACTTAGCAAATTTTACTAAGAAACATTTGTGCTGAATGTAACTTCGCCTTGTTGGTTTGTATCCTACTTAAGATAGGAACAAATGGATGAACGTGACGTCACGAAATGACGTATCATACAGTTGAGAAATTTAGTCTGTGACTTTGTTGCTATCTACGCTTCACGTGAATTAAGATTTATGCCTCGCAAGCCAGTCATTTCAAGCCCATTAATTCCGTCGTTGAAATATTTCAGAGTGAAGATCTTTTTACAGCTGCAAGATTTTAATGGTTTAGTTCAAGTTAATTTCGGGCTTTAAAAATACTTTTCTCTTGGTATTATTCTTGCAATTTGGGATTCAAAATTTCTTCAAAGCAAAAGTAGAAACTGAAAGCTTAATACTACAATGTCATTTGGGTAAAATTTATTTGAAAATGAACAAAACGAAACTGTAAGTTTTTCCTCTTCGTAATTTTGAGGAAAATTTTCTTTGTTTTGTTTTCAAGGCTAAAGTAGTTGAAAACGAACGGACTTCCTATGCATTGATTTCATGTAGAAAATGTCTTACTTTTTGTTCTACTATATGAAGTAGTTGTATTTCATAAAGTAAGCAAGAATGGGGAAGGAAGTCAAGAGAAGATATCGGTGAAGTCTTGAAGTAAAACAAAGCATGATCACTTCCGGGTTTATATTACTGTTTATGAAAGTAGTGTTAGTTCTTTTCTGCATCGGATGTTTATGTTGTGTTTAAGGTCGGGATTTTTTACCTTATTATATCCTTGATGCCCCAAACCCTAAACTTTTTTTTTGATGAAAATGTAAGGCCTGCTGCCCACGGCATTGTTTGATAGCATTAGTCATTTTACACTTCAAATTGCGTGCAGTTATTCATACAAAACTATGAAGTTCTGTCCATGGATCGACCATGCACGCGCAGCTGCATGACGCCCGCCATAACACTTATTGGTCTGTGAACGTTTTTTTTGTGTTAATACAATTACAACATTGTGTGTTCATGTGTCAGGTCTATGTTTGGATTAAAAACTACAGACAGCTGCAAACTCTTTTTTACAAAGTACAAAATACTTACGCTACCGAGTTTATACATTTTTGAGGTAGCGATGTTTGTCATATCAAATCCGTCCTTATTTCCTCGACTGGAAGATACAATATCACGCAATCGACGTGATAATACTAAGCTCCGCTTGCACAAAGCCAAAACTGCTCTTATGCGCAAGAGTGTCTTCTGTATGGCTCCAATTATATTTAACAAACTGCCTAAACAATGGAAAAAGCTAAACAGAAATGCATTCAAAAAAGAAATCAAGACATTCTTGGAACGTAAAACTTATTTTAATGTTACAGAGTTCTTGGAAGATGTTGAATTGAATGTTTATTTATTTTATTTTATTTTAAAATTTTAGGAAAACTTACAGCTATAATGATAAAATAGAAAGAGATAATATGAAAATGAAGGCCAATTAAAAGTTTTCACAGATAATAATCAGTTTAATTTAATTTGTTATTATCTTACAATCTTTCTCACTCTTTTATCATATAGTGTTATTTATTATTGGTTTATTATTATTGGATTCGATATAATTATGTAATTATAATCATTGTTTAATTTTATTGCTTGTAATTTAATTGATTGTTTAAAATTATTATTATTATTATTATTTTCTACAATTAACTCTTATTGTCACGTCAATAATATGACAAAGTGTAATGGTTCCGGTAATTGTATTGTAACAACGTATTGTACCACACTTTAGACAAATAAATATTCTATTCTATTCTATTCTATTCTAACATTGCATAATATGCAAAAAAAATAATAAAAGGAAAATAATACATAAAAACATTTATTTAATTATGTCCAATACAATCGCCATCTTCGTTGACCTTAAATGTATAAAATATTTTAAAATATCGTTTTCATCGTCCAACTCGACTATGACGAAAGACTTAAAAGTTCAAAACGTACTTCTAATTGATTATTTTTATAGCATTTAGCTATGCTTAGCAAATTATACTAAGAAACAGTTGAAAAAGATATGGGACCGGCAGTCCCATACTATACCCAGTTACATACTATCGTACAGTTGAGAAATTTAGGGTTCTGGTAAGAGGCGACCGTAGCTGGATGGCTAAAGCGGCTGCCCGGAGTGCAGCAGGTCGGGTTTAAACCTACCGGTCCCATATCTTTTTCAAAACGTACGCTTGCAGTACGTCTCGTGGACAGAGATCAGAACGCCGCGCTGCATAAGACGATGGACATATTTTTACACGTCAATGCAGCTACGCCTGCCGTGGACAGTAAGCCTTAGATGTACCACGCGGGTAGATGTATGGGTACAGGTAAGTAAAATGTAATTTCTGTTTGACTTTTATATACTTATACGTGAATTGATTTATTTTAACGATGAAGCTAACCAAATTTTTACTACTTTATTAATCAGTTAGAATACAAAGTAATCCCCAACCATTTTTTAAACTAGCCGCTATGCACATATATCTCTTATTGATGGAGGTAGCCAGCAAACAATGGAAATCCCTTAAGCGCATGTTTTTACTGAATGATAATACCCGCGTCAGAGATCGATGGATTCACCAACAATTGGGGAATTGGACCTTTATTTACCTGCTTTTTGGGTTTGGGGAGAGAGTATGTTTGGTTAAATTTTTGAGCCTTACCTTCCATTTAGTAAACCATTTTTAAGACAAATTGTTTTAAGTAAAAAAGTATTGATCCTTTAAAATAGAAAATTTGTTATATTAAATAATTACTTATAATTAAAACCACTGCATCGTTAGTCTAGTGGTAAGCGTTTGCGACTTATCACCGCGAAGTCTCAAGTTCAATTCTCGGGTCGAACAAAAGTGTTATTTGCACGAAGTTGTTATTGTGCCTAAAGAGTGGCGATAGGCTCATCCCTTATCACATGGGACCTTAACATAACAGATAAAATGTGGGTGTTGTAGACCTTTCGCCGCACTCTTCTAGGTAATGGGCGTGATGTTATGTTATATTATTTAAATTGAAAATTGATAATTTCCTAAATTTCCGTGAGGAAATTTTCAATATTCTTTTCTTTTTTTTAAAAAAAAAAGCTCACTAGTAATTTGCAATTACAAATTACTAGTGTTCTTATTAACCCTTTCCAGCTAAGCTTAATTCGCTTGTGTTAGGAGGAAGTTCACGTCCGTGGTGTAATGGCCAGGATTCGAACCCACGACCTCTCGATCGTAAGACCGATGCCTTATCCATTGCGCCACGGCCGCTTCAACTTAGAAGTTGAAGCGGCCGTGCAGCGAACAACATTACTTAGAAGTTATTAATAAAATTATTAATAATACCGTCATTTTAATATCCACGACCATTTTAGGTCCGTCAGACAGCCTTCAACCTTTGACAGGTACATTTTTAATAAAGCAAAAATACGCAAATTCAAACTAAGTTTTTTATTTTCACAGACTAAGGCGGAGGCGCCAGCTGATACATTTAATTAAAACTAGTACTATCTCTTAAGTCTAGACATTGAACTTATAGGGATCTTATTACTAACAGAACCGTTTTACCTATATCACCACCTAATATCAGAATAACAACTTATTTGTAGAGTTCTCAGTACATTCATACGACTCTACATCTCAGAGCACATCTAAACGACTCTCGAAGCTTTCACAAAGGAATTGTAAAGTATCGTAATCGTACACCTAGGGCTATATTTTACCGGGACACCATGGCGGCGCAATCAGTCGCCACTACCAACAAAATGTATACAGCTCTATGGAGAGTTACCTGAGGGGCAAGTATACAAATACGATATAGAGGTGAAGATGCCCCCTCTGTGTTCCGGGGCATCACACGTGGTAGGGAGGTCATGTGAAGGCCTCCCATGAGGTGAGCTTGCCGCAAGGCGGGCAGCGACACCGATGGGGCTGCGGAGTATGCGCAAGTGGTCCCGCGCCCCCCGTCTTTAGTTGGTGATGAGGAACACTCTGGGTTTTTAGTGGGTAGGCCGCCCCTCGGCGGAGAGCCCCACATAACCACCGCTCCCCCCGGACCGGTGGTATCCATAAAATTGGATTTTCCCAGAATAAAAAAAAATAAAAAAAGGGTGATGCAGAGTTAAAAGATTAGATACCAACTTAAAAAAACATTGTAACCTTTTATAACAAAACACGTTAGAAACCATTTAAGTGACCTTAAAACAAACTTATGAGTACATAGAAAACCTTTCATTTTCAAAGTAATAACAAAACAAAACAACAGTAAATCTCACTCGTTAAGCTGGCGGGTGGAATTAAAAAAAAGTTGCTAAAATACGTCCTTAGTACGCCACACGTATGGACTCAACGTGAACTGAAACGCAAATGCTTGTTAATCGCATATAAACCAACGCTTTGACGTCATGCATTTTTAAAAACAAAGCCTTGTGTTGCCAGTATTTTATTACATACATTTAACTGCTTTGTTTGTTTACTATATTTTGTTCATGCCAGTATTTATCGACATATTATATTGTTGAATCATTAAAATGAAAAGTTATATCTATATTTTGTTGTAACAAATAATCGAAATATTAGTTTAACTTAAGGTTTAATATGACGTAAATGATTAATGAAAATGAATGTTTGCTAATATTTTCTTATAATGTATAGTGAAATTGTCGATTCTCTAACGTATCGTATTTTGCAAACACTGATATAGTCTACTCGATAAGTTGAAAATGGTACAAAATAGAGATACTGGTCTTAAAATTATGTTCGATACCTCATTGGATTCGGAATGACGCCTAAAAAAATGTGCCAAAAGAGTGTATTAGCACATAAAAAATTGCAAAAGTTATAAACAATTAAAGATTTAAAAAAAATGGCATTTTGTTTTTGCCAATATTTCATTAACGATTAATATTTAAGAAATTTCAAAATAAGATTCTGAAAGAAGAGGAAATTTCCAACAAAAAACTCACAGCTCCCGGAACTCTATCTCCATTATTTATAATTTTAATTTGACGCTGAAAATAGGTCTGCGCGCGACATTTTTAGGTTGCACGCGTGGCGCCAAAAGCGAGTACGGCACATGAATGAATTTATTTAAGGTATTGAATATATTTCTTTTAATTTGAAAAAAATATGGTATGTTTTGAATACTATAAATAATTTATTCCCGTTGGAAATTTTACTTAAAGTTAATTTTTCAACAAGTTAAACAATTATTAACTAACGAAATTTTCTCGAACTACTGTCTTAATTGTAAGTGAAAAAAAATGATTAAATAATGGTCGTAAAAAAATTTCGCTTCGTAGAGCCTTTTTTACATACATAATAAACAAGATCGTGCCATAAAAGTTACAAAAATATTTATACTTTGTTTATAACAGTTTTTTACTTGAACAACATTACTAGGATTTTTAAGTTTTTGTTAAAGTAAAAAAATCTTTAATTGTTTATAACTTTTGCAATTTTTTATGTGCTAATACACTCTTTTGGCACATTTTTCTAGGCTTCATTCCAAATCCAATGAGGTATCGCACATAATTTTAAGACCAGTATCTCTATTTTGTAACATTTTCAACTTATGGAGTAGACTAATAGCAATTAAAGTTCTATTAATTTTACTGTCAGTTTACACAAAGTTGTAATTAATAGAACGCGCCGCTTACAACGTAGAAACTCCTTTTGGCGCGTAAGTTATTTGCACCTATTAGATGACACACATAATTAAAACCCGAGACTGTAACTATAAAGGTGGTTTTATACCGGTGAGAAGAAGCTTTGTTGGGCTGAGTGTGAATGGAAATCACGCTGAGCCCTATTAAACCGCGCGGTCAGCCAGCACGCAATGTAACGCGAATAAAATGATCCATTATTAAAGTAATCAATTTTAGAGTAGCAGTGGCGCTATGGATCGGTCTTACGATTGAGATGTCGTGATTTCGAATCCTGGCCATTACGATTATTACGGACGTGAACTTCCTCCTAAAACAAGCAAATTAAGCTAAACTTGGCCTCTCCCCAGTATACAAAATATTCGTATTTTTGTAACTCCCCAGTAACAAAAATACGAATAATTTGTATTAGCAAATTACTGGTAAGCTTTTCTTTTTTTTTAAGATTCGCTTGCACGTTCACGTGCATGTTAGCGCACCTTTTACACCAATGATGCGTTGAGCGTGGATGCAAATTTTGCCACTAAACAATAATTCCTCCTCTGCTCTGCTACGTCTTGGTGGTGTAAAACCACTTAAACTTAGCTTCTCCAAATATTATAATTTAGACTGGTAGGATAATACTATATTTTTTTTATATATACGACGAGTAATTTTAATTAACATTCGTAAATTGAAAAACCTGAAATAAAGAATATTTATTTTTTTATTTTTACGTTATAGCAATGTTCTATCTAACAAGGAACCAAAAGGTATGGTGCAGAAGCTCGTCAAACGTACAGGATACAAAATAAGCCACGTTCATGAATAAATAAAAGACAGAACTGCCACAATCGATATTGTGACCTGGAAATAGCCGTGTGCTTTATTTAAGTACTTGTTATTGTGTAAGTATGAAGTGGAGCACGTGCAACGTATGTGAATAACGATCCTTGCATATCTGAGAGAGCATACTATTTATTTTTTAAATCTTACTAATATTTTACAAATACAAATTACTAGTATACTAAGAAACAGTTGAAAAAGATATGGGACCGGCAGGATTTGAACCTGCGACCTTACTGCACACCGGGCAGTCGCTCTTAGCCATCCAGCTAAGGTCGCCTCTTACCGGCACCTTAAATTTCTCAACTGTATGATACGTCATTTCGTGAAGTAACGTTCATCCATTTGTTCCTATCTTAAGTAGGATACAAAGTATAGGTAGGGTATAAAAGTAGGTTTCAAATCCTGCCGGTCCCATATCTTTTTCAACTGTTTCTTAGTATAATTTGCTAAGCATAGCTAAATGCTATAAAAATATTCAGAAGTTAAATTACTAGTATTCTTGTTAACTCCTTTTGCCCAGCTAAGCTTAAGTCGCTTGTGTTTGGAGAAAATTTAAGTCAGTGGTGTAATGGCCAGGATTCAAACCCACTATCCGACCAATACCTTAGTCACGGCCGCTTAAATTGAGTTGTTGCGTTGTTGAGTGAAGATTTTGGCATTGTGTATCGATTGTTAGATGGTTTTGACAGCCCTTGTAATACGGAAATAGTGCGGTTTTGGTGTGGGTGTCGTTTATTAAAAAATTGTGTTCAATACTAAAAAAAAATAATTGTGTAAAAAATATAACTATTAAAATATTGCTATCTATAGAAATACTCATGCTCTTTCGATGAATATGTATTAAGTTGTTTCGTCCTCATATTAAATCTACTAATGTTTGTTATTTGTTTTCTGTTTATTAGGTATGTTTTTAGTAAATTTAGAATGTTACCTCTTATACCGTAGGCCTCAAGCTTTTGTAATAAAATGTCGTGATCAACACAATCAAATGCAGCTGTCATATCGCAGTACACAGCACATATTGGTGTCCTTTGATCAACATTTGTTATTATAGTATTTAAGAAATCATATATAGCTACGTTTTCGACTCAAAAGTTACTACGATCCAAAAGTTACTTTGTATTTACATTTAGTTCCGATTGAAACATCAAAAGAAATTGTCAAAAATAATTTGAGCCCTTGAATAAAATTCGGAGTCCAATTTCCAAAATTTAATGGCGCGATGAACAGTATTGATGTCAGTACCAATAAAGATAGGCCCAGACTTTTCATCACAAAGAACCACAGATAAAAATGTCCATTTGCATAAAAAAAATAAACATTGTAAACGACGGAAAGGCGATAAAAGCAACTGGTATAATTAACGACAGTTCACTCGCCTCTTTTATTACATTTTCAATTAAACATTAAAAGAGTTTTTCTTAACATTTTAGTACCAATAAGGACTTTAAATATGTTAAATTCTTTCGAACTACAAACACTGTTACGATACGAAAATAAATAAGTTTAATCATCTGATCGTTGTTATTAATGAGGGTGGAGGGGTCAATTTAATTAATACCCGATAAAATGCCTGGCAGCCTATTAAGCACTCATCTGACAAATATTATGTTAAATTTGTTAGGAGTAAACTGGCAGTTAACTATCTGAAACTTTATAAAAGACTAGTGAAACTAGCTTAACTGACATTCAGTTACTTAAAATACAAACTGGTAAATAAAGATTATAGATAAGATAAAATAACATAACATAACATCACTGCCACTCATCTACCATTAGACCTTCAGAACCCAATAGGAGCAAATACAATACTCTATGTTAGACTAATTAGACTTTCTAGCCTCTGACTAGAGAAATGGTAACCGGGACCGATGGCTTTACGTTATGTTAAAAAACTCGTTATGTTAAAGATGGTCATCCATCCACGGCCGACCGCGGTCAGCTTTGCGTAACCTGCAAGATTGTTCGGTCATTCTTCTTCGTCGTGTCGATGGCTGAGTAAAAATATATTAGTCCAATAAGTGGCCACTGTTATGGCACTCTCGTCGGCGTTCATGAGTGCCTCTCTTGTGCAGGTGGTAGGGTATGTTGGACAGTCAGTAAGGTGGTCAAGGTTTTGACTTGCCATCGTGGTGAGAGGATTAGCCAATTCGCTTTGGAGAACTCGCGAATTGCCCGGGGTGCGCCGGACGTAGGGAATTGTTGTGTACGGGCATTTATAACAATGCTAAACACGATCAGTAAATAAAAACATATCCATTTTGCCGTTACGTCAAGAAATACCCAAAACGTCTTGTCAAATATAACAATAAAGGATATATAACCCTACCAATTTATTCACCCTTTCTTATAATACGACTGTTACCGTATATAATGTAATTCAATATGGTTGAACGATATCCGGTATCGGCTTATTCACTGTTAGTATTTATTATTATGGCTGAATATTTTAGATAATGTGCAATGTAGGGTATTGATATAAATTATTAGCTACTTTGTAAAAGGATTGTAATATCTCGGGGAAAGAAGCGCCTTTTAGCAAGTCTCTAAATAGTAGTGCTTACCATGTAACAATTGTAATGGTATGCTGTCTTGGTGGTCTAGTGGTTAGCCTATACGCCTCTCTCCACGAGGTTTCAGGTTCGATTCCCGGGTCGGGAAAGTGAATTTATAGCAGCACAATAGCAGCACGAAGTTGGAATTGTGAAAGAAACTGAAAGACCTGGCCAGGCAAGCCATGTCTCTTAATGAAATTATGTATTACTTCTTTTTGGGATGTTTATGTGCTCGTTACACTTACTACACTTAACAACGTACAGCTGGACTACATACAGATGGACTACGTACAGCTGGACTTCAAACATGCTCGCTAAATACGTCGTTTTAAAAAGATCTGAGTTTATGTGCTAAGGTTGTTCTGAGGTAAGACCGAAATATAACCTGCTTCTTGATTTAAAACTTCATTTGTCTCTTATTCAATTCAACAGGAGTGAAAAATTCCGCCACATGAATTTGGCAAAGAGTTTTATAGACGAGCTAATAAAAGTAGAACATCCCTCATTTGATATTCAAGCCTATATCCGAAGTTTGATCCTGGCCTAGTTTTTTTTTTTTTTTTTTTTTTTTTTTATGGTGGATAGGCACGCGTTTGACCACGATCTCACCTGATGGTAAGTGAAGATGCGGTCTACGGTGGAGCACGCTTACCTATAAGATACCTATTAACTCTTGTTTTGAAGAGATCCAGATTGTACTCATGCGGAAACACAGACTCGGGCAGGGCGTTCCATTCTTTGGCAGTTCGCATAAGAAATGTAGAAGCGAAACGCTTAGTGCGTATTTGTGGAATGTCTACCGTGAAGCGGTGCCTGAGTGCCGTTTGTCTGGTAGTCCGATGGTGAAACGGGGACGGAGGGATTAGGTTGTGAAGTTCCTCGGCACACTCTCCGAAATGTATCCTATAAAAGACCGAAAGGCTGGCAACCTTGCGACGGTGCTCTAGACTTTGTAGTCGAGCCTCCGTCAGATCGTTGTCGCAGATGGTTCTCTTGGCTCTCCTCTCGACAGACTCGAGTGCCTCAAGCTGGTACTTGGCTGAACCATCCCACAGATGAGAACAGTACTCCACACACGACCGGAGTCCTGTAAAAGATCATAAATGCGATCCTGTCCTATCCATTGAGGGCTTAGCTGTGACTTACGGCCGAGGTTCGGTCAAACAGATGTATAATTTATCAGATCTATTGATTTATACTATCCTATGAGTGGGATATACGAGTAGTAATAAGGAATAGGGAATGAGGAGAACGTATGTCATATGGGTTTATGAGGGTTCTAAATTTAGTTTTCTTGGAATGTGAGAGTTGTGTGTGCCTTGATTTTAGCTTTGTATAAATTTGAAGGTCGTCGCTAGAAAGTATACAAATTAAATGGTCACAATGTTTAATTTATTGCAAAAAGGGTTCTTTTTTTAAACGGTGATACAAACACTGATCACGTCTGGAGTCCGTGGTTTTCATAAATTTTCATCCACCTTTATGATAAATAGACTGTTTGATATTTAATTCCTGTCATCAAAAAGACATACATAATAGACACACTAATACAGCACATACACAGTCTTATAAATTTAAGTGCACGGTTAGCGTAGTAGTTTAAGCGGTCGCCTCGCCGCTTTTGACTCCTCTGGTGTTGTGGGTTCGATCCCCACACGGAACAAATCTTTGTGTGATCCGTAAAAAAATGTTCTGACTCTGGGTGTGCTCTGTGCCTGTCAAATGTTTGTGTTATGTAAAGTATTTAAGTATGTAAAAAAATAATCGAAATCCAGCTACTTCAGGTAACAATCACCCTTTTATATGGATTGCAAATATCTGAAATAAATATATATTCATTCATTCATTCATTATGCCCTTAAAAAAATCATTAAACTACCCAAACATACAAGATTATTACTATTATAAGCCTTATCCCTGTTGCGACATGACCTATTCGTATTCATCTTAAAAGCACTCTTAATTCAAAGACATATAACATTTGCTAAGCGTACTTCACAAACAATACACAAATACAAACATAAACACAGTTTTAGTACAGTACATAAATACTCATCAGCAAATAGACAATACAGTACACAAACATTGGCATGACTTCAAGACTATTATAATTTGTATGTACATACGCCAATATTTGCAAGTGAAGTGATGACATAAGAATAGTGCACAACAAACTCGCACTGTATCAAGTGTAAGACTTTAATGTATTATGTATTAAAGTACATTTGTACTTTAATCATGAGTCAAATTAGTCGTACTGAAATAACAAATGAAATAAAATTTAAATATATTTATTCCTCACTAACTTTATACCTTACATCATTAATACTTCATTATTGAGAATACGGGTTACTCACGTTATTTTAGCCGGGACATGCCGACTAGTTTCGAATCTATTACGCAGATTCATCAACTGGGCGATTTATCGCGTTTCGTCGCCGTCGCGCGTCGATTCGCACTGCGCGCCGCAATCTAGTCGGCATATCCTGGCTAAAATAACGCGAGTAACCCGTATTCTCCATAATAATGTCTTCACTACACGTCGGTTTTAATAATATTATCATTAATAAATATCATATCAAAATAAATAAATAAATAAATAAAATTAATACTCTTCAATCGCGAAGCTAAGATTGACATTCATCACACTATCTTGAATGTGAATGTGAATTTAAGAATAGATACAAACTTTTCAGCTTACTGTTATAATGTGGTCATAAACATAACATCACGACTATATTACTCAGAAGGGTGTGGAAGAGGTGAATAACATCTACATTTCACCTGACATGTTAAGGCCCATGGGATATGAGCCTATCGCCATCCACCGGGCACAAATCCAACTCCGTGCTGCTATTGTGAATTTCCTAACTGCTATTGTGAAAATTCACAAATAACACTTTGCCCGACCCGGGCATTGAACCCGGGACCTCGTGGTGAGAGGATACGCTAACCACTAGACCATCGAGGCAGTAATGTGGTCATATTGCAGCAATTTTACTCGTATACCTCAAATAAGTTAATAATCTTAGAAATGAAATCTATTTTGAAAGATAATTTTATGAGTCACTAAAATATTTTGGCGCCTTTAAAGAGGAAAACATAAAAAATGTACTTAATTAATTACTTCCCTTGATGGAAAATCGTAATTCTTCGAAAAAGATGACCTCTGACACGCCGTAATGGTACGGATTTAATGAGAAAAGGTGATTAAAATATTTCAGTAATGTATTAGTGACAGTTTAAGCTTGAATATTGAAAATAGTACGTAAGGTAAATAGATTATGATGAAGAAATTAATGAGTTTACAAAATAAGTAACAAAACATACATAACATCACGCCTATATTACCTAGAAGGGTATGGCAGGGTCTGATGGTGTTATGATTAGGTCCCATGGGATAGGCGGTGAGCCTATCGCCATTCACCAAGCTCAATTCCAACTCCATGCTGCTATTGTGAATGTCCTGACGGAAAGTTTACTGCAAACACTTTGCCCGACCCGGGAATCAAACCCGAGAGTTTACGGTAAATGGCGCAGACACTAATCAACAGCTGTTTATGTTAACTGAATATAATGAATAATGTAAGAAAAGGAGAGGAAAAATGCGTATTTTTGATGTTTTGTGTTTAAATAAATCTTAATTAATTTCAAAATTATAATATAATAATATAATAGCAGCCCTGTATTTAATACATGTCCCACTGCTGGGCTCGGGCCTCTTCTCATGATGAGAAGGGTTATGCCATAGTCCACCACGCTGGCCAAGTGCGGATTGGTAGACTTCACACACCCTCGAGCACTAATTAGGCACTCTCAGGCATGTAGGTTTCCTCACGATGTTTTCCTTCACCGTTAGCAAGCGATAATCTATATAATAAATACACACATATCTTCGAAAAGACGAGAGGTATGTGCCGTGGGTTCGAACCCGAGACCTTTAACTTCGCAGTCCTACGGTCTCCCACTCGGCTATCGCTGCTTTTTTTAATTTCAAAATTACAATACGAACACTAATAAGTCTTGTCGGCACTTTTATCTCCCAAATAAATAAGTAATGGGTCCATTGACTCGAAGCTAGACGCCACCTCATCACAAAAGCCATTAACGAGGGGAATTTATGTCCCTTTTATCCTGACAAATGTCTTTTACCGCCTGAATTTAAAAGTTTTGCACAAGTAACAAATACTAATCGTATGGTTTACAAGATACTTTCAATCTTTGTGTAGCAGAAATGTTAAATGCATATTTTAGAATTATTCAGCATTTCGTAAAGATCAAGACAAAGACTCAGTGGCAAACTAAATTAATAATAATAAATAATAAATAAAACGTTTATTTTCTCTTCACAATAGGTTTTGCTTTACAATTAATAAGTAGATAAATTATTATGATATTAACTAAAAACAGTCGAAAAAATTATTAGACTTAAAGCGGAATTTGAACTCGCAACTTTAGGATTCCAGCCTATCGCTTTACTTCGCTTTACTCCGCCATTCAAGCCCCGACTGATCTTGGTACTAGATTGATAAAATGCTAAGCATGGATAAATGCTATATATAATCAAATTTTATGTTTAAAAACTCTTCTGTATTGAAGTTTAGATGGAACTGATAAACTTTTATGTATACAAGATATTTATTCAAACATCTGGTATCAAAGTATTTAGTCTCCAATAACGAAGGCATGCTGACTAACTGATTGGCTAAAAAGAAACAGGTAAAAAATCACAAGTAACGTTTTCAAATAAACTCTAATAAATTGCCAATCCTTTAATTTTATTAATTGTTTTATTTTATTATTTTATTTACAAATTCTTTTAAAAAAGCAGTAGTGCAATGGGTAAGGCATCGGTCTTACAATCGAGAGGTCGTGGGTTCAAATCCTAGCCATTACATCTAGGACGTGAACTTTCTACTAACACAAATTAGCTTAGAGGGTAACAAGAATACTAGTTATTTCTATTTTCAAAATAATAGTAAGCAATTTTTTTTGTTTTCAAATAAAACGTATTCAGATACAGCTGCTATATAGTTAAATGTATTTACCCGACAAAAGCCCGTTCAGATTGATAATATGGCAGCATTTTACCATCTTTCATGTCTAGTCACAGCGATTTGACCCGCCGTCTATCCCTCGCAAGGTAGGCAGAAAAAAATAAGGCGACATTTTATCTTCCCCTTGCATACCCCATTTATCAATGTCTGCATACGTTAATCTACTCATACGTTTTTGTTTAATAAATCTCATTCATGAGATTGGGTAAGGGTTTGTAATATTCAAAGCAGCGAGTATTTGAATAGTGTTAGTTATGAGAATCTCGTGCATTTACTTGAAACAATAATTCGCAATATTACACTTAAATTTACTCAAAATGGATCAAATATTTAACATCACTTCCACCGTCCACTTACACCAGACAACAGTTTAAAAATAAACGTACCTGGTTAGCAAAGCTAACAATAATAAGCATCGTTAATCTTGTGGTTAGTTTATGTGACATTGTACCGCGAAGCCACGGGATCGATTTCATGGACGGACCATAGTGTTATTTTGGATTAATCAATCAGAAAATTCTCAATAGTGCCAAGTAGATGGCATTTGTCTGAAACCTTTGTCACATGGGACCTAAACATAAGATATACATATACATAATCAAATTAGAAATCATTTTTATTGCAGGCATCAAATGCCCATACATAAATACCTTAGTTAGACTAACATTGTATAACATTTAATTATTGTTTTGATGTTTTGCACGTTAAGTCGGCGACGCGCGGCGCGGTGTCATGACAATGTAGCGTTCCTCGGAAACGCCGAAACACGACACCTCTCGGCCAGAAGTCCCCTTTTGAGTATGTGTTTAGCCGTTCCGTCGGGATTCGCACATAAGACCCACACTCCAAGTATGGGTGTTACACGCCTCTACCACACCCTTCTAAACAATATAAACGTGATGATACGATGATTAAAAATAATGGAGTTTGATGGGCTAAATCAAAATCCATTACATTTCATAAACGTAACGTTAAACCAAAGAGCCATATATTTATGAACACATAACATCAAGCTTCTCTCAACAATGTATTATTCATAAACGAGTCCTTTTAACATCCTTTGAGGTTTTTGATTTTTCCACAATATTTACTCAAGCAATCTTCAGAGAAAATCTTTTTTTTATCATAACATAAATTGTTGATCTTGGAAAGGTTTTCAGAGAAAAGATATTGGAAAATGTGACTACATGGAATGAAAATTAAGGGTTATGTTACGTCATGTGTGTTAGTTTTATTCTTAAAAATCATTACCCTTCCTTTTGTACTCATCGTAGTCAAATAAAGTAAGGAAAACAATATTAATATTTGAATTACACAAAAAAAAATGAAAGCTACCAAACAGTTATTATTTTAACAGACGTTTACATAAAAAAGAAACACCAAATATTATTTAGAATATACTTTTTACAATACACTTTTACCCGAAAAAATAATTTAAACCCGAGACCTAACTATTAATAGTGGCATACGCTAACCACTGGACCAACGAGGTAATCGAGAGTCGACATATTAGTTGCAACAACGCCTAGTAATATTAAAACAAATTAGACTGAATGATTATAAGCTTTAGACTGATAATACATAACCTAACATCATGTCTATATTACCTAGGAAAGTGTGGTAAATTTGTATAATACTCACATTTCAAACACGGGAAGGGTGAAGCTATTGCTATCAACCATACACGACGGAAAATCCTCAATATCACTTTTGCCCTACCTACCCGGGAATAAAACCTAAGACATCATGATGACAGGCACATAAATAATATACAAACTACTAGACCAACAAGGCAGTGATTATGCTTCGACTAATTAACTTAAATATTTTCGCAAATACGCCAAGTGAAGTGATATTTATAAGAAAGTATGCGGTTTAAACGCTACATGTTTCTTAAAAGTTGCCTGTCGCACAAAAAGTGTTAAGAAAACTAGTACATTGTGTGTTTCTTACTAATCTTGGAGAAGCTCCGCTCGGCAACAGAGTATAATAATGAGAAAAGTTTTACTTGTCCCCAAACTGATCCCGTGGTTACAACGCTGTATCGATTTAAGATAGTGACAACATAGTAAAATATATTTTTACTATGGTGACAACCAATATTGAGAGCACAGTTAGCGTAGTGGTTTAAGCGGTCGCCTCCCCGGTTTCCACTGCGCTGGTGTTGTGGGTTCCATTCCCATGCAGAACAAATCTTTGTGTGGTCCGTAAATATTTATGCCGACTCTAGGTGTTTTTTGTATGTGTGGAATGTATGATTGGGATATTTCTTTATATATAGACACAGGCACAGATGACGCGAGACGTTGAATATTACTTAAGTATTTCTTACTTTTTTGTGCATTTTTTTGTAATTGAAGTCGGTTTCTTTTTGTAAAATTATGACAAAAGCTACTTAATACATAAATTACTTTTCTTACTACTAATATTACAGAAGCCCAACAAAGAATCGTCTTTTCTGTTTATATACATGAATGTTAAAAAAAAAAAAAATTAACAAAAAACTAAACTGTAGTAATATCAAAAGGAAAAGGATATTTTATATTGCATATCAAATAAATAATCGCCTATCAATACATAATCATCATTTATATTCTTTTTTACATCAAATAACTTACTTCACTACAAATAAACTAAATGTTTAACAAAACTCAAACTGCAGATAATTCGAAATTACACATCAATATGACATTCCTTTTTTCCTCATAATGCAATACAGTTAAATTTATTTTTGTACAAAAATACTACATGCATAGCATAAATACTGACTGCACATCAAATTTACCATATTTCATAGCAAAATAACTATCCCAGTCGCATATTAACCAGTAAGTACAACAAAATCTGTTCATCATATTTGTCTTAATTTTCAAGAAGCCATGCTCGGCAAATTTAATGATTATTATAACAAAAAAATCCTTTTACATTGCATTATTTCTAAAAGCAGAACAACTTAACTGAAAAACTTCGCGCGTTTTTTCGTCACTGGAGTAAATAATATAAAAATAAAAGCTATAGTTATGGCATAGGTCAATTTATGGGTAAAGTAGTAGGTTAGGTTAGGTTAGAACTGCGACCATAACATATCAATCTGTGTGATACTCTGACCCTTTTTTGAATCCACCCACTAAATAAAATAATATTATACTACCTACCAATTTCTTATTATCATAGATCGTAACAGACGACAGTACGTGGCGCCACCTGCAGAAGTTAAAAATGTGCCTATTGGGCAAAAAAGGAAGCGTGGACGCCCCGCGAAAGCAAGACCCGCTTTAATAATTCAATAAATTACAATTTTGTATCTAATTTTATATTTTTTTTGCTGATCTCATTATGTGATAATTAATAAATAATAAGATGACTGTGACTAATAAAATGTTGTTTGATTTAGAAAAACTGCTGTAAATGTTATAAAAATAGAAGCTATATTTAAAAGAAAAAGAGTTAACATGTTATTTGTATAATGTGCATTAAGATTATTAGTTGTGCATTGATAAAAAAGCTTTTGCTTTAGGAAAAATTGCTGTGCGCTGTGAAAATAAATTGTAGTGTGTTTAGTGATATTTTGAGTTGAATATTTTGTTGTGCAATCAGTAATTTTGATGGGAATTCGGTATTTAATTGCATAGAAAAATGATATTTTATGATTTGCGTTTAAATACTACCCAAAAGGAAAGGACACATTTTAATCCAAGATCCATCGTGACGTCATACGAGTATAAAAATGACTTGCACTAAGGAGAATTCTAAAGAGATAAAGGTTTGTATACACGAAATACAATACAAATTGCGGGTACAGCTGACCCTTATCATTTGTAGCTTAGTCATCAATGTAAAGAGGCATTTCTCTTGTCTTTTGAATAAGGCTTTAAAAGTAAGGGTCTGATGTAAAAAGGTTGTGTAATGGGTTATGAGTATGAGTAATATTATGCAGGGCTTAGAAAATTTTTCATCATAAAATACATATTTTAATAATAACAGGCAGACAACTCTATGGTCTAGTGCTTAGCATATGCGCTTCTTACCGCGATGTCTCGGATTTAATAACCAGGTCGGGAAAAGTGTTACTTGTGAACGTTCAATTAGAAAATTCACAATAATTTGAGTGCACAGTTGGCGTTGGTTAACTTTCAATTGCGCTGGTGTTGTGAGTTCGATCCCCACATGGGACAAATCTTTGTGTGATTCGCAAATATTTGTTCTGACTCTGGGTGTGCTTTGTGTGTGTGAAATGTATGTTTGTAAACACCCCCGCGACACAGGAGTTATTCCTAGTGCGGGCGTCGTTTTTTTTAAATGAAAAAAAAATGAATGAATAGCAGCATTGTAATGAAACCATTTTCATAAACGCAATATTTCGTATACTTATCAAACAATTTATAACTTCACACATAAAATACTGAAACGTAACGTCACGCCATTGCAGCCGTTTGTTTGGAGAGATTGGACGAGTCTATTATTAATGTGAATTTTAAATACTTTTATCTCAAGAAGCTTATGTGATATTGAAGTAAATATTTTAATGATGTTTCTAATATCGAAAGGTGTTTCAATTACATTCAAAAATAAAAAAAATAATCATCATGTCTATTGTTTATTAAGGTAATTTAACATTGTCTTTCCGTAGAGTACAGACGTATTCGCTAATTAATTAAATAAAATTAAATACGGATCGCTGAATCGTGACCTAGTTGCTTCAATAACCGGTAGTAATGTAAATAAGTGAAAACATTCTAAGTACTGTATTAAGTGTGTCAACATGTTTAGTGACTAAAAACCAAACAAATCATCATTGAAATGGATAACAGTCCCTTTAACCGCAGTGGCAGGACTGCGCGCACCCCGCCGCCTACGCCTACGCCTCGACTACAAGCCGACGAATTGTTAGAGGTTGTTCCAACGCCTGAACTACAAAACTGGTTGGCTACCATAGATCAAGGGCTAAATGAGATATGCTCTATTGCTAACGATGGCAAATTAAACTCTGACCAGAAACTAAGAATAAATGGTATGTGTCGGAAAATCCTCCATGGAACTTCGCAAATGACAATCCAGTACCAATCTCTCAAGCAAAAAGCAGTTCAAGCCCACTCTATCATTAAGACCCTCCAAGAAAAAGTGGACCTATCGATGCACCTAGAGAACCTCAGGCAAAGTATTGAAGAAGTGAAGTCAAAACCTACAACGGGGACTTCCTTTGCCGATATGGTCAAAAAAGGCACCAACAACTTTATTCAGCCGCTAAAACTAAGCTCTGTTGCCATTTATCCAAATGATAAACAGAAATCCAGCGAGGAAACAAAGACTCTTGTACAGAAAATAATTTGCCCTGAAGAGATGAAGCTACAAGTAAGAGGACTTCGTAAAACCAAGAATGGTGGTGTCATAATTAGCACTGAAACGAAGGAAGACGTAGAAAAGCTAAAAAAATATGCGCAGTTAACATCATCAGGCCTTACAGTCGACGAGCCCTTTAAACGAAAACCTAGAGTAGTTGTAATAGGAGTGCCCTCAACGATGACAGAAAAGGAAGTCTTTACCTGCCTTTACCGCCAAAATGTCGCCGATATACTCCAAGATGCCGACCTCGATACCTTTTTGAGCACAATTAAGCTAAGCCACAAATCAGGTAAAAAAGACGCCGAGACATGTAATTATGTCATTGAAGTACCAGCGAACATACGCAGAGCGCTGATAGCTAAGGAGCGGGTTTTTGTTAATTGGTCGTCCTGCCCAGTGAGAGATTTCACGTTGGTTACTCGATGCTATAAGTGTCAGCAGTATGGTCATGCGGCGAAATCATGTCGAGAATCTACGTACACATGTGGACATTGTGGCGAGCAAGGACACTCAATAAATGACTGTACGCATAAGGCAGAAGTGCCTAAATGTGCTACCTGTCTGCGCTTCAAGAAACCTAGCAGTCATGCGACGGGAGCCGCCGATTGCCCGGCGAAAATAATGGCCGAACTAAGATACGTCAACTCGATCGATTATGAGGGCGCCTAAGAGCGCCGTTATTAAAGGTATTACCTGACCTATTTTTATTTATACTAGTTTCTTTTTAAATATGATTTGTAATATAATTAATGAGATAGATATCTTTTCTGTATCAGAAGCAAATGCCTGTGATGCTGATAATTGCAAACAATATATCTCTTCGTATAGTAGCCCACTAACCATACTAACATTAAATATCCGCAGTATTTATAAGAATTTTACTAATCTATGTGTTTTCCTTCAAAGGCTGGACATAGACTGTGACCTCATTGTCTTAAGCGAATGCTGGCTATCCAAAAAATATAATCTACCTACCATGTCAGGATATACCACTTACTATAGCAGTAAGAACTATAATCAAAATGATGGGGTTATAGTGTATGCCAAAAATCACCTTAATGTTATAATTGATGAACCTAACATAAACGACTGTAATAGGTTGTTAATTAAAATTGGATCAGATTTTGCTATACTAGCAATATACAGACCACCTTCTTTTAGAAATACTACACATTTTACTGATTCTCTGAATGACGCCCTCCAACACCTATCATCCTTCAAAAACATAATTTTACTCGGTGACATAAATATCAATATCCTCCCAGGCAGCACCGATACAAATTCTCAAGAATATCTAAATCTATGTTCTTTTCATGGCTTGCTACCAGCGCACACACTTCCCACACATCAAAGTGGTTCATGTTTGGACCATATCATTCTTAAATCAAAATTTCCATCCAAAACACTTGTAATTAACTCGTCAATAACCGATCACAACGCTGTCCTACTAACCTTAAATTGCAAACCACCTAAAGCAGAAATTATTCGCACAATTGCTAAACTAAATGTGAATAATCTCGAATATGACTTAAACAACATTGACTTTGCCCCAGTTTACAATTCTGATGATCCGCACTTTTGTATGTCTTACCTAATAGAAGAGATACAAAATGCAACTAAGAAAAACACCTACACTATTCGATTAAGTAATAAAAATCGCAACATAAAGCCGTGGATTACCCCGGGTCTCGTACGCTGCATGAGGCAAAGAGACAAATTGCACAAAAAATCTAAATCGCAGCCCAATAACTACATTCTACAAATAACATACAAAAGATATCGTAACTTTTGCAACGATCTAGTGAGAAAAGTTAAAAATAATTATGATAAGAATGAATTTTTAAAGGCTGGGTCAAATGTATTAAAAATGTAACCTACACTACGAAACAACAAACTGAGTCATCTTCAGGATTATTACAAGCACATGGTTCGCCAAACACATCCGCTAACATTGTGAATAATTTCTTCATAAATGCAGGTAAGACCCTAGCAGAAAAAATACAGCATCAGACACAATTCACAACAAACTATTCTGCTCCAAAAAATAGACACATATTATCATCTTTTGTACTATTGGACACTGACGAAACTGAGGTCGAAAGGTTAATAATGGGGCTAAAAGATGATTGCGCAGTAGGATGGGATAACATATCGAACATTTTCTTAAAAAAAGCAAGGAATATCTTAACACCACCACTAACAAACATCTTTAACAAGTGTTTATCCAAAGGAATATTTCCGAACTGCCTTAAAAAAGCAATTATTGTTCCCGTATATAAATCCGGGAGTAAAACCGAACTAACTAATTACAGACCTATTTCATTACTGACTTCTTTATCTAAAGTGTTTGAAAAAATCATAAACTCAAGATTAATTAAATATCTAGAAGAAAAATCAATATTGTCAAAGACTCAGTTTGGTTTCAGACCCAAAGTATCCACTGCCGATGCCGTACATCATTTAACTAACTATATAGTACAAGAACTTGATAAAGGTAACCATACAGTGGGTATTTTCCTGGACCTCGCAAAAGCCTTCGACTCTGTTTCTATACCTACTCTACTGAGTAAACTTGACAGCATAGGTGTTAGAGGCACGCAGCTTAAACTTTTCAGCAGTTATTTAAAAGATCGAACCCAGTGCGTAAAAATTGGCAAGCGCTGAGCAAAAAACCACATCTTTTGGCGTTCCCCAAGGAAGTGTCTTGTCATCTACACTATTCTTAATCTATATAAATGACCTTTGTAATCTAAAGATAGAAAACGGATTATTAGTTTCCTATGCTGACGACACTGCCCTACTTTTCACGGGCGCATCAGAAGCAGAAGTCCACATGCACGCACAGCACGGCTTCAATACTGTTAATAAATGGCTTCAACAAAACTTGCTAACACTAAATGCAAATAAAACAAATTACATGAATTTTTCGATGCGCAATACATCTAACATTACTAACTCTCGCTTGTACGCTCACTATTGCAATGACCCCACTGCCTCGCAAAAACAATGCATGTGCCCGTTAGTTAAAAAAACAAATAAAATAAAATACTTAGGTGTAATTATAAATAGCAGGGTTCGCAAGTTAATATTTGTATTCAAAAAGTTACGTCATATTGCTGACACGAAAATAATCAAAATAACTTATTTGCTATATGTCAATCAATACTAACTTATTGTATTACATCATGGGGTGGGGCAGGTAAAACATTATTGCTATCGCTCGAAAGAGCTCAAAGAGCTATTCTAAAAGTAGCCACTCATCGACCTTTCCTATTTCCCACTAACCTCCTCTATAATTCCTGTAACGTACTAACAGTTAGACAGTTATTTATTTTGAATACATTACTTAAACAACACGCAAGTCTTCCCTTTAATCCTGACCATACTAACAAAAGACGAAAAGATATTGTTTGCATCCAAAAAATCAGATTCAAACACGCTTTTACATCAAAATTTTATATATTTCTAGGCCCGCTACTCTACAATAGGCTAAATGCCATGCGTTACATTTATCCACTTAATCATAATGACTGTAAGAAAGCTATCAAAGAACTGCTCCAAAAAATGTCTTATGAAGATACAGAAAAGTTACTTATAGTGTTAAAATAAGTGTCTATTTAAATTAAATTAATTTATATAATTGATAAATAAATAAAGTTAAGTTAGTTAGTTAGTTACTCCAATTTATCTTAAGAGTTGATTACCTCCTAAAAATATATTTTCTTTTCCTTTTGTTTTCTTTTTACAAGATTATTTAATTTTAAGACCATTTTTGTAATACTAGTCTATTAGCCTGAAACACAGGATTACCTAGTTCAGGCACCGAATTGTTTATATATACACTTATGTATATACAATAATATTAAATGTTGTTATCGCTTATGTATTTGACCAATGTATTTTAATAAATGAATTTTATTTATTTATTTATTTGTTTCTACAGAACCAAAAATAATGTGAAAGTCAATTTTATTCAGACAGGTGGAATAATAAACGAAACACAAAATACACAACTTACACACAACGCCATCTAGTCTCAAACTAAGCAGAGCTAGCTAAGCGTCTAGCTTATACTATGGGTACTAGAATAACTGATACTAATACATATTATTATATATACTTTTCTTTTGTAAATACATATCTACTAATTATACATAGAAACACCCAGACTAAGACAAACCCCCATGTTATGCACACAAAGATTTGTCTTAAGCGGGAATCGAACCATAAAAATGTATATGAACAGAATATTGACATCGATCTTAAGAAATCAAAGTTTAGCTGCTCACATTTAAAATTAATAACCCCAATATTGTACGTTCCAGAGTTAAGAATAAGCTCTAGTTACCTAGTTACACTTGTCAAAATAACATGTCGTTTAATCCTGGGTTAGCAATTACCTCAAGGTTATTTTTACCTCTGTTACGCACAAGTGGTGCCTCATCTATTTTCTACCTACGCTACACGTTTGAGAATATACCTATTAAATCTTGACTTAAGTAAAATTAATCCGTGTTCCCCGTTGACAGATAGTGTAGTGTTATATATCACGTGTTAGTGATTAACCCCATAGATCTTGTGTCATGCGAACGTGATAACTATTAACACTCGATTTAATATTCACGCTGATTAAGATTTACCGCAACGGAGGAGCTGTGACGTGTATTTGATTTTTGCCGTGAAGATTGTGATGTGTTGATTTTCTCTTGTCTTGAATTGTTATGGGATGATCCTTACTCATTTTATAAATACAAAACTATTGTGAGTTTGGATGTACGCATGTTTGTTACTCTTCGAAGCAAAAACTAAATGAATGGTTTTGATGAAATTTTGCATGCATGTTTCTTATGGCTTGGATTAACATATAGGCTCCTTTTTATAGATATATATACCAGAATATTATGTCAATAAACAGTCAAAACAGTGAGCGTGTATGATAATGTCTGCACGTGTGGTGTATTAGTTTAAACGGTTGCCTCACCGCTCTCCACTGCGCTGGTGTTGTGGATTCGATTCCTACGTGGGACAAAACTTTGTGTGAAATTTGCTTCTTTAACACAATAGGATAAAAAATTACGGTACTTAAGATTAATAAAGAAGTCATTACAATGATAACTTTTTAACCAAAAAGTTATTTATCTTATTTTCATTTCGTTCATTCTTCATATTATATTTTCGTTTCCTAGTATTATTCAACATCGACCATAACAACAGAGTTAGATATTCTTTACAAAAAAATATTTTACATTTGATTGTATTCAAAGCAACATCTAGATTAGAATTTAAAAGAAAAATACTACTATCTCACTATGGAAAGTTTTTGTAGAAAATACGCGTCTGGCGAGTTCATTCTTATTACGAACGTCATTTAATGAAATGAAGCTCTTTACGAGATAAGACAGAAATGTAAATGTGAAATGACATTTTTGTTATTGTTTATGTTTACAAAAGCAAAATATAGAAATAAATAGTGTCGACATGCCCATGTTTGTTTAATTTACACTCTGATTAAATCTTCTGTACAACCCTATTCCTTTTTAGAAACAATGTTAATATGTAGTGGTTGAAGCGGCCGTGGCGCATGGACAAGGCATTGGTCTTACGATCGAGAGGTCGTGAGTACGAATCTTAACCATAACACCACGGACATGAACATCCTCCTAACACAAGCGAATCAGGCTTTGCTTTCTTGGCTTACAAGCACTGGCAGCACCACCGTCTCCCTTTAACCTGCCGTTACATATATAACCTACATTACAGTTCCACACACCCTAAAACTACCACGCTTTCTATTTTAAATCTGTCCATCCAAAGGTTGCCTGGCAGAAATTGCGTCAAGTGATAAGGCCGCATATTGCATATGCATATTGTTAATGCCATTCAATTGTTGTCTTTAGTTTGTAATGAAAATGTTATGCAAATAAAGTTTTGTGTATCTATCTATCTACAGTGTTCCGGTTCGGTGATCAGGCTCTGAAATTACTGGCATATGAGGCATAAAACCGTAATCCTCAGCTACAGCAAAGCATATACAATCTGCTTTTGTGGATCTTTGATGTCCATGGGTTGTACTACACTGACAATCAAATGGATTACAGGTTTGTTCCCTGCAGGCGTAATATAAAAAAAAGATATTTCTACTGACGTCACTTTACTTGTTAAGACATAGTAAACAAACAATATGTCCTAGATAGGTTATTACACCCATTTGTTTGTTTGTATAGTGTGTGTGTGTACAGATCGTACGACGCGTAACGACCCGGCAACGTCCTTAAGAGATACAAGGACTTGTAAGTAGGTTTATAGCTAACAGGTTTTATGACAAACTAGATGAAAATAGAAAATAAGGAAAAGATAGTTGGTATTTTTAAATCAGGCGTGCCAATTTCGTTCACTTGTTTTATCTTCTTTTACTTAAATCTGGCAGAAATGTGAAATATATCTGATTAGATAATTTTACTGACATATTTTTTCCAGATTTCAGTTATTCGTTAGGCTAGCGGTTAGCGTATGCAACCTTTCATCACGAGATGGTAGGTTCGATTTTAAATTAAATTTATCTGTCAACAAATTCTCAATAGCAGTACGGAGTCAGGAATTGGCCCCAGTAGATGGCGATAGGCTTACCCTCGCATAACAGGTGAAGTGGGTGTTCCACCATACACGTGATACTATGTTATATAATATTATTATTGGGTGTTTGTATGTATAATATGTATGTATTTACAAAAGAAAAGTATATTATATGTATTAGTATCAGTTATTCTAGTACCCATAGTACAAGCTCTGCTTAGTTTAGGACTAGATGGCGTTGTGTGTCAGTTGTGAAATATTTATTATTTATTTATTATTATAGTTAGCTAAGTTATTTTTTTTTTAAATCATAACGCAACTCTTTATTTTCAACATACAACTAAATTAATAATTAATTACTTAAATATTTACAACTATAGCTATAACTAATAACTATTTATTATTATTATTATAGCCAGATATTGCTTACCTCTTTGAATGCGCGAATTCTGGACCAGGTAAGATTTGGCCAGATAAACGCTAAGCGGGAGAAGAAATCTACTACGCAACACTTTTCAAATGTTAGAGGCACTAACCTGGCAATGATGCGGCAGCCGTCCCCTCAGTGTCCGCGCTTCTCGTCTTCTTATACAGCAATACAAAAAGGATATATATGTGCAGCGGGGTCGCTACTTCCGGTTCCGGCCGCGAGCGCGAGCGGCGTGCGCTTAGGTGCGAGCGTGGATTTCAACTGGCCGGCGCGACGCGGTGGGTGCGCATGCGGTGGGGTGCGCGAGCGGCAGTGTCCGCTCGATAGGTCAATGCACACTAACAAGTGAAGTAGTGTGCGTGAAATACTAAATGATTGAATGAAGGATTCGCGCTTGGCGCGAACATTTGCCCCCGGTCTTAAAACAAAAGAATTGGTTTTAAGAAAAAATAGCGGGACAATAAAGAAAAAAAATGATGCGATTGTTTAGTGTCTCGCGAAAGCAGAGTACCACTGACCCGAGTCAGCCAGTGTCAAGTGAACCAAATAGTGTGAGAGTGCGTTTAGAAAACTTAGCCGCTCGTTGGCCAAGCTTTAAGCGAAGCGAAAGAGACGTTCAAACCTATGTGAGGGACAATACGGTTTTTACCATAGAGGACACTATAGTTTAGTCATAGTTAACCAATTTTATGATAACCATAATTTTATTATATTACTTTTGTATTTTTTACCACACTTTTTATTTTATATTGAAGATTGTCTGAAATCATAATTCTTTACAAGTTCTTGATTTCTTACCATTAGTAATATTGTAACAACTAAAATTTAAGTTATGTAGTTAATCAATTTTCTTATCTTTATCTTCTGCTCGGGAGTATGTTCGGAGCTGCGCTACCGAACAGCTCAGCGTTTACCAATTTGTGCATCGCATGCACATTTGGGACGCTTCGATTAAGATTTTATTTGACTTTTTAGTCAGTTCGCGATCAACCAGCGACCGAGCTCATTTACCATTTAAACCATTTCTTTTACCATTTTTATACCATTTTAATTAACTTTAATTTACCATATTTTTTACCATAAGTTATTCGTGTTAAGTTCTAAGTGTTTTTGCTAGTGCTAACCTTTAAATAAACCATTATTTTTTACCATAAACCAAACCAATCTTTCAATACATTATTTTCCTAAATAATTAACCTAACTAAAGAGCTCGCCCCGCTACATGGTCCTTCGAGCAATCGTGCTAAGGACTTCGGTTTCGTGTGTAAATAAACCAGACTGTTAACCGTGTGATCGAAGTTCGAGCAAGAGAAAACCAGTGGCAACTATCGAGTTGCAGTTCATTCAAGGAGCAGGCTGTTAAGTAAGGCGATAACCAGGTCAGATCAAACCATTTATTACATTTTATTGTAATCGTATTTCATAACTAACCATAATGGAAGGATACTTCTATGACCAAACTGTGATCTACGAGGAGGTTAAAAAGCTTTTAACCAATTTCAAGAAGGACGGCAGTGACAGGAAAACTGTGTCCTATTGCCAACGAAAGTTGAGTCAATTGGAGCCTCTGTGGATCGATTATCAAACAAACCATAGAAAAATATGTGAAATTGCAGAATTTGACCATGATTACTTTAGGAAAAATTGTTTTGAGACCATGCAAGAGTTATATAATACTCTTAAGGAGTTGGTCCAGGTTTGTATGAAGCAAGAACAGAGCAAGCTGAAACCTAGTGAACCTGAACCACAGCGGCAAGCGCGGTCGCTAACTCCTACCATACAGAGAGTTGAGAAGGAACCAGGGACTTCTTTGCTGCGAAACAAAGAACCACAACAGGACAACGCTTCGAAGACCATTGTTGTTGGCAAGGTAGCAGACATGCTGAAGAAGCAAACTATCAATTTTAGAGCTTTGAAGCGAACCATAGCTAGCTTGAATGTAGACCAAATGCAGCATAAGTGGGAGTTCGAAGACGCGCTGAAAACGCTTCAATCCCGTTGGTTAGTAATCGACCAGTACCATTGGGAAATAGAAGGTGAGATGGACGAAGAAGATGTGCACTATCAAGCGGAGTTCAGTAAATATGAAGAACTGTACAATAACTTGAAGAAAGGCATCAACACCAAAATGTGGTCCGTATCTTATCGTGAAAAGTCCACACCACAGTTGGACATCCCGGTCTATAACGGGAATTACCACCATTGGGTTTCCTTTAAGGACCTGTTCACCGAGGCTATACATAAAAATCCATCTTTGTCGGATGCGCAAAAGATGCAGATTTTGAAAGGAAAAGTATCAGGTGAAGCCGAGCGTCTGATACAACATTTTCAGATTAGCTCGGATAATTATGAAGTATGCTGGGCGATTCTGAATCACCGGTTTGGCAATAAGAAACTAATATTTACGTCTCATATGAACATTTTACTGGGTTTACCTAATATGCAACAGCAAACTTTGACCATGATGAAGAAATTACATGACGTCACAAAGGAGACTATTTATGCTATTAGAAATCTAGGCGTTAATACTACCAATTGGGACCCATTACTCGTCCACTTATTAGCCCAAAAATTAGACAGCGATTCATTTGCCGAATATGTAGAGTCTGTCAAAAATCCTAGAGAAATACCGGTGTTACAGGAGTTTTTAGACTTTTTAGAGAGCAAATTTACTGCTTTAGAAGCTTCACGTCGTAAACCAGAGCACAACCAGAAGCAAAACATACAGAATAACCAAAATTCAAATTCAAACCAAAAAGCTCTACCAATTACTTATAACAAAAATAACAAATTGAGGTCATGGTATACATCTAAATCGCACAACTGCACAATGTGCAACGCTGACCACGGTTTATGGTTATGCAAGAAATTTTTAGATTTGCCTAATGAGCAAAAATTGCAATTCGTCAAACAGCAGAATTATTGCACGAATTGTTTGATTCCGCACTTTAATAAACCGTGTCAGTCGACCAAGAAATGTCGTACGTGTTTAAAAAGTCACAACAGTTTGTTACACGAGGCTCTAACTGGGTCAAACGCAGATAGCCAAAGTTCATCTAATGCGTCGATAGCCTCAAGCCATGTATCTTCCAATGGGGTTTCAGAGATTTTGTTAGCTACAGCGATAGTCCAGGTGCTGGGAGCTGAAGGTACACCAATTACCATGAGGGCCTTGATTGATGGTGGTTCACAGATTTCATTAATAAGTGAACATGCCGCTCAAAAACTAGGTCTAAAAAGAAGCCAATGCAGAGGCAAGATATTTGGAGTTGGGGAGAAGGAAAGTAGCTGTAAGGGGATGATCACCATTAATGTAAAATCGATTTACAACGATTTTTCAATAGACACCAAAGTTTTGATTATGAATAATCTAATAAAGAATTTACCATCCACATCCTTTTCGAAGCCTGATTGGCCTCATATTCAAAACATTAGTTTAGCGGACCCTGACTTTAATATCAACAGACCTGTTGACCTTCTTCTTGGCGCAGACATTTATAGTAAGATCATGTTAGAAGGCATTTTAAGAGGAGAAAATGAAGAGCTACCAATAGCTCAGCAATCCCAGTTAGGTTGGTTGCTTTGCGGTTCAATTACTACGTCGTATAGATGTAACGTAGTACTGCATAATACCGACGACCTGAGAAGATTCTGGGAGAACGAAGAAATTACCAACCAAGAACTTGAAATGTCTTCCGAAAATGAGCAGTGTGTAAAATATTTTTTGTCGACCACAAGGAGATTGGAAAATGGCAGATATGAAGTTCGGCTACCCTTTAAAACCGAGCTTAAAGAAAAGCTAGGAAACACTAAATCCTCAGCGTTAGCTCAGTTTCGTACGTTGGAAAGAAAACTAGACAGGAATGCCGAACTCAAAAGTGAATACCAACAATTTATGGATGAATACTATGCTTTAAGGCATATGATTCCCTTAAAATCAAACCAAGAAGTAGGGTGCTACCTACCACACCACCCTGTAATACGATCAGAGTCCCTAACCACGAAGCTCCGAGTCGTATTTAATGCATCGGCTAAACCTTCGTCAGGATTAAGCCTAAATGATACCATGTATACGGGTCCTAATTTACAACAGGATCTACAAGCTCTTATTCTGAAGTGGCGACAATACCAATACGCGTACACGGCAGATATAGAGAAAATGTACCGCCAGATTATGGTACATCCAGAAGACCAAATTTACCAAAAGATATTGTGGAGAAGCAGCTCCAACCAATCACTTCGTTCGTACCAACTCACAACTGTCACATACGGACAAAATTCAGCTCCTTTTTTAGCCATGATGTGCCTGAAAACATTAGCTAACGATGAGAGACACAAGTATCCGGAAGCTGCAAAATGTTTAGAGGAAGCATTCTTCGTAGATGATTATTGTGGAGGTGGATATTCCGTGTTGAAGACAAAGCAATTACGGAACGATTTAAACAAACTTTTACTATCGGGTGGTTTTAATCTTAGAAAATGGACCTCTAACTACCCAGAACTTTTAGATGGCTTGCAACAAAACCAGTACAACCAAAGTACTTTTAAATTCAAAGAAGCTGATTCAACCAAGACATTAGGGCTCGGATGGAACCCTCATAAGGATCACTTTATTTTATATTTGAAATTAGAAAATTACCAGAACATAAAAATTTACTGTTGGTCAGATTCTACCGCCGTATCAGGTTGGATCCAGGGAGATCCCGGACACTGGAAAACATTTGTGGCTAACCGAGTGCGATTGATAACCAAGGTTGTACCATCGGAATGCTGGAGACATGTTAAAACCAGCGAGAATCCTGCAGACTGTACAAGTCGTGGCATTACCAATACACAGTTAAAGGATCATGAGCTGTGGTGGCAGGGTCGGAAGTGGCTCGCTACGCATGAAATATCCACAAATAAGAACAGCGCTATCTATGAAACCAAGCCTGAAAGAAAACCAAGCTGTATAACTCAATCAAATGTGGTTATTGATAGTGCTCATACCATAAATATTATAGAACAGTTATTAAATAAGTTTAGTTCTATAAATAGAATAACAAGAATTGTTGCGTGGATATTACGTTTCATAACAAAGGAAAAAGTTCATGAACCTAACCTTGTGTTACACGAGCTGCGACGAGCAAAAATGCTTATAATCAAAAATGTACAACAGTCAATATTCTGCCCTGACCTAGATTATTTACGAATGCATAATAAAGAGCATTCAAAAAGTAATATTTTAAATTTAAACCCCTATTTGTACAAGGGTGGCATGTTGCGTGTAGGAGGAAGGCTCAGACAAGCTGAGATAGATTTACCACTTATCCCTGAACATGACCATAACCATGCCAAAGAAAAGCCGAAAAGAAGAAGACATACCAAACCATCCTCATTTGCCTCAATAACAACCGCTCTAATATTTTTTATGATGTTGTTCGTACCACCTACACACGGATTGCATAACATACATGAATTACCCAGTAACCAAACAATGTTCTACGACCACATAGCTAACCTGCAGCTCATCCGCGATAAATGGACATTGATAGTGTACTATGACATGGCTCCCTACCAAAGTGGTATCAACGCGTACAATAAAATTATCACCTATATCAAAACACTTTGCAATACTATTGACACACAATCACCGTGTCAAATGATAATAACACAGATGAGTCACGATGCCCATGAGTTGGAGTACTACAATGCACTTTTGCTGAAGCAGCATTTTGAAGTACACGACAGACAGCGGCGGCGCCGAGGTCTTATCGACGGTGTTGGATATCTGGCAAACGGGCTGTTCGGAGTATTGGACTCTCGTTTCGCAGAACAATATACGAAAGATATCGCAGCCATTAGAAAGAATCAAAACCATTTAGCTAGCCTTTGGAAAAACCAAACGTCAGTTATTGAATCACAATTCGATTTAATGAAGAAAATGGAGAACAACATTGACGTACAGCTTAAATTTATAAACAAACAGATGAATGGATTAATCAAAACCTCGTTGGGTATTCAAAATGAACTCCGGAATATTTCAGCAGTCCAGGAATTTACATTATTTGCTATGGTGGCTAATAATTTACTTCACAACTTGAAGAGGCTGCAGGACACACTTCTTGAGACCATCACTGACATCTACCATGGGCAAATCAGCTTACATTTGTTAACTCCCATCCAATTGAAAGCTGAATTACAAACCATACAGGGTCAAATTAGCAATGAACTCAATTTGCCTATTGACAATATAGAGTCAGATCTTCAGTACGTTTACCAGCTGCTGAATGTAAGGGCAAGAGTAACTGAAAATTTTGTTATTTTTGAAGTAACGTTTCCTCTTCTCAGTAGGGAAAGCTTCCGCCTTTACAAAATGATACCAATACCACGCCAAATAAACAAAAACATGATCAGTATAACAGCAATATCAGATTATGTTGCGATGAATCTCAAAAGGGACGTGTATTTTTTCGTAACCATTAGCGAATTAAATACATGTCTCCGTCACAAAAACTCTTACATGTGTAATCTTCGCAAACTTGTCACTACATTACAACACGATGAAGAATTCTGCTTACAAAGTATGTCGGGTAATGAGTGCAAGGTGACGGAATCAAGTTGCACTAATAAGTGGGTCGAGCTACACCTAACATCACAATACTTATATTTTTGTTGTGACATTTATGCAATAAAAATAATATGTGACGATCAAATAACCATGCGTCAGTTGACCGGGCCTGGAGTCATTGGCATAGGTCAAGGTTGCATAATAAGGGGCAAGGATTTTGTTCTGTATTCTACTCGACAACTTTCGAACCAACAGAATATCGCACCAGATATTTACATACCAAAGATCGATCCGATTAACCATCTGATAAAAATCGATATCCCAATGGAGACAGCACCCGCTTCTACAGACTTGAATGAGAGCTTCACTAGGATCGGAAATCAGATAAAGAATATGAAGTCAAGCAATGATTTCCCGCCTGATGACATGTTATCATATCATGACATTCACCAATACATAATCTGCTATATCCTTTTGATAGCAGCTCTATGTGGTATGATTGCGTGGATTTGGAGGAGCGGTCGATGTAGCCGTTGTTCGAGACCAGGGACTCGTAGTCGGGGAGGATCACGACGGGTGTCGCGAGCACCTGCGCCGGCGCCGAAAGTGACAACTCGTGTTTCTAGTGCTAGTGTCTCGCGAAAGCAGAGTACCACTGACCCGAGTCAGCCAGTGTCAAGTGAACCAAATAGTGTGAGAGTGCGTTTAGAAAACTTAGCCGCTCGTTGGCCAAGCTTTAAGCGAAGCGAAAGAGACGTTCAAACCTATGTGAGGGACAATACGGTTTTTACCATAGAGGACACTATAGTTTAGTCATAGTTAACCAATTTTATGATAACCATAATTTTATTATATTACTTTTGTATTTTTTACCACACTTTTTATTTTATATTGAAGATTGTCTGAAATCATAATTCTTTACAAGTTCTTGATTTCTTACCATTAGTAATATTGTAACAACTAAAATTTAAGTTATGTAGTTAATCAATTTTCTTATCTTTATCTTCTGCTCGGGAGTATGTTCGGAGCTGCGCTACCGAACAGCTCAGCGTTTACCAATTTGTGCATCGCATGCACATTTGGGACGCTTCGATTAAGATTTTATTTGACTTTTTAGTCAGTTCGCGATCAACCAGCGACCGAGCTCATTTACCATTTAAACCATTTCTTTTACCATTTTTATACCATTTTAATTAACTTTAATTTACCATATTTTTTACCATAAGTTATTCGTGTTAAGTTCTAAGTGTTTTTGCTAGTGCTAACCTTTAAATAAACCATTATTTTTTACCATAAACCAAACCAATCTTTCAATACATTATTTTCCTAAATAATTAACCTAACTAAAGAGCTCGCCCCGCTACAGCGATAATAAACGAATGGAGAGTGAGATAAACCAATATTGTAAGACGACCGGGGTACAAAGAAATTATTGAGTCGGTAAAGCGCATAAGCGGACGACAGGTCTTTTATAGATGCCTGTCGCCGTTTTGACAGTGGCGACCCTACAAATAGAATCACTGCCGGGGTGAGTCTCAATGACAACACCCAATGGCCAAGAGAGCGGGGGCATATTGTCACTAATGATCAAAACAATAGTTCCAATAGAAATTAGATTGGAGGGTGTGTTCCACTTTCCACGAGCTTGTAATAAGTGAAGGTACTCCAATTTCCAGCGGTTAGAAAATGATTGGATCATTTGATCCAACAAGCGGTAGCGTTTTAATAAGTGTGCAGGTTCATTAGGAACTGCACTAGAAGGTAAATGATTGAGTGGTGCAGTCATTAAGAAGTGAGACGGCGTTAAAGCAGCGGGCTCTGACGGATCCTCACTCAATAAAGTTAGCGGACGCGAATTTATGACGCTTTCAATTTGAGTCAGCACAGTCAATAGTTCCTCGTATGTCAGCAATTGCGAACCTATTGTTCGGTGCAGATGCGTTTTGAATGATTTCACCATAATTTCAACATTTCCAGAGAAATGTGGACTTCTTGGCGGGATAAAATGCCACAGTATACGGTGCTCGGATAGTTCACTCGAAATAGAATTATTATAATCATCTGAGTTTACAAGCGAATAAACTTCAGATAAAGCATTCTTAGCGCCTACGAAATTAGTCGCATTATCGGAGTACATAACTGATACGGAACCTCGGCGAGCGAGAAAGCGTTTGAAAGCGGAAAGAAATGAGCCCGTACTCAAATCTGTGACGAGTTCAATGTGAACTGCGCGCGTGACCATACAAACAAAAATACACATATAGGCTTTTATGGAACGCACTCCGCGTTTTCTATATGGGATAATGCTTAAAGGCCCTGCGTAATCCGTTGACGTAAATTTAAAAGCAGTAGCTTCGTTCACGCGGCAAGCGGGAAGATCACCCATAAGTGGGTATGATGGCTTAGGATTAGCCTTAAAGCAGAGATTACATTTATGTATAACTGATCTAACAGCGTTGCGGCATGACAAGATCCAATATCTTTGTCTTAATATAGACATTAAAGTTACCGGACCGGTATGACAATTAGAGCGATGATAATGTGAGATTATTAAATCAATTACATAATGTTTACGCGGTAATAGCATCGGATGCTGTTGATTATAAGACAAGCCTGCTTTTCGAAGTCTACCTCCAACTCGTATAATTCCGTTTTCGTCAAGAAACGGTACAAGCCTTTGAATTGCATTCGTACAGCGAGCACTTGCTTTGATATTCTTAATAATATCAGGAAAACATGATTGTTGCAGAGCTTTGAGAATTTGCAACTCAGCAAAGCTCATGTCTTCAGCGGTAAAAATATTAGAACGCGGCAATTTTTTAATAAATTTATATATAAAGGCGGTAATGCGTAAAAGTTTATTCCATGAGGAAACGCGGATTGAGAGGTCTAACAGCGGGTTAGGAGCCTCGTCAGTTATATGCGTAGCGGGCAGAGCAATAATTTTCTTAGATTCAGGCAATTCGGAATCGATTTTAGCGGGCACTATCGATTTGATAGGCCATTCACTAGGATCCTGACAAAGCCATGCGGGACCAGTGAACCATAGCGGGTGATTAACCAACTCAGCTGGCGAAAGTCCTCGAGACAGACAGTCGCTAGGGTTGTCTGTTCCAGCCACATGATAGAAGCAATTAGCAGGAACGGCGGCGGTAACCTTTGTAACTCGCGTAGCTACAAATGTTTTAAATCTATGCGGAGAAGTGGTGATCCATTGTAATGCTACCATGGAATCAGATAAACAATAGATTTTGTCAATAGAATGACGTTTACTATAAGTATCAATTACGCGGCGAACTAATTTTTCCATAAGCAGACAAGCGCAAAGTTCTAATCTAGCGATTGAGATAGTTTTTAACGGAGAAACTTTTGATTTGGCACAAATCAGGCGAATAATTGGCACTGATTCTGTCTGAGTCCGAACATAGATGGCAGATCCATAACCATGTTCTGAAGCGTCAGAAAAAGCAATTATACAAATTTTTGAGTTTAAACTAACACCGAGATGGCGCGGAAAGCGTAATTGTTGAATGCATGGCAACTCGTGAATATATTTCTGCGAAATACCTACAATTTCTGAAGGTGGGGTATCGTCCTACTGTAGTTTTAAAATGTGAAGTTTTTGTAAAATAAGTTTAGCGTAGAAAACAACCGGAGCGATAAGACCTAGTACATCATATTGGCGTGCGATTAAAGATAAGATATTGCGCTTAGTTACTGGGCGGTGTTCAATGTTCACATTAAACATGAAAGTGTCACAACTAGGCGACCACTGTAAACCTAGAACTTTTAAATTCGATCCGGGCTCTTCGAAGTGGATATTGGCGACGTGTTGATCCGAAATCGGGAGAGTTTTTGTCACCTCAGGTATGTTACTAGCCCATTTGACCAGTTCAAGGCCCCCGGCCCGTAACGCTTCGCGTAGATTATCGCGGAGCTGTACTGACTCGAGCACTGAAGGCAGCGAGCAGCAAACATCATCCATGTAGGTATTGTTTTCTATAGCAGCCGCGGCGAGTGGAAAACGCTCGCGCTCGTCGGCGCAAAGTTTGCGGAGTACGCGCATTGCCAAAAATGGACTACTACGCATGCCAAAACATACGCGGTTAAATTGATAGGTATCTAACGGTAAAGCGGAATCGAATCTGTATAAAAACTTTTGGTATTTGCGGTCATTTTCATTTACCAAAATTTGCAGATACATCTGTTTGATGTCGGATGTAAACGCAACTGCATATAAGCGGAAATCTAAAAGAATGGTAAACAAGTCATTTTGTAAATTTTGTCCCGTATACAAAATGTCGTTAAGTGACAACTTTGAATCGGTAGCGGCGCTCGAATCCATAACCATCCTATATTTAGTGGTGGTTTTATCCAAGCGAGCGATTGCGTGATGAGGAATATAGTATCCTAAAGACGTGTCTACATTTCTAAGCAGCGATATATACCCTTTTTGTATATATTCCTTAATTATAGCATCATATTCCACCTTCAGGGAAGGGGAGGCTATGAGTTTGCGTTCTAAATACATAAAGCGTCTTTTTGCGGTAGTAAAAGAATGACCAAGTGATGTCTCGGGATTGCGTGAAAATGGTAACGCCACAGAATAACGTCCCGATGAATCGCGCGAAACACCATCAGTAAAAATGCGTTCATTTTCTATGTCAGCTGGACTAGAAGGCAATACGCTTGGCACTTCTTCCAGCTGCCAGAATTTTTGAATTAAATTATCCAAATGCGGTTCTTCTGTAACGGTACAGAGAGAGATATGCGGGCGATAATTATTAGCGTAGGTATTTGAACAAGCGGTGACCGTGTAATTATGAAGCGAATTATCAACGGTCGATATTGGTGCGGTACCTAAAACTATGAAACCAAAGATAGTTTCAAGTGCGGATGGCATGCCAGGTGGCCCTGAAGCGCGCCCTGACAATAATATTTCGGAGAACAACGGAGCCCCAATAAGAAAATCTATTTCAGAAGGCGTACCGAATTTCCTATCTGCCAGCGGTAAATGTTTAACATAAGATAAGCGAGACACATTTACCTGTACGGTAGGTAAACGGTCGGTGATACGATCGAGAACAAAAGCATCTACTGAAATGAAATTGTCGTTAAATCGTGACGACAATGTCGTAGTAACTGCACCTTTTATTGGATTAGTACTACTGCCTATTCCTTTCACAACAGTATTAGGTACCTTATTGGGTTCTAATTTTAATTTTGCACAACATTTCGATGTCATGAAGTTACATTGACTAGCGGAGTCAATCAACCCACGAATAAGCACTCGAAGTCCATTCGAGACCGTGGCATAAACTTCGACAGTACCCAATAAACATGTCGTATCTTCCGGGTCCACCCGTGGGTGCGTATTGCAGAGCGATATGTTTTGATTTAAAGAAGTTAAAACCTGTTTTCCATTCTCTGAGTTTTTGTGACAGAGCAATGTATGATGCTTACCATCGCACTGACGGCAATGATGAAGCGATTTACAAGCGCCACTTGTATGCGTTATACTCAGACAATTAGTGCAACATTTATTTAGTTTCACTAAGTTTAAGCGTTGCTCAACAGATAGTTTATTAAATACTGAACATTTATATAAATTATAATGATCGCTTTGTTTACACGATGGACAACTCGTCGCGAACGAAGCGGAGAATGCGTTGGTTTTTCTAGAAACCGGTTTGTTATCAACGGCGGAAGCGGTCAGAGGCGTTGAATGCCTGCTTAAAATATTACTTTGTTCACGAATATAATCGATTAATTGCGGGTAGGTTTGCGGTTTGCCACGCATGTGCATATCAAAGGCACGCGCGGTTCTAGAATCTAACTTATTTAAAGCAAGTTGCAACAGTAAAAAGTCAGTCAAATCATCTAACTTGAGAGCTTTCAAATTAGAGATAGCACTACAAAATTTATCTAAAAACAATTCAAGATTTTTATTAGTAGCTGAGTTTAATGATTTAAATTCAAACATATTGTTGAAATATGCAACCGCAAGATTATATCTATTATTATATTTATCAATAAGCGTTTGCCAAATGAGGGCATAATTTTCACTTGTGGGTACAATGCCCGAGCAAGTCGCTAGCGCTGAACCTGATAATTTATTTATTAAATATTGAACGCGTTCGTGATCTGATAAATCAGGATTTTCATGGATTGTTCGCTTGAACGATTCGTAAAATATTCGCCAACTCATAGGGTTGCCATCAAACGGTTTTAATTCCAACTCTGGAAGGCGTAAATGAGATTTATGTTGCGGTAAAGTATTAGAATTGGTACATTCTAAACTTTTGACAGCGGGCGGATTAAGTTTATTATAAACGCATTTGCAACCACAATAAAGATCCTCAAACGAATTCAAACTCTGGTAATTTGTTATGTAAGCTGGGTCAATGTTCAACTCGACAACGTTTAATTTATCCACAATTTGAGTGAAATCCGAACGTATACTGTCTATGGAAATCATACCACTAAGGAACAAACTCCTCTCCGTTTCATTACTGAAAGCATTCAAAGACCTAGTGTGAATCTGCTGAATACGAGAAAATATTGCGTCACGCTTACCAATTAATGTAAGTCTTTCAATTTGCAAAGAATCAAGCGCTTTGGCATCCTCAAATGTCTCTTTGGATCTAGACATTATGAAAAGAAATTAAAATATTATTATTAATATTTTTTACAAATATTGCCAATTTACGTAATGACGAAATACGCGTATTGACTGCAGCACTGCAAAATATAATTTAAATTTTTTGAACAAATTGAAATAACAGCGAATTACTAAACGCTGGAATGCGGACGTTGCACACCTCTGCCAACCCTACTGGGCAAGATAAGCGTGATATTGTGTTATGTTACCAAACTGCAACGCATTTATAATGGAACCAGTTTGTAAACACTTATTATTAAACTATGAAAGGTGGAACAGAAAATAATGATATATTTAGCGGCAAGATAACACTAAATACCTAAATATATAGTGTTGGAAGTGAATAGCGATAAAATAGATTTATAGCTATGACCTATTACCTAAATAATTTAGGTTGGTAAAAAATGCGGGGCGTTTTGCGGAGAAATAAAGCTATGATCGAATACCTAAACTCGTTAGGTATAAGAAAGCGAATGCGGAAACTTATTAGATATTATCAAATATCTAAAATAAGTTAAAAGTTAAAGAGAGCGGTATTCTGGGGCCATGCGGTGACATGGACTTTGAACCCAAAATGGCGGAGCGGAAAAATGCGTATAAGCGTGAAATTTTTGCGAGAAAAAATAGGAATCGCGACTCGAAGGACCAAAAATGAATGCGCGAATTCTGGACCAGGTAAGATTTGGCCAGATAAACGCTAAGCGGGAGAAGAAATCTACTACGCAACACTTTTCAAATGTTAGAGGCACTAACCTGGCAATGATGCGGCAGCCGTCCCCTCAGTGTCCGCGCTTCTCGTCTTCTTATACAGCAATACAAAAAGGATATATATGTGCAGCGGGGTCGCTACTTCCGGTTCCGGCCGCGAGCGCGAGCGGCGTGCGCTTAGGTGCGAGCGTGGATTTCAACTGGCCGGCGCGACGCGGTGGGTGCGCATGCGGTGGGGTGCGCGAGCGGCAGTGTCCGCTCGATAGGTCAATGCACACTAACAAGTGAAGTAGTGTGCGTGAAATACTAAATGATTGAATGAAGGATTCGCGCTTGGCGCGAACACTCTTTGTAATATTCCACACAATATAGTAGTACGAGAGCTAGCAACGTCAGGAAAACAAGCATTTCAGGTAGGCCAGTTTTTAGATATCCTATCTCTCTCACTTTTCCGCACGTCATATGGACTATCTGGCTGGCGGTAGTGGTTGCGTTCATCAGTGCGCATCCTACCTGCACAGGTAAAATATCGATTTTTTAAATCATTTTAAGAAGTTTTTTTTTTGTTCATTATTCTTATTGAACTTTCCACAACGTAAATCTAATAATGCCAGTCATTTTTATTGCTGTTTAAACTGTGCCAGACGCTAATTTCGAATTAAAAAATATTGTTTTTTCAAAATAATTCAGTTTGGCTAAAATTTCGGAGCTCGTGATTCTTGGAACCGCAATTAAGTTCGGTTCAATCTGTTTTCAAATACTTATAGGTGTAAAAATCAAATGATAATTTTCTCTCATAATGACATATGTCTCATATCTTTTTTAACTGTTTCTTAGTATAATTTGCTAAGCATAGCTAAATGCTTTAAATAAACAGAAGTTATTACAAGACGATGACAACCCAAAAGACGATGATGACAATGAAAATGACAGCAGTGATGAAGATGATAATGATGATTATGATTAAGATGCCTCCGTTTTTTGTGATACAAAAAACGGAGATACTAAAACGCCCAATAATCTGTATTCATAACCTCTAAACGCGCGATAAACACGGGCTACGTCTTATTTCCAGACCAATATCCCACAAATAATAAACAATTTGCTCGAAAAATACTTCTTTTCTCGTATCATAACAGAAAATACAGCAGCAAATCTCAGGTAATCTTTGCCTAGTATTTATTACAAGCTCTAATGTTCTAGATTTATAGCAGCGTATATTTTACTGAGATGTTTTCTTTAAGATACAACGTTTTGTGTAAGCGGTTGAAAATCTCTTTTTGTTGTGTTGTGGAGGTGTACAGAGAGCCAACGAGTTAGGTATGCATGGAAAACTTCTAAGTCATCGTAGATCATAGAAATCTTAATAATAAGGCAATAGAAATGTAAAAGACGCGTGACCTTGTCGCCGCGCATCTGTCAAGTCAAACACAAGTGCGAGTTGAGGAATTGTCGTCTTAATGTCATCGTAAAAAGAATAATTTTGTCTGCAGGAATACAAGCGCATTTGTCTAATCGAACATAAGTGCGAGTTGAGGAATTGTCGTCTTATTGTCATCGCCAAAAAGAATAATTTTGTTTGCAGGAATACAAAAAGTGGTATTTGAAAACCGGCGACATGCGTCCCAGTGTTAAAAGATAGTCGATAGCATTTCTATTGACTAGTTATTAAGATTTCTATGTCGTAGATACTTACTTCACCAGTTTTAGATAAGAGATTTACATATTTAAATAGTGGGTATATTACTCTTTTTAAATAATAATATGTAATTCACACATGCATAATATCTATTTGCTGTCTTTCACTATGGCGTAGAAGTTTTTGCCCTGCATACATAATCGCTTGGCTCACTGTACACTTTGTGTAGGCTTGTTGATTTTTTCTTTCCTTTTTTAATTTCCAGTTGGTTATTAAGCAACTGTACAATAAGGACGTAAGCATACCGCTTATTAAACGTTGATTAATATTGTTTGAATTAATATATGTATATCAAATTGACTAATTAGAATATAGTCACAGTCAAGGTCATAATATAATTATGATTCTCAATGCCACAAAAGTGAGACTACATAACTCATACTGACTACAAAATATTTTTTTGTTAGGATTCTATGCATAAAACCGTTTGTGTGGTTACTGACAACTGACAAAAAAAACTTAACTAAAACCTCTCAGCGATAATAAGCGCAACTGTATACCCACCCTAACTCTTGACATTTAGGAACAGAGTTTTCTGCGACACAATATAAAAATACACGTGCATTTGCGATGATACATTGAGTTCACTTTGTATGTGACTGTACCATCACCTGTGCTCGTAAAGTGGATAACCGCGTGTTGTTGATAGCTATGAGTTACTACGGACTGAATATCTAGTTGATTTACTTTATAGCTTACTTTCACTTTCAGATTCCGAGGTCTTTAGAACCTTAAAACATTTTTAATTGATCTTATATAAATAACATTTTCTTAAACTAAATTAGAGAAATACCTTAGAGTTTACAAGTCGGTATAATTTGAGAATCGCTCGCCGCGAGGTCTTGGGTTTGATTCCCGGGTCGAGTAAATTGTTATTTAGGAATTTTCCGTCATGAAATTCTCACTAGTAGCACGGAGTTGGAATTGTGTTAGGTCAATGGCGATAGGCTCACCCCCAATGGAACCTAAACATAACTGATGAAGTGTGGGTTGTACACCTCTGCCACACCTTTCTGTGTAATATAGGGGTGAGGCTATCGCCATATGTGCTGCTACACTTAGCCCGACCCGGGAATCGAACCCACGACCTCGCGATGAAGGGCGCATACGCTTACTTCTAGACCATTGAGTCAGTAATTAATCTTTTTAGACAAAAAATTGTGTTTTCACTCATAGCCAGAAAATCAAGTGGTACAGCGATAATGCCTTATAGCTAGCCAACAGTGACTCAGCTAGGACATGTTCCACTCATCGCAAAATACGTGCACCAAATAAGTCTCCAGTTGTACCCTAAATTGTCTGAAACAATTTTATTCAATTCTTCAAACACGGTACGAAATACAATAGCTGTCCAATTTACGAGATGCGCTTTACACCTGTCCTCTTCACAAGTATTGTAGAGTGCGACATGTTCTCGGTACGAAGGAGAGACGCACACAACTCTTGGAAGCGATATGAGTACCGCTTATGAACGTGGAGAATGAAAATAGGTTATGAGCGAAAAAATGGACGTGTTAATGATTTTTTAACATAACATCACTCATAATATAACTTTTCATCACGTCTATATTACCCAAAAGGATGTGGCAGAGGTATAAATTTCATTTCACCTTTTATATTTAGGTCCCATGTGGGTGTGAGCCTATAGCCGTACACCGGACTCCGTTTTTCCTGCCAGATAAATCCGAAATAACAGTTTTGCCCAACATCGAACCTAAGACCTCACGGTAAGACGTAAACGCTTACCACTAGACCAACGAGGCAGTATGATTTTTTAATGTTTCAAAACAAATAAAATTTCGTGAATATCCTTTTGGAGGAGACGTTAAACTACTTGCCGCCAATAACAAAGAATCCTTAAATGGAAATATCCGAAAGTTATATCAGAAGTGACGGAAGTGTGTAAAGATTGATGTGGTATTTTATTTGGTGACAGTTAATAGCCAAACCCGAAAGTGGCCGCAGCGCTTTTAGTGTCCACTTTGTTTAATAGAAGTTGTTTTATTAGGGTCCGCTTGCAATGTTCGTCAGTTTTACGAACACTTAATACTGTTTGAAATGCGGAAAGGATGACAATGTTCTGAAAATGAGATGTAAAAATGTGACGGAGATTTTTTGTTATGAGATAATAATATCCGTGTCATACAAGAAAACATCCGCAAGTAACATACATAATGTGGCATTAGCGTACAACTCTCACAATTCACCTGTTATGTTTAGGTCCCATGTGACAAGGGGTGTGCCTATCGCCATCCACCGGGCACAATTCCAACTCCGAGCTGCTATTGTGAATTTTGTGACGGAAAATTCACAAATAACACTTCACCCGACCCAGGAAATGAAGCCGCAAGTAATTTCATAAAGTTAAGGTAAACGCAATTAATCTAACGCATATTGATAATTCATTCAAGTTAAAAAAAATGTATAGAATTATTTATTTATTTATTTATTTTAACTTCATATACAGAATTTTTATACAAGGCGGACTTAATGCCATAGGCATTCTCTGCCAGTCTACCTTTGGGTGATGCAGAGATTAACAAGGCAGGTGAAGTTATAAAATATAGCGTTTTGATTTGAAATGAAATAAAAAACAATACAATTAATGAATACATAATGAAAATAAGTGCGTATATATATATGCATAATACCTAGATAACAAAAAACTTAAATATAAGTAAATATTTAATAAATAAAATATATGTAAATATATTAACGAATGGCCATAATAACAATGTGAATCAAACAAGCATAAATTGAAAACAAAACAATTTTTACAATGGATTATTTAACGTGCACACGGTTCCATATCAAGCTACATATATATCCATTATGAGACGGTCTCAGTGCAATGCGAACAGCTTATCGTAAGTTTTGATTGAAAACCTGCTATCTCCATTTAGAAAATTTGCTAACTTAGGTAAAAAAAAAATAAATGGGATAAAGTCAAGATTTGCAATTTATTTAAAATATAGATAGCTGGTTAACACTCTAAGCCGACGTTATACTGACGTGTGTACCCTTATAACTCAACACTAATGTACAAAATTATAAAACAATGTAAAACCCATTAAAACTTTATTGCATTACTTCCTACATCTGCGTCGCTCTTGACGTAAAAGGCGTCTGAGATATAACGTCGACTTATGACGTCATTGCATATAAGGTTGTGTATTAAATGGCGCATTTTATTTATTTTCTTTAGTTTTAATGTGCCTCTCTTATAAGAGCGTTAATCAACAAACGGATATTGTATTATTGGGGTAATATAGTAGATTGAGTTTTTGATGATAAATCATTTTGCAAAACATATATCTCAGGAACATTTAGGGTACGAACAAGGGTAGCATCATGAAAACCGTAAAAGTTTGATTATACGTTACAAATCTTGACTAAAATAAGACAGATTATACGGCTTGCTTACAGAGTCAGAGCAGCAGCAATAGCTGAGTTGCAGACTGTAGGACTGCGAAGTCAAAGGTCTCGTGTTCGAACCCACGGCATACACCTCTGTCAATAAATCGTTAAGATTCGTCTTTTCGAAGATATGTGATCATATTAATTATCGCTCGCTATCGGTGAAGGGAAACATGCATGTCTGAGAGAGGCTAAAAAGCGCTTAATGGTGTGTGAAGTCTACCAATCCGCACTTGGCCAGCGTGGTGGACTATAGCCTAACCCTTCTCATCATGAGAAGAGGCCCGAGCCCAGCAGTGGGACATGTATTAGATTAGTCAGTTATGTAGCATCGAACTTAGCTGACTAACTGCTTAAAGTAGTAACAGTGATTAAATTTTGTGTTAATGTTTTAATTATGTGCCGCAAAGCACATTACACATTATTATATAACATCACGCCTATATTACCCGGAAGGGTGTAGCAGAGGTGTACAACACCCACATTTCACCAGTTATGTTTAGGTCCCATGGAATAGGGGGTGAGCCTATCGCCATCCACCGGGCATAATTCCAACTCCGTGCTGCTATTGTGAATTTCCTGCTCGAAAGTTTACATTGCCCAACCCGGGAATTGAACCCTCGCGGTGAGAGGTGCCTACGCTAACTACTAGACTATCGAGGCATTTTATCATTTTATAAAAATCTAAAAGTTCTAGGTACTAATTTCAACTAATCCTAACTAAAAGTTTGAAAGCTTCTTTAATTGTCAGAGCTATCTAACTTTTCAACTTTTATCGGACATTATCCTACAGAAGTTCCTCAATCAGGCACCGCGGTCGTGGAGTCGTTGAAAAGAGTTCGTAACTTCAAGAAATGTAAAATGAAAGGATTCGCAGTAGTTAGGTATATCTGGATTCAACTTTAACCGTCGTTTCCTTAGTTCATTGGATTGCGGCAGTTTACGACATTTTTTATAGAATACTAGCAGACCCGGCGAACTTCGTACCGCCTTAGCGTAAATTTGATGCACTACTTTATTTTGTATAGCTGACCTATCTAATCTTATGTATGCGTACCTATTCAATTTGAACTGGAATCTATAATATCCTCCATATAAAAATAAATACCTATTTCCCTGGTCTCGTCATACCTGAGAAGGACTTTACTAATTTTATGAAATAAAAAACAAAATATATTTTCATAATAGTGTTTATTCCGTAGGGTTCAATAATTTCACTTATATTTTTACAGAAAATTTATATATATATATATATATATATTTATTTTTTTATTTTTTTTTTCCCTAAGAACCTTGTACTAGAAAACTACAAAAAAAAATCAGCCGTTTTCATGCTATGTCGTGACAACGGAAAACGGGTTTCATTTTTATATATATAGATATCTAGAATTTTTTTTTAATTGCATTTAAATTCTGGAAGAAACGGTTTCAAAAAAGAAAATGAGAACCCTTTCAAAGGACTAAAACTTGGCAACAATTTTAAACACAAATACCCTCCAAAAATATTAAAAAGCAGCATATTTTCAAATCCGGAACATCAAGTAAAAAATTGCGTATTCACTTACTGAAATATAAATGGAGGTTTTTCCGTCAAATGTTTAATTTCGTACGTTTTTCCTACTTACTGTACTTAGCAGTTTAAAAGTCTGTAGTCAGTGAAAACCATTCTGAGAAATCTGTTGCTCATAAATTATTTAATATGTTCTTCGAAGCAGTTCTATTCGAGACGATAAACTGGTGTAAAAAATTTGTTCCGCTGCTTGGTACAAAATGTCACACTGTTTACCATATAGATTTAGACTAAATTTTTAATTGATAGATATCATAACATAACATGTGATTTGATTGATAACTAATAATTGTTTTTCGAACCTCTAGTTAAATAACGTCCTGTTAAAAAATTATAATATTTTCTGTCTAAATTGTAATTCTATTTTTTGATCTCATATAATGTAATTGTCCTAAACTTTTTATCTAATGTTTGTGAGCTGTGATCTCCTTTAATTGAGAGAATACACTAAAATGTTTCATTGTGTTTGCTAAATGTCTATAATGTGTATAGCTCTTGTTGGAGATCCATAATTAATTAAATAAATAAATAAACATAACATCACGCTTATAGTACCCGGAATGGTGTGGTAGAGGTGTACAACACCCACATTTTACCTGTTATGTTTAGGTCCCATGGAATAGAGGGTGATCGCCATCCACCGGGAATAATGCCATCACCGAATAATATAATGGAACTAGCTGACCCGGCGAACTTCGTACCGCCTAACAGTCAATGAATGTCGTGTTACCTTTTAGCTGAACTAATTTAGGCTTTGATGAACGTAATACAATGATACAAAATAATATTAATATAGATAGAAACATAAATGTATTTTATTATGATGAATGATGATGAAAACATACAGAATGAGAATAAAAATTAAAAAAATAATAATAATTAAGTACTTCAAACTTATGTCAGAAAAAAATGATTGAAAACTATGTTGTGCAGATTGGCATACACTCGGATTAATTCATTAATGGGATTTTCATTCAAGCACCTTGTGGTAAACGACATTCTTTGTTTTTTGGTCAGGCGCAAGAACAAATAGAGCGGATGGTTTGCCGACACGTGAGCATGCCACGTACAATTGACCATGACAAAAACATGCATTTTCTAGATTGTGGCCACAAATAGTCAAGGATTGGCCCTGTGATTTGTTGATCGTCATGGCGAAGGCAAGACGAAACGGGAATTGAATTCGTTTAAACTAAAAAGGCATATCCGTTAGGATCATCGGAAACTAAACGCGTTCCATTGCACAGTTTTGGTTGGTTTAAATTTCTAAGCATGATGACTACCGAGCCAACCTTAAGTTTTAAATTGTGCGGTGGTAAACCAGGCACATCCGAGGAGTTTTAAAATTCACTTGGATAATTAGTGGCTTCTTCTTCGTTTGTTACACAGTCGATAGATTTGAATGAATACAGAGTACCTACGATTTGATTTTGTACTATAAAATTGAGGTCATCTACATCTTTATTTTTAGCGGCCAAAATTGCTCGCTCACTTAACCATTTAGTATTTTTGTAGTTAGCAATGATATCCGGGAATACTTTGTTGATAAGCTCGTCTTTTGATGATACGAAATTGAAAACATTTGGAGAAAAGAAAATCAAACCGCTCGATTTGTCAACAGGAACACGGCCATTACCGATAGTCAGCAATTGCTTCGAGAAATCATAAGCAGTTAGAACGTTTAACAATGCAACTCTCATATTTACAGACAGTTGAAGTTTCTTTACATATCGCCCCAGATTCGATGCTTTGAGGCAAGCGTTTTTTTCGTCGGCAGCAGTAGATCTTGCAATGACTGGTAGTGTTTGTCGGAAATCGCCATATAATAAAATCATTGCACCACCAAAACATATCGAGGTCTAGTGGTTCCATTGCGCGTTTGTGTGTCATTGTGCGCCATTGTCCATTCGTCCCATATGATGATTTTTGATGCTACTAAAACTTTGGCCCTTGCGGAGTGTTTCGAAATGCTACATGTCGGTTGTTCAGTAGTTTGAAGGTTTAATGGCAATTTTAACGCTTAGTGAGCCGTACGGCATCCGTCTAACAATGTGGCCGCTATTGCAGAAGAAGCAATTGCTACCGCAATTTCGGATCTCGCACGTACAGTGGCCAAAATCAATGACATGAGGAATGTCTGCCCAGTTCCACCGGGGGCATCAAAAAAAAATAAGTCGCCATAATGGCAATTTCACTTTACCACTAAGGCAGCACAAACCAGGCGTTTCACCAGCAAACTTCAATGCTCCACAGTGCTGGCAAACAACGTCTATTGGACCAATGCAAACTAAACGATGCAAGCTGTAGTCGATGGTGCAATCATATAGAAACGCTGCTCGATTCAAATCAATACTGGAACCATTTCTTCTTGCACTTCGAAGATTATTCCTCTGTTCATCTGTACGATAAGCTCGACGATTTCTCGTTTCTAACCTAGCTGTTTCACGGGCTGCCTCTCTTTTTGCTCTTGTGTTTGAAAAGCACGAATTAATTTAACGCATTGCAATATCGGCATATAGTCATCATTGGTCCAATATCAAAATTTTCATCATCACTGTAGTTCGCAGTGGGATCATATTGGAATGCCAAGCGATTGTATGATGCCAATGATCTTCGTGTGCTCACGCGTTGTCTCAATCGGGTTTCCAATTGTAATCTTAGGAAACGAATAACTTATTTTTTTTTACTTTTTTTCACAATTTCACAGTACCGGTTTGTCACATGAATTTAACTGAGCAGAAAAAAATGGGTGGCTGTCAAACAATGTATCACGCACCGGCGCCATCTACTTATAATATTGGTTTGTAGCACAGATATAGATCTCCATAGATAACGCAAGTATCACGATTTGTATTGAAACCAAGCGTGCCGACTTTTTAATACCTTTTGTGACGTCACAGCCGAAATTTAGTGACGGGAAATCCAAACCGATTCAAAGACACCGATGCCGCCGATGCCAATCCGCCCAGTACGTTCAACTGGAGCCGTCCGCTATGATTTTCTCTGACAAAAGACGCGCGTGGACTGAACTTAGAGGCGACCAACCTCGACGCTTGGTCGGGGTTGAGACACGCGAAGTACATGCATCTGCGTTATCTATGTAGATCTATATCTGTGGTTTGTAGTGCATGCTATGTATCAGAGATGGCGCTGTATGTAAAAAAAGATTTTCCCGCTTTTCTGTTGAAATTTTTATTGTTTTCCTAAATTTTCTTTGCTATAAACCTCACGGAGCCCGAGACCTTTCCAACGAATGCAAAACCGTGGAAATCGGTTCGTGCGTTCTGGAGTTATAGCGTCAGGAAGGAAAACCCGACTTATTTTTATATAGTAGATAATGAATCGAACCCGAGACCTCGCGGTGAGAGGCGCATACACTAACCACTAAACCATCGAGGCAGTTGACGGCTTATTGTACAATTATTTGTTTTACTTTAATTTGAATTTTGTTATTTACAATTCTCTCATTCACAATTCTTTAATTGTACTTGGCGTGTACGCATACTCACTATTAGATGATAATTGCAAAGTACTGCTCTCGTAACGCGGTGAATAATGTTCCTTGTTGCCCAGACACGCATCTCGGGAATATTGTGAAAGTGAACATGTGGAAAATTTTTCTGATTGAACCTCTCATTTCACAACATAACTACATTTCATTACTAGTTAGTACTTCGTAAATATTAGTAGGATAAACCTTGGTATTTCGTAACCACGGAAGAAAACATTTTATCTCACAAAATAGCACCTTTTTCACACATTTTCCACCGGGCATCTGAGCGCGCACATATTGTGTCTATTATATTCAACGCCCACTTATCTAAGCGGCGCATATTTAAAAAAATGGCCGCTCCCTGGCTCGGCTAGGAAGTGGACCGCAGTATTTTAAGTTTAACGATCGCTTTGAAAAAACCCAAAGAACATTTTCACAGAGAATTTTCATATACCTGATATCAGCTTGACCTTTTTTGTAAGAATATTCAATGTGTAGCTGGCAGCCATTCTATTTTGTACTATTTGTAAATTTTGGTCTTTGGGGTTGTTGGTTAAAATTGTGTTAATGTTGACTTAAAAACCGAGTACCTATTTATAAACAGTTAATAGCTTTGGTGCGTTTAATTCACGCTCACAACTACAAAACAGTTAAAACAAAGCACTTGGCATACAATTTTCAAGGATTTTCTCTTTTGTAGTCAATGGAAAAAAATATTTTAAGTACTGTATTACTATATTAAGTAAGCAAACATTTTTGTCATATTAACCGTTATAGCTTTTGCGTGCAATATTTTATCACGCAAAAGCTATCAGGTTGATTAAGATAAAATTTTTGATTGATTAAACCTTCTTAATAATAATAAATAAATAATAATAATAAAAAACTCTTTATTGTACACCAAATACAAAACAATAGAAACATAATAAGAGATATAATACACAAAATGGTATGGTAATACAAGTGGCGGCCTTATCGCCTTGTGGCAATTTCTTCCAGGCAACCATTGGATGGAAAGAAATTTAAAAAAGTGTGAATTTAGGGGAGCGCGCGGTGAATAAAGATTGTAAAAACTAAAAATTATACTGTTTAATATTTTTAATAATAGTATAATCAAATTACACATAATTAATAAAATATAGTAATACTGTACTAATACGTATATATAAATAAATAATACTTATATAAATATATAACAATATGATATAAATAATGGTAATAAATATAATATTTCATAAATAAATATAGATGTGTAGCATAATTAAAAGAAACAACACATAAATAAATAAAGCAAAAAAAAAAAAAAACTGTAGGGATATCATTTTATTGTAGACAAGTAGTGTTCTTATATTTTATTAGGCATAATTTTACTTCGCATACCTGCATTTGGAATAATTATAGTTATGCTTAATATTAATTTAGCATAACTTTTTTCGCATTATTTTTTTGCATTAATAAAAAATATGTAACGCATATTTTTTTACACATAATAGTCAGTCACGTTTTATGCTTACTAAATTTGAAAATAATATTATGCAAAAAACAAAAGGATTACATCCGTATAACGTCACACATGCCTTGCCATTTATAATTTTAGTCTAATTCAATTTGTTCAGGTGGTAATTGCATGCATTACAAATTATCTATTTGAATCAGCCGGCGCGCCAGCCCTCACATGAGTACCAGGAAGAAGAGACAAAGCAAAGGTGTCTTCGCTAGTAACGTCCCACACCAAAGGACGGCCCATCTTCCTAGGCACGAGAGTCATTCCGTCGGGTTTCTTACCATCGTCACGCATGAGACCACTTGGCTCTAAGATAGCCGCACAGTTGGCGGCAGCAAAAGCCCGGCGAATGATGTCGTTCAGGCTGAAGTGGCGGGGAAACCTACTAGCGCTTCTTACGCAGGACAAGCCATGGTGACCAAATTTGTCCACAGCGGTCCCACTCTGACAGTCAAGTGGTGTGGAGCACAGCACGGTGCACCCAAACGAATTGAATTAAATTGTCTGCCGAAACGACCAACCTCCAGGTTGATAACAGTCCGTAATAATTACGAACAATGTGTTCGTTTGTACATTTTATTGGAAAATTATTTATTCATATCGGAAATATCGAAAGCTGAGTATTATTTGGTGTATTTAAATATGATCTGCCGTGCAATGGAAGGAATTTATATTAATTAGATATGACTGCAATTGAAAAATGTTTTATTGTTCTGAAAAATCCTTTATTTCTATATAGGAACCAATTTTTCTTTTGTTTGGGCCAAATACATTATAAAATTGACGTAAATATTAGCCCTTATACATTATTATAGTATACTTTTTTTAAGTCTCAGTATTTAGTTTTTGTTTTTCCTAAATTCGATGTCATAGTTCTTAAGAACAGATTTGTGTTAGTCTTATAATTCCTGATTCCCCATACCGACCGAAATAAATGGGCCACCCTGTATATGTATAGATTATACTACTACTTTCTAGCGCAAAATCGACCGGTTATAGTCCGGACGATGTAAATGTTGCGCCGTCTCCAAAGCTGAGAGTAATTCGAGGCGAGGACTAAGATTTGATTTTTCAGAAAAAAATGCATAAATTTGCAAGTGAAAAGGTTCAACTAGACGGTATTGTGAGAAAAGAAAAATTACGGATTTACATACATTTCTTTTTATTTACTACTGTAAACTGAGTAATGCTTTTAAAGAGTTTCTTAACAGAATCACAATGCAAATATTGTGTGATCAGAATAATTAATTATTAATTGCTTTAATTAGTTGTTACGCTAAGCATGATACAATTGTGTTATTTTTCTGTAATATAACTAGTGTAAGCAATCGTTGGCTGACCTAAATAAATAAATTATTTTCATTTAAAAAAAAACATTTTTTTTTGAGACGCCTACAGAATTAGCAAAAAGTTTGTGTTTATTTCAGCTTTCTTAGATAACTTTCCAAAAAAAATGAGAAATATTTATTATAAATTCTTATTTCATAAATAAGTGTTACTCACACAATGGATACTAAATATGTCACGAATTTTTGAAAAAATATATATAACCATTTTCATCCACAAAGATGTAAATCATGCATTTTATTTCTGAGTTACCAATTCTGGTTTTGTAAAAGTAAGAAAATCCCGCTCCTAGATTAAGGTGATGTCCGCTCTAGTGACATCTCACAGCGTCTCAACTCAATCCCAGCGAATGGTTCACAAACCCATTTTAGAATCCATTTCGTTTCACGTACGAACTGTTACATACTGTTGTATAATTCTAAAATGTACGTAAATTCTGTTTGTGTTTCATTTTTAGAAGCATTTTGTTAAACAATTTTTGTGTGTGGTTATTTACCTTTTAGTATTATATGCATTGATTTCTATTAGGTTTGCCGGAGATTGGATACTCATTCAATAAGCTGGAATCGTTTTTGTTATTACATTTCACAATACACAAGATCTTTTATATTTTTAGAGATGATTTAAATTAGTTTTTTAGATAAAATTATTTTTTATCATTAATAAAGTGAATTACAAGCGAGTTCTGTCAGGGATTATCTTTAAAGATAAAATATCAAATGGTTCTTACTAACTGTAACATTATTTTAAAAAAGCTGCATCTTGTCACTATCTTAAAGAAAAATACAAAGTAGGTCTGTAATACGGTTTCTCGTTATTTTAAACAGAAAATGAAACTGCGAAGGGAATTATTTCCATACTACGTATTTACATTTTTATTTACTAAAACGAAATGTTAAAAATAGCTGCAACAATCTTGAGTTTTCTTATTTGAATATATTAATAAAAATCTAGACATCAACGCTCTCTTTTCAGTTTAAGTCGTTGATTCAAGTGAATTAAAAGCATCAACATTTTTCTCTAAAGTATACATTTTAAATACTTAAAGGAGTAAATAAGCAGTAGTGACTTTGCAATTAAATTATTCAATCGATGAAGAATTTCTATTTTATTGGAATGCAAAGTTTATGAAGCGCTAACCTGAGCAAAGTTAGCAGGCAAAATATTAGGCGTAATTCTATTCTCTTCGGGGATAATAACGTCATGCTCACTGGTTAGCGAGTTACGAACCAGAAATGAATTATAATTTACTTTTGAAATTTTCATTTCAGAACAGTCAGATAGATTATTCCTGCAAGGTATAATTACTTGGCTGTTTACTTTGGCACTTCTTTTCTCACCATTCAATTTGTAGTTTTAAACTGCCCAAAAAGCATATTATCACGCAAAACACCAGTATGTAAGCAACTGAAGTTAATATTGGTAGAGAGAGCCGTAAGTACTTTTTTTTATCTTTTTTTATTTTATTTTTTATTGTTTTAATATGTATGTATTATTATTAAGTTATTTCATATTATTTTCATTTTCATAAAGTGAATCCCTAACTATATATACATAAAACTAAAAATTATAATACAAAGTTATTAAATACAATACATCTAATAAAATTGATAAATTGATTTTTTTCTATGACAAACTGTCAACACTGTGATAGCTTTTAGCCGGATCTAGAGTAAGAGGTTGGACCGCGTTTTGGAGTTTCCGACTGCGTGCCTCGTACATACGGGCACGCTTCCGGGCGCTGAAGAAAGCGCCTTTTGTGTTGCTATAAAATGGTTAGATATTTTAATAATATAATAATATATAATTTGTTACTGTTTAAGAATTCACTAAAGAATTCTTAAACAGTAACAAATTATAAATTCGTCCATAAATTAAACAACGCCATGAAAACAATACAAGTGCTAATGAATTATTGAAAAGTCAACTTCAGGTGTTGCTGGTTCTACGTTTTTATGACTCTTCGAATCGTAAACAGCGAGAAAATATTAATTCTGAAGTTAATTTATTACCCTGTAGTGGATCTAGAATTTAAATTAATTTGCAAAACTCAACAGAAGTGAAATATAAATATTTTTATCGGAAAAATAATATCGCTGATTCGTAGTAGTTGGTAAGCTACTTTATTAAAATATTCTTATTACCTGCTTCTACCTAAGTAATTAGATTTCTTTGCATTAAAATGAGGACCAAAATAAAAATGTTTATCTACCAGCAACCACTGATGGATTCGCACTAAATTTGCATTTTTTTCTTACAATTAATGTAAATCTAATTGGTGAGGTGAACAGAAATGAAGGAACTAACTTGCTTATAAAGTAATTTATAATTAACTTTAGTAATCGCCAATAAATCTACTTAACAGCAAACGGCAGAGCAGAATTTGAAACTCTACCTATTGAACCAGGTATTTTTATAGACTTTACTTTCATACACAGATTTTTATTTTTTATTGGTAGTAGAGCTCTTGTGAACGAGCTCGTGGGTGACAGCACCACCGTCTTATCTTTAACCTGCCACCAATTAGTAATAACTGCATTAATGATTTCCAGTTTGGTGGTGAAATTACTGGCATATGATGCATAACACTGTAGACCTTACCTGCAGCGAACCATCTACAATCTGCTTTGTGGATTGTTGATGTCCATGGGCTGTATTTAACTTACCATCAGGTGGACAAGTTAATTTTACAAGTGCGTAATTTAGGTAGTATCTGCCAGTTATTAGAGTCTAGTGCAAGCATTACAATTAGGAAGTGTTTAGCTAACGTTGTGGTGTTTTTCTTCAAGGTCGTTCACAATAACATTACCACAAAAAAAACCAAACCATATGGATATCTTTTTATCTAAGCTTCTCAATCTTTTCATCTATAAGGAGATAGATCCTTGAAATTGATCAAATGTCAATTTGAATTTATAAGCCAATCTTATCATAGAGCTTAAATTAGATTTGAAGACGGGTTAAGGATTAGGCGACTAAGTTATCTCTTGTTTAAGTTAATCGCCGATTTATGAGGTAACTTGACGGAATTAGGTGTTTATCTTTAGTGATTGTTTAAATTTAGATACAGGTTTAGATACATTTTTTGTAATAAGAATAAGTTTTTTTGTTTTTTTCCTCGCACTCGTTCACTTTTTGCAAAATTAACCTAACGTTTAGTTGACTCTTCGCGTGACCAGAAGGTTGGCTTCTACCTTGGACAAAGGATCAGCATTGCTATCCAACGAGGCAATGCCGCCAGCCTTTTCTGGGCCCGTTACCCGTGGCTGGCATAAATGCAAAGGTATTTTTGACGCCTAAATTATAATAATTATTTTTTACATTTTCTTTTCTTTTCGTAAATAGTTAGGTATTTTTCTAATTTAGTTTAAGAAATGTTATTTTAACTTATTTCATTATTTGTACAAAGATCAATAAAATTGGTTTTAATAGATAGTTGTCGTCTTCTATTTGACTATAAAATATACACAAGCAATTGAAAATGTTTCAGAGTTTCCCATTAAAACAGTCTTAAAGCTGTATTATGAACAGTCATTACTGATTCCTACAGCCTAACCTGTAAAACTCGTATTTAAGTTCATTTGAAATGTAAAATTAAGTTTTGACTCAATTATTCACAATTTATACAGTCTGTTTTGCTCAACAACTTACGTGGCCGTGTTTATCCTCCGCATATTTAATCCAGTACCGTTGACAAAGCGAGATGAACCTACTTAACCAGATTTACCCACAGCACTGCTATGCACTGCACAAAGCGTGCTCAGGACATTACTCGACTATAAACTAGTGTCACTGCAAAACGCCTGCTTCGCAACCTCTCTAGTTTGTTTTGATTCGGTGGGTAGTAAAAATTCAAGAACAAAACCGACAGTTTATTTGTTTATTTAAAAAGTTTTTATACATTATAAATATGTGAATTTTACCTGTAAAATAAAAATAACTATTTCCTTAGGCTTCACAAAGCACTTTTAATCGTCATACAAAAATATTCTACTCTAAATTAGCGGAGCTTAAACTCACTTTCATCATCACTATCTTGAATGTGTAAGTGAATTTAAGTGCCAGTTTCGTAGACAGAGTAATATTGAGTATCGCACGTTCTCGTGAGTGCATGGTGAAAAGGACGATTATTATTCAAACTTACGTGAGTGACATAACTACTAGAGAATAAACGGGTTTAAACAGTGCGGCGCAAGCCGGGGTACTGATTGCACCGAGCGTACTGCACTCACAGCCCTGATGAAAATATTTCGGTCGGCAATATCCCGACAATAATACGTGAGTAACCCGTTTATTCTCTAGTAGTTATGACGATTATTGTTGAGTTTTAAACGTATCTACTAAAGTTTGATAGAAAATAAAAGGCATAAGTTACTTTATTACCAATGTGTTATACGTGAGTGAAGCCACGGACGATAGATAGTAAAAATACCTGCCTAACCAAAAACATTGTGCAAATAAATCACCCAACTCCATTTCAAATCCGAGCGTACAATTTACAAACTGAAATAAAATGCTTCAAACATCCGCCCACGATAACGCTTGCACCCGACATTCTATATTTCTGATGCCGAGATAGGCGTGAAATATATATTATCGGACCCATGATAAATGCGTGCCATACATCACGGGAACAGACATACGATACGGCACGGTAAGGTATCGATGCGGCGTACGACAATATGATTGAATGGTTTCCATATATCAACGTAATGGTAAAAAGACCGACTGGTTTGATTGCCGTGAGTTTGACTTGAGAGTGGCTTTGACCTAGTAAATACACGATATTTAAGGTAGTTAATTTTTTTTTTAATTTAAAACTAGCTGACCCGGCGAACTTCGTAACGCCTTAGCGTAAATTTGATGCACTACTTTATTTTGTATAGCTGACCTATCTTATGTATGCGTACCTATTCAATTTGAACTGGAATCTATAATATCCCCCCATATAAAAATGAATACTTTTTTTTTTTTTTTTTTTTTTGCCGTAACAACCTTGTACAGAGTATTAGAAAACTACAAATCCAAGCCAAATCGGTCAAGCCGTTTTCATGCCAAGTCGTGACAATGGAAAACGGGTTTCATTTTTATATATATATATATATATATATATATATATATAGATTTCTAGCCTGGGACCGGTAAACCAACTAATATTGACATCGAAAGTGAATTAATTCATTGATAAGTAAACCAACCGCCAGCAACTGAATCTGCAATAACTGATTATTAATTCAATAAAGATAAAAACAATTATTACTTTTGGTGAAATGAAAACGCTTAATCACGAGAAAAGGGACATTGTAACTTTAGGGACGATTCACAATCAATGTAATATTCATTGTGAGCAGTAACTTTGCACGTTGGGATTGCCATTTGTAAAAAACCTTATTGGACGGTTGGGTTGGTCAGTTGGCAAATTTAGTATTAACACCGAAGTCAAAATTTATTTATTGAGTTTGTTTTTAAACGTCTTCAAAAAAGGCGGAGGTCCTCAATTCATCTGTTTGTCTGTTTTTTATGTTTGTTACCTCATAACTTTCGATTAGGACAAGCGATTTTAATGATCATTTTCTTATTCTTCGGTTATATTTGATAGCTGGTGCTTTCCGTATGGCCCCATTTCAATTTGGTCCAGTTCTGACAGAAGCAACCATGAGAAAACCTCTAAAATTATTGTAATTGAAATCGGTTTCTTTTGGGAAAATTATTAAGTGTTTTAAAGAGCTCTTTATAAATTTCGATTGCGATATTACATCATTGTTAGACCATACTAATTTAATTCATTAAACTTGAAAAGCCGCGCAACTTTTAAGTCAAATTGTTAAAGAATGCCGTAAGAAAAGTAATTTATTTTCTAACGAAACAAAAATAATATGACAAAAATATTTGATTTTAATTTATTCGCCACTTTTCAGAGAACGAAAAAGATAGCCTAAGCTGGTAAGTGGGTAATAACTTTTATGAGTCATGGCGATCATGAATTGGACCGATCAAGTACTAAATACTTACCAGCCTTCTATTTGCTATCATCTACAGACAGTTGAAAAAATATGGAACCGGCAGGATTTGAACCTGCAACCTTCTGCACACCGGGCAGCCGCTTTCCCATTATTTTTCAACTGTTTCTTAATATAATTTACTAAGCATAGTTAATTGCTATAAAATAATCATTACTATCAGGTAGACATGATTCACGTTCTTCCAGCAATATAATATTATGCTCCCTACAAGGTGGTACATAAGCAACTCTATGCATCAATAAATTCAATACATCTTTACACACTAGTGTACACTAACACACCACAAGATCGCAACAATAGCTTTCCCAATACACATGAAGTGGTGATCTATTCAAAAGCAGGTGCTCCTTTCTCACACACTCTTCAATTCATCGCCATTCAACGAACACACAAACCGACCGTGTTTGTGTTGTGCACCCTTTACTGTGGCTAAGTTATTGACAATTACAGATAGCTCACTCTTACTTACTCTTATTTTATTTAAGAATGTAAAAAAAATGCATGGGTTTTTCTGACAATACATTTTCGCTAAATTTATTCGATAGGTCATCGCTTAGGAATTATCGTTCTAAAATAAAAAAATAAAATAAAACTATATTACCAAGAGATACATTAAGTACCTATATTCTTTTTAGACAGTGGCTACCAAATTACTCTTTCTGCTGTGAAGGGACTTAAGATTTTATACTAAGCTAGTGAAAAAATGGAAACAAAAGGTAACATGTTCCGATACACGACGACCATAGCAACACCAAAAAGTGAATTCATGGGCATCTTTCTCAATTAATATCATATAACATGTGTTGAATAAATAATATTGCAAGTAATATTGCGGATATCAAGCAAGAGAGAATCAAAAGAGCCAATCTAAGTATTATTTAATATTTTTGATAAGCGAAAGAGTGTTATTACACCTACATCGATCGACTTTCGATTGATGCATTCGGCGCCAATAAGAGCGCACCACGAGCGCAGCGCTCTGTTCTGCGTTGATCGATGCATTGATCGACGTTACCGCGTCGATCAATGTAGGTGCAAACACTGAAACCAGAGTAACCGAGTAGTTTATTTTCATATAAACGGTCGGAACGCGACACGTGCCTTTGCCTCGGAATAACAACGCAATATCAGACGGGGATGTGCCGTTGTGACATATGAATAAAAAAAAATAATTAAAAATTTAATTTAATTTAAAAAGAATTGAAGCTCAAGTCAAGTACATGAAATAAAAATTCTGTAGGTTAGCAGCTCTACCTTGTATCGCGTGATTGCCTGTTGTTATTTTTTGGAACAGGAAGAGTCAAAGTACTCGTTGATATTTATACTGTGCCCAAACTGAGGCGACTGAGGACTACATGCAAGTTAACTGATCAATTGATAAAATCTATACCTGTTTATCGCTGTTCGTAGCCATGAAACATTAAGCGTTAACCAAATACGTATAGCGTAATTTTTCGTCAGTTTACAGATGATTTCCCAGACAGTTTTAGAAAGTTGGCTAGTGAATTGCCTGTACTAAACAGATGTTTCTACGTACCAAGTTATTGTGAATTCTTGTTCAGTCGTGTGTACGAATTTGATCCGCAACTATTGTGTAAAGTAAGTCCGGTACAATATACACAAGTTACTATTCAAGTTTAAATGCGGGTAGATTTAATTATAAGACGGTATATGTGCGTCGAAATGATGGAGAGAGTTGTTAATTGATTATAGTCTGACAAAGTTATCTTTGCGTAGGTATGATGTGAACGTCTTAGATATACAACGTTTGCAGTTTTAACCAAAAAATTGTGCTTTAGAATTTGTTACCTAAGTTTGTCTAATATAAGATTTATTTTACCTGCGGGAAGGGTACGATAATCGTTGCAAATAATTAATATCACCGTAATTAACAAGCAACATAAAACACATTTTTAATATTCACAACAGCGGCCCGTAGTTTAACTAACTGAAAGGTTTTATTGACCGCTCAATAAATGAATTAAAATAACACAAAAAGAGTTTAATTATGGCTTAATTTTGTATTATTGAGCTATTCAATGGTTGGAAGTAAATGAATAAATAATAAGCATAAATTATTTTGATAAAAACTAAATAATTTGCAATAATTTTAGACCATTTTGGTGGTAATTTAATTGACATTTAATTAAAATAAAACATTTTGAGATTGATCTGTTTAATTTAGTTGTTTAAATGCTGTATTCGTTATTAATAAATATTTAGTTTGATAAGGGAATATAATTACATGTCATCTCTATTTATCCTGTAGAATATTACGCTATTCAGAATGAATAGAAACAGTATTGTTTCTATGCTTATTTTTTAAATCTGATGAAAAATAAAAGTGAAGCAGCAAAATTAATACATGACCAAATTACTGAATCAACAACGGATTGGGTTAGATTACTGACTAAGTAATTTAGAGGACAGTGTAGGTTTTCATTATGTTATTAACAAACATATTTTAAGCAACTTGTAATATTTTAAAGCAAATTTTAGCTCTGCTATGAACTCATACGAAGGCAGGCTAACCATGTTAAGCAGCAAAGAGGTTGAGATTCCAGTCATATGAGTCAATAACTAAATTTACAAAGCACTTGGAGTATTGATCAAACATTTGCAACCTTATTATTTTATTTTAAAGAAGAAAACCTGTTTAATTAGCACCCAAATCTGATTCTCATGTCCTACACGAAAAAAACTGAACTTCGAATACCGCCCCCTATTTTGAAGGCAGTTCTCAAAATAAATCCAATATCGCTTACATTCGCATCAAATCTTTCTATTCGGAATTCCCACGAAAAAATATAAAAAATGTACGACCACTCGCGAATTTATAATGATTTTTGAAAAGTGATTTTATGCTTTACTTAAGTTGGCTAATGAAGCGTTTCTTTTTAATGTTTCCCCTCCCTTGTTATCTGATTGGGGGAGGAAAAATGGACAGGGATTACCCTACTTAAGCATACTTTTAAATTACCGAAGATTGGAATTTCTGGGTTGAATATCAGAAGGGAGAACTGTTTGATTTGCTTTAAGTACGAAAAATGTTCATAATTTAGAAAAGAACAGATTAATATTAAAAAATTATTATCATTATGTAATAAAACATCTAACAGGCATATTTTCTTGAATTTTGTAAAAAAATATGGCACCATTAAATTTTGATCATGTTTTATGTAGTCAAAAAAGCAGCATGGAGAATTCCAACACATTGTCGAGATGTGTACAAATGGTTTTCGATAAACCTACATATTTCCAGTATGACCTGGTCTCCTGTAATTATATCCTGCAACGAAAAAACATTCTGTATAGGAACTGATAACGCGGAACTAATTACGTTATTTGTGTTACTTAATGAAACTGTAAGTTAAATTTTAAGTAGTAGGGAAAAGTTACGGTAATTTTATACATGAAGTTATATAGAAAACATGTTTATTTTATTTTAGTTTTCTTCAAAAATAAACTTTGTTCAAGACAAAGGAAAAGACAACGGTTTCTCTTCTCTTGAATTTCTTCTTTCATTATTTTTGAATAAATTGCATTGTTATGAGTTTTGTTGAATTTTCTAACTATTTGACTCTAAAGAGCTCTGAATCCAAAATTATGTAAATTACAAGAGTAAAGTCACCAAACGAGTATTTAAGCCCCGACTTCAAGTTTGAGGAATGAATGGCAAAATGCGAGAGTTTATTCCTTGAACTCTTGTAGCTGGCGTGTGAGTAAAGCCTCGAGGAAAAACTAGTTCTGAATTGTATATTTCCTGAAAATTATGTAGAAGTATCTATTATTGTATGCCTTAGGGTAAAATATGGTGGTCTTTACTATATTGTAACATCCACAGATATAGATCTACATAGATAACGCAGATGCATGTACTTCGCGTGTCTCAACCCCGACCAAGCGTCGAGGTTGGTTGCCTCTAACTTCAGTCCACGCGCGTCTTTTGTCAGAGAAAATCATAGCGGACGGCTCCAGTTGAACGTACTGGGCGGATGGGCATCGGTGGCATCGGTGTCTTTGAATCGGTTTGGATTTCCCGTCACTAAATTTCGGCTGTGACGTCACAAAAGGTATTAAAAAGTCGGCACGCTTGGTTTCAATACAAATCGTGATACTTGCGTTATCTATGTAGATCTATATCTGTGGTAACATCTATGTATATTTACAATAAAAATATTGAAGTTTGAAGTTTATGTCTTTTATGAAGTGGTCATACTTTTGACTAAAGAATTACTTACAAAAGAATATTTAAGCTGAAGAATAGATAGCACTGTATCCAGTTTTAGGTTTTACTACTCGTGCAATTTTGCAGTATCATAATGTATTACCTGATGAACTTCTTTTTTACCGTGCTCAACTACGTTTCTTTCTTCATACCTATCTGTTTTTACACAAAATCCCGCAGCTGAGATATCGCGGTACATGTTATACGGTAAATCAGTGTAGAACAATACGTACCAGCTATAATTAGATAGCAGCGATACAGTCGAGCGCTTATCCGGAAACCGGCTGTCCGGCCCAGCGCTTTGATGCGGTTCAATGGAATGCTTGCGCAAATTCTCTGCTGCTCAGATATAGTTTTTTAGAAGAAAATGTGTTTCGAAATCTTCGAAACACATTTTCATCATGACTATATTACCCAGAAGGGTGTGGCAGAGGTGTACAGTAAACGCTCAGAAGTCCATAGGCACGCTAAGGATTACATTGCTATGAACGGTACGAGCCCGATACAGCCAGTACACACACTAACGAAGTCGCTTGCGTGTTTAGCAGTTTATAAGATAACACACACTAATGAAATGTTGTCGCGTTCGTACTAAACGCGTCACAGTGGCGACCGGTTCTTTGAATTCGCATCTATCTATCATGAGCAGGTAGCTATATCGGGTAAACATTGGGATCACTATCAACTAAATCTGAGTTTGAAGCTTAGTTGATTTGTGGTTGTATTTTGTTTTTACGAAATCATAATAATATTTGTAACATTTTAAGCACTAACTTGTTAGGTATTCATGCTTAAATTGCGATACAATACATGTATACAATACATAAATAATTACATATTGATATAATAACTAATAAGTTAAATATGTTATTATTATTTAACTATTTACGTAATTTTTTATTTTTATTTTCATTTTTGTAAGGTAGAAATAAAAAAATTCACGCTGAATGATGATAACAATGTTTATTCGTTTTATTTATTTATACAATTAATAAACTTTTAAGAGCATTGTGACGTCACATTCCTACCTAAATTAAAAAAAAAGTGCCCTTGTAACCGTTTATAAGATTTTTGATTAATATAATAACTAATAAATTAAATATGTTATTATTATTAAACTACTTACGTTTTTTTTTTATTGTCATTGTTGTAAGGTAGAAATAAAAAAGTTATGTTGAATGATGGTAAAAATGTTTATTTGTTTTATTTATTTATACAATTAATACATTTTAAAGAGAATTGTGACGTCACTTTCCTACCTAAATAAAAAAGTTCCCTTGTAACCGTTTATAAGATTTTTTATTGTAGCCCACTTAGTCAATTCATAACATTGATAATAACTACAAATATTACTAAATTGATTCACAATGACAACAAGGACAGGATGTTCTAATAACAAAAATATAATTGTTGATACCCACTTATAATAGGTATTGGTATACAGCAGCGTTTATTGAAGACTAATATTATGATTTACACTTTATGACGATGTTTTTTTTAATGTAACGTCACAATAAATGTATTGAAGTTACAGCTTGTCTTGACGAAAAGAAGAAGGAAACTAAACCTCCATTGAAGATCATTAAATATTTACAGAAGTGCTAATATTCAGTTACAGCGTCTTATTAGTAAAACCAAAACATCTTAAATTAATCTTAAATAATTATAACATTATTAATATTTCGTATAACCCCCATTATTTTCAATGTAGTCAAGTAGACGTTTGCGCATAGACCCTACAATATTAGCACATATACTGGTTCCTCTTAAGTTTTCCCACACTTCCATGCAATTGCCTTTCATCCCGTGACTCCCACCTTTGCACCATCAAACCCCATACATTTTCTATATATTTACAAATGTGTGAACAAAGTGAACAAGATAAAGAATACTATATTTCTGTCCCATTCCTTATAATTGAGTAAAAACTTCAAAAAGTATAAAAGAAACCAAGTGAGATTTGAACCTGCGGACAATTGATAAACGCATCTAACTGCATGCCTTAACCGCTCGGCCATCTTGTCAATTACGTTGTGGTTGAAATAATGAACTACAAGTATTTGTTAACAACATGTGTCTATTGCTTGGAAATAGAAGGTCGTAAGTCAAACTACACTTCAAACTATTGCCTTTTGAGATTGCTTATGGACTTTTGGTTGCGACTGTACAATACCCACACTTCACTTGTTATTTTAGGTACCATGGGATAGGGGGTGAGCCTGTCACCATCCACTGGGCATAATTCCAATTCCATTCATTCATTTTAATTCCATATTGATTAAGTGCCCTTGTTCAACATCCATAAAATCCTGTTTCTAGCCATGATTTAAAAGATAAAGGCGTTGTAATTTTTAAATTCAAAGCCTACGCAAATTAAGCCTTTTAAAATAACTAACCGCACGGTAGCTTTCAAAACAAAGCCCTCATAATAATTAATTTAAACATGTTCGCCTCAAGGGATAAAAATATAAATAATTTGGTAGGAATACTGTTTGTTACTTCGTATATCGTTTGCTTAGGACAATTGATAAACGCATCTAACTGCATGCCTTAAACGCTCGGCCATCTTGTCAATTACGTTGTGGTTGAAATAATGAACTACAAGTATTTGTTAACAACATGTGTCTATTGCTTGGAAATAGAAGGTCGTAAGTCAAACTACACTTCAAACTATTGCCTTTTGAGATTGCTTATGGACTTTTGGTTGCGACTGTACAATACCCACACTTCACTTGTTATTTTAGGTACCATGGGATAGGGGGTGAGCCTGTCACCATCCACTGGGCATAATTCCAATTCCATTCATTCATTTTAATTCCATATTGATTAAGTGCCCTTGTTCAACATCCATAAAATCCTGTTTCTAGCCATGATTTAAAAGATAAAGGCGTTGTAATTTTTAAATTCAAAGCCTACGCAAATTAAGCCTTTTAAAATAACTAACCGCACGGTAGCTTTCAAAACAAAGCCCTCATAATAATTAATTTAAACATGTTCGCCTCAAGGGATAAAAATATAAATAATTTGGTAGGAATACTGTTTGTTACTTCGTATTTCGTTTGCTTAGGACTATTGTGTAACATGACCGTATTTACTCAGTCGTGTTTGAGTGTGTTACAATAATAATCATTATTTTGTGTAACATGAATAACAAAGGGAGTAGATTAATTGAAGGCGTGTTTCGAGTGTATATGAATTATTTGACGGCAATATTAGTTTACGCTATAGGAAATTTATTTTCATAGTGGAGTTTGCAAGAATGCCTTGAGAATAATCAAGAGCGTTTTTCAGTACAAACGTAATCGGGTTATAACTTTTCTATTTTTAAATGCTTCTTTATATTTTAGTCAATTTCTATTTTTTGGTTTAAATGGCTTTTGCTCAGTAAGTTTCCACCTTGACTCCCTTTTTATTATCTTCCATTAAATCTGGGAGGATGCAGGTAGAGGTGAGCAGAGGGCAGGTGAGTAGATAATATTTAAATGTTTATTTATTTTTATAGACATATCATATTTAAAACACTAAAATGCATTTGTTTGTGGCCATTTTGTCAATACCATTATTTTAATTATTCATTTTGTATGTAAATCAATTAATAGCAGCGCAATTTACTGCTTTTTGGATAAGTTCTTTCAAAAATATTCCTGAGTAAACCAATAAATGAGAAAACGGGCGAAATGCAATACAAAATGTTTCTTATTTCCAATTGAACATTGATGCTATTAACTTGTTTTTCTTTTGAATACATTTATTTTGCCTTTTTGAAGCTTTTTATTATACAAATCAATGAAGCTCGTTTGCAAAATGACGACAACGAAATAGGAATATAAATAAGATATCAAGAACCCAAATGGTTTTCTTTCAATCTCTGAAAAATTCAAATACCGAATGAAATACAACGGTTAAACTTTTATAAACATGTAGTGCCGTCAATAAAGATTTTATTCCCTTTAGAATCCGATTATAGAAGCTCCGATTATGATGTTTTTTTATTTGTAATATTTTAAAGCAAATTATAGCTTTGCTATACTTTTTTGTATGTTATTAATATTAAAGTTGAAAAAATAAGAATCCAGCAGGACTCGAACCTCGCTTTCCTCTATTAAACGCTCCAGGTGCTTTGCCAAATCAACCATGGATGCTGCTAGACTAGAAATTTCTGAACACTTTTTGTGCCAGCGTCTTAGGTATATATAACTAAAACCAAGTAAGGTTCGTCTAGCTAAGGTTTTTATTTATTTTGTTTTTTATATTTTTAAAAATCATAAATTTTTTGGAGCGAGGATGAAATTTGTTAGAAGAGTTGGGTCATATGGAGGCGGTTATGGGTAAACCACAAAAACTTGAATAAAACATCATAACATGTATTTATTTACCCACTGTCACCGGATCAGCTCAACATTGTTACCAGAATAACATAAGCATATGATTGTTTGATTTTGATTTAAGGTGACTTTTTTTTTAATATATCTATTACTACTGCAAAGCTCGTCTGGGCAATGAAGGCGTAATAAAAATAAAAAAAAATAAAAAATAAAATGTCTTTATTTCAGATCCAAGATCCATACAAATTGCATATTATTAAAATTATTATTATTATATTATTATTATTACATTAAATAAATATTTATCACAATCTATTTTAATTTAATTTAAGTATCACATAAAAAATTCTAATTATAACATTTAAACACAATATCAGTCAATCAGGCAGCTATTTCCAACCACCGCCTATACATACTAGAAGTATACAGTCGTTCCGCTAGACTTTTAATAATACTATTAATGTATAATTAGTAATGATGTTATGTTAAGTTTCAAGATAAAGTTGCGATTTACGTGGCAAAATTTTAAAATGAGTATAATGAAATTGAATGTAAGTCATTCAAGTTCAACAAGTCTTCAATTATCTTCTTATTAAACATTTTCATCAAGTTCAGTTGAGATGTGAAAGCGAAACAGTCAGACAAAATATCATTCAATCTTAATTATATTAGTACGGATATGTGTTAAGTATAGTTGTGGTGGCAAATTGTGAGTGTATTAACAGTTGTGTATATACACAACTGTTAATTTATTATTTTTATAGCATTTAGCAAATTATACTAAGAAACAGTTGAAAAAGATATGGGACTGGCAGGATTTGAACCTGCGACCTACTGCACACCGGGCAGTCGCTTTAGCCATCCAACTACGGTCGCCTCTTGCCAGTACCCTAAATTTCTCAACTGTATGATACGTCATTTCGTGACGTCACGTTCATCCATTTGTTCCTATCTTAAGTAGGATACAAACCAACATGGCGAAGTTACATTCAGCACAAATGCCCGGTGTGCAGTAGGTCTCAGGTTCAAATCCTGCCGGTCTCATATCTTTTTCAACTGTTTCTTAGTATATATACACAACTGTTATTACTCTCTGCTATACCTTTCTGAATAATAAATAATAGTTTAAAAAAACTAAAAAACACGCTTTTAAAGTACTTCTAACTAAAAAGTGAAAATAATTCCTAATATAAGCTGAAAATGGTAATGAACAAAAAATACTAGTATTATTGTGAAAAAGCGTGGGGCGCTCTGTGCCATATTTTTCGTCTATCGAGCAACCCACGCTTTTTCACAATAATACTAGTATTTTTTGTTCATTACTTAACTAATTAGGTATTATCATTACTAATTATTTTTCACTTTTTAGTTAAAAGTACTTTAAAAGCGTGTTTCTTAGTTTTTTTAAACTATTATTTATTTTCTACTTTTTAGTTTGGTTTAAGATATAAGAGCGTTTCTTTTTAATATCTTTTTTAATTTAATTTTTTTTATCGAATTATTGCATTGTCATCGATCTTTGACAGGTGTGCAAAGTAAAGTGGGTCAAAATCGAGTCCAAAGAAGTCGGTTACATACATACATACATACAGGTGAAGCTAATATAAGCGTGTTAAAAACAGGCGTGATACTGATATGCTATGTTTGAAAGTAAAGTTGTAAAGTAAGCCAACTGTTTCCTTAGAGTTCTAATCTATGTGGGTTTGTGTGTTATTGTTCAATTATAGTTATAATAGTTGAGGTAAAGTTCAGAGTGCGGTGAAAACTAACTTAGATTTATATGGCACAGATGTTGTTTATGAAACTGTTGAGGCCTAGAACAAACTTTATATAGCAGCTGCAGTGCTGATATATGGGAAGCGGTAAAATGACTTTAATATAAATCCAGACGCATTTAAAATTGGGTGGTGTAGTTTCAGTGAATTCACTTAACAAAAATTGTTTTGTATAGGAAATTTAACGTTGAATGGTAGGTACTTATTACTACAATTTTTCAAAAAAAGTCGGTGTCAAGTAAACAATAACTCTATATAGATAATATCAATCTTTTTAACAACTATTTTCTGACTGAATATTAGTTCAATAATTATCCGATTTACTTGGCACCGACTTCAGAATTATAAAATAATTATTTAATAAATGAAAAAACGTATTATTTTGTGCGAAGTAAATTTATTTTTTACTTTTTAGTTTACCTACTTTTTGAAGTCGGTTTCTTTTTTGTTAAAAATAATTTTTTTTCTTTCGTTTAGTATCAAAGTATAGCAAGCAAACCTTATATTCTGGTAAGTACTTGTTGTCCTTAACGCGACGATATATAAATATTGGTGACGGTGCACCGTCTCAACTTCAACGTCAAATAGTAGTGCTTGCTAATACGAGAACAGTAATCAGTGCATCGGTTTGGTGTTAAGATGAGGCTCTGACATTACCGGCATATGAGGCATAGCACCGTGGTCCGCAGCTGAAGCGATGCGTCTTCAATCTGCTTTTGTGGGTTGTTGATGTCTATGAGCTGTAGAGCACTTACCATCAGGTGGACTACACGTTCGTTCACTGCAGGCAAAGTATTAATAAAAAAGGAAAAATATTAATGTGTGGTCGTCTACATTCTATGGGGTATTTATTCTAAAATGTCCGCAATCTCTTTTAACAGTTGCGTTTATATTAACTTCTGAACCATTTGTTTACTCATCCTATTTCATAAGATAACTTAATATCACGCCTACATTACCCAGAAGGGTGTGGCAGAAGTATTCAACACCCACATTTCACCTGTTATATTTTAGGTCCCAGGTCCCATGGGATAAGGGGTGAGACTATCGCCATTTACCGGGCACAAAACTCCGTGCTGCTATTGCGAATTTCCTGACAAATAACTCTTTACCTGACCCGGGTATCGAACCCGAGACCTCGCGGTGAAAGGCGCATTCGCTAACCACTAGACCATCGAGGCAGTCCTGTTACATTTTTGATTAATATATGTTATAGATAATTCTTTGCTTTACTCACTCATTATACTACTAGTGGCAGAGCTCTCGTGAATGAGCTCGAGGGCGGCAGCACCACCGTCTCACCTTTAACCTGCCGCCGAATAGTAGTGCTTCAATTACTGTGTTCCGGTTTGGTGGTGAGATCAGGCCCTGAAATTACTGGCACATGAGGCATAACACCGTCGTCCTCAGATGCAGCGACGTATCTATAATCTGCTTTTGTGGATTGTTGATGTCCATGGGCTGTACTCCGCTTACCATCAGGTGGACTGCACGTTCGTTCGCTGTGGGATTAGTATAAAAAAAATAAATAAAAAAATATACCTTCATACCATACATAATGATATGGCCTACTTAGCTCCGTAACTCTTATTCTGTCACAGCATCAGGTCAACGTCCGAAGAGTCTTTGCCGAGGAAATCCGGCGTTAAAACATCAATGTCTTAGATTCGACTTTCCTCATCACTTCCGGTTCCGTTTCCGATATAATGGAACCTTCTCAATTCCCTTACGTTTGATATTTCGCCTTGTAATGCATTCTTTGTGATCATTCTTGCTCTTTTCTTTTTTTTTTTTAAAACGACGCCCGCAGTAGGAATAACTCCTGTGTCGCGGGGGTGTTCACAAACATACATTTCACACACACAAAGAACACCCAGAGTCAGAACAAATCTTTGCGAATCACACAAAGATTTGTCCTACGTGAGGATCGAACCCACAACACCAGCGCAGTTGAAAGCGGCGAGGCGACCGCTTTAACCGCTACGCCAACCGTGCACTCAATTCTGCTCTTTAATTGTGTCAGAACGATGCGTTATCTACATTTATTAGGTATATTATAAAAATAAATGATTAAAATAAATTAAATAAATTATTATATTACAGACAAACAAACGAACAAATTAAAAAAACAAAAAGTTTGTCTTAGTCTGGGTGTTTCTATGTATAATAAGTATTTATTTACAGAAGAAAAGTATAAATGTATCAGTTATTCTAGTACCTATAGTACAAGCTCTGCTTAGTTTGGGACTAGATTACGTTATGTGTGATGTCTATTTATAATTCATATAGATGTAAAATTGATATAGCTACTCTACCTGTTAAATTCAGAGCCTGTATAAAGAGGAAGAAATATTTAAATTCTTGCGTCACTCTAATGCCACGGACGTAGACAAATTGTCGCTCGGATTGTGGCGACGAACATCCATCGACTTGATAACGATATGACAAGTCACGCAGAAGATTCATTCAGACTGTAGCTTTTTATTAAAAACAGTATTTTTGTAACAATTTATACCCAAAATAAGTAACATAACATCACGCCAATATTACCTAGAAGTGTATTACAGAAGCGTATAACACCCATATTATTATTTCACTTGTTATGATTAGGTCATATATCATAGGGGGCGAGCTTATCGCTTTCGACTGGGAGCTATTCCAACTCTATGCTGCGATCGAGAATTTCCCCGACAGAAATATCCCAAATAACACTTTAATCCGACACGGGCATCGAATCCAAGACCACATGGTTTATCCGTAAAAAATCATCAGTGGCAAAAAAGAGGAGAAAATATCTAAATTCTTGCGTCACCCTAATTGTACTACGGACGTAGACAAATGGCCGCCCGGACTGTGACGGCCAACATCCATCGACTTGATAACGATATGACAAGTCACGCAGAAGGTTCATTCAGTTTGTAGCTTTGTGTAAAACCTTGACATTTTATGAAATTTTGTGGTTTATGAAACGGCTATAATAAAGGCAGTTTTCTGATACTGTGTAGTGAAATATTGCCAAAGAAATAAAGGTAATAGTTTTGTTATATTTTCAATGAGAATTTTTTAATCCACCGCTCCCACACCAAGTAATCAGAACACGGTCTAATAGGAACTAAAAATAAATATTATGTACTTCTAATAGAACATAGATTTCCAAGTTCCTACGGTCCTAAGTTCTGTGATAGATATCAGTTTATAATTACATAAAATAATTTAGAAGAGAAAATTACATCAATGTGTGTCTGTTTTGAAATATTATCAAGCAACTTTATTTTGTAAATATTAAATTTTCATCGAAAATACGACCTCATAATGTCATCAAGAGAATGAACCTTCAATAATTCTTACCCGGATCGATATCACCTTGAGTTCACTCTAAATTTCTTTTGCGTCGAGATTTGCACGACTCCTCTCTTTGTAAAGTTTCGAGCACAATTTATTTTATATTGAATTCAGTTAATGATCTCCGATGGTGTCGGAGTTCTATTTCAAAATTCACGTGATTGGTTTGATCTTTCAAGTTTTTGAATCGGAATGAGGTTTATTATGTTTTGATTTCCAGGGAACGTCGTGACTTTAGTCTTTTCATTTTGACTTCTATAAATTATTTTGATTTTCACCCCATTTTTTTTTTAAATAAACAATTGTCATTGTATAAAGTTACTTTTACCGCATATTGTTTGGACTTTTAATAAAATTTAACGACAGTTACACGCAGATTGACAGTGGTGAAGTTTTCTCAAATTATATTCAGACACAATCACATAAGCGGTGTTTCAGAATTAAAAATTATGAATGCGTAATTCTTATTAACTTAGTTCTTTTTGTTTATTTTTATAGCATTTAGCAAAATAAACTAGAAACAGTTGACAAAATATGGGACCGACAGGATTTGAACCCGCGACCTTCTGCACAACGGGCAGCTGCTTTAACCAACCAGCTACGGTCGCCTCTAAATTTCTCAACTGTAAATTACCTCATTTTGTGACGTCACGCTCATCCATTTGTTCCTATCTTAAGTAGGATACACTATGTTTTGCTAATATTCATAATTATGGTATACATAGCTTCACATTCAGAAGCCAATCACAGACATGACAAACGTTTTCAAACAGATTGTATCAGCAAATGCAATGCACAGCAAGCTTTTATCAAAGCACATGAACATTGCAATGAAAGACTTAGAGAAGTCATTTGAATGCGACGCTGCACGTTGGATGCACCAAGAATACCTAAAATTACTCAATCAGCTGTGGTAAGTATGGCTGGATGCAATCCTTGTTGAATGAATAAACAAGACTTGCTTGCTAGTACAGAACTTTCAGAGTTGTTGGCTTTGTTATTCAGCAAAGAAAAACAATTCCTGCTCACAGAATGTACACATAAAGAAACTTTTCTTGCAATCAAGGGAACAGAATATTGCTGTTTATACCGTTCTCTACACAGCATTGGTGTTGTGGGATTGATTTACATGTAAGACAAATCTTTGTCTGATTTGGAAAGATTAAAGCAGTTCACACACGGCAACTTTAATGTTACAATGTTTATTAACACCTTGATACATTTCATCACATATTTCTATTAACTGGTGGTAGAGCTCTTGTGAATGAGCTCGAGGGCGGCAGCACTACCGTCTCACCTTTAACCTGCCGCCAAATAGTAGTGCTTCCATTACTGTCTTCCAGTTTGGTGGTGAGATCAGGCCCTAAAATTACTGGCACATGAGGCATACCACCGTAGTCCTCAGCTGCAGCTACGCATCTATAATCTGCTTTTGTGGATTGTTGATGTCCATGGGCTGTACTCCACTTACCATCAGGTGGACTACACGTTCGTTTGCTGTGGGCGTAGTATAAAAAAAAAACATTGACAAGTTGACAACACATGGCAAGTATAATGTATATTTTTTAGATTTTCGTATTTTGATAGCTGCCGTGTATGAAGCGCTTTTTCCTGTGCCTGGGTGTGCTTGTTAGGTTAATAGGGTTAATGTGTGAGTTCAGCTGTATAATCGAATAGTCTAACTACTTCTGTTCAAATGTTATTAATTTAAATCATTAAAAAAAATGCCATCAGTTCCTCCAATCCATCCTCTATCATAAGTTGCTAATTAGTTTGAAAGTCTGGACTTTTTTAATTACCTACCATGGAATAAGTCTTTTCCGATAGTACGGTCGAATAAATCAGAAGGCTTACATGAGGGATCAATGTTTCAGACAGTGAAAAAATGAATTCAGATAGAGTTTCATAGACAAAGAATAACCTTATGTATTAAGTACATAGCGAGAATTATAAGTCTAACTTTAAGGGCATTAAAGACACTTTTTTGTCTTTGACACATTAACATGATTGCATTAAAACTCATTATAAAGTCAATTATTTAAAAATATATCTGGAAACAATGCCTCGATGGTGGTTAGCGCCTCTTACCGCGATGTCTCGGGTTCGATTACCGAGTCGGGCATAGTGTTATTTGTGAACTTCCCGTCTGAAAATTCTCAATAGCAGCACGTAGTTGGAACTGTGGCTGGTGGATGGCGATAGGCTCACCCCTTACCCTATAGGACCTAAAACATTACAGGTGAAGTGTGGGTGAAGTACACCTCTTCTGGGTTATATAAGCGGGATGCTATGCAGATCTAGAAATAATGGAAAATAACCTTAATTGGATTATTAATGCACATTTTGTAAATACATTTTCGTCATTTATTTTTTAAATTATATGAAAAATATATTATTAAACTTGATGCCTACCACATTTTCGATAGATACGTAATCAAAATTTGATTTTTTTTATAATCTACTATATAAAAATAAGTCGGGTTTTCCTTCCTGACGCTATAACTCCAGAACGCACGAACCGATTTCCACGGTTTTGCATTCGTTGAAAAGGTCTCGGGCTCCGTGAGGTTTATAGCAAAGAAAATTTAGGAAAACAATAAAAATTTCAACAGAAAAGCGGGAAAATCTTTTTTTACATACAGCGCCATCTCTGATACATAGCATGCACTACAAACCACAGATATAGATCTACATAGATAACGCAGATGCATGTACTTCGCGTGTCTCAACCCCGACCAAGCGTCGAGGTTGGTCGCCTCTAAGTTCAGTCCACGCGCGTCTTTTGTAAGAGAAAATCATAGCGGACGGCTCCAGTTGAACGTACTGGGCGGATTGGCATCGGCGGCATCGGTGTCTTTGAATCGGTTTGGATTTCCCGTCACTAAATTTCGGCTGTGACGTCACAAAAGGTATTAAAAAGTCGGCACGCTTGGTTTCAATACAAATCGTGATACTTGCGTTATCTATGGAGATCTATATCTGTGCTACAAACCAATATTATAAGTAGATGGCGCCGGTGCGTGATACATTGTTTGACAGCCACCCATTTTTTTCTGCTCAGTTAAATTCATGTGACAAACCGGTACTGTGAAATTGTGAAAAAAAGTAAAAAAAAATAAGTTATTCGTTTCCTAAGATTACAATTGGAAACCCGATTGAGACAACGCGTGAGCACACGAAGATCATTGGCATCATACAATCGCTTGGCATTCCAATATGATCCCACTGCGAACTACAGTGATGATGAAAATTTTGATATTGGACCAATGATGACTATATGCCGATATTGCAATGCGTTAAATTAATTCGTGCTTTTCAAACACAAGAGCAAAAAGAGAGGCAGCCCGTGAAACAGCTAGGTTAGAAACGAGAAATCGTCGAGCTTATCGTACAGATGAACAGAGGAATAATCTTCGAAGTGCAAGAAGAAATGGTTCCAGTATTGATTTGAATCGAGCAGCGTTTCTATATGATTGCACCATCGACTACAGCTTGCATCGTTTAGTTTGCATTGGTCCAATAGACGTTGTTTGCCAGCACTGTGGAGCATTGAAGTTTGCTGGTGAAACGCCTGGTTTGTGCTGCCTTAGTGGTAAAGTGAAATTGCCATTATGGCGACTTATTTTTTTTTGATGCCCCCGGTGGAACTGGGCAGACATTCCTCATGTCATTGATTTTGGCCACTGTACGTGCGAGATCCGAAATTGCGGTAGCAATTGCTTCTTCTGCAATAGCGGCCACATTGTTAGACGGATGCCGTACGGCTCACTAAGCGTTAAAATTGCCATTAAACCTTCAAACTACTGAACAACCGACATGTAGCATTTCGAAACACTCCGCAAGGGCCAAAGTTTTAGTAGCATCAAAAATCATCATATGGGACGAATGGACAATGGCGCACAATGACACACAAACGCGCAATGGAACCACTAGACCTCGATATGTTTTGGTGGTGCAATGATTTTATTATATGGCGATTTCCGACAAACACTACCAGTCATTGCAAGATCTACTGCTGCCGACGAAAAAAACGCTTGCCTCAAAGCATCGAATCTGGGGCGATATGTAAAGAAACTTCAACTGTCTGTAAATATGAGAGTTGCATTGTTAAACGTTCTAACTGCTTATGATTTCTCGAAGCAATTGCTGACTATCGGTAATGGCCGTGTTCCTGTTGACAAATCGAGCGGTTTGATTTTCTTTTCTCCAAATGTTTTCAATTTCGTATCATCAAAAGACGAGCTTATCAACAAAGTATTCCCGGATATCATTGCTAACTACAAAAATACTAAATGGTTAAGTGAGCGAGCAATTTTGGCCGCTAAAAATAAAGATGTAGATGACCTCAATTTTATAGTACAAAATCAAATCGTAGGTACTCTGTATTCATTCAAATCTATCGACTGTGTAACAAACGAAGAAGAAGCCACTAATTATCCAAGTGAATTTTAAAACTCCTCGGATGTGCCTGGTTTACCACCGCACAATTTAAAACTTAAGGTTGGCTCGGTAGTCATCATGCTTAGAAATTTAAACCAACCAAAACTGTGCAATGGAACGCGTTTAGTTTCCGATGATCCTAACGGATATGCCTTTTTAGTTTAAACGAATTCAATTCCCGTTTCGTCTTGCCTTCGCCATGACGATCAACAAATCACAGGGCCAATCCTTGACTATTTGTGGCCACAATCTAGAAAATGCATGTTTTTGTCATGGTCAATTGTACGTGGCATGCTCACGTGTCGGCAAACCATCCGCTCTATTTGTTCTTGCGCCTGACCAAAAAACAAAGAATGTCGTTTACCACAAGGTGCTTGAATGAAAATCCCATTAATGAATTAATCCGAGTGTATGCCAATCTGCACAACATAGTTTTCAATCATTTTTTTCTGACATAAGTTTGAAGTACTTAATTATTATTATTTTTTTAATTTTTATTCTCATTCTGTATGTTTTCATCATCATTCATCATAATAAAATACATTTATGTTTCTATCTATATTAATATTATTTTGTATCATTGTATTACGTTCATCAAAGCCTAAATTAGTTCAGCTAAAAGGTAACACGACATTCATTGACTGTTAGGCGGTACGAAGTTCGCCGGGTCAGCTAGTTTATATATATATATATTTCAATGTGTTAAATAAAATTGTATTTTTTTTCTTTTAATTAGCTTAATGTGTTGTCTAATTATTTTTATTATAGTGCATGCCTCTCTCGCTCCACTATAACTAGTGAGACGCTTACTTAAGTTCACAATGATAACCTTTATTAATGTAACAGTGAACTCATTGTTAAAGAGCAAAATACATAAATTAAATAAATAAATATACCGAAATATTTTTTGAATAAACGTATGGAACCTATATTTTATACTTATCTAGATCTACATCATCGGTATAGGTCGTGACAAATGAAGGGCACGATTTATCAAGTTTTTGTCCGTTGCGGCAGATGTAAGAAATCTTGTGTTATCTCACGCCCCTAACAAGATACTGAGCTTTTTGTTAATGATATCAAGCAGGACTAAGGACAAACCTTACATATTGTTGATAATATTTCTTAGGTTCTTTTGATTTTTTTTTTGTTTCATCTGCTCTTTCTCTATCATTTGTGAACCAGTTTTATAAAAGAACTTTTATTTTGGGAGAGTATACTTTCAAGTGTTGTGAAATAGACCCATGGTTACAAAGTCAGAATTTAATGATGGAGTTCCATAGAAATCGAGGATAACCCTCAAATTTGGAAGGCTCTTATAGTGTTTATTTAACACTTTATTGTACACAAAAGATTACAGAAAAATAAACATATTACAATAATAGTAGTATTTGTATATTTGTTCTGAAGTTATTTAGATATTTGCATCTAGCAATCGGCATCGTATCTTGCTGGAAGGTATAAATCCTCAACGGTTAAGAGCACGGTGATGATTTATAAATAATGGCACGATCGGACCGTTAGTTATTTTTTTTTTCCATTATATTCAGATGACGCGAATCGTTGAATATTACTTAAGTACTTATATTCATACAAGAAGTTAAGAGTAACAAAATAATCTACATAGGATAAGTCGTTTTTGTACCCATGCTTCTAATAGCTGTTCAAGCAGTTTTAAACGCGAATGATTCATGGTAAATATTTTAGCAGCCTTTAAAGACGCCCCATGTTGAGCAAAGGCGTCTTCCAAACTTTTCCACACCTGACGGTCTTGGGCCGCAAGCATCCACTTAATCGCGGCTGTCTTGAACAGGTCGTCGGTCCATCTGGTAGGAGGCCGGCCCACACTGCGTCTTCTAGTTTGCGGTCGCCACTCGAGAACCTTTTCTTTTAATACTTATGTAGCTAAGAGTTACGTGTGTAGCTAGTAATTGTTTTGTACTCAAGGTCCTCGACGCTTTGAAACGTACTTACATAATAATATTGCTTAATTGTATTTTAAGCTGCAATTTCACAAGACAAGTTCAATTATGAGCTATGTTTTTTTTTACTATCTGTCCCGTTCAAACATTGAATGAGAAAGAGAAATCTAAAGTCGGAGTTAGTGTTGATTGCGGTTTACGAAGTTTGATGACATTGAGGCTAGTGTTCAGAGGGCAGAAGTATAGTATTGAGAGACTTTTACAAACAATTAATTGGTTGACTTATTGTCTATTAACATTTAGCTTTCTCAGGCAAGGCTCAAATTATATAACTCCTTCTCTTAACCTTTTCCACATTCAGTCAAAATCTGTGATGCCAGATATAAAATCTTTATTGCCAGTAGTAATGACATCTTTCAGATCCTTTAATGTTTGTTCGACAGGCAGGCTTACGTTGATATACAGGATTGGCACGTTAGACAGTTGACGGCGCACGCCGCGACCCGCATCAAACGGAAAAGGAGAATTACGACTGGCATTACTGGCAGTCTTAACTACGTGTTCTTTGTTTTCAAGGGTGTATCCGCCTATGTTTTATCTCGTTCTTTTATTTTAGTGTCTTTGAAAAGCAAGACGACAGCTTATATCTGAAATTTTAGCAAAAAATAATAATAAATGAGTTATCATTAATGAGAAAACAAAAAACATCACCTCTCCAATAGAAATAGAAAAAGAAATAGAAATATTCTTTATTTGTAAATGTAGGTATTATTTTACAATAGGTGTTATAATAAATAATGTTCGCTAAATTTTACCAAAAAGGTATACAAATCATGTTTAACTAAACATACAAAATAATATCTAATAACTAATATTAAATGCATTAAAGTTCTTATTATGTACTACATTTATGCATGATCTTATAATTAATTATAGATCACTATATTTATACACATCGCTATATTTTATAACTTCACCTGCCTTGTTAATCTCTGCATTATTACCCAAAGGTAGATTGGCAGAGAATGCCTATGGCTTTAAGTCTGCCTTTTATACAAATTTTGTATCTGAAGTTTTTAAATAAATTAATAAATAATAAATCAGTTTTACGGGATATAATCCCACCCACACGCCCACCACTGTGACTCCTGTGACGCCAGGATCTACAGCGGCAACCAACTGAAAGGCACCGTGCATGACACACGGGCAATCCCAGGGAGAGTTAAAATTGTCTTGGAACCCGCAACGAATTTAATCAGAAGTATATAGTTGGAGTTGGAGAGTATGTATCTTTGAAAAAGTAAATCAGTTGCCAAAAATTCAGCTGTGGTGTAAAAACGCGGTTCATATCATTCAAGATGGGTTAACTTTTGTGTCTATCAAGAAAAAAAAAAGTAAAAATATACGTTATAAAACGTAATTACTTAGTGTTACTTAATTATTACTCCACAACGGCTTTACATTAAATGTGTCTTCACAAATTTCAACGTGTTATAATTCCCTCTGCAACCGTGTTTTAACTCGTTTCTTCACAGTTTTCAAAAGTGCTTTACATTTAAAAGTCTTATGTAAATCTTGAGAAGTCTAGTGTAAAGTGGGACTCGAGAAAATGTGTAGTGCATGAAGACATTTTGTAGGTGAGAAAATTTAAAATGAAGTTACATTTAATGAGATTTTTAGAAAGAAGACGAGATTCAGACTCTTATATTTTATGAACTAACTCAACAAGTTATTTCATACATTAATTTTATATTAACCTTTAGTGTCATGTTTACATTAATTATAATTACAACAAATTAAAGGTAGTTAAAACGGCGACTAAAGGCTTCAATTGGCGTATTTAGCCAAATATTTGTGTGTAATTTGACGAAGCATAATCTATTCTTATTGCATGAAGACGGGGGTTTGTCTTAGTCTGGGTGTTTCTATGTATAATAAGTATGTATTTACAAAAGAAAAGTATATAATAATATATATTAGTATCAGTTATTCTACGCATAGTACAAGCTCTGCTTAGTTTGGGACTAGATGGCGTTGTGTGTAAGTTGTGAGATATTTATTTATATATTTGTTTAATTTCCCGTAATCTCACTTAGATAATATTTGTCCTATTACGACAAGTGATATGTCGCCTTGAAAATAGTGGTGTACCTACCATAAAGAGAAAATTTGATGTACATATGGCAACCAATCAACCTATTCATTTCCATAAGCTGGACTCGCATTGCTCTGGAACGTATAGGTCGATGTGTTGCCATCTGATATAATTTTGTTATGGTTGGATCCTGCAGTCAGCATGAATGTGATCAAACGTCACCCGTCAACCGTTATCATGTCAACAGTTACTCGACTGTGGGTGTGGGCAGGTGTCCGACGAATCCAATCGTCGTTTACGACCAGCATCAATATGACACTTTTGTAAAACTTTTAAGGGATGAATAGAGGTTTTTATTAAAAGTTAGCGTTTGTTTAGCAGTATGGTAATGTTTGGAAAAATTCTTTAGGACAAAATAGGATGGTTTGAGACTAGTTTCTTAACATTACATCACGCCTATATTACCCAGAAGAGTATTGCAGAGGTGGAAAATACCCACATTTCACCTGCTATGTTTTAGGTCCCTAAGATAGGGGGTGAACCTATCGCCATCCACCGGGCACAATTCCTGACAGTAAGTTAACTGTAGAGGAACAGGGTGTGATGTTCCTCCACCACAAATTGAGGATCCTTCGCCCAGGCTCGGTGGTATTGCCTGGCGGACAGCTGTCCAACAGTAGCATATTGGAAGTCGTATATATGTATACTCTCTGTGAACATTTGGTTACTGCGAAACAGCACTCGTCGACATAATTATGTCACGTGATTATGTGCGGATACCGCTACATAACAATCAACACTTTTACCGACCCGGGCATCGAACCTGAGACCTTGCGGTAAAAGGCACATACGCTATAACCACTAAACCATCGCGTCATTACTAGTTTCCTTAGAAAATATCTGCAAAACAGGCCTCGCAATTAACTGAGTCAAGCTCTTAGCCAACATTAAATATTGTCTTTGCTTTTCCCTCTTCCGACAGATTACCATAAATATATACATATTTATATGACTTTAATGCAACTTAGTTAATACATTAGCGAGATTTATTCTTGACAGTATTTATGTACAAAGTTTGTTCGTAAACAGTACCGTATCAGAGTTGTATCTCATTCTGGTACATTTAAGATTAGGAGATACGGAAGTCGAATATTTGTTGGCGTATCGATCTAAGATGGTAACCTTGTGAAGAAACCACAATTTGGGGACAAGATTGATTCAATAAGGAGTAAGATATTACATGCTAAATATTTACTTTTAAAAGGAGTTTGACTTAAGCAAAATTGCTGAATAAAAATAAAATTAGATAATTAAACATAAAAAAAACCGACCTGAATTACAAAAAAATGCTCTTATAATTGAACAAACTGTATGATATTGTCTGAAACGTAACAGTTATATGCTTATAAATTGAGGGTTCTTCTCGATTTCCTTAGGATCCCATCATCATATGCTGACTAGATGACCAGGGTAGGTACTAACTTGAATATGTACCCTAACGAACAAAAAAAGAATTACGCAAATCGGATTAGAAATGTTAAAGTTATCGACATACTAATATACAAAGCATCGTCAAAGAAATTTTTATGGGACCACCTGGCAGCTATTACGCGTCGAACAAAAAAATAATCACGCGAATCGGTCCATTAACCGCGACGTAATCGATGTACATACATAGAAAAAAAAACATTCCGGCCGAATTGAGAACCTCCTCCTTTTTGGGAAGGCGGTTAAAAAGGACGATAAATGCTACTTACTAAATTTTGAAGAAGGACTATGCGTTAGTTATAACTAAGATTCCTCTAACTATTTTTATTTTAGTTACTAGTTTTGTATTTTGTATCAATCTCAATAGATGACATTAGAGGAAAATTTTTAATTTGGTGTAAAAATTCTCCACCGTTGATTAACCTCACTGAAGTTTTTAACTCATGATGACAAGTGCAGTTACATTGGATACCTGAAATACAGTTTCTGATTGGACGCCCGCATTTGTTCAGTATTCTATTAATTATGTAAAAACATTTAAATGAAAACAGTACCTACAGTCTTCCGATGCGGTAAAGTACTCGTACCCAAAAGTAAACGAATTACCATTGAGATAATTAAAATTCAACGTTAAATGTTTTAAAAACTTATTTTAAAACAACCAGGATATTTAAAAAAATCACCTGAGTTTATATATAACTATACTGAGTTTATATACAGGGTGTATTTTTGAAACGGGGCAGTAAGGGCAAGTACCTTAACCGTTGCAGTTACAGCAAAACGTTCTTAAAAGACCTTCCCTAACTTTTTGGGACATTTTGAACTGCATTCACAGATTTTGTAAAAAACTTACAGTTAGCAAAAAAAATGCAAAAAGTTCAAATATTTTTTTTTTATGCCAATCGATTCTATTTCATGTGGGGATCAAAAAACTCTATGGGACCATTTTAGCTTTCAGTACTAGAAAAGACAGAAATCGCCAAAAACGTTTACCATACATTTCGGCAACAGAAACGAATTTCTACGATGGTCTAACTTTTTGTTATGGCCTGGAAGTGGGTAGAATTGACTGTAAAAAAAATAAAAAGAATTTTTACCCTCAAATTTCGAATTTGATTCGAAAATCTGTGTGTTATACTTAGTTTCAGCTGAGAAACTTCGTATGAGTTATTAATTAAGGATTTTCGCTAAAATGTCTTCTAATCGTGAAAAAATTGACTTATTAGAAGCGTATTTTGAAAGAACCCTGCAATTCCAGGTTTTTCAAAAGATTTGTAATAACCTTTCTTGTTGGCACATGCCGCAACGGATACTTATTGCGGTACCACACTAATGCAGCTCCCGCATTTCGATTATTGACAAAATACGCTTCTAATAAGTCAATTTTTTCACGATTAGAAGACATTTTAGCGAAAATCCTTAATTAATAACTCATACGAAGTTTCTCAGCTGAAATAAGTATAACACACAGATTTTCGAATCAAATTTGAAATTTGAGGGTAAAAATTCTTTTTATTTACTTTACAGTCAATTCTACCCACTTCCAGGCCATAACAAAAAGTTAGACCATCGTAGAAATTCGTTTCTGTTGCCGAAATGTATGGGAAACGTTTTTGGTGATTTCTGTCTTTTCTAGTACTGAAAGCTAAAATGGTCCCATAGAGTTTTTTGATCCCCACATGAAATAGAATCGATTGGGATAAAAAAAAAATTTGAACTTTTTGCATTTTTTTTGCTAACTGTAAGTTTTTTACAAAATCTGTGAATGCAGTTCAAAATGTCCCAAAAAGTTAGGGAAGGTCTTTTAAGAACGTTTTGCTGTAACTGCAACGGTTAAGGTACTTGCCCTTACTGCCCCGTTTCAAAAATACACCCTGTATATATATATACTAGCTGTTACCCGCGACTTCGTCCGCGTGGATGTCGTATTATGAACAAAGAATGCTAAAGGTAACAATGTCAATATAATAATAGTAGGTACAACTCATATACTTACTTACCTATCTATTACCAAACCGACCAAAACAAATATACGACAAAAACTCAAGGAAAATAATATTCAAACAAATCAAAACAGACAAATAGGTACAACTCATACCTACTTCGAAAATACTTCAAATTTCGAAATAATAGAAATTGCCACACGTGCCTCCGTGACAGCCCGTAGAGTTTAGCGTAATGTTAAATATCAAAATTCACCCAGTTATTTTTAAACTTAGCGCTTTCAAACAAACAAACTATCTACATCAATAAAAAAACTCAATAACAGAAAATAAAATACCTACCTACCTAAATAAACCTATTTCTGATAATAACTAATCTAAACTCAATAAATAAGCAAAATCCCTATAAACTAATATCTATACGAAAGTCTTATCCTACCTAACAGTATTATAAAATAACCTACGGTCACTACGTACAATATCAAATATACTACCTCTACTTTAAAATTAAAATCTATACAGTACAGTCTTTATAAGTCGAACCGCAAATAAAAAGTTTGTCATAGGTCATTTATATTCTACGACGAACTTAACTTTGCGGTTCGAGCAAACCGCAAAGTTAAGTTTGTATTTTATTGTATATTATTACCTACTACGACCTATTAGATTAAAAATACCCTATTAGGGTGCATGAAAGGAGCCTCCCCGAGTGACGTACACAACGATTCCCTACGTCCGGCGCACCCTGGGCAATTCGCGAATCCTCCAAAGCGAATTGGCTAATCCTTTCACCACGATGGCAAGTCAAGATAAAATTTGACTCAGCCATCGACACGACGAAGAAAAAGAAGAAGAAGGGAAAAAAGGAAATAAAAGCAAATCAGATTTTTTTAAAGTAAAGGAAACTATCTAACCTACTTATAACTATAAACTAAAAGAAATATCAAGTAGTTATGAACAAAATGAACAAAATTAATTTACAGGACCTAATTAATAAAAAACACTTAAAAAGTTATACGAAACAATAAAATAATTGTACTGGATCGAAAAATGTAATTCTCTATAGCGCAAATTTGTCTAATCGCATGCGTCCGACAACGATGCCTGCCGCAGATGCCGCCACACTTCGGCGAATGTACGCGACTACGACCGACGGCAGCGGTGGCGATGCAGAGCATTCGTTAAAAGGAATTTAAACTTCAAAAGCGAATGATTTCTTATCAAGTACTTAAATATAAAGTTTCATGGTTTTATCTTTTAAAATTAAGAAATCCCATACAAACTTTCAACCTCTATTTCAACCCCTTCATCCCTTTTTTTTTTTTTTTAAAGTAGCCTATGTTCTGTCTCAGGGTCTAAAGATTGTCTGTACCAAATTTCATCAAAATCGGTTGCGAGGTTTAAGCGGGAAAGCGTAACAGACAGACAGACAGAGTTACTTTCGCATTTATAATATTAGTTAGGTTAGGAAAGTTAGGAATTAGGATTAGGATAGTTAGGATTAGGATTAGGATTAGGATATATATATATAAACTGCAAGTTTCGCTCTTAATTTTTTCTACCCACCACCGAGGCAAAATAAACGAAATAGGTTACGAAGCTGGAGTTCTGCAGTGTCACTAGCTTAAAGTCGAGTGTGCCCTGAGCACGCTTTGTAGTGCATAGCAGTACTGTGGGTATATTTTGGTTAAGTAGGTAAATATCGCTTTGCCAACGGCACTGGATAATGCTTAATATGCGGGTATGAGACACGGAAACAGAAGCTGTAGGACAAAATATTTATGACTTGATAAAAAAATTGCGACTTATCAGTTTAACTAACCTTGAAAGGTAAAAATACACTTGTATTTATACATACATTTTTACTGGTGGTAGAGCTCTTGTGAATGAGCTCGAGGGCACAGCACCACCGTCTCACCTTTAACCTGCCGCCAAATAGTAGTGCTTCCATTACTGTGTTCCGGTTTGGTGGTGAGATCAGGCCCTGAAATGACTGGCACATGAAGCATAACACCGTAGTCCTCAGCTGCAGCTACGCATCTATAATCTGCTTTTGTGGATTGTTGATGTCCATGGGCTGTACTCCACTTACCATCAGGTGGACTACACGTTCGTTCGCTGTGGGCGTAGTATAAAAAAAAATACATAAAATATAACTTAACATCACCCCAATATTACCCAGAAGGGTGTGGTAAAGGTGTTTTCCCCACATTTCAGCTGTTATGATAGGCGGTGAGCCTATCGTCATCCACCGACAACTCCGTAACGAATAAATCCCAAACAACACTTTTGCCCGACCTTTGATTTAATCCCGAGACCTCACGGTGACAGGCCGTACTTGTAATTACTTCACCAACAAGGCTGCAGTGAAATAAAAACAAATAAAATAGCTTTTTGTGAGGCTCAATACTCAGTTTGACCTAAAAAGCAGTGGAAGAGTTTAGTATCATAGCAACTATTGGAAATCCAGCTCTTATCTCAAAATATTCAGGAACTAACCTCCAAAGATAACCATCTATTTGCGACAAGTTTCCTCATAAATCACCGCATAATTTAAACAAGAGATAACATCAGATCAGCCGCTTCATCCTTAACCCGTCTTTAAATTCTTATCAATCTAATGATAGCAATTAAGAACTTAGCATTCATAAATAAATAATCTTTTTGCGGGTAATGAAGCTAAAAGGCGACTTAACTCTTAGTAGAATATCATAATTTTAGGAAAGGATAAGCACGTCGAACTGACATGTATGATGAGGTGTAAGACTGTTGGAGAAGCGAAAGAAGTATATAAGGCGTTTCATTGTCTCTGTCTGCTACCGTGATTATTAGATTAATTATTCCTTCGGGTTCACCTAACAAATTTACATTCACATACGTAATATCTCATTTAATTTTGAAAAACTTACTAACGCAGTTCTACTCATTAGGTAAAGTACTAATTATATTAGTTGAAAGATTTATGATATCCTTTATTTACGGCATTATCGCCTGGACACATTTAGAAATAACAACCTGTATTACATGTGTACCAGTGACATCACTAATCTACTATATAAAAATAAGTCGGGTTTTCCTTCCTGACGCTATAACTCCAGAACGCACGAACCGATTTCCACGGTTTTGCATTCGTTGGAAAGGTCTCGGGCTCCGTGAGGTTTATAGCAAAGAAAATTTAGGAAAACAATAAAAATTTCAACAGAAAAGCGGGAAAATCTTTTTTTACATACAGCGCCATCTCTGATACATAGCATGCACTACAAACCACAGATATAGATCTACATAGATAACGCAGATGCATGTACTTCGCGTGTCTCAACCCCGACCAAGCGTCGAGGTTGGTCGCCTCTAAGTTCAGTCCACGCGCGTCTTTTGTAAGAGAAAATCATAGCGGACGGCTCCAGTTGAACGTACTGGGCGGATTGGCATCGGCGGCATCGGTGTCTTTGAATCGGTTTGGATTTCCCGTCACTAAATTTCGGCTGTGACGTCACAAAAGGTATTAAAAAGTCGGCACGCTTGGTTTCAATACAAATCGTGATACTTGCGTTATCTATGGAGATCTATATCTGTGCTACAAACCAATATTATAAGTAGATGGCGCCGGTGCGTGATACATTGTTTGACAGCCACCCATTTTTTTCTGCTCAGTTAAATTCATGTGACAAACCGGTACTGTGAAATTGTGAAAAAAAGTAAAAAAAAATAAGTTATTCGTTTCCTAAGATTACAATTGGAAACCCGATTGAGACAACGCGTGAGCACACGAAGATCATTGGCATCATACAATCGCTTGGCATTCCAATATGATCCCACTGCGAACTACAGTGATGATGAAAATTTTGATATTGGACCAATGATGACTATATGCCGATATTGCAATGCGTTAAATTAATTCGTGCTTTTCAAACACAAGAGCAAAAAGAGAGGCAGCCCGTGAAACAGCTAGGTTAGAAACGAGAAATCGTCGAGCTTATCGTACAGATGAACAGAGGAATAATCTTCGAAGTGCAAGAAGAAATGGTTCCAGTATTGATTTGAATCGAGCAGCGTTTCTATATGATTGCACCATCGACTACAGCTTGCATCGTTTAGTTTGCATTGGTCCAATAGACGTTGTTTGCCAGCACTGTGGAGCATTGAAGTTTGCTGGTGAAACGCCTGGTTTGTGCTGCCTTAGTGGTAAAGTGAAATTGCCATTATGGCGACTTATTTTTTTTTGATGCCCCCGGTGGAACTGGGCAGACATTCCTCATGTCATTGATTTTGGCCACTGTACGTGCGAGATCCGAAATTGCGGTAGCAATTGCTTCTTCTGCAATAGCGGCCACATTGTTAGACGGATGCCGTACGGCTCACTAAGCGTTAAAATTGCCATTAAACCTTCAAACTACTGAACAACCGACATGTAGCATTTCGAAACACTCCGCAAGGGCCAAAGTTTTAGTAGCATCAAAAATCATCATATGGGACGAATGGACAATGGCGCACAATGACACACAAACGCGCAATGGAACCACTAGACCTCGATATGTTTTGGTGGTGCAATGATTTTATTATATGGCGATTTCCGACAAACACTACCAGTCATTGCAAGATCTACTGCTGCCGACGAAAAAAACGCTTGCCTCAAAGCATCGAATCTGGGGCGATATGTAAAGAAACTTCAACTGTCTGTAAATATGAGAGTTGCATTGTTAAACGTTCTAACTGCTTATGATTTCTCGAAGCAATTGCTGACTATCGGTAATGGCCGTGTTCCTGTTGACAAATCGAGCGGTTTGATTTTCTTTTCTCCAAATGTTTTCAATTTCGTATCATCAAAAGACGAGCTTATCAACAAAGTATTCCCGGATATCATTGCTAACTACAAAAATACTAAATGGTTAAGTGAGCGAGCAATTTTGGCCGCTAAAAATAAAGATGTAGATGACCTCAATTTTATAGTACAAAATCAAATCGTAGGTACTCTGTATTCATTCAAATCTATCGACTGTGTAACAAACGAAGAAGAAGCCACTAATTATCCAAGTGAATTTTAAAACTCCTCGGATGTGCCTGGTTTACCACCGCACAATTTAAAACTTAAGGTTGGCTCGGTAGTCATCATGCTTAGAAATTTAAACCAACCAAAACTGTGCAATGGAACGCGTTTAGTTTCCGATGATCCTAACGGATATGCCTTTTTAGTTTAAACGAATTCAATTCCCGTTTCGTCTTGCCTTCGCCATGACGATCAACAAATCACAGGGCCAATCCTTGACTATTTGTGGCCACAATCTAGAAAATGCATGTTTTTGTCATGGTCAATTGTACGTGGCATGCTCACGTGTCGGCAAACCATCCGCTCTATTTGTTCTTGCGCCTGACCAAAAAACAAAGAATGTCGTTTACCACAAGGTGCTTGAATGAAAATCCCATTAATGAATTAATCCGAGTGTATGCCAATCTGCACAACATAGTTTTCAATCATTTTTTTCTGACATAAGTTTGAAGTACTTAATTATTATTATTTTTTTAATTTTTATTCTCATTCTGTATGTTTTCATCATCATTCATCATAATAAAATACATTTATGTTTCTATCTATATTAATATTATTTTGTATCATTGTATTACGTTCATCAAAGCCTAAATTAGTTCAGCTAAAAGGTAACACGACATTCATTGACTGTTAGGCGGTACGAAGTTCGCCGGGTCAGCTAGTTGAAAATAAAATTAATTGCCAGCACAGCAAGTTATGAAAATATCACATTTCAATAATTGCCACGAATCTCCGGTATGATTTCCCAGAGGCAACAAATGTAGTACTCGAGCTTTAAAATTAATTCGAGATCCACTACAAGGTAATAAATTAACTTCAAAAATAATATTTTCTCGCTGTTTACTATTTGAAGAATATTAAAAACGTAGAGCCTGCAGCACCTGAAATTGACTTTTCAATAATTCATTAGTCCTGTTGTATTATTTTCACGTCGCTAAGTTTATAAACGAATTCATAATTTTGTTTTAGTCACTGAATTTATTAACATTTGTGTCGCTTTAAGTTTAACTATGAAACATTAAATTTGAATATGATAATCATTACAAAATATATTATTGCTGTTTACTAGTCTAAAATAGATCGCCTGGGAAATCGTAAAGCAAATAATATGTAAAGTAGCATAAAAAAAATAGTATTAAACCGTTGAAATATCTTTATCGTTAGCAAATAAACAGGCGAAAGTAAACGGAGAATGGTAATTCCTTTTACAAGTTCATTTTGTGGTGGTAAAGCGGGAAGCCGCATAACAGGTACTTTGTCTCTTGCGTGGAGATAGCGACGAGATGCAGCTTTATTAAAACCGTGTAACAGTATAATGCAGAATTTGATATTTTGTCTTCACACTACAAAGTCGAAATATGTTTTGATAAAATTTTGTATATAGTTTTAATTGAGTTGACAAAGGTTTTTTTAGATAACCGGATAAAAGCATTTACTAAACTGCGTTAATCTCTTGAAATCGAAACTGCGTAATAAACACAAGTAAAACCTTAAAACAGACAAAACATTTCATCAAAAGATCTTTAAAATAAGTTGAACAAACAACAAGTTAATATGAAAATAAGAATGGTATCAATGATAGAAAGCTTAATAATTATTGTGAAACAAAGTAAATATCACAATTTCAGTCATTGAATAAGCGTCCAATCTCCGGCAAACCTAATAGAAATCAATGTTTTTAAATGTAATACTAAAGAAAATAAATATCGGCAGACAAAAATCGTTCAACAAAATGCTCCTAGAGATGACACAAACAAAACAAAGGTAATATTATTGAAACGGACGTGAGGTGAAGACATTGTTATTGAGAAAACAGGTTACTCACAATATATTAGCAGAAGATAATAATATGTATAACTAATAGAATAAGTATTTAAATAAAATAAAATAAGTATTTATTTCTCACTACAATAATTATTTTCGTACATTGAGTTAACTTATTGTTGTTATTTGCGGATCTCAATGTTTTACAAAATTGGTAATGTCATGGTATGTACTTGTGTGGGTGTTTGTGTATGACAGTCTGTGTGTTTGGCGTGGGTGTTGGTATGTGAAAAACGTGTATTTATGGCAAGATCGTATGACTTTGGTTTTTTTTTTAAAGTGAAAGGGAGTGTGTATATGTATGTATGAGCAATGAGATGAACTAGTCGGTATATCTCTGGCTAAAATAACGTGAGTAACCTGTATTCTCAATAAAAAGAATAGACGTACATTTGATAATATACAGCAGTATGTAATATAACAGTTCGTACGTGAATTGAAATGGATTCTAAAACGGGTTTGTGAAACATTCGCTGGGATTGAGTTGAGACCATGTTGAGACGCTGCGAGATGTCGCTATTGCGGACATCATCTTAATCTAGGAGCGGCGTTATCTTACTTTTACGAAATGTGGTTTGAAAAGACGTACGTCAAGTTGGGTAAAAATATTATTGTTTTATCATAAAGATTCTGTGGTTTAGCTGTGTAACGTAATTAACAAGAAAACTCACATTCTTCATTTTTATAACTAATAAGAATGGTTTAACGCATAGAAATCTTAATATCAAGGCAATAGAAATGTCAAAGACGCGTGACCTTGTCGCCGCGCATGTGTCTAGTCGAACACAAGTGCGAGTTGAGGAGTTGTCGTGGTTACCAGTGTTGTTTGGGACGCCTAAAGATTATTCGTTTTTAGAAAATATTGCTTAATGTCATCGCAAAAAGAATAATTTTGTTTGCAGGAATACAAAATGTATGTGTAGGCGAAATTGTGTTTTTATTGTTTGGTTATGTAGTGGTATTTGAAAACCGGCGACATGCGTCCCAGTGTTAAAAGATAGTCGATAGCATTTCTATTGACTAGTTATTAAGATTTCTATGGTTTAACGTTATAATTTTATTGATCTTTTTTACAAATAATTAAATAAATTTAAATATCATTTCTTTAACTAAATTAGAGAACTACCTATTATTATTGGTACGAGGCTTTGGGTGTTCACGTCGACCTCCGTGGGTCTATTGTGATTGTAGCCTCATTATAGACTCTCCTTTAGGCCAATAGCCTCCATAAACTGCAGTAGTCGGCCGATCGGGAGTGACTTGACATCATCTGGATCCAAGATTTTGGCGTCCCAGAATGATGCTTCGTCTATGGATCAGTGGCTCGCAGTCGCAAAAGAGGTGCAGCGGTGTTTCCGGTTCCTCTTTACAAAATCTGCAGTATAGAGAACTACCTAACTATGTACAAAAAAGAAAAGAAAATGTAAAAAATACAATTATAATTTAGGTGTTAAAAAATACCTCCACATCTATGTCAGCCGCGGGTAACTTGCCCAGAAGGCTGGCGGTATTGCCTCGTTGGATGGTAATGCTGATGCTTTGTCCAAGGTAGAAGCTAGCCTTCTGGTCACGTAAAGAGTTAAATAATAATGTGGAAAATCAGAATTAGGACAGGCTAAGCGCCAGGCACCCCTAGCCGCGCGACGGAGTGACGCCCTGGGTGTGCCCGGGGCGTCGCTACGAGAGTAGGACTGAGTAGAGTCGGGTGCCCGGTCAGTGGTCGGACTGGGCACGGTCGCCGCGGCGAGCCCTGTGGATGTAAGACCGATCCAGGGCTCGCCGACCCACCATCTTTCGGCGACGAGGGCACACCGCGGGGTTTTAGTGGGTATTCTGTGCCGTTTAACATCGTAGGCACGGGAGTCCCACATAGCCACTCTGCCCATCCCCCCACGGGTAGGGTGGTATGCGTAAATGCATTTCCCCGCGGAAAAAAAAAAAAAAAAAAAAAAAAAAAAAAAAAAAAAAAAAGGCACTCCTAGCCTCGCTCATGGTACTTATTTCTATATTATTTATAGAAGCCGAAATAATTTTTTGACACAAATTTAGAGAACCATGAACGGAGGATAGGAATGCCGGAAGAGCAACATCTGATGTAGCTCTGACACCCAAACCTCCACATCGCACAGGAAGTGATGCCTGCAACCACGCTCGTTCATCCATGTTAATATTAATAATAGTAGCCAAAGTATTTTTTATGATGTTGTCAAGGTTTCGAAGCAGCTGTGAATGCTTCCAAAGCTGACAACATCGTAAAACATAGGTAAATTTTGGGACAAAAAGACAATACTTAACACACTGGTGTCGTCACATCTTCCTAGGACTCAGGTGAAAGCTGGTGCGGCGGCAGAATCTGCAGAATGCCTCAAGAGGCGCAAATATGATCTACTTGATAGTGGATATATGTTTGTGCCTTTTGGGGTAGAGACATTAGGGCCGTGGGGGTCGGAGGCGCTCAATCTGTACAAACAGATTTCAGCTCGCCTGTTCGAGGACACACGTTCTCAGAGTGCTGGTATTTATTTTGGCCAGAAATTGAGCATTGCCATACAACGTGGCAATGCTGCCAGCATTTTGGGAACGTTGCCCACTGGTAGCGGTCTTTTAGACTAAGTTTGTACATAGTTTTAGATGTAGTCATTTGTTTTTAGGTTAATAGGAATTTTGTTTTCTTTTCTTTTTATTTCTATTAAAAATAAATAAATACGTTTAGCATTATTATTTAATATTTTTCTAATATAATTGATACTTCTTTTAAATTCAGACCGCGTCGCAACGATATAACAATTCAGTAAAGGAACTCTTTAAAAGCATGTCTAACTTTTCAGTAGGTACAGTACAATTTTATTACGTAATGGGTATTTTTAAATGCAAATACATATTTTTACAGACATTGTTGAAGACAACATTACCTAAATCAAGTTGGACATGGTTATCATTTTCGGAACTTTATTATACCAAATAATATATGTATTTTAAAGAAAATTTTAGCTTTGCTATGCCTTTTTGTATTTGAAATAATATTAAAGTTGAAAAATTAAGAATATATACATGGTGTATTTTTGAAACGGGGCAGTAAGGGCAAGTACCTTAACCGTTGCAGTTACAGCAAAACGTTCTTAAAAGACCTTCCCTAACTTTTTGGGACATTTTGAACTGCATTCACAGATTTTGTAAAAAAGCGTATTTTGTCAATAATCGAAATGCGGGAGCTGCATTAGTGTGGTACCGCAATAAGTATCCGTTGCGGCATGTGCCAACAAGAAAGGTTATTACAAATCTTTTGAAAAACCTGGAATTGCAGGGTTCTTTCAAAATACGCTTCTAATAAGTCAATTTTTTCACGATTAGAAGTTATTTTAGCGAAACTCCTTAATTAATAACTCATACGAAGTGTCTCAGCTGAAACTAAGTATAACACACAGATTTTCGAATCAAATTCGAAATTTGAGGGTAAAAATTCTTTTTATTTATTTTACAGTCAATTCTACCCACTTACACAGGCCATAACAAAAAGTTAGACCATCGTAGAAATTCGTTTCTGTTGCCGAAATGTATGGGAAACGTTTTTGGCGATTTCTGTCTTTTCTAGTACTGAAAGCTAAAATGGTCCCATAGAGTTTTTTGATCCCCACATGAAATAGAATCGATTGGCATAAAAAAAAAATATTTGAACTTTTTGCATTTTTTTTGCTAACTGTAAGTTTTTTACAAAATCTGTGAATGCAGTTCAAAATGTCCCAAAAAGTTAGGGAAGGTCTTTTAAGAACGTTTTGCTGTAACTGCAACGGTTAAGGTACTTGCCCTTACTGCCCCGTTTCAAAAATACACCCTGTATATACCTACGACGCTGGCACAAAAGAGTTGAGAAATTTCGAGTCGAGCAGCATACGAATCCATAGCTGAATTGGCAAAGCACTTGGGGCGTATACCCGGGGGGTGCAGGTTCGAGTCGTGCTGGATTCTTAATTTTTCAACGTTATTATTATATAAATAATAATATATTATGCTTTAAGATATAACGAATATTACTTTTTAAATTAGCAATTTTAAATCCACTAAGAAGAAGAATAACAATAAGAATTATTTATTTGCATGAACATGAGTTATAGAAGTTGTTATACATTACAATTGCAGTCAGTCACATTTTACCTTTTAGGTGTGCAAATTTACACATAATTAGCCCCAAATACAAGTTAAACAAAAAAACATATAATATTAAAATACAAAGAGAATTATACAGCAATGCATGCACAAGACAAAAGAAAAAAAACAAATTTACAAAAGTTACTTTTTTTACGATAAGCAAAGTAATGTTTTACCGCTAAAGTAATCAGTTAAATTGTAATAACATTTAAACACAAGATGGTCCTCTACTTTGTATAATTCCTGATAGATAACGTATTTGTAGATTAAACAAGTATTTATTTCAATCAACAATAATCACAGACTCTTAGATAGTTCGTGATAATAAGAATTTATTGTATAATTATTTCTTTATTGTTCGCACTATTAATAAAACCTCTTTTGTATGGTAATTACTGGTCAGGAAATTTCAAAAATTATATATAAGTGATCTGCAGCCCTCGATATTGCCGATATGAATAAATAATTTTCCAATAAAATGTACTAATGAACACATTGTGCGAAATCATTACAGACCTATTATCAACGGAGCGGCATATTTCAACTCATTTTTTTTAATGCCTTGATGGTCTAGTGGTTATTGTATGCTCCTCTCACCGCGTGGTCTTGGGTTCGATTCCCGGGTTGGGTAAAGTGTACTTCGTGAACTTTCCGTCTGGACAATCATAATAGCTGCACGCTGCGGAATTGTGCCCGGTGGATGGCGATAGGCTCACCCCTTATCCCATGGGACTTAAACATAACAGGTGAAATGAGGGTATTGAACCTCTCTGCCACACCCTTCTGGGTAATATAGGGGTAATTGTTTTTTTTTAAATGGAATGAAAAACAAATTTAGCAGTTAAATCAATACACCTAAACTTAAAACATTTTTTTTAAACGTATACTTATAAACCATATAGACCAACACTTTACTAAACGGACGAAAGGAATACCTTCCGGCCCTAACACATTGAATATTCTTACAAAAAAGGTCAAGCTGATATCAGGTGGTAAAAACCGGTATTCACCGTTCATATATGAAAATTCTCTGTGAAAATGTTCTTTGGGTTTTTTCAAAGCGATCGTTAAACTTAAAATACAGCGGTCCACTTCCTAGCCGAGCCACGGAGCGGCCATTTTTTAAATATGCGCCGCTTAGATAAGTGGGCGTTGAATATAATAGACACAATATGTGCGCGCTCAGATGCCCGGTGGAAAATTGGTGAAAATGTGTTATTTTTGTGGGTGGATTGGAGAAGTAAGTAAGATAATAGAATGGTTACAACGCGTTTATTGTCTGCATAGGCCATACAGAGATAATAGATGTGAAGATGTAACATGAATTTAGATACACATTGTCAAATGTTGCAATTTGTTCAAATATCAATGTTTTATGTAATTTTGTTTTTTTAATCATGCACCTTTTTCAAATGTAACACGTATTATTAACCTTCATTAAATTAATTGCATGCAAGTTAGTTAAAACAGTTAATAATGGTATCGCAGAATAAACTGTAAGTGCTGTGCACACTTTTAAGTGACAAGTTCACCTAGCATATGAATGCATAAGATTATCTTCCTAAATGTACATCTGAATTGTCGTTGGAGTGCCATAAATAAATAAATAAATAAACATGAAGAAAATTTACGGTTATATTTTTGCAACAATTGTACTGTCAAATTTCATATAAAATTTTCCCCGAGCTGGGTAAAGCTGTCAAAACCTACATTTCGAAACATTAACATGAATTTTATCTGGAACGCGCAGCTTTGTGCACGCAGTGGACATAGTACCGTTGCCATGCCACGTCGGTCGGTTAGCGTATGCTCTCACCGCGAGGTCTCGGGTTTGATGCGCGGGTCGGGCAAAGGTATTAATATTTGCGATTTATCCGAAAGAATATTCTTAATAGCAGCACGGAGTTGGCTTAGTGCCCGGCGGATAGTGATAGGATCACCCGCTACTCCTTAGAACTTAAACATAACAGGTAAGGGTGTAGCTTGTGCCTAACCCTTCAGGGTAATGTAGGCATGATATTATGTTATGTCAATATTAGTACAATACTATTCATAGAAAAAAGAAAGAAAGAAAGAAAAATCATTTATTCTGGCATATAAAAATGAAATACATAAAAAGCGTCTAAAACATTTAAAAAATCATTCTTAATGTCAGAAATGGTACGCATCTCAGCACAATACTGCAGCGCTGATAATTCTGATGCGCCCAGAGAATGAGTAGAAAGCAGTGTGACAACAGAAAAAAATAAAATAAATAAATAATATCTAATAATTACATTTACAATTTTTTGTGTCACAATCAACAATATATTTATGGATAAACAACTAAATTATATTAATATGAAACAACTACAACTAAACCTATACAATAATAATTAATGAAAAAAACGCGTTTCATTTCATATTTTTGGATTAATATCACTTGCTATAACCAAGTGCTACTTAACTCTTCGCATACAGGTGCTCTCAGACCGATAGCATTTGTCTTTAATGTAACATTACCAATACAAATAAATAAAATTTAAGTACCTGATTAAAATGTCAAAATAAAAAAAAAATATTTGCAATTGATTTCTACTTACATGATTCCGAAGCCTAAAATAGAGTTTTTGATTTTTTATCTGTCTGTCTGTCTGTCCGCATCTCTGTCTGTTTGTATTGGCTAATCTTCTAAATGGCTGAACCAATTTTGATAAAACTTAAGATGCAGGTATAAGTCGCGTAACATAGGCTACTTTTTATTGATGTACATACCATGCAGATGAAACCGCTTTATCATATAGCTACTCATGCTCACGATTTAGGAACACCTTAGTAAAAAATTTAAATTGCAAAAAACGCTTTTAAAGAAAAACCACTAAAAAGCATGTACAAGAGAATGAGCCAAAGAAATGAATAGTTTAAGACATTTATTTTTTCTTAGGTTAAAGTTGAATCCAGATATACCTAACTACTGTAGGATCCGTTCATTTTACATTTCTTGAAGTTACGAACTCTTTTCAACGACTGCTCGACCACGGTGCCTGATTGAGGAACTGCCGCAGCATAATGTCCGATAAAAGTTGAACAATTAAACAATTAAAGGAGGTTACAACTGGGATGAGTTGGAATGAGTGTCTGGGTTTTACAAATATTCTTATGATTCTGATATATTTTTAATCTAATAAGTTTCATGCAGAGAACTTACAAATTAATGAACATGACCTTAATCATCCAAACTATTACGTTGTCTATCACTGCATACAGATTCGTTAATAAGAATAATAAGTCAAGTCAAAGTCTGTTATCACTATACAGGAAGCAATTTTTCGTGATACTGCTTTCGATATACCTACCAGTTGGACCTTATAAAATATGTAATAATAATAGCAGCCCTGTATCTAAAACATGTCTTACTGCTGGGCTCGGGCCTCTTCTCATGCTTCCACGCTGGCCAAGTGCGGATTTGTAGACTTCACACGACCTCGAGTACTTTTGAGGCACTCTTAGGCATGCGAGCGATTATTTATATTATTATGATAAATACACACATATCTTCGAAAAGAAGAATCTTAACGATTTATTGACAGAGGTATGTGCCGTGGCTTCAAACCCGAGACCTTTGACTTCGCAGTCCTACGGTCTCCATCTCGGCTATCGCTGCTTTATAAAAGGTGAAACGCTAATAATAAATATGTGTAGCCATATAATATCTATTTAGCTATGTTTTTAAGCCCAATCGTTCGACTATATCCTTAGCACAGCTTGTCACTATTGACATTTTTATTTGACTATGACTTAGAAATTAGAAACGTCATAGTAAATAAATGCCATTTGTACTAAGAAACAGTTGAATAAAATATGGGACCAGCAGGACTTGAACCTGCGACCTCTGCATACAGGGCAGTTGTTTTAAGCACTCGGCTACGGTTGCGTCTTGCGAGGGCCTTACATTTCTCAACTGTATATTACGTTATTACGTGACGTTACTAACATTTCATAGAATAATTTGCTAAGCATAGCTAAATGCTATAAAGATAACCAATAAGAAATGCCATTTGAATGCTAATAACTTTGTAAGCTTTATAAAATTGCCATCATAGCAAGTCTAAATGGTTGTCTTTTCAACTTCAGTATATCTTTTCAAAAAGTCTGACATTCAAGACTATTAAAGGCATAGGGAAAAAAAATTAATATGTTATATAATTTTCCAGTAAATAATATAATACAGCACTGACCCTGTATGCAGGGATGTAGGTATCTACTCCCGTTATAAGTCGACGTCATTTCTCAGACGCCTTTTACGACAGAAGCGGCGCAGATGTAGGAAGTTGTTTAAAAGACTTTTAATGAGCTTTACATTGTTTCATAATTTTATATATTAACGTTGAGCTCGGGTATACACATGCCACTTCTTTAAAACCACGCATACGCAGGTGATCGCGTTGGGCGCCACTAGTGATCGATGGCGACTACAATGTTACTCTCTGCTGTAAAATACAGTTTTACGTAGCAAGTGGTTGCCATCAGCGGTGTGTTATTACCACTCAGTTTCGTTTAAATTGATGACGTGGGTATTATTTTCTCAAGGGCAAACCCCTATTTTTTTCTTCACATTTTTTACAACTCATTCTCAGAACATTCCGTCATCCCTTCCGCATTTCAGACAGTATTAAGTGTTCGTAAAACTGACGAACATTGCAAGCGGACCCTAATAAAACAACTTCTATTATTCTTCTTCTATTCTTTCGGGTTTGGCTATTAACTGTCACCAAATAAAATACCACATCAATCTTAACACACTTCCGTCACTTCTAATATAATAGCGTTGGATTTTTGTGTCAATTGGACGAGTTGTTTTATGACAATGCTCTATAAAAATTTTATGTTTGTATAAAAAAAAATACCACATCCATTACCATACTCATTTTGTTCATTTATCGTCTACGTTCATAAGCGGTACTCATATCACTTCCAAGAGTTGTGTGCTCGTCTCTCCTTCGTACCGAGAACATGTCACACTCTACAATACTTGTGCAGAGGACAGGTGTAAAGCGCATCTCGTAAATTGGACAGCTATTGTATTTCGTACCGTGTTCGAAGAATTGAATAAAATAGGTTTAGACAATTTAGGATACAACTGGAGACTATATATCTGGTGCATGTTTAACGATGAGTTGACTATTCAATTCACATTCAGATTCAATAAGTTGTAGTGATTGATGGAAGTGAGTTTAAGCTCCGTAATTTAGAGTAGAAATATTTTTGTTTGACGATTCTAAATGCTTTGTGAAGTCTAAGGAATAAAGATATTTTCATTTCATTTGATTTCATGTCCAAGTCTATTTTCTGTTGGGTGTTTTTAAAGCCATTACCTGGTTTATCGGTGTGGGAGTGGAGCGGAACGTCTAGTTTTTAGGAAATTATTACCGCGCCGCTCCAGGACCGAGTAATCAAAATGGCCTTAGATGTTATCTCTGTATGACGTGATTTTCTGACTGTGCGCAAAAATACCAGTTTTTCTGAAGATTAATGTTATTGATTACCATTTAATTGACTTGTATTACCAATTTTCTGAAATACTTAAATTTAAGCAAATAAAATCTCTGAACATATAAAAAAAAAACATTATATATTTTACCGAGCATTTTTTTTTAATTTACAACCATTTTAATTAAACTAAATGGTTCATAAAATAAAGACTATCGTTTAATTTTACTAAATACTATAAGTAAACAAAGACTGTGGAATCTAAAATTAATAAATAAACTATCCATTAAAAAGGTACCCTTTTTACCTCGTCCAGTTTCGCAGTTCTGACATTTATCCCGTGTATGACATACATTTCTGAACGTCTCGGGCAAGCGATTTCCGAACAAATCCCGTATTATGGACACCAGTAATGGACGTTCAGAAATACCTTTGACGTGAAGCAAAAATGAAAAGTGCCGATTTCACGGCTTTTCACTTTTAAGCTGTTGGGGTTGAGGACGATTTGTTTACGAGTTTTGGCGGGGAAAGTGATAAATGTCTTTGGTTTGGCAAAGTGATATTTGATTACATGTTGCTTAGTTTGTAGCATCAATAAATATCAGCCAGTACTCTGACTACTTCAAATAACAAAAGGCAATCCACATTAGCGCTGTAAAATTTAAAACTTTCCATCCATAGGGGGAAAATTAGAGGGTGTAAGTGTTATAATAAAATACATAGATGAAACTTGTACTAGTTTTAAGTAATAGAGCTTTCCAATTGTGATAACCGCATCAAATTTAATGCAGTAGTTTTTTTTATGATGCGCGTACAAACATACATACAGACAGCAAAAATTCTAAAAAAAAACCTTGTCATATTTCTAGTAAAAAACAATCTTAGAAAATAATAATATTAGTTCAGAGTAAATAACTTGCATAGAAACCGCAAATAATAACCAAAAAAGATACAAAATAAATACTTCAAGCCCGCACAGTGTACTTCTCCCCAGCACAATAAAAAGAGATCTCCAACCGCTTACACAAAACGTATCTTACAGAAAATTTCTCAGTTAAATATATTCTGCTATAAATCTAGAACATTAGTGTTTGTGATGAAAAAGAGGTAAAGATAACCTGAGATTGGCTACTGTTATTTCTGTTAATATGAGAAAATAGCTATTTTTCGGTATAGTGAACAAGCAAATTGTTTGTTTTAGTTTGTATTGATGTAGACATGAGACCTAAACGACTTGTAGACCTTTTGAATTAAGATTATTGAGTGTTAGTGGTGTTTGATCCATATATAAACTCGTGTTTACCCACTGATTTAATATGAATTATTATTTTGGTGAATGGGTTGTATAATCTATCTATATATACAAAAATGAAACCCATTTTCCGTTGTCACGACATAGCATGAAAACGGCTTGACCGATTTGGCTGATTTTTTTTTTGTAGTTTTCTAATACTCTGTTCTTACGGAAATAAAATTAAAAAAAAAATATATATTAATAAATTTTCTGTAAAAATATAAGTTAAATTATTGAACCCTACGGAATAAACACTATTAAGAAAATATATATTTTGTTTTTTATTTAATAAAATTAGCAAAGTCCTTTTCAGGTATGACGAGACCACGGAAATAGGTATTCATTTTTATATGGAGGATATTATAGATTCCAGTTCAAATTGAATAGGTACGCATACATAAGATAGGTCAGCTATACAAAATAAAGTAGTGCATCAAATTTACGCTAAGGCGGTACGAAGTTCGCCGGGTCAGCTAGTGAAATATATTGTAGATGAGCTATTGATTGAGATTGATTGATAAGGTTGTAGTTTATATCAACTGTCGGTATATACCTAAGAATTTCCTGACGGAAAGTTCCCAAATAACACTTTGCCCGACCTGGGAAATGATTCCCGGGACTTCTCAGTAAGAGGCGCTCGCTGACTATACGCTAACCACTAGACCTAATAAATATTAAAATTAATGCTTTGAACATTGCTTCTAACGGTATACGTTTTCACCGTAATTTTTCCTCACTGATATTACACAGTCAAATATATTATTATTCGATTAAACCACTACCATTTTAGCAGAAAATTACAACAAAGTTTGATACTAAAACGATATTGGAAACTATCTAGGGAGACTGGATGACACTTTTATGTTCATATCTTTGACCAAATACATCGTAGTACTCTAATGATGATTACTTCTAGAACTAAATAGTCTGCAAGAAAGGCATTGTCCTCGTTTTGAATGAAATCTTAAACAGAATCAGTCTGTAAGGCTACGTTCCATTGAAGCGGCGCGGATCATATTGGCCAATCACAGAACTTGAAACCGTGCACGTCAGTTCTGCCCCGCTTCGCTTCAATGAAAACAAACCCAAGTGTAGCTGCCTACGAGTGGCTACGATTCTACGATTGGCTAGGATCTAGGGTTCGTAGCACACTAGAAGCTTGTAATTATGAGAAAAAAGTGGTAGACTTCCATGCGCCATGTTTTCATACTTACGTTATATTGGTTAGACTTTATTATTATCTAAAATTCTAAAATGCATGTTTGTTGGTGCCCTTTTTTCAAAATTGTTCTTATTATTAACTGAATTGCATACAAACTGGAAAATTAAAATAATATTTTTTGGAAAAATGGGCGTCAACGAAGATGCATTTAAGTGTTTTATCTATGATTTGTCTATAACAATAGAGTTAAACTTAATAATAATAAAGTTAAACCTATATTACTTTTGTATGTAAAACAGCAAAGTAATTGTTTCTCTTTAATAACTACAAGCTTTCACAACATACGTCGATAAACTAACCCTTATGGTAATCCAGGCTATAAGTTGCTAGTGCTATAATAATATATAGAGTTAAGAAGTAACAATTGAAAATTGTGATATCCTTTCAGCCAGCACAATTTTCAAAATGTCAGAGTAAAATAAAAAATGCCTCACAAACGTGAGGGAATAATAGATAAAGAAGAAAATAATAATTCTATTAAAGTAAATTATTATTTTCTTATTTCATGTAAAACACATTTCATTTTATTAAATGACTTGTTCGTAATGAGAATAAACTCAACACGTACATGTTATTCGAAAAGTTTCTATAATGAGATCGTAATTTTCTTTTCAATTCCAATCTAGAGGTATCTTTGAATTCAATGAAAATGTCTTTTTATAAATACTATTCAACTCTGTTTTCATTACGCCTGATTTAAAGGTAATAAAAAAAAGGTATAATTTTTAACAAAAAAAAAGTTCAAAGAGTAGGTATAACTAAAAAGCAAAAAACAAATTTACTTCGCACAAAATAATACGTTTTTTCATTTAGTTAAATAGAAATTATTAAATAATTATTTTATAATTTGAAGTCGGTGCCAAGTAAAAGCTATAACAACCTTTCTACTATATCAAATTACAGTACACACAATAAAGGGAGGCGTAGTTGTGCTAGTGCGTGGTCGCCGAGTATTGGTACTTATCACAGAAATATAACTAATATTCAGTCAGAAAATAGTTGTTACAAAGATTGATATTATCTATACAGAGTAATTATTAAAAATAAATTATAATAATACTGTGCCTTTATAGACAAGTTCAACAACACAAGACCTGAAAGGTTTTAGACCTGAATTTTTGAAACCAGTTGGGTTCAAAAATTCAGGTCTAAAACCTGGTTAATTTAAAGCGTGAATTTTGTAAAATAATGTCTTATATCAAATAGCAGATATTTTTTTACAAGGATTTAGATATAATGTCTATGAGTTCAGAGTAAAGATATATCTAGTAGTTTATCTTCATAGAAACGGTTAGAACGCGTCACGTGTGAATTCAAACAGAATGATAAAAGCACATGAAATTAAAATACAGTAAATGGGCAGGCCTATCGTGTATCGCGTGATTGTCTTTTGTTATTTGAAGAAAAAAGATTGAGTAATAATACCGGTACATGATATGTATACCAAACAAAAGAGAACTTTGCCATTTTTAAATATTAGTATAATTATATTCTGTATTCAAGCAAATAGACTCAAACACATCACAATCTTCACGTCAGTAATCAAATCAGTTTACACGTCACAGCTTCTTCGCTGCGGTAGATCATAATCAGCGTGAATATTAAATCGAGTGTTAATAGTTATCACGTTCGCGTGACACAAGATCCATTGGGTTAATCACTAACACGTGATATATAACACTACATTATCTGTCAATGGGGAGGGTAAACACGGATTAATTTTACCTAAGTCAAGGTTTAGTACGTATATTCTCAAATGTTCAATCAAACTTAGGCTCTGGATTGAGTTGTTTGTAAATCTTTTTATTGTAAATAATAATAAAATATTTGAAAAAATTTCTCATTGTTGAGTGGCTAGCGTATGAAAATTTCCCGACGGAATATCCCAAAACACTTTGCCTGACCCGCAGGAATTGATAGAGGGTGAGCATATAGCATTTCATCTAGCACAAACACAACTCCATGCTGCTGAGAATGTCCTGAAAGAAAACCCAAAATAACACTTGTGCGCATACGCTAACCACTGGACCAACGAAGCAGTTGAAATAATACTTGTTAAATTCGATACAGCAATAGTTACTTGGATATTCTCTTATAAGTATTTTTCAATTTCGTAGAAACTCCTAACATAAACGACACCGGTACTAGGTATACGGAACAAATTGAACAGAACATTTCTGTGCGATTCAAACCTAATACTCTTGTTCAATTCTCTTTGAAATACAAAATACTTCTTGCATTTTATCTGAAATCCGTTTCCGTGATTCAGTGTATTGATTTACTGCAGTTTTGATGCATGGATTAGAGTAAATAAAAATTTTTCACATTATAAAACCTACTACTAGGTAGCAGACACAGTATAGACAGTAGGTTAACTGCATAGAAATGGGCCGCTACCGGTTTGAAAATTTGCACTCACAATTTAATGTAATTTTGGGAGAATCTTGGGGGTCAGTCACACACTGTAAGTTAACCGCATGGTCGTTTGCAATTAATTTTGTTTGCATTCATTGTAAAGTGACAACCATTTGGATCACTAAGAGTAGGCAATAGCCCGACGCGTTTGGCCTAGAGCTCTGCCTGCGTGATACGTCGATAAAAAGAAGGCCTATATCTATAAGCTATAAGATACATCTCAAATAAAAAAACCCGTTACTTTTGGGTGAAAGAGTAACAAACACCCACAGACACAGCCACACATAAACTTTCACATTTATCATATTCGTCGTTTTTTAAAGCAGATAAGGATAATTAAAAAATGAAAGCATAGTAATATTTATAAGGCCGAACATGAAGTCAGCAAAATTATGCATTATAAAATTGTAATATTTCAAAGCAAATTATAGCTTTGCTATGCCTTTTTGTAAAAAGTTGGACTAAAAAAGGTTGAAAAATTGAATCTAGCAACATATGAACCCATGGCTTAATTGGCATAGCACCTAGGGCGTTTATTCGGGGGTTGCAAGTTCAAATCCTGCTGAATTGTTAGTTTTTCAACCTTAATATTGTATAAAAAAACATTTTGAAATTAACACAAATATTCAAAATGTAGACCACCCTACTACTTATACCTCGCTTATATGACCCGGAAACCCTGAAAATAATGTAAAATTCATACAATAAAGCCATTGGTATAATTGAACGTATAAAGACGTCGTGAGGCACTCTTTTATTTGTTGGTGGCATCGATAAATCGTTCGTTCCTGGCACGAAATCATGGCTGCTTCCTACAATGCCATCAAACTTTTGCGTGGACAGCTTAACTTTGATGTCTTAAGGTCGATGCCAATATGTCGTTTAAATAGATTTGCTGTCGTGATATTTTGATATTATTTTACATTTACTTTAGTTTTCAATGTCACTTACTATAATTTATACGCTTTCATTAAATAATACCAATGATTGAAGTTGAACTCTTCGATAATTTCTCAATAAAGCACATCATTTTACTGTTTTTTTTATCATTATAAAGCTCTTTAAAGGGAGCCTGGAGATCTTTCATACAGGTCTTGAACCTATTACAGACTCCAGCTCTCACTAAGGACCGAGTTTCAGCTGTTATTTGCTCGTGGTGCCCGGGTTCAGGCTAGCGTTCTTCCGCCCTGCTTGTTTCATTATTACTAATAATTAATTTTCTTTAACTCATTTCATTAAACTACAGTTGCAAGTTGGGCGGTGTCAGCGCTGACTAGGCTTCGGGCATCACCAATAATTTGTTTCGAATTGTACATCCCTTTATGAGAGAAATAAATAAATGTTTACGACCTAGGAATCGAACTGCTAACTACTAGCAAACTTTTGCAATACAACGCGGTAATGCTGTCAGCATTTTTGGAACGAGGCCTTCTAAAAGTGACTAATTAAGTTTAGATTAAGTTTATAGACTAATTTAAATTAAGATATATGTATATTTTTCTGTAAATAAACTATAATTATATTGCCATAATACATTTGATAGGTAAAATATTTCTCTTTTCTTACTGGCAACCATCTTACTAAGCGGTTTCAAGATATTGACACTATCTTAAATCGATGCAGCGATGTAACCACGGGATCAGTTCGGGGACAAGTAAAACTTTTCTCATTATTATACTCTGTTGCCGAGCGGAGTGCTAAGCTTCTTCAAGATTAGTAAGAACCACACAATGTAGTAGTTTTCTTAACACTTTTTGTGAGAACAAGTTGTATGCGTTGACAGGGTATTTACATTGCATAGTTTCTTTGCGGAGTTAACGTTTCCGACTACAATTATTATGCAGTGGGTGGTTCAGTGAAAAGTATATAGTTTTAGAGTTTCGTAAACAAACAGTGACAACGGATCGAAATTTTGCAAATATTAAAATTATCAAGTTATACTTTTATTTTCTATTGCCGACAATATAATTATGGTCCAATAAAACTACTTATCATACATCTTAGTTCATTTCAAGCATGAAAACTTTGTCTCGATGGTCTAGTGGTTAGCGTATGCGCCTATCACCGTGAGTTCTCGGGTTCGATTATTTGGGATTTTGTGATAGTAAAGATAAAGATAAGATAAAGATAAAAATTTGTTTATTTCTCTTTCACAAAGGTGTTCAGGGTAGTACATTAACAAAAATAATTTAAAAAATACAGCTTACATAGATTCAAAACTCCTTTGGGAGACTGGTTTCTGCAGTAGGTAGACCTGTGTAGACTGGTTTCTGCAGTAGGTAGACCTGTGTAGACTGGTTTCTGCAGTAGGTAGACCTGTGTCGCAGATTACCAGGCTCCCACCCCTTATACAAAGTACTGTATGTAACAATGTTTGAAAGTATAATAGTGATTTTGTGCTATCAGGCAATTCTCAATAACAGTAATACGGAGTTACAATTTTACCCGGTGAATGGCGATAGGCCCACCCCCTATCCCATGGGTACTACACATAACAGGTCAAATGTGGGTGTTATACACCTCTGCCACACCCTACTGGGTAATATTGGTGTGATGTTATGTTAAGTTATGAAAAAAAAAATTGTAAATAAAGAAATATTCTCAATTTTCATTCATGTCTCCTACGAATGTGAATCTTAAACCTTTCTTAATACTTCTTATTGTTTTGCAAAGCTACAAATAACGAATGTATAACATGACACCTTATTTTATTAAAACTGATAGAGATTTTACATCTCCACATATTCCAATATTTTTTACTGGTGGTAGAGCTCTTGTAAATGAGCTCGAAGGCGGCAGCACCACCGTCTCACCTTTAACCTGCCGCCAAATAGTAGTGCTTCCATTACTGTGTTCCGGTTTGGTGGTAAGATCAGGCCCTAAAATTACTGGCTCATGTGGCAAAACATCGTAGTCCTCAGCCGCAGCGACGTATCTATAATCTACTTTTGTGGATTGTTTATGTCCATGGGCTGTACTCCACTTACCATCAGGTGAACTACACGTTCGTAGGCGTAGTATAAAAAAAAAGAAAAAAATCTATGTAAACCTCAAAAAGAATAACAATTTATGTTATGATATAAAACAAAGATTTCCGCTGAAGATCGCTTGAGTAAATATTGTGGAAAAATCAAAAGCCTCAAAGGATTATAAAGGGGCTCGTTTATAAATAATACATTTATTTTATTTATTTATTTATTTATTTATTATATAAAAACATTACAAAGTTACATTAAAAAACTACAACGAATGCAACATAAATCCGAGGGATTTTTCCGCACATCCGATTCATCGCAAGACGATAAGCGTACATATACACAATCATTACACTACAAATATACATTACATCACAATACCTACTTTTTAACAACATAGCTGGAACATTACAATCACTCAACCATTGAATGCAGGCTTCAAAATAGCAAAAACTTAACTAAAACGAAATATAGTGTGCATAAGTGGGTATATTGAAAAAAAAAATCCGTATCATCGATCTATTGTTGAAAGTAGCTTGATGTTATGTGTTCATAAATGTATGTCTCTTTGGTTTAACGTTACGCTTATGAAACAATATGTATACTGCGGCTTAACGCCTCAGCCTTCATCTTTTTTATCACTTCGCAACTGAAGAGCGAATACCTAATAGGATTGACAAGATTTAACTATATATTATTTTAATGATATCATACGATACGACGTTATAAATCGTAAACCGCATTTTACCTTTCATTCATTCAACTCTAATATAATAAAAAGAAAGAAAAACGTTTATTTAGATGTATAGTGGTACAGAACCTTACGTGCGCGAGTCCGACTCGCACTTGGCTGGTTTTTTTCCTTATAATGTATTAACTGCTGCTTATAGTTTTAGCCGTGTTAAATCATTTTTAAATAACAAGGTTTAAAAAATACCACCAAATCTCATCCCAGTAAAGACACTCGATTGTCCCTGATAAACATTTTATATGAAATGTTGTACTGTATTTTATATGTGAGTGATCATAGCTTTGTATGATAGGTATCATAATAATATTGATTCATCGGCAAAAGTCACAAAACATTAACATAACATAACATCACGCCTATATTACCCAGAAGGGTGTGGCAGAGGTATACAATGCCCACACTTCACCTGTTATGTTTAGGTCCCATAGGATAGGGCTCACCATCGCCATCCACCCACCGGGCACAATTCCAACTATGAGCTGCTTTTATGAATTTCCTGATGTGAAGTTTACAAATAACACTTTGCCCGACCCGGGAATTGAACCATAGACCTCGCGGTGAGAGGCGCATACGCTAACCACAAGACCATCGAGGCAGTCAAAAAAAAGTCAAAAACAGTACCTTTAAGAACGATTTACTCATATTATTTTTACCAAGAATAAACAGTACAAAATATATAAACAAAACTGCAAAACAAACATTTTATTTTTCCACTACAGAAAAACATTTCAACTATCTTGTAAAACGCATGTTCAGTATTTATAAGTTGTACAAACGAAATTTATAAGTTGTTCTTGTGGTTTTATACATTTCTCAGGATAAAAGGGACATAAATTCCCCTCGTTAATGGCTTTTGTGATGAGGTGGCGTCTAGCTTCGAGTCAACGGACCCATTACTTATTTATTTGGGAGATAAAAGTGCTGACTAGACTTATTAGTAGTCATATTGTGAATATTACCATAAATATATTCTCTCTTGGTCCAAAGAAACCAGCACTACTAATACTATTACTAGTTATGTAGAACTTGTAATATTGGTAAACGGTAGTTAAACATTTGACTATTATATTAAATATAACGGGATATTTAGAAAGAAAGAAAGAAAAAATCATTTATTTTGGAATAAATAGAATACATTATAAGCGTCTAAAACTAAATAACTTAAAATACAATTCATAATGCCAGAAATGGTACGCATCTCAGCACAATACTGCAGCGCTAAAAAGCACCAAAGCGCTGATATTCTGATGCGCCCAGTGAATAAGTAAAAAGTAGTGTGACAAATATACTAACTATTTAATATTTAGTAAGGTAGGTGAACATTTTTGGTAATTAAATATAGGCTACATAATGTTTATACACATCTTCATTGTAAAATAACGGAGATCCGAGATAAATAGAAAAAAATAAAGTTTTCACCACTTTTTCAACATGGTGGCGCAAGCTCATAAAATTTGTAGTCGAACATACAGCGTATGCTTTTATAGATTCTTCTACATGTCCAAGAATCAGCTTTCTAGGATCATTTGCACTGATGATTGCTTTCAATGACTATGCTATTGGCGTATGTACAAATAATAATAATAAATGACTGTGGTATTTTCATATGTACAAATAATCTTGAAGTCATGCCAATGTTTGTGTACGGCATTGTCTATTTGCTGATGAGTATTTATGTACTGTACTAAAACTGTGTTTATGTTTGTATTTGTGTATTGTTTGTGAAGTACGCTTGGCAAATGTTATGTGTGTCTTTGAATTTAGAGTGCTTTTATGATGAACATTGGGTGTAGGCAGTAGGAGCATTCAAGGACAGATGAAATAGCGTATATAAAATCTAGTACCCCGTTTCTGGTATCTCGAGTATGATTACAAAACATCACGGTTTTAATTACCCAAAAGAGTATTTAACAATAAGTCCAATGTGATACAGGGTGAGCCTATCGCCATCTGGCGGGCAAAATTCAAACTCCGTGCTGTTATTGAGAATTTACCAACGAAAAGTCTAATAACACATTTGCCCAAACCAGGAATCGAACCCAAAACCTGGCGATGAGAGGTTGCATACGCGAACAACTAGACTGAGGAACATCTTGAGTTGTAGCTTAATCCAATAAGAAGTATAAAATCCATACACATGACGTTCAACTATCTCTGCCTACGCTCGTGGAATAAATCCGTGTGTATTTATGTATGTGTATCTCAGCATAAAATATTCCTTTCAAAAACTATAAAGAAATATTCAGGCACTAATTGACACAATACAAACTACAACGTACCAATAAATAAATAAATATTTCACAACTTACACACAACGCCATCTAGTCCCAAACTAAGCAGGGCTTGTACTATGGGTACTAAAATAACTGATACTACTACATATATACTTTTCTTTTGTAAATGAATACTTATTATACATAGAAACACCCAGACAAAGACAAACCCCCATGTTCATGCACACAAAGATTTGTCTTAAGCGGGAATCGACCTCAGCGTCGCAGGCAGGCACACTACCCACTCCGCCATCCAGTCGTCAAAAAAATGAAAACAAAATTTAGAACCCTCATAAACCCATAAGACATACATTTTCCTCATTCACTATTCCTTATTACTACTCGTATATCCCACTCATAGGATAGTATAAATCAATAGATCTGATAAATTATACATCTGTTTGACCGAACCTCGGCCGCAAGTCATAGCTAGGCCCTCAATGGATAGGACAGGATCGCATTTATGATCTTTTACAGGACTAGGCCAGGATCAAACTTCGGATTTAGGCTTGAATATCAAATGAGGGATGTTCTACTTTTATTAGCTCTTCCATAAACCTCTGTGCCAAATTCATGTGGCTGAAAAACTTGATTTAGTAACAAGTTACATAAATCATTGACATATTTAAATAAAGAACTTCTTATAGCAGCAGCTTAGAGCTAAGAGCAGTAGTACTAACAAACTATGCAAATATTTAGATATTGTTGCGGCTTCGTCTTGAAATAGCAGGATTTCTTGGTTTGAAATTAAACAGCTGGCTTTTGGTACATTTGCAGATATATTTCTAGTATATCACAGGATGATGATGCGTATATGAACGAGTAGCGATAGAGAATAGAATAGAGTGATTAGCACAATTTTGACATTAATTTAAATTTTACTTTAACTGACATATTAATATATAGACTGACACATTGACATAGACTGACAAGAGTGACATTAAGACATTGACACTTGACAGGGTCCGTAACAGATATTGATATATTTAATACAAAAATTGGACCGGCTAGACGGATACTCAGTCAGGACTTCTTTTACAAATATTTATAGCGATTTTTTTGTGTTTTATTTTTTAGTTTTATAGTATTGTAATAAATATGTAAGAAAACAGTGGCGGTTGCTCAGCTTTAATGCTTTGGAGTCTTGCATTTCTGCAAAACTTCCACAGAGCTGATTTTCAGCAACCACCGTGGTTGACGGCACAAACAGAAAACAGGTACAGTAACTTATAAAGATGACAGTGACGTAAAATGAAATTAAGCTTAGTTCCAGGAAAAACACAAAAATATACACAAAAAATAATAGGTACATTACACGAGAGAATAAAATATAATAAATAATGAAACATAAATTATTAAAAAATACATGCATAGAAAATTACAATTTTATATATGGTTACAAAGTAGTTACAAAGACGGCAAGAAAAAAAGAATACAAAATAAAAATAACAAACCTAAAACAATTATAAACTAGATTTCTAACTAAACTAAAAATATAATAAACGTAAAAATATCCGGATGGCGCTAGTATAATGTAGGTATGATGTAATGTTATGTTTAATCTTCTAGTACCACTTATATTTCATAAGCGATAGTTTGTGATGCTAGCGACACGGAAGATTACTCCTACCCGCAAAAACTACAAGATTAACCCCTTTTTTTATAGGTGATGAAATGTTCCTGACCGCATACCACGCCATTCGGGGAGACGGTGCGGTTATGTGGAGCCCTCACCTACTAAAACACCACCGTGCGCCTACTCTCGCCTTATGGACGGGTTACCGGAACTATGACATACATCAGTGACCCGTTCAGCGTTTGCCGTTTGGGCACCGTCTCTGAATCGGGGCGACGACGTCCCGGCGCGACCACAAGACGTCACTCTCGTCGCGGAAGACGCGGATGAAAGAACTTAACCCCTGTTATCCCATCCGCCTTTTTACACTATGGCAGCATAAGGCGCGCGTAAGCGATTAAATCTGGATTATTATGTTACTTTCTACCAATATACCAAGCGGGTGAAACCGCAGGTGGATGCTTGTGGTGCAAAACGCCACAGATTATCCGTAAAATCGTGCAAACCGAAATATTCAACCATAATCATAAATACATACAGCAAATAACCCTATACTGTACATCGTTCAAATATATTGAACTGCATTATTAAACGGTAACAGTCGTATTAATAGAGACGGTAAATAAATTGGTTTTTCGCTTTGTGGTTTTCAAAGAGATTGGAGATGGGTCATCTTCCTCTTTTCTCTGGTTATTATGGACAAAATGATTTTTACTGCACGTTTTTATCCTTGTTATAAAAATAATTTTAAATTAAAAAACATGACATCAATACAAAGAAAAGGAAATTTTCTGTTTAAAAACTGTAGTCGGTACGTTTTTTTGGGTTAGAACCAATTGTACTGAATTTTACTAAAAAACTACAATTTTTTATTAAAGACCATATTGTTATCTTTGTCTGAAGATGACTTATAATTTAAAATGAATAATTACATACAATTAATAATTAAGATAGATTAATATCAATTAATATTAATTGAGATTACATATTTGAGCCGTTTGGGGTCGAGACGATAGGGTCATGGGGCCCGAGTGCCCATTCTCTTTTTAAAGAGATATCAAAACGACTGATCGGCTCTTCACGTGATCAGAAGGCTGGTTTTTACTTTGCTCAAAGGTTGAGCATTGCAATTCAACGCGGCAATGCCACCAGCCTTCTGGGCACGTCACCCGCATTTGACATTGATGCGGAAGTATTTTTTGACGCATAACTTTTTTTTTTTTTTAGTTCTATTCCTCTTTCAGCTGTACATAGTTAGGTATGATTTTGTTTGTTTATTATTTAATTTTTAATGTCTGTAAAATAATATTTCTTCTTAGAAAAAAAATTTAATAATTACTAAAATTACGTCTTTTTATCTTTTTTAAGGGATGCATTTTTATCTCCACAATATAAAAAGTCAAAAACGTATTCAACTTGGATTACAATTAAGATAGTTTTACTTTTTTTTAAGTAATTTAGTCAGCCCTAAAATGATGAAACTCAAATGATGTTACAAAGAAATACACGAAAATCTCTTGAATCCGATTAAGAACGATTAAAATCCTTTCTTTTCAGCTTCGCAGTTCAAAATACATTTTTACATATAAAAAGCTTAAATGGCTCCCATTGAAAAACAGATGTTCTAAAAAAACTCTGGAGTGCCGCTTTTAAATGAAAAGGTTTTTTTTATGTTGAATTAAAAATTTAATAAAAGAGGCAAGTGAATTGTCGTAAATTATACCAGTTGCTTTTATCGCTCTTCCGTCGTTTACAATGTTTATTTTTTTATGAAAATGGACATTTTTATCTGCGGTTCTTTGCAATGAAAGGTCTGGGCCTATCTTTATTGGTGCTGACATCAATGCCGTTCATCGCGTCATTAAATTTGGAAAATTGGACTCCCAAATTTAAATCAATGGCTGAAATTATCTTTGACGATTTCTTTTGATGTTTCAATTCGAAATATAAATGCCATTTGTTGGACCATCGAAGAGTCCAATGAGAATGTGGGTCTACCATAATATTATGTATTATTATAATACATACTTTCTATGTTGAATGTATTTAAAATATAATGCTGTAATAAAAGGCACCTATAATATTATTTATATTGCAAATTAAATCGGATACGATTTCAGTTCAGTTTACGTTTTTCAGTTTTATGTCATACTGGTTGCCCACAATATTTATTAAATTTAATGTATTTTAATTATTAGTATTAACAGGTTGATAAAATCACTGATCATTAATATTTCATTCTCATTTAACGGAGTGGTAAAATACTTATTTTTTCAATATTTCTGAATGATTTTAGTAAGTATAAACCCACTAGTGAAGATAGGCCTTTTCTCATAATGAGCATAGTCCGCAGCCCAGGAACATATTGTGCATAGTATGATAAGTTTAGCAAACTTTTGCTGATGTTTTTGTAAAATTCATCTGTTATGTTTAAGTCTCATGTGTAGAGGGTAAGCTTTTCGCCACCCACCGAGCACAATGCCAACTCCGTGCTGCTACTCAGAATATAATAATAATGCTAATAAGAATATTTCTGACACACAAATCCCAAATAACACTTTTGCCCGACACGGGAATCGAACCAGAGACCTCGCGGTGAAATGCGCATATTAGGTAGTATGCAGGTTTTCTTATTCTAATTGGCTGCACGTCATAGTAGCTAGTACAAACGGCTTCACATCAACCTTTACATTTCGAGTGTCTCGCATTGTACAGGCTTCCAATACAATGCGAGACCAGCTCATACTGGAAATGTAAAGGTTGACCGGTAGCCGGTACCTTAAATATAGCGCACGGCTATATCCAGACGAAATATCGATTGCGGCAATTCTGCTTTAGTTTATTAATACGCAGCTTATTTTGTATCTGGACAAAGATAGCAACGGAACGGTTACCTAGATATAAAATTCGAAATAAATATCGTCCAAAGAAAGGATAGGCAGAATGATATATTTCGTGGAAAAGGTGGACCAAACTGGATGACATAAGAAAGAGATTGAATTCTACTGAACGAAATGGGGGAGGCCTACGCTGAAGAGGCAACTACTACTTGACCAATAACAGTTATTTAATTAATCGAAATTATTTATACTACTGGTGGTAGAGCTCTTGTGAATGAGCTCGAGGGCGGCAGCACCACTGTCTCACCTTTAACCTGCCGCCAAATAGTAGTGCTTCCATTACTGTGTTCCGGTTTGGTGGTGAGATCAGGCCTCGAAACTACTGCAGCGACGCATCTATAATCTGCTTTTGTGGATTGTTGATGTCCATGGGCTGTATTCCACTTACCATCAGGTGGACTACACGTTCGTTCGCTGCGGGAATAGTATAAAAAAAATAATGTTAATTTTCTTTTGTTAGTCAAATTAATTAAAAGTTGAGCTTTCTCTTTTAAACATAATTATCATATTTCTAAGTGATAGAATAAAGGTTTTTTTTGTTTATCTCGCTCTAAAGTAAGGCAAGCCATAGTAACTTTAATAAAAGATTTGGATATTCAAAGCATTTACTTTGTAACAAATAACAACACATTACGCTTATTTAACCCATAAAGGGATGTAGCAGATGTGTATAACACTCACACTTCACCTGTTTTGTAGAGAATCTACTAGAATATTTACTTAGATTTTTTCATAAAAACCACTCCACTCAGCCGAACACTTGGTGCGTTCGACCAAGGCATAAGCCTGAAAAGATAGAAAATGTTTGTTCTTTAAAATCTATTCAGTCCAAAAGTCCAGTTTACCTTTATCTTCTAAAATTGGTTTTACGTGCTTGACATGTTTAACTTAATAAATCTATTGCTACACACTCTACAAAAAGAAACTAAGCCGAACCCCAAAATAATGCTCTAAAAGGTTTACCACGAAAATAATGTTAAGTATTTTTACTTTTTAAATGCGAACAGAAAATAACTTGTTAACTTTTTGAATGGTTTATCTTGAAGCATAAAACGTTGCTTTAATGGAAGTAGGACTGGATTTTATTGCTTGAAAAGATTACTTTACCTTTAAGTTTTCTTTTGATGTATTTCTTTTTGGTAAGGAAGACATACCTTTTAGTTAGTTTAACAAATAATGTATTCTAGCTTACGCCCGCGGCTCCACTAGCGTAGTCTTGGGTTCGATTCCCAGGTCGGGTTATTTGTGAACTTTCCGTCAGGAGTTGGCATTTTGCATGGTGGATGGCGATAAGCTCACCCCCCATTCCATGGAACCTAAACATAACATGTGTAATGTGGTTATTGTATACCTCTGCCACACCATTACAGGTAATATAGGAGTGATTTTATGTATTGTATTTTATAAACCTTCAAATAGGATGTATTCATAGTTAACAGGACAAATTATGTCGGGTCAGCTAGTTTCCAACAAAAAAATAAGTAATATCGCATACATTTATATTAACACACATATTTCATACATTACAAATAAAATTAGTTAAAGATTTCTTCGCACTGCTTTAACAGGATATTTTCCACTATGTTCATAATATTCTTTGAATTGAATACATTCATGAGGAATCTTAGATTTTTTAACAGTAAATGCATTTTTTTATACGTTTTTTTACTGGTGGTAGAGCTCTTGTGAATGTGCTCGAGGGCGTCAGCACCACCGTCTCACCCTTAACCTGCCGCCAAATAGTAGTGCTTCCATTACTGTGTTCCGGTTTGGTGGTGAGATCAGGCCCTGAAATTACTGGCACATGAGGCATACCACCGTAGTCCTCAGCTGCAGCGACGCATCTATAATCTGCTTTTGTGGATTGTTGATGTCCATGGGCTGTACTCCACTTACCATCAGGTGGACTACACGTTCGTTCGCTGTGGGCGTAGTATAAAAAAAAAAATACGTGTTGCTTGCCTGTGTATATGATTTTACAGTTTATATTGAGCTTATGTATGAGGCAATTTCGCGATGGGTTGCCTTATTACAAGTTGCCATATAATTTAAGAAAATCGGTTTGTTTTTTTTGTAAGATAAAAAAACTTTTGTCATTCATATATCTATTTTTATTTATTTACTTAACTTATCACAGTTAGAACATTACAATAATTACTTTAATTTAAGATAGTAATTTTACTTACTATACTTCATTAACATAGTTAAATTAACCATACAGCATACAAGAGATATCATTTAAAATTAATATAAAATAAATGTATGTACCCACATAAAAACACAAATAAAAATACATCAATCTCTCTCGCAAAAACTCAAACACACTGTTAACACATTTGGCCAAATGTGTTATCCTATCATGAAATCATTGATGATGATTTCATGAAAACCTCTTCATGTTGTATTTTCGGTACCCTAGTATTAAAAAAAAATATTAACGATTTTTAGTTTTTTACATCAATATTTGCCAAAATTCTCCCCATGGGTCTCTTAAAGCCGTATTTTCAAAACTAGCCTTGGCGATTAAATTACTAATGTACTTTGTTGGTTTACTCACAAGCTTCACTTTACATACGCTACGCCAGCTCTTTGACACAGCTACGAACGTGCTACGAAACCACAGCACGTGTAGACGTGTAGCGACTTCGTAGCACCCGTTCATTTTGGGTGCTACACGATTAATGTCCGTAGCGTTGATATATTGTTTGGTAAACTGTACCAAAATACTGTTTTGATTAATTGTTTTCTAATACAGCATGTTACATTTATATCGGACAGCATGTTTTTTAAGTACGACATACATACGGGTAGTCAAAGGCCAGGAAGTCTAACAAACAGCATCGTATTACCTCGTATTTGGTTGTGGAGGTCCGATGGCAGTCTCTCCACGTAAAATACTGATAATTAGCTAAATTTGTTCTACTAAAAACCGACCCCAATTAATTTGGGAGAAGATTTAGAAGATTGATTAATTCAAATTATGAAATACGGGTGTTACTCACGTAATGTTGGTCTATTAAGTCGATCACGGTTTCACCTTAAAACCTTGAAAATGCCTAAAAGTATGAAATAGATGTTAATGGACATATTCTTAGCATAAATTAATTTAGTAGCTTAGTTCAAAATTAAATTTCTCATTACTCTCTAATGTTAAATCTAGACTAGATTGTAATCTTTATGACGTATCTAATGGTTCAGAAACATCATTAAATAATAATAAAAAAAACGTATGCGAATATTATATGTTTGTTAAGTTTCATTTGAGATTTTCTCCGTCAAAGAATTTTTCAGAAATCTTATTATAGTGCCGAGTCTTGCCTTATAATTTGTATTTATATCCTAATCACTAATTTTATTCAATTATATTTATGTTCAATTTGTAATGTGTGTGTGATCTTATAAATGATTAATTATTATTATTTATGCATAAGTAGTGATATGTGTATATCATTTCAACTGCTATTTCGTTCTAGGTAAAAAAATGTAGATAGCGTTGTCATCACTATTCCTTAATCACACTTGAATCTATTACACTATCATCTTATATAACAACATTACTAAATACTTTGAAATCCTAGTTGACCTACATAGAAGAACACAGCCACCACAAACAAGGCTGTAGTGTGAGTAATTTACCTCTTAGAAGGTAGTTAGTCATTATTGTGTCCGTTGAAGCCTGGATTACATACAACCTGTTAAATGTTGCAGTTGTTCTACATAAATAATGTTTAGATAGTAAATTTTTGTATTAATTAAAGTTTAATCAGTAATAACAGCCTTGATAGTCTAGTGGTGAGCGTATGTGCCTCTCTCAAAAGTGTTATTTGTGAACTGTCCGACTGGAAAATTACAGTAGTAGCACGGAGTTGGAATTATGCCCGGTGGATGGCAATTCAAAATTCAATATTCAAAAGACTTCGCTGTTCGTATGTCCGTCTGTCACCAGGTTGTATCTAATGAACCTTCAAAGCTAGACAATTGAAATTTTTACAGATGATGTAAAATTTTGTGCCGCTATATCATCAAATAAAATTAAAATGTAAGGGGAGCTCCCATACAAAAAACGTGTTTTTTTGCTCGTTTGTATTGGTCAACGTGTTGTGGCGGTGCATGAAAGGAGCCTCCCCGAGTGACGTACACAACTATTCCCTACGTCCGGCGCACCCTGGACAATTCGCGAGTTCTCCAAAGCGAATTGGCTAATCCTTTCACCACGATGGCAAGTCAAAATAAAATTTGACTCAGCCATCGACACGACGAAGAAGAAGAAGACCGTGCTGTTACTCATGACCAGTGATAGCTAGACAATTAAAACTTTCACAGATGATGAATTACCGATTTTATTTATACTACGCCCACAGCGAACGAACGTGTAGTCCACCCGATGGTAAGTGGAGTACAGCCCTTGGACATCAACAAACAAAAGCAGATTATAGATGCGTCGCTGCAGCTGAGGACTACGGTGTTATGCCTCGTGTGCCTGTTGCCGCTATAACAACAAATACTGAAAACCGTAATAAAATAAACAATTAGAGGAAGGGGCTCCAACAAACGTGATTTTTTAGCTCGTTTCAGCTTGGTATTGATAGTGGTAACAGATCGACGGTTGAAATTCACAACATATTAAATGATATACTAACTTTAAAAATAAATAATAAAATAAAATAAATATTTAATTGCAATACAAAAAACATGTTTTTTGTCGTTTGTTAGATGGTACAAAATCCTACGTCCGCGAGTCTGACTTGTTCTTGGCCGGTTTTTATAATTGTCATCTGTGTCTTTTATATTAGATCCAATTAATTTTAAACGACAAATATTATTTGACTACGGCTGAAACGGTCCTAAGAAGAAATTCAGGTCCTTGAAATGTTTATCCGTAATGAAATAACAACTATCCTAACCACCCACATTAAATCTAAGTACTTCTCACATTCTGAAGTTCTAAGAACTTTGCAGCGAATATTAACTTGTATAGGCTCTTCCTTATCATGTAGAATTCTAACAGTATTTGCTCTCCGTAAGTGTACGATTACGATACTTCACAATTCCTTTGTGAGATGTGAGGTTCGAGAGTCGTTTAGATGTGCTCTGAGATGTAGAGTCGTACGAATGTACTGAACTCTACAAATATGTCGTTATTTTGATATGAGGTGGTGATGTTTGTTTAACGGTTATGTTAGTAATAAAACCCTCTTGTTTAAGTTAAAATGTCTAGACTTAAGATATTGTATTAAATTAAGTAGAATTTTTGCTTATGGATTTGTTGTGATTTGAAATATTTCTGAAATTATTATTAAGAATACGGGTAACTAACGTTATTTTAGCCAAGATTTTGCGTGTCGTCGCGCAACGGCGACGACACTACCGACACGTACTAGATTCGAAACTAGTCGGCATATCCCGGCTAAAATAACGTGAGTATCCCGTATTCTCAATAATAATGTCTTCACCTCACGTCGGTTTTAATAATTTATAAAATTAAAATGTTCGTTTCAAGAACGTCACACTTACCTTCACAGTATTAACACATTACAACATATATAATATATTATCGGTACATCTGTAACATGCAAAGGAGGGACATCATACACTCATACCTATATTACCCAGTGGGGTGTGGCAGAGGCATATAACACCCACATTTTATAAAACTTATAAAACTCATTTATTGGTAATTGGTTTACACATCATTACAGATATATTTATAAGAGTAGGTAATATAAAATTAATTAAGAATATTATCACAAAATTCCAATTTAACTTTAAATTAATCTCTTTTAATAATAAAAATATAATAAAAATGCAAATAATCATAAATCACCTTCAATGCAATTTCACCTGCTATGTTTTAGTACCTATGTAATAAGGGGTACAGCACAACTACAACTCCGTACTACTATCGAGCTTTTATCGACTACCCGTAAAGACTGCCATAGATGGTCAAATGGCAACCGGGACCGACGGCTGGCTTAACGTTCATTTCGAGGTACGGATTTTTCGTAAGGGCTTTATTTAAACAAATAAATTAATAACTACCACTACAGTACACGGTCCAGTACACGCGACTGCGTTCGCGGCGCCTGTAGGCGGTACCTACAGTACGAACCTGTACTGCCAAATTTGCACCTTCTAATCAGGCAATTTCGCTCCTGAATGGTCTGACTGGTCATTACTCAGAAGTAGACTTGTTCTGTACCGAATTTAGCTAATTTGTATGTTTATGTTTGTCATTTTTAAGAGATAACCTATAATCTATGTAACTTATCTGTGTGTAATTTTTCATCTACTTGTGTGGCTCACTGTGCGCTTAAGGCAACTGTAAACACAGTCAGTAGTTGAGTGTAAAATAAATAAACAAATAAATAACTCTGAACTTTCTTTTTAATGGAAATAAGAGACAATTCAGCAGTTTGATCTTGCCAAAGAACTAAACGCCTATTCGACAACCGTTATTTGTTTCTAAGATTTCGACAAAATATCTGATACATCTATTTATGTTATCAAAACGGTCAATTCACCCGCCATCAACCCCTCAAACTTGCCAATACAGATTATCTTAATTATTTCTCGAGAAGTTTCACTTGTTTTGATAGTCCTTATTGAATTAATTTTGGTATCAGGTGGTGATCAATTTCAATCTGGTGGGTCTGGTGTTTTGATTTTAGCTTTTAGATATAATTGGCAAGATTGGGCAAATGATATAACATCATAAACAATGAAATTAGTGCACCTAAACATATTTTGGAAAACTCTTCATACGTCAAAAAAACAGCCAAAAAAAAATAATTATTGCAAAAGTTGGTAAGTATGTGCGGATGTTATTAACTCATTCGTGCAAAGAAACTACACATTGGATTTTGATGAAATTGTGTACATAATATTATTATAGCCTATGAGTTTAATCAACATACAACTACTTTCTACATGACGTTACATTCGTGCGGCGCTGTGAGCGAAAGTTTACTGGTGGTAGAGCTCTTGTGAATGAGCTCGAGGGCGGCAGCACCACCGTCTTACCTTTAACCTGCCGCCAAATAGTAGTGCTTCCATTACTGTGATCCGGTTTGGTGGTGAGATCAGGCCATGAAATTACTGGCACATGAGGCACCGTCGTCCTCAGCTGCATCGACGCATCTATAATCTGCTTTTGTGGATTGTTGATGTCCATGGATTGTACTCAACTTACCATCAGGTGGACTACACGTTCGTTCGCTGTAGGCGTAAAATAAAAAAAAAATAAAAAAAATAAAAAAAAATTATCGTGAGTTCTCAGGTTTGATCGCCGAGTCGGTCATAAGTAATATGTGAGTTTTCAGCACGGAGTCTGGTGTTGTTTGTTTTATAGACCTCAGTCACTGCCACCTGGGTAAAAAAGTGTACGCTGTGATGATACGTGCTTTAATATTTATTCCACAATATCTTCCAATGATCTGCTAAACTTCACTGAATAGTTACCACAATTTAAAAATATAACCAAACATTTTCAGTTACCCACAAAAAGCAGGTAAATTAAGGACCAATTCCCCAATTGTTGATGAACCCATCGATCTCTGACGAGGGTACTAGCATTCAGTAAATACACGCACTGAAGAGATTTCCATTATTTGCTGGCTACCTCCGTCAATAGGAAATATATGCGCATAGCAGCAGGCTAAAAAAATGGTTCGGGGATTCAATACATTTTAAGTCATAGATCTGATTTTTTCGTATTCTGTACCTAAATCAGACTTGTCTAAAAACGAAATGCTAAAAAGATTTGAGGAATACTTAATTGTGTTGTAGATAAAAACAATCTTTGAAGAACAAGAGACAAGTAATGTCACTCAGACTAAGAAACCAATATTTCATCATAGTGGCTTTTAAGACAGTTTTCGTAAAAAATCATGTTATTTGTAATAGCAAATTATAGCTTTGCTATACCTTTTTTTATTTAATACAATTTTATTTACCTAAAACGCTGGCACTAAGGGTTAAGCAATTTAGAATCTGGCAGCATACAAATCCATGGCTGAATTGGTAAAGCACCTGGAGCATTTACCCAGACGGTGCAGGTTCAAATCCTGCTGGATTCTTAATTTTTCATCCTTAATATTGTATAAAAAACTTGTTATATCAATGACTTTTCTAGTAGCATGTAGTTCGAAATGTGCCGGCTGCATGGCAATTACTCACCCCCTATTACATGGGACGTAAACATGGTAGTTAAAGTATGAGTGTTAAACACGTCTGCCAGAGTTTTCTTGGTAATATAAGCGTGATATCATCTTATGATAAATGACTTACATAAGATCACTAGCTGACCCGGCAAACGTTGTTTTGCCATATAAATTACCTATTTTTATAAAAAATAATATTTTTAAAATTTCCCTAAAATAGAGCGAAAAACATTTACAAAAAACCGGCCAAGTGCGTGTCGGGCCACGCGCAGTAGGGTTCCTTAGCTAGTCGTAACAACATATTTCGACTTAAAAGGGATTTACTATCTGTATTAAACAAGTAACATCTTCATATAAGTCATTACTTTCAAAGGTTTTTGTAATTTGCACGAATTATTCTAAATAACTGCATTTTACATTTTGGACCCCTATTTATCTTGAACTAATGAAGTGAACTTATCCGCTATAGTTTTCCTTTAAAGTTCATTACATGTACTACTGACACAATTTTTTTCAGATTTTGGGATCCAGTAGTTTAGCTTTTAGAAGGGGGGGGACGCTCTACTCGAACAAAAATTTGCTCTTTAAAGTTAATTATCTCGCAAACGGATCTCTAAATCAAAAAACTGTCTTAGCAACCCTTGAACGTTTTTAAAAGTCCTATCTAACAATACCCCACAATATGGGGTAGGTGACAAAAAAAAAACATCCCTACTTTACATGTAGGGGAGCTACCCGAAAAAAAAATATTTTTCCAAATTTTATTCTACGACTTTCTTTGTATAGTTAACATACATGTTTATGCAAAATTTCAGTTTTCTAGCACCAACGGTTTCGTCGCTATGCCTCGGACAGACGGACGGACAGACGGACATGGCGAAACTATAAGGGTTCCTTGTAGGTACTACGGAACCCTAAAAAGATGATAATTGATCAGTTATCGAACGGGATGAAAATGATTAAATTACTAAAATGGCTATTAAAAAATAGGGGTTGGTGATAAAAGGATAAAAATTTAGGGTTGTATGTATTTTTAATGCCACATTATAGAAAAATAAAAACAAAAAAAATTGTAATTTATAAAATATTAAAGTTGAAAAATTAAGAATCCAGCAGGACTCGAACCTGCACCCCCTAGGTATACGCCCCAAGTGCTTTGCCAATTCTTTCAACTTTAATATTTTATAAATTACAAAAAGGCATAGCAAAGCTAAAATTTGCTTTAAAATATTACAAAAAAAAATTGTACAAAAATTTAAAAAAAAATGTTAAGGGTAAACAACCCTTATCACTTAGGGGTATAAAAAATAGATAGTAGCTGATTCTCAGACTTACTAAATATGCATATAAAATTTGGTAAATATCAGTAAAGCCGTTTCGGAGGAGTAAGGTAACTAACATTGTGACACAAGAGTTTTATAAATAAGATAATTGTAATCGCATTTTCTTTTTTTTTTTTTTTTTTTTTTTTTTATGGTGGATAGGCACGCGTTTGACCACGATCTCACCTGATGGTAAGTGAAGATGCGGTCTACGGTGGAGCACGCTTACCTATAAGATACCTATTAACTCTTGTTTTGAAGAGATCCAGATTGTACTCATGCGGAAACACAGACTCGGGCAGGGCGTTCCATTCTTTGGCAGTTCGCATAAGAAATGTAGAAGCGAAACGCTTAGTGCGTATTTGTGGAATGTCTACCGTGAAGCGGTGCCTGAGTGCCGTTTGTCTGGTAGTCCGATGGTGAAACGGGGACGGAGGGATTAGGTTGTGAAGTTCCTCGGCACACTCTCCGAAATGTATCCTATAAAAGACCGATAGGCTGGCAACCTTGCGACGGTGCTCTAGACTTTGTAGTCGAGCCTCCGTCAGATCGTTGTCGCAGATGGTTCTCTTGGCTCTCCTCTCGACTGACTCGAGTGCCTCAAGCTGGTAAAGCAAGCCACACACGACCGGACTTGCGCTTTATAGAGGTCGAGCAACTGCCTTGATGTAAAATATTGCCTCACCTTGTTGAGGATGCCCAGCTTTTTGGCGGCTAGCTGAGCTTTCTTATTTATTACGTCTATAACAATTCTCGCTGTTTACGACTTCAATATTTTTGAGACGCTCTTACCTCCGATAGACTTTGACTTCTCTAAAATGATGTCAACCCATTGGACTATTTGTCAAATGTGACAAGTACGTGCTTGGCCTGACTTGAGCTATTTAGATTTAAAAGGAGTACTTTGCACGTACGCGAGCAATCGAAGTAGTACATCCCCGTTTGTACGTGACTCACTTGCTTTATGGTTCAGTTACTTATTGACTTAAATTGGTGTATGTAGACATGCCAAGTTAAATGTCAGGCAAAATGAAACTGTTTGCACGCTGTATATAGATGTCAATTAGGCTTTTTGTGTCAGCAGGATTTTCTTGAAATCTTATCTCTTAGCTAAAGACAAGCAATTTGCAAGAATGTTGACCAAGCGTTGATGTTAGCAATCAATCATCAATAAATTAAAAGAAATTGTTCCTAGAGTTAATGAATTACTATTTTTTATTATTAATATTAAATCTTTATTTTAAACCAAAATACATTACTGTTAATCACAAAAATAAAATAATTAAACCTATAATAAAAATAACTAAAACTAAAACTATATACACTAATCAAGCAAACCGCTACCAGTGGGCATCGTTCCCGAAATGCTGGCAGCATTGCCACGTTGTATGGCAATGCTTATTCGTTGACCGAAAAAAATGCCAGCACTTCGGGAACGGGTTGACTCAATTAAACGTTTAGCGACGTCTTTATAAAGAGCGTGAGCCCCTGGACCCCACGGCCCGAGCGTCTCTACCCCAAAAGGCACAAACATATAGCCACTATCTAAAAGGCTATATTTGCGCCTCTTGAGGTTTTCGGCTGATTCTGCCGATAATTATTAATTAATAATGTTATGTAACGATCCAGATCTGAACTGTACATTATCTACGTTTAATGTTACCATAATTGTTATGTGTTTTATGCGTTTTATGTTATTAATAAAATTACACAGCTTGTCTTTTAAATATTTGCTGAGATAACTAACAGACGACGGCAAAAAAATGTTACTTACCGCACTCGGCCTCAGTATAACCATCGCCATTGTCGACAAATGCACAAGCGACCCGGAAAATTCGAATCCGTTACCCCGAGTGACCTTTGATCGGGATCCTTTGTGCTTCAATATCTAAGTGACTTTGGTACTGGAAATTAATTCTGAATTATATTTGCTCAATAGGCGTTAAGACATTAGGATACTATTTAAAGGCATTACTTTTGGGTAAAAGCACATGCGGAATCAGGGTTTTAACTCAGCAGGGCAAAGAATATAAGGTAAGACCGTTACAAATAATTCTTACGAAGTTTTTTCTCTCAAATATCAAACAATAAGCCGCGCATTCGAACGAATTACGGCAAAACAATGCTAACATTATGAAGGAGCGCAACTTTATAACAAACTACCCACGAACATTAAAAGTATAAGTTCGTCAAATATATTTAAAAAACAACTTGCTTGATTTATGAGACATATAAAGTAGTATCTAATAAGTGGGTGAATTGCACAAGCATTAAAAATACACGGCAAACGTGAGAATGGTAGTGCAATGTGCTGATTATTTATTAAATATATTTTTTCTCAAAAAAGTAAGTACTTCTCTACCTTGGCAAAAAAAATCATTGATTTCTACCCAATAATATATACCAAAAAAAAATTTACAAAGTGTCATTTTATCATCACGGTGGCCTGTCCCGAACCCAATTCCGCTCATAAAATACCTTCCCCTGCAAATATATTCATAATATGGATTTAAATCGGTTGTTTTATCATTAAATTATAATATATTCGATCAAATAAAACCATTTTTGTTTGTTTATCTTCTTTCTCATGGATTTGACAGGCAGTCAACTTATGTCTGGAAAAAAGTTATCATTTCAGAGGACAGTAAGTTTTAGTAGAATAGCCACGTCAACATTGCGTTGTTATGCCTTTCTTACCTTTCCTCACTTTGGATCAGGCCAGCTCAAGCTCTAGGCGCGATCGCACCAGTCCCAACGTCTTGCGGTTCCCCGCCACAAAAGTAAGTTTATCATTTCAGTGATGTAGGGACAAAAGTAGGATCATTTCGGTGGCTGTTAAAACTCGAGCTAGATTTCTTTAATTTGTTTCAAAATTGTGTATTTAATTTCGCCGTAAGTACTGATTTGCTTGAGTAGTGTTCATATTCTTTTAAATTTTTTATCACACAGTAAGAAACGGTGCACAGTTTATCATTTCAGTGGTTATTTTTTTATCATTTCGGTAGACACTTTTCATTTCAGTGGACTCTAAAAAATTCATCCTTAAATATTTATGTAAGTTTTGATGATATTTGATGTCCACTCACACACAATGTTATAAAATAGGCTAAAGTTTCATTTCTCACTTAAAATAAATAGATAGCATTGAAATTAAAAAAGTCCACCGAAATAACAAAAAAAAATCGCTTGTTGAAATTGACCCAAGTACCTAATTACCTCGGGGAATACGTTTTTGACGAGTTTATGCCTAGTTTGTGGAATCGTTGGTAAATATTAATTGGATTTAGTTTTAGAGCACTACCTACATACTTTTAATGTTTTACTTTTGTTTTATGATGACGAATGTTAAAATTTTGTTATGTAATCAACAATGTTCTCAAGTAAATGAAATAATTTATTTATTTCAATAATTAAAAATAAAAAACAAAATTCCTACTAACCTAAAAATAAATGACTAAAAGCTAAATCTTTGTACAAACCTAATCTAAAAGACCGCTACCAGTGGGCAACGTTCCCAAAATGTTGGCAGCATTGCTACGTTGTAAGGCAACGCTCAACTTCTGGCCAAAATAAATACCAGCATTCTGAGAACGTGTGGCCTATGTGTAGTAAATGATGTAAATCGTATTATGAGAATAAAGTATCTTAAAACCTATTTTCATTGCCCATGGCACAAATTCGACTTCCATAGATCTTGAAAATGGCAACCAGGACCAACGCATCGGCTTAGCGGGCCTTCCGAGGCACAGAGGTATACTCACTATTTTGAGATGGTCACTTTCTTCTTCTTCTTATCATTTTAATGGCTTGTTCAATTATACTGTTTTAGACCAGTAGGTGGCGACTTCAACCCCTTCTTTGTTTGCCTGCATTAGATCATCGCGGGTGCAAGTCATAGTCACTGTGGGGGTCTTCATATTGTTGTTGTTAGGTTTCATTTGTTGATTGATTGTTGATAAGATTAAAACGATAGGTCACTATTCTATATGTTTATATTTACTGGTACCAGGATACATAATGTATATTAAACTTATTAACTACATTATTCTAACTTAACTACGACCTATATCTAGCGATACGGGAAGGCGACTGGCGAACCGGGCGACTAAACTTAAGTATCCACTTAAATACATATATGCGCCGGTTGCCCTGTGTCCCTACAGTCACCTATCCACGGCCGACCGCGTTAGCATTACCTGCAAGATCGATCGTTCGGCGCGGCTTCAACTTAGCCACGAGCTCCTCCTTCAAGTTTAATTCAGAAATCTTTAATAACAAATAACGTGAAATATGTCTTTTTATCCCTATTCGCAGAAACATCGGCTGCAAGTTCCCTAAAACCAATTACAAATGAAATATTCACTGGCCCATTAAAAGTGAAGTAATAAATTGTACCAGATTGTGCATTATCATAAAACAGCTGCGGAATAAGGCGTTCGCGTTAATATCGTCTTAAGGCGTGGTTGAATAAATAAATACAAGAAGTTATGAATATAAAGAGATCATCTGTTAATCTTGCTTGTATAATGTTATCTATTGCTTTTAATCATTTGTTATATCTAGTAACTTTAATTGTTGATTATACATTGATGAGCATCCTATATTTTTATTAAAACTGACGTGAGTTTGTAACATTATTCTTTAAAATACGGGTGTTACTCACGTAATGTTCTAAAAACTGACGTGAGTTTATAACATTATTCAAATTATGAAATACAAGTGTAACTCACGTAATGTTGGTCTATTTAGTCGAGTAACACCCATAATTCATAATTTGAATAATGTTCTGCCTGTTAGTGTGTATGTGTGTTTTTTATTTTTTAGGCAAAATCTTCTGTTTTAATTTTAACAACAATTTCACAAATGTAGCTTGTAGTCGTACTTAAAAAAAACCGTGGCGCAATGGATAAGGCATCGGTCTTACGATCGGGAAGTCGTGCATTTGAATCCTGGCCATTACACCACGGACGTGAACTTCCTCCTAACACAAGCGAATTAAGCTTGGAATACTAGTAATTTGTATTTGCAAATCGCTAGGAACGTTGTGATAAAGTTATACGATTTTCTCTTTATAGACTAAATGCCCATTTACACGATAAAAGTTTTGCAAAGCAATTTTATTCTAATGCTTGCTTTGTTTGCAAAATTACAAAGATAAAGATGCCAAGAAATAGTCCTTTAAAAAACTTGCATTGTGCAAATTGTGCAAATGGGCCTTTTTTTATCGCAGACATAATAATAAAATAGTTTTAATTTCGCATCTACAAAAAAAAAATTTGGTTAGTTGAAATAGTTTCTTGTTAGAGTTAGATTTAAAAGTGTAGACATGTTTCAATATTATACTTATAAACAGATCGAAAATCAACAAAGATAAACGATGACATATATAAAATAAAAATCCTCCGATCAGAGGTCCGTTTCATTAAAAAAAATATTTGTCTGATATTATTAGACATTCTCATAGCTACATCTCTTATTCTTTTTTTTTTCTTTTTTTTACATGAGATGGAACGCCAGAAGCAATTACACTATCCAGTGGTCCCAATGACAATACCAAATACACGACATTCACTCACACAAGCACACTTAGTCTCAAAACAAATATTTGCGAATCACACAAATATTAGTTCCATGTGGAGATCGAACCCACAACACCAAAGCAGTGGAGAGTCACTCTCCACTGCTTTGGTATCCAGTGCCTTTGCTCGCCGCTTAAACACCACACGTGCAGACAAATTATAGGTTTGCTTTTTTTTTAAAACGACGTCCGCACTAGGAATTACTCCTGTGTCACGGGGGTGTTCACAAACATACATTTCACACACAAAGCACACCCAGAGTCAAAACAAATCTTTGCGGATCACACAAAGATTTGTCCCGTGTGGGGATCGAGCCCACAACACCAGCGTAGTTGAAAGCGGCGAGGCGACCGCTTTAACCGCTACGCTTACCGTGCACAATATGTTTTTAAGTAACCGCCGCAAGGCTTTTCGTGGTCAGTTAACAATAAAAAACAGTTTAAAATTGACGGGATAATCCAGTAACATAGATCTTGAAATCTACATTTAAATTGTCATCCTCCTTCTTTTGGAAGTTGATAAAAAAAATACGGTTTGTTATTTAATTTATAGATACCTAAAATTCAGTGAAATGCTCGTTAGTATTTTAACGAGAATTTCGTCGTTTATTTCGAGCATTTCGAGAGTACTTTACAAAAAGCAATATCAAAGGGTGTATTTTAATTAATCAAATACTAGAGACAATTTTAATAGAATACCTTGAAATCGTGCCGCTTCACTGAACAGCTAATTTACTCGGCCATTATTGATGAGTTTCCTGTATTTTTTGTTTCTGTAAGGTACTTTGAGAACAATTTAATATTTATTCAGCAGCAGTCGCAGTCAGTCTTGCAAGACTGGCTGCGACTCAGGCGCGACGTATCGCACTCCCTTGATAATGCCTAGACGTATAGGCGAAACCGCGGTCGACTAAATAGACCAACATTACGTGAGTAACTTTTTTTTTTTTATTCTACGCCCACAGCGAACGAACGTGTAGTCCACCTGATGGTAAGTGGAGTACAGCCCATGGACATCAACAATCCACAAAAGCAGATTGTAGATGCGTCGCTGCAGCTGAGGACTACGGTGTTATGCCTCATGTGCCAGTAATTTCATGGCCTGATCTCACCACCAAACCGGCACACAGTAATGGAAGCACTACTATTTGGCGGCAGGTTAAAGGTGAGACGGTGGTGCTGCCGCCCTCGAGCTCATTCACAAGAGCTCTACCACCAGTATTTATAATTTAACACCCGTATTTCATAATTTGAATAATGTTACAAACTCACGTCAGTTTTAATAAAATAATTTAATATTTAATAAAAAATAATCTCTCATCTTAATAAATGCATAATAATTGATATTACACTAGTTAAATTATTAATTATTTTAATCAGTGTGCTTAGACTGCCCCGTTGGTCTTGTGGTTAGCGTATGCGCCTCTCCTCGCAAGGTCTCGGGTCCGATTCCAAAATCGGGTAAAGAGTTATTTAACAAGTTTCCGTCAGGAAATTCACAATAGCAGAACGGAGTTGGAATTGTGCCCGGTAGATGGCGATATGCTCACCTCCTATCCCATGGGACCTAGACATAACAGGTGAAGTGTGGGTGTTTTACACATCTGCAACACCCTTCTGGGTAATATTGGTGGGATGTTATGTATGTATGTATGTAATCCTTTTATATTATTTAATCAATTTCTCTCAATAACGTCGCTGCGTCGTCTCATTATCATAAACTATATTATTATGACGTTCACAGCTCACAAGCAAATCATGGTAAAGTCTTCAAAAATATCACCGAGTCAAAAGAACGTTTAGATTTTCGTTTAAGATCAGAATGATTAAAGTATTACCCAAAGTGCCAGTTTTTTTGGGGTTCCGTAGTATCTTTATAGTCCACCATGTCCGTCTGTCTGAGGCATAGCGTCAAAATCATCAGTGCTAGAAAGCTGCATGGATATGTATGTTAACTATGCCAAGAAAGTAGTAGAACAAAATCTTAAAAAATATTTTTTTCGCTTTCCGTTTCTACAATGTAAAGTGAGGAAGGTTTTTTTCTGTCGCCTACCTCAAAGTTACCCCGATAACGATACCCACGTATCGTTAGATAAGTCTTTTAAAAACATAAAGAGGTTGTTAAGATTTTTTTAATTAGAGATCCGTTTACAAGATAATTTACTTTAAAGAGCAAATTTTTGTTTGTTTGCTCGAAATAGCAGAAAAAACATGGTGGTAGTAAATGTAATAAACTTTCAAGGACAACTGTAGCGGATTCGCTTATTTAATTAGTTCAAGGATTAGGATTAGAATTAGGATAGTTGGGGTCCAAAGTGTAAAAAGCAGTTACTTAGAATATTTCGTAGACAGTACAAAAACCTTTAAATATAATTATTTATATGCAGTTGTTAATGTTCAATATAGATATTAAACCTGTTTTGAGTTTTAATATTGTAATGGCTGACCACGGAACCCTATGGCGCGTAGCCAGACACGCACTTAGTCGTTTTTTTTTGTCTTATCTAAACTGAGTTTAGCTTGCGGCTAGATTTGAAAGTTTTTACCGAAATTCTGTTTATTCTATCGTGACAGGATCTTAAATACACATTCAAGTGAGAAGTCTAAACGATGCCTTCTTTTTCCCGTGACCTTAATCTGAAAAAGGTACAGAATATTAAGAGACATAACTTGTTCTTCTTCGTATCGAATCAATGCACACAAAGTATTCAAATACTGCCTGCCAAATAAGTGGGCAGTTTAGGCACTTGAGGAGAGGAGCATAGTTTGCTGAGGTGCACCGCAATGGCACTGTAAGAGGCATAACTAAAGAATCAATAACCTACAACTCTTTAAGAAATCGTTAGCTGCTGTAAACACTTCATGGCATATTTTCTTCTAATGTGGAAAGAATGTCTTTGAATTCCCATACAAATTAACTTCCACCACTAACTTGAATGGAATTACAAAGATACAGCTAAGTAGCAGCAAGGTGTCGTTTACGCAATTATCAAATTTAATCAAAACTGAATCGAAGTGGTTTTAAAATTAACATTCGTTTTTAATTTAGCAGTACACGTAATGTGCTATCAAATGTTGTGTGAGGCTCTCACACACAGGCGCGTTATTATCTGTCAATAATACGACCGCGGCGCAATGGATAAGGCATCGGGTTTTACGATCAAGTGGTCGTGGGTTCGAATCTTGGGTATTACTCCACGGAGGTGAATTAAGTTTAGCTCAAGAAGAAAACTAATAATATTATCTGCAATCTACTAGTCAGCTATTTTAACAAAGAAAAACTGGCCAAGGGCGTGTCGGGCCACGCTAGATACCATTCCGTAGTCAGCCGTTACAACATATTTATGGACTTAATAAATCTATATTTATATTGAACATTAACAACTCCATACAAGTCATTATATAAATAAATGATAAAAATAAATATCACAGAGCTTGTGATACTAGAATAACTAATACATATATACTTTTCTTTTGTAAATACTTGCACTTTGTATTTTAATTGTAAGGTTATTTTATTTTGATGAAAATTAATTTGAAAAAAAAATATTATTATACGCAGAAACACCCAAACTAAGACGAAATACGATGTTCATGCACACAAAGATTTGTCTAAAGCGGTAATGGAACCCGCGAGCTCTGCGTAGCAGGCAGCTACACTACAGACTCCGCCATTCGGTCGTCTCTTCCATTATTTTCAAAGGTTTTTTTGTATTTTGTACGAAATACTGTAAGTAACTGCAGTTTACACTTTGGACCCCTATTACTCTTGAACTAGTTATGTTGACGAGCCGCTATCGCTTTTCTTGAAAGTTCATTCCATATAGTGTAAAAGTGGAACTATTTGTTAGTACTTTATATTTTAACATATACATTTCTTTTTTTCAATTAAGTTAGTGTTTATTATGATTTAATATAATATAAGTACTTAGACAGAACATTGTATATTTTGCATACCGATTATTCGGTGAAACATGTGTATTATTATTATTGAATTGTACCATCTTTTTGTCACCATGTTTAAGGCAAATAAACGTTTCTAAACGTTTCTTTCGTTAGTTAGTTATACTACCACCATGATTGGGTCATATTGTTCTAGGTAGATTTTTCAGATCTAAACACAGACAATACATACCTAGATCATTCCGAATATTAATACAATCACCAGATCATCATAACTACGTTACTCTTCTTAAAAAGTCAAAAAAGTCAATAAATTCTAAGGCACTTAATGAATAGTGTCTAAACAAGTTCTCACTAGATTGGATTCCACTTAAGCTAGTCGATCTCGTTCGACGCCGTTCGACGCCGTTCTACCCACTATTTGTCTCGATCGGTCGGGCAAACAGAGACTTGCCTCGATTAATCCATCAGCTAAATTGCATTTCTTTTAAAGTAACAGATAGGAACAAAGAAGTTACAAAGAAAAAGACTTTTAACGACCTCGTTGGTTACACTTTGTAAAAAAGTTTAACGAGTCATGGGGAAGTTAGTATCGGAGTTTTGATATATCTTTTTCTGTAAGATTTGTCTGGTGTTTCGTTGGACTTTAATCAGCGGTGTAGTAATTCAATAGGTAGTATATTTTAGAAACTCGTGGGATCATTTAATTGGTGCTTACATGAATATCAACAGCTGTAATATAAAAAACATAACATAACACACTTCCACACTTACCTGTTATGTTTAGGTCCCATGGGATAGGGGGTGAGCCTATCACCATCCACCGGGTACAATTCCAACTCCATGCTGTAACAATAACATTTTTCACTTGTCTATTGATGTGACTGTTTCAATTGTCTAGTGTATGCGACGTCTCAGGCTGAGGTCACGGGTCTCTATCACATGGGCACTAATCATGTAGAGGAACAGGGTGTGATGTTCCTCCACCACAAAGAGAGGATCCTCCGACCAGGCTCGGTGGTATTGCCTGGCGGTCAGCAGTCCGATGGTAGCGTATTGGAAGTGGTATTTATAGTCACTTGCTGAGAACATTTCGTTATCGCGATTCAGCACTCGTCGACATAGGTCACGTGTGTGTCATCCGTCATTTATTATGTGCGGATACCGCCACAAACATAACAGGTACAATGTGGGTGTTATACACCTCTACTACACCCTTCTGGATAATATAGGCGTGATGCTATTTATCTATCGACGTTATAATATGTTTGCTGTACTCATGATGATTATGAATGGAATTAAAATCAAAATTTGCAATAATTCATAGAAAATTGGAGATTATATTTAAAAAAAAACCGTTTTAAATTCATCCAATTTTTCACCTAAATACAACATCAACTATAATTTCAAAGTATAAGCTTCTTTATTCAACTGAAAACTCTTCAGTGTGCGAGATATAAAACATAATAAAGTTGATAAAATTCAACCTCAGTCACTTGACTTTTAAAACTATTTAAAACTTCAACGCCCGAGTTGAAAGTAGTTTAAAATTAATAAAAAAAAACATGCTATAGGTTAAAGGGTTCCGTACACCAAGCGTAAAAATGGGACCCTTATACTTAGACTACGCTTTTCGTCCGTCAGTACGTCTATCCGACTGTCACAGAGCTGTATCTCATGACATAGCCAGACAGTTGAAATTTTCACAGAAGATAAATAACTGTTGCCGCTCTAACAACAAATACTTCTAATTGACTATTTTTATAGCATTTAGCTATGCTTAGCAAATTATACTAGGGAACAGTTGAAAAAGATATGGGACCGGCAGGATTTGAACCTGCGACCTTACTGCACACCGGGCAGCCGCTCCAGCCATTCAGCCTACCCTAAATTTCTCCACTGTATGATACATCATTTCGTGACATTACGTTCATCTATTTGTTCCTATTTTAAGTAGGATACAATATAAGCATAGCTAAATGTTATAAAAATAATCAATTAAAAGTTGAAATAACAAATACTTGTTATTGATTATTTTCATAGCATCTAGCTATGCTGAGCAAATTATACTACAAAACAGTTAAAACAATATGGGACCGGCAGGATTTGACCATGCGACCTATCTACATACCCGGCAGCTCCTAACAACTAATCTATACAGCCGCCTCTTGTCTGGACCCTAAATTTTTCAACTGTAAAATTACGTGACGTCACATTCATACACTTCCTTACCCACACACACCTATCTTAAGTAGGATACAAATATGTACTAAAAACAGTATAATAATAAATATTTAAGAGGGGCGCCCATACAACAAACGTGATGTTTTGGCATATTTATAGATAATTGTACGGACCCTTCGTACGCGAGTTCGACTCGCACTAAGCTGGTTTGTATTTAAGTTTAACTTTGATAAAATTATGTAAAATGGCGTGGTCTAATTTTTGTCGTGCGGTTTTTATAAGGAAAGTTTTGAAAGATGTTTTTTTTATGTATATATTTATTCCATATGTAGTACCTGCGGCCTACACGTTTTGGCAACAGATTAAAGTTAAGAAATTCAACCGCCTAGTATGGTTATAATGGTTGTCTGTAAGAGATTGCCTTAGTTGCGATAAGACCGCCATTTGTACTACATATATATTTTCTGTATATTTTTTTCCTTGGTGTGTAATAAAGCATTTTTATTATTATTATTTTCTCTTTATTAATTATTTTACTTATTTTATGGTTGTAAATAATTATTTATTATTATCATTATTACTTGTATCCTATTTTACTTGTAGCTAATGGCATGTATCTCGTAATAGCTTTGCTATGCAATAATAAAGGTGGTAACAAAGTCACACGTAAGGCTACAATTTAATTAGCACTGAAGTAATTATTTGTTGCAGACGCTCCTCTCGTACGTAGAATGGAATTGTTGTTGCTTTTGAGTTTAATTTAGATTTATTTGTTGTCTCTAAGACCAAATAAATCACAATTTTAATGCGTAAACATTCTACGGAGGCTGCGGGGCCATAAACGGATGCGGGCGTAGAAGAAAACCGTGTTTTGGGTCTTTAGCCTAAAACTGGAAAAGCTTTGCCAGTTTTAGGCTAATGATCCAAGACACGGTTTTCATACAGTGGAAGAACCGCTTTTCCAGTTTTAGGCTAAAGACTCAAGACACGGTTTTCTTCTACGCCCGCATCCGTTTATGGCCCCGCAGCCTCCGTAGAATGTACTCAAGACACGGTTTTCTTCTACGCCCGCATCCGTTTATGGCCCGCAACCTCCGTAGAATGCAGATAATAGTATAAAAAACACAACTGTAGTACAATATTACAAGTCGTTATATGTTTGTTCAATTAAGCTTAAGAACACTTAGTCAACTCGCACTTCAATATTAAAACAGCAAACTATATATTTCGTCAGAACCTTTAACCATAACATGTGAAAGTTATATTGCAATTCAATATTTCACAACTCCCTTAAGTAAACAAAACGGAAAGAAACCAAATACACATAAATTCCTTCGACAAATTGTCGCATTCGCTGAGGGAATGGTGGGAATGTAACATTGTAACGTCATGGGAATCAGACACACAACACCATAAAATCATAGTTTATAGATGAAGGCTTTGTTTTGTGGATAAAAATTCAATTTGTCACAGCTGCTCCCTGCGACTCAGGAACAATCGAGCATGCTTATGATGAAAAAGATAATTGAAGCCGGCTAGTATATTTTGAGGTAAATAGTTACAAATAAAACACATTGTCTTTCCCCTTTAATATATTAGAGATTACTTTAGAATAAAAAGTTTGCGATGATGTTTGGAGTTACTAAAATGTGAACGTTACGCAAAAAATAAAATATTAATAACACGAAAATAATTAAGTACTGGATCTCGTTTGGATTATGTGTCTTAATTTGGTCAAATTATTATTTATCTGACGTTAATCTCTAAATCAGACTTTGTAAAACAGAGCCTTATACCTAGGTAAAAATTACTTGATGAATGTTGGTGAAAACTAGCACACAAGTAGCATAGCCTGGATATGTGCCGATTAGCAGCCTTTATAGGCTACTTTTAATCACATACCGGTCGAATGACTTATACATATTTAATCAAATTAAACGAAAACGATGTTCGCAAAAAAAATCACGTAATATATTTTTCAATTTGTTTAAGATGCATCCTTATTGAGACGATCAAGAGTTGTTGAAAGAAAAATAAGTGCCTTTCCTGTTCATTGAATGAGAAGAATCGATTTAAAACTCTGCTTGTTTACTGATATTTACTCCGGAGTAATTTTAAATCTTGCTCTCACTTAAACCGGCTTAAAGAGAATAATAACGGGGATAAGCAGATTGATCATAAGATTACCTTATCAAAATATTATTTATCTTTATTTTTTTACTTTTATAGAACAACGCCCGCACTAAGAATAACTCTTGTCTCGTTCACAAATATACATTTCACACACACAAAGCACACCCAGAGTCAGAACAAATCTTTGTGTGATCCGCAAAGACTGGGGATCGAATCCACAACACCAGCGTAGTTGAAAGCGGCGAGGCGCCCGCTTTAACCACTACGCCAATCATGCAATTGAAAAAATCAATGAGCTGTCTGTAAAAAAACAGGAAAAAATGTAATGGTGTATTCAAAAACAATTAGGTGCACGGAAAACAACAATAACAAAAGTAATATTCACAACTTTTCTACAAATCCTCTCCGAATCAAAACTATCCAGGCCTTTCATCCGACGCGAACGTCCGAAAAAACAAACTATTTGGGAGATTGAAAAGCGAAGATTGGTCACGTGTAAAGGCCTGAAGTAAAAGGGACTGACGTACAGACAGATATCTAATTGTACGTATGGAATCGAAAAAACAGGGCTGCTGTTTTAGTTTGAGTACTGTATATTGCTATTTCGTTCTGTGGTAGAAATATTGGGTTACCCAGGTTGGTATAAATACGTAATTTTTAGATGATTTGGTCTGACAAGTTGGACAGGCCAACGTTTTCTCGAATACAGAGAGAAAATGGGTACTTTATTTTATAAAACAAAGGTGTGGTATACCAAACGTCAAACTTCTTGGTGGCTCGCGAGAGCGAGGACGAGATATACATAAAGTGTAAACGCTACACGAGTGACAGTGCATTTTACGACCCGCCAATATCTTGATTTTACCTAGGCATTGTTTTAAGGGTTCAAAAGCCCCTATATCTCTAAAATTTTAATTATTGATTGCACGATAGATTCTTACTTTATAAAAATAAGTATAATTGAATCTGAGTCGGGCTTATAATATTGTGAATTGTATTAAACATGTCTCGATGGGCATGGGCCTCTTCTTATTGCCTTGAAGGGTATTCGTAAGGTATTTTCAATAAGTATACCCTAAATTGAGGAATGAGGAAGGATGGTTGGTAGAGGAGATATAGTTTAATTTATTTACATAAATCTTTAAGACAGTGCTCAAGATTTGAAAAGGGTAAAATGTATGTACTTAAACTGTCTTTGTAATTAATTACTTTACCTGTTATGTTTAGGTTCCATTTGACCTATAATGTTTAAGTATGTTATGTATGTAGGAGTCGTCCTCTAGGGTGAACCTATCTGGTGGCACGGCAGTGCCCCTGCCAAGCAGAGCAAGAATACAACTACTGCGCCATATACCGTACAAAATAAAATTTCAGACTCCGCGCTGCTACTGAGAAATTCTTAAAGTAAAATACTCGTATAATACTTTTGTCTGACCCGGGAATTAAATTTGAAACCTAACAGTGTTAAAACGGGTAGCAAATTATACCGCTAGACCTCGAGGCAGTCTCAAGATTACAGTACATACATGCTATACAAGCTGTTGCCCGCTACTTCGTCCGTGTGGAATTCATAGATTCCTGTGCGGTTTTACTGATACCGACACTGTGAGTTTACTCCACACTACTCCCAATACGTACGACCACATTGACTGTGACGGTGTTAATAACAGTGACAGTGAAAACATCATAAAACGCTTCCAATAGGTACCAGAGTAGCACCACCCCCTTCTATGACGTCACAGCGCGCATCTCGCGCTGCTGCCCGTAGTGCAAGACTAGTTGCGGATTAGGTGCTATTTGAAAATGCCTACATATGTATAGGTGAAACCGCGGTGGACTATATAGACCAACATTACGTGATTAACACCCGTATTTCATAATTTGTATAATTATGTAGACATGTAGATTACATTTACAACTTCATACAGTTGCGAACTATAGTCCGTCGATCTTCTACTTGTATTTTAGTTTGAACAAGGCAATTAAGATCCTCGTGACTAAATTCCTGAAGACTATTTCTGTGTATATTGTATTGTAAATTTATCGCATAGTGATCCCTTCTCACATGTTTGGAATAAGTAAATTGGGTCAGGCAAAGAGATATTACTACTACCGTAATAGCATTTAATATTACACTAGTATTAGTTGACACCACAATTCTGAGCGAGAACGGTCGAGATATACATAGAACGTAAATCATCTGAGACAACACATTTCTACAGCTTACTCCAGAACTTTGAATATAAAGGTTGAAATATTTACTGCTTTTGACAAAATTTATCAAAATTATATCGTGCCATGTCCTTTCATGAAATTAAGTTATTTTATTAGCTTTAGTACAATTTAATTAAATGATTCGTAAATGCAATTGATTTTTGGAAGTCTTGTAGAAAACTTTCAAAGATGGCGGCGAAACCTTATCCAAAAAACAACTTTCTAGATTAATTTGCAATTATGCTAGGCAATTCACGCTTATTTATATTGAACAATTGTGGTTAAAAAATCCTAAAGCAAACTCGAAATATGATCGCAACAAAAATATTGGTTTAATTTTAAACAAAATTTTGTTTAATCATTGTATCTACGGTGTTTTTTAGGTGAATGCTCAATAATAAAATAATTATATAAGAATACAAAAGAAAACATGTTATTAGTAATAAATACAAACTTAGCTTTGTAATTTGAGTACAGCTTTTTAACCAAAATCTGTCGACTACACTTGATTTCGAAACAAGTGCCTTACAAAGTATAGCTCTTGTTACACAGTATTTCACTAGAATTTAAAGTTTTAGGGTTTAGACTTTGAACAAGCTGACGGTTTTACAAGGTCCCTAGGGCCGTCACACGACTAATTTTATATAAATTTAACAGTATTCTAGCGTACAACTTATTTCAGCTAGTTAATTACTCTTCATTAAAGTTTTTAGCATAAGCTCGATATTTTAAACAAATTTAATATTAAAGACACTCGTCATTCGTCAGGATAATAACGAACACATGTTTTTGTTTATAACATAACATCACGTTTACATAAGCTTAAAGGGTACAGCAGAAATGTAGAACACCTACACATTTCACTTGTCATTTTTGGGTGCCATTTAAATATGGCACCCACAATTACTATTACACTAGGGGTTGAGTTTTTCGTCATCCTAGCCGGCACTATTCCAGACTACGTCCTACTGAGAATTTCCTGAATAACCCATCCTACGCTCTGCTAGACGCCGGGGCCGCATATTCATTAGTTTTGTATTACCTACAGTCCGCACAGCCCCGCTCTGCCCCGCCTCGCTCGACTTCGCACTGTTTTAAGCTCTCTAGTCAATACTGTCCACCCTGCTCCACTCCGCTTCAATGAAAACACTGCCTTTCCTTTTCGCTAGACTACTAAGGCAAACGCGTTTAATGTGATTAATAATACTAGTGTATCTTACCCAACTTATCTTTGCAAGCCTAAAAAGTGTTTTCAATATTTAGGATGATTTCTCCCAAAGGGATTAAGGAAAACCTCTAGTCACGGAGTGGTAAAAATATTTACTAAATAAGCAGAGGCTAGTCTCAAAGCGTAAGTAATCTGGGTCCAAACGTGATCTAACTTTACTCCTAAAGCTCCCCTTTGAAGCCGCTTGCCGAGATTAGTGATATTCATGGCTGTATGTGAGAAAATTCTTGTTATTTCGATGATTTACCCTGTACCAATGATATTATAGAACTATAGATATGTTACGTTCATAGAAATTACGATTTAAATCCGTTCCGAGCTATTCCAAATTGCACACATTGACAAATGTAACTGATAAGTAAAACAAAAGATACGAAATAGCACGCAAATGAAAGAGAATGAAAGAGATAGCTATAGTTTTAATGATTGCACTTCAGTGGTACGCACGTGACTGCGCTCGACGCAGGCCACACGCAAACTAAACACAAGACGTCCTAAAGACGTCCCAATTGGGACGTATTTGAGTATTCACAGCGCGAGCGCTTATAACATATCTGCTTTTGTTTTTATATAATATCATTGCCCTGTACTAAGAACGAAACTTATCTATGAGGGTGCAAGGGTTTTCTCTGGTATTAAGTTAGTTAACAATTATTTATTTTTTAATTATAAGATAATTCTATTTTCTAGTTTTTTATGGTTCAGAAATAGTATTTTTCCGGTAGTTATTTATTAAACTTACTACCCACTTGGCCTGTAATATCTTTCACTCGCTATAAAACTTCTCGCATTTTATTTCCAACAAATAAACGGATTAGCTCGATGCGGTAATTCACAGTAGCAGCTCGGAGTTGAAATTGTGCCCAGTGGATGGTGATAGGCTCACGGATATGTGGGTGTTGTACACCTCTGCTACACTCTTCTGGTTAATATATAGGCGTGATGTTATATTTTGTTATGTATATACACGGACAAACATTTCAATTTTATCATGTAAACTAGGATGAACGGTATTACGTCACAGGGTATTTTTGCAAAAATACGAACAGCACTGAAATGTAGGTAGGTTCTTTACAAGTCGAGATGAGGTTTCATTAGTCGGGTCCTAACGAGCCCCGTTTCGGACCGCACAAGTGTTTTAGATTCTCCCTTTTGAGGTACAAAGAGTCTAATGGGAGTTATCTCATAGAACTGGTTTAAAAAAAAATCTGCAGGTATTTTGTTGGACTATCGTTTTGTCGCGTTAGGTGCTGTTAAAATATAGCGTAGTGGACAGGTAATTTTAAAAAGAGTTTTACAAGAAATACACGACAGATCAAAAGGTTTTTTTTTAATTAATGTCAAACTTTGAAGGTGTATAGAGATTTTATTTGTTTAAGCGCGCGCTGCGCTGTGTGTAGATCCAATGGAATTTTTTGCATGTACCTTGGTGTACGGAAAAACCTAAACTGGTTTATGTTATACTATGTTGTTGTAATTTTTGTAAAACTTTATTGTAAGTGATTTTAATAAATAAATAAACGGATATACCAGGGTTATTGGTATTATGTCACAAGGTATTTTTGCAAAAACACGAACAGCACAGAAATGTAGGGAGATGGGTTATTCTTTACAAGCCGAGATGAAGTTTCATTAGTGTAGTCCAAACGAGCGCCGCTTTGGACCCTACCTCCCTTTTGAGAAACAAAATTCACTAATTAGAATTATCTCATACATTTGGTAGTTTTTAAAAAATATGTGACAGAGGTATTTAATCGGAATACCGTTTTTTGGAGACTATAAGAAGTTAAAATATAGCGTAGCGGGCTGGTAATTTCATTTGGAAGAGTTATCCATACACTACACCACAAATTCACGGGATTTATTAAAATTAAACAAAGAATCACGCCTCGATGGTCTAGTGGTTAGCGTATTTGTCTCGCCAGACTTTTCACTAGGAAAATCACAATAGCAGCACGGAGTTGGAATTGTGCCCGTTGAATGGCGATAGGCTCACGCCCTAACCCATGGGACCTGAACATAACAGCTGAAATGTGGGTGTTCTACATCTCTGCCACACTCTTCTGGGTAATATAGGCATGATGTTATATTATGTTAACTCTCTGGCTTAATTATATTAGAATAAATCACCCCTGCAAAGCCACACGTGAAAGTGGATATAAAATAAAAGCAACATATTATATTATTGTGGTTTATTTACCGTTCTGCACGCCACAGGAGCAATTGCCAATAATTGCAGTATTGCCCCAAGCCGAGCTCCAATGCAAATGCTTGCGGTTTCAACAATTACTTATATTTTAACGAATGACCTGCATATTTATGCTTGATATCAGAATGGTCGCTTTTATGTTGAATTCTTTTGAGGAATATTTTTATTGTTTTCTTTTTCAATTTATTATTAAATTGAAATGTTTGTTTATAATCAATTTGTAATATATGCATGACCTTTTAAATTAATTCTAGTCGTTATTTAATATCAATACGTAGATATAAAATATAACAATTAATTTTAAAAAAGTTATTGCATTTGTTATTGATGCGAAAGTATTTTTGACGCTTAACTTTTAATTTTTTTTTAGTTCTATTTCTCTTACAGCTGTACATAGTTAAGTATGATTTTGTTTTACATTATTTAATTTTAAGATTTTTAATACCTGTAAAATTTTAGGTTAGTCCAATAAACATTAAAAGAGCAAATGAGGTTCTTTATCAAAATTACGCCATATAATCTTTTAATTAAACCTAGAATGTTTGATCTATGATTCTGAATATAAAAGCAATGATACTTCAAGGAAGTAAAAAATTGGAGGAGTTATAAATGAAATCAACACTATCTTGATTTTGAAACTGTCACACATAAATTCTACCACGACTTGACCCTTAGTAATTAAAGATTTGTTGTTCTTCCTTACTTCCTCTCATCGTATTAAACGTAAACAGGAAAACCGTAAACAAAGGCTTATTTAATACCACTCAAAAGGGACAGACCGAGCCAAAACAAACAGTTCCTCATCCAAACAAAAGAAATCCTTTTTCCTTTAAGTGTTTCCTGATTTTCCTGTCGTGAATGAAATTTATTCGTGAGAGGGTTAATTTGCGAGTTACAATGGTTATCCGAGTGGTGTTTGGAATAACCCTTTTTATGCTAAATTTTAAATGTGGCTTAATATTTACAGTTTGTTTCATACATTCATAATCCATCTTCGAATTTCAAAAGATAACTTGACCAAATATAAAAGTAATACAATTATTAAATACAAAATCGAACACAATTGTCACTTCAATTTGTTCGTGTTATTTTTTATTATTTTAGTAACGTTTACTTGAAGATTGTGGAACAGGTCCTCAGTCTTTCATGATTATATCTTAAATTACTTAAATTTAATAAATTTCTTTAATGCAACAACTTGGCTAACAAGTTTAAAATACTCTTATATAAACATATTTTCTCTAAGCGATTCTTCTAATTGACGGCTTTATTTTATCATAAAACTACTTTTGGTCGTTTTTAGACCTAGATAATTTTCAGCCCCACCCTTAGTGATAAGATCGCCGTGCTGTTATTATGTTGTATTACTAAATATTATATATCACCATGTATATTTGTTGTAGCACGTTATTTCGATATTTCAGAGATGTTGCAATCTCTTTATTCACGATAAAACTAAAACTTAACTACTTTAGTCATTGGAGTAATGTAAAAATAGTTTTATTGACAAATGAACCGATCTGCCCTCTTCCGCACTCTTTTACTACGCGACGAGAACAATTATTGTCAGTACTCGTACAAACTCGATCACGATATGCGACACTCCCGATGTCATTTCGAACGGTATCACTGTTTTAGTTTCATCGTGGACAAAGAAATTGCAACATCTCTTAAGTATCGAAATAACTCGCTATAACAAATATCCATGGTAAATATCCCGTAATATTTAATATTTAGTAAGAAAATAACCATGTTTAGTCTCAAAACTTATATTATGTGTATTAGTTCAGAAATATAAAAACTTAATAATTTTATGTTCTTACAGTGGAAATTCAAATAACAAAGCGATTGTTACTCCAGGTGTATCCAATAAATCGTCGTTTAACTGCACTCCTGCCAATAGCATGGAATTGTTAATTTTTCAGTTCAATGGTTGCATGACTACAAACTAAAATATCTTTATGAGAACTCTGTAGTGTAAAACAAAATAATGGTTTCAATAGTTTTACCGACTCCTGTAGTACATTGATTACAATATGATAGAAGTGGATGCCAAAATATAAATATATAAGTATGTGAGGCTGATGACTCGTTGTCACTTGGTCGTCAGCTTGCTTCAATACTATTTCTGATTGAAATAAGATATGTTTATAAATTTTCGCCATTTGAGCACATTTTAAAAAAATAAGACAACGGGTCTAACTAGATATAACTAGATATAATCTAACTAGATATTATACTTCACCAGAGCTGCACCAGTAGGCTCGTGACCACGAATGATGCAAGTCATTTCGAAACGATGAAACCATAAAGCCTTTGACACAAATTTAAACTACCTCAAAACCAGAACATGTTACAAAATATTGGATTTAATTCTAGAATATAATACCTCCATCTATAAACTATGATTTTATGGTGTTGTGTGTCTGATTCCCATGACATTACTATGTTACATTCCCTCTATTCCCTCAGCGAATGCGACAATTTGAGGAAGGAATTTATGTGTATTTGGTTTCTTTCCGTTTTGTTTACTCAAGGGAGTTGTGAAATATTGAATTGCAATATAACGTTCACGTGTTATGGTTAAAGGTACTGCCGAAATTTATATTTGTTGTCACATTCAAGTGTGTGGTAACAGAAGGATCTATGGCAATCAAAGAGAAAAAGAAAATTGAAGCGGATGCCATTGAGACTTAGGAAACCACCAACAAACTTTCATTGAAGCATGTTGAAACATTTACATGATTTTATTGTACAGTTTTATACCCGTCTAATTATATTAATCAAGTTCTAAACGGAAAAGGTTTCTTTTTAATATTTTTTAAACCGTTAACCAGACTACGTTAATAGTAGATTGTATCATAAGGGAGCAAAATAATATTTTTAGGGCGAGGGCGCTTTTTTGAATCCAGAGCGAAGTGAGGGATTCTATAGTAGAATCCTGAACGTAGCGAGGGATTCAAAGTACGTCGCCCGAGCCAAAAATATATTTGCGCCCGAGTCATACACTCTACTTTTCATCACCCATATGAGAAAATAAAAGATGCCTCATATTTTCTTATAATATATTATTATTTTAAAAAAATAGAGTTACAACTAAAATTAAATGTAACTATCAAATAATTAAATAACTAAAAATTTATATTTACATTTGAGACGTTTTCGCAATGGTGAAAATTTATTGTTACAGTTTTATTAGGAATAGAGATTGTTTTTATATTTTGCGTGTTTGAAATAATATCCGAATCTGACTCCTTCGGAGGAAAAGGCGACGGTAAATCTTCTTGCTTGGATGTAGATGGGCGCGGTGACGATGGTATGGAGGGATTAACTGTAGGTGGTAATTTAATGTTTTCCACTATACGTTCACAAGTTTTCACCTTGTTCTCAATGGAATCTTCAATGTAGCTCTCTGCTACAGAACTCGACTTCCATCCTCCATGTCGTTTGAGAACAGTTAAGTCCGCCCCAGAATCTGCTAAAAGGGTAGCAGAAGTACGACGAAAACAATGTCCAGTGTACAACTTGATATCTGGTAATTTCAAATATGTAGCAATTTCTTGTGGCATGATAGAAAATTTATTTTTTCCCATTACTTGTTTAAAGCACTTCCCATTTTGATAACGAACGAAAAACCGATTACTCTTCATATCAGCAGGACGTAGGTCCATGTATTTCTGTACAATAGTTTTATATTCTCCTCGGATTACGAAAGATCGGTCAATTTTCGTTTTTGTATCGGTCAGCTTTATTAATAGTAAATCATCCGAGTGATTTTCGATATCATCAACAGATATTTTTAAAAGTTCATTCCCACGACAAGCTCCATGTATTCCAAAAATTAAAGCCACCTGTAACAAAACAGAATGTGTATTAAATAAATGTCTATCAAGCTAAAGTTTCCAATAAAATACGCATTTTAAAACACTTTATATGTAGTTACTTACTTTTACGGCAAGAAAAACTTCGTCGGGTGCCTCATTAAGGAACTTCTCCACGTTTTTGACAGTGAAAACTTTGGATTTTTTGGGCTTATATCCATCAGACATCCTCTTCAAATACGCTATTAATTTCGAATATGTGTCTAGTTTTACGTCATTATTACAGCTGACTGTTGATTTCAACATCGAGAAGATACTCCAAAGTGTAGAAGGTTTTTTTGTTTTGCCTAAGTATTGGAAATAGGCCAAAAACACAGATTCGGAAAAATGCTTGGCGCCTCTTGCATTTCTCCATTCAATAAAATTTCTATATGCTTTTACATATTGCTCCCGGGATTACGCAGGTAATATATTATCAATCACATTTTTTGCATCAGCTCTTATATTTTCAGGAGTTAATTGTATACTGTCACTGTCGCTTGAAGAACTCATTTTTCAAATGGTTTTACTATAAATTTCTATCCTTTAAAAAATTACACCAATGCGGACTGTAAGTACAATTCGCGCGCTTTGAATTTGATTTCTTTTTTTTTTATTCAGCCGGGGCAACGAGTCTATGGGCCGTCGTATTAGCAGCCAGTCATCTACTATATAAAAATAAGTCGGGTTTTCCTTCCTGACGCTATAACTCCAGAACGCACGAACCTATTTCCACGGTTTTGCATTCGTTGGAAAGGTCTCGGGCTCCGTGAGGTTTATAGCAAAGAAAATTTAGGAAAACAATAAAAATTTCAACAGAAAAGCGGGAAAATCTTTTTTTACATACAGCGCCATCTCTGATACATAGCATGCACTACAAACCACAGATATAGATCTACATAGATAACGCAGATGCATGTACTTCGCGTGTCTCAACCCCGACCAAGCGTCGAGGTTGGTCGCCTCTAAGTTCAGTCCACGCGCGTCTTTTGTCAGAGAAAATCATAGCGGACGGCTCCAGTTGAACGTACTGGGCGGATTGGCATCGGCGGCATCGGTGTCTTTGAATCGGTTTGGATTTCCCGTCACTAAATTTCGGCTGTGACGTCACAAAAGGTATTAAAAAGTCGGCACGCTTGGTTTCAATACAAATCGTGATACTTGCGTTATCTATGTAGATCTATATCTGTGCTACAAACCAATATTATAAGTAGATGGCGCCGGTGCGTGATACATTGTTTGACAGCCACCCATTTTTTTCTGCTCAGTTAAATTCATGAGACAAACCGGTACTGTGAAATTGTGAAAAAAAGTAAAAAAAATAAGTTATTCGTTTCCTAAGATTACAATTGGAAACCCGATTGAGACAACGCGTGAGCACACGAAGATCATTGGCATCATACAATCGCTTGGCATTCCAATATGATCCCACTGCGAACTACAGTGATGATGAAAATTTTGATATTGGACCAATGATGACTATATGCCGATATTGCAATGCGTTAAATTAATTCGTGCTTTTCAAACACAAGAGCAAAAAGAGAGGCAGCCCGTGAAACAGCTAGGTTAGAAACGAGAAATCGTCGAGCTTATCGTACAGATGAACAGAGGAATAATCTTCGAAGTGCAAGAAGAAATGGTTCCAGTATTGATTTGAATCGAGCAGCGTTTCTATATGATTGCACCATCGACTACAGCTTGCATCGTTTAGTTTGCATTGGTCCAATAGACGTTGTTTGCCAGCACTGTGGAGCATTGAAGTTTGCTGGTGAAACGCCTGGTTTGTGCTGCCTTAGTGGTAAAGTGAAATTGCCATTATGGCGACTTATTTTTTTTTGATGCCCCCGGTGGAACTGGGCAGACATTCCTCATGTCATTGATTTTGGCCACTGTACGTGCGAGATCCGAAATTGCGGTAGCAATTGCTTCTTCTGCAATAGCGGCCACATTGTTAGACGGATGCCGTACGGCTCACTAAGCGTTAAAATTGCCATTAAACCTTCAAACTACTGAACAACCGACATGTAGCATTTCGAAACACTCCGCAAGGGCCAAAGTTTTAGTAGCATCAAAAATCATCATATGGGACGAATGGACAATGGCGCACAATGACACACAAACGCGCAATGGAACCACTAGACCTCGATATGTTTTGGTGGTGCAATGATTTTATTATATGGCGATTTCCGACAAACACTACCAGTCATTGCAAGATCTACTGCTGCCGACGAAAAAGACGCTTGCCTCAAAGCATCAAATCTGTGGCGATATGTAAAGAAACTTCAACTGTCTGTAAATATGAGAGTTGCATTGTTAAACGTTCTAACTGCTTATGATTTCTCGAAGCAATTGCTGACTATCGGTAATGGCCGTGTTCCTGTTGACAAATCGAGCGGTTTGATTTCCTTTTCTCCAAATGTTTTCAATTTCGTATCATCAAAAGACGAGCTTATCAACAAAGTATTCCCGGATATCATTGCTAACTACAAAAATACTAAATGGTTAAGTGAGCGAGCAATTTTGGCCGCTAAAAATAAAGATGTAGATGACCTCAATTTTATAGTACAAAATCAAATCGTAGGTACTCTGTATTCATTCAAATCTATCGACTGTGTAACAAACGAAGAAGAAGCCACTAATTATCCAAGTGAATTTTAAAACTCCTTGGATGTGCCTGGTTTACCACCGCACAATTTAAAACTTAAGGTTGGCTCGGTAGTCATCATGCTTAGAAATTTAAACCAACCAAAACTGTGCAATGGAACGCGTTTAGTTTCCGATGATCCTAACGGATATGCCTTTTTAGTTTAAACGAATTCAATTCCCGTTTCGTCTTGCCTTCGCCGTGACGATCAACAAATCACAGGGCCATAATCCTTGACTATTTGTGGCCACAATCTAGAAAATGCATGTTTTTGTCATGGTCCATTGTACGTGGCATGCTCACGTGTCGGCAAACCATCCGCTCTATTTGTTCTTGCGCCTGACCAAAAAACAAAGAATGTCGTTTACCACAAGGTGCTTGAATGAAAATCCCATTAATGAATTAATCCGAGTGTATGCCAATCTGCACAACATAGTTTTCAATCATTTTTTTCTGACATGAGTTTGAAGTACTTAATTATTATTATTTTTTTAATTTTTATTCTCATTCTGTATGTTTTCATCGTCATTCATCATAATAAAATACATTTATGTTTCTATCTATATTAATATTATTTTGTATCATTGTATTACGTTCATCAAAGCCTAAATTAGTTCAGCTAAAAGGTAACACGACATTCATTGACTGTTAGGCGGTACGAAGTTCGCCGGGTCAGCTAGTTCAAACTATATTTGCGTTCGATTCCCTCGGCGCTGAACACTAAGATGTTCCAAATTCAAAAAGTGTGCCTAAAAGTACTTTTAATCCCGCTTAACGGGGATTAAAAACTCATTATTGCCCGCTCAAAGTTCCTTACTGAAAACACCAACTTTGGTCGCATTTAAAGGCGAACCAAGTCGTCTTTTTCGAATAGGTGGGATGAAAAATAATATTTGAATTAGATTATAATACGTTTTATTTATTGTTTAATAAATAAAATGTAATAATAATTATGTATTTCTTTCATTATATAATACTGTGCTTAATGTTGATTTGCTACACGGATCACCTGAACTGTCCGACCGCATTTAAATTATAGATTTTAACATGAGCAGTATGATAAGTATAATATTTTGTAATTTGTTTACCAAGATCTTTCATTTGATACCAAACACGTCATAATTATGTATTTTTTTATTTTCTGATGTTAGAATCTAACGTTTAAATTCCGTTATAAAATTTCAAATAGCCTATATCACCCGGTCTATTTTTACGAATCTAATAACACTTATTTATTGAAACATACAAACATACATCATTATGCTAAAATCATTTCCTTCGCTTCGCCGTAGTCAAAGACAAAGGACTAGGTTTTGAGTTAGCCAAATACACCTTTAAATACCTAGTACGCGCTGTAAAAGTTGCTTAATATTCAACTCTATTAATATAAAGCTGCTGCAATTTTTGTCTAATAGAGATAGCTCGTCAAAGCGGCTCGTAATTGAACTCGGAAGGGTTTGTCGAGATCGGTAGAAATGCGGTCCGCGCTCGGCTATATTCAGCCATCGGCTATTGGAGGGTGGATCGGCTGGATTCATTGGAGGTGGATAAGGATCGAATATTCCTTCAGCTGTTGACCACGCTCTAGGAGCGCGACGTCAAAATTAACGGATCTGTGTACCCTGCTAACGTATCTATGACGTTTACGAAGCATTACAAAAGTTGTATCCACAGTGTGATTCCGTGCGCGTACCGTTTTTGCTGTAATTATTGTTAAAAAATTTATGGTGAGGTGTATTTTTTTGTTGAATAATACAAAATAATGTATATATTAATTAAATAGAATATGAACTTTATGAAATAATGGTTTACTTTTTGAATTATACCAATTTTACAATAAACCGAAAAAAAACGCTCATCCTGACTTCACATCAGAATTAATAATATATTACAAGACAAAACAAAATTATTCTATTTTTTAATAATTAGCTTATTTAATAATTCTAATGGTATACTTTTTTTATATAGCTCCTTCACAAACTTTAGAGATATCTTTATTTTAATCACATGCGCGAGACCACTCACAAGTGATACACAGATGTGTACTTTCGCGCAAAATGGCTACCACAGCTGAAGGGATATAGTGTGGTTAATGTTTTTTCTGCTGCAATAATTTCAGCTTCGTTGGTCTAGGCGCTAGCGGTACCTATAGTTTTTATATCGCTCGGGTTCGATTCCCGGGTCCGGCAAAAGTTTTGTTGGAGATTTTTTCGTCAAAAAATTCTTAATAACAGCATGAAATTGGAATTGTGCCTGGTGGATGGCGATAGTCTCACCCGCTTTCCCATGGAACCTAACCATAACAGCATAGCAAATACATTTAATTTTTATTGTCACAACATTATGTTATGTTTAACTTGAGTTAAATTGCCGCATCTAAATCACTATGACACTTAAATCTAAGTTGAGCTCAAAAACTAACAATAATTTTCCATTCCATCTACATTTTAATCTAAGTGAGTGGTGTAAAGGCGAGGGGTGCGGTCCGCAAGAGATAATTTCGTTCGTGCTAATGAAATTGTAGCCTTATGTACTCTCGTACTAGCAGCTTTACTATGATGTTTAAGCTACACAAATCTTATCTCTCATTTGTCAATACGATACATTAGCTGAAGAGTTTATTGTTTCTGATTGTTTTTTAAACGTAGTGATATTTGGAACTACTGATCATAATCATCTTTCGAGTCTTTTACCATTCACATTGGGGTCGGCTTCTAGTCTCGCAGATTTAGCTGAATCAGTATTTTTCGTGGATCGACTGATATCCGACCTCCGACTACGAGGTAATGCCCGGTTTACATTATTCCAGTCCAGCGATCCAGTCCAGTACTGGATTGCTTACTGGAAAAATGTAAACCGGCACTGGAATGAACTGAATCCAGTAAGCATTCCAGTCCAGTAACTGGATTCGCGGACTACTTTTCAGTCCAGTACGATCAATCCAGTGCAACTGGAATAATGTAGACGGCCAATCCAGTGCCATTCCAGTGCTGACGAGGTACACACGTGTTGGTTGTTTTTGCGGACTTCTTGTAGCAAGAGTGATTGAGCATGTTTAAAACATTTTCGAAACTGATATCTTCTTGAAATCATTGTCACTGTAGTGTTCACACTTCAAATAACTGGAATAATGTAAACGTAATGCCCGGTTTACATTATTCCAGTCCAGTGATCTAGCGAGATTCCAGTCCAGTGCTGGACTGGATCTGTTACGTCTACATTATTCCAGTTATTTGAAGTGTGAACACTACAGTGACAATCATTTCAAGAAGAGATCAGTTTCGAAAATGTTTTAAACGTGCTCAATCGCTCTTGCTACAAGAAGTCCGCAAAAACAACCAACACGTGTGTACTTCGTCAGCACTGGAATGGCACTGGATTGGCCGTCTACATTATTCCAGTTGCACTGGATTGATTGTACTGGACTGAAAAGTAGACCGCGAATCCAGTTACTGGACTGGAATGCTTACTGGATTCAGTTCATTCCAGTGCCGGTTTACATTTTTCCAGTAAGCAATCCAGTACTGGACTGGATCGCTGGACTGGAATAATGTAAACCGGGCATAATGTAAACGTAACAGATCCAGTCCAGCACTGGACTGGAATCTCGCTAGATCACTGGACTGGAATAATGTAAACCGGGCATAATAAGATACTCTTTGTTAGACTAGTTATCAGACTTTCTGGCCTTCGACTACCCGTAACGACTGCCATAGTTGTCCAATTCGCAACCGGGACTGACGGCTAACGTGCTTTTCGAGGCACGGAGGACATCTCGTTATGTTAAAGATGGTCATCCATCCAGGGCCGACCACGGTTAGTATTGCTTAACCTGCAAGATCGATCAGTCCACACGGCTTCAACTTAGCCACGAACTAAAGATTAGGTATGGATATTAAGCTGTAAGTAGAGCTCTTGTGAAGAGCTGAGGGCGGCAGCACCACCGTCTCACCTTTAACCTGCCGCCAAATAGTACGTAGTGCTTCCATTACTGTGTGCCGGTTTGGTGGTGAGATCAGGCTCTGAAATTACTGGCACATGAGGCATAACACCGTAGTCCTCAGCTGCAGCGACGCATCTATAATCTACTTTGTGGATTTTTGATGTCCATGGGCTGTACTCCACTTACCATCAGGTGGACTACACGTTCGTTCGCTGTGGGCGTAACTATCCTTACTAATATTATAAAGGCGAAAGTTTGTAAGTATGGATGTATGGATGTATGGATGTTTGTTACTCTTTCACGCCAAAACTACCAGGTCGATTTCGATGAAATTTTGCACACATGTAGCTTATAGTCTGGATTAACATATAGGCTACTTTTAATTGACATACCACGCGGGCGGAGCCGCGGGCGGAAGCTAGTAAAGCTATAATTTACGAGAGCGGAGCAGTTTGAGTTAATGCGAGTAAATTCACCGAAGGGCAGTTATTCATTTATGTGTGTTAAATATTTGCCTCGACAATAACATTTTACATGTTTTTGATTTCGTGGCCTTATATGTTATTTTTCCAGTTATTCTTTTATTTATTTATTAATTTATTAGGCGTACAAAACACATTTCACTAGGTTACATTAAAAGTAGATAATATATAGTTCAGATCTGGTTCGTAAAATAACACATATGTGCACACAGCATAATCAAATTGAAAGATCAAAAAGCTCTAACAACTTAAAGGAAGAAGGAACGCGGTTTAAATAGATGAATGAACAAATACGCATGATTATTATCATGTTTGGATGTCTCAGATTCTCCTACAGGCGCACTCAAACCGATACTTACATAGAGGATGTATTTTAAATTATGTATAAACTTATTGCTGTTAAGTGTTGTTCGAAAATATCTAGGCTTTTGTTATTTTTTACTAAATCATTATACTGCCGAGCCATTCTTTATTAAGTAAGTCTAGAAAAATGCAGCCCCATGATCTCGAAATATCGGCATCCCGCATGCAATAAACGTGATTAATCCCGCTCGTAAATTAAGCACGATCCCGTGGGATCTGTGAGATTAACGAGAAAAAAATAATGCATGATCAGGGGTAGAACTATCACCACTCATTTATCTGTACACACACAATATTGAAAGGATTTATTTAGCAAACTGTCAGAACTGAATACATTTGAATGACAATACGATATCATGATACGAATTTATGAGGCCTGTACCTAAAACTTCTGTTACTTACTTATTTAGCTATGCTTAGCAAATTATACTAAGAAACAGTTGGAAAAGAGTTGGGACCGGTAGGATTTGAACCTGCGACCTTACTGCACACCGGGCAGCCGCTTTAGCCATCCAGCCACGGTCGCCTTTTACCAGAACGTTTTACCTTTTACCAATTGTATGAAACGTAATATAATAAATAAATAAATAAAAATTGATTGTTTTTAAAGCATTTGCAACTGTTTCTTAGTATAAAACTTCTGTTACTTATGTATTATATATTTGGGTGCATGTTTGGCGTAATGATTAAAGCGGTCGCCTTGCCGTTTTCAACTGCGCTGGTGCTGTGGGTTCGATTTGTGTGCGGACACGGGACAAATCCTTGTGATCCTCAAAGATTTGTTCTGACTCTGGGTGTACTTTGTGTTTGAAAAATGTATGTTTGTGAACATCCCCGCGACACAGTAGTTATTACTAGTGCGGATGCCGTTTTTTCTAAATAAATAATGATAACTTTTATAACTTAAAATCGCCTATCTAAAGACAATTTAGCTGCATCAGTTTTCAACCATCTCAATCCAAATTACCTACCTAACCGAAAATTATTCAAAGCAAACGACGAATCCCAAACCTATGGCATCAGCTGCACACTAATTAGAATCTATCTCAAATACGGGCTGGGTTTGATCATTAGTAGATTTGACTGTTGCATATTGATACCTGACATATTCGAAATTGTGTAATTAGTGATTGGTAATAGGCTCGCCCCCTATCCCATGATTCCTAAACATAATCAGTGTTGTGTGGGTGTTGTACACCTTTGCCACACCTTTCAGGGTAACAACGCGTGATATTATCTCGTTGTGTTTTCAGACTCCAGTGTGATATTTCTCAGTCTCCAGAAATGCGTCCTTCGGGTGCATTTAAATGCAGCTTGCAGTGCGGTGAGACAATGTATGTATAGTGACTTTGTTAAACGATGTGCTTGTTTCTGGCCAAAACTAAGGGCGACGCGATGCAGTGAAGCAGTAAAATGCAGAAACGATGCGCAATGGACTATTTTATTAGCACGCCACACATCTCTCCTTCGCTTTGATGATATAATGATGATGATATACGATCCTACCTTAACAACTAATAAACGGAGGAAAGGCATTGTCTGTTCGAGTGACTCTTTTCGCACTAGCCTCTCCCAGAGGTTTTACTGTTTCTTGGGTAGCCACCTTTACAATAAAGCCAATACAATACTATCCATATATCCACTACCTAAACATAAATGTAAAACTGTAACTACTACCTGGCTTAAATCATTTGACTACCAGCAGACTGAAAGTCTCATAACAATAGTCACATAAAACATAACACTAACTCACAACACACTCACACACACACACACACACACACTCACACACACACTCTCACACACGCACACACACACACACACACACACACACACACACTCCCACACACACACTCACACACGTATCCGCAACAAGTATGTATTTTTGTTATTATTTTCTAATTTTATTTTGAAGCACTGCCGTTTATATCTCTTCTAGATAACAACAATAATATCTACTCACTATTTCGAAAGGGGCCTGGCGACCTGTAACACAGGTATTTTTTTAATACCTATTTCAGGCACCAGTCTCTCGCAAGTTGACCATCTTAAATTGTATTAGATATAATTAGACACTAAGAGCAATTTGTGAAGAGAAAATAAATGATTTTGAATTGAATTGAAATTGCTTTGCTTGCAGATAGCGGATTCAGTAGCGCGACTGCCTCCTACGCCGAGCTCGCGGGATCGTTGTCGCTCAAGACAAATCTTTGTGTGCATAAACATGGAGGTTCGTCTTGGTCTGAGTGTTTCTATGTATGATAAGTATATTTTATAACCAATATGTGAAATGGTGGTATCCTGTTATTTATTTTTTTATGTACTTATTTTAAAATATTTTACTAACATAGTTTTTAAGATTATTGTTACTAACACTATGAATTCCGGTTCGAAATAAATGAATTTTATTTTATTTTATTTATTTATTTATATCACTTTACAATATCAGTTATTCTATTACCCACAGTGCAAGCTCTGCTTAGATTAGAACTAGATGACGTTTGTTTAACTGACATCCAAATCAGAAGTCTTACATTATACTCGATTGTAATAATTCTAGTTAAATGGTTTTGATCTTGTATGTAATAATAGTTTAGTTGTGGTATATTATATAGTATAGTAGTATGACATTAATCTGAAATTTGACAACACATTGATTAGAATTCTTACGTTTGTTGGTCTGACTGAATTTGAATAATTTATTGGTATTACATGTTATATTATAAAATTGCACGTGATTAATGAAGTATGTTTATTGATAAGATTTGCATGCCATATAATGACAAAATATGAATGGACTTGTATGATAAAGTGATAACAACTTTTGTACCATATTTAATGCAAATAAAATGAATTTAATTGAATTGAATTGACGTTGTGTGTATGTTGTGTGATATGTATAATTATTAAGATTGACTCGCTTACTTTGTTGTACAATCAAATACCGTTGTGTTCCACCAAAGAGAAAATAAATCTGCGTCCAGCTTGTCGTTATTTCGCGCTTGACTGAGCTTATTCTGGGTAGATGCGACTGGTGGATGTTAACCGTTGGAAATGAACACTTACCATGTCTAGAAATTGCTGTTAACTGCTCAGACTAAAGAGAACAATATGGACACGTAATTAACGCAAGTATCTATGCAAATAATGCTGCCAAACCTCGCGGAAAAGCGTGGAGAAGGAAATCCAGTCGGCTTATTTCTCAAAGAGAATCTGCAATAGCATTTTTTTTTTAATGTTTATATTGCATTTGCTCTGTATTATGGACGATGTTCTTTACTACAAGATTATCGAGTAACATCGGAATACAAGTTCTATAAAGGCTTTAGAGTGGAGAATTGATGAACCAAACACAAATCCTTTACATGACATCACATGTCACGAGGTACTAGTTACATGACGTCACATGTCATGTACTAGTTACATGACGTCACGCCGTCACAAGCAGAGAAGTTTCATGTCAGTCTAGGATTAGGTTGTATCAAATGGGAACATAGCGCATATCACACTATATTCTACATAGTATTCATGTCTATTATGCTGTGTGCTCAGAGTACATAGATATATATAATCAAAGGCTGTGTGATAAAAGTACCAGCCAAATAGTGTTATTTCTTTATTTATGAATCACATTCACAATTAATATCATTACAGGACATTACTAATTCGATAGTATGGGACACAAAAAACATTCAACTTAAATGCATACATTAAAATACTAAATTTGCCATAACTGTACATTGACGATATTTAAAAAAATATATACGAGGTGTCTTTATAGTAGCAGTAGAAGCCAAAACATAGTAGAATTTTTGTCTGTATGTCTGTCTGTCTACTGTATATTCGTACGGGCATCACGCAAAAACTACTGAATGGAATCGGATGTGGGTTTCACAGTTGTGTAAATGGAGGTATAACTTAAAAACTGGTAAATTTATTTTATTCCTAAGGGTTATTATTTATTATATTCAATGTACAGACATGGCAAATTTACAAATTCATTATTGTAATATATGTAAATGAAGATAATTCCACTTGTGTGTCGCTTTATAATCTAGCTTCTGCGGCCGTGTGGTAGGTATGGCAGAGAAAAGTAGCCTATTTTCTTCCTCACGTCTTAAACTATTTCCTTACCAATTTTCATCAAGCTGGGATCAGTAGTTTAGCCGTGAAAGCGTAACAGACAGACAAACAGATATAGTTACTTTTGAATTTTTTTTTGTCAGACAAGCATTCTTTTTTAAATTAGCGTAATGTGTTGTCTAATTTCCAATTTCATCTAATTTCTTTTATTATAGTGCATGTTGTGCTCCTCTATAAGTAGTGAGACGCTTAGAATTAAGTTCACATTATTAACCCTTATTAATGTAACAGTGTACTCATTGTTGAAGAGCCGAATAATAAATAAATAATATTACTAAGGCAGTAAGGATATGGATCGTAATCGTATTACGTACGATAGATAATACAATTGATATAACACTAGTAGGACACGTTCCAACGCCACGTCCTTCGCAATAGGAATTACTAGTGCTACGTGTTGTGGTTGAAATCCCTACGCAATTAATATTTGTATTATTACGCACCAGATAGATCAAAATTGGATCTCTATCTTGAAATTGTATAGCTTTATGTATTTGTCTGCACTTGTAATTTGGACTGGTATTGTGGGTCGATCCCCACATGGGACAAATCTTTGTGTGTTTTTATTAAAACTGACGTGAGTTTGTAACATTATTCAAATTATGAAATACGGGTGCTACTCACGTAATGTTGGTCTATTTAGTCGACCGCGGTTTCGCCTATACGTCTAGGCATTATCAAGAGAGTGCGATACGTCGCGCCTGAGTCGTAGCCAGTCTTGCCAACATTACGTGAGTAACACCCGTATTTCATAATTCGAATAATCTTTGTGTGATTCGCAAAGATTTGTTCTGAGACTGGGTGTGCTTGTGTTAGTGAATTTGTGTATTTGGCCTAGGGTTGTAACGGAACTTCGCCTCCGCCTCCGTTACTGCGGAAGTTCCGCAAGAAATCGTACCTTCGCCTCCGCTTCCGCCTCCGCACAATTTTTGCGTAGTTGTAACGGAGTTTTATTTACGTAATCATATAGCAATACCGCGCGAGCGACGCTCGCCTCCAACAGCCGTGCGCTCGCGTCGTGGTCGCGATTTAACGAGTGCGCGGCGGGAACACGGTTGGGGTGGGGGCGCGGGCAAATTAGACGATGATCCATTATTGTGGTGGAGAATATAAAGCTTTTTCTCCCATCGTTCGCACGTACTTATCAGCGCCGCCAAGTTCAGTGCCAAGTGAACAATTATTTAGTTCAGCTGGATTAATTTATGAATCCCTTAGAAATCGTTTGGAAGGTGATAAAGCCGCAAAACTATTGTTTGTCAAATTTAATTTACCTCTCCTTAATTTAGATTACTAATTTTGATCACAAAAAAGTTAACTTAAAATTTTTACTTTATGTTTCGAATGTTTACTTAAGTGTTAAGTATTTAATATAAAAACTTTTGAACCTTAAATTACTATTTTATTTACATCCACTTTCACCTTCGCCTCCGCCTCCGTTAACCTCCGCATCCGCGGAAGTGAAACTCATCGCCTTCGCATCCGCCTCCGCCTCCGTTAAGAAGGCCTCCGTTACAACCCTAATTTGGCCTTGTCATTGAGACCATTGGATAGAGTTATTACTTCTGGCGTTCTATGTACTGTAAAAAATTAAAGTATTTAATTAGGAAAAAAAATAGGAGATTGCAAAAGGCTAAGCTGCGAAGACACATCGATCTTGCAAGTTAAGCAATGCTAACCGTCGTCGGCCGTTGGATGGGTTTTAACATAACAAGCTTTCTTCCATGCCTTGGAGAGCCGTGCTTTTGTTACTAGGCTAGTATTCGGACGACCCAATCAAATAATCCGGTAAAAGCAGCGGTAGCCGACTGGATGACTGAGGAATATGTCAAAGGTCTGTATTAATAATTCAATTCAATACTTTTACCTATTAAATTGCTATTCATTCATAACTATAGTACTTAATTAATTTTAATTCTTTTAAGAATATTAAAATAATGATTTTAAATGTAATTTAATGTATTCAATATAAAGGGCAAAACATGCTGTACCTACCCGATATAATTATAACAACATCTTATAACCGTGTTTTATGCGAATAAAGTTTTTGATTCTTCATTCTTGATTCTCGGGTTCGAACTCACGGCACGCACGCTCTCTTTTAAAGGGCAAAACATGCTGTACGTACCCGATATAATTATAACAACATCTTATAACCGTGTTTTATGCGAATAAAGTTTTTGATTCTTGATTCTTGATTCTCGGGTTCGAACTCACGGCACACACCTCTGTCAATAAATCGTTAAGATTCGTGTTTTCGACGATATGTGTGTATTTTTCTTATAAATTATCACTCGCTAACGGTGAAGGAAAACATCGTGCGAGTGCCAAAATGTACTCGAAGGAATGTGAAGTCTATTAATCCGCACTTGGCCAGCGTGGTGGACTATGGCCTAGCCCTTCTCCTCATGAGAAGAGCGAGCCCAGCAGTGGGACATGTATAAGATACAGGGCTGCTATTATTATGTAATCCGGTGCCATAGGACTTAAAACTCAATAACAGATAGAAGGAAAACCTTATTAATATTCTCTCAGAAAATATTAAGGTCTTGAAAATCTGTTTACTTTGTAACTTTTCTTAGAGTAACGGTATTAGAATATTTAATAAATTGTCGCGAACACTTTGACATGCAAACAGGTATTTTTATAGTAATTCTGCCTCGTTTCGTCTTTAGTGCCTAATAAAGGAAATTGAGTTTCTTTTTATTTGTTAGGTGTAGCGCAGAGTCACGACTGGTATATTTCATGAACTCAAATATTAGAACTGCCTTGATGGTCTAGTGGTTAGCGTATGCGGCTCTCACTGCGAGGTTTCGGGTTCGATGTCTGGCAGGAAATACATAATAGCAGCACGGAGTTGGAATTGTGCCCGATGGATAGCGCTAGGCTCACCTCCTATTTCATGGGACCTTAACATAACAGGTAAAGTATGGGTTTTGTTCACCTCTGCCACACCCTTCTGGGTAATATAGGCGTGATGTTATGTTATGTTTATGTGTCAAATATTAAAACTGCATTTCTGGTCCGACGCCATTTATGCCACACATCAAATCTATGTTAATTTATTGATCAGGTTAAAAAATGTTAAATGGTTTCAGAATATTAAATTTTTCTCTCTGTGTAGTTAACGTAAAATCGTCGAATCATTCCAAAATTGTTTGTTGTTACGGAGAGAATTTACTGTGACAATCTGACCATCACATATAAGATAAATATGTGTGTCATCTCTGAAGCAGTTTCTAAAATCTATTTAAACTAAGAACTTAGACAAATTAAAATCGCAAGTGCGCACCACCTCTTCCATCCATTTTTAAAATAAAAGAAATGAGATATTCGAAGCGAATTTGAAATTCATTTTATAATGAATAGAATCTGACTCTTGATTCTATCTTGCTGTCTGTCCAGCTAAAAATAAAAGAAGGTAATGTCCTTTTAAATACAGAAAGCGTTAAAAGCAAACAATCTATTTTCTCATTTAGTTAATTTATTATGCGTACAACTTAGTCTTACTTATATTTGATAGAAGGACTTAAAACGATATCATCAAGAGAGATGACAGTTAAAAGGGTAGTAGCAACAAAATAATATACAATCTTTTGCTTGTTGTTCAAACAGATCAAGGTAGAACTGACACAAAATAAACTAACAGCCTTAGGTCATCAATGAAAATATGGTGCCGACTTCTTCAAGCACTTCACCAAAAATTTAAAGAACTTATAGATAACGTCTTATCAATTCTCAAATATCTCCTTGATTTGTCAAGCGATATTTCATAGTGCACTGGCATATCGAGATAGATAGTGATAATCAATGAATACACGATGCAAACATCGTTTAACAGAAGCCTTTAAATTTCAAGACTTCCAGTCGTTTTGAGCAATACTAGCAGCTTCATGGATTTGAGCATGATATAAGAATGCAGACCTTCTCGATAAATATGACCGCCTCATTAATAACTGCATTCGATTTGTTTTCAATCTTCGCAAGTATGATCATGTATCTGCTTATCGCTCTGAGCTCAAATGGTTACCTATTCGCCCACGCCGTAGCTTGCGTGCCCTGACCACTCTTTTATCCTTCCTTCACACACTACTGGCTTTGTACATTCTTCTTTCTTCGTTCAATCCGTTCTTCTGTGGAATGCGCTACCTCTGGAAATTAGGATGGCAACAACACGTCACATTCTCAAGATTAATGTGCGCAAACTGTTAACTAAGCAATTGGCAGAATCATCGTAATATATCTTATTCAACTTATATAATTATCAACTCCTCTTGTAAGGCTCACCTGTATATGTTTATATTATTATTATTGTATTATAAATGTATGTATTTATTTATGTTATAAACTATTATATTATTTATTATTTTATATTTTTAATTTTATGTATCTCTATTACGTATTTTATATAATATATATTATGTAATTCTATTTACATATCTATCATTATTCGTCTTTCTGAACTGCACCTACCTATGCTTATTTCTGCACCACCCTAGGTTGACTGTAAGAGAATGCCATCAGGCATTAAGTCCGCCTTTGTTCTATTTTTTTTTGTGCAAAAAGTTAAATAAATAAATATGCTCAAATCTGTGCCGCGTTCAATGAAAATTCACAAACATGTTCCCAGCACACGTTACTCGACTGCCGACTGTCATCATAACGAGAACAACATACTCATATTAATTAGATCACCGTTTTGACTAGCTTTGGTGAGACAAAGCGGTTTCCTGAAAGTGTCTATTTACAAAGTGACACTTCGAGCGATCTGTCCGTCTATATGTCTTGTCAATTGATAACGCACACATGGGTACCAATCCTCCTCTACATTTCCAATATAAGATGGTCTCGCTTCATATATTTGTTTGACATTGACGACCGGATGGCGGAGTGGGTAGTGTACCTGCCTGCAACGCCGAGGTTCGATTCCCACTTAAGAAAAATCTTTGTGTGCATGAACATGGGGTTGTCTTAGTCTGGGTGTGTCTATGTATAATAAGTATATATTTACAAAAAAAAAGTATATATGTATTAGTATCAGTTAGTCTAGTACCCATATTACAAGCTCTGCTTAGTTTGGGACTAGATGGCGTTGTGTGTGAGTTGTGAAATATTTATTTATTTATATAGGCTTCTCGTGCAATGCGCGACCAGCTCATACTGGAAAAGTATAGGTTGATCAGTAGCTGTCTGTACACTATCTAGTAACAACACTTGCAAGCTATTCAATTGACTCAACACCTAACTTTGCATAAATACGATTAGCCTGATAAATTCATGACCCATCTTTCAAACGTTTCGTTTGAAATTGACGTATTTGAAAAGGTAGCTGTTATATATACGTGAACACATATTTTTAATGATACTTAAATTTAATTGTGTAGCGAATAATGACTTTGATGTTTTGGAAAGTCTTTGCCTTAAATAGTGTTATGGTGAATCATGAATCTATGGCCTGATAGAAAACGCATTGATTAAAATAATATCTTACTACAACCATCTGGTGATTATAGGCGGGATGTTTTGTTATGTTAAACCATAGAAATGATAGCCAAACAAATGTTTCAAAAGAAGAGTCAAACTGTCAAAAGAATGATCACAGAAAATGCCAAAAATAATGGACATCTAAACGATGGTGACATGACATTCTCAACCTTAATTCCCTGCGGATAAACGCCGAAACTTCTTCCATCGGAATCAATACTAGAGTTAGATCTAAGTGTTTATTGACATAATGTTGGGCGTATAATAACCTAAATAAAAATGTTATTATTACACGGTGATAAAACTGCATGTTAAAGTTGGTTAGAAACAGAGTTAATGCGACTTAACCGGTTTAAAAATAATTAGAGAACATTATTTTCATTTTCGTTTTTTTTTTTTTTTACCAGTGAAATGAACAGGTATTACTTGTATAATCTGTTTTGAACTAATGTCCAATCCATTCTGTAAAAAATGTCAACCGTGCATCCTCTCCAATATATACTCCTCTAATAATCCGATGCGTTGAAAATCTGATAAAATGCCGCCATTATATCACTAAGGGCCTGTATCCACCAGAGTAGAGAGGAGAGGCGATGTGGTTGCAAACCAATCAAATTTCGTTACCGAAGCTGCCTGAGAATCTGATTGGTTATTCAAATATGTATATTGCATATCTCCGCTTTGGTGGAAACTGATCCTTAGCACGCGCACTGAGGCACATGTCAGCGCAATGATACGATTGCAATTGTTACAATGACACAACCGTATATCAACGGTGGTCCTTAAGCATAATAATCATAAAAGTTGTTGCATCTCTATTTTTTTTAATCCTTAGTATAACTTTTCCTATTTATTACTTACTTATTTTATATACGTATTCTCTTTTTATATGCTGTCAGCCTTCTGAACACGGTCCCCACAACCGAGATCGATGCGGAGGAATACTATGACGCCTAACTTAATGTAAATATTTGCCTTTTTATTTTTACCTTTGTATATATTTTCAATTTATTTAATGTAACTTTATATTTCTTTAGTGTTTTTTCAATTTATAAAATAAATAAATTTAGACCATTTACACAATAATTTTTTTTTTTTATATAATATAATAGTTAGATAATTTTCACATAGACTCTTATGTCATATTTAAGCTAAATATTGACTATTTAATAAAATTATGGTACCAATGATTCCGTTATCAGTAACAGACCCACACTTACTATTACGATGATCTGACTCCAAGCCAACACACCTGTGTACCTACCGCTTTCGGGTTATTAGCTCGCCCTTTGTACTTTATTCCTTTATGAAGATAAAAACACACCGTTTGTTATTACGAGGGGATAACTATAATTGGCCTTCAGATTTAATTTAAGTTAGCTATTAGCAAGTTAATGTATAACGGCTGTTGTTATCGCAAAAAAAAGAAAATCTCTTAATAAAAAAATATAAAATGTATTTGTTAACCACTAGCGCTTCAATTTAACTGATCAAATAAAAGACAGTTTGCTCTCACCGACCGCGGCGCAGTAATGACGTAGCATTAAAACCTTCGAGAAAAAGTAAAGAAAAATCTTGTTAACTCTTTTTGAGAATTTCATTCCTTTTTAGTTTTTCTACGGCCATTAACTTTCTTCTTGTCAAGTTAATTATCGGTTTGGAAAGTAATTACAGAATTGGAGTGACGGGTTCATAATCAATTTTTTGTTTCTTTTTTTTTTCGTTAAACTGAAAATGAAATCATATTTTTTCCCAAAAATAATTTAATATAGTAGATGTTTCTTTCTTCCAAACTAATCCTGAAGGTTTACTTATAGTATTATTTGCACAATTTCCAAGTATTTTGTATAAGTTACGTATAAGTTGGATTCGTATTTCTAGGAATGAAATATTTTAAGTAGTTTTTTTTGACTTACTAACATAATATTTCCTTTGTCTAAAATATATTTCGAACGAACTTGATCCCATTAGAGGTCAAGTTCGTAGAACTTGAAAGTGAGGCAGATTTATCATTGTAAAAGAAGGATAAAAAGGGTAGCATAATAGGATCGTAATACCAAGCGTTTCGGAAATACGGAAAACATCAGTCATAATACAAAATACTAGGAAATTGCGCAAAAACAGACATATTGGTTTTTTTACTTTCGTTATATCTGATATATATATATATATATATAATATATATATATATATATATATATATATATATATATATATATATATATATATATATATATGTAATATTATATTTATATAAAGATATTTAATATATATTTTATGTCGGCCTGCGTGTATTTATTTATGTATGTATGTGCTATTTGATAAGTAAATACTTTCTTAAAATACTACACTACACCACTGACCATGTCTATTTACTTATTCCTGTCCATCCAAAGGTTGCCTGGAAGCGATCACTTTATAGTGATAAGGCCGCCCATTGTGCATGTATCAATTAGACTGTGTATCACAATTATGTACTTCTTATTTGTGTACAATAAAGAATTTTCTATCTATCTATCTATGTATTTCCTACTGGTATATTATCCTAATATTCAATCTAGACTGTTTATTAGCGGCTTTGTTACCATCCTCATTAAAATAGCAACAGTTATTTTATTAAGTATGACCACAAATTGAAGCAAGGTTTGGCAACGTTTCAATTCCATGATGAATGTGCCACAGAGCGGAAGTGTGTGGTCATTTATCATAGAACTACAGACATTACAACGGACAGTCTCGTTCGTTCAGGTTTTGTACAAAAAGTAGGATAGTTTTTAGATTGTCTCTGCGGAAACACTGAGGTTGTAAAACAAAATAAATGTAGCGCTTTAACATGAAGTTTTGACATTATTTTTTGAGCACACTTTGTTTCTCGTAGATATTTTATAAGTTGATAACTCAGAATCTTTTATAGATAATATATATAGCATCAAAAATAGTACAATCGTAGCAGACCAATATCATAGTATGTATTTAACAATGGCAACTATATTTTCTGTCCGCAAAATAATAGATCTGTTAGCAAAATAGTAGCTATAAGATTTAATAATAATTTTAAAATAATAATACACGTTTTAGGTACCACACTTAAGTATACGAAATGAAAGAGTAACAAAACTTTCACTGGTGGTAGAGCTCTTGTGAATGAGCTCGAGGGCGGTAGCACCACCGTCTCACCTTTAACCTGCTGCCAAATAGTAGTGCTTGCATTACTGTGTTCCGGTTTGGTGGTGAGATCAGGCCCTGAAATTACTGGCACATGAGGCATAACACCGTAGTCTTCAGCTGCAGCGACGCATCTATATAATCTGCTTTTGTGGATTGTTGATGTCTATGGGCTGTACTCCACTTACCATCAGGTGGACTACACGTTCGTTCGCTGTGGGCGTAGTATAAGAAAAAAAAACTTTAAGGTATTCAAAATAATTAAAATTAATTAACGCGTTACACATTTTAGCCAACCCAAAAACGTTCATAAAGAAATATACCGAAACACTGGCAGATGTCCGTAAAATCCATCCATCTAAAGGTACACGCGACCACACTTCAAGCTATACTTTACCAGTATAAGATGTTTTCGCATTGTATAGCTTCCCGTGAATTGCGAGACCAGTTTATACTCGAAATGTATAGCTGCATATGTGGACGTGTGTACACGGCAACCCTTACTTATCCCAACCTTGCCAGAGAACAAATTGATATTGCTAGTGAACTCCCGAGCAGTCCCTTCATTCATTTGATTGAATTATGAACACCGTGTTTCATACTGGGACTTTAAATTAATAATATTAAGTTATTGCGATGAGAAGAGGGATCTAGAGAAAAAAGAACTAATAAAAGGGTATGTTTGAAAGGTTGTCAGGGTCATCACATCTTTGTAGAAGTCTTAAGATCAATAGATTTTGAGATAAAGAGGTAAGAGAACAAAGCTCTATAATATATTGAAAAGGTGATACATTGTAAAAACTTGGCTTTGTTCGTATCTTTGTGGACTGTTTAGTTTGGATTTCTGTAGATCCAGTCTTCAATTAAACATTATGTTGTCGCAGACTAACTTTAATTAGTTACATACAATTGTTGCACACTTGAATTACACAATTATATGACGGAGACAATACCGTTAGGTAGGTTAGACTAACGCCATGGCAAGAAGGCATAGACAAATTATAAAGTGACAGTAAAAAAACATGAATGAGCGAGTGATGCTTTGTCTATGGAATTATACTTGTGATGCCATAGACAGGCTTTACATATACTGGGTGGCGCAAAAGTACTGGCACTAAAGAAAATACTTTTTTTTTTTTTATATGACATTTTCTGTCATTCTGTTGTTGAAAATTGTGTAGTGAACAAATGTAAAATACACTGAAAATAAACATGGACCGTTTTACTCCCCAAGAACGTGGAATAATTGTGTCAATGTTCTTACGGAATAATTCATCAGTGATAAGAACACAACGTGAATTTCGTCGACGATTTCCCCACCGTCCGGCACCGATTGGTCGCACAATTCGACACTTTGCCACACGCCTTGAAGCAACTGGCTCAACATTGGATAGACCTAAGTCTGGGAGACCAAGAACAGGCCGTTCAGCTGAAAATATCGATGCTGTGCGCGAAGATGTGGAAGAGTGTCCAGAAACATCAACGAGGCGACGTGCCACGCAATTGGGCATTTCCAGACGGACCCTGCAGCGTATTTTGGTGAAAGACTTAAAGATGTTCCCGTATAAAACTCAAATGACTCATCAGCTGCTGCCTGCTGACCACCGAGCTCGTCTAGATTACTGCCAGCGCGTCATAAACCTCAACCTTGAAGAGGATGATTTTCCTTCAAAATTGGTTATGAGTGACGAAGCGCATTTCCATCTCTCAGGGCATGTCAATAAGCAGAATACTCGGTTCTGGGGCACTGATAATCCGCGCATTATTCAAGAAACACCTCTACACCCACTAAAAGTTACTGTATGGTGTGGCATCTGTGTTGACAGAGTGATCGGACCCTATTTTTTCGAAGACGCTGGAGGCAATGCGATAACTGTCACTGGAGAACGCTACAGAACCATGTTACGTGAGTTTTTGATACCCAGTTTGGACGAATTGGGGCTGGAGCACATCTGGTTTCAACAAGACGGCGCTACGGCACACACAGCGCGCGACACTATGGACTTAGTGAGGGACGCTTTTCCAGACCGAGTTATCTCTCGTTTTGGCGATTTGCCTTGGCCTGCAAGATCACCCGATCTGACCAGTCCAGACTTCTTTCTTTGGGGTTTTTTGAAATCTCGGGTGTATGTGAACAAGCCACAGACTCTCGCAGCTCTAAAAGAAAACATTCGTCAAGAAATAACGAACATATCGCAGGAAGTGTTACGGCAAGTTATGCAAAATGTCATAAATAGGGCTCAAATGTGTATCAACTCTGGAGGTCACCATTTAAAAGACATCATCTTTAAATCCTAATGGTACGAAATTTAATGGCACAAATATACATTTAAAAAAATCTAAATCTAGTTTTCTAATTTAGAAAAAATGTTATAGCTGAACCAAATAGGGTCTTTACTTTTGCGCCACCCAGTAGAATAATAATACATACACCTATAAAACACATCGACCACACGAAAAACCTATCCAAGTAAGTTTTTGATGACACGTTTATAGTAATGTTGATCCTATCATATAACGAGACTAACATACCGTAAATAGAGTAAGTAAACCATTCCAACAACATTTAGAATTGTTTACGCTTTCGATTAATGCCCTTAAAAACATAAAGCTTAAAATAAATTAGGAATATAAAAAACATTTCTTTACTATAATATTGCATTTAAAAGAGATAACACTTGTCAGTAATCTACGTGAAGATTTTCAAGAGTAATTTTCTAAAAGAATGTTATACTAAACCATTATACGTTGAAAATTTCGAAAGCATTTTTTGCTATCGTCCCCGCACATTAGTAGTCACCTCATGCCTCTGCTATACTTTATATCTAGCTATCCACTTATCGGTCAGTACCTCGACTATGAGTACTCAACTATTCACGATATTTACCGAATTACTAATTCGTCTGTATAAAGTGAAATAATGACGAGTTTTTTTTTTGTCATGAAAACAAATATCTTATTGTTTCATTGGGAAAATAATCTACCTTAATTAATAGTAAGCCAAAAAATACCCAACAAGGAATAAATTATTTGCTTTCTGTGTATTTTAGACACAAATAACAATAAAACAATGTTGTTTTAAAAAATACTTACATACCAGCTGTTGCCCGCGACTTCGTCTGCGTAAGATTCGTTGATCCCTGCAGTTTCTCCCATAGCAAACGTTACTGTCTGTACACGTGAGATTTAACGCGAGTTATACATATGCAAATCTCTCTGCAATCTTTAAACCCTTATTTCATCCCCTTACGGGTAAAATTTTAAAAATGTCCGACATAGGCATTCATTTATTTAGACAAAAGCACATTTGACAAATTTCGCCTAAAAATGAAGGACCTTTCAAACTTCATTTTACTTCCTTAGGATATAAATTTCAAAAAATCCCAAAAAATGCCTTAACGTTATGTGAGGAACCTTTAGGCAAAATTTCAAGCCGTTTTGCTCTGCATTGATGTTTTGATGTCTAACGACTTTATGTTTAACACAACTCATGGTCGAAGTACACACTATAATAGTTACAAAAACCGTTTTATCAGAAGATGTCTGCGATCTCAAGCGAGTGTAATTACTTTGTCAATAACGTTTAGAGGTGCTCGTGTGTGCTAAAAAAATTAAAGCTTTAAAGTTTGCTGAAAATGTGACATGTTTTTGCTAGTAAAGGTGGCTTAGGAGTAGGTAATTATATAAATTAATTGTTTTTTCTATTATTCGCAGATATATTAAAAGCATGCTTGGTGTACTAAATCCCTGATAAGTGTAAAATAAGAGCCAATAATACCTTTATATCAGTTCTAGAATCGTCAATTTGAAAAAAATAGGGCTGGGTTTCATATAAGTACCTACTGTCATAAAAGATATAAGTGTTTTAGGTATTAAGACTTATTTATACGATGTAAGTTTTGCTAGGCAATGCTAATGCCTGCTTCTTTCACGGTAAAAAGACAGAGACGAAGAATCTCTCGCAAAAACAAAAAAATAGAAACCTAATTTTACATAACATCAACATGACATCACCTCACGCCTATATTACCCAGTAAGTGTACAAAGTGTTTCAGAGGTGTACAACAACCACATTTCAACGGTTATGTTTATGTCCCATGGGATAGGGGGTGAGCCCATCGCCATCCACCGGGCACAATGCTAACTCCGTGCTGCTATTGTGAATTTTTCGACAGAAAGTTCACAAATAACACTTAGCCCGACACGGGAGTCGAACCCAAGACTTCGCAGGGAGATGCGCAAACGCTAACCACTAGATAATTGAGGCAGCTAAAGCTAATTTCATTAAAAAAAATATTGATAATTTAAATTGAGTACCTAATCCAGATGACACTTCCTACAGCTACAAATATATTCGTCTCGAGTTATAAACGAATAAACGAATCCGATTGTTGTAATCGAATTATCGAGCAGTAACTTCATTGTCCAAGTGCAAGTTTTATTAACGAGAAAAGTTTCTTCCTAAGTTTAATTCTGTTGTTCGGCAATTTTGTCGTGCCCTTGTTTTGGCAGTTACCGCTATATTTCATGGCGTTCTTGTTTTTAATGGAATGATAATTAATTAATAAACAAATTTTGAGAGGGGCGCTAACCTAATTTTTAAGTGATTTACATAATCGATTGTAATTGACTAGCTATGGGAAATAAGAGATTTTAGTATGTTTATTATGGTCGGACTCGTGAAATCTCAGAGGATAGAAGAATGATTGAAGATATAAAGTTTAATAATATGTAAAATACCTTATGTATAATCCTACCTCCAATTTAAAAAATGACTACTTTATACACAATTAGATATTCAATTACAAAATAATTTAGTCTAGGGCAGCATTCCTAAAAATGCAAATAGTTGGATACGATGGCGGTAGAGCCAACGCCTTACCTTTAACTGGTTTTAATACAATAGTAATGTATTTATTTTTATTTGTAATAATGTATTTATTAACTGCCGTTGATTATTAATAATTACCACATGATTGACTAAATGTGATTATAAAATTTATATTTTCACTTTTACCGTTTGATTTTTTGTCTTGTTCTTGTACTCGCCGGCCTCTACAGCGGCACGCCTACTACGCTCGCTCAGCTCGTGCGTGCTTGGTCACGATACTAACCTTTTTTTTTTTTTATTTACGTGGGGAAATGCATTTACGCATACCACCCCACCCCGGGGAAGGGCAGAGTGGTTATGTGGGACTCGCCCGTGCCAAAGATGGTAAACGGCACGGGAATACCCACTAAAACCCCACGGTGCTCCCGCACTCGCCTTGATGGGAGGGTCATGGGAATCTGGCGTAGCCTTTACGTCCACGACCCTCCCGGCGATGCCCGCCGAAGCGGGCCCCTCATGGCCCCCAAAGAGGGGGCTGGCGCAAGCCACCGACCAGCGCGAGGACCGCGTGCAAAGCCATCGGACATTCCCCATGTCCGACGGCCTGGTCCTCTCGCGACGAGACAGGTGGTCGGTCCCGCCGCCCACCACGCCGCAGTTCAACGGCTGCGGCCCCGCCGGGACCGCGGAAGGCAGGGAATGCGGGGCATCGAAAACGACGCGCGCACCGACACTCCTACCCGCCGCGGCCCCGTAAACCACCGGGCCACAGTGCCAGCTTGCGCCAACACCGCAGCCCGGCCTTGCCCGCCGAGGCAGGCCCCTCATGGCCCCCAAAATGTGGGGGGACCGGCACCGAGGGCCGCGTGCAAAGCCGTCAGACACTTTCGTATCTGACGGCCTGGCCCTCCGCGGTGAGACAGATGTTCGTCCCACCGCCCACCACGCCGCAGTACTGACGGCTGCGGCCCCGCCGGGACCGCGGAAGGCAGGGAAAGCGGCAACGGAACACCGACAGTCCTCTCCCGCCGCGGCCCCGCAACTCCTCGGCCGCAGTGCCGACTCACGCCGACACCGCAGGCCCTCCTGTTGCAGAGCCCCCCCATAAGAGCCCTGCAACATGGGCTGCTCCCACATGGACTTCCAGCCAAAGCCCGAAGAGCAGCCCCCCTCTGGGGTCCACTTGGCTTCGCCGTGGCTCGGGGGCGCCACGGGTACTAAGCCCCACCGCGACGACAACGCGGGACCCGTTGGTGGGGTCACGATACTAACCTAACCTAACCGACTTATAGGTATTGGTAGGTGTATTATAAATAAATAGAAAAATTTACTACCTCTCCTTTAATGCTCGCTTGATCTGAAAACGCTTAGATAGCGTTATTTTTGAAAATGTACGTTTATCGGTACAGAGGTAAAATTAAAAATAATCATCAAAAAAGGCGATGTAGAGAGTAATAAATAATTCACATTTACCTCGCCTTTTGGTAATCTATCTATATATATAAAAATGAAACCCGTTTTCCGTTGTCACGACATAGCATGAAAACGGCTTGACCGATTTGGCTGATTTTTTTTTTTGTAATTTTCTAATACTCTGTACAAGGTTCTTATCTATCTATATATATAAAAATGAAACCCGTTTTCCGTTGTCACGACATAGCATGAAAACGGCTTGACCGATTTGGCTGATTTTTTTTTGTAGTTTTCTAATACTCTGTACAAGGTTCTTATCTATCTGTATATATATAAATGAAACCCGTTCTCCGTTGACACGCATAGCATGAAAATTGGCTGATTTTTTTTTGTAGTTTTGTAATACTCTGTACAAGGTTCTTAGGGAAAAAAAAGGAAAAAAACAAAATAAATTAAATATATATTAATAAATTTTCTGTAAAGATATAAATGTGAAATTATTGAACCCTACGGAATAAACACTAATAAGAAAATATATATTTTGTTTTTTATTTAATAAAATTAGTAAAGTCCTTCTCAGGTATGACAAGACCAGGGAAATAGGTATTCATTTTTATATAGAGGATATTATAGATTCCAGTTCAAATTGAATAGGTACGCTAACATAAGATAGGTCAGCTATACAAAATAAAGTAGTGCATCAAATTTACGCTAAGGCGGTACGAAGTTCGCCGGGTCAGCTAGTTATCAATAATTTTTAATTTATTACATTCACCGAAACTGTGTTCCGGTTTGGTGGTAAGATCAGGTCCAAAAATTATTGACACATATGACTATACAATACATAACACCTTAGTCCTCAGATGAGGAGACGTAACATCAATCAGTTTTTATTCGATTTTTAATGTTCATGGACTGTACCAATTACCATCAGGTATAGACTACACATCGCTACGTTCTGTGTAAAACGAATACAACTGCCTCTAATTAATTAGTCTTCAAGTTCCCCGTGAATTGTACAATAGAAATGAATGGCACCCATACTGTTACCTCTGAGTGTTGTTACCGGTTGCTCCAGACTTTAATTAGCAAGAGCCTGACGCGACGTCAAACTTACAACTCGTTAGTGACGGTAAACTTTGACGTTAACGTAGCAGCTACATTTTTGAAGGTTTTATGTATTAAATATATTAAAATATATTCAATATTGTATTATATGGATGGCGGAGTAGGCACCTGCCTGCGACGCCGAGTTCGCGGGTTCGATTCCCGTTTAAGACAAATCTTTATGTGCATGAACATGGAGGTTTGTCTTGATCTGGGTGTTAATATGTATAATAAGTATTTATTTACAATAAAAAGTATATATGTATCACTTATTCTAGTACCCATTGTACAAGCTCTGCTTAGTTTGGGACTAGATGACGTTGTGTGTATGTTAGTGTGTGATTTTTTTTATATTTATTTATTATTGTTCTAGTGTGTAAAAAAATACAACCTCTGTTTGTTGGTGTAGCTAAATTCAAGCCAAAGAACAGCAAAGGGTGTATTTATTAACCAGACATGCTTCTCTATGGAATATAAAGTATTTTTAAATGTTTTAGTTAACAATGTTTTAAAAATTAAAGTTTTTTCAAAATGGTACACTTCTTGAAAAGATAATGTACACAACACAACCCTGATTTTCCTACTGCAGAATACACACTATTTATACTGATGCTGATTTTCATATAATTCTATTGAGTGCAATTCTTTTAAAAATCATTTCCACGTCTAAAAAAATTATTCGAACGATTCCTTGAAGCACGACTTCCTGAAGTTCAAGCGTTGGTAACTTTATCATATCTAAAAACACGGTGCTTTGTTTTTATTGGAGCCATTCTGTTTTAAGTCATATTATTAACGAAACTTTTAAGTACAAAGTACTTAAAAGTATATTAAACTAGCCAGCCAGATGTCTATTCATCGGGGAAAAAGTGTATTTGTTTTTCAAAAGACAATTTATTTGATTGAAAGATTGACTGTTAATAAATTGTTTGTCTTCTGAGATTTATGTTTGAATAAGTTCTTATATACGTAATTTAACTTGTCTTACTTTAGGTTTGAATATTTATCGATGAATTTATTCGCGGTCTTCTATTCTTATTTTCTAAAGCACTCAAAAACTTCATGATAATTATATTCGTGACACGTGACATGACGCTTTTAACACTACTTTGTTATAAAAATAAACACTCAGTCTATTATCCGCGGTATTACTCAAATACAGATCAATTCCGGCGTAAATCCGTATTTCCGGCACAAACAAACCTAATCGATTCGTTCAGAAGCGGTTTGCTGAGCGCCGCTTTTTTAATGGACAATCCACAATGATTTCAGAACTGAATTGTCACCGGATATATTTCAATCCGTTCCAATTTTCAGCTGAAAGTTTTGAAAGTTTGCGTAGAGTGAATTGATTGGGTTTGGTCGTCTTTTGATGTATGGTGTGACAACCTTTACGTATACTTTTTAACATAATATTTATTGATATTTTTTACAATTAATTAAGTAAATAAATAACATAATATATTATAAAAATATATGATATAAATAATAATTTATACTTTTTAACATAATATTTATTGATATTTTTTACAATTAATTAAGTAAATAAATAACATAATATATTATAAAAATATATGATATAAATAATAATAGGTATAATGAATAAAAATATAATAGAAATACCTAACGACATAATATGCACAAAAAGAAAAAAAAATGGAAAAAAGTATAATTATAATTCAGGCGTCAAAAAATACCTCCGCATCTATGTCAGCCGCTGGTAACGTGCCCAGAAATGTAACATGTATTTTGCATTTAAATTTTGGGAGGTTAGTTTTAAAAAATATAGTGAGGGAACTAGAAACAGAAGACAATAATTTATTCTTGCCAAAAAGTGGGTTTTCATAGATTCAAACAGAAGTTCAAAATTGTAACACAGCAAGAACGGCACAAAAATATAGCAGCAGCGTCAACGTCAAACGTTTACCGTCACTAACGAGTTGTAACTTTGACGTCACGTCAGGCCCGTGCTAACTAACCGAGAACAACCAGTTACAATGTTCTGTGGTAACTGAATCGCTGCCATTCATTTCTATTGTGAATACACTTCACAAAGACTAAATGGTTACTGTTGTAAAAGCACGATCGTTCCTTAGGATGATATTTATTTTTATATTTATTTTAACTTAACATGTTATAGTCATGCCTAATGAATTAATAAATATATCAAACCAAAAAATCCTACAAACAAGTCTACTGACTGGCACTTTTACTCAAATTCAAGTTGACGACCGGATGGCGGAGTGGGTAGTGTACCTGCCTGCGACACCGAGGTCGTGGGTTCGATTCCCACTTAAGACAAATCTTTGTGTGCATGAACATGGGGGTTTGTCTTAGTCTGGGTGTTTCTATGTATAATAAGTATGTATTTACAAAAGAAAAGTATATATGTATAAGTATCAGTTATACTAGCACCCATAGTACAAGCTCTGCTTAGATTGGGACTAGATGGCGTTGTGTAATATTTATTTATTTATTTATTTATTCCTCTTCTCACCGCAATTATTTAAATATAATTAGAAATTTCCACTATGAAACACGGTCTCCATAATTCAATCAAATGAATGAAGGGACTGCTCGGGAGTTCACTAACAATATCAATTTGTCCTCTGGCAAGGTTGGGATAAGTAAGGCTTGCCGTGTGCACATGGTTCCACAACAAGCTATCCATTTCCAATATAAGCTGGTCTTGCATTCCACAAGAAGCCTATACATATTTCTCTGGTGGTAGAGCTCTTGTGAATGATCTTGAGGGCGGCAGCACCACCGTCTCACCTTTAACCTGCCGCCAAATAGTAGTGCTTCCATTACTGCGTTCCGGTTTGGTGGTGAGATCAGGCCCTGAAATTACTGGCACATGAGGCATAACACCGTAGTCCTCAGCTGCAGCGACGCATCTATAATCTGCTTTTGTGGATTGTTGATGTCCATGGGCTGTACTCCACTTACCATCAGGATGACTACACGTTCGTTTACTGCGGGCGTAGTATAAAAAAAAAACAATGCGAAACCATCTTATACTGAAAATGTAGAGCGTGATATGTATGTGTTGCCGTGTATACCATTAGTTGGATGGATTTTATGGATATCTCGTTGTTTTTTTGGGATGTTTATGAACGGTTTTGGTTTTGTTAATATGTGTGGCGTGTTAAGGTGTAACTTAGTTAATTTTATGTTGGATCTACTTTGTAGTTTGAATTTCATTATGTCTCATGAAGCTTTGTTTCGTTCTGTCTGGTTCTCTAAGTTGTAAAACGCATATTAATTTGAACAGATAAGATGTCAGAATAAAAAACGGCTTAAGAATTTAGATGAAAAATAAAAAACGAATAAAGATTTATAAAATACTTGACACACATATTGAATCCTTTTGCTGTTTATCGAAGAACGTTTTTAAAAAGCATAAAGGGTGTTATTACATTCTCTTATTATATCACTGTATTTTTTTTTAAACTTACTAGTAATTTGCAAATACAAATTACTAGTATTCTTGTTAACCCCCTCCAGCTAAGCTTAATTCACTTGTGTTAGGAGGAAGTTCACGTCCGTGGTGTAATGGCCAGAATTGGAACCCACGACCTCTCGATCGTCAGACCGATGCCTTATCCATTGCGCCACGGCCGCTTAATTACACCCTAACTAAGCAATTGCAGCATTGAAGGTAAAACTAATATTTACATCAAACATTATCAGCACGGAAATAAAAAAACTCTGCTATAAAAATACTACTATCAAAACTTCATGTTGAAGCGCTACATTTATTTTGTTTTACAACCTCAGTGTTTCCGCAAAGACAATCTAAAAACTATCCTACTTTTTGTACAAAACCTGAACGAACGAGAATGTCCGTTGTAATGTCTGTAGTTCTATGATAAATGACCACACACTTCCGCTCTGTGGCACATTCATCATGGAATTGAAACGTTGCCAAACCTTGCTTCAATTTGTGGTCATACTTAATAAAATAACTGAAGCTTTTTTAATGAGGAGGTTAACAAACCCACTAATAGAGTTATAAAGAAAAGATAAATTATCCTTCTGAAACTTTTTCTAAAGCAATATTCCGCTTTGATTAACGTTGAGAATTTTCCAGACGCTAAATAACACAGAGTTTATGCTTAAATCTTTTTCATCATTGACGACTAGATGGCGGAGTGGGTATAAAGTACCTGCCTGCGACGCCGAGGTCGCGGGATCGATGCCCGCTTAAGACAAATCTTTGTGTGCATGAACATGAGGGTTTGTCTTAGTCTGGGTGTTTATATGTATAATAAGTATGTATTTACAAAAGAAAGTATATAATAATATGTATTAGTATCAGTTATTCTAGTGCCCATAGTACAAGCTCAACTTAGTTTAGGACTAGATGACATTGTGTGTAAGTTGTGAGATATTTATTTATTATTTATTTCGTCATTGTAAAATTTTCACTATTTTTGTCATGACTAGATTTACCCATTTTAATTACCTTGGAGTTAAACAATCCAGTAATTTTTTATACAAATCATTTATTTGTGACAAAAAACGCGACAAAACCTGTCTCGTGATCGTTGCGCTAGCTCCTTTGGAATATTCAACAGTGACAAAATGTTTCGCATTATCCGTCCGTACGTTTTTCTTAACTAAGAAGAACTATTTTATTGTTGGTTAAAGTTAAACAAAGACCTACCTCCAATACCTTTGGACCGCCCGCTGATAATGAAAAAAACTTATATATTCTAGGATATAAGTATCCGTTGGTATTGAACCAACGGATACTTATATCCTATACTTATATCATAGAATATATGTATAAAAAATATTCTATTTATATCTACGATTCAAAGAAAAATAAACCAGTTCGCTCCATTTATATAATTACTTCTGAAACCAATAATTACTTTTTCTGTGACAAAAAAGTGAAGCCTCCGAAAGAAATAAAAATGAATGAAATACTAAAATAATGAAAGAGTTAACAAGGTTTTTCTTTACTTTTTCACGAAGGTTTTAATGCTACGGCGTCATTACTGCGCCGCGGCCGGTGAGAGCAAACTGGCTTTTATTTGATCAGTTAAATTGAAACGCTCGTTGTTAAATATATTTTATAATGCTTTATTAAAAGATGATAAAGCTGCTGCGAAAAATATTTAATGCTGGCAGTTGAGGGAGGTAGTTTTTTTAAGTAGCGCTTAGAGAGGAGACACTATTGCTTCACAGCTTTAAGTTATAAGTCCATACATCAGTACTGTGTCAGGGACACGGTGGGAACGTAAAACTACTTAATTAAAATTAAACCCTGATCCTACTGACAATAGATTGTTGCTTTATAAACTACAAATCTTCTTCATAAAAAACATACACAAACTTAAAATAAAATTATACATACATTTATAACATACATGTTATGTATGTTTAATTGCCTTGATGGTCTAGTGGTTAGCGTATACGCCTCTCGACGCGAAGTTTTGGGTTCTTTTCCCGGGTCAGGCAAAGTGTTATTTGTGAACTTACCGGTAGGAATTGCAGCACGGCGTTGAAATGGTGCCCGGTGCATGGCGATATGCTCAGCCCCTATCCCATGGGACCTAAAACTTAACCGGTGAAATGAGAGTTTTGTATACCTCTGCCACACCCTTCTGGGTAATATAGGCGTGATGTTATGTTATCTATTTCATAAAAAGCGTTCTCATACTTAAAATAAACTTTTACAATTTTCCGAAAACTCACAGCCCTAGTAAGTTGCTAATAAAATGAGCTGTCGCAGATCTCCGCTCCAGTGGGTGATCTTTCACTCGAAGTTCGAAGTTTGCTAACCCAATAGCCGATACAAAGTTTGTATAGACGGAAGCGATGCCTTTTATAAATACTACAAGCTGTATAAAGTCTGGATATAATTGGTTGCCGGTTTGCCATCAAAATGAATCTGGGATTTTGAAGGGATACTGGAAGGCAAGCTTCGAAAGACCGTGTTGATTTAATAACAATAGCTTTTTTCTTTTTTTTTTTAAGTAGCTTACTATTTATTTGCAGATACAAATTACTAGTATGCTTGTTGCCCCTCCACCTAAGCTTTATTCGCTTGTGTTAGTTGGAAGTTTACGTCCGTGGTGTAATTCCGTATTCGAACCCAGGGCCTTTTGATCGTAAGGCCGATGCCTTATCCATAGCGCAACGGCCGCTTTTTAGCTAATGGCTCAATATACGGTTCTCTATTTCAGAGTTAGCTAATTTATCTACGAGTTTCAGCTAATTTATTCTACAATTCTAATATTCTACAATACACAATTTGAATTTCTTACCTCTATTCGTACAACAAAAAATGTTAAAAATTAAATAAAACATCTTCACACGACGATCACACCACAATAAAGTATATTTTACAACATCACAACTCTTAACTTACAGCACAAAACTCAATACACATAATACAATCACATTTTTCTCTTGTTTACAAATTCTTTGAAATTATTTTAACACTGCAAAGAATGCGAAGTATTTTAACCGGAAAATACAATTAGGCGTTGAACTGACATTCACTGTGATTGGGCAAGCCATAAACAGTGTACCAACTGTCGTCGCGTCGCCAGCGCAAGGCGATACTAGCGCCATCCGGATATTTTTTATATGTTTATTAAGTTATTAGTTTAATTAGAACAGATAATAATATCTAGATAATAATTGTTTTAAGTTTACTATTTTTATTTGTTTTGTTTTTTTCTTGCCGTCTTTGTAACTACTTTGTAACCATATATAAAATTATAATTTTCTATGCATGTATTTATAACCTAATTTAAGTTTTATTATTTATTATATATTATTCTCTCGTATAATGTACCTATTATTTTTTGTGTTTTTCCTCGAACTTTGCTTAATTTAATTTTACGTCACTGTCTCTTTATATGTTACTGTACCTGTTTTCTGTTCGTGCCGTCAACCGTGGTGGTTGCTGAAAATCAGCGCTGTGAAAGTTTTGCAGAAATGCAAGACTCCACAGCATTAAAGCTGAGCAACCACCACTGTTTTCTTACATCTTGTTTATTACTTACCTGTTTTTGCTGTATATATGTTAGTTATGTAAGAAAATAAAAATAATTTTCTTTCTTTCTTTCTTTTTCTATTGCTTTTACTTACCGTTGGGATCAAGTCATTCCCGATCGGCCGACTGCTCCAGTTTATGGAGGCTATTGGCCTAAAGAAAAGTCTATAATAAGGCTACAATCACAATAGACCCACGAAAGTCAACGTGAACACCCAAAGCCTCTTCCTAACAATAATAATAATACTTAGGATATTTTAGGCTCAATCTGCTGCATTATAGAATTATATTTGTTTACTTTCTAGATTACGTTAAGCAATGCTTAACTCAGTTGGCCGAACCTCCGACTCCTCCCAGGTGGCGGCCAGCGGGCAACCGGTGCAGGGGCACCGTTGCCTGCTTTACACAGGCTGCCACCAGCGCCGGACGGGAATGGACAGGTGCTCCCGGCCATTCCTGTAGCCCCCCACAATGGGGGGCATGACGGGCCTGCCAGATAGGCGGGCATACGCCGGGAGGGTTGTGGAAGTAAAGGCTCAGCCAGTTTCCCACGACCCTCCCACCATGGCGTAGTGGGAGCACTGCGGGGTTTTAGTGGGTATTCTCGTGCCGCCCAACATCTTCAGGCACGAGCGAGTCCCACATAACCACTCCACCCACCCCGGGGTGGGGTGGTATGCGTAAATGCATTTCCCCGCGAAAAAAAAAAAAAAAAAAAAAAGGATGGGTAACCGTCTTTAACATAACGAGTTATCTTTCGTTAAACCGTCGGTCCCGGTTGCAATTTGAACATCTAAGGCAGTCGTTACGTCATAACATCACGCCTATATTACCCCAGAAGGGTGTGGTAGAGGTGTGCCATACCCACACTTCACCTGTTATGTTTAGGACCCATTGGATAGAGGGTGAGCCTATCGCCATCCACTGGGCACAATTCCAACTCCGTGCTACTATTATAAATTTCCTGACAGAAAGTTCACAAATAAAACTTTGCACGACCCGGGAATCGAACCTGAGACCTCGCGGTGTACCACTAAACCCACGAGGCTATTATAAATAAATAGGCACATGCATTATAAATAAGTACACGCAAAATTAAGTTCTTCTATTAAACAATATTCTATTTTACACTTAATCAAAAATATATCACGTCAATCGTGGTTCTACGCTGTGCCTAAAAAAAACTCAATTTCCTTAATAGGCACTAAAGATGAAACAAAGTAGAAATTATAAAATATCTGTTTGCATGTCAAAGTATTCGTAAAAATTTATTAAATATTCTAATACCGATCCTCTAAAAACAAAGTAAACAGATTTTCAAGAAGCATTAACGACTCTGAATTGTATATTATTTTCGAAGTAACTATTAAGTAATTTATTCATAAAAATTTGTTTCTGTTCCTTTGACATAAATATTGAAATCGTTTTAAAAGTTCCTTTAACTTTTTTTTAGCGGCTTTTAATTTAGCGGCTGAAAAGTGTCTGAAATTTTCACTCAGGAGTTATATTTTACACTCTATGTGTAAAGTGGTTTTGTTAATGTGTTTACGTCAACATGTTTATTAAAGCAACTCAATTTTATTATGGTTTAAATCATTTATTCTCAAAAAGACAAAGCCACTTACATGAGAATATAATATAACATTAAGTAAATTAATTATTATCTACCGTCACCGAAAACAAAATTATATTTAAATTTATAATTATACATATATAATATATACGTTTTAATTACAATAATATGTTTCTACTATATCATTAAACAACTTAGAACGAAAGCTACCGAATGGCTTTGCATTCTTTATATGGGATGGTAAATTATTAAATAATCAATTAGATGCAGTATAGTGATGAGAGACAAGACTAGCAAGCGTTAAAACGCAATCATTTTGTTTAATATATCATCAGGGTTCATCTGTGACCAAGTTAAAAACAACGTTTGATTTTTAAGCTATGTTAAACTTGATGGTTATTATGTGTAAAAATATGTCAAAAAATTATTCTAGGAAATCTATGGCTTGCGTATTTTCAACTAAACTAACGTCAAATCAAATCAAATCATTTATTTCCATGGGCCCCAAGGGGCGCTTGAACACGTCAAAACAAACATCAAAACACAAAAAATATAAAATTAAAATAAAACTTAGCTAACTAAATTATAATACTTATTGTAATAAAATGATTTGACACCGGAGCTTAGATTGACTTTAATTCAACTTAGAGAATTGAATTAAAATCAATCCAAGTATCAGCTCCGATGGGTATTGCATCATGAGAAGAGCTGGTGAGAAACTTATGTGCACCATCTTTTCAAATAATTCATACAATATTTGTTTGTTTTTTGACAATAATTCTATGTGTAAGTTATAGCAACCAAAACAACATTATAGCTAAATATGGTTATAAAGAGAAAATAAACTTAATTAGAGAAATGCAATTTAATTATAATAAATAAATCCATAGTAGGTATATAAGGTTGCAATATCTTACACTTCAAGCACAAAATAAAGGAGTAAAAACAATGTGTGTATACTACGCATTTCCTTCGAATAAAAAATGAAATCAAATTATATTAATCGGATCCAGAGCTCAGAATAGGATTAAGGAGTGAAAGAAAACGGCTTTTAAACCGTACAATAGACGGGCAATAAGAGATTATGGAAATGCCGTGATCCTGTAAATCCTTTGAATAATAAGGATACTATTAAAAATAAGTTAGGCCGATAGGGATGAAATACGCTTTTTAGTTGAACCGGGTATTGTGCGAAATAGCTGGGGAAAGTTAGTTTTTGTTTGTTTGGAATTTAGCGGCTGAAAAGTGTCTGAAATTTTTACTCAGGAGTTATATTTTACACTCTATGTGTAAAGTGGTTTTGTTAATGTGTTTACGTAAACACATTTGCATTTTCACTAATTTTCGCCTGCGTGTTAGTTGGTTTTGGGTAAAATCTTTTTTGTGAAGGTAACACAGCTTCTTAGCTATGTACAAAATAATATGAAAAATATATCAGTTTTTACGATAGATTTGTTTTTATGCAGCAGTTTTAGCCTGATGCCCGGATAAACATACACACAGATAAGACAGAATTACATAATAAAGTCAATTCATATATTTTGTTCTTAAACCTCTTTTAAGTACACACATAAAAGTCATTTACAATTTAATTAAATTTATAGATTGCAGTAAAAGTCAGTTCGTAAAATTAACGTAGCATACAAAGTGACGAAGCCGCGACGTCGTATTACATAGATTTCCACACAATCAAACTCAAATTCATTCAACGCATTCCAAACTTCCAACTGAATTTGTAAATCCGGATTGAAACGTGTCCTGGAACCATTGTGAATGGCCCATTAAAAATGCGACGCAAAGCTCGGAAAACCGCTGCTGAACGAATCGATTAGGTTTGTTTGTCTGGGAAGCCGGCATTGATCGGTATTTGTGTGATACTTTAATGGGGTTTATTTTTGTTACTGTACTAGTATTTAAAATTAATCGTGACTATCCTTAGTTCTCTAAGTTGTTTTCATAAAGATGAAATTATTGTCAAAATTACAAAACTTCAAGTAATTTTATTGAGTATGAAAATGTAAATCTAAACGAAAGCGTATAGAAGTCAAATAATTTGAAAACCCTATATTTATATCTAAATTTTGATCATTTTGGAGTGTTTTGAAATTATGTGATTATTATACTCATCTGTCAAATTTAAGACTGAGTTTACTGAAAAAAATAAGACTGAGTTAGGTTGTCAATTGACAACCAAACTCAGTCTTATTTTTTTTTAAATTACACAATTAAAAAAATAATCCAAATCTCAAACTGAAAATTGTAACGGATTAAATGTACCCGGTAGCGGTATTCATACTCCAGGATACATTATGAATGGTCCATTAAAAATGCGACGCTTGACAAATCGCTTCTAAATCGATTAGGGTTTGTTTTTCTGTGAATCCGGATTTATTCCGGAATAGATCGGTATTTGTGTGATACTTTGATAGTGTTTATTTTTGTTACCTGGTGGTGCTTAAGTGTGATAGTCACTGGTGAGGCTTATGGCGCAAAGTTTTTGAATTCTTTGTAAGATTTTGCAAAGACTCATGAACGCTGTTATTTACAAGATGTTTAAGCTTGAGTTTTTTTTTTAAACCTGCATATGTTTAAAAGGAAGATTACTAATCTTATTCTTGGTCTGACTTTAGTCGTCAAAACCTAGCGTAATATAATCAACACGTAAAAATATCACAAACCAATTAAACTTGAATTGGCAGACAAACATTTCGTTTAATGAATTGTCTTTTATTCCAATAAATAAACACGTCTTTCCAGAGATGAATAATGGGTATTTGACTCACAACAGGCCCAATGGGCTTCAAAGTTACGGTAATAATTAAAAACGGAATTACATCAATAAAACGAAACACCGTGTTTTCAGATATAATGGAGTAACGAACACTTTAACTATAGGAACTTTTACTTCAGGGTATCCGCACATAATAAATTACGGATGACATTGACAACGTCAAGTAGTGACACACACGTCACAAATGTCAAAGAGCGCTGAATCGCGATAACGAAGTGTTCACAGAGAGTATACATATATACCTCTTCCAAGACGCTACCGTTGGACAGCTGTTCGCCATTGTGGTGGAGGAACATCACACCTCGTTCCTCTACAATTTCAGTTATAGGTATTACATTTGGACTGTAATTAGAATCAATAGGATCCTATTATCTAAGTCGGAACCTGTAAAATATATCCAATTGCAGCGTTAAAATTAGCCCAGTCTCATCACTTTTCAGCCGCTAAATTCCAAACAAACAAAAACTAACTTTCCCCAGCTATTCCGCACAATACCCGGATCAACTAAAAAGCGTATTTCATTCCTATCGGCCTAACTTATTTTTAATAGTATCCTTATTATTCAAAGGATTTACCGGCTCACGGCATTTCCATAATCTCTTATTGCCCGTCTATTGTAAGGTTTAAAAGCCGTTTTCTTTCACTCCTTAATCCTATTCTGAGCTCTGGATCCGATTAAAGAATAAATGGATTTTAAAACGGTATTATTATAATTTGGTTTTATTTTTATTTCGAAGGAAATGCGTCGTGGTTGGTGATAATTACGTAAGTCGCAGATTCTTCGAAGCCTGTATAATTGAGTTTTGGTATAGGAGGCACTCAGACGAAATGGTTTAATTGAACAAAAAATTCGAATGACAATGAAAAGGAGCACAATAAAAAAATTGTTAGACTTAATATTTTTTTTACTCGAAACATTATTACAGTCGATTGTAATTCGATAGTGTTATGACGATTAGTATTCAATATGGATAGTTTAATATAGAAGTGAAATGATAAGAAAATAACAGTTTATACTGGTTTAATTATGTTTTCAATACGAATCTATAGTTACACTGTTGTTACCTAGATTTGGTGATGGTGATGGCGATGGAACCGCGAATTTGTCAATAAAATTGTGTAGCGCATTTCCCATTAGAAGCTGAGCTATCAATAAAAACGGCCAATTCACTGTGCCGTATAGTGGAAAACCACCCAATGTAAATAAATCTAGGAAAAGTAATTCATTAAATAAATATTTAATTCCTTAGCCTAAACTCAACGGATAGCTTCTTATCCGGGCCGAGGAATAGTCCGTTCTTCTCAATATGACAGTCATTTGGTTTCGGCGCGTTGGGTACTACACATATTTCATAGTTCAAGATGATAAAAGCCAGACCGAAGCGGATTGTCTGGTAGGCGAATCGTTTACCTGAAAAAATAGAAATAAGGATATTACTAAACTATTTGAAAATTTTTATACCTGCCTCGTGAATCACTCTATCTATTGGCAAGAACTGCATGATAATCCTTTCAGTAGTTTTTGAGTTTATCGTAGACAAACAGACACTCGCGGTGAGGGACTTGGATTTATGATATATATGAGGAGAAAATATGTAGGTATTGTATTGTATGTATGACATAATTACAGTTGGTTACGGTTTGATGCCCGAGTCGGGTACAAGTATCATTTGGATTTTTCTGTCAAGAAATTCTTAGCAGCACAGATACTGGAATCGTATCTGTTAGATGATGATAGGCTTACTCCCAATCACAGTGGACTTAATCATTACAGGTGAAATGTAGCAAATACCCACCAATACATGCTCTAGGACCTTCTCCGAACGGCATAAACGTATAAGGCTTGATATTCATCTCATTCTCCGGCAAAAACCTATCAGGGTTATAGATATGGGGTTCAGGGAAGTATTCAGGATCCTGTTGCATGCCTACAGCGTTTACGTAAACCACTGTTCCTTCAGGAATGGTGAGGTGATCGTCGATCTTGTAATCCTTTGAAGCGATGCGGTCCAGCCAACCCATTGATGGGAATTTTCTTTGGGCCTCTGTGGATTAGAAAGGCGATTAAAGTTGGAAGCTTGATGTTATGCTTAGTTGATAAGTTGTTCCAGTAACAATCAGAACGAGCAAAAATATATTCGTTATCCACGGATTGATTATTGCTCTTCTACTCTCTTCGTCCGCCTTTCTTCCCATCTCAATCAACCTTCTAGCATTGAGTGAGACGGCACAAAAGACGGACCCATTATATGTGTCCAATAAAGGAGTTTCAGCCTATTGTTGCATCTAGCAGTCAGCATTTCATGTCACCGAGCTAATGCTAGAAGGTACAACTCCTCAACGGTTAGGAGTAAGAAGATAATTATTTAAATACCTTAAGACCGTTTACTCAATTATACACAGGTGAGGCGAGACGTTGAATATTACCTAAGTATTTCTTACTTTCTAGTGCATTTTTTGTAATTGATATCGTTTTTTTTTTGTAAAATGATTTTTGAAGTCGGTTAGTATACAGGGTGGATGCGACATAGCGACATTTCTTTAAACCACATATTCTGTGCACACTCAATATTGATTTCCAGTGGTCCAAAATCACATGACGAGAAAAATACGAGAAATACAACGTTAAACAAGTTACATGGCTCGTACAGTGTAAAGACCCCTTACTTACCAAAATAGGCCATGGATGGCAACGTCGCATGGAACCGGCATCACTAAGAGTGCCGACGCACTCATATCGAATCGCGTATTCACATTTGAATTTCACATACACAACCACGGAAAGTCACACGTTGTGTGGAACTTTTACCTTGCCTACAAAAAAAGTTTTAGCGACTTTTTCTAGGTTTATTCTATTCAGTCATTTATTTATTATTTTATTACATTTACTTAATTATTATAAAAAAAGGCCAATTAAAACTAAGCAAAATAAGAAAAGCTCATTGTCGCCGGCGAGGATAAGGTGTTTAGCGACTAAAGATATCGAATCTAACGACATGCAAATTATGGACTTGGCAGCAGTGAGTAAACCTTACTCATTGGTGTGTACAGAACGCTATAATAAGGATAGAAAATAAAGGTAGTAAATGGTAGAGCTTTTGGGAACGACTTGACGGAGAAGAGTTTCACTGTTACTGTTATCAATTAATTTTAGTGCTTGGATTACTGTTATCTCGTTGATGGTAAATTTAAACCCTCAGGTTTCAGACACAAAAGCCAGCTCTGAGGTAAAAGGGTACGCAACTATGCATTGACAAAACTGCTGAATAATAATCTTCTTTTAAGTGATGGGACCAACATGATACTAATAGACAAAAAATTCCCTCTGATTTATGTTTAGTTCCAACTGTGGCCACAAGCAATGAGTAACGGCGCTGAGTCTACATGTTAGTAACGTTAGCCGGACGATTGGGGCTGTATGCTGTAGGTAGGTCTCGCCACTGACATTTATGAAAGAATTATTTCACGGCTTTGTCACTATGTTACAAAATAAGAAACAAGATGGCACCTACCTGTGTAGTAATTTGGTAGTTATAATCTTATCATCAACCAGATATCGGGATTACTACTATTTGATGGCCCTTTATGTGAAACGGAAAAGCTTTTTTTCATGTTCGTTCACAATGGCTCTACCACTTAATACTTTCTATCTTTATTACAGCATTCTGTGGTATTTACAAAAAGTTTTTTTTTGCAGAGCTTAATTTTCATGCTATCTTAAATCGATGTAACTTTGCGGTTCGAATGTACGCTTTGTTTGTAAAAATTCTATGAAAATTCAATCCTACCAACCTACCAACAGCCTAAACTGGTAACACTCAAGTACGTACTTTTACGTACGTACGTTACTTCCGGGCAGTTTAAATAACTTTATTTAAAGTATTGAGTTAGTTACTTACTTGACTAATTATTACTAGAGAAGTAAATAAAAGTAGTTCATCTCACTTTAATAATGTCTCCAATTCAATATGAGTAAAAGAGACGCAAATAGTTTACGCAAATTCAAATGCATTCAAACCGCGTCACCAACGAAAGATCATTAAAGCCTAAACTGGTAACACTCAAGTACGTACTTTTACGTACGTACGTTACTTCCGGGCAGTTTAAATAACTTTATTTAAAGTATTGAGTTAGTTACTTACTTGACTAATTATTACTAGAGAAGTAAATAAAAGTAGTTCATCTCACTTTAATAATGTCTCCAATTCAATATGAGTAAAAGAGACGCAAATAGTTTACGCAAATTCAAATGCATTCAAACCGCGTCACCAACGAAAGATCATTAAATTTGTTTAGTGCAAAATCGGCAATCTTACGGGAAATAGAAATTCTCGGAAATATTTTAATCTCAAAGACGCCGGCGTGTTTTTGTATTAAATTTTGTGATGTGAACGGACTCAAACTTAATTTGTAATTAGTGCTAAGTTTATTATTGTGACAGGACACAGATTTTTATTGGATATTTGTTTTGTGAGTTTTTTGAAAATGGTCGATTCGGGCCTGTTGGGTGGCAACCACGATCCCCGGACTTAACTCCTCTGGACTTTTTTTTTGTGGGGATTTGTGAAAAACGAAGTGAAGAATTATTATATTGTGTTAATGTCTGTAGCGAATACAGACGTTAACACAATAGAAGAATTGCGAATACGTGTTATTTCGGCCTTTGATAAAGTAAAAAGATTAGCCGCGAATAGTGATCTTATGTCTGCACGTGTGGTGTAGTGGTTTAAGCGGTCGCCTCGCCGCTCTCCACTGCGCTGGTGTTGTGGGTTCGATCCCCACATGGGACAAATGTAAAAAATTCAAATTATTTATTTATTTATGACGAAATTAAAAAACAATATTGTGCGTCGCTACAATTTATGTATTGAACAAAACGGTGCACACATCGAAAATTTAAACATTTAATTGAAAATTATTAATTGAAATTATACATCGTGAATTGATTGAAGTGATTTTGTGCTAAATTATGTGATTTGTGATTTTTGAATACGGCCTGTAATTGGGAGCAATCACATGATTTTGACATAAGCTGTGAGCTGTGTGTGACGTTGCCGTTCCGCTTTGCCGGTGAGTAAAGATGTGTTTACATAAAATAATTCATTTAGTTTGTTCGAAAAATTTTTTTTCGTAATTTTTGTTTTAGCTAATTTTGGACCACTGGAAATTAATACTGGGCATGTACAGATTATCTGGTTAAAAGAAATGTCGCTATGTCGCATCCACCCTGTATAAAGAACTTGAAGGAGTAAATATTTCTGACTTTTCTATTCCCTTTGATGATGTTAATAGGCAAAATAGAATATCTGTACCTTTGATAACACAGTCCATATACGTCAGCTCAGCTAGAGTATTCGAATCGAAATCTTTGTCCCCTATCTTCTGTTTGGCTGCCAATACCTCCTGGTACAATTTCTCCTACAAAATAATAAACTTGATTATCTAAGGCAACTTTTGTTTCAATAAAATAACCATCTTGCAGTTATGCCTTTTGAGAGGAACTGGAGGAGGTGGACAGTGATAGGCTCACCCATGGAACATAAAAGTATCAGCTGAAATGTACTGTACACTTCTGCCACACCCTAATGGGTAATATAGGAGTGATGTTATGTAGTTGTTAAGTGGCATTGCGGGGATCAACAGATAAAAATACCATCTGACGCGATCGATCAACTGGTTAATATTTGGTAACAGAGTGAAAACTCTCTAGTTGGTCCTACTTAAAAGTTGTAGACGCTTTATGTTTCTACAACTGTCTCAAAAAAACGACATATAGATTTATTTGTCTCACAATTAAGACAATATTGTTTGTCGCTTTTCTGAGACAGATATTGTACCATAAAGGAAGTACCTTGGAAATTCCACGGTCCAACGTAAATAATTTTGACTCAAAGACCTTTGGCAGTAGACTGACATCTACATAAATCTTTCTAATTGCCGTAATACACATTGTAACAAGATCAAACAGACCATAAATTTATCAAGCCAATTAATTAGTATTCATGAATTCAGTAGTAAATATTCATAAGTGCAAACGGCTACATATCAACCTATACATTTTCAGTATAAGATGGTCTTTGCGCGACCAGCTCATACTGGAAATGTATAGGTTGATCGGTAGCAGTGTGTACATAAATATTTTATTTAACTTATAATAATAATAATAGCAGCCCTGTATTTAATACATGTCCCACTGCTAGGCTCGGGCCTCTTCTTATGATGAGAAGGGTTAGGCCATAGTCCACCACGCTGGCCAAGTGCGGATTGGTAGACTTCACTCACCCCTGAGCACTCTCAGGCATACAGGTTTCCTCACGATGTTTTCCTTCACCGATAGCGAGCGATAATTTATATGATAAATACACACATATCTTCAAAAAGACGAGAGGTGTGTGCCGTGGGTTCGAACCCGAGATCTTTAACTTCGCAGTCCTACGGTCTCCCACTCGGCTATCGCTGCTATTACTCGGCTATCGCTGCTATTAATTTATTATTATATAAATTAACTTATTTTTTATGTAATACACTCGCTTCGTGTCAACTCGGATTTACACGTGACAAAATTATAATCAAATTGAAGTATTACTTTGTGAGTAGATACAGTCAGCAACAGAAGTAGACATGAACAAATTTTCAATGTCACCTTTTTCTCAAATTTTAGTTATTAATTAGTTGAATAGAAGTTTAATTTTTTTAAAGTGTTCAGCAACTTTTGTTGCTGACTTTACCTACTGTTATGAAGATTAAGCCTCAATTGCACATGTGTTAGATAGATCTTATTTGCATGTTAAGCATATAACACGCATAAATGAAAGTGACAGCTGTGTTCTTTTTTCAAGTCTAATTTGTGTCACTTTTAAATTCGGTCAGCTTATATTTTATTAGTCGGATAAGATCTATCTGACATGGCCCTTTAATCTTTTATAATAACCCTTGAATAAGGGTTAGGCTTATTGTCCGCAAAAAAAAAATAAACTTGTATAGCTAGCACAAAAATTGTATGAACTAGATATTATTTGGTTAATATAGTTACACTACCCTTATTTTTTTATTTTTACCTTCAATTTTAATAAGCTCTAACATGACCGGCTTACGAGTAATTATAAAAGTATCTTTGGAATGTCCATGGACTGTAAATATACCGGGTGCTTCAAAAAAATGTATACACACTTTGAACTTCCATAGAAAATTTATTTACCGTTCTACAAAGTTAAATTTCAGGAAAATAGAAAGCTGAAAGTCCAATGTAAATGAAACATAAATAACAAATGTTAATACTGTTCAAATTGGTGACCTGCAGCATCAATACAATTCTGAGTACGAGTCACCACAGATTCTGTACATCGTATCAAAACGTCCAATGAGATTTCTCTACACACTGCTTGAATCTCATTCCAAAGAATGTCTAGGTTACGTGGTTTACGTTTGTACACCTCATCTTTTACTGTGCCCCACAAGAAGAAATCCAGTGGTGTAAGGTCTGGAGAGCGTGCTGGAAACTCGATTGGCCCCCTGCGTCCTATCCACTGGCCCGACAAATTTTGATCCAGGTAAGCTCGTACGTCCCTGTGATAGTGCGGCGGAGCACCATCTTGTTGAAAATAAAAACAGTATTAACATTTGTTATTTATGTTTCATTTACATTGGACTTTCAGCTTTCTATTTTCCTGAAATTTAACTTTGTAGAACGGTAAATAAATTTTCTATGGAAGTTCAAAGTGTGTATACATTTTTTTGAAGCACCCGGTATATGTATACTAATTGCCATCAGGTGCACTACACGTGAGTTCACCACATGTTTTTGTATATAAAAAGGTGTGTACCTACTAGTTTATACATATTATTATATTTATTTAAATTGTATGCACTTATATGCACTAAGGCAGACTTCCCGCTAAAAAAAAATCTACCAGTCAACATATGGATGATGCAGATATATGCTAATACCGCCGTTTCTAAAATTCATCACCAAAAAGCGGTATTTGGTAATTTTAACAGGAGTTTTGTAAATGAGTGATCTAATAGATTTTGATGTGTCCTTTACGCCTTTGTAATAATGTGTAAAAAGTATAATTTAGTATGCTCTCAAACAGATATTTTTCAGGATGTACTCAATAAATTTAAAACATCATTGTTAAATTTAGAATCTTCATAGTTATAAACTAATTTACTTTAGGTACCTAATTTAATTTTATTTGATTTAAATTTTATCTTATAATTTAGTTGTTAAATTCCTTTTGTTCTATGTTTAAGGTACTACCTTTCTTGTTGAAGCTATCTCTATCTAATTGAAGTGCTGTGTACAAATATAATTGGGCGTATTTGAATTTGTTTCCATGTAAAACATAATAATGTATGAACTATGAAGTGTTTAATCTGTCATCTGTTTCTGTACCTTCTAAATAAAATAAAATAAAATAAAATAGTAACTATGCCGCCACATTGGAACAATGGCGTCTAATTTCAGTATTATGACGATAATGCCCTTCAGTATCGTTTACGATAAAATTATCTTCTACAAAATTAAACAAGAGAAAGTTTACTACAATTATATCTAGCTATTTTTTTCGTCAATTCAATAGTTTCGGTGTACAAGCACCTCAAAGTGTAATTTCACTTAACACACGTTTTCGCAGAATTCCTTTTTCTACAACAACATGACTATAGAGTAAGCAGTGCGATTTTTTTAACTTGGTTACCCAAGTAGATATAATTCACATGTAATCCACAATCGGGCAATTAAGCGCAATCTTCTTCCTTTGAATATTTTTGATGGTCTATGAGTTGCCGGTTCATCGTCTTCTGTTTCAGGGTACTTAGCGCAACTACTGTCAAACTTCTATAAAAGATATAGGGGATTAGTAGGAGGAGTCTATAAGATCACTACACAACTCCTGAAAACTGTCCAAGTAAAACGCCCAATTTTTCATTATTTTTTACTACGCCCACTGCAAACGGACATTTAGTCCACCTGATGGTAAGTGGAGCTTGTACAGCCCATGGGCATCAACAATCCACAAAAGCAGATTGTAGATGCGTCGCTGCAGCTGAGGACTACGGTGTTATGCCTCATGTGTCAGTAATTTCAGGGCCTTATCTCACCACCAAACCGGAACACAGTAATGAAAGCACTACTATTTGGCGGCAGGTTAAAGGTGAGACGGTGGTGCTGCCGCCCGCGAGCTCATTCACAAGAGCTCTACCACCACTAAAATGATCGTTCTATCACAGTTTATGGAGGACTTAACCACGCTTAACATTAAAGTCCGCCTGCGTAGCAACTCATTGGCATATGCCTTTGTACAGACGTCTACAGATCAACCTATACATCCCCAGTATTAGATGGTCTGGCGTTATATAGGCGTCCCGTGCAATGCTAGATCAGCTTATACTGGAAATGACTAGCTTGATGCATGCGTACCATAGAAATCTTAATAACTAGTCAATAGAAATGCTATCGACTATCTTTTAACACTGGGACGCATCGGCTGCTTAAAATCAAAACATAGTAACTCCTTCCAACAAAAATGTTCAGGAGAGCCAAAAAACGGGTCGGCTACTTTGATTCGTTCGCCTAAAGAAACCAGAACAGATAGCGATTTGGATGTTTGGCAAAAAGTTGTGCTATATTGTTGACATTTTAGGTTGTAATACTCGTAATCGTTTTGGAGTATAGTTGCACTTGAATCTCTCGTACTTTATTTTTATTTGTAAATTTACCCAAATATGACTGTAAGAACAATATCAAAACATACTAGTATGTCTGCTTGCTAGGTTATCAATTTGAATTTCTATGGTAAACGTAAAGACTAAACAAATTCATTATACATTAATAGTATATATAAGATTAAAAATAATACAAAAGTACCGTTCATAAGTCCTATGAATGCAGATTTTGATTAAAAAGGTCTTTCAAATAGAGCGGGTCTATGTTGATAATCTGTGGCGGCCATTTTGTTTTGGCGGCATCTTTCAAATCAGTTTTTTCTTATTCAGTCACTGATGCCAAATCACCATGGCAAGTCACACGGTTGAGCAGCACTGCATGTGCAAATGATAAAACTTCATTATCAAAATGAGTGTTCTTTAGTGTACTACGCAAAAGTGTTAGTGCAAAAAAAATATGGTTTTGTTAATAAGCGATATTGCCGTATGGGATGGGATGACCACCACCCACACATGTGGTTCACCAGGTGGCAATGCATCCACAAAAAGTTACTGTTCGGTACATATTTTAGTCTGGCGGCGTCATTGGTCCATACATCTTCGAAAACAACCTTGGCGAGGCCATCACCGTCAACGACGAGCGCTACAGATCAATGATAAACAGTTTCTTTTGGCTTGTATTAAACAATATGTACGTGAACAACATGTGGTTCCAGCAATATGGCGCTATTTGCCACACAGCGAACGACGTTATTTCTTACCTGCATTCGTTTTCGACTTACAAAGCACGCACTACACGCCTGGACCGATAAAATTGCTTGTAACTCATTTTATTCTTTATTAACCCAGAAAATGCACCCCCTTGCACCGGTGACACTGGACTTACTAAACGAAATTACATTGATTTTACAATTGACGCCAAATTCAAAACATAGCAAGTAGGTATTTAAAATTCATAACTTAGTAAGTCGCTTGAGCTGCTAGGGTTTTAAATTTGTATTCTGACATACTATGTTTAGAATTTGTACTTCAAGGAAATTTTCGTAATCATGCCAAATTGCTTAGACTTGCTAAATGTTATTTTTAAAATTACGTATGAAACTGGGTGTTTTAAGGTTTACATCCTTTCTATACTGTTTAGTAAGTCGAAAAATGACAAAAACCACTTTTTTCTTAAATCACCTGTTACTAGGTTTTGAATTTGGGCAGCCGGCATGTCGCCGGTTTTCAAATACCACTTTTTGTATTCCTGCAAACAAAATTATTCTTTTTGGCGATGACATTAAGACGACAATTCCTCAACTCGCACTTGTGATCGATTAGACAAATGCGCTTGTATTCCTGCAAACAAAATTATTCTTTTTGCGATGACATTAAGACGACAATTCCTCAACTCGCACTTGTGTTTGACTTGACAGATGCGCGGCGACAAGGTCACGCGTCTTTGACATTTCTATTGCCTTATTATTAAGATTTCTATGATGCGTACAGATGCTGCGTCCATGAATATGAGCTGTAATTACCACTCATCATATGGATTACATTCCCGTTTGTGATTGCGTAATACCACAGATTTATTCATGCAGTGCATGCATTTGCCGCGTGACTGTTTTTTCTCAGTCAAGGAAAATCATATTCATTCCCTCGTTAATTTATTTTGAAAATATACAGGGTGTCCTTGTTGACTCGAAATTGGGTTATATATAAGGTAAGTTTTTAAGTGAGGTCACTCCGCGAAGCCTGTGAAGTCCCCAGGAAACTTCTGAGCTTCTGGGCGGAGTTAGGCTGGCTATGTTAGCCAGGACTCTCCACGCACAATGGATCAAATGAGAGTCTAAGCGCGGAAAAATGAGTCCACTTTCCATTCCATTCCATTCCAAGGTAAGTTTTGACAGTTATCAGAAAAAAATTTAATCCTAGTTCCATATTTCAAGGCATTTTATAAAAATCGAGCAAATTGTGACGTACTTCTGCTCCTATTACTAGAATTAAGTAATTACTATATATTTAATTTATCTTTTTTTTATGTAATCCTGAATACTGTTTATTTAAATTCTAGTCAAAAAAAATCGTTGGTACAGCTTGGATGTAAATGTCACTTTTGCCCAACCAAAGATTAATTAAATGTATTAGATGAGGAGGGTAAGGAGCGTCAAACGTTGTCGCATTTAATAATAATTCCAAAATTGTATGACACTTTTAAATTTATTTCTTGAATTGATAATTTTTTTTTTTGTAATAAAACCCAGTTCAGGATTATGGTCGGTGGTATGTGGTCATAAATGGGTGTACATTGAGATCTTTTTTTCCTATTTTTCAGTACGGTCAGCCAAAACTGGGCTACTAGGACTAAAAAGTCTGTCACAGGGTGTACATTTTCTCTGTTTTATAAATGCAAATAATATTTTAAATATGGAACTTGAAATGTTATAATAACTGTCATAACTCACGCTATCACCCGTTTCCAGCTTAAAAAGTCCACAACTGGGACACCCAGTATAATATATTATTATATTTCTACATATACCTCAAGTCAATTATACATTTTAAACAAAAAAGCAATAATTACATAGGTACAAAGTTTCAACTAAGTTATGGTAATGTCAATTATTATGTACATAAAATGCTATTTATTATAAGGCTCACATGTTTTTTAATTGCAATAGTAATTTATATATCGTAATAAAGTTATTATAAATAACAATTTATTAAATAACTAGCTTCCGTTCGCGTGTTAAATGGACATATTATATACCTATTGTCTGCCCATCAATCACCCTAAATGACATGGTGACTAAGCCTAGCCCACCCTGTGTGCAAAAATTTATCACCGACTGATTACAGAAGAATAACGTTACCCCAGACTATCCCAATACATTTGAAGCAACATTTGAAAATTTTCTTGGGAAAACCAAAACTTTGGTTTTCTCAAGAAAATTTTCTTCATTTGAAGCATTATTTGATCAAAAATTTTCGCAAATAGAGCTTTAAAACATGTTCTTTGTCACTGAAAAGAGATTTCACAAGTTTATTCTTCTAAATTTGCAATTCTTATGACGTGTAAAATTTTTCGGAGAGCGATTTTCCGATGAGTGGAAATTTCCAGAGAAATTAATTTGCAACCAGGGCCTTACAATCATGTACTAAACCACAGGTAACCATATAACCATATAAACTGCATCATTATCTGTTCCGTAGATATTAAGATATACAAAAGCGCGGAACACTTTGTTTTATAATAAGTTACGTTTTTTTATTAGTTCCAAAAAACGACGCCCGCACTAGGAATAACGCTTGAGTCGCGGGGGTGTTCACAAACATACATTTTACACACACAAAGCACACCCAGAGTCAGAACAAATCTTTGCGGATCACACAAAGATTTGTCCCGTGTGGGGATCGAAGCCACAACACAAGCGCAGTTGAAAACGGCGAGGCGACCGCTTTAACCAATTCAGATATAATAAATATGTAGGTAGATTGTAGATAGTATGTAAATTTTTTACCTGGCAATGTGGATTCCAGGCCAGTTCGTAGATAGTCCAGGTTAATGTAACGCCGGAAGTATCAAACCCTCCCAACAGGAAAATGGCCGATTGCGCCAGTAAGAAATTGTCATCCAACTCTGAAAAGAAATACTGATTTTAATAATTATTAAGGCACAGTGCCTCGTTTTTCTAGTGGTTAGCGTATTCGCCTCTCACCGCGAGGTTTCTGGTTCAGTTCCCGGGTCGAGCAAAAGTGTTATTTAGGATTTTTCCGTAAGGAATTTCTCAAATAGCAGCACTTTTTATATATCATATTAACAGCAGTTGGTCTTGTGCACGGTGGTTTGCAACCACCAAACTGAAAACCGAGCCGACCCGACAATGCAGTTAAAGTTTACTCGGCATTCTTGAGGAGTATGGTGATTCAATGACGTATTTTTTGTATCTCACTACTTTACAAATATTAAAACAGAACCGATATTTATCGCCATTAGCAAAAAAAAATACATATAGGTGAATTAATTGTACCACCCTTTAAAAAACATAATTTACAAAACAATATGCCACCTTCGTTCTCCGCAGCTGCCTCTAATTGAATCTTTAGAAAAGCATCAGATCTCGACACTTCTTCACCTTTTTTTATAACCTCCCCGTTGATCTTTCACCTTGTGTATCACTTTTATTACCTTCGTTCTTCGCAGCTGCCTCTAATTGAATCTTTAGTAAAACACCAGATCTCGCCTTCCTTCTCCTTTATATTATAACCTCCCCGTTGCCCTATCATCTTGTGTGTCAAATAGAGTCAGCTGCGGAGAACGAAGGTAATACGTTCTCCACAGCTGACTTTAATTGAATCTTTAGTAAAGCATCAGATCTCGACTTTCCTTTACCTCTTTATAATAACCTCCCCGTTGCTGTATCACCTTGTGTATCACTTTTATTACCTTCGTTCTCCGCAGCTGCCTCTTGTTTAATCTTCAGTAAAGCATCCAGCAGGTCTCGACACTCCTTGACTTCTTTGTTATAGCCTCCTCGTTGCTCTATGACTTTGTGTATCACCTGTCTCAGGAACTCTAGCGTGTGCTTAGGGAAGAAGGAGAACCTGAAAATAAATAGAGGGTAAGATATTGGACACTAAATTAAAAAAACTAAAAAACACGCTTTTTAAGTACTTCTAACTAAAAAGTGAAAAATAATTCCTAATATAAGCTGAAAAAAGCGTGGGTTGCTCGATAGACGAAAAATATGGCACAGAGTTTGGGTTATCTATAAGAGCGTTTTTTTAATTTTTTTTTTTAATATTTTTAATTTTTTTTATCGAATTATTGCATTGTCATCGATCTTTGACAGGTGTGCAAAATTTTAATGAAATCTGTCCGTTTAAAGTGGATCAAAATCAAGTCCAAAGGAGTCGGTTACATACATACATACTTACATACATACATACATACATACTTATACATACAGGTGAAGCTAATATAAGCGTGTTAAAAAGATCTTTGAGTCTGCACTCTTTCGGTCTTCCACTTGGTTAGGTTATCTCTGCTTTTGTACAGTCTACTTTTGTTTTATACTATTTTTTTTTATTATTATTGGATAATATTCTAGTCAACAAAACTAAAACATATCGAATCGTCGTAGAACTCATGTGGCGAGCCAATATAGGGGTGCCGCAGTTCCATCTTTATTAGGAATTTTAATTGAATTAGCAATGCTGTGCTTTGAGCGGCAATCGAATCTTAACAACCATTGAACCATTTTATCTCCTATACACTGAAATATTTTTTTTAAGTAAAGTCAATATTAACTGAAAGTTTAAAAAGCAACTTAGTTGAATAAATAACTAAGTATTAAAAATAACTAAATCTGTTATCGCAATTACACTTTTCTTCTTTATTCAATGTAATTCAAATTACAATATGTTTTAAAATAGAGGACTTGGTAATATTCCATGAAAGTTTTTCTTTAACTTGTCTAATCAAAACTCTAGTCTAGTCGTAACTTAAGCACTTTATTTTATTCTCAATCTAAAATTTTACTATCTCTTGTTAATCTGCATTATTGCGTTGGGGACCAAGTGCCATTTTCACTCAGGTTTTATCGGTTTTCACTAAACTTTGATCTTATTCTCTCCTTTAATGTTTGAACGGGACAGAGAGATCAAAACCCGTAGCTCAGCCATTCATTCAGCCGGTAAAAATGGCCCTAAGAGTTTAAAACTTATCGTCTTGAATTCATTTATTTAAAAAAATTATATTTCTTGTCTTCAGAGGGTTTTAATAAATATAATTTATAATGTTAGATGGTAAATGTCTTGTGTTTATAAACTCACCAATCTTCAAAGAGCCATCTAGAGAAAAGAGGAAAGGCCTCCTTATTCGCTACAATCTCCTTGCGAAAAGATCTCTACAATCTTTTTGCGCTATGAGCTATGGCCTAGCCATCCTAATCGAGAATTAAATAGTTCCATCCCGCCCTTTTCAGGCCACTGTGCGTCTTAAAAAAAGGCGTTGTCCTAGGTGAACGTCAAACGCAACACGATGCGACGTGACTATACTTTTATTTTGACAGAGCATGATATGTATATTATTTGCAGAGTAGTACGCAATACGTCGTAAGTTAATTTTTTGATCGTCGAACGCTATCTTTCGAGATACAGGCTACAACCTAGTTCAGAAGATAGGGTCACCATTTATCAGATAATATTTTACCACCAAACTATGTACTGCCACACATAATATTGTATAATTTACTTTTATTTGTATTATACTACTACTGATTGAGTGAAATTGGTGAGAAATAAACATTTTTTAATATTTTTTTCATTATTTTGAATGGAACAGGCATTGCATCGCGTTCATCGCTTCCCCAGGACAACTAGGGCAACGGGTAACAGCCAACTAGATACTATATTTATAAACGTTCATACCACTTACCTGAATATATCCACGAGTTCAGGAAAGAAGAATATACTGGACCAGCAGAGTCCTCTATGCAGGTTGAACTTCATAAACTCTCTGGTGACATTTCTCATGGCACTGTCCCCGGTCCTCACTGATTCGCTGCTCAGACCAAACGCTGCTTCACCAATCACATCGGTGGTGAAGTCTGAACATAGCGTCTGTGACGAAAAAGATAAAATACTCAAAAGAGTGTCGAGCACTTCACCTGATTACCTTACCACTTTACCTGTTACGATATGCTCAAATATTATTCAGTAACATTTCCTTACATTAATATTGTAAATACGAAGTAATACTGACTGACGGCGACGCGACGGTCCATTTGCCTGGCTGTAACGCTTTATTTATTAAACTTCTTGACGAATCGGATTTTAAAGACTATAAGGCTAGAATACAACTAGAGGAGGATATACTGAGCTACTGTTGTTATCAGCCTTATGCACATACGGACGGAAATTAGGTTTTTTAAGACGTATATGGTGAACGGGCTAGTAGACTACCGATAAGTGGCGATTATATATCTTTTTAGGACTCAGATGTTGATGATCTTACAGTATTGCAGTGCAAAGAATAGGTACCTACTATTAGAGATTATTTGGCAGGTTAAAGGTAAGACGGCGGTGCTACCTTTCTCAAGCCCTTTCCCAAAAGCTCCCCTTATAACATTTTGTATCACTTATCAAAACATTTCACTTCCCATATACCATTAATACCCATCTGATTTCCATAGGATTTTCCACAAAATCGTTACCATAATATTCATATGGAAAGCCAAACGGGACGGCTGCTTGTAAATCTGAAAAGCTTATGAAAGTCGAGTGAGGCAAACGCGGTCTTGTTGTGTTTATGAAAAGTAATGAGGTAAGCTGTCAGTTTTTTCACTCGCTTTGGCCGCCTACGTATTTATTATATTCGGTTTTTAGTATTTCTTGTTATAGCGGCAACAGTAATACAGCATTTGTAAATATTTCAACTATCTAGCTATCACGGTTCATAAGATAGAGCAAAAACGAGCATCAAAATCACGTTTATTGTATGAGAGCCTCCCTTTAATATTTATTTTATTCGGTTTTTAGTTTTTGTAACAGCGGCAATAGTTATACAACCGTGAAAATCTCAACTGTCTAGATATGACAGTTCATGAGATCGAGCAAAACAAATCGTAATAAAATAATTATATGGGTAGCCCAGCTAGAAAAATATTTTATTTGGTTTTTAGTATTTGTTGATAGAGCGGCAACAGTTTTACATAACTACGGTTCATGAGTGCGTGGTGAAACGAATAGACAGACGGACAGCAAAATCTCAGTAATAGGGTTCCGTTCTTAGGGTACGGAATCCTAAAAAGGTTAAAAGTGATTTGTAAGTTTCTCTCAATTTACGAATTGATTTAATTTCTAAGCACAGATTATTAAACTCATACCAAATACGTTGATCTAAATCACAAATTAACTTGCTTAAGTCATAAATTTAAAGTAGCTTTTTGTTATAGCATTAAGTATAATTATAACATATAGTAAGCTTTACATTAGTAATTAACTGTACTTTAAAATCTTTTATCGTAACTGGTTTCATTAATTTATCATTATGGGTGCCTACTTTAAAATTGAATTTTTCTACAATCTATTAGCTAAATTATTTTTTTTGTGTTGCTCATAGATGTCTTATATGCTATTCTAAACGTATAATTAGAATTGCTTACTAGTTACTACATCAAAAAATCTACTGTGTACTACTTGTGCCACATGTACATATTTTGTATGTACATACTTTCCAACTCCATCTATATACTTCTGATTAAATTCGTTGCGGGTTCCAAGACAATTTTAACTCTCCCTGGGATTGCCCGTGTGTCATGCACGGTGCCTTTCAGTTGGTTACCGCTGTAGATCCTGGCGTCACAGGAGTCACAGTGGTGGGCGTGTGGGTGGGATTATACTTGTGCCACTGAGAGACAGGCAGATGGACAGCGAAGAATTTGATTGACCCACAGAATTCTAAAAAGGTTATTAATTTGGTTGGGTTCGATTCCCGGATCGGGCAAAAGTGTTGCCAGAAAATTATCAAATAGCTTCACGGAGTTGGAATGCTTGGTGAATGACGATAGGCTCACCCCATAGAAATCTTAATAACTAGTCAATAGAAATGCTATCGACTATCTTTTAACACTGGGACGCATGTCGCCGTTTTTCAAATACCACATTTTGTATTCCTGCAAACAAAATTATTCTTTTTGGCGATGACATTAAGACGACAATTCCTCAACTCGCACTTGTGTTCGATTAGACTCATGCGCTTGTATTCCTGCAAACAAAATTATTCTTTTTACGATGACATTAAGACGACAATTCCTCAACTCGCACTTGTGTTTGACTAGACAGATGCGCGGCGACAAGGTCACGCGTCTTTGACATTTCTATTGCCTTATTATTAAGATTTCTATGGCTCACCCCCAATCTCATGGCACCGACACATAGCAGGTGAAGTGTGTGTTGTACACCTCTGCCACACCGTTATGGATAATATAGGCGTGATGTTATGTTATGTTATGTTACAAGCTGTTGCAACTCCGTAGATAAATTTATTACTATCTGACAATGTTACTTACCATGGATTATTTAAAATAAGTTTTCCCTTTTTATTATACCTTTTAACAGAAATCGAAGGTTTGTTTTGATTATTAGATTTATAATTAGTAATAATAATAATAATATGTCATTGTTGTACTTAAAAATATACCACCATTACAAACAAAATGTAATTTAGAAAATAAAAACCTTCTGCAGGACAGGCCTTAGTTAGTGCAGGAGTTTTACCTATTTGTTGGCTGAATCCTTTACTAAAGGAACATCTTAACTTATGTATAACAATTATATATAAGATTTAAGTGTAAAGAAAGTATAAAACTCATGTGGTATTGAAAGAAAAAAAATGCCGCTCACTCTCAAATCAACGTCATCTTCACTGGCCATTTCCTCTTTGATGCGTAGTACCAAGTCGTTGGACTTCCCCTGGATGAGACCCTGCAAGCTCCTCAATCTCGCTGCCGTGAAGAGGACCGTCAGACGTCTTCGAATGTACGACCATGTGGGATCCTGAGTTGAGATAAGACACATAATTTATATATCTTTGATTTTATTTACTTTGTACATACATGCATATATTTATGTTTTATCTTTGCGTTCTTTTTTTCTTACATTTTGGTTGTTTATTTTATTTATTAAATAAGTAGCAGATATCATCTATGTAGTCACTGGGGGATTAGTTGAAAACCAGCGCCAGGCTTAAGTTTGGCATAATATTATTATGCTAAGCGAATTCCCATTAAGGGCAATTTTTGCTTTGGGACATACAGCCTTATAAATTACTGTGTTTATTTTTTTCTTTCTTTAATGAATTTATGTGTGTCTCATTGTTTTTTTTTTGACTTAAATAAATATTTTCATATTTCATCAATATTCGTACGGTTAAAATCTGCTTGCATTTCAAGCTTTTCCTTTCATTCAAATAACCTTAAAAAGAAAAAGAAATCAGTATTTTTTTTGGATTTTTACCGACCTAATTTTTTGGTGTAAAAAACATATTTATTTTTTTAAAACACAGAAATGTTTGCTATAAGCTTAAGATCACTTTCATTGTAAGTGCAAAAAAAACGCCCTGTATACTTACATTGACCGTAAACAGATTCAGCGCACCTACCGGGTCCGTCTTCCCAGAGCTCAAAAACCGGTTCCTGAATACCTCATGGTCCTTGACCAGCACCTTTCTCGCCAGCTCCGGGCAGTTGATAACCAGCCCTGGACGCCAGAAGGCCCACATACCCACGTATGGAGACTTGAACTCGTTGTATACTTGACGCATCCATACTGCCTAGAAGAAATCGTGTTTAAGGAATTTCTAAGATAGTTTCCAAAGCGTTTTAGTAGCGTAGTGCGTAGTCTATTATTTTAATCCATGTTGCCAAACATGTGTGCCTAATTTGATAAAAATCCATCCAGTAGTTCTTAAGTGGGTTGCTCGATAGACGAAAAATATGGCACACAGAGCGCCCTACGCTTTTTCACAATAATACCTACTAGTATTTTTTGTTCATTACCATTTTCAGCTAATATTAGGAATTATTTTTCACTTTTTAGTTAGAAGTACTTTAAAAGCGTGTTTTTTTGTTTTTTTAAACTATTATTTATTTTCTACTTTTTAGTATGGTTTATTTATAAGAGCGTTTTTTTTTAATTTAATTTTTTTTTTACTTTTTTTTATCGAATTATTGCATTGTCATCGATCTTTGAAAGGTGTGCAAAATTTTAAAGAAATCTGTCCGTTTAAAGTGGGTCGAAATCGCGTCCAAAGGAGTCGGTTACATACATACATACCTACATACAGGTGAAGCTAATATAAGCGTGTTAATAAGCCACATTCCTGATCCTGGTCCTGTCATTTAGCGCAGCGATAGCCGAGTGGGATACCGTAGGACTGCGAAGTCAAAGGTTTTGGGTTCAAACCCACGGCGCACACCTCTGTCAAAAAATCGTTAGAATTCGTCTTTTCGAGTATTTATCATAAAAAATGTCGCTCGCTAACGGTGAAGGAAAACATCGTGATGAAAACTTCCTTGCTTGAGAGTATTGATACAGGGCTGATATTATTATTATCTTGTCATTCAGAAATGTACGCTTCTTCAGAAACTTTCGCATCTATACATATAATAAAATAATTTTCTTTTAGATTTTAACACGCTTATATTAGCTTCAGTGATGCCAGATTGGGGGGATTTCCCCCAAATTTGGGGGTTTTTTTAAATGATGGGGGGATAATTGGGGGGCAAATATTTTTGGGGGGACGCTTGGAGGGAAAAAATTGAGTTTGATGGGATTTGGGGATTTTTACTACCAAAATTACAGCTTGGCAAAAAAAGTTTAGAAATTAATTGGATCGCCCTACCCTATCTTCTTCGTATGGCTTCCCTATGACAATTCAACCAATCAGCTGCACAATCCAATTTAACATCCGACATCTGGTGGCTGAGTTGCCACTAGTTTCCAATGCCAACTAACCACAGATTAAATGTCATTATTCTGAGCAACGAACTACCAACGAAGGCTAGGGATGTGATTAAGTTATTCGCACCACCTCCATCTAAATTACGTTTCATTCGATTTGAATGGATAAAAAATGCTATGCAATAGCTTTACCGCGGCAGTCCCCGAGTGCCACACGTTTTTTTAAATTATTATAACGATTAAATAAAATATAAGCAGTGGGACATAACTGTATATGTATATATACAGGTCCCACTTGAATATTAATGTTGTGCCTTGAATATTAATATAAGATTTAAACCAACCGTACAGTGCATATTTTATTTCACACCTAGTCCTACTTTTGTGGATTGTTGATGTTAATGGTATCTAGTTACCACTCGTCATTCGGTGGACTACACGCCTGTTTGCTACATACGTCGTATAAAGTCAAAAAGTACCTACTTACATACTTTTATATCTTTGCATTATTACCTACTTACTAAATATATAAAATTAGGTAGGTGCGTATGTAAAATATAATAAAATAACACAATGTCTATTATTTTAATATAGTTACTCAAATCATAAAATATGTGTTCGGTAGCTATACATTATTTCGTCTTCCAATAAAATCCTATTGAATGTGTGCGCGAGCTGTTAGTCGGCGGTCATCTTGTCAAATGTTTACGCCAAGGTCATTTGACCTTGCGTGGAGAATTCGATTCCTTCAAATTTGTTTACGTTTTCCCTGTCTAAAATTTTAATATTTTATTGAGATTTCGATGTATTTTTTTCATAAAGAGCATATTATGTAGTTTAAAGTATAGAATAATCAATTCCAGTAATTTGCATAGTGTTTTGTATACCTCGAAGTAAAAACAAAATATTGTATTTTTTAACCGACTTCTAAAAAAGGAGGAGGTTCTTAATTCGATTCGTATATATGTTGCTTTTTTTTATGTTTGTTCACGGATATCTCAGTCGTTTATGAACTGATTTTGATGATTCTTTTTTTGTTGGACAGGAGATGATTTCAAAGGGGTACCATAGTCAGCATGTCGTGATCTGATGATGGAATCTCAGAGAAATCGAGGGCAACCCTCGAATTTTATAGGCACATGTAATGTTATTAGTGTGTTTTTCAAAGCTACACCAGTATTTACGTATTTTTATGTGGATGAGCTGATAATGGAAGGTCAACTCCTCAATGGTTAGGAGTTAAAGGATAATTCTTTCACTACTGTACACATATTCAGACTGCTAGTTATGATTTCAAGTGAGCTGTTGGAACGGAGATATTTCAAAGGTGGTCCCATTGTCAGCATGTCATGATCTGATGATGGGACCCCAGAGAAATCGGGGGCAACCCTCATATTTTATTAATCGAGGCCAGAATTTACGCTTGGTCACAATAATTTTATGTGGTTGAGCTGATGATGGAAGGTCAACTCCTCAATTGTTAGGAATTAAAGGATAATTCTTTCACTACTGTACGCATATTCCTACTGCTAGTTATTGTGTAAAATGAGCTGATGATGGAAGGTCGTGACCCTCAATAGTCAGGAGAAAGGATTTAATTCTTGTTTATTATAAATAAGTTTTCCGTCTCAAGTAACCATCGTCTCCTCATTCGAGAAACATTCTTTTTCGGTGTACCCATCACTTAAAATCGTAAAATAAAATAATTTTTAACAAAAAAAAAACCGACTTCAAAAAGTAGGTAAACTAAAAAGCAAAAAAAAAATTTACTTCGCACAAAATAATACGTTTTTTCATATTATTATAATTAAATAGAAATTATTAAATAATTATTTTATAATTCTGAAGTCGGTGCCAAGTAAACAATTAATAACTCTGTATAGATAATATCAATCGTTCTAACAACATTCTTTTAGCTGAATATTAGTTATATTTCTGTGGTAAGTACCAATACTGGGCGACCGCGCACTAGAACAACTACGCCTCCCTTTTTGTGTGAACTGTAATTTGATATTGTAGAAAGGTTGTTTTTACTTGGCACCGACTTCAGAATTATAAAATAATTATTTAATAATTTCTATTTAATTATATGAAAAAACGTATTATTTTGTGCGAAGTAAATTTATTTTTTGCTTTTTAGTTTACCTACTTTTTGAAGTCGGTTTTTTTTTTAACTTTGAGGTTTATTTTCTATAGTTAGCATTAATTTAGGCAATCGAGTTAATATTAAATTAAATTTTGCATTCCTTCAGCTTTCCGAGAGTGTTTTTTAATCGTGTGTTGCTACAGTAGTTTCTGATTATTTAATGTTTTTGTCGACAAGGAATGGCGCCTAGACTCGTGGAGGGGGCGCGCGCGCGCGTGTTTGACGCAACAAGTGATAAAATATTATTTTAAGTTTTTGGGGGATTTTTTCTTCAAAACCTGAATTTTGGGGGGATTTCGGCGAAGTTTTGGGGAGAACGCGAGACGACCATCTGGCAACACTGATTAGCTTCACCTGTATGTATGTATGTATGTAACCGACTCCTTTGGACTCGATTTTGACCCACTTTAAACGGACTGATTTCATTAAAATTTTGCACACCTGTAAATTATATCCCGTAAAAAAAACACCTGTCAAAGATCGATGACAATGCAATAATTCGATAAAAAAATTAAATTTCAATAAAAAAAATAAAAAAAACGCTCTTATAAATAAACCAAACTAAAAAGTAGAAAAAAGAGTAGAAAATAAATAATAGTTTAAAAAAACTAAAAAACACGCTTTATATAGAAAACTAAACTAAAAAAGTGAAAAATAAAAATATAGTTTAAAAAAACTAAAAAACACGCTTTTAAAGCGTACTTCTAACTAGTTAGAAGTACTTTAAAAGCGTGTTTTTAGTTTTTTTAAACTACCTATATTTTTATTTATTTTTATGTCTGTCTGTATGATCGTAAGCGCATCACGCACGCTGCATGGGATTGGATGCAGTTCACAGTTGTGTAGCTAAAGGTCTTACTGAAAAGTGGTATATGTTTCATCTTTGTATTTTATCCCTAAAGGGGTAAATTAAGGGTGTACCTAAGTTTAAATAGGAGATTCGTCAATTTTGGGGGAAATTGCATGAAATTCTGCACATAAGATCTTTACATGACGTTAATGAACGGTAGGGTAGATTTTTGGAAATAGCACTCCCCGAGGGGTTTAAATTAGGGGTTAACCTTTAATTACCTTTAACCATACTTTATCTATTTGAAGCCGTGATTCACTTATCAAATCAGAAGATAACTTGTAGAAATAATAGTTTTAATATTGACTACAAAACCGTGTACGTTATCGGATACTTAACGATTTGTGTAAATGGTCAAGTTTCCAGTTTGATGGACTGGAAAACTGGTAGCAGTTACTGATTAAATATTTATTATACTTATCACCAGGCCTCGGGTACGATTCCCGGTTCGGGCAAAGAGTTTTTGTGAACTTCCCGTCAGGAAGTTCACAATAGCAGCACGGGGTTAGAATTGTGCCCAGTGGATGGCGATAGGCTCACCGCCTATCCCATGGGATCTAAACATTACAGGTGAAGTGTGGGTGTAGTTCACCTCTGCCATACCCTTCTAGGTAAAATAGGCGTGATGTTATGTTTTTTTATGGTGTGATATATTATTAATTTGACCATACATTACATACATTTACATAGTTAATTTTATAAAAAAAAAACCTTTATTTTAAAAATCGAATTAATAGCATAACGTAATAATAAACGGGTTCCAGTGTGCACCAACTGTGAAACCGCATTCTATTTCATATACCTATGAGTTTTTGCGTGATGCGCGTACAAACACACAGACAGACGGAGAGACATACATTCTAAAATTGAAGCGGCCGTGGCGCAATGGATAAGGCATCGGTCTTACGATCGAGAGGTCGTGGGTTCGAATCCTGGCCATTACACCACGGACGTGAACTTCCTCCTAACACAAGCGAATTAAGCTTAGCTGGAGGGGGTTAACAAGAATACTAGTAATTTGTATTTGCAAATTACTAGTAAGCTTTAAAAAAAAAAAAAAAAGATGGTTTTGGCTTCTACAGCTATTTATTATAAAGTCCACTCGTATAATTTTTCTTTAATATCTTCAATGTACAGACATGGCTAATCTACAATGTTATTATTAATATGACTGTGTGTATTCATAGACAAAATCTGGTAATTAACATAATTGTAATATTTTTGACTTATCTGGTAATTAACTTGAAAATATCACGTTGTTTTTAAATGTCAACATCTTCATCTCGTTGGTCTAACTGCCAACTGATTTAGCGTATGCGACCTCTCACCAAAAGGTTTAGGGTTCGTTTCCCGGGTCAAGCAAGAAATGTATTTTGATTTTTTCATTCGGAAATTCTGAATCATATGTTTAATGGTGTCAGAGCTTTTGTGAACGTGCTCGAGAGACCACTGTCTCACCTCTATCCTGCCACCAAATAATTGTACTTTCTGCACTGTGTTGCGGATTAGTGCTGGAATAGATAAATTTCTTGCTCTAGATTGGATTGGATACAGTCAGCTCTAGGGTAAACTCTACCCTCAAAAATGCATTAATAAAGCTGCTTTAAGGAGGTGAGATTTTCTCTGACTGTACATTGCTGCATGATATTACGTACAAAAAATCCTTCGAAATTTTTACTCATACAGTCATTTAAGGATAGGCATCTCATCATTTATCATTCAAAATAGAATTATAGAAATTTATTATAGTTATTGTTAAAAAGTAGTAAAAAATCAAAACTTACAGGATTTTCCCGCTGTAAAAACGTGAGGCTACCCACAATTGGGTGCGGAGGGTAATGAGGTACTCCTCGATCAGCCCAAAAATTCTTCACACCTCTCCATTTTACGTAGAACCACAACACCAAAGAAATTGCCGTGAACGCCAACAATATGAAAAACATAGCGCGGGACGTTTGCTCCGCAAAGTTCAGCGCAAAAGTATTCAAAAGGCAAAATAAACTGGCATTAAGTACCATAGACAACTGATCGTTTATTTATGTAAAACCAGATTACGTCTTTAGCATAAAATATGTACGGTTTAAACTTTAGTTAAAATGTAGTTGAGAACAATGTAGCATGTATGATGGAGAATTAAGGTTTTGACTTTGACTGTGGTGTTGAGGCGAATGACTTCTTATAGAGCAAGAGCCCGTGAACGCCAGACCTTCGTTATTTTATAAAAGCTGAAAACTTATCAGCGGATGCTCCCAAAACAGGTAAGAGCGATGGCCCATTATAACGTTTGGGTAACCCTGGCTTTGGCAGGTACACGGTACTAAAGGTGTGTAAAAAACTAATAACTATGTCGCCTGCCCTGATAGCATAAATATGTAAAACATGGAAAAATAAGCAGGCGGTGACTCGCCAACTCTCTATCATGGGCCCCCTTGTTGATGAATCGGACCTACATTGCGAATGTGGTGCTGTACAGACTATGTCCCATTTCATGACCTGTCTTACCTGCTCCACCACCTGCACAAAGGAAGAGCTCATGAATGCAAGTGCCATCCGCGTGGCCACACACTAGACTGATAGAATATGACTGCAGCCATCGACACGAAAGAAGAAGAAGAATGGGCCCCCTAATTGTTCACACAAGGCAATTTATTAGGCTCCTAAACTATTAACTCCTGATCGTTTGTAGAATTCATACTTATTAGTTACTTAGACGACCGGATGGCGGAGTGGTTAGTGCATCAGCCTGCGACGCCGAGGTCGTGGGTTCGATTACCGCTCAAGAAAAATCTTTTTGTGCATGGACATGGAGGTTCGTTCAGACCGGGCTGGCTCTTACTACACTGTAAGGACGAGCGAAGCCGGGAATGGGTGAGTAGCCGAATCGGGGACATCAAACCCTTCCCTGACGCAGAGCTTACGTGTAAAAACGAGGGTGAACTGCCCAGGAAGAGGGTAGGAGTTATGAAGGCTTCGCACGTGGATGCTGAGACACTGCAGCGGGCCTTCGAACTCCTCAAAATCCAGAATGAGGGTCTGAAGACCGAACAGTGGAGGGTGATACGGGTGGACCAGGGGAAGGACGACTTCACAGTCGCCTTCTCTATGGAGGAAGAGTCCGTAGTCAACCTCCGCAAAGTCGACTTCAAACCCAGTTTTGGTTTTAAAACCATCCAAATCAGGGTCAAGGGCGAGACGCATCCAACGCTGGTGCCAAGGGAGGCGGCTTCCAAAACTGGAGGACCTGCACCCTTAACTAGCAGACCAGCCAGGGGGCGCGCGCCCAGAAAAGGACCCGGATCAACCAATGGGAGGAGCCAACTGCCGAAGGGGAACACAGGTGCCCCCAGGTCTGGCAATTCTTCCCAGGGCAGGAGAAAGAAACCCACCTCTAACCCTCGCAAGTAGTATGGCAAAGGTGGTGCAGATCAATCTGCATCATGCCGTAGCCGCGTCAGCGGTATTACACAAGACCTTTTGCGAGGAGGGTCTACACATCGCGCTGGTCCAGGAGCCCTGGCTAACAAGAGCGAATAAAATCTCCGGTCTCAACTTTGGCAAGGTAGTGTATCACACCCCAGGTAACAGGCCGAGAGCATGCCTGATTATTAATAATAATCTCGATTTTCTTCCTGTCCTAGGACTATGCAGTGACGACCTGGTGGTAGCACTCGTGAACATCCCGGGTGGAGCGCATCGAAACACACTCGTGTGCTCGGCGTACCTTCCGGGAGAGAGGCGGGACCCTTCAACCTCCCTGTCTCCAGTGGTGGAGTATGCCACTAGACACGGGGTTGATCTCATCATTGGCTGTGATGCCAATGCACATCACACCAACTGGGGTAGCACCGACATCAACAGTCGAGGTGAGTTACTCCATGATTTTATCCTAACCAACGGCCTACATATAGTTAACGAAGGCTGCAGGCCGACCTTTGTTACTAGAAACAGGCAAGAGGTACTCGATATAACACTTACTACTCAAGGCCTCCTTCGTTCGATCGGGGGATGGCACGTCAGCGGTATAACCTCCATGTCGGATCACAAACTGATCCGTTTTGACATAGGCAAAGGTGATGATCTCAGAGTAGAAACCTATAGGGATGCTAGGACGACAAATTGGAATTTGTTTAGGGAGCACCTTAGGAATAATCTCGAAAACTTTCCAAAAATTATAAAAACCTGCGAATCGCTGGAACTAGCAGTTGACCACCTTACAAAGGCTACATCGGAGGCTTATATAGCCAGCTGCCCAACTAAAACCAGAAGGACTAGCAATGTACCGTGGTGGACACCGAGGCTATCCAGGCTAAGGCAGCAGGTCAGAAAACTGTTCAATAGAGCTAAAACTCCGACTGAAAGGGAAAAATACTACAAAGCCCTCACAGCGTACAACAAAGAGATTAGGAAAGCGAAGCGACTGTCGTGGAAAAGGTTCTGCGGGGAAATACAAAAAGTTCCGCAAGGAGCCAGACTCCACAAAGTCCTTGCAAAGGCGCCGACCAATCAACTTGGATTTTTAAAAAAGACGGATGGAACTTATACTGAGACAGTTCAAGATACGATAGGCCTCCTAGCCGCAACGCACTTTCCTGGCTCAGTTATGGAAACCCACCGTCACCGATTGGGCGAACTCAATGATAGATCGCGGGCTAGACCGTCAAATCGCGACTGGAGCATAGCGACTAACATTTTCAGACCCAATCGTGTCAAATGGGCTATCAATGCCTTCAAACCTTTTAAGTCAGCAGGAGCAGACAGCATATTTCCTGCACTTTTACAACAGGGAATAGCGTATATGCTCCCAATACTGGTTAAAATCTTCAGAGCTAGCTTAGCCTGGCGACATATACCAGCATCTTGGACTGAGGTGAAAATCCTGTTTATACCCAAGACCGGCAAGAAGGACTACTCACAACCAAAGTCCTTTAGACCAATAAGTCTAACTTCCTTTCTCCTTAAGACGATGGAGAAGGTCCTGGATAGGCACATAAGGGATGGGGCGCTGTGCGCAAACCCCTTACACCCTAACCAGCACGCATACCAGAAAGGCAAATCGACTGAAACCGCGCTGCTTAGTCTGACGGACAAAGTTGAAAGGGCACTCGAGGACAAACAAATCGCCCTCTGTGCCTTTCTGGACATTGAAGGAGCATTCGACAACGTTCAAATAAGCACCCTTGCCAATGGCATGAGGAGCAAAGGTGTGGACGAAACCACAACCCAATGGACGGAGTCAATGCTCCTTCAGCGCAGGGTCACGATCACTTTGCACGGTGAATCGTGCCACTACCACCTGACCAGAGGTTGTCCTCAAGGGGGTGTGTTATCACCCCTGCTCTGGTCGTTGGCGGTAGATGAACTGCTTGTGCTCTCCTCTAACACAGGAGTTGAGATACAGGGTTATGCGGACGATGTGGTAGCAATATCTCTCGGACCGAGCGAAAGCACTGTGTCCAACCTGTTACAGGGAGCACTTAACACTATCAATCATTGGTGCATTAAAAACAATCTCTCGGTTAACCCGGGGAAAACAGTAGTGGTGCCATTCACGAAAAGAAGGAAGCTGGACAGGCTCACCAAGCTTTCCCTGAATGGCACTGTAATTCCCCTTTCCACTGAAGTCAAATACTTGGGCGTCTTGTTTGACCAAAAGCTGACGTGGAATACGCATATGACTAACGTGGTACAGAGAGCAAAGATCGCGTTGGGAATATGCAGTCGATTAGCAGGCAAAACCTGGGGCTTAAAACCTCGGATCGCCCTATGGATGTATACGACCATAGTCCGGCCCACAATAACCTATGCGTCTGTGGTCTGGTACAAAAAGGCACAACAGAAGGTGGCTGCGGCAAAACTTTGCGGATTGCAAAGAACCGCATGCCTTACCATAACTGGTGCCATGTCCACGACGCCTTCAGCCGCATTAAACGCTCTACTAAACTTACCGCCCCTCCACTTCCTAATGGAAACGGAGGCGCAAAAGTGTATGTACAGAATGAACACCGTGGGGAGGACGACCTGGCTCTCACAAACGCTGAGAGCTTTGCAAGACTCAGTCTTGAAAGTCCCCGTCCTTTCCATGACTACGGATGTTCTCTTCACACAGATGAACTTCACTAAGAACTTCACTGTGGAACTGCCGGAAAGGGAGGAATGGCCTGAAAACCTGAACTCCTTAAAGGCAAATAGTCTCATCTGGTACACGGATGGCTCTAAAATGGGCAATGATGTGGGATGTGGTGTCTATGCCAAAAAACTTAGTGTAAATCTGAGTATAAACCTAGGTAAGCTTGCCACCATTTTCCAGGCAGAGGTTTACGCCATTATAGAATGTGCGAACCACCTGCAACAAAGGAACTACGTCAACCAACAAATCTATATTTTCTCAGATAGCCAAGCAGCTCTCAAGGCCTTAGAATCAAACACAATTGATTCTAAACTGGTCAAGAATTGCGTAGACAGCCTAAATATCGTAGGGGAGAAGAACAAAGTTGTTCTAGGATGGGTCCCCGGACATTCAGATATTATGGGCAATGAAAAGGCCGATCAACTGGCCAGAACTGGTACAGAGATTCTACAAATAGGACCGGAGCCTTTCTGTGGAATCTCAAAAAACCAGGCTTACCAATTCCTCAAGGGAAAGCTATTCGAGGATTCATCACGACTCTGGCAACAGAGCCAAGGGATGGATCACAGCAAAAGCCTTATCGAAGGCTTCTCGAACAAATTTGCTACTGAGCTGCTGGCACTTAGTAGGAACAAGGTGTCCCTTGCCGTTAGATCCCTCACAGGACACTGCAAGCTAAATAGGCACTTATCCCGTATGGGCTATGCGGACGATGACTACTGCAGATTCTGTAAAGAGGAACCGGAAACACCGCTGCACCTCTTCTGCGACTGCGAGCCACTGATCCATAGACGAAGCATCATCATGGGACGCCATATCTTGGATCCGGATGATGTCAAGTCACTCCCGATCGGCCGACTGCTCCAGTTTATGGAGGCTATTGGCCTAAAGGAGAGTCTATAATGAGGCTATAATCACAATAGACCCACGGAGGTCGACGTGAACACCCAAAGCCTCTTCCCAATAATAATAATAATAATAATAATGGACATGGAGGTTTGTCTTGGTCTGGGATTCTATGTATAATAAGTATTTATTTAGAAAATAAAAGTATATATGTATTAGTATCAGTTATTCTAGTACTCTACTTAGTTTGGGCTAGATAGCGTTATGTATAGTGTGATATTTATTTATTTATAACGTGAATTTAAATGGCAGATAGAGCTGTCACGGTCTTACCTTAAAACTGCCGCCAAATAATAATATGCACTGCTATTCTCCAGTATGGTAATCCGATCAGGGCCTTAAATTACTGGCATGAGGCATAACATGGTAGTCCTAAGATGAAGCGACGCATCTGCAAACTGCTTTTGGAGATTTTCAATGTTCATGGGCTGAAGTTACCACTTACCATCAGGTAGACTACACTGGTTATGGGAAAGTCTTCCATAACTTATAAAATTATGTAACACATTCTAACGGTAGAAAGGTACTCGGTGTCTAGGTACGAATCTCGTGGCTAGGTCGATGCCATTCGGACCTTTCGATCATGCAGGTTAAGCAATGCTAACTGTGGTCGGCTGTGAATGGGTGATCATCTCATCATAACGAGTTCTCCTCCGTGCCTCGGAGAGAACGTTAAGCTGTCTATCCTGGTTGTTATCACATCATGCTGGGATGTGGAGATCTGATGGCTGCTGCTCACCGTAAAATACAGATATTCAGCAAAATCCGTTGGACTAAAAGCCGACCCCAATGTAATTGACAATAGATTGATTCTAGCGATAAATATCGACAGGTGTATATATTCACACGTTCACGTAACAGATAGTAAACTTCGTAAAACATTTTATCGGCGATCCATTACCTGAACAACTCCCAAACTTTGGACAAATGTGAGGCCAACATCTGTGAAACGACACGTCACACGGTTTTATCAAACTTTGGACGAATAATTGTTTCGGTATCTGGTCTGGTGTTATTGAGTGTAAATACTTATAGCTAGTAAAAAAGAACACACATGACACATGAGTAGATAGTTTAGAGAAGCTAAGCTTAATCAAATCTCACTGACTGATTTATGAACGCAAAACCTAAACCGCTTAAACCTAGAATCTTGAAATTTTGCATAATGGTTCCGTCATGACGTAAGCGCGCACTACTGATTTTTTGGGAGCCCCTCTCCCCCCTCCTCATAGAAATCTTAATAATAAGGCAATAGAAATGTCAAAGACGCGTGACCTTGTCGCCGCGCATCTGTCAAGTCAAACACAAGTGCGAGTTGAGGAATTGTCGTCTTAATGTCATCGCAAAAAGAATAATTTTGTTTGCAGGAATACAAGCGCATTTGTCTAATCGAACACAAGTGCGAGTTGAGGAATTGTCGTCTTAATGTCATCGCCAAAAAGAATAATTTTGTTTGCAGGAATACAAAAAGTGGTATTTGAAAACCGGCGACATGCGTCCCAGTGTTAAAAGATAGTCGATAGCATTTCTATTGTCTAGTTATTAAGATTTCTATGCCCCTCCTCCTCCCTAAGGAGTAAAATAAGGGTTGAACGGTTGCATGGAACTACGTTATTTTCGAAGTTTAAAGCACGAAATGTCGAATCCTTACGTGATCTTCAATAAAAACCATTTTACTTCTTTTATTCAAAGGATTATCCTAAAAAGTTATTTGGTATGAAAGAGTTATCCTAAAAAGTTATTTGCAAGAGCGAAATTAAGAGTTTTAAAGTTAGCAGGAAGTTAACATCAAATCGTTATAAAATAATGCGAAATGCAACGGAAACAGAGCGAAACGTTTGCTACAGTAAAGCGGAGTATAAAGTAACGTCATCAAAATGTTTACACAAAGTAGGGGAGTGTAAACTTCGTAAAACATTTCATCGACCAATTATTACCTGAAGAACTCTCAAACTTTGGACAAATGTGAGACCAAGTGTGTAACGACACGCTACCAAATTATGGACTCAATAATTGCTTTTGTGTGCTATTGAATGTGGATTTTATTGTTATACTTATCGTTCTAATAATTACAGAAATTATTGTATACGTAATACTATTATTCTTCTTGTTTTACAACTTCTTATATAAATCTATGTACGGGGTGTAAATGACATCGTAACGAAGCTGCTTACCAGTGATTCAGTACATGATTCAGAGGCCAAATTCTGGATTCTGGGTTCAAATAATTTTCACTGGCAATTGCCAGACATCGGAGAATCGGACTAAGAAAATATGGGTGAGTAATGTTTGATATAATAACAAATGCTCTAATTTTACTTGAAATAACGTTCATGTTATAATTTTCATATGCTATAATATCGAATAACATAATTTTATATGGTATAATGTTTTATATGATATAATCTTCCTTTGATATAATAACATTTTGTATAAAGTTCATATGATATAATTTTCAAAATGCATAATATTCTTTTAATATAACTTTCATTTAACCTAATGTTCTTTTGACCTAATTTTCTGGTCGAGGTCGGACTTGGTCGACGGAGCCCCGCTTCGCGGGGCTCCTACTTCTGGTTGGTTAAAAAAAAAACCACGAAGGGGATGGCGGGGTCGTAGACCCCGCCATCCCCTTCTAACCTAACCTATCCGAGTCGGGGTGCCCTAAAGTCCAGATTGCATCCAGATCCTCCTGGTAACAATAGTTGGGTGATAAAATAATAATTATACTGTCTACCCACCTCAAGGTTAAAAACTAATTTTGGTAGCAATGTTTATGCGATGCACTTTTGCTAGCACCAGGTTAGCAGGCGTTTAAAATCGTATCGAATATTCTAAATTATATTAAAAGTTACTTAGAGATTATGAATATTATAGTAAATAAATAATATACTAAACGAATGTTATGTCAAATGTGCATTATAAAAAGTGTTCATTATATCAAAAGAAATTAGATAAAATGAAATTATATCAACAGATCAATATGACAACTGATCGTTATATTAAATAAAATTATATTAAGTGATATTATGTCAAGTGACCGTTAGATTTTTTGTTATTATATCAACCGTTACACACCCGAAAATATGTAGATTATTAATCGCCAAGTTGATGAATTTACGTAATAGATTCGAAACTAGTCGGCATATTTCCGGCTAAAATAACGTGAGTAACCCGTATTTTCTTCTTCTATAACAGTATTTAAATAATACTACTTTATTTTTGTAGAATATTAATGAGATGCATTATCTAACTTAAAATAATAAAATATTTTATAAAAAAACTTAAATATTTTCATTGTATAACATCTTTCATAAGATTATATTCGTATTCGCAATAACAATGTCTTCACTTACCACTGTAGTTAAGTGTCAAAGAATTCCTTGAGGCTATAAAAAAATCAATTATCAGCTTCTTCAGAGTAATTCTGAAGCTACTTAAGTTTTGCTGTCTGATGTTACGGGGTATATGATTATAAATTTATTTATTTATTTGTTTTTATTTTATTTTTATTATTTTATTCATTCAAATTCAAATTCAAATCATATATTTTCATAGGCCCCAGGAGGCGCTTGAACACGTCAAAACATTACGAAAAATGATTTAAAATAAATAATAAATAATACTAAATTATACTATTACATTACATTACATTACAGTACTTAATTATTTACAATAATACAGATTCAGACATTCCTTACTTACAATATGCGTATACTGCGTACCTATAGACGTAGATATTATATACTTGATCATTGAGAACAAGTTCTTAATTCAGAAATTACGTACAGTAATATATTGCTAATAGCTAGATTTAGCTGGATTACCTACAAATACATTGACCTCATTAGGCCCCTTAGTGCATTTGCACATAAGGCACGAGTATGTGTGATGGTGGTAGTGCTTTTGTGAAGCTCTAGGAAGAAAGTAAATTATACCTTTAATGTATGGCCGCGAACGGAGAATTTTTAGGAATCCCTGAAATAGATAGTTAAGCGATACTGTGTTCCGCTTTGGAAGCGTAAGACCTTAAATAGCTGGCACATAAGGCATCGTAGAAATAACGACGAATCCACAATCTACTTTTATTGATTGTGGATGATCATGTTCCATTGTTGCTACTTACCATCAGGTAGACTACGCTCTCGCACGCTGCATACGTCACTGCGCGATTCGCGAAGTCATTTTAATAGGCAAGCACATTTGCCATATTCCGTTCCATTTCCTTGTTCTCTATATATATTTGCTGCAATCTCAGATTGAATCTGATGAAATTAATTCTTACTACTGTTCTTGCTTATTCAAGACAGCTATAATATTAATATGCACCTAATATATTCCTTTTTCGCGTAATTCAGTGCTCAGCTAACCTCATTAGTTCAGCTATTTGTCGACAGAGGCGCTGCTATCGAGGACGCAGTATGCACACATCAATTTAACTGCTTGGCTATGGTATTTAGTAGTTAATAGACTCCGCGCCAACACTCATCCCAGTCGGCACTAGCCCGAACTAAATTTAAATGATAATAGGGGAAGAAGTAGACAAAACATTATTTATGCTATTATAGGTATTTTACCGTTTCTTCGTCAACCTATTAACTGTAATCTCAGATTGACTCAATGAGCTGCAACAGCTTATCAAATTAATTCTAACTACGTACCTGGCTATTCAAGACAGCTATAATAATATGCACCTAATATATTCCATTTACGTGCGCATTAAACGGGTGGATTTCAAATTTGGGGCCAAAAGCATATATTTTCATTTATTTCTCATGATGTAGAATTTATCGTAACTAAAATTATTTTAAATAATGTAGTATTATGAGACGCCCAAACGTCAGTTAGAACGAATCTTTTATGATTGTTCATTAAAAAGATAGATCTAAATCTTATACCTATTTCTCATTAGTGTCAATGCTCCAAAGTCGTATTTTTTTTTCATTTGTCTATAAAACGGAAACGCGTCGAGGAAATTCAAATTTTAACGTATTACTGTTTTGTATACACTTTAAAGATGAATAATTAGACATTAAAACCAATGCTAAGTAATAAAAAATAAGTTTTTTTATCTTTCTAAAAATGATTGTTTTTAAAGTATCATTTGTGTGACCGTTTTCAAATGCACCAGTAAACCGAATTTGTCCCTGATTTACCCTGCCCTTTGCCCCGCGCGCATCCCGTGTGCTCAGTCGTCGCCGAACGCGCGTAGTCAACAGGTGTGTGTGTCGATATTTTAAGAGAAATTCCAAATTTCAGGTAAGATTTTGACTTTGGTAACAAATTTGTATCATTAGTGTTTTGTCACATATCGTGTTTAGTTAAATGTATTTTTTATTTTTGATTTGGCTGGCTAATAGACCATTGAGAGCATATTTAGTTTCTAATGTACGGTATATTCTCGAACGTTCCATTTAAGAAATAAATTCGAATTACTACCAAAAATCTCATTCGTGGCACTCTCATTTGTGTCGATTCACGAGTCACACGAATTATATTGAAGTCACACTAATGATATTTTTTTTATTTTTAGATTATTAAGTATTTAATAATGGCGAAACCCAAAAAACGGAGAAGTGAGGAAGAATTAGAGAGACGTAGAATAGCTAGAAGACAAAAATATCAAGCTATTAAAAAAAATCCTAAGTTATATGCTGCTGAGCAAGAAAAAAAAAGACAATATTACTTAAAAGCTAAGGAAAATAAAAAAATTAAAAGTATTAACGCAATGAGTCCACGCGAACAAAGAATTCAAAGACGAAAATGGAAAGAGAGTGCCAAAAAGTTTTATAGAAAGAAAGTTAGTCAAAGAATGATAGAAAACGTTGCAGTAACTGAAGAAAGTTGTGATATTGAAAATGTTGATTCGAATAGAGATCCCTTAAACATAGAAAAACTAGAAATAAAATCAAAACTAAGTATGCGTGAACAAAAACTAATTAAAAAAATCAAAACAATGAAAATGCAGCACGAGAAAGAGAAACGAAATTATATATTATTATTAAACAGATACAGATTCAGAATAAATTATTTAAAAAGAAAAATATCTTCACTAACAAGCAAAATAAGTAATGATTCAGGAAATACGAAAGATGAAGATAAGAAACAATTATTTGATAGACTTTTAAGTGCTGAAATAACACGGAAATTTGCAACAACTACAAAAAGGAAAGACAAACGCGTTATCACTAACTTAATTGATAAAGAGAAGTTTAAAAAATTTAAGGTTGCTACTGACCTTCGCAAAGTTCATCTTCGAGAACGATTTAAGAAAAATGCACGAAATAACCCCAACGCTCAACAATTAGTGGAAAAGTTTTACGAAGACGACATTAACAGTCGCATTACTCCAGGCAAGAAACAATATAAGAAGAAACATGGAACCGTTAAACAAGTCAGATATCTTTTAGATTCTATGAAAAACTTACACAATAAATTTTTGGCTGAAAATACTAACATCAAAATTAGTTACACGACTTTTACAAGACTCCGACCATTTTGGGTCTTTCTTCCAACTGACGACCGTGATACGTGTGCCTGCTTGTTACACACAAATTTTAACTTATTAATAGCGGCTCTTAACAAAAATGATATTCTTTGTGTAAAAGATAGTCAGAATTTGACAAAGGAAATATGTTGTGATAAATATAGCCTAGATTGTCTTAATCGCAAATGTGCTTCATGTAAGGATAAAATAGTACCATACAAAGAATTCCGAAATGATAAAGAAATACAATACATGGTGTGGGAAAGAGATATAAAAAGAGTAGATACTAAAGAAATAAAAATAATCAAGAAGAAAGCAAAGAGGTCTGATCCACGTAACCTGATATTTAAATTGGAAAATATGTTACCAACATTTTTATCACACACGAGTAACATTGTCAACCAGTATGCTACTATTAAATGTTTGAAAGAAGCTCTAACTATCAATGAAGCCTTAATTCATATGGATTTTTCTGAAAATTATTCTTATAAATATGCGGAAGAAGTACAAAGCATGCACTTTGGTGGCAGCCGTGGTCAAGTCACACTTCATACAGCAGTGATTTATTTAAAAAATGATTCCAATGCTACTCAAGCCTACTCTATTTGTACAGTCAGTGAATGCACCCGTCATGATGCAGCGGCAGTGTGGGCTCATGTAAATTATTTAATTAAATTTGTGTTTAACAAATCATCGCGAATTAATCGCATTCACATTTTAACTGATAGTCCCTCTAGCCAGTATAGAAATAAGTATATATTTTATATTTTAACCCAATTAAGGATTGACTTCCCAGAATTAAATCTTGTCACATGGAATTACCAAGAAGCTGGGCACGGCAAGGGTGCCCCTGATGGCATTGGAGCAGTGATCAAAAGGACTGCGGATTATGAATTAAGGTGTCATCAGGATGTCGGCGATTTTGATGCCTTTGTTAACATCATACGAAAAAATATAAAAAATGTAGAAATTGGTATTATTCAGGAGCACGAAATCAAATTAAAGGAATTAATGTTACCTAAAGATATCGCTACTTTCAAGGGGACTATGATAGTTCATCAGGTATATGTTTATATAAATAAAAATATTATAATTAAATATACTGACGTTACCATACAAAATGTAATAATAATACATATTGTTTTTCTTCAGGTCGTTTGGTCTGCCGATTCTGCCTATCTAGAATTCAGAAAACAAAGCTGTTTCGAATGTTTAAATGTTGCTTGTAAACATGGCAAACATATGAGATTTTTTAAATTATATAATATTCCCATTGAACCTACAATGGAAAATATAAAGGTCATCCCAGAACACAGAAGAATTAAGGTACTTAGTGATGTTACCATTCACTATGCCAATACCGATCCAATGTTATATGACAACGAGCCATCAACTTCAAGTCTACGCAGTGTTCGACACTCCTGGACCAACAAATCTTTTATAAAGAATCAAACAAAAGCGATAGGTCATGAAAAAGAATTCCTTGAATTTTTAAAGAAATGTGAAGATGATGATGAAGATCCCTTATCAGATTGATTAATTAAGTAGGTATTAATAATATGGATATTGTTATTGTATCCGCAATGAAAAACGATTAGCGTTAACGAATTATATTTTGAAGACTGAAATCAGAAATGTATACCATTGATTAGCTAAGTTGATTAAGTTCTTGTTATGTTTTGGAATTAAGTTTAAAATAATTAATATCTGTATTACGGTGGTCAGCACATCAACCTAATCCAATCTGTCAAAGTTGTTGCAGTAAATTGAAAATCATTCAAAGTAATTTGACAGTAGGTTGAGGGTTAGGTTGATGCGCTGGCCACTGCACCTACAAATAATGCTAATGACAAATATTTTATATTATGTTGATTGTTTAGTAACATAGAAAAATAAAAAATATTTACTTTCATTAGTGTAACCAGAGATCTCATTAGTAAATCACAAAATATCATTAGAGAAATTATGTTGCTCATTCGTGTCACTCAAAAATTTGTATTTTCCCTATTAATGGAAGAAATTAAAGGTTTGTTTGATTAGCGTGTGTTTTTTTATTTAATTAATGCACCTAGATATTTAAACATATTTTTTTTTTACATTTTTCTAATATCATGCAATTCACACTTTTTTGGCCCCAAATTTGAAATCGACCCAAACACGGCAATTACGCGTAATTCAGTACTCAGCTAACTTCATTAGTTCAGCTATCTGTCGACAGAGGCGCTGCGATGGCGGACACATTATGCACTAATCAATTTAACGGCTATTGGCTATGGAATTCTTTGCATATAAATACATGTGTGCTTACCGACCTGAGAAATGCCATTCCCTCTGGATAGTTCCGAACTCAATATTATACCAAATCTTTCTTAGGGCCAATTTCACGAAACGTATTGAACTGAGCTTAATGCTTAACAATGACATTTCACCTACGTGTCAAATTTTAGTTCAACGCCAAGCAACAGCTTTTCATATTTCTTTCCCGTACAAACATCGAAAAGAGAGAGATGCAAATACGGGTAATAAAATTGTAGACAATAAGTTAGCTTAAATAAAATAAGTACGTAGTGGGTTAACATTAAAACATACATATATAAATTGAGTACTCATTTATTTTTCTTCTGAATTATAAGTAAATTCGTTAGTTATAGTCATAGAAATCTTAATAACTAGTCAATAGAAATGCTATCGACTATTTTTAACACTGGGACGCATGTCGCCGGTTTTCAAATACCACTTTTTGTATTCCTGGAAACAAAATTATTCTTTTTGGCGATGACATTAAGACGACAATTCCTCAACTCGCACTTGTGTTCGATTAGACAAATGCGCTTGTATTCCTGCAAACAAAATTATTCTTTTTGCGATGACATTAAGACGACAATTCCTCAACTCGCACTTGTGTTTGACTTGACAGATGCGCGGCGACAAGGTCACGCGTCTTTGACATTTCTATTGCCTTATTATTAAGATTTCTATGGTTATAGTAGGTAGATAAATATAAGAACCTACAAAGTTAATACATACGTACTTAATTATATTAGTCTTTTTATTAATAATAAAAACTTACACTATAAATTAAAGTTAAAATTAAATTTCACATAAAATGTGATTATAATGGTTAAAAATTATGCCTAAAAACGTTTATGCAGAACGAAATTAAAGAATTGATATAAAATAAAGTAACTATCACAATAGTAAATATAATAACTTAATTAAATAAACGAAAATAATTACAAACTAAAATACATTATAATTGTAACTTAAATTAAGTTATTTATAGTAGTTGTTAGTAATATATGTGTTAGCATCGGTGAACTACAAATTTTAACTTAAAATAGTTTTGTATAAAATAAAACAATTTAAAAACGAATGATGCAATTTTACTTAAAATTACGGATAAAAGTTAAAAACTGTTTTTATGAGAATCAATGATGTGCGAGATGAAAAACATAAAGAGCGCTTTCACACTATATCCGATTCACCATCGGTCGCCTATGTAGGCGAGGTCCGTAACCAGGTTTCCGTCGAGGATATTTTTCTTCTCATCCATCAAAACAATCGACATGAGATCGGTTGAAGCTCCTACCTCTGATCGGATTCTCGGATAATAATCGGATGCAGTGCGCAAACGCTGTAAGAATCACAGTAAAATAAAATAGTAGCATTTATGTTGAAACTTTTTCATCAGAAATACTAAGATAAGTTAATCAGCACTGGTTACAGTAGGCATACTACGGGATGTTTTTATTATTTGTTAAATAATAGTAGCTATCAATTCTTTCAGAAAATTAAATAATGTGTGTTCGTAAAATTAGAAACATCATTTTCCAGATATAAAAAAGCTTGAACAATATTCCGAAGGCTATATACTCAAGAAGTCTAGAAAATATCAAAGTCTCTAAAATTAATTCTAATATCAAAGTGTAGACTAACTAATTAAACAAAATTAGATTCACGGAATAACAATGAAAGGATATAAATCACTAATTCGCGAGTTCTTAAAAGCGAATTGGCTAATCCTTTCACCACGATGGCAAGTCAAAACCTTAACCACCTTACTGACTGTCCAAAATGCCCTACCACCTGCACAAGAGAGGCGCTCATGAACGCTGACGAGAGCTCCATAACAGTGGCCCCTTATTGGACCAATAAATTTGACTCAGCCATCGACACGACGAAGAAGAAGACTGATATTAAGAAGGTACAACTTAATATTTGTAATGTAACAATTTAGTAATATAAATTATTCTTACAATAGTCGGCTAAATAGATTCTGGTATATTTATTACTTGTCTAGTTGTAATTTATATTGTAACCTATTTATTTCCAGAGAAATATACATACAGTATCTTAAATTAAATTAGCCTAATAACTTAATCTAAACTTAATAAGTCACTGTCAGAATGCCTCGTTCCCAAAATGCTAGCAGCATTACCGCGTTGTATTGCGATACTTAGTCGCTGGCCGAAATATAATCCAGCATTTCGAGAACGTGTTGCCTCAGTTAGACGCGCTGACAACTCTTTGTACAGACTATAATAGTGGTACGGCCCCAAGGCCCTAATGTTTCGACCGCAAAAGGCGCAAACATGTAACAGCTATCAAGCGTGCTATATTTGCGCCTCTTGAGGCACTCGGCAGAATCAGCCGCCGCGCCAGCCCTTACACGAGTACCAGGAAGATGAGACAAAGCAAAGGTGTCTACGCAAGTAGCGTCCCACACCAAAGGATATATTTATATCTCATTTATTTCCAGATTTATACCTATTAATAATAATAGTGCCCACTTTATCAATGTTCTGTTAGGTAATACTAAAAGAAAATGAGTGCAAAATACAGGCGTAAGTTATTATAATCCAATTACCTACATACTACACTTACATAGAAAGTACCTTATTGCATTGCCATACGGAGAATATCTAACATAGAAAGTTAGTGTTTTCGGGCGAGTTCTAAACAGCAGGACTTTTCCTAATTTTCTCCTTGCAGAAAAATCTCCTTCTGCTACGAAGGAAAATACTTTTTTCTATCATTTAATGATTTATTTTGTTATTTGTAGTCCTTGGAAATTTTTGGTAAATTATGGATCTTTCTGGGTAATTTATGTAATATTTGGTATTTTTTGGGAGATATTTTGTAGATTTAGTAGTTTTTGTTTCTTTGTAAGTGTAGTATAAAGCAATATGTATCACTCGGTAGTAAATAAGACTTCTTTCTGGTGTATTAAGTACACAAACGACACCCTCGATTAAATCGACTACTTTCATCCCTTGGTGTATGTACTTCTATTAATACTTATTAGTCTCATTATATAGAATTAGTACATCGCTTATTAAAATCAATATCACTCTTATTGTACTAGGAATTTGGCCTCGACCGAACAAGATATAGTTGCGTTTTATCTCTTAGAATGCTACAATATTAGGATGTTATTACATCAACCATCTACCATCACAACTTTTTAGTAATAAAACCGTTAGCTTTTAAGTAAAGAATAAAATATGGCAGCTAGATCGTGCAAGATGTTATTGTTTCCAAGCAATTTTGAAAATGCTACGGGCGCTGTGTGTTGTGAGATGAATGAAGGTGCAAAATGAACAATTAGATAATATTTATCTAAAATAATTATATGTTATGTTATATCCTATTTATTACAATAAGGTTATTTATATTCAAACATTATATTAACCAGTAATCATTTTAAATTAAAAACTTAACGCATAATATTCTAACTTAAAACTTAATTATTTCATCAGAAATTAAAACTAAAAATTCTTAAGCGTAGAGAATCAAATCAAAATAAAACTCTCACCGAATTTAAGTCCCAAGAGTGGACACGCGAAGCATTATCCCCTTTGAGGCAGCCAGATCATAGTTTGCTGTAAAATAAAATAGGTTTAGTACATAATGAAGTCTTCTGAAATCTATGGTAGATGAAAAAAAACGTTATTTTCAAGAGTTGCTATACATCGATGAGAGGGTCATGGGACAAAACTAGGGAATGAGTAAGTCTTTGTTTAGTAGGACTATCACGATTGTCTGTTGGCCACCATGCCTACCATGCGGCTGCGAGGGCTTAGTTTCCAATAACCAATAATTTAGTAGTAAAAGTAGTCAATTCCAGTAGTGAAAAGGATTCATTACGAAGTTGGCGGTGTTTTCAGCCCCGTGCTTCGTAAATTCTGTAGGTAAAACCGTTGCTCCTACGTCTAAATGATCTCTATCTGGTCGTCCCGGATAACCATCATTATAGGACTTGACTTGCTAGCTCCTAGTTAACAAATTACCAGCTCTTCTTAAAAGTGTTATTACACGAGTTACTGATCGATGTTGATTGATGCATCGATCGAAAACAAACAAATATTGTATGAATTATTTGAAGATTGATTTAATTTGATCGATTAGTGTATTAGACGATTTCATTGTCAAATAACGTCGTCTCTTCGTCCAATATCGACGGCCGATGGGTTGGTGTAATAACAACCTAAAGCTTGCATTGAATTATACACCCAACTCACGCATCTACAATATCTACTATCGAAAACTTAATATAATTATGGCTTAGTTAGCCCGACTTGAGTACTACTACTAAACTACTAACAATATTAATAATTTCTTAATTCAATTTCGGTTGCGAAGACTGAACTTACGTGAGATGGTTTAAAAACGTGAAAAATTAAAATAAATATGCACCTCGTCGGTAAGCGCTTCATTTGAGAACGACTTGATTTTTTTTAAAGTGCTCGTTATAAGTAGCTCGTTCTAGATCTCTTTAAAAAGTGAGTATTAAAAAGTAAAATTCACATTTTAATTTTTAACTAGGTAAGTGATATTTGCCTGGAACCAAAGTTTACGTTCAACTTGTTATTAAATATTTATTTATTGTGTCAGTAAAAAGGAAAATGGTAATGTTATGTCTAAGCAAAAGGAACTATATATAAAATATAAATAGACGCTTTTACTTACCAAAATTACATAAACGTAACCATTATTCTGAAGCCCTCTACAGTCATTCCATTGTAGGTTTCTGATAAAACAGTTAAGAAAATTGTTTCAATTTTAGGTATCCATTATTCATATTTTCCAAGCAAATAATTTGACTTTTGTCTCATATTTTAAAGTTAGCTAGCAGGCTGGTATATTTTTCTTATTTGTTATGTTAAAAAACAATGCAAAAAAATATTTAAAAGATGAACAAGATGATACTTTTTTTATTACATATTTCTGTGACGTTTATATTATGCTTCAATAACAAATTCTAAAAGAGATGCAAAGTGTAATTCAGCGTATAATTAGGCCTATAACATTACCGCCCGCGCCGTAAGGGAGGGCTAGGGTCTTTCGCAAAGGGTTCTAACTAGCTCAAGGACATAGCCTAGGGGCAGAAGGGACGAAAACTTACGTAGGTACGCGGCAATAATTAACTCAACATGGAGGAAAATCACCTTTATTGCGTTTGTCGAAGTCCGTGCGGGTACTGAATTTATTAGGGAAATTTAGAGTTGGTATTACCTATACTTGGAAATTGGTTGTAAAACGTTTGTTAACACATAGAAAGCTTGACAGAGCGATCGCAGCGTCTCACCTTTAATTTGTCGACAATGAGTAATGCTGGCACTTCTTACTTTAGATTCGAGCCCCTTATTAGGGGCTGTCTGTCTGTCTGTCTGTCCGTCCATCCGTATGTCACAGCCACTTTATTCCGAAACTATTAGGACTACACAATTGAAACTAAGTAGGTAGATGTATTCTGTTAACCGCTTTACGATTTTTACACAAAAAAAAAATAATATTAGAGGGGGGCTCACCATACATTGAACTGAAACAATTTTATTTTTTTAATTCTACCTATACGTGTGGGGTGTCTATAGATAGGTCTTTAAAATTACATTAAGGTTTCTAGAACCATTTTTTTTCAATGTCAATCGTTCCAAAGATAGACACTTTCAAAGTGCTAAAATGAGTGTCCTTTTACTACCCCTCTAACTTTTAAACCACAGGAGTGATAAATTTAAAAAAAATATATATTAAAGATCTTAATAAAAACTTTCAACCAAAATTGTTTTGAATGAGATACAGTCGGCAGTTTTTGAGATATAGCACTTTTTCAGCAACCACAAATTATAATTTATAAAATATTAAAGTTGAAAAATTAAGAATCCAGCAGGACTCGAACCTGCACCCCCTGGGTATACGCCCCAAGTGCTTTGCCAATTCAGCTATGGATTCGTATGCTGCCGGACTCGAAATTTCTCAACTCTTTTTGTGCCAGCTTTTAGCTAGACGAACCTTATTTGGTTTTAGCGCCATCTATGTGATGTGATAAGTCACTATTCACATACTGTAAGTTTGAATTAAGATCAACACTGTTACAGTCAAGAGATGACGCATTTTTATCAAATACTTGTAATATTTTAAAACAAATTTTAGCTTTGCTATGCCTTTTTGTAATTTATAAAATATTAAAGTTGAAAAATTAAGAATCCAGCAGGACTCGAACCTGCACCCCCTGGGTATACGCCCCAAGTGCTTTGCCAATTCAGCTATGGATTCGTATGCTGCCGGACTCGAAATTTCTCAACTCTTTTTGTGCCAGCTTTTAGCTAGACGAACCTTATTTGGTTTTAGCGCCATCTATGTGATGTTATAAGTCACTATTCACATACTGTAAGTTTGAATTAAGATCAACACTGTTACAGTCAAGAGATGACGCATTTTTATCAAATACTTGTAATATTTTAAAACAAATTTCACTTGGGGCGTATACCCAGGGGGTGCAGGTTCGAGTCCTGCTGGATTCTTAATTTTTCAACTTTAATATTATATAAATTACAAAAAGGCATAGCAAAGCTAAAATTTGTTTTAAAATATTACAAGTATTTGATAAAAATGCGTCATCTCTTGACTGTAACAGTGTTGATCTTAATTCAAACTTACAGTATGTGAATAGTGACTTATCACATCACATAGATGGCGCTAAAACCAAATAAGGTTCGTCTAGCTAAAAGCTGGCACAAAAAGAGTTGAGAAATTTCGAGTCCGGCAGCATACGAATCCATAGCTGAATTGGCAAAGCACTTGGGGCGTATACCCAGGGGGTGCAGGTTCGAGTCCTGCTGGATTCTTAATTTTTCAACTTTAATATTTTATAAATTACAAAAAGGCATAGCAAAGCTAAAATTTGTTTTAAAATATTACACAAATCATAACTTTGTTATTGATACAAATTCCATAAAACACTATAAAAACAAAGTTATTTTTGCTGGCGAAAAATGTTGGTATTTTGGCTATTTGTCGGTAATCGGTACGTATATTTATTTATTTATGTTTATTTACGGAACCTTATAGCGCGTGGTCCGACACGCACTTGGCCGGTTTTTATACTAGGAAATGCCTGACGCATGCCACTGATCCGGACAGAGTCAGTAGCTATGTCCGAGTTGCACGGACTAAAACCCAGTGTGTTCCGTTTACAAGACTTTGCCGGGGTGTAGCATATACGCTGCCAACATTAAAGCCCCTACATGTGCGTTATTACCGATTGATATTATCGGATGCGATATCGTGATATCAATATATAGTACACAATATGATAATTAGGAGCAAATGAAAATATGATATGATATACAAACTGACTTTTCATAAAATCTAGTAGCATTGTTAGTTACGATTACACAGAAGAATTTATAAAACGATTAGAATTAAGAGTTTAGATGTATTTAAACAGTTTTAATTTATAGTATTTAAGTCACAGATATAGATCTACATAGATAACGCAGATGCATGTACTTCGCGTGTCTCAACCCCGACCAAGCGTCGAGGTTGGTCGCCTCTAACTTCAGTCCACGCGCGTCTTTTGTCAGAGAAAATCATAGCGGACGGCTCGTGTACGTTACGCCAGCAAGAAAGTGTCACCTAGAGTGATATGAGTAGAACGTATAATTAGTGCGCAATCTGCTGTAAATGTGCGCCGCATAAAAAATTTGTGCGTCTTGTAGTTTTGAAAAAAAAACGTAAATACGATTCCTGCTGGAGTAACGTTGTTCTAGCAAGAAAATTCTAGACGAATCATCGGAGATATAAAATACATACATGAGCAGAGAGCTTATATTTGTGCAAATTTGTGCGCCATAAATATAATTTGTGCGTCTTCAGGTTTTCGAGATATTGCGTTTCCCGCTGGAGTAACGTTTTGCGAATTCGTGTATCTCAAAGACCATTATATGTGCGCCTGTAGAATGAACATACACGAATAGCTCTTAATTTGTGCATATTTGTGACATAATTAGATGCCAGATAATATTTATAATTTTCAAGTAATCGCGCTTTATTGAAAACTTAAAAAAATATTGTAGCGCCTAAATGAGAAGATGTATAGGGGAGATGTAGGCAATCGGGATCAGTTGGCAATCGTGATCACGTAAATACAACAAAAACCAAACGCGAGCGAGCGATTGAAACATACCTACATGCTAGCCAAGGTCCAATAGCGTGCGTCGGCGGCGGCGGCGGCCAGTTTGCGCCACGCGCTTGCGAGTGACACACGTGAACACGTTTCGAGCCATTTTGATGTAATTTTTCGTCTGCATTGTTTTGAAGGTAAGTTACGAAATAATTGGGTTTTCTTTATGACCATGGTATTTTATTTGAGCCGTAGTATTTGACTTCCTAATTTGTTAACGTAAATTTCTAGTAATTGGTGTTGTGTTTGTGCTTAGGTATTTTTTCCCGATGTTCTTAATGTAGGCAATTGGAATCAGGCGATCACCATTGCCTACAAGTGATCCCCATTGCCGACACAAAGTAACATTATTGAAATTGTCATGTTATTGGTTTCAGATGGTGAAAGTACGTCCGAGAAAGACAACCAAAGCCAGCTGGACCATGGACCAGCTGAAGAAGGCTGTCAAGCTAATCGATGAAGAGGGATATACAATGAGAAAAGCTGCACTTGCAATGAACATTCCATTTTCTAGTTTACACAAGAGATATAAAAAAACATACAAGAAACCTCGCCTTGGACGAACTACTATTTTCACGACTGAGATTGAACAAGAATTTGCGTCCGTTATTAAAAATATGTCAAATCTTTTTTATGGATGCACCGCTACGCAAGTGAGAAAAGTGGCATTCGAATATGCTGAATCCCTTAACTTGAAGCATAATTTTAATAAGCATTCCAAAATGGCTGGTCGCGTTTGGTTCGAAGGATTTGCTAGCAGGAATGACATATCCGTACGAAAGCCTGAGGCAACGAGCATTCACAGGATCACAGCTTTTAATAAGACGGAGGTTCACAGGTTCTATCAACTGTTGGAAGAAATGATGGCTAAATCTAAATTTCAACCTAAAAACATCTACAACTGTGATGAAACCGGGATATCAACGGTCCAAGAGCCAGGCAAAGTGTTGGCCGCCAAAGGACAAAAGAGGGTGGGGTCTATTACTAGTTGGGAAAGAGGAAAAAATATAACTCTTCTTTGTGCAATGAGCGCTGCTGGTGGATATGTTCCGCCAATGTTTATTTTCCCACGGAAAAGAATGACACCAACACTTGAAAAAGATGGCTTAGCAGGAGCTATTTACAAATGTTCAGATAGCGGGTGGATAAATGAGGATCTTTTTCTGGAGTGGCTTGGGCACTTTAACAATCATGCAAAACCTTCTGAAACTGAACCAGTTTTGTTGATTTTAGACAACCACGCAAGCCATATTTCACTATACATCCATGAATATTGCAAGACTAATCATATTCACATGCTTTCTCTGCCACCACACACCTCTCATCGCATGCAACCGCTGGATGTTTCTTTTTTTGGGCCATTTAAAGCAGCTTATAAAAGAGAATGCGATTTCTTTATGAAGAGCTATTTAGCTGAAAGAATAACACCGTATGATGTAGCGTCGTTGGTTAAAAAGGCATTCTCCGATGTCGCCACTATAAGCAAAGGCGAAGCAGGGTTCAAGGCTACGGGTATATTTCCACTTAACCCAAACGTCTTTACAGATGAAGATTTTGTAGCTGCTGAAGTCCTGCAATCTGAGCCCAACGTAGTTGAAGATGTTGATCCCACAGCAGTACAACCATCTGCTGCTGACCCAGAACGACACAGTCCTATTCCTAGTACATCCAGGGGTTTTAACATTCGTACACCTGAACATATTATAGCGTCAAAGTCTGCACCTAAGCTGCCATTACCTACCTCGACAAAAATACAAGATTTCATCCAGATGCCCAAGAAAACTCCTGCCCTTAAGACAAGACAAGGAAGAAAGAAACAGCATGCAACCATTCTGACTTCAACGCCAATTAAAGATTTCCTGGTTGAAAAAGAAAACAAGAAGAAAGCTAAAATGGAAAAAGTGAAGGAAAAAGGCATAGGAAAGAAGAAGCCAACGGCGTTGCCGAAGGCTGCTGCTTCTAAAGTAAAGAAAAGAATTCTACGGGAATCTAATGAGTCATCATCATCGACGTCTGAAGTCAAAACAGATGATTTATGTCAAGATGGCATAGACGATGATGCAGAAGACCCTGGAAACCAGTGTCTCATATGTAGTGAATTCGGAAGAGACAACGAAATGTGGTTTCGTTGTACTTCTTGTGGGCTTTGGGCACATTCAGAGTGCACTGGGTGGGAATCAGCCCGTAATTATGTATGTGACCTGTGTTGAACTCAATTGTAAACAAGCTGATCACCATTGCTTACCGATGTTGACAATGGTGATCAAAACTGTTTTTTTTTTAAATGACTACTGTTCTTAAAATAAGTATTATATGTGATTTAAAGTGATCTCAATTAGTAGTACCTTAACCAAAGTATGCAAATGACAAAAAGTAATAAACGATTTATTTAATAAACATGGTTTTATTTCAATTATTGCTTAGGTGATCCCAATTATATACATCTCCCCTAAACTCGCTAAAAACTGTATTCGTTCCATCTTGACGTTTATAATTACCATAATAAGTTTCAAAACAGAACCTACAAGCGCTAATGAATAATATTACTAAAAGTCAAAACGACGGCATCATAACTTTGACGCCATCAAACAAGAAACTGGCTCAACCTAAGATGTGTAAATGTAAACCAAAAATTAGTGCATTTATCAAATAATATATAGTAAAAATATCCAGCTTCAACTGTTTCGTATTAAGTAAATATTAAGACTAAACCAAAACAGTTATTCGGCGCAGGTTATCCGACCAAATTCGAATGACTACAAAAAAGCGACGGATTCATACGTATCGATGACCTTCTTAACTTTACTCGCTAACTGGTTGAAACGTATTGTGCCCGAGTACAGTGCAGTAGAAATAGTTATTAAAATAAATTCAGATTTTTTTTTTGATTAGACAAATAAATTTAGCCATTTGCATTTATTATATCAGTAGAAAAACGAAAAAACTGTGATTTTCTGTGATAAAGGTTCAGTACCATCATAACGGGAAATTCAAGTATAAAGTAGTTACCTATTTGTTGGCCGAGATATAATTTAGTTTTGGATATGATAGTATGATACGCGAACGTAGTATAGACCGGTTAAAATTATTATCAGCTTATGTTTCTTAAAAATTAGCCTAATTTGAAAACCCAAACCTAAGCAGCCCGATATGTGAAACTTGGGTTGAAGTTTTCAAATCCGGCTATTTTTTTAAGAAACATAAACTCATAACAAAATATAACGCTCTATAGGTATTTATTACGTTCGCGTACTATACAATCATACCCAAAACTTAATTATATCTCGGCCAAAACAACAACTACTTAATATTTAAATTTCACGCCATGATGGTACTGAGCCACTTTAAGTGATTTTATTGTTTGTGTATTTAAGTAAATGAAAAACTGATCTGTGATTTTAAATAATACCAAATGACTATACAAGGTACATATAGTTTAATTGAACAATGTTTGTTTTAATATTTATAGTTAGGAAATTTGATCTGTGATTTGATGCCATAATTACTTTAAGAATCATGATTATTATAATAAAAATAATATTTTTTTAAACCAACAAGCTCTTTGATTTCATATGATCAGAAAGTACATTTAATGTATATTATATTTTTATTAGGTCATTGTAATAATAATTCCCAACGAACATTTGAGTGTGACTGTACGAACACAGTTTAGGTGTAATACGTTTAATAAAGGTGGTCATCGATACGTATGAATCCGTCGCTTTTTTGTAGTCATTCGAATTTGGTCGGATAACCTGCGCCGAATAACTGTTTTGGTTTAGTCTTAATATTTACTTAATACGAAACAGTTGAAGCTGGATATTTTTACTATATATTATTTGATAAATGCACTAATTTTTGGTTTACATTTACACATCTTAGGTTGAGCCAGTTTCTTGTTTGATGGCGTCAAAGTTATGATGCCGTCGTTTTGACTTTTAGTAATATTATTCATTAGCGCTTGTAGGTTCTGTTTTGAAACTTATTATGGTAATTATAAACGTCAAGATGGAACGAATAGTTTTTAGCGAGTTTATACATCTTCTCATTTAGGCGCTACAATATTTTTTTAAGTTTTCAATAAAGCGCGATTACTTGAAAATTATAAATATTATCTGGCATCTAATTATGTCACAAATATGCACAAATTAAGAGCTATTCGTGTATGTTCATTCTACAGGCGCACATATAATGGTCTTTGAGATACACGAATTCGCAAAACGTTACTCCAGCGGGAAACGCAATATCTCGAAAACCTGAAGACGCACAAATTATATTTATAGCGCACAAATTTGCACAAATATAAGCTCTCTGCTCATGTATGTATTTTATATCTCCGATGATTCGTCTAGAATTTTCTTGCTAGAACAACGTTACTCCAGCAGGAATCGTTTTTACGTTTTTTTTTCAAAACTACAAGATGCACAAATTTTTTATGCGGCGCACATTTACAGCAGATTGCGCACTAATTATACGTTCTACTCATATCACTCTAGGTGACACTTTCTTGCTGGCGTAACGTACACGGACGGCTCCAGTTGAATGTACTGGGCGGATTGGCATCGGCGGCATCGGTGTCTTTGAATCGGTTTGGATTTCCCGTCACTAAATTTCGGCTGTGACGTCACAAAAGGTATTAAAAAGTCGGCACGCTTGGTTTCAATACAAATCGTGATACTTGCGTTATCTATGTAGATCTATATCTGTGATTTAAGTAGTTATTTTAATATAGATTTATAAACAAACATTGATCTCAATTTGTATTTTTTAGTTTCGTTTTGATTACTAGATTTTAATTTAGAAATAATAATATTACGACAATTTTTGTACTTATAAATATACCGCCATTACAAACAAAATGTAATTAAGAAAATAAAAACCTTCTGCAGGACAGGCCTAGCCTAGTGCAGGAGTTTTTTAGCAATTGACTCAATTCTTTACAAAAAGGAATATCTAAACGTATGTTTAACAATAAGTTTTTTGTTAATGTAAAGAATTTATATACTCTTGTGGTATTGAATAAATATATATTTTATTGATTAATTATATAATTTGCAAAGGATACGAAAGCATCTCTCAGCGTGAGACGGATGATTATAGGTGACCACAGCACATCCTGGGGTCGTGAACTGCAAAGACATCACTTGACCACAACGCGACAACCTCTCGCAGAAAGATGGAAATGTTGTCAATGGAGGCAGCTGAAAATATTATCAAGTTACGACATATTTGACTCCTTCAATATTTTCTCGGTCTCGCCTACGCTATTAAGTTTTCTGGTACCTATTGTGTTGCCAAAAGTCTTTGGAAACAATATTGCTAGTAGTATCGCGTTATAATTATAGGTAAACTAACAAGAAACTTTCAAATGAATGTATTAGACCGTGTTAAACAACGAGAATATAGAACAAATGACTAAAACTATTGTAATACCTACTTACATTAGCAAATTGAAGTGTCACTTTCCCTGAATGTCCAATAGGTCCTAGTCTAGGGCCAGGTATTGGTACAGGTCCTCGAATAGGCCCAGGTCCCGGGACTGGTCCTGGCCCTCGAATAGGGACAGGACCAGGCCTAACTATAGGACCAGGTGCGTTTTGTCTAAATTGACCAGAAATACCCATTGAACTTTGAACATATCCACCATTATGTCCTAGTGATTGGGACCTATATGGTGCTAAGGTACCAAAAGGATCTGAATGTTGCTGATTAACCATATTATTCGGCATATTGTTAGGGTTAGAAGCAGGAACAGGTCGAAATGGGCCAGGATATTGGTTATTAGGAAATTGTAATTGAGGTCTTGGTTGTTGGAAATGGGTTGATGGCAACATTTGATTGCGGACAGGAAAATTTTGAGATATATTAGGTCGTGGAAAACTGCCAGACGTGTCTGGCTGAGAATTGTTTTGGGTAATTGTTGGAATTTTCATAAAGTCATTTGATTTCATGGTCTTTTCTGTGTCATCGTTCAAATCAAATGATCCACCGTCAGATGAGGGACTTTGAGATCTCTTATGACTTTTTTCACTTTGGTCCCCGTCATTTCTATCCACATCTTCAACACGTCTGATTTTAAATGGTCTGTCACTAACCAGAGATGGCCTGAATTCACTTGTATCCATTTCATCTTCATCATTTTCATTATCATCGTCATAAATAGTTTTACCAAAGATTTTGGGGTTCAAGGCACTTTTTTGTTGACTAGTGAAATATATATATTGCTCAGCAATATCTCGTATAGGTTTGCCATACAATCCTAGTCCAGGACCAATATTGTATAGGCCATTGGGTAAAACGATTTCGTTTTTCAAAACTTTATCCATACGTACTTCCAATTTTAATCCAAAATACATTTGGTTGTTAAACATTGAGATCGCCTGAAAAAGAAGCATAGAATATTTCAAAGTACCTAAACACGTAAATGGTAAGCAAGTAACCCTTTATGTCAATTCTCTTGGTTGAGAATTTGTACAGTCGGCTCCTTATATTAAGTCTCAAGAATCATATCCAGATATATAGGAACATCTAAGGCCGGCCAAAGGCTCCATAGGCACAAAGGGCCAGGGGACGCCGTCAAAGCGAATGTGTCCCCTCATCTTTGCTAGCAAAGGTACCTATCTTGCTGCTCATTGTGCTCTTAACGCAGCACACAGGTGCCCCTGTGCTAGTTTTTTAAATAAAATATGTTTTAAATTCACGCTCTGGTTATGGTAAAAAGGGCGTCTTGTCGCTCCTAGCGGCAAAGCGAAATGGTGAAATTTCATAGTTTCTTATCCAGTATCAATAACCCAAGTCAGCCAAAATTCGTGTTTTTAAAGAATATATTTATAAGAGGCGCCTGTCACACTGCGGAGTATCAGACGCTTTGCTGCAACTTTTTAGTTTTTTTACGATTATATCTGCAAAAAGTTTGCAAATATTTGAATTAATTTGAATCTTCTTCGTAGTTTTTTATGAAAATATTTAAAAATAGTAAGCATTAGAGCGAATTCTTTTTCTTATTAAGAAAATTATAAGTAGATAATATTTAAAAAGTCAGTGCGATGACTTTTCCGGGTCCGGGCGCTTAGATGCAGCTTTTTAGTTTATTATGACTATAAATACCTGAACAGCTTCTAAAGGATGACTGTACTGCACTTTGGCTATCTTCCTCAGAACATTGGTGACGGAGCAGGACAGCACTTTACCAGCCATTTCCATTACATCTCTCAACTCAAACTTATTGCACCTGACCTGTTGTATAGGGATCTCGAGCATTATTTAATCCTAAGTCCATTTTATAACTATTGACTTTTAAGCATAAAACGAAGACTTTTTGTCGAATTTTATACATTTAAGCTAGTTTTCAATCCTGTCTGTTTTTCTGTAGTGTAGGTAGGTAGAACCGAGTAATTGGATAAAGTAAAGTATTATGGCAAGGAATATGAAATTCAAAACTCAGCTATAGTTTTGCGATTTAAATTCATTTTAATTCAATTAGGAAATTTTAATCACAATATTAAAAATAATCAAGCGAAAGCATCGCTACAATGCCGCTTACAAGAAATTAAGTAGGTACATGATTCTGTGATCCGGGAGCAAAAAAACTATTGTTTTTGTATTGTTTTTTTTTTGTATTGTTCTTGTATTTTTTTACATTAGATAGAACGCTGGAAGCAATTACGCTATCCAATGGTCCCAATTAAAAGGCTAAATACACACATTTACTCACACAAGCACACCCAGACTCAGAATAAATCTTTGCAAATTACACAAAGATTTGTGGGGATCGAACCCACAACACCAGTGCAGTGGAGAGCGGCGAGGCGACCGATATATTATAATACCCATTAAATATACATATTGTTATGTGTCTAATCTTTGTGCATATAACGATATTTTTAATTTCATGATTTGTGGGAACCAGTTCTACAGTACAGAACCGGATCTATTGCCACACACAAGCCTTGAAATACCCGGGTATATCCGGTTCTCACGGATCCGGGTGCTACCTATGCGGACTGTGTAGTGTACCTGCCTGTGATGCCGAGTTCGCGAGTTCGATTCCCGCTTATGACAAATCTTTGTGTGCATGAACATGAGGGTTTGTCTGAGTCTGGGTGTTGCTATGTATGATAAGTATGTATTTACAAGAGAAAAGTATATATGTATTAGTATCAGTTATTCTAGTACCCATAGTACAAGCTCTGCTTAGTTTGGGACTAGATGACGTTGAATGTAAGTTGTAAGATATTATTATATTTATAATAGTTATATTTGATTTGTTCAAACGACCTATCTTTAGTTATTCTTGCTAGTCGTATTTTAAATCTAGACTCGCGACCAATTCCACTTACATTAGCAACAGTGACCCATCTATTTATTGGCGGTTTGATACCCAATGACTTCAAAAATCCGGGTTTCAGTCCATATAAATCTAAAGGACTTCCATCATCTTCCTCTGGTACAAATGAGCTAAAATATTCAATCAAAATAAGCAAAAAAAAAAAATTTACTCAGCATAATTTGAAATAACATGTTTAAAAAAATGGCATCCTTCTGATTCAATCGGTCAACTAGATTCATATTACTTAACTACCACAAAAATAGGCAAGCACATTTTTTAATCAAGCATGCGAAACTAGCTGTAATTTAAATCTTGACAAATACATAGTCTAGAAATGGTAACTAATTAATATCTAAGTCTATATAATCTATATAGTCTAAGAAACAGTTGAAAAATGATGGGATGGGCAGATTTGAACCTGGGTTCTCTGCACACCGGGCATCCACTTTAACCAACCAGCTACGCTCGCCTAATTTATGTCTGCTGGCCACATTATGACAAAATTGACTAAGTTATGATGTTGCATGAAAGAATATTGCACATTTTGTTTACCATTTCAAAACTTTTAAATAGGTTTGTTCTGATTGGTTGAAATTGAGTGGCCATTATGAAGAGCACAGTGCCAAGCATTACTTGCTTACCTTTGACATGTTCATTCTAGCACAGCTAGTTTAATAAAAACTTTAATTTAAATATCTTGATATCTTTACCTTTGAGATATCTCTGTAGAAATAGCTGCTTCATGATCATCATTTTCTGATTCCTTTAAAGACACTCTAGTAGCAACCAGGGTATTATCAATCAGTCTAAGACCTGAACATAATAATAGACAGATAGAATGACAAACAAACAAAATCTCAGATTGTTACTTTCACATTTATGAGCAGTATAGTATGATCATAAGAGAGTTCTCTAAAGCGAATTGGCTAATCCTTTCACCACGATGGCAAGTCAAAATAACATTTGACTCTGCCATCGACACGACGAAGAAGAAGAAGATACATATAATCACTCCTTTATCCCACGGGTGTAGGGGTTGGAGCATGATCACTAATTAGCAAAACAGTAACAGTTAGAATAAAGCCGATGACATCTCCGTCTGTCATCAGGATGAACCAAGCAATAATAGTAGCCCTTTATCTAAAACATGTCCCACTGCTGGACTCAGGCCTATTCTCATGATGAGAAGGGTGAAGCTATAGTCCACCACACTAGCCAAGTGCAGATTGGTAGACTTCACACTCCATTGGGTACTTTTTAGGCACTTTCAGACATGCAGGTTTCCTCACTATGTTTATATGATAAATACACACATATCTTCGAAAAGACAAAACTTAACAATTTATTGACAGAGATAGGTATGTGCTGTGGGTTCGAACCAGAAACCTTTGACTTTGCAGTCCTACAGTCTCCCACTCGGCTTGTATTGAAAACACTAAGAAAAGGATGATGTTATGAAACAAGCAATCAAGTAACAGTTATATGAGAATGAGTTAATTGGCTATGGAGAATCACAAATTGTGAAGTGCCACTTGAGTTATTTAAAATGCGAATGGCATGATTTTAAAATATACCTTTTTTACACTTTGATAGTGCTTGATATATTAACCTGCCACAATTTATTTTTATTTTTAGTCTTTTCACTTAATTCAATATGCCATAACTCCATCCAATTTTAGTACGGAAATATTAGGAGACATACTAATAAGTTTTTTTGCAGATAAGTTCCTTGCTTTCCTTCCTTGTTCATAGAGATTCCTTATAATGATTTTTCCATCGGCAGCATTTTTAAATTTCAATCTTATGAGACGTTTTTCAGTGCCACTTCCAGATTTATCCTCAATAGTGACTTCATTCTGAAGTAAAATTTAATATAATAATAAAAATATTGTAAAGAATAAAAATCCCAACAGGATAAGAAAACTAACACCTATTATTGTGATATATTTAGGTAAATCTTATTGAATACCTACATTTTATGTTTTATTATTTTACATTTTACACAATAATTTGCTTAGGCTTAAGGAAAACATAAGATGTTCCAAGTTTTCTGATTTTTTAATATTCTAAACTTAAGGATAGTATGAAATATTTAAAATCAAAAACTGGAACAACTATATTTTTTTTTATTAATTCGTATTCAGAACCAGAACCTTAAATGTATATACATAGACAATAGAACATATTAAAGATTAAATTTACGATTTTACTTATTTACATGCTCAACCAAAGACTGACAATTAAGTGTATCATAAGATATGCAATCACATTAAAAAACAAATTGAGTCATTCTTTGATTGAGTATGCATACATTTATGCATTATGGTCTATTGATACTGTTCAATGATATAAATGTATCTGATATTAGAAATAAGGTATTGTTACCAGCCTACCTCCTTTAAATATTTTTTAATTATTTCATCTTTTAGAGCACTTGATGTTATCATGAAATACTTAGTTTGTTCAGTCAAGCTGTCATATTCATCCACTTCCTTAATAGACTCAACTCGTGGCTTTTTATTGACCAGCTCATCTTGAGAAGACTGTTTCCTTTTTGATGAGTTACTATCTTCTTGGGAACTGTTGCTTAATTCTGGAGAATAGACAGCTAAAGGTGATTGTTGTTTAGTACTGTATTTCAGAGTTTGTTCCATGTTCATTTTAGGTTGAAAAGCATCATCATCTTCGAGATCTTCGTCTTTAATATCCAAACCTCCTTTAGGATTCAATAAATTGTTCGATACCTCTGCCGTATCCATCTTTATTTAAAGAGTTTGTTATGATAAAGCCAGATTGAACAACGTAATGTAAAATAATCTTCTGCTACATATTGTACAGCACGAAGATACACAATTTAAAATACAAACAGTATTTTGCATTTATATTTTGTTATCAATAAAACACACGACCCACCGAGTATGTTCAGTTTACCATCACGTTTATTTTAAACCGTATTTAACTCATATTTGTTGCACAAATTTAAAGATAATTAAAAATATGAACACAAACGAAACTTTCGGCGTCTTAGGACCTGACAGCGTGACAGTAATGACAGCAATGATTGACAAGTGTTGCCAACTCCAAACTTTTCATGTCGCCACATTTTGTGCCAAGTCTCTATTCTATATTTACAACATCCCTGATCTAGAGTATCCTCTGCCGACTGCGCTAATTACGTTGGCCGCCAAGGATTTTATTTTATTTTTATTATAGTCTTATTTATAATAAAGATAAGAAAGAAAAGAGAGATAAGAAAATAAGATATTTACCAATTATCTCTGCACCACCCTAAGGGTCGACTGGTAGAAAATGCATTCGTCATTAAGTCCGCCTTTGTCACGTTTTGTGCAAGAAGTTTTTAAATAAATAAAGGAATTACAATTAAAACTTAAGTATATGCCTAAATCGTAAGATAGGTTACTAACGTTCACACATCAACATTGTCTGGGTATATGTTATAAATTACTCCATAACTCAAAAACTATTTATACAACAGGCAAGGGTTCTGATGGCATTTACTTACAGTACAATTACAGTTACTTTTACTGTTTCGAATGATCTGCTATTGTAAATCTATGGGACCTGCATTCAACACGCGGGCTGCTAACATATTAGCAATATTATGAGTGACTGTCGCGCCATAGTATGATTGGCTGGCACCTGGTATTGGTGGTGGTAGAGCAGGAGCCAGCCGGGTAGTGCCGATATCTAGACTGGGATCTTGCCGTAAAATTTTCTTGCGCGCCTCTGCCTCTACTTTTCTTAGAGCCTCCGCATTCAGGCGCTTATTATCGGTCCACAGCGGACACTTATCGCCTTGATATTCCCCCTGCCCGGCGAAATGACGATAATCTACGACAGGGCTATTGCAAATATAACACATCATAGCTCCGCACAGACAAGTCATTCTATTGCAGCCATCCTCCTTGACAAACAACTTCTTGCATTTGTAGCAGGTGCGCGTCAGCACCTGTGTCATCTTTTCCTCAATGTACTTCCTCGCTTTATCTTTTTTTTGCTGCTCCCCGCACTTGAACGGCACGTGATTTGGCTCTTTGCATAGGATACAAGACTCCTTCATGCATTCTGGGTTCAGGCACTTGAAGACTTTTTCACCTTCGGGCGGTATCATCGCGAAGTGGCAGAACGGACAGGAAACTAAGCCTTCCAGGCCGGCCACCAAAACCTCTGCAGCCTGTCGCTTCTGCAACAAGATGTTAAATTTCGCTAGCGGAAGAACTTTCTGCAGTGTCGAGATACTAAATTCACTTTCGCAGTTTAAAAAACATGGCACGCGAGTTTCGCCATCACCCAGCTTGGTGTCGGTGCCTTTTACTACGCAAGAGTTGCAAAAGACATGCGCATTGTCGCAGGTCGAGCATTTTGAAGGCACGCACTCGTCGTCGTAACAGCATTCGCAGGTCCACAAGTCTCCTGCAGCTTTGAGGGAATTAAACTCCGCCTCCTCTTTCTGCTTGACTGCCTCCATGTGATTGCGAATCGCCTCATGGTTGCGCACGAATGCTATCTCCTGAAGCAGCTGGATATTTTCTGGGAAAACCTTATGGTGAGAACGCGCCTTTAAGATAAAATCCGTCGTGAGTCTCAGATTCTTCGCGGCGATGCTGATGTTGAATTTACTGCTTCCGTAAATTCTTTTTACAGTATTAACCATCACGTTACTGAATTCCATCATAAGGAACTTGAGAGCAAATAATCTAAATTGGCACTGTCTGGTCTCGTCTTCGAAGTGAGTGAATGGATCTGGAAACACAGTAAGAAACTGTTCGACGTTAAAATTTGTCGTGTACCGCTCCTGCTCGTCGGTGACCTTCGTCTTCGCCGAGTGTTGCTCGCGCGTCGGGTAGTCATTACTCTCCAACTTATTATCGACGAAGGTGTTGACGTCATTCAAGTCCTTGAAGTTTTCAGCTGCGCTTCTAAGGTAATGCGGGTCTGCGTTTGGAAATATTCCGGTAAGATACTCATAACTGTCGTCAATGTTCAGATTCATACTATCGTCTTCCGCAACCGCCACTTCTAAATTGTTTAGGTTTGCGTCGATCACCGATGCTTCATTCTGTAAGATTCTCTCCGTGGTGCCGACGAGCTTGACCGCATGTCTCGGGATTGGTCCTTTGTTCGCCAAGCGAGAACTAGAATAGCGCTTTCTGTACTCATAATGGATATCTGGAAATTTTTCTTTCAGTTCTTTACAGAATCCGGCCCTAGATACATTTTTTGCTGTTTTTCCTTGTAAATAGAGTTTCTTCAAAATGTATTTTCCATGTGCAGCATTTTGAAATGTAAGCGTTATTAGACGATTTTCAGTTTCAATTCCAGATGTATCTTCAATAGTGACTTGGTGCTGAAACAAAACACAATATTTTAGCAATACTGAAAGGAATAAAATAGATTCCAACAATAATTCAACCTTAATTATCATAAAAAAACACCTGACCGCGAATTAAATATTCGCGGTCGGGAGTTTATTCGTTCGGGTCGTTATAATGTAACATAACACATTCAAATATTACACCAGCAATGTCAGCGGAAAACTCAGACTTACTTATAAGAGGTTGTGCACTGAGTACAGTCAGCGCAACCTCTAATGACTAATGAACAATTCGGAATAGTGTTACTTGTACATGCTCATCAGTGAGGAAGGCAGTTCGTCAATAAAGATAGCCTATGTTGCGCGCCTTGTAGTTACCTGCATCTAAAATTTGATCAAAATCGGTCCAGCCGTTTAGAAGATTAGCCAATATAAACAGACAAACAGACAGAGAAAAAAAATATGTAAAACTGTATTTATGGCATATTATGTATTGTGCAAATAACTATTTTACTACAGACACAATACAATTTTACTGAAAAAAAAATATCCTATTCTACATCCTATGCCTGGTTAAAAGCTACTTCCCCACCATACATATACAGGGTGTTCCATAACTCAGACCTAAAATGGTTTAAAAATATTTTATTTGATAATTATTAATACATAGGTATGAAAAATATGCCTCAATGATTATTGAAAACTTGTAATTTTATGTTAATTTAGAAATGAAACCATTTTATAATTATGGTTTGGAAAAATAACCCTAGGGTTATTTGTAAATATTTTTAAAAACTTTAAAAAAAATGTTCAAATAGATCATTTTCGACATGGGATAAGAAAATTGGTCAGTGTTGTTGAGTGGGACAATTTTAAAAGAAGCAATGTTAATAGCTATCATTTAAAGAAATAGTATCAAAAATCATAACGCATGTTTAAAGTGTTGTAATATGAGTGATAAACTAAATTTTGCACATTTATTACTTTCCAGAAAATCTAGGAGCTGCTAGAGAGGTGCATAGCCAAAGTTTTTTACCATTATCATAAACAACTTGATGTCAGTTATGAAAAAAAAAAAATCCAGCAGAGAGGAAACTATTGTTGGTAGTTCCTATAATGCTACAATCCAAATGGGCCTTTTGAGAGGATATTGCACAAAAAAAAGCTTTGAAAGAAAAATGTCCAGTATCCACAAAGAAAATTTATACCTATTGTAGCTTAGCAATGTGTTATAATTATGTTTAAATGGTTTAAAAAAATATATAGAGACCTGTGTGCCAGTTGCCAAAAACTAGTGACAGTATTATTCTGATTCTAAAATATAAACATACCGTAGTTCTATTTAAATATTTTCTTGATTGAACCAAGACCCGTTCAATGAAAATTTAATGAAACTATTAAATTTAACTGAATTTAATTAAATTTAACAAAAAATATTGGCAAAGAATCCGTTTACTCTATTAGGTGGCGGAAAAACAATTTATGACATAAACATAGCATAACATCACACCTATATTACGCAATAGGGTGTGTCAGAAGTGTATATCACCCACATTTTACTAGTTATGTTAAGTCCCATATAAAACAGCATGCTATGATAGAAACCATGCCTGCTGCATGCTTGCTGCAAGCTGTCTGCATGACAAATTTAACAAGGCATTTTTATTCCGGAGTTTTATTAATCGGAATTCTTATTTTTGATATTTTAGATTTATCATCAAGACAGACTTTTTACTAATCAATCTTTTTTTTTTATATACTACGCGCACAGCAAACAAACATGTAGACCACCTGATGGTAAGTGGAGTACAGCCCATGGACATCAACAATCCACAAAAGCAGATTGTACATGCGTCGCTCCAGCTGAGGACTACGGTGTTATGCCTCATGTGCCAGTAATTTCAGGGCCTGATCTCACCACCATACCGGAACACAGTAATGGAAGCACTACTATTTTAAATATCTGCATTAAAAAACAATTTGGGAAACCCTATTTTGATTTGTTTCTTATTTTGAACTAATTTGAACAATTAAAAAAAATTATTTTAAAATCTTCATCTCATCTTATGCAAAGAAATAAACTCAGTATAAATTAAAATAAATGCCTACCTGTTTTAAATATTTTTTAAATTGCTCATCTATATTTGAAGTCAATGTTATATTATAATATTGTGAAGTTCCAGTGGAACCATCATGCTCTTCCTCTTCTATGGGAGCTTCTCGACGTATTTTATTTACAACCTCATCTTGAGGGGGCTGTTTTCGTTTTAATAAGTTGCTATTTCCTTGCGAACTTGTGCTAGGTTTTGGAGTGTAGATAGTAGATGTTGATGGTTGATTAATATTGTCGTTCAAATTAACTTTGGATAAGGAAGCATCGTCTTCAAGATCGTCGTCTTGAATGCCCAAACGTCCTTCAATATTTAATGTTTGATTTAATTTTGCCTGATTGATGTCCATCTTTGTGTTTGTAATTAAACAATGTTAATAAAGATTTATTTATCCACACTTGGACACAATTTTAAGGGGAAAAAGGGTAATAATATTTTTGTCACCAATAAAATACACAAGATAAAGAAGTCGGTTAAAAATATAGTTTCAATTTGAGACAAATTAAAATTTCGAACAAATCTAAGCTTTGGGCGTCCTGATTGAAAGTAGTGTTTTTTTTTTAGTTTGTTTATATGGCTTGGTTATAAGACCTTTAAGCCAAGTCTTCATTTTATTTGACAGTAGTGACAGCATTGGCTGATGGGTTGATGTTGTAGATGGGAATTCTGTTCACTAAAATGCAAGATGATAGAAAAGTTCTAATGGAAAAGCACGGTGTAAGTCTCAAACGAATAGAATACCTCGATAAAATGCGCAAATTTCAATACACAAAATTAAAAATAATTAAATATACCTAAATACATAATGTGAACATGTTCTTTTTATTCTACCTCAACCTAAGCCAACACTTATATAAAAATCGGTGTATCTTATACAAAGAATAAAAATAACTCAGAGGAAGATATATATAATCAAAGAAAAATAATTATTAAAATCAGCAACATAGACTAGGTACATAAAAAAAAGCAGGACATAGTCTCTTGAAACACTTAACTACTGAAGCACCCATAGTAAGTCACACGTACACACAGAACACACACATTGACACAATAGTAAGTCAATCGCCCGCCATTACGCTTTGGACTGTGCTGATGCTCGGATCTTCAAGAAAAATAATTAAAAATGCCGTCTTGTGTTGTGTAAAGCTGCCGAAACCATAGCGCCTCGACAAAAAAAAAACCAGGGGCTCACTTTTCATAGGTAAGCAAGTAATATATTCAGCTTATTGCCGAAATTATATTGTTTTCGTAAGAAAATATACCAAAACTATCAGTGTTGACAGTCAATAAATATTTTCATTTACCCTGAATTTGGGTAAATATTTTTTAGTTGTATAATACATTTAGTATAAATTATTATTCTATGTTTTATAGATTTCCTGCTGCAAACGACGCATGGAAATTTTTTTGGGTAGAAATAATTAGAAACTGCAGAAATTACAACAGTTGGTAAAATTAAATCAGCATAAGGGATTGTAAGTAATTGATGAATAGTAATGTAATTATTATTTACTGTAAAAAAAATGGAACGACACAATTAATTTTACTGTGCTAATGTTAAAGCAATTATTGCTTGAACATTTGCACAATTAAATTAAAAATAAATGTTAGTAATAATTACAAAAGAAGTTAATTTATAAAAAAACAATTTTACGAAGAATTTTTTTTTGTCGAATTTGATTTAAATGTCCTATTCATAAGATTAAATGTAATAGTGTCTGCTGTACGGGGAAGACGCTATCTCCTGCAACCCAGTTATGACTTGTGCAGGCGTTAGGGGATTCACAAGTTAAGGATGCTAGTTTATGTCAATAAAGATTTTTATTTTTGAAATAGTCAAAAAAAGTGTTAATAAAAATGAATATTTCGTTGATTATTGTGTAAAACACAAGTACGATGTGATGTAACAAATGTACGATTTCTCACATTCGCGAATACGAATGTTGACCTTCAAATCAAGGGCCCGCAGAATGTCATACGAGTTTGAGATTTCGTGGCCGCCATGTTAAAACGAAACGATAAAAGAATTTAGGTGAAATGAAGCGGGAAGTCCGTCACAGGGTGTAAATTTTCTCGATTATTTTAATTGCCAATATTTCTTTAAATATTGAAAAATCACATGTAAGTGAATATAAGCTCCGCAATTGTTTGTTTATTTTAACTTAGATATTTTATTTGGTTTGTACATTTTTTTGACGTTTTCAAGCACTTTCTGATAGTTTATGTAATAAAGAATTTTTGATTTTGAATTGTTTTTTATTTTTTTGCTAACTGCCATAACTTATCCTACTATCCGATTTCGGCTCCAGGTCCTAAACTGGTACATCCTGTATATCACTAAAGCATCTTCACCATCTAAGAATCAGGAAGCGCCGTAGGAGTCGTAATTTTAAAATATTTTCCAAAAACTGGGTAGCTGCACTAAAGCATCTTCGCTGCCTTGCGTCAGGCAGGAGTGCCCAGAGCAACGAATTTTGTACATATTCCCTTAATAAAAACAAACAACTTCCACCTGCACTCCCGCATCGACTGCTAGAAATATAAAATCAACTTTGTTTCGAAATTCAAACATAAAGTTGTTTTATATTGTTTGGTTTTTGGCCACGGTAGTATAAAACTACCTATATCATGTTTGATGGTAAAAAGCAGCAAATAAAAAAATATAAGAACTAAACCTCTAAAATATTTATTTAAATTATTGTAAAAATGTGGGTAATATTTCTCATGGCTGGTAACCCCTAACATACGCACACATAAACAGACCGCCGCCATTTTGGTGCTTCCATCATTTTATAAGTGACATTCTCTCCTGCTTTTTTTATGTACTCTATGATCAGCAAATCATAATTGTTTTATAGATACCGGACTGTTTGAATTTCGTGCGACAGAGATAACGTTCTACGAAGACGAAATTAGCAAATTAGCCGATTATCTCTTTCCAAAGGTCGATGTGCAATATTTATTGCTGGGTACTGTAGATGTTCTGGTCTGTCTGTCGTAGTCTCGTAATGATCGCAGAGATGATACATAGCTACCTAATGAAAAATATTAGAAATTACACGATGAAAAATAATAAAATAAACTCATCCTGAGAATGGAATCTAAGATCCGGTAAGCAATTTATTATATTTTCAACACAACAAACTGTTGTAAAAACATCAAGCACAACACATTCTACCAAAGTCTTCTTAACGACACATGGGTACACGATAAAGTTTATTCGTCATGAACATGACAAAGCATTCGGAACTTTCAGAGCTTGTAAGAGAAAACTGCACAGAAAGGGCGTGTTCCCTGATAGTACCTAGGTACAATGAGCAGACTTTACTGAATTATACTATTATTAGTTTTCCGTACAATCCAGGTGGGGTACAACTGAGAATTGAAAACTTTGTATACCGTACTTTAATGCAAAAGCTTGTGAGAATGAATGGGAGCTTCTCGACGTATTTTTTTTACAACCTCATCTTGAGGGGGCTGTTTTCGTTTTAATAAGTTGCTATTTCCTTGCGAACTTGTGCTTTATACTTAGTACTCGTTAAGTACTCGCAAAAACTGCACAATGGATTTTGAAGCTATCCAAGGTGGTTATAGGTCATAAATGTAAGAATTTGTTAGCTAAATCCCCAATATTTAGCAAGATAATATGACGCTCCAATAAATTATCTTTCCGTAAGTATCAATAAGTCCACCATTTTACATAAAATAATTACATTAATTTTTATCAACCTCTAAAATAAACGCATCAGGCTCGTTGTTATTAAATTATTTTTATGTTTTTTTTTTATTTTGACTTATTTACATGTTTGCCTATGTTTGTTTGTGAGTGGTGATCAGTGGTGTTTTCACATAGATTTCCTAGACCAAGGTATGTTATCATTATTCGAAAATATTTTACTTATTATAACTTGTTTTTACCGTGCCAATGAAGAATTTAAGAATATTTTTTATTGATTTCACGTAGACTTACAAAATTCGTGAATTACCGGAGAAAGTTTACACCTACTTACTTGATAATGAACATTAACATGTGTATTTTTATACTTAAAGGCTTTCATCTGCGGCAGGGTGTAACTTTTGGTGATGTAGAGGGTTTACGGACCATGTTTTTCGCGTGGAACAAAGTCGTACGAAAAATGCATTTTTTTCCATAGGTTTTATATATAAAATTTGGCTGCCCATTCATGGAAAAATGCTTATTTACTTCAGCCGCATAGGTTTGGAGTAATGAAGATACTTATGTCTTTTACAAGGATTCAAGATAATATTTATTTACTTTATCTTCATGTGTCGGAAATCAATGGCATAAAATCCAATTAATTCAAGTAGATTATTGTGAAATATCTATAAAGTAAGTTTTATGATAGTTAAACCACACGTTTGTGATAAACTAAGCTAAACTGTAACATTTTAATATAATTCATGTGAATATTTTACTTTTAAACAAATAAATTTATTATTATTATTAACATTTTCAAACTTAATTTGTTCTGTTGGATCCACGTCAAGACATTTCGATCCACTGCTGTTTCTGCACTACGTAGCTCGCAGTTAAAAAGATTTGTAACGAATACGAGCTTGCTTGGCAGACCTATTTATTCTAAAATCTCATGCAAGCTTCAATTTGTGCATGTGTCAAGTTGTCTAGATTAGCAACTTGGCTAAGAGTAAGCAAGATGATAAATGTAACTGAAGATTCCGTATTTTGGTGAATAAACATAGTATGTAGGTATGTAGGGGATGTAAAATTACTGTTAAGATAGATATAGGTAGGCACTAGATTTAATTAACATAACTTTACGCCTGCATCTTTTAGAGGAGAGAGACAGGCTGAAAGGTAACCACGGTACATAATAATAATCGTACGTGAAACGAAAACTACATTATGGCAGGTGAGTTGCAACAACGATCAACTGGCAAGAGTGCTCAATTTTCTTTAAAAAGTTGATAGTTGTCGCAACTAAATTGCTACATCTGCAAAGCACATAATACCTTACGCGAATATTATTTGACTAGCATCAATCAATCATCATTCCATTTTCATCTCCATAACAACTTTTGAGGGAGGACACTAAAATGGAGTCTACCTTTATTATATAATGAAATGCCCTATGAAATAAGATCTGAAAAGAACAGAAGAAAGTTTGCCATAGCTTCAGTAGCGAAGCGTGCCTTGGCGGGGCCACTTTTAAAAAAATATTTGGGGCCTTTATGAAGGGTAAAGATTTCGCACAAAAGAAAAAAAGTTTGCATAATATTAACTATATTTATTTATCATAATAATCTATCTGTCACTTTTACCATAATATATTTTTTACAAACAATTCAAATTAAATAAACACTTGTATTACTTTTTTTTCGACAAACTGATTTATAAAATAATTTATTATTGATGATGACTTAAGTTTTTCTAAAGTTTCTGCCTATATGGACAAAACTGAGAGGTCTGACAGGCATTAACGCCTGTCAGACCTCTCAGTTTTGTCCATCCATCGAATCTTATGACTTTTTTTATTTTCTTACATATATAATAAATATGTAAGAAAATAAAAATTATTAGGTATAACGTAAATGAGTCATAGAACTAACCTTTCTCATGTAAAGATTATTTAAATACCTACAATAAAATATAAATATAATGTTGATTGTGAAGATTACAAAGAGCATTAAAATGTAAATGAAAGTGATTAAGTGTTGTAGTTTACATAGCTAATTTTGATTAAGTGTTGTAGTTTACACTAATTTTAAATGCCGAGTGCAATATACTTCCAAAGACAAACCGATCATTCAGTTTTGTGGAGCCTGTTTTAAAATTGATTTACTTATTTATGAACTAGCTCTTGCCCGCGACTTCGTCCGCGTGGAATTCATTGTATTAAGTAGAAGCTGCTCCCGCGCTTTGACCGCGCCTTCAAACTTACTGCAGCGGCCCCGAGGAGTTCAGCGTACCTAATGCTAAATATCTCAAGACCTTTATTGAGAGTTAGCCTTTAAACGATAAAACTAATTATTTAAATCCGATCAGTACTTCACGAGATTAGCGCTATCAAACAAACAAACTATCTTTCTCCCGCGGTTTCGTCTGCGTGATAGGTAGGTACATCAATTAAAAGTACGTTAAGTTACGCGCTTTGTAGTCAATTACCTGCATGTAAAATTTTATTTAATTCGGTCTAGCCGTTTAGAAGATTAGCTGATACAAACAGACAGACAATAATTTTAAAAACTATATTTTCGCAAAGGTTATTTTGACATTAAAAACAGACACTTCAATTTAATTTATTTGTATTGATCAAAACTACTTTGGTTAAAAAAGATTTATACCATGTTTCTGGGATATAATCTTCAAAAGCGTGTTGCTTAAAGTGCAAAATATTTTATTCAGGCTTTTCATTTCCTTCAAAGTATTCTGAGGACCAATATAGGTACGTAGGTGTCGAGTTGTCAGGTTGATAAGAGCTCGTAAGGGGCTCAGGGCTCAGGGAAGGTATTCATTGACATCACATCTTCAAAGGCGACGTTGAAGTTTCATGTTAATGCCAAAGCTACGCTAGCTACGAGGAAAGTAACAATTGAATTGTATTTTATAGGGTTTGCACTTCTTTAAATTAGATAAAGTAATTTTTTTTTTGGACATCTGCATTTTGGTAATCTTTAAATTAATTTCTTATAGCAAAACCGTTAGGAAGGAAGCTATTTTTAAAGGAAAAAATACCTTTAAAAGATCACATAATACATAATTTAATATACCACAATATTTCTATGTAACAATTCTACGCACAAGTAATGCCGGGTACATTCGTGGCAAACGAAAGCAACGAACGGGTTAGTTGGTTCCAGTTTGAAGGACGGCTAAGCGGTCGCCATTGATCGCTCGTTGGCGTTTGCTAGCACTCAAAAGCGTGGCGGTAACTTCAAAGCATTCGTTTGAGTTCGCTAAGCCATCCAAAATAGGACCAACAAAGCCGGTCGTTGGCCTTCGTTCGTTAGGTGTGTACCCGGCATAAAACGAACATTAATGTAGAGCATGGTAATGAAGAAAATTAAAATATTACAAAGTTTTCTCTTTGCATATAAATAGTAATTTATCATAGACCGCCAACCGACGTAGTTTTTAGGGTTCCGTACCCAAAGAGAAAAACGTAACCCTATTACTAACACTTCGCTGTTGATCTTTGTCTCATGTAAGGTAGCTAGACAGTGAATATTTTCACACATGATGTAAAACTGCTGCCGCTGTAACAACAAATACTAAAAATCAAATAAAATAAATATTTTGGAGAGAGGGCTCGCATACAACAAACGTGTTAATTTTTTTGCTCGTTTCTGCTCGATATTGATAACGGTACCAGGTAGACGCTTGAAATATTCACAGATTATTTAATTGTTTTAAATATAAATTAAGGAGGGGCTCTCATACAACGGACCTGTTTTTTTGCCGTTCTTATAAATAATGGTACAGAACCCTACGTGCGCGAGTCCGACTTGCACTTGCCGGTTTTTATTATTTACATTTCAAAGCGGTATAATTAAGTGCCCGAGAAATTCTTGTGAAAAATGCGCATTGAGTAGCAGTAAGTGCTTAGCAAGAAGAGTTTAGCGCAGGCTAAAATCAAACAGAGTACAAACAAGAATATAGCCCGCCTGATGGAGAGTTGGCTAAAAATTAAGTGCTGGCAATATCAGGGGTGTCCCTCTCATGTTTTAGATTTGTCAATGTCTATTATTAACGTCGTCATTTAGGACAACTCCCAGCCCAGCAGTATGTATACAGATACTAGACATAACCGTCGATATACTAAGAAACAGTAGAAAAAGGGACTGACAGGATTTAAACCTGCGACCACACACCAGGCAGTCGCTTTAACCAACCAGCTACAGTTGCCTCTTGCCAGGATCTTAAATTTCTCAAGTGTATGTTATACGTCATTTCGTGACGTCACGTTCATCCATTTCTTCATCCATTGTTGTTTGTGGCGAAGTTACAATCAGCACGAATGTTGTAAAAAATGAACGCGTACACGTTATTTCACCTTCTTTGATTGTTACTATCGCATTTAGCTATGCTTAGTAAATTATACTTTTATACAACTAAGAAGTTGAAATAACCCTCCATGATGCTTACAATCTTATCAGTAGGTATACATAAAAACAAGTTGGTAAAGAGAAAAATTGCACTTTGTTTGTTCACAATAACTCGTTGTTCTGCAAATTTACTATTTTTCTTTTAATTGTTCTGCATTAAATATGCTTTTCTTTTAATATAAGTCTGTTCGCTGTACTTTGTAACACATTGTGGATAGCTATAATTGGTCATTGTTTAGTAATGTTAGCAATTACATTTGTAAAACGACTGTTGTTATCCCGAATAAATAAATAAAGAGGCAACCCTATCGAATTCGAACAATGTAAGCTCGTGTCAATTTCCCCTTGAGATGTAAATGAAATATTCTCTTTCTTATTCCTTTATACACCTGTGTGAGGAGTAAAAATTAGTTTCACATACACACCTACATATTCTATTAATATAATAATACGTGAGGTAATCCCTTGTGACGCGATTTAAAGGATGTCACGTAATTGGTCTAAGAGGTGTTAATTAAATTCAGACACTGCTTTTAGCGGTTTAAAATATAAGATCCAAATATTTGGTTAGTTTTGGTCGTTTATTAGGAGACAAGGCTTTTAGACTCTCTCGATGATTTATTCACGGGTTGGGCAAAGTGTTATTTGTGAACTTTCCGTCAGGAAGTTCACAATAGCAGAACGGTCAGAGGCTTGCGGTGAGAGGCGCATACGCTAACCACTAGACCATCGAGGCAGTTGCTAATTATATTTAATGAAAGATAATAATGAAAATAATAACATATATTAAAATGAATAGTAATTACTAACATAGATCATTACGATAATTTTACTAACAATCTATGGATGAATCTTACAAGAAAATTATAAATAAATAAACAAATACTTTCTGGGTAATACATGTGTAGGCTTGATAATCTTGGGTATCTTCTAAACCATGTCAACATGTATAAATATCAATTTAAAAATATTTGTATTATAAACAACGCATTCAATGAATCTATATTAAATTTATAAAATACGAGCGGGACAAGACAATAAGCTATTTGTCGTGCTCCGGCTCACAGGAAATTAATTTCCTTTGAAACAGACACATTCCACCAATACCGTAACTCACAGTTTGCACATTTTTTAAATCTCTTTGTATAAACGTTGTATTGTTGGATGTCGCTTTTCCTAAGCGGATTTATTCGAGCAGATGGCGGTTCCGTATTAATAAGTAAAACCACTTCAATCCGGAATAATATTTCGCTGTTGAAATTATCTGTAAGGTTTTTTTTAAGAATTGTATAAAGTAACTAAATATAAATATAAAAATATAAATATAAATATTTCTACAACTCACACACAACGCCATCTAGTCCCAAACTAAGCAGAGCTTGTACTATGGGTACTAGAATAACTGATACTAATACATATATACTTTTCTTTTGTAAATACATACTTAGATTACATAGAAACACCCAGACCAAGACAAACCCCCATCTTCATGCACACAAAGATTTGTCTTAAGTGGGAATCGAACCCACGACCTCGGCGTCGCAGGCAGGTACACTACCCACTCCGCCATCCGGTCGTCAACTATGGAGAAACTATGCACAGTAAAAAAATTAAAAATAAAAATAGACAGACCTTACAAGTTTTCAGGTAAGATGTCATAGAATTCCTCCACATCGACCTCAATTGCAGGAAACGTGTAGGCTGACGGCATTGCAAGTTGAATGGCAATACTGATTCTTTGAGCCAAGGAAAAGCCAGCCTTCTGATTACGTGAAGCGTCGATTAACCGCTTAGAAATATCTTGAAATAATGTTTAAGATATTTACTGTTTAAGTTTAAATTAAAATTACTTAATTATTTTCGTGTTTCACTCTGTACACTTGACATGAAACTGTTCCTATAAGACAACAGTCATTAAAATAACTCTTACTCAAAATCCTGAAAACCAGGTCTAATCATGAATTTTGTAATTTTTTTTTTTGGGATTTAGAATGTGTGTGCTGCTGACTTTAGCAATATTTCAAATGTAGATTAGGTACTGATAAATCAATGTTGTCGAAATTTTGTACAGTTAAAACAAGTGGCGGTAAGGATGTAAAAAGCTCATTATTTATGTTTTTATTTCAACAATATATTTTAATTAAATCAGGACCATAACCGTTAAAGTAACAAATGCCAATAAAAAAGAAATAGGGTCGCTTACCTAAATAAATATATACGAATAAAGTAACAGCACGATAAATTTAGTACAGATATAAAATATGAGGATAATATTCGGCACTATTCGAAGGATTCGACCTCAGAGAGGAAATTCCTCTGAGGATTCGACATGGGCGTGATGTTATGTTATGTTTATTCGAAAGACAATTTTCTTAAGAGCTTTTTCACATTGGACAAAGTTTAGCGACATTATTTTCGTACGTTTCATATTATTGGACGGCAGCTTGACGTTTGAGAGACATGTACAAGATTACGCTGTTTAGATTAACTCATGTTTTTATAGGTATTCTTTGTCTCAATATATGTGGCGGTAGAGCTCTTGTGAACGAGATCAAGGTCAGGAGCACCACCGTCTCACCTTCTAACTGCCACTAAATAATGGTGGTTGCACTATTGTTGCAGTGTGGTGGTTATATCAGGCCATGAATAACTGGCACCTGAAGCATAACATCATAGTCTTCAGATTTAGCGAGGGATCTACGATCTACTTTAGATTGTTGATTGTTGATGTCTATTGGCTGTAGTTACCATTTACCGTCAGGTATAATACACTGCCGTTCGCCACATACTTCGTATAAAGAAAAAATAATAGTACCTCTAATTTAAGTTTGCTGGTAAACCAAGGAAAACCATTATATTAATAAACTAAACACTACCTAAGCACATAATCTCTGGTGGAACTTTTTCTCTTCATTCAGAGATTGAGGTACAATTTTCTTCCTTATTCTCTGCTCGAGAGAGAAATCTCGTCGTTTCATCTTTAACCGACACCACAGTAGTTGAAAAATAGGTTTCTACAGGTGTATAATTCATGGTCATGATTAGATTATTATTGTTAAAAATATAACCCAAAAAATAAATATATTATCTACCTAATCAGTAAATTGTTGTTTTGCTATGTATAAATCCTTTGCCAAATTAATTTACCTTACGGAAGAAGTACATAAGAATCATAGACTACATAAAAAGAATTAAGAGTTTTATACGTAATTTCGACATTTCGTTTAAAAATATTGGCCATTGGATCGTGTTAGCGGATGTGCGAAGCAAATGTGTTATGTGGTTAGGGAGCACAGAACAATATGTTAAGATATAAATAAGGTATGTCTGGCGTACCTGGGTTGTTGGCCTATTTATTTTCTTTTATTCTTTCTAAGGTCTTGGCAACCAGGCCATAAAATATAAAAAGCGCCAAATCCGTCAATTACTAAAAAATGACACAAGTTACAACAAATAGCCATTAAAAAAAAAAAAAAAAAAAAAAAAAATGACACTTATGTCAAGTGTCAATTTTGCAAGCCTGCTGCTTGCTTGGTTTGGAGAGTTTTGAAAAATATTATCCTGCTTTTTAAACATTATTTCATCTGGAATCCTGTAAATAATACTCAGAAATGTCTAAAAACGCAGTATTATACGTAAAGGGCATGGATTTAGTACGTTTCCACAATATTTCATAGAAATACATCACATTTTAAACACGATTTTGTGTATTTATTGTGATGAGTTTTCTTCCAGTCTGAGTCTGAAGATGAAGAAAACATGGAATGCAGCGCTTGGGACGATCGTAAACTGATTGATTCGTACGATAAAGCACTAAAGATAGCTAATGCTGAGGTCGCCAGACGGATAGCTATGTCTACCAACACTAAAGGCACTCCTAAAGAAGGTATGTATCTGTATACACACACCAATATCATTTTATTGTGATAGAATCTTAGCATCAGATTCGCAGCGTTCTTTTGTCAACATTTAAGTCCTTGGGTGTAGGACTACTAGAATATTGATTTATGATATAAGGTTATGCCCTTCTTTCATGCACAGAAAACGAACTATTTCTTGTTTATTTCTTTTGTTGGTTAAATTAACCATATGCAGGGCCGTCTTTACAGGGGGTGTAAGGAGTGCGGCGCACCTGAGCGTGGAGCGCCTGGGGGTGCCTGTCGAGCGCAGAATTTTTGGATATTTCATTGAACTTAACGCCATTGCACAGTTTTATATACATACTTGTTACTTACGACAAATATGTATGCGCATGCAAAAAATCACTTTTATCACGCTTTCGGCACTTGTCATACCAAATTACTATACTAAAAGTTAAAAAAACGAGGATGCAGGCTGAGCCTTGCACCCCGGTGCAGAATAGACCTAAGACGGCCCTGCCATATGGGTCAGAATGCTCTATTCCTAAAAGCTCTTGGATTCTGTCTTGTTTCTCCTGTCAATCTTTCTACATTTATACTCATCACTCATGCTGAAACCAAGACAATCAATTCCCCTTGAGTTTGTCTGACTGGTGAAACTAACAGGCTTGTTTCTTGCATTCTTGTCATTCCACACATCCTTCGTAATATTTTTCTTATTGCTATTTTATTACTACCCAACTGAAACCTAAATCTTACTACATTCCAGAAAGTTCCAAAACTAAAAAAGAGAAGCCTGTCAAACCTAGCTGCTCCTTAAAGACAAGTACCCAGTGGAAAGCTGGTATGCCTTGTCGATCAGCCTTTGATCAGGATGGAAAAGAGTATGAGGCCTTTGTTCTCAGGATTATCAGTGATAAGGAATGTGTTGTTAGATTTATAGGTAAGATCCATGGATTGTTGTTCTGTGTAATATTCTGTAGTAACTTCACCATTGTGTTAGGTCCATAAGTGTAGTCTTTGTCCTTCTTTAGGCCTTCAAATATCTCCATAATGATTTTCATAATAATTTGGATTTTTTTACATTATGTAAAATGCTAAAAGCAATATCTATAGGTGTAGCTACATGATGACAAGTTTATAATATGTATTAATATAATATATATATCTCACAACTTACACACAACATCATCTAGTCCCAAACTAAGCAGAGGCTCTACTATAGGTACTAGAATAACTGATACTAATACATATATACTTTTTTTATAGGTTAACTTCAGTCTCTATTTGATGTCTCTGTATGACTTCTTTTATATAGCATCAAATAGATCATAATGTGTTAGCAACGTGGTAAACACGCTGCTGCATTGCAATTGCGGCACAGCAAATGTAAAAGCAGTCATAGGATAAAAGTAATAAGTCTTTTAACCATTATTTCAGGTTATGAAAACTCAGAAGTAGTGCCAATAAATATCTTGAAGCCATCTCTTGGAGCAGAAGAAAGAAGTAGACAGATAGAGCAGGCGTTACAAGAGAGGCATGACATCGGGTTTGATAGCCAGTCCCCTAACCCAGATATGGAGACCACTGATCGAGGGTCAGGGCAAGAAAGCATTGGTGTGTATTTTTTTTAATACATAATTCATCATGCCTGCACATTGTTTAACAATTATATCAACGGGTCCAATGTAAACTAGTGCAATAACACAATTTTGCTTTAAAGTCGCAGTTGAAAGTGAGCCGAGCGTTGCGGAACGCAGGGTCGCGGCATTTTTCATACAAAAAAGATGCGCGCAATTGTGACGTATACGCGCGCATCTCTTATGTATGATAATTTTCCAATAAAAAAACCGACTTCAATTAACTAATAATGCTTATAAAATAAAAATTACAAGACCAAACTGACAGAAATTTTTATGGGACCACCTGGCAGCTATTTCGCGTCGAAAGAATCACGCGAATCGGTCCATTAACCGCGACGTAATCGATGTACATACATAGAAAAAAAACATACCGGCCGAATTGAGAACCTCCTTTTTGGGCAATCGGTTAAAAATATGTTGACATACGCCAGGTGTTGATACTGACTCTCTGAAATGCAAGTATAAGGTTCAATTTTACCTGCCCCTGGTCAAAGCTGAACCGGATTTTTGATCTATCTGTCCTGCTCTGACTTTGAATGAGATATAGAGATTAAAGGTAAAATCCTTTAATTTCGTAGAGGGTGCCTGCACTATTTTGTACAATTTACATAGTATCATCTTATGCAAAAGATTAATATACTATAGTTCTAGCTTAATAGATCAAATGATCAAATGTGATAAGTGCAGCAATACAAGTCCACTATCCCTTTTGGGTGCCCTTTTTGGCCACTCCCTTTCATCTTCTTGCTGGCGCCCATGATCTGTTCTTCAATTAATTTTCTTTTATAACTTTTCAGATAGAAGATCATTCCACAAGAAAAAGAAGACATCCAAAAAGGGCAAGAGTAGTGCCAAAAGTAACACCTTTGAACTGCCAGAGATGCCCATGATGCCAAACATATCTATGCTTAGAAATGTATGTATATAAATAATAATAATAGCAACCCTGTATCTAATACATGTCCCACTGCTGGGCTCGGGCCTCTTCTCATGATGAGAAGGGTTAGGCCATAGTCCACCACGCTGGCTAAGTGCAGATTGGTAGACCACACACAACCTCAAGTACTTTTAAGGCCCTCTCAGGCATGCAGGTTTCCTCACGATGTTTTCCTTCACCGTTAGCGAGCGTTAATTTATATGATTTATACACATATCTTCGGAAAGACGAAGAGTGCCGTGGGTTCGAACCCGAGACCTTGGACTTCACAGTCCTACGGTTTCCCACTCGGCTATCGCTGCTAATGTATGTATGGTTTTACTTAATTCATTTTGATACTTCTGTAGCTTTTGTGACAAGAGTGTATGAGACAATACCTGAATGTATTGCGTAAAAATCGCGCTTGCAAGCCTGTAAATTTGGGACTTGTTGACTTTATGCAGATAATCCTTTAGTTTTTCTGTTGAAGGTGTCAATCTGTTGACTACTAAGAATCTTCCAATTTTTCTGAGGGGGTCAAACTGTTGAGTACTAAGGAAATATCTTCCAGCGGTTATTTATTATGTTATTTTCAAACATAGATTCAGGGTTCATATATCCATAAAAAAAAATAGGATTACAAAAGCAGCACAATTTTTGTGCCTATACTCTGTCCATTCCATTATTTTCTTTTTGACAGATTACATTTAGGGATGCCTTCACACGTTACTGATTCGATTTGAAATCATAATCGATGTTGTCTAAGAAGAACTTTCAATCGATTAATTACATCGAAATGGTTTTAGTTCATTATTAATTATTCGTTTATTAGTAGTTTTTATTAGATGAAATAAATATACAAAATAATAATATAATAATAATGACACATACTTAGTCTATGACGGTTTCCTAGTTACCTTTGTTTACATTTTGATATGTCATTCTGAAATATAATTATTCATAATGATCGATTTATTTCATTTCACATTTTGATTTATAGTCTGTGGTTGTTTGTTACAAACAGTGATCAGTGAACTTCCCTAAAAAGTGTCGCTTGTCAATAAAGTACATTAATATTGTATACTCTGTCCATTCCTTTATTTTCTTTTTGACAGATTACATTTAGAGATGCCTTCACACGTTACTGATTCGATTTAAAATCATAATCGATGTTGTCTAAGAAGAACTTTCAATCGATTATTACATCGAAATGGTTTTAGTTCATTATTAATTATTCGTTTATTAGTACTTTTTATTAGATGAAATAAATATACAAAATAATAATATAATAATAATGTCAATTTTTAATTTATTTAATTCATTTTTAATTTTTAATTCCAAGATTTCGACTTAATTTCTTGCAAATAATTATTCATGTAATCATGATACTATTATTATATTCTTTTTTTATAAAAATACAGACAATACACAAAAAAAAGTCAAATTATTCCTTTTCATAATGATCGATTTATTTCATTTCACGATTTGATTTATGGTCTGTGGTTGTTTGTTACAAACAGTGAACTTCAATAAAAAGTGTCGCTTGTCAATAAAGTACGTTATTATTGTAGTACATTAATCTGACAAAAAAAACGGCAATTCATAGGCGTGATCTGTCAAAAAGAAAATAAAGGAGTGGACAGAGTATAGTGGATGACAATAGGTTCACCACACAATACATGGGACCTAAACATAACATTTGAAATGTGGATTTTGTACACACACCTACACCCTTCTGTGTATATATAGGCTGGGTATATACGCCTATATAGACGTGATGTTATGTAAAAAATATCGCTATGTCGCATTCGCTTTGTATTATTATTTTACCCAAGGTTTGGTTCATGCTCATGGCATATTTGCCGTCAATTTTAGAAATGCATTTTCCATTAAAAAAATCCTTTGTCTTTTACAGCTAGGATCAATGGACATGCCAATGCCGCCTCCTCCAATGGCGTTCACCTCATCCGACAGAACTGATTCGGAAGATCAAGCCATATCGTCGATGCTACTCAGTTGGTACATGAGCGGGTACTACACTGGACTATATCAGGGAATAAAAAGGTAAATACATAACATAACATCACGCCTATATTTCCCAGAAGGATATGGCAGAGATGAACAACACCCACATTTTGACGACCGGATGGTGGAGTGGTAGGTGTACCTACCTGCGACGCCGAGGTTCGATTCCCACTTAAGACAAATCTTTGTGTGCATGAACATGGGGGTTTGTCTTAGTCTGGGTGTTTCTATGTATAATAAGTATGTATTTACAAAAAGAAAAGTATATATGTATTATTATCAGTTATTCTAGTACAAGCTCTGCCTAGTTTAGGACTAGATGGCGTTGTGTGTGATTTGTAAAATATAATAATAATAATATTTCATCTTTTATGTGAACTCCAGTGCAAAACACGATGTGAATTGTTATAATATGTAGTTCATATTTATGTTTTAGTATCTAACTCAATATTGTTTTAGAAGAACTTTGAAATCTCACTGCCTTGATGGTCTAGTCTAGGGGTTAGCGTCTATGCGCCTCTCACTGCCAGGTCTCGGGTTCGATTTCTGGGTTGGGCAAAGTGTTATGTGTGAACTTTCCGTCAGAAATTCTGAACAATGTTATTTTTTTTCTGATAGCCGTTTATCTTTTTTCGAGTTTCTCTACCATAGAGAAAAAAGCATGTCTTTTTAAAGTTTTCTAACATTATTTTTTATTCTTTTCAGAGCAAAGGAGAATCGTGGAAATGTTTAAATATGTAAGTTAAGTTAAGAAAATAAAACAATATGTTCTTTTAATATTTGTTTTTATTATTTTAGTCTCACATAAAATGAACTACAATAAAAATAGAAAATGTTGTCAGTTAATAGTAAATAAAAATAAATAGATTTATGCCTCCTGATTTATGTGTAAAACTATGTACAAATATACATTTTGGGACTATTTTATTCTGAGTTTGTAGTTTAGAATATTTTACAGGGTAATTGGTGGGTCCAATTTTATTTTTATCTCTAGAATATTATTTGAACTGTTCATTACTAAGAAGCAGTCGATATTTATTTTTGGACTTGAAGCGGGATTTGAACCCGCGGCTATAGGATTCCAGCCTATCGCTTTACCGCTCAGCCATCCATGCCCTACTCGAAATCCACGAATCTTTTGACTGTATGCATCGTCTTTCCGGACGCCTGTTAGTCCATTTTTTTTACTATTTCTTAGTATTAGATTGCTAAGCATGGACAAATGCTACCTATATATAAATCAATTAAAAATTTTCAATCTAGTTTGAAAAATCACCATTTCCCCAATCCAGATAATCTGAGTATTAAATTTTACTTATGTATTAAACTGAAAAAACGGAAAATAAATTATAAGATAACAATTAAAAATACATAACTTCTGAAATATTACAAACAAATACACTAGTCCACATTTATTATTGTCTATTATATAAAAAGGCAGAATAGTGTTTTACTGAAATTACGAAACAGCTATTGTAAAACATTTCGTGTATTTATGTTCATCGGTTAAAAACTTATGATTTAATAACCACTGGGCCTAAAAAAAACTTCAATAGATCTCACCAATTAATAGGTGAGTCAATATTTTTTTTCAAATTATTCATTGATCATGCTTAGTCGAGATTGATCTTTGTCTAGCAAAGGTCAATCTAGACTTAGCATTGACCTCCTTTCTAGACCTATTCAATTAATTCCTAGAAGTAGGTGTTTCTTTGCTAGACTTTGCGTGTCTGCTGACAGTAGAGGCACGGCGCAGTCGAAGCCTTCTTTGGACGCGGCGCGTTTTTGTACGCAGTAAACAGACATTAATGACGTCCCCATTACGTACAACAACTCGCCGCGCCTTTTTAGAAAAGAATCCTCCAACCTTTATAAGTATTTAGAACTGACTATGGAAATTTGTATCAATTATTTTCCGAACTGGCAACCCGATTCAAATTCGTGTCACAGACAAAAAAAAATATTTCGCGTCTTATAAAATCTAATTAAAATAAAAACATGGCAATTTTAACATACACTAGAGAACAATATGTACAGTTACCACAATATACAAAAGAACAATGTTATTTGGCGGCTATGGCCTTCAGTTAAAGATACAGCTGATGCTGACAGAATGTGGTCCTTTCGTCTTGTTTAAGATAAGGCAGTGAAAATGTATTCTCGGCAGTATTGGAGCATTAAAGGTGTTATTCACACAGAAATCAATCGATGTTTAATGTGTAATAGATTAGTTTTGGCAGTTTTTTTTCGCTACAACAGTCGAATGACATTGGCTTCTTGGCCATTTGGCCGTTGATCGTGTTAAATGATTAGTGTTATAACACCCTGAGAATAATCCCTATTGGCTTGCGTTTTTACATAAAACTAGGTTGAAGTAATTCTTTGACTGATGGATGAGTAATACATTTATTCTAATTAGCTATACTTAAACACCGGCTAGGTATTGTAGTATCGCTATTCTTTAGTCTTTCTTTTCACCGAATGGGCAAATCCTAGGGATTTGAAAACCTTTAACAAGCTTTGCAAACATACAATTTGTTACTATCAAAGTTAAAACGCAGCTAAAATAATTAAATTGTTAAATTCAAGACAAAAAAGACCACAATTATAAATTAATTCATAAAACACACACACACACGCACAAATCCATCCATACATACACTCTCCCACCACTGGGACAAACACTTATAACTCGGAATATTCCATTATCGTTGTTATTCGTATCGAAATACGTCACATAATTCGTTGTAGAGTTATTTATTACGGACACGAATCGCGAGCACGAGCAATTATGCTGTAGTAACTTATAATGATCTGATTGGTGGCATGAGGGGGACGCGGGGTGCCGAAACTTTACGCGAATATTTCATTCGTTCGTATAAACTAGAGTCCAGTTGTGCTGACGATTCGTGCTAGTAGTTGTAGTTAAAGGTTCTCCCACACTAATGCTATTTTATTTAATGGGGAAGATTACTGAAAGTTTTGACACCAGATGTCGCTCTTTCTTATGAGCGGTTATTAGAGCGAAGTTGTTTTAAAAATATCAAAGTTTATTTGGTTGGTGAGGTTTGGGCATTATTGCCTATGAAACTATCTGACAGTAATCTGCCCCATATCTTTCTTTTATATATCTTTCTACTTGGGTAAGTAATAACTTGTATAAGTTAGCTATCATGTTGATGATAGACAACTCATACGTCGACAGTTGCTATCTATAGTCCCCAAAAATGTGATGAAATGGAACTTTGTCACAATTCAATTACTCGTATTGAACAGAGAACTACGAAAAGGTTCCACGCAATATAAATCTGCGCTATTAGTGCTGTAGAGCCAAAGCGATGTGTTTGAATTACTAATCAGATTTCGTTATTTCTACAAACTCCTTTCTGCTTAACTTCGGGTACGAAAGCTGATTGGTTGTTCAAGCACATGTATATCCTTTGGTGGAAACCGAGCCTTAAACATCAAAAAACGGTAATGTGTCAAGACTCCACCGCATAAGCAATTTTTTTTTTTTTTTGCTGTGATTTTACGCCGCTGTATATTAGCCACATATGCATAGCACATTGACATAAGTAACATATACATTAGTCACACAATATTAATAGTATTAGTTGATTTCGTTCACACTAAAGTGCTGAGTTCGTGTGTGTCGTGGCTGAGGTCGATGGTGGCTGCCGGGACGCCGGGTGTCACCGCGCCTTCGCCAGGGGGCGTGCTTGTTGGAGGCCTGGAATTTATACAGAAAAAATTATGATATGATGTTTAATGTTTTTTTTGCAATTACACTATCCAATGGTCCCAATGACAACGCCAAATACACACGTTGATTCACACAAGCACACCAAGTCTCAGAACAAATCTTTGCGATTCGTACAAAGATTTGTCCCATGTGGGAATCGAACCCACAACACCAGTGTAGTGGAGAGCGGCGAGACGACCGCTTAAACCACTACACCAAACGTGTAGACAGTTGATAGTTTGCTAAAACTAAGAAACTGACAGTCGGGCTCAATAGTGAGCTGGTGGAACTGTAACCGTTGCATCTACTGTTACCAGAAAACATTGTGTGTACACCACGTACAGTGGGCCAACGAGTTAGCTATGCAGGGCAAAAACTTCTATGTCATAGTAAAGACTTACTACACCAGTTATGGATAAGTGAGTTACATATCTAAATAGTAGGTATATTACACTTATCAAATATGAATTTCACACATGCATATCTATTGCAATCAGTTTTCACTCTAGAAGTTTTTGCCCTGCATACCTAATTGCTTGGCCCACTGTACGTGGTGAACCGTGGTTAACTTCCATTACATATTTTACTACGAGATCGTTCTGCCAGGGGCCCTTGTGAGTACAGAGGAAACTGTTTTTTCTGAGTAAATTATCGAAATTCACAATAGGCCCTAATAATATGGTGGCGTAAGGTGAGTGAGCGCACGTTGGTGTTTTAGCGGGTGCGAGCCCTACATAACCACATAGTCTGGTGGTCACTAATGTAGTATACGGTCACATTTCAACACCAAAGAAAGAAAAAAGGCTCTATAAATATTTTTGAAGAATGATTACATTGCTTTGCATTTAGAGAATATGAGAATATTCGTCTCCTCTCGTTTTGAATAAATAAAGCCTAGACAGTTAGTCTCATTAGTAATTAAAATTAAAAAAAACTTAATCTCACCTTATAATATAAGGGCCTCCTTGCTGCAACACCGTAATAGGATGAGAATAAGGCACATTATTGCCTGTCATGCTGTGAAAGCTCAAATTGCCTCCCGTATTATTTAAATGTCCATTGCCCATGATGACCCCATTCGACGCATTAAGGTTCGGCGGACTAGGGCTCGATATTAAGTCTGTTCTAAATGCTTTGACTAAGTTAGTTTTTTCCTTCTGCCATACGAAGACGTTGTGCACCATTGCGCAGCCGCAGAAGATTATTCCTACTCCTATGAACACTGAGGTGACTATTGCAGGCGTTGAATGGAACTGGATGAAGGTGTACAGGATTATGCCTGGAATTGAAAACATCTTGAATTAGTTTTGTGGTTGGAATTGTGCGCGGTGGATGGCGATAGGTTTACCCCCTATCCAATAGGAACAAAACTTAACAGGTGAAATGTGGTTGTTGTACACCTCTGCCACACCCTTCTGGGTAATATAGGCGTGATGTAATGTTAGTTTTGTGATTGAAAATATCTGCCTGCTTAAATTTGAAAATAGTTACTATTTTACTTATTTATGTAGCTTTTCTAGACTGGATGACGAAAGCATATTTAATTAGCTATTCATTAACAGTAACTTATTTGTTATTGAGTTGTAATGTTCAAAACAATGTTTTACCGTTATAGTTTGTAATACTACCACTAGATGGCGTTGTAAGTGATCTATTATGCCTTCACCATGTTTAGCAAGTTCTTAGTGAATACCAAAACTTAGTATTCGCGATGAAATAAAAATAAATTAAATATTTATTCAGTAGATATCATTTAGATTAACACATTCTTTACATTTAGATCTAATGTTATTTTAACAAATGAATGGTTAGTTATAATAAATAAATTAAAAATGTACAGGAAAAAGCCAAAAATCCCCTGCAGGAAGTTTTGTACCCTCAATTTACAAAATGGAAGAACGAAAGCAGACCACTTTTGCTGACAAGGAAGAGGTCTAATATTGCAAACATTTTTTACTGCTTAAGTTATACTTTTACAGTCCCTACCAACTACTATTAAATATGACATCAAAAGTAAATAGTCCAAGCACAGATATAGATCTATATCTGTGAGTCCAAGTAACAATAGTGTTATATACTACTAACCTGTTAAAAACACTGGTATTGATATAAAGAAGCCTCCAACTGCGCAGACTCGCGTAATCGCTGACTTCTGCAAGTATTTATTTGATCTGAAAAGAAGAAAAAGTATGTTAGCTTTGTTTTAGACAACATCTTCAGAAAAATATCCTTTTTTCATACATTTAGGGCTGATTTCACCAAGCTTCTTAATCTACAGTTTTATTAAACCAATATTGGCACCCCTTTCTCTCTTATACCATGTTTGAAAGGGACAGAGATTAAAATCTATTAGCATTAAACTTAAGATAAACATGTTGGGTGACATCGGCAGTAAGTTTGTCCGAAGACGTCTAGTCTAATGGTCCTGAAATCTTAGGCTACAAAAAATAGGCTTTGAACGTGATACCTACTCTACAGAGTACCTACAAACATAGATTACCAGGTTCAGTGATTAAAAAAGGTTCTTCAACAACGCATCAAATGAGATCGAGGCAGTTTAAATGCGAAATCATTCAGCCATGACCAACTTTCTCATCATATCAACTTAAGTTGATCTTGAAACCAAAAGTTCTGTAAATCCAGAAACTGCAATTATTGGCGCACGAATATAATCGATTCTTTAGCAAAGATCTCGATACTTAATCGGAACTCGTTTGAACCGCCAACGTAACGGACCAGCACCTATTCGTCAAGTATAACCCTGGTGAATTACGAAGGTGTTAATCCACTTGCATTTTATTAAGGTGTGAAAGCATTTTAATTTAGTTGGTTATTAATATTTCATGGATATGTCAGTGACATGTGAATATTCTGATGGATATTACGGTCATTGATTACAACATCGGTACTGTTATCGAGAGCCAAACTCGTTTGAAGTCATGAATCTAGTTACTCTGAGTTTGAAGTACTGAATATTTTTTTATTTTACTGCATTCTGGTTTTTAATGTATGCCAGAAATAGTAGCATATTTTTTTATGGATGACGGCCAATAACTTTTATGGATTTTCCGTTTTCAATCACATCTTATCATTAGTTTGATCAAAAATAATCTATAAGTGAAACAAAAAACATTTCATTTGTTAGTTCGTGTCGACTATTTCGATTATTAAAAGGCGGTGACGTAGTCCTCTCAAATGACACTTATATCACGTGGACATGGCGACTTGAACAAAATCCAGAAAGATAATGTCCGAAGCCTATACAAAACACGTGAACATAGGAGTAAACTAATATATTTTCATTTTTCATTGAGTATACTTATATATTTGGGAGTAATGAAGCAGGTTTAGTATCACTAGTAGGTAGTTACTTATTGCCACAAGTTTTCTAGCTAAAGCAGCAGAAAGTTATACCTACATAAATTTATTTATTACATAAAAGTCAAGTGAAAGTTCGTAAATAAGGCAGAAAGAGGAAAACCACAAGCTTTCCGTAACTTTTAATGTTAAGCGTTAAACATGAGTTTTTCTTATACCACGCATATAGAAAGTTAGCGTGCAATGCTCCTGATGGTAAGTGGCAAATATTATATAACAAAGTAATAGGGAAATTCACCTTACTTATGAACTGGGATACAGTATATACCTAGCTAGCTAGCTTAGCCTTCGGAGTCTACGAGCCCTAACACACCGTAAGTCTCACCCGATTAGGAAGCGTAGCCTCGTACCTACACTATGAAATAATAGCACTATCCACTCCCTACTACTAAACCCAAAAACTAGTAAAAACGTGAGTATTGTTTAAGTTTCTTTATATAATTAAGAAGGTGTGACCGGTATATGGCAAAACTCGTGAGAATTAATTTTACGTTATCATTGTGGTTTTTAATCATTTACATTGCTCAGTAGTCTACTATTGAATCATCAAAATCAGGACTACTTCACAAGCTCATAATTATGTGGTGTATGTCTATACACACCCTAATTAGACACCTACACTCAGCCTTATAGAATTAGTTATGGTATTAAGTGCAATCTATGATTTGTCTATGTATATATGTCTCTTCCGGTTGGAACTGCAAGAATAAAACACGGTATTAGTTTACCAAGTCTTATTTAATTATAAATACCCAAACCTGGACCTCTATGAAACCCACAACAACATCACAAATTAAAACCACACTCAAACGAAATATCAAACTTCTCTCTAAGCTAAGTCAAAATTAACTTTCGTTAAAGAACAAAAACTATTGGTTTTAAACAGAGCGGAGTGAGTGATACTTTCTCTGGTTTTAAAGCTGTTATTATTTATTTGGAACATTATTTAATAATTATGTAGTTCTATAATGGGTGCATGAAATTGATTTCTTAAATATGCACCTTTCACTATACTTATTGTCGTAAAAAGAATATAATATCGTGCACTAAGCAGGACTTACGGGTGTTGTATTATAAATATTATATTACAAATAAATATAAGGTATATAAATATGGTTGGGCGACCACCCAGGGTGCTAAAAGTATGTCATATGTTGAGATTATTGTTATGAGAACATCAATTTCTCTTTATAAGGACATTAGTGCAACAGTGTTGCACTTATGAAATAAAATACGAGGTTCCCAATTTATTTGCGTAATCTAACTTGGCATACCTGCATTTGGCATAATGATAGTATAATATTAATTTGGAATAACTTTTAATTATAAAAATAAAAGCTTTTTCCATATTCTCATATCGCTCTGGCTGGATTAAAATCTTGACAATCTTATGTTAGAGAGTATCTACGATCAATATTACATTGTAGACCTCTATTCCGCTATTTCTCGAAACTAGATCGAGCTCCAGTCAAACCACCATGCAGAAACAGCTATATCGATTCTTAACAGGAACTCGAAGCTTCCGTCGCCAAGACTCTCATTAAATCGATAGCTAATTTCCAAAGAGGGTAGCTCCATGGCGGTTACATCGATAGCAGATGGAGCCAACGGTTTTTCCATACCGGATAGTGTCAACGGTACTCCACGCTTCGTTGAATCTAGGGTAGAGGTTCAACTTGTGTGTGTAAGGTTGCATATCCCAGGTAGGAATTTTACGTCAGTTTGACGTCCGCTTACAGTCATTTTGGACGTATCTGACGTCATTTTACTACGTCGGGAGCCTCAGCAGATGACGTCAATTTGTCACAGCCATACGACGTCCTTTGCTGACGTCTTCAAACCACCGTTTGAAGTACGTTCTATGGACGTCATTATAAGAACGTACTAAGAACGTAAATAGAGACTAGTTTGGGCCCTAAGTATTGACCCTATAATGACGTCCATAGAACGTACTTTGATAGCTTCCCAAGGACGAACCTGGGACCGATCTGGCGACCTCAGAATGACGTACTTTATAGGGTGGTGTACGTCCCACACCATCCTCCTGCAGGGGTAGGTAGGTAGAGGTACTACTAGGTTTAATAAAAAATAGAAATACATGAAATTATAAAATTTATTGAAAATTTAAACACAAAATGAGCACGTACATGCTATAGAGATACTTCTCCTAAGCCTTGCGCACATCTAAGCGTTCAGCTTGCGTCCTGCGGTGGCGGTCAGTGAATCAGCGAAACGCTGTCAAATATGTCAGAAATATTTGACAGCGTTTCACTGATCGCCACCGCAGGACGCAGCTGATTGCGTAGGTCCTTTAAACCTTAGGTAGTACAGTCAGCTGTAGTAGAACGTATACAATTCCTAACTTTTAAAGCAGTGTATAGCAGCATTGCAAGAGACATTTAAAACACAAAAACTAAAAAATGTAGAAGTTCAGCCCATTAGGTCACTTTTGCCAGCATTTGCCATGTAAATGTCTATTGCAATGCTGCTATATACTTTCCTGAAAATCAGGAATTGTACACATTACAGTGCAGCTGACAGTACTTATACTTAGTTATGGAGTAATGGGATACTTACAGTATAACTTTCATCAGGAATTACAACACATTTGGTACATATTTCACTGATAGGGATCAGTTTAAAATTAGAAAGTTCTTTTACTTCCATTACATCAATAGTTACAGAATTAAATGGATATTCATAAAATGGCTGATAGTTCATAAACTCACGTCCATAGAGAAAGAAACAACCATTTTTTAGAATATTAAATATCTTAAACACTTTCGAATTCTTAATAAGACAATAACAATCTGCTTCACGAGATGATGCAACATAGAATGTGAATTTATTGTATACTAATCTCTTAAAGCATTCAAAGACATTCTCTTCAGGAACAGGTCCAGAATCATAATGATCATAAGCACATGTTTTTGGTACAGAATCATATACTTTAGGAGATTCCATTTCTTTCAATCTTTTAACAATTTGCTGTAAGGGCTTATTAGGTGATCGTACCAATTTCTTTAGAGAGTTTAAAAAATTTTCAAATGGAAATGCTGAATATTCATCTAGTGGGCCAAAGATACGTACATCATCTCCTACATGACATAGCAAATGAACATTATACACTAAAAATTTTAAACCATATACTGATTTGGAATGATTTATAAACATGAGCAATAATTCTTGTGCAACATCTATACCAATTTCATTTATATGTTTTTTTGAACAAAGAATAGTGATAGCTGAATGAAACAATAAGAAGTTTTCATAAAGTGAGCGTGGCAAGATTTTTTTCAAAACAAGTGGACCGACATATAATAAGAACATTCTATATTCAGTTGCTTTCCATCTGGCCAGTTCAGTTAAACTTCGAGGTTTTCTATTGAATTCAATTGGTATAAATTTTGAACAATAAATTAGTTTTTCTGATATGGAATTTACTGATAGACTTCGTAAACGAACATTTAAACCACCACTGATCCAAACATTTAACAATTTACGCATGACTCCCAAACAAATATTATGCATATAATCAATAGGAAATATTTTTATCAAGTCTATGGGGAGTGCTAAGAGCGGTGATTCTCCAACATGGTGATCTTCATCTAATTTTGCACGGAATGATTCATTAGTTCTCTTGGGTGCTGTCACACTTTGATAAATAACTCTGCCCAGGTATTCACCTTGCTCGGTACATTTGTCGCAGGCAGAATAACCACCATGTTGTTTTGTACTCTTAATAAAGGCTCGCGCCGGCGCGTCACAAATAAAACTATGAACTCTAACAGTGTAATTAATATTCTCAAAGCTGAACCCATCTCTAAGTAAGATTACTAATTCGTCTACAAATTGCACCAAGTAAGCATGTAAAGGTGCAGGTTTGCTTTTTCCACAAAAAAGAGCAATGGGAAAAGGTTTAGCATTAGGTATATCCTTAACCAGGGCTAATATAGGCCATAACTGTGTGTTAGAACTTTTAAAAAGTGGAAGTCCATCAATATTAAAACTTAAACTAATTTCTCTATTTTCAGCATTACCATCAAAATCAAATAATTTTATATGTTTTTTAATTTCTGACAGCAGACCTAGATAAACAAATTGCCCAGTTTCTAAATATGTGACATCTATATTTTTTGGGGTTTTATATAATGTCCTACTATTTTTAGGTAAATCTGGGTGAAATGGGGTCAAAATTTTGAGTAAATTATCCACTGCATTATGTGGTATTTGATGCTGAATAGTTGCCCAGTGTATTAATTTTGATTTCAAATCATTATCCACCCTAGCGTTGTTGGAATCTGTTATAGGCATAACCTGTTCATCATTTAAATAAATTATATGACTATCTATAGAAACCTCCGGTTCTATAGAGAAGGACCAGTCATGTATATGTGGTACCGGACTTTGGGGAAGTACATTATTCAATGATGGAGATGGCAAAATACTAAGTGGTGAGTTTCCATGTGTCCCATGTAGACCTGCTACGAGACTCAACTCTGCTTCCTTTGCCCTTCTCAACATTTGACGTTGGCCAATTACAGCCTTTGGTGTGTATTTTATTTTTTCTGACATGGTAACTAGCACTGAATCTGTTTGTCATTCTTCTTTACTCGTTCAGGGGCATGCTTGAGCCAGACTTTTATGGAGTCTTCTACTTGTTTTTCTGTGCAACCAGATGTTGAGGTAACAACGCCTTCTATAATAAAAAAAATACAAATTAATTACGTAACTGTAGTCATCAGTATTCAAATTAAATCTAGTGACGCGCCAAAATTAATGTTGGTGTCTGACAATGATTACTTTTATCGCGGATCGCTAGTCTAGACTAGCGATCCGCCCCAGCTTCCACAAGTAGAAAAATTCAAAGGCAACTTCACATTAATATCTTTCTTTTTTCTAAATGACTCCCGTGCGAAGCCGGGGCGGGTTGCTAGTAAAAACTAAAGCCTATGTTATGCAGGGATAATGTAGCTTTCTAATGGTGAAAGAATTTTTGAAATCGGTTCCAGTAGTTTTTGAGTTTATTTGTTACATACAAAATAAATAAGTACAAACTTTTACACTTAATAATATTTGTATAGATTTTAATGACATGACATGAATGACCATTATTTGAATAAGAACAAAACAATGCATGTAGGTACACTGTAACCATAATGTAGCAAATAAATTATTATCTAGAAATATCAAAGAACTTAGGTACCTACCAACAATACAATCACGGATGCGCAGTTGGCAAAACGCCTTTTTATTTGAACGTTTTCCATAAAAATTATAGTCAACAGCAACATGGTCTGTAAACGCCCATTTCAAGATGCGGTAAACCTTTGAGGCTGCATCACTGCCACCCAGTATTTTGATATAGGACACCTGTAAATAAATAAATCAGGTTTTAGCTTTATAGGTAGCATTTATGTATGTATGTTTTATTGTTTCTAATTTTTGTACTTTAATTACTTATTTATTTAAATTATAGGTAAAAATATAGTAGTAGTAGTAGCTTTTAAATATGTACCTTACCCATACAACATTGAAACGTTTTTAACATGTAAATACACATGAAACATTTGAGCATCTGCATGCTGCACCACTATGCGATCTAGAGATAGCTAAACTCAATCAATTCAATAACATCAAAGTGACCTCGAGTCAGAAGACCAGCTTCATGGTTTGGCTAAACATATTTATACTCTACTGCTTAGGAAGGAAGGCAGTGTTTTAATTGTTTGTTAGTAAGCAAGTTAAATGTTTGAAAGAATATTTACCAAATTGTCATAATTTTCTTTCAGTAGCAGCAGTTGTTCCGTTGCATGCAACTCTGCAGCAGTTTTAATTGGAAATTTGAAATCTTCTTTCAGTGTGCCTTGACAAATTTTATTTTGCTTTAACATTTGTATGATTTGATCATTTTGTGTTTTCATGAGAGATAACATTGACAGCACTTTTGATTGGTATTCTAAAAAAACAACAAACTTTTTAACAGGTAACATTACACACTGTTTACACAACTGGGTCGCCTGTGCCCTCGAAATTAATTAAAAAAGTCCAATGTTATAAAATAGCTCTTTTGCCAAGAGGCCTACATACCTGATAATTCAGTGGTTTCAGTTACACTGCATCCTGGTGTATCTAAAACATGGATATCATCAGCCCCAGTCTGAAGCAGTCCTGCAAATTAAATAAAATTAACACTGATATTACATACTAGTGGAAGCCCGTGTGAATTACTGCGTGTGAACTTATTTTCATACTTAAAGAAACATAGCTTCCTCAAGTCTCCAGGACCTGTAGTCTGTCAGTAATAATAGTGTGTAAGTATTGATGTATTTATACCCATTTAAATTATTATGCTAACTTTACATAAATCGACTTTATTCCCAAATCATATTGTTATCTAATACATACCCTGCAACAAACTGCCAGACAGTATTGGTAGATCCGATGTTAGATCATTAGATTTATTCAGGTATTGCGGCGTTCTTATAACTGTGAAACAAAAACTTAGCATATAGGTAGGTCAAACATGTGAGGTACACATCTCATTGCCAAAGAAAAGAAGTGAATTGTCTAACCTTGTTTTTTAAAGGGTGGTGGTCTGGTAAAATTATCATTATTCTCATCACTATCACTACTGCAAATATAACGTTTGTTCTTCTGAGGTTTCCTCTTGGAAACCTCAGTTTCCTCTTCAGTCTGTATATCAGAAGACACCTCCACCAGTTTCAACTTTTTCTTTGCTTTTTCTATGTCATCTAAAGCAAGCAAGAACATGCACATTTATACACTTTTAATAGGTGTCAATGGGGCTATCAAGAACCAACAACCACTATTAACAACTAGGTTAGAACATCACCAGGTAGGTTAGATTTAGACAATTTCTGGGTTAGACTATTTTAAAACTTAAGCAGCAGACACATTCACAAATAAAAATGAAAGGGCTTTACAAAAACGGCACGTGCATTGATGTTTATAATTCTAAAAGAACCTATACCACACTCAGGCAGACATCACCACACTACGTAGAAACAGCAGACGGACAGAAATTACATACCAGTCTCGTAAAAAACTCTTTGCACCCCATACAGCTTCCATTTTTCGTCAGGCGATGCCTGGCTAAGGAATCGGTTGAATTCCTTTGAGCCCTTGGCTGGGGGCCAATAAACTTCACATCGCCTTGGCGTCAGCCAGTCCTTGTTCACCACAGAAACTGTGCCGCCGTCATTTTCCGAAAATTGTATAACAGCAAACATAATGCTTAAAGCTTACCTATTAGGTACACACTACACAAACTTATTGGACAAGAAAACGAGATATTTGAGTTATTAAAGTGGCGGACACAAACTTATTCGACAACAAAACAAGATAGGTATTTGAGTTATTATTTATACATCGCACTCAACTCAACACACGCGCCGCGCGCCGCTCAGTGCCTCAGTGGCTCAGTGCCGCGTCCAAGCAACCGAAGCAACGCAACGGTTAAAAATGGAGGGAAAGTCCTACACGTTTCGTTTCACGCAAAAGATATTGCTAGTTGGTACTTAACATGCAGCATGACAAGTTATAATTATTTTGTTGTTTTATTAGTAATTATTAGTTAAAATTTAATATAATTACTTATTCATAATTATGTAGGTTCTTTAACTTAAATTATTATGGCTGTTATTATGTTTATCAATCAATACCATACCGTAATGGTAGCTTCGAGCATAGATAATGCTTGAAAGGTAGTAGGCAATAATAGGCTAATAGCATCGATAAAGTATTAATAGTAATACTTTATCGGTGCTAATAGGTAGTAGGTCGATATAATTATAAATATAGGTAGGTACAAAGTGTTTTAGCGGACATCTAACAGGCAATAAAATAAATATATATTAATAAAGTAAGTACATAATACAAACTTATGTAGGTATGCAAATAGATAGGTAAGTACCTACTTACCAGACATAAAAAATCAAGCACTGCATTTTTTTTGAGCGAACACGGTAGTAGAATGACGTACGTACTACGAAAATAACGGACGACCAATGGACGAACGTAATGGACGTCGCTAAAACGTACATTCACGACCCATAAAAGACTGACGCTAAATTGACGTCTGTGGGACGTAAATATTCGACGAATAAAGTACTGACTCTAAATTGACCTTATAATGACGTCATTTATTCGTCTAGGTCGGATTTTCCTACCTGGGATAAGGTGCATGACAATTGCAATTTTAAGTTAGGGTGGAAATTATATTAGGAACGTACGCAAAATCTTTAAATCAATTGCCACAAAAATATACGGAGTCTAATGTTTAACCGTTATGAATTTGTGCAAGCACCTTTTGGTGTATTTTTTATTGATTGGTAGGTAAGCCAAGATATACGCACGGGTTGTTTACATAACATACATAACATAACATCACGCCTATATTACTTAGAATACCCACACTTCACCTGTTTTGTTTTGCCATGCCCGGTGGATGCACACTGTGTTGCTATTTCCTGACAGAAAGTTCTGAAATAAATTAATACTTTGCCCGACCCGGGAATCGAACCCGAGACCTCACGGGGAGAGGCGCATACGCTAACCACTAGACCATCGACGCAGTACAATCTGTACCTACCTACGTGAAAGCACGTGCTGCGCTATGTTTATTTTAAAAAATAAACAGGCTAACATCCAAAAATTTATAATCTCATCATTCCAAAATCTATTTACATATATCCAATTTTTAATCAAGAACGTTCTAAAATTCTGTTAATTCCCATAATAGCAGCAATGACCATTACTGGTAAATTTCAGCTATTTTTAACCACATTTCGAAAGTAAGGAAGCATTAAAACAAAGTTGGCTTATGACTGACGGTAATGGAGACAGAAAGTAGGTAATGTAAACATTATGTTTGTTAATTTTACACTGAAAGATTACGCTCCTGTATGTTTACGTTACATAATGCTTGTGTTTGGTGGAATTAGACCGGGTTTACAGGAATTGGGTCTATAATCGCTGCTTCCTCTACCGAGATCTGGCTTATGAACTCGGGAAAGTATTTTTTTTTATAACGACGCCCGCCCTATTAGCCTTAGGATCTAATAATCCAACAACAACAACAAAAGTTAGAGCAAGCGCTACTAAGTATGTTATATTTCAGGCGGATTATTTGTCCTACCTATCTAAAATTGAATCTATTTCTGTATATATTTGAAACGCCATTACGAATATGTAAATCATAACAGTGGGTCTTTAGCTCACCACCGTATAAGGCCAACCATACCAAAGTTGGATCGGCAGTCGGCAGGTACCTTGCCTACTGAAGCAACGTGTATGGATTTAGACGTTTTAATATGAACAAAGAAATACAGTTATGTGGGTGGACTAATGGTGTGTTGCAATAGATTTTCGAAGTTGAGAATTTCCTGGTAATCTCGTCGATCTATTAAAGCTTTATTACTGTTATTAGAAAGGCTATACAATTCCCAATAGTAGATAAACAAAATTGAGTAGTTAATGAAGAACAGGACAAAATATTACAGTAAGAAACATTTAAAAAAAATGGTACCGGCAAGATTTGAACCTGCGACCTCTGCATGCCGGGCAGCCCCTTTAACCATTGTGCTGAATGTAACTTCGCCACGTTGGTTTGTATCCTACTTAAGATAGAGATTGGATTCAAGTTCTGTTCTGACTGTAAATGTCTACTTTAGATATGTTTTTATTAAGTTTTGAGCAATACTAAGTACATCAAGAATGTTTCATACGCTTGATACGAATTAGCACCTTGATACCTTAACATTAAGGTTTTTTTTTGGTTTGGTCACCACAGGGAGATCACTTAGGTCCATCGATGTTGATCGTGGGAATATCGTCAACATACGCAAAGAAACAAGCTCTAAAACAGTGATAACTGGTTTGAACAGGTTGTAGAAGTCTCCATTAGATAACTCTGTATAAATACTGGTAATCGTCCATCTGATTGTGGGCCTGAGTCAGACGGATGTATGAAAAAAGCTAATGAGTAGCTGATCTTAATGGCGAGACAAAGTATTTAGTTCTTAGTTGTAATATGATTAAATAATAATTTTACAAAAAAGAAACTAACTTTTATTACAAAAAAAATCTGTAAAAAGTAATAAATACTTAAGTAATATGCAACGTCTCGCTCATCTGTGTATTGCTTCAAAAAATACAGTAAACGGCCTTAAAGTGCCTATATTTAAAGAATTATCGGCGTGCTCCTAACCGTTGGGGCGTCCTACCTTCCAGCATCAGCTCAGCAACATGAATTGCTGTTTGCTAGAAGCAATTACCTGAGTAGCTTTGGTTAATATACGAAAAACCATAAAATTTGAAGGTTGCTCTCGATTTCTCTAGGATCCCATCATTAGATCGTGACTTGTTAAGAATAGAATCACACGACAAGTAATCTTTCGGACAAAAAAAATAATTTCTCAAATCGGTCCCGGCGTCTTCGACTTGAAAAACAAATAATATCCTCCTTTTTTTGAAGTCCGATAATAACTACACCATATCTAATATTAACTATTAAACTTACGCGTTTCATGATTAAGTAAAATCTAACGGGAATTAACGCGATCATGCATTATTTACCTTTTAGGCTTGACGTTTCGGCAGACAGATTACACTGGCCGTGGTCGCAAGCAAACTGGTTCTAGCGGTTAAATATCTAATGTTCTCCCTTTTATTCTTGAGTATTTAAGATTCACCCTCTTTTGATTTCTACTAAGTAATTTTTGGCTACTTTCTTCCACTGCCTACTGTGCATGGTCTGAACTGAATTACTCGGGCATTTCTGAATCTCTAAACCTCAAATATTCGCTTGTGACGTGACCCGGTTGCGCTCGCGTGACGACCCTAATTACCGTAGTCTGGGAATGGAAGAGCAACTGTGAAGGAATGCACCATATCTCCGATCAGCAAGGGCATCGAGATGGCTGAGCATTGTATGCACTAGTGTGTTTGTGTGTAACATATGCCGAGTACACATCTGGCAAATGCAGGCGGACGAAGGCGTTGATTCAAGATTCAAGAGCCAAATCATTTGTTTTGATAGGCCTCAGGGCGCTTGTTGGTTTCAGTTTGGAGTACTTTGGACGGCTAAGCGAACGTCATCGATGGTTTATTAGCGTTCGCTGACAATCTAAACGTGGCAGTAACACTTAAAGATTCGCGTTCGCGGAGCCATCCAAAATCTTCTTCTTCGTCGTGTCGATGGCTGAGTCAAATTTTATTTTGACTTGCCATCGTGATGAAAGGATTAGCCAATTCGCTTTTTAGAACTCGCGAATTGCCCAGGGTGCGCCGGACGTAGAGTATCGTTGTGTACGTCACTCGGGGAGGCTCCTTTCATGCACCCCAAATCCAAATATCCAAAATAGGACCAACAAAACCGTTCTTTGGCCTTCGTTCGTTAGGTGTGTACCCGGCATTATGTAGATCAAGCTGCTCCCCGTCTTTAAGCATATTTCAGGGCCGTATCTAAGATTTTTTTCTGGACGGGTTCGAATTACTTTAGGGAGAGAGTAGAGTTTCGAACTTGAACTATTTCGAAACTTTAAAGATAGACGAGTTTGTTTGCTACATGAAGTATCTAAATTTCCAAACGGTTACAAAACGTTCCTCATTACACAGTTTTATGTCGCCATTAACAAACACAAGATAAGGGACATTACGTCCATACATAACTACGTACTATCTAAGCACATAACGTAAGATGAAGTAATCTGCTAATCTGTATGCAAACAGATTGCCTACATCTCAACATTATCTACTAATCTCAAGTTAATATAAAACCTGCACGCATTTTACGCTGCTGATAAAACTGCTTCTATAAAAAATATGTTTAACATTTTTGCAGATCCAAATATGAAAACCCCTTATTTCCACCTCAGATTAAAATAACATAACATAACATCACGCCTATATTACCGAGAAGGGTGTGGCAGAGGTGTACATACCCAATATTTCACCTGATACGTTTACATACTATCCACCGGGCACAATTCCAGCTCCGTGCTGCTATAGAGTAGAGTAGAGTAGAGTTTTCTTTATTGTACACCAAAAATATACAGTTTGACAATAAAAATACAACTTAAAAATATTTTCAAATGCACAATGGGCGGCCTTATCGCTAAAAAGCAATTTCTTCCAGGCAACCTTTGGATGGATAAACAGATAGTTTGTGTTGCAGGCAATATATAGGGCTGCTATAGTGAATTTCCTGATGGGAAGTTCACAATTAACACATTGCCCGACCCGGGAATCGAACCCGAGACCTCGCGGTGAGACACGTATACGCTAACCACTAGACCATCGAGGAATGTTGATATAAAATAAAATTAAGAATAATAATGTAATCTAGAACTCAAGAAATGTATAATTATGTAACCGGCGGCGCAATGGATAAGGCATCGGTCTTACGATCGAGAGGTCGTGGGTTCGAATCCTGGCCATTACACCACGGACGTGAACTTCCTCCTAACACAAGCGAATTAAGCTTAGCTGGAGGGGGTTAACAAGAATACTAGTAATTTGTATTTGCAAATTACTAGTAAACTATTAAAAAAGAAAAAAAAAAAACAAACAATATTTGACCAACATTACCCCTCTAGTTTATCTCCATATCTCAACATCAAGCCTTCTAACAAGACAGCTGGTCTCTGATAACGACCGGAAGGACTTCCTGTGACCTTCAAACCATACTATATCTCAGCACACATATAAAACATACAAGATACTTCATTGATATAAAATGCAGTATGATCTTGTAGAGATTACATAACTCGCTTGACTTATTTATGATTGAACAGTGAAAACGTTTACTTAAAAGTATTTATAAAATCTATAACATAACATAACATTACTACTATTTTACCTAGAGGGGTGTTACAAGAGATGTATAATACCCACATTTCACCTATCATACTTTGATAAGACTCTTATAAAATTTTTATTTAATTTGTGTGTACAATAAAGAATTTTCTGTCTATATTTTTATCTATTTTGATAAATTCAAAATAGCAGCACGGAGTTGGAATTATGCCCTGTGGATGGCGATAGGTGAGCTATTCCATGAAATCTAAACATAACAGGTGAAGTGTAGGTGTTGTACACATCTGCCACACCCTTGTGAGTAATATAGGCGTGATGTTATGTTAGATAGATAGATAGATAGAAAATACTTTATTTGTACATAATTTCACATGAAAAACTTAAGAGATAACAAAATATAACAGAATAAAAAAAATCTGCACAAAGGGCGGCCTTATCGCTTAAAGCGATTTCTTCCTGGCAACCTTAGGATGGACATTTTGGAAAGTGAAAATAAAGCGGTAGTATGTTATGTTTTCTTTGTAATTTATTGTGGAAAACCATCGGTTCTAACTTCTAACTTGATGCATATCTCTAGAATTCTAAGGCCTCTTCAATAGCTTTAATCCGCCGTAAGTCGGCTACGAGCACCCCAATGAAACATTTTTGAAGCATCCTTCTTAGCACATAACAAACAATCACAGATAACCAAAACAATTAAACATCAATTATTTAAATTCCCACATCGATAACGATAAACGATAGGTTATCATTAGTTATCATTCCTCCCGCCATTTCAGTTCGCGTCGTCAGCTGACAAAACCGGTTGTATAGTGAGTGGATACTTGGATACACAACGAATTCCAGCTAGCAGGTACGTACATTCAACCGGCTTTTTGTTGGACCAGTTTTGACCAATGTTAGGGCCAACTTAACACTAATTTGGAGGCTATTTTTGTTTTGATATGTGCTGAGATTAGCAAGAAGGTATTAAGTGATATTTACATGACTAGAGTTTGGTGATGTGAGTGAAGTGTAGGACTTATAATCGCATTTGTCGTAATATTGACTTGAACAGAAGAATATAGCGAAAATCTTTGTGATTTAAAAGGCCTGGGTAGTTTCTATCACCATTAGAACTAACAACTAATGCAAAATGATTAGGTTTTTCTAGAACTGAGATATTATTGCCATTGTAACTTTATCACATTGTCATGTTAGTTGAGCATTTAACGTAATGTAAATGTCTCATACATTTGGTTTAGATGCATTTTTATATCAATAATCTTACTGACTGCTACTGCAATAATTATTTTTCTTAAATTTATTAAAGTGATGACATGACAAACTGTTTACAAATTCTATTAAAAACTGAAACCACCATTAATTCTAGCGATGACGTGTTAATTCATCGTTCAAACATTCCCATTGGGATATTTTATATTGCATATCAAATAAATAATCGCCTATCAATACATACTCATCATTTATATTCTTTTTTACATCAAATAACTTACTTCACTACAGATAAACTAAATGTTTAACAAAACTCAAACTGCAGATAATTCATAATTACACATCAATATGACATTCCTTTTTTCCTCATAATGCAATACAGTTAAATTTATTTTTGTACAAAAATACTACATGCATAGCATAAATACTGACTGCACATCAAATTTACCATATTTCATAGCAAAATAACTATCCCAATCGCATATTAACCAGTAAGTACAACAAATCTGTTCATCATATTTGTCTTAATTTTCAAGAAGCCATGCTCGGCAAATTTAATGATTATTATAACAAAAAAATCCTTTTACATTGCATTATTTCTAAAAGCAGAACAACTTAACTGAAAAACTTCGCGCGTTTTTTCGTCACTGGAGTGCAGAGTGGCGCGAGTTATGGCATAGGTCAATTATGGGTAAAGTAGTAGGTTAGGTTAGGTTAGAACTGCGACCATAACATAGCACGAGCCGAGCGAGCGAAGCGAGCGTGCCGCGGCAGCGGTCGGCGAGTGGTAATCAATCTGTGTGATACTCCGACCCCTTTTTGAATCCACCCACTAAATAAAATAATATTATACTACCTACCAATTGCTTATTATCATAGATCGTAACAGACGACAGTACGTGGCGCCACCTGCAGAAGCTAAAAATGTGCCTATTGGGCAAAAAAGGAAGCGTGGACGCCCCGCGAAAGCAAGACCCGCTTTAATAATTCAATAAATTACAATTTTGTATCTAATTTTATATTTTTTTTTGCTGATCTCATTATGTGATAATTAATAAATAATAAGATGACTGTGACTAATAAAATGTTGTTTGATTTAGAAAAACTGCTGAAAATATTATAAAAATAGAAGCTATATTTAAAAGAAAAAGAGTTAACATGTATAATGTGCATTAAGATTATTAGCTGTGCATTGATAAAAAAGCTTTTGCTTTAGGAAAAATTGCTGTGCGCTGTGAAAATAAATTGTGGTGTGTTTAGTGATATTTTGAGTTGAATATTTTGTTGTGCAATCAGTAATTTTGATGGGAATTCGGTATTTAATTGCATAGAAAAAGGATATTTTATGATTTGCGTTTAAATACTACCCATTCCCATTCACTCAGATTGACGGTGGGTCTCATTCCTTTCAAAACTAACCGAGCCTCATTTCTCGAAAGTGCTTATTGGCTCAGGTACTCCATGACGCTACAATGTGGGACAATGGGGCAAATATTGGCGCCAATGCCATCCGCCAATGCAGTCTGGAGTTGGGTTGATAACTGTTTGGTGTTTTGTCTTAATGATCTATGGGAGATTACAGAATGGATCTTTTCTTGTGCTGAAACCCTGTTATTAGATGTATAAAAAATACTGGTAGGGTGCCACGGTTGTCAAAAAGAGCCGTAGTAAAACCGGAAGACGTTACTTGTCCAGGAAACCCAAAAAAAATCAAAATGCGTGTTTTGTTGACGGTTAAAACGATTTGCTTCGATACAATTAGATGTCGTGCGGCAAAATGGTACGTGCCAGAGTTTATATTGATTCTTGTTACTGCTAAATACCGTATTTGTTCACCGTGCTAAATGTATAAGAATGTGCGGCGCGAATCTATTCGTAAAATACTTTACGCACGTTCGTATTTGGTCCAGACTCAGTCTGTCAATATTTATTTACAGTTTACATTGCTCCGTACAATTCGACTACTTCTATAGTGCAGTTCTGAGGATAACCTTTTGCCCTTAAAAAAATACTTATGCTCATTCAACAAGTTCACCGGAAATTAGCTTGTAGATGTCTTTTTTAGGGTTCCGTAGTACCTACAAGGAACCCTTATAGTTTCGCCATGTCCGTCTGTCCAAGGCATAGCGACGAAACCGTTGGTGCTAGAAAACTGAAATTTTGCATAAACATGTATGTTAACTATACAAAGAAAGTCGTAGAATAAAATTTGGAAAAAAAATTTTTTTTCGGGTAGCTCCCCTACATGTAAAGTGGGGATGTTTTTTTTTTGTCGCCTACCCCATAGTGTGGGGTATTGTTAGATAGGACTTTTAAAAACGTTTAGGGGTTGCTAAGACAGTTTTGTGATTTAGAGATCCGTTTGCGAGATAATTAACTTTAAAGAGCAAATTTTTGTTCGAGTAGAGCGTCCCCCCCCTCTAAAAGATAAACTACTGGATCCCAAAATCTGAAAAAAATTGTGTCGGTAGTACATGTAATGAACTTTAAAGGAAAACTATAGCGGATAAGTTCACTTCATTAGTTCAAGAGGAATAGGGGTCCGAAATGTCAGATGCAGTTACTCAGAATATTTCGATCAAATTTCTTGAAACATAAATAAACATACATAATACATATATAAAATCACGCCTTTATCCCACGGGGGTAGGCGGAGACGATAGAACGCCATGTGCTTCGCTCCTTACATACTTCTTTCGCTTCCTCAACATTCATACATCTCGTCATACGTGCTAGCTGGTTTCGTGTACTACAAACATTTCCTTTCTGAAGGACGCCATTTATCTGGTCCCTATATGTCTTTCGAGGATAAAATAAATAATAAAATAAATAATTTCGAGGATATCATAAATAAAATAAATTAAAAATAATCATTACATATCTAGGTCATACATAAGATCACGATTTTTATCTCAAGACGAACTACTAGAACAGGTTGAGTGAAAAATATAAATTATTTTACAAAAGGACTCGATAGATGGCGTTGTACTCGTTTTCTGAATCGCGCTATGGTTTCGTTACGAGCTATGGTATAAAAGGAAAGTTATTTTTAATACTTCTTGTACAACAGTTACTTAGAATAATTCGTGCAAATTACAAAAAACCTTTGAAAGTAATGACTTGTATGAAGATGTTACTTGTTTAATACAGATAGTAAATCCCTTATATGTCGAAAAATGTTGTTACGACTAGCTACGGAACCCCACTGCGCGTGGCCCGACACGCACTTGGCCGGTTTTTTATGATATACTTTCTGAGGCAAAAAACTTATTTTTTTACTGTTTTCAGCGCTTCCTCTCCTCTAAGCTTTTTGCCTGCATTAAATCTTGACGTGTAAAAGTGATAGGATATATTTTGTGTGGACAACCCACACTAACAAATTGATGTTATTTGTTGTTGTGATTTCCTACTTGACCAGGTTCTCGCTGCAGCGGCCAACTTGTGTCCGGAGGCGGTTAAGAGACTTCCATATTTCCCGCTACCAGGTGGCAGAAGCTCAGCTGGTTCAATAATGCTTCCATTCTCACGTTAGCTTGGGTTTGGACTTTCCCGTGACCCCAAAACTACCTTACGCAGTTTTGAAAAGCATAGAAATCACTCAATTCTTGCTCTGTCAAATTTGACTTATATCATCGCTCTATGTTTGTTGTTTTTTTTTTTGGTTTCGGGAGACAGCTTTACGGGGTGTCTGAACAAAAGACATTAATGATTCACCCCAGCAAACGCAATCATTATGCATTTTTTTGGCTTTTCACATTAGTATTTTTCAAAAATACATTACCGCGTAACAAAGCCGTTTTAACCAATTAGGGAGCTTTTAAAATTTTTATCAGCTGCCAGCCCTATTCAGGAGTAAATAACATTTGTGAACGTTTCTCGGCTTTTGCGTTTTGTTTTTACATTGTCTTGGCAGTTATAGTACGCCTGGGAATGTATATTTTAGTGAAATTATTAACTCTCGTTGGAGCGGTGTGATTTATGAGGTTTCAGTCTCCCAGGTTGAGTTAATTTAGGTCGGTTAGTTAATGCCTTTCGCTGTAAACCTGTTACTTGGTGCCTAACATGTACAAATTAAATGCAGAAAATTGCAGATTATTGCTATTAGGATTTAACACAACATAAAAATAACATCGCGCCTATATTACCCGAAAGGAAAAGGAAGAGGTGTATAATACCCACATTTCAAATGTGTTTCAAATATGCAAATTATATATAAAGTTATAATTAATATCATATGAACTGTAAATAAAATGTAAATAGAAAGGTTGTTGTTTTGTAATTATTTGGAATTTGAATCATTGTATGTAAGTTAGTAATGTAACAAATATTGAAAGTAAATAAAAAGTAAATAGTAAATAAATAAAATGTTAATTATGTTATCTAGTAGTCAAGTATAGTAATAATGTAACAGTAAAAAATGTTTAATTTCTTTTAAACTAGTAGGTGGTGAGAACACATCACGTTTCAATAGGATAATTTATATAGGAACACTCTATAGAATTAGGTTGTTGCAAAATGAATAGCAACAGTTATGTACAGAAAAAAAAAAAAAAAAAAAAAAATACCCACATTTCACCTGTTAAGTTAGGTCCCAAGTGAAAGGGGGGAGCTTATCGCCATTTACCAGGCATCATTCCAAGTCCGTACTGCTATTGAGAATTTCGACACGGAAACATCCCAAATAACACTTTTGCTCGACACGGGAATCGAATTCGAGACCACGCTGTGTGAGGCCACATACTCTAACCTGCTGTCCTTACGCTTTTTACATGGAAATCGATGTTACCATACCACTTATATACTAGACTTCTTAGTGCTTTTGAGCCAGTAATTTCCAAATATCCATTTCGTGTTATGGTTAGAATGTAAATATAGAAGGCTTCACCTAGTTTTCATAAGCACCGTATCATATAACCTACTTCAGTACACAAGATTGCGGGAACACGGCCGTGATAAGGAATTGTTTGATAACAATGCACTCCGTTATAAAAGCTGTTACCGTTTCACAATAGAGCCCATTACTGTTAGAAAAAAATGGCCATAGATGACCCAGCTTGTCATATGGGAGAACTTTTTAAAACACGCCCAAGGAGACGACCACGACAAACTACATAACATAACATCGCGCCTATATTACCGGGAAGGGAATGGCAGAGGTGTAAAACAGCCACACTTCACCTGATGTTTAGATCCCATGTGATAGGGGGTCAGCCTATCGCCATTCACCAAGCACAATTCCAACTCCGTGCTGCTATTGTGAATTTCCTGACAAAAATCGAACCCTACACCTCGCGGTGTGGGGCGCATACTTTTATAGACCGACGAGGCAGTTATAGTTCATAATGATTGAATGTTACCCTAGTATTATAGCAATCACTACATTTTACGTGACCTCATTTCGCCACAAAAATATACAGATAACAATAAAAATATATATACCGAAGCCACAAAACATTGCAAAAAATATAAACATTACCTAACTATTAATTCTCGCAATGTTTTACAACAGTAAGCTCCAATTTCACAGGTGTTAGATAAACTTTATTGGCAGGATAAGCAAATAACTCACAAAAGTCAAGTGTAATTTTATTATTAGAAACTTTATTGGTGACAGTGTTAATTTATGTATGTTTTGGTAATTGTTCTTGATTATAATACTGTTTGTTTCTTGTACCACAATAAATAAATAAATAAAGGAATTGCAGGTAATGGCACATGCTGTAATTGCCAATAACTGTTTGTTACACTATCGCTATTAGATATAAAATTTATACCTCAAAATATGTAACAGTATAATCAAATGTATGTTAATTTTAATAAATAAAATAAAAGAGAGCTGTGTTCTTCTTTCAAATGCAACTTGTTTCACTTTTAAATTCAGTCAGGTTATATTTTATAGGTCGGATAAGATCTATCCGGAACTTTTGAAACTGTCGCAGTAAATCTTTTTTATGGTTTAATAAAAAAACAAAAGTGGATAAACTGTGTTTATTTGTTTAGCTAAGTATAACCGATGTTGTTGACTGTAAACGGCGATAAATGGATACTTAACAAGCTAATTGTTTTTAAGTACAGTGTTGGGAGTTGTTGAAGTGTGCCGTAATTGTTGTTAATTTAAAGTGGTAAAATGTTTCAGCCGTTTTGCGTCTTGCAAATGAGCCTATAAGGTAGAGATGTTAATTTTAAAACAAATACAAATAAGTAAAATTGAAGTGTCAGTTTTAATATCAAAATTACAATGTTTGTCCGATACACGATTGTTACGATATTTTAATTTTTTTTGTCCGTCTGTTTGCATCGGCTAATGTCCAAAATGGCTGGGCCGATTTTGATCAAATTTTAGGTTCTGGTAACTCAGTTCAAGGCGCGTAACATAGGTTACTTTTTATTGATGTTCCTACTACGTAGACGAAACCGACAAATAAATATTATAATTAATAAACATAACACATCACACCTACACAATTATGTAAGTTTTTGAAAGTATAAAAATGTTACCATTTATACTAGTTTAAACAAATTTATTTTAATTTATTAGATTTAAAAATAAAATAAGCGCCCTTCATCCTCTCTCCTTCCTACACTTTTGCTGTGCCCGACAGGGTCCATAATTGATACAATTTAATATGTTTACCACCTAACAAAAATTGAGTACGTAGACGAAACCGCGGGAAATAGTTAGTTTGTTTGTTCGATAGCACTAATCTCGAGGACTACTTGTTGGATTTTAATAAATCTTTTTGTGTTTGATAGGTTAACTCTCAAGAAAGGTTTTAAAATATTTAACATTGCGCTAAACTCTACTAGAGGGGAGCAGTAAGCTTTAACGTGGGTCAAAGCGCGTGCTCAGATGTTAGTTAATATAACAAATTCCATGCGGAAGAAGACGCAGGCAAAAGCTAGTTAATAGTAAGTTGTTAGAAAAATAATTTATACAATTATTTATTTGTGATTTTATTGTAAAATACACAAATATTAAATTCCCATTTTTTTTTCTTTCTATAATACTATCCTAACTATAATTTAAACTAATTAAACAAATACCTAACTATATATACATTGAATAAAAGAATAATATAAAATCATTAAATAAACCAAAACTAAATTCTAAAATTCTCTTATAAAAACTTTTTCTGTTTTGATTTTGGTTCAATTAGGTGGCAACTTATTATGGCCTTAAAAAGAATCAAAATCCAATTCATAAGTTGCGAAGTGATTAACATTATTTACCAATTCACAACTTAGCAACTATCTTTTATACAACCTCATTGCAAAAAAAACTGACTACCTTGAATTACCTGCCAGTGTATTGCCCGTTCACTGCCCAAATAGTAAACCTTCCTTCTCTTTCTTTCAACTCGAAAGCGAGAGGGACAGAAAGAGTTTTTAAATAGAGCTTATTTATTCGGAATGCACCTCTCTTTACAAAAAGTAAAGGAATGCTATTGTAGGTGACGTCAAGATATTTTCGCGATGCATTTTATTTGCTTGTAGAAAGAAGAGCCGTATTGCTCAAACGTGAGCGGAATTTACAATAGGACACGTAACGAAATCCTTTAACATTCGAGATGAGATGAAAACTTAATTTGTTAGGTGTAGTGGTTTTAAAAGTAATAGAACTTCTGTAACCGAATAGTGGTCTTTGCAATGCTGTATGTGACTCAATTTGAACCGAGAAAACCCTGAAGCTAATGGTCCAGGACTGTAGTCACTAATATTACAGCTTAATTCTTACATTGTGCCAATAATAGGGTCTTCATGGTAGATTTGTGGCAAGTACCTACTGGATAGTCATTAACTATTGACTAGTAAGAGTAATTTCCTTTCCTATTACTTCTGAATAATTTAGTACTAAGATAAATTTATCTTCCCCCTATCTCACGGAAAGAATCTAAAGTGACAGGTTTTTATAAGAAAGAAAAAGAAAGAAAGAAAATTATTTTTATTTTCTTACATATACAAAAAACAGGTAAATATTATACAAAATATGTAATAACTATGTAAGAAAACAGTGGTGGTTGCTCAGCTTTAATGCTGTGGAGTCTTGCATTTCTGCAAAACTCCCACAGCGCTGATTTTCAGCAACCACCACGGTTGACGGCACAAACAGAAAACAGGTAAGTATAGCAACATATAAAGATGACAGTGACGTAAAATTAAATTAAGCTTTAATTAAATTACACAAAAAATAATAGGTACATTACATACACGAGGGAATAATATTATAATTAATAATGAAACATATAATAGGAATCTCATTACTTGAATATACGTGTATCTACCAGCTACTCTGTGTGTTCCCAAAATGGTGTCACATTTATCGTTTGTGTGCTAAACAGAAACTAAGCAAATAAGTTATCATATTATCGCCTTGCCTAACTCTGTGTAAGCGAGCTCACTTCTTACTTAATTTCTGTAAAGTTATCTGAAATACTACGTACACACGGCTACTCATCAAGTTATACATTCTCAGTACAAGCTGGCTAAAATCATCATAGACTGGAAATGTATAGTTTGTTGTGTAGCCTGAGTATTTCACATTTTGTCATACCTAATAATATTGCGACATAATCCTTGTGATACTTTCACCAATTTCAAAAGATTTTAGTTACTTTTAAACAGGTATTTCATACAAATATGAATGTAAATCTAAACATTAATTATGATAGTAATTGAACAATTTCGTCATGAAGCAAGCAAGGTATGAATTTCGAGGAAATAGACAACTAATATTGCCAAATAAGTTGGAACATAGCATGCAAATGTAGATATTTTTACGAAGCATTCTTAGAATCTAGCTATACTATCTCAGATTACAGAATAAAAAACAGATGGAGTGTTCCGAATACGAAAAGAGAAGTTTTAAGTGATCCTTTTACCCACGTGTTTAAGCTGTTGATTACCGTATGTTACTGCTGTTGATTACTTTATGTACAAATACATTACAATCAACTAATGACTTAATGAGGTACTAAATTGTATGTTGACTTTAAAGGTCCCTCTTTAAGGATAAGGATAGAAGGTGGACGAAGATAATTATATATAATACATATTAAAGCGAATGCGTTTGTTGTGTAGGTGTAGTCCACCTAATGTTATGGTAACTATTTAGTAGATGGCCATGAAGAAATTCTGTCCATGAAGATTATTTTTATGCTACTCCTGCATCGTATAAACGTGAAGTCCACCTGATGGTAAGTGGAGTACAGCCCACGGACATCAATGACTGAGAGGTAATTAAAATTATTGTTTCTTAAAGCTGCTCCTGCGGATAACTTATTCTAATTGTATTGTCTTTTTTCTTTTATGATTTATCTTTTGTTGTAATTTAATTGTAAATTGTTTCTGTTGATGTATGTATTTAATCAATGGAATTGGTCCTGTACCGTTTTGATTAATAAATAAATAAAAATCCACTGTCTACTAAAGCAGACTGTAGATGCGTCGCTGCAGCTGAGGACTACGGTGTTATGCCTCATATGCTCATATGCCAGTAATTTCAGGACCTGATCGCACCTCCAAGCCGGAACCCAGTAATGCACGCACTACTATTTGGCGGCATGTTAAAGGTGAGACGGGGGAGCTGCCGCCCTCGAGCTCGTTCACAAGAGCTCAACCACTAATGGGTAAGCTAATAGTTTCAGGCACCAATCTCACCACCAAACTAAAACACTGTAACAACTTCTATTTTACGGCCGCCCCTTTAGAATGTCTTCCCACACTTGACATAAAGATTCTCGACTCTAACGTCAGTTCCAATATAGAAACGCCAATAACTTTTCGTCGTCGTTTCTATGATAATAACTATATCATAGACGAATCTTAATATTAAAAGTTCCAAGCTGTGCCAAGGGGACTGCTTACAGATAACACGGTGGTACTTTAACCTTTTTATATACTGGAAAATGTCTGACGCATCCCTCTGATCCGGGCAGCGGCAGTGTTTATGCCCGAGTTGCATGGACTAAAACCCAGAGTGTTAGGTCAACGAGACTTTCTTTGGGTGCCAGGTATCGCTCGCGCACAGACGCTGACAGTGGTACTTTACCCTGGAGCACTGTCACAAAATTACAAATATATATTTTTTTTTGTGTCTGTTTTAAATGCAATAAGTCATTTTTGACTATAATCAGATGCGTTGAGCGCCCATTATTTTGTAGAGTGCTGCCTCAAGTGAGGATAACCACTCATATTTATTTCAGCTACGATCTGTAATGTAGCTTAAGTATGTCAGGTCGTTTTAGGCGATTAGAATAGCCTTGACGTAGGAGTTGGAGTATTCATTCGGGTGGTTTGACAAACGCTGTTTGTATTTTTATTTTATAAACAGATAGATAGATAGAGTAATCTTTATTGTACACCAAGATTAACAAAGTTTATTTTGTAAACAAATGCACTTAAAAATTATGTTAGCAATTTCTTACAGGCAACCTTAGGATGGACAAGTAAGTAATGAGCAAAGTTATGGTTATATATATATATATTTATCAAAATGTGTAACAAAAAAAAAGAAAAAGAAAACACATGTAGTAGCCATATTCCTTTATTTGTACGTCTGCGTGTCGCCTATCTCAGGTATCACAAGGCTACATTTTTTACATTTTATTCCACTAGCAACTACTATTTATAGACCTTGTCCTTTTAAATCAGATTTGTCGATGTTTTTATTCGTAATTAATTGAAATCGAATCGGAATGTGTAAATGCTAATTAATAAATCGATTTTGGTAATTCCAGTATATTGGCTAACATGCGTTTTTATGGTATCGGCATTTCATTATTTTATATCTATGGACTGATGCTTAAGGTCACGAATAAACAAGAATGAATCAAATGCTACGTTACAGGGAAATAAAGGAAAAGAAACTACTACATACTTCAGCAAAAACCGTAGCATAATATAAAATATAGGCCCCTGTTTCTATTAAAATGTATTGTCTTTTTTCGGTCTGCTCAATCTAAATGCAGTACAATAAATTTACGTTACTTTTCGTCAAATTTACATTTGACAATGCACGTGTAAACATCAACTTTTACAATCAAAGTAGTGATTACTACCACTACTACTTTTATAAAAGCCTACTATTGTAATGCTTTTAAGCTTTTCTGTCCTTTTAACAATGCGTGCATAATTTCATGCGACTAGTTTTGTAATGTAAATTTAGGCTTTATACAGTCAGATCTGTTATGTAAACCTCCTGCAAGACAGGCTAAGCCTAGTGCAGGAGTTTTTTTGTTGATTGCTCTTCTCTACATTAAAATAGTCATTATATGTATACTACCTAATTAAGAACAAATGTAAGGAATATGTACTTATTGTGGCAATTAATAAAATTTATTATTATTATTTTGTATCTCAGCTGATGCTGGGGTTTTAGACAAACACGGGCCGAAGCGAAGTGTAAATCAAAATTTCGAGTATATTAATGTGGAATATTCGTGTGTGGTGTGTTTGCTTGTTGTGCGTGAGGTAACAGCTGTGTGTGATGGTCCCAAGGTGACTTGACTGTCCGTTTGCAGAAATTTTCTAACAATTCTACAAGTATTTAATATGGCAGCTTTCTAAAGACTTTTGTAGGTTTGAGAGTGTAGAATTATTATTATGTCCATCTCTTTTATGTCCTTCCTTTTTTGATGCAAAAAACCTACTTTTATTTTCACTTTTTTATAGTCTATAGTGCAACGATGCAACATATTAAGGTAATATAACAGGTTTAGCACTGGCATGGCTTCCTTTCCTTCAACCTCGCAGACTATCCTAGCAGCAATGGCGGCATCAATCGTCATAACTGTTGCATTGCCGACAATTGTTATCATTACCATCATTATAACTACATAACATAATATAACATCACGCCTATATTACCCAGAAAGGTGTGTCAGAGGTAACTCCGTGCTGCTATTGTAAATTTCCTGACGAAAAGTTCACAAATAACATTTTGTCCCCGAGACTTCTTGGTGAGAGGCGAATACGCTTACCACGAGATCATTATCGTGAATGAACAAGACAAATTAAAAGAAAAAAGAATCATCAAAATTAGTTATTAAATTTCCGAGTCATCGTGTTACATATCTAGAATATTTAGACCAAAATATTCCTCCTCCGTTCTTTTGTAAGTCAGTTAAAAGTGCTTATTTTATTTTATTTTTTAATATATCATTGTGGGAGACTGGTGCCTAAGCAAGGCGGAAGCCTGTATTTCAGGTCACCAGTTCACCCGCCCGGTCGACAATTAATAAAATTTGATAATATACCGTAAGATGTTGTATTACACATCCATTCAGTTGTCAACGAACGGATACCAATTTCCTTTCCACTCCATAACATTTAACTGCCTAAAACTAGACACAAATCGATTGTCGTCTTCCTCAGCAAATGTCAGTAAAATCTATTATTAAACCGCAACTAGACGGTCAATGGTATTAGCAGCTAATATTAGCCGTTCATGGTCTATTATTTCCATTAGCGCTACTGTTAGTGGAGTGACAAGCTGTTACGGTAGATTTAACTTGTTACTTGTTGTTTTTACTTTTTTTTTTAAATTATATCACTAAGTTGTTCTCTTCTTCTGTCCATTCCTTTATTTTTCTTTTTGACAGATTACATTTAGGGATGCCTTCACACGTTACTGAATCGATTTGAAATCATAATCGATGTTATCTAAGAAGAACTTTCAATCGATTAATTACATCGAAATGGTTTTAGTTCATTATTAATTATTCGTTTATTAGTAGTTTTTATTATATGAAATAAATATACAAAATAATAATATAATAATAATAATGTCAATTTTTAATTTATTTATTTAATTTTTAATTTTTCATTCCAAGATTTCGACTTAATTTCTTGCAAATAATTATTCATGGAATCCTGATACTATTATTATATTCTTTTTTTTTATAAAAAATACAGACAATACACAAAAAAGTCAAATTATTCTTTTAATGATCGATTTATTTCATTTCACGATTTGATTTATAATCTGTGGTTGTTTGTTACAAACAGTGAACTTCCCTAAAAAGTGTCGCTTGTCAATAAAGTACATTATTATTGTAGTACATAAATCTGACAAAAAAAAACGGTAATTCATAGGCGTGATCTGTCAAAAAGAAAATAAAGGAATGGACAGAGTATAGCTTTTGCCCGCGACTTTGTCTATTAGTTGTATTAAGTAGTAGCTGCGCTTTGACCCGCGTTTAACCATAGGTACTGCTCGCGTAATGTTAAATATCTAAAGATCTTTATTGAGCGTTAGACTTTCAAACGCAAAAATAATCATCAAAATTTTAACCAGTAGTTCTCAAGATTAAAGATATCAAACAAACAAACTATCTCCCGTGGTTTCGTCTGCGTGGTATATCAATAAATAGTTGCCTATGTTACGCGCTTTGTAGTCAGTTACCTGCATCTTTAATTTTATTTAAACGGTCTAGCTGTTTAGAAATTAAGCCGATACAAATAGTCAGACATACAGACAGACAAAAAAAAAATAACTGTTTTTAGGCAAACAAGTTGACCAGCTTGAAAAACTTCGTTGTTTTGACATTAAAAACAGACACTTCAATAGTATTTATTTGTATGTATTAATATATTGATGACAATAATTTTCTGAGGGATCCGGTCCGGTTAGCTAATTGAGATATAGATTTTTTGAGTCAATGATATTTTTGAAAACGAAATCTCACAAAAATATATTTTTTTTACACAATATCAAGTATCACAATAGAATCGAAAATGAGATCTAAAATAACTAAAGTATTGCGAATTGAGAAATCGTTTTTTTGTCAATAATATCTATTATTGAAAACGTAATCTAACAAAAAAATCTCTTTTTATCCGATTTACAAAATATCGATATCGTATCGATATCAAGTATCGATACGATTTACCAAATACATAGAAATAGGCTCTGGAAAATAATTCGCCTTCAGTAATTCTATAATTAGACGATTATAAACACATCAGTCTCCAATCATTAACCAGATTAAGTCCACCCAAACAAGAACATAAATCAAAAAGGATTAATTACAATTGAGTGCATCCACCAACCAGACGTGTCTGTCGTTGTAATATACTTATTTCTTTTAATAAGGTACGCTTCCGTGGGATCGGGTTACTTCGCTACTTCCTTAAGGAAAAAGACGTATGCATTCTGTTGTACTTCTGTGGCTTCTTGACTGAATGTCTGGTATCAAATGCCTAAACAAAATGAAATGGATATGTGATGAAAAAATATCTAGGTGCACGGCAGTGTGTTGGCCAAGTTCAAGATAAAGATTTTTTTGTGTACTTTATTATTGTGTATTATTGATTTTCTGTTTTTCTTTTTACATTAGATAGAACGCTAGAAGCAATTACACTATCCAATGATCCCAATGACAAGGCCAAATACACATTTACACACTCAAGCTCACCCAGTCTCAAAACAAATCTTGGCGCATCACACAATGATTTGTCCCATGTGGGGATCGAACTGTTATATTATATAACAATCACAAAACAAACTCAATACTAAAGAACTGCATTTTGTAAGTGGAAAATTACTTTTACGAGGTTAAATAAAAAAATTCAACCTTTTTCGTTCTAAATACGTAAATTCTTTGCCAGGTGCAGAAATAATCTTCCTTTCAAAACCTTGAAAAATACACTCACTTTAATAATATTGGTACTACCTCTTATACATTTTTGTACATTCGAATTAAAAAAGTAGCACTACCAATCACATTTTTCACATTAAAAACATTACTATGTTTCACTACACTACACTAATCATCGATTACTGTTTTAATTTATCAAATCATTAATGAATAACGATTAAAAAAATAAGTGGCTTTGAAAATGTATTTTTCAAAAACTAGACAACAGGTCTAAATCGTGTAATTATTATAAAGGTAAATAAATACCTATGCTCGACGTTTCGAGGTAATTTATTTACCTTTATAATAATTACGCGATTTAGACCCGTTGTCTAATTTTTGAAAAATGTTCTCAAATCGCGAAAGATCAAAAACATATATTTGAAAATATACTTCTGTTGCTGCCTGTACATCTGAAAAAAAAAAGTATCCAATACTTATAATAAAAACATGGTTATTGTCGGCATTGACCATCTTATTATTACGCAACAACCAATAAAATAATAAGTAATGAAGCCTTTATAAATACAATGGTCACTCGGTCAAGGCTGAGCCTCTCCATTTAAGAATCTTTTATTTCATGTAGGAGTTAATGATGTTTATTTGCTTTTGTTAGAGAAACAAAAGAATTAAGTAATATTTCAAATAAACAAACATATTGGCAAGTTAAAGGTTACTTTGAATTTACGATGAAGGTAAACGAGTTGAAGATGTGGAGAACTGGTATGGTGCTGTTTTTATAGCAATGGTGCCCAAGGTATTTGAGCTAAGTTGCTAATAAAGTTATGAAGCTCTGTTAGTAAGAGGCAGGGAACTACATACAATCCGTGGACTAGACTTTTAAAAGACTGTAGAATCTGTACTGTGACTGTAGGTCTTGCCCTTAAAAAAAAAATCAACATTAAGTTTTAGTTCAGCTTTCGATTGATCAAGGCACCTTACTAATATTATAAAGCCGAAAGATTGTGTGTGTATGTTTGTTAAGTCATCGTGGTAGGTCCATCGATAAAAAATATCCTATGTTACGCGCCTTGTAGTCAGATTTTAGAAGCAGGTGTTTTCAAATTTTATCAAAACCAGTCAATTCAAACTGACAAACAGACAAAAACAATTTAAAAACTGGACTTTAGTCATAGGTAACATGCTAATAACTATACCAGCTTAAAAACATTGTTATTTGGACATTGAAAACAGACAAATCGTTTCTTTTTTGTATTAATGAATGTTAAGACATAATATATATTTACATATGCCGTTTGTTTATGTTCCTCCTCCGTCAGTCGTATTCCTCATGTCTGAGGATCGTGACCTCCTCCATCCATAAGGCTTGATTTTACGATTTTACGCCATTTCAATCTGTCCTCAGCCACTCGGAGAGCATCGTAGACAGTGAAGTTGAGAGTGGTGCGTATTTGGTCCGACCAACGCATCGGGCTACGGCCCCGCACTCTTTCTCCTTCTATTTTGCCAGTGACCACCAGTTTTTCGAGGTTGCCGAGGTTGTTTATGTTACTTGCCACCTTTAACTTAACAATAAATCAAACTGTAATATTGGCATGGGCACACGGCATGGGAAAGTTTTAGACGAAGTAGAGCACAAAACTCTTCATCGTCAACAATAATGATAATGTCATTTAAATCCCCATAATCCTATTAAAACTCGTAGTTATTAACATACAATTTAATACTACCGGTGCCTTCTCAACCAAATAAGGCACAAATTCCCGGTATGTATAATAACTAATAAGGTGTGGGCTACCAATTTGCCCACGCTTGTTGACCTAGCGAACTTTAAATAAGGAGAGGCTTTACTATGGTTCTACTACTATATATTATTATAATAGTTATAGCTACAATTTTTTTTTTTTACCTTTATTGATGCACGTGGCATTATTTTATAAAACAAAGAATATTGAGATCCATTCCGGGTAATAAAAGCAAAATGTGATGCAAGCTACAAATAAATAGGTACTAGTCTTTTGATCGAACATGTTAGTTTAACTAAAAGGTTAAATTTACAAGAATTGCAACCGGCTTGTTAACATGTGAATAATTAGATAATAGAGACGCCCAGACCACGATCATTTGCCGGCCATTTACAATTTTTTTTCGAATAAAATGTATAATTCTATTAAACTGGGTTTATTGAATCTGTAGAATGCACGCGTTTTAGGTTATTTTTTGAACTACAGTATATTACAGATTACGTTTTTAGTTAAGGTTACCTTTTGTATTTCTGTAAATTATTATATGAAAAAAAAACTTTTACATTCAAAATATTTATATATCCATTTACCGCAACCGTGATTATTCTTCTGAACTAAAATACGGTAGTTACTTTTTAAAAATAACAGCTTTTAATGTAGGTAATGATGTTAATACATCGCTTAGCTTTCAATAAACACAGTCCTTAATGACGGACCACCAATGACGACATTTTTCTTGTTCAGTCAATGGAGTTTGATAATTTTATTAAAATAAAATATGACATGATTTGTAGTTTCATTTTAATTGACGCAGATAAAAACCAGATGGTTTTTATGTTTGGCTTGAATTTGCTCTCGTGTTTCATCACAAAATGTAGGCGTGTGCTTAAGGCAAAACTGAAAGTCGTGAGCTTTTTAAAAAAAAATGTTTGCCCGCTACTACGATCGCGTTTAATTCGATATTTCCATGCTAATTCCTACAAAATTCTTGGTCGCGGCATGGTATTGTTAATTATAATATCGACACAATAAGAAATTCGAAACAATCACATCAACCTGTCTACTTAAAAAATTCAAAATGCCAAATTTTTAACCATATTTAACTTTTAGTCGTCGTTTTGTTACTCCATGTCAATTGTGTTTTTAATTACCACATTTTATGTCAGGTCCCACGGGTACGCGATATAAAGTATCCTATGCCCGTTTCCCGGATCTTAGCTTCGATCATACTAATTTTCAGCCAAATCGGATATAGATAGAAAATGTATTATATAAAACATGATTGAGAACTGTACTATATTTGGTTTGGAAAAACTTATCCATCAAATTCAAAATTCAAATTCAAATCATTTATTTTCATAGGCCCCAGGAGGCGCTTGAACACGTCAAAACATTACAAAAAATGATATAAAAGTAAATAATAAATAATACTAAATTATACTAATTACAATGATTTGAATAACCGGGGCTCAGATTAATTTTAATCAAACTGTTTAGAATCGAATTAAAATCAATCTAAGTACCAGCTCCGATGGGTATTGCATTATGAGAAGAGCTGGTGAGAAACTCATGTGCACCATCTTTTAAAATGAAAAATATAACAATATAAAAGTACATAAAAAAATCACATAAGAAGAGCAATTCATTTCCAAATACTATTATCATTTATGTAGTCTGAAATACTATAGTAAGCTTTTTGACATAGTTTAGTTTTAACATATTTTTTAAATTTACCTATCGATAATTCTATTGCGTCTAAAGGAAGTTTATTGTAAAAGCGTATACATTGACCTGGAAACGAGTTAGAGATTTTATGGAGCCTAGTAGTGGGCACAGCGAGTTTGTTTTTGTTCCTTAGATTTAATTTATGGAGATCACAATTTTTCTTAAATTTCGTTTGGTTTTTGTGAACGTACATTAAATTTCCGTAAATGTATTGAGAATGTAACGTCATAATATGTATCTCTTTAAATTTATTTCTTAGTGTCTCCTTGGGACTCATCATATAGATAGCTCGAATAGCTCGTTTCTGGAGCACAAATATTGAATCTATATCCGCGGCACTACCCCAGAGCAATAAACCATATGACATTATACTGTGAAAATAGCTAAAATAAACTAAACGCGCAGTGTCAACATCGGTCAGTTGACGAATTGTTTTTACGGCGTAAGCTGCTGAGCTGAGTCTACCAGACAACGTTTCTATATGTGGGCCCGCCCCATTGTAATTTAGAGTCTAATGTTATACCAAGAAAGACAACCTTATTGACCATTTCCAATTCCTCATTGTCCATCACCACACTAGTTTTGACTTGCTTAACATTTTTTGTAAAAAATCTAATATATTTTGTTTTACTACCATTTAAAAGCAAGTTATTAGCACTAAACCAGTTCACTATCTTTGATAAAGCATTGTTTACATCGTCAATTACTGATTGTTGTCTTTTTACCTTAAAAACTAAAGAAGTGTCATCCGCAAACAATACTATCTCATGATTATCCTTAACAAGATGAGGTAAATCATTAATATACAAGAGAAACAGGAAAGGCCCTAAAATAGAGCCTTGTGGCACCCCCATTGCTACAGCTGATCCATGCGAACGCTTTCCATTGACATCTACTCTCTGAATCCTATCGCTTAGATATGAAGTAAGAAGATCCAGAGCGATGCCTCTTATACCGTAGTGGTGTAACTTCTTGACTAGTTTCATGCTGCACACAATCAAAAGCCTTAGATAAGTCACAAAACACCCCATAGGCATCCCGCGACTCCTCCCAAGCCTCAAATATGCATTCCAGTAATTTTACCCCAGCATCACATGTTGACCGTCCGCGAGTGAAGCCGAATTGTTTAGTGTGCAACAGATTGTTTTCATTAAAATATTTAAGTAACTGCGCGAGAATTAATTTTTCAAAAATTTTACTAAACGTAGGTAGCACCGATATTGGTCTGAAGTTTGTGGGGTCTAATGTACTACCTGATTTAAACAAAGGAATGACTTTACTTAATTTCATTAAGTCAGGAAACACACCACAATCAATACATCTATTAAATATCACGATTAAATCAGGTGCAATCCGCGCATCTCCGCATCAAACCTTGGTTGGTATGACAATCAGGGCAAAAAGTGTCTTTGGGTTCCTAATCGCTGTTATGTGGCATATATTACCGATAGAGCCCTTAGCTTTTATCCTATTCGTAATTACTTAACTGATTTAAGCATAAACTTTACTTTTTTTTTTCTGTCTCAATACAACGCGGTAATGCTGCCAGCATTATGAGTACGGGCTTCTGACAGTGAATAAGTTTAGATTAAGTTATTAGACTAGTTTCATTTACGATCCAACATGTATATTTTTCAGTAAATTAAGCATGTAAAATTAGCATATACTTTACATTCAATTAACAAAACTTATCAAACTGATCTATCAATACCAACCTTTTTATGTGGAGCAATAAATCCGTCCATAACATTCATATCCAGAAATTTACATACTTGTGTGACGTCACATACCGCTAATGTTCCGCTTAAATTGTCCACTCATCAAGTTCACCGAGCTATATAACTTTTTGAATATTATAATTATTATATTGTAGGCGTTATGTATAACACGGCATATTGGCGCCTCTCAAATGTGGAAATTTGAAGGAGATTTAGAACATAATTAAATTATATATTTTTGGTTCCATTGCCATGAATAATTAATACTTTGAGCCTTTGCCAGTACCATAGGCATTGGCTTCTAGTCTTTTTTTTTTGTTTTACTACGCCTGTAGCGAAAGAAAGAAAGAAACGTTTATTTGCCTTAAACATTGTGACAAAAAGATGGTACAATTTAATAATAAGTACACATGTTTCACCGGATAATCGGTATGCAAAATATACAATGTTATACCTAAGTACTTATATTATATTAAAGTTATATAATAGTAAACACTAACTTAATTGAATAATAAAAATAAAAAAAAGAAATGTATATGTTAAAATATAAAGTACTAACAAATAGTTTCACTCTTTACATTATTCATTAGAATCGAATGTCATAAATTCGGCTATTGTGTAAAAGCAATGTTCGATTAACCATTTTTTTAACTGTGCTATATATTTATGAAAGGGCAATTCTCTTATATATTTTGGTATCTTGTTATATATTTGTACACACATACAGCTACTGTTTCTTTTATACAGGGTAGTAGACATTGTATTTAACTTTAATTTAGTGCAATCTCTTGATGGAAATTTCTTATTTTTGGATGCTACTTCAAATATATAGGAGTGTTTCTTGACGAAAATTGCAATTTCAAGTATATACATTGAAGTAAGAGTTAGCAACTTTAATTTTATAAATAAAGGCCTACATGAATCTAGCGGGGCGGCACCAGAAATGGCTCTAACGCATTTCTTTTGTGCTATAAATGCTTTATTTATATCAGTAGAGTTGCCCCATAACAATAGGCTATATCTTAATACTGAGCTAATATATCCATGGTAAGCTAATAATGCAGATTTTTCGTTTGCCAATTTCCGAATCTTTTTTAATGCATATACGAAACGATTTATGCGAGTAGTTACCAGTTTCACGTGCGCTTTCCAATTACAATGCTTGTCAAGCATTAATCCTAAAAATTTTACTTCTTCAACTTCCTCAATTTTCTGATCTTCGTAACTTATTTCTAATTTATTTTTTACATTATTATAATTTCTGAAATGAATTATTTTGGTTTTAGATAAATTTGCAGTCAGATTGTTTACATTTAGCCATTGGGATACAGATTCTATAGTATTATTTATTAATTGCTTATATTCTAAATTAACGTTGTTATGGGGGATAGCTACTGAGATATCATCTGCAAATAGAGTGCATTTGTGTTCTGTAACCTTCGGGATATCATTAATGTAGATTAAGAACAGTAATGGCCCCATAACACTGCCTTGTGGAACACCGAATTTATTCTCTTTGAATAACGATCTAAATGACGTGGATATATTATTCTGATCAACACGAGTTATCTCTACACATTGCTGGCGGTTACTCAAGTAGCTTTCGATCCACTGTAGAGCTTTGCCTCTGATCCCATACAATTCGCATTTTCGTAGCAATATTTGATGGTCAACAAAATCGAACGCGCTTGTCATATCAAAGAAAATCGTCGAGACGTGTTTCCTTTGATCTAATGATTCCGTTACTGTTTTCATAAGAGAAAAACAAACATGTAGACTAGTAAAGTGGTAAGGGTAGTACAGCCCATGGACATAAACAATCGACAAAAGCAGTTGTAGATGCGTCTACGTAGGACTACGTTGTTATGACTCATATGCAAGTAATTTCAGGGTCTCATTTCACCACCAAACCGGAATACAGTAATGCAAGCACTACTTTTTGGCGGCAGATTAAAGTTGAGACGCCCTCAAGCTCGTTCACAAGATCTCTACCACCAGTAAAAACGGATGACTATCGGATTCATCTGAGTATCAGTATTTTACGTAGGGCAACTTGGCAATCGCTTTACCTAGCGGCTAAAGGTTCATACCGTGCATACTATAGCATACCGGCGATTTATCCATAGCATCTTACAAAGTTCGAAAACTAAAAGAAATCCTTATAATTCAGCTTCTTTCATTACAATTCAGGGATTCATTTTAAAATCATACAAACATATTGGTCTGGGTGTTTCTATGTATAATAAGTATTTATTTACAAAAGTAAAGTATATGTATTAGTATCAGTTATTCTAGTACCCATAGTACAAGCTCTGCTTAATTTGGTACTAAATGGCGTCGTGTTTATGTAGTGCGATATTTATTTATTATTTATTTATATATGTGTGTACTGGGTACTGTTCATTCAATAATATAAACCTAAGTAACCTTTCAAAGGTGTCTGAAGTCATTCTTACAACAAGTTGTAACACGTTTGCCGGCTGCAAGTTCTATAAAGCTGACTAAGGGGAGATTTGTAATGTGGTATAGCCACACCTGCTTTTTATTTAATGAATGTTGATTCAAAATCTGATAAAGACCTAAATACTATGCGAAACTGCCGTGGTGGTCTAGTGGTTAGCGAATGTGCCTCTCACCACGAGGACACTGGTTCGATTCCCGGGTTGGGTAAAGTGTTATTTGTGGAGAGAGAGAGAGAGTTTAAAGGTAATGCCCAGATTCGGAATTGGTATTGTCCTCGGTGGATGGCGATAGGCTCACCTCCTACCCATGATACATAAACATAACAGGTAAAATGGAACACATTCAACGTACATGGTCGAAAAATCTGTTGTTATTTGATCGCTTAGTACGTACTTCAGAGTTGTAATATACAAGTATTATTTCGTTTCCTTTAATACTTTATTTTATATAAATAAGTTGACGCGTAGACGCCTGATTTATATTGTTTAGCGAATAAATGTCATGCTATATATATAAATAGCAACACACAGCAAAATTAAATATTGTAGAAATATAATATAACATAATGCATTATAAAGTTACTCGCGTAAAGAAGGATCGGCCGTCCAAAAGACATCAACGCGTGAGCGAACTGTTTGATGTCTTTTAGGTGCCGGCTACACGCTCAATCTTACTTATGCAAAGTGAAATTTTCGTAAATTCGAAATTTGCACAAGTTGTTTGTGCAATTACGATGGAGCATGTAGCCGTCACCTTTGACTTATTATATTCTAAAGTACCTGATGTTTTATTTTGTCATTTTGTGTCGATAGAAATAGTATATATTTCCAAACCTATTGTGTCTTGTGGTTGTTGCTCGGATTTATAGACAAACTCCATTTACCTGTAATTTGATGGCGTTTTCTAATTTGAATACTCAGTACGGTCTAACTCGATAGTTTTACCCCAAGCAAAACTAAACCAGGCGCGATGGCAACCTAATAAAAATTCTTTTGCACTGAATGTGTGCGCGATCTCGACCCTTTTTTCTCGATTCAATATACGACGACGAGTACGTGAGTAACGGAGCTTTACACAAACAATTGTATTCTAGTCCTTCAGTATATCATGCTCAAAAGATTTCTATAATATAAAGTAAAATTTATAAAATAGCAGCGATCTTCTTCTTCGTCGTGTCGATGGCTGAGTCAAATTTTATTGGCCCAATAAGTGGCCACTGTTATGGCGCTCTCGTCGGCATTCATAAGCGCCTCCCTTGTGCAGGTGGTAGGGCATTTTGGACAGTCAGTAAGGTGGTCAAGGTTTTGAATAGCAGCGATAGCCAAGTAGGAGACCGTAGGACTGCGAAGTCAAAGGTCTCGGGTTCGAACTTACGGCACACACCTTTGTCAATAAATCGTTAAGATTCGTCTTTTGAAGATATGTGTGTATGTCAAATAAATTATCGCTCGCTAACGGTGAAGGAAAACATCGTGAGGAAATCTGCATGCCTGAGAGTGCCTAAATAGTACTCGAGGGGTGTGAAGTATACCAATCCGCATTTGGCCAGCGTGATGGACTATGGCCTTACCCTTCCATGAGAAGAGACCCGGGCCCAGCAGTGGGACATGCATTATATACAGGGCTGCTATTATTTATATAAAAAATAATACAGTTAATTTTGTGCCTTTAGTTAAGCACCGTCAACCAACCAGTAAACCATAACTATTATAAAAACTCATAAGCTAAAACGGAGGTCTACTCAGTTACACACTGACTACAGGGAACCAGAGCGGAACGTTTTGATACTGTAGTGGTGCTGGAACTTAACGACAATAGTTAACGCTACTTAAGTTACGATACGGTGGTACGCACCTGTAGAAAAGATATTAGAATATTATTTTGATTAGATTATAATAGAGATGGCCGGGCCTATGGGTTCAGCCGACTGGCCGGCTAGCTGATGAGTCGGCGAGTCCAAGAGTGGCCGACTAATTAAATATTTCACAACTCACACACAACGCCATCTAAACCCAAACTAAGCAGAGCTTGTAATATGGGTACTAGAATAACTGATACTAATACATATATACTTTTCTTTTGTAAATACTTGCATATTATACATAGAAACACCCAGACTAAGACAAACCCCCATGTTCATGCACACAAAGATTTGTCTTAAGTGGAAATCGAACCCACGACCTCGGCGTCGCAGGCAGGTACACTATCCACTTCGCCATCCGGTCGTCAACTACAATTTACACTACTATCTATATATAGGTATACATTATATTTTGTTCTGTTCTGTCTGAATCACTAAGAAGAACTCGGTGCTAAGTCGAAGCGTGGAATGATCGATCTTACTGGTTAGGCAATGCTTACCGCGGTCGGCCTTGGATGGGTGACCATCTTTTACATAACGAGTTTTCCTCCGGAACTCAGAGAGCATGTTATCCGTCGGTCCCGGTTGCCATTTGAACATAACATGGCAGTCGTTACGGGTAGTCGAAGGTCAGGAAGTCTGAAAACTAGTCTAACAAAGAGTGGTATTACCTCTTACTGAGTTGTTAAGGTCTGATGGTAATTGTAGAGGAACAGGGTGTGATGTTCCTCCACCACAAAGGGAGGATCCTCCGACCAGGCTCGGCGGTATTGTCTGGCGGACAGCTGTCCAACGGTAGCGTATAGGAAGTGGTATATATGCATACTCTCTGTGCACACTTCGTTATCGCGATTCAGCACTCGTTGACATATGTCACGTGATTATGTGCGGATCGGATCACACCCTGTTCCTCTACAGTAATCGCTCCACGTAAAATACTGATATTCAGTTAAATCCGGTAGACTAGCAGCCGACCCTAACGTAATTCAGAAACGGCTCGGAACCTTGGAATATTAATTGTCTATACCACTGTGGCTACATAGGATTATGTGTTTTGCGGAGTATGAAATTGTGTCTGGTTTATGTTTGCGATAGGATTACTAACACATGGGCCCTAATAAACATAACAGGTGAACTATCCATAAATCTGTACCACACCTTTTTGGTAGAGGCATGACGCTATGTTCTAGTCTACAAAGATTTTACCTACAACTATAAGTATAGCGCAAAAGCTGACAGACATGATTTCATTTAGCCGTTTCTGCCATACCTATTATAGCAATAAAATGTAGGCCATATAGTTTTGTCACTATCCGTGGTGTCTATACTCTTTCCTTATAGACACTTTGTCTATATTTGGCATTACTCAGTCTCCCGCTTTGCTTTGGAGGGCAGTAAAGACACATACTTTCCAACTCCAACTATATACTTCTGATTAAATTCGTTACGAGTTCCAAGACAATTTTAACTCTCCCTGGGATTGCCCGTGTGTCATGCACGGTGCCTTTCAGTAGATCCTGGCGTCACAGGAGTCACAGTGGTGGGCGTGTGGGTGGGATTATATCCCGTAAAAAAGACATGATTTCACCTCCAAAACAGTTTATGATCTTGATGACACATTTGAAACAAAATATGACACCAATTATTACATGATACATAAAATATAACGTGTGAATTATTCTAATACAAAGAATGTTAATTAATTGAACTTATTCATATCAAATTCAAGTTGACATTTGAAACCAGAGAGGTATTAAAAGCCGAGTAATTAATTCTTTAAAGCGCTATTAATGTTATTAATTAAACTCTAATGGACGTTCTTGATTAATTAGGTTCGAAGTTTTAATGTAGGTAGATTTACTAACTTTTCAACTGTTTCTTAGTATAATTTTCATTTGTCATCTGATTTATTTTCATAGCTAAATGCTTTAAAAATAATCAATGAGAAGTAAAATAATATTCTATTCTATACTTACTTTTAAGATTTTAACAAGACATTGATAAATATATACCGACATTATTTTTGAACGGGTGTATTTAATCCAATCCCATTTGAAAGGGGGAGAGGGATAATTTTTACATCTAGGAATGAATCTAAGTACCGCGATGTTTATTTTTTTTTTTATTCTACGACCACAGCGAACGAACGTGTAGTCCACCTGATGGTAAGTGGAGTACAGCCCATGGACATCAACAATCCACAAAAGCAGATTATAGATGCGTCGCTGCAGCTGAGGACTACGGTGTTATGGCTCATGTGCCAGTAATTTCAGGGCCTGATCTCACCACCAAACCGGAATACAGTAATGGAAGCACTACTATTTAGCGGCAGGTTAAAGGTGAGACGGTGGTGCTGCCGCCCTCGAGCTCATTCACAAGAGCTGTACCACCAGTAAAATATTATTATATTACTATTATTATTATTATTATTATAAAACATTTATTTCAGATAAAAATCCATACAATAATATTGTTAGTAAGTGAAATTAATAACCAGATACAGACAACAGATTATACAGAAAAGCATTGAGAATACAAGTAACATTCAATTAGTAATCCTACTACTATTATAAAGGCGAAAGTTTGTAAGTATGGATGTATGGATGTTTGTTACTCTTTCACGTAAAAACTACCGGGTCGATTTCGATGAAATTTTGCACACATGTAGCTTATAGTCTGGATTAACATATAGGCTACTTTTAATTGACATACCACGCGGGCGGAGCCGCGGGCGGAAGTAACATTCAATTAGTAATAATATAATAAAGTTTACAGCATTAGATACATATATTTCCACAGTTTACAATACAGTCAGAATTCATAACAATTTTTAGGTATAATTTAACCTGTTATGCTCAGTACTCACATACGGTATCAATAGTTTTCCTCCAACACAAGTAAAATGTGTGGACCGCGAGGCTCGACGGAAAACAAATGAAAATTCCTTCGCACCGAATGTGTGGTCGATTCGACGGATTTATCCAATCTGGTAAAACTGTATGCGAATACAGAGCTTGCCAATATATAATTTTAATACAACACGAGTAGGTATAGGCATTAACAATGAGCAAATGAACTTGAGCACATGTTCAATAGTATTTATAAACTGCAAATGAATCATTCCTGCCCAGATGAGATGACTAAACGAGGATGTTGGGTAAAAAATAAGACTTGTTAATGATTAAGACACGGATCATAATGAGCGGATGTGTATAAACATGCCATAATTATTTATGACAGTATTCATAAAAATAGTGCCAAATTATTGCGATGTCCTACTTTCATGCATTCTCATGTCTACAACAAGGTACATAACACTTGTAACATCAAGGATCGTGCACGTTTTGCCTGCAAAAACGTTGTAACAGAGTGATTACTTATCTTAAATTACGAAGAAACAAGAGTTTTTACTTCTTTAAATCCAAGCGCATACAAATACTCTCTCTCTCTCACACACACACACACACACACACACAATATTTTTGTAACATTCTCCATTTATATCTTTTTATTTCTTACTCTTTTTAAATTAGTATCTTTCACTTCAGATACAACGTGAAAACATTATTATTAAGTTAGGTTTCCAAAACACAGGAACATCTAGTTTGGAAATCACTGTGTAAAACAATGCCTGTATCTTTTTTGGTAATAAACTTTATTCTAACTAGCATACGCCGAAAAAAATTAAAAGTAGCTTATATTCAAATACAGACGCTTCAATCTTCCGAGCCTTTGCCCACTTACATTGGGGTCGACTTCTGGTCTAACGGATTTAGCTGAATATCAGTCTTTTAGATGGAGCGACTATCATCAGACCTCCAAAACCCAGTATGAGGTAACACGATACTCTTTGTCAGTTACGAGACTACTTGACAATACTTTCTGGTCTCTGATTTCCCGTAACGACTGCCATAGATGTTCAAATGGCAACTGGGGCTGACGGCTTAACATGCTCTCCGAGGCACTGAGGAAAACTTGTTATGTTAAAGATGGTCACCATCCACGGCCGCCCGCGGTCGGCATTGCTTAACCTGCAAGATACCCTTTACTAGGGTAATTTACTATATCGCCGAAAAAGAAGATAATTATAGTAGAGTTTAGATTGATATTTATAGAGTCGTTGCACTTGTTACTCAAGTTTGCAATACTAAAAGTAAAATAACAATACAGACACACAAAAAAAACCAACCATTATTCGCTACATTTCTCAAAAGAACCAAATTTCTAACAACATTCCTTGAACCATTTAAGTCATTCCTATCTCGAAAACTTTTAATAGTAGGTTCCCATTGAAAAAAAAGAAGTATAGCTCCACGGGACCTTGGGCAAGGCCGAGGTTGGGACTTTCAATTATTTCCGGTCACCGTAGATCAACCTTTTTTTCAAACTAGCTGTTCAATACGACTTTACTCGTGTTAAGCTTTACTGTACCGCTTTTATGAGTTTTAGCGTAATATTAAATAGCGTGTAACCTTTAATGAGAGTTAAACCATAATATACAAAAAGAATCATATAAATTTGACTGGCCGTTGTAGTGATTAGCTAGCACATACAAACAAACTCTTAAACTTTTTTTACTGGAATGGAACTAATCTAAATGTTGACCACACCTCTGAATGCCTTCTCGTACTATTGGTCATCTACTTAGGAATTTGGGTATCGATTTACTATTTGTTTGTTGTTTGTAATGGAATTTGTTTATCTTATCGCAATTTAAACAGTAGCTATGTTATTTATTTGTTTGTAATACTTATGCAGGTGGATCAGAGCTTCAATACTGTGGAAAGAAATGACGGAGATATACCTCCTAACTTATAAATTCGTGCCAGCTTGAAAGAGTTTCTTATTTAAATATTTGTTTTATATGCGAATTCATTGCTAAGCAGCTGCTAATATACTCTCTCAAATCGCCAAGCGATTGTAGGTACCTAAAGGGGATAAATTCTACAACTTCAACTTGTTGCTGAATTAGTCACAATTATTGAAATAACCGAACTAATTCAAATCTCAATATGTAAAGTAATTTACATCTTAACATATCAATCACCAACCGCAGAATAAATGCGAATTCTCTGTAAGCCAAATTCTATCTTAGCAATAAGGCATTGAAGATTAAATTTCCTTGGATGTGGTATAGAAGAACCGGTCCCATGTGACCTCGGTATCAGAACATATGGATAGTATAACGATACAAAATTCCAGACAAACGTATTCTCGAGATTTTAAATTGTGAGGCTTCTTTATAGAGTCTGACTATTGCTCCAATTTAAATGCTCAATGTTTTTTAAAGGTGCCTTGCTGTCTTCTTGGGGTAAATTGTGTGCTGGTTTTAAAATTCGATAACAAGTTGGCACCCTCTGGTACTGACATGATTATACTGCGATATCGCTATAATTATATGCTTATTATCAAGTAAGCGTATCCTTGTTAATGAGATTGTGAAATGGCTATATTATGAATTCAAAATTCCTTACTATACGTACCTAAACTTCTTTACTTTTTTTTTTTTTTTTTTTTTTTTTTTTTTTTTTTTTTTTTTTTTTTTTTTTACTTTACTTTTTAATCATACTACTCTTTATCTTATAATCGAAGTATTTTTTTCAAATAATGTATTGTATGTGAGTTATACACTTAGATTTGCGTGCATATTGCTGTTGCATGGCGTCCTTCATTTAAATAACCTTTGAAGTGCATACTCCGCAGTGTCTAATCGTTACTTCTCAATCCCCATGCAGGACGAAATATAAAAAAAAGATGAGCACGAAATAAAAAGAACAAGACCTACACAATTATTAAAGTATTTATAAACAAGAATATATCCTGTCTTCGCAGTCCACGCCTTCAAGATCTCAAAGATAAGTGAGAATCAAATAAAAGCATACTCAATTGAAATCGTTTAACAAAAGGCACCAGTTTTTATCAAAGACTTCGTTCTCGTGTGAAAGCTTCTCAAAGACATTTTTTATTTCACCTTTCATTCAATTTCTTTGTCATTATTGCGTTTGTGATTTACCACTTTGGGTTACCAAGTTTTTATACAAATAAAGCTGCATTGTACCAAAGGACGCATGAAGACAAGTATGGTACGTAAACGTAGTCTAAAGTTCACTTCTGGTCGGGTATATGAGTTGATTCTTTTATATTTTTGAATGACGTCCGTACTAGGAATATTTCCTGTGTCGCGGAGGTGTTCACAAACATACATTTCAAACAAACAAACCAGAGTCAGAACAAATCCTTACGGATCACACAAATAGCTAGCGCAGTTGAAAGCGGCGAGGCAACAGCTTTGGCCACTACACTAACCGTGCACTCAATATCAGTTATTTTATAGTAAGTGTGTTAAGGATTGAACATAATTCTCAAGTTATTAAAATTACGATTGAAAATTCTTGCGTTAATAAATTGGAAAATCGTCTGGGAAAGTTAAAATTAAGTAAGTATCTAAAGATATAACTTTCAGATACAATTTATCAATAACTTCTATCTCGTGCACATGAACCAAAACACAGGCATTTTTTTTCATGCAGCTGCAGAAATTAAAAAACAGCAGTTAAAAACTACTTATTAAACACTTTGCAGATAAAATAACTTTCAGCATATTATTTAACTCTCAGAATAGAATTCTACAATGTCGATGACCCAAATAGCGCAGCGTTCACTTTCTGTGCGAAAGGTCACAGGTTTGACCCCAAATAGGACAAATAGTGGAAAAGCTTGCATGGCTTGTAGATATTTCCTTGTATTGCTGATAGCGAACTTAACGGAACCAAGGCATACATACAATACAAACATACAACTAAATATTTATACTAGTTGCAGCTAGCGGCTTTAGAAAAGTAGAGCCCAGATTTTGTAGAAAAAAAACATGAAGTTGAAGTTTATCATATCAAGTTGCTCATCAAATTGGCAATTAAACCTTCTAGAAATCCAATGATTAATACATTTTATTTTCTTAATAAATAGGATATTAACTCAGGAATGATTAGGAGAAAAAGAAACTATGTATCTATAATCTCTTTTGTCAAAATGAACAAAAATTTTTTTATATACTTAAGACCTTATAATTTAAAAGAAAACAGTAAACTGCAATCGCAAGCAACTCAGGCATAAAGCACTGTAAATTACATATTAAAACTCAAAACACAGACTCATCTTGACTTTAAATACTCATCAAACGAGCTTTCATCTATTTCGGCCAGCGACTTAGTATCGCAATATTCGCAATACAACGCGGTAATACTGCCAGCATTTTGGGTACGAGGCCTTCTGACAGTGACTTATTAAGTTTAGATTGAGTTATTAGACTATTTTAATTTAAGATCCAATATGTATATTTTCTGTAAATAAAGATGTCAGCTTTCATCTTGCATTACTCAGTCAGACAAAACTCAATGTTTACAAACAATAAATCCACTACTACGGTAATCTACGGCTGTTTAAATCAATTGTTGTACACTACGCACATACTAATGCTCTTTAATATGTGGATGTATGGCTGGCTGGGTTACGGGCACGTCTGGGTGACGTGTGAGGAGAATAGGTTATGCTATGCAAGTGTTTATGTCTGCATCCAAACACTATAGGTTATTTTTGTTCTTGCTACTTACTGGCAATATTTTAACTTACTTTCTGGAATATTGGCTTAATATTTACTGTGAAACTAAATCTTTTTGCGTTGGAAAAAGATTATTAAAGTCCGATTAAAATAATTTGAACTTTTAATTGAATATTTTTATAGCATTTAGCTATGCTTAGCAAATTATACTAAGAAACAGTTGTATCCTACTTAATATAGGAACAAATGGATGAACGTGACGTCACGACATGACGTAACATACAGTTGAGAAATTTAGGGTCCTGACAAGAGGCGACCGTAGCTGGTTGGTTATAGCGACTGCCCGGTGTGCAGAAGGACGCAGGTTCAAATCCTGCCAATCCCATAATTATTCAGCTGTTTCTCAGTATTTCATAAAGAGATTGCAGAATTGACCATTGAAATGACCCTCATAAATTTTAACGGCAAACAAACTTACATTTTTATTTGACTGCTACTTTATGCTGTCGAAATTGTTCATCTTGCATTAAGAAAATTTACCCCTTATGTCCATCAGTCTTGTCTCTAATACCCCTAATAAATAAAAATTCCTCTTAAAGATAATTTGATAACAGTCTTACAAATAAGAACCGAAGTAGGTAATGTTCTGCCATAACTGGAGACTATAGCCATATCTGGCTAGATTTATTTCAGTCTGACAATGACAAACTTGGCTACCATTTCCCCAGTCAGTTAGGAGATAGCGGTTAGGCAAGACAGTAATCTTACTCAACGAAACAATACCTCCCAACTATCACTAGCCAAAGGTCAGGTAAGAAACCGTTTTTCCAACTAATGTCTACATTCTGTCTTGGGAAAAGGCTGATATACGTATCTTTAGTGATTAGTTGCCGTTTTTGCCGCCACTATGGAGAATGTCATCACTGAATTTACCAAATACTGACGATTTCATGAGTATCCGAGAGAATCTAGCGGCAATTTCTTGTTGATTCTAGCTTGGCAAAACATATTTTTGGTTCTTCATCTCAGCCAAAAGCGGCAAAATATCTAAGTAAATGAAAGCCCGCCACTAATTCCTAATGGTCTACGATTGTATCTAGTACAAATAAAAGCCGCTAGCACCGTTATTATAAATATGTATAGTCACAAATTTGAATGAACCCGCTCTTAATGAAGCCAAGCACGTATGCATCCATTCTAAAACTCACCCAAACTAATGCATTCCACCATCGCCATATAACGAAACAAATTCCTTAAGTTTAAAGTCCATTGACGTTTTAGTTTGACTTCTGAAGCAACCTGGATGGTTCACAAAGCAATGTATCTTGTTAGTCTTGTTTATATTTACCATTGAAGTGTACTCGACGGTTCTAAGTGAAGGGTTGCACCTGCTTCCCGATTTTGCCATAAATTACGATTCATGCTTAGAAAACAAGTTTGCTTGCAATTACGCCATGATAGTTCTTGAGAAATATCCTGAATTATTTCTCTCATGGATGTGCAAGAATAGATTTCCAAGAGTAAATTGTGGTATGCAGTTTAATTGAATCGGTCAGTAAATGTAGGTAATTAGGAGTTACCGACGCGACATTAAAAGAAGCGTCTAGATCAAAAGATTAGGAAGTCGTAGACATAAAAGTAATAAAATACTTAAAATAACAGTTACACATTATTGTGTTAATAAAAAAAAACTAGCAAAAAAATTAACCTTAGAATACCTACTGAATATAAGCGACAAGATCTGTGACAGGACTATTCTTATACGAATAGAAGTTGTATAACAGACCGTCAATCAGTCACGTAGTTATGTCAAAAAAGGCGTAACAACTTCGATAAATCAAAGAACAGGATATATCGGTTTTATTGCAGACATTACTATTCATATCTTCCGCATATTACTCGTTTTATACATAACCTTCACCAGCTAGAACATTAAATCAGCATTACAGAACTGGTCGGTCCAATTGCTCATGTTTGGATTTTTCAACTCGATAGATAATCGAATATTTAGTAGTCCGTTTTCAGCTTGTCAATAATCGAACACTTCAGATTAATTTGAATAGAAATAAAATAGCTACATACATAGCTAAAATGAAAGATCTTGGAAGCATAACAGGAAAAATAAAACTGAAATAAGTTGTTTAAGTCAAATCAATCTTAAAACGAAAAACTTAAAAATATACTACTCGATATTCAAAAATGGTAGCGCACAGACATAACGAAAGAAATGAAGATGATTCACCTCAAATTGAGATTTTACTCACTAAAGGTTAGATACCAGAAAAGCATGGTTTTCTGTCGGAGATTAATAATAATAATGAGTTATTCTTACACAAGAGTTAATTTCCTAAAAGTAAAAAAAATACATAAATTATAACATAGTACTTGAAAACGTCATGATATATATCTATGATTCTTATTTTACAACTCGACTGATTTTTAAGTTGTCATACTAACAATAAAAAATCAAGTGTACAATATCGTTTATCTACCGAATACTTTTTGAGGCAACCCTATCTCTTTGTAAAATAGTGATCTTTTTGTCCTTCTTGCCAACCAAAATTCCTTTAGAATATTAGAACGCTAACTTATACAATAGCTACTAGTTATTCAAACACTTGGGGACAATAAATAAGGCCTGTGCAAGTCATTAGATTATATTTGCCACGTGCCGGTCGTAAGGTCAGCGGGGTAACCTTTAGCGACTCGCAACACCAAGAGACACTGGTTTTTTTAAAGTAGAAAATAGCGGTAAATTCTTTTTTACGGTGGTTGGACATAGCTTACCTACCATAAAGGAGGTATATCTAGATATATTATATTGTTAGCAACCTCTTTAAAGAATAGGCATTAAACCTTATTCGATTACTCGATTCCATAGACTAGGAGGACAGTAAAAACTAAAAGAGGAGAACTGTCAGAGATAGGTTGGCGCCTTCGTTACATTATCTTTGGGCGCGTTCGAGTAGGCCGATATTACATTGCACTACACTATTTGTTATTTTAAAATGATAAATAAATAGGATTTCGATAGTTTTATTGTAAATATAAGTGAGGTTAGACCTATGTAGTAGGTAATTATTTGGTCTTAATTGTAAAATGGACGTAAGTACAGAGATTGTTATTTTTTTATGTCTAAATACCTCATCCTGCCAAAAATATTGTATTAATAATAATAATAATAATCATTTATTTCAATAAGATACATGGAGCAATACAAAGTAAGTACATTATTAGATTAATCCAAATATTACAAAAAGTTGTAACGTTGGCACCTGTACTGGTGAAAACCACTGTATCACAGGTACCAGCGCCTTCCATTTCTAATAACAAGATAATGAACCGTGTACTGTATTATTTATTACATAACAAAGTTCACATAAATAAACTTTTGTAGATATCACTACATAGTATAAAACAAAGTCGCCTTTTCTGTCCCTATGTGCGCTTAAATCTTTAAAACTACGCAACGGATTTTGATGCGGTTTTTTCCAATAGATAGAGTGATTCAAGAGGAAGGTTTTTATGTATAATACATGCATAGAAAGGGGGAATTGTTTTACTCCAAATTTAACGCGTGCGGGCCACGGGCAGTAATGAATAAATCAAACAACAGGATCGATTTTAATCATTTTTTCAGTGAGTGACAGTGGCTATATATTATATACCCGTGCGAATCCGGAGCGGGCCGCTGTGTTTTTATATACAACGTTCACAGATTTTCTGTAGTGTATTTAGTATCAGCATTGTACCCGTGCGAAACCGGGGCGGGTCGCTAGTTTAAAAATAATTTGTATCATATAAATTAGCATGCAAAAATCATGAATATAGATTTAGATTACTTAGTTTATCTAGTTTTAGCAAACAGTTTAGTAAAATTAGTATTGTTATGGTATTGTCTTGTTGTATTGTCAGTATTCACTCGTCTTGGCTCAGTTGAATATGGAGCAAGTTCCTTAAAGATCAATCTCCCAAATCCAAAGGAGAAAGTCTATGAAATCTATTTTAATCTATTAATCTAAGATCTAGAATTTTTGAAAACGTATTTCTTTTTCCTATCTTAACTTTATTTCACCTACGTTTACTTCGGTTTAATGCTGTTTAAGTCTATTTCTTAAAACATTTTAGTCTGCAGAAGACCATTTGAATAAATAATACAAAATAACTTTTCATGTCTTATCTTATCGTGGCTTTTACAACATTAGAAGCTAGTTAATAGATTTTTGACATCAGCAAGAACAGCTACCGAAATACATAATGACCTAACCGACAGACTATTTTACCATTTTAAAATGATAGCGGTATTCTATATTTTTTAAATCAAATGGAGTTTATTACCAAAAAAAGATACAGACATTGTTTTTACACAGTGGTTTCAAAACTAGGCGTTCCTGTGTTTTGGCAACCAATATTAACATAGCAATAGCAATATTATCACATTTTGTATCTGAAGTGTTACAATAAAGATAAATTATTGAGGAATTCAAAATCTTTGGTCTTAGCAGATACCGGTGCAATATAATTCATCTAACATTTGCCCATATCCCAATTCAATTCATGTGCAATATGATCGCAAATACCGAAAAATATCGAATTACCACAAAATTTGTTATGAATTTTGCTCGATAGTAATTTTAGTGCAAAAAGCTGTACGCAATTTCGTCATACCGTTTCTTTTTTGATAACTTAGCAAGCACAAGATTGATACAACACGAAATATGTAGCCCATCTCTTGTAATAGTTGTAATGTAATGTATGTAGTACTAAGTGGTGTTCTACTGCTCCCTGAGCTATGCGGCCAGATATAAATATAAGCAACGCGGAAAGTTAGACCGGTTGTACACTGGCACAGTCGAATGATACTCAGACTCTATAGATATTTAGAAATCTTTACTAATATTATTATTAATGCGAAAGTTTGTGAGTATGGATGTATGGATGTTTGTTACTCATTCACGCAAAAACTATCGCGTTGATTTTGATAAAATTTTGCACGAATAGAGCTTATAGCCTGGATTAACATATAGGCTACTTTATATCGACATACAACGCGGGCAAAGACGCAAATACTGATATAAATGTAATAGAAACTCTGTTTGTCTAACAGACAGATAGACTTCGCTTTCAGGCCTTGAGGATATTAACTGCTGCTGCAAAAGCCGTTTCATAGCTTTTAAGATCAGTCCATGTACATGGACTGATCTTAAAAGCTATGAAACGGCTTTTGACAGGTGAAGAGTAGGTTAATTTTTACTGTCTAATCCTTTTGGGTGATAAAGGTGTTGGCTTATAAACAGCTACACACAGCTGGACAATTAAACGTAAGGTGATGCTTACTTCCTCGGACTCATTTGCAAAAATTTGTCCGTATCAAGGCATATCAAATTTCTTTGGTAGTTCAAGTTCAAAAGCTGACTCACTCAAGTAATTCGAAATGTAGGTAATTTGAGAGCCAGTAATACTGATTAGTCAAATATTTTACGAGTTTCATGGTCAATGTTGTCCTACTTTTGATGTTTTCTTTCGCAGTGGGATTATGATAATGAACTACAACATATTGAATTCTAGATATTAATATACTGGCTACAAGTAGGTACCTTATTTGTTATTGAATCAGACCACGATTATGTAAATGTAACAATCCAAAGACACGACAAAATTATACACTTTGGATATAAAACAGACACAGATTTATAGGACCAAGTCAATGTTTTAAAGAAACCTGTATATATACCGATGTTGCCACTAAATATTGCTTGTATTGCCCCATTCGATTCACAATTAAATCCAGAAATAAAATAAAGGCTTCCAATTACAACCTATAACAGTTTGAGCTAATAAAAACAACGATAACAGTAGCTAACTATCGCGGCAAATTAACACAACTGTAAAACGCATCGAGACACCATAGCGGATCAGATTCACACGCAACTGAAATCAAATCAACTCTAATGCGGAAAGAAAAACACTACAAAGAAATATTGAGCTTGTGCGAGCCGATATGAACCGTTGAAGAATCATTTTTTATCGACCATTCACAAACAAAATAACCGCCACCGGTAACCGTTAACACCTGCCTCGCAAACATCCTGATAAAACACGATTCACCCAACCATCGAATTCCACAGAACCTTAGACGAATGACATCAACAGTTATAGCATTAATTATTACGAAAAATACTTAAAAACCCGACCCGAGTCGGAAACTTCAACTTTTCTTACAGTTATGCCGTTGTGTAAGAGATAACCTGAATTGAGATAAGACCGTTTGGAGCTGAGCAGCCTCGCATGCCGCAACCACTAACCAACAGATTATAATATTTGTGTTGGTAATCTTCGAATTCCTATCGCATACAGGAAATAAGGTATTGAAGACTTACCGTCCGTTCGGAGCCGAGGGTGAGTGCACCAATTTCACAGCGAAGAGGAACTGTATAGCACACACAAGCAGACAGCAAAGATTCAATGAGAGCGTCAACGCACACAACGCTAATGTCACTTCGTACACCACTGCAAACTCCTCGGGCGCACTGGTCGCCGGCGCGGAGATCTTCAGCAGGAACAGGAGAGCTAACAGCGCGAGGAGTAAGCTGACGAGGCAGAGTAGAGCGAGGGAAGTAAGTGCTTCCTCAGTGGCTGCTCTGGAGCTCCTGTTCCTTACAGAAGTCGATCGCGGTGGAGGGATCCCTGTGGCGTTTCCATTAGCGATTTTCGGTGGTGAGGCCACCGGGATAGGTGCGATCAAGGAGATGTTGGCGGGCGGTGGGTGCGGCGCGCCACCAGGGCTGACGCTGGCCGAGGTCCCGCCGACAGAGTGCTTTGACGAGTCGAGGGTGGACACGTTGAGGGGCAGGTGGTGGTGCGGCCGCCGCGGCATGTTCTGGTAGCGGTGGTCGGCATCGTTCGCCGCCGGCGGCCGCTGCGCATGTTTCAACATGGCGCTGCTAGCACGCCGAGACTCGCCATCCCGCCGACTGGTTCGGCATTCGGGCCGGTTTCGAGATCGTTCGTGTCGAGACAGCCGCTCGGGCGACGTTCGCGGGACGACTGAGGCTCCGCTCCGCAGGCGTACCTGCGCTAGCGCGTATGTATGTCAATCAAACCGGTGCAGGGTGGTTGGCGCACTCACCCAACGCATCGCCAACTAATGCACCCCTACAATAGAATAATGGCACCCGCTAGACAATCGCAGTACATTTATAAACAACAGCCTTGTTGAAAGCATGCTAACAAAACATGTTGTCATTTATATTGTTGACGGCTAGTGTTTACAAGTATTTGTTATTAGCTGGCAAATTGAGCTCATATCTTAGTCATATTTATGTATTTCTCTGCTTCATGCCGAAACAGTGATAGGACTGCTGAAGTTAAATAAAATATCTTGAAAGGAGATCGAAGCTAACTATTTATTTGGCGAATAAATTCTAACACCATAAATTTCCCAAATAACATACCTATCAAATGACTCTACATTGACATTTTCGTCAAAAGCAACATTAGGTAGATGTTCAATTTATTATTTAGAGATAAAAATAAACATACTGCTTATAAATTCTAAACCTATTACTAATTAATTAGCTTTAAAATTGCAGTATATAATTATGTTTTCTCTCTGACTGCGTGTACACGTATGATAAAAAGGGCTTGATCTGTTCCTAGTACAAGTTCCTAGATTATTTGTAAGACATTAGCGCAGATAAAAAGCGCATCCTCGTACTCTTGCCATTAGGTGTACAGTTATCAAACGCGTTCGTCTTCAGACCTTACGATGCGAGCAGTACAACACAATATAGATGTTACAAAAATATATTTTTACGAACTTTTTCGAGGTAGAGCTGAAACAAGATTAATGTAGGGGAACTAAAAAGTAAGTCAAGGGATCCGTTTCTATTCTTAGCCCTAATTTCACCAACGTGATAAACAGATGTTTAACGCTGACCTAACGTTTATTATCTCTTTGTCCCGTTCGAACTTTGAATGAGAGAGACAGAGAGATACAATCTAGGTTCAAAGTTAACCACGGATTAAGAAGTTTGGTGAAATTAGTGCTCAGTATGTACAAGTTCCTACATTATTTGTAAGACATTAGCCCTCACAAAAAGCGCCTCCTAGCACTCTTGCTATCAGGTGTACAGTTATCAAACGCGTTTGTCTTCAGACCTTACGTTACGGGCAGTTCACCACGAGATAAATGCTACAATAATATATTTTTATAAACATTTTGGAGGTAGAGCTTTTGAGAAGAGGAACTTCTAGACAATAATATAATTTACAAAAAAAAACCAGCCTCAATTACAAAAAATGCACTAAAAAGTAAGAAATACTTAAGTGATATTCAACGTCTCGCCTTATACGTGTAAAACTTAAAAGAAATACAAACGGCCTATGTTTAAAGAATTACCCCCCGTCTTGCTATTGTGAATCTCCTGACGGAAAGTTCACAAATAACACTTTGCCGGGGAATACAACACGAGACCTTGCAGCGATAGGAGCATACGCTAACCACAAGACCATTGAGGCAGTTTCTAATCGGCACTAAGCATGTATAATTTGTAACCTCTACGTCGTGTCGCACTGGACAGGAAATCACCGGCTATGGAGAATCTTGTGATAACAGCATGAATGTAAAGTCAATAACCTCGGCTCATAATAGCGCTTTTAGCGAAATACCTCATGTCGTGGGCGAACTGATATACCAGAAAAATAGGAAGGAAATATTATTATACAAATATTTGTGGTTGAGTCTCTAGCTAGATATATCGAAATTTCTAAGAAAGGACTTTCTTAAAAAATATGTAACTGGAATGATTTTTGAAAACGATCATTCTCTTTATAACATAACATCATGCCAATATTACCCAGAAGGGTGTACCAGAGGTGTACAATACCCATATTTCACCTGAATTGTTCAGGTGTCATGGGATATGGCGTGAGTCTATCGCCATCCACCTGGCACAATTCCAACTTAGTGCTGCTATTGTAAATTTCCCTATGGAAAGTTCACAAATAACATTTTTCCCGACTCGAGAATCGAACCCGAGACCCACAGTGAGAGGCGCATACGCTAACCAATAGACTATCGAAGCAGTCTTGTCTTAAATACAGCCTAATATAAGTTTGAATAAACTAATTCAATAATTATACTAAGAAACAGTTGAAAAAGACATGGGACCGGCAGGATTTGAACCTGCGACCTTACTGCACACCGGGCAGCCTCTTTAGCCATCCAGCTACGGTCGCCTCTTACCAGAACCCTAAATTTCTCAACTGTATGATACGTCATTTCGTGACGTCACGTTCATCCATTTGTTCCTACCTTAAGTAAGATACAAAGATGCTAAGTATAGCTAAATGCTATAAAAATAATCAATTAGTAACTCAATAATTTGCACAAGAGACATAAAGTACACTTATACACTGACAGAAGCTAAAAATAAAACTTGGTTTCATGTCATAACCGTTCTTATATGTACATATATAAGAACGGTTATGACATGACACGAGTCATTAAACTGAATACTGATTATTAAATAAACATTATTTATAATCCGGAACGGTTTTGGATAAATTCCAAAAGCCATATAATTAGGGGTCTGGTCGTCCCATCATATAGAATTTGGATCACCTGCTTTGAAATATAACGGTCAAATTGTAGCTATTATTAGGAGACCAAGTGATGATGATGAGTATGATAGACAGATCGATCGATAAAATACATATAATTATGAATGCATCAAATTCACCATATCTTAATAGATTAAATGTCAAACTTCCTTTAGAAAGATTATACTAATTCCTCCCGTTGTACTGACGTAAACTCAGAGTCCACAACTATACCAGAAAGAAAGCCATTGCGTTCTGAATAAGCGTGTGCACTGGCACTGTCTAAAGGCACTATCAATTTCTCTACTTAATAAATAATAGTTTAAAAAAACTAAAAAACACGCTTCTAACTAAAAAGTAATAAATAATTCCTAATATAAGCTGAAAATGGTAATGAACAAAAAATACTAGTATTATTGTGAAAAAGCGTGAGGCGCTCTGTGCCCTATATTTCGTCTATCTGCTCGATAGACGAAGTATAGGGCACGCTTTTTCACTATTTTAATGAAATCTGTCCGTTTAAAGTGGGTCAAAATCGAGTCCAAAGGAGTCGGTTAATTACATACATACATACAGGTGAAGCTAATATAAGTGTGTTAAAAAACTAGTGACATATTTAGACAGTAGGTAATAAAAGCTAATGCCAGCAAAATAACGACTGTCAAAATTACAATTTTCTATGTCTATGAAGGTCTATTTTCAGCGCCCCGATGAAATACTTCTCTATGTGTGATCTCGCATTTAACGGTTAATTCCACCAACACGGTTGGACATCGATCAATGCTGGATCGATTGGTGTAATATCTAATTCGGCTCTGTGTTCACCTCTTTACTAAGGCACTTGTAAAACACGCACATTTAAACGTCTCATTTTCAATGTCAAAATATTTTTTTTTAAGCTGGTATAGTTGTTTGCGCGATACCTTTGACTAAAATACAGTTTTTTAAAATGTTGTGTCTTTCTGTCTGTCTGTCGGTCTGATGGTATCGGCTAATCTTCTAAACGGCTGGACTGATTTTAATAAAATTTTAGATGCAGGTATCTGACCACTAGGCGCGAAACCTAGGCTACTTTTTAGAGAAAATTTGTTTGTTTGTTTGATAGCACTAATCTCGGGAACGAATAATTGGATTTTAATCATTCTTTTTGTGATTGATAGTCTTACTTTCAATAAAAGTTTTTATCATTACTATTTATATTTAGCATTACGCTTAACTCTACGACAGCGGAGCAGTAAGATTAAACGCGGGTCATAGCGCAGGATCAGCTTATACATAAAACAGCTTCTATTCAATAGTTTATCAGGTTTCGCTACTACGGATATGAATTAAAGGAATGATAAATAACGTGCAAAGCAAAGTGATTACAATAAGGTCTTTCACCTCAATCCACGGCTCCTATTTAATGAAACGTGAACCAGTAATCTAATAATCTACAAGTTGGCTAGTATCATTGTTTATTCATATTGTTGGATTCCGGCATCCGTAGTTTTTGTTTACGTAACTGCATTCATTGTAATATTGGAAAATTGTTTTTATACTTGTTGATGTCTTTTGTTTGGCATTTGTAAATTAGTAGACATTATTTTGGACGACCGGATGGCGGAGTGGGTAGTGTACCTGCCTGCGACGCCGAGGTCGCGGGTTCGATTCCCGCTTGAGACAAATCTTTGTGTGCATGAACATGGGGGTTTGTCTTAGTCTGGGTGTTTATATGTATAATAAGTATGTATTTACAAAAGAAAAGTATATATGTATTAGTATCAGTTATTCTAGTACCCACTGTACAAGCTCTGCTTAGTTTGGGACTAGATGGCGTTGTGTGTAAGTTGTGAAATATTTTTTTATTTATTTATTTATTATAATATTTTAGATAGAAAACTAGCAGTAATCGATCCGAAAGATATAGTAAGTAGGTCTGTCTTTTACAGTAGATAGGGTAACCAGATGGAATTTTGCATTTTTTATTCTTTTTTAAATACAATGAAAATCGTTCATTATCAGACGTCCATAGTTATGTTATGCAAATAATAAAACTAAATAAAAAAATCTCTTACAATCATACGATAAAAAAGAATGGAGAAAAAAAGTTTGAGCCAAATTTTATTTTTAAGAATACAGGAAGTATTTATAATAAAAAAATAAATTTGGCTCAAACGTTGGATCTATTTTCTAATTAATATTTAAATGACAATAGATTTTTTTTATTACCATTTTCAGCACACTTTTGAAAAACGTTTTCAAAAATCTTTTGTCAGCATCGTACATACTCTAAAAATTAATTAAAACCACAACCTTGTAATTATAACAATCTACATAAAATATAAAATTCCTTACAAGCATCAAGTGCATTAATATGGTTTTGGTTTAGAGTCCATTTCAAAGGGTTCGTAAGAGCGTTACAGCCGTTACAGGTTTGGAATTATATACGCACTATGCGGCTGCCCTGCTATCTGTCGTCCGTAACATAGTAAAATTAATAAGTACGCCAACTCCCGGCGTTTAGGAGCGCACGATACCTAAACTTGCTCGAGGCGTAGGGTTGTCACTTGTCAGATTGAAATTTTAAATTACCTGTACAGAAATCATTTTTTTAATTATAAAAAAAACGTTTTTTTTACAAAACAAAGCATTTATTTATGTCAAGTCAAAGTCAAATCATTTATTTCCATGGGCCCTAAAAGGTGCTTGAACACGTCAAAACAAACATCAACGTTCAAATAAATAAAATTTAAATAAAACTTAAGCTAATTAAATTATAATTAGAAAATTATAATTTTATTATTAGAAACTTTGTTGGTGACAGTGTTAATTATGTATGTGTTGGTAATTGTTCTTAATTATAATTCTGTTTGTTTCTTGTACCACAATAAATAAATAAATAAATAAATAAATAAATAATATTAATTGCAACAAAATGATTTGAATCACCGGAGCTTAGATTGATTTCAATTCAACTTTGAGGTTTGAATTAAAATCAATCCAAGTACCAGCTCCGATGGGTATTGCATCATGAGAAGAGCTGGTGAGAAACTCATGATCACCATCTTTTCAAATAATTCATACAATTTTGTTTGTTTATTGACAATAATTGTTATGTGTAAGTTATACCAACCAAAATACAATGACTAGAAATGGTTATGGAGAGAATAATACTATGAAATAGTGTCGTTTGAACAACCATAAACTTCACAATAATATCTATTGACGCGCGAAGACATTTTGCAGTGCAGCGCGTAACCGTACCTAATTTTTTAAACAAACGGCGACCGCTCACAGTAATGGCACGGCCCGCACTACCGCTGACCCAGAAACTGGGCGAGCGGCGTAGTGTGCGTGCGTACGTACATGAACCCGGGGCGTGGCAAGCGCTACGCGTACATACAAACGGCGCGATGTACCTTTCTTCGAAGATAACTTACTATCTATACTATGTCCGTAATGTCCTTCGCTACCAAATTTGTTGTCTCACCCAAAAGTAGTGATAGCATAATTATTGTAACTTAGCATCGCTACATCATCAGAGTATTTGTGTATTATTATAGCATTTAGCTATGCTTACCAAATTAATCTGGATCTTAAATTTCTTAACTGTAAGTAATGACGTAACATACAGTCGAGAAATTTAAGGTCCTGGCAAGAGGCGACCGTAGCTGAGTGGTTAAAGCGGCTGCCCGGTGTCCCATATTTTTTTCTAAGTATTTGTGTATTATTGTGATACTAATACAGCGCCCAACACTATCATGCAGTAGGTTCATGAAAACCAGAGCGGGGCAAACAAAGTTATCGTTCTGTACTGCTCCTCTTTTCTGCTTTGTCCTATAAAAGACATAAACGCGTTGATGTTTTTAGCGACTTAATTTCGCCCGGATCTCTTACTTTAGGCAGGTACAGAATATTATTTTACTGAATAATATTGAACATTTCGCGGCATTTTTTTTATGGTTGCTGGACAAATCTGACTCCAAATCCCAACGAATATTATAAATTGCCAAAGTAACGTTTTGTGTCTGTATGTCTGTTTGCCTGTCTGTTACGCTTTCACGGCGAAAATACTGAACCGATCTTGATGAAATTTGGTACAAAGAAAGTTCAAGCTTGAGGTATAGCCGCGCTCGGATGCTAGTTTAAATTAAGGCAGAAAACAGCGCGTTTATCTGTGAGCGTTTAGCCGCACAGTGCGTAGTACAAACCTTTACAGTAATGCTATATGAAATCCTGTGGTTTGCAGATACGGGCAGGTAAACATAAGTTATATCCCGTTACATCTTCCATTGTTGGCTGCGGTTTTTGGTTGCTTCGCATACTCAAATTGTAAATCTAGATTTTCTAGTTTGACACGTCTCGGTCCCTCGGTGTGAGTCCAGCTTGAAAATGAATACTGAAATGATAGAAACCTTGCAGTAAAAAATTATTGAGCCTAGTTTTGTGAATTTATATTTGCAGGCTAGTTTCCGTACACGGCTAGCTCTGCCCGCGTGGTATGGTAATAAAATATAGTAAGTAATTTAATCCAGGCTATATGCGGCATTTGCAAAATTTTATCAATATTAACTCCGTAATTTTTGCGCAAAACAGTAGGTAACTTTAAAAATTTTATATTTTTTTTTATAGTAATTTTAGGATTAAAGTAATTATTTTCATTATTATTTCTCAATAAATTCGTTCTGGACAATCCCTACGAGCTTTAAAATGAACACCATGAAAATAACAATGCTGTGTGTCCTATGCTTATAATATATCTACAAGCGCTTGCTAATTTAATTCTTTAGATTATAAATTAGAAATCCTTCTTCAAATGACAAAAAGTCAATCACCTCGCTAACTCAGCCACCACATGATTAATTTAATGTATTATCACCACTTTCTAGCTTCTTCTGCTCATTATAACGGGCAGCAAAATTACAAACACCATCAACTACTTATGTAGCTTAGTAGCTTAACTACTTATCCGTCGGTCGCTTTGACACTTCATTAATTCTTAATCCTATAAGAGCCGATTTTACCAAATGTATTAAACCGTGCTCAACACTTAACCTGGTATTCGATCTTTCGCTCTTATAAGACTTCAAACACAGTGCGAGATAGGATGAGGAATTGACAAAATGTTATTCATCCCGTCAAATCCCGTGATATAAAATACTACTGGTATGCTCAAAACCGGCACATACCGTCGTTGTTGTGCCGGGTTTAATGAAAATGTGACGTCACACTGATAGATTCCTGGCACACGATACTCGACTGTCATAGTAAAGAGTAGACGATGTATCTTTTTCGATCATGCTCTATCCTAATTGGTCAGCTGTCAAACTGACTCCCAGACCTCGCATCGTATTTGAAGTCTATGTTTGAAAGGGACAAGGAGATCGAAAACCGGGTTTAGCGTGTAACTCGAGCTGGTAAAATTGGTCCTTGGTTTTGACAAAGAAAATAATTACAAAACTCGTTTGTGCAACCGGACGCGCCCTGGTGGCAGGCGCTAGAAGTTTTTGTGCAAGATGATATTTGTACACCTGCACGACAGGTGGACACGTGCCGCTGGGTGGCCAAGGAAGGCGTTAGTACACCTGAAGAAAAGTATGGTCTGTTTCTGTATTAGAAGGTGTTTTGTGAATGGGTTTGAAGAAGCATCTGCCTTACCCATAACGTGTCATCAAATAGGTTTTCTTACTTTCTGTAACTTTCTGAGCTAGTGGCACAAGAGGAATGATATCCTTTCCCGTCAAAGTTTTAATATAGTCTCTTACTTTTTCTACTCTGTCGTTACGCTCTTGCCAGAGTAGTCACGGTCACGTCATGGTTCGGACGTTCTGGCGCAGGCAGATACGCGGACTTCCTAGTGCAGATTTTACTTCGTCAGTCGAGCACTCTAGTTCCACTTCTATCCTAAAAACAAATATGTAACCAACAAATTGCGATTCTACAGGAGACGTATTTTTGTTTTTTATTCGTAGAGCAATGCAGTACAAGAGCCGGTTTAAAAAGCTGGTGAATTGATTACTTTTAAGGTTTTTTAAATTCATAAGATGTGTTATGGCGAGTAGAATTTAAATATGCAATAATCGAAAAACCAAAACTGCGGTCACGGCTTCTTTTCTTAGCATAGGGCGTACAGTGCCTCCACATTTCCTTAAATGCTCTTATGTATTAAAATTTTTCAAAGGTGGCTACAATACTAAGCAACTACTAAGCGGCCCTCTTGAAATGAAATCCGTTTAGGAGTAAGGAGAATCTTTCCTAAAATAACCTTTGCAGCTGTTATTTTACTAAAGGAAATTAAAATACTCATTTTGCAATTTTTTGCCATAATTTTATTATGCTTTCGGACCAGTTTTTATGTTTAATGAGTTGAATTGAACAGGCTAATAATGTTCATCCAGTAAACATCTGTTAAGGTATTCTATGTCCTAGCACGTTCCATAAAGGGAAGTAACCTTTTTTATACAACGATGTAGCAACTGGTTAGTCCATCTGGAGATAACTTTTAAAAATTTCTAAGAAGAACTTGTATGTATTATATGTATTGATTTATACTCGCTTCTTCCAAATATAATATATATTTTCACATCAACACTTCAGTTCTTTTCTCACATTATTGCACCTACCCTTGCTTTTCTCTGCACCACCCAAGGTTGACTGTTAGAGAATGCCACTAGGCATTAAGTCCGCCTCTGTACCTACATTTGTGCAAAAAGTTTAAATAAATAAATAAATAAACTTTTATTAACTTTAAAGAAATGTTACGTTATGTTATATAGAAGTAGAAGAAGATAGAGGAAGTGTAGACACTTTTATATGGAACTAGAAATTAACTAAGGTTAAAGAACATGTAAAAAAAATCAGGCAAGTTTAACGTTAGATCCTGGCGCGAATCCAGGCAGGCCAATGACCACCCCTGAGCCACACTCCTCAACCAAATCCTGGTTACCCGAAATTATTTACCTTCAAAATAATGTTGCGTTCTAACGGTTTATATAGTATAATGATTTTTAAAAAAAAAATTGGACAACGGGTCTAAATCGCGATATTATAATAAAGGTAAATAAATACTTATGCTCGACATTTCGAAACGTCGAGCATAGGTATATTTACCGTTATCGTTGTCTCATTTTTGCAAGATGTTCTCAAATCGCGAAAGTTTAAAAAAATATTAATATTTTTTTTTTATTTATTTATTAAAAATACACAATTTATGCATAAGCAGGTGCAAAACTGTTAATTTTTCTCTAACTTTAATAAACTTTTAAATTTAAGATCATAATTTAGAAATTACATGTTATTTGAAGCTACCTAACTGTTATGCGAGTCGGGTTGTAATTAATTAGTACATCTGAAGATGAGCTAATGTCGCCATTTAATTCTAGTTTAAATGTTAGTGGGTGTGCAAATGTCAAAACATTTAAATAAAATTGTGTAGGTCACCTTCAGTTTTTTACTTGGTTTTATTATTAAATTATAACAAGTAACATACATTTTCAAATAGAGTTATATTTAGGTACCCCTTGATTAAAAAAATTACTGGTGGTAGAGCTCTTGTGAATGAGTTCGAGGGCGGCAGCACCACCGTCTCACCTTTAACCTGCCGCCAAATAGTAGTGCTTCCATTACTGTGTTCCAGTTTGGTGGTGAGATCAGGCCCTGAAATTACTGGCACCTGAGGCATACCACCGTAGTCCTCAGCTGCAGCGACGCATCTATAATCTGCTTTTGTGGATTGTTGATGTCCATGGGCTGTACTCCACTTACCATCGGGTGGACTACACGTTCGTTCGCTGTGGGCGTAGTATAAAAAAAAAATATTGAATATTTATCATGGACATTTATTAGGTAGGCTACAATAGTTATAGAGCCAACATGTTAATCCCAAAAAAAAATTTTTTACTCTAAATGTTTATATAATTCGGGGCAAACTTCGGGCTTCGTGACTAAAGTAAATTAAAATTCAGTGTAATTTTTAAATCAAATGATTATTTTATAATTAAACTAATCTATGCCCTAGGTCTGGAAACTTAATAAGAATACTCCTTGATTATTGTATACCAAGTTATATAACTTAAACCCGATATTACATAAAGGGACGCGGTGTCGGCGGCGTGTCAACGCAAAAACTTGCATCTTCTGTACTGTAACCATGCCTAGACATTTATGGAAAACATTCCTTATGAGAATTAATGATCACCTTATTCATAAAATTAAAAAATACCCTTAGAAAGCATAAAACAAACAAGTCTTAATACGAATATTAAAGAATATTCTCTAAACATTTTATTTTTCAGTTTTTATTCTGTAAAAAAACGACGACCGCATTAGGAATTAGTCCTGTGTCGCGGGAGTGTTCACAAACATAGATATCACACACAAACACACTCAGTCAGAAAAAATCTTTGCGGATCGCACAAAGCTTTGTCCCGTGTGGGGATCGAATCCACAACACCAGCGCAGTTGAAAGCGAGATATTTACATGGCACTAATAATAGCAGCCCTGTATCTAATACATGTCCCACTGCTGGGCTCGGGCCTCTTCTCATGATGAGAAGGGTTAGGCCATAATCCACCACGCTGGCCATGTGCGGATTGGTAGACTTCACACACCCTCGAGAACTTATTAGGCACTCTCAGGCATGTAGGTTTCCTCACGATGTTTTCCTTCACCGTTAGCGAGCGATAATTTATATGATAAATACACACTATATCTTCGAAAAGACGAGAGGTGTGCGCCGTGGGTTCGAACCCGAGACCTTTTACTTCGCAGTCCTACGGTCTCCCACTCGGCTATCGCTGCTTATATCCACTCGGGTATCGCTGCTTATATGGCACTAGTGAGAAGTAAATTAACTTAAGAAGCTGCTTCAATTATTTGGCACACCTAGGAGAGTTCTTGCGCCTTCCTACTAGAGAAAGCATTTCTATCCCATTTGATCGCTACATCATAGCTACTCTACTAGAGCACACAAGTGTATCGTTCGTGTCACAAGGGATGCTGTACTCCGTCTCGTCTAAGAATGCCGCCCAGCCTGTTTGTCTAGCCTTTCATACCGAGCTTGTATCTATCGACATTACTATAAAATTATCAATTTAACTTGCCTCAACTAGACCTAACATTAATAAATAGTAACCTATTGTTAATCTAGCTAAGGTACATTTGTGAAAAAAAAAAAATATATATTCGGTAGTTTTCGCCACAAAGAGTAACAAACATTCATACATCCATACTTACAAACTTTCGCGCTTATAATATAAGTTAGAATTCCTCAATTATTCCTTTGATTCGAGTCAGTTTTTAATTACACTACAAACCCAAATGACAATTAAATTATAATAATGTTACTTAAAACCATAGACTGCTTAATATGATCTATATTTAGCAGCCTATGGTTTTAAAGTAACATATCATCAGAGGAGATGTCAACGAGCGGATCGAGCGATTGTCTATGCATTTCATAATGTCCGTCATGTACAGGGCTCGGAATTAGGAAGAGTTTTTCATGTACTTACACTGATTTCATACAGCGAAAGAATAAAGTGGATATGCCTCAAATCCCGAGATTCATTTTAAAGAGCAGAAAAAAATCCCATGATTTTTTTAATTAAAAGCTATTTACTTTTTTACACAATTTAAACTACTGCACGCGCGACTAAATATTTTAATTCTCACAAAATTTATACAGTAATGTCGGAAGCGAACAATTCAAATCTTACTGGTAATGAATCGGACAAGGAAAATGATTCTGATGGGCCGTTTGAATAAGCAAAACCTCACGAGTCTAGGCTAGAAGCAAAAGTATTTGCTCGTATTTATAAAAAAGGCGAAATATGCGTATGAGAATTTACTACAGACTTTCAACAATTTGTATTGTGAATTAATGTAAACTAATAAAAAAAAAATGTTAATTATCTTTGTTTTATTTGTCTATCTCTGAGGTTTTTATTATTATTTAGTCGTAATATTGTTGGCCACACGGGATTGTCCACATTAATATCAACATTTCGATGCAAGTACATAAAAAACTCTACCTAATTCCGAGCCCTGGTCATGTATAATCGTTTGTAATCCAATGTACTATGTATTTTTATACAAAAATTAAAAAGTCTAAATATACCTTAGGCGTTTTTATTAAGACCATGCAACTCAATCAGGAGACAATATCTACATCACCCAAGATGATTACATGATGATTCGTTTGCTCCGAAATTTTCAAATTTGCATGTCACGCTTTCCCATACTTAATCTCTTGTAAGGTCCTAATATTTATATAAGTAAATACACGGTCAAAACAGTCAAATTACAATATGGAGATGTAGGACGAGAAAATTTAACAATGCGTATGAGTAGAACTTCGGTAAACTATATATGCCTATATGCTAAGCTTACACATAGGAACTATTCGCTTTATTTCAACTATAAGTAAATGTTAGTATTAAGGCGTGTCTCATGCGAACCCAACATGTTGTAAAACGACCGATATTTGAATGATATCATTCAATATTAACGGAGGTGAGCCAAAATCAAGCATTTTGATTGGTTGTTCAAATGTCTTGTTCAGGTAAACACGTCGCTGGAGACACGAGACTAACTAGATAGGTGCATAACTCATCGGCAAATAACCCTAGCTTACATAATACCCTCGATTTTCTGGTATCCCAAGACTCACTTATAAGCATCAGGTTTAACTGGAATCTACGTGGGAAAAGGCCGGGATTACGAGATAAGTGCACGTTGTAAGTATTTATAGTTTTTAGCTTGATGGACAACAATCAAGTAAGCAAGTTGCCATAAAAGTTGTACAAGGTACACAGGTAAACTGTAAGATAATAAAAGTTTTTGTATTTGGCCGGTTTCAGTGCTCGACCGACTGTCGGCGCGTACTTACGTCGTCGGTCGCGCATCCGCGCTTGTCATTTACATGAAAATTCATGAATCGTTCAATTGTTGTCCGACCGTACGCACGACGCCAACGGTCAATCGATCTTCTTCTTGTCGTTTTAATGACTATTGTAATTCTGTTTAATATTTTCCAGTTTATACAGCTTTAGACGTACACAATCAACCCCTACGTCCGGCGCACCCTGGGCAGTCTGCAAATTTCCACCAAGCAGACTGGCGAATCCTTTCACCACGATGGCAAGTCCATGAGAATATGACTGCAGCCATCGACACGAAAGGAGAAGCTTTAGACCAATAGGATATTATGCGACTAAGGAATTTTAAGAGTCTTAGAGATTAACAAACCATTGCAGAAAACTTCTCCGTTTAGAGTTTTTTTCAGTCACAGGATAATGCTAATGTCCATTGGGAAACTGATTATAGAAGTAAATAAAGCAATAGTTCCATTTATTTCTAGACCCATGCCCATCCATTTAACAATCTATTCACCTTGTGTACGGCCAAACATTATATAATAAAATGCCAAATATAGACAATCACTTGACCATGAAAAACAGGCAGCCGCAAAAATACCGCATTATATTCTCAATAGTCGCCTTCGTTAGTTCATGTTTGTGAATTTTAAATCAAAACTAAAGTTTGTTCCTACTGTTTTTAAAATGTAAACATAACCTCACCTCTCCTTAACCTACTTTGTTCTACTTGCACAAAAATACTCTAAATGGCATTAAAATCACATTCCATTTAAAATTTTATGAATTTTCGTGTAAGAATAATACTCAAAGAGGTTAAGTATGATACACTTTTCGCAAAACCGATCGGAACAAACTACAGTCAATACTTAACTATAGATAACATTGGATAAAACAAGTTCGCGTTATCAATTTATAAGATTGCTATTACGCAATCGTGGGCTCGAATGTGAATAACAGATGGAACTTAGTTCAAAACATACCGCTAGTGAGTGTGTATCTTAATCGTGCAGGCATTAAAAAAAAACAAAGTGGCGTAAGTAATATTACATATTTTCCACTATTCTAACAATTTGCTTTTTATTTAGCTGTCAGTTGCTTAAAAAACATTCTTTGAGTTAGTCATTAACACGTTTATTCATCGTTTAGGAATTTTTGGAGCGCGAATGCCTCTTAACCTAGAATTCGAATCCATAGATTATAGACATTATTATACTAGGAAGCTATCGGTATTTATTTACACTGTATTTATTCAAATTAGAGTAAGATTTGTGTAACGGTACTTAATGTCGTGCCTATTCAAAACATATTTGACATAGCCATCTGAATTTAAGTAGGTATTGTAAAATCATTACCTTATTAATTATGTACATATTTGTGATTCTACTGACTGTCAGTGAGTCGTTGTTTGCTAATGACATTCGTCATTACAATATAGTAAACACAGAAAACGCAATCTGGCACAAACGTAAAGATATATTCTACGTATAATATTTTTACAAATTTCATACGAAAGTTTACCACATGTACCTACCTAAACCCCAGATTATCATATTATTATGAGCTATTTTGTATCGACGTAAAACCCAGATAAACATGTACATACATACCTTATATAGAACCATAGATTAATAAGTTATTAAACAAAGTAAAATATCTTCAGGTACAATATACGGTGAGAAGACTGAAACACCTCTACAAATTCTACAAACTTTTTAACATGTAAATATTGCCTGTACGCTCAATTAGTAAATATGCATGACATGATTTATGTTTGCCAAAATACGATACTATGCTTACTACTTAATTGCGATGTTCGTGGGTATCTTTTAATAGTACTAAGCTACTATTCCTGGCGATATATTAAATTTAAAAAAAATGGTAAATTTCGCGAGATCCATTCTTGTGAACACATAATTTTATGACAATTGTATACTTGTGAGTATAACTTGGCTTGACCTTCAGATTTCAACGAGTTAATGGTGAACCCGTTGATGTCTTTTATAAGGCAATTATAGAGCGATCTTACGATATTAAATACACCCTCCTTCCTCGCTAGCTGTTATCTCGGCTAGTTAAAAGAATCCATTCGTTGAACAACAACATGGAGCATAGTCGGATTGTATATGGTCATTGGTTACAGGCAGGACATAAGTTAAAGCTCTTTCATAAAATAGCTTTAATAGTGCTGCTTCTTTTGAATACGGGAATACAAAATATATATTATTTTTTTTTTGAAAAACGACGCCCGCACTAGGAATAACTCCTGTGTCGCGGGGGTGTTCACAAACATACATTTCACACACACAAAGCATACCCAGAGTCAGAACAAATCCTTGCGAATCACACAAAGATTTGTCCCATGTGAGGATCGAACCCACAACACTAGCGTAGTTGAAAGCGGCGGGGCAACCGCTTTAACCGCTACGCCAACCGTAATTGCAATAATAGCAATTTGAGTGCGCGGTGGAGCTGAGGGTTCGATCCCCACACGGGACAAATCTTTGTGTGATTCACAAAGATTTGTTCTGACTCTGGGTGTGCTTGTGTGAAATTTGTGTTTGTGAATACCCTCGCGACATAAACATTATTACTAAGTAGTGCGATCGAAGTTTTTTTTTTTAAGTATTTAAATACCTACCCTACTAATTTTGCCTTGACATTCAATTGTTTTGAACTTATTATGAACGTAAAGCTGACTGATCATTACTGATGTCATTTGTTTGCCTGGTTTTTATGATTTTATTATAATGTACCTCTTTTGTGGATGACCAAACAATCTAGATAATAATAAATGCCATGTCTTTATGCACGCACAAAATAAATAGGGCTCCATACATTCAGATACAGAATAATAGAGCGCCTGCTTTAATATTTAACGAAGAAAAAGTTTATAACTTTTCAAGAAATTGATGAACATTTACATTGCATTATAATATTTGTTTATTTAAAAAATAATCAGATTTAATTACTTAAGCTTAGATCAATTTTGATCTAACTGTTTAGGTTCAAATTAAAATTGATCATGCAGGTACTAGCAGGAAAGTTTACGCATGGGTTCGAATACCGCTCAAGACAAATCTTTGTGTGCATGAACAAGGTTTGTCTTGGTCTATATGTTTCTACTAGTACCTGCTTTCTACTTTTCTGCTAGTACCTGCATGATCAATTTTAATTTGGACCTTATCAGTTTATCAAAATTAAATTACAAAAATTGTTATTTATCTACCTTTCATGTCTCTCTTGTCTCTAGGCGAATAATGGACGTGATAGTAATCGGCTGCGGGTCAGCCGGGCTGGCCGCGATGCGGAAACTCCACGATGCTGGTCTCCGAGTCCTGGGGCTGGAAGCGGATGACAGAATTGGAGGAAGAGTGTGTACTGTCGAGTTTGGAGGAAGAGCCATTGACATTGGAGCTGCGTGGTAAAAACTATGACATAATAGTGATTGTCCAGATACCTTATCCGGCCACCATACGGAGTACTCGAGTTCAAGACCCTAACCTGGTAGATTCTAATGGATTTCCTGTCTCCACTGTTAACAAAAAAAACCTACTCCAATAACAATAATTTTAGACTTATATGGTTTCTCATGGGTGCCATTGTCAGAACTGAACCAAATTGAAATGGAACCACACGGAGAGCACTAGCTTTCAATTAAAAAGAAGAATAATTATCAAAATCGCTTCGCCCAGTCAGAAGTTATATTATAAGTTATAAAAAAAAATACAGACGAATTGAGAACCTTTTTTGAAATCGGTTAAAAATTAGACGGCACTAATATAACTCTAAGACAGCACTTTTATACTAGATATAGATACTAGATTAGCTACTTTAGAGTCGTGACAGTCACACTACACTTGTATATTTTATGGCATGCCTTATTGGGCCTGCGTATAGCGTAATTTCTGTAGCATTGTAAGTATTTAATAGCTGCCATTAGTAAGAAATACAGCACGATAGTTATGGAATGAGCTCTCTGAGCCCTAAGATTTTCCCAAGAGATTACAGCAAGGGGTTCTATAAAAAGAGTGCAAGGAAATAGGTTTTTAAAGGGTCTGCAACGCACTTGTGGTATTACAAGTGTCCATGGGCTATGGTAACTGCTTATCATCAGGCCGTAAACTTGTTTGCTAGCTTAGTTAGCTAAAAAAAGTTTTACTAAACAACCTGATTTTCAGGTGTCACGGCGAAAAAGACAACAAAGTGTTCGAGCTGGCTAACCAACACGATCTTCTAGGCAGACCCGAGCCTGACAACAAATGGTACGTGCTGTCAAACGGAGACTTTGTGACGGCAGACAAGGCTGAAGGTATCCTTAAGGCATTGAACGATGAAGTAGAGAGGGCAGACAAATATACCTCACAGTCTATCTCGGAGTGCGTTAGGAATGCGTAAGTGTAGCTACATTTTCGTGGCTTATTTAATACTCGTAGGATGTATCTTCCGAAGGTATAATAAGTAGGTGGCCTCCTCGGCTAGACACAATATTTATGTCGATCGTTTTCGTCGACGACGATGAAGAGGAGCTTAGCGTCCATTTAAAATCAAAAGTAGGTTCAACTAGGGAAACAAGGCACTAAACAAACTCTATATTGTACACCAAAGAAATACATACTGTAAATATGTGATACAGAAAAGACCAAATGGCAGTCTTTTCACTCATAAACGATCAGGAACGTAATACCAATGATTGACCATTTAGCCATTGAGCCATTAAAACAAATAAATCCAATCAAACTTAATCAAGTTCATTATTATAGTTTTTTTAGCAAAACTTTGCTACATAATTATTTCAAAAATATTATTTCAGAACAGAATCTAACGACGCACTAAAGAAGGAGCCTCAGTTATCCAAATCCTTCGTCGAATGGTTTGAAAGAAACAGCCACCTTGGAGGACAGACGGACCCAAAAACTGGCAAGTCTTTGAGAGGCCTTATTGAGTTTTGGAACAGCGAAGGAGAGTTCATGCTCAACTGGAAAGGAAGAGGGTACAAGACGATACTAGACGTTTTATTGGTGAGGATTTTTTTCTATGATATAGACGGCATTATTAGATATACCTGAATACCTGGCCATACGCAAAATAATTCACATAACGGCGGCGAGCTCAGCTCCAACTTATTATAAGGATCGTTACAGCTAATAACCAACGCATATAGACCAGGTGAGATCTTCGCCAGTTGATTGCAATAATATATTACCTACACACAGCAAAGCTGCAACCTAGATATTTTGAAAACACTGTACTGTACTAAAATCTTTATTTTTTATTAGAGAATGGTCTTAACGTCTGGAAAAGACAATTATAGTTTAATAGAACTCGGGGCACCTCACGTAGACTATTTGACTTAAAATACGACAGTGTAAAAACCCAAGTCTAGTTATGGCCGATAGTACCTAAATTCTTCTGAAGCTTGAAAATTCTTCAACAATATGTTTACACTTCTCATTGATTATTTATTTTTATAGCATTTAGCTATGCTTAGCAAATTATACTAAGAATATCCCATAATCTTTTTCAACTGTTTCTTAGTATAATATGTTTACAGAATAAATACCCAGACCCGTCGAAGGAGATACCTCTACAAATCCTTCTTAACAAGGAGGTAGAGAACATCAGATGGGGAACGAACCAGCGCGGGATGACCAACCCACTTGTTCAGGTATCTTGTAAAGACGGCAGCTTGTATGCAGCGAAGAGTGTCATCGTCACCGTTTCCGTTGGAGTTTTGAAGAAAGGGTAAGAAACCTGATAATAATAGCAGCTCTGTATCTAATACATGTCCAACTGCTGGGCTCGGGTCACTTCTCATGATGAGAAGGGTTAGGGGATAGTCTACCACGCTAGCCAAGTGCGGATTGGTAGACTTCACGCGACCTCGAGTACTTTTAGGCCACTCTCAGACATACAGGTTCTCTCACGATATTTTCCTTCACCGTTGGCGAGCTATAATTTATATGATAAATACACACATATCTTAGAAAAGACGAATCTTACGGATTTATTGACAGAGGTGTGCCGTGGGTTCGAACCTTGAGACCTTTGACTTGGCAGCCCTCCCAGCCGGCTATCGCTGCTGTTTTTCGAAAAATAAATCTGATAAAAATTTGTGAATATCCAGGCAGTAGTGAAGTTGGCAAATAAAATGTCACAGCGACAACAGAACGTGGTGCCTGTCAATTGGACGATGAAGTGCACATCTGAAGCCAACTACACTAGGACTATATATTTGATTTTGCCTCCTTACGTTATAAGCTCGTAAATCATAAAACTTAAATAGTTTAGCACCAGCATAGCACGTCTTAACTGCGAGTTTAGGCACCGTAAAATTATATAGCCCGTCTAAAATAATATTGCTACCGGGTTACTTTGTATTTTAACTTTTAATTGATTATTTTTATAGTATTTAGCTATGCCTAGCAAAGTAAACTAAGAAACAGTTGAAAAAGATATGGGACCGGCAGGATTTGAACCTGCGACCTTACTGCACACCGGGCAGCCACTTTATAATTAGAGAACTTGACAATTCCAGACACGCCCAGCTCTTCAACCCGCCATTACCAGCAGAAAAAGTAAACACAATCCAAAACCTCCAAATGTGCGTCTTGGACAAAATATACATCAAATTCGAAAAGACCTGGTGGCCAAAGAACCCAGCTAACTTTACAATTCTTTGGCGAGACGAAGACAAAGCTAAATTCTCTGCAGAAGAAAAATGGATCACTGAAATCTATGGACTGATGTCTGTGGATTACCAACCTGATGTTCTACTAGCATGGATCTATGGAAACGGAGCTGAGATGATGGAGAAACTCAGCCACGAAGATGTGCTAGCTGGTGTACAGAAATTGATCAATACTGTTTTCAAGAAGCAGTTTGATGTTGCACCTATTAAGAGAATTTTAAGGTGAGGAAATCACAGTTCATTAATACTCGTATTTTTTATTTGCTACAATCCGTTTTAGGTATATAGTATTTATTAATTTATTTATTTATTTACTACAACCTTACAGCTATCATTATAGTCGATTCATTTAGACTTGGCAAAAACAGTAAACAAACCCCCCCCATTACAAATTACGATTTATACAGGCCTTAACCTAATGCGACAGTGCAAATATCAACTTAACCTAAAATTACTTATTTTAAAGTTTAACCTAACCTAACTGTAGGTACATAAATTGGTACATAATAAAAAATAAATAGGTCTTTCTCATTTACTAACATAACTAACTATATTTAATACAAGAAGTAGTAGTAGGTTCCTCACTCACCATCAATGAATAGCTCTTAATAAAATTAATCAGAAGTCAAAAAAATTGTATTTCGTCGATTCCTCCGTAACTTTTTTGATTGCTTTTAGCAGACGAGTTAGCCTGAAATCAGGGATTCAGAAACTTTTTACATTCGCGACACACTTTGGTTTTGTTCTGATAAAATTATTTTGTCGCGGCGCATTTAGGTACAACCAATGATATTATATAAAAACAAAAGCAGATATGTTATAAGCGCTCGCGCTGTGAATACTCAAATACGTCCCAATTGGGACGTCTTGTGTTTAGTTTGCGTGTGGCCTGCGTCGAGCGCAGTCACGTGCCAGACGCCATGCGCCATGTTCAAGTTAAGAAAGAGAAAGCGATATTGTTTTGACGTTAGAGCGATAAGGATGCGTGCGCTGCGGACATTTGTCAATGTGTGCAATTTGGAATAGCTCGGAACGGATTTAAATCGTAATTTCTATGAACGTAACATATCTATAGTTCTATAATATCATTGGGTACAACAATGTATATAGCCTGTATGAGCCTCTAATCTCTCCATAAAAAAAACTCTAAGTAAATTGTTTGTTATGTACAGTGGGCCAAACAATTAGGTATGCAAGACAACAACGTCTACGCTATAGTGAAAACTGACTGCAATAGATATGCAAGTGTGAATTACATATTTAATAACTATAAATATATATCTACACTATTTAGACGACCAGATGGCGGAGTGGGTAGTGTACCTGCCTGCGACGCCGAGGTCGTGGTATCGATTCCCACTTAAGATAAATCTTTGTGTGCATGAACATGGGGGTTTGTCTTAGTCTGGGTGTTTCTATGTATAATAAGTATGTATTTACAAAAAGTATATATTATGTATTAGTATCAGTTATTCTAGTACCCATAGTACAAGCTCTGCTTAGTTTGGGACTAGGTGGCGCTGTGTGTGAGTTGTGGCATATTTATATTTATATTTGTTCTAACTCACTTATCCATAACTAGTGTCGTGTCTTTACTAAGACTTAAGTTTTTGATCTGCATACCTAACTCATTGGCCCTCTGTTCCTAACTGTACGAGAAAATATCATCCATTTAAATTGTTTTCAGATCACAGTGGGCCTCCAACCCCTTAGCCCAAGGCTCCTACGCCCACCGAACAGTAGGCCTGGTAGAAAACGGCGGCAGCGCCATCACTCTCTCAGAACCTTTATATCACAGTAGCAGATTCCCCGTAGTGTGTTTCGCGGGAGAAGCCACGTCGCACCACAGACACACGGCTGTGCATGGCGCCGTGGAGTCTGGCTTCAGGGAGGCTGATCGACTGATTGAAAGCTTCAAGGAGATTAAGTAATGAAAGATTATTCTTCGAGATAGAGGGTTGGGTCTTTTAAAACATAAATTATGATCCTATCATAGGCGAAGTTTGCAATCTTACAACTTTCGATACTGATGATATAATACAAAATCTACCAAGAAATCTACCTTCAAAACTTACTGTCATTTCATAATAAAATATATATTCCAGAAAAAGTGATTACAACGGTTGCGTCAGCGCAGACTCTCGGAAGATTTAAATCAAATAAAAATTAACTTTTAAACAGCCTAAAAAGTGAGTCATATTGCGTTTTTACTGGTACATGATTCATTCATTATATCTGTACATCAGCCTCCAAATTATGAAGAGTTTCATATACTATCATTACCTTTCCTAAATCTACTTTGCATAATTATATATAAGCATTTTATATCTAATATATAGTTGTTATCACTGTTAAAATTCAAGTCAATTTAATAATTTTGTACAAAATAAAACAAAATATTTGTTGAAATAAATTTGTTTTAATAACTTAATTTTTCGCTTTTTAGTAACACTTTTGATCAGACTGAAAATAAACAAAAATACAAGATATTAAACCGTTTTCAAGTTTAATATCTTCTTAATGTTAAACCTACTATTATGTGAGATATTACTCTCTCGTATAAAAAACTTAGTATACAGGGTGGCTCATATATATCTGTCAGTATGGGGAAGACTGTAATTACAAGATCTTCTTCGGAACCACGACATCGATTTTGTATGCACAAATAAAGTTTTATTTGTCTATAATTTAATTAGGCTCTCTGGCTTTACTTACTTCTTTCAAAACACAAGCACAACAAATAGTATAAAATACTATATTCTGGATCACAAAATTAAATACTTTGAGATCTTGGTCAAACGCGTGCCTATCCACCATTAAAAAAAATACAAATTCAATTCAACCACTACGGCTCTTAAATACTTCTTTAGCTTCCTCAACATTCATACACTTCGTCACCATTTCCCTAAATCAGCGGATCTTCAGCATAAACAAACTCGAGAGCTAATAATAACGCCTTACACACAATCCATATTTTCTTCATGGTTCCTGCTATGTTACGTCGCCATTTCCCTAAGGGAGCGTTCATGTATTACGTAACGCAATTTGTAGGGGGAGGGGGGTCTTATAACACGTTACGTAACATTGTTCCTAATTTTTTTTTAAAAATTTAAACAAAATATGCAGGTGTTGCGAATTCAAATTCTGTTGTTTTATTTAGTACATTAAAACTATATCAAGTGTAAAAAGTATTACATAACTTTTTACGACTAAAGAGGGGTAACGTTTAAATAGGGGTAGGGGGGAGGGATACAGAAAAACGTTACGATGCGTTACAAGAGGGGGAGGGGGGGGGCAAAAATCATCAAAAATTGCGTTACGTAATACTTAAACGCTCCCTAAACCAGTGGATCTTCAGCATAAACAAACTCAGACTTAATAACTTCAGAGCTAATAATAACGCCTTCCTCATCAACATCACAGTAAGTTATCTCCACTCTCTTCTCCACATCATCTTCAACTTCCATATTACTTTCTTCATCATGATTCTTCAGCTTGACTTCGAACCGCCTAGGAGTAGTGGCAGTCGGTTCTGAGACTTGTTTTAAGGTGAAATCGAAGTTGGTAAGCAGTTCTTTGGGCCCGGTATACCCGTCGACTGTTATTTTGGTGGACACTTCTAGAGATTCATATCGAGTAGTGGTGAGACGGTGCATACCGTCGTTGCATAGTTGGTATCTGTAAATAAGGTATTTCATTTCATTTTTCATCTTGGATTCCCACTTAAGACAAATCTTTGTGTGCATGAACATGGGGGTTTGTCTTAGTCTGGGTGTTTCTATGTATAATAAGTATGTATTTACAAAAAGAAAAGTATATATATGTATTAGTGTCAGTTATTCTAGTACCCATATTACAAGCTCTGCTTAGTTTGGGACTAGATGGCGTTGTGTGTGAGTTGTGAAATATTTATTTAAAATATTTATTTATTTATTTAGCATCTATATATTGTAGACACAGGTCTTAATCGCGTAAATGTTTTTAAAGGCATAAATAAGTGTGAGGGTAGTGGACAAAACCCTCGTTTCTAAGAAACGACGCTGAGCCTTCACCAGTCAGCTCGTGACCATTATCGGTGTGTTCCATTCAAAACTGTCGGGCATAAAAGGTATTTATGCCTTTAAAAATATTAACACGATTAAGACCCGTGTCTACAATATATAATTATGTGTACAAATCGAAAGTTCAAAATCATTAATTTGGCAACTAGATTTGATCGCATGTCTATTTCTTCAGTTCTGTTGATTATTTACTTTGAAAACTGCATCAAACTCTACTTATCTTACCGGTAATTTCAACTTATTTTTAAATATCTGCCTATCACCTTATCCAAATTCCATATTTGGTCATCGTTATAACCTATATTAGAGGCACAAATACCGTAACTTACAGCTTTTATAAAATGACATAAGCTGACTGTCTCATAGGCTATAAAAGTATTGGTAAACACTTACCTAAATCTACTATGTCCAAAAGACCATTGGGCGCCATGGACTTTTACTAAATGTGTGGTCAGCCTTGTTCCCCTAGCGAAAATCTTCATTTCTTTCTCAGGACACATGTGGCATGCAAACTTCTTTTTAGTTTTCTTTGTCTCTGGTTCCGAATTGTCTTCATCTGAAATGTCTTTGTCGCGAGAACCTGAGGCTTTGGACTTCTTCCTTTTGTGCGTTCGTATGTGTTGAGAGAGGTCCCATTTTGTCACAGATCTGAAAACAACAAAAAATAGATCAGTAATATTCTATAACTTACGTTATGTTACGTGGACTACCAAAGCCCAAAATAGACACGACTGGCATGCGATGGAGGAGGCCTTTGTCCTTAAGTGGATGCCCCCTTAATATAAAAATCATATTTACTTTTTTGTTTTAGTTTGTAATTTTCATTTTTATTTATTTCTTCTATTTTTTTTCTTTTACTATTTTGTCACAATTTTTAAGTGGGATAATTAAAGGCTATTTTTATTTTTATTTATTTATTTTATTTTATATTCTTTAACTGCCTTGATGAACTAGTGGTTAGTATTTGCGCCTCTCACCGCCTTTCCGTCAGAAAATTCACAATAGCAAAATGGTGTTGGAATCGTGCCCGATGGATGGCGATAGGCTCACCCCGTATCCCGTGGGACCTGAACATAACATGTGAAGTGAGGGTGTTGTACACCTCTGCCACACCCTTCTGGGTAATATTAGCGTGGTGTGAGTATCAGTAGACCATAACTGGTCAATCAGTAGGTTAGCAAACTGCACTGTCAATTAAGAATATTACATAATGTTATGTTATGTTATGTTATGTAATACTCTTTCTATTTCTATTCTATCTAGAAGACCATAATTGGAGTTTTATACTGCATATAAGTGTAATAAGAACCAGATAAGGGCAACCAGTTCTGGTCCACTACAAATACCATTGAGGGCATTTTAGCTAGAATGTCTTGTAAACTTTGAAACATGCTAACTCGCTTAGCAAGTGTTTAATTAACTAAACAAAATACACATTGAATCATTAGACAAGTCATGGTCTACTGAGAAGACCATAGTTGATCTTTATTTATTGCCTGCGATCTAGCCGCTTATCTGATGTCAAATTTGGCAGTTTTGCATATATATTTGCTTGCATTCCCTCTCCATAATTATAAGGTATAATAGTAATTATAGCAGCCCTGTATCTAATTAATGTCCCACTGCTGGGCTCGGGCCTCTTCTCATGATGAGAAGGGTTAAGCCATAGTCCACCACGCTGGCCAAGTGCGGATTGGTAGACTTTAGACAAGCTTGAGTACTTTTTAGGCACTCTCAGCCATGCAGGTTTCCTCACGATGTTGCCTTCACCGTTAGCGAGCGATAGTTTATATGATAAATACACACATATCTTCGGAAAGAGGAATCTTAACGATTTATTGACAGAGGTGTGTGCCGTGGGTTCGACCCGAGACCTTTGACATAGCAGTTCTACGATCTCCCACTCGGCTATCGCTGCTTTTTTTAAATAATGATCTTCTTCTTCTTCTTCTTTCATATTCCATGAGCCCAGTGCGTGGCCACGAGGATAGCGCTTTCATCGGCTTTCATAAGCGCCTCGTTCGTGCAGGTGGTGGAGCAAGTGGGACAGGTTGTGAGGTGAGGTGACATGAGGTGGGCTTATAGTCTGTACAGCACCACACTCGCAATATAGGTCCGATTTGTCAAGAAAACCCCACCTTACCAGGTTTTGTTTGCTTCGACCGACTTGAGTTCGGAGGCTCTTCTTGATTGGGACAAAAGAGTTGGGAAGACAATTGAAATAATGATTAAGTGCATTGAAGCACCTTTGAACGACAAGCATACAAGAGCATAATAGATTTAGCCACGTTTTTATACGGCGTAATATGACATAAATGCGACAAAATCTATCTTGCACTTGAAACTTGCAGGATGCCAAATATATATATTTTTTTGTGAATGGTTACCAAATCTGAAGTAACATGACAACAAATATAAACACATACACAAATATTGCAATAGTGTTTTAATAATTGGCACTGATTTTGTTATACTAAAACTAAATTAATTTTAAAGGACAGAATAGATGACATGCATTATCGAGCTCCGACATATCTAGAGATAGGAGAGGTGCGTAATCTGTCATACAGGTTCTCCTAGTACAGATACCAGTCTCACACAGGTTCACCCACTAGAGCATGTAATAACTAGTTTTAAGAACTGAATCTTGTAACCGTTCTGTGTGAGAGAAATAAAATTATTTCAAAAAAATATTGACTTACCTATAAGAACACAGACCACACTTATGCGGCCTCGCGTCCTTCCCGCTCATGTGGCGGTACCGCACGTGATGCGCCAGGGCGGCGGGGGACGTGGCAGACATGTCACACAACGTACACGCATACGTGGATACATGCTGGCGAACATGCTCGTTGAGCAGGTATTCCGTGGCGCAACGGGTTCCACATAGATCACAGACGTGGACTGATGTTGAATGTACATTCTGGAAATTATAAGCTTACTACAGTACTTCAGACTACATAAATGATAATAGTATTTGGAAATGAATTGCTCTTCTTATGTGACTTTTATATGTATACTTATTGTTATATTTTTCATTTTAAAATATGGTGCACATGAGTTTCTCACCAGCTCTTCTCATAATGCAATACCCATCGGAGCTGGTACTTGGATTGATTTTAATTTGATTCTAAACAGTTTGATTAAAATTAATCTAATCTATCAAATCATTGTAATTAGTATAATTTAGTATTATTTATGATTTATTTTTATATAATTTTTTTGAATGTTTTGACTTGTCAAGCGCCTCCTGGGGCCTATGAAAATAAATTATTTGAATTTATAATTTATTTATTATAAAATACAAATAAATAAATTGGAGTGTCTGCTTTTAATGTCAAAATAACAATGTTTTTTCAAGCTGGTATAGTTGTTTGCACCATATCTTTGCCTTTAATACAGTTTTTTAAATTTTCGTCTCTCAGTCTGCTTGTATCGACTTATCTTCTAATAGGCTGGACGGATTTTAAGAAAATTTTAGATGCAGGTAACTGACTACAAGACGTGTAACATAAACTACTTTTTATCGATGTGCCTACTACGCAGACGTAACCGCAGGATAAAGTTTGTTTGTTTGAAGGCGCTAATCTCGAGAGGTCTAATTTTGATAATTATTTTTGTGTTTGAAAACTCTCAACAAAGGTCTTTAAATATTTAAAATTACGCTTAACTCCACGAGAACGGAGCAAAACGGACAAATCGTGGGCACAGCTTCATTTTAATACAACGAATTCCACGCGGACGAAGTCGCGGGTAAAAGCTAGTAAAGAATATAAACACGCAATTTTAATCTAAGCGATTTTATTGATTTAAACACATTGTATCTATGGTGGTCATGTTAGTCATGGGCGTTATTAGATATTTTTGGTAACCGGTATTACACCGGTATGGTGATACCATACCGGTATAGACAACCGTTGCCGAATACCGGTATTTTAGGTACAGTGACTACAGTTATTCTAGCTATAGCGTTTACAAACGTTTTAAGCTAAGGTAGCGAGAGCGACCGCACTCGATTACATTTTGATAAAGCCGTAGCGCAGTAGATATAAGGTCGTCTTTGGCTTATAACAATAACCTTGAATGGTTTGCGCCGCTTTCACCCCTTTTCTTTTATGCATGCGATATTACAGAGAGATAGATAAGTTTGTTCGTTTTGATCGGTTGCGTGGATTCAGTTATTTAGTTATTAGATATGATGTGGGTTCGGTTTTCAAACTACGTTGACGCGGGGACGCAATGATTCGGTAGTTACTTCATAGTTTCATACTAATACCTGATAACCGTTGGTAACTATTTTAATACCGATACGGTACGTTAGAGAGATGATAACCGTTTTCAGTAACGTTTTGGTATAGCGGACACATGACTAGGTCATGTAGCTTGTAAATGAGTTTGTATATTGCTGAATAAAAGTATATCACGTCATGTTTATCAAGTTTTATAATTTGTGATATAAATTGTCCATGAACAAATGTAATACGTTTTTACAGGGCCATTGTTTTGCGATTAGTAAAGTAAGTAAGAATAACATAAATTTTCATGGTAATAAAACTAGCTACCTTGATAAATAATATAGACTGTAGATAAAATTGTGATTTGATGCAAAGGTATAGACAAAATCAAACATCTAGTTAGGCGGTAGTTCAGTTTTGGACGCAAATAAAATGTCACGGGTCATGCAGGTGCTCTGATTGGCCGCGCTCGAGCGCGGTGCCCGTCGATTGGTCGATTAAGTGCAGTACAGTCGCCAGCAATAAACCTAAAACCCGCCTTGTAGTTTGATTTTATATTTAATTGAAATAGCATTGCAGCATGCAAGCGTAATCACGTCGAAAATCGGTCGCGTTTTTTCGGCGTCTTTCTTTTCTCTTCTTTTTTTTTTTTTTTAAAACACAGCCGCACTAAGAATAACTCCTGTGTCGCGGGGTTGTTCATAAACATACATTTTACACACATGGAGCACACCCAGAGTCAAAACAAATCAAATCAAATCAAATCAAATCATTTATTTCCATGGGCCCCAAGGGGCGCTTGAACACGTCAAAACAAACATCAAAACACAAAAAATATAAAATTAAAATAAAACTTAGATAACTAAATTATAATAGGTACTTATTGTAATAAAATGATTTGACACCGGAGCTTAGATTGACTTTAATTCAACTTAGAGAATTGAATTAAAATCAATCCAAGTACCAGCTCCGATGGGTATTGCATCATGAGAAGAGCTGGTGAGAAACTCATGTGCACCATCTTTTCAAATAATTCATACAATATTTGTTTGTTTTTTGACAATAATTCTATGTGTAAGTTATAGCAACCAAAACAACATTATAGCTAAATATGGTTATAAAGAGAAAATAAACTTAAATATAGAAATGAAATGAAATTATTATAAATAAATCCATAGTATATAAGGTTGCAATATCTTACACTTCAAGCAGAAAATAAAGGAGTAAAAACAATGTGTGTATACTACTGTATATATAAGGGTTTCAGAACAGAACAAATATTTATATACTAATAACAAAAACTATTTATACTACAAAAATATAAAAATAAATAATTTAAAAAAAGTACACACAGATTGCCTTTACTTAACAATATTTGAAATAACATGAAATGAGGTTATACAAATCAAATTTAGTGAGTTAATAAAGAAACTATATAATTATGAATTAATTTTTATTAATCATCATATTAAATAATAAAAATAATGTATCAATTGATATTCATTATAATGTCAAAAGTTGAAACTTAAGTCTTAAGTTAATAATATGATAATATGATGTCAAAAATAAATTATGTCAATCTCAATATAGAATATAATATGTCAAAATGATCATAATTATAAATAGGATAAAACAATGTCTAACTTGGCAATTCATTTGAAATATAATAACCATAATAATTGTAAATAATAAATATATTACTGTAATAAATACATTAGATAAATTAATATTATTTCCAAGGCGTAGTGTCGGTTAAGAAATCGTTTATTTTATAATAGCCCCTTTCCATAAGACGATTCTTCACGATACTCTTAAACTTTAGTAGGGGCAAGTTTAAGATTTCGACAGGAATTTTGTTATAAAAACGCACTCCTAGTCCCTCAAATGAGTTGTGGACTTTGTTTAAGCGATAATATTGGCCTACCAATTTATGCTTATTCCTCGTGTTTAATGAATGAACATCGCTTTTCTTGGTATATGTTCCTATGTTTTTTCGTATAAACATAATATTAGTAAATATATATTGCGATGCTACTGTTAAAATACCTATTTCCTTAAATCGTTCTTTCAGAGAATCTCGAGCTTTGAGTTTGTAAATCGCACGAATTGCCCGTTTTTGAATTACAAAAATGTTTTGAATATCAGCTGCCTTGCCCCATAGCAGAATACCGTAGGACATGACACTGTGAAAATAACTAAAATAAACTAGTCGCGCAGTTTCAATATCAGTTAACTGACGAACTTTCCAAACAGCGAATGCCGCGGAGCTGAGTTTCCCTGCTAGACACGATATATGGGCGCCCCACTGAAGCTTATGATCCAAGGTTATTCCTAAAAACATAGTTGATTCTACAAGACTAATAATTTCGTTATTTAGTATTATACTCATGTTCTGTTTCTTGACATTAGGCAAAGTGAACTTTATACATTTAGTTTTATTCGAGTTCAATAATAAATTGTTGCTAGTAAACCAGTCTTGGACTAGTGCAAGTGACCTGTTAATATCATCAATACTATCCTGATTACGATTAACTTTAAAAATAAGCGAAGTATCATCTGCAAAAAGTACTATATCACAAAAATTTTGCACATAGAATGGTAAATCGTTAATGTACACTAAAAAGAGAAACGGACCGAGAATTGAGCCCTGTGGCATGCCCATTGAGACAGGTAATCCGGAGGACCTAATTCCATTTATATCAACTCGTTGAACTCTGTCACCAAGGTAAGAGGCAACCAGATCAAGTGCAATATCCCTGACTCCATAGTGCCTGAGTTTTCGCAAAAGCGTTTGATGTTCAACGCAGTCGAATGCTTTGGATAAGTCACAGAAAACGCCAATTGCATCTTGCGCGTTTTCCCAGGCATTAAATATATGTTTTATAAGTGTAGAACCTGCATCTATGGTTGAGCGACCCTTTGTGAAACCATACTGCTCTTTGTGAAATAAATTATTAATATTAAAATGGCTTTCTAACTGCTGCAAAATAAGCTTTTCAAAGACTTTACTAACTGCTGGCAAGATTGAGATGGGTCTAAAATTGCTAGGGTCACTCTTAGACCCACTCTTGAATAATGGTATTAACTTACTATGTTTCATCAAATTAGGAAATATACCTTTATCTACTCCCTATCCTAACCTTTATCTACTATCTAACTACCTAAATCTTTGCGGATCCCACAAAAAAATTTCCCATGTGGGGAGACCGATTTAACCATCCACTACGCCAACCGTGCACTCAATCGATCAATATCGCTGTAATAACATCCTGACTTACCTGTCTTCTCAAATGATCACAAAGCTTCCTATTATTCGCGAAGTGCTGTCCACAATGGTAGCAAGCAATAAGTCGCTCTCCTGTATGAGATCTGGCATGAACTTCTAACATGGATTTCTTTGGAAACGTCGTACCGCATCCTGCCCATGAGCAAACAAACTTTTCTACATAGTTTGTGTGTAGTTTCACATGGTCTAGAAAATTCTGCAACAGCAAAGTAGTATTAGAGTACATGTATTGTGTTCTAGATGGATCAACTGATCAGTTAATAAAATACAGTGATTGAAACAAAAAGGGGTGCATGAAAGGAGCCTCCCCGAGTGACGTACACAACTATTCCCTACGTCCGGCGCACCCTTCGCGAGTTCTACAAAGCGAATTGGCTAATCCTTTCACCACGATGGCAAGTCAAAATAAAATTTGACTCAACCATCGACACGACGAAGAAGAAACAAAAAGAAAGTTATTTAATTAACGGTGAAGGAAAACATCTTGAGGAAACCAACATGCCTAAAAGTGCCTAAAAAGTAATTAAGGGTGTGTGCAGTCTACCAATCAAAAAGAATGGTATCCTTCTCATTATGAGAAGAGGCTCGAGCCCAGCAGTGGGATATGTATAAGATACAGGGCTGCTAATATTATTATTAAACAAGAAATAAAATGTATTTTTTTTCATTTTAAAGTATATGCCTTCACTATGAGTAATTTTCTGTATCATATGTTCATAAATACCGCACTGAGACCGCACCGGACCGCAACACTCTGTTTTCTGTTGCGGTGACCACTTACACCTCAGCGTCAACCTTGCACTCAATCTGACAAAGTACCTTTTATTGTGTAATAATTTTTATTCAATTATGAAGGAATTCTCACCTGCATAGAGTTATATCTTTCTTCACAACCAACCCACATACAGCAGTAATCACAGGTTTGCACTGGCACTTGATTTCTTTTACTAGAGTCTTTCTTGCACCTCATCAGCTTAAGAGTAGTCCTGCCATTGAGTCCTATGGCCAGCAACCTTCCATGGTATGCATGGTAGTTCATGTGACGGACCATCTCTGCATAATCTGATGTTACGTGACCGCAAATATCCCAAAGGCAGACGTAGTCCACTAAAAACAAACAAAATTAAATGATCACTTTATTAACTGAATCATATATTCAAATTTGTTAAATTATTGACTGTTGCCCATACAATAATTTGATACCTTTTAATAGTTTATAACATTCATTGCCATTTCAAATAATTTTCGTATGGGAGTACACACAGCTACACAATTCAAGTTGGTCTAACATTCCACAGGAAGCCTAAACAATGAGAGACAGAGTCTTTGGCCCAGTATTTACCAAAGTGGAGAAGAGAGGTGCATGCGGAGCAGCATTTCTGTTGCATGCGCCAATTACCCACATACAACAATACCTCTCCCCTTGACCCATTGCCACCAAAGCGTGGACAGGAGTAGTAAAAATAACCAAATCTGATTGGTTATTCAAAACACTGCTCCTCCCCACTCCTCTCCTCTCTGTTTTCGTGGAAACATAGCCATATAGTGTAAATACATTGTTTAATGTGTACCTACCTTTTATTCTTGTGAATAATACATTATAGTCAATATGAAAGTATGAATTACAACCTACACTCAGTCATAATTTTCTACTGTCAAGGCATATAGAGCTATTATGGTAATTAAAAAATAGATACTCACCACCTTTCTCTTTCTCCACCACATGGGTATCAGAAGCGTGGTTTCGAACATGCTCTTCATAGAGTACAAAATCAGAGAACATCTGCTTACAATATTGCCATTCGCACTCCATGTTTAAACCAACTTGGCGAAGTCTGTACCGAGTCTGAAAAAAAACAAAGAATATAATTTTTGGATTGATAGTAATTTTATAATTATGAAGTCTGTTTTTTTTTTGTTGGTTAAATGTGCTAAGCTCAGGAACTTTATCAACAAAGATTTTTTTATGTTAAATAGCCCTTTTAATGATGAAGGCTTTAGGCTGTAAAACATCACACTATGACAAACAGGTGCGGTGCGGTGGGGATATGTCAAAAAAGTAGTAATGAAATATGTTGCAAAAACAGGTGGTGGCAACACGGCAGCAGAGAAATAAGGGATAAATGATGGTAAAACTGTGGTTAAAAATAGCAGCCCTATATCTAATACATGTCCCACTGCTGTGCTTGGGCCTCTTCTCGTGATGAGAAGGGTCAGTCTATATTCCACCATCCTGCTTATGTGCGGATTGGTACTTCAGCCCCTCTCAAGCCCATTTTATGGCACTCTCAGGCATGAAGGTTTCCTCACAATGTTTAAATAATAAATAACTTCGAAAAGACGAATCTTAACGATTTATTGACAGAGGTATGTGCTGTATGTACCTGAGACCTTTGTCTTTGCAGTCCAATAATCTTCCATTCGGCTATTTACTGTGGTTACTTTAAGAAATTCCACGCAGAAGAAGTCGCGTAGAACAGCTAGTAAATTAATAAATAAAGAAAGTACTTACGATTGCTTTGGGTTCAATTGAGCGCTCCCCAACACCCGCGGGCACTGTAGCTTCGTCTTCAGCCGCAGCCAGCAAAAAGTTCTTTCTAGCAGCATTTGTCTGAATTATAAACTGGATATCATTCGTATTTTGTAAAGACAACTTCGTCGAATCCTCATTATTTTGCTTCTGAAGCCAATTCATGCAGCGCAGTAGCTTTTGTTTATTTACATCATACTTCTTCTTTCTAACATCTCCCATTTTGATTAATAGAGGATAGCAATAAAATTACATTACATGATATTATATAAAAATCAAAAGAAAATAGTGAACATTTTGCTACACTTTCGCGGCTGTTCGGTAGAATCAAAGGTAGAATGAATGTCACTGTCATAGTGTCATGTGTCATTGTCATACATGACAATTGGCTGACAGCCAACCTGCTCAAGCATTTTCTGCCAGGTAAAAAATGCACAATCTAAAAAAAAATGCAACGGAGATTGATCGTCAAAATTCTAAAAATAATAAATACGTATAAAAAAAATTATAACACTCCAACCCATAAAATATAACCTGACTGAATTTAAAAGTGACACAAATTACACTTGAGAAAGAACATTTCTTTCACTTTCATTTATGTGAGTTATATGCTTTTCCTGCCAATAAGGATAATTAATCTAACACCTGTAAAAATGGGGCTAAGCCTATATTAATAAGATTATAGATCGATGGGAATCACCATTTCTACGGCATTGAATGCGAATTCACACGACTTTTAAATAACTACCTCGCTTTAGGTAACCTACTAACATCTAGTCATATTGATATAAATCTGAAATAAATAATTTTAATTTAATTTAAGTACCCAGGTGGTACGGCAGAGGTTATAAACACCCACACATCACGTATCACGTTTTGGTCCTATGTGATAGTGGGTGAGATTATTATTGAATTAGATTATTATTGTCAGTTTTATCCGCTTTGATGGATAAACACCACATAAAACAGTCAAAGTTCGAAATATTGACAGTAATATTGTAGGTGTGCAGGTAGCCAACAAGGCAGTTCTGAATTAGGATGCCCGATATTTGAGAATTTTAACTCAGCTCTACACACTAGTCAAACATCTAAATTGCTAAAAACATAAACAATAATCCATCAAAAATAAGCGTCCTCAAGTATGGCGAACTTGCCAGTAATACAGGTTGTTTGGCGCAATGACGGACATGGATTTATTGCAGATAAAGGGGATTATTTGCTATCGTTGTAACTAGTAACTAACTTATCTAACTCCTGAATTCAAGATCCTACGTGTCGCGGTTCCTGAGATATCAATATTTTTTTACTTTTAAAAAAATACTGATCTTTTTGAAAATAAAACCGTAATTTATCTTAAATAAAATAACTTTTATACATTAATGTTAAATGCTCAAGACAAATAACATAAGACTCTTATCTTCCTCGAAACAATTACCTAGCGTGCTTCCAGTCTTAAAAATCGTATATTATGATAATGTAAAACAAGTCAACTTCTAAATACGTTAGATCATAAACTCTTCTAGCGACTTGTTGGTTGTACCAAAACGTATTTATTTGAAAAAAATCTTTTAATGACCATATTATTGGACAGACTGCAGTTTTTCTTATTTCATTAGTACTGTAAATGATTGAAACGACAAAAAGTCATGTAAATAATTAGTAGGTACTTTATCTTGTTTGCCAAGTGTGTGGAGTCGGCTTTACTAGTTCATTACATAATATCAGGATAATAACTGATCATAATCCTTTTAGTCCAATAAATAATTGTTTTCATTATAATACGTGCCCGAATGAACGATTACTATTTAATATCTATTATTTTACTTATCTACCGGAAGTATCCTTTTTGTAAACTACCAACGAAAAAACTCGTCATGCATGTTATTTTTCTGTGTGCGTTCGAATGCTTTCTTTGAAAAAAGTTCATTTCAGTTAAACTTTACTTTTTATATTATTACCTTTAACCGTGGTTATCAAAGTTATTCAAAAAGATAAATTATGTTTACTTTATATTTTTACAGTTATTTTGATTACATTACTTTATCAGAATTCTAATTTAAATCAATAATTTTAACACATCTTGACTATTTGATGCAATTTTGGAACAGGTTCTTGTTCTTGACATTTTTGACAGGTCAAACCAATTTTTATTTTAATAAAAACGTGCGATTGGAGACGAAACGAACGCGTGAAAAGTGGTCAAGTGCGGTGCGTATTTACGGCACGGCGCGGCGACCCCACGTTGTCGCTTGTGTTTCTTATCAATAATTAGGCGCACATAAATAGTTCATCTTGTTATTCTCGTCGCATATATCGCGGGTGACGGTCGAGAGGTCGTTGTGGTATTACGCTGATGAAATCAACCGTAAACCTAGAAGAAGTAGTAAATAAATTAGATCACATTACCTTACCACTTACAACCAGAATGCCGAACATCAAGATTTTTAGCGGGAGCTCCCACCCTGACCTAGCCCAGAAAATCGTCGATCGTTTGGGCATCGATCTAGGCAAGGTTGTAACCAAGAAGTTTAGCAACATGGAAACATGTGTGGAAATAGGTGAATCTGTGCGTGGTGAGGATGTTTACATAGTGCAGAGTGGAAGCGGTGAAATCAACGACAATCTGATGGAGTTGCTTATTATGATCAACGCGTGCAAGATTGCATCGGCATCTCGAGTTACGGCTGTCATCCCGTGCTTCCCCTACGCTCGACAAGATAAAAAAGACAAGAGTAGAGCGCCAATCACCGCTAAACTTGTCGCTAACATCCTATCAGTGTCTGGCGCCGATCACATAATCACTATGGACCTGCATGCGTCGCAAATTCAAGGATTCTTTGACATTCCTGTGGATAACCTCTTTGCTGAACCGGCTGTGTTGAAGTGGATCAAGGAGAATATTCCTGACTGGAAGACGAGTATTGTGGTGTCGCCTGATGCTGGAGGAGCTAAAAGAGTCACATCCATAGCTGATCGCTTGAATGTTGAATTTGCTTTGATTCACAAAGAGAGGAAAAAGGCTAATGAAGTTGCATCAATGGTGCTTGTAGGTGATGTGAAGGACAGGACAGCTATTCTCGTTGATGACATGGCGGATACTTGTGGTACAATTTGTCATGCTGCTGAGAAATTAATTGAAGCGGGTGCAATCAAAGTTTATGCAATACTCACACACGGAATCTTCTCTGGTCCTGCAATCTCAAGGATCAACAATGCATGTTTAGAGGCTGTTGTTGTCACAAACACAATACCACAGGAGAGGCACATGAAGGATTGTCCCAAGATCCAGTGTATTGATGTCTCAATGATGCTGGCGGAGGCAGTGAGACGTACACACAACGGGGAGTCTGTGTCCTACCTGTTCTCTAATGTTCCATACTAGAATAATTTTCTTTATTTTATACGTATTTTACTTTAATATAGTGTGATAAGGTTCATCAATTAGTGATGCTGTTGTTGTTGTGGCAAAATCTAACCTAACATTGATATTATGTTAAATGAAATGGGTAAAATTTATGAATTTGATTAGCTGTCCAAAATGTTTTTGTTGGATTTCAATGTTTGGTTATTTTTTGTTACAACAGTCATAGATTAAGGCTCATTTAGACAATATAATTGGATAAAGTTAGGCTGTTATTCTGACTTTGTCTTCCTTTGTTGAAAAGTAGGAATAGCTGAACATTATGAAAAATTATCCTTGTTTAACTTGGTCCTAAGAAAAGGCATGTAACACTGCCTAGTAAAGCTTCAGGCAATGGTGTTACATTATTTGTTATGAAATGCAAAGTTCAATATTTACTATTATAGGGAAGACAGAGGTAAATTTTTAAGAGTATTCTTTATCCTCTTTATTGAGGTCAAGAAAACAAGAAAGTTATGCTTTTATAATTTTAATTCTGGCCATATTTCAAAGACAATTATGTTATTTTTTTTCAACAACCAGTGAAGTGCAACATCTTTGTTTGCAAACTTCAGACTCTTAATGGTGATGCTTTACTTGGGATATTTGAGCAAATATTCACCAAGTAAAATGAGACTTAATTATTATGAGCATAAAAGTGATTGTGTTTTGACTAATCAACACAAATATTTAGCTAAATATGCCAAGTGAAGTAAATTGCATAAGATACTGATATTTTTAAATATAAATCATTCATTTGTATAAAAGGTGAAGGAAGTATTTTTGTTTGATTGCCCTCGAAGAGAAACCTATTTTATTGTAGTGGCAGCAAAATATGTTTTCTGGTACAATTGAGATGCTGTTTATTTGGTACAAATTTCATTCAACATTTGTGTGGTTATTACATTTCATTCCATTTAACCCCTCATCATGTTGAAATGTAGGTCTGCATTTACATTTTTAGCTGTTATTAACCTATATATTTCTATGAACCTCACCAAACATTTTTTTAACAAAATGATTTGTTAGTTTAAAATAAAAGACATTTTAGTTGATAAACTTTGTTTATCTCTTTAACTTTATTTTTGCAGTGGGAATGTAAAAAAAAATATGAATAGAAAAAACTTTTTTTTTACATGTTATGTTTTATAATGATTTATTTAAAATTCAAAATTAATCTTAAATGAATTGTTTAAAATTAATTAACATTATTTGGCATACCTAAAAATAAGACTACAAAATTAGATAACACATCAGTTAAAACTGTAAGAATCAAATTAAAAAACAGCCTACTGCAAATAATTTTAATGATTTTTGTTTTTTTTATTATTAACAGTTAGATTTAAGCTGTTAGCGTTACAATTACGTGGCTCTATAAATGTATTGCATTTTTTTTTAACTCTTCGGCAATGATTATATTAGTTAATAAATCCAACATTATATTGATACTCAGTATACAATATCCATGATTAAAGTCATTATATCGTATAGCAATCAAACATAATCAATGGCTATAAATAATTGGCAAGAAATTTTGAATTAGAAGCAAAGTGATAAATAAAATGCCTCATTGTATATTTTTTTCTAAATTTATATAAAAAAGCTATGTATATTTGGTTCTGATATCTATGATTAAGATAATAAAATGGATTTGACTATTTTTTATTTTATTATTTTATGCCCATCATAATTCTCATCCATCATATTTGATTAACATGGATGTCCCCAGCTTTAGGTCCATGGGAGGGACATTTCAAACATATTTTGTTGACTTTTGACGACTGCAGTATGTAAGTACTTAGACATACGACTTCCATGTGGTGGGGGGGAGGGGCAGCCACCCTTCCCTGCGGACGCCCATGTTGATCAATAAATTCAAATTCAAATCATTTATTTTCATAGGCCCCAGGAGGCGCTTGAACACGTCAAAACATAACAAAAAAATATTATGTATAATACAGTTTAGCAGCAATATTATAACGAGTTAACCAAGTCAGATATAAGAATATAAATAAATTCAACTTTGTCTATGAATGAAATAAAAATAAGTAGATAGGTATGTCTATTTTCATTCATATTCTAGTGTTTGTTACACGTTATTTTTAGCCCTCTGTGCGTTGCTGTTGTCTGTGCTTATCTACTATCTGATTAATAGATTTTATCAGCTAGTGTTTAATATGATCGTAATTATACTGTTGAACGCAATGATATTATATAAAAACAAAAGCAGATATGTTATAAGCGCTCGCGCTGTGAATACTCAAATACGTCCCAATTGGGACGTCTTGTGTTTAGTTTGCGTGTGGCCTGCGTCGAGCGCAGTCACGTGCGTACCACTGAAGTGCAATCATTAAAATAAAACTATAGCTATCTCTTTCATTTGCGTGCTATTTCGTATCTTTTGTTTTACTTATCAGTTACATTTGTCAATGTGTGCAATTTGGAATAGCTCGGAACGGATTTAAATCGTAATTTCTATGAACGTAACATATCTATAGTTCTATAATATCATTGGTTGAACGTAACTAGATAAGGTTTATGTGATCTTCTCGCTGTCCGCAGATGTTGTTAGTTCCCGTTAAGGAAATAAATGTTGAACCTTAGTTTCTGATTAAGTGATTATCAAAGTATTTTCCTAGATACAGTCGAGTTCACTTAAGCAGTGCTGAATCTTGTTTTTTCTCTGTAATAATTGAGGTTCAAAACTGCCAACATACTAAACACGACTGTACCTATGACAAGATGAAAAATCTACAAAAGCTATTATTATTGTCTTCAAGATGGTTTTACAATATTCTACTTTTAATAAACTGTGACTAACTTAACCCAATACGTTAAATTCTCCTGAAGGAAAATTTCAAATAACATATTTACCCGTCCAAGAGATTGAACCTGAGACCGCGGTCGCATAGACAGTTACAACCACATTAGACCAAGAAAGCAGTTCTGGATAAGCCATGTTACATATTAACTGACCTTACAGTACAATGGTACAAGACAAGTCCAGTATCAATAAGAAAACTGACCCTAAGGTCACGGGCCAATGATGTAAATTGTTTGTCGATGGTCGCACCCACTTAGCGCAAATAAAACATAATGACAAACATCAGTTATGATCGGACCAGTCAGATATCAGTTGTTGCGTAATCTTTGGACAGATCATACACGAACCGTAGTATCACTCAAGACGACATTGTTATAATTTTTTAAACCCTGTTATTTTAGAAGTAAATTCCAACTAACATAATTTTCAGTTGCAATTGTTTTGTGAAGCGCCTGTTTTTGGAGAACTTTGTAAAGTTAAGTTCGTTAAAACGTTGGCAGTATTGGATCTTATTAGTTCTTTAAAGCCCAAAACTGCCAACATAATTATTACTAAACTCGATTTTACCACCCTAGTTCATTACTATGTTGGCAGTTTTGGACCGTTTTATATCATAAAGGTCCAAAACTGCTAACATAATTATTGAACTCGGCTATATACCACCCCGTATGAGGACATTTCCGTTTGAACCGTTACTCAATGTCAGCATATGGAGGGGAGGGGCGAAGCTACTGCGATATTACACTGATTGAAGATCATACACATGGCGAAGTAGATAATATGCAGGCTCAGCGCGAAGTGGCCCCCTGCATGCATTGTGGTCCTGTGCTTCAACTTCACGTTTAGCAGTAAGCAGTACCCGCAGCACCCCGATGCGATGGTCATATATAATGCTGCAATAGCCACTTACCAGCAAGTATGTAGGTACTTAGACAGCATGTTCGTTGCCTTCCTATAAAAAACCCTAATGATTTCACAAAGAATCTCGCCTGTCAAAATAGCGTTTTTGTATAGCGTGTCCTTTATATTTATTTGTAAATAAATTATTGGAATGTATCCGCGCTTGCCAAGGTTTTCTGTACCATTGGTACCATGGCAGACCATGGTACAATTTTTCACGATGCAGATATAATGTAGGTACCTACCTACTAATCTATAGACTTAGTTTGAAATAAAACAGGTACCCGGGTAGCCACCTGTGTTAGTTAAATTTCTCCTTGGTAATAAATAACGTTTTAAATATAATGTACCTACTTACTTACCTAGTCTAAAAACTACATAAGTATCTCCCTGCCTACTTCTTCATTAGATTGCTACGAAGATACGGAGAATATAACTAAAGTTTGATCAGTTATATTTGCTGTGATTTTTGCCTTTTTTACATTTATTAGTTTGGAAAAAGATTTTATATACTAAGAAATAGTTGAAGTTTTATAGGACTGGCAGGATTTGAACCTGCGGCCTTCTGCACACGAGTACCTATATATAACTTGCTAAGCATAGCTAAATGCTATAAAAATAATTAAGAAGAAGTTAAAGATTTTATAGTTTTAAATTTTGTAAATTTAACGCGAATCATCTATAATTTTTGCTTATCAAACGCAAATTGTAAATTACGGAGTGGTTAACCTTAGTTGACTCCAATAGCTTACGTATGAGATAATAACCGACTGTTCTGACTGTAACAAAACATCACGTAGTTAAACAACTTTAAACAGTCGATAAAAATGCGTTATCTATCAATTTGTGCGTAATAATTTGGGTCATATAATTTGAGAAACACTTGCACACAGTGTTGCTAGGTCAATATTGTCGACAAATAAAAATGACCGATTTTTTATCATTATCTATAGAAAACGGCAAAAAACATGTCTGTTGTATAGGAGCCCTTAAATATATATTTTATTTTAATTGAAATATTTTGTTAATATTTCAAGCGTTTATTATTACCGTTACCAAGCTGAAGCGAGCAAAAAAATCAGGTTTGTTGTGCAAAAGCTATCACCCCTAAATGTTTATTTTATTCGGTTTTCGGTCGTATTATAGCGGCAATAGTTTTGTTTTAGATCATTCGACGACCGGATGGCGAAGTGGGTAGTGTGCCTGCCTCACTGCGATGCTGAGGTCGTGGGTTCAATTCCCACTTAAGACAAATCTTTGTGTGCATGAACATGGGGTTTGTCTTAGTCTGGGTGTTTCTATGTATAATAAGTATATATTTACAAAAGAAAAGTATATATGTATTAGTATCAGTTATTCTAGTACCCATAGAACAAGCTCTGCTTAGTTTGGGACTAGATGGCGTTGTGTGTGAGTTGTGAAATATTTATTTATTTATCATCTGTGAAAATTTTAACTGCCTAGCTACGGTTTAGAACAAATGGCTTTAGAACACTAAGATAAGGAAGACAATAGAACAATCGAATTCGGATATCATTCGGAGGAGACAGACAAATTGTCTGGCAATGGGTAAAACCTGAGAATTCTGGTTCCACTCCAAAGCTACTCTCCAACCCTCTAGTTATATTTCTTAAGTCAATTAATTACGATGTTTTTGCTTCAACCAAAAGCTGTTACACACACATACACGCACTCGACAGTAACAAAGGTCCGTCGGTCCGTGTCACATAGCAACTGACTAAGCTTACAGTGTAATTAGATCTAGAGCGTTGTAATTTAGCCACAGGAACTATAGCATCATGCTTTATATCTTTAGGAGGCTAGACTGAGGTGGTAACTTCCTGTAAGCAAGCATCAATAATTTTTATCTTCTACCGCAAAGATGAGATGCCCATGAGGCAAGCATGAAATGAAAATAATAGGTATAATCTCAGATAACGATAATAAAGGCAGATGGAGTGTACGGGATACGAAAAGTGAAGCCACCAAAGCAAATACAAAATCCATGACTCAAGCAAACCTGGCACTCATCGCGCGATCAGGCACAACGGCACAAGCGTAATCTAGGGTAGAATATGTAAATAATTTTCCAAAAAAATACCCGACTTCAATAATTGAATTGTAATTATTACAATAATTTTAAACTTATATATGGTTTACTCATAGGTGCCATTGTCAGAACTGAACCAAATAGGACCACACGAGAAGCACCAGCTTTCAAATAAAAAAATTATCATTAAAATTGCTTTGCCCAGTCGAAAGTTATGAGGTAACAAACATAAAAAAAGAAACAGACGAATTGAGAATCTCCTCCTTTTTTGAAGTCGGTTAAATAGATATCTATGAAGACGTAGGAACATAATAAATACGCATATTTTTTTATTTTTTTTAATAAGACGCTTGCACTAGGAATAGTTCCTGTGTCGCGGTGGTGTTCATATACATAGATTTCACACACACAAAGCACATCCAAATAATTTTATTATCAAGTGTCTGAGGTAAAACAATGATTCTTGATCAAAAAAACAAACTTTTCCAGGTGGGCAACTAGAACCAATTAAGTAAACAATTTTTTTAAGCTTGGCCTTGTAAACATGTTGGTGCAAAATATTTATTTTATAGAATGATGTTTTATCACCAACAAACATGGATATTTACATTAGCTATCTGGCAATATGTGACGTCTACGGGACACTACCAGTTTCTAAACAGAAATATTTGTAGGTCTAAAGGGTCTAAGGTTATGTCACTCTCGACTGATAATCATGTCTAGGCACCTTTTGTTTTTTAAGAGCGTTTTGTTTGTGTATAGTTATCTGATAAATAGGAATTCTTTCAGTACAACTAGCTCGTTATAATAAAGCTGGGTACAGATTGGTGCAATGCAACATGTAATGCAACATGCAATGCAAGAATTTGACGTCCATATTGCTGCAATGTATCATGTAATGTAACAGAATTCCCATAATGTGGACGCCTCGCGCGCACGAACTGCGCCTGGGTCGCGCACGCTCCGAGCGTTACAGCTCGTGCGCGGCTCGATCCGAGATTTGTCGGTTTTTGGTACGAACACAAAGGGGCGCGCAGTGTGCGCAGGACGCAGCCGTGGACGGTCGATCGTTTCGTTCGCATGCGCAACGATCATGGTGGTGAAAGAGGGTGCGTGGAGGGTGGTTTTTTTAAAATTTGATGAATGATTAACAATGAAGCACTGATAATCGTCAGAGCAAGAAGGCTGTCTTCAGACTCCATGATTCGTAAGTATATCGCCTTGATGCAGGCAAAGAAAAGAACACGTGTGACGAGGGCTAGTGTTTGTAACGAAATGCGGGAACAGATGTTCTCGAATGATTCGTAGTCAATGCGCGTACCGCGCGCGCCACACGTCCAAGGCAGCAGGGAACATGCAATGTAACGCAGAATATTACATTACATGTTGCATTGCACCAATCTGTACCCAGCTTAATAGGTCAAGATTGCAAAAGGTGCAATAAATCTAGGTTCCTTAATACTCGATAGTATAGAATGAACAATGAGGCAAGGTAGTAATAACCATAATATTACCATATGTTTAAAACTTAAATTTCCTTTAAAATAAGTCCTTCGTAGGGATTAACTCCTAAGAACTAGATATAAAGTGCTCACGGTGAATAAAAAGGTCATCCATTAGGGCCCCCAAGTGTGATAGCCCAGGGCACTCCAGGTTCACAATGCGCTTCTGGATTTGGCAAAATAAATAAGTCGATTTTGAACGTGTTTTCTCGGGATGTCTTGATAGGTACTATCAGAAATGGGTTCTTTCATACTTTGTCGGCGAATCAAGAATTATCATTTGAATTGGCCCACTTGTACCAATAAAAATGAGCGATGAATAGACCCTTGACACAGTGACAAGGCCAGCGTAATATTGATAACGTTTAATGAGATAATACTCAATGAATACCTAGTTATCTTACTCCATGAAGATAATTATGTAAATTGGCAAAATACGTATCAAAATTTAGATAAGAACTAAAAAGGTCATCCATTAGAGGCCCAAATTTCTGGGTCTGCCGATAGATGTTCATATTTCAGGCAGATAGCCAGCTGGAATAAGGAAGACTCAGGTCAAAAGACCCTATGTCTGAAATGCGATTTACTAAAACCCTTGAAATCTCCCCAGTCTAATGTAAAACCAAAGAGATCTCAATTTAGGACTGCACAAATTGTATCTATCTAAAAACAAGATATAAATAATAATAATAAATACTCTTTATTGTACACCAAAAAAACAAAAGAAAGGTACAAAAAAAAACAAACACTTAAAACTAGTTGCACAAACGGCGGTGTTATTGCTTATAGTAGGGGAGACCACAATGCTAAATGGGGATTTATTCGAGCGTCGTAGAGACCTATTGGGTTGCAAAGCTTAGATGATAAGAAGAAAAAAATGTTATTATGATATACCTTTTCATCGGTGGGGGAAGCGGCTATAGATTTTTAAATATGTAAAAAAAAACTGTTGCATGGACATCCTCGAGCGCGTCAGATATTGATAGCATCAATGCCCTACGTATTTTTAACAATGAACGTATGTTAATCTGATCGTTTGCATGATGCGGGTGGTTGTATGTAAGGGTTGAAAATGAAAAAAAAATAAAAATAATCGAGCGCGTCAGATTTTCTAAGGGAGTGTTAAGTGCACCAAAAAAAAGCTCTCATTCACTAATCTGACGATTTCGATGGGACGCAAACTCGCGGGCATTCTCATAATGTGCAAAAAAAATTCGCCATTTTGAAATACTCAAGCGCGTCAGATTAAGATATAAATGGATCATCTTTATGTTCTAAACGTACTGTCTCATAATCTGACGATTATATAGAGGGATTCGCCTGATCTGACAAAAAGAAATTAGGAAAACGGTTCATCCTAAAGGCCATCCCTGCAACTGCCCGCTAATTCCATTCCTGGGCGCTTAAAATTGTAATTATGACATTTTTAAGCTCTAAATATAGTTTATGTGATATTTGAGTTAAAAGAAATAATATTTCTATGCATTTGAACTCTCCCAGCTTGAAAGTCTTTCAATTCGTGTAATTAACATTATTTTTGAATAAATATTAATTAATAAGATATTATCACTAGGTTATATAAATAATAAATAATGAACTATTTTAAAAGAAACATATAATATGTTAAATAAATAAATAATGATACTTAAGTTAGCCGACGTTTTTAATTTTTTGATTTTATTTTTAATAATTAAATAAGAACAAAAAAATATTTTTTAAACATTGCACTTACAGTTTTTGAAGTTTTTTTACAAGTGAAATTTATTTTTTATTTTTTTGTAATAATTTTTTCAATAAAGATCATATTTATATGTCAGCTAACTTAATTTGCATAATAATTAAAATTTTTCATAATTATCGATTGTAAACTATTGATTTAGATTGATTGATTTAGAAAAATCTTAAATAATATTGAATTAAATTCATATGATAATTAATGATTTTATATTTATACGGCACAGCTAAATTTTTACTATAATAAAACCTATTTGATAGTTTTGACATTTTTCTTCGATCATTTTTTATTAGATTTTTTCATTTTTCGTCATGGCAGCAGAAACCAGAGTGGAGACGGAGTGAGAGAGTAATAGATAGAGAAAGAGTCAGAAAGGAATAGAAACGCGGAGAAGGAAATGTAAGCATCACGCAGCTGCACGCATTTAACTTTATCGAGGAATTTTTGTTATTTCGGCTTGCGGAAATCGTCAGATTATATATTTTTCATTATTCTTGAATTAAATCCTTCATAATAAAAAAAAAATTAGCTACGCTCGAGAATGTCAAGATGACATTTTTTTTTTACAACTTTGCTGCCCTCCCCTTTCTTTGCGTCACTCTCAAATTGACAGATTAGTGGAATATACACTTTTTAGGATGTAATTAACTCACCCTACTTTAATCTGACGCGCTCGAGAATTTCTGATGGTCAATTTTTTTTTACTAATCTGATCCTGTATCCTGCACGGGCGGCCGCATATATGGGCCTCATGTTTGGTGGAGGTACTTAACCGGGTACAAGGTATCCCCCTGTATATTAATCTGCCGCGCTTGAATAAATCCCGAAATCCCTTAATGGGCTCCTTTACCATTATAGCAATTTCTTCCACACAACCACACACTAAATTAAAGGCAATGATCTTTGCGACTGGACATGACTGAAACATCATATTTTAAATATTAGATAGTTTATCTGCATATCTGAGCGTACGAGAAAGCTGCTATCGTACCTACTACCTATAACAAAACGAATTTTTCAGTAACTAGAGGAAAGTAGGCCAAAGGCTAAGCTATTATTCTCTAGTGACTTTATACTCTGTCCATTTCTTTATTTTCTTTTTGACAGATTACATTTAGGGATGCCTTCACACGTTACTGATTCGATTTGAAATCATAATCGATGTTGTCTACGAAGAACTTACAATCGATTAATTACATCGAAATGGTTTTAGTTCATTATTAATTATTCGCTTATTAGTAGTTTTTATTAGATGAAATAAATATATAAAATAATAATATAATAATAATGTCACATACTTAGTCTATGACGACTTCCTAGTTGCCTTTGTTTACATTTTCATTTTTAATTCCAAGATTTCGACTTGATTTCTTGCAAATAATTATTCATGGAATCATGATACTATTATTATTTTCTTTTTTTATAAAAATACAGACAATACACAAATAAAGTCAAATTATTATTTTTCATAATGATCGATTTATTTCATTTCACGATTTGATTTATAGTCTGTGGTTGTTTGTTACAAACAGTGAACTTCCCTAAAAAGTGGCGCTTGTCAATAAAGTACATTATTATTGTAGTACATTAATCTGACAAAAAAAAAACGGTAATTCATAGGTGTGATCTGTCAAAAAGAAAATAAAGGAATGGACAAAGTATAATCTACATTTTCTATCGATTTCACTGATACTAGACATTTAATTTTGTATGATGTAATCTATTTTACTCTATTAAAAAAAAAAATAAGTAGGGGGAGTCCGACAGACTTGAACTTAATTTTTACCTAACTAAATTATCCAATAATATAATAAATAAAGCACCTCCTTTAATTTCATATAAGGCACTTTCCAACTCGGTTACCCACCCGGACGAAAGCTAGTTTATTTCTTTGAATACGCTTATTTCGGGCAGTATTGGTCGGGTTTGCATGATAGTTTTTTTTTTAATGGCTTATTTATTGAGTTACGATAATATCAATAGGAGCCGAACAGCAGTGAAATATGTCGCAAAAACGGGCGAAGGGAGCGGCGCTGTAGGTAACCTACGTGGTAAAAACGTGGAGAGATACTAACATAAAATAACATAACATCACGCCTATATTTTCCAGAGGGTCTGACAGAGGTGTAAAACACGCACATTTCATATGTTATGTTAAGGTGATAGATGAAAGGGCTGTAACCCATTCAGCGGGCACAGTTCCAACTCTGTGCTGCTATCTAAGAATCTATCTATCTTTCTAATCTATCTTTTCCTAACGGAAAAAAACCCAAACCACACTTTTAGTCATCCCAGAAATCGAACCCGAGACCTCGCAATGAGAACGCATAAACTAACCACTAGCTAGACTAGACCAACGAGACAATCTTTGTTCATAATATCGAAAACCAAACTAAAGAAGTCGCGGATCGATCAATATCAAACAATACTTTTTACATTTTTTATAACTCTATAACAGAAAAATATTCGATATGGACTATAGACTGAAGATGATAAATGACAGAATGGACTGTCCCTGGACTGTCCCATCCAAAATAAATGGATGAAAACGCTGATGGGAGTAAAATTATAATGTATCTACTGATTTTTTTTGGATTATTTCTTTCTTTCACCTATTTTAGTTGTAATGATAATGATTTTATAATTTCAATTAATTGTGATATTTATATATTTGATTTTATAATTTATTGACATGACGATTTTATATTATTTTTATTTTTGTTATTAATGTGTAATGTTGTGTATTGAAATCTATGGTATTAATTGAAATAAATGAATATTTAATTTAATTTAATTTTAATTATGTACGCATTCTGACGCAGCTCTAACTGGAATTTTCCATCAGATCATTCTCAATTGCAGTGCAGAGTTGGTGGCGATAGACTGAACGGGGGCTAAACATAACAGGTGAAGTGTAAGTGTTAACTTCTGCCACACTCAATAAATAATTTATATACCTAGACGTGATTTCTAATTGATTATTTTTATAGCATTTAGCTATGCTTAGCAAATTATACTAAGAAACAGTTAAAAAAAATATGGGACCGGCAGGATTTGAACCTGCGACCTTACTGAACACCGCGTTTAGCTGGATGGCTAAACAGCTGCCCGGTGTGCAGTAAGGTCGCAGGTTCAAATCCTGCCTAGGCGTGAAGTTATGTTATGCAAGAAGACCTCCCATTAGCTCAGTAGTATTATTATACTCTCGATAAGAATACGTAGTAATAAAAGCCTAAGCAAAAGTAACAAGAGATGTCACTTGAAGCAGATACGAGTTTATTGACGCAATTGATATGGCGACCTCTGAGCCTGTGAGACGGCCACACATTAACCTATACCTACATGCCAGTATATGATGGTCTCACGTTGTAAAGACTTCCCGTGTAATCCGAGATCAGCTTATGGTGGGCATGTATAGGTTGACGGTAGCCGTGTGTGCGTTAACGATAATTTGTTATTGCAGAAATGTTTTTAAATGAAAGTAGGTACCTAATTACGTTTGTTTATGACTGTTTTGTTGCCAACGATTACGAAGAGATAATGATCTTGTAAACTTGCGCCGGGAAATGTACATCATTATATATTATTATTTTTACATTTATCATTCCCTTATTTTAGAAGTTACGGGGGACGACGACACATTTTTCCACTTTGGAAGCGTCCCCCGCGCAAACTATTCAGTATAGAAAAAAAATATATTAGAAACTTTAATATCATTTTTGAAGACCTATCCATAGATCCCACACGTATGGTATTTGATGAAAAAAATATATAGTTACGGAAAAAGTGGCTGTGACATACGGACGGACAGTCGGAACCCTAAAAAACGACGCCCGCACTAGAAATAACTCCTGTGTCGCAGAGGTGTTCATAGACATACATTTAATAGTGTGTATTATGAAATGAATACTATACTATGAAATGGTTAAAAATAAATCCGCCGCATAAATTAACTTCGCCTAATAACAATATTGAGCGTCACAAATACCTGTACTGTAGCAAAAACGTATAAAGGTAAAATGCGTTTAAAAATTGCGATAATAAATAAACAACTTGTACTACAGAATGAGCGAATATCTTATTCTATCTAACTTTAGTAGAACCACAGAATATTAAGTACAAGTGTAGAACGTACATTCAGCCAGACGAAATTTGTATGGTTTATTTTTTGTTCCATATTGATAAAACAGGTATTCGGCGATTCGTGGCACCTACCTGGCAACGGGCAAACTGAATAGAACGAACTTTCTAGAAAAAGATCTCGTGCAAAAACTAATTGATTTATGGACAGTTGTTTAGGAGAAAAAGTTTTTACACTTTGAGGTGAGCTAAATTGCACCATATTTTTAAAACCATTAAGTCGATAATTCTATTTTTTGCTAAGCTCCTTCTTCTCTTTATTCTATAGTATAGCAAAGTTAGTGGCCCGCTATCTGAGCGTACTGTACTCTAGGTACCTAAGTAAATAAGCGTAGATTATAATACAATCCCAGTATAATACAGTGGAGCTCATTGATACTGTAGCGCTTTTGAAACTTTTAACTGACGAAAAAAAAGGATTTAAGTCAACGTAAATTTTTAAATTAGATTCCGTCCGTCCGGTCCGATATAAAGGGTATACCCTGAGGGTGGTTCCATGGCAAAGAAGTCAGGGTTTGATTATGGGATCCCAAAGAAATTGAGGGAAAACCTCACATGTTATAGAAATTAGTGTTTTTCAAATAATTTCTGAATTTATCTAGATATTTACGTCAGGCGGCAATCTTTTCATATTGTTGAGCTGATGAATGAAAATACAACTACTTAACAGTTAGTTTTAAGGTGATAATTTTTGAAAATTAATATCTAGGACATAAAATGTTTACGTATTTTTACTTTCTAGTAGGTTTACTTTTTTGTTATTATACCTAGCAATAAATAATTAGATAAAAGCGCCTACTTAGATTATTATCATCACTGCAAATGTTGGCAGTTCGCGTTATTTATTTGCTGTAAGTGTTGCAGGCGTATAGACTTTATTCGATCATTATTTTTTGGTCGGCTAACTGTAAAACTTATAAAATGAGTGGGTAGGTAGCTAATAGGAGCTATTTCGTGTGTATCAGAATGGCGGGTATAATGTTATAAATCAGAATGAAATAAGAATGAGTTGAATCTACCTAAATCTACCAATGAAGAAAATGAATGTACCTCTTCGAATGTGGAAATAGGACAAAACGAAAGTGAGCCGCCAACCTGACGTCAGCTTGGCGGGTTTATTTGCGTTTAAAACAGAAGAGTTTCGTTTTTAAATTATTCCTTATCCAATCATTAAATTAAAATTTTGCTTGTTGTTTCGTAAGGTACTGAACAGGTAGATTCATATTATGGCAAACGAATTTACATAAACAATCAGTTTATTATACAAAAACACAAATAAACCCGCCAAGCTGACGTCAGGTTGGCGGCTCACTTTCGTTTTGTCCTATTTCCACATTCGAAGAGGTACATTCATTTTCTTCATTGGTAGATTTAAGTAGATTCAACTCATTCTTATTTCATTCTGATTTATAACATTATACCCGCCATTCTGATACACACGCTATTTCAAAGCTAAATTTGACCGGACTTGGTGGTCACAAAGAAGTTAGATACTATGGTTTTGCCTAGGTAAAAGAATACTCGAAATTAGGCCGCCTTTAAGTAGCTAGATCATAGGCAATATATATATTTATATTTTAATGCGATTTGTAATAAGACTCAACAGGCAATACCGGAGCTATGTGCCGGTATGCGGTATACGCCCAAGGAGAGTTTTAAAACATCCAGAGGAATTAAGATTTTTTATAACAGGTTATGCTATGATTGGCAGGATCAATTCTTCGATGGGTTACCATTCATATTGAAGGTGCTACATTTCGATAAAATCTTGGAAGCCTGTGGTATCTCACTACAGGGCATAGGTAGCAGGTGCAGGCAGAAAATCCCTTTTTCCAAATGGGGTGGTAAGATCCATTAAGCAGTTTTGTTTCCTTACAATTCCCGGCGGCAATATGCGGCATTGAAAAGTAATTTATTTAATTAGCTGTGCTAATATCGTCACCTCCATAGCAAACTAACGAATCTGCAGTTTTGGATAAATTGAATCGATGTTGTGATAAAAAACTGTATGTTATGTACAGCTTCTTATGTTTGTTGTAAAAGTTTATAGTATTGAGATGGACCCAATTTGCATTTGATATTCTTACACCCATTGGATCTTACGGAAAAAGAGATTATTTTTTGCTGTGAAGGTGACGTTATTATAAATAAGAAAATACCTGTCCGTGTATTAGGTTTTTACAGCGAAACCACGTAGTACCGTAAAACGGGTTCAATAGGGATGCAGGGGTCAATAGGGATAAAAACGATGAACAAAATTACAGCAGAAATACTACTATGAAATCTACCGTTAATCGTCTGTTTTTTTATAGTAGAATAGTAAATCATTTTACTGGTCACATTTATTTGACGTGAAGGTGGTCGTAAATCAGAAGAAAATACATCTGAAGTTCGCCGTTCGACAGCTCGAGATTTTGTTCCTCAGAAACTTTGGAAAAAAAACAGGTAAAAGTGAATTTTATTGAATAAATCGTGGTGAGTGGCAGAATTTAATTTATTTTCCATTCAAATCAAGTAAGTTACTACGCACTAATTGCTTAATTTTAGTTTAAATTGAAAATTAATAAGTGCCGGTAAATTTCGCAAAATAAGAGGATAATAGAGACGCCTACAGAATGCCATCGGGATGGCTGTGGGGTGAATCGGGACAAGAGTAAAATAATTAGGAACGTAGATTGTATGAAAAGGAACACCAAAGCAGCGATAGGGACAGGGTTGTCACTCACCAATATCACTAATATAATGTCTATAGATAATATTTTTTTTTTTCTTTATTACCAATTAAGTAAAGTAAGCATAGCAATTCATATATTTGATGTACCTAACGTTGTTTTCTAATAAATAAACCATTTCAAAGTATTTTTTTATTTTACATCGCGGATTCTAGTTAGTACCTATCGAATAGGTTTGAGTTAGGTACCTACTTACCTATTTTATTTCGCCAAAATTTACTTTCTGCATTTGATTATCTTTTGAATCATCTCCAGTCAAAATTCGTAAAAAATCTTAATAGTCTTATTATCCTATCCTACTAATATTATAAACGCGAAACTGTGTGTGTGTGTGTTTGTGACTCTTTCATGGCCAAACAGGTGGACTGATTTGGATATAAAATTCGATGTAAATATAGCTTAGACTAACTTTGAATCGAGGATATAAACAATTTCCATACCAAATTTCATCCAAATCGGTCCTGCTGTTTGGGCGTGAAAGATTTTAGTAGGAAGTAGGATAATTTGACGGAAACTGATTCAAAATTTGTAGGTCACGAAGAAGACACAATTAAATTTCTAGAGGTACCTACATATTATAAGTTACGTAGAACAATATTATTATGAGTTTTGTGACAACCCTGACCAAATTTCTCCATTGTACTCAATGCCGTCCCTATTAACCCCGATACGTGTATAAATAGGGACAGCACATATTTTATGTATTTACATAAAAGGAGCTGACCATTAATAATTTTCGCGTACAGTTTTATTAAATACAAGTTAAGACTAAACTTTTAATGTAGTATAAACTAAAAGTTGTATGCAAAGATCATAAGAGAAAGTCACACAAAGTTGAAAACCATCCCCATTCACCCCATTTTACGGTACATTTTGTCACCTACACGTTCGAAACCATTTGGACATCCCGTCATGTCTTCAGCCCTAGAACCTGAACCAATTTTAATGAAAATGGAAATGGGAAGGATATAATACTTAGGCTATTTTATTATCCATATACCACGCGGGCGGAGTCGCGCGCTGAAGCTGGTAATAAAATAAAACAGTTTTCTAGAACTTAATTAAGTTTATTGTGCACTCAGTGCGGGTGGTGGTGGGCCTGTGCGGCGGCCTTCCTCATCTGTGTGAGGACGTTGCTCAGCTCTTCACGCTTCCTCTTGGCGCGAATGTGTGTGCCCAGGCGGCGCTTCAGGAACTTCAGCGCACGCTTGTCTTTTGACACCTAGTGAGAGATAAATAGCAATTAGTTTTTTAAAGATTATTGATATATTATTTTGTTTTTTTTTACATAAACCTTTTAACCGCCAACGTCGGATTAATCCGACAAATATTTTCGGGCCCATTTCGCCAGTCGTATATTTACGACCAAAATATCACTGCTCGTTTAATCAGCTTTTTTATTTAATTACGCTGTATTCTATCAAAAATATGTTTATATTAGGTATATAGTTAACTAAGTAATCATTTACAGTTTAATACACTTTAGTCTATTAATTAGAAGTCTTAAAAATAATGTCCAAAGTTAGATGAATTACTAACATTATTTTTAGAAAATTGTATTGATGTGCAACGCCCATGACGCCAAAATCCGACATGAGGGACGGGACATATTCCAAGATTTACCGATACAAAAATAAACATAAATCAAAATATTTCTCGTTATACTGACTAATTAAATTTAAAACAAATACAGCAATTGTTAATAAAACATTTTTTTATAAATATTTGTGAGTATTTCATTTAATTCCTTTAAAATTAAGTAAATTTAAATAAGAAATGTCAGCGATTGAATTGATGGTTCCCATCCCTAGCCTACATGTTCCGAAACTTACTTTGTTAGTACGCCCTGCGCCACGGTCGGATAAAGACGACCGCTTCTTACGTCATAAACGAGTGCCGACTTCTGGAATTTTCCATCAGTGTTGTGCTTGTGCATGAAGTTTTACGTTCGTATGTCGATAAATGTACATGATAGAAATGTATTATGACGACTACTGAAGAGTTAATACGAATTCTAGAAGGCGATGAAAAACTGAAACTCTTCTCTGGACTGATTTTATTGTGAATAGTTTAAGTAATAATTAATAAATCGTTCAAATTTTTAAACACTTTTTGTTTTACTGGCTTGCGAAAAATGTCGAATAATTTCGTAAGGTACCTAAGTAGTATTCAAGTAGGTAGGTACCTATATCTCCACCAAGCTAAGTTTACACCTCGCTGGAATGCGGCGTGTACCCGTGTACCTACGTATAATATAATGTTAAAAACAACTAATGCAAAGTAAAATCTAACAAACATTTGTTTACTTTTATAAAGTCATAGCGAATCCTTTTTTACAGCCCGTACCTAAGCCTCAGTGTGACGTGAACGACGCGAGGTGCAAACTTAGCTTGGTGAGATTTAGTCGCAAATGCAAATGTCGTTATTAAAACGAAATATCGACATCGCAAAGTTAAGTATTGCACATCCCTCTTTCTTTTAGGTATTTAATTTTCGATTCACTGTGCCTGGCGCTAGGGACACGCCAACTGTTCTGAAGTCTGGCGGTTGAAAGGTTAAATAGAACGCCAGAAGCAACTACCCTATCCACTATCCAATCACACCTAGTCTCAGAACAAAAATTTGCAAATTACACAAAGATTTGTCCCATGTGGGGATCGAACCCACAACACCAGTGCAGTGGAGAGCAGCAAGGCGACCGCTTAAACCACTACACCACACGTGCAGAAAATTATGAAACAACTTGAAGGAAATAACCCATTCAGCTGTAAATAATAGTCATATTAACACGAGATTTCCTTGATGCTTTGGAAAGCATTTAAATACCCCAATTTTGAAAAACAGAACTTTGTTTCTGCTGTTTGCATAAATAGGCTGTCTGTTGTAGGGAACAACACCCCATTTTCACTTAAACCTTTACCTATACTGACTGTAGTTATGGGTAAGAGACCAGAAAGTCTTAGAACTTGTCTAACAAAGTTTGAAATATTACCTCTGCTGGGTGGTGGAAATCTATATAGTATTAGAATGCTGTCTGGGAGGACTAATAATTCATGGCATCACCAAATTACTTTTATCTGCCATTAAATACTACTTCTTGACGAATTCAAACAAACTGAAATAAGCCTCTTCTGACAAAATGGGCCCAAAGATATAACCAAGATCAAAAAATAAAGAGGAGCCACTATGTTTATTCACTAATAGGCAGAGGGCCCAAAATAATTACAATAGCATCAATGATTTATGTAGTTCAGTTAGTCTGCAATTATTATTTGTAAATTATGTTTACAACTTATTATTATTATTATTTATTTACAGGCAGGCAGTTGAATCAACTTATGGGGACCATAAGCTTAAATGTCACATACTTTGTAAATGAATAAGTACATAGTAATATTTAAAAACGAACCTTAAGCAATTCCATAGCCCTCTTCTCATACTGAGCGTGTCCAACAACTTCACGGACAAGGTCACGCACAAACTTTGAGTGCTTGGTCTGGAGCTGAAAATTTTAATAGTTGAATTAATTTCAGTGCAATGTTTATTTTTAAACTTTAATGGGCAACAAAAGATCTTACAAACACCTAAAATTACATATTATTTTTGACATAACACTGTTACATTCAATTCACTCCTGAGAGAGCCTAAAATAAGTGCTTGAGAAGGTCTGAAGTCTAGCAATCAGCACTTGGTTTGAGTGGTAGACTATGGCCCAACCCTTCTCATCATGAGACAAGGCTTATTAGATACAGGGCTGCTATAATTATTATGTATACAGTTAAATTAAATAATTTGAATTTGTTGTATTTTATACTAGCCTACCGGCCTACAGTAGTACCAACCAAAGCATACTAAGTCTCATTAATAGATAATAGTATTATGAACACAATTTGATGTTACTGCTTATTGAATTGTAGGAATACAGCTAATATTTCTATTAACAACAATACTCTGTTGGCTACCTAGTTTGTTAAGGCTTGATATAATTCACAATAAATAAAGGAATAAATTTTTGGTTGGTATTTTTGTCATAGTGAGTAAAAAATTGATAAATATTTGTGAATTATGGTGGCAGAATAAGATAGACTTCAGCAAGAAAAACATGTTGAGAGTAATAGTAACTGGTCTGAGTGATCTGAACTGGTATTCTAATACTCTCTTGTTTGTCTCTAATGCTTGTTCATACTAAATTACAATAGTCAACTGATATAAGACTCAAATTATACAAAGCCAAGCACTTGAATAATGAGGAAGTATAATAAATCAACGATCGAAAACGCAATAACATAACCTCAAAACAATAAGGTGTACAATATATACTTACACCCTTTAGCCTGGCGGGTCTGATTTTGATGGCTTTGTCTGTAACACCCTTCCTGCCAGCGGAAATTTTAGTCGTTTTGTGTCCCTTTCGGAGACCGACGGCTAACTCAAACCGGGGAGCCATGCTGAAATAACAAACACAGAAACTGTAATAGCGAAATTAAGGCACTAACACTTCAATCCGTCTTTAAAAGTTCTCAATTCACATTTATTTAAAAAAATAACACAGAGATTAGATGAATTTATTTAGATTTTAATTCGTAAAATTCCTACGTACATTTCGGATTGACAGATCCGACCAAAGAGAATTGTGTAACTTTTTTTTGTCTCCATCAATAGAGGCGAGCAAGCCACAGGATGTGTCGTCTATGGTTAGTCGATTATCACATGTGTGTTACGATACGATTTATATTTTTTATAGTCGTTTATAAATAATTCGATTATAAAATTTGCTTATATTTACAGTAGTTTAAAGAATTTTCGTATATTTAGGACATCTTAATGATTGATTTAAACCTGACTGTTATATTATGTGTGTGATATATTCCGCGAAAATTTGTGGTTTAAAAGTAATGATTTATTAAAAATAAAACTCAATATCTCCACTTTGGATAATTTTTGCCTCTTTTTATTGATAGTGGTTGTCCTAAATTTAGTGTGTTGGTACTGCAGACATGTAGCATAAAAGTAAAGAGCTACTTTTGTGAATTCACCAAAATGGTTATAGTATATATTATGATATCAGACCTTTTAGTAAGCTGTTTCTAAAATCATTGGACAACAGTAAATGGGCCAACCTGAATATTATGGTATTCAATAATTACCAAATAAGACTAAATGCTCAAAGGAAATAATCAAAGACTAAATGTTTGGTTAGTCCTGCTGGTATATCTAAATACCACATACATACAATCACGACATTATCCCATGGAGGTAGGCAGAGACGATGGAGCGCCATATTACTATTTTAAAATTAATAAATTATATTTTTGTTGAATGTAGCGTTGAATCTTCTTGATACTCTTCGTCTTCATTACCTTTTATGAACATCATCCGTACGCCCTTTTGACATAATTAGGAATGAAATTTTATAAGAAAACTAGATAAATCATATGAAAATATTTAATTCAAAGAGAACATTTAATTTCAGTATAATAACTACACTATACAAATCTCCAATAATAAATCATTATTGGAGATTTCATTATTGTGTTAGGTCTTCCAGTTCTTTGAAAATACGATTTATGTTAGATGTGATATCTTTTGCTGGTTTATTATCTACAGCTACCCAAATGGACCCAGGCGGACCGTTCTCGAACATGTGGACGAGTCCTGTAACCGCCGATTCAACCCTAAAAATAACATGAAAACAAACCGTTAATAATATTACATACCATTACGCCTATATTACTCAGAAAGGTGTTGTAGAGGTGTATAGCACCCACGTTTTACGTATCATGTTTTAGGTCCTATGTGATAGGGGGTGAGCCTATCGTCATATACCAGACACAATCTAGACTCCGTGCTGCTTAAAAACATTACTTATTGGGATTATGAAAGAAGAATATATTTTTTTTGTCCAGCAAAACAATTATTGTAGGAACAAAATAAACTTAAATAGAATTTTATAAATAAATTACAAAAATTAAAATAACTAAACCTATAATTAGAATTTTAAATATTATTAAAGTTGAAAATTAAGAATCCAGCTGGACTCGAACCTACCTGGAAAAACGTCCCAGGTGCTTTCAAATTTTCAACTTTAATATTATATAAAAGACAAAAAGGCATAGCAATGCTATAATTTGCTTTTAAAATATTACAAATTAGTAGAATATTCTTAAGTTATATCCACCACTTAACAAAAGCTTCATTTAGTATTACATTTTCTACGTTTACGTGGTTTTCTTACTTTTGATACTGGACTCCATTAGCTTCAATAAAATCTGCAAGCGCCTTTCCTAGATTTGGTTTATAAGACTTTGCTTCTAAATTTTGAAGCATTGAAGTATCTGTGCCTCCAAAACACATTGTTAAGACTCGTATATTCGTCTGGTCGTAGAAAGGATCCATCTGAAATAAAAACAGGTTCTCCATTGTTTCGCATAACTTCATCTGGCATAATGATAGTTACGCATAATTTAATTTGACTTAAAAACAAATCATTGTTATGCAAAATTTATTTTTGGCATAATAGCCATATGGCTAACTATTTGAACGATATCCTAATTTAATTAAATACTTTTCATAATTATGTAAAATATACAAGTGGCGGCTTAAAGGTGGCCTAAGGACCATCCTCACCGCACGCTAACCTATTTTTACACTTTCAAATACCCATTTTAATTTTTTTTTTGATCTTTATTAGGCGGCAAACTATTATACCTAATAAGTTATATGCGAAAAAAACATTATGCCGAAAAATATAATGAGCACTAATAGTTATGCCAATTGAAGTAGTATGCGAAAGACAATTATGCAAAAAAGGGATCCCATTAAAATAAACTGTTTCTAATAGTGTTAGAGCTTTTGTGAACATGTTCGATGGCACTGAGGCAGAACACCGTAGTCAGCAAATGTAGCAACGCAACTACAACTTTATTTGTGCTGTACATACGAACTGATTAGGTAGGTAAGTTTAGAGGCATTCATTTGGACTATACCTACTCGTACTTCAGTGAATATGTTAAGATAACGTTATGACAATTTTGTCCCTTTCCCGCTGCACATTAAGTTCCGGTAATAACGCTAACTAACGCTTACATTTACCAAGGGTACTTAAATATTATAATGTGTTAAAGCAATTTAATTATTTTAAGTATATAATTTCGCCACTTCACTGTATGTATGTATGTACAGTATGCTAGGATCTTTTACTTACCGCAATACATTGACTGAAATGTAGAACAGCTATCTTAGAGCCCATGTATATCGGAACGAATGGAAATTTCGTTAATGCAGCTGTTGAAGATATATTGACTATGGTACCACCGACTCCACCTTCATCTTTTCTCATGTGCTTGATTCCCTTCATGGTGAAAGAGACTACTCCTTGCTGAAACATAGCAAAGGTTTATTTTCCCATCTAACAAATAAGTATTTTTAATACCCTAGATCCAGTGACGGTCCTAGTTTAAGGATAAAAGCGCAAATAAGTCCGAAATTGGTACCTTTGTGGCGGAGTGTTCTTTAGGTGTTTAACATGAGATTTCTCTTAGCTGGTCCGCAACAAATTTTTGTTTTACTATCCATGTTAGCGTCTGTTTCGCCTATTTTTGGCGTCTAAAGTCACACCTCTTGGTCTGCCTCTGACTTTAACAAATGCATGAAATACATCAAAGTCTTCGGGACCGGCAGCAACTAATAATATGCCTTTCATTAATCAATTAACGATTATCGGTAGTTGACAATAAATATAGATGCACAATTGTACATATAGGATAATCATGAAGTTGATGCATGACTGTCGAAATATAACTATTCTTCCATAATGTATTGGTACATACATGCATTATTTATTGGTCTCAAATTATCTCAACTAGCAATCCAAAAGATAACTTTTCATATTAGGATTAATTTAATGATGTAGGCATACCTACATACATTTTTAAGTATTTGGTAAAGTTTTATAAAAATTACACACGGCCACACATTAAACTAAACAATACAGTATAAAGTGGTCTCGCATTGTACAAGCTTCCTATTCCTAGACAATGCGAGACAACTAAAATTTAACGCAAACTTGTAGTAAAATACTTACCCAATTAACGTCACAAGATGTCCTCCATGTATGAGGCGCATCACTCATCATTCCAGCATTGTTTATGATCACATCAATATGCTTGAATCGTGCAACAACGGTTTCGAAGGCATTGGTGATGTCTTCTTCTTTGCTTATGTCACATGTTATGAACACAACTTTTTCGTTGTACAATTTATTCAGACGTTCCGTCAAAGATTTGCCAGCTGCCTCAGCAATGTCTAGTATAGCTACACCCTGAAGTAAAAATGATGGGAGTTGGATTAAAAGTTTTTATCTTTTTACTGCTCTTACCATTTCATGGTTTATTATTAATTATTTTTTTAAATGATATGCATTGGCAAAATCAATTACACCATCGAATGTTCCAAATGATAAGACTAAATAGTCAAAAACAATCACACAAGCAAGCCTAGTCTCAGAACATATCTTTGCGGACCATACAAAGATTTGTCCCATGTGGGAATCGAACCTACAACACCAGCGCAGTGGGGCAAATACAAGCAAAAAAATAATATCACGATGAGATAAGAAAGTTGGCACTAATCAAATATTGATAACCGATAATAAATATAAATGATATACACATTCTTAGGCAGGTATTTTATTGGACTATAGACTTACTAAAATATTTATACGTGCTGTAATATTTACTTAATTATTTCTTTTGCTTTTGGTAAAACTGGTTTCATGCTTAGTAGAGGTATTTTTCAATGTTAGTGCCAATAATAATTTATGTTGATTACAGTTATGCTACACAACTCACGCAAAAAAAAAATATTTAGTAAATTTTTCAAGAAAATTAATAGTTTGATTACCTTTGCTCCTAAACTTAAAAATTGTTGCACAAATGCGGCTCCCAAGCCTGATGCACCTCCAGTTATCAAAAAAGTTTTATCTTTTGCGTTTTGTAATGCCATCGTAACGATACACTCAAAGCACGGTTGGATGACAATTGAGTTAAAATTACGAAATAATTTCGACACAGCAAATATCTGTATGATTGAACGTACTGCGCAACACTGCCAGAGAGGATACAAGTATAATACTACTTCGCTCGCTAGCTAATGGATTAACTGAGTACGGCGCGAAGATGTGACCTCCAAATGAATCAATATTATGTAGTTAAATTATGAGTGAGATGAATGGTAACCATTGACATATTGGATTTTGGATCTGCGCTCAAAAGTGCCCGAACTGAAAGTCCACTAGTTATAAAACATTGTATTTGATTTGAAATATTTAATAATTATAATTTTGTTACTCTCGATTTAACATAAACATAGATTGTAATAAAAACGACTTGATTGTATATTTTTCAACACGTATTACATGTTATTCGTTTTTGCAGTATTCGGTTTCATTCTAGTCCCCATGTCCACGTAATATATAAATGTAATTGATGATAAGATTTATTGGTTCGATATTCTCAATTTAGATTTCTGTCTCGTTTGTTAAATTTTGTACATAAAAAATAGAATGAGTTTTAATTAAAACGAGCATTATGAGCTATATACTTTAATAGCCTGTAGTCTCTCAATGTTTGATAAACTTTATGTGATAAATAAAATAATATGTAAAAGTATGAAGTGTAATAATATAGTAATAAGATTGTCCATAATTTGTATATTAATTTTATGCCGCTGTGAGATCTTCTAGCTCTTTAAAAACGCGATCGATGTGTACGGTGATGTCTTTAACTGGCTTGTTATCAACAGACAGCCAAATTGATCCAGGTGCTCCTTTTTCAAACATTGTCACAAAAGCAGTAACTGCCGACTGCACGCTGCAAAATAAATAAATCGCATTTAAAGTTCGATACTATATGAGGGTCGATATGGTGTCATTTCATTGGTATAAAAGTATACGAAAATAGTAAAATCAGGAACCTAATAGCGTGAAAACGTTTATGTCATAAAATTATTGTACATTTTTAAGCGTGAAGAATTATTATGCGTGATGTCGCAAAAGTGGTTACCGTTGATATTCTGCTCCCTTCGTGGCCTCTTCCATAACCTTGCCAAGATTTGGTTCGTAAGTCCTAGCTCCTAAATTATGAAGTAACGGAGTATCTGTTGGTCCGAAACACATTGTCAAAATTCTTATATTTGTCTTACCATAGAACGGGTCCATCTGAAAATAAGGAATTAAGAATAGTTTTTAGCTTATATAGCATTGCGATAATATGAATATGCACAAGAAAATTAAAAAAAACTTTTGTCCATACCGCAAGACATTGACTGAAATGTAGAACAGCTATTTTAGAGCCATCGTATATTGGAATAAAAGGAAATTTGATTAAAGCGGCTGTTGAAGATATATTGATGATGGTTCCACCCACTCCACCTTCGTCTTTTCTCATATGCTTGATGCCTTTTAAGGTAAGAGAGACTAATCCTTGCTGAAATACATTCAATAATTTATTTATTTAGTTATAATTACGATAGATTTATGGTGGTAAAATATTTTGGTATAAGGATACCAAAATATTTTACCACCATAAATCTATCGTTGCTTTGAGCTTTTTGATTGCTAAGAAGCTTGCTACAGCGGTTAATTCTTAAGTAAAGGTACTTAAGAATTAACCGCTGTAGCAAGCTTCTTATCGATATTTAACTTCTGTAAATCAGTAATTCAATGGTAGAAAAGCTCTTATGAAAGAGCTTAAGGGCGGAAGCAACACCGTCTCACCTTTAGCCTGGCACCATATTGTAATGCTTACTAAACTGTATTCCTGGTGGTGAGATTAGGGTCTAAAATTATTGGCACATGAAGCATGCTTAGCACAGTCCTTGACATTTTTTTTTCTTAAAAACGACGGATATACATAACTTAAATCTGCTTTTGTGGATTATTGATGTCCATTGGCTGTAGTTACTACTTACATACGTCGTAAGTCTTTTGTTTACATAATTTAATCTTTTTTATAGCTAGTCTTAAGAAATCGCGTTTCATTAGCTATTAATGAAAAACTTTTTATTTTTGTACTATAATATGTTTACCCAATTGACATCGCAAGCAGTCCTCCATATGCCCGGAGCATCGCTCATAATACCAGCATTATTAATGATTACATCGATTTGCTTGAATCGTGCGAGTACGGTCTCAAACGATTGATTGATCTCTTCTTCTTTGCTCATGTCACATTTGATGTATACCACTTTGTTATTGTATTCTTTATTAAGACGTTCTGCGAGAACTTTGCCTGCCTCCTCTGCGATGTCGAGGATGGCTATACCCTAAATAAAAAAAAAACAATAATTAATCTAATGGTAAATTCAACAACTGTATTACGACCTTTTTCTCCCGTTCAAACATTGATAATTTTATTGAAACAACAATCAGCATATTGCAGCCAAAGATCTAGAAACCACTAAAAAGCCAAATTCACCCTAATGGGTCGATTAGGGTGAATCTAACCGCCATCTATAATTAGTTTGCCTCAAAAATACATAAGTAAATAATTACCTTTGCTCCTGATTTCAAAAACTTTTGGACATATTCGCCTCCCAAACCGGAGGCACCTCCAGTTATAATAAAAGTTTTATTTTTCGCGTCCCACTGTGATGCCATGTTAACTGTTAAAAAGGAGTGTGAGTTTTGAAGAAATTATTGAAAATATAGATTTCACCACATAAGTATATGAGTACTGTTAATCAGATAACGATATCAACTACACCTAAAGTATCTTGTTTATTTTTATCGAACACTCTTATTAATGTTGCATCATTGCTGAAATTGATCGATATTCTATGTTTCGTAGTTATATATAACATAACTCTTTATTGTACACCATAAATTTACAAAATAATTCACTTGAAAATATTTAAGGTACAATTGGCGGTCTTATCGCTTTGCGGCAATTTCTACTAGACAACCGTTGGATGGAGATAAATGATGAGGATTAAGAAAGGGCAGTCACGCGTACGCACGCATACGTGTTGAAGACTGTTATTATTATTATTATGCGTCTACGTGCAATGCTACTGTTGGTGCGTCATATAATAATATGATGGGGTTTTGTCTCATTTATTCTTTTCTCACAACTTTATGCTTTCAATTACGTAACGGCAAAATTATTTATTCACCTTAAGTATAGTATAGTCAACATATCTTCGAAAAGACGAATCTTAACGATTTATTTATAGAGGTGTGTCACGTGCCGTGGGTTCAAACCCAATACCTTTGACTTCGCAGTCCTAAGGCCTCCCACTCAACTATCACTACTCCTGCTTAGCAAAGGATACTTTAAGCCAATTTAAGGTACAGCAAACGATGTACCAAAAACCGTGTATAAAAAACAAAAACTTAAACAACTACCGATGCTGACTAATAGTCAACTAAAGTAATGATCACTGCGAACATCGGTGCAGCTCTACAGCTTGGTAGGACTGATTTTTGACGTCTGTTCTGTGTATCAATTTGACATTGACATTTAGCTTTGACGTTCCTAAATAACACGCATGAATATTTCGGAAATATGAATTTATTTATTTTATCTTTTAAATGAGGCAGTCTAGATACAACTACAAATAAAACAAATTAACTTATAAATTGTATCACCTACCGAATACATTTTTTACTTATTACTCAAGATTTAAATATTATAAAAAGAAAAACTTAACCTATTTAATTGTAAGAATTTTGGGTATTATCAATTAAAATGGAAGTTGGGGCCGTTAAGCAGGCGTTTAACAATGAGGTAAGGTTATTATTTTCTTCAATATAAATCTTTCAAGCAGCTAAATTGTATTATTCATATAATTTATGCTATTTTTAAGTCAGTATAGCATACCTGTTCTCAAAGCTGGGAAACAGTGTTTTGGCTCATTATTGAACCATATAGATGAAAGTATATACCTTGAGTGCACGGTTAGCGTAGTAATTAAAGCGGTCGTCTCGCCGCTCTCAACTGCGCCTGTAACGTGGGTTCAAACCCCACATCTTTGTGTGATCCGCAAAGATGTTCTGACTCTGGGTATGCTCTGTGTGGGAAATGTATGTTTATGAACACCCATGCGACACAGGTGTTATGACATGTGCGTTTTGCGTTGTTTTAAAAAAGAAAAATGAACTTTTAAAGTAGGACATTATAATAAATAGGACCATAAAGTATTTTTTTAAATTTCAACATAATAATATCACATTATAAATAACATTCCAGGTGATCCTCCTCAAAAAGAAACTAAACCAGGCTAAAATACAGATAATACACAAACTCACAAGAAAAGCTAAACAGCTGGCTGAGAAGAAAGCACCAGAGCCATTAAAAGAAAAATTTAAGAAGAAAGCAGAATCTGCTGTCAATGAAGTTTTGATTATGAAGGTAATTTCCCATTTTTTTTTGTATGACTGTTGATTTTAAACTTGGAACCGTACTTTGAACTTGCATTGTAAGCAATAGAGTCGCTCCATGTTTGCAACTCAGTGCTTGATTGCAGACCAAGTCATGATTTCATAGGTGTTATATAAAAAGGCACATTTACTCAATGGTATGTCAAAATCAACTTGTACAGGTCGAGGCAAACTTCTTGAGCATTAGGTGACGTGGTGGGGGAAAGTTTGCGCATCGTACACTTACGTGCAAAATATTGCTATAAATATGATTAGTTACGTCAAGTTTTTAAAATTAACTAATTTATTTATTACAATTACTGTTTATTTCGGGATATTGTATTATGTATATACAATTGTATTTGTGTGAGTGCAGTGGCAGGCAATAGCCAAAATATAAACAATAGCCGACATGTGCAACATTTTGTATGTGCATTGTTTTGTCAAATTTGTCATAACTTAAACAATAGTTAAATCGAAAACAATGCTTGTCGGCATGTTTTGTTGAACTTCTTACTATTTAAAACAATAGTTAACTTTTTTTAATATTGGCAAAATCGCCGACAATATTTAGTGATAAAATCCGCTTTTAAATCAACAAATAACAACAACAACTAACGATTTATAACAGAGCACAAAAGTGAGCACTTCACTGCACGCACGTGTATTCGGGAGAGAGCGGAACGAAGACGCGGTGCGCGGGGCAAGGGTCGACTGATCAACCAATCACGCGCAGGTACGCCCCCTGCCCCTCAGCCTCGTAACCAAAGAGACCCAAAATTCGTTTCTGCGCATTCAAGGTCGTTTGCTCAAGATGTTTGCCCCGATTTATACTTACCATTATATTTACATATATAATATATATTTATTATATATATAATATTATTTAATATTAAATTATTAATATTAATATTAAAGATTATATAATATTAAATATTAGGAGTATAATTTTGTGCTTTGATTATTTATAGTATTATAACATCCCTATAATATGACTAAATATAAATACAACTCTATCCATTTATTGATTAAATTTTACTCATATATTCAATTCAAATTCTGATATATAGCTTTTATTCGCAAGAATATGGTAGATAGTAATCATTTTATTTAGCAGTTCGACATAATCACCTGTAATAGGTATGCATATCTTGGATTTCTGATTAAAAAGTAATACTTACAAACTGAGTAATTTAATTTTTACAGCAATAAAATTCATTTAGCATATAAAAGCACCTTTTTAATGATCTTTCTTTACTCTTTTATTCACCCAATTAGATCATTAATTGACTGCATCACAGCATCACCCTAAAGTATACTGATATGGATTGCCACTGGCATTAAGTCCGCCAGTGTACCCTTATGTGTATTTAAAGTTAAAATAAATTAATAAACCTTATTAGCCGAAAAAGCATATAACACACTTAATGAAAGTAACATCTGTGTCCTTTTTTCAAGTGTAACTTGTGTAACTTTTAAATTTGGTCAGTTTAAATTTAATGGGTTGGATAAGATCTTGCCAGAACCTCAAACACTGGACCTAAATGTAAAATCATTGCACAACTGAATGTCTAGACTGAGAGTGCAGTATAGTTTTTAATAATATTCTGTGTACATTATACCTACTAACAAAAGCTTTTTCTTTTAATATTTCTTATCTGTACAAAATATAGGATTAAGAAAATCTTTTTAAAAACTTTCCAGAAAATCAAACCAAAGGACTTAGCAAAATTCATAGTCACACACAAAGGAGAGCTGAAAGACTTTCTTAACAAGCCTACAGTCGACATTGATAAAGCTTGTGCCCGACTTTTACTCCACAAAGCCCTACAAGATAAATACAAGTCTATTAGAGGTACATTCTCTAACATGAATATAAAAGACTTGTTCATGTCCCGCCAAGAAAGATTAAAACTGAAAAAGGAGGCAAAAGACAAACAGAAAGAAAAGAATAAAAAGAAGAAGGAGAAAAAGAATAAAGTTGTTAATTCTGAAGGTGATTGGAATGTTGAAGATGTTAAAATTGATGTTAAAAAAGTAATAAGTGATGAAGATGATGAAGAATTAAACGGAGCAGAAAGTAATGAGAGATGTGAGGATGGTGATGCATTAAGTGAAGGAGAAAATGATGATAGAAGTGAGGATGATGATAAATCTCAGAGTGAAAATGAGAGTCAATCACAAAGTGAACAGTCTGAGGTAGAAAATGAATCAGATGATGATGCTGAAGTCATTGAACAAAAAGCAAATATGTCAGAATCCGAAGAAGATAATTCTGAACCAGAAATTAAAGAAAGTAGTAAACCTATAAAGACTACTGCTAAAGCAGAAGCGGCTATTGAAAGATCAAAACCAGAACTTAATAGAGAGTCTAAAAAAGTTACGAAAAGGAACCCAGAAAAGAAGCAAAAAGATATCAACAAGATAAAGAATTTTAATGAAAAAATGCAACAGAAAAAATCTAAGAAAGATGCTGAAGCGCCTTTAGTAGGAAATAAAATTGTAGACCCATTCTTTATTACCTCAACTGGGGAGAAGTATTTGTCTGTTGTTGAACCAAGAGGCCCTGATGAAGTAAAAGTTGAACATAAACAAGGCAACCGTAAGCATAGAAGAGCAGTCATGTTTGGACATGTATCTAAACCAAAACCTAGACGAAATAATAATAACTACGATAATGATAGGTTTAATAATGGCAACGATAAAGGTAATAAATTTAATAATCGGCAAGAGTTTGGTAATGATAGAAAACAAAATAACGGTTTGAATGATAAGTTTAATGATAGAAAGAGATTTAATGATAAAAATAATGATGAGAAACCAGAGAAGCTGCATCCATCTTGGGAAGCAAAAAAAAAGAAGTCTGGTATATTACCATTTGAAGGTAAAAAGATAGTTTTTGATTGATTATAATAGTTAATGTAAATTAGTTATGTACATGTTGTAACAAAATAAATATTTTTGACCAAATTTTGTTGTTTTATTTATAATTGTCTATGTTGTAGGCAAATTGTCACGGCCTTAGCGGATTGTCTGAATAACGAATTAACGATCGAGCTGGTATTAACCAGGTATATCATTTAAAACTTAGCGTTTGACGATTTCGCTGACCACGTTTAGGCAGATCGTTTTGTAGAGTAACCAATATGGTGGTAGATTCCACCTATAGTGCAAAATTGCTGCAAAACCGATTCGGGTAGATTAGTTTAAGTAGGTTGTTACTATTGCATAATTTTATGGACTAAATCATGCTTATTTTATTTTATTTTTATTAGATAGGGAAACTTACAGCTAACTTAATACTAGAAAAACAAACAACATTATGAAGGCCAATTACAAGTTTCTGCATATAAACATAATCTTATAGCAGTACAGCCATAGAAATGAGTACAGCACAATAAAAGATTAATTAAAAACGAACAGAAAGAGAACAAAAATAAAAAATTAAGTGAAAAAAAAAATGATAACAATGAGATACACACAAAAAAAAACACAAAGATTACAATACAATGTATGCAAAAATAAATTAACTTAAATCTCGCCAAAAAGCGGCGATCCGTCAACCTGAATGCAGAGGCGATTCAAGAACTTAAATTAATTAACCGTAGGTAAGTATTGTCGTTGAATTAACCATAGATATACTATTTCCCCATCACTCAAAAACGACTTCATGATATTGGGTGCGGTTTTCACAGCAGTGTCATCTGTTATTTGTTTATTTATTTCATACAGGCACTTCACAGCTTACAGTCAGTAGATAAATAATTTACTAATTTAACACACTAACTATAAACTAATTTAACAGTTCGCCAATTACGAAGTACACAAAAAAGTTTATAAGTATATTTTATTTTTCTAGTTTTTTTTTTATAAATTTTATATTTATAAATATATTTTAGGTTTATAACTTAAAAACTCGTATATATTTCATCTGTGTATGTCGCTTATAAGCTCATATTTACAAGAATAGTTATTTAACTGCGTAAAATCAATCGATTTATTGAGTTAAAATTGGGTCAAGAAGATTAGCCATTCAAATTTTTATATATTATGTATTAGATATTACGTGGAGTATTTTTTAGTTTCATGTAAATCGGTTCATTTAATTAAAATAATATATAAAATGTAATGTTCATGTATTTTATTAGTAGGTACATTAATTGTCTAATAGATGGCGTTACGCGTTAGAATTTTAAAAAGAATAAAATAAATTAGACTGGTTTATTTTTTGTACATAATTTTCTTATATGGCTATGATTAAATTTTCTTTTAATAAGCTGAGCACCGCTGGATGGAATGCCGTAATTCTTGAAGTTAGAAGTTTTTAATAAGTTAAACTCCACGCGGGCAGAGTCACAGCTAGTACTTGAATGAAATATTTAATCTTATCGACTTTACAGGCAAGTCGTTCTTTTTCTTCATATCGAATAGCACAGATAACAAATAGTGTTCATTACGGCGAGTGACATTTTTCCGCCCGTTGAGTCTGCGAAGGGTATATAGCAGCCGCAGTCCGCAGTTGTAAATGCAAATATCTGTCACGACCCACGACATTTTATGGGATATCCATTATTTGATTTGCGAAATGTATTCTATCTCCTTAGTTTCTGCTGTAGAGGCAGATACAGAAATAATAGAAATAGAAACGTTTATTTGCCAAAAAAATGATGACAAAAAGATGGTACAATTCAATAAGAGGACACAACATGTTTCACCGGATAACCGGTATGCAAAATATATAATGTTATATCTCTGTACATACCTACTAACATTATATTAAAATTATAACACTAAATTAATTAAAAAAATAAATGTGTATGTAAAATGTTTTCAGATTCTCAATACAGTGGGATTAAATGCCTTATAGTTAGATCAATAAAGAGGTAGGTAATAAAATCGATTGTGATTGCCTGACTCATATACTACATAAAATAGTCAATGGCCTGACTATGCAGTGCGGTAGTAGGTACTCGATATTGAATCAAAACCGAGCATGACCTAACATCTATAAGAATAATTAACTTAGACATGTGTATTGTGCAAAGATCCGTAGCTGAGAGATTTTTAAAACGTTTCAAAACAAACAGAATCGCTTTATTTACCGTTCCTCGCTCAGCACAATACGTTTTTCTATTATCTCCTACGATATAAGGGTTCCTAACATTATCTACATATCATCACGCCTATATTACCCAGAAGAATGTAGCACAGGTGTACAACACCCACACTTCACCTGCAATAGGGGTGAGCCTTATGCCATCCACCAGGCACAAATTCAACTTCGTGCTGCTATTGAGAATTTCCTGATGCCAAAATCCCCAGTAACACTTTCGCCCGACCCAGGAATCGAAATCGAGACCTCGCGGTAAACTACCACCATGTTTCTTTTCAGATTTTTCAGACCATTATATTTTTTTTTTTTTTTTTAAAAGCTTACTAGCAATTTGCAAATACAAATTACTAGTATTCTTGTTAACCCCCACCAGCTAAGCTTAATTCGCTTGTGTTAGGAGGAAGTTTACGTTTGTGGTGAAATGGCCAGGATTCGAACCCACGACCTCTTGATCGTAAGACCGATGCCTTATCCATTGCGTCACGGCCGCTTTCAATGTTGCTCTTTAAAGTTAAATTACTCCTCAACGGATGTCTAAACCAAAAACTGTCTTAGCAACCCCTCAGTGTTTTTAAAATACCTATCTAACAATACCCTACACTATAGGGGTAACGGCAGAGAAAAACATCCCACACTTTTTTTTCTAAATTATATATAAAGTAACCAAGCGCCTTGGCGAGGGGGTTATATGGACTCAATCTGAACCGAAATGGCAAAAAAAATCATATTTTCTTTGCCCTCGATATAAAATCCTAGCAACTGCCAAGAGCGTATCCTACTTAAGATAGGTACAAATGGATGAACGTGATGTCACTTGCAGGAGGCGACCGTAGCTTAATGGTTAAAGCGGCTGCCCGGTATGCAGAGGTCGCAGGCTTAAATCCTGACGATCCCGTAAATTTTTAACTGTTTCTTAGTATAATTTGCTAAGCATAGCTAAATGCTATAATAATAATCAATAAGATGCCAAGAGCCATGAAAATCCTTGATACCCGGCTTTGATTTCGGGGGGTAAACCCAATATTATACTGATATTTGGAGTAGGTTCTTTATCGGTGTGGTGGCGGTTGAGCAATAACTAACAATATGCGCAACCCTAGAATTCGAATGCTTTGTTAAACAACCACGGTATACCCTTTCTGTATGTTAACTATCTAACGATGTCCGTACCCCCTAAACACTCCCCCTGGCTACACCCATGTTAATCCCTAGTTAAGGTGTAAACCGCAATAGTTCCACAAACCTAAAGAATACAATAATTTCATTACAAAATACCAACCCAGATTCCTTAAAGCGGCAATATGTAAATAGCGTACAATAGCCACAATAAATCGGCCAAATCTAAGTTACAATCCAGGTGTTACCCTGGTATTTGCAAAATGTCCGCATCGGGCGCCATGTCGTGTATTCACGTTACATTCGCAATTTAGCCGCACCGCTGTATTGTCGTAAATCGCGTCACACGTGAGAAATGCTTCATTACGACTCGCCAGTAGGGGACTGCAATACGGGCGACTGAAGGCGATAAGGGGAAAGGAAGGCAATACAGACCGCAACAATAGTGCTATCTTGCCCAGAACTATTTATGATTGTCGAAGTTATATCGCTGAACGAGTGTAAGAGCCGTTTGGAATTTTCTACACTCGGAAAATCGGTGTGGCCAGCAAACAAGGTCGTTTTGTTGTAAGTCTAGATTTGAAACTGGATTCTCCTCGTATTACATAGATAAAATATAAATCGCCATTTAATGTTAGGTATTTAACTCTTAGCTATTTACTTATATTACCCGCTGCCATCCATCTACTATTCAAAATTACGAGATTTAACAACATTTAACGCAACCGTCATTAAAAGCCCAACATTTGACAACAACTTTTTCAAACTAGTCACAATAATTAACCACAAAGTCTGATTAAATCTTTTGACATACAACCTCCTTCCTCGCGCCATCACTCATCCAATCTAATATGGCGCCGTAAATCGCTTCAAGTCATCTGTTAAGTGCTGTGTTGGTATGTAATTAAGCATTCCCGTGTTGAATCAACGCTACACACAAATTAATGGCAGGTCACCGCGCTGAAGCCGACTCTCGGTATTACAAATTCCGTATGCAAGTCCACCTGTATGCGAATGTCTGTATTACAAATCTTGCTGCCAAAATATTAGCTTGTGAAATGTTAGCTCAAGGAGTAGTTATGTTATTACATGCAGCTTTGGTTTATGGTCGGTCTTATAACTATGTCACTGCTACATACATAAATGTTAGATAATATTTAGATACCTACTTAAGATCCCGTGGTTAAAAGAGAAGGGATTGATTGATTAGGGAGACTTGACAAAAACTTGCAAAAATGAAAGATTGTATTATCAGTACATGTAAATAAAATTGAAGTGTCTGTTAATATATTTTATATAATATTTGTTTGTATATTTTTATTCTACGGTAATACCGTAATTTATTGACAAACACTTTGTAGTAAAGACCGAGTGTCCTAACAAAAACCAAAAACCACAGACTATAAATCAGGTATTGATATAAGATAAATCGATCATTTTATCTTTGAAAAAAACCACTTTATTTATGTTTTGTGTATAAAAAATTCAATACTTATAAACGAATAATTCATATCACACTAATAAAAATACTTTTGTGTAGTTTAATCGATATAAAGTTTAAGTAAAGTTTTTCTTAAATGAAATCGATTATTATTTCAAATCGATTCGGTAACGTGTGAACTGTTGGAATATCAAAAAGAAAATAAACGGTTGGAGAAGGTAGGACATCAATTATTTGTTGGTGTCCGAATTGTCACTAAAACATATTAAAATTTGATAGTCTGATTAACGCGGCAACAAGTCGTCAGTTAGTCGATTTTCATGGCATGTAGTCACTATGCGTCATTTAATTTAATTCCATCCGGCTACACTATAAGACCTTTCTTTACATACATAATTTGTCTTGTGTAAAAAATAACTAAGCACTAACATACTGCGTATATTACATTTTTTGCTTTAGTATCGATGCAGAGCTATAACTTACGCGTCAGTGCTTGGCCAGGCGTAATCAATCAAGCTGGGAAGGGGTGGAAACCAAGTCATACTAAGTAAGCTTTTGCATTTATTTCTTAATTTATTGTGAGTTGAGTATTTTAATAAGTGATCTAATCACAGTCACAGGAGCTACCTTTAAAAGTACTATTTATTAAATTACTTAGTCTTTTAAACTTCTGGCTATACGCTCAATTGTAATTGTGCAAAATGGTTTGTGCAAACCTTAGTTTATAGCCACACGCTCAATCTTATATGCGCGAATTGAAATCTTGCTTACATGAAATTTGTACAAACCGTATGTAAAAACTGTTTGCGTTAGTAAAATGGATCATGTAGCTAGACAAACAAGTCTTGTTTGCACAAATGAGATGTCACGTTTAGCCAGAGCTTTAAATTAATGACAGAAAACTTTAACTTAAACGAAATTCTCGAGTGTATCATAGAGGGGCTCACATATTTGTAACGTAAAGGTCTTCTTTCCGTTTATAGATTTATTTAAACGGTTACTTAACTAAATGTTTATATTTACTGGTACCAGAGTACATATTATATAATAAACTTATTAGCTACATTATTCTAACATTCCTACGAACTATCTGTAGCGGTACGGAAGGCGACTAGTGAACTGGGCGGCTAAATTTAAGCATCAACTTAAATACATAAATGCTCCGGTTGCACTGTGTCCTTATACAGAGCATTTCGTGAAGTGAGAAGATCTACGATATGGCTACGATATAATCACCACAAACCCCACAAAACATAATACAGGAAGGCGTACAAACACCGTTCCTATCAAATCTCAACCAAAATAATTCTCATAAAAAGCCGTACCGTCAACGTCAAACTCGTAATACAATCTCCGTATATTATTCAGTTTAACCTTATACGCTTTGTGAAAAACCATAGCTATCATAAAGGGCATTTACGGCTTAACGTATTCATGTATTCAGCCAAAAGGGCCCAAGGGTTCCCTTACAAAAACTTACAAATTGTTTTTGCCCGAATAACGCTTGCTCTCTGACCGAATGTTCCCTGTTTTTTAGGCCGACCCTGTAAATCTAAATAGATGGTTATTAGATTTGGTTAAAGGGATGAGATTGATTTCAAATTATATTATTGTGATTTTAAGGCTAGTTGTGATTTATTGTACAAATAATATATAATAATATCTACAGATAGTTGTGAAAAGTTTAGACGAAACCTTTGCCTGACATTGTGAACAAATAGAAAGGAAATTACACAACATAACAACAATACTCTCTTTTTTACCCAGAATGGTGTGGCAGAGGTGTATAACACTCACACTTCACCTTGTACTGTGTACTTACACTTTGACGACCGGATAGCGGAGTGGGTAGTGCACCTACCTGCGATGCCGAGGTCGTGGGTTCGATTCCCACTCAAGACAAATCTTTGTGTGCATGAACATGGAGGTTTGTTTTGGTCTGGGTGTTTCTATGTACAAAAAGTATGTATATACAAGAAAAAGTACATAATATGTATTAGTATCAGTTGCGTTGCGTGTCTCCTGTATAATATTCATTTATTTATTTTAAACACAACAAAATGAGTACGGAAACAAACATTTTACCACAGATTTAACGAAATCCCACCACAATCAACATAATTTCATACGTATCGCGATTTCAATTACACCAAGCTGCTCGTCCTCACAACATGAATTACTCGCATCTATGTTATCAAGCGCTTATCTGCAAGGTTCTATCAGAAAAATGAATAGGCTTTTATATTTATAGTACTAAGTCCACGCAGTCACGTCCACTGAAATGGGATCACGTAGTAAACGCATAATTACAATTGTGAACGCGCCCGTTAGATGCAAAGGACCGTGGAATGGGCGATTTTAAAAATATAATATTGGTGCAAATGTTGGCGGAAATTGTGCCACGTTTGCCAATTGGAAATTTCGGCTCAGGTTTATGTGATGAGAAATGCACGCTTCCATAACTATATCTGGTTGATTTTAAATTCTTCGTGCTGTTCTTATAAACAACGATGTGGTAGTTCAAAAGTAAACACATTGCCTTCTTCAGGCGTTCAATTATACCTATACAAATTGTCATCATAGCAGCGATAGCCGAGTGGGAGACCGTAGCACTGTGAAGTCAAAGGTCTCGAGTTCGAACCCACGGCACACAACTATCAATAAATCGTTAAGATTCGTCTTTTCGAAGAAATGTGTTTTTTATCATATAATCGCTCGCTAACGGTGAAGGAAAAACATCGTGAGGAAACCTGCATGCATGGGAGTGCCTAAAAAGTACTTTAGGTCGTGTGAAATCTACCAATCCGCACTTGGCCAGCGTGGTGGACTATGGCCTAAGCCTTCTCATCATGAGAAGAGACCCGAGCCCAGCAGTGGGACATGTATTAGATGCAGGGCTGCTATTACTATTACTATCATCGAGATCGGCGCAGTGGTTTAGTCGTGAAAGCAGAACAGACAGAGTTACTCTAGTTTACGGAAGATGTCGAGTTTAATTTACTTGTAATGGTGGTACAGCTCTTGTGAATGAGCTCGAGGGAGGAATCACCAACGTCTCACCTTTAATCTGTAGTCAAGGGATCCATATCGCAATTCATTCAATTCTTCTTCATATTTTTTTTCTTCTAACCATTTTTTCTTCATTATTATTTATGTGTTATTTTATTTTAAGTTTTGCATATAATTATCGTTCGGCGTATCGGCAGAATTATCGTTCTTCATACTGTTTTTCTTCATACTTGTGCCCAATCGGACCTTTTTGTATATTATTTGTACATATTTAGTTTTTTTATAAGAATTAGCTTTTTATGTTTTTTTGACAATTTAAGTTCCTTGTCAGTCTTTTAGTTATCGTCCTAGGTTTAGTGTTTCTTTAGTTTTCCTATTTTCCTAATATAATTTATTTCCTTTATTCTTAGTTTCTTTGCCTCAACCCAATCCACAACAATACTTTTCTTTATATCTTCGGCGTCATAACATTTGTTAATCATACTTTTTTTCTTCTTGTATGACTTCCGATTATAGTAAATAAAAATAATTATGAAGAACGAAATCGGGCTTGAGATTTTATGAAAAAAAATGTATGAGAAACATAGCGAACCCAGCGCCAAGTTATAGTGCTTCCACTATATGTTCTGGTTGCGAGTGCATGAGGCTAACCGTTGTTCTTAGATGAAACGACGCATCTACAATATTTTGTTGTAAGTTATTAATGTTCAATGATAATCTAAAAAATATTTTACTTCAACATTTTGCCGATTTCTAGTACTGTAATGGTCTATGATTCTTTTTTAACACGCTTATATTAGCTTCACCTGTATGTATGTATGTATGTATGTATGTATGTAACCGACTCCTTTGGACTCGATTTTGACCCACTTTAAACGGACAGATTTCATTAAAATTTTGCACACCATCAAAGATCGATGACAATGCAATAATTCAATAAAAAAAATAAAAAAATAAAAATAAAATAAAAAAAACGCTCTTATAAATAAACCAAACTAAAAAGTAGAAAATAAATAATAGTTTAAAAAAACTAAAAAACACGCTTCTAAAGTACTTCTAACTAAAAAGTGAAAAATAATTCCTAATAAAGCGTGGGTTGCTCGATAGACGAAAAATATGGCACAGAGCGCCCCACGCTTTTTCACAATAATACTAGTATTTTTTGTTCATTACCATTTTCAGCTTATATTAGGAATTATTTTTCACTTTTTAGTTAGAAGTACTTTAAAAGCGTGTTTTTTAGTTTTTTTAATTTTAATTTTAACATTGACTTCAATATCTGTGGTTACCACATAGGTGGACTACACGGTTGTGCGCTACATAAGTCGTATAAAATAAAACCTTTACCTACGAATATTTGTATAGATATACCCTACCTTACCTTCCTGGATCTAAGGACGTACTTCCACTGTAGTGAACGCTTAGAACATCGCTTTAAGTGATCCCATGGGTGTTGTAGGAATGTAAGGATTTATGTCCTAACTGTCGGTACAAGTATAACTATCATCTTTGTATGAAGTAACCTTGCTTATACAAAACTGAAATCACATAACATCACGCCTATATTACCCAGAAGAGAGTGCCAGAGATGTAGAGCATCTTCAATTATATAGTCGTAATGCTCCCTGCATGGCAGTTACAATTTTCAATAAGCTTCCACCACAGATCAGACGGTTACCTATAAATAAGTTTAGACATGCAATGTTTTCTTGGCTTTTGGACAAAATGTTACTCAGTTAAAGATTTTATGGATTATAAATTGTAATGTAAAATAAATAAAGGTAGAAAAAATTATAACATAGTTAATTTATTAAAATGCTTCTTTATCTTTCTAAATAAAATGTAAAATAGTATGTAAATAGATTATAAGGTAAAAATTGTTATGTTTCTACATCGGCTACGGTAGTATATGTGAACCATTTGTATTAATTGTAAAACCTGTAATACCATATACCTACTCATAGAAATAAATGATATACTATTATATTCTATTCTATTCTATTCTATACACTTTTGTTATGTTTAAGTCCAATGTGAGAGGTGTAGGTGCACTCATCACGTACTAAGTACTGCCTATCGGAGAGTAATAATTTGATATTTACTTGTACTGATTGAGAGAATTTGACTTTTGTAATTGCGAAAAACGTGATTAAATTTTCTGATAAGGCATTTTCATGTGGGATGATCACTAATGACACCAATGTAAAGTCAGTAAAGGCTTCCGCTACAAAAAAAAAACCTTAACCGTAATTTGCAATCACATAATAGTATTCTTGTTAACCCTCGCCAGCTAAGCGTAATGCGCTTGTGTTGAGTGGAAGTCCATCTCTGTGGCTAGGATTCGAACCCTCTCGATCGTAAGACGTAAGAGTAAAATTGCGCAACACTGCGTAAATTATGACTGATATTGCAAAAATACAATATAAAGCATTGCACCGCAACAAGTACGTATTATGCTGTAAAAAATAAATCATAAAAGATAAAAACAACATAAGCTCCAGTTACAAATTACAAAGAACAATTAATTCAATTTATTGTTTAAACAAAAGTTAAACAAACATTGATCCAACGTTTGCCCAGCTCGGGAACAGCAGTAATTCGTCAGTTTTTAATCCGTTTTCCAAATTAAAACTCGGACGAGGAACGTTTGGGTTTTATCGCTGGCCAGTTTTATTTATTTTTTTGCCGCCAAAAAGGCTAGGTCCCGACTCTTTGTGGATTTATTTTTATAGGTTTGAAAGATTTTGCGGTTATCATTTTTATTTTTGCTGAAATAGTGAAGTAGCAAAATGTAATGCGTGAAATTGGATTGTTTTTTTTTAAATTTCCGAATGGCATTTGAAGATTGGAAAGGTATTCACGAGCAATAAAAAAAATCGTCCCGTCCTGGGTTACCGATGACACATTGCAAGTTTTCCAAAGTACTTATAATTAAAGCAATTTTACTAAAACTTAAAATGTCGCGACTCAATTTTTTTATAAAGTTTCAAAACACTGCAATTTATCTGGAAAAGAAGATGGGGTGTCGCGGATAAAAACACATGCTCAAAATTGATCTTTTTTATTTATCCTACCACATAATTTACAAAACATCTTAATTATTTTATTCCTAATTGTTATTTACACTCCAAAAACAATTCAACCGATATTTCTAATGATTACCTTTTTGATTTCATTCAATTAGAATTAAATGCATAATTAAAAGGATACCTACAGTTTTGCTACAAATAATAATATCGCCTGAAAAGCGGTTTAACTATCCTAAAAATCAGAGCTAAGATCCGGGTATACTCCGTCTTATTTGCGCAAATAGTTTGTGAAAATTTCAATCTTCATTAGTAAGAATGAGCGTGTAGGTGGCAAAAGAAACTGCTTGCACAAATTGTTTGCGTAAGCAAAAAGGGTGCGTATTGCTTTTTGTACTTTTGACAAAAAATCGACTATCAAATAGTTTGCATTAATTAAGAAATATCTTCTCATTATCAAATGTTGTATCTCTTAAATCAAAGTTCTTTAACTATTGGAATATAATTCAAATCACAAGCCTTTCTAGAATTAACAGAATAATCTAAGTGAGTAGGTACCTACTTTACCTACTAAGTTATGTTAGTTACAATATTTTTTTCTCCTCATCAGCAACTTGAAAAGGTGTTATTTGTTGTGTGAGCAAAATTTGATTTTGCTTCGAGTCCTTTCAAAGAGCAAAACTAGATTTTACTTCTTGTTTTTCTCACACTTAAAGTTTAGGTTTGCTCACTGGTCAACTTTTTGAGCTACCGAGGCGAAAAGTTGTATGTGCGCAAGATGATCAAAGTTATTAACATCTCGTGATTTTGAGTCCCTCACTACGCTTAAGATTATAAACAAGAATCACTCGCTGCGCTCCTGATTTCAATATTGAATTTTTCGATTATTCGGAAAAATTAGCACTCGAAAAAACACAAACTTTGGTCTCTTGTTGCACAAATATTAGTTGAAGATTCATAGACAGCAGGCTCGTTTCATCAGAGCCATCTTAGTTTAAATAGTTAGCTGCCATTAAACCCTTAAAGAAAATTATGGTATCGTGATCAGGGCCTTCATCAAGGAATGACTAATTCTATTAACAATATTCTTACTTATTAATAAGGACGGTGTTTGGGATACTCATTTTATTTTCATACATATTAGGTACTTTACATACAGGAAAATAAGATCTTAGTCTAATTCTTGATGACCACTATAGAAAACTATTATTTTATTATGCAGGTCAAAAATCTGCCACCTTAAAATCTAATTTGTCTAAGTAACTCTACTTTGTTTAGACTGTCTTCGGTCCAATACCTAAGTTTTACTATAATACAAAATACTACGCCTGAAATTATGTAAAACTACTTTTCCAGGGCCTTGTTTCATAAAAAAAATACTTGTCGCATTTTTTGTTACTCATATAAAAAAAAAAAAAAACATGTTTTTTTTTAATGAGGGTTTTCTGAAACTACTACGCGGCAGCACTGAGGCCGGTTTAAGTCCTGAGGTATTGAAACCTGCCAGAGTGTCAGATGATGACCCAATTGTTTTTTCATTTATACATTCAGGGCTCATGCGTGCATTTGACATAAGCATGCATCATGATACAGCGCGCAGTATTGGTCAGTATAAGTGCTGAGATCTCTAGCCAAAATGGCGACACTGGCATAATATGCCGAAAAAACCGTCATGCTTTCTCAATAATATTAATCTAACGTTTTAACTGTGGATTTCTTTGGCCTAAATTAACACTAAATTATAACTTGGTTTTACTATCGCCAGTCCTTTCCACTGTTTCTTCGTTTCTATCTTGCTGTCTATTATCTTGATCCTGGGCTTCTTTCAAGGAGTCAGGCAGTTTCATGTTGTTTGTCTCGGGTAGCACTAGTACTAGGAATGCTGATATGGTGGCCATCCCACCGAATATCATCGTTGGAAGATATTGGTAGTACCTCGTCTGGAATGAAAGAATAAAGTGTTATAGATCATTATGTATGTTAGTGGAAATTTTGTTAGATGTAGAAAGTATAAGCAGTAGTAGTTGATGAAATATTAAATGTCTTCTTTAAGAATGGTTCTTTAGAAAGACATAGATAAACATAGATTTATGGGGTTTGAACAGACGTGTTAATTATGTATCGAACAATGGGATTTATAAATTGTAAGCGACTGTCTTAATGTGTACTTAAACCCTAGTCACCTTACTTTTTGCCCGAAACTAATTTCCTCAATGAACATCACAATCTTTACGCAGCATTAAATTGTAATTTGTTTGTCTTGATTTTATATAGAGATCATTTGTTCAGATGGACAGTAATAATCTATAATACATACCAACAAAGGTGTTTGAGGTGCTACAGTGGACCCTATCCTGCCAATGGTAGAAGTCATAGCAAGTAGTGACGTCCTGTAGTTTGTAGGAAATACTTCGGCGGCGAAGACGTACAGGGAGTTGTATGCCAACGTTATGAAGAACTTTCCTCCGAGGTATAGAAGAATCGACCAGTTACCAGCTGTAACATGAAATAACATGTTTAAAATTAGATATCGTTTATCATTTTCACCTTAAAATAAATCTTTTTATGATTTTTATTATGTGCATAAATTTAAAAATCAAGCTAAGTAATTTTATTGTGGTTATTAATCCTTTTTAATCGAAAAGTCATTGAACTAAAAATTCCAAATTTGAAGCTTGATACGACGCAATTTTTAAGTGTAGTGTAAATTTTATTGATTTGATTGACATGTAAGTTCATTTCCTTACTCAAGTTTTTAGATGGCTATCGGTCCATTGTTGCCCTATTTTAGTTCGAAGTAAGACAATCGACAAACAGAGAGCAAATCTTACCTGGTACAAATCCATAGTTGATCAAAATCAACCCTGTCATAAAGTAAGCTGTTGCAATAACTTTCTTTCTGCCAAACCTGTCCAGGAATATAAGCTTGCAGATATTGGCAGGTGCTTCTATAACAATTATCACTATGTAGTTCAAATAACTATTCCCTGACAGCTCTATGGCATTTATAGAGAGACCATAATACACAAGAGTAGAAGATATCCATAGGAAAGAACATATGAACAGTCTTTTCCATATCATGGGTGAAGTTAATATCTGCTTGAACGAAGACTGATTTCTTTCTAAATTCTCCGTCTTCCTATCATCCCTCTGTTTAGTTGCTTGCTTCTCTACTTGGTCATAATAGTCTTTAGGAACTTCAGTTTTGTTCATCTTTTCTGATTTGCTGAGGACCTTGACACCCTCCTCGTATTTGCCTTTGCTGAGGAGCCATCTGAAACTTTCGGGGAGCATCCAGATGTATATGAAGATAAAGACGGAAGGTGTGTAGATGATGAAGAGGAGGTATCGCCAGTTTTGAAGCCACCAGGACAGAAGCGTGACTCCGACTCCACCGAGAATGAACATTGTGTTGAAGAGCAAGCTGGCGAACACTCTGCCTTTAGGACCGACGAGCTCCAGAGCTAGAATAAAAGAAAGTTATTGCTATCAACTTGCTTAATGATCTGAATATTTGGAAAATGGATTAATTTTAACATGGATATTATTTAACTGAATGACTACAAAGTTATTCGAGATAACTAACAGTTCAATTTAAACAAAAACAAAACACTATGCTTTAAAACATGAAAACGGTCGTCGATTCCTTATTGCAGCAAAAAATCAGTGACACTACAGTTTACTAAATAAAATACAAGGAATTATATAGGTACAGTCAGCAACTAAAGTCGTTATATTCACGCAAATATCCAAAGTAACTACCATAATTGTCAAAATCTTAAAAGTTTCATAGACCAATAGTTCCACAAACGCATATTTGTGTGAACTAGTATAAGTTGGGGCAGCAAAATGTATGGCGTAGGTCATTTCCTCCAATTGATCGACTTGTGTTGCTGACTTTACCGGCAGTTGGACAATATTTCCTTTAATACATAACTTGTGTTAAACCACGTCATCACTACCGGAATTTCCATGGACATGGTATAAGAAAGGGACTAAAACAAGCACCGGAAGATGACACAAAAACAGTAATTAGTTTCAACTGATTTATTAGGCGCTCAATCGCGAAGGCCATTTAGGTGACGGGAACTAAATTTGGCATAGTCACTTTTTTGCTCATCGCTGAAATAAGTTGAATCATCCTGAAAATTATAAAACTGCAGCGATGCGGCACACACCTCTGTCAATAAATCGTTAAGATTTGTCTTTTCGAAGATATGTGTGTATTATATACATTATCGCTCGCTAACGGTGAAGGAAAACATCGTGAGGAAACCTGCATGCCTGAGATTGCCTAAAAATACTCGAGGGTGTGTGAAGTCTACCAATCCACACTTGGCCAGCGTGGTGGACTATGGCCTTCTCATCATGAGAAGAGGCCCGTGCCCAGCAGTGGGACATGCATTAGATACAGGGCTGCTATTATTTATCCTGAAAATTATTGTAGAGATATTGATTTTAATCTTCTGATGATAAAACCACTTAATAAGAATTTTATATCCTCATTTATTTTAAAATTTAATTGTAACAAAACACGATTTAATGGAATTGAGTGCAGCAAAAACATTTCAAACCAATCAAAACACGAAGGAAATATAAAACAATTTAGGTAGGTTCATTATTTTACCATTGTTGTCGGTTTTTTATCTTGTGTCAATATGACACTTCCCAGAACCTGGTAGGTGACAATAACCTCTAAAATACTTCAATAGAATTAGTTTATGACAACGTTCTGATGCTTTACATATCAGAAAAGAATATCCCCCATTTCTGTTCACAGAAGTGATTGGTTTCTTCCCAAACTCCCCGTCTTTCTATCATCCCTAATTTGGTAGCTTGTTTTCTACTTGATCATAGTTGTTTTTATCCATTTTTCAGATACATAGTACATATGCCTTTAAAACTTCAACCTTTATACGAACAATCACTAGTTACGCATGAGTTGTGAAGTTGCCACACAAGTACCAGCAAAAATAGATCACTCTTCATACATACATAGTATTTTTTATAGTCTCTTGTATAGGACATTGTTTGTGTTAATGCACTCTGCAGCTCAACTGGTTAAACGAGATCCAGCTACAAGTTGTCACTTTACCACCGAGGCTACAGGATGCTTGATACATTATCCATTAAAAAACCTAAAAAGAGTACACTCGTTTAAGACTACGGCTGAGAAAGTTCGCAATGAATCTATATTTAAATCGAAAAACAACAAGTTGGCGAGTAAGGTGAATGTCAACGATTTTTTACAAGTGACAAAAACTCCTTTGAATTACACAAAGTAAATCGAAATGAACAAAAAATTTAGCTGAGGATAAATTGGGGAAAATACCTGAATGAATAGGTTATCGTACAGATAGAAAGATAACGGCAGTTGGATTTATAATAGTTAATGGACCGGCAAATAAAATTGTCGCAGAATGTTGACCCTCGTGTCATGAGTAAATGTAATGAATCTATTACCAGTTATTATGATTTTGATTGCAGATTAGATAGCTTACATTTGTTGACGGTTTGACAACAAACGAAATAAATGTGGCGCAGAATTGATTACCGACTAAATATAAATTATATATAATGTAGTAGGTTGTAGGATAACATAACAAATTTACGCATCAGAATAATTTATTATGCATATCGTCAAGCCATCGCTTCATCATCTTACTAGGTATTGGATTAAAGAATTTGCCTTTTGTAGTTATATCGTGAAATAAGGCGACAATTAAATAGCGCACAGTAGTAGAATTTGATTGAATTTCTATATAAAATCGCACCTAACCTTAATGTATTGGTACAAGAGTTACAATAGGCTTATTGTGTTGCCTTTTTTGATGCAGCGAAGCATCTGTAGTCTATGGCCAATACTTTTTGGTTTCATCTTAGTCCTAGTCCATTAGCAGATATTCTCTCAGTCTTCACCGGGTTCAGCAAATAGTTGTCCTAAATATAATTTTCGTAACTAATTCGAGGTTACGGTAATTTGAAGTCTCCAAATAATATTCCCGAGATGTTACTTTAGCTAAACCGGAGTGTTTACAAAGGAAGGTCCCTAACTGAGTCCTAGTTGGTTTGTTTAGGACAATTCCAACTAATTTAGGTATTTGGTGAAGTATAATTTGGTGACATTATTGGAGTAAACACTGGTTTAATCAACTTTTATAAATTAAGCTGTGGTGTTCTTGGTTAAGTTAAATTACAAAACAAAACATCCTTAAGAGGTAAAATACATCACGGGGAAATATGTGATCGAAAAGAATGAAAAGGAAATAAATTAATGATGGAGTAGAACGAAATCGCGATTTGAGAGCATTAAAAATGGAACGTCGAGCATAGGTATTAGGTACCTTTATAATAATTATTTGATTTAGACCCGTTGTCTAATTTTTGAAAAATAGAAATAAATCATTAGTGGATAGACTAGGTAACTCTTTATATAAAGGTGATGAGAGAAAAACAACCTTCAAGGATTAAGAACAATTTACATTATGATAATGTACATAATTATGTATATAATAAGGATATTATAATCTTTGTACATAATTAATTAGATCAGGCATTAGACCGTAACTCGAGTGGATAGATTAATTAGTTCGGTTTCTTAGTAAATAATATCTAGCTAAGACAGAAGGTAACATCTAAATTTAATCAAATTAATTAGAAAGTAGGTTTTTAATTCTTAAGTATATAAACCTGAAAATCTACTTTTAAATTGTGCGTTTGCTCGTTGTAAACAGCTAACAAAAAATTGTTTAATTCTGCCTAGTGGAAACTTTACGATATTAACAACAATAAGGATATGCGTAAACTTACAATAATATTTGTATAAGTTGAAGATGTTCTATTTGCGTATTATGTTTTTTATGTTTTAGAGTCCTTCTAGTTGGTTCGAAGAGTTTGGAAATGATTGCATAATCTACTTGATGATAAATTTATGGTAATGACACGACACCTTAGAAAGTAAAATTGTCTATAAATAAGAAAAGAGTTCTTCGATGTTATGCCTTCTGACCTGCATCAGAAGGTTGATTACGCCTAATATGCTTGTAATTTTATGGCCAAATCTCACTAACAAACTGGAGTGAGAGGTTACACAATGATATTAAGCGACAAGGTAAGATGCAGTTGTAGTGCTGCCCAAAGAGATTGAAAATGATCTTATATAGAGGGCTTCCTTCCTTCTGCTTAGCAAAAGCTCTTTCACCATTCTTTTTCGTCGTCGGTCGATGGTTGATTCAAATTTCATTTTGACTTGCCATCGTAGTGAAAGGATTAGAACTTTGGAGAACTCGCGCATTGCCCAGGGTGCGCCGGACGTGGGGAATCGTTGTGTATGTGACTCGGGGAGGCTCCTTCATCACCATTAAAAAGATGTATCTAAATCTGAAATAATATTATGAAGAGTAAGTCGATTCTGAGTGGTTTGAGTCCACGGATGGCAAAGGGCGTGGTGGTTAAAGCGGTGTTTCCTCGCCGCTCTCCACGGCGCTGGTGTTGAGGGTTCGATCGATCCCCACATGGGACATTTTTTTTAGTTAAAAAAACGACACCCGCACTAGGAATAACTCCTGTGTCGCGGGGGTGTTCACAAAAATACATTTCACACACACAAAGTACACCCAAAGTCAGAACAAATCTTATCAGCAAAGATTTGTTCCGTATGGGGATCGAACCCACAACACCACGAATTCCAAAAGCTAGTATATTAATAAAATTGTTTGTATGCGCAATGATCGGTACACCTACAAACATAATTATGCTGTTATAACAACTTAAGATGTGTGCACTTATGTTTGTTTACCTATAAACCTGATGGGCAATCAATAGCACAATAACATTATAGACATTATAGACATGTGATGTTAAGTTTAAGAATATGTAGGAACGATCGACTTTAATTGGTTGTCGCATGATATATGATGTTGATAGGTTTTCCTCAATACCTGCCATGGAATTGCAGCGATAATGTTTATTTATTAGATTTTATTGACGCCGGTAAGTCCAAGAATTACAACATCGTTAAGATCTGTATTAACATTCTTTGTAATAATTCCGTAGGTACAGTAAACGCTCAGAACTCCATAGGCATGCTAAGGATTACATTGCTATGAACTGAACGAGCCCGATACAGCCAGTACACACACTAACGAAGTCGCGTGCGTTTATAGCAGTTTATAAGATAACACACACTAATGAAATGTTGTCGCATTCGTACTAAACGCGTCACAGTGGCGACCTGTTCTTTAAATTCGCATCTATCTATCATGAGCAAGTAGCTATATCGGGTAAGCATTAGGATCACCATAAACTAAATCTGAGTTTGAAGCTTAGTTGATTTGTGGTTGTATTTTGTTTTTACGAAATCATAATAATATTTGTAATATTTTGAGAACAAACTTGTTACTAGCTATTCATGCTTTAATAGTTACATACAATACATAAATAGTTATATATTAATATAATAACTAATAAGTTAAATGTTATTATTATTTAACTATTTACGTATTTTTTTATTTTTATTGTCATTGTTGTAAGGTAGAAATAAAAAAGGCATGCTGAATACAAAATACAAATGTTTATTCGTTTTATTTATTTATACAATTAATAAACTTTTAAGATAATTGTGACGTCACATTCCTACCTAAATTAATAATAGAAGTGCCCTTGTAACCGTTCATAAGATTTTTTATTGTAACCCACCAATAATATAAATGTTACTAAAATGATTCATCATGACAACAAGGAAAGGATGTTCTAATAACAAAAATATAATTGTTGATACCCTAAACTTCAAAAAGTAAAGAAAGGACTTAGCGAGATTAGATCTCACGGCTCATTGCTAAACGCATCTAACTGCACGCCTTAACTGCTCGGCCATCTTGGCTCATGATATGTAAGTGAAATTATTATTTGTTAACAACATGTGTCTATTTCTTGGAAATAGAAGGTCGTTAGTCAAACTACACTTCAAACTATTGTCTTTTGAGATTGCCTATGGACTTTTGGTCGCGACTGTACATAATCAGGATAAATAATTGTGTGTATAATTAAATGTAATTTGGTAGACCTCTTGTGAACAAGCTGGAGGGTGGCTTAACTTTAACCTGCCGCTAAATAGAAGTGCTTGCACTACTGTGTTGCCGTTGAATGGTGATATCAGACCCGATGTTACTGGCACATGAGGTAGTCCTCAGGTGAAGCGACGCATCTACAATCTGCTTTTGTGGATTGTTGATGTCTGCGGGCTGTAGGTACCACTTGCCATCAGGTGGATTACATGTCCGTCTGCTATGTATAGATGCGTCGTAAAAAGAAAAAAAGTTATAGGAGCTTTATGTTGTGATCGATGGGAGCCTAACGCCATTGGCTTTACTAAAACTTTGTTCTGAAGTTGCATATTATTATAGTGCTTTTGTAAAACGAAGCGTAAAAGAGTGCGGAGACCACCTGATGGAAGCTACAGGCAATAATAAAGAACAAACATTTTGCTATATGCGGATTAGGACATAATAAATTTTATAAATTTGGATTTTTTTTTTACATTAGATAGAACGCCAGAATAATAATAATAATAATTACTTGGTTTCGGCCCGTAAATGTGGTAAATACCAGCAAACTGCTGAGTAGAAAGATTCCCATAATAATAATGTCTCATGTGCCAGTACCTTCGCCGCCAAATCTCACCACCACTACTGAGCACCACTAATTGGCGGCACGTAGAATTTGACACGTTGGTACTGTTACTGTTACTGGTCTAGGATAAAAAGGGAATCTGATGACGTAACATCACTGAAGCAAACATAAATCAAAGCGTACTGGACTGTCCAAGTATTAGCATGTCACAATAATCTACAGATACTGTTGATTTTAGTTCTTGCTCAGTAGTTCCAGACACCACCGTCACTTTGCCTTGCGTTCACATTCTCAAGGAAAATCGTAGGTACCGAAGCTGGTGGTAATGTTCCGCGTACAATGACCTTTGTAGTAATTGAGCCTCGATAGGCTACGACGGAATGTGGACCTGCAATTCGCTCACTTCTTCATTGCGTAAAGGGCTTTGTTGGTTCAACTTGTTTACAAGTTTACAAACAAAAGATAGATTAAAGACTTATATGGAAATAGACTGCACATGACCACATGAGTCATTAAATAGTTTGTGTTTAATTTTTTTATGCGTAAACTGTGAGTTGAATTGATTTTCATGGCAGAGCCACAGTTTGATATTAGCCGCGTGACTCTATAAAAACCTGTGGTACACACGTGCTATATTTCTATAGAAAATCACGCTAATCTAATGCATATAACAGTAGTAGAATGTTTTCTTGGAGATGGATCGACCTCAAAACAAATCGATTCTAATTTTAAGGGGAACCGTACAACATAATTATCAATACGGAATTCATGGCAAGTATAGTTTAAAATTGATTCGAATGGCAGCACATACTAACTGCAAATATGCAGTATCAAATCTTTGCCAGACGGTAGTGAAAAGATCTCGTAAAGATCTTGTAGGAGTTGCAGCGGGCCCAAAACCGGCAGTTGCTTTAGCAGAACCTTCTTTTTATGTGGCTTAACTCTATTAGTCGATGACTTCAAGCTTACATATAGGTGATTATGAAAGTTCAAAAATATTTAACTTACCAAGTACAAAACAAGCTGTGTAAACCCCCGCCCCAAAAGCAGGTTCCAAAAATTCAAACACAACGAACATGTTGTAGTTAACCGACAGCGCCCGAATGACTCCGAAGACGCCATTGGACACTGCGGCGAAGATGACAGCTGGACGACGGCCATATTTGTCTGAGATGAACCCCGTCAGAGGAATTGCTATGAAGAAACCCGCGTTGTGGACTGTTCCGACTAAGGAACGCTTCCAGTTCTGGCAGCCAAGGTTGAACTGAAAAAAAGATAAATAAATGTTGAGAGAAATAGTGGAAGTGTAATAAACTTACATTGCTTCTCGATAATAATATCCTATTCTTAGCCCCATACATATGGGTGCTGGCAGAATGTTTTTTCGGGAGAGTGCATCTTTTTCTACCAAGTATATTCTCCTGATGGCAGATGCTTCTTCTGGTGCATCTGCCATTAGTTGGTCTCCTTGGCTTCCTGGTGCATTAGTTGTGTGTTGATAACTAAAGATATCCTTCTTTAATTTTATAGGGGGTGAAAGCGCACCTCCTTGCACATTCTTCCTGGCGCCCATGCCCATATATTTCAAAGAAGAAAGAGAGTGAAGCAGAGGTGAAGCATGGAGACGAAAGACTGGCAAATTTGGCAAACTTGAAGCAGATATAGGTATGTTACAACACTAATAAGTAGATATTACTTATATACATCAGTGCAACTATATATTATTTGACGACCGGATGGCGGAGTGGGTAGTGTACCTGCCTGCGACGCCGAGGTCGTGGGTTCGATTCCCACTTAAGACAAATCTTTGTGTGCATGAACATGGGGGTTTGTCTTAGTCTGGGTGTTTCTATGTCTAATATGTATGTATTTACAAAAGAAAAGTATATATGTATTAGTATGAGTTATTCTAGTACCCATAGTACAAGCTCTGCTTAGTTTGGGACTAGATAGCGTTGTGTGTGAGTTGTGAAATATTTATTTATTATTTATATTTATTTATCTATAATTGTGCCCGACTGACAGAATGATTAATAAATTTATAAGTCATTCATTTATAATTAATCATCAGTTATTATTATTTTCATTTCCTTTAGCTAGACTCGTCTTCTTCCGGCCCTTTTGGCACATGATTATTATTTCTCAAAGACAATAGAAATTAAATAAGTATAACTACTTGGCTATTTATTTCTGATTGTCATTAACTTATTATTAAAAAACAATAACATAGCGGATGTAGGTAGCATTAAGTATTAACAGTCACCATATGACAGATTGATGAGAAAAAATAAGCTTTAGGAGAGCGATACACGAGGTCCACACAAGTAGGTTCTCTTATCGAGTTGTATCTTACCAGATACTGTACTGACTGAAATTTGACCCAAGTCTAGATGTAAATCCTCTTCAGCGTAAACTTATTTATCGAAATCAAGGATCTAAGGCATTCTATTCTAAGGCATCCACATTAGGAGTGCGCGAGCGGGGTGCGTCATGGCGACGCGTATTGCTGCCGTGTCATGTGTGTGCAGCCAGCGCGCCCACACGCCCGACGATCGCGCACGCCTAATGTGGAGGACGCCAAAGGAAGGCCCTCATTCACGATGCATATGGCTCTATTTATTTAATGGCAAGCAACAAGGCGGACTATTATTTACTCAATAGCTGATGTCAATAGTTTAGTTAAGTACTTCACGACATATTACACATAGAAACGTATTAGGCACAAGTATTATACATAATACTTATATAAGATTTCTCGTTATTTGTTTACATTATCAGTATTGAGCGCTGTAAGCTAAGCAATCTCTTGGTGTTACTATATTGCAATTTGTTTTTAACCGACTTCAAAAAAAGGAGGAGGTTCTCAATTCGATTCGTATATATGTTGCTTTTTTATGTTTGTTCACGGCTAGCTTCGTTGTATTTATTATGGGAAGCAATAAATAAATACACAAAGCTTATCTATAGCTAAAACAATCTATTATCTATAAAAATGCAAATTTTAGTAATAGTTGTTCTAGATGACCCGTGACAACGGTTTAGCCATTTTGTCAGACAAACTTTGTTTAATTCGCAACGGAGCAGCAAATATTGTGTGTTCTGTTTTACCCTTGAGTTCGTTCACCAGTAATATCTCCTTTTAAACCACACTTCACACATACGTGTGTTCCAGGCTTTACAGCACAACATAGAAGCATGAGTAACCATGTGCATTAACTGTTTTGTACAATGTGTTATCATCGAGTAATTTTACAAAACCTATTTATCACGCTACATTATAATAATTCACATAGTTATTGTACCCACAGAGGCGTTACGGCAATACTTAAAATTGAAAAAATTACACTCAACTTTACTATCGACTTTTTGTTTTATTAAAAGTAAACATATTTAAAGAATTCTACCCGTACTCCTTACCTAACCGTTGAGGAGTTGTACCTTCCAGCTTTAGCTCAGCCATATGAAATGCTGGTAATATACGAAAAAAACATTGAAGTCTTTAAAATTTGAGTGTTGCCCTCGATTTATCTAGGATCCCAACATTAGATCGTGACCTAATGAATGGGATAACATGAGAAGTATACTCTTTCAGACAAAAAAGAGAAGAGAATTTCTCAAATCGGTCCAGGCATTTTTGAGTAATCGGCTAAAAACCATAAAAAAAAAACTATTTTCAACAAAAAATTAAACCGACGAAAAAGAACTAAAAGTAAAAAATAGGTGAACATTTTAAGTTTTGGGTTCACAAATACCACTTCGCCATCCCCGGGAATCGAAACTGAAACCTCACGGTGAAAGGCGCATACGCTAATCGCCATCAAGGCAGTCTAAAACTACAGGTATAAGGTTCAAAACTGTCGACATATTAATGAAATTAATTAAATTAAATTATTAATTAATTATTGATCGAGTTAGCTACACAAATAATTATCCAAGTATACACTATTGAACTTAGTTGCGTAAACTATAAAATATGACAATACATACATTTTACATCAGCGTTTCATCTAAATTATATAAAATAATGCAACTGACGGTCCAAAGGTGCCTAAGTTTAAAAAAATATCACCTTACTCCTAACCGTTAAGGAGTTGTTTCTTGCATCATCAGCTCAGCAATATTAAATTATGGCTGCCAGACGCAAATATCTAGATAGATTAACAAAATATATGAAAAACACTCTAATTTCCTACAACATTCGAGGGTTTTCTTCTATTTCCCTAGGATTCAATCATCAGACCCTTACATCCTCGACATTGGACCACCCTCAAGGTATACTCTTTAAATATATTTTTTTTATTAAATTCGAACCACTCAGTAAAAGTTATGCGTGGTCTAACATAAAAATAAATAAAAAATAAATATACACGTTGACAGTGGCGTAACTATTCCATCGGGGGCCCGTGGCAAAAATATTGGATGGGGCCCTAGTAAACATCGTTTCGTTGAAGCCGCTTACTAGTGATTCAGTATTGGAATGCAAATTTTTTCACCTTCGAATGCTAGATTTTTAGGAAGAAAAATTAGTCTTTCACGATTATCTATTTTACCCTGCTGCGTTATCTTGCCCTTGTCTATTAAAATAAATTTGCAATTTCCCGGTCAACAATTTTTAATGTTTAGATGTTTAAATCTTTTTTTTTTAAATAATTTATGTTTCTTTATGGCATCTTGGGCCCGGAGGCCTCCTCAGGCTGCAGGCCCGTGGCTTTTTGGCACCCCTGCCACCCTAGTTACGCCACTGCACGTTGACTTGAATCGTCAGTTAAAAATAAATACAATCGAATTGAGAATGTCCTCTTTTTAAAATAAAAGAAGAAATGATTTAGATCAGTATCAACAAACAATAGTTTTCCATTGATTACTTCACAACTACCATCACAAAGTTCAATCATTCGCCTTTAAAACTGCATTTCAATATGACTATATTCCGGACCGAATGTTTGTGTGATTCAATTGATTGCTCTAATGAGTACAATTTGTGATTTGGTAAGTAAATAATATGGCGTGATTCTAAAATATATAATATGTTTATAATCACAATTTAATTAGACTAAACAAATACAATAATTTAGTTTATTTGTGTACAGTTTCCTATTTGTTGACTAAATACTAGTAATTATGTGTATACCTGGATAATTATTTGTGTAGCCAACTCGATCAATAATCCGTATAATTTTATACAGTTTATTTACAGTCGAGTTCATTAATATGTCGGTAGTTTTGAACCGTATACCTGTAGTTTTAGACTGCCTTTATGGTGATTAGGTTTCAGTTTCGATTCCCTGGGATAGCAAAGTGGTATTTGTAAACTTTCCGTCAGGCAAATCACAATAGCAGCATGGAGTTGGAATTGCGCCCGGTGGATGGCGATAGGCTCACCCCCATGCGACCTAAACATTTGGGGTTTGTCGACAGATAACTCACAGTAGCAGAACGGTGTCTAGAATTTATTTATTTATTTATTTATTTATTTATTTATTGGAAGACCAACAGCAGTAACAATTAATATTAATAAAAATATTATGCAACATTCAGCCAATTACAGGTCCTCACGAATAAGTAACAATATATTAAATTAAGAACTGCGAATGTACTATAACAAATCATTACAGAGCCTTATACAAATCAATTGCTCAAAATATTACTAAACACCTTGATATTGAAAAAAGAAATCACGGCTTAGCACCTGTCTCATCGACTCCAGGTTTGCATTAAATATATCAACATCATGTAATTTGCTTGCATCATTAAGGGTCTTACTAGCTCTCCGGACAAAGCTATTCTGCCGATAGTTAGATGGCACTAGTGGAAGGTGGAGGGGTGAATAATGTCGCGTATATTTTGTAGGTATACTAATACTGACTTTGGAGAGTAGTTCCGGGCTGTTCAACGACGACGAAAGTAACTTTTCTAGATATATTACATCCGCTATATCTCGCCGGCATGATAGAGGAAGGAGGTGAAATTTAGCACACAGGCTCAAATAATTCTCAGACTTATAGGGAACTTTAGCTCTGTAACATAGATATTTCAAAAATCTTTTTTGCACACTTTCAATCCTATCAGCGTATTTATCATATCTGGGATTCCAAACCTGTGACCCATACTCCAACAAGCTTCGCACAAACGAGCAGTAAAGAATTTTGAAGGTTTTGACTTCATGGAAGGCCGACGAGGTTCGCATCACAAAGCCCAAAGCCCTAGAAGCTTTCTTTACAATAGAATTAATATGCTCATCGAATAACAGCTTTGAGTCATATATGATGCCTAAGTCCCGAACAGTATAACATCTTTGAAGTTTCTGGCCTAGCAATCGGTACTCGGAAGTAATAACATTTATCTTCCTGGTGAAAGTGACGACGGAACACTTTAAAGGATTTAATTCAAGTTTATGCTTAATACAGTAATTATCTAGTCGGTGCAAATCTGCCTGGAGTGCTTGGGAGTCTTCCTGAGAGGAGATAGAGGCGTAAATCTTCATGTCATCCGCGAAGCATAGAAGCTCGGATGAGTGAAAGCACTCACCGATGTCGTTAACAAAGATTACAAACAATAAAGGCCCAAGCAGTGAACCTTGGGGAACCCCACTGGGTGCGCTAACCCAGCTAGACATGAAGTTTTTCATCGCCACTGCCTGGGATCTATTAGAGATATAAGATACAAACCACCTTAATAAGTCACCTCTAATGCCTGCTGTTTGTAGCTTCAAAATTAGGATGGAATGGTCAATTTTGTCAAAACATTTGCTGTAATCAGTGTAAACGACATCTACCTGCTTACCTCGACTCATGCTGTCAGTGACGTACTCGTGAAAAAGGACAAGATTAGACACCGTAGATCGACCTCTAACAAAACCATGTTGATGTTCGCTAAGAGTAATACTTAATGCGGCGTAGAGTTGTGTGTGAATAATTTTTTCAAATAATTTCGCCATTATACATAGTTTAGATATAGGCCGATAATTGCATACATCAGTTTTGGAGCCTTTTTTGTGAACGGGAGTAATGAAAGCCGATTTCCACCTGAGAGGCACAGTGCACTCCGATAACGATTTTTCAAATAGCAAGCTGATAGGTAATGAAATGGTGCTTGCACAATTTATCAAAAATACAGCGGGAATATTATCGGGCCCAGCGGATTTATTTGACCAGAATTGTGATTGTTACTCTTCTGTGGATTAACAAATATACTACTTTTACCGACATACCACGCAGGCGGAAGCTAGTATGTATCTACTGTATCTAATGTATCTATCTGTAGGCATGATGATTATTTTTTATTTTTGTAAGTTTTACATATGCATGAAATATTACGTTTATGAAAATGGTGTTATTACTAAAGCTACAAAAAATTGTGTGGGTTTTCAATTATTTTTTTTATTTGATAATTTTGTACTTTAAAAAAATGTACTTGCCAATGAAACTTCAAATGATCATAAGATAAGTTGGATTTAAAGAATGTAACAAAAATTTCATTTTTCATTTTCATGGAATTGGTTCCTGTTTACCTTTATTTTGAAAAGGTTTTTATTTTATAATTTTAGCGGGGTCAGTCATCCTTTCTTTTGAAAGCTACCAAATATAATATGATAAAAGAGACAGAATCCCCCAACACAGGGTATACTAGTGTGGGCTCAGTGATACTGTTTACCTCAGAACCATTGTATTTATTTATACCAAATTAACATAGCATTATTTATAATAGCCCTGTATCTAATACATGTCCCTCTGCTGGGCACAGGCCTCTTCTCATGATGAGAAGGGTTAGGCCATAGTCCACCACGCTGGCCAAGTGCGGATTGGAAGACTTCACACACCCTCGAGTACTTTTAGGCACTCTCAGGCATGCAGGTTTCCTCACGATGTTTTCCTTCAACGTTAGCGAGCGATAATTTTTAAGATAAATACACACATATCTTCGAAAAGACGAATCTTAACGATTTATTGACAGAGGTGTGTGCCGTGGGTTTGAACCCGAGACCTTCGACTTAGCAGTCCTACGGTCTTCCACTCGGCTATCGCTGCTCTAGCATTATTTACATTGGACCAACAAGACAGTTATTTAGACATACTCCGTATTTACTAAAACAACAATGCGTAAACCAATGTCCACCGTCACGCACTTGGCAATGCGATTCATTGCCATAACTCACCCATACCTAATTCAAATTCTATAATATTGTTATCAACATCCTAGCTCACCGTAACGTATTGCGGTCAGCTTCCAATCTACGGGCATTGAATTTCACTGACGCTTTCATTGAGATTCTATACAACATTGAATAAAATCAATTATATTATTACTTGCTTCAGCCCACGGCCTGTGTGTTACAAAAAAAATAGCCTATGTCATTCCTGGGGCCTTGAGACATCACCATACAAATTTTAATCAAGATCAATGCCGTGGTTTAGATGTGAAAGCTTAACAGACAGACGGACAGAGTTACTTTCAAATATTATATGCTTATTGTTGACAGCATTCAGCTAAATCTGTACTTCACTTAGTCTATACGAAACTTTTTATTAGGTTATTAAAATTATCAGGCTTTTTGATCTCGGACTACCGTAATAACTGACATAGATCTTCAGATGGCATTTGCTAAATAACGTGCTGCCCGTGGCACGGAGGAAAACTGCCATAGCTTACCCAAATCTAATTCATAATGCGATTCTATAATTATTGTTATCAACATCCTAGCTCACCGTAACGTTTTGCGGTCAGCTTCCAATCTACAGGCATTGAATTTCACTGACGCTAGTATTAAGATTGTATACAACATTTTAATAAATAAATGATTGCATTGAATTAATTCGTTTCTTACTTTGTACTAAGTATACATAATAATATTCAGATATTGTTAATTCATTCTGCGAGCCTTGACGGCTTTTTATCTCACAGATTCAGCTGATTATATTTGACATAGAGCGACTTTTATCGAACCTCCACAACTTAGTATGGGGCTATAAAATACTCTTTGATAGACTATTTGTCACAGAGCCTCAAAGGACAACTGAGGTTAACCTTACCCTATACCTTTTTTACTATTTGGGTGAACCGCATAATAACGCGCTATTCAAGACAGAAAAAATCGTAATTTTATGATGTTCACCCATCTAGCAGCCAACCGCAGTTAACATTGCTTAACCCGACGATCCATGGTTCTGCGCTCTTTTACTTATTAGTTACATTTAAAATTACCAAATAAGAAAACTTACGTCTTTAACAATAGAATGGTCTTCCAAATACACGTAGGAGTCACACTCAATCTCCGAAGAAGTATCAAACAGATGTGGCGAGCACTGGCTGCTGGCATTCGTGGCGTTCGTGACGTTGGAGAAAGGCGCGTACCGCAGGCACTTAGCCGGCTGGCCTTCGTGGTCGTGAGGAATGGTGAAGTTCAGGTCGAAGGCCTCTTCTTCACACTCCGGGATTGCACATCTGAAAAGATAAATATAGTTATATTTCTCATGTGGAAGCTGGTGGAGCTGTTAATGAGTTAGACAGAGGGTGGTGTGGTACGGTTCAGGCGAGAGGGTATTAAGGGTCCCTCTTGCTCATAGAGGCAGACTTCATCTTCAACCTACTACCAAAAAGTGGTACTAGCTCTGATGTATAATTATATTAATTTGGTGGTAAGGTGAAAACGTCTATTTAGGCACAAAAGGCTTACGTCTCTAGCTAACCTCTTACACTGGCACCATGGTACCGAATTGGCTAATCCTTTCACCACGATGGCAAGTCAAAATTAAATTTGACTCAGCCATCGACACGACGAAGAAGAAGAAGGTACCGAAGTATTCTCTTACTACCCTATTTCTATCGAACTAGCACAACTAATTTATAGCTAACAACTGTAACTAATTTCTAACGACTGTAACTTACAAACAAGAGAGAGTCTACCAATTCGCACTTCGCCAGCGTGGTAGACTTTAGCCTAAACCTTCTTATCATGAGAAGAGGCCCGAGCCCAGCAGTGGGACATGTATTATTTATAGGGCTGCTATTATTTATACTTACAAAAGGCAATCTCTACCCGTTTTATTATACTCAAAATATCAAAATGCACAAATAACTACATAATAATTTCAGAGTTCACTCAATTATGTTACTTTGTGACATTAAGTCTTTATCAATCCTATATCCTTGATCGAACGCAGTAAACCACAACATACCAGGCATTTCACGATACTATATTTTATGACGTTCATAAATCACGTGTGCAAAATTTGTTGTTTATAATAAAGTTCATTTTATGCAGTAAGACTTGAGTTGTGCAATAAGTAGTACTTTTCCACGTGTTATTTCTGAATCATTCATTTGTTTGCGTCCGTGCGTGATATCTGATATCTTATATATAAAATTCTCGTGTCACAATGTTAGTTACCTTAAGCTTCGATTTCCTAGGAAAGCGGTGTGGAATAATGCGGCCATAATATTATTACCGTGACACGATTAATATGTAATACGTTAGGTCGATCACCGCTCTCTAGGAAACCACTACATTTGTTTTACATAGGCAACGTTCGACCGTATTATTCCACACCGCTGTGCTAGGAAACCGAAGCTTTACTCCTCCGAAACGGCTTTACTGATTTTGATCAAATTATATATGCATATTCAGTAGGTTAGAGAATCGGCTACTATCTATTTTTCATACTCCTAATTGATAAGGGTTGTTCACCCTTAAACCTTTTTTTTTTTAAATTGTACAATTTTCTTTGTTTTTATTTTTCTATAATGTGCCATTATAGTAACCTTAGCGCTTTTGACAATGTGAACTTTTTGAATGTTCCTTCATGGGGTTTAACATAACATTGACATAATGCGTGCTGCAAATATCGTCACAGAGAATGTATGTATAGTTAAGACAGGACAACGTCTATCGGGTCAGCTTGAAACTTGGATGAAGGATAGTACGGGATTTGGCATGGCTCGTAACCATAGTAACCATAGTACTTTAAAAAGAGATGGCCATATACAATATCAGTAGAAACGACAGAGAAAGCAATATTATTTTTTGTCTCTGTCACCGTACAGCTTTTTATTGTCTGGCCAATTTTGATTTTGCCCAGCGAACATCGTGTCGGTAGTGGAAAGAAGTAGTTTTTTCCTAGTTAAAACTAATTACATAGCCATATTCCGTGCCTTAAACATACCGTAGTGACTGTAGTGAACAATAACCATGGTGCAGTGTTTTATAATTGGCTGCAAAAGCCGCAGTGAGTGTAAACAGGAAAATATAAACTTTCACAAGTAAGTATCACTTCAAACCTAAGGATAGCTTGTTTTCAGTTAGTAATGCGTCCTCTTAGAATCTATTTGCCCGACAATTCTCAAATCAATACAAATAAACAGTTAATTTCAGTAATATAGGTTTTATAAAAAATCACGTTTTGTTGTATAACACTACCAAATGTAGTATGCCGTTGTGACAATCGTTAGAATAATGTCGTATTATTTGCTCCATTTTTACTTTCAACATACAACTTCACACCTAAGAATTCGATAAAACTGTGAAATATTTACCATTAACTTATTGTAATCATAAAAACATGTGAATTTGCCATTGGTATAGTTACTTTTCTTTTTGGCTGGGTTATATATTCTCTAGGGATACCTGCCCAAAAGTGGAAATTTTCCCTGGAATTTGGGCATTTGGAAATGAATAGAAAGTTTAATTCGTGTATAATTTTTTTCATTGTGATAAATAATATTATTCAAGATATCAATAAAGACTAAATAATTAAATAATTTAATTTTTATATAGTTTTATAATTGATTGTAAATCTTTTTTTAGATTTCCCATAGAAGTCCACGTACGACATATTATGTGGATAATATCTACAGGACGACAAGATTGGGAACCAACTAATCACTCTAAAATATGTTCAAGACATTTTGAAAATAGATGTTTTAGAAAGACCCAACGAATGACCTATCTTTATGAATTTTCAGTACCGACACTTTACATATGTAATGTAAGTATGCTTCTTACTAGTTGTGCGTATTTTTTTTCGTGTTAGATTTACTTACAGTAGGGCATTATAATTTACAGAACCCACCAACAATAGATATACCTTCTACATCAGTAGGTTTACTATCTACAACAGCCGGTACCAGAGAATCGACCTCACATAATGTATGTGTCGATACAAACAAATTGCATACAAATTAATTATGTATTTTTACTGTATAATTTGTTTTAGTTTCTTATCTATTGTGCAAATCTGTCCAATGGCTGATGATGCTTTGACTACTTCTATTACTAACCCAAGTCGGGAATTGCAGTAGGGACGGTGGATATTTACTGTTTAATTGATCATAAAAAAAAATCTTAGGTTCTGAATACTGAAGTAAATGTTACACCTGTTCTTCCTTCTGCTGGAAATAGTTGCCGATCATTCAATGTAAGTATTAGTAAAATTATTACATTGTCAAGATATACTCGCATTTCTTGTCAATATTATATACTCAGTAGGACATATTAATAAGCTTATTAATCTTGTCAGTTTCAATGTTTTAACTTAAAGTAGAAAATGATGTGTAGATCAGAGTTCGAAGTGATAATTTATCATTGATATTATTAAAAGTATCTGAATGTACGCATTCATTATTGGACAAAAAAAATCCAAGACAAGCAAGTAAAAATTAGAAATTTTTATACTAAGTTGATTTTGTTTAAGGGATAGTAATACAAATCATATTTAATTTTGAGTTTTATTTAACCCACTTCTTCATCATTTGACTTCACAATTATTTTAAACGCTGGTTCCAACGTCTATTGGTCGTATTTAATATATTTTTTATTATATTTGTTCTTTTGCAAGTACCTTATTTTTTATTCATGAATGAATGTTGAGAAAGCGAAAAAAAACACAGCGAACGAAGGTGTAGTCCACCAGATGGTAAGTTGAGTACAGCCCATGAACATCAACAATCCACAAAAGCAGATTATAGTTGCGTCGCTGCAGCTGAGGACTACGGTGTTATGCCTCATGTGCCAGTAATTTTAGCCGCTTTAGTACTGCAAAATATAACTTCTTTGCCTAGTACATTGACAAATGGAAAAGGTCTAGCATAACAATATTATTTCGGGGAAAATTGGGTACCACTGGTAACCCCATGAAATGTATGTACTTTCTTGCCGTCCTTTACGGGTGTACGCAACTTAAATGCTCATGTCATCTCTACCTAATACTTACTCTGAGGCTTGAAAGTTATAAAAATGTAATGAAAACATGGATTTATGAAATTTACCAAGAATCCATATCTTGGTTTCCTCACGTGACGTCTCAGGCCTTTTTACTTAAAACTATTTAATTAAGTATTTTATAAGACCTATTTCCGATCTCAGTGGTTTTAAACCTTAGGGCTGATTTTCTGTTATGCTGACGTCAGTCACCGACGACGTCTCGGTCGAGCGTACGAATATACAATAGCTGTATGAGTGCCGTATTGTAACGCTGACATCAGAGGTAGAAATAGTGTATATTTTTACGCTCGACTGACAACGGCGACCGATGTTAGCGTAACAGAAAATCATCAGGCATAAAATATACTTTTCTCGGTGGTTATAGAAGTTAGTTTAGTTTTAAACCTATTATGATATTTATACAACGTTTTAATTCTAACCAAACGAGCTCTATCCTTATCAACTTCAGAACACATCACTTCAAACTTTTGTTAGTATGTATCTAGACCTTGTTTATAAATTTAACAGGTTCTTGGCAGTAAGCCTACCAAGCAAGACATGCCTACGAGTTGTCCATAAAATTCTAAAATGTATGATAAGCACCTATTGTGAAGCCTGCCAACCAACACTTGGCTAGCAGAGTAGGTTAGGGCCTGAATCCCTCTCATTAAGAGAACTAAGGCCTCGTAACATTTTATATCTACATTGATCTCACGAAGCAAAATTGTCTATTTGTAAGCGGTAATTAATGATCTGATTGTAAAAATGCTTTCAATTATGGAAAGTTAAAAGTTCTTCCAAAGAGTTTTCTTTGTACATACCAACGGATCGAAGCAAAAAAAATAACGGGGAGCTGATTTGAGTATTCAATAAATAAGTTGTTATTGTGAATTCATTTCAATGAATGCATTAACAAGGAGTTTACTTTTGTCTTCACGACTGCCGAAGTGTCGATGAATATCGAGCTAAACTAAAATGTGCAAAGTTCTTCATCTACATTAAGTACAGTACCTACGGTGGTTTCATTAGATAACATATACAGTCATAAAAATAAATCTACATCAACATCACGGTTTGTTCTCAGAAGCAGTTGAAAAAATTATGGGAAGGCAGGATTTGAACCATATTTGTTTATATTTTTTTTTACGTGGGGAAATGCTTTATGCATACCTTAGTGGAAAGGCAGGCACTGAAGATGTTATTAATATGTCGGGCTCTCCGGAAAAGCCAGCCTACCGACTAAATCCACCACGATATCCTTCTCTCGCATAATGGCAGGTACGTGGAACCTTCTGCACACCGGGCAGTCGCTTTATCCAATCAGCTACGGTCCAAGTACGAAACCAAGATAGGAACAAATGGATGAACGTGACGGCGAGAAATTACCTAACATACAGTTAAGAAAATTAGGGTCCTGGTAAGAGGCGACCGTAGCTGGTTGGTTAAGGTGACTGCTCGGTATGCAGAAGGTCGCAGGTTCAAATCCTCAACTGTTTTAGTATACTTTGCTAATCATGGCTAAATAATAATAATAATAATACTGTAGGATAGTGAGAAAGTTCTTACAAATTGACGAAAGCGAAGTTACAACACAACACATTGTAGCCCCATAACCCCACGCAAACACAACATGCTGCATTTACTTGGTTTCGGCCCGTAAATGTGGTAAATACCAGCAAACTGCTGAGAAAAAAGATTATAACCATTATAACCCCGAAATAATAATAATAATATTCTTTTTTGACATAATAGTTTAAATGCTACAAAAATAAGCACGGTTTATTGAACCTGTTAACGATAATCTTTCAAAGGGTCAGAAGTACAAAGATGTTGGGTATTATCTCTAGAGATAACATTAATAAATATTGCACACATTCACAAATAAAACTAATTGACATTTAACGAGGATACCAAATACTGACATGTAAATAATATTTTTCAGTATAAAACCACTACTGCTAATTTGTTTTATAAACAATTAGTCATCCATACATTGTCAAATGTTTCCTAACCGCAATGATAGATCAGTGCGTTGTAAATGCATTATTATTATTGAGAATACGGGTTACTCACGTTACTTTAGCCGGGATATGTCGACTAGTTTCGAATCTAGTACTCTGCGCGACCTCTAGCACTGGCGGAGGCGACGGCACGCGAATAATAGATAATGATAGATTCGAAACTAGTCGGCATATCCCGGCTAAAGTAACGTGAGTAACCCGTATTCTCAGTAATAATGTCTTCACCTCACGTCGGTTTTAATAAATGCATTATTGTTGGTATATACGGGGTGGATGCAACATAGTGGTATTAAATTTTGTCTTAGGCTAACTTTTGCCTGTGACTAAGTCCACGTAGAATTCGCTATTTTAAGTAGTAGTCGTTTTCACCCGCGTTAAACCTTACTGCGCTCCCGTGAAGTTTAGCATTATGTTATAAATAAAACAATATATATTTATAGTTAAACTGTCAAACACAAAAAGAGTTATTCAAATCTGATCAGTAGTTCTTCAGATTAGCGCAAACAAACAAACAATTTTTCTCCCATGGTTTCGTCTTTGAGATAGGTTCATGGATAAAAATATCTTATGATTTCTAGACGAGATTATGTTTATTATAACTAGTGGAAATAAACGTCTAAAGTCAGTTACATTCTGTATAGCAACTGAACTGCATTTTTACCATTTATAAACCTGTAAAACTGTAGGTAAAGAATCAGTAACTAAATCCATTGCACTAATTTTTACAAGAAAATAAGAAAAAAATATGTAGAAGTTTTCCTTGCATTTTGACTATTTGGAATAATAAAAACATCTTTATTTTTTGTATTTTATCATTAAAACTAGTGCAAGGTTCGGTAATTGATTCTGAACAAACAACCTTCACAGTTTTGGTAGAGAACAAAATAAGGTTGTATGCAGGTATAGATTAACCTTATTTCCTAAAATACTGTAAGGAGGTACGTACTTTATAACTTCAACAAAGTTACTTAATCAACCGTAAATAACTATAAAAGCGAAAGTAACCTTGTAGGTATTTAATCTGAAAGTTATTCTTCTCGCTTCAGTAGTCATTTCTAATTTTATTTTCCTTCTGGTACTTGACCTCGTTTTAGGCAAGAATGAGATACATTACTAGAAGTGGAACCTTTTAGTCTACTCGACAAGTTGAAAATGAGATACTGCTCTTAAAATTATATCTCATTGGATCCGGAATGACGCCTAGAAAAATGTACCAAAAGCGCGTATTAGCACATATAGTTATAATTGCAAAAGTTATAAACAATTAAAGATGAACAAAAAATGGCATATCGTTTTATGCCAATATTTCATAAATTATTAATATTTAAGAAATTTCAAAAAATGATTCTTAAAGAGGAGAAAATTTCCAATCAAAAACTCCTACTCCCGGAATTAAACTGAACTGACTATACTTCAGGCTCTGTTTTATTTTTTGATTGCTTAATAGAATTTAACTATTCATCTTGTCAATATTCTTTGACGACCGGATAGCGGAGTCGGTACTATAACTGCCTGCTACGCAAAGGTCGTGGGTTCGATGCCCGCTCAAAACAAATCTTTGTGTGCATGAACATGGAGGTTTGTATTGGTCTGGGTGTTCCTATATATAATAAGCATGTATGTATTTACAAAAAAAGTATATATGTATCAGTATCAGTTATTCTGGTACCTATAGTACAAGCTCTGCTTAGTTTGGGACCAGATGATGTTGTGTGAAAGTTGCGTGATATTTATTATTATTTATTTGATCTTAGGGCCTCAGAGTCTGATCTTAATAAAAAAAACCGGCCAAGTGCGAGTCAGACTCGCGCACCGAGGGTTCCGTACAAACCTGTAGGTATATAAGTAAAAGTTATGGTATTTTTATTGCTAAATGAAATCCATAACATAACAATGTGGAAAGCTGACGGTACCTTGTCAATACAAATATGAAAACATTATGTATGTTCGGAAAAATCTTCATCTCTTTAAGAAGAGAAGTGATAGACATAATTTTAATACTAGAAATAGGCACAATTTGGATCAATCTCGGTTTAGATTGGCTAAGGTACGAAATTCTTTTATGGGGAATTGTGTAAAATTTTATAATAAAATACCACTGCGGATTCTACAACTGAACGAGACAAAATTTAAAACATGCATAAAACGCACACTATGTAGACAAGCATATTATAAATTAGAGGATTATATCCTTGATAAAAAAGCTTGGCTTAATGCTGGTCCTGCTCCACAGTCACAGCCACTTGGGTCCACTAATTAGTTTTCTTTTATTTTATATTTGGAAGAGATGCTCTCCCTTTTATTTTTATAAACATGGTTTTTTTTTTTTTTTTTCAAATCGTATTTTTTTTTTTTTCGAGTAAATGTTTAATCTTTTTATTTTTAACTTTTGAAAAGTTATAGTATTGTATAACTTCGAAGCATTTTTTATTTATTTTGTAAATATGAGTACCACGTGTAATATAATGTAACTGTTTTTGTTTTTTTTTTTTGACATGAACGAGCTTGGCAATTGAGAGTTTGTCATGCTCACTCAAATGTCTCGCTGATGGTGGCACGTGTGTTGGGTCATTCGGTTCCCTTCAATATGGTTGAGCTGAGTAGTGCTGATCCACGCGTCATGTTCGTGAACGGGCGCCATCAGTTGAGCAAAATTCTCGTGTCGCGGTGTTTGTTTCCAAACTCCTCCGAAATGGCTGAACCAATTTGCATGAAATTTTGTGTGCATATCGGGTAGGTCTGAGAATCGGCCAAAATCTATTTTTTTATTTTTTTTTGTTAATCGCATAACAACGTTTGCTGGGTCAGCAAGTCTAATATATAAAATTCTCGTGTTGCGGTGTTTGTTTCCAAACTCCTCCGAAACGGCTGAACCGATTTGCATGAAATTTTGTGTGCATATCGGGTAGGTCTGAGAATCAGCCAACATCTGTTTTTTTTTTAATCGCTGAACAACGTTTGCTGGGTCAGCTAGTAAGTTTATGATTATTAAAAAAAATATACTATGTGATGTAACTAAAAATTTAAGATTTTCGGAATTTTTCCTATATGTGTACTTTATAACGTTGCTTCATGCCAAATTTCAAGATTCCAGGTCGTCTGGAAGTATCCTTTAGGTTTTGATTCCCTTGCGAGTAGTTGCGAGTTTCAAAATATGCGGCTTTAATTGCTGTATCTTTTGATTGCGTTGACGTAGAAGTTTGATTTTGTTACAGCTTAAAGATATTATAGACTTGAGTATTTGTTAAGAATTTCAATATAATACCACTACGCGTTCATGAGTAAAGGGGTAATAAGTTTAAAATTATTAAAAATATTTTTATTATATGATGTAACTAAAAATTTATGCTTTTCGCAATTTTTCCTTTATCTGTGTTATAAGACGTTGCTTCGTACCAAATTTCAAGATTCTGAGTTCACGGGAAGTACCCTGTAGGTTTTGATTCCCTTGCGAGTGTCGAAATTTTTTTTTTTAAACGGGAGTATCTTTTGATCGCGTTGACTTAGAAGTTTGATTTTTTCACAGCTCCAAGATACCATAGACTTGAGTATTTGATATGAATTTCAGCTTGATACCTCCACGCGTTCCTGAGAAAAAAGGTCTTGATAGACAGACAGACAGACAGACAGACAGACAGACAGACAGACGGACAACAAAGTGATCCTATAAGGATTCCGTTTTTACCTTTTGAGGTACGGAACCCTAAAAATGGATTCTCAGCTGGATGTCAACAAATTTTTTGTTATTCTTGTTAGTGGAAGGAGAAAGGTTCACGCTCGCAGTGAAATGGCTGCAAAACACCTCTCAATCTAAAATCCGACGCTTTAACCATTGCACCAAATTTTTAGTGTTGAGATGTATTGGGATAAATTATTACGTTAGCTATTTAATAAGCTAAGATCTATTAAAACCAAATTAAAAATGTATATGATGCGGCTGGCACCGTATACATTTACAGCTAACGTAATAATTTATCCCAATATATCTCAACGCTACAAATGTATAGTTTAAATTGCAGTAGAAAGATAATGAAGCGTCAATGTCCAACGAGTTAATGTGTGTGTCACTGTGTGTACACACAACTATATATGAAGGTATACATTTCCAATATAATCGGTCTCACATTGAACGGGAAACCTATACAATACGAGACTATCATATACTGGTAATGTATAGGTTGATGTTGCCGTTTGTACGTACTAAGGGTCACTGAATAACTGCTAATTTGCAGTACAAGCAGTCACACCTCCTTAGACTGACCTTGTCTAAGATTGCTTAACCCCGATGATCGTTCGTCCAAGAGAGAATGCTACTATACTCTGTACCTAAATCAGAAGGACAAAAATCAAGCTCCAAAATGTTATTCACAAATAAATCACAAGCGGCCGTTGCGCAATGGATTAGGTATCGGTCTCACGATCGAGAGGTCGAGGGTTCGAATCCTGGCCATTACACCACGGACGTAAATCCCCTACTAACACAAGCGAATTAAGCTTAGCTGGAGATTAACAAGAATACTGGTAATTTTTACTAGTAAGCATTTAAAAAAATTTATTAAAAAACGGCGAATTTGAAATTTTGAAACTCGATTTTTGCTTCTCTGATTTTGGTACAGAGTATAGGTATAAGATGCAAGCCATCTTAGTAGATGACACATTTGTGTCATCACAAAACAGTTATTAGAAAAAAAGGCTCGGATTTGCTTTAGCCTATTAAGGTTGGACCAAAGCTGTGCCTTTCCCCAATAACATTAGGATTGGCTTCTAGTCTAACGGATCAAACTGAAAAGAGGTTTCAAGAGGTAATATTTAATTGCTTTAGCTTACTCGATACCATAGTTCGTACAAGCAGAAGAACACAATTATGAGATAATATAAGATTGTATTTATCGACTCTCTTGGTTAGATTATCAAATGGCTTATACGACATATGTAGCGAATAGCTACCTCGCACACCTACAATATTGTTGTCAAACACCTACAATATTTTATAAAATATTAAAGTTGAAAAATTAAGAATCCAGCAGGACTCGAACCTGCACCCCCTGGGTATACGCCCCAAGTGCTTTGCCAATTCAATGCCAATTAGTATTTGATAAAAATGCGTCATCTCTTGACTGTAACAGTGTTGATCTTAATTCAAACTTACAGTATGTGAATAGTGACTTATTACATCACATAGATGGCGCTAAAACCAAATAAGGTTCGTCTAGCTAAAAGCTGGCACAAAAAGAGTTGAGAAATTTCGAGTCCGGCAGCATACGAATCCATAGCTGAATTGGCAAAGCACTTGGGGCGTATACCCAGGGGGTGCAGGTTCGAGTCCTGCTGGATTCTTAATTTTTCAACTTTAATATTTTATAAATTACAAAAAGGCATAGCAAAGCTAAAATTTGCTTTAAAATATTACAAGTATTTGATAAAAATGCGTCATCTCTTGACTGTAACAGTGTTGATCTTAATTCAAACTTACAGTATGTGAATAGTGACTTATAACATCACATAGATGGCGCTAAAACCAAATAAGGTTCGTCTAGCTAAAAGCTGGCACAAAAAGAGTTGAGAAATTTCGAGTCCGGCAGCATACGAATCCATAGCTGAATTGGCAAAGCACTTGGGGCGTATACCCAGGGGGTGCAGGTTCGAGTCCTGCTGGATTCTTAATTTTTCAACTTTAATATTTTATAAATTACAAAAAGGCATAGCAAAGCTAAAATTTGCTTTAAAATATTACAAGTATTTGATAAAAATGCGTCATCTCTTGACTGTAACAGTGTTGATCTTAATTCAAACTTACAGTATGTGAATAGTGACTTATTACATCACATAGATGGCGCTAAAACCAAATAAGGTTCGTCTAGCTAAAAGCTGGCACAAAAAGAGTTGAGAAATTTCGAGTCCGGCAGCATACGAATCCATAGCTGAATTGGCAAAGCACTTGGGGCGTATACCCAGGGGGTGCAGGTTCGAGTCCTGCTGGATTCTTAATTTTTCAACTTTAATATTTTATAAATTACAAAAAGGCATAGCAAAGCTAAAATTTGCTTTAAAATATTACAAGTATTTGATAAAAATGCGTCATCTCTTGACTGTAACAGTGTTGATCTTAATTCAAACTTACAGTATGTGAATAGTGACTTATTACATCACATAGATGGCGCTAAAACCAAATAAGGTTCGTCTAGATAAAAGCTGGCACAAAAAGAGTTGAGAAATTTCGAGTCCGGCAGCATACGAATCCATAGCTGAATTGGCAAAGCACTTGGGGCGTATACCCAGGGGGTGCAGGTTCGAGTCCTGCTGGATTCTTAATTTTTCAACTTTAATATTTTATAAATTACAAAAAGGCATAGCAAAGCTAAAATTTGCTTTAAAATATTACACCTACAATATTGTTGTTGGGTAACCATTGTACAATAGATGTAATTCATCAGATGGAAAGAGGCAACTACAGTCCATGAACAAACAAAATCTTGAAGAGATTTAGATGCGTTACTAATGAAGACTTCGATATTAGTATTAATGCCTAAAGTACCAGAATTAGCGACGCCTCCTTTAGTGATGGCTGACGGACGGACCTCGTCATACACAGGAGGTGGACCCATGCGCTGCTAGCATGCTGGCCGCCCGCAGCGACATCAGGCCACGGGCTCGACCCTGCCACCCACCGGACCTGACGACCCGGATTAACCAGCGGGTCCAGCAGGACCCCACCTAGCGACCCGGCTGTCTTAGCAGCCGGTGGTAACACCACCAAGATAGGCCTGTCGGCCTGCTAGGACTGGTTACCCAATCCCCCTAAGGGGTCTACGAAAAGAACTTCGACGAGTACCAGAATTTCGAGGCCTTGATCTCATCAGTACACCACAATCAGTAAATATGATGGCAGGTTAAAAATAGACAGTAGTACAGCCTCTCTCGACTACATTCACAAAAGCTTCACCACAAATTAATATAATTAGCAACATTATTATTACTAATCCGATTTGTGTACTCTCTGTACACACAAACCCATACATGTCCGGTATAAGCTGGTCTCGGATTGTATAGGAAGTCTATACAACACGAGATCTTCATATACTGGCAATGTATAAAGTCCATAGAGCACTTGAGTTATTACCGGTAATGTTTCTAATTGAATAAACATTATTAACTGAGCACATTATAATCATAAATACATAGTAATTATTTAATGGACGTTAGCATGACAACCAATTACGGTAATTTTATTATTTACGAACATTTTTTTTTACTTGTACTAGGTTTTCCTCTTACGGTTTTGCTTAGATTTTGTAGAAGCATAATTTTCCAAAAAAAACCGACTTCAAATTACTAAAGTGCACTAAAAATTAAGAAATACTTAAGTACTATTCAACGTTTTTCCTCATTTGTGTATAACTTGAAAGAAAGCAGTAAACGGCCTTAAGGTGCCATTTTTAGAATTATACCCGTACTCCTAAACGTTGAGGAGCTGTAACTTCCACCAAGACGGGAGTGAAAGAGGTGCATAACACCCACATTTTTGGGTGAGCCTATCGCTATCCACCGAACACAACTCCAGCTTCGTGTTGTTGTTATGGATTTCCTGACGGGATATTCCTATTAACACATTTGCCATACGCTAACCACTAGAGTTCACTTAACCAACGCGGCAGTTTCCATACATAGGTATAGGTAAAATCAGTGATATTGACGGTTTAGCTGCAAAAGAAAAGTCACGGGTCGTTATTGGCCACGCTCGAGTACGGTGCTCATCGATTGGTCAAGCACCATTTGCTGCTAACTTCAAAACCGTCAAGATTCCTGATTTTACCTATAAACTAAAATATTGCAAGGGTCATTGTCATATTTAGCTGATATCTATACAAATATTCGAAAGCAGAAGAGTTTGTATGTTAGGTCCGAATATAAAAAATATTTTTTGTTGGATAGCTTAATTATTAAGAAAGGATATAGGCTATATAACATTACTCTACGACCAATAGGAGCAGAGCAGCAATGAAATATATTGCGAAGACAAAAAAAAACTATAAAATAGTTATACGATAAGAAGTACCCGCCCTGAATATGCTGAACAGTTTTCTGTGTTGGAATTGAATATTGATGAAGTAATTAGAATTAATAAGATTAACTTACTATCGCATACATTAAGGGTAGACTCTGCACACATATAAAGGTATTGCTGTCTCTATCGGTCTTATATATAAATGTGTGAGTGAAAATACATGTTGATGTTCAGTTGTTACTCAACGGTTCAATACCCAGGATTTGTTGTTTGATAAGTCTGCCGATTTTCAACAAAATTTTGTTGCTATGGTAACAATGGCGAGATTTATATGTGGAACAAGGATGTGTATTGTTCCACAGTCAGATGTATTATGCACTAGTCGACCAACTAGTCGACTAAAAATCTACTAAATGAAGATATTCTATACCTTTAGGCATAATTCAGACTAAGAACTTACGACGCTGTTTTAACAGGCGGGCAGGCAACTAAAAGAGATAAAAGATTTCACGTCGCGTTTTACGCCATCGGTTTTTTTTACATAATAATATTTATATTTATACATATCTTCATTATGTGGGCCTGCTGGAAATATATTAAAGATTAGCCCAGCAATTTAAAATAATCATGATTTTAATGAACTTAAAAAGCTGATTTTGTTTAAGTTGTTGCTTTTCAGGTTCATTTGCATTTATCTATACAATTTGTCTACATCTATCTTGGGCTAAATAGGCCATATAAACTGGACGCAACGCGACGACGCAGTGCTTCTGTGTCTACGTCACAGATTACAGATAAATATGAAGCTAGCTAGTCGATGTGAGTTGAGCCTAAGGAAATAGCGCGTCCTTATTCTGTAACATGATTTAATTTTGGCGTCCGTATTCAGTTTGATTTTGATGATGATGTACAGTCGAGTTCAAAATTGCCATGAGGTTCACAGCAAGGGTAATTATTGTCGCTTTCGCAATACGTCCAATTTGAGTTCGCGTCAAGGCGTCAAGGCGTCAAGCCTTGCCCGACGCCCACGCATGAAAATAAAGGCTATAGACACAAATTTGATATCAATTAAACTTTGCGTGTTTAGACTTATTTTTTTTTTATTTTTTTTTAAAAGCTTACTAGCAATTTGTAAATACAAATTACTAGTATTCTTGTTAACCCCCTCCAGCTAAGCTTAATTCGCTTGTGATAAGAGGAAGTTTTACGTCCGTGGTGTAATGGCCAGGATTCGAACCCACGACCTCTAGATCGTAAGACCGATGCCTTATCCATTGCGCCACGGCCGCTTAATTAAGCGGGCTTTGTCAACAAAAAAACATTAACACTCATCAAGATCGATTAAACGATTTTATTTTGCAGGAACAACAGACCGACAGACCTTGAAAGTTACTTTGGGATTTATAATATCACTAGTTTCTTCTGCGACTGCACCCACGTAGTATGTCGATAGTATGTAATTGCATCAAAACATTAGTAGTATAATATAATAGTGATAGTACCGTTTAACTCTTGATTCTGAGTATTTTCTTTATTTAAATAATAAAACAAAGTTTTAGAAATGATACTGTATTATTTAGGGTATATAATAATAATATTTAATAATATTGCGCTAATATTTAGCACATTGCGTTTCTCTTGAGACAGTGATAAAATAATTGCATTATTCTGCAACATGGCATTCGTTATGTATCTAATAATAATTACTTTCTTCAGCTCTATTTTACGTTTAACCTTATTCATTTTTCGCTCTCGTGAAGTATAAGCTGACAAATGGGCCAAGTCTCCTCTTTTCACTTCTGCGGTTCACTAAAAATACAGAAATGTAAATAATTTACCTCAGCACAAACTCAAATGACAAAAGTATTTATGACCATTAAGTGTGTTTATATGCTGCAAATATATCTTTCAACATATTTTTGTCTGAAACGGTTGACTTTGATTGTACATATTATTATGAAAGTACAAAAATGACATGCACGATATAATGACATTACAATTCAAGTATTCGTAGATATTATGATATATTTACTAGGTAAATAATTAACAATACACAATTTAAAGATTGTTTACCCATATTTAAGTCCAGAGAAACTATTTAAATATTATAATCAACATTATAAAATACAAGTGTGACATATGACACATCGAATTGCAATGAATGACACTGTCAATTAGGTCGAGAGCTATGCATTTTGAATGAATATTATATCTGCATAGTTATTATTATGCATGTAGAAGGTTTTAGGTTCGAAAGCATTGAACGATTATTATTATTACCCCAACTCAATGATAAATTAATAAGACAATTAAACGTTGTCTTTTAGAAGATAATGTGACATGTTTCTATAGATACTAATACTCGGCTTGGCATATATAGCCGATTATTAATTTATAACAGCTCTTGAAAGTATGGGATGATTAGGTACATGATGAAAATCAAAAACAGATTATCAGCCTCACCATTTGAACATTACAACAGTCAATCGTTTTAACATTTACACTTTGTCACAATAGTACAATTTAATACTAGTTCCTTTTTAGACTTAGACTTTGGTACTTTTAACTTATATGCCATGTATACAGCTTAGTCCCTAAACGATTATTTACCTGCAAAATATAATTCAATTATATTTATTAAGAACGAAAAGATTCTGCAGCTAGATCTCGGACTATAACTTGTTGCAGTCGTGAATGTCAAAAAAGGTTCGATGCAGTTCAATGCATACTCTCTGGTCGGTAGACTATAGTATGTCATATCTCGGCTTGGTTCGGTATCTCACTGGCACCCCCCCACACTTCCGAGTAGCTAACGAATGGTTGCCTCACCCCCCTTCAATGAGTTGAGATAGATATTGTAATTTTCTTTAATTTGTAATATGGTATTTGATGAATTAAAATGAGGTACTTTGATGAAAATTATTGATAAAATAGAAAGTACATTATATTTACGAGGGTCCTTCGTTTCGAAAACTTGTAATAATCTGTTGTATAATACTAAAATAGTCGCATTTGTCAGGCCGTTCAAAACTACGGATGTTTGGATGCCTATAATTTTTAAAATAGGCAGACTAAAGATAATTTGAAATCGAAGGAACATAGATAATCATGTTTTAAATTAACTGTGCAAAAATTATAACATTGTGATGAAAAATGTAAAAGATACAACCATACTCATTTTGTATGAGAATTCCATACCGGGAGTTCCCTCTTAAGCAATTTTCTCGGAATGTTTTACTTCTAATGTAATAATATTATTACTATGTACTTTCACAAAAAAAATTAGATAAGAATAAGACGTGAAATACCATAAAATACAGATAACATACATAATATATATATATATATACAGATAACATACAACGAAAGGTGTGGCAAAGGTAAGAAACCCAGACTTTAACTGTTATTTTGGTCCCATGTAATCTAGGTAGGGTACAGGTAATATAGCCTCTGAATTCGACCAGGCATAATTTCCACTACGTGTTGCTATTGAGATTTGCCTATCGGCAAACACTTTTGCCCGGCCCGGGGATCGAACCCGAGACTTCGCAGTGAGGGGCCGCTAACGCTAATTACTAGACCAACGGGGCAGTTAAAATACTAATAAATTATTGTTTCTAAAAAGGTTTTATTCGTCATAGGTCCAATTTAGCTAAATTGAATAGTTCTAAGATCCTAAAGCCGGCTCCAGACGCTTGGCGAACCATGGCAAACAGCTTCTTCTTCATTCGAGTCGACGGCAAAGTCAAATTTTGTTAGCCCAGTATGTGGCTACCTTAACAGCGCTTTCATCCGCGTTCATTAGCGCGTCCTTCGTGCAGGTAGTGGGGCACGCAGGACAAGTTAGAACATGGGCCATGGTTTGTAAGGCCCCACATTCACAATTCTCATTTGTTACAGGCAAACAGCGAACACACGCCAACATGTGGACGAGTGTTTGTTGGTGTTTGCCTAATGAGATATTCGACAAAAAGTTTGTAATGTCTCCACACGCTTGTGTTAAGCGTTTGCTGTTCGCTGTTGAGCGTTTGCGAAACAGCCAGCGTCTGGAGCTGGCATAGCAAAGAGATCATTGCTATGTAGAACACCTATCTTTTTGCTACATCCTTCTTAGCTAAATAAAGATTCTCTTCCAGTAAACCCAGGTGCACATAATTACTAGTATTATGGAGCCGCAGCTAGTCAACAACCACCCTAATAGGGATAGCGGTAATCTAAGATTAGAACCGTGGTTAGTTTTTATGAAATACTTCAATCTACTTTACAACATGCATAAACATGAATGGCAACGGTATAAAAGTAGTGTGAAAGTAATAAAAAAAACTAATGATGTATATGAGAGATTTCTTATTGATTATTTGAATCTACAATTTGACGACAGGCTAGAGACTGTCTGTAGGCTTCTCACTTGTATACTAAGTAACAGTTGAAAAAAATATGGTACCGACAGGATTTGGACCTGCAACCTTCTGCACACTAGGCAGCCGGTAATATAGGCGTGATGCTATGTTATGTATGTTATTATTATGTATTTTGATAGCTTTAACCGTGTCTTCTGTGACCCTGCTACTAAATATCTGACAGAACTAACGGTATCATTTAACTCCCGCGAAATCAAGCGATTAGATTGGTTGTCTAAAATGTTTTGTCCAAGGTTTGCGTCGCAGGAGACACGGAGATTAACATAATATATATTATTATAGATAGGTTACTTTTTTTGACAACCGACGCCGAGGCCGCGGGTTCAATTCCCGCTTAAGACAAATCTTTGTGTGCATGAACTAAGAGGTTTGTCTTAGTCTGAGTGTTGTATGTATAATAAGTATGTATTTACAAAAGAAAAGTATACATATATTAGTATCAGTTATTCTAGTACCCATAGCACAAGCTCTGCTTAGTTCGGAACTAGATGGCGTTGTGAGATATTTATATTTGTGGAGATTTATTTATTTTAATCGAAAGTGCAGCTGTAAGATTATTGTGCAAGTAACATAATGTACTATTGCGATAAATAAAATCAAACACAACATAAACAATCACGTAATAAAATCGTGAGGTCAGGTGCAAATCTATAAGTTTGTTAGTAAACGTATCGAATGCTTGAGTCAAGTCGACACACGATATGCGTTCAATGTGCGACGCGAAAATATTTGTTGTTGTGCAGGAAAATCATCATTCTTTATTAAAATATTCATAAATCAAGTTCCTGGCTGGGAATATGTGGTTAAAGGATTTCATTAAAAAAAAAAAAAAAAAATTAAGTTAATGAGTATCTATTTTGTACAAAAGAATAAACATCTAAGAATATATGATACAAATTTCAAGTATTAAAATTTATTTTAAAATTTCTAATTTAGTTTTTTTAACTGTGAAAATAATAGTAAATTACGAATTAATTTAAAAAGGAATTTCAATGCCAATGCCAAGTGCGCACATACTTAGCATTGATAAAATTTAAAAATACTATACTGAACTTAAATAGCGTACGATATGCAATGCAGGTGTATATGGGTCAATTTCAACAAGTTAGTGGTGTTTTTTGTACCTTATCGGTGAACTTTTTTATTTATAGCTTTTTTGGATATTTTTTAGATTTATTGTAATCTATATGATACTAAATGTCCCCAATTTTACGCACATGGTCGTATCATTTAAGACTGAAGAGAAATTTGAGTTTGAATTTGGGTTGTCACCGATACGATAAGCTGACCACCGATTAGTTTTCTGTACACCGATATGAAATGCTTGAACACCGAAAAGGTGTGCTTATCCACCGATATGGTAAATCTGACCACCTTTGCACCATTGTTTCGTCAATAACTTTGTTATATTCCAGTTACATCAGAGTTTTATACCTTATTTGAAAGATTATAATTTTTTTTATGTTTTTAGGGTTCCTTACCCAAAGGAAATGGAACCCTTTTACGTAGACTTCGCTGTCCGTCCGTCCGTCCGAACGTCCGTCTGTCTCCAGGATGTATCTCAAGAACCGTGATAGCGAGGACGTTGAAATTTTCACAGATGATGTATAATTATTGCCCCTATAACAACAAATACTTAAAGCTAAATAAAATATATATTTAAGATCGAGAGTACCGAACACAATGTGTCAAAAGTTCAATTGTGCGATGCTTTTACCATCGATGCTTTATAGATGCAATAGTATATCGGTCTTCAAAATTTACTGTTTGTCCCTAATTCGATTATAAAATGTCTTTTTTTTTTAATACTATGTTTAATGTAGACAATATTTTGCATCTATTTTAAATTTGCGTATATTTTTGCGACAGGCGTTCTGACTATGAAAATTACGCAATCTACTTTAACTATGCCCACACCACGATCGGTTTAGAAAATTTAAATTTTTCTGGGTACAAACAAACAAAGGTATTTAACGTCGTACAATTTCACTATCGACACAGTGCGTTCGGTATTGTAAAAATCGCAACTTTCGAAAACTCATATTTTCTATTCCTAACGAAATTACTGATATCAATAAAATGTTTTAGAAGCAAAATAAATGACACAGGGTCCACCGATGTGATGAACCGACCCACCGACTCGATAAAATGATCCACCGATACGATTAAGAAATCCACCGATGTCTTAAAACTGTTAATACAGAAAAAAATAATACACTGAGCAGATAAATTATACACCGATAATGTTTTTTCACCGATCAGGTGGAAAATTGTCGTATCGGTGGGTAAAATGACCACCGATTCCACCGATAACGGTACAGCGACGAGATAAATTGCACACTTTTTTTAAAATTTCTAATGAACTATAATAACTAGGACAAATTGAACTACAGCCAATAAAACTAATTCAGTTACTTTCTCTGTATGGATCAAACAGAAATAAAATAACAACATATTACAATATAAAAAATCAATAAGATAAAATATTTGTCGCCTAGCAATTTTCATGGTGTACTTACGTTTTTTGCGGGCAAATGCAGCGATGTAGAAAGCGTCCGTCTTCACTGCGCATTAGGGCAGTACTAACATGAAATAATAATCAGGGAGGGGACACTGTCAGACTTGCCTATGTAAAGTTATGTCTAAATTACTTTTTGGCACCGAAAAGCCAAGAATTTCTGGGACAAGTACGTTTGTGCCTCTCATTAATAAATATGGTTAGTTAAATAATAGAATATGCTATTTATCAATGATGAAACTAATATCCTACGAAATAGGGTAGGTTGTAACCTTAATTTACTAATATTCATGAACTTATAAGCCATTTTGTTTGTAAAAAAAGTACTGGGACAGCACCGACAAGCGAAAATTTGGACTTTAGGATTTTTTTTCTACCCTTAAATTTCATCCTAGCCCATTAATATTTTTGCCTCCACCCTATATCTACCTATAGAATACTATAAAAATCAATTTAATACAATATTCTTCTTTTCAAATACGAATTTCAACGAGGACAGAAAAAAAAGTCGTTTGGGAAATCGACCCATATTTAAATTCAATTAAAATATCTTGAAAACAAAATTAGTTAAATGTTTTAACAAAGTATAACACACGACTTGGTCTTATATTAATATCTAAATTGTCCTTTCTATATTTATTTTAGACAAACAATTTTAAATGTCAATGCGTTTAATGAGCAAAGAGAAGGTAATTATTATTTGCTTAGCAGAAAACAAACGAAGCAATACAAGCGTTTGTATTGTGAAATCTTTGCAACTTTCTGTATATTATTTAATCCACGTAATGTAAGTTGAGGTCATTATTGCTATAGTTTTTTTTAATTCTAGGATAAGGGCACAACAAAGCTTACCTGTATTTAAGATCCATGACTTCAAAATTGTAAACAGAAGCGTACATCCCAGCCAACAGCACAGGTATTAAAATTAAAACATAACTAAAAATGTTAAACCTTCCAAAAGGTCCCAATATTGTCAAAATATCGTCCACTGTCACTGGATTATTTTCTTTCTTTTCTGGATCCATTTTAAACACAAAACTTACACAAGTTAAAAATAATAATATTATTTATAAAATTGGTAATTAAAAAATAATTATCAATTTATCATTACTGGTTTATACAAAATTACAGGTTTTATCGTAATAAATAGTAAGTAATTCTCGTTTGGATATAGAACGGCGCGCGCGCATCGGTCACCCGGCCGATAGTGCGCGAGAGTCTCTCGATTTATGACTTTTATTGTTCACATAAAATTATTGCCTATCGAAGCTTGGTTTACTTTAGGATAACATTGAATAATGGTTTACTTTTACTAATTACTTTTTTTGTAGACTCAATTAAGTACAGTATTCTTAACACCGGAACAATATAGGTACTTATTACTAATACAACAGACTAAGTACTACAATACGTATTGTTTTATCGACAAAGAAATTAACAGAGATTTAATTTTCACCTTTCGCCCATGTGTACCGAAATGGCCAAGCTTCATAATTTGACAGAGGGTTAGAGTTTGTGAAGTTAGGGCTTGTAGAGTTAGGGCCGTGTAGACTTGAGTCTACTAAGATCTTATAACTTTTTGACACTCCGACGCAACTTTTAACATGAAAGTGTTTATTGAGGGGAAATTACTTGTACATATTATTATTATATTACCTGTGATTTTAACGCTGTGATACTAAGTAGAAAAGTTAAGAGACTATAAAATATATTTGGGTCCAATTAGGCATTGAAAATGGAAGTGTTTAAGTTTTCACGTTTTTTATTACTCTATGAAATCCTTAGCAAAAAATAATAAATTAATACACGGTTAGATTTTCAACTGATAATAAATTACAACTGGTCGATAAGGTAAGGCTGTAAAATAATTTTAGGTTAGTTCAGAATCTGAGTATTTCTGTGTCATAGAATTTATTATTAGCGCCTCCGTGACTTTTCTACAAGGCGAGGATTGTTTTCTATTTCCTACTAAGCCATGAAATAACGTCTGTGTTATTTAGAAGAGTGTACAAGAGATGTAAGTACATTTCCCCTATTATGCTTCGGTCACATTTGATAGGGAGTGAGCATATCTCATTGTACCAGTCACAATTTGAGTAGGTGAGGAATATACCTCAGTATACCTATTGACTGTGCTTTATTGCGGTTCAGGAAAACCGGTGTAGGTACTTTTAAAAGCATACATGTATCTTAAAGACACATTAATTAAACATTCGTAAATAAATCAATAGATAAATAATTGTTTTATTTGCAATTTCCTCATCTTTATAAAATTCCTTCGAGAAGATAGGGTTATTTAATATAGATAACTAGTTGCCACCCCCAGCTCCGTCTGCATGGCAAGTTGATAAAATGTACACTATGGCCTTCTAGGGGTCTACAATTATCGTCATATAAATTTTGCCAAGATCATTTTCTGCCAAGCCTTTAATAAATGATTTGCTCTTTATTTGAACAACTTCATGCAGTAAACCCTTGGGAAGGAGCCCACTGTGATTCTGGAACCTTACTGTGGCGACGCAGTTGGTTTCAAATCAATGTGAGAGGATGAGCTAGCTGTCGATGTCAATAGTGGTAAGAAGGAACCATCTAGTACCTTATCAAAAAGTTGCTCAGATCAGTTTCCTTTTTCAGTGTTTTAGCTCTAATAAGCAGTAATAACATAACAGACAAACAGCCTGACATTATGTGAAAATAACAATTTTGAAAGCTAAGAGGGACTATAAGGCATAATAGGTATATAATATATAAAATTTCAATATATATTAAAAAATAAATAACGTACTAGAAAGTAACTTGAAATTATAATAAATACGGAAGATATCGATTAAATATATTTATGGTATAATTAACTTTCTTTTTGTATATTCACTCAAAAATATTTACATTGTAAATCTAACTACAATAGTTTTATATTTATGCCTTTTTAAAAATAAAATAAACATAAATATAACGTTTTCTGACAAAAAATATTGACTATTGCCCTTGTAACCATTTTAAATATTTCGTAATAGAACCCATCGAGTTAAGTACATAATACCATAATGTCGTAATTTGGACCTATTAATTGAATTATAGTACACGAATATTACCCACATCCAGGGTTATATTAAATGAAAAACACACATCATCATCATCATATCAACAAACAAACAAAATACAAACTAAAAACTATTTACGAACATTGAAATGGTTATGGATCTAAATTCAAAGCGATGAACATACATATTCATTGCAACAAGAAAAAACGTGGGAATTGCTTTTGTGGTATATCCAGTAATACCCACACTTCACCTGGTATGTGTAGGTTCCTTGCTATAGGAGCATATGGCCACTTTCCGGGCACATTTTCTAGACTGTACCGTACCGCGCCGTACTGTAAAAATCCTTACTTAAATTCATTTTATTTAATTAATATTTACAACCTTCTGGGCACGATGTCGGCATTTGACATCGATGCGGAGGAATTTTTTGATGCTGTATAAAGTTTTGTAAATATCTTTTTATATTTTCTGTATATTATTGCATATAAATATATTTTTTTTTAAATTCTAAGTGTAGTTGTAAATATTTAAGTAATTAATTATTAATTTAGTTGTATCTATATTTACAACTATACATATTAAATACAGAAAAATATTTATGTACAATAATATACCTACAAAAAAATGATAAAACGATAGTTACAAAACTTATTATAGCGTCAAAAAAACTCCTTCGCATCGGTGTCAAAGGGCGACATCGTGCCCAAGAGGCTGGCAGCATTGCCATGTCACAGTATAAATATGTACAAACAGTACGGAAACTGCCTACAAACGTGCAAAACGGCACGCACACATAAACATGCACACCGACGAGACGCCTAAGCGGTTGTCGCGGTGCTCTCAGTAGCGAGTGCCGCTTAGGGGTCTCGTCGGTGTGCATGTTTATGTGTGCGTGCCGTTTCGCACGTTTGTAGGCAGTTTCCGTACTGTTTGTACATATTTATACTGTGACCATGTTGTCTGGCTTAATCCTTGAGCAATATTATTAATATATTTATTAAATTTTTAGAAATTGATTAAACTTTCGGCAAAGAAGTACACGATTTTCATTAAAAAACGATAAATTTTTAATTTAATTTTTCATTTATATTTTGAAGACCTTGTCTAAGATAAGTCGCAGTAAGGCCTTACGACATACAATGTAATATATTATATTCATTTAATATCTATATTATGCAATTGGTGATATACGAGTATATGCGTTGATAATGCGTTTAGTTGACAAAGAATCACGTCTCAGCATTATCTGAAAGTAGAGGCGATGGCGCAATGATAGGCTGGTAGCCGCGGAGATTTATATGATTAGGCTCTAAAATTACTGGTATAAAATACTAGGTACTAGCTGTTGCCCGCGATTTCGTTATAATGAACCAAAACTGCTTTGTTGGTCTATTGGTTAGCGTATGCGTCTCTCATCGCATGGTCTCGGGTTTGATTTTTGGGTCTAACAAAGTGTGATTTGACGACCGGATGGCGGAGTGGGTGTAGTGTACCTGCCTGCGACGCCGAGGTCGTGGGTTCGATTCCCACTTAAGACAAATCTTTGTGTGCATGAACATGGGGGTTTGTCTTAGTCTGGGTGTTTCTATGTATAATAAGTATGTATTTACAAAAGAAAAAGTATATATTATGTATTAGTATCAGTTATTCTAGTACCCATAGTACAAGCTCTGCTTAGTTTGGGACTAGATGGCGTTGTGTGTGAGTTGTGGAATTTTTATTTATTTATTTATTTGGGAATTTGCCGTCAGGAAATTCTTGAATAGTAGCATAAAATTGAATTTGTGCCGGCTGGATGGCGATAGGCGTAGCTAGTGTAGTACTCAGAAGTACGACTTCTGTAATGAGTAACAGTAAATTGTTTTCTAAAATAGCTATTTGGGAAAACCAAAAGACCATTATACTCGTATTATTACTAATAGTAACTAGTAACTTACTAAGTTTCCAGTTTGGCGTAACTGTAAGAAATTACATAAAAATGCATTATCAATGCATATAGACTTGATGTATAGATAGGTAGATAAAACTTTATTTGTGCAAAAGACATAGGAAATACATTTTGTACGAAAGTTTCAATAAAAACCGACTTCAAAAAGTAGGTAAACTAAAAAGCAAAAAATAAATTTACTTCGCACAAAATAATACGTTTTTTCATTTAGTTAAATAGAAATGATTAAATTATTATTTTATAATTCTGAAGTCGGTGCCAAGTAAATCGGATAATTAAGAACTAATATTCAGTCAGAAAATAGTTGTTACAAAGATTGATATTATCTATACAGAGTTATTGTTTACTTGGCACCGACTTCAGAATTATAAAATAATAATTTAATCATTTCTATTTAACTAAATGAAAAAACGTATTATTTTGTGCGAAGTAAATTTATTTTTTGCTTTTTAGTTTACCTACTTTTTGAAGTCGGTTTTTTTTTTGTTAAAAATTATTTTATTTTACGATTTTAAGTGATGGGTACACCGAGCAGAAATGTTTCTCGAATGAGGAGACGACGGCTACTTGAGACGGAAAACTTATTAATAATAATCCCCATACTCCTATCCGTTGAGGAGTTGTACCTTCCAGCATCAGCTCAGCAACTTAAAATGCAAATATCCAAGTAGTTTTAGGTAATAAAAAACAATATAGAAGCCTTTGAAATTTGAGGGTTACTCATGATTTTTCTAGGATCCCATCATCAAATCATGACCTCATATTATGAATATACATAAGTAATATTCAACGTCTCACCTTATCTGTGTATAACTTGAAAGAATACAGTAAACGGCCTCAAAGAGCCTATATTTAAAGAATTATCCCCGTACTCCTAACTGTTGAGGAGTTGTACCTTCCAGCATCAGCTCAGCAACATAAAATGCTGACTACTAGATGCAAATATCTGAGTAGCTTTAGATAATATACAAAAAACAATATTTTTAGCCTTTTAAATTTGAGGGTTGCCCTCGATTTCTCTAGGATCCCATCATCAGAACGTGACTAAAAAAAAATGGGACCACATGAGAAGTATATCCTATCAAACAAAAAAAGAATTTCTCAAATCGGTCCAGGGGTCTTCGAGTAATCGGCGAACAAACATAAAAAAAAAAAAAACAAAAAAAAAAAAAAAAAAAACATACAACCGAATTGAGAACCTCCTCCTTTTTTTGAAGTCGGTTAAAAATAGTATGCACAATGGGCGGCCTTATCGCGATTTCTTCCAGGCAACCTTTGGATGGACATTAGTGTAAAGATGTACAGAAACTGAAACTTGATAACTATTGTGATGTCGAAAAAATGTGTTGTTTTTATTAAAAACTAAAAGTACTTCTACTTCTCTTACTATGTCCTTCTCATACTAATGGTTTCGTAAATTCTTTCTTCCCTGTCCAATCTATTCTTTTTTGGAATGCCCTCCCTCTCGAAATTAGGACCACCACCAGTCGGCCTTCAAAATCTTTTCCTCAACAAGAATGAATCGCCACTATAATATTATTTCTCATTCGTTCATATATTATTTTATTTATTTATTATATACATTTTATACATATATACATTTTATTTATTTAATATTTACTTGTATTAAAGTATTTTGTTATGAAGGTATTATGCATATATATCCATTATGTATTCATAAATTTTATTGATTTTTATTTCAAAAACGCTACATTTTATTACTTTACCTGCCTTGTTAATCTCTGCATCGCCCACAGTAGACTGGTGGGGTGCATGAATGGAGCCTCCCCGAGTGACGTACAAAACAATTCCCTACGTCCGGCGCATCCTGGGCAATTCGCGAGTTCTTCAAAGCGAATTGGCTAATCCTTTCACCACGATGGCAAGTCAAAATAAAATTTGACTCAGCCGTCGACACGACGAAGAAGAAGAAGTAGACTGGTAGAGAATGCCTATGGCATTAAGTCCGCCTTGTATACAAATTTTTTATATGCAGTTTTAAATAAATAAAATAAAATAATAAAAAGTAAAAATAAAAAAAGGTGGTAAAAATATTCTTTAAAGTTTTTTCATTATGATCTTTAAATGATTGATCGTCTCACTGGCTCAACTTAACTGTTTATAACAGTATTGGTCACGTTTAAAAAATATACTAGTCCTACCAAGTCTAGCAACCTTGTAATAACGGTTCTAAATCGCATCTAACTAAACGAGTAAATAAACAACATACTCCTATTTACATAACGAATATAATACATTATGACGTCCTTCATCTTCAAAGAATTGGCATCTATTCGCATCTATTCGCACTATCTGAAATTATTCGTGCAATTCCTCAGGTATCCTTTTAAGCCCCAATTTTACCAAAGTGTAAACGCGACGTTTTGTTAAGGCCAGGCAGCTCAAAACTTATCGAAAAAACAGAAATTTTACACAAATAAGTAGAATAAGTAACAAAGAAAAATAATAATCGAACAGATTATTTGAAAAATGGCTTAGTCATTATGAAAATATCCTTAATATCACCATTAAAATTAATTTCTATGTAACTTATTTTGTGATGTTCAGCGAGAGTTATATGTTATTTTTTAAGGTAAGTTTTATACATAGTAAGGTATAAAAAAATATGAATCTGGTAGGGCTCGAACCCACAACTCTGGGTTTCTACGTACGCAGCGCCTAAGTGATAATGCGAGGTGTGATATCGAGCCCCACCGGAATCAATTTTTTTATCAGTAAAATTGAATAGATAACTTCTTTAATAATCTAAACCAATAATCAATAAAAAAATAGATTATTGAATTCCAAAAACAAAATAAAATGTTCCAAAAAGTGACGGTTTTGATCGTAGGAGTTTAGCATTCAAGAATTGCCTCGCCTTAATCAGACGGATTCAATCTCATTCTTTCATTATATGTTTGAAAGGGACAGATAGATCGAAAACCTTGGCATTAACCGTTAATTTAGAAGTTTAGTACAATCTGCACTACAGAGGACAAATATATTTGTTTGACCTACAATTGTGTATATAACGATTAAATGCAGTAAAGTTCATGTAATAATTGACATGAATCTGCTGTCCGTAAAATCCACGATATTATCGTGACAAAGAAATTCGCAAATGTATGAGAATAAGTTTACGTAAACACTTTTTAGTGATTAAGCACATATTATTATGTATGATTTTGAAGCTCTGTGTCACGATTCATGATGTCATTTACATCTTGTATGTATATTGTGAGTCACAGCGAAGTCTTGAGTGAATGTAATATGGAAGAATAGTTTTCGCTATTGGACCCTTCAACATTATTCTGGAGACTGAGGGAGAGAAGTACTATAGTATTATTAAAACCGACGTGAGGTGAAGACGTTTCGAATCTAGTACGTAGATTCATCAACTGGGCGATGATGAATCTACGTACTAGATTCGAAACTAGTCGGCATATCCCGGCTAAAATAACGTGAGTAACAAGTATTGAGAATACTAATACTAAACTACTTAATAATAATGAGAAGTAATATGTTAGCTTCGATAACTATAGTTCCTCTAAGCCTTGATCTCGCCGTTTCTCAGTCAGAGTCCACCAAATAAGATAGGTTTTGATAGAAAATAATGAAGGAGCTTTTAGATCGCGTGCGCATTCGCCTGTTAATGTTATGATCAGATTCGATTTTGAGCATTACGTTACAAAATGCCTTCCACGCCGCGTGAGTATTCTCTTGCAAAGTTACATTTAAACATAACATAACATTACGCCTATATTACCCAGAAGGGTTTGGCAAAGGTGTACAACACTCACACTTCACCTGCTATGTTTAGGGCCCATGGTATAGGAGATGAGTCTATCGCCATCCGACGGCCACAATTCCAACTCCGTGCTGCTATTTTGAATTTGCTGACGAAAAATTCGAAATTGAACCTCACAGTGCAGCGCATACGCTAACCGCTAGAACTATTATAGTACACAAGACTACATGAACGATAAAGCACCGTGGGACTAATTTTGTATTTTGATAAAATGAATTATTTATTGCATTATTTGAATTAATCATAATGTCTTAATTTTTATTGTTTTTATTTTTGACATTTACTGGCTATGACATACATCTACACAAGTAGTATTTTGTATACAATTTTTAGTTTTAAGATTTGACGATCCTAGTGTGATATTAAACTGTAAATAACAGTGAATAACAATTTTGATTTTAATAATTGCAATTTTAATTTTAATATTATGATTATACTTTTTTAAAAATGACGATTCGAAAGTGCTTGTTGCTAGGCCTACTTGAATAAATGATATTTGAATTTGAATTTGAACTTTGAGGCAGTTTAAAGTAACGAAAGAAAAGTAAGTTTTTCAAAGTAAAATTTTTTAGATAAAATTTCAGATTGTTTTATTCTAGGTTCGGACTTCAATGCTCGATTAGCCTCCCAAACCGTGTTTACCTTTGCATTACAAACGGTCTGGGACACCTTTCTTCTTTCATCTTTCTTGACGCTTCGAGAAAGGTTATGTAGAGCCCTATAACTCCCAGTCTCGTTTTGGTGTGGTTACTTCCATGAAGTCTTTATCTATATTTGAGTGCACGGTTGGCATAGTGGTTAAAGCAGTTGCCTCGCCGCTTTAACCTGCGCTGGTGTTGTTGGTTCGATCACCACACGGGACAAATCTATATGTGATCCGCAAGGATTTTTTTTGAATTTGAGTGTGCTTTGGTGAAATGTATGTTTGTAAACACCAAAGCGACACAGAAGTTATTCCTAGTGCGGGCGTCGTTTAAAAGATATACTTATATATACATAATAATATATATTATTAAACCACCAGCCTCGATAACTCAAAGATTTCAAACTCGTAGTGTTAGGCTCGTGTATCTGCACTAAGAAAAGAGCTAACCACAGCAATATTATTTTATTAGGCAACACAAATTACAAACCACAATACTACGTCATGGATTCTGCAATGCGACATTCCTAGACTGTAATAAGTACTTAAATTACGTGTCTGTTTAAAAGTGTGATGAAAATATACTAGACATTTGGCGTCATTAGACTATGAGCTACTATGAGCTACGGCAAAAAAAATACATCTACGATAATGTTCTTCTAAATATTGGTTTAATTGGCTAGATTTTATTTAGTTATTATTTTTTTATCGCACAAAATACTTAAAGTTATATACAAGTAGTTTAGTAATTTGGGTTTAAGTTATATTTAAGTTAAACCCAAATTACTATTGTATGGAAAACAGCCAAGCAATTTGTTCCCCCTAACAGTAATTAGTACTTAAATATCGTGCCTGTTTAAAAGTGTGTTGAAAATATACTAGGCACTTGACGTCATAAGACATTTGGGTTAATATGAGTTACGGCAAAAAAATTACGTCTACGATAATGTTCTTCTAATTATTGGTTTAATTAGCTAGATTTTATTAAGTAATTATTTTTTATCGCATTAAATACTATAAAAGGAAACAACTTATTAGGCATATTCACTAGTTCATATCAAGATTCATTCTGATTTGTAATACGGAATCCATTGCAACATTTTTTGAAGAAAATGGTAATCATAATATCCTACTAATATTATTTATTACAAAGGTTAAAGTTTGTGAGTGTGTATGTTTGTTACTTCTTCACGCTCGAATGGATTAACTGATTTTAATGAAATTTTAGTATACATGTAGCGGTTTAGAAGGAAGATGCCCGAGCGCCGTGTTTTCATACACTAACGTAAATATGGGTTCAACTTTAATATTATTGAACTTTTATCTATTATTATTATTACAGACAAATCATATCTTAAACACTTAAATGCAAGTTAGTGCGTGGTCATTTTGTCAAAATTATTTTTATTATTAATTGAGATACATAAAAATTGAAAACTAAAATAATAGTTTTGAAGAAGTGGGCGCCAACAAACACGCATTGTGTTTGGGATATATATTTGTCTATAATAATACATAAAAACTTAATCATATTCAAGTTAAACCCAACTTACTTTAGTATGGAAAACAGCCAAGCAATTGTTTCTCTGTAACATAAGTCAGCTACATAAACATTTTAACAGACAGTAATTTTATAAATTTAAAAGTTTGTGAAGATGTCTGTATATGTTACTCTTCGAAGCAAAATGTACTGGATGAATTTAGATAAAATTTGACACACGTGTAGCTTATAACATCTACTTTTCCAAGCGAACGGCATCACGGGTTGCATCTTGTACCTACAGTATAATGCGTTAGGGAAAACAATTTTCATTGCGACCGACGACATTTTGTTGCAACAAATTTGCGTGTTTTATTCCGTTGACGTGGACCTGCTATCCGATATTGCGCCTCTTGCGGTTTAGAGATGGGATTAGTACTTTTATACTAATCGATATCGATGTCGTAGTTTGCTAAATAATAATAATTAATATTCATTACGGTAACAACTAGTCCTAATTGTTACTGTAGTAATTGTCCAATCATTGATATGATTTTTTAACAAGCAAAGCATACTTAAAGGATGCAGAATATTCTAGAGAATTTTGTTAAAGCAATTGTTAATAACTCGTTAAAACAAAAATAACTAAAAAAAGAAAATAATTTTTACTAATATTAAAAACCCTGGTTGATTATTCCGCGCATCCTTGATTTGACACTAGTTTTATATGTCGTGTATGACCAGCGACTTTCACATTTGGCAGCGAGGGGAGCAATGACCAGTCCAGTGGTTTATATGCATCCATATTGATTCAATACTTTATTGATAACTATATTAGCTAGGTATCGATATCCGGTATCTAGATTTTCCTGCCAATCCAGTTACCATTACCATCCAAATCCAAAAAATATTATCTTGAATCAAATCAAATCAAATCAAATCAAATCATTTATTTCCATGGGCCCCAAGGGGCGCTTGAACACGTCAAAACAAACATCAAAACACAAAAAATATAAAATTAAAATAAAACTTAGCTAACTAAATTATAATACTTATTGTAATAAAATGATTTGACACCGGAGCTTAGATTGACTTTAATTCAACTTAGAGGTATGAATTAAAATCAATCCAAGTACCAGCTCCGATGGGTATTGCGTCATGAGAAGAGCTGGTGAGAAACTCATGTGCACCATCTTTTCAAATAATTCATACAATATTTGTTTGTTTTTTGACAATAATTCTATGTGTAAGTTATAGCAACCAAAACAACATTATAGCTAAATATGGTTATAAAGAGAAAATAAACTTAAATATAGAAATGCAATTAAATTATTATAAATAAATCCATAGTATATAAGGTTGCAATATCTTACACTTCAAGCAGAAAATAAAGGAGTAAAAACAATGTGTGTATACTACTGTATATATAAGGGTTTCAGAACAGACAAAAAAATATTTATATACTAATAACAAAAACTATTTATACTACAAAAATATAAAATTAAAAAATGTACACACAGATTGCCTTTACTTAACAATATTTGAAATAACATGAAATGAGGTTATACAAATCAAATTTAGTGAGTTAATAAAGAAACTATATATGTAATTATGAATTAATTTTCATTAATCATCATATTAAATAATAAAAATAATGTATCAATTGATATTCATTATAATGTCAAAAGTTAAAACTTAAGTCAATAATATGATAATATGATGTCAAAAATAAATTATGTCATCGATAAGCAATAAAGCACCCAATAAAATTATTATGAATAACTAAAGTAAAATAAATTACTCAATACCCAATATTTTTATTGCATTCCACAATGTTTTACAGACAGTATTTTTTTATATTGTCTCCCTGAGGGTAAAGCTGCCCCGAGGAGCATTGTTAATTACTTTTTATCCACATTTTCATAATAGTAGCAAATTATAATTATTTTATAACTATATATCATAATATATGAGAAAGAAAAGTTTTTTTTACCTTCCCTGCATTCGAGGTATATGCGGATTTATATTTTATTTTTTATTAACTTGTATATACATACTTTTGTTTTTCATATATAGTTATAAAATTTATTGTGTTGTAGATATGAATTGCAATTATTTCAATGTTTTGTCGTTAAGGTATTTATTAACAATATAGTTATTATTTGCTTATTAATAACTTTTCTGGTCAATAAATGCAATTAACATCCTGTACTATTGAACCGGTACTACCAAAAAAAGATTCTACGTGTGTAGGTTAAGGTATTTCTGGTAAAAGTACATATGGTTACATACCAAGCTATACATTTTCTGTCTGGTCTCACATTGCACGAGAAGTCTATATATTGCGAGACCAGTTAATACTGGCAATGTGTAGCCGTGTGTACAAATTGATAAACGTTGCGTGACACGTGAATATCCATACCAACAGATAGAGTACACGGAAGACGAAAGCTTTTTATTTTTTTTTGTATTAAGAGTCCTTGAATTGATCAATCTATAATTTATTAATAAAAAAAGGTTTCCGGTACACCAGGTCACGTATGTACCATGAGGTTCCGCGTTGCACTAAGTTATTTTTATAACGCATTTGTTTTTATGTTACAAAATTTAAAATAATCAGATGAGTATGATGAGTAATAAAATAAAACAGATATAATTTATGGACAGAAAAACTAAATGCCTAGCTAGCTTTAAAATCTATACAACGCAGTCGCAGATACGATTTGAACAATCCTACTAATACTACTTTATTTTATTTTTTTACCCTTTAATTAAAATTTTACATTGTTTAGATTTAAGTTAATTAGTTTTAGTTTTAAATTTTTCCTTATTATGTGTCGCACTAACAAATGCATGCTGGTTAGTCCGTAATTGGAAAATATATCAGCCATATTATTCGAGACATCCTATTGTACAAATATTATATATATTTTCTGTGGATTTACCTAATAAATAATTAAATAAAAATCTTTTGTGAATGGAGTTTTAATTTTCTATCAATATAAATAAATAAAATTGAAGTGTCTGTTTTAAATGTCAAAATAACAATGTTTTTTCTAGCTGGTATAGTTGTTTGCACGATACCTTTGGCTTAAATATAGTCTTTCTGTCTGTTTGTATCGTCTAATCTTCTAAACGGCAATACCGTTTTTAATAAAATTTTAAACAAGGCGCGCAAAAATGGCTAATTTTTATTGATGTACAGTCAGCCAATGAGTTGGGTATGCAGGGCAAAAACTTCTACGCCATAATAAAAACTGACTGCAATAGATATGCAAGTTTGTATTTCATATTTAATAAGTGTAATATACCTACTATTTAGATATATAACTCACTTATCCATTACTGGTGTCGTAAGTCTTTACTATGACTTAGAAGTTTTTGCCTTGCATACCCAACTCATTGACCGACTGTACCTACCACGTAGACGAAACCGCGGTTTAAAGTTATCTTGTTTGTTTGATAGCGCTAATCTCGAGAACTACTTATCTAATCTAGGTATTTCTTTTTTTGTGTTTGATAGTCTAACTCTCAACTTCACGGCATTGGAGCAGTAACAACAAAATTTTACGCGGACGAAGTCGCAGGCAAAAACTAGTTATGAATACGGTTGATAACCTCAGTCTTCGAATATTTTCAAATGCAGAAAGTAACAAAGCATCAAGAGGCGGTTATTATACAAGGGCAAGTGGTATTTCATCCTTGTAGAAAAATAACAAGACAAATAAAAAGCGACTTCATATCTATAAAAAATAATAATGATAAAATCTATCGACATAGTTACTCGACGTGTCCCATCCCTAAAAGACTATTTCAAAGACGAGCTCTTTGTGGGATTGAAAGTTTTTGACTCTGAGGGATTGTTATCCGGCAAGTAGCTTCAAATGTGTGCTCCAGGTTACAAGGGTGGAGCTTTGTGGAAATTGTGGAGTTCCACTTTAATTTTTCTTTTGTTATACTTTTCTCATATACCTTCTTGCTTGTATGCTGTCTATGTTATACTCTTAAAATAACAATAAATACGATAAAGACTGCCTCAATGGTATAGTGGTTAACGTATGCGCCTCTCACCGCGAGGTCTCGGGTTCGATTCCCGGGTCGGGCAAAGTGTTATTTGTAAAGATTCCGTAAGGAAAGCCACAATAGCAGCACGGAGTTGGAATTGTGACCAGAGGATGGCGGTAGGCTCACCCTCTATCCCATGGGACCTAAACATAACAGGTTAAATGTGAATCATCAAACACCCTTCTGAGTAATATAGGTGTGATTTATGATATATTAAATATGATAAAGGTAACATACATACATACATACACCACAACACGCCTTTATTTCACGAGACAGGACACCTGTGCGAGGGGTAGGCAGATGAATGAAAATTAATTAAAAATAACTGTAAATATGTAATCACCGCCTATATATTCTATATAATCGCTGCCTTATAGCATAGATAAAAAGGTAAAATATTATTGCTCAAATATTACCGATGCGTCTCTTCACCATTACCTCTAAATTAATATATCGTGTCGATGCTTAGATTTCAGGGTTTAATCACATCACCAAATCGGAACACTATTTAGCAGTAGGTTAAAGATAAGACGAGAAAATAGTGCATCTATGGATAACATTTTTTAACCGCGTTAAAAAAAGGAGCAGGTTCTCAATTCGATTGTATTCTTTCTTTCCACAGAAAAAGGTGCCGGTATGCACCTAAAAGTCATTGCCCCACAAAGGTGATAACATTTTACTCTATTGTTATTAAGAAATACATTTACATTTACCATTTTTCATTTACATTTTATATTTAAAGTAAACAACACATTTTTCAAAGGAAAATAATCAGCTAAACTTCACTAAAGAGGTTAATAATTCTTTAATGTCACTTTCAGTTAATAATTAATTTTCTTTAACTTTCCTCTTCAATAAGTCACTTAAACATTAAAGACTTTGTGAACTGTAATTAAAAATAAGCAGCCAGTCTGCTATCACAATCTCACAAACAACTGCAATGTTACAAACTCACGTCATTTTAATAAAAAAACTAATAACTAAGTATGCGAAAATGCCGTTCTAGAATTTGGCAGGTTAACATTACGTAATAGTATTTGTATATTTAACTACGGTAATTCACTGAAATTATTTGCTCTGCAACTGACCTATGAATAATACTGCCTTTAGCTAATACTTTCATGACAGTAGCAAATTACAATTTATAATAGGTTAATTCATAAGAACTAGAAGTAGGACTAGCTTGTTTAAATACAACAGATCGTGAGAGAGTTCATGATAAGCATAACTTCTTTGCGATTCTTCGTAATCACTGTTATGGTTGTTAAAGCATGACAACATTTTAAAATGACGTCATAGGGAAATATACTACATTGAAAAATGTATTGGCATGAAAATTGCCAATGCCAAAATAATTCCAAATGGAATCACAAGATATTAAAATATCTGGCGAGATGACTGAGAAGTAATTCAAATTATTGTTTCTGAAAGCTGCTCCTGCGGATAACTTATTCTAATTGTATTGTCTCTTTTCTTTTATGATTTTTCTTTTTTATAATTGAATTGTAAATTGTTTCTGTTGATGCGTGAATTTAATCAATGTTATTGGTTCTGTACCGTTTTGATTAATAAATATATAAATAAATAAATCAGTCGATCAAAATTCGACCTTATTCAGGTCGAGCTAAGATAGACCACACAAATTTTGAAATCGACCGTTTTCTCTACAGAATCGTTCCACGGATAGATTCTGATACTTGGGAAGAACACAAATCTACTCAACTCAAATTAAGTTATTTTAGGTTGAGTTGATAGCTGCACCGTCGCATTAGGTTTAGGACCTGTAATGATAGTTGTAAGGTTGTAATAAATAAATAAAAAAATAATAATAAAAGCTTTCATCGTAACCTCTATTGATGACACAAGTCATTGACAGCCCTAAAACAATCCAAAGACGAATGGTAATTTTCTTTAATAAGTTCTGAATTATGAATACAGAATCTGACCCAAGAGTGTTGCGCGAAATTTTGATAAAATTCTTAGTACTTTGGAGTTAAACAGATTACTTGCTTAATTTTTGGGACTGGAAAGTAAAGATTTATGTACTGTTCCACTAAAGAAAGCGTTGAGGAATAACATTTGTTTATTATTTGTCAAGATTTTCTGTAGAAATTTAAGGTACGGTCTGTCAGTTTTATAGAGGCAGTCTTTTCTTAGTTAATGCAATTTTAACATTCGATAGAACGCTAGAAGCAATTACACTATGAAATAGACCCAATGAAAAGGCCAAATTCACAAATTCACTCACACTTAAAAGTTGCTATACGATAAAAAATAAATCTTCTTTTAGACTGTTTCTAACCTACTGTGAGTGTGACCTACCTAGACAATAAATTCACATGGATTTTAAATATATTTTGTTTCAACAACAACATTAAAAAAATCACTGAATGGTGAAGCAAATCTGTATCTTGTCTGTATTTATGATAGAATAATACAGACTTTAAAAATTATATTCTCTAGAACAGATTTAGTATTTGGAGTAATTTTACTCAAATTTACTCACTACAGTAATCAGGCTATCCGAGACAGGGCAAATTAGTTATTATTTAAGCTGCAAACATTGTAATCCCTGTAGGGGTATAAATTGTAGGCTGCTAAGTGCGTCGTCGTGTAGGGACTGTTATATACGCGCGTAATTTCAACATGAATATACCTTTAACAGCCCTCAAATGTACTGTGTACTGTTTTGTGTACAGTTTACATGATTTTCAAAAACGAACGGTTAAATAGAACGAAACCGGACAAGTTTAGCTTTTCATTTTTGACATTTTGTTTTTACAGCTCCAAATATACTCATGTAAAATTTAATTGAACGTTTGTCCAAAAACTATATCTAGGACATATTGCAGAAATAAAATGAGAAGCGATCATCGTCGACCAAAATTTAGACACAAGTCGGTACTATACATAATAATATTTATTACAATTTTAATTAAGTTACTGCTTCGATGGTCTTGTGGTAAAGGTATGTGCCTCTCACTGAAAGGTCTCGGGTTTGATTTCCGGATCGGGCATAAGTGTTTGTCGACAGAAAATTCTCAATATCATAGAGTTGGCATTGTTCTCGGTGGACGACGATAGACACCTATCCCATGGGATTTGAGCAAAACATGTGAAGTGTGGGTGCTGTACTCCTCTGCCACTTCTTTCTGGATAATATAGGCGTGATGTTATGTTGATAAGTGTTATTATTTTCTGCATTATAAAAGTTACATGCGTTACTGTATCGAAAACGTTGGAATTTTTCAATTGACATGCATTACTTCCAATTATTGTCACCATCTAACTAACACGACTAAAATCGATCAATTTTGATGCACGTTGTAATTTGACACGGTCTTTACTGGTAATATCAAATGTGGGTAGGGTTGCCAGGTTTGTTGCAGTCGTTTCCAAAAAAAAGCAAATTTGCTGGTTCAATTCTAAAAAATATTAGGAGGGAGACGGGTAGGTGCACTTTCACCGCCAAATATACTTGTTAAAAGAATTGCATTTTCTCGAGCCCATCTTTGTTTTCAGATTCCGGGACAATAGAGTTTAATTACGGTTTACGGGTCAAACAAGACAGCACATGTATAAATAAAGTAAAGGAACATTTATTGTATTATCTACTACCACATACATGAATATTTAAATGAGACTAAATGGACATTTAAATAATAATAATACATAATTATACACCATATTTTAATTATTCACCCTCAACAATTAGTAGCTGTATTATAGTTATATTACTTTAGTGAATTATTATTTCATATAATTATGTATTCGATTAATTATAAGTATGATAATTATGTATTTAAAGCAATAAAATAAATAAACTAAAATTGTTTAACTGCCCATGAGAAACAATTTTAAAAATTTAAATATTTTTGTTGTTCTTCCTCTCTCCTTCTTTTGCCGTGCCCGTCAGGATCCATGATTGACACTATACCTATTTATAAGACCATTTTAACATTGTGGAGTGATAAAGACTTGAATATTTGACGTAAAATTCCGGGATAATCTCTGCAATGCCATCCATCTGCCAACCATATATTTAACACATAGTCTGGTAACACAATTTGATATGCCTAGGAATTTTAATTAACACATGCATTTTTCTCTTACTTTTTGATACGGGAGAAGTGAAATTTTTAACTGTGAAAATTTCAATGTCTAGGTTGAAATAAAATTGTTATGTTCCAGCTCAATTATTACATTACAGACTACTGTTTTGTTTAATGTTGCTATGGCCTTAATAACAGGCGTTTGACTGTTACTTAGTTTCTGTTCGAATTCTGAGTGAGGCAGGAGCGGTAATCAATTTTCCCATCAATACATTATCAGTTGAAACTTGAAGCCTGAAACTGTATACAGGGAGTAAATGACACCGTGACGACCTTGTGATTCACTACATCATTCTGAGACTGTGGGTTTATTTCACACTTAGGATAATCGGTCTATGATTTTTACACCCCTTTTTCATGATTAAGAACATGATTTTTCCACTGTAGGAGTAAAAATGTTTGATCTGAAAATTCTACAAATGGAAAAAAAAATCGCAATTTTCAAATTTATTGATTTAATCTTTCTTTTCTCATAATTTTAATTTTAAGCGGCTTCGTCACGATGCCATTTACACCCTGTATATGACGGATAGATGGCAATAAGATATTAAGATAGGAGCTTACTTTTATAATACACACACATTTTGCTGATAATATATTCACTGCAGAGGAGCGGGACGACCTGCTCGAGTCTGTGTTTTTGCATGAGTACGATTTAGGTTTCTTCAAATACAAGAGGAAATAGGTACCTTATAGGTTATCATGCTCCATTGTAAACCGCATACTGATGATAACTTATAATTAAATAGTCATATAGATTCAGGCTAGAATCAAAGTTTTACAGGAAGAACTCCTGTGTCGCGGCCTCGCGGGGGTGTTCACAAACATACATTTCACACACACAAAGCTCACCCAGAGTCAAAACAAATCTTTGCGGATCACACAAGGATTTGTCCCGTGTGGGGATAGAACGCCCAACACCAGCGCAGTTGAACCACTACGCCAACCGTGCACTCAAATAACTCTTATGGCCACGTAACACTCGATGAAAAAGTACCTCATTAAAATTCGTTTAACAATTTATTGAACAAATAAATTTGCAATACACAATCCGTAATGAATCAGCTAAGTTTTCTCGTTTATCACTATTATTTTAGTATTTATTCAACTGTTAAGCACGGTTCACCGAGTTGCTATTGAATTATGGTGTCAATGCAGTGTCATCTACTTATGCATAAACTATATATATTCGAAATGTGTAACGAATTAAAGCGCTGAATTTGTATAATATTATATTGATACTGAATTGAATCAGTCGAATTATTTAAATGTAGGTTAAAGTTTTCTGACACAGACCTATGAATCGAACAATGATTTTCAGAACTATTTTGTAACATTAATAATTAGTAAGCCTTTTCTTTCAAAAGTTGCTGTATTTAGTATTTTTTTTTTAAACATGTATATGTTAAACTTGAAATAGAGCTAACACTAAATTCTCATATAATTTTAGACACAAATACCCAATAATAACGTTCCATAGAGCAGTCTTCAGCGATAATTTTAATAACATAATGTCAATACATAGTAATAACACTATTTTATTTTGCATATCGATTATCCGGTAAAACATGTTATGCACTTTAATCTAAATATGTACCATCTATTCTTTACCATGTTTTAAGTAAACGTTTTCTATTTCTATTTTAACAATCTGGGTCTCTTCTAAGCAATAATTAATAATCACCTAATTCAATATCACAACATTCAGAACAGAAGAAGATAACGTATAAAAATGGGTTGATATAAAGTTTTTAATAAATTGTTAAGCAAGACACTACCTCGGCACAAATACCTACCTAAAAAGCCAATCACTCTTCTCTATAGTTTACAAAGTAGTTGTTATAAGCTGAAAACCTATCGATTTTCAATTACAGTAAAAATGTCCCGCCTTCATAAAACTTGTATCAAGTAAATCTATTTCTAATATCATCGGAAAGCCGTTTGAAGCTCGCTTGCACAAACTTCCTCTGTATATTGTAGACATGGCTACATTTCAAGATATATAGTATAACCTGGTCCCGCATTGCATGGGATCCCAATACAATACAAGACCTTCTTATACTGGAGATGTCTAGCTTGATGCGTAGCGTTGCACATGCAAGAGCTTAGTATTTAGGAACAATACTTGTAAGTAACCTACTTGGTAAGTTCCTAATTAGGTTACAGAGTTTCGAGAAGACTAAATATGTGTTTTAAGATAATGTTGGAGGTGTGTGATCGACGCTAGGAAAATGTATAATGACTGTGTCAATCAATTGATTTGAAAAACAGAATCGTAACAGGATCGAGAACTTACACGGTTTTAATTTTAAGTTCACAACGCGCTTATTGGTTTCGGAAAACGAGAACAATAATTTGCAGATTTTAAACAATTGAATAGTTAATCTTTTCAAGGGCTTATCTTCACACATTAGGCATGGACTATTTTGGTGGCAGAATTAAGGGGAGATGAGCATGTTTACAAAAGCACTCCCACCTACAATTGAGTTAAATAATAAAAAAATACATTTAAATAACTCAAAATGGTATTCTCAATTTAATATCTAAGTGGCTGCAATCCAGTTAAATCAGTCCAGATTGCGACAAGCCTCGGTCGAAAGCACTAAATCCGAGGAGCGGTATTGTGCATTGCCAAATATCTAGCTGTCCTATAATCCGTGATCAAGCCGAGTGAGGTGATAGCTACCGGCGTGCGGCGCTTCAATCACACAAAGAGCCTTTATGCCGGTGTCAACTTGTAGTGAGGGCCACTACTGAGAGATTGTGACATCGATATCGATATTTGAAAATTGTAGAAAATTATAGAATCGCCGACCTTTTTGCCAAAACATTGGAGTTGGTTTTTTGACTAACGGATCCTACTGATAGGTACAAATCTATGAACGTGACGTCACGTAATGATGTACAGTTGAGAAATTTAGGGTCCTGGTAAGAGGAGACCGTAGCTTAGTTAAAACGGCAGCCCGGTGTGCAGAGCTCGCAGATTCGATAATATGTCAACTGTTTCTTAGTATAACGGTTTAAGCTGACTATCTATTTTTTACGTAGAGTGATTGCCATCAGAATTCCAAAACCCAGACAAATTACATCTCGTTTTTTGAGACCACGCGTTCCTAAAATGCAGGTCTTTATATCTCGACGGTCCCTACGTATATAAAGACATGTCAAAAATGGCAATTTTTTTTATTGCTCAATTGGCTATAGATTTTCCATATACATAGTCCTGGATATAAATATTTTTTTAAAATTACCTATTTAACGTCTTTTGCAAATCGTATAAAAGAACAAGTAATATATTTACAGCGAATAAGTGTCGTAGATGCGGATTAAAAACGCTCTTATGAAAACCTCGTTTTACATGTCCTTATAAATAAATAAATAAATAGCATGTGGAGAACATTGTCTATTGGCTACAGTCTTTATAGAATAGGTTTTTAGTACTTAAGTTTTAAATTTAGTTGGGTTAGGTTATATTTAATTATGTTCTTTTCTTTAATCAAATTGGACAACTGATTATATTTTCATTTGCTGTGACCAATCCACATGTGATATCAGGGAGATACAGTCATTATTTTGTGTCCCATTATACTCAATATCATTATAAATTATTATGTCTGCACATGCGCCATTCATTGTTATATTTATATTGCTTTTAGTTATTTTGCAAGTAATGAGCTAAAATGAACATAACAAGCACTAATGTGTATCAATGTTAAGGAAACACGTGTAAATATAATGGATTTTCAGTACAGGTTTGCGAAATACTAACTTAAACTTAAACTTGAATAGGTAACGTGTATTTGCATAGATAAGTTTTAATGGAGTTTAACCTGTTGTCTTAGGTGAGCGATTCATATAAAACATGTGACGAACGCTGACAAAATGGAGGGAACATCTCGGAACACAGTTCCTCTGAAAATTGTGAATTTCATTTGACTTACCAAACGAGTAATGTTTTACTGGTTTACCAAAGAATGAACCTTTCACAGTCTGTTTTGGGGTTTTAGAATTCCCTTACTTTGTAGTATTAGAGCTGTACTTAAATCAAACAGATACATATAAAATAACATTTATTTTATGTCTCCAGTTGCCGTTATGTATTATTAACGTATTTAACTAAAGAAACCTTATTATTAAGCTCAGAGCTCAGAATCCATAACAAGAAATCTAAATGAGTCTCAAGGCATCTTTAACACAATCGATCCATCTTTAAGTTAATAATAGCCATCAATATTCATTTTTTGAATCATAAAACTTAACAAATTTCGATATAATTTTTGTTTGAGCTATCGATACAATTCACATCCCTGCGTGGCGATTTAGAGAAGTGCAATATTTTGGGCTCACGACCCGAGCTGTGGCGTTGTGCACAAAAGGGACGCGACCGCGCCTTTGTTGCACCGAGATACTGCGCCTTCAACTCTTACTTGTGTAACTGAGGTACGAAGATTGTGTGGAGGTTTTTTTATACAAAATAAATATTTTTTTGCTAATGAAATGTTCCTGACCGCTTACATACTACTCTGTTCGCAGGCGATGTGGTTATGTGGGGCCCGCACCCACTAAAACTCCAACGTGTCGTTTAGACCCATCCAGAGGCTGTTATTATTATAACTTATTAGTATTCTATCAATTAATCAATGCGACGATCGATTGGTGTAATACTTATAAGTTACATAGTAAAGCCTACACTAATACAGTTAACACCCTTGGTCTGACCCACATTGGGCGTGCGCGATCGTTGGACATGTGGGCGCGCTGGCTGCACACACATCGAACGCCTAATATGGGAGAGGCTTAGATGTGACAATTATTAGTTATGTCCACATAATATTAACATAGGGTTGCAAAAGGCAAAACTGATCAGTAGCAAGAGAAAACTTTTTATTAAACTCTGTATAAGTTATATTTTGCTAAGAATTCAGATGTACCTAAAATCCTCTTTGTTTCATTAATATTTAGTGAATCTGAACTATAATTGAAAAAAAAAACATCTTTAGGGATATCCAAAACTATTCCACATTTTATTTCGTCCCTCCCAGTTACATTGTTACATAGAGCGCTAAGGTTCGCAGTAGGCCGTTTTCACACTCCAAAAAACAGTTTGTGGGCACATGTCTACGTTTAAATGAGAAACAAGAGATATCGCTGTTGTTTCTAGGGGGCTATTTTTGTGAAATTAAAAATGCTTTGTGGTGGAACGTGTTGGTTTTCGTCTTATTGCTGTTTGCATTCTGTCTTTTGTTTTCTCTCGTTTAAATTGCGGAGGGATGAAAAATATCTGGGTCTTTTTGGATTGCCTCTTGTATTGTGTGTAGAAGTAATAGGTACCTACGTGCATCATAGTCTATAAATTTTGTAGGTACTACGAGAGTTTCCTACTATCTAGCCATAATGATGCGGGCTATCAACCTGTTTATACATAATTAAAAATGAACCGTCTTCAATTACAAAAATGCACTAAAAGGTTAGTAATACTTAAGTAATATTCAACGTCTGGCCTCATCTGTGTACAGTGGGCCAAGCAATTTGGTATGCAGGGCTAAAACTTCTATGCCATAGTGCAAATTGATTGCAATAGATATGCATGTGTGAATTACATATTTAATAAGTGTAATATACCTACTATTTAATGTAATATACCTCACTTATCCATAACTGGTGTAGTAAGTCTTTACTATGACTTAGAAGTTTTAGCCCTGCATAGCTAACTCGTTGGCCCACTGTACAACTTGAAAGAATAAGTATAGTAAACGGCTCTAAGGTGTCTATTTTTAGAGAATGATCCCCGTATCCCTAACCGTTGAGGAGTTGTACCTTCCAACATCAGCTACGGAAGAAGAAATGCTGAGTACCAGATGCAAATATCCGAGTAGCTTAAAGTAATATACGAAAAACAATAAAGCCACCTTTAAAATTTGAGGGTTGCCCTCGATTTCTCTAGGATCCCATTATCAGATCGTGACTTGATGAATATGGGACCATATGACAGGATTACTCTTTCAGACAATAAAGGATTTTTCAAATCGGTCCAGGCATCTTCGGATAATCGCTGAACAAAAATAAAAAACTAAAAAAAATGAAAATACAATCGAATTAAGAACCTCCTCCTTTAGTTTGAAGTCGGTTTATAAAGTCAGCTTATGAAGGCTACCATCAGGTAAAATTTATCAAAATTGTTCTTATCGTTTTGCAAGCCTTATTATTAGATTAGCCGGAATAAACAATTCGGACCGCTTAAATAATCAAATTATTACTTTTACTTTACAAACAGACGCTTAAATTTGTTTTTACCAAAAAAATTAAAAGTTATACCTAATTTAAAACGTCAAACTCAGACAGACGTAATTTAAATAATTAGCGTGCTAATAGTCAAGCCCCAGGAATACCTGCGCCTCATTTAAGTTTCCGTTCAGAACTAACTTTAAATATTTAAGCAAGCTCAAGTAATTACTTAAGTATGCAAGGGGTGAGATGACGTCATGACGGTGATGCTCAAGATTAATTACTGCGGAAGTAGTTAGCGGTAGGGTTTTCAATGTCGTTTGCAATCTTTGACAATTAAACCGAAAGGACTAGTCATTATCAGGCGTCTCCGCAGAAGAGCGCCGCTCTTACACGTCATATTATTATGGTGGTAGAGCTCTTGTGAATGAGCTCGAGGGCGGCAGCACCGTCGTCTCACCTTTAACCTGCCGCCAAATATATAGTAGTGCTTCCATTACTGTGTTCCGGATTGGTGGTGAGATCAGGCCCCGAAATTACTGGCACATGAGGCATAACACCGTAGTCCTCAGCTGCAGCGACGCATCTATGCTCTGCTTTTGTGGATTATTGATGTCCATGGGCTGTACTCCACTTACCATCAGGTGGACTACACGTTCGTTCGCTGTGGGCGTAGAATAAAAAAAAAAAATTAAATAGATGCGCGGAACAATCTATCCTATCGTTCCCTCACGATTTTTTTTTTGGCAGACTTATTTGTATAGATACTTGCTTTCATTTCCTCTCCATATTGATTTCGTGCTCTTTTTGTAAATGTAACTTATTGGAATTTGAAGGAAGACTGTCTCGTAGGTCAGATCACTGGGTTTAGCCCAAGGGTTATTTTGGATTTTCCGTCAGAAATTTCTCAGTAGCAACACGGAGTGCGGTTACAATAGTGTCGGATAGATGGCGACAGGCTTATTACGTGAGATCTAACTACATAACTAGTAAAGTACTAACAAAGCACCCAGTGTTTTACTGTACACTCTAGTATACCCTTCTGGGTAATGTATGATTATGTTGAATTACATACAATAAATAAAAAAATGTGTTCTTAAAGTTTTACCTGCGTGGACACTCGCGCCATCACTGCTGCTAGCTATGCGGAAACCGACAAGCGGCGCAAATATTGTTTATAATTAAAAAAATAAAAATAAATAAATTTTATCTTGTAATATTTTAAAGCAAATTTTAGCTTTGTCTTTTTGTATTTTATATAATATTAAAGTTGAAAAATTAAGAATCCAGCAGGACTTGAACCTGCACCCCCTGGGTATACGCCCCAAGTGCTTTTAAACAAGCATTTTTTCAACTTTAATATTATATAAAATACAAAAGGCATAGCAAAGCTAAAATTTGCTTTAAAATATTACAAGTATTTGATAATTTTTTTCCTATTTCTCTTTAAGCTGTACATACTTATGTATGATTTTGGTTTAGTATTATTTAATATTTAAGGTTGTAAATTTTAAATTTACGATTGTTTTATCAAAATAAATAATTGACTTCTAGTTTCCAAGTCTATGATGTCTATGGTAAAAACTGAAAGTGACTGTCAAAATTAAGATATATCTACTATACAAAGGTAACGCAAAGGTTATTCAATAAAATAAAACATTAAATTATTTTACAAAATGTTTATTATACAAATTGTCTGTTTAACAAAGTATTTGTACCAAATACAAATCAAATAATAAATAATAAGGTGCTTAGATATAACTGACAATGCAAACAAACGAAAATTAAAACTATTACTACTAAATATTTCGATATTAATATAATATACTAGAAATGCTGGTTTTGTAGTAGGTAATTCGGTTAGTTACTACAAAGCAGAGGTATGTCCATAAACTACGAGTATAAAAATAAAATATTGAATGCTTTTTACATGAATGAAATAAATAGAATACAATCATTCGATAGCATGGATCGTCATCAAACATTGATCAGGCAATAAACAATTTGATCGTTGCTATTAAACGATGCTCGATCAATCGATGTCGACTAATCTATTCTGCCATCGATTATTGCTCGATTTATGAATAACATCGTCTCCTCCGATCACAAATTAGTTAACATCTACTAAAAATATTGTTGACAGCCAATCAAATCGCTCCATTCTTGCTTACTTCTTCAAAATTGACTGATCTGATATTATATGCGAAGATAGATGCTATTATTATGTCGCAGGAGAGTAGCCGCAGCTGGTAGAAAAGCGGTCAGGAACATGTCAATAACAAAAAATGAAATTATATAAAATTAAATAAAGTTTATATATTATCTACAGGAATAGTTTAAGTTTTTAGCTCAATTGGTTACGAGGCTACAGATTAAGAAACTCTTCTAGATTGGGATAACGTCATTTCTACGGCAATTTAGCTGCCATGTTTATAATATTATTATATATTTTGACATTTATAAATTTGACTTTGACTGAATACTGTATACGCCGAACTGAGTATGTATACGGCATACAACAAGTTTAGTTTTAGTCTATTTTTCAATTATGAAAGCTTTATTCTTTTTAATGTGAAGTTACAATCAGGTAACCAAAATATTTAACCAAAACATTGTTAAAATTGTGATCCAATATTTTTTAATGTCTCTAAAGTAGGTTTTAGAAATGCCCATTACAATTTTAAAGTAGATAATATTTAATAATATTAATGGACCATAAAAAGTAATTACATTTGTTGAACATGGACATAAATTTATCTATAATAGCTATATATAATTTATGTAAATCTGTGTAATGGCGGTATTTCCATGAAATAGTGGTATACAATAGTGATTTGTATACATTTCCTCTTATATAACGATGTGTGATGTGATGATAAATGAATCGCGAGTGGAATTATCATTATTACAATAAATTATTATAATTATGGATCATTTTTCACTTACAATAATAATATTCCTATATTTTATATCTAAAATCTTACAATATTGATGATAAAAAGGTCGTTTGTAAAACATTTATTATAAACCATCACAATTTTTGCTGCAAGTTTGGCGCGGGCAAGAACCGCTCACAAAATACTAAATGAAAATTACAATGCTATAAAAAACTAATTGCTAAGTACATTATTGATAAAAACATGCACATATAATATAAAGTTAAACACAAAAAAATGCTTTGTTAGAAATAAAAATCTTTTAAGGTCTTTTTACGAGGTTTTATCATAATTCAGATCAACAAAATTTTTACGTTTAGTTGTATTAATGGTTCTCAATTAAACAAATGAAAGGTGATATTAAATATATAAAATATGTTCAGGAACAAACAAATTGTATACAAATTAAAAAAAAACTACATATAGTGAGCGCCACGTAAACAGCCTCGTGTATCAACATAAAAGGAACATACACTGGAAAAAGTTCACTATACACGTGTAATCGGTGTGATGCTTCAACAGTAATACATTTTCCACGTGTATTTCATATAGGTTTACGATGAAAAAGGATTTATGCCGAAAATTTTACAACGAACTCTTTAGTTATCCCAATCAATCTTTTAGTTAGTTTTAGTCCTAAAGCCTAGAAAATTACTCAACCGATTTAAATAATTAGAATTTAATTTGGTTTGGAACATTACAGAAAGAGAACGAGAACCATCCAAAAAAAACTTTATGGTTCTCAACTGTCAATTTGTTTGACATTAATTTAAAGCATGAATGAAGCATGGGGTGCATGAAAGGAGCCTCCCCGAGTGACGTACATAACGATTCCCTTCGTCCGGCGCAATCTGGGCTATTCGCGAGTTCTCCAAAGCGAATTGGCTAATCCTTTCACCACGATGGCAACTCAAAATTAAAATTTGACTCAGCCATCGACACGACGAAGAAGAAGAATTAATTTAAAATGTTTTGACGTTTATAAGATCTACTTGCGCGCTAACTGTATTTAGCGCCAATATAATTTAATAAAAGGTGTACATATTTAGGCAAATAGGACTTAAAACAGTTTTCATTATCGACAATTTTTGTATGTGCAATCTTTATTTAAAATGAAAAAATGAAACTAGCTAAACAGCGTTGTAAAATATCGTCATTATTATAGTATAGCAAATTTTTATCACCTAGTGTAGTTATCAATTTTTGCATGGAAACGTAAATTTTCGAAGCAAAAAATACAGTTACACAAGGCCTAATAAATTTGCTTTACTATGAAATAATATACGTAGTTTATGGACAATGGATTATTATTATTGGTCCCACACTATAACTATGTGTGTCTTAAATCTATCACTATTAAATGTGGACGCTTATAGAGTACAAAAATACTGTTATAAAACTTAAAATAATGCAATAAATTACATTTAAAAAACAGAAATTTACATAATTGTTGATACATTTTAAGTGAGTTTTTTAAATTTAAATGTAGACATATAAAAAAGCCGTATTTTAAAAACAGAATTATACAAAATTAATTCAGATACAATATTCACTTTTGTATTTTCGCATAGTAAAATTAATTTATTTCACCTTTTACGCAGTGGTTAAATATTAATGTTTTTCATTTTAAATAACATACGTCCTACATGTTTTAAATGAAAACATAGATCTACTGTACTAAAATCTCTTGCCGTGTTTGGTTTCCATTGTGATTTTTAAATTCGATTATAATTCGAGTTGTGAATGTAAGTAGCTTTGTATATAATAATGTAAGTACTTTTAATTAAGATATTTGAAAATGTTTGATTCTTAAATAAAATACTTTACGGATATAATATTCCTGTTACAAAAACCGGTTTAATATACCTTATTATATTTAAGTAAGTACTGATGTACTAAGTTTTCAAATAAATTAACCATATATTGTAAGTTTATTAAGCATAACATTCCGAATAAAGATATTGGCACTTTCAGAATAATCATAAAATACAAAATTACATTCAAGAGTACATAGTTGTTACATGGTTACATGAGATGACAATATCTCATTGTAACTTGTATTCTGAGGACTATAAAATATTATTATAATAGTCGGAATAAGTATTTGATTATTACCAACAATTCAAAAAGGTACTTAAAGCATACTGTAAAAAAGTTGTCAGACTATCATATTGTCTTTAAAAAAAATAGGATAGTGGTTAGGTTAGTAGGTATAGTAGTGTATTTATTTGCAAAAATGCCACTGCACAGCTTTTGAAACTGACGAAAAACTCTGCAATTAATTTTGGGAATGTAAATTTAATTAATATGTCTTAATGATCAATGTTTTGAATTAGCGATATAAATTATATTATTATAATCCTTCCTACCCGATAAAACGACTGCGTATTCGTTAATGGAATTAAAATAAATTTAAAATTTTGATAAGCAACTATCGACAAAATTCCTAGGGGGCAAGGGTGCACAAAATTTTGAAATCGACCGTTTCATTTACAGAATCGTATCACGGAAATAGATAAATATGATTTCATAAAAGTAAAATAAGAAGGTTATTGCTTCACAAATAATTGATTAGACACATTTTAATATGATATTGTTTCTACAAAAGTGTTTGTCTATTGAACTGACGTATAGACTAAAGTACAGCCATGATAGACGGGCTCGGCTTTAGTGAGACCTCGTTGGCTCAAATAGCTCAAACGTGGTGGATACTTGGATGGGCCAAAGCTTGTCAGAATTGTTTGAAATTTAGAGATTCTGAAATCGCTTTAGAAAATGTTGTTTTTAAAACAGAATTGTATCGTTTTGAATCAATGTAGATACTAAATTAACCTAACAGTCTGATTCTAGACTTTATAACAGTTTGGTGTGACATATTATATGTAATTTGTGGGCGATCTGGTGTCCAAACTAAGCCGAAGCCTGTATCTTAGAGCACCAGGCCCCCCATACATCAGATTGTAATAAATTTTATCCAAACTAGTAACAATATATTTATGGTTATTAAAAATACGGAACGTAGTGGTGAAAGAATATAGGTTACGGAAGGAAATATTATAAGTATGTTATATATATGAAATTATTGAATGATAAATCTTTTGTGCATTACTTTGCTAAATATAGTATATTTATAAACCTATATAGTTATATGTGGTTTGTACGAAACAAATACAGACTTAAAATCTTGTGATGTTTAAATGTATCATAATTGTGTTAAAAGTGTTGTTGATTCGGTAGGATAAATGGAAAATACTTGTAAATAAGAAATGTCTAGTATTTTAAAAATAACTTAGTCTTGTAAGGTTATCTTGTTAAAGTAAGAGCTAATGGAAATCATAAAATGACTACTATAAAATTAAAATTTCAAAAGAATTGGATTGTAGGTCAACATAATCAATTTATATTTTAAGTAGAAATAATATAGATGTATTAATTTCAAATAACAAATATAATCCCTGTTAAGGGATTACAGAAATACAAATAGTACGTAAATTGTATATATTTTGGCCATTACATATCTTTTCAGTTATGTACATTGCAAATTTCCAGTTCCTCATTATTCTGGACAACCTTAGTTTTTAAGCTATATCTGATCACAACTTGTAGAAAGGTCTTTTATGCTTTATTCAGGACACGGAATCTTCTCCAATTTATCCATCAGCCTATGTTTTTCGTTCTCCTTTTAGAGAGGGCCTCAGCTTCTTCAATAGTGTCTGGTAGCCTGAGATTCCTTGTTTCTGGTAGCATGAGGACTAGGAAGCTGGAGATCAGGCACATGGCTGCGAAGATTACTGTCGGCATTGATTTGTGGTATAAGGACTGTAAAGAAAAAGTTTTGTTCGTTTGACTGTTGGTGATTTACAACAGAAAATTGGAACGTACTCTGAAGGACTATGATTCTGTCTGTCTCTAACTAAGGTCTAAGAGTTGTTGTTGTTGTTGGTAAGAGTGAGAGCACAAGGAGGAGAGTACCTACGTATATTACATGAAGGATACGAGAACCAGAACCATGATAACTGAAGCTGGCTATTGTGAAATGCCACCTTTAGGGCGAAGATGTATACTGAACTGTAAGCTAAAGCCATTGCCCATTTGCTGGGTTAAAGTAAATCTTAATTGCTTACCAATAAAGGCGTCATTGGCGCAACCAGCGATCCTATCCTGCCGACCATGGAGCACATGCTGATGAGCGTCTGCCTCATGTTGGTGGGGAATACTTCTGACACGTAGATGTAGACTGAACTGTAGGCTAGCGTCACTGCCCACTTGCCCAACAGGTATAAGGGGATAGACCAGTAGTCCGCTAGAAGAAAAAATAACGTTAATGTCTTGAATACAAAGGTTATAAACAGCCTTCTTGTAAAGGGTAAAAATTAATCTAATTTTGATAGGATCGTGTTGTATAATTAATTGACCAAACTTGATACAAATCATATGGAATGAAACGCGCGTCTAATGAGAATTAAATCAAATTCTGCTATATAAAATCCAGATCCATTATTCCATATCAAAAGTTTCACAAAAGACAGTCACATAACTACGATAGTAATAATGCAGCATTAATAGCTGTCACTGTGCATAATCTAAGCCAAAGTGCCTTTTATGAATATTGTAATTAATAATGTTGTTGTTGTTTACTATTGAATAATCAATCGTTTTAAGATTTACTCGACAACCGGAAGAATAGTCTGAGAGTGACCGCCATGACCTGCACACGCAAATACAGGTCAAAGACGATACCTTAAAGCAATCAGCTGGGTTAGTTCAACAAAGTTGTATGCGCTAAAATAATGCGGAAGTAATATTAATCGTAATCGATTTATTTATAATTAATCTGTTGTATGATATTTCTGAGTGACGTGTTAGATGCATAATTATTGTTTACTACAAGGACTTATGTAGTTTAAATAAACTGAGAGAACGCATGAAGGTAATTAAATTAGATTCTGGATGGTTGGTTGAGAATAGTTGTGCTTTCGTTGGGTTTTGATAAATATTCATATATAATTTAGAACCAGTTGTTATTGAAGTCAACTTTAAATCGACGTACATGAAGTCGCGAATAAAAGCTAATGTTACATAATATCATGATCCATGTGTGTGTTTACGAAGCAAATTTAACACGTGTATACAGTTTCACAACATTACAAGGTCATCGTACTATGTCGGATTAGAATAGGCTGTCCACATACTTGCGATAAATTGCGTTATGGTGTGCAGAAGCAATATTTTCACTATTAAACTGTACATTTCGTAAATAATGATCCATAGATTTACTTTATTTTAGTCAACCACGTTTGCGCTATAGTTCTTATTTTTGAAATTGAGTAGACATAGAAACGTCAAAAGACAAAATAAATTGACGTTTCTTAATTGATATAATATCTACGTCATAATCGAATCTAATTGTCAAGAGTAGCCTGCTAGCAGTGCTCGTTTCAAAAAAAGGCTAATTTTATTTTAATCAAATGAATGACAGGTTTATGTAATATTGGTAACGTTTCAGCGGTCATACATCGCTTAATAAACATATTTAAAATACTTGAATTTATTTTACTGTTCATGAAAACATGGTAATTATGTTCAACATGTTTATTAGGCATACGCATGTTGCAAAGCTTCGTTGCCCAGAAAAGCAATTTACTGCAAACATAATAACACTAATCTAGGATAATGTTGGGTAACTTCACTTCTCATTATAAGATTCTTGGGTAACTGAAGCTCTCAACGGAAGGATAAAATTGTGTTTGACAGGTTTTGTATTAGGACGTCATTAGAATGTTTTCATAGAATAGCTGTATTCATTATTATAAAAGTTCAAAGAACAGGACCGAGCGCCCGTCCGTCGATGTATTTTAATAATAAGTCCTAAGACCGTATACTACAGTATCATAATTTCTTTGGTGGTCTTAGTTTCGTTGTTGCAAGAAGCGGAAGAGCTGAATATGTCATACAATTATGTATACATAAGAATAGCATAAGGCTTGGTCGCAGGGTTGCTAGGTCGCCAAAATTATTAACTGGACAGACCTGTCAGTTTGGCCGGACATTACGGCGAAAATGCCGGATACCCTACATTATCAAGGATTTTGTGTTTTAGTTAAATAACAAACTGGTATCTCAAGTCAAGCTTTCTTGATTATTACATACATAAAATCACGCCAATATGCTACAGAGGTAGGCAGAGACGATGAACGCCATGTGTTAATACTACCTTGTGAAATTCTAATAAAATATAAAAAAATCAAATGCGAAATCAGTCACTTTATTATTAAATTTAATCGGTCAAATAAAGACACCTGTCAAAATTATCGGTTGGCGTTTGCTCGTTTGAGATAATGTTAAAAGCCGAATAAATGCCGGACAAGCCGGACAGCGTTTATTTTGGCCGGACACGCAATCAAAAAGCCTAACTATAGGCAACACTACTTCTGCGGTACATATTCTTTGCACTTGTCGGTACAACACGGTAATATGACCCAATAAAATATAATTAACATTATAGAGATAAAATTAATTGGTTTATACTGAGAATTATTCCTTGTTTCTATTAATATTAATAAACAATATTATTGGAAAAAATTATTAAAGTTTGTAGCTTCATTCTGACCTACTTTAGTCAGAATAAAGAGTATCCTCTTCATTCTATGGAGTTCTTAGCAATAGTATTTAAAGAAATATCGACTTAATAGCTTTTACAATATGGTGCAACTTAGCTCGGCTCAACAACGTGTAGAATCTTTTTATTTAGCTATCTACAGAAATCCATTATAAGCAAATTGGATTCTTATTTCCCTACATTTCGATTTAAAATATTTTAAACCTATTCAGCAAGCGGTGTCGCCATAGAGTCATCAAGCGACAAAAAGATACTACCGCCATCTAGCGAGCCGCACTAGCGTTTAATCGTCAACGGCAGCGCGCGGCCATTTGTAGCGCCGCAATACAATAATAGTCGGTTAAAGCAGCGCGCGTGCGCTACTGCTCGCTCTCGAGACCCTTAATAAATGTAATCCCAGAGGTGGCGGTCGCACTTAGGTATGTTTTCGATGACTCAGGCAGTGAGACAGACCTGCTTAAGGTGAACATGCTACCATTTAACCGATTGTACAAAAAGTCTCGACCTTTATTGTGCGATCGGCCTAACCATTAGCGATACTGTTGATCTGGAATTCATCGTGAACTCATTTATTTAGTGCGGTAGTCATTGGTTGTAAACAAACGTGCTTGAATGGATCATTACTATTTACTATAGATTTATTAATAGAATAATCATTTAAGTCATGGAATGCCTCGGAATGACCTTGCACACGATGACTTTAAATATTATTTTGTTTGTTGGACTAAATACGGTACGGTATAGAATTACTATTAATATAATAGCAGCCATGTATCTAATACATCTCCCACTGCTGGGCTTGGGCCTCTTCTCATGAAGAGAAGTGTTAGGCTATAGTCCCTCACGCTGAACAAATGCGTATTGGTAGACAACTACTAATAATATCTAGTAATAAAATAATGTTAATGTAAAACAATTTTTATCTTAGAAGAATTAAATACTGAACATATATCTACTAGTTATTTAGGTATCTATAGGCTCTAATTGCTCCATTTAACTTGTACAAACAGTTTCAATTGACACTAGTAAGATCGAGCGTGTAGCCGGCAAAACGATTTTATTGCATAAACTGTGTAAGTAAGATGTATTGTGGTGTAGACGGTACCTAAGTAACATGGCATTATTATAAGGTTATTCAACGGAGATAACGTTTATAGACACAATGTTCCAACAACTAATAATTGACGAATGAATGGTGATTTGTCAAGCATTAAAATTCAAGCGGTAGCTAAATTTGTAAACATAAATGCTTATCATAAAAATACAACGTATTATATCGTGATCAGGTACTTTAGTTTCAGCTTTCTCGCCCTCGCCTAACTTAACCTCCGCTATAACGTGTGACGAAGTTATCAATCGTCATGCAGTTGCTTTTAAAAAGTAATCAGGAAAATGATTTGGGTTGTCTTGTCACGTAATGTTATCATGTCTAATGAATATGACTGTGTTTTAACACGTTTTTCTTAAACAATTATAATATTTAAAAAAAAAGAAAACGTGGCAATGTTGTCAGCCTTCTGAACACGGTCCCCACAACCGAGATCAATGCGGAGGAATACTATGACGCCTAACTTAATGTAAATATTTGCCTTTTTATTTTACCTATGTATATATTTTCAATTTATTTTCTTAATCTTTAATGTAACATTATAATATTTCTTTAGTGTTTTTAAAATAAATAAAAAAAAAAGTGTACGGTATTCGAATAATACTTACATCTTGGCAGGAAGGCGAACAGCAAACTAGTCACAGCACACGTGATATAAGTACTAACTAAAGTCTTCTTTCTTCCATATTTGTCCAAAACAATCACAACCACTATATACGCAGGGATCTCCACTAACGTCACCAGCATAAAACTTAAGTACCTATTACTGCTCAGCGACACAGAATTTATCGATAGTCCATAATACACCAATGAGCAAGTCATCCAGCAAAATGAGCAGATCATCAACCTCTTCCAAATGATGCTTGAACGTATCGCTTTCGATAGCTGTGACTGTTTATCCTTGGTTTGGTTTTCAGGCTTCAATAGAGGATCTCCAAGGCATTCCAGTTCCAGCTGCCTCGAATCCATATTGTTTATTTTAGCTGCTTTCTTCAGAATGGTAATGGCTTCTTCTCTTTTGCCTTTGCTGAGGAGCCATCTTGCACTCTCGTTCATGAACCAAACATAAAGCACAACGATCAATGCTGGGGCGTAGAGGATCATGATGTAGGTGCGCCAGTTGTTGACGAACCAAGCTAAGAGAGCGATGAGAACCACGCCGATGACGAAGGTCATGTTGCACATGGCTGAGACGATAACTCGCTGCTTAAGGCCGACCAGCTCGACAACTGGAAGAAACAATTAGGTATTTATATGGACAATTGTGAGAAATTCTATTTATAGAAAAGGATGTTGAAGATACAGTCATACTGATACAGTCATGCTTGCCTTATTTGCAAACAATCACACGCTATACCAAGCTGAAAGTATAACATTATTATTTGAAGGTTGCATACTATTTTATCCAAGGGTAGAATGATTACACCGAGAAAAATAAAGTCTTGACCATAAATAATGGGTTTAATAACAGTCTTTATGATTTATATTCTTGTTTGTTTTTGTTAGCTAGCGATTAAAAGTGTTCTTAAAAACCCATATTCCATTGTATGTACTTATCACTAATTTACGATCGAAAGGGGGAACATTTTCCGAAGTTAGCAAGTGCTTAAGTTATGATTAACTATGCATGTATCTTAGAGAGCTGCCTAACTTTGGTGTTCAGAATAATTTGGCTGATTTTAAAATTCTGGTATTTTACAGGTAAATTTGCCAAAGTTTTAGGAAAATGCTTTTTTCTCGAAACGAAGTTTTGAAAAAGAAGCAGACATTTTGTGAAAAGAGTATTATACCTATTTATTTAAATTATATTATAGGGTATGTTTTTAAAAGAAAGACATGATTATATACTTACTGAAAACATATGCCGAAGGGTAAAGTCCTCCACCGAAGCCGGCCTCCAAGAAATGGAACGCCACATACGTCAAATAATTTGGCGAGAATGCTCTTGAGAAGCCAAATATCATACTTGTTGCCGCCGCGAAGCCAACTGCCACTTTCCGCCCGAAGCGATCTGAAATCGCTCCAGTGAACAACATGGCTACGAACATGCCACAATTGTGGATGGTACCAACCAAGGCTCTTTTCCATTCCTGGCAACCTAGATTGAACTGAAAGATGGACAGTTGTTAGATGGTTGAAGTTTTACTGCCGTGTCAACTGTGTTAGAAAGTGGACGCCCATCTTCATATTGCTGTCATCTAAGGCGACTAATTAAACCGTAACTAAACTCACTGAGGTGTTTACGTGTGTTAATGATACTAGCATCCAACCGTGACTTTGCCCACATGGTATGTCGATAAAGAGTAGGTGATTAATGTTTTCCAAAGTCAAATCTCTATACTAATTTTCTTTAAGATCGGTCGAGTAGTGCAGCTATGTTGCCATAACAGACTGATTTATAGAGTTATATATTTACCTCTTAAGGTTAGCAAGACTTATCAAGTACGTGTATTTGATGGACTGAGAGGTATCATTATAAAAACAATCTTAATGTAGACGACCTTAAATTCGTTGACAGTCTGAACATTTGATAGGCAGGTTTAATATGATGTTTTAATTTTAAAGCCACTGTTTATGTATGTATATGTACATTACTCTTCCCCATTGTGTCCGTGTGAATCTGTACACAATTGTTAAGAAGTGAACGTGTGAAAGTAGAACGACAAATAAACTTTCATATTTGTGACATTGGTAAGAATATATTTTTTGTCACGAAGTTTTTAATAAGCTCATAGAAACAAAAGGTGCCTAAAGATAGAATTGATTTTTCATGATGACTCTGCGGAGTTCACTTTGATAGATCAAAGGTGTCATTAACTTAAACTTAAAGCAACTAATAGAATTACGACTAGTCTTTCAGAGAACGAATCATCACTAATATCCTAAATTCTTACACACAATCTTGCTGAATATAAGACTCAATTTGACACCATGACCAGTTGGCAAAAAAGGAGATAAGGTCAATTAAGTCTTTTTGAAAATACTCACCTCTTTAGCAAGAGACACGTTGTTTTCATACACATAACGATCACAAGCAACAGTTAGATTCTTTGAGAAGTTTTCTGGCAAGCACTGGAAGTCGCTGCCGTTCTGTAATGGTTGGTATATGTTGCAGGAATCTAGACGGTCCGCTTTGACGTTGAAAGGTATGGCATACTTCTCCCAAGAGGTGTCGCTGAAGCGTTCCTCACAGCCGTTCACCTCGCACCTTAAAAGAAATGAGATATTTTATAGTAATTTAATTTAAGTTTGCCAAATTTTCCTGTTCCGCTCTGCATCAGCATCTTATGGTTGGTGGCCGATCTTCTTTAACTTTAATTGCTTTATGTGATAGGATTAATATGCGTCCTTGAATCTTATCGCCTTTTGCTTTATTACCGGGCCCTGACTGATTTATCAAGAACAATTGACTAATATGTGAACATTTTTTGTTCAGATATATTATTCTAAGCTACAATTTCACATGTGATAGTTAAACCTTATTGGCATTTGTAACAGCTGTGTTCTTTCGTCAAATGTAAATTGTGTCACTTTTAATTTCGGACAACTTATATTTTATGGTAATCCGGAACCTCAAAAACTAGCCCTTATTCTTTTAAGACTATATATATTATATAACCTGTGAAAAATGACAAAAAATTCTCAAAGAGGTTTTTCAATACATAAGTTTTAAAAGCAGAATGGGCAAATTTGGCAAACTCGAAGCAAACGTGTTGCAATAGAGAACCGAACGGTTTGGATGACATTTGAGTGAAAATGAGAAACACATCACGCAACGCCAAAAAAAATGTAGTCACCATAAAAAAATAAAAAATAAAATGGTTCAACAAATACCTTACATCTTTTTTCATTTTCGAAGACTTTTTAAAATTTGAAGTTGTATGTATACTTATTGCTCCTATTTAGATTTCACCAGCTCATAATTCACTTCTTTGTTGCACATAGGTCAATGACCGTGGACGCGAATCTAATTCGGGACCGGCTAGTCTTTTGTTGCTTGCTTTGGCATTTAGAAATCGATCGTGAGAATGTTTCAGATTGTTCCCATTTAGAAATTCGATTGTTCTTTATTGTGTATCTTTCTATTTATAATCGACGACTCGATGGCGGAGTGGGTAGTGTTCGATTCCCGCTTTAGACAAATCTTTGTGTGCATGAACATGGGGGTTTGTCTTAGTCTGGGTGTTTCTATGTATAACAAGCATGTATTTACAAACGAAAACTATGTTTTAGTATCAGTTATTCAAGTACCCGTAGTACAAGCTTTGCTTAGTTTGAGACTAGATGGCGTTGTGTGTAAGTTGTGAAATATTAAAAAAAACATGTGTACCAAAGAAGGAGATAGTTTAATTTTGTTGATGAAATTGTTAATGAACAAACTTCACTTTAAATTGAATTTTCTGAAAGGAACCTATTAGAAATAAATGGTGTTACGTACTAGCCTAAATTTAAAATCATGTCGTGAATGCCAATGTGCCAGATCCGAAATTTAACCAATCAGCAGAAGCAGGATAGTTTATATATATGTAACCTAACCATACGAAAAGCTCATAGAATTGGATATCTTCAGTTAAGGTTTATATCTATCTATACATTAAATTTAAGAACTGTAACACTAACCTATGATCCACAAATGAATAAATGAATGAATGAAGGTTTATTCTTAATTCTTTCTTAATTATGTATTGTACAAATGAAAAGAAACACAATACAATAACATTTGGTACAATTTTAAATTCATGTACGAAGGCGAGTTTAATCACTAAAATGGGTTTTCTTCCAGCAAACCTTTAAGTGATATTGGAAAGAGATTATCATAATTTTATCACGTCACATTTAGCAATCACGGACATGCATCATCATCACAGCTGATCTAAAACACTCACCGGTACATTTGCTCCTGAGCTTCGAAGATGAACCCGCATTCGAAGAAGCTGCTGAGCAGTACAGGGAACAGCAGCAGTACATAATTTAACAGATTGTATCTGCTGTATGGACCTAAAGACTCTAAGATTGAGTCCAGGTTAATCTCCTTCTTGATCTCCTCCATCGTTTAAATGCTGCACTGGATTACCTGTAACGAAGGAAAGAAAAGTAAATAATAATACGCAATATAGGTTGGTAACCGACTTTGATATAAATAAATAATAAAATATATCTCAACTCAGACACAACACCATCTAGTCCCAAACTAAGCAGATCGTGTTACTTATGACACTGACGCTGGAAGGTACAACTCCTTAACGGCTAGGAGTACGGCCGGCCTTAAGGCCGTTCACTGTATTCTTTTAAGTTATACACAGAGGAGACGTTGAATATTAATTATGTAGTTCTTACTTTTCAATGCAATTTTTGGAAAATTATTATTGTATTAATTTTTTCAAGACAAGTATTAATATTTACGTTGAATAATAATTTTGTATTTCTTACTTTTCAATGCATTTTTTGTAATTGAAGTCGGATTTTTTTTGGAATATTATTATTGTATTTTTTTTTTCAAGACAAGTATTAATATTTACGTTGCTGACCTAAAAGAGACGAAGTGTTTTATTCAACGTTCAAATTACGTAATAATTGAACAATTACCTTTACGACATCGTAACTAATCTATTCAAAATATGCAAATGAGTGTTTCAATGCCACTTATGTTGACAATAATCATTTGAATCAATCACACCAATAAAGAATAGTTTATTGTTTAATTGCATAGTGTCTACCAATCGCGGAACAAAAGTACCTTACCGAAGTACTAATATAGTAGAAATATATTTTATTAATGTACTTTTTATGTACTACATTATACAATATTGTTGTACATAAATAGGACTGAGACTTCTTCGATGGTCTAGTGGTTAGCGTATGCACCTCTCACCGCGGCGTCTCGGGCTCTATGACCGGGTCGGGCAAAGTGTTTTTTTAACTTTCCGTCAGGAAATTCTCAATAGCAGCACGGGGTTGGAATTCTGCCCGTTGTATGGCGATAGGTTCACTCCCTATCCCATCGGACTTAAACATAACAGGTGAAGTGTTTTACATAACATTACATAACAGGTAAAATAATTGTGATATAATGTTATGTATATAGTATATAATATTGTAGTACATATATATTGTAATATACATTTCTTTATTTTATTTTAGTAAATATTTAATTTATTTATTTTATAATCATATTTACCGACAATCTATTAATATTATCATTTATATAGTATTAGCAGTGTAGTTTTGTATAAGTTTTATTTAAAAATCATTTAATTTTCGATACTTATGCACCTACCCAAACATATTTCTGCACCACCTTAAGGTTGACTGGTAGAAAATGCCTTTGGCATTAAGTCCGCCTTCGACACATGTATCTGTGCGAAAAGTTAAATAAATAAATAAATAATAGTAAAAGTACCTAAGATTACATTTTGATATATATTTACAGAGCTCAGACATTAAATTAGTAATAAGTTAATAATATAATATTGATTGTGATATCTTTTACTGCTACTAATAAAAACAACAAAGACTCAATAAAATATAATGCCTTCAGTTGCATATAAGATTATGATTAATTCAAATCGCAATTAATTATATTTAATTAGCCAATAAACTTGTGACAATACACCATAAATAAGAAAAAAATATAGCAGATTATTGTTATTGAACTGCAAATATCGTGATTAACTTATGTCATCAAACCACTGCTTACTGTCATGAGAATCTAGAAGTTTCTAATTGATTATTTGTATAGCATTAAGCTATACTAAGAAACAGTTGAAAAAGATATGGGATATCCTACATAAGATAGGAACAAATGGATGAACGTGACGTCACGAAATGACGTATCATACAGTTGAGAAATTTAGGGTTCTGGTAAGAGGCGACCGTAGCTGGATGGCTAAAGTGGCTGCCCGGTGTGCAGTAAGATCACAGGTTCAAATCCTGCCGGTCCCATATCTTTTTCAACTGTTTCTTATAATCTAGAAGTTTCTAAATAATAGTAGACCTGAGTAAATAATAGTTGATTCTATTGGGCTTTAGTAACATTACATAAAATCAAGCTATATTACCCAGAAGGGTCTAGCTGCGGTGTATAACACCCACATTTCACATTAGTTTGGTTGCTATAACTTACACAAAGAATAATTGTCAAATTAACAAAAATAAAACCGACTTCAAAAAGTAGGTAAACTAAAAAGCAAAATATAAATTTACTTCGCACAAATTAATACGTTTTTTTCATTTAGTTAAATAGAAATTATTTTATAATTTTGAAGTCGGTGCCAAGTTAAAGCTATATAACAACCTTTTTACAATATCACATTATAGTACACACAATAAAGGGAGGCGTAGTTGTGCTAGTGCGCGGTCGCCCAGTACACAGAACTATATATACACAGAAATATAACTAATATTCAGTCAGAAAAAAGTTGTTAGAAAGATTGATATTATTTATACAGAGTTATTGTTTACGGAAAACTTATTTAAGGTGCCTATATTAAAAGAATTATCCCCGTACTCCTAACCGTTCAGGAGTTGTTGTACCTTCCAGCATCAGCTCAGCAACTTAAAATGCTGACTGCTAGATGCAAATATCCAAGTAGTTTTAGGTAATATACGAAAAACAATATAGATGCCTTTGAAATTTGAGGGTTGCCCTCGATTTCTCTAGGATTCCATCATCAGAACGTGACTTGAAGATAATGGGACCACATGACAAGTATATCCTTTCAAATAAAAAAAGAATTTCTCAAATCGGTCCAGGCGTCTTCGAGTAATCGGCGAACAAACATAAAAAAAAATACAACCGAATTGAGAACCTCCTCCTTTTTTTGAAGTCGGTTAAAAAACAAACAAATCTTATGAATTATTTGAAAAGATGGTGCACATGAGTTTCTTACCAGCTCTTCTCATGATGCAATACCCAACAGAGTTGGTACTTGGATTGATTTTAATTCAAATTTCTAAGTTGAATTAAAGTCAATCTAAGCTGTTAAATTATTTTATTGCAATAAGTATTATAAATTAATTAGTTAATTTTTATTTTTATTTTATATTTTTTTTTATATTTTGATGTTTGATTTGGAGCCCATGGAAATAAATGATTTGTTTTGATTTGATTATATTTGGGTCCCATGTGATGATCCAAGATCCCATGCTGCTACTTGTAAAAAAACACAAATACTAATTTATGACCGAACAATGGTCGGTATTTTGAAGAAAGTCGGTACTACTAGTCACAAGCGCCTACAAACGTAGACATACAAACATACAAATAAAGAATATTTGTATAAAAAAACGTATTTTTTGCTACCTAGCATACCCCCCTCCCCCTTCTGAGGTTGTCCGGTATTTTTTCGCGACTCACCTGGCAACCCTAACCACGAGGCAGTTACTGGCTATTGTAAATTTTGTAATATTACAACTGTGGAGTAGATCAGCCAGCAAACACTTCAATTCTATTTACTTGTTTGATAAGTCTATATTATGAGGATTATTTCCACAGTACAAAGTCCCACGTTTATGAGTAACATGACCCAAGAATATCAATGTACCAGTGACTCACATAAGGCTGGCGCGGCGCCTCGCTCATTCTAATGAGATTAACAGATACTTACATTACGACATGAACCATAACTGTCGGTAATAATGGATATTAGTGGTTACCGGAATGCGTCTGTTATCAGCATGAATTAATTTAAGACCAGCATTTTATGCTTCGCATCCTGTGGTGAAATGGTTGTAGTCTTCTATAAAATGACAAGTGGTAACTACAGACTATGAATAATCGTCGTAATACACATTCTTATTGATTATTTTAAAAGTATTTAGCTATGTTATATAATATTAAAGTTGAAAAATTAAGAATCCAGCAGGACTCGAACCTGCACCCCTGGGTATACGCCCCAAGTGCTTTGCCAATTCAGCTATGGATTTGTATGCTGCTAGACTCGAAATTTCTACTGACTAAGTGACTTATCACTCATCGCATAGGTGGCGCTATAACCAAGTAAGGTTCGTCTAGTTAAGGTAATATATATATACCTATGACGCTGGCACAGAAGCACTTTGGGCGTATATCCAGGGGGTGCTGGTTCGAGTCCTGCTGGATTCTTAATTTTTCAACTTTAATATAATATAAAATACAAAAAGGCATAGCAAAGCTAAAGTTAGCTTTTAAATATTACAAGTATTTAGCTATGCTTTGCTAATTATACTAAGAAACAGTTGAAAATTTATAGGACCAGCATATCCTACTTAAGATAGGTACTAATGGATAACCGTGACGTCACGTAAAGACGTAACATACAGTTGAGATATTTAGGGTCCTGGCAAGAGGCAACCGTAGCTTTGTGGTTAAAGCGACTGCCCGGTATGCAGAGGTCGCCGGTCGTAATACAGTCCAAAAATATCTGTCGTCGCTATGCCAAAGAATTAAGATGCTTATTAAGGCCCGGTTGCCACCATATCTCCTATTTGCTTAGCTTCGGTAACGAATTCTGATTGGTTATTCAAACACATCTCTTCTCCTCTCCACTTTGTTTTAAACTGGGCCTTAGACTCCTGTGTCAGTGACTTCAAGGTCAAGTCTTACTATCGATTCGCAACAGAGAAGTGCTACCAACAGGTTATAAGTGAGATAAAGATATTTTTGCCTCACTCACAATATGCAGTTTGAATGATGCTAAATTTACATCTGGTCTTTTGTGAAGCGCAATCTTTTTGCGCAGTTTCTCGACACACTTTCCAAAATTAATCCTGTAAGAGACCCATCGGCTGGCAATCTTGGACTATGCTAGAATGGCAAAACGACCATTTGGCTGCAGGAGTCTAGACTAGAAGTTGAGTTGAATGAAATTCAAGTGAGGGCAGTTAAGATAAAAAACAATATCTTCGTTGTTATTTCTTCACAGCATTAAAGAGGACCTTGTTTTAAGTTGCAACCGACGAAACATTTATTGTTGCAACATCCCGACTTATTACAAGGAAAGTTGCAAACGACAAAGCTTCTATTTATAAACCTTGGTGTAGATAATTTTGTAACACATTGTATGTCTTACTTTGTACCAGTAATAAGTTGATGTTGACTTTCCTCGTGATAAAGTTTTAATGTTTCTTACCATGATTCGCTGTAGCGATGTATGAGGCACGTACAAACAGTTTTGCATTTATTTATGGGTTTCCTATTGTAAGAGAAAAGTATATTCTATTATTGAGAGATAAGGAAAAGTAGGTGTTGCTGGCTATTCAGAAAATTAGCACTGACACTACGGCCATTATAATACTATCCAATCGTGACACTTCCCCATACAGAATCTGTGTTTCTGCATGAGTACTATTTAGGTATCTTCAAACCAATAGTAAGTAAGGTACTTCATAAGTAAGAGTGCTCAACCGTACACCATATCATTACTTGCCATCAGATGAGATCGTTATCAACGCGTGCCTATCCACCATCAATGATAAAAAAACACAGAAACGTTGTAGTTTTGGGTGATAGTATGGGACCCTGGTTACTTTTCGATTTTAAAATGCAGGTTGGCAATGTTGGAATACAAGAATTGTATTGTATGATACTGGTTCTGATAAGCAGTGAAAATATAAAGAGAGTTTACAAATATTCAGGTTCTTAGACAGTATTTTTGCTTAGGTACCATTGCCCGTATATAATTTTGAGAGGATATGTGAAAGTAGATTAAAATATAGTAGAGCATAATAATAGTATGGTAAATGTAAGATCTGTGGGTAGACAGATAATGACATTATTACGATTAAAGTAAATAAGACAAATATAATTAAATCAGCATTAGCCGACAAACACAAAATAAACTAAATTAGTCCAGAGAGGTAATCCGTTCTTATCTTAATTGTATGAATTAATCGTCCAATTGGTCATTAAGATGATTAATTATCCGATATCTCTAATTGACCTTTTAATTTATGAATGGTGGGTTTCATTAAAGAACTGACTCATGAAGACAAGAATGTCTTTGTAGGCAAACGGTACATTTGTACTGATAGAGGAAATAATGGTCATGATTCTGTTGAAGAACAACTTCTTTTATCACGCCCTCACTATAAACCAAAGAATTTATAAACACAGAAGAAAATATCCTTGAAAATCACAGAAATACCTTAAACGGTAATCAACCTACAATTCTAACCAGTGACTTTTAGGAGATATTGTTGAGGGAGTCATAAAATTTTTGGAAATGAAGGATGAAGGATACTATATTCAATGGAAAAGAAGAAAAAGTAGCATCCTTTTAAATATCCGAATGCTGATTGCTCCTAGGTGTTTACCAATACATCACATATCAGGTGCATATAGTGAAAATATTATAAAGTAAGAACTATAGATAATACCAATGTGATGATCCTGCTCAACCCACTTGCTATGACTGTACCGGCCCACGGATTTGCTAACAAACAAACAGACTAGAAAGAATTTATGAAGGAATGACTAACTCAATCGGCATTGAGTATTTATTGTCTGAATATGAATTAATACGAAGATTAATAAAAGTTTCAATTATCATTCACATTCCTCATTTCACAATAGTTTTTTTTTTAATTTATTTATTCAATGGTTTACAAAGTTTGATAGTATTTCTCGCCAAACACAGTTGTTTATAATAGGCGAGATGCGCTCTTTATGTATTAAAATAACCTACCTATCCTATGTAAATATGAAGTTAGACCAGAAGGCAGGTTTTTACTTCGCCCAGCGAATAAGCATTGCCATTCAATGTGGCAATGCTGCCAGCCTTCTGGCCACGGTATCTGCTGTGGACAGCGATGTAGAGGATTTTTTGACGCATAATCTAATTATTTTATTTTAGTAATTAATTGCATGATTGTATGTCATATAGTGTTATTTTTGGTTAGAAGTTGAATTACTATGTGAGAGCGAACTAGCACAACGATTTTGTATGAGGAAACATGATAAAATAGCGTCAATATCTATCTGGCGCTCATTATGCAAGTAAACATAGTTCCCAGAAAATGCAAATCCTGCTTAAATAACCGGATATCCAGTAAATTGATTCTTTAGTGAATATGCCAGTGTTTGTGGCATTATTCTCGACGATTTGCTGTGCAACAGAGCGCGATTCCTTCGCTCACCGCTGTCCAAGGCCGGTGTCAGATTGCCCATATAAAATGTGTACACATGTCTTGGAGATACATTGAATCAATCTTGAAGATGCGGTCGTTTTTAATTCACTGAGAATTGAACTAAATGTTGATTTATTTGTTGAGGATAAAGCGTCTGTCTATTTTGCTAACGAAGTGACGTACTCGTATTCTGAAGCTTATGGTCAGTTATGGTGACTTTTTGATCATTGTAGGTATGTAAGTTATATCTTTATTTTTTTTCTGTTTTAATTGCAAATAAATAATAATAATAGCAGTCCTGTATCTTTTCATGATGAGGGGTTACGCCATAGTCCACCACGCTGGTTAAGTGCGGATAAGTAGACTTCACACACCCTCGAGCACTTTTTAATAGCAAATACCAATACAAATCCTTTTATTTGTTACAATGTGGTTTTTACAGGTGTTATGGTAACAAAGACTTAGTTCTTCACATTATAATATTATGGCTTACAAATATACACTTACAAACTAAAATGCTTCAATAGTGCAAGGCAGGAGCGAAAACTTCTTTGGGACCAGCATGACTTATGATAACATTGACTCATCTGTGACTTTTGATTGTTCACCTCCAATACGTTGACCGGTGCGGTGCCGGATGTATTGTCTTCACGTCCTTCGTAAATCCATACACAATAACCTGTCTTTAAATAGCAATTGTCATTAATCAGTGTAAATGACAAATCGATTGCACGTTTACACGGACTATTGAACTGATTAGTGTTATCTGTCAATCGGATAATTACCTTAATCGGATGATAACGATCTGTATGGAATATTCGATTCTTTCAGGATTCAAGCTATTGCAATTAGTTTACAAGTTTAATAGTACGAATCCAGGGTTCAATAACTACATCTAATACATACCTGACTACTTTATATCCATTACTTTTGAACATCTTCTCAAACGATTAAAAATACCCAAAATCTTGAGTTTGTTTTTATGACCGTCAAAAAGCTGGTATAGTCTCCGCAAATAGGTAATGGGATTAGAGCCTTGTCAGTTGTCACAATTCACGTGTATTTTTTTATTTCTTTTTTATTTTTCCCTACAATAATTATTTAGGTACTTACTTGTCCATCCTAAGATTGCCTGTAAGAAATTGCTTAAAGCGATAAGGCCGCCCATTGTGCAACATAATTTTTAAGTGCAATTGTTTACAACATATTTTCTTTGTTAATATTGGTGTACAATAAAGATTACTCTATCTATCTATCCATCTACAATAATTATGTTCGTACTTGAGTTAACTTTTATACTATTTCACAGATTAGAGAGACTAGTGCCCAAGCTAGATAAAATCTGTATTACACCAGGACCAGGACTCCACCCCGGTGCAAGATTTGTGGATCTCAATGTTTAACAATAGTGTTTTACAAAAGTATTGTACGATAGTGAAATGCAACAAGGTTCCATCGTGTAAACATATCACTATCATAAACGTCAAAAAAGTGAACTGTGGTACGGTTTCATCCTATAACCAACTTGCGGGGATAATTATAAAAGAAAAAAAATATTTGAACGGTGTATTCTGCTGCCATTTACAGATTTTTTTTTTTATTGTTTTTAGGAAGGCTTACAGTCTAATAACAAAATTTGAATATTACAATACATAAATTTAAGAAAAGATTGCTTTTGAAAAGCCTCCACAGATAGAGTGATTTTACAGTGAGTTCGTGATACCATACCACTTAGCCAATATATTATGTGTAATGTCATCAATCTTATATAATGACTATTGTGCAATTATCCGCAGACAGGTTGCGGACGATACATTAATATAGGTAGACCTGATTTGATATTACACGTGTTTTTGTTTAGTAGAATAAGACAATTATTTTGTGACTTTTCATTAGAATTAGTGACCGATCGAAGTTTCGGTTTCGGTTTTTGCCAGATACGGTGAAAAAGCCCGGTTTCGGCCATAGTTTCCGTTTCGCCAAAAATCGGCCGATTTTTTCGGCTTAGTTATGAGATTACCGTACAAAATATAATAAACTTTGATAACAGTACTTTTGATTGTTGATAAGTAACTGTATTGACCTTAGACAATTAAACCGAAATGGCTAGTTATTATCATATTGTCATTGGACGCAGTTTAGGCTTCCATCATCATCATTTCAGTCCTAGTTTACTACTGCTAGACAATGGTAAAAAAACCTAAAGTTTTCCACAGCCAAACAAGTTTCAAAGTACAGTTTCTATTTTATTCTATTTATATTTACATAAACAATATCCAAAATAAATGAAAAGTCAATGTAGTCGTGTCATAACATAAGTAAACCGTTCCTATTAATGCATACAACTATTTTTATAACGAATGAATATTGTTTATTTGAATTAATATACGAGTACGTATTTTTTTCTTGGATCTATTAAGTAATTTAATAGTTTATTGATTCAATCGGGGACTTCACAGTTTCCATCAATATGCGAAAAATACTCTGATGATTAGATGATTGGGAAGTACAAGAATTATTGAAATATGTCTTGCGGTTATTTAATTGAACATGTTTCCCAGAAAACATGTTTAATACATGTTGCTATTTTAATTAGCTAGTTAAGAATGTCATGTTAAGAGGGAACTATTGATTATTTATTTTTAGTACGTCCGTAGTCGGGTGTAACTTTTATATTATTACCTATTTTGTTTTATAAACGTATACGTGTAATACGTGTCCCATAGTTAATGGAGAATCCTTTACCTGCAGGGCATCAAGCCTGATTGTAAAATTTAATAAAGAAAAGTGTCACAGATTTTTAAATACCGAAACAAATACCTTCGTCCACTCGTTTCGATGTCTTGTTGTAAATAGATGTACTTTTAAATGTACTATCTCAAAATTGTACAATGATTTCATTATAAAAGTACAAAGCTAACTGAAAATATTTTTACTTTGATTTTTGTTTACATAAAGCCTAAAATGCCGAAATAAAAGCCGTGGTGTAAAAAAATGTATGGAGATCTGCATGCCTATAGCAGCACAATATATGCCATTTTAATTTTAATTCTGAAGTGGTATAAACATACCGTAGTTCTATTTAATACCTAATATTATTTTTATTATTGTTTAAACGAACGTTAAATTCAATGGAAAATTTGAAAAAATATTATTAGCGGTACAATTCAATCACTCTATTAAGTGGAGAGAAAGCGAGAGAATGGATGGATGGATGTAATGAATAAAACCAAAACTTAATATATTTCGCGTATCGACTGGTTTTATGCACGTTGTTATCAGCATGGACTAGTAGTCCATGCTGATAATAACGTCACGTCCATGGCAGACTTACGAATCTGCAGTTTAAGAGAAATCAATGTTGAGATGAAAAACTGTACACAATGTGAAAGCTTTTGAATATGAATAAATGAATATTTTTTAGAAATAGATAAAGACTTAATAGTATTAAAGTTACAGCCCGATTACGGAAGTAGGAATATACGGCGGTCGGTAGTCTACTCTTAAACTAATTAAAATAAGGCTCACAGATACCGGGTGGCACGGAGCCAACTTAACGGACAATCGGAGAGGACATCGAACGGACTCATTGGAGGAATTTAGAGTAATTCGATTGAAGAATTAAAAGTGTCGTGATTTATAGATAAGAATGCACCTAAAGTGGTATACTGTATACAGCTAGTTTAGTTTATATCATCTTAGCTTACATAGTTATTTACTTTAGCTGTAAGTCGTTTATTTTTAGGTTAGTAGAAATTTTGATTTTTATTTTTAATTTATATCTTGGTTACAAACGTACTTTATAATTTTATTCTAACTCATTTTAGGTATGAGTCAGATTGTTAAATTACGATCGATCTAGATGGAAATTTGCATAGAGATAATTTATAAGCCTCGGCAAGGTTAATAAATAAAAGGCTTCTATTCAGTTTATGAAGTGCTAAGGGCGAGAGGGGAAGGAAGCTGCGGATGTTAACTTGCCTGCCATAATATATTTTGAATTCTACTGTCCATCAGCATAATTAATTGTATAAAAACAACTTAAATTACCAAGATACTAGTTTAAGGCGAAGCAGTTCGAAAACAGCCAAAAAAGACAGAAGTTTGGTTGCCGTTTTTACAAATAATGGTACGGAACCCTTCGATGCAGTTCAGCACGCAAATGGTCAGTTTCTTGTAATGATAACATTGTATTTCAAAAATAAATCAAAATGTTCTAAAAAGTGTCGATTTTGCTCAGAACTGAGATTGTAAGCGAGAATTAAAGCCTTGCAATTAATTATGCAACCATATTAATAGAGAAACAAGCGTTAGAATTCAATAAATAATAGATTTCGTGGAATTGCCTGACCTTAAGAATGTTGGTTTCTATTATGACGAATAACATTTTTCGGAAGTAAATAACAATAAAATGGATCCGACAGATAAGAAACCAGTAGGTATCAAAGCGGAAGTATTAAATCAATCACGATAACGCTTTATCCAATTTTATCTAGATATTAGAAAATATTTGTATGTCACAAAAATACAATTTATTATGTCCTTGCTTATCAGATAATAATATAATATTTTTTTCTTTATAATAGAGGTACTGAAGGTAAATACTTAATATAGCAACCTCCTTAATTAAAGTCGATAAAAATTACAGATATTGAAACAGTAACAAAACAGAAGTTGTTTATAGTGGAAAATAGCTGGTAACAGCAGCAATAATGAATATCTCACGAGGTAAAGAAGATAAAACAAACTAACATAGATAGATAACGATAACACAACAACTACAAAAATAAAACTGGAAATAACCACAAAACAAATAAATAAAATTAAAGTGTCTTTTTTTAATGTAAAACATACAAAGTCATAATGTTTTTTTTCAGTTGATATTTGCAAGATACCAATGCCTAAAATACAGTTTTTTGTTTTGTCTGCTTGCCTGTTTGTCTGTCTGTATGAGCTGAGCTTCTCAACGGCTGGTCCGAGTTTTCGACCCTCCGTCCACTAAGATCCATTACAAAAATCCATTGATGGATCTTTTTACACTTTTATGTCCACTTTAATCCTCGATCCTAGAATATTTTCAAAATGGATTTTTTAGAACCAACGTGTGTATTAAAATCTATTATAAAGCCACATCTACAGCAGCCATTTTCAATAAATGAACGAATAATAAAAATTAAATTAAAGAGCTGTAATGCTGAAGTTTATTTAATTTTTTCCAGATAGTGCGCCACCGTTATCTCTCCATTTAGAAGTTCCATCCCACAATCTTGAATAAAAGCATCGAATTTTATTTGAGCCTTTGTTCTTTTGTTGCAGCTTTCATTTATCGTCCGTATTGAACTATAGTTCGCTTCGTCTTTTAACTTGTTTAATAAATAAACAAAATTCGGTTTCTTTCTACCAACTGCTTTATTTAGGCTGGAATGCCAAGATTCCACACAGTAAAGTTATTCGTGCGGTGGCGTTCTCCAAATACGGTCCAAATGTCCTTGATATATATATTTTTAAACCAGTACCGTTCCATGTAGTTTCTTAACTTTGTATATGTTACATCGCTCCGCATTATTTCATTTACATATGACCATCCTTCTTCAAGCATTGTGGGCGGTAAATGCGGTAACGCTGCACACAAATCAACTACCCTTCGATTTAATTTAGTTTTCATGAGACCAAAAGCCTTACTCTTTTTTCGGATACTATTTTGAAAATGGTATAAGCAACCATTAATATTCGAGTCTGGAAAACTCTCAATAACGGCTTTAATAGCCGGTAATTCAAAGTCCAAAGTAAATTTTGTGGGGTGATAATCTGGAATCTGTGATTTTATAATTTGGAACAAAGCATTATACGACTCGTATTTCCGGTCCGTCATGAGAGCATAAATTACAGGTACGACTCTGTTAGTGGTAAGGGTACTCCCCAAATCCCCGTGAATACTATATATCTGAAGAAAAGGTGCGGGCGTACTTTTGAATGTGCCATCAGCAAATACATGTTTTATTGTTCGAATCACGAGTTTCTTTTAAGCATAAAACTATGATTCGCGTATCACCAGAACTATAGTCAGCTAATAGGAAATCTGATAATGAGTTGGGTATTTCAACGTCGCAGGCACGGTCAAATGACGTTTTATGAACGCCTAGTTTTGAATTACGTTGTTTATACAAACCGCTCTTTACAGATTCGTATGGCGGTAGTCTGGTAACTAAATTTAAACCTTTCCTTTTTATGGAACATGCGAAGTTTTTATGAATAGACGGAATAGGCTGATTTTCAGAAGATATCACATTTTCTCTGCATTTATCCATCGCCAACAATATTTCATTATGTGCATGGTCATTGGTCGGGATTGCAAACGTCTGAATGTTGATGATGCTTTATTATTTTATCCTAAAAAAACGTTTGAAAATTATAATGAGCTATATGTTGCGTTATACTTTTGAGATAATCAAATTCAATAATGTATAATGATATACTTAACATGAAAAAATTACAAAAAAATACCTAGTAGATTGTTATAGTTCCTGAACAATGTTTGGATTTCCAAAAACGACATCTCCATAGCACTGCACCCTGCTTGTATGTCGTCTTCTTATGGTATTTAAATCCGTCATATAATATCCCTTTTTTATTTTTAATATATTGAAAATCGGATGGTTCCATGACGAATAATGAAAATTAATAATTATTGCTTGTGACGCTTGAAATAATCACATAGCGTTGCAATTGACCTATGACAAATTGACAGTCGACAATACATAGTTGTTTGAATGAAAAGTGAATGCCAGTGAATTGAAAATTGATAAAGAAGTTTGCATGTGTCACCGCTTTATTTTTATAATAGATTTTAATACACACGTTGGTTCTAAAAAATCCATTTTGAAAATATTCTAGGATCGAGGATTAAAGTGGACATAAAAGTGTAAAAACAAATAAAAAAAATAAAAATAAAAAAAACTAATTAAAAAAAAGAATATTCTTAACTCGAGCGTATTCTAAATATTATAATTATGTACTAATTTTTTTCAAAGAAAAATAAAACCCAAATAATTATGTAATACCAATTAATTATATTTTTTTGAAGTCGGCGCCAAATTACAAAATCAAATACCAATTAAAACCGTATTTACCGAATTAATTGTTGAAAAAATCACAAAATCAAATACCAATTAAAACCGTATATTACCGAAATAATTGTTGAAAAATCATAAAATCAAATAACAATTAAAACCGTATTTACCGAAATAATTGTTGAAAAAATCTCAAAATCAAATACCAATTGAATTGGTATTTGATTTTGTAATTTGGCGCCGACTTCAAAAAAATATAATTAATTGGTATTACATAATTATTTGGGTTTATTGTTTTAAACAAATTAATATAAAGGTAAGCAAAGTTTAGCGAATATTTTATTTTTTACTTTTGTGTTTTTGAAGGCAGTTCCTTTTTCTTTGAAAAAAATTAGTACATAATTATAATTTTTGAAAACGCTCGAGTTAAGAATATTCTTTTTTTTAATTAGTTTTTTTTTATTTTATTTTTTTTTATTTGTTTTTTTTATTTTATTTTTTTATTTCAAGCTTTTTAGTGTCTTAGTTTTTTAGATTTAACGATGGGGTTAGGAAGAAATACTAAGGCATCATTACGCATGAAACACAATAGAAACAATCAAAATAATCAAAAAATTCTTTCTGAGATCTTCATGATCATAAGTTATCACTACGATAATAACAAATGTGCTGAAACGTAAGCCCCGTACAAACCTAAGCAGAGCTTTCGGTACTTTAAGGGTAGGTAAGTAGGCTGTCTCTGCTTCAAAGCATACACAGGCATGATGTTATGTTATGTAGGGGTGAAAACAATACATAGATACACGATTGCACAAAACGTGGTTCATTAGCTATTCGTTTTTGAAGAGTTCCGTTGCCTGTCTCCAAAGATCTTCATCAGATTCTGATAAATTATATACTAAAACCTTTCTTGAAACACAAGGATTAAAATACCGAAAACTGCATTCAAATCGGATCAGTAGTTTCCGAGAAAATCGCGAACATAAAAAGGTGACATACATACATACATACATACATACATACATACGGATCGAATACAGAACCTCTTTTTTTTTTTGAAGTCGGTTAAAAAAGATCCATCAATGGATTTTTGTAATGGATCTTAGTGGACGGAGGGGTTTTCGATGACTAAAGGCGCGTAACATGCAGCTTTATATTGATGTACCTACCACACAGACAACACCGCGGGAGGAAGTTAGTTTGTATGTTTAATAGCGCTTATCTCGAGAACTACTGGTCGAATTTTGATTATTCTTTTTGTGTTTGAACATTACGCTAAACTTTACGGCAGCGGAGCAGTACGGTTGAAAGCGGGTAAATGCCGGGAGCACCTACTACTTAATATAATAACGAATTCCACACGGACAAAGTCGCGGACAAAAGCTATTGTAATTTATATAAAAGTATTTTCACCACACCAGCACGAAAAAGATCGTTTGCTTGCCAGAATTCAGTGAGTAAAAACCGTTTTTACTCACTAGTGAGGCAAAGTGATTCAAATTTTTAAACACAAAATCCTTCCAATGAATAGGCGCTGAAAAAAATACAAATCAGCTACCATGGAGGTTAGTAATAAACATTGAAATCAATTTTATTAAATAACTACATAAAACGTATCGTTTTAATTATTTTAAATTATATAAATACGCGCTTATTTAGTATTTTTAGGTTTTATATACGTGGTTATAAATTAATTAAAATCAAGTACTTAATATTAGATTCTATAAATAAATGTTACGGAACGAATTTCCGAACGCACGATTTAAAAAAAAAGTCTGTGTCTGTGTCAGTCATCGCGGACAACTATAAATTCTTTTCAGTTTATGTTTAATTGTATACTGGAACTATTTAACAAAAAAATAGTGAATCCAGTGATGAAGAACTTTGTGGAACTCCAAAAGAGTTGCGACAACTTGCTTCTAACACAGAAGTTTGCTTTTTTACCAGAAAAATCACGTGAAAAGTATTTGAAAGCGTGCGACATATTTAATTAGTGGCGACTTACAAAAGACCCTAAAACGCATTCTGAATTGGGACTAATGTCGTATATCATGGAATAATTCTAGGTTAAGCAATCGAGTACAACTTTATTTAAATCTTAATATTTTCTCACTGGAAGAGGTGAAAAGTTTTGTATGTAAAACGTGAGAAAAATTTAATTTCCAGTTCGTGACCCTTTAAATCTCTCGCTTGCGAAGTAGTCTGTATTAGTCACCAAGTTTAATTTTATCAGCTGAACTTTGTAAAACATGATGAACAAAGAATTGCACAAAATGCAAGAGGCAACTGAATCACTTGTTTGTAAGCCGTTAACCCCGGATGATGTTTAAAGTAAACATATAGATACCTATATAATAAAAACCGTGCAATTCTGACTAATAAAAATTAATAGATATCGATAGATTCTGATATCAAATTGACTGCCTCCATTTTTATCTTCTTCAAAAATAGGAGGAGGTTCTCAATTCGAATATTTTCTTTTTTTTTATGTTTGTTGCCCGATTACTCGAGGACGCCAGGACCGATTTGTGATTTTTTGTGTCTAAAAGAGTACACTTGTCATGTGATCCCATTTTCTTCAGGTCACTGATGCTAGGATCCTACAGAAATCGAGGGCAATCCTCAAATTTTATATACTTCTTAATTATTTTTCGTATATTACCTAAAGCTACTCGGATATTTACTTAAATTGTTTTCTATGGAAAATAGGTTTTTCTGCGTAACCGTGTCTTACTTAGGTAAGGTCTTAATTATACAAATTTCAATGAATTTAAATCGCTAGTTAACAGTTTTCATTATCCTCGTAATCAGACTGAAAACAAATAGTAGATCTAATCATAAACTATAATGGGTACTAAAACAGACAAAGATAGATATCTTATTTATGTTGTGTTGGTTTTACTGAATTACATTGGATAAAGTTTATATATCTTTGTGTAAAGCTAGTCTTATTGAAGTATGTTTGATGATCTCGGCACGAAATGAAATGTACACAACATAGATTAACACTTGATGGATTAATCATAAGTTCTTAATAGCGCGGAACTGCTTAGAACAATGTCGGCCTTTATCCTTGGGAAACGGAATAACACGTGGTATCTATCTAAATATCTTGTGATATTATTATATGCATTTTACAGAGAGCAAAACATCATAATATAGATTTAGATTTTTTAACCATAATAGAATAATAAATCTTTCATTATTATTTATATAACTAGCTCAAAATGATGAATCTAACTGACAACAAAAATAAAAAATATTGTTGCCTGAAATCAGTCAACTCTGATTAAAATGTTCTCTATTAATCTATACTAACGAGACCATACTTTGTTTGTAAGTGATCAATAATAATCACCAAATCAGTGAAAGTATTTACATCTACCATTTTTGTTTTTAAACATGTGAATCACTCAATTTGAATACCCTTTAGCGATATTTAAAATTGATTCATCGGTATCTCGATTTTTTTAGCGTCAACTTCCACAGAATAAGATACCTACTTTTTTCTTTCTAGTCTGCAAAAACGCATCCTATACGATCTAACATAGCGTCAATTAATTAATCAATGAGAATTGAAGGCGAGAATAAAACAAATAAAACGATCACGGCGCATGCGCTATCGCAATGGCCGCGTGATGCCTGTTGCACCATAGGCCAAGGACGGTTTCATTATACAGCTTACCAAATATTCACACGGATTCTGGTAAACAAACTGTGTCACAATGATAAGAATATTATTATGAATATAATTAGCGAGGATTTTCGGCTTGTTGCTAAGTGAATCTTTGGACTTAAATCTGCACGTTTTATGTGTTTACTTCAATTTAAAAAATGCACTAAAAAGTAAGAAATACTTAAGTAATATTCAGAGTCTCGCCTCATCTAAGTTTAACTTGAAAGAACGACCTTAAGGTTACATTTAAAGAAATATTCTGGTACACCTTAACCGTTGAGGAGGTGTACCTTCCAGCATCAGCTCAGCAAACAGGAAATGCTGACTGCTAGATGCAAATAAATTAAACTAACATTGATGTATTGACTGGATGCGGCAGGCGCCGGACCGGGTATTGTGGCGCAAATTGAGAGAGGCCTATGTCCAACAGTGGACTACAAGAGGCTAAATTATGAAATGATAAGGAAGTATTATTGCATTACATAACATCACGCCTATATTATCTAGAAGGGTGTGGCAGATGTGTACAACAACTACATTTCACCTGTTATGCTCAGGTCCCATGGGATAGGGGGTGAGCCTATCGCCATCCACTGGGCGCAATTCGAGGAAAGACGAGGCAGTCATTATATTGTTTCTGGTAGTATTATTAAGTAGTGTGCTACTGGTGATAGCTGAATGTCAAAAAGATTATCAAAACTTATATTTACTTCCTAGTGTTATTATACTGTCTTTAACGGTTTAAATTATCGGCAGGTGATAAGGTCATATTATTAGGTTATTTGTACGGACGTTGGTTTCCAGTTTCCGGGTGTAATACAGGTCGAGCAATATTAAATATCACACAACTTTCACACATCGTCATCTAGTCCTAAACTAAGCAGAGCTTACTAATACATATATACTTTTTTTTTAAATACATGCTTATAATATATAGAAACACCCAGATCAAGACAAATCTCCATGTTTATGCACACAAAGAGCGGGCATCGAACCCCGATATCGATCGATAGTACAATTACGCCGCCTCGTCGCCTTTACGTAGTAATTGTACTATCGACTCCGCTATCCAGACGTTAAATCTGTTGATTTAATAATGATGGATAATCACTGCTAAATTAAGCGGAAAGCTGGTGCTTCCGGTGTGGTCCAATTTTAATTTGGTCCAGTTCTGACAATGGCACCTACAAGAAAATCATATAATAGCAGCCCTGTACATATACATGTCCCACTCGGGTCTCTTCTCATGATGAGAAGGGTTAGGCTAGTCCACCACGCTGGCCAAGTGCGGATTGGTAGACGTCACACGACCTCGAGTACATTTTAGGTCCTCTCAGGCATGCAGGTTTCCTCACGATGTTTTTCCTTCACCGTTAACGAGCGATAATTTATATGATAAATACACACATATCTTCGAAAAGACGAATCTTAACGATTTATTGACAGAGGTGTGTGCCGTGGGTTCGAACCCGAGACCTTTGACTTCGCAGCCCTACGGTCTCCCGCTCGGCTATCGCTGCTTCAAAAAAAAGCGCGGCCAAGAAAATCATATAAGTCTAAAATTATTGTAATTGAAGTTGGATTTATTTTGGAAAATTATTTAAATCTGGTTTAACAATTCTTGCGGTAATTATCGGCTATATAAAATCACGCTACAAGTGCTATAACCGACGATAACAGAGCAGTTTCATCAGGAGCAGCATTACATTATTTGATATGATTGAAATTATGATTGTAAGGAGTATCGATGTCTCATAAGATATTATAATCGACTAAGGTCAGATGTTATTTTAACAATAACAAATAGGACATAATACTAATCGATATATTTACACGGAAATGCACTATAAGCCTTGAATAGATAACCATGGCACTTATCAAAACATTCCTGGTTTGGCTTGTTATGTCAGATAATGCTATTGGGATAAGGTTATATAATTACAAGCTTCTTCACGCGGCTTCTCTCTTATATCATTCCTGGGGTCTTGAACTTTCTATAAACCATTTTTTATTAAGATTTGTCCAGAAGGTTTTAAGATTGTTGGGTACAAACAAACAAACAAAATGTTTCCGCTTTATATATTGCTATAGATAATGATTACAGTATTTATCACTTCCTTGTAATAAATGAGTTTTCTTCCGTAGACCGAAAAGTATCTTACTAAAGCTATCGTCGTCAGATCTGGTTGTAATTTGAAAACCTATGGTGGTCGTGACGGAGAGTCAAAGTTCAGGAACCAACAACAACTCTACAGGGTAGCTCATTTATATCGGTTAGTATGAGAAAGTTTGTAATCATAAGACATACGTAAATCTGTCCTTAGGAACCATTACATCGATTGTAGTAAACACAAAATCTGCATACATAGATTTAAGAAAATTCTTGTACTCAGCTCGGGAATAGAAAACGGTCGAACTGAAGAAACCCACATTATTTCTATTTTTATATCGATTGTGTAGGTCATTAGCAGTAAATCTAACTATGGACCATGTCCTATAATTACAGACTTCCCTATACTGACCGATATAAATGAACCATACTGTATAGTTTAACAAACGAGTTCGTAGTGATTGGATTATGAAGTTCTTATAACAGTCAATTTGCATAAAATACTGATTTGTTGCATTAGTTAGAAATGAAAAAACCAGTAATCTGGCATTACTGTTTTGTTAGTTCCCTGACAACGCTTTGATTTTTTCCAATGACAAGGGAAAATCTTCATCAAAATAGTCATTGTTTTCTAAGGCATGCAGTCGAGATAATTGTATCGCGCAATATAGTAGGTAGCTTCACATTTATTTCCCCCCCACCCTTTGTAGGATACCATTAGCTCATAGAACGTGATACCCTGAACGTGTGACGTCACATCTTTGTTCATGAACCTAAGTGCGTAAGTTTATTGTTTAACACATTCACGATGGCCTGCTTTTACTACATACGTGTCTATCTATGTGTATGTTGCGGTTGGTTTCATGTTACAGTCAAGAATATCAATAATAATATGTGCATATAACAACCCGTCCTGAAACAAACAAAAACCATGACGCCTGTATTACACAGAGGGGTGTGGTAGAGGTGTACAACACCCACACTTCACCTGTTATGTTGAGGTCCCATGGGATAGAAGGTGAGACTATCGCCATCCACCGGCCACAATTCCAACTCCGTGCTGTTATTGTGAATTCCCTGATGGAAAGTTTACAAATAACACTTTGCCTGGGCCGGGAATTGAACCCGAGACCTCTTGGTGAGAGGTGCATACGCTAACCATTAGACCATCGAGGCAGTGAAAAGTAGTGAAAACCCGTCCTGAATTTTATAAAAAACTGCAATTTTTTTACGTAATACGGACGAATACGGCTAAGATTAATTTCACTTAATGATAGGTAGCAAATGACAATGGACACTAATGGACATTATTTTTTTTAATAAGCTAAGCGCAGAAGAAAAACGTCACCATTCAGAGCTAAAATAACAAAAAATTTTACATCCATCAATTTTACTAAGAAACAGTTGGAAAAGATATGGGACCGGCAGGATTTGAACCTGCGACTTTACTGCACACCGGGCAGCCGCTTTAGCCATCCAGCTACGGTCGCCTCTTACCAGAAACTCAAAATGAACGAAGTAACAACAAGCAAAAATAATGCTTACAGAATCCTTTAAAATAATGACTATTATATTTAATTGCTAAAGACATTATTATTGTGATCCAAAGCTGCATACTTTACAAAAAAAATATGTTGACATTGTTCGTGCCTCAACATTTTTTTTTGTTATCACTCGACCGACATTATCTCCTTCATCAAATACATAGCTTGTAATATATTTTATCTGTTTTATCTATATTGCTCAAGTTATTGAACTTGCCAGCTATAAAATCAGCTATATATAGATTAAGTATTTATTGCATAGTAAGTACATTTAAGAAGAAATCATTGGACTGATATCTGTTTTTTTCTCAGAAGAACGAATCATATGTTCTGAGGTTTTTTTTATAATTACACTTGACTTTGTCAGTAAGACACACCATAGAGTATTCTTTTCTACGAGTTATATGATCTAATTAGAATACAAACCATCCAACTGAATCCAGCAGAAAATTATAATTTAATTTGATTGCAATAAAGAATCATCATTAAAAGAAAAATAACTTGATTTAAAAGAATTAATATTTTAATTTGATAGGTAGTCTACATTTGATAAGCGGTTACAATTATAATACATATATCAGCCATTAATCTCACAGTACTCCAAATATTGGGATCCGCCATCTTGTTTTTCCTACGAGCTGTGCCACTAAATAATCTTCAACAACGCAATCCTCTCACACTCAACTATCTCAATTTTTTTAAACAAAAACTGATGCACCTTTTTCGCATATTTGTTTCATAAATACCGGTTACCGCACTGGGATAATAACGACCGGTTTCTCTCGGAGCTTTCTCACACTTGCCAATACCGGTCAGTGTATCGACTGGTATTACAGGACTCTTTCGTACAGGTGTCACATTCCGACAGGAATTTTGGAACTGTACTTGTGTGGTTGCGTAAAGTCGCATTTTGCTGCATGCGGTAAATTTACAGTTTCGATTGGGTTTTGATTGTCAATGAAGGCGAGAAAACAAGTGTAGGTATTTTGAAGTGACTAGCTTAGACACCCGTTAGGAGGTATTGCCTTATTATCAGGGCTCGGAATTAGCTAGAGTTTTTTATGTACTTGCATCGAAATGTTGATATTAATGTGGACCTTCCCGGGATTTCTAATGGACAATCCCGTGTGGCCAACAATATTACGAATAAATAAAACAAAGATAATTAACATATTTTTTTTATTAGTTTACATTAATTCACAATATAAAGTGTTGAAAGTCTGTAGTAAATTCTCATACGCATATTTTGCCTTTTTTTATAAATACGAGCAAATACTTTTGCTTCTAGCCTAGACTCGTGAGGTTTTGCTTATTCAAACGGCCCATCAGAATCATTTTCCTTGTCCGATTCATTACCAGTAAGATTTGAAGTGTTCGCTTCCGACATTATAGTATAAATTTTGTGAGAATTAAAATATGTAGTCGCGCGTGCAGTAGTTTAAATTGTGTAAAAAAGTAAATAACTTTTTATTTAAAAATCATAGGATTTTTTCTGCTCTTTAAAATTAATCTCGGGATTTGAGGCATATCCACTTTATTCTTTCGCTGTATGAAATCAGTGTAAGTACATGAAAAACTCTACCTAATTCCGAGCCCTGCTTATTATAATAATAGCTGCCCTGTATCTCATACATGTCCCACACTAGGCTTGGACCTCTTCTCATGATCAAGGCCAGTCCACCAAGCTGGCTAAGTACGGATTGGTAGACTTCACACACCCTCGAGAACATTTGAGACACTCTCATGCGCTCACTCACACTTGTTTACTATCTCTTAAATAATTGTCACCATGATCAGTCAGGTTTGCCTGCGACAGCATCACAGACGCTGTGTTTCGCATTTATCATAGATACTAAGAAGGATTTTATTTATAAGATGATTAATTCACGTCTATATTTTTAAGAAGAATAAGTAGAGGTGTATTATTATTTTAATTTCTATGTAATGTACACATTTCTCATGTAACCAGGAGACCAACCAGCCAGTCTTAAAAACTGTAAGTATTATCCTCTCCCCTTACTAAATAAACCCATATTAGTCACATAATACTTTGTTGTTTGAAATCAACATTATTGTCTTTCGAGTTCACAATGTAATTTAGCCACAACACAATTAACAACATAATAAAATTATAAATAGACCAACACTTATTCCCCGAGGACAAATAAATTATGCATACAACTCCATTCATTCATATGTTTCAATGTTAGTGTTTGTATTCTGTTTCCTATGTGGGTTTCCTTTTCAGTACTTAATAGTAGTTTTTTGTTATATATTATGCTACACCCAAGAAGTTAAATATAAAGGCTTTAATAGGGCACTATAGATTTATTCTCAAAAAATCTTAAAAGAAGGAAATTGCCTACTGCCCACGTCAAAGGAAGGAATATAAAAAATTGTAAGCAAAAGCGGACACAATTTTTTTTCTGTATTTTTTAATTATATGGGTTAGTCTTACCAGTAAAGCTCTTGACGTCTGACTTAATCGATTGCGATTAAAATAAAACTCTCATAGAGATAATCTTGATTTGAACGATTAGTAGACCTTCAGACTCCATAGTTCCCATAAAAGACACTAAAGACCTTCAATATGACAGCCGGGATTGAAGATACCGTGGAATCTCAGAACGTAATTAATGATCATCCGTCTATAAACTGCGGTAAGCGTTGCTTAACTCTACGATCGATCCACAGTTCCACACAGCCATTAGGTATATTAAGAGGGCATGCCCGATACCGCGCTTCATACAAATTTATTTAATTTATTCAGTTGTATGAACATGTATGTTAAAATCAGTCTCCCGAAATCCATGTATGTATTGCCTTTTTTGGCATTTTAATTTTGTCAAAATCTTTCTCATATTTTATATCTATAGGTTGTGAATTCCCCTCTAATAAATACTTAACTACATCAATAGTTTAGTATTTATTAGAGGGGAATCCATACAAAAAACGTGATTTTTAGCCGTTTTTTTTAGATATAATGGTACGGATCAATTCGGCCGGTTTAAGATTTGGACTGCATAATAGGCATATAATAGACAACAAAACTAGTTTCCATGAAGTGTGGTGACGAGAATCTTCCTTAAGCTTCCTATTCATGCATGTATCTTAATTTAACTATCAAACTAAAACACAATAGTGCACAATTAATTTGCTCTAGATTGGTACGGATACAATTTAATTAGATTCAACAGATAATAAAGTAGTAGGCATTATCGCGTTTATCTTTGTTACCTGTTTTATTACATACGTCATGATTGGTTTGCTTACATAGGTTAGACTAGATAGAGACCTACCTAGGCTATGTGTTTCAAGTTAATCCGCTTCAGAAAATATATCACAAACGCAATTCCGCAATCATTTGTGGTTCAAGCGTAGTAACTAAACACTATTGTGTTATTCACATTAAGACTATATATATATCTATCTGTAGAAACTTGTAAATGGCCTTCATTGTGTTTATTTTTTCTTTTAATGTGTATGTGTATAGCTGTAAGTTTTCCAAATAAAATAAAATAAAATAAATAAAATAAGACAATATTCACCTAGGTATTTGTTAAATAAAACATTCAAAATATCTATATCTACATATTTCTAAGATATAGCGAATTGCAATTCAAAGCGCGTCAAATTTTAATCTTATTTGTTTCGTATTAAAAAAATCAATATCTGTGATTTTAAATGAATGGAGACACAGTTTTTGTTGTGTATATAGTTTGGGATTAACAAAAAATAGAAAACTTATATAATATTAAGTTTTCATTAATATATATCGGAAGCCAATCACTAATCCGTCTGATTTTTGCACCGAATTATAAAACGCGGCACGTCCGCAGGCCTCTTAAGATGTACATTGTAAAGTAACATTAGGTATTAGGTGTAATTTATACAGGCTTATAAAATTGTCTAGTGAGCTGATGACGTTATGCTAGGCCCATGTTTTGGCCTGATGATTAAGCCAATAATAATATTAAAAAAATATATATATCACACAACATACACACAACGCCATCTAGTCCCAAACTAAGCAGAGCTTGTACTATGGGTACTAGAATAACTGATACTAATATAATTACATACTCTATCTTACTTGCGCATCACTCCTGTTATTTTGATAAATTTTAAATGTATGACAATTTCAATTAGCAAAATTAAGATTGAGCGTGTAGCCTGCAAAGCGACCCGTTTGCAAAAACTGTTTGTGCAAAGATTGAGGCTTCTTCTATATGAAATATTTAAATTATAGTTTGACCTAAATTTTGTATTAAATAGCTATCCAAGGATAAGGATATTTTATGTATTAATTAACGATAAACTGATACCGTATCTCAGTGTATGTTAAGTACTTTATAATAATTTTTGTTTTACAAAATGGCAGTTTAATCTATGATCTCTATAGATTAATTGATTGTTATACAGAACAGAAATATACGTTTGAATGTGCAAATAAATAAACGATGAGACGATTAGATTTGGTACATTTGAATCTATTGATTGAGAAGATAAATCAACTGTGTAGTTTACGAATAAACAAGGTATGTTTAAGATCTTTATTCCCAAAAGAACTACATAAAAGTTAATTTCGATGAGATATGGATTATTGTAATATTATACTATTATCTAATTTTATTCTTGCTCTGGCATGCATTATACAATAGAATATCGAATTTAATAATTATTCAAAATATTGATGTAGTATTTAAATTAAATCTATAATATTATCTATACATTGCAATATTTTAATATATATTATGCCCTGCCCTAAACCATTTAATTAACAATGTGTGTAGCGACGACCAGCAAGTAGACACCCAAGCAAAGGTATCCTTGGTTCAAGAAAAACAAAAAACGACATTAAATTTTACACCATTAAGAAAAAAATTGTTAAGGTCTTTTATGTTGAAAATATCTGGTAGAAACATAATGGCAAAAATGTCTATGTGGTCAATTCAACGACCCTAGGGCACTGAATATATTATAATCTAATAATAGATGTATAAATTATTGAGGTCACAAAAACTTCTGGCCCTGAAGTGATCACGATATTATAATGTGAATGAACAATGATTGTGAAACTTTCGATAAAGAGTTTACGAAATATTTTATTTGAAATCAAACGAAATTCAGAATGATTTGTGAAATACAACGAAGAAAAAGATAAAATACTTGGAAAGTTTTCAACGTGTAATACTACAAACAGAAAAAGTACACAATTAGAATAAATCAAGTCGTATTATTGACACTCAAGCATGATATTGTTAACCAAGTAAAACTGCTCGCATACAGCCCAATTAGCAAAAGTAAATTAAACCTTTTTGTACAATCCAAAAATAAAATTATCAGGCAAAAATAAGCGACATTCAGTAAAATAATCCGATTAATACAGTCGAATGAATCTTATTGAAGATAAATAAGTACGTATTGAAGAATAAAAGTGTAAATTTTATATTTCGTGATGTGCGAATAAAATTGAACGACATTCAGATAATACAAAGAAACAGTTAAAACAAATATGGGACCTGCGACCTTCTGCACACCGGGCAGCCGTTTTAACCAACCAGCTACGGCCTTTTGCCACGACCGTAAATTTCTCAACTGTATGTTACGTCATTTCATGACGTCACGTTCATCCATTTGTTTTGTTCCTATCTTAGTATAATTTGCTAAGCATAGCTTAATGCTATAAAAAATTTATAAGAAGTCTATTCAGATAAATGTACAATGAAATGTATGAGTTATGATAACCATAGAGTACTTTATTTCTAATTATCGATGCTCGTGTTGGAAATAATTGCCAGGAATCGAGTACTCGTCGAAAATCCTGACATCGGTAACGATGAAACCTAAAACCGATATTGATTTGACGACCCCTCCGGTATTCCCAAAGAGGGTGGATAATAGGCGAATATGATTATTATGAGAACGAATAAATGTATGAGTCATATTACTCACATGAGTCATTTAAGAACGTGGGGTAAATAACAACTGACGCTGAGATAAAGAATACCGATCTTAGTTTCACCATATATGATTGTTCGGGCTGAGTACAACATAATAGAGTACAAGATAACAAAAACTGCATTAAACATAAGAAATACTCAAGTAATATTCAACGTCTCGCCTCATCTGTGTATAACTTGAAAGAATATAGTAAACGGCCTTGAGTTGCCTATATTTAAAGAATTATTTCCGTACTCCTCGCCATTGAGGAGGTTTAACTTCTAGCCAGCTCAGCAATATGAAATGCTGACTGCTGGATGCAAATATCCGAGTAACTTTAGTTATTATACGAAAAACAATTGAGAAGCCTTTAAAATTTGAAGGTTGCCCTCGAGTTTTCTAGGATCCCATCATCAGCTCTTGACCTGATGAAAATGGGACCACATGACAAGTATTTTCTTTCAGACAACAAAATATTACTTAAATCGGTCCAGGCGTCTTTAAGTAATCGGCGAACAAACATTTAGAAAAATATACAATCGAGAATTGAGAACCTCCTCCTTCTTTTTGAAGTCGGTTAAAAAGAAGCTCTTATAAGAACAAGTAGTACCAAAACTCTGTAAATTGAGCGTTTGTTCTTCAGTTAACACCAATGTCCGTTTTGACAGCAATGACTTTGGCATGCGTTTGTTATCGATAACTAAATATTGTTATTCAGTGTTTGATACAAGTACACGTGAAAAAAAGAGATAATTTTGTACTGCGTATTACTTTACGTGTAGTTGTTATAGTGTTTAGTGATAATCATACTTATACGTCGCTATAAAGACCTAATACAAAACGTGATGTTTTCGGAAACTAGCGATTAAAGCTATCGTGATACGAATCTCTTTTCGAAAACGTTACTTTTTGTTAGGTCTCTATAATACTAAAGGAGCAATGTTTTCTGTGACCTATATATTGATGACTTTGTTTGGGGGAAGGTTTGATTTCAGTGGTGCAATTATTTGTATAGCTTTCACTTCAATATTTGTCTTCACGGGACGCCTGGAGAAATGTGTACCGATATCTGTTGGGCTATGTTATTCATTATTCACAACGTATTTGACTGATTTCCAGGCTTAGATTTTTTTTGTTGTAGAAGTTGTTTTGCCAGTTCTGTCGCTATTTTTTGTTATAAGTTCGTATAAAATACACACACATAAGGTTCTACCAAGGTCTTCTTTCTCTTGTAAGATTATTATTGTGTTATTACACGCGTAATATTATCTTGACTGACAATAAATTAACCTCCTTTTGTATTTTTATTCTAAACTACCTAAACTAGGTTAATTGATTAAATTAATTGTATTCATTTAAAATTAGTAACAATGCTAGTAAAACGAAAAACACGATTGATATTTTTAACATATATCTTCTCGTTATTTACTATGTATAACTTGATTAAGGAGCTATTTTCTGAGAATTTTAACAGATATCGGCAATACAAAAAAAGGGATATTTAAAAAGAAAATGCAAGGATTATAATAACGACAGATTCCAACAATAATAAAAATATCTACGTACAATGTCTCTTAATTCTAATAATAACACTCAGGGTTTTTATCATAATAGGGCAAAACAAGTTGGCTTGTGGCATTCGTAAAAACAGATGGTGATACTTCTAGGCTATTTTTAGCAAGAAACAACATAATTATATAATGTTTATCAGTGTCATACCTACTGTAATTACAGTTTCTGTTAAAGTTATTTACATATTGAAACCACATCAGGTAAATATAGTAAACGAAGTTCATTCTTCGAATGGGTGAAGCTGTGTGCTTTGTGTGTGTGAAATGTATGTTTGTGAACAATCCCGCGACACAGGAGTTATTCCTTGATTGGCCGTCGTTTTTTCAAGACCAAAAAATTAAAAAAAAAACATTTAAAATACTGATTAAATTTATAGTAACATAGCAATAGTATAATACCTACTACTAATATATATATTAATACTTTTGTATGTGTATGTATAATCTCTATACCATGTGAACAATTTATCAGTAAAACAGTAAGTGACATTATGTTATCGGTTCAATTTTTATCGCATTTTATGAATCACACGTTTCGTTCAACTTATTCATTGAATTGATATTAACTTACGAAATTGTTTTAATTCTAAATTGAACATGGTTTAGTTGTAATATAAAATCGCTTTTCCAAAGTGACCAAAGCTAACGTAAAATTTGTTTTACCCAACATTTTTTGAAAACCATTCAATTCATTCGATTCTTGCTAACTTTTGTCAGAATTGACTGGTACTAGTTCAATGGCTGGAGGCGCGACTCAGTTAATATTTTCAGAATATTAACTGTTTTAATTTATTCATATTTTACGACTTAACAATATTTTCAGTATTATATCATGTTTTATTCTAAAATAACTTTCGATTAAGTTTGTATTCACAATGTAGTCCAGCATTATTCTTCTCTACATTTTAACCGCATTGTACTCGTATATTTTATGACTCTATAAAATGTTGACGACACCTTTCCAGTTCTTGTTAGTTATAGATAAAAGTAGTTAATTTAAAATTAAATTGTTACTATTCTAAGATTTTTATTATTTTTTTGCTAGCAAGGTTCATTGTCTATAATATACAGAAAAGTTTAAAATTCAACTGTTTATTTGAAGAGACGCTACGAATGAGAGAGTAACTCAAAAAGAGTATCAAATTGTAGAAATACTAAAGAAAATTTGAAAAAGGTGGGCACAAAATTTGAAGACATGAAATATAATAACAAGATTCTTTAAACAAAACCGAAGTATAATGGAATGGCAAAATTTAAAAGCCATTATCATTGTTTTCGTTAAAAAAAAAAATATTGTAATTAAATATACAGTTACTTGGTTTTATTTTGCACAAATAAATTTTCGAATAAATAAAATGCATAAATATATAAAACAAACAATGAATGAATGTAAAATTGAGTAGGTTAATTTTTTTAAAAGTTCTTTAACTAAAATAAATGAATGAGACATACCTAATATTATATTTTTTGAACAAATTAAAAAACAGTGAATTTTGAAAGAACTATTTTGGTCCCAAAGGAAATAACGTTAACAGTAAGGCATGTTAATAAGGGTATTCATAACGGATTGTATTGTTGGGTGTGTAGTAATTTGAGACGTGTCAGGTAATTTTTAACAATACCACGAAACAGACAATGAAGTAAAACAGAAAACAAGAAATGATTGATGATTAATGTTCGTATTTAATATAGGTATTCGGTGACAAAAATGATATTGATGTTATTATAATATTGGATAAACGAAGAGAGATTAAATAAAAACTTACAATGAACAGTGATGTGATGATACATTGTTCTAAGTATAACATTAAAAGTTAAGTTATTAATTTTAGATTTTAGTTAGAAAATATTATTAAAGTAATGCCGTATGTTTCGTTACTACAGCCACAGACACGATTGATGTAACGTTGAATGCGTAATCTAATTTACTTAACACACTTTGTTAGAAAAACATTATCGCTGTTTGGTATAATTCTAAATCAAGAACAGATTTTGGTGCAGGTATCGACTAAAAATAATCGACGTAATTTGGTTGCCCTAAATTAAGGACAGCGCTTCTTCGATTTCACATAAGATTTTAAAAATAAAAAATATAACAATACTTACAATGAATTCATAAATCGAACACCATGACCCAATTCACAAAACCACCACGTTGGAATGTTCAGTCTATAACCTTAAAACAATCACGTGGATCACGAAAATGCACCTGTTTTGTACACAAATGTAAGAGAAAAGTTTTGATGTCGAAGTTATCAAATGAGACGATATTTTGTACGATATTTAGGTGAGAATGGCCGGCCGGCGAGGCGTGCGCGTCGAACTGAGCAAATCGTCTAGCGGCGCGGCTGCATCGCCTCGGTCAAAACGGTTCTGAGCGAGTGGGTTCGTCACAGAAACGTCATGTTTATCGCGCGACGCGCTTACGCTGCTTTCGTACTCACTTCTACTGTATCGCTTGCTCGTTCTACATCACCCTTATTTATAACAACTGCTTTGTCAGTCTATTCATTGACGCAGCAATGTATTTGAAATATTTCCAATACTTGTTCGATATTTGTAGTCTTTCCTGCCGTGGTCAACGGCATGCAATATGCGTTTATGTTAGTCTCGTTCATTTGTAAATGCGATTAGAAAAATAGCTACTGATTCTATAGTAAACAATAGTACTGTTCCTTTATCTGCCTAAATGAATGGCGGTGTGCTGATGACCCCATATTTTCGTAGGTGAGGTTTACTATATCCGTATGGCGTGATCGTCACGTGATGTTCCAAAGAGTGTGTGTGAACCGTAAATTGGCTAAGCAATTATAAACGTTACTACAATGCGTTAAGGTTCAAATTGTTGTTAATTTGTGAATCAGCTGTTACCGAGTCAAAAATGTTGCAGTAGCTTTTTTACAGCGATGATTTAGTATCACCCATAGAAATCTTAATAATAAGGCAATAGAAATGTCAAAGACGCGTGACCTTGTCGCCGCGCATCTGTCAAGTCAAATACAAGTGCGAGTTGAGGAATTGTCGTCTTAATGTCATCGCAAAAATAATAATTTTGTTTGCAGGAATACAAGCGCATTTGTCTAATCGAACATAAGTACGAGTTGAGGAATTGTCGTCTTAATGTCATCGCCAAAAAGAATAATTTTGTTTGCAGGAATACAAAAAGTGGTATTTGAAAACCGGCGACATGCGTCCCAGTGTTAAAAGATAGTCGATAGCATTTCTATTGACTAGTTATTAAGATTTCTATGGTATCACCATAGAAAAAAAACAACTGCATCTTTTCATATCATACTATGGTATTCAATTGCAGAACAGTACTAGGATAAGTAGATTAATTTCCACCGCTGTATTTTCATACTAACGTAATATGAGTTTTACATTAATATTATTAAGTTTTTATCTATTTTAATAGACAAATCATATCTTAAACACTTAATGCATGTTTGTTCGTGGTCATTTTGGCAAATGTGTTTGTGTTACATACAAACTATAAAAATAAGCTTATAATTTTGAAAAAATGGTCGCTGACTAACAAAAGGTGTGTATACCTACTAAATAGGTATATAGTATTTATTACTTGATATTTTTTACTTTTTATAAAGTAAAATTAATTACTATAATAATATTATTTGCACATAATATTGCACCACTATATTTCCTCACGTGAAATATTCACACTGTTCGTAACACAAAAGGGTCGTCCAACAAAAAACATAACAATACTTCCGAGAGAGATAGATTCAAACTTTTGTCAACAAAAAAAAAATGTTTTACGTTAGAAGTACAAGGGAAGACGCCCTTTTATTTATTAATAATAGACAAGCAGTGGGTTAAAAGTGTGGGAACGTGAAATTAATCAGGAAGAAATACATATGAAGCTTATGAAGTTTACGCTGAATCTGCTTAAGCTTCAAACATATTATTTTATTACTACCAAAAACCACACTTTTTATAAAAAAAACATTACTAAAAATCATTACTAGAAAAGGATGGTACGCATTTCGCATACGCCTGTTTGCTCGACAGCTATGCCGTGCCCTAGATCAAATTAGTGTATTGTCATCGGTCCTCCATAAATCTACAAAGTTAGAATGAAATCTGACAGTTTCAAGTGGGTCAAAATCAAAAGCTCAAAGGAGTCGATTACAAACAAACAAACATACATACAAGTGAAGATAATAAAAAGCGTTAAAAAGAGCAAATATGAATTTAAAAGTCTAGGTACATACAGAAAGGTACATTAGGAGGAGAGTTGGTAACCCTCTAGTCCAATACGCTCTCGTCATCTAATAAGGTATACCATGATTCGTCTACTATACGATATTCGTTACAAAGATAAAATCAGTTTGGAAAGTAAATCAAAACATCCAAATGTAACCACTAGCTAAAAGAACATGGTAATTTTAATATTTAACCATAAATATCATGTTTAATGACAAGATCAATGTACCCATTTAACCAAAATTATTTTAAATAGCTTAAAACCAAATATTATATTATTATAATAATATAATACTTAAAATTTTCAGCTAATTGAAAATATCTTTAGTTAAATTCTGTGTTATATTGGTTTACCTGCACATATAAAAATCTATCAAATTTAATGTCGTGGTTGTCAGTTAATAATATAAAATTCAACATAACGTTTAGTAATATGAGGTGTTTGTAATGTAGACAAACCTTAATAAATAAAATAAGTAGATAAGACTTATAATGGTAAAAATCAAATCCTCATTTATTTCCACGTATGTATGTCAGATGTTGTCCAACGTAATAGACGCGACAACACCAAACTTTGTATTTACACAGCAAAAACAGCTTTATTAGGGAAAAGTTTGTTTTGTTTAGCTCCCAAAATATACAATAAAATTTTAAGTTCCTACAAGAAATTAAGTATACGAATTTAGAAGTAAGTTAGCAATAAAAGTTACTATAGTATAGAAGAATTTTTAAATTATACAATATGATAGTAGTTCTAGCATGGCTATTCATGGTTATGTTTGATTGTATTTTATAATATTTAGTAAGCTTGGTAATTATATATTTTATTTTTTCTTATTTTAAGTTGTACTGTGTTGTATCTATATTTATTAATATATATATTATTATATAGATATTATGTTTAATTTGAACGTCTGAACTGACAGAATATGCTGTACCTACTGATCTCATATTAATACATCTGTTTTTACCATGTTTAACAAATAAAGCAACTTTGACTTTGACTTTGAATGGTCTTGATGACAATTAAACTGTCAAGAAAAAAGTATTAAAAGTATTGTATGGTCCCTCAGAGTAAGTATTCTTCATCCAAGTATGGTCCATTATAGTTTCCGAAATGTTTGTTAGAATCATTTTGACGGGTTGTTTTCAATCAAACCTAATATTTATTTATTTATTTAACACTTTATTGTACACAAAAGATTACAAAAAAAAAATAAACATATTACAGTAAGAGTATACAAAAGGCGAGCTTAACTCAGTGCTTGAGTTCTCTTCCAGCAAACCTAGAGCAATAGAGGAGACGATTATGCCATAGAGGGCAAGATAAGTGTACAACTTAAGTAGAAAATACAAAATATAAATATCACTAGATATACATAACATATACATACATAATATTATTCATGAATAATATATATTATAAATATATATATATATATATATATATATATATATATATATATAATACATACACACGACTACCTACATATATAATCATTAAATAATAATAATAATAATAATACATGAAGAAATAAAAAAAAAAACAAATAAAACTATAGATTTATCAGAGAAAGATAGTGCTCTTTAACTTTTTTCTTAAAAACATTTATTGATGGACTATCGCGTATTCCATGAGGAAGACTATTCCATAACCGCACTGCTTGAATGGAAAAGGATCCGTCATAACAGCTAGAATAGTGTAATTGAGTGCGAAGAAGAAGAGAAGAAGAAGAACGGCAGGGTTTACCCCTGGGCACTAAGTACTCAAAGCGTTCACGCAGGTAAGAAGGAGAATTAGGATTGTGAAGGACGGAGAAAAGAAGAGACAAAATATGGAGGTTACGACGTTGCCGAATGGGTAACCACCTCAATTTTTTCCTGAATTCGGAAACATGATCATATTTCCGAAGACCGAAAATGAAGCGGATACCCAGATTCTGCAGACGTTCCAGTTTGTTAAGATGTTCCTCCTTTGCATCTAGAAAACAGACATCAGCGTAGTCAATAAGTGGGAGAAGAAGGGACTGGGCAAGAGTAACTTTAGTTTGAAATGGTAGGAATTTCTGGAGTCGTTTGAGAGCCTGAAAAGAACAGAACACCCTTCTGCTTACCACCGCGATATGACCGTCCCATGATAGATTAGAGTCTATCATGACACCAAGATTTTTTACACATTTTGTAAGTGGAATAGAAACAGACTCATATGTAATAGGTGGTAAAGGTTGCTGGTTTAAGATGTTGATCATATATCGGCCGCCAAGAATGACCGTCTGCGACTTAATTGGGTTGACTAAAAGTCCAAAAGACTTTGCCCATTTACTAATACTAGCAAGGTCATTGCTGACAGCGTCAATAGCTAGTGCGACGTCGTTAACTTCAAAATGACGATACAGCTGCAAATCGTCTGCGTAGAGATGGTATTGAGAAGTAAGGACCTTTGTGATGGCATTTATAAAAATGGAGAAAAGCAGAGGTGAAAGAACGCCACCTTGAGGAACACCCGCAGTGAGATCACACCATTCAGAATTGGTATCTTCATAGCGGACCGACTGCGAGCGACCCTGAAGGTAAGATTTGAACCATGTAGTTGCAGATGTAGAGACGTTAAGAGAGGATAGGATTGCAAGTAGGACATCAAAATCAACGGAGTTGAAGGCACTGCTGAAATCCAATAGAACCAGGACCGTGAGCCTCCTGTTTTCCATAGCCAGGCGCACATCATCAGTGATTTTCACCAATGCAGTAACGGTGCTGTGGCCAGGACGGAACCCAGACTGGTATGGACTCAGCAGGCTGTTGGAATAAAGGTAAAGGGATAGTTGGTCATGGACTGTACTCTCTAGGATTTTGGACATCACAGGAAGAATGGATATAGGGCGGTACTGGGAAAATGAGGTGGGATTGGTAACTTTGGGAAGCGGTAGGACATGTGCCTTCTTCCAAGGGGTGGGAAAGGAGTTGAAACAAAGGGAATAATTAATTATGTGGGTAATAATGGGCAAAATAGCAGTAAGGATCGGGAGAAACATTTGGATTTGAAGACCATCATCTCCTACCGCTTTGGTGGATATGGATTGGATAGATTTCTTAACGTCTAGTTCCACAACCGGGTGAAAACAGAAGGCAGTATTAAGTGGGCGAGGGAGTTTGGAAAGGTGTGTCAAGGTTGCAGATTTGGTACTCTGATCAATGACAACAGGGGAGAGAGAGAAATGGGCATTTAATGCATTGATGTCAATGTCAGAGTTACCATTCGCAGAATTTTTGCCAATGCCTAGGGTCTTAAGGAATTGCCAAACTTGTGTGGTTTTAAGGTTTTGGATTGAGCTGTGTATGTGGCGTCTTTTGGCATCTCTACACATCCGACCGCAACGATTCCGAAGCATTTTGTACGTGTCCCAATTTACCTCGGTGGGATCCCTACGATATTTTGATTTAGCCTTGTCACGCTTTGACATAAAAGACTTGATCGCTGGTGTTAGCCAAGGCGCAGGAAGGTGCTTAGCCTTGACATTTTTGAGTGGCGCATGGACATCGTACAAGTCTAATATTATTTTGTTAAAAGTAACGACCTTATCATCTAAATCATCGCAGTTGTAAACAGGGGACCAGTCAATATTGCCTGCATCCGACACCAAACGCTCCAGATCTATGTTTTTAAAACTACGAAGACTGAGAAATTTACTCTTGCGCTTCGGAGGCCGGATTTTATAGGAGAGGAATATGAGATCATGATATGAAAAGGAAGAAGGTAGCTGGCCATGTGTGGATACTTTGTTGGGATCAGAAACGAGAATAAGGTCTAGAAGTGATGGAGTACTATGAGGAGCCCTGTGAGTAGCCTGCAGATCTAATAAACTCATATTGACAGAAGAGACAAGGGATCGGAGTTTATGACTGCGCGAGTCATCTTTTATCAGACAGGTGTTGAAGTCACCAAGTATAATTGTGTGTTCATAAATGGAGGTAAAATTTTCTAATTTTATTTCTAGTGAGGAAAAATAGTCGATCGTACAGGACGGACTATAATAAACACCAAGTTTAGTAAAAATTTTGTGTGTCGGAAATCAACTTCGATGAAGAGATGTTCGGCGAATTTAGAGTACACACTCGGAGACTGATCGATAATCTTAAAAGGAAGATCATCCCTCAAATAAATTCCAACTCCACCAAATCCCTTGCCTGTAATATGTAACCATTTTCACGCATTTAGATAAGATTTCAGTAAACCTACATACAAAATTACACAGCAGAAAAAATATAACCATAACCAATTCACGGTTAAGGTGAATTTCCACGTGCGAGGAAATCTATCAAGTATGATGCGTGAGAAATTGTGTTAAATTGAAAAAAACAATCACGAGGCACAGCTCATTACCTACACGATATGGTTCACAATACGAAATATGGTCCACTAATGAACTCGGCATACCTGATCCGTTCATCATGTACGTGTATCATTAAACCTAATATGGCATGACTTATAAACGTCGATTTACACGTCATTTTAATTCCATGATCCTCCAATACAAATTCTTCTCCTTCTACTTTAATTTGTAATGGTTTTAAGTATCAACTTTTATTTTGCAATTCACCTGAGATAAGCTTTTATCGAGAGGCCGCGGGTTCGAAACCTGGCCATTACACCACGGGCGAGAACACAAACGAATTAAGTTTAGCAGGAGGGGATTAACAAGAATTTTATAAAAAAAGAGTTTTTCTTATTTACCAATCATCGAAGATGAATCATCAAAACAAATAGATAAAATTTAAATGTTTATTTTTAATGTCTAAACAACAATGTTAATTTATGCTGGTATAGTTATTGCACGCAACCTATGCCTTAAATCCAGTTATTAAAATTGTTGTCTGTCTGTTTTTCATCGGCTAATCTTTTAAGCGGCTAAACCGGTTTTGATAAAATTTTAGAAACAGGACTACACAGTAACAGGCTACTTTTTATAGATGTACTTACCTACCACGCAGACGAAACCGCGGGCAAAAGTTACTTTGTGTGTTTGATATCTCGGGCACTACTGATTGGATTTTATTACTTCTTTTTTAGTTTTATAGTATCATTTTAAAGTAAGGTTTTAAAATATTTAACATTATTGCTTAATATTACGAATTTCAAGCGAATGAAGTCTCGGTCAAAAGCTAATTTAAATTTAAAAAAAAATGGCACAAAATTATTCTATTACTTACTTCCAAAACATGTTATAACTTGGTCTTATAAAGATATATTTATTTGATGACTCCTGATCAATTTTTGATTCTGATTGATTCTGAATAAATTTCAATGTTAAGTTCTGCGTCAAATATCCAAGACGTTGCAATCATATTTTTAGAATTAATTCCAAGACAAAGGTTATCTCTTGCCTGTCTCATTCAGCATATGGTTACCATTCAGCCATGAACAAAGTCAATAGCCTGATCAGAATAACCATTTGTGTGTGAGGGCCGTTATACAAGAATAAATCAATTATAATTTTAAAAATGTATCAGACCGCCTTGACGATAACAATTTTAAATAAATTCAAGGCAATTACGAATAGTCCAATGGTTAAATCAAAAGAAAGTGTAATTGTAATTTAGCGGCTTTATTAAAATGAAAAAACTACATATTGCCAAAATATGATTCCGTTTCTCCTGCAACCTAAAAATAACTTATCATCTGACTACACAATATATTAGGCGACCAATCAAATAGCTAGATTTTGTTAGAATTGACTGAGTTTCATGTTTGTTAATTTTTGGATGCAGGAGACAGACACGTTTATTAGTCGCAGAACCGACCACCGTTTATGTAAACGTGTTCTGGAGTGGAGATCGAGTAAACGTAGTGTGGGAAGCCTCTCGGCAAGATGGCGCGACGATCTGCGTAAAATTGCTGGTAGCGATTGGATGCGTAAGGCACAGAACCGTGATCCCAGCCTAGAGACCTATGTCCAGCAGTGGACTACTATAGGCTGATGATGATGATGATGAGACAGACACGGCTTTACAGTAGAAATTATAACACATCCTTGACCTCTCTTATGACAATTTGCTTAATATAATAACTTATCGTCTCAGAATACTTCAGTTTAATAAATATATATTTTAATGCTGCTAACTAAAGTTTACATATTATTATATTTAGTTCTTGTCTAATGTTTTTATTATGTATAAATCCTCAAACGAAACCATAAAAAATCTTGCAATATCTTTGGATAAAACGTAACAATTAGATACGTTATCTTACAAGTCATTTTCCAGTTATATTCGGGTCGTCCTCTGGTCTAATGGATTTAGGCGAATATCAGTATTAAACTTGGAGTGACTGCCATAAGACCTCCACAACCCAGTACGAGGTGATTCTCTTGCTTACGTATTATTTATTAAAGACATAGGAATTTTACATCAGGCATAACAACATTCTATTTAAGTGAAATTACTTTTTTCAAGGTGATAATGTTGATTAACGACTTCCATGGTCAATCTGCCACGAGTAGGTATGTAAGTGCCATGTCGGCCGATAATGTTATAAAAATAAATATGCATGTCGCATACCAAATGTATGACTGCTAATATTAAAGTACGGTACCTTTTATCTTAGTGCTTGCATTAACTATGTCCTGGTTTAGGGATGCAAATTAGACTTTCAAACTTAATAATCATTCCTAGGCAGGCGGGATTTTTTTTTCTTTCAAGCTTTCTAGCAATTTCCAAACACAAATTACTAGAATTCTTGTTAAACCTCTCCAGCTAAGCTTATTCGCTAGTGTTAGGAGGAAGTTCACGACCGTGGTGTAATGGCCAGGATTCGAACCTCTCGATCGTAAGACGTAAGATCGATGGCTTATCCATTGCGCCACGGCCGCTTTTACTAAAAGAGTTAACAAGTTAATATTATCTCAACAGTCTTACCTACATAAAGATAAATTAATTACACTCGCAAAAGCACAAAAAAGTATTTTGCAGATCCTGAAAGCATTGTTTTAATTTGAGTCTCATTGCTAAAATATTTCTGTCAGGCGCTCGCAGTATTTGCGTAACGCCTGCAAAAGTTTTAATAGCAATGTTTTTAAAATATTTTGCTCTCTTTTACATATAATAATACCTAGGTTTCAACAAGATTTGTTATTTTATGGGGAAAACTATTGGTGTTATATCTAGAAAATGATGTAACATAAGAAAGGTAGGCGAGGGATATTGTTTGAATTTTAAATTAGGTATTTATTTGCCGTCTGTAAATGAGTGTAATAAAAATAGAAAATACAATTTGATAAAAATATGTTTATTAAATGTTTACAAAAGAAGCAGGTATGATACCATCATATTATTATAAGTTGTAGTTTGAGTGTAGAGCTTAGAAAAAAAAGTATACTCCGCAAATAAATTACAATCGTGCGAATATTTTTATCTAACCTCTCGGTCGTACAAACGACTAACGCAGCATGTGACATCGCTTTCAGTTCGCACGTTTGTAATGCGCAGCGTTTAATAGCTATACAAATTACATTGCGCTTTTCAACTATTTTATTCAGTAGAAGATTAAATATGCCTCGTGTGTTTTTTGAGTCATGCAACGCAATATTCTGGCTCATTAAGGTTCAGAGTAAACTCATTTGTTATTTGTGATGATAAAAAATATACCTTATATTGATCGTATTATTTTAGAAATTAAATAAGGGCATCTACGCATTATGCGGTTAGCCGCATGCGGTCAGCCGTCCGGTTGACAATTTTCATGTGCGGCAGCTGCATCGCAGTGCGAATGGAAACAATTTTTTTCGTTATTATTTTTTATTGCGGATGATCGCATAATGCGTATGTCGCCTAACCAACAACTTTTATTTTGGTTAGTGACAACATTTCGCCTTATTTTGACTTCGATTTTAGGTATAGAACTATGCCACAAGAGCTGCTTATTTTATAATTGTTTAAGTTAATATCAGTAATTGCTGATTTTATCATAACGACCTGTAAATCTTCGATAAAATATCTGCCAATAAAATTATTTCAGTTTGAATTATATTCATTAGTCAGATTTTAACGATAAAAATACTTATTTATATATTATAAAAATAATGATATAATCATAAGTGATTTGTACATACACAATAGTTGTAGATATACGTAGTTAAGCTACTATGGCACATTTTCCCTCATCACACTCATTAATAAATTACATAGAATTTGCGCATATATAAAGCCTAATTCACATTACAAAAATAGTTAAAATTAATTACAACATTAATTTCTTATATTTTTTGTGAACACCAACTTCTACACAAGCAATAATTACACGCGACTAGAATTGTAAGGCAAATTAGGCTTGAATAGATACCTAGCAGTAATTAAATATATTAATTTAAGCTAGGTGCCTTTACACTTATGTAGGTATATTTGTGCTTTATTTAAAAAATTATCATACATTATTACGTAATTAGAAATTTTAATTTCATTATCATGCTCTCGATTCGTTATATTATAATATTATGATTTTGAACATGGTTAACTAAGGAACCGTCTTAGAATTGTGTACTCTGTATATTATTATAATTAGTAAGTCTCTCCCCATAAATAAAAAAAATATGCTAAGAAGATAGTAGAAAAGTAAAAATGATATTTGCTTAACTATAACTTGACTGTATTTAATCAGGCTCAATAAATTTATCGTTTTATCCGATACCAATTGTGTCAAAAACACACCATTGCTGAAAAAATGCGATCGGAATTCCGCGGATGATTTTACGTACCTAGGCTTGTTGCTATATTGCTACTAATTAATATAGCGCGTTTTGTCGGCACAGTGTGTTGAGACTCTTAGGTTACAATTTTCAAAAACAACACCTACATAACAAGGTGTTGTTCGAATTGGGCGATCATAGCGAATTTTTAATTAATATATTTTATAATTAATTGCAGCTTAAAATCACAACCACACTTACGTACAAAATAAAAGTAAAATTAAAGAGTTTAACTTTAACATTATATTTTTCACTTATACCCAGAAATATACCAAAGGTAACTTAAAAATATCGTATTATTTTTTATAAAAACTCGTATCAAACCTAATGTTAATACTTATACCTACATATTTACAGAACTGTGAAAACGTAGCTAAGTTTTTATAGCTTCACTCACAGTACTAAAACATTGAAGCGTTGAGAGGCTAAATATTGTTTACAAACATAAAAATGCTTCGGTAACGGTGATATGGCATATAATGGCATTATATTCTTTTGGTTTTTTTTTAACTAAGTATGTAGCAAACGTGTCCATGTGATGGTGAACGAAAACTAGAAATTCAGCCACAATCCACTAGAGATTGTTTTCATGCGCTACATACGAGGAAAATAACAAATAAATTTGGACTTATTAAATTAGATAGAACGCCAGAAGCAATTACGCTATCCAATGGTCCTAATGACAAAGCCAAATACACACATTCACTCACACAAGCACACCCAGTCTCAGAACAAATCTTTGCGAATCACACAAAGATTTTTCCCATGTAGGGATCGAGCCCACAACACCTGTGCAGTGGAGCCTTAAGTGCTAGTAATCCAATTCTATGCAGCAGATTGTCGATCTCGTGCCGCTCCTGCTGCGTTCAGTCTTTCCGCTTCTTCTATGGTATCAGGAAGAGATTGGTTGAGAGTCTCTGGTAGGGTGAAGACTAATAGTCCAGCTGATACTGCTAAAGTGCCGAAAAACAGAGACGGCAGGTCCTTGTGCCAAGTTGCCTGAGAAAGAAATAGTGCATTGAGAAAAATAAAAATACTTATCACATTAAGTTTTTGATATCCTATACCTACAGGTTGCCCGTCAACTTTAGGACAGCTATAAGTCATAAACGAATAATGAGATAGCTAACTTGCACAAGGATTTACTTATTGGAGATAGTAGAGGTTTAATTAAAAAAGCTCACAGTTATGTAAACTCAAGTTCAAACACCGATTAATGCCGAATTTACCAAACGTGTTGGACCAAAATCATCGCGGAATCTCAACGCTCTCTCTCTATCATTCAATGTTAAAACGGGACAAAGATATTGCAATCCTGTTGCAGGCCAGTGAAATTGAAAAGCCTCTAGAATCGAAGTACTGTAAGGAGCGGCTCTTTAGAAGAGGCTGCAATTCGCTACGACCATGCTTAGAATTTACGCGAATTTTAGTACGCTTCTTTGCTTGTTGTTGCAATCTGCAATTTAACGTAAGTTTAAAGCGTAATAACATAAATGTGGTCATGGCAAATAAGGAATCTGATGATAATGTCATGGAACACACAGCTAAAATTCATATTATCCATCTTTCAAGTCCAATCCTTTTCGCATTTATAACAGTAATGGCTTCACGCAGAGACGGCAGAATATCAATTGATCAAAGAACTAATTTGTCAGAACTCACCAGCAAAGGAGTCATAGGTGCCAAAGTAGATCCAACACGGCCAGTAGAGGAGCAGATAGCTAAAAGTGACTGCCTCACGTTTGTCGGGAACACCTCGGACACGTAGATGTACACTGAACTATAGGCTACGGTGATTGTGAACTTGCCTGACAGGTATACGATTAAAGACAAGATGCTCATATCTGGTGGACAAATAAATTAATCTTAAGTGATGTATAGAAGCAAATAAGACGTTAATATATGATAGTTTTGACCTCTTCAGGATAATATTAATAAATAAATTTATTCCATAAACACAGAATCATTACTTAAACTTTATGTTCTCTGACAAATCACACTCCAAACCAAAATTAAATAAATAAATTTGCCAAAGAGATTAAATTGAAATCTCAACAATGTTTGAAAGCAAATTGCAAAACCAACAACAGTTACACAAAATCGGTAACCACAAATCAAAGATAATCATGATAAACAGTTCCAATTCCACAAATTCGAAAATCCTGATTCATTAATTCATTCAAATGTTGACACAACAAACGATTTTGAGACGGCAACTTTGTTTTAACCACGAATATTATTTATGTTTTACTATTCCCTTGTACAAAGCTTTAGAATCGGTTTAACTTGAATATTCCATTAATTCAGGCTGTTAAACAAACAGTGATTACTAAATAAACAGAGTTGGAGCAAAATTCTCGCAAAACTTAAGTTAATGTTTGTTTCCATTACTATGGAAGTTGAAACAGAGAAATGTCGTATGCCCTGCAGTTAGGTAAGATTTGTTTCATTATTTGACAATATCCTCTTGACGATACAAAATTAATCTAGGTTTCGTATTATTGTCAAATTAATTTGAATTTTCAAACTGGGAAAACTTAGTAAAATTAAAATTATAATATGTGAGGTCAATAAAACCAACAATATTAGCTACTTAATAACAATAAACTTACCTTTAGGTATGAAAGACAAGCCAATGCAGAGGATGGCGCTCAAAATATAAAAAGGAATCAAAACCTTTTTTCTCCCAAATCTGTCTAATATAATTAAACAACAGAAATTTGCTGGGATTTCAACAAACGCTACCAGCATGAAGTTGATATACATGTTTCCAGCCAACGACACCGAATTTATGGACAATCCATAATAAACAAATGTGCAGGTTATCCACAAAAAGGAACATGTCAATAGCCTTTTTAGAATAATACTCGATCTTATGACCTGCAAGAATACGGATGGTTTTTCTCTGCACATATGATTATTTTCATCAACATTTGGTTTATCTTCATCTTTTTCTAGCTGCATTGTATCTTTTTCTTTTTGACAAATTGGGATAAGACCCTGATCAGATAACTCTACTTTGTTCATTTTAGCAGCTTTCCTCAATATAGCTAAAGCTTCTTCATGCCTGTTTTTGCTTATCAACCATCTTACACTTTCATTCAAAATCCATAAATATGAGAAAATCAGTAAAGATGGGGTGTATATTACTCTGAGCAGTGTTCGCCAGTCTTTGAGCCACCAAGACAGACCTGACAACGTCATGAGTCCAAATACATATACTACATTTATTACAGTATTACCAAACACTCTTCCCTTAGGACCTACTAACTCCATAGCTGAAAACATAAAAAATAAATCATATTATTATAGACGTTTCTAAAATCCATAGGCTGAAAAAAAAACAATCATGACGATGCAAATTTTGTAAGGTAAAGGAAATCCTTTCATTGTTTTTCGCGATTTAAAAAACAAAGATGAAAAGAGGATTGACTTGCTTTGTGTAAATAGGCCTTAAGGCTTTTAATATGTAGGCTTCTTACCTAAAACGAAGGCCGTGGTATAAGCCCCAGCACCTAAAGCACCTTCCAAAAATTCAAGCACAACCATCATGTAGTAATTAACAGCAAACGATCTCAGAAGCCCACAGATGCAGTTCATGAGAGCTGCTATGGAGAGAGCCACTTTTCTCCCATATCTGTCGGATACTATGCCTGTTAAAGGAAGGGATATAAAAAGACCTGTATTATGGAGGGTGCCAATGAGATTTCGCTTCCATTCTTGGCAACCAAGGTCAAACTGAAACAAAGGTTATGAGATAAATATTTAGAGGTTATTTTTTTATTGATTTTCTTTATGATCAAGGGCCAGTTTCAGAGATGCCGTATAAATCTTATCCGACCCATAAAATATAACCAGACCGATTTTAAAAGTGACGAAGATAGAAAAGCCCATGTATACTCTTCCACTAGCATAGAGATGAAACTATTTAAATAGTTTGTTTTTTATTCCTGTTTCTGATTTAAATTTTGTATAGGTACATTTGGCTGCAATAATTTACTCATAATCAAAATATTGTCAAACCAAACAAAAATGTGATATATTTTATTAAAAAAGATGGTGCACATGAGTTTTTCACCAGCGCTTCTCATGATGCATCCGGGCTGGTACTTAGATAGATTTTAATCTGATTCTTAGATTCTTCCTAGATTAATCTAAGCAAATTGTAATTAGTATAATTTAATTTTACTGTAAATATATTTTATATTATAATTTGTAATGTTTTGACGTGTTCAATCGCCCCTTAAATTTTGAAGATTGATTAAGCTAATATAAAATGCAAAGCGAAATCATTAATGTCTATGCATTTAAATTATTTGAGGTCGTCGGCGCGTGCGTGTCAAATGTAAATAAAATTACGATAAACGATTGATGGCGGCTGACATTATCGGTCAATTGACAAGATAACTGCTTGTCAGGAGTGTCAAACACAAGTCCTGTCAGGAAAAGGGGATTAATATTTACTATAGAGGAGGTACCTGGTTTTTTTTTAACATAATTCTCCCAACTGCCTCGTTGGTCTAATGGTTTGAGTATGCTCCTTTCACTGCGAGGTCACTGGTTCGATTCTCGAGTCGGGAAAATTGTTTATGTGAATTTTACATTAGTAAATTCTCATTAGCAGCACGGAGTTGGAATTGTGCCTGGTAGATGGCGATAGGCTCACCCTATATCTAAACCTAAACATAATAGGTAAAATATGGGTGTCGTACACCTCTACTACACCCTTCTGGTTAATATAGGCGTGATATTATGTTATTTATGTAATGTAAAAAAATATCAAAGAAGGAAGTTGAATACATCTCCTTGCATCAATTAAAAATCTTTTATCAAATAAATTCAATGAGTACTTACGTCTCCTACTACTGAACCTGGATTATCGTACACATACGAGAAACATTTCTCTTGTTTAGACGTATCAAAAATATTAGATATACTATCCCAAGTACAAGTACTATTATTAACGGTAATATTTTTGTTAAAAGAATATCTGTCACATTTGGATAGGAATTCGGAATCTTTTTCTCTTGGAATGGCGTACTGAATCCATTTGGTTTCGTTTATACCCTCGCATTCACTTATTTGGCATCTGTAACAAAAGAAACAATATATTATTAAATAACTACAAAATAAACCTCACAAAGAAACATTAAGGACCAGTTTCCCAATCACCAAATAATTTAATTCGTTGGATAAACCATTTAGGGCTTGTTTCTGGAGTTTATGTTAAACTCACATTTAGCTATCAACTGTTTACCACTACTGAGGAAATAAGGGTTGCTGATAACTTTTCGCGTTCACAGTTCAACTCTCTTGTAAACAATCTGTCGAACAACTAATGCACAATTTACCGGCGTAATATGATAATAGAAACGGAACAGTTTTTACGTTCCGACGCAACGATGCTTTTGATCGCTATTATAAATCTATTTCTAAAAGTAATCAATATATTATTTTAAATTTGAAATAAATTACATTTATTTTGTATTTTTTTTCAAATATAATTTTATTACATTATAATTTTAAATAATTATGGACTCAGAGTAGTACTATCCTTCATCCAAGATTATGCAGTAACTACTACGATTATTGGTTTGCGTTCCAACATTTTTTGCGTAAAATGAAACGCAGATGTTATGTCATTCATTCCCGCCGTATTTTTTATATTATACCCATTGACGTATAATGATTATACCACAGATAATATAATACTAGTAATTATACTAAATCGTAGCCAGAGTTATAAATACGATCATAAATTAATGTCAATATTTTGGTATGGATTTAACAAAACGCCTAAACCTTCATTGTTGTGGAACACGGAGATCTGTGGTTGTTTACCCAAAAGTAATATCAGTTTAATAATAAAGTTTCAATCAAGTTTTGCCTACATTCAATTATGTTGCCTGCCTCTCGAGTCAAAACTAATTTACTTTTACTAGAAAAGTGAAATGATTAATTACTGTTGTGGAATCTAGTTAAACCATTGTAGTGTTTACGTGTGTTTGAGTTTTTTAAAACCTAAACTGTGTGTAACGTTTAAGCTCCTTAATAAATAAAGTTTGTAGTACCTACATAATATGAATTTATTAAGTTCTTAACTTCAAGTTCACCTGCATTTCTTAAAACATGACTGATAGAGAATGCCTAATTGGCTTCAATTTCAAGTCTACCATTGTACACTTTTTAGTGCAATAAGTAAATAAATAATGTTGACTGTTTGGATGCTCTAGTGATTCAATAATAAACTACATAATAATGTTTATTGTATCTAAAACATACATAAATCTGCAAATAATTATCCCTTAACCTTTTCTTTTCAGGTTGGAGGTGGAGTGCCTACGATAGAAATGTTAATTTTTACCATACAACTCTAGAAGGCGCAATGCTGTTAATAGACTAGCCATCCCCGAGGAATACCTGATATTAATGACAGTTCTATAACACTTCTACAATCCTACATTGGACACTAATTTGCCATGTAAGTTTATTTTTTTTCTCAGTCATTAATCTTCTTTTCTTTTTATTCAATTTATAAAGTAAGATCATTTCAAAATATGATATATCCCTTATTAGTTCCTACTTAAATTCTAAATGATAAAGTTTGTAAGCACCTTTAACCATTAATGACCAAACTCAGTAATGTTGTCATTGTTAACCAAAGCTTGGCACACACTAATTTTATTACTAAATCAATTTTGTTCAAATTGGGCTCAGCACTTTATAGCCTGGAATCCATCTTTATGAGCCTATTAACAAAAAAATAATTTTTTTAGGTACCACAAAGCAACTATTATTCTCTATAAATTCCAGTAATAATCAATATGTAAGTTAATAATTTAAGTTTTAACTAATCTTCTTTCAGGTTCAACAAAAAGACTGCAGATAGTGCAATCTCAGCTGCAGAGCTAAGGGAATAGGTTTTTATTGATGCTAAGATCCTTTCTACAAAGACTGACACCTATATTAATATGAAGCAAATGCAATTTTTATTTAATAACTGAATATTAGTACTTTAACAGCTGAATAGTTCAATTCAAGACCTGTGAAAACAAATTTGAAATTAACAGGGCAGATTTGATTTGGACTGGACAAACAAATTGATATTTCATGTTTGAATTGTGTCACTTTTATATTTGGTCAAGTTATAATTTATTTGATGGTTATCGCTTTTAATTGTGAAACAGACCCTTAGTAGCTTCGTAAATACTGAAATACCCAAATATACTGAAGTTTAGAGTACCTAATGCTTTTGAAACTCTTAGCAAAACCTAAGATAATATTATTATTAAAACCAACGTGAGGTGAGGACATTATTATTGAGAATACGGGTTACTCACGTTACTTTAGCCGGGATATGCCGACTAGTTTCGAATCTAGTACGTAGATTCATCAACTGGGCTATTATTCGCGTGCGAGACGTCGCGCGGGGACGACGACACGCGAATAATAGCCTAGTTGAGTTGGCATATCCCGGCTAAAGTAACGTGAGTAACCCGTATTCTCAATAATAAAAACCTAAGATCCTGGCGACCGTGGCTTAGTGGTTAAAGCGGCTGCCCGGTATGCAGAGGTTGCAGGTTTAAATCCTGCCATATTTTTTTTATTTTTTTTAGTTATATCTAAGAAGTCTCTAAATTTGTATTCTTATCGAAACACGAGCCTATGATACTTTGGGTCAAAGGTTACGTATACTTTAATTGTAATTTATATAAATGTTATAAATCAAAATAAAAATCATTATTATTCGGATAGTCAGGCTCATATAATATAGTCAGGTTATTAAAAATACAATGTAACCTCAATGTAACGTAAGAAATAAGGCTATCAATAGGTTATCTTTCGTTATTTACAGCCCTGCTGAAATATTACCACATTTATAACCCAATAATGTATTCTCATGACATAATTATTATTAATCCTTACTATTCCTTTTTTTTTTTGTTAGTCTACTCCCACAGCAATCGAACGTGTAGTCCAGTAAGGAAAGGAGGTAGGAGGTAAGGAGTACAGCCCATGGACATCAACAATCCACAAAAGCAGATTATAGATGCGTCACTGCAGCTGAGGACTACGGTGTTATGCCTCATGTGCCAGAAATTTCAGGGCCTGATCTCATCACCAAACCAGAACACAGTAATGGAAGCACTACTATTTGGCGGCAGGTTAAAGGTGAGACGGTGGTGCTGCCGCCCTCGGGCTCATTCACAAGAGCTCTAACACCAGTCTCCTTCCTTAAATAACTAATCAAAATGTGAAGTAGCTCTGTCTGTCTGTCGATCTGTCTGTTACGCTTTTAGGGCTAAACTACTGAACCGATCTTGATGGAAATTGAAATGGAGGTAGTTCAAACTTTTCTTTTTAACGTGGGGAAATGCTTTATGCATACCTCTCAGCGTAGGGGCACTGAAGAGGTTATGTCGGACTCTCCGGCAAAGCCGGCCTACCGACTAAAACCACCACGATGTCCTTCCCCCACATGATGGCAGGAACGTGGGAACGCTTGCGCACACTTCCACGAACCCGCCGCGGACGGTCAGTCAGTGATGACCTCTCCCAGTTGCTCACTGAGACATACAATGAGCCCTGACCAATGGGAGGACCGCGTGCAATGGTCATCAGATACCCCCATATCTGACGACCCGGTCCTCATTGTTATGGAGATAGTTCAAGACCTAAGGATGGATATAGGCTTTTTATCGACGTACCACGAAGGCGAAGCCGCGCGTATTAGCTAGTAGGTACATAGATTAAACATATTTTTACACACTTTGTTAACCGGGACCGCGGATAAGTTATCTTTGTTGTTCTACTTTTAGATAATGTGAAACATTGATAAGAAATAGGTAGTAACTATTACCTAATTTTAAAACCAATTAGCGAAAGCTGTTGAAGTCTTTTATGTTAATTTCTTGAATTATTTACCAACATAGTAAGATTACATTATAACACTAATACTTAGATAATTATGTAAAGTGATTACAGTGATTACACACATCTTATTACATCACCTTCAATATTATAATGTTTTTCAATGTTCAACTATATTCCAGAAACTGGTAGCTACTCGTATAATACTATCTATCAATACTTATATAATTGTTCTCTTCACTAGGGCTAGGAACTTGAAATTGTCCGTATGGGTTCCTTACATGGCGTAGGGGCGCACTAAAAAGGTATTTTGGTAATTCCATTTTGAAGGGGGTAAAATGAAGGATAAACAATGGTATGGAAGTCAGTCATTTTTGTAGTTACAAGCATGAAATTTTGTATAGTTAAACTTGAATAAAAATAAATGAATTTCTGTACCTAGGATTTTCTAAATTTTGTTCCCAAGAGGGTGAATTTGGGGTTTTTCAGTTAGAAGTTAAGAGTTAACGCAAACATTCTCAAAGGCGTTGTAAATATTTTTTAACTTGCCTTTATAGGCCAGGGTAACGTTCGACGCGGGTAAAGCTGCACGAGGCATCTAGTTTTATTATAAATCCCTGAATTGGCGACATTCCCTAAATCTATATACGAAGCAGACACATCGATGTGTTGATAGACGTAATGATAATTAATATCAGTCAGGGAGTGATTGATCGAGTGGGTTCAGCGCCTGCTTTTGATAGCGTCTTGTGGCTGCGGTACAAGACAGACGGAAGACGACTGAAGCCTAGATGTAATTGGAAATATATTTGTTACCATATTCTGTCAACGGTTTGATAAATAGCTTTTTTCTAGAAACAGACTGAGATAAGAAATAATCTAAATAAAGGCTCTGGAAAATGATTACATCCATGTAAGGGTACACATGAAATCGGTCGAAACATTTTAGTTCCATTGCAGCGTTTATATTAGTAAAGTGACAGTTACGTCAGAGGGCAAAATGTGCCGAACGTACCGGCCCGCCTGTGTGAAGTGAGTCCCGAGTGTCGTGTTTTCATACTAACGAAATATGGGTTTCATTTTAATATTATTAAGTTTTGTCAGTATGTTTGTTCGTGGCCATTTTGTCAAAATTGTTTCAATCATTAATTGAGTTCCATACAAAATGAAAATTTAAATGTTCAGTTCCAGCACTTTATATATTTGAAATGTGTGTATTCGTTTAAACCAACTCGACACTATTTGAAACAAATACATCCAAACAGGGTGTTCCCTTACGTTCTCAGTACAAAAATCTACCAATTCTTTTGAAAAAATGGACAACAACCATGCATTTTAGTGTTTTAGATATTATGATTAATCAATAAAAATAGATAAAGCTTAATAATATTAAAGTTAAACCCTTTCTTTTAAATGAAAAACAGCCAACAAATTGTTTCCCCGTAACCGCTGATAATTATAATTTTATTCTAAACATAATATTCGTATACCTGAGTGCACGGTTGGCTAGAGGTTAACGCGGTCGCCTTGCCGCTTTCATCTGCGCCGATATTGTGGGTTCGATCCCCACACGGGATAAATCTTCGTGTGATCCGCAAAGATTTGTGATGACCTTGGGTGTGCTTTGTGTGTGTGAAATGTATGTTTATACCCCGCGACACAGGAGTTATAAATTAAATGTTTATTAAATAAGTGCTTTAAGTGCTGTTATCAACCGATATCCGACTCTAACCGAGGTCGGTATCGCGTGGCATCGCGCGACCTGCAAGTGATATTCACGCGTTTGATAACCGTTCGTTGGCCTACTTGCTGTTCAAGCAGGGGCGTAGCTAACGCCGTATCAATTATCCGGGGCCCCCGGCATACGAGGGCCCCCAAAGAGCGAAAGTTAGATTGTAAAAAAATACCTAAGAACTTCGATGGGACATGAACGCCTGTCAGAACTCTCAGTATTGTCCATAGAGGCAGAAACTTTAGAAAAACTAAGTACATCAACAGCTATAAATGATTTAATAAATGAGTTTGCCAACAAAAAGGCACGGAAAGTGTATATTTAACCATTTTTTCTTTTGTGAGAAATCTTTACCCTTCATAAGGACCCCGAAATATATTTTTTTACGGGGCCCCGCAAAGGCACTCTACGCCACTGTGTTCAAGATATCGTATCTTTTTTATCACCTAAATTACACACTTGGATTGTTAAGTGTACTTAATCACTGGACTATCAACACACAACTCTTTAGCATCGCTTCATTTTTCATACAACTGGGCGTGGTAAATGAGCTGTCGCCTATTGACGTTCAACAATGCACAAAAAATACAGATGCTTCGATCTGAGGGCAACCATATTATGACTAATGTGACAGTAATATCGGCGACAAACTGGAACATCGAAACGCAACTACTACTATATTTATCACGTAGGGATAGGTGAAAGGTGAGAAGATGGTGCTTTCTCTCCCTTGAGCTCTACTACCATTAGGAATCATCAAAAAAACATCGATCTTCTTCTTACGTGTCAATGGCATTTTGCTCTCTCATCCCTTACTTAAATTGTTTTTGCCCAGTAGGTAGCAACATCTACTCCCTTGCTTGTGGCTTGCATTAGGTCTTCACGGGCACACGTAGAGGGCGACAATGGGCACGAAAGCAGATGAGCCATGTTTTGAATGGGAAAACATCCATATATCGATGTATCGATATTTGTAAAAAAACAATATTGGCGTCGATATATCAAGGTAAATTTTTCAAAAACAATTTCTGATATTAAAAGGGGGGTATATGACATGGTGATGAAGCCTGTTTCTTTTTGTTCATCGGAAATTCTTGTACATCAACATATTATTATTGTTCTTGGAAAAAAATTACATCCAAAGAAAATCGCACGTTTTGAAAAAAAAAACCACCATTAACTTCACGATTGTCGTTCCAATAGAACGTTCCGGCTCAACATTTCTAGTGTGAAATCTGTAGGTCCGTATGGATACGAATGGGTCTCCTCAAAGCGAAGTACATCGTGAGCCACAAAGTCCCTTGCCATCAATCAATCACTCATAGCAACGAAATTCTTGTTTTAACTCGACTTAATGGTGATGGCGTAAATTAAAGAAATTAGAGATGGAATAGTAAAATTAAAAGTCTGAAAGATGCTCGTTGATCTAATGGTTAGCGTATGCGCCTCTTAACGCGAGGTCTCGGGTTCGATTCTCGGGCCGGGCAAAAGTGTTATTTGGGCTTTTTCCGTCAGATAATTCTCAACAGCAGAGCAAAGTCGGAGTTGTACCTGGTGGATGGCCATGGGCTCATTCCCTATTACTTCGGACCTGAAAATAAAAGGTGAAGTGTGGGTGTTATACACCTCTGCCATACCCATCCGGGTAATATAGGCGTGATGTGTTATGTTATGTTATGTTAAAAAAACCGAACTTTCATATAACCAGTACCCATTAATTTGATATCCGAGGAATTCTACACAGGTTGACTGTTTTATATCGGAGAATGGGGAAGTTTGTAATTATAAGATTTACTGCTTATTACCTACACAATCGATATCCAAATAAAAATAATTCAAGTTTAATTTTTCAATTCGACCGGGTTTGATTTCCTAACTGAGTACAAGTATTTTTCTAAAATCCAAGTTTTTGTTTTTACTAAAATTGATGTCCTGGTTCCCAAAAACAGATTTGTGTTACAGACTTCCCCATACTAACCGATATTAATAAGCCATCTTGTATACTTAAAATATGTTTCGAATACATAAGTCTTTCTTCATAGCAAACAGTTTCTATGTGACTTAGGAACAACAAGAAGGTAAGTTGAGGAGCTCCAAAACTGGGACAAATCCACATAAGCCCGGTCTGGCGGCTCTAATCTCACCTAATGTTCTGATGAACATTTGCATACAAGAGTATTTGAGATACGGCTCTAGTTGTGTTATGACTGGTCGAATTTTCGACTTAACTTTACATAGAAGTACTTTGCAGGTGAATGATCAAAGGTTATTGATTGCAATTTGGGTATTTTTTACATTTGAACTTGCCATTGTGATCAAATGTTTATGTAAAATCAGTTTGTAAATTCGTCCATTTTAAAATTTTCGAGTTGATTTTTTATAGACAGTAGAAGTGCAAAGTGAAAAAATATTTCACTAATTACCATGACATGGGCAAAATGAAAAGAAAATGTTCACTGTTCTTAACATAACATATCACCACGCCTATATTACCTAGAAGGGTGTTGCAGAGGTGTACCAATACCTACATTTCACCAGTTATGTTTCGTGTCCATGGGATTATTATTATTAATGTTGGGACGAGGCTTTGGGTGTTCACGTCGACCTCCGTGGGTCTCTTGTTATTGTAGCCTCATTATAGACTCTCCTTTAGGCCAATATTCTATGGGATAGGGGGTAAGCCTATCGCCATACAACGGGCACAATTCCAACTCAGTGCTGCTACTGAGAATTTCCTGACAGAAAGTTCACAAATAATACTTTGCCCGACTCGGGATTCGAACCCGAGACCTTGCCGTGAGAGGCGCATACGCTATCCGCTTGACCATCGAGGCAGATTTTTGTAGTAACGAAATGGCCAGTTCTGACTATGGTACAGTTTGTGAGTTCCACTCGTAGAGTCATAGATATGTTCGGCGCTACATGGGATCGGTGAAATTCAATATTTATATTGCAAACCATTATGATCTCGTCTTGGCAACATAAAAGTCCATTAACACGTTGCAAGTTTTGCTAGGCAATTATCATGCCATCTCTGTGCATCGTGCAAAATAGCCTTTACGCATTAAAGTCTATTTGGTAGGATTGAATAAATGATATCAACTTTAAAACATTCATTAAGAAAATTCATTTTATTTCGTACTTAATATTACATACAAAATTTCAGGAGGTGGAAAATAGAATATAGCCAAGGCATATCACATGAAGACTTAAAGTTATGATTGCAACTGCACATACTACACTAGCAAATGATGCGCATTCCTGAACGAAGAAGCTTCAACAAGACACAAGTGCCTCAAAGTCAAACGAGCAACATATGCACAACAGGAAGCGGTAAAGCCTGCAGGGATGATTTCAGTCATGCAAATATAATGGAAATGTGTGCATCGGGTGCTGAAAATGCGCAACCACACAGCACAGCGCTCGCTACGTGCTGCGACGATCCAAAGACAAGATTTTGAGTAAGAATTGAATGCAAATCGTGTATGCAAGGCTGGCATTTATATTATTATTTAGAGGCAGCGATTGCGTTTTGTATATAAACGTTTCTTAGCTTTTTAAATTCTCTCATAGAGATCTTGATTAACTAGCAAGACATCAGTGAAATAATCGCCCGCAATCTCACTCCATGAAACTTCATTTTAATTTTAAACAATGACACACTTGAATGACTATCCTTGTTTCAAGATGGCCATATTTTTCCGTCGCGGTTCTCCATATCCCGAAAGCTCTTATCCTAACATGTCAATAATGACACGGTTAATACATTCAAGACAGGTTTATACGAGCTGAGGTATGGCGAAACGGGATGGGAACATTTGACCAAATCGAAGCAAAACTGTAGTTTGTACCAATCAGATGTTGAAATGTTAAATCATGACGAAGACATTTTAGAAACAAGCAAGATAGTGCCTCAAAGTCAAACGAGCAACACTTGCACAAGCAACAGAAAGCGGTAAAGCCTGCAGGGATGATTTCAGTCATGCAAATATATGGAAATGTGTGCATCGGGTGCTGAAAATGCGCAACCACACAGCACAGCGCTCACTACGTGCTGCGACGATCCAAAGACAAGATTTAGGCTTAGATTAAGGCTGACAGCGACGTATGTGGACCAAAAAATTAAGTTGCATATTTCTGGAATATAAAGCAGCTTCACTACCACGTCAAAAAGTAAGTAAAGTGACGCAATCTCTTGTAAACAAGTACAAATTAAACACACAATACACTTTATAACCGTGAAATTTGCAAATGATAGACTCCTGACGAAGACGCTTCAGAAACAGCTAAGATAGTGCATCAAAGTCAAACGAACAACACTTGTATACAAGCAACAGGAAGCGGCAAAGCCTACAGGAATTATTTCAGTCATGCAAATACATGTAAATGTGTGCATCGGGTGCAGAGAACGCGCAACCACACAGCACAGCGCTCGCTACGTGCTGCGACGATGCAAAGACATTTCGAGTATGAATTGAATGCAAATCGTGTATGCAAGACTGAGATTCATAATAATAGGAATTGCAGGCGGTATTTGAAGAAAAATGTTGCCAAAATATCACTGAATCAAATTTTAAAATACAAGTATCTGACCTAGCTTATTCATGTGTCTAGTTTTCAACAAATAAATACATGCTTCCACAAAGTCATGCTGTTCCGAGCTTGGTCTTAGATAGCTGTTGTATGTGACAGAATAATGCTTGAGTTAAAGTATTGTCGTAAAGTCAAATTCTTTGTAAATTTATTATCATTTATTTCTTCAAAAATATTTGAGTATTTTATATAAAATAAAAGTTGAAAAATTAAGAATCCAGCAGGACTCAAACCAGCGCCCTCTGGGTAAACGTCCCAGGTGCTTTGCCAATTCAGCCATGGATTCGTATGCTACTAGACTCGAAATTGCTGAACTCTTTTTGTGCCAGCCTCATATGTATTTAAGCTAGACGAACCTCACATGGTTATATTTATTAAAGTAAGAGATATATATATTTAAGTAACAGAATTTTATTGTAAACCATTTTGAGTACATACCAATTCTTGTTTTTTGAGTCTAGTTTATAAGCTATTTTAATCTAATTCTGAATTCTGACCACTGCCATACATTGCAATTTGCTTTGGTATAACATAAACTTAGCAGTTAGCATAATTGCAGCTGTCGCCAGTATTCCTATCAGGGTTGTTTGTAATACATTAGTTTTGGATAGTCGCTGTCAGTAAGATGTCAGTGGCACTATGTCTAATGCTACGATGTATTGCCTCTGTTTATCGAAGTGACTAAAGGATAACCAATTAATGCCCATACCTGGTAATGGAGATATCGTCTGCCTACTAATATATATATTTTACATCATACTAAAAAAATTGTACTTAATTCTAGTTACACAGAGAGGACCGTGAATATAAGCAATATGAAAAGTATTCATATTTGTAATGTGCTCGCCAAGACCTTTCATTTGATACCAAACACGTCATGATTATGTATTTTATTTATTTTTTAATGTTAGAATCTGACGATTAAAATCCTTTATATATTTTTTTTATAAAATTAATATACCCTATGTCACCCGGCCGATTCTTACAAATTTAATGACACCTCATTCATTCAAATTCATTCAGCAGTTTAGGCGCTACGGTAGAACATACAAACATACATACATTAACTGCCAAAATCATTACCCTTCCTTGTGGTTTCACCGTAGTCGGGTAAAAAGGGTGCAAGACAAGTCAAAATAAGCAAACTAACACATTACAAGAGGTTACATCAAACAGAACCTTGAATCTAATGTCAATGTTATATTGATGTTTATATGCAAAACTTATCATTATGATAATATTATTCTAGACTATTTGCAGTTAGTTCAAGAATTTCACTATTGTGATTATCATTGTCTAAACACTTTGATTTAAACTTTAGCTTGATGGAAAACAGCTCTACGTTACATTTACTACATATTTGATGATACACCCAGTCTATTGTTTTAAAGGTAATTTTCGGACTGTTATATCAATGTGCAGAGAGAGCAGCGATTGCCTTAAGATTCGTCTTTTCAAAGATATGTGTGTATTTATCATATAAATTATCGCTTGCTAACGGTGAAAAAAAAGATCGTAAGGAAACCTACATGCATGAGAGTGCCTAAAAAGTGCTCGAGGGTGAGTGAAGTCTACCAATCCGCACTTGGCCAGCGTGGTGGAAACCCTAACCCTTCTCAACATGAGAAGAAGCACGCGCCCAGCAGTGGCAATTGTATTAGATACAGGGCTGTTATTATTTATTTATTTATTTATTTATTAAATATCAATGTTAATCAATTGTTACACAATTATAGTTATTCATTTGGATATCATCCAGCTGATAATTTATGAAGACATTAAAATGAAATTTGGCATGTTTAAAACAAGCATAAGTAATTTAGAAAGTAAGATAAATACTTCAACTTAGATTCGTAGAAAGTTTTTTTGAGATCGTTCAGTGCAAAAAAATTTAGGTTTCTAAGGTGCAAGATGAGAGACTGGTTCGTGATCCATTAAAATTAAAACTGTAGTTTAACAGCCAGTGGGCCTTGTCCCACACTTATGTCCTACGTACCCAGCGGCCTTCGTTCATGGAATCGAATTCGTCAGCAATGTTAAAATTTGCTTCAAAATTACAAAAAAATTGTTAGTTTCTTGTTTTATTTTGATAAAGTTATTCTTCTTTGCGTGTCAATGGAAAACACGTGGAAATGCGTTATATTTAAATTTTGTTTGACCAAAAATTTGCCACAAGAACGGCATTATCTGTGGCGCTCCACAGGTCGTCTATGCTACAGGAGGTGGGAGATAAAGGGCAAGTAAGAAGAGCCATCGTTTGGGGACTGGCACCGCATACACAATTGACGAAGTTATTGATTCACTTTTACTCTTTAGGAACGGTACTTTTATATCAGTTTATTAATATTAGATATATTTTATAATAACGGAATAAACACCTGGACACACTTAACGATAACACCTATACATAGTTAAGAGTAGACACTTCCGAGCGCTGTGTTTTCATACCAACGTAATATGGGTTTAACTTTAATATTATTCAGTTTTTATGTACTTTTATAGACAAATCATATCTTAAACACTGAAATGCATGATTGCATGGTTCGTGGCCATTTTGTCAAAATTGTTTTAATCATGAATATAGTTACTACAAACTGAAAAGCTAAAATAATAACTTTGAAAAACGGGCGCCAACAAACATGCATTTTAGGGTTTTACATATGACTTTATTAATAGATAAAAACTTAATAATATTAAAGTTAAACATATCTTACTTTTGTATGAAAAACAGCCAAGCAATTTTTCCCCCTTATTATTATTATTGTTTGTTCGAGCCTTTGGGTGTTCAAGTCGACCTCCATGCGTCTATTGTGATTATAGCCTCATAAAAGACTCTCTTTTAGGCCAATAGCCTCCATAAATTGAAGCAGCCGGCCGATCGGAAGTGACTTGACATCATCCGGATCCAAGATATGGCGTCCCAGAATGATGCTTCGTCTATGGATCAGAGGCTCGCAGTCGCAAAAAAGGTGCAGCGGTTTGTTTGTTCCCCCTTAAGTTCTAGCTAGATATTGCCGAGTAAGTGACTTAGCAGCATCCTAGTTAAGAAAAACAGACTAGACAAGTAATAACATAGATTATAAACAAGACTACAAGCAAACTAACTAGTAAATTTACCTTGATGCGGATAGCTCATTTGAACATTTCAATGCTAAGATCAAGACTAGCATAATAAATGTGTAATTATAAATATGGTAAACATTACTCAATTAAATAGTAGAGGATAAGTTTATCCTTTAAATAAATGTACGCTATTTTTATCTAAGCAATATTTCTAGAGATAGATATTTGACTGAAACGTCCTGGATATTTAGGCAATTCACAAATTGAGAATGTTTAAGGAGCAAATAAGAGAGTGGTGATTTCCTCACTGATAACTAATCATGTGTCCGCTATACCAAAACGTGACTGAAAACGGGTATCATCTCTCTAACGTACCGTATCGGTATTAAAATAGTTACCAACGGTTATCAGGTATTAGTATGAAACTATGAAGTAACTACCGAATCACTGCGTCCCCGCGTCAAGTAGTTTGAAAACCGAACCCACATCATATCTAATAACTAAATAACTGACAACCAAAACCAACCAAAATTATTAATATTTTTCTTTTTATTTTATATTTTATTTTTGTTATGGAAGAGCGGAGTCTTCTAATACAGGCATCTTTTGCTTAAAAGAAGGCTCCAATCACAAACTAATTGGTGTTAACTTGTTAAAGAAAATAAACAATTTGAATTTTTGAATTTTGAATTTTGAACTGAATCCACGCAACCGATCAAAACTAACTAACTTATCTATCTCTCTCTTAGAAGTGATAATATCGCATGCATAAAAGAAAAGGGGCGAGAGCGGCGCAAACCATTCAAGGTTATTGTTATAAGCCAAAGACGTCCTTATATCTAGTGCGCTACGGCTTAATCAAACTGTAAACGAGTGCGGTCGCTCTCGCTAGTGGTGGCAACTAACTTGGATACCTTAATACCAAATAATACCTACCTTAGCTTAAAACGTTTGTAAACGCTATAGCTAGAATAACTATAGTAACTGTACCTAAAATACCGGTATTTGGCAATGGTTGTATATACCGGTATTGTATCACCATACCGGTGTAATACCGGTTACCAAAAATATCTAATAACGCCCATGACTACTGATAACAACTGCGGTCTTATTGTCGCGTCTCGTCCGCGCTCTGTCTTTCTTATTCAAATTTCAGAATAAAGTGAATTGGTGAAGGGAATATGATATTAACATAACATAACATCACACCTATATTACTCAGAAGGGTGTGGCAGTGGTGTACAACACCCACACTTCTTCTGTTATGTTTAGAACCCATGGGATAGGGAGCACCGAGCACAAATCCAACTTCGTGCTGCTATTCTGAATTTCCTGGCGGAAAGTTTACAAATAACACTTTACCCGACTAATACGCTAATCACTAGACTATATTAAATAAATATCGAGGCAGTTACATATAATAATATATAATATTATTATAAGAGGATAATATCTTGTGAGTTATGATACCAAAATAATGTTGTCAATAATACCTACTTAGCAACAGCACTCAATATTAGCCAATGAATCTTAATATACCTAGTTGAATTGTTGTTACGGCCCTTTTGAGACACGGATAACAAGACAAAGAATGTAGTCTTACTAAAATGTATTATAGCCTAAGAGGATAATATCTTGTGAGTTATGATACCAAAATAATGTTGTCAATAATACCTACTTAGCAACAGCACTCAATATCAGCCAATGAATCTTAATATAGTTGAATTGTTGTAACGACCCTTTTGAGACACGCATAACAAGACAAAGAATGTAGTCTTATTAAAATGTATTATAGCCTAAAACAGTAGGCGCTCTACTAAGTAATTTTATAACAGCTGAAAGTTTTCCTGTTTGTGCCTCTAATAGAGGTCAAGCTGATTACCAAATATGAATATAAAAATGACTTCGTTGGCCTAGTGGTTAGCATTTGCGTCGCTTACGAACGGGTCTCGGGATTGATTCCCGGGTTGGTCATAGTGTTATTTGGGATTTTGTCAATGCAGCATGGAGTTGGATTTGTGCCTGGTGGATGGCAATAGGCTCACTCCTATGAAAGCTCATATGAAATGTGGGTGTTGTGCACATCTGCAACACTCATCTGAGTAGGTATAGCCGTGATGTTATGATATGAATGTAAAATAAGCACATGTATTATTTACTATTTTACCAATATTTATTTCTACAATTACCATAAACATTTTTATGGCAATTGTACTCAATAGTACACATGATTTATAAAAAAGAACGAAAAACAAGTTATAAAATTAAAATATTGTCTGAAAAATATTGGTTTTCTACTCAAGTCAGGAAACTGGTAAGTTAATAACACAAAGGAACAATAGTTTAAAAAAACTAAAAAACACGCTTTTAAAGTACTTCTAACTAAAAAGTGAAAAATAATTCCTAATATAAGCTGAAAAAAGCGTGGGTTGCTCGATAGACGAAAAATATGGCACAGAGCGCCCCACGCTTTTTTCAGCTTATATTAGGAATTATTTTTCACTTTTTAGTTAGAAGTACTTTAAAAGCGTGTTTTTTAGTTTTTTTAAACTATTATTTATTTTTTACTTTTTAGTTTGGTTTATTTATAAGAGCGTTTCTTTTTTTTTTTTTTATATATTTTTAATTTTTTTTATCGAATTATTGCATTGTCATCGATCTTTGACAGGTGTGCAAAATTTGAATGAAATCTGTCCGTTTAAAGTGGGTCAAAATCGAGTCCAAAGGAGTCGGTTACATACAAACAAACAAACAAACAAACATACAGGTGAAGCTAATATAAGCGTGTTAAAAAAAGAATACCATTATCGTCCTTATTAATCTGTACCTATATTTCATGACATTGTATTTTTAATGTCAAACTAATTATTACTACTTTACTATACATTACTGTTAAGAACTTATATAATATAATTAAAGGATATCGTTATACTTTTTCAATTCACCGTTATAATATTTAAGGTGATAAACGTGTGTTTTATGGTAACTGATACAATTTTTTTAAAATTATCTATCCTGTTATCATCTAGTCTTGATCTGATCGTTCGATGATGTGGCAAGACATGACGTGCAGTCAGCAATAGAAGTACACACAAACAAAAATTTCGAGTCACTTTTTTCTTGAAATCGATTTTTTCAATTAATTGATAAATTATTGTAGTCATTGATAATAAATGCATTATGGGCTGTTTTAAATGTGAAAATGTGATTTGTATGGACGTTTGAAAAAGTTCAAATGTACTTTTGTTAATGACTGTACATAATTCTCAGAAGGCATTTTTTTACAGATAATTATACAATCTAAAAAAAAAACCGACTTCAAAAAGTAGGTAAACTAAAAAGCAAATAAATACATTTACTTCGCACAAAATAATACGTTTTTTCATTTAGTTAAATAGAAATTATTAAATAATTATTTTATAATTCTGAAGTCGGTGCCAAGTAAATCGGATAATTAAGAACTAAGATTCAGTCAGAAAATAGTTGTTAGAAAGATTGATATTATCTATACAGAGTTATTGTTTACTTGACACCGACTTCAGAATTATAAAATAATTATTTAATAATTTCTATTTAATTAAATGAAAAAACGTATTATTTTGTGCGAAGTAAATTTATTTTTTGCTTTTTAGTTTACCTACTTTTTGAAGTCGGTTTTTTTTTTGTTAAAAATTATTTTATTTTACAATTTTAAGTGATGGGTAGACCGAGCAAGAATGTTTCTCGAATGAGTAGACGACGGTTACTTGAGACGGAAAACTTATTAATAATAATCCCCATACTCCTAACCGTTGAGGAGTTGTACCTTCCAGCATCAGCTCAGCAACTTAAAATGCAAATATCCAAGTAGTTTTAGGAAATATACGAAAAACAATATAGAAGCCTTTGAAATTTGAGGCTTACTCATGATTTCTCTAGGATCCCATCATCAAATCTTGACCTCATATTATGAATATACATAAGTAATATTCAACGTCTCGCCTCATCTGTGTCTAACTTGAAAGAATACAGTAAACGGCCCCAAGGAGCCTATATTTAAAGAATTATCCCCGTACTCCTAACCGTTGAGGAGTTGTACCTTCCAGCATCAGCTCAGCAACATAAAATGCTGGCTACTAGATGCAAATATCCAAGTAGTTTTAGATAATATACAAAAAACAATAGCCTTTTAAATTTGAGGGTTGCCCTCGATTTCTCTAGAATCCCATCATCAGAATGTGACTTGAAAAAAATGGGACCACATGACGAGTATATCCTCTCAAACAAAAAAAGAATTTCTCAAATCGGTCCAGGCGTCTTCGAGTAATCGGTGAACAAACATAAAAAAAAAAAAAAAAAAATACAACCGAATTGAGAACCTCCTCCTTTTTTTGAAGTCGGTTAAAAATCATTTTAGATGAACCTTACTATTCGGAAACGATAGCTCGCGGTGAACGATACATAAATTATACCAATACACCAACGAGGCAAATGTTATAAAAAAAACTAGTCAAAAAACGTTTTATCGTTGATTATCCGTTCAGCCGATTATCATACCACTCGTGTTGATCCAGGTAATATCAAATCAACACGTGGCAATACCGTTTACATAATAATTAGTTACAATGTATTTACAATGCAAACATCACCGATATGCTCATAAAATAAGAATAACTCACCGGTTGGTACACAGGTCATAAAACAATATACTGTGACTTTTATATTACATGTTACGCAATTGAGTTTGAAGTCTAGCTTTGAGAGATAGAAACCATAGACACTAGTTTTCCCCCGTGGGTCTGCCCATAAAAACATAATCCAGTGATTCACAGTTTTTGCGTGAAAGTGGATTGTTTGGTAAACACAATGCCAAAGCTCGAGTGGATGGTACACCAACTTTTACATTATTAAATTGGTTTAGTACGATTACAGATGCGTTGTTACATCATAGCACATTATACCTCTTGTGCTATATTCTGTACCAAAATCAGAGAGACAAAAATCGAGCTCCGAAATGTGAAATTCACAAATAATTATTTGTGAATAGCATTTTAAGTAGTAGTAGTACATAGTAGCCTCAGCATCGAACCAGAGGGGCTAGCATAACGAGCGCGAGATGGATACTATCACGTTTTTGTCATACTTTTGTATGGGGAAACATGACAAATTCGTGTCAAAATCTATCTCTCACTGATTATGCCTAGCCATAGCCCCACAGAACATAGTTGTGTTCGTGCTTCCTTTTTCAACTCGTTTAAAAACATATTTTCACCTTTAGAACATTTAATTATCTGTCATTCCAAATCATGGCACGTTTAACTTTTTGGAAATTTTATCAATATTCGAGAACAGCTAAATCCAATTGTGGTTAAATATCATTATTTATGCGGAGTGACCTGTTTGACTTACCTAATCAAGTACATGACACACTAACAAGCTTAACTTAATGACCTAAAACTATTGAAATTATTAATATTCTTAATTTATTTAAGATGGATGGAGCATGTAGCCGCCGGTCCTAATATTCACAATTCGGTTACAATGTTATAGCGTGAAGATGTAAATCAGTAAGTAACCCACTAACGATGACTTGTATTCATAATATGTATACGGACCTGATAAGGTGCTAGCAGCTAACAGTAGAAGTGGTTAGAAAACTAATTATGTAGAAAGTACTTTAGGTCGTTTGTTACCCGGAATAAGTATAGAGAACCTACTTTGAGAGAATAGTATTTGCTAATTTCTTCTATTCAGCAATAGCTGCATGTTTGTATAGCTGTCTACAGAATGGAAATTTTATTTAAATCAAAAGATATTGCTTAGTCTTACAGCTGTGCTAATAAATATACAATAGTTTCGTTGGTACTTGAAGTATGCAGGTCTAATAGCTCTATGTCAAACATAGAGCAAAATCTCATGTACAGTCGGCTCCTTATATATAGTCACAGACAAAATATCCAGATATATCGGAGCGCCTAAAGTGAGCAATGATATCAGTACAACCAAAGTCTTCTAATAATTTAAAGCACCGATCATGCTCAAATATATCGGAACATTGACACCGTCGAATATATGAGTACATTCAAAGTGTCAAAATCATAGTAACTAACATATCGCCAATGGTTTCTAAGCATACAAAGTATTCAAAAATATGGAGCAATAAATAAAAATGAACTCTATCGCTACAATTATAGGGTATTTTTAATATGGACATGGGCTGATAGGATGATTTCGACCGTAAAAATACTGTTACCTGTCTCTTTCATTTTGTGCGTGACGTCATTGGCATGTGTTTTGTTTATTGTTCATGTCATTGTATGTAATTTTGAATTTTGGGCTGAAATTATCGCTAATAGCCCAGTGTCGATAATTTTTAAAACCAAAAAAATAATAGTAGGATGAAACCCATTAAAAAAGGAGGAGAATATTATAAAAATTAAAGGAAAAATAATTTATGGGCGATCTGAGGTCAGTAAGGGGAAGAGGGGGGGGGGGGGAAACAGTACATATTAATAGTTTTTTTCGATCTTTGTTTTGCATTTTCTGCGAAGATTTACTACAGTAACATAATATATATATATATATATATATATATATTTTCACCATCAGAAAGTAGAGATTTCAACGAACAGAAAACATACCAACTTTTTGAAAAAAGCTGATTTTTTGATGGGTGAATTTTCGATCGAAAATTAGGGTGCTTTTTCGATATTCAAAATAAGGTGAAAAAATAAATATTTCTAATCAAATAAATTACACGCTGTATTTTAAAAATAAAAACCCAAAAACTTGGTTTAGAGGAGATAGATTTTGTTGAATGCGGTGCAATCCATGCGTCAGCGGCTTAGTGACATCATTATTGCTGAGGGTGGATATACACGTTTTTGATTCTTTAACATAAACAATTTTAATAAAATAAAATCTTGTTATTTGTGATTTATTAATTTATCCTGAAATTATGTGATTGATACAACATAGTGTGTTGATTGTAGATAGGCAGAGTTGCATATTACTCATGTTAGGGAGACTATGTTTAGGTCTCAACAAAAAATAAAAAAGCCATAAAATCGACAAAAAGTAGGCTGGGATTCGAAACAGTAACTTAAAGAATCACGGCGATCACAATAATGTACTTAGACCAATATAGCACACTTGGTGTCAAGCTACATTAAGTAATTATTACATACTAACTATTGCCCGCAGCAAAATTTGCCTATATGGTAATCCAGGTTATCTGTTTGCAAAATATCATCAAAATCGACTCGGTAATTTTTGCGTGAAACAGTAACAAACAGCCATACGTCCATCTCCATACTCACAAACTTTCACATTTATAATATTAGTAAGGATTAATTAGTTATCTGTCATGAGTTGCATATTATACCTATTCACAAGAAAAATATTTTTGATACACCTAAAGCGTCACAAGTAAATAATGTTGGCTTGCGTATTTTTATCAAAAAGAGCATAATTATTCCAAAGAGTTCCTCAAATACATAAATATAGAGTTCATATTTATTTATTGCTCCATGGGAGACAGGTAACAGTATTTTTACGGTCGAAATCATCTATCAGCCCATGTCCATATTAAAAATACCCTGTAATTGTAGCGATAGAGTTCATTTTTATTTATTGCTCCATATTTTTGAATACTTTGTATGCTTAGAAACCATTTGGCGATGTGTTTGTTACTATGATTTTGACACTTTGAATGCACTCATATATTTGACGGTGTCAATGTTCCGATATATTTGAGCATGATAGGTGCTTTAAATTATTAGAAGACTTTGGTTGTACTAATATCATTGGTCACTTTAGGTGGTCCTATATATCTGGATATTTTGTCTGTGACTATATATTAGGAGCCGACTGTACTACAATAACTTCGTGGATATTATGTATTTATTTTTTCCTAATTAAAAAGTTTGCAAACAAAAGATACAGCTAATAACGAAAAGCACTACTCGGTATTGAGAAAATACAATTTTCACAAAAATAGAACATAGCCAAGGGCACATTAAAGATGATTGTAATACCATCAATTTAATTTAACAAAAACATTTTTAAACATCTGTTCAGTTGGAGCCTGCTACAAATATGCAACACGTGAATTTGGGAGATAAAAAAATACAATAGAATATATCAATCAGAATGGACCTACTAGATTTCACCCGCGGCTTCGTCTGCCTTCGTAGTACATATACCTAAATATAATATAGGTTGAACTAGACTATTTAAGCTATTCATACATTTAATCAAAGCCGATAAGTTTTTGCATTAAGCAGTAACAAACATTATGATTGATTCCTTAACCATCCATCCTCAATAACTTTGAAAATAGTTATATTATAAAATTATACTGCATATTTTTTAGTAGAAACCAGGAAGAAAATATAAGACCATCATAAAATTAGCAAACTAAATTTATGTAGGTCAACTTTCGGACCCAGTGGAGTGCCTTGAGGGACCCCTAATATTTGGCACGCTTTGCTACACGCATGCGTCAAAACATCGCGCGAGGGTGGCGTGGTTGTCAAAATCGTAACATTGAAACATAACCCAACTCTTAAAACACGCCATAATATTATATTCAATCGAGATTATAAAGAATTGGAATAATATTAATATCAATAGTTGTATTCTTAATGATTATAGCGTTCCATTTGATGGAAATTATGTCAAAAAATTTTGATAATGAATAAAATGTAGCTAAAGCTTACCTGAAATCGATTTTATATGCTTCAAACACAAACACTTGTCCATACATTCCCGCCAGCAAACACGGGAACAAATATAGAGCATAGTTTATGATGTTATATTTGCCAAACGCTCCAAGCTCCTTCAGGATGCCGTCCAGACCAATAGCCGTATTATCTTTAGACATTTTTACCACAGTTCTATTATCAGCCTTTTAAAGAACACTTTTAATAACACTAGGAATAATAATAATAATAATTTAATTGATAAAATTAAGATTTTGTACACACGTGCTTCACACACAATCCGACGTATAAATTTGACATTAACCACGCAGGCGCACTAAACTCTTTATTTTGAGGTTCATTGTAAAAAGTTTTTTATTAACTTCTGTCGTACGAGTATTCGCAGCAGATGTCTAAACTTGTGTGCGCTTGAATCAAAAATAAACAAGAAAAACCGGCTAAACAGAATTGCACACAGATAGTGGTGTGATTTGAAAGAGAGAGCTGAAGAGCTTCTTTATCGCATTAGAGGAAGCGAGACGGCTGTATTTTTAGCGTTGTGGCTGTAAAAATCGTGTGTGATCTTGAAATTGGCGATGTATTGTAGTACTTTTAATAGGGCGATTAGTTATTTTAATGAGTGTGTAAATTGGGGATAGCTTCTGTAGGTCAACGTATTTTGCTGTCCTAAAAAATGTTTCGTAATGGCTAGTTTATTTATAGAATACAATAGATAAAGCACAACAAGTTTGAAAAGGGAATGTTGTAACACATTTTGTTTTAATAATTTTACTTAATAGCCCAGTGCCGTTAATTTTTAAGACCAAAGAAATTAATAGTAGGATGAAACCCATTAGAAAAGGAGGAGAATATTATAAAAATTTAAGGAAAAATAATTTACGGGCGATCTGAGGTCGGGAAGAGGGGGAAGGGGGGGGTTTTAAGGGTAAAAAACGGATTTTCTCGATTTCCGGCAAAACTAAAAGTCCTATGGAAAAAAGTTGAATGGCAAAGTTGTTGGTAATAAAAAGATCTAAAACTTTTGTATTTACACTTTTTTCATATAACCTCAAAATTTATGTAAAAAATTCAAAAAACCAAGTTTTTGGTTTTTTATTTTTATCTTTTACAAACAATAATTTTTTTTCACGAAATTTGGTGCAAACTTACCTTTTTATGTCCCAAATACGCTGTAATTTATTTGATTAGAAATATTTATGTTTTCACCTTTTTTTTTAATTAATATCGATTTTTTACCCGTATTTTCGATCGAAAAATCACCTGTCAAAATATCAGCTTTTTTCAAAAAGTTGGTATGTATTTTGTTCGTTGAAATGTCTTCTTTCTGATGGTGAAAAAATATATATATGTTACTGTAGTAAATCTTCACAGAAAATGCAAAACAAAGATCGAAAAATACTATTAATATATAATTAACATATACAATTTTGAGTTATTTATTAAAATTTACACTTCAATTACTCGAAAAACGTAAGATTACATGTTACATTGATAAAATATTAATTTTATTAACTTATTTGTTTGTAAATAGCTCAAAATTGTATATAGTGTATATATTAATTATATATTAATAGTTTTTTACGATCTTTGTTTTGCATTTTCTGTGAAGATTTACTATAGTAACATATATATATTTTTTCACCATCAGAAAGAAGTCATTTCAACGAACAAAATACATACCAACTTTTTGAAAAAAGCTGATATTTTGACAGGTGATTTTTCGATCGAAAATACGGGTAAAAAATCGATATTAATAAAAAAAAAAGGTGAAAACATATATATTTCTAATCAAATAAATTACAGCGTATTTGGGACATAAAAAGGTAAGTTTTCACCAAATTTCGTGAAAAAAAATTATTGTTTGTAAAAGATAAAAATAAAAAACCAAAAACTTGGTTTTTTGAATTTTTTACATAAATTTTGAGGTTATATGAAAAAAGTGTAAATACAAAAGTTTTAGATCTTTTTATTACCAACAACTTTGCCATTCAACTTTTTTCCATAGGACTTTTAGTTTTGCCGGAAATCGAGAAAATCCGTTTTTTACCCTTAAAACCCCCCCCTCCCCCTCTTTCCGACCTCAGATCGCCCGTAAATTATTTTTCCTTAAATTTTTATAATATTCTCCTCCTTTTCTAATGGGTTTCATCCTACTATTATTTTTTTGACTTTTTATCATTTTTTAAGGGATCTACCCTGGGCTATAAGAGCTAATTCAATTTAAGAATTTCAGGCGTCTGAAAAACCAGTATTATCAACAAATAATGAAATGAATATCGTATTTATGATACTGTATGAATAAGGAAATCAAGAATTTATTATTAAGGATATCGAAGTACATAATTGTACACTTTAGTTCGAAAATTATGAGTATTAAATAAAATAGCTATTTTTAAATAAATTGTTACCTTCATATGTTTATAACTCTTATCATAATACCTAAGCACATTTTTTTTTAGTATACCTATTTTATTTATGTACCTATACTAAAAAAAAATTGTGCTTAGGTATTATGATAAGAGTTATAAACATATGAATGTAACAATTTATTTAAAAGAAGCTATTTATAATTAATACTCATAGTTTTCGTACGTATTCATTTCATTATTTATTGATAATTCTGGTTTTTCAGACGCCTGAAATTCTTAAATTGAATTAGCTCATAAGTAAAAAAATTAAGTCCGAATGAGTTATAACTTGTCCAGACGGCTACCGATCAACCAATACAGTCCCCGTATAAGCTGGTCTCATATTGCACTTTAAGACTAGGTATATACTTACCGTGCAATATGAGACCATCGACCAGTGGCTCAGCGTGCCTTAGCGGGGCTCCGTATAAAAAAAATATTTGGGGGCCCTTATGAAGGGTAAAGATTTCTCGCGAAAGAAATAAAGGTTTGTATAAAATTATACTTGTTTATCATGATTGATGATGATGACAGATCTATCTGTCACTTTTACCATAAATTTTACAAACATTTCAAATCAAATATACACTCTTCTTGTCTTTTTTCCAGCAAACTGATTTATGAAATATTTTTTAGCTGATGATGACTTTAGTTTTTCTAAATTTTGTGCCTCTATGGAAAATATTGAGAGGTATGACCGGCGTTCATGACCCATCGAAGTTCTTAGGTATTTATTTCTTTCATACTTACTCACTTTAAGGGCCCTCGTATGCCGGGGGCCCCGTATAATTGATACGGCAGATACGGCGCTAGCTACGCCTCTGCCATCGACCAAGACCAAGATCAAGATGGTCCCGCGACCATCTTATACCGGCAATGTATTGTAATGTATGTACAATTATGGGCAAACTTCTTGAGCATTAGGTGACGTGGTAGGGGAAAGTTTGCGCATCGTACACTTACAATTTATGAGTTTACTGATAACAATTTGTAAGATACTGAGAGTATCTTGTAGTTTTAATTAATAAATAATTTGTATATCGGCAACTCAACAAATAACATGTTAAATATCCCGAAATAAAATGCTCAAGAAGTTTGCCCATAATTGTACCATGTGTGCAGTGGAGACAACGACTCGGCAACCGTAAGGTACGACGCCCCCCTGCCAGGTGGACTGACGACCTGAAGAAGGTCGCTGGAGGGGACTGGATGCAAAAGGCGCAGGACCAGATGTTGTGGCGCAAATTGGGAGAGGCCTATGTCCAGCAGTGGACTACGAGCGGCTGAATGGACGATGATGATGATGTGTACAGACTGAGTCTCTGATACAGACTTTACTCACAACAGTGGCAAAATTACTCATTAATTTTTCATGTCCAAGTATTGTAAAATACACAATACCATTAAAACATACTTGTAAAAAAATGCAGCTATGATATCTTTGACTTTCTTACATAATATTCATAATCTTATGACCCGCCTCGAAGTTAAAAATGCCGAACATAAAAATACCAAGGTAGTTTTTTTAATTGGTATTACAGAGTAGTTGATAATTCCTAGACGAATAATAGACAAAAGCTTTAGTTTATTAGAGCAGTTAATACAGAACTAAGGAAGTTGCAATCATTCAATTTGCGTTCATAAACTATGCTTGTGCTGGAAACTATGCCGTTCGTATTATTAGTGTTTCCACTTAAGAGTATATGCGGTATTGCAGACTTCTGCAATAACTAGATATACCTACTGTATCCTCAAAGGGAATAGTTTTGGGATGTTATGAGGAAATAGACAAAATAGTACTAGTAAGTTCCAGTTTCAAATACTTTGCTACTTTTCAGCACGAAGTTAGATTTGTGTTGATTACGATAGGCTCATTCTCTATCACATGAAACCTATACAACCTTCTATATTATATAGTGGTGATATTATAATAATATAATAATAAAAGCAGCCCTGTATCTAATACATGTGTCCCACTGCTGGGCTCGGGCCTCTTCTTATGATGAGAAGGGTTAGGCCATAATCCACCACGCTGGCCAAGTGCGGATTGGTAGACTTCACACTCCCTCGAGGACTTTTTAGGTACTCTCAAGCATGCAGGTTTCCTCACGATGTTTTCCTTTACCGTTAGCAAGCGACAATTTATATGATAAATACACACATATCTTCGAAAAGACAAATCTTAACGATTTATCGACAGAGGTATGTGCCGTGGGTTTTTTTTTTTTGACTTCGCGCCTTTTTTGACTTTGACCCGAGACCTTTGACTTCGCAGTCCTACGGTCACCCACTCGGCTATCGCTGCTTTTTCGGTGATATTATGCTATCCATTAATTAAATTTTGATGAAGTTAGAGTTTTTGTGAAAAAGATTTGGACGAAGTAAATGTTGTTCTTGCACTTTTGTTGTTGGTGAGATTTGGAATGGAAATAACTGTAATAGCACCATAATATCCTCTTAGCCCACTTCGACCTTCGACTACGGCGGCCAATCTCAACGGAGATAAATCATCTGATTAGAAATAAAATAGTTATGGCTTTACGTGACTTCCGGGGGTTTAAACAACGCCACCTTTATGTTTCCTAGCAGATATAAGGCTTTCCACACCGAAAAACCCAACACTTAGATAATTGTTTTGCCCAACCCGGGAATTGAAGCCGCTAGACCACGGGTAGACATATCACCACAGTCCTCAGATTTTGCTCAAGCTAGGGATGTGGTTGCCTTACTAAATAGCGTATTAAAAGCAGAAAGAATTAACAACTCTGCAGTCTGTTATATATGACTATAGTAGAATTTTCTAATGTAACTAAGCACTTTTGATTTTGGCATTATAATGAATTTAACTAAAATTAGAGGATTTTTTAGATAATTGGCAGAAAAATAAAGACATACCTATAGTTTACTTATCTTCATGATCATTGATGTTTGAGATAGACATTTTAAAAACATATTTGTAAATGATGCACACCAAGTATGAAAAGATCAATAACTGGCTGACTATCAGCTGAAACGCCCTTACTATAGCTTACATCTTTTGCAACAGTTCGTGTAAATAAAGGATGTCAAGCATCTGATAATAATGTCATAATATTGAATGAGAACATTCTTCAAACAAATAAACATTTGCGTATTACTGTAGGTTGTTAGATAACATTGCAGTCACTTTTTATCAGTTATGATCAAGGTTTCTTAACCTATACTTCTAGGATATATTCGCCATTTGATAAGAACATTGAAGACTTAGAGAAGGATATAAGGCTACTTAGAAACCATGAGCAACACCGCCAGCAAAAGTTAGACATTTGAGTTAAAAAAAAAACTTTCTTTCATTCGCGTCCCCAACCACATGGTATGTCAACAATAACAAATTATATTACTTCCAAGCCTCACTCATGATTACTCATGAATCACTTCATCTATTAGTGAGAACACATGTCATGATAATCTGTTAAGTAGTTTTTGAGTTTATCGCAAATAGGCCTACAGATAGACAAGGCGGAGGACTTTTTGCAATATGTACGGATAGCAGCTCGGAGGATATAATCAAATCTGTCATAATCATGGGTAATAATATCGGCAGCCTGTTGTATTTGCAGAGGCACAAAAGGCATGTATCATTTGCAAAAGGGCTCTTCTCAATCTAAACGATCGTACAGCGGCTGCAGTGGGTAACCGCGAACATTAATCAATTGCTTTGGTAAACTGTTCGGATCTTGGCTATCGAACTTCGTAATATGACCTATCAAAGTATAAGCCGCGAACAATTTAAATTTGATGCATACAAAATGTCATTTACATAGCAGGACAATACCAATGACTTAATATCTAAAATAGCATTTTGATGCCTACGCTAGGAAAACATGTGTTGTTGGTCACCCACCATTTTATGTGACTAGATAGATGTGGACGTGTAGGTACATTCCAGATAAAAAAAACAAAACAGTGGTTAGTGAGATAATATCAGCACGAAACTTAAAACCCAATTTTGTATTATAGTGCGTTCGCGTTAAGAATGCAGTGAGTCATCAGTGCAACTGCAGGAAAAAGATGTTTCTATTAGGACAGGACTCGAGCGTTACGTTCAAAGCAATGCCTTTAACTGGTTACTGTGAAGTTGACATTAGGAAGTTGAATGCTTCGACTTATGAACATTAGTGACAGAGTAGTTAGGAATTGTTATTGTTAGGATGAAAAATGTTTTCAATTTCAATCAAAATTTCAATTTCCAATTAGCGGAGTTGAAACTTTAGGTGAACTTTGGCGCACCCGATTAATTTAGATCGGTATTTTACACACCTTTAGTACCGTTTACCTGCCAAATCCAGGGTAACCCAAACTTTAAAAATAGTCCATCGTTCCCACCTGTGTTGGAAGCATGCGCTGACAAGTTTTCAGCTTTTATAAAATAACGAAGGACTGGGGTTCACGGGCTCTTGCTCTATAACAAAACCAATTCCACGATAATTGATCTGGTTACTGATTTAGAACAAACGAGGTTTCATGTTTCTAGTAAAGTAAAAATATGGCTGCTAAATGGATATTAGGACCAGAATAATAAACACTAAGCCAGAAACACCTTTTCTCTTTATCTGTTTTTATTATATGATAGGTAGGTATATATATTAACCGAGTAGCTACGTAGGTACAAAAGTAATAATAGGTTTTCGTGTAAAAAAGATTAGGTACTCGTAATAAAACTAATAATTTAATCCTAAGATTCTATCGCAATCGCATCATCCTTGAAACTATTCAAATTATGAAATACGGGTGCTACTCAAGCGCGACGTGTCGCACTCTCTGTAAAATGCCTAAAAGTACATAATAGTATAGGCGAAACCGCGATCGACTAAATAGATCAACATTACGTCAGTAACAACCGTATTCCATAATTTGAATAATGTCACATACTCACGTCAGTTTAAATAAAAATATCCTTGAAACTACCAATATGGGCGAATCGTGTTCACAGAAGCGCAAAAGGGTTCCTATCCTAACAATGTAAACACTGGTTACGCGGCGTAACCGCTGCCGCACTGGTTAACCGAGGACATCAATTGATTGCTATGGCAAACTGTTTACATCTCGGCACACAAACTTCATTACAAGGATCGACTTGTAGTTAATGTTGTGATGGGACGACTGTATCTTTTTTTAATATGTTTTTTTGAAATCATTCATGAAGCGTAATATGAGCAGCGATTGCCGAATGGGAGACCGTACGACTCCAAAGTTAAAGGTCTCGAGCTTGAACCCACGGCACACACCTCCGTCAAAAAACTGTTCAGATTTGTCTTTTGAAGATATGTTATATAAATTATCGCTCGCTATAGGCAAAGGAAAACATTGTGAGGAAACCTGCAAGCCTCAGAGTGCCTAAATACTGAGAGTACTCGAGGTCGTGTGAAGTCTACCAATCCGCACTTGGTCAGCGTGATGGACTATGGCCTAAACCTTCTCATCATGAGAAGAGACTCGAGCCCAGCAGTGGGACATGTATTAGATATAGGGCTGCTATTATTATTTATTTATTATTATTAGTTGGTGGTCGGTGTATTATTACCATCCAAAATATTTTCATCAAAACTAAATAAATTTAAATTAAATATTCAAGTTCAGTTTACATTTTATTCGATAGATGTCGTTACTTTCTCAAAATATCGCCCATATTAGGTTTAAAGAATTTATTTCCCATAAGAACAAAAGTTCACTTAAAATGAGAATCTAATTACAATATGTTTTATAACTTAAAATTAACATCCTCTTCCTCCAGCATAATCTAACCTGTTTACAATTTATTATTTTACAAAAAAAATTACGGATAAGAAATTAAACAAAACTATCAGTTTTTCTATTCGACGCCGTCAAAAAAAAACAAACTAAGAGAAACATATAATACCGTAATATTACCGTAATTAAAAGTTTGATACTCAATTGTATTACTAGAAAATTCATATTTTGAGTAGATAACAACACACATGTTAAGAATCTTACGCAGATGTCGATCTGCGTAAGATTCTAAAACATGTGTGTTCAAAAACTGTGCAATTCTGATAATATCATATACATACATATCGAATTCATAACCTCCTTTTTTTGAAGTTGTTAAAAATAATGCTGAATGCATGTATTTCTATCTATATTTGGATATTCAAATTATATTTAAATTTGAGAAACTTTGAACTACCAATATGGATGTATTATGTTCACAAAGGCACAAAAGGGTCCTCACGATGTAAACATTGGTTGAGCTGCGTAACTGTGGCCGCAGTGGTTCGCCGCCAACATCGATCAATTGTTTGGAAGCTAGCTCTCGAACTTCGTTACATGGATTAGCTTGTAACTATTAAAGTTTTACGAATAGCTTATTTTGTTGATTGACATTTTGCTTCACTCATTAGTTGCTTTTAGTTATCTACAATAATATTAAAGAGAAGAGAGATTATTATTTTGATAAATGGATAGATAGTAAATACTTTTACTAAGTTCATTCGGTTTGGTGTGTTAATCTTGAAGTTATTCGCATAATGCTTTTGGTGTTGATTGAGATCTTCCTCTGACCTCTACCTAAATACGGAGCGTCACTATTTACCCCTGATATCAATATCTCACACTGTTTACAAATATACGGAAGCATCGTATCTGGTGCCGTAGTAACCTGGTGTAACCATAAGGTTGATTTGTGCACTAACACTTCGTTAGAGGGTTCGAGAATAAATGTTCTACTGTCGATTAGGAAATTATTCTTTACTAACTTTATAGTATCTTTAGATTTTAAGTATGATGAAAAGACTTTTGAGACTGTTAGAATATAAAGACTATAACACTTTACAAGTTTAAACCATGAAATTACTTTAGGCTGATACAACTTTTCTTATTTACTTATTTCGAACTTGAGGTTTGATTTAAAACTTTCGCGATTTGTACACATAATTATATATTGTAGACGGGTATTTATGCCTTTAAGCCTTTTTGTATATATGCCTTTAAAAATATTTACGCGATTAAGACCCGTGTTGCCCCGTGTCTACAATATATAATTATGAGGTTTTATGTTTTATCGTGAAGTTATTTGCATAATAGGGTCCACACCAAGCCAACAAAGGCCAACGAACGACTAAGGATGTAATAAAACTCGCTTCAATTACATCGATAAGTGTTTATTCTATTATTAGTAACTTACATACATAAGTTGATGATCAAGTGGCAATTACTTATTAACTAATGATGACATTTTGATTTGATTAATTGTTAGTCCCGTCAGACGACGTTGTTCATTTGGTCTAATAATCATTTCAACTTAAGCTACAACCAAATTCTAGATCAAATAAAACTTGGTAGATGTAAGTGGTAAGAATTACAAGAACAACAAAAATATCTTTTAATTGAAAAAATGTGGTTTTCACATGTGTTGGGTAACATTTAGCACTGCAGATTGCTATTTATTTATTTATTTTAGGGAAACAAACAGCTTTTAAGAACAATCGATAAAATAACTTATTGAAATAACAACGTAAGCCAATTGACAGTTTCCACTTATATGTATGACTAAGTTCGAAACTTACATATTAAAAAAAAAAAAATAATAATAATAAATAACAGATCTAAATAATTCACATATGATACGGTAATAATAATTAAATTAGAGTACAGATAAATTAACATTACTACGGATCGAAAAATTGCTTCGTTATTTTACTGCGAAACTGAGTGTGGTCATTAAATATATCCAAATCATCCTTCCTAACATATTCGTTTGTTTTTTTAACGACACGGTGGAAGAACGAATTAGACCGGTAGTTAGTGTCAGCTGCTGAGACTGCTAGACAAGGCGGATTTCTTGTGCGTCTATTGGGAACATATACCTCAATACGGCTAAGAAATGCCGAAGAATCTGTTCTACCATTTAAAATGTCTAACAAATAGCTAACATCAGCTACTGTTCTGCGTAAATACAAGGGAAGAATGTGATGTCTCCTACAGCGAGTCTCGTAATCAAGGTCGTGGCATTTTGCTTTAAACTCTATGTATCTCATAAATCTTTTTTTTATGGACTCAATTTTATCTATATATACATCATATTGAGGATTCCATACTTGACAACCATATTCTAGGATGCTTCTTACGAACGTATGCTATCTTACTAATACGGCATACAAAAATAAAAGTATAAACTAAGAATTATAATAGACTAGGCAGAAAAAAATGAGATCATTTGCTATTTAGTATTTAAAACACTTAAACACAACATTATATAATATAGTTTAAATACTCATTCAAAGAATGAAAACATTTTACATTTAAAAATATAATATAATATAAATAAAAATACGTATGTATTTCTCACCACAATAATAATTTTTGTACATGAGTTAACTTACATACTATTTTACAGATTATTGTGAAGAGATTGGTGCCACACATAAAATCTGTATTTCAGGTCACCAGACTAGATCTAAATGATTGTTTTCTTAATTTATGTATTGCTAAATTACGGACATCTTGAGGTAAGTAATTATAGACAAGAACTGACATGACATATTTACGTCTACTTTGCCAGAATAATTTTATAACATCACTAGCCTTTGTTGGTCGTTCATTGGCTAGGTGTGGACCCAGCATCCCACTGTTAAATCTACCTCTACCTATATTCTGAGCGCTTGTATATATAGTTTCAACTCTTTACAAAGCCACTGAAGGAATTGTATCCGGTACCGAGTGGTTACGAGGTGTAACCGCAAGTTAAATCAATTGCTTCAACTGTTTGCATTTGGGCACTTCCACTTCGTTAAGAGAATTGGATTGAATTAATTAAAATGTTCTACTGTTGATTAGGACATTATTCCTTTACGTTACGTCGCTATTTGCCACAAATAATGGTATTTTCCTTAGTAGTATCGTTAGCTTAGATAGATAGATAGAGAAAACTTTATTTGCACATCAAGTTTGTAACAAACATACAAGGAAATATAGGTACAGTCGGCCAATGAGTTGGGTATACAGGGCAAAAACTTCTAAGTCATAGTAAAGACTTACGACACCAGTTATGGATAAGTGAGTTATATATCTAAATAGTGGGTATATTATACTTATTAAATATGAAATACAAACTTGCATATCTATTGCAGTCAGTTTTTACTATGGCGTTGAATTTTTTGCCCTGCATACCCAACTCATTGGCCCACTGTACTTAAAACTATAACGTACAAAGGGCGACGTTATCGCTTGACGCGATCTCTTACAGGCAATCTTAGGATGGACATAATAGAGTGGATATTTGCGGTAGTTTAATGCATGCAGTTGTTGCTTTTTTTTATTTTGCTCAGGCTTCTAAATCAAATTAAACGTGGCAGAACGTGATAGCTTAGTTTGTTTATTGTTTTTAATACAATGAACAAGCAAAAGATTAAAATATATAATCATATATCTGACTAGTGAGCTTTTAATCGGTATTAATTATAAAGAGGGAAGATTTTTCGTTTGTTTGTTAGTACCCAAAAATCTACGAGACCGATCTGAATGAATATTAGTGTGGAGATATTTCAAGAACCAAGAAATAGCGCCCAAAAGCTATTTCTAGTGTAAAATAACACTTTTTCATCTTAACGAAACATTTTTTTTATGTTAGAAAGATTATTTAGGGGTATTTCCGCTAACCCCTGAGTCTTACATATCCGATTGATACTTACCCACGAAATCGAGTTTGAACGCTCGAGTAAACTAAAACAGAGCGGGTATCTGACATGCAATCTTGGGCGCACAAAGAGCAGGCGAGTACCTACATTATCACACAATGGCTGCCACGGAATAGATAACGGCTTGCGATCACTTTCTTGTGGATTGTGACGTCACCGTGTAGTAAACAAACACTAGCTTGGATAAATTAAGTATTGTTTTTGAAAACAACACCTCATTTTCTGACCTTTTGGCAAAAAAAATGACTGACTTTTATTTGTTGCTTTTGATAGGTGGTAAACCTAATAATTGTTCACGAAGCTCAAGATAAGAAGATTTTTATGCTGCCATAGTTGTAAACATTTTCTACAAGTAATTAGCTAAATAGAAATTTACTATTCCGAAAATCACTATGGATTTATTATCCCAATCCTAATAAAATAAATTAGCAATTAACTATGTCTGTCTGTCCATCTGTTACGCTGTCGCGCGTGAACGGCTGGCCCGATTTTGATGAAATTAGGTACGGAAGTAGATGGCACCTTAAGGTTGGATCTTGGCACGCGAGTAGAGCCGCGGGTGGAAGCTAGTAAACTGCCATTTGAGGTAGATGAAGTCACCACCCAATTCTAAGACTAGATTTTGTTACCAAAATTGCCTTTTAGCTCCAAATTTAATCTCAAATTAAAGTCGTAGTCTTATTTATAGAGACATCAATAGTGTATTTTACACCAAGGGATGAAAGTAGTCGATTTTATTGAGGGCGTAGTTTGAGCCTTAATACGCCCAAAAGAAATAGAACTTTATCCCGAGTGATACATAGTGCTTTATACTACACCTTAAAGGAAACAAAAACTACCTAAAACCACAAATTCTACCAAAAGCTACCAAAAATAACAGACACTACCAAAATTTACGTAAATCAACCAATTCTACAAAATCAACCATAATTTACCAAAATACCAACAACTACCAAAAAACAACAAACAGTAGAGAAAAAGACTTCGCCTTCGTAGCAGAGGCAGTTTTCTACTTTTCCTCCCGCTGCGCACTTTCATCCCGCTGTTCAACACTAACTTTTTTTGATAGATATTCACCGAATTATATACTGCAAAGAGGCACTCAAAGGCACTAGTATCAAAGGTATTAAGTACCTATTGGAGATAAAAAATAATGAGCAGCCTTTCACAGTGACATTGTGAAAAGGATATTATGGTAAATAAATAAATGGTAGAATTTTACGATCAGTCTTCTGGCTCTTAAGTGCAGCTTGTTAGTCTTGATAGTGAGGGGCAAAGAATTCCGGATCTTATCCTTACTAATATTATAAAGGCGAAAGTTTGTATGTATGGATGTATGGATGGATGTTTGTTACTCTTTCACGCCAAAACTACCGGGTCGATTTCGATGAAATTTTGCACACATGTAGCTTATAGTCTGGATTAACATATAGGCTACTTTTAATTGACATACCACGCGGGCGGAGCCGCGGGCGGAAGCTAGTTATTCATAATAAAAAAAATGTTAAGTGAACAAATAAAATTTAGCCTAGTAGTTAGCGTATATGACCTGTTCACCCCATGGTCTTGAATTGCCGAGTCGGTCAAAACTGTAATTTGGGTTATTCCTTATTATCAAAACATAACAAGTGAAGTGTAGGTGACATTGCATGGCCTATACGATGCGAGACCATCTTATACTGGGCATGTATAGATTTATTTATTTATTTATTTATTTATGGTTAACCAACAATTGTTTACACTGTGCGATTACAATATTAACAAACTTAAAATACTTACATAAGTGTAACAATTACTAAAAGGTTAACACCGCATGCACAAAATAATAAAATAGTAAAAAATAATATTCAATAAAAATTATGAATATTAATTATCTTAAATATGGAAGTTTAGTAATATTACAGTTATACACTTCCAATATTAGATTAAATTAAATCCAATGATATTATAGAACTATAGATATGTTACGTTCATAGAAATTACGATTTAAATCCGTTCCGAGCTATTCCAAATTGCACACATTGACAAATGTAACTGATAAGTAAAACAAAAGATACGAAATAGCACGCAAATGAAAGAGATAGCTATAGTTTTAATGATTGCACTTCAGTGGTACGCACGTGACTGCGCTCGACGCAGGCCACACGCAAACTAAACACAAGACGTCCCAATTGGGACGTATTTGAGTATTCACAGCGCGAGCGCTTATAACATATCTGCTTTTGTTTTTATATAATATCATTGATTAAATCCAAAATGGAAATAATTTGATTTGTTTTTAAAATTATGCATTTTTTTACATTGTGTTTGTACTTAATTATGGCAATTAACAATATTTCGGTGATAGATTGATGAATAGTCATGTGTACATCCTTTAAAAGAACAAGGATACTATTGATATGATTTGAACAGAAATAAAGCGATTAATTTTTATTAACCTGTTATTTACACTGAAAAATTAAAACCAACAAAAGTGAGGGTAGTTTTCAAAAAATCATCAACCTTACAAACGGAGCCGCGGCGCTGCTGCATCAGTCTGCTTGTGACCATGACAAAGTGCAGCCTTGTCGAAACGTCAAGCACCGAAAGGTAAATAAAAATTAATCGCGTTAATTCCCGTAAATCATATCAAGTTTAAAAGTTAACAAGGATACTGTTTACATTTTAATTTATTATACCTATACCGACATATAAAAATTTCGGGTCTCAATGATGAAACTTCTCCGAAGCTGTTTCACCAACTCTTGGTAAAATATTTTTTTTGTTTTTTTTTGTGAAAGTCGACAACCAAGTGGGCGGAGCTGCGGTCATCAGCCAGTAATAATGTCAACGGATTTACTAGCAACTAGATAAAAGGAAAGTCAACGGTGGCCAGTGACACCAATAAACATAAATTAAGCTCTTTAAATAGCTCGGTGATTTCCCTTATCAGTCTCGATTAAAGCAATAATATACAGAATTACACGTCAATATGCAGAGCACATAATGACGTTGTCTAGACACAATGAAATTACTGTCAGTGGAGTTTAAAAAATAAAAATGTGTTGAATAAACCGTGAATTTACACACGGTACGAATTCTGTTATTTTTTATTATAATATTAACAATCACCATCGCCTATTTGGATGCGGCTTAAATATTTTTTTTTTTTTTTTCGTATTTTACCGACAGAAAGGCCAACACTAGCTTGTTACTTCTTGGCCCTGATAATGAGCGATCTATATTTTATAGAAGCACAAACCTCACGTTTTATGATACCACCACAAAACCATACAATTCAGAGGAACGCACTACGTTTATTTTATGAGCGAATTTGTGAAAAATCTCTCTCGTTTCCTCATGTATGTTTCTATAATAAAAGTCTGGGGAATATCATGATTGATGGGATAAGAATATCTTCTGATATTTTGATATTTGTGTTTGGTATTCAGATTCGTTCGTGTTTATCGATTCGGATATCAAGAGCGTGTAGATAGCAGCCTCAGAATTATTGAGGAGATGGTAAAATGATATACAGCAAATTTTTCATGAAATTGTTTGTTGTCACACGCACTCGTGTGGAATATAAAGGCAGTATTGATGTTTCGAATACGTGGAAGGTTTTGTTTAATAGAAATAATTTTTCTTATATTTATAAATTTGTGAACAATTAAGTTTTCGACAACGACTCAACCCGTGTCGATAAAAAATGTTAAAAGTACCTACGTAATGTTATTATAGAGTTCTAGACCAATAGCTAAAGATATGTGTGCCAAATTTTATCAAAATTCATCGCATCCATCGTTTGGATGAAAAAGTAATAACACATAATTATTAAAAACTTTTGCACTTATAAAATAGGTATTATTAGGACATCGTCATTTTCAATAAAAGGTGAATAGTCCTTGTTGTACTGAGAAACAGTTAAACTACGACCTCTGCATACCGGGCAGCCACTTTAACCCCTAAGCTACGGTCGCCTCTTGCCAGAACCCTAAATTTCTCTTCTGGATCTTAGTATAATTTGCTAAGCATTGCTAAATTCTATAAAATAATCATTAAGAAGTTCTTGTAGTGCTTACCTAAAAGTATATAATTATAGTAAAGTAGTATAGTATATTTTATCACGTGAATTTGCATAATATGAGATATATATTTTATTGGCTGTCAATTTATCTGACAAGCGGCGTGATTATGCTAATATGGTTCCCCATTATCGTTACTTGTCGATGTCTATTAGACGCCATGATGCTAATATTGTTATTATTACGAGCGGGTTAAGGTAAGTGATTGATTCATATAATTATGTATGATCAAACATAGGGCTGTACAAGAGTTGTAACATTTTTTGAAACCAAACTGTCTCGATGGTCTGGTTGTTAGCGTATGCGCCTCTCATCGCGAGGTCTCAGGTTCAATTTACGGGTCGGGCAAAGTGTTATTTGTGAACTTTCCGTCAGGAAATTTTCAATAGTAGCAAATTATGCCCGGTGGATGGCGATAGGCTAACCCTCTATCCCATGGGACCTAAACATATACAGGTGAAGTGTGGGTGTCGTACACTTCTGCCACTCCCTTCTGGATAATATAAGCGTAATGTTATGTTATTAAACCACAGTTTCTAGACATGAACAGTGTTAATTTCCACCGGTTTTTACGAAAAAAATATACGAAGAAAAAGTTGCTATGTTGCATCTACCCTGTATATTGAAAAAGATTGCATGATAAAATCTGTTCAGTAGTTTTTTTGTCTATCCAAAAACCAACAGACCAATAGACGCGATGGACTAACTAATTGATATTTTGTGGCAGTCTCGTACACTAGAGCCTTTTTTTAAAATCATCGCTGCTAAAGTGCTAACTAGCGATATCAAACTCGGTGCTCATAAACTTTTATCAGGCGCTTGTAAAAAGCTGATGTAAAATTTATTTATTTGCGGTTTTGGATTGTTAAAAATGTAACTGAATATAATTTAATTTTACTGCGTTAAATTGTTTTACAACTAGTTTAGTTACACTTTGTTACGTGTTGATTTTACATCTACAGAAACACCATTAAGAACACTACATTGATTTTTTTTTTATTTTAAAATATCTTTATTTTCAATTATTACAACAATTAGTCACACATAATATTTAAAAGAACATATAAAATTATGCGAAACAAACATGTGGTAGGTGTTCTTTACAGGCTAAACTTCGCCTTTACAAAACATTTTTATCTTATGAAGTAAGTTGATGTTATACATAAAGAAAATTTAACTAAAATGACATGTATATTCGAAATATGCGAAGCTAGGTACTTACACATTTCGTTTTTACATAAAAATATCTTTGTAATAAATTGTGTTATAATATTATTGCAAAGAAATTATAGCTAGAAAATGTATAACACTACAATGTCTATAAATAAGTTGATCGGTAAGCTAATCAGCGTACCAAATAAAATAATATTTAATAAATAATTGCAATGATTTGCATAAACAAGTGCATTAAACAAGTGAATACTACATTACGTAACAGGTGAATTGCTTGTCTTGCACACCTCTGCCACACCCTTTTGGGTAATATAGACGTGATGATATGTTATGTTTTTTTTTTTTTTTTATATGTTCGGCGAACGCTTGTGCGTTCACCACGGGCTTTTCCCCTGACTTTATCAGAGTCCTTGTGCATCTGGGTTTATTTATTATTTACGTTGTAGTTGTTGTTGTTGATTAACCTATTGCTTTTATTTTCTTGAGATCTTGTTTTTTATTATCTTTTTATTTGCATGTTCTTAATTTTATCTTTATTTTTGTTTTTCCTATATTTGTTATTTACTTTTTCTTTTATCCATTTTACGTTGTTTGTATTTTTAATCCTGTTTTTGTTATCTTTTTGTTTTGCATGTTCTTGATGTTATCTTTACTTTTATTTTTCTTATATTTGTTATTTACTTTTTCTTTTCTGCTTTCCATGCCTTAAATGTTATCTATATTTAATGTTGTACTTATTCCTAGTGGTTGTTTTTTCCCTTATGCCCGTTATTTATTTCTTTACATTTTTCCTAGTTTGGTTGGTTTCTGTATTTTTATTGTATATATTTATCTTGTTTCGTTTTACTTGTTTTTCTGTAAAATTGCCTTCTTTTTTGTTCCTTTTGTTTTTTCGGGTTTTACGGCGAATTTTTTCCCAGTGCAGTTCCGGTTTCTCCCAACTAAGATCGCAAGTGCATTCAAAACTAAATCTCTAATAAACTATATAATTTCTTAAATTTAGCTTCAATTTTGTTACTACTAAAGTGCTTGACGACCGGATGGCGGAGTGGGTAGTGTACCTGCCTGAGACGCCGAGGTCGCGGGTTCGATTCCCGCTTAAGACTTTGTGTGCATGAACATAGGGGTTTGTCTTAGTCTGGGTGTTTCTATGTCATAAGTATGTATTTACAAAAGAAAAGTATATATATGTATTAGTATCAGTTATTCTAGTACAAGCTCTGCTTAGTTTGGGACTATATGGCGTTGTGTGTAATTTGTGAGATATTTATTTATAAAGTACTGCTAATTTATGTTTTAAATTAGCTAATTATGGTGTTTGACATAACATTACTGTAAACGCGTCACTACAGCAAAGAAGTAATCACAAAAATGGATTTAACTCATTACCAGGACAGAATACCGCAACGACTACTTAATCGAGGCAAGTGAGACCTTATTCCTAGAGTTCAAACAAGTGCGAATTGTACTCGCACACGAATGGTTCCGTACCATTATCTATAAAAACAGCACAAAATCATGTCTGTTGCATAGGGACCTCCTAAAAAAATATTTATTTTATTTTTATTTAGTTCTTTATTTTTAAAGTTAATATATACCATTTTTTCTGTAAATATTGATAGTGTCTACCTGTTGCCGATGTCAATATTGAGCAAAAACTAGTAAAAACATCACGTTTGTTGTCTGGTTGTTAAAGCGATGACAACGTTTATACATAATCTGATAAAATTTCAACCCTCAGGCTATTACGGTTCAAAAGATACAGTCTGGTGACAGACGGACACACGGACGGAAAGTGTATTCTTAGTGATAGGGTCCCATTTTACCCATTGCGTACGGAGCCCCAAAAGACGGTGTTGAATTAAGAAACTTAGTCTTATAAAGTTTGTGCTAATAAGAATATAAAATTGGCAGAATCATCATAATGTTTAATTCTTCATCCCCCTTCTCTTCATCCGTTATTTATACTTAATATATGTATATATTTATAAATATATATATTTGAGTATAATATTATTGACGTATTTAAAGTATTAAGTATGTACCATATTTGAATTAATATGTATTTAAACGATTTTCAAATCAGTGTATATTATTTCACTATTAGTATTATCGAAACGCACCTACCTTTGTTTCTCTGCACCACCCAAGGTTGCCTGTTAGAGAATGCCACTAGGTTTTAAGTCCACCTATGCACCATTTTGTGTGCAAAAAGTTAAATAATAAAAAAAAAAATATATCTGAAGAACCAAGCAATCGTACAGCGTGGAAGTTAATCTCATTATTACGACCATCAAACTTCCTGAACTCAAACCAATATGTCTGCTTGGCTGCTATTAATCAAAGTGATGCACATAACACGACTAATACCACACGTTATCGAGGCGCCTGTCCCGACCAGATAACAACCCCGTCTAATTTAGTAAGCCGCCCAATTATAAACTAATTGACAATATAACTATTGCTGCTGGGTACTAAGTCTAAGTCAGGATTATATTATTTATATTATTTATTATTATATATTATTTATATATTATTTATTATTTATATTATATTATTTATATTATTTATTATTATATATTATTTATATATTATTTATTATTTATATTATTTATTATTATATATTATTTATATATTATTTATTTTATTTATTATTATAGTAAACTATAACATAAGGTGGTCGCTAATGACGTATTCAAGGTTCCGGCGGCCTCCAACACGCGGCTCGATGGCACACGGCGGTGTTTTTGGTGAATAAGGGCTCTAGATAACCACACCGTGCCCCCTAGAGGCGTGGTATTCGGTTAGGTATTTTCATCGCCAACCTTAAAAAAAAGGATAACAAGATAAGGTATTGGGAATTGAATTGATATTTTAATTCTTAAAATCGTCTCTGCCCACCCCCATGCATCATTTAATGTATGTATAGATAGATAGAAAAAACATTCCTTGCTTATTACATGTATATTAAAAAAATTACACACACACTCATAAAGATTTGTCTTGAGCGGGAATCGAACCCGTGACCTCGGCGTCGCAGGCAGGTGCCCATTGCGCCATTCGGTCGTCAATATGTCTGCTTAGCTGCTATTAATTACAGTGATGCACATAACACGACTAATACCGCACGTTATCGAAGCGCGTGTCCCAACCAGATAACAGCCCTGAATAATTTTGTAAGCCTCCCCAATTATAAACTAATAGACATTACAAATATTGCTGTGGGTACTAAGTCCGGGAAAGAGTATAAGGTATTTAAATCTTAAGGGTAAATCGTCGAATAGTGAGACTTGAAACTAACTTTTGCCTGCGACTTCGTCCGCGTTCAACGTTACTGCGCCGCTCCCGTGGAGTTTAGCGTTATGTTAAATATCTAAATACCTGTATTGAGACTTAGACTATCAAACACAAAAGGAATTATCAAGATTTAACTAGTAGTTCTTGAGATTAGCGCTATCAAACATACAAACTAACTTTCTTCTGCGGTTTCGTGTCCGTGGTAGGTAAACAAATAAAAAGTATCCTTTGTTACGCGCCTTGTAGCCAGTTACTTGCATCTAAAATTGTATCAAAATCGGTGCAGCTGTTGAAAAGATTAACCGATACAAACAGATAGACAGACAAAAGTTATAAAAACTGTATTTTAGGCAAAGATGCACTGGTATAGTTGTTTGCACGATGCAAACAACTATACCAGCTTAAAAAAATATTGTTATTCTGACATTAAAAACAGACACTTCAATTTTATTTATATGTATTGATTTAATAATACAACATGAATGCTTCAAACATGCTGTTCAACATGTAATTTTGATGTGTTAAATTTAATATTTGCACGCTATCAATTAAAGAGCAAAACATGCTGTACCTACCTGATATATAACAACAACTTGTAATTGTAACCGTGTTTTATGCAAATAAAGTTCTTTGAATCTTTGAATCTTTGCTGGTTCTTCTTTTTTTTAAACTCGTTCTCATGAGCTCTACTACCTAGAAATGGCGATCCTTCCTCCCAGGAGTATCGATACATAATATAATTTTAAAATTAAATTATGCTAGCTTCTATAGACAAAACTTCTTTAACTCATAAACATAACATCACGCCTATATTACACAGAAAAGTGTGTCAGAGGTGTACAACACCTACATTTCAACAGTTATGCTTAGGTCCCATGGGGATTATCGCCATCCACCGGGCACAATTCAAACTCCGTGCTACTATTGTGAATTTCCAAAAGGGTAATTTCACAAATAACACTTTGCCCAACCCGGGAATCGAATCCGAGATCGATCGAACACTGTATCATTTACTACGCAACCCAAATTATAAACTTACTATCCTAAGGTTGCCTGGCAGAAATCACTATTAGTGATAAGGCCGCCCATTGTACTGTAATCACTAGATATAAGTTCAAATTGTAAACTCAAGGTGTACAATAAAGTGTATAATAAATAAATAAATAAATATTATTGATTCCCAAAGATTCAAAGATTCAAACATTTATTATGCACAACAGTAGTATGAAATTAATATACCAATCCTCACAAAATATATTTATCATTTGTTCTTATATAAATTAATAGTTGATTTTCATTAACATAAACTCAATAATAACATTTGAATTACATAACTAAATTATTTTTATTTGATAATTGATTATTAAAAATGCATTGATAAAATATACTTAATTGAAATCGAATCTAAAATGTCAAAGTAAAATATTATTAGCATGTCAAATATGTATCAATACAAATAAACAGTCATTTAATAATATGTCAATTCAAGCTATTTAATAAAACTATTTATGATAAAAGTTACTTTAATATACTTCAAAAAATAATTGCAAATTGGTCTGTTTCACCCTGATATAAAAAAAAATATCCAAGACAAAATAAATCATGAAAATTATGCTTTTATCCTGGCGCAGCTGCAACACCGTAAAATATCGTTGCCACGCTTACTCTAATACATTTTCTTCACAATATTCCAACATAATCAGCATTGGTACATGAGCGAGGCATCTCAAGATATTTAATTAATGGCCAATCCTTTGTTAAGATTAACTGATCCCGTTAACCTTTGAAGAACCGGGTTAATTACCGGCTGTTGATGGTATAATTAATATCTCAATATACAGATATGCGTATGTATTCTAATGCTCTCTGGCATTCAAGAAGGATTACGGGAAGTAGGTTTATTGAAACCGCTTTGAGATCAGCTTACGTGAATTCGCATCTGTTAATGATTTAACTAACCACAAGGCTTATATATAACAGCTCTGTATCTAATACATGTCCCACTGCTGGGCTTCGGGTTTGGTCTCATGATGAGAAGAGTAAGGCCATAGTCCACCGCGCTGGCTAAGTGCGAATTGGTAGATTACACACATCTTCGAGCTATTTTTTAAATTGTTAAAAAGATGTTAAAAATTGTTAGGAAAAAATAATCAGCTTTAATTTTATAACTTCTAGTATGCTAACGTTAGTAAAACAGAGTATTACATAGGGATATATAGACTTTTGCAGGAACAGTCTGTTAGATACAGTCGTGTTCATTTATAGTATTTTATTGTCTCTACAAAATGGTTCAAAACTGCCAACATGTACACAACTGTACCTGTGTTTCTTGTCTAACTGAAGGAGCTATTACAATGGAGCTCTGGCTTTGACGGTGAGTTTGCAATTACGATTGACTAGTCAACTGCACGCGACTGATAGTTGCTCAACTAGTGGACGATCCCAGGTAAATCTGAGGTTTATTTAAAGACTTCTATGCGGGCAAAATCGCGAGCATAGCTAGTATTCTCTAATTCTCTCTTTCTCTTAAAAAAAAAATGACGTTTGCATTAGGAATTACTCCTGTGTAGCGGGGGTGTTCACTAACATACATTTCACACACACAAAGTACACCCAGAGTTAGAGCAAATCTTAACGGATCACACAAAGATTTGTCCCATGTCCCAGCGCAGTTAAAAGCGGCGAGGCGACCGCGTTAACCACTACGCCAATCGTGCACTCTGTTCACAAGTTCAGTCATCAATGTTTTCATAATCTAGTGCTCAGATTAAATGATCCCGGCTCATCGAAATGGGGTTGGTTCTATATGAATAATAGGATAGCGATATCCTTTAGTTCTGGGTTCACGCCTGTTGAATTCCAGGGTATTGTGTTTAGACAGACCACGCATGATCTAGGATTAGGTAAATTTTAGGAATTTGTGCTGCAAAATTTTGTATTTGTTTTTGTTTACAAAATGGCGAAGTGTAACTATCAAACAAGTTCCGTGGTTTGATTCTGTAAATGAAACGGTTGAATAAAAATACTGTCTATGATTTCTTCAAAATTTTTATTTGATTTAATTTGATTGCACTTACAGAACGCTTGCGGTGGTGGTATTATATAACCAACATGATTCTGTTGTTATTTTTTAACAGGAAATTTATTTTTTGGCGGTTGTCTGAGGCAAAAAAAAACAAGGTGAATATCTCTTTAAAAACAATAGTAAGAAACAATTTGAAAGATTATGAGACCGGCAGGATTTGAACCTGCGACTTCTGCATACCGGGCAGTCGCTTAAACCACTCAGCGACGGTCGCTTCTTGCCAGGGCTCTAAATTTCTCAACTGTATGTTACGTTATTACTTGGCGGAGTAAAATACGTTAGTATAATTTGCTAAGCATAGATAATGCTATAAAAATAAACAAAAAGAAGTTGAAATCACAACAGTGTTAATAATTTGGTCACAATTTCGCAGTTCTCGCAGCCAATGCACGCTCGATTTTCGTCTCAAGTTCGATGTAAGACCGTGATCGTTGAACCAGACACCTATTGTCTGAGATATGTCCATTGATATGGTATATCTATGGGTCTATGGGTATATTCTCCTATGCACTACCCTCTACTTCAATGTGAAGTGAATTGAAAGGGGCGAATTCAGATTGCACTACCGAATTCGACAATAGAGATATTTGTACTATAATTTTGTTTGTTATGGTATAAGGATAGAAGCAAAAACATAGTTACATACCTACATAGTTTACTAAACACTCTGTAGTCTAGTAAACTAGACTAGAAAGTTTTGCAGAATCTCATTTTAAATTTAGATATGATGCTATTGCTCTGCTTGCCGACCATTCTTAAAATTGTTAAATATTTAGTTATTTTTTTTATTTTTTGTTGTTTACATTCATTTTGTATTAAATTCAATAACGTTGACACTTATTGACAACGTCCAAAAATGATCGCTCCCAAGCACAAATAATGTCAATTCGTGGACAATGATGTGGGTTATGTGATAAACAAAGCTAACCATTGTATCTTTTTTGTACAAACTTTATCATGTAACTGTTTTTTGTCGCAAATAAATAAATACAAGCGAATCAAGCATTATATAGTTATAATTATATGCAAATGACTAGTAGCCTTTTTAAACAATAAAACATAATTATGTATAATAAATGTAAATTGCCTCTTGGTTTAGCGGTATTATTTGTGTATTGCTCACTGCGAGGTTTTGGATTCGATTTCCGGGTCGGACAGAAGTGTTATTTGTGAACTTTCTGTGAGGTAATTCTTAATAGCAGGACGGAGTTGGAATTGTGCCCGGTGGATGGCGATATGCTGTCCCTATCCCAAGAGACCTGAACATAACAGGTAAAGTGTGGGCGTTGTACACCTCTGCCACACCCTTCTGGGTAATATAGGCGTGATGTTATGTTATGTAATCTCTATGTAATACAAAAATCAGTTTGTGCTTTTGCGCTGATTTTCTTTTACCGAGCATGATTTGATCATTATTTTTATTTTTATTTTTATTAAGCACTCGTGGTAGAGCTTTTGTGAATGAGCTCGAGGGCGGCAGCACCACCATCTCACCTTTAACCTGCCGCCAAATAGAAGTGCTTGCATTACTGTGTTCCGGTTTGGTGGTGACATCAGGCCCTGAAATTACTGGCTCATGAGGCATAACACCGTAGTCCTCAGCTGCAGCGACGCATCTATAATCTGCTTTTGTGGATTGTTGATGTCCATGTGCTGTACTCCACTTACCATCAGGTGGACTACACGTTCGTTCGCTGTGGGCGTAGTATAAAAAAAAAACGTTTATCTTATTTCAAATTGCATTCTATTTCACGACAGGTTAAAGGTAATGCGAGAAAGCATAACCTGTCGCCAAATAAAATCGTGCTTGTTCAAAAAAATCCTGCCACCTACAAACATGGCAGGTATTTTTCCCATTTTTAATCAACATTGCAATAAACAACTGTATCGAAATATTTCAACCATGGAATCTTACATAAAATTACATAATAGAGGAGAGGCAGAGGCGTATAATACCCACACTTCATCTGTTATGTTTAGGTAACAGGTCGTTTTTTAAAAAAGAAAAATAAAATCTTAGCGGAAATTTCTCAAATCCCACACGTTTGTTTGACCCAGAAAACAAAACCCGGGACCTCGCGGCTACACTGCACTACACTAGCCAGTAGACCAATGAGGTAGTTTCTTTTTCATTATATCGTAATCCAGAAGAAGATGGCGGGATGAACGGGATTCCTACCAAAATGACTGGGCGCTACAAGCCGTAGACAGAGACCAGTGGAAAAAGGGTGGGGAGGCCTTTGCCCTGTAGTGGGACACTATAGGCTAGTAAAAAAATAAATAAAAAATCGTAATCCACGCGGACGGAATCGCGAATGACAGCTAGTTATATAGAGAAGTAGGCAAGTAGTCGTAAGGCAAGTAGTGTCGTGTGCGACAACAGTAGAATACCAGGAAATTGGTTACCCGTCCCAGTCAGGAAATCATAACAACAAGCAATCCTATTTTTTCTGTGAATAGATATTTGCTTTTTTTGGTATTCAAGTGTTTGTAGTCCTTTGTTGTATTTGGACTCTTTGGAATATATTATGAAAGTTGAAAGTTAAAAGTAGTGAATTAGTTAGAAAAGATTAACTGCCGCGATGGTCTAGTGGTTAGCGTATTCGCCTCTCACCGCGAAGTCTCATTAGTGAACTATCCGTCGGGAATTTCACAATAGCAACACGGAGTTGGAATTAGGCCCGATGGATGGCGATAGGCTCACCCCCTATCCCATGGGATCAAACTTATAAAGTGTGGATGTTGAACACCTCTGACACATCCTTCTGGGTAATATTGGCGTGATGTTATGTTATATTATGTCAATGTTTGATCTGTATCTCACTAACGTAACACTGTAGCTCTGTTTATATTACACTCCAAAATACTAAAATTATATTTGCAACAATACATCATATTGTTACTTATATGCCTCATCGATTGAAATCAATGCATTTTTTGAGGCAATTGAGCCTTCTTCTGGTGGCTAATTCAGCCAGCTTTTTAAAACTAAACGTGCCTTTATTTTTTTGGTTACCCGCTTTGACTTTTTTACGCGCTAGGAATAACTCCTGTGTCGCGGGGGTGTTCACAAACATACATATCACACCAAACCCAGAGTCAGAACAAATCTTCGCAGATCACACGAAGCTTGTCCCGAGCGGGGATCGAACCCACAACAACAGGGCAGTATAAAGCGGCAAGGCGACCGCCTGCACTCGAAAAATGTGGTGATTTATACAAACATACTTCAAAGCATTTTTAGAATATAATTTTCTCCTGGATATAATTAAATTAATAAACAATACACTAATAATAACATTTCCTTTATCAAAAAAATATCCTTAACATTTTGGCAAGAAAAACAAGTTTCGCATAGTCATCAATAAAGGACAGAAGAATTTGTGAGGACGCAATAAAGCAAATTGTGCGTAAAATTAAGCTTAACATTGGTGAAATATAGGACCAAGGAAAACAGCGCAATGATATAATGTTGAAGACATTACTTTTATTTATTAAGGAGATTTGTATTGAGCATTGTGGAGATGTTTTATTAGTGATGTTGGAATGGAATTACATGAAATAACATAATATAATACCACGGCTATATTACCAGAAGGTTGTGGCAGAGGTGTACAACACCCTCATTTTACCCGTTATGTTAAGGTCCCATGGGATAGGAGCCTATCGCCATCCATCGGGCATAATTTTCAACTCCGTGCTGCTATTGTGAATTTCCTGAAGAAAAGTTCGAATCGGTATAATAACACGCCTACATGAACCAGAAAGGTGTGGTAGAAGTTTATTATTCTTACACTTCACCTGTTATGTTTAGGATTCATGTGATTCGAGGTGAGCCTGTCGCCATCTAGCGGACACCACTCTAACTCCATCCTGTTTATAAAAATATTTTTGCTCATCAAACCCGCGACCTCGTGAACGAGGCAGTTATGTCCTTTCAAAGACACGAAAATCAAATGTTAATAAAATTATATGTAGCATTATCTTTTAGAATATTGACGCGACATCTTGAAACTTTTCTTTTAATTTATGTACATATTTTACAAGTTTTGTGACGACGCTGGTCTTCTCTTTAACTCGTAATTAATTACTTGATAGCCTTCAAAAGAACAGATTAAGTTTGAAAAGTTGTGAAATAAACATAATATATGCGTATATAATATTCATATTGTAATATTAATATTTGTGTGTTTACATTTTGTTTGTGAACTCCCTAACGACACAGGAGCTATTCTTAGGACGGGCGTAGTTAAACAAACTAAAAAAATTGTGGTCGAATTTAAAATTAAATTAATTTTAAATTCGACCTAGGAGGCGCTGGCGGAACGACCTAGATGGCTACAGCCACATCTGGTGGGAAACTGCAGGAGAAAGAGAGGACTGGAAACGTTTGGGGAGGGCTTTGCCCAGCAGTGGGACGGAAAAAAAAATGTTTATAATGGTACTAACTGAGTTTTTGGTACCGACATAAATCTTTTGATCGCGGTAGAGCTCTTGTGAACAACCTTAGGAGGAAGCTTGTATCTACCTGTATCTTTATTTTTTTACTAGTAGTATTTGCACTATTAATTATGTGCCAGTTTGGTGACGTCATCAGGCCCTGAAATTACTGGACGCAGTCTGTGGGTTAATAGACGCGTTTTGTTTTTGTGGATTTTTGCCACTGACCAATTTGTGGCGGCACCCGCTCATAATAAATTACGGATGACATTAACAACGTCAAGAAGGGACGCATGACACAATTAGTCAGAAATGTAAAATTGCGCTGAATCGCGATAGCGAAGTGTTCACAGCAAGTGTACATATATACTTCTTCCAAAACGCTACCATTGGACCGCTGTCTGTCAGGCAATACCACCGAGCCTGATCGGTGGATCCTCCCTTTGTGGTGGAGGAACATAACACCACGTTCCTCTACACACCTTTACGTGTTACCTGCAAATACAGTTTTTTATTCCTGCGTCGTATAAAAAATATATATAACAATGACATATATTATTAGACATATAACCTAGCATCTAGTAAGTACGTAATTACCACGGGCGAATACGTTTTTGACGAGTTTATGCTTAGTTTGTAGAATCGTTGGTAAATTTTAATCTGATTTAGTTTTAGTGCACTACCTACATACTTTGATATTTTACTTTTGTTTAATGACGACGAATGTAAAAATTATCTTATTTAATTCAACAATATTCTCATGTAAATGATGTTATTCGTATTATGAGAATAAAGTATCTTTAATCCTAACAAGGCACAGAAAAACATTTTCAGTGACTCAAAACGTTGGCATCAACTGCAGTATTTGCGCAGTACTTGAATAAACGAGCCTACTCATTTCTCAAAGGCCCCGACGCACCTATTAATCCTCTGAGGTGCGGTTACACACAGACGTTTTTTGTATACCCGCTTCTGTGGGAGGAGTGGAAGACTGCCGCGTGGTCTATCGGTGTAATTTGCGACCGATAACCGCGAAGTCTTGGTTTCGATCCCCGGGTCGGTAAAAAGTGTTATTTGGGACATTGCTGTTAAAATTTTCATGGCATTGTGCCTGTAGATTGCCGAAAGGCTCACATACGTCAAGATTCTTTTCTAAGATGTGTGTGTATTTATACTGAAACTTATTTTTACGGGGAAGAAAAACATATAAGGAAACCTGTATTCCTAACAGTACCTAAAAGTGCTCGAGGGTATGCGAAGTCTACCAATCCGTACTTGGTTACTGGTAGACTAAGGCCGAACTCTTGAAAGATACAAGTGTTAATTGCTGTCCAAATGCTATCTCTGGGTATTACTGTCAACTATACAGTTACTAATTTTTCCAACGATGACCATCAGTAACTGAAAAAAAAATCACGCAAGCAGACTTGTAGGCAAAAGCTATCTTATATCTCTTATTTATCTCACAAAATAATGTTTTCGATTCTTTTCCCGGAAGTGACAGAGCACACCGTTACTTCGAGGAACACCGATCGAGTACACGTAATCGAGATCTAAAACATTTAAACGTGTCACGTCCAAGGAGCGCGAGGAGTCTTCGCAGTACTTGGAGGTTGTCGGCTTTACTACTATTGGAATCAATCTTGACTTATTCGAGAAACACCGATTGAGTTGTCATCGAGATCGAAAAATTTAATCTTGTCACGTCCAAGGATCGCAAGGAGTCTTTGGAGTACTTGGAGATTGTCGGCTCAACATCTATTGGAATCAATCAGTCTAACAGATTAGGCTATATCAAGATTTTACCATGAGTGGCTGCCAACAGACTTTCATAACCTAGTACGACGGTAAAGATAATCTGAAGAACGGGGCAATAAGATTGTTTTTGTTATACTGACTGACTACCCGTAATGTTAGCCATATATCAACCAATGACTACCAGGACCGGCAACTTAACGTGCTCGCCGAGGCGTGAAGAAAAATAATTATGCCATGATAGTTACCGGTCCTACGGCCGATATCGGTACCGATACCGATATTAATAATCACCGATCAATGAGATTAATTTAGCATTTTTGCCTCGCATTTTGGTAATTATAAATATTAACCGGCAATTATTAATAACATAACATCAAGCCTATATTACTCAGAAGGGTGTGGCAGAGGAGTACAACACCCACACTTCACCTGTCAAGTTTAGGTCCCATAGGATAGGGGGTAAGCCTATCGCCATCCACCGGGCTCAATTCTAATTCCGTGCTGCTATTGTGAATTTCCTAACGGAAAGTTTCAAATAACACTTTGCCCTACCCGGGAATCGAATCCAAGACCTTGCGGTGAGAGGTAGACCATCGAGGCAGTTAATTAACTTTATTATTAATAATTTTAAATTCATTACATTCACGATAAAATAGACATCAATCTGACTTTTTAACAAATAGTAGGGGCCACTGATAAACTTCCGAACTCGTTCCGAAACTAAGTTCGACGAATAAATGTACCAGAAACCTTTGAAGCTTTAATCGAAACTCGCGACGGCGACGGGCCGGCTTGCAAAGATAAAACGAAATTATACAACAGCCAAACTAAGACTCAGGTTCCACCAAAGCAGAGTGGGTAGAAAATTTGTTTGAATAAATTTTAAAGTTAAACAATTTTTATATAATTGAATACTATAAATATAAACTGCTCCTCGCGTCGTATTCCTTATTGCTGAGGGTCGTGATTCCCCCGTTGGTGTATTATTTTGTTTCTGATGATACTCAAATATAAACACATGAAACACAAATACATGAAAACGTCATAATAATATTTTATTTTACGTACTTCTTACCATTCTTATTGATTATTTTTTAGCATTTAGCTATGCTTAGCAAATTATACTAAGAAACAGATAAAAAGATTATGGGATCGGCAGGATTTGATCGGTTTGTATCCTACTTAAGATAGGAACAAATGGATGAACGTGACGTCACGAAATGACGTAACATACAGTTGAAAAATTTAGGGTCCTGGCAAGAGGCGACCGTAGCTGGTTAGTTAAAGCGGCTGCCCGGTGTGCAGAAGGTCGGGTTCAAATTCAGCCGGTCCCATAATCTTTTCAACTGTTTCTTAGTATACCTACCTACTACTAATCAGTCAGGTTTCGCTACTGAAGTTGAGTAAAGAGAAAACGTGGTCATTTAAATACATCTCATCTCCGCTTAGCTTTGGTAAAACCCAGGCCTCAATGTGATTATCTTCAAGAATTTTCAACGCACCGACTTATTTATGTTGTAGGAGAGATTACTGGATGTTTTTGCGTGTTTTTGAGAAAAGATTGTAATCAGATTTTAACTTGAAGAAGTAAGGATAAGGAAAAAGGAGCACGCGTTTATTGGCGATATCCTACTATAAATATTATGAATTCTTGAATTAGCTGCCTCGATGGTCTAGTGGTTAGCGTATACGCCTCTCACCGCAAGGTCTCGAAATTCACAATAGCATCACAGAGGTGAAATTGTGCGGATGTCCATAATCTCAACCCCTATCCAATGAGAAAACACAGGTAAACTGTGTGTAAAACTGACTGCAATAGATATGCAAGTCTGTATTTCATATTTAATAAGTGTAATATACCCACTATTTAGATATATAACTCACTTATCCATAACTGGTGTCGTAAGTCTTTACTAAGACTTAGAAGTTTTTGCCCTGCATACCCAACTCATTGGCCGACTGTACACCTCTGGCACATTCTTGTGGGCTATAGTACCCTAGTATAGTAGTATAAGAGTCAGGTAGAGATATACAACACGATGTGATTTTATGGTATGTATGTAATGAATGCTAAACTTGATGAAGATTGTGTAGATGTGTATTATTGTAAATGGGGATGTGATTTATATGTGCAAACGTGTAGCCGTGTGCGTGTAGGCATCACGAGCGACACCCCCGCTCCTCGCCCACCCTCGCGGCGGCGCGGTCAGTATTCTAGTAATAAACGAGTGTGTACTCGTAAAAACTTCTGAGTACATTTTTATAAAATTGTGTCCATAGTTTAAATTAAAGTAAATTGAAGGATAGTTTTTATGACGTGCCACGCGGACGGAGTCAATTAGCTCTTAAGTAAGTAGATCATAAATAAGAGGACAATCTTCTTGGTGACCAAAAAAACGTCTCTAGAAATATTTTTGGTTAATGACACACAGTCGAGATAACCCGAATAAAACAAATAATTTACTAAATTTACCAAGATGGCGGTGAAAGCTCATATGAATTTGAGGTCGAAAATTCAGGGTAAGCTTTTATAAGCTTCCAATACAACATATTCAAAAATCTGCTTTCTAGGTTCATTAGCATTTATCCAGGTGATTTGCCTTTATTTAATTTGTAGTTAATTATTAGTTAATTTCTAAATTATAAGGAAAAATATTATACTTGCAAATTATATGCACATTTTCATTGAGATTAGAGCTTACATTTTCTCATACTAAAATTGATTGAGTTTATAGTTCCGTGGTTTCTATTTCTCTTTATTTCTATTTCCACGTAGTATCGACGAGAGATACAATTTATATTCCCGTTCATTTTTTTCTGTTTCTCGTATCTTACCATCGATTTCCATTACTGAGCCCTCCCTCTACCGCAAGTGTAGTGGAGCGGTAAATACAACTTTGCTGACGTGGCTTCCACTGGTTCAGTTGTGATGGAGTAGGTCTCAATGTGTTGAGTTTTTTTGTTACTAGCTGTGTATTTCGATTTCACTCGTGTTAAATGTAGCTACCCAGTGGGTTTTGCCGAGACGTTAAATAATGTCCACAGCCTATTTTAAAGTAGTAGAAATGTTTATGTAATAATGTTGCTCAGTGCTCAAGAGGCGATTTTGTTTTTTTATTATTTATTATAACCAAAGTACTTAAAACTATTTTCGACATCATTTGCCTCGGTCAAAAACCACTATGGGTTTATCTAACCGTCGCTACATTTACACAGACAAAAATTAAACACATTAAACATTAAAATTAAAATTAATGTTTAAATTTCAATTTAAACATTAAAACATTACAATTTAAAAAAATCTATGTTTAGGTATTTAAGAGGTACATTTTAGGTAATGACGCTTATATTTATATTTTACATTTTTTACACCTTTAGTATATATTTTAATAATAAGTAATATCCGTGCTGCTTGGTGTATAATCCCAACACCAAATCTGTACTTGTATGCATTGCAGATAGGGATGGATTTTTTTCAAAAATGATCACTCAATCACGACAATCGGCATTATGCATTGAAAGAAATATTAAATTCCTTTCCTCTAAAAATCGAATAAAAGACACATTAAGCTATAGTTGATGTGCCAAAAACGTGCGTCAACGAAACGTTGGCGCGCGCGCCATTCAAAGCATTCCAATATGGCGGACAAAATGGCGTCAAACCCGCTGCTAACGAACCTCTTTGTTACACCTGTTGGGCCGTGAATGTAGAAACGGAGCGACATTCTTTAAGTGAGCGATAGTTCGACTTTTATGGATCGTTTAATCAAGACACGAAAGTGAAGCGAAATGGATAGGCCAAGCACCTTTTTCTGAGCTAGATATGATAAATAAGTTTTAGAAAAGATTAAATACGTACTTACCACATTTATTAGTCACCTAATATTCAAACGAAATGATATCGTGAAGTTCGCTTAACACAGCAGAATACAGCATACCTCAAAGTAAATAAGATTCTGAAACGACTGAATGTTACATAACTAATCTTCTTCTTCTTCACCGTGTCGATGGCTGAGTCAAATTTTATTTAGACTTGCCATCGTGGTGAAAAGATTCGCCTATTCGCTTTGAAAAACTTGCGAATTGTCCAGGTTGCGCCGGACGTAGGAAGTCGTAGTGTACGTCACTCGGGGAGACTCCTTTCATGCACCCCGCAGAACTAATAAAATGTATACTATCTAGTATGTAATCTAAACAACATTCATAAGACGATGACTTGATATTATTCTGTAATTTATTTCTCCAGAACTTATGATTTATTTTTTAACCTTATTAGCAGTATATTATATAGCCAGAAGTAGTTTCATGAAAATGAAATCATTCTATACCAACAGGAGTATCAGCTTGAAGCTAAGATGGAGGATGGTGAAATGCTACGTGCTGTCAGTTTTGATGTATGGTTCTGAGAGTTGGACCATAACTAAACCGATGGAGGATAGAGTTAACGCATTTGAAATGTGGCTTTATCGTCGCATGCTGAAAATATCTTGGCGCGATAAAATATCTAACATTGAGGTACTTAAAATAATGAAAAAAAAGCAAGAAGTATTGGTAACGATAAAACGAAGAAAGATAGCATATTTCGGTCATCTTTATCGGCACAATAAATACAACATAATCAAAAACATTATAGAAGGAAAGATCGAGGGAAAGAGAGGAAGAGGAAGAAGGAGATTGACCTGGATGGAAAACATGCGAAATTGGACCGGACTTGACGCTGCCTCACTCGGCAAAGTAACACCTAATAGATGCGAATTTCTAAGGATAGTCGCCGACATCCAATGATTGATATAGCATCAGAAGAAGAAGCAGTATATATCTACCAATCATAGTCGAAAATAACAGTTGCGTTCATTTTTCAAGTGTAACTATCATCACTTTTAAATTCGTTCAGGTTATATTCTATGTGTCTGAAACTATGAGAGCAATAACATAGATAAACTATGGGCATATCCATTCATTTCTATATTACGGGCTTAAAAAGCCTGAAGTTGAACGAGTCCATTATTTTAGGTTTCGCTGACCATTCGCTACGTTACCTGCCCAGATTTATAAAAAAAAGGTCTCATATGTAACCGCCACGGCTTTTTACGAATCTGGCTTATGTACTACTTTTTGTGAACTTTTAAAAGTATTGTGGTGGCAGTGTTTTATTTTTTGTGTCGTTAGATATATGTTTTGTTTTTGTTTGGTGGGTAAATAAAAAGGTTTAGTGTTTTGTAGTGAAAAAGTCAAGCATCCTTTGGGTTTTCGCATAAGTATTTTATAAACATATTAACAAACAGCTAAGTACACATAGGCCTCACCAAATTTCCGCCACAACGCGCGGGTTTGGGCCGCCTGAAGTCAACGGCTCGACGCGATTTTAACCAGATCATCCATCCATCTGGCTAGGAGGCGACCCACGCTGCGCCTGCCGGTTCGTGGCCGCCACTCGAGAACTTTTCTGCCCCAACGGCCATCTGTTCTGCGAGGCATGTGCCCTGCTCATTCCCATTTCGTTAAATAATGTGATATATGGGTGAGTATATTGCTATATATAAAGATATTTTCGCATGAGAGAGAGATCCACAGCAATGCGAGACCAGCTAATACTGAAAATGTAAATGCTTGATATGTATCCGTTTAACATTAATTTACTGTAATATTTTTTAAATATTCAGCTCACATTGTGTATTGTTGTTTGTCTGTTGACATCATTGATGATTCAACATTTCCAATATCTGAATTCCTGAATCAAAAGGTTTCAATTTTCACTGTTAATAGCTGTAGTAATTAGCTGACTATTTCCCAATTCTATTGAAGAGGTAGAAATAACTATATTTAATCGACTAAATAAATAAATAAATATTTCACAACATACACACAACGCCATCTAGTCCCAAACTAAGCAGAGCTTGTACTATGGGTACTAGAATAACTGATACTAATACATATATACTTTTCTTTTGTAAATACATACTTATTATACATAGTAACACCCAGACTAAGTATTTAGTATTATTAGATTGTTCTGGAAATTTTAAAAGTGTACTAGTACTCGGCTTCCTATCAATTTATCGCAACTAGAAATATGGTTTCACTTAGGAAAAAAATAAGCAAAATTCAAGTATTTTGACAGTTATTTTCGATTTAAAAACAGAGTTTAAAATTTAAAAAAAAATACTTTTAAAATTTAAATAAATATAAGCTTATCTTTAAAAAAAATATAGTAAGTTTTCGACTTATTACTCAAACACATATAAATACACTCACCCTAAGCCACACATTAAGATTGTAAACACTTTATGCTCCAATCGTCTCCCAAAACGTAGGTACACGTACACTTTACAAGCGAACAGAAGAAAATAATAATTACAAGAGATAAAATGATTAGGTACATACAAGCTTTCAAAATCCCACTCATTACATATACAGAATGTTTTCTTCCAATGTAACGTATTATCGTCAAAGAGAAATTTTAATAAGGCACCTACGAGAGCCTGCAAAGTCGATTTTAACGATTCCGTCATCGTTTTTGATTTGGTATCCAGCATCGTTATTTTACTTGTGACGTGTGGTGCAAGGGATGGGAAAATAGAGGTCACAAGATAAAAATTATTATAATATGAAAAGTAGAACAAATTTTAATAACCCTTAAGTTTACTCTAATAGTATCAGATAAAATGTAAAAGCAGTGATTTGAAATTGCTATTCAGTTATTCTATATTTTGTTTCACTCTGGTGATCTACAAATTATACAATAGTGTTTGTATTTTTCCTTTCTCCACGTTTCGATCGGTTTTTGCCGGCCACAGTCTCAAGCTAACTTTGGTCACACAGCTATTATTATGTATGTACGTCCGTAAAGTATTGTGTACATTTTTTTAAAGGGGCCCCCTTTAAAAAAAACGTCTGATATTATCAGAAATTATCTTTGTAACGGGTGGCGCAAAAGTAAAGACCCTATTTGGTTCAGCTATAACATTTTTTCTAAATTAGAAAACTAGATTTAGATTTTTTTAAATGTATATTTGTGCCATTAAATTTCGTACCATTAGGATTTAAAGATGATGTCTTTTAAATGGTGACCTCCAGAGTTGATACACATTTGAGCCCTATTTATGACATTTTGCATAACTTGCCGTAACACTTCCTGCGATATGTTCGTTATTTCTTGACGAATGTTTTCTTTTAGAGCTGCGAGAGTCTGTGGCTTGTTCACATACACCCGAGATTTCAAAAAACCCCAAAGAAAGAAGTCTGGACTGGTCAGATCGGGTGATCTTGCAGGCCAAGGCAAATCGCCAAAACGAGAGATAACTCGGTCTGGAAAAGCGTCCCTCACTAAGTCCATAGTGTCGCGCGCTGTGTGTGCCGTAGCGCCGTCTTGTTGAAACCAGATGTGCTCCAGCCCCAATTCGTCCAAACTGGGTATCAAAAACTCACGTAACATGGTTCTGTAGCGTTCTCCAGTGACAGTTCGATGGCTCCTACGTATAAAGGCGAAACTGCCGCTTGCGCCTTTTTCCAATTATTTAAGCAATGAATTCACTTTGTTCTAATCTATAACCTCAGGAAGAAAAAAAATAATTCTTTCGATTAGATCCAAAATTAAAATTTAGGCAAATAGGCGTAAGTGTAAAACTTCGTCACGTATATAGCCCAATCGCACGGTTCGCTCATCTACCGTGCTGAGTAGTCACATACGAGGTTCGGCGCGCGGGCGGAGGTGCCACTTCGGCCGTTTTACTGAGTTTCGCGACGAGTTCGATTTTAAACGAATCACTTACGCCTTTAATTTTAAATTGGTATTTTTGGCGGCTAATGAAACGCATCTTAATTTTTATTTATTTATTTGAAGCATTATTTATCACCTGACATACTAAAGTACTCAAATTATTACTTGATTCTTGACAGTGATTAAATAAACTACTGTGGCGTAAGTAAGTATGTACAGGCGCGTTGTTCTTAGTTTATCTTGTATTAATTATTACATAACGATCTGTTTGCCTTAGGAGCTTTACTCCTATTGAGACGTAAGGGATAACAAGTTCGATGCCCAAACTAACAGTATTATTTTGATTTCAATTAATTATTAATTATTCAAAATAAATTTTCTTTGATTGCAGTATCTCCTCTTCCTTCTGGTGCAGAATATGCAGTTAAAGATTTGTCTTTTGATCTTCTCACTCATACAGATTTACAACTAACGAGTGCAAATGATGTACAGGCTCTATCTATTATATAGTATCTCATATTAATGACAGCAATGAAACAGTTAATCCTGATACACCAATGCCTTCACCAACGATGTCATTTTTAACATATTCTGCAATGGAAAGTGATTATGAAAATGTATTTACTCATTCCGATCATGTGACTTCAACACGAGAACCAAGAGATCCTTTTAATAATTTGTATGATAATCCGTGTTCTGTTATATCAAGCGATGTTCGATTTCTCACAACATCCCTAATACGTTGAGTTTTAAATATGATTTGGCTGAAGACGCACCTGAATACACTATAGATATTAATTCAAAAAAAACAACAAGAAAGACCCGAGTAAGCAATCAAACTAATGTCTCAGCAGAGCCCAGCTTAGCAAAATGTTACAACGGACCATTGCCGATAACGAAAGAAAAAAAGAAGGACTTAATGTCTATGTGCAGCGCCAAAGTAATTCCAGTAGGGTACCATAATATCTTTTCTAACGTAATGTCAGCAAACAGAATTTTAGATTTAAGCAGTGATGATGAGTAATTAATAAATATGTTTATGAGCACACAAAGTGGCCAAACATAGGTTTAATATTTTGATTATAGCAGGGTTGTTGATTGTGATATTATTGATAATTATCGTTGATCTCTACAAAATTTGTTACGCTTAAATAAGTATGTTGCATCGTATTATATTAAACTGACCATACCGTAGTAATTTTTATAGATTAAGGTAAACTTTATTCGAGTAGAAGACTCTTAGATTATTAAGTTAAGTTTCTGTTTTGTTTTTTTTTTATTAAAATTAGTAAAAAAATCATTTGTCACAATAGTTAGAATTATACACTGGGTAGCAAATAAACAGAGCCACTTGCTAATTTCCATACAAACGTTTTTATTTAAATTAGACAATACATTTTTTGTCATCACAATAGTTCAAATTTTGATTGTGCAGAAAAGATAGAATTTGTAGCACCTACTTACATTCCAAATTGTGATTTGAATTCATAAAGAAATTTCAAGTTGATGTTTGAACCTACTTATTATATTGTCAATTATGTACGACTATACGAGTAGTTGCTTACATATATATTTTTTTTATAATCTAAACTTAAATAAAGCCATGATAATATTTAGCAAATTGTTTTATTCATTAATTATGACACAATAAGCTAAAAGACCTAACTAAATCTTGAGCGCAGTACATGGGCGTATTCGCGTTAAAACGAAACAACGATACACTAAGCAACATTTTTTAACTGCTCTATTATTGATAGTAGCACGTGATAACAATTAAAATAATTACATACATAATTAAGACAGTAATCGCAAAAAATATAATATTTACGTTGGGCCTAGTAAAAGGGCGAATGATCATTTAAATCTCTTTACGTTAAAAATAATACATGGAATTATAGAAATATGACGACGTAAATGGGTGAATGTGTAAAATCTCAAAAAATATAAAAAATGCATAAAAAATTAAAACAGCAGTATAAAAAGCATTACATGCTAAGGCTTAATGCGAAATTTCATTAAATTAGGTTTAGTAGGTCACAAGATATGAGCCAAAAATAGGGTTCTGGCAACTTAAATGGCTCTCCTGTAAAATCTATTTTTTTCACTTACGCCAGTTTACGTAGGAGCCATCGAGTTATCGCATTGCCTCCAGCGTCATCGAAAAAATAGGGTCCGATCACTCTGTCAACACAGATGCCACACCATACAGTAACTTTTAGTGGGTGTAGAGGTGTTTCTTGAATAATGCGCGGATTATCAGTGCCCCAGAACCGAGTATTCTGCTTATTGACATGCCCTGAGAGATGGAAATGCGCTTCGTCACTCATAACCAATTTTGAAGGAAAATCATCCTCTTCAAGGTGTATCAACTCTGGAGGTCACCATTTAAAAGACATCATCTTTAAATCCTAATGGTACGAAATTTAATGGCACAAATATACATTTAAAAAAATCTAAATCTAGTTTTCTAATTTAGAAAAAATGTTATAGCTGAACCAAATAGGGTCTTTACTTTTGCGCCACCCGTTATATTACTAATATTGATCAGACTACAATTTATTTTTCAAAACGGGCGCTTTGTTGAAAACACTTATTTAATTTATTTTAACACTTAAAATTGAACAAATTTAATGCCACATTGGTCTAGTGTTAAGCGATTTCGGCTTCTCACTGCAAAGTCTTAAGTTCGATTCCTGGGTCAGGCTATTTGAGCTTTTTTCCGGCAGGAAATCCTCTACTTCTAAATTATAGGTGAAGTATGGGTATTATTATAATACACCTCTGCAATACCCTTTCGGGTAATATGGGCGAGTAAGATGATGACATTATTTAATATTTAATGTAACAATTGTGGAATTTAATATACAAAGTTACTAGATAATATGGTAAGTCAATCGCTTATATCTTGTCCCAAAATTTTCAATTGCAAATATTTTACATGACTTTGCTTTAATATATAAAGTGTTTCAGCAAAATATTTATTAAATATCTGTCAATAGACGGATTACTTTGTAAGGAGTATACTTTATAATATACAGGGTGGAAACTTCCAATACCAACTGAAACAACTTCAAAAATGAAGAAGAAATATTTGAAGTTTTCAATATAGGATGGCTTAAAGAATCTTTTTTTAAACTAGCTATTTGCATAAAATATATATATTACTAGTCTTCTTGATAACCTCCTCCAGCTAAGTTTAATTTGCGTTAGGAGGCATTCCAGTACAGAACGTCCGTGGTGTAATGGCCAGGATTAGAACCCACGACTTCTCGATCGTAAGACCGATGCCTTATTTATTGGGCCAGACGCATTAATAAAGGAATTAATTGAAGGAATAATAAAGATGTTTTATTTTTGGAACGAAGTACCTTATCGCGCGTTGCGAAAGGGGGCGGAAAAAAATGGGACGAAAAGTTGTAACGACACATCTCGTAGCAATTCACGTAGCGGCGTAGTAATTATGCTACGTTACAGCTACGGTGCTACATCATCAGACACACAGAGAAAAATGCACTTTTCTGTGTCTGTCTCTCTCTCTCTCGCTTATAGAAAATAAAAAAGATAAAATAAACTAAAAAAAAAACCAAAAAGAAAAAAAAAATGACGAGTTTCTTTACTAATTAATCGAAAGGAACTTCGTTCCATCCGGGTGTCCCTTGGCACCTCAGTAGTTTTTTTTTTATTGTAAAGAAAGGGTTAATGTTTGAAAATTTATTGTTTCAATATTATTTATACATAACACATATCACGCCTATAATACCCAGAAGGGTGTGGCAGAGATGTATAACACCCTCATTTCACTAGATATGTTAAGTCCCATGTGTTAGGGGGTGAGCTTATCGCCATCCACTGGGCACAAGAAATAATAAAATCCAAGCTGCATCTGAGAATTTTGAGTACGTTTCAGGAGATTGTTGACGCGAACATTAAGGCTTTTATGAACAAACAGATAGTTTACCAAAGACACAACTAGATAAACTGCTTTACACGAAAAACAATATTATGTTAAATACGGTACGAATCAATAATAAAAACCATTTTTTAAATAAATTGAAGAACTTCAAATTCTAATGCTATTTGTATGTATTTGTCAAGTACAAATCGAATTGAATTCTCTCAGAGTTTCTAATAGTTTTCAATATTAATTCGTACACTAACGTTTGTGGATGACATTTTTCCATTCATAACCGTCCCTGTGTATGTCAGAATATAATGGATTTCTAAAGGTCTTTTAGAAAATCACATTTCAGTAATAGTTTTGAAATTTGATTGATTTGCGTTATTGTGTTGAAAATTGAGCTCGAAATTTAGTATAGATGTATTATATTTATTGCTGATGAAATTTAATTTGATTTATATTGGCTGGTACCATTTCTTTAATGTATAGAACCGATACAGAACATATATCGATACAATAACTCCTAAATTGTAGAAAGTCATAATAATTTGTCTTTTTCTTATACAATATTAAGGTTGAAAATTGAGAATCCAGCAGGATTCGATCCTGCACCCCCTGGTTAAACGCCCCAGGTGCTTTGCCAATTCAGCCATGGGTTCGTATGCTGCTAGATTTGAAATTTCTTAAATTTTTGACTTATCCTATTCCTAGTAACGACTTAAATAAATTTAACAAACCAAGGTACGAATATATAAATAAAACACCATGGCTTAACGATAAGGTATCCAAACTAAACCCAAAGAGACTTATTTCAAAAGATTGAGGCAATTCAAGTGATACGACATTCCCCTTTAGAGAGTTTAAAAGTTAGCGGATGGCACCGGTAGATAGATATAATGCCCAAAGTTAGTAAGGTGGGTTCTCTGGGGTTACAGCGATATGTACAGTCAGCAAAAGAAAAGTAGCGACACACAAACAAATTTTCAAAGTCACTTAACTCTGAAAATCGTAGTTATTTTTAGATTGGGTGAATCGTACTCGATAATAGGTATGAGCATTATTTTATAAAGGGATATTTTAAATGTGAAAAATGTAAGTTGCATAAAAAAAAAATGTACTGCTACTTTTGTCGCTGACGGTACTTACAAATCGCTCTTATATTTATGTGGAAACATCTCTATACGTTTTTAATTTATTTATTTAATAAGGGTGATGTGATTTTGAACGAGATATTGACAAGGCTTTGATTGCATAAAGTCCGATATTATGAATGTAACGAGCTTTTAAGGTTAAACGTCAGTTTTCTGGTGGTAGAACTCTTATGAATGAGCTCGAGGGCGGCAGCACCACCGTCTCACCTTTAACCTGCCGCCAAATAGTAGTGCTTCCATTACTGAGTTCCGGTTTGGTGGTGAGATCAGGCCCTGAAATTACTGGCACATGAGGCATAACACCGTAGTCCTCAGCTGCAGCGACGCATCTATACTCTGCTTTTGTGGATTGTTGATGTCCATGGGCTATACTCCACTTACCATCAGGTGGACAACACGTTCGTTCGCTGTGGGCGTAGTATTTATAAAAAAAAAACGTAAAGAGTGATAATGATGGAATGCTATTTTAGAAATGTCGGGTTTTGGTGTAATAGGACTAAGAATTAAATATACTACCTCGTTGGTATAGCGGTATAATTTGTGTACCGCTCACTGCGAGGTTTCGGGTTTGATTCCCGGGAAAATCTACAATAGCAGCACGAAGTTAGAATTGTGCCCAATGGATGGCGATAGGCTCACCCTCATCCCACCCACATCCCATGGGACCTAAACACAACAGGTGAAGTGTGGGTGTTGTACAGCTCTGCCAACTTCTGGGCATAGGCGTGACGTTAAGTTAAGTATGTTAGCAAAAAGGTACTAAAGTAAAATATAATTATATATTAAAGACACGGGTCTTAATCGCGTAAATATTTTTAAGGTATAAATACCTCCTTGCTCGACTGTTTCGATCGAGTCACACCGATCGTGGTCACGAGCTAACTGGTGAAGGCTCAGCGTCGTCTCCGTGAAGTTAGACCGTTAAGACCCGTGTCTTTAATATATAATTATGTGTACAAATCGTGATAGTTTAAAATCATTAAAGTAAAATACGTCCCCTTATCGAGATATTTCAGTAGAAATCCATCATATTTAAACTTTACTTTAAAATTAAACGCAACTCAAGAACAAATTCAAACCGTCCACGCAAAGTGCTCGATCTACAAATGCTCCTTCAGAAAATAGCCACAACATGCTTTATCACGTTCAAAAAGTAATATCTGCACAAAACTTCCGTGCTCTAGAAGCAATCTCAACTAAATCCTTCTTAAAACACACTAGCACTTCGGCAAACCTTCTTTCCAACTGAACGCGTAATTACACACGTCGCCGACAGATGGCGCTAGCAGTCGCCAAAAACAATCCTCGCCAATTTGTACCAAAATGCTTAAACAATTTGTTAAACCACATGTAACTATACAAAAAGTTTACCATTTATGAACCCATTACTATAGTCATACTATTGTCTATGCCATTCTCATGAGGCCCGTAGCTTCCAGTCCGCTACGAGCCGTCGTAGCGTTGCTACGGATTCGGAGCACCTCTACGCCGCTGTTACATAAACTTGGAACAATGTGCCAATGCCGGTAAATAAAAATTATGAGTGAATAATAGTAATTTTGAATTGAATTGATGTATTTTAAAACTGTTAGGGTTATAATCGAGGTAGTTTTAGTGGAAATTCAGTGATATTAAGTGATTATGAAGTATTTTTGTGGCGACAAATGTTCACTTCGTTTTTGAAATAAGGTGAGGAATTTAATTTTACTTTGCAAAATATTTCTATAGTATGTCCAGCACTGTGTTATTTTTGTTCCTGGAACGTAATTTTGTTTAGAGTTTTGCTTTATTTCAACGTCGCTTTGTGTGTTTTTCCTTTTATTTACGCTAATGGTTTCGTTGTCATATGATAATTTCATTCATGTTGGCCAAAATGAATCTTATATTTTTTAATATTGGTACTCTATTCTTTAAATCAGAATTTGTAAATATACATTTAAAATATACTTGTAAACATGTTATTTTCAATGTATAAAAAACATTTCAAACTAAAATGAATATTCACAACATTTAAATGTTAATTGATCATAATTATAATGTAAACGTAAATTTAATGAAAAACCTGATTCAATTTCAGAATAAATTATTCAAATACCAAACACAAATTCACAACACAACCGCAAAAAATAATTTTATTGAATTGAATAACTATTATTCTAGCCGTCGGAAATGAATAACTGAATTGAATAATAAGCTCATAATTCAAAGCGTTTACCGGGGTTAGTCAGGCGCATTGCAGTTTGTTTTATTTATAACAACCATTGCATTCTGAAATTGATTAATTGGTATTGTTGTTTCGCCCGTATCTCACCCCCTTGGGGGTGGAAGGGGTGGGTTATGGCTTTGTTTCAAACCCAGTACACAACATAGTTTTAGTTTAAACAAGTTTAGTCTAATAACATGCCGATAATTTGTAAATATGGCTTATTTTCACGCAAATGCTACTGAATGGATTGGAAAGTTCTGGGGGGCTTTGTTGCAGCTTAGCTGTTTATCCAATGGATGGACACCGCACTCAAGCATGTCCAATCCCAACCTATTAAAATTTAATTTCTAGCCAATTCCAAAACCACCTAGATCTTTGATTTTATCTTTGCACAGATAACTTGTGTAGGATACCGATTTGGTGGCTCTGAAATTACTCTTACACGAGGCAGGACATGAGCGGCTTGGGTCTGATAGCTTATTGACAAATGTTTTTTCATTGCTATTAATACCTGCCTGGTACGACGAGGTCGCGGGTTCGATTCCCGCTCAAGACAAATCTTTGTTTGCATGAACATGGTGGATTGTCTTGGTCTGGGTGTTTCTACTTAAGTTATCTATAAGAATTTATTTACAAAAAAAAGTATAAATGTATTACTATCAGTTATTCTAGTACCTATAGTACAAGCTCTGCTTAGTTTGGGACTAGATGGCGATGTGTGTAAGTTGTGTGATATTTATATCAAATAACATCACACCTACATTAGCCAGAAGGGCAGACCCTTCTGATTAATGTAGGTATGCCAGAGCAGAGGTGTACAACACCTACACTTCACCTGTTATTTTAAGGTCCCATGGGATAGAATTTCCCGTCGGAAAGTTCCCAAATAACACTTTGCCCGACTCGGGTATCGAACCCGAGACCTATCGGTGGAACCACTAGACCATCGAGGCAGTTTATTTATCTATTTATAAAAATAATATACCATTAATTAATAGATTGTCCGCACTATAACCTGGCCGATGTTTTGTCAATCAATACATTTTATTCATAATACTTTACTAGCCTATCCCTCGTTTTTATTCGTATCAAACTTTGGGTCTCGGGTTTGGTTCCTGGATCGGGGAAAAAGGGTTACTTGGGCTTTTTCTATCAGGAAATTCTAAATAGCAGCACGGATTTGGAACTGTGTCCGTTAGATGAAGATAGGCTCATTCTATCACATGGGGCCTAAATATAGCAGCTAAAATCTATTAACTTATGTCCATAGATACATACATACGAGTATATACAAACGGTCAAATTTACTATATTAACAGGAAATATAGATTAGATATAAAATATAAACCATTATATTGTATCAATTCCCCAATTTATACTGCACATAGGGTTGCCAACCGTCCTCTAAAATAGAGTATTGTACTCTATATCATGTAAGCGTACTCTATAATCTATAACACTAATAAAGTACGCTAAAATACTCTTTTTTACACATTCTTACTTGTCATATAATCGTATGCAAAAATCCATATTCAAAACCAAAAAATCAATTATTTATTGTTAATATGTTGGTATCCCCAAATTTCCTCCAACCACATTCGGACGTTCGTGAACGCAGCCACTAATGTCATTACGTCAAAAATGTCAAAATACACATGGACATTCAGAAGTTATAATTTTAAAAGAACTCCAAGCTAACTAACTCAGATTTTATGCAAAAATCCACTGCAGAAAAATGGCAGTTTATTTTTAAAAAGTGTCCGGAATAATTTGATTGTTTAAAAAAAATTATTAGCTATATACTCTCTATTCCCGCCACTTCAGCATTTAATGAAAGAGTTTTTTCGGTCATGAATGTGAAGTGGCGAGAAGAGAGAAACAGAGCTTCAATGAAATTGATTAAAAATGAGCTTGATCTTGATCTATATAAATTTAGAGTTAGAATGTTTGGACTCATACAATTCTTTTAAAAATAATAAAAATTGTTATGTGCTGCAAAAAGTACAAAAAAATACTTTTTTAAAAATTTAAAATAAATGATACTCTTTTTTTGAAGTCCATACTCTTTTTTACCTCCTTTGAAATCAGATGTACTCTTTTTCTTCTGAAAAAAGTTGGCAACCCTAACTGCACAGCACAATAATTAGTTGAAATTCGGCATTAATTATATTAACATTATAATTTCAAAGCGATGCATATTTTAATCAAATTATTTCGATATATTTAGCCTGATTTCGACAAACTAACACATATTATGAATTTAAGAATGTGTTATTAAAACTTGATTAGAGGATAAATGTACTATTGGATGAATATTTATTAGTTCTATAATCCTTTGTTTGTTATATAAGGTTATTTTTACTTCTCCAACGCTGTGAAAGTATACTAAGAAACAGTTTAAAAAAAATACGGCAGGATTTGAACCTGCGACCGCAGGCACGGCGCACACCAGGCAGCCGCTTTAACCAACCAGCTACGGTTGCCTCTTGCCAAGACCCTGAATTTCTCAACTTCCATACCCATAATTTTTCTTAGTATAATTTGTTAAGCATAGCTAAATGCTATAATAATATATATATATATATATTTTTGGCATTTCCTGGTAGGATGAGTGACCGTATCTTAGTGGGTAGCGTGGCTGGCCGGTGCCCAGAGGTCGCCAATTTGTGTCATGCTGGTGCCAGCAATTTTTCAACTGTTTCTTAGTATAACTTAAGCTCGATTTCCTACTAATAATACTTTAAATAATAAAAAAAAAATATGCACAAAATTGTACAACGGCGGACTTAATGCCAAAGGCATTTTTTACCAGTCAACTAGTGGGTGGGTGGCATTAACTGTTATGTTTACAGATTAAAGCGAACTAACTTACTATCTATATCAGTAGACTAGTTAGGTAGTAGATATAATATCATAAATACGAAAGTTTGTGACGGTGTGAGGATGTTTGAATGTCTAAATGTTTGTTACCTGCAAATTTTCTTTAACCTGCCATGTGGGCATAAAGCGGATGAAAACAAGTAGTAACTAAAATGAGCTGAAACAAACATGAGTCTTCATTCTTTAAGCTATAACTTATTGATGATGTGCATTCATTGAACATCCCGCGTTTGGAATATTTGCGCCATTGTGTCCGCGCCGCCATGCGTGAATGTGCAACAAAAGCGATTAATGCCAAATATTAATTGAATTCCATTTCCATTTCACGAATTTTGTCGTTTGCAAGCCGCTGAAGGCAATGTGTTTAAGAATATTAATAATCTGTACTTGTAGAATAGTTCACCCGACTGACTGATCCATTATTTGTCTGCACGTGTGGTGTAGTGGTTTAAGCGGTCGCCTCGCCGCTCTCCACTGCACTGGTGTTGTGGGTTCAATCCCCACATGGGACAAATCTTTGAGTGATTCGCAAAGATTTGTTCTGAGACTGGGTGTGCTTGTGTGAGTGAATGTGTATATTTGGCCTTGTCATTGGGACCATTGGATAGTGTAATTGCTTCTTGCGTTCTATCTAATGTAAAAAATCCAAAAACTATGTAAAACTAAAACTATCAACGCAGAGCCTAAACCACTAGGGCTAGAAACTTGAAAATCGAACCGGAACTCAGCCATCGAAATAGTAGTAAAAGCATTACTATTTGACGGACCGTTTAAGTTAAAACGGTTGTGCTTTCTCCCTCAAGCTTACATCATAACTACACATAATTATCTCTGGATTTATTTTATTGGCCACAAATAAAACAAAAAACAATGAAATTTTTATTCTGAGAAAAAAATATAAAGCGTTAGCTACTGTTTATCATTTATAACTTACTACATAATAGCCTTCGCCCTTCCTCAGGTTTTAAACTATCTCTATAGCATTTTAATCAAGATCGGTCTAGTAGTTTAGTCGTGAAAGCGTCACAGACAGACAGGGTTACTAATAAGAATTGGACAAACAATCTACTTAAGTGCATCTATATTCATAAGAATCTTTTTCCAAGAAATAACCTTACAGCTGTATAACCAGAAATAAATAGCTTTTACGACTCGTCAGATAAACCAATCAGGTCCTTGGCAACCATAACTCCATGAAACTTCATTCAACAGTATTAAAACCTAGCTACTTATACTTGTCAACAGTTCATTTACTAAGTATTGAGTATCTTGCAAGAGCCTTTTATCGGCTTTCATCATTAATGGTATTATAAAATAGGTTGCAGGCATTTATCAATTTATCAAATAACTTGCTGTTCGATATCCCTATACTATTTCCCACAACATTGAGGCATTTCCCTCATAGACTTCCAACCCCAAATTTACTCTCTTAGGGAGTTGAATTGCCAAACATTCTATCTTATTGTTAATTTACGTCATGTAAGGAACCTATGTAAAGAGTTTCATGCATATTTCACTAAAATAGACGAACCTCCTATATAAACTACACCCACAATTTTACACAATATACTAAGGGACAACATACATCAGATATAACATATACCCGATTTAAAAAAGACCTCCAGCAACACAGTTAAATCAGCATCCAATTCTAGTTTGCGCGTACGAACATACAGACAAACAAACAAAAATTCAAAAATACATGTTTTGGCTCCTACTACTACTATACATACGTCTCGTATAACCTATTTGAAGTGAGTAAATAATGGTAAGTGATACACATGATTATATAACACTTGATATATTCATCGAAACATTGAGGCTTACATAATCAGGCCGCCTAGCAATAATTACGTCACCATCTGAAATAAAGTTACTATTATCTCACCTTAAACTGAATTAAATTCATTTTTTTGGTATAAGGTTCACGATGGTGCTTACTCTTTTCTTAATTAAATAACTTAAATAACTTGAATATAAAAAAGGTGCACCTGAATGACTGATATTCATTGATGAACTAAAATGTCCAACTTAACTTTATAATCTAGTCTACTAAACAAATCAAGAACAAGCACCACAACATTCCGGTGGCGTAACACGATTCGGTTGGTAGTTGTCCAACATCCCGCCGACATCTAACCAACATCCATCCGACATCCATCCAACATCCATCCAACATCCATTCAACATCAGCTCCTTTAATACAGTGAACGCTGATAGAGCGGTTAAACGGAATATCTTGAGCGCCTAACTTCTAGTAACCGCTTTGGATAGAACTTAAGTGAATTACTCCAACTAAGTTAAGCTTTTCACAGTTAGAAATGTTATATAATACTGCTCGTCTCAATTCATTTGTGGCCAAAGATTTTTAAGAAATACGGGGTTTAATAGATTTTTGGATTGGATTTGTTTCTTTTTTTTAGTTTTTTTTTGTAATTCTTTTTTTGAAAGTAGAAACGATAATCTGCCTGTTCTATAAAAGATTTCTAGAACGTCTCTGATAACGTTTCTTGTGGTTATATTCTAGATAAACAAAATTTAACAACGCATTGTGTTTTTCGTTTATAGCCAAATAACAAGTAATGTTATAAATAGCAGTAGAACTTGAGCCTAAAGCTGATTTGCCTATGTTTCAGTAGTTTTAGGTTAATGTGATCGCACGTTTTATATTAGGAGGAATATCGAACAACTCAAATTCACCAACTAATAATGATTCATATATCATAATTTAGTACAAGTAGTATAATATTTTCTTAAACTCAAAAATTTCTCGTTTCTCATAAAGTTCAAAGGCATTTAAGCGGCCGTGGCGCAATGGATAAGGTATCGGTCTTACGGGTTCGAATCCTGGCCATTACACCACGGACGTAAACTTCCTCCTAACACAAGCGAATTAAGCTTAGCTGGAGGGGGTTAACAAGAATACTAGTAATTTGTATTTGCAAATTGCTAGTAAGCTTTAAAAAAAAAAAAAAAAATATCAATACCTAAACAATACCGAATCGTGAAGCTGTCAATAAAATTATACATAAGACAGTATGTATACATCTCAATTGTCTCGAAAAGGAAACATTTTTATTGTTCACCCAATATTTGTGCACGTTCAAGTACTCACAAATATTTAAGGTAGAAAAATACAGCAATTTGATTAAAATGTTTACTTAGGAGCTACAAATGGAGGGCGGGAGCTTCACCTTAGTATTTTTCATTGGTCGAAATTAGGGTTTTTACGGTACCCTCCAAATGTAATTACTCTATTGGGCTACATGAAAGGGCCTCCTTTTAGGCCCCAGGTTGTTGAAAGCCTCATACAGTATGGTAACGTGTGTGGAATATGTTAAATTTCGTTGAATATCGGGTGGTACATAATCTTTGCGAGTGAGTTTTAACATAACATAACATCACGCCCAAGCCAGAAGGATGTGGCAGAGGTGTACAACACCCACACTTCACCTGTTAGGTCCCATTTGATAGGGTGAGCCTATCGCCATCCACCGAGCACAATTCAAACTCTGTGCTGCTATTGTGAATTTCCTGACGGAAAGTTTACAAATAGCACTTTGGCCGACCCGGGAATCGAACGTGAGACCTCGTGGTGAGTGGCGCATATGCTAACCACTAGACCATCGCAACAGTTGCGAGTGAGTTTTCCTCGAAAAAATTAGGTAGGCTTTCTGATTTCATTTACTGATATGCCTCAAATGTTTGCGTTACGGTGGAAGCCAAAATAACATAATCAACTTGTTTTAATTTACTGTAAGCCTTCGAAGATAAGGAAATGATTGTATTGTTAGGGTAAAAACTTAATTTGCCGTGTTTCACTTTCAAGTATTTACTATAAAATTTGTGATGACGGCGTCCACTTTCATGATACTTTGTAAAGACCATTTTTGGTATCAAGAATAAAAAAAAAATGGTAGTACTGTCTGCGATATACAACATAACAAAGGATGGGTCTTTAAATTGATTCATGGACTAGTAACTTATGAATAAATAAATATCTCGCTACTTACACACAACTCCACCTAGTCCGAAACTTAGCAGAACTTGTTCTATGGGTACTAGAATAAATTGATACTAAAACATATTTACTTTTCTTTTGTAAATACATACTTATTAAACATAGAATATCAAAAAGTCTTTCTAATTCTAGCCAGCTGTTTTGTGTTATGTTGTAAAAGTAATATATTTCCTTATTCTTCTTTCATGAAAAGTAAGTAATCGATAAATGTAAGACACGTCAAATCACTAAACATCTCAATTTAAACAAATACCACATATAATACCAGTATTCCAAGAGGCAATTTTTAATACCAACTACATAATAATATATTAATCTCCGTAAATATAAGGGCGAGTTTTCCATGACGAAAAAGTATAGATATTTTTACTATTAGATATTAATAAATGAATACTGACCACGCTCAGTGTCTGCGTTTTTAATTAAAGCGCCTATTTCACACTAATCCAGTAAATCAATACAAATAAATAAAATGGAATTGTCTGTTTTTAATGTCAAAATAAGTAATGTTTTTTTTAGTTGATATAGTTATTTGCACGATGCCTATGCCTAAAATTGAGTTTTTAAAAATTTTGTCTGTCTGTCTGTCTGTTTGTATCAGCTAATCTTCTAAACGGCTTGATCGATTTTGATAAAATTTATATGCTAAGTAACTGACTACAAGGCGCGTAACATAAGCTACTTTTTATTGATGTACCTACCACGCAGACGAAACCGCGGGTGAAAGTTAGTTTGTTTGTTTGTTAGCGCTAATCTCTGGAACTAATGATCTGATTTTAATAATTATTTTTGTGTTTAATACTTTAACTATCCATTAAAGTTTTTTGATATTTAACATTACGCTAAACTTTATGGAAGCGGGGCAGGAACGTTTAACGCGGGTCTAAGTGCGGGCGCAGCTACTACTTAATATAATCAACTCCACTCGGACGAACTCGCGAGTAAAAGTTAGTATAAATAATCCATTACTTAGAGGTAAAAAATACTTCAGACTACCAACTTTATAAATCTACGCAAATATAAGGACGAGTATTTCATAATGCAATATAATTTAAAAACCGCTGATGAAATTTTAATCTGCATGCGCGGCTTTATTGCAAACTTGTTGGTAACTAAAAGTTAAACTTCAATCAAGGACTTAATCCCTATTCACTGGTAATCCCCTTTGTGTGATAGTGACGTCAGGAGACGAGGCTGTTGATTTGTTACTTACATTTTTTTAAAGGATTTGTGTATAGTAAAATGCATTGGGGATTTTCAGCTTTAAAACACACGCACAAAGCTATATTAACTGTCTTATTAATTAATTAAGAGATTGAACAGACAGAGCCCATAACAGAAAATTGTGCTCGTGAATGGGAAGACCATTGCACGCAAGCGTTAAAAATTAAAATTTTTGTTAATTATAATGAGAAATTTACTAAAAGTTAAACTTCAATCAAGGACTTAATCCCTATTAACTGGTTATCCCCTTTGTGTGATAGTGCCGTCACGAGACTGGGCTATGTATTACTTTCTTTTTCGGGATTTAGGGAAACCGGAATAGTAGTTTCTTCAAGTTTTAAAGCGGGCACACACAAAGCCTCATACAGTATGGTATCGTCACAGCACATAATAATTGATCGATGGCAGAATGACAGAAGAGTTGACGGCGTTCGTTTTGTTGTGAAGTCAAAACTATCGACCAACGTTGACTTATCTATGACACAAATCAACGGCATCAAAACCTATAAGTTAGTACTATTTAAAGTAGAATAAAGCTCGCAATGGAAAGCAAACGTCAGCGTCTAACGTGCTTCAACAAATTTTCATACAAAAAAAATGTGCACGTCATTAAACTTAAATATATATTGTGCATGTTTCAATTAGACTCTGTATAACAATTATGTACGTCTTCTTTGTGTACAATAAATAATTCTCTATCGATCTATATATAATTAAGCTTAATTAATCAACTTTAACGCGTGGTTTTACACTTAAAAGAATACGAACGATATAAAATTACTTGAGACATTAATTAAACTAACTAGACCAAAGATTAACACAGAAACAAAACAAGTATAATTATAAATAACATATATATGTGCGGTCGCTCGCAGTATTCCCTATTCCCAATCTTCATAATGTACACACGGCTACAGCTATACAATTTCATTATAAGATGGTTTCACATTGTAAAGGATTACCGTGTAGAGGAACAGGGTGTGATGTTCCTCCACCACAAAGGGAGGATCCTCCGACCAGGCTCAGTGGTATTGCCAGTAGTACAGTAGCGTATTGGAAGTGGTATTTATAGTCACTTGCTGTGAACATTTCGTTATCGCGATACAGCACTCGTCGACATATGTCACGTGTGTGACATCCGTCATTTATTATGTGCGGATACCGCCACATCACTCCCCTCCAAGACCGGAGGTCGATGAGAGTTCCAGTGCATCGGAACTGAATTCCGCTGAGTCTGCAGTGGGTCGAGACTGTGTGCCGCTAACTCCTCAGTGAGTCGAGGCGTGCGGTGGAGCGGTGAGATTCCCCAGTGAGTCGGGGTGATGCTGCGTGTTCATATCACGTCGGGGTCACCAAATTTAGGATCTTGATAGGACAGAAAGATAGCGTGCGCACGTCACTTTGCTCCGCGCCAAACACTCGCTTTCGCTCGCTGCTAAACATTCGCTATCTATCTGTCCTATCAATTCTACTCCTTCTGAACTGTATAGATCCTAAAACCGTACAAAGCGAGACCAGCCTATACTGGCAATCATACCTTGATGTGTATCCGTGTGAACACTGCACTACTCTGTTAAATTGACTTAGACGTCTTCATACAACGTCAGATACGGGCTGGTTATTTGATCCTGGTTTACGTGTGTCTTTGAAACATACAAGGTGTTCGGCAACGACCGGCAGGTACCACCTATATATGTAACACAAAACACGCTAGTATTTGTCTTTGGTGGTATTGATATTTGCGTATAGATCGTATGTGCAAGTAATACAGTGGGCTTAGTTTAACCATACAAACCTTTGTGAGATAGTTCTAAGAAATCGATGAATATGATGGCTAGGAATGCAAAGAGGAGTATTGAAGATTTTCGAGTTGAAAAGATTTCTGACAAAATTCTCAATCTCTCAATCAATTTTAATAATTCAGTTAATATAGCTTTGTGCGTGTGCTTTAAAGCTGAAAATCTCCAATGCATTTTACTATACATAAAGCCTTTTAAAAAATGTAAGTAATAAATCATCAGCCATGTCTCGTGACGTCACTATCACACAAAGGGGATTACCAGTTAATAGGGATCAAGACCTTGATTGAAGTTTAACTTTTAGTAAATTTCTCATTTTAATTAACAAAATTTTTATTTTTAACGCTTTTTTCTAAGCCATGATTTCCCATTGCTGTGCAAAAGTCTCCCTATTCACGACCACAATTTTCTGTTATGGGCTCTGTCTGTTCAATCTCTTAATTAATTTTAATAAGTTAGTTAATATAGCTTTGTGCGTGTGCTTTAAAACTGAAAAGTGTAAATCAAGTAAGTAACAAATCATCAGCCTCGTCTCGTGACGTCACTATCACACAAAGGGGATTACCAGTGAATAGGGATTAAGTCCTTGATTGAAGTTTAACTTTTAGTTACCAACAAGTCTGCAGTAAAGCCGCACATGCAGATTAAAATTTCATCAGCGGTTTTTTAAATTGTATTGCGTTATGAAATACTCGTCCTTATATTAACGTACTCGTAGATTAATGTGGTTAGTAGTTTGATGATTTTTTACATTTTATTAATGGATTATTTAATGTTTACTGAATGCAAAATAGGCGCATTAATTAAAAACGCAGACACTGGGCGTGGTTAGTATTAATTTTTAATAGTAAATAAATCGTTATATTTTTTCCAAATATTTTTTTTTTGAATCTGTGTTTATAATAAATGCTCTAAGGTATATTTTGTATCCACTCTGTATATAGTGTAATGAAATTAACTAAAAATATTTAACGGGGTAGTCGGGTATCGGCAAGTAAATAAATTATGTTCCTAGCAAAAAAAATATTTCTCCGTAAAGGTCCAGTTGCCATACTAAAAACACCCATCATCCTTTTGGTGACAATTTTTTCCGCAAAACATCCAAGAAACATTACCAAAAGTATCTGAACTAAATAATTTGGATTTATTACGTAACAATTTTTCATGTGTCACCACTGGGTTCCGCCGCATCACGTGCCGACAATTTATCTCTACCGAAATATTCAGTCATGGAAATTGTGAAAAAAGTATTCAGCTCTGTGAAGGGCCCGTTATATTAAACAAAAGTTCCAACTCAATATCGGAGGACCAAATGTGATAAATGGGACAATTTTCACATGTGTCCAAAGGTGCTTTTTAGTTTCAAACTTTTTGGCAATGTACCGAAAAAAGTGAAATCTGAACGTTTTGGCTAGACTTGAGATTTTATAAGATCTTTTCAATTTTACACTCGATTGATTTTAGATTATGAAGAGTTGGTGAGTGAAATACTTTGAAGTTAAAATATTTTTGCAATTGGTGCTAAGTATGTTCGACGAGTATAAATATGTATCAACTGATTTGGTAAATACTAATCGATTTATTGAATGTCCTACTACTTATCATTCAAACCAAAAGATTGTGATATATACATAATTACAATATCAAAGGTTGCTTAAATATTTATTCAAACAAAAAATTTTCAACACAAACACAATTTTCACCTACAATTCACATACTTAAATCGATCTAAACACATCACATTACACGAAATATCTCCTTAAACGCTTCCAAGTTATATCACTTTGAAGACATCTACAAAAAATTACAGCACTCATGATTTGAGAGCCTTCTATCAGAAAAGCCTTCTGTTGTAACGACCGTTTGATGAAACGATTCCGATCCAAATAAAAAACCGCCAAACTCGAATATAAAAAGTGTACAAACATAAATATGTAGGTATTAAAAGGTTCCGGTACTAAACAATTTATGGTTTCAGTCGTATCCTGCTCCCTTGATAAAAGTTTCATGAAAATACTCAGCGTATGGGTTTCTAACCATAATACGTGTAAGCACGTATTGCTTATCAATACTTGAGATATATATTTTTACTGGGGATTTTTTATTGAATTTGATTATTTCAGATAACCGTCCGTTTCGTTGGCGGGATAAAGAGGGTTATGAAGTGGTGAAGGTGTCCATTTAATATTTATTTTATGAAGACCCACGGTGAAGCTGTTTGGTATTCGATGGAGAATTCTTGTTTGTTACTCTTAAAATAAGTAATATATTTTTAGATTCTTTAGAATGGTTTAGCATTATTATACAAATATCCAGGTTCAAAAACTAAGAATTGGGATCTCCGTTTCCAGCGCTTTATTTAATTTAGCTAGCTACCTGAAATACCAATCTAAACTGCCAATACAGCAGTGAAGAACAGGGTTTGTATCAACATGAAATAAGAATGTTTGATGAGGTATGATTCAGCCCTTTCAACGAAATTTTGCATAAACGAATATATAGATTTTTTTTTATTTATTTACCTGATAGCTCAAAAAATAGGTATATAAATTTGAAATTATCGTGTATGTTTTGAAAACTACCGACGGTTCCGAATTCAATAAACATTGTGACGATCAAGTGTGAGTAGTGGACAATATCCGCGCTTAACGTAGACGACGCTGAGCTTCACCAGTCGGCTCGTGACCACGCATGAGGCAAGTCTTTTCGAAACGTCGAGCTCAGGTATTTATTTACCTTTATAATTATTAGGTGATTAAGACCGTAGTCTCATTTTTGAAATCAACCATTCCGCATTTTATTTCCCAAAAAAAACTTCTAACTCTCTAAAAATATTCTTTGTTTCTCTTTAAATAATTACACTATCAATTTCAAACCATTATATTTTAAGTGGTAATTTTTTTTCCCAATCTCTAATAACTTAGAATCAAAATTATGTTATCTAATTATACAGAATGGGGCTCGTCGCTCGAACGATCCAATATAAAATTCCAATTACTGACCATCGTTAGAAAATAAATTCTCGATATTCTTCGGAATAATCCAAGATAAAAGAATATTGGTTGCTGGAAATGTCCCGATTTTGTTACTTAGTTGACATTTTTCTGAGTATTGATTTGCTATTTCTATTCTTTTACTATATTCGTTTTATTTGTTTAAGGAATCATATAACTAAACTAGCCATTTTGTTAATTGCGTAAACATTATTACTACTATTATGCACCATTCACCGCGAGGTCTCGGGTTCCAATCCCGGGTCAGGCAAAGTGTTATTTGTGAACATTCCGTCAGGAAGTGGCCAATAGCAGCACGGAGTTGGAATTGTGCCCAGTGGATGGCGATAGGCTTACCCCTCATCCAACAGGACCTAATCATAACAGGTGAAGTGTAGGTGTTGTACACCTCTGCGACACCCTTCTGGGTAATATAGACGTGATGTTATGTAGGTATGTATTATTACTAAGAAATAGGCTACTTTTTATGAACATAATTTCACAACTTTAATAAAAAGTAGCCAGTTTGTTTATCCATGCTACAAAATGTTATACAAAGCTAAGTATTGTATGCGTGAAAAAATAAAAACATATATACGTCATTAAACTTTCACTTTTCTAAATATAAGTATCAGTATAATTAGTGCGAGTTAGAACTTAAAAATATCTAAACTTAGATTTAAGATTTTTACTATTTGATAACCGTACCGTAGGTATATTATTTTGACAAATTAAAATAATGTACGGTACAAGACTTACAAAATGAAATTATGATTGTTCTCAGGGACTTACTCTAGTAATAGTTTGCTTTACTTGAGGTACGAGTACCTTGTCTTATAAAATTTTATTTTATCTAGCTGCAAACATACATTTCACACACACATAGGACACTCAGAGTCAGAACAAATCTAAATCAATGTTAAAAAAATAATTAATGTTAAATTATTAGATGATAACTAAAAGTTTAGGCTTCAAAATCAATATTTAATTAAAATATAACTCAAATCTACGTAAACATAATATATTATATTACATTACCAACGTTACTCCACACAATATGAAGTATCCCATCCAGTTGTCCTTTCGCGGTGCCATTTAAAGTGGGACTCTAACGAGGTACGATGTATGCGCATATATTTGGGAGCGATTGAATGGAACAGCGTCGGATTTGTACGTGATGTTTATACATATTGATATGTTTGATTCCGATTGTTTGATTTCATTCAATACAACGGTTTTTTTAAGTTAAGAATACCTTAAACAAGGTTTAACTTTTGAGATAAACCGAATCAAATTCGTAGTTTTTTTTTGCCTATTTCGTATCTACAAGTAATTATATAATATTTTCCTCTTTATATATTAGTAAAGCAGCGATAGCCGAGTGGAAGACCTTAGAACTGCCAAGTTAAAGGTCTCGGGTTCGAACCCACGGCACACACCTCTCGATATGTGTGTATTTATCATATAAATTATCGCTCACTAACGGTGAAGGAAAACATTGTGAGGAAACCTACATGCCTGAGAGTGCCTAATAAGTGCTCGAGGGTGTGTGAAGTCTACCAATCCGCACTTGGCCAGCATAATGGACTATGGCCTAACCCTTTCTCATCATGAGAAGAGCCCCGAGCCCAGCAGTGGGACATGTATTAGATACAGGGCTGCTATTATTATTTTTATTAAGAGTGAGATAAGATAAAAACTAAAACACACTCGTAAACTATCTAAAATCAAATATTGAAGTTGAAAAATTAAGAATCCTGTATGAATTTAAACCCACACCTCTGGGATCTCCGTTTCTATGGATTTAATTACCACTGGTTCCAAATTTTCTTAAATCTTAAAATTCTTCAACCACTTGCTAATTGCAAGTGGTTGAAGAATTTTAAGAAAGAAGAAGAAAACGTCAGCTTTAACCTCGCGGCCACTTGCTAAATCCATATCTAAATTGGATATACTTTGCTTAAAAAAATTATAACCAGTACCTAAAAACATATCTACTTAATTTAAGAGTAAAAAACAAGAACTCTCCATAGAATACCAAACAGCTTCACCGTGGGTCTTCATAAAATAAATATTAAATGGACACCTTCACCACTTCATAACCCTCTTTATTCCGCCAACGAAACGGACGGTTATCTGAAATAATCAAATTCAATAAAAAATCCCCAGTAAAAATATATATCTCAAGTATTGATAAGCAATACGTGCTTACACGTATTATGGTTAGAAAACCCATACGCTGAGTATTTTCATGAAACTTTTATCAAGGGAGCAGGATACGACTGAAACCATAAATTGTTTAGTACCGGAACGTTTTAATACCTACATTTTTATGTTTGTATACTTTTTATATTCGGGTTGAGCGGTTTTTTATTTTGATCGGAATCGTTTCATCAAACGGTCGTTATAATAGAAGGCTTTTCTGATAGAAGGCTCTCAAATCATGAGTGCCGTAATTTTTTGTAGATGTCTTTAAAGTCTTATAACTTGGAAGCGTTTAAAGAGATATTTTGTGTAATGTGATGTGTTTAGATCGATTTAAGTATGTGACTTTAAGGTGAAACATTTTAAATAAGTATTAAAGTAATCTTTAATATTGTAAATATGTATCTATCACAATGTTTCGGATTGGATGATAGGCAGTAAGCCATTGAATGAATCTATTAAGTAGTATTTACGAAAACAGTTTATAAAAGAAATAAAAAACTCTACTTATAATTTAAATAAGTAAATATCTTTAATACGAGCAGCGAAAAGTCGATCACAGGGTCATTGTTCTGGATTTTTTTAAATGCTTAAAATTTTTCAAATATGGACTTAGGATATTTTAAATATTTTTCTGATTTCTGTCATAACTAACCTTACTTCCCGATTATGGCTTGATGTCCTAAACATAACAACATTCATAATAGTGTACCAGTGGCCAAACAAAATATACAAAAGTATTATTAATTTACAATGATAATGAACATATTTTCGTTGAAGCGTTTTAAAGAATATAGGTATAATTAAAATCATGATACAATTTTATATGAAAATCTCTCATTACTAAGAACATTATTTATTCCTAAATATTATTTTCTATTTAAAAAATTATTAGTTTTTTAATGCCTTGGGGCGTTATTGTTTCTTAGTATTGATGGGCTACAGATAATTTTCTGGAAAATAACAAGCGGTAATTTATTTAAGAGGAAACATTATCTTTTTAATTGCTTTATAAAATAAATTATTTAAGCAGCTTAAATAGGATTAAGTTAGGTATACATGCGTTGTTTCTCCAATACACCAATACTTCCTATTGAAATTGAAGTTTGCTCAGAGGATTGGTTCAAACAGTCATGAAGTCTAATTGTGTGAAAACAGTAGAATGGAATACTTCTCGCTTACACAAGATTTAAGTTTAACATTTTTACGTGTCCTCAGCAGTATGGAATCAGTAGTTAAATCTGCAACTTACTCCGACATGGTATAAAAGAGTAGACTCCCGAGCGTCGTCTTTTCATACTAACGTAATATGGGATTCACTTTAATATAACTAAATATTTCTCTATTTTTAATCACAATTCGGGGCACCAACTAAGTAGCATTTTGGTGTTTTAGATAATATATGACGTGTCTATAAAAAAGATACAAACTAAATAATTATAATATATTTATAATTACTTCTGAACACGGTCCCCACAACCGAGATCGATGCGGAGGAATACTATGACGCCTTACTTAATGTAAATATTTGCCTTTTTATTTTTACCTTTGTATATATTTTCAATTTATTTAATGTAACTTTATATTTCTTTAGTGTATTTTCAATAAATAATAAATAAAAAAAAAGCACAAAAAAAAAAAAAAAAAAAAATTATTTGTATTAATCATACTCTCTACAAGATTGTAATCATTAATAAAAAATAAAAATAAAGTTTAACTAATAATAAACCAAAAACTAACCTAACTTATGTACTAGGAGACCGCAGCCAGTGGGCAACGTTCCCAAAATGCTGGCAGATTATCACGTTGGATGACAATGCTTATCCGTTGTCCAAAAATGCAAAAAGCAATTTTTTTATATACACAGTGAGACCCCGGCCCCCCATCCCAAGCGTCTCTACCTCAAAAGGCACAAACATAGATCCACTGTCAAGGAAACTATATTTGCGCCTTTTGAGGTTCTCGTTAATAAAATTAAAGTTAAACCCATAATGGAAAACAGCCAAGCAATTGTTCCCTCTTATCAAAAACAGCGCAATAGTATCAAAATCAATTCGCTTATAGTAGCGTACGTATCCACATAAATCACATATCGCGGCCATACATTACAGTTACGTCGTTGTACGCATGACAGTTGAAATCGTTGCGGCCCCGGCGTAGGTAATTTGTAGAATTTTATGCATTGCGTGAACTAGCATGGCGTGATGTGGAATACGTCGACCGTGCGATGTCTCGTTGTTTATCAAATGCGATCGTGTTCTGTGCAAGCGTGATTGTTCTAGTTTGAAAATAGAATTTCAAATACATTTTGATTGATATTTGCATATTTTTTATTGATTTTAGCAACTCATTCACCAGAACATGAACATCATGCCTTTAACAATTTTGCCTTGATGAGTAAGTAAGATGCGTAACATTCACATTATAACTTTTAATCAGTTATGTTCATATGAAAAATTTCTGACGGAAAATCCGAAAAATTACTGGTGGTCGCTCTTGTGATTACTGGTGGTAGAGCTCTTGTGAACGAGCTCGAGGGCGGCAGCACGACAGTCTCACTTTTAACCTGTGCGTGAATAGTTAGCTTGCATTACTGTGTTCCAGTTTGGTGGTGAGATCAGGCACTGACATTACTGGCATATGAGGCAAAACACCGTAATCCTCAGTTGCAGCGACGCATACAATCTTTTTCTTGTGGATTGTTGATGTCCATGAGCTGTACCTCACTAACCATCAGGTGAACTACACGTTTGCTCCAAGAGTAGTATATATAAAAACCCATTTTCCCGACTCGTGGCTACACCAATGAGAAAGTCAAGTAATTAGAATAATTAAAATCATAACCAAAACCTAAAACTAATAAAATGCCTTTAATTTCACACAAAACTGAAGTAAACACAATCTGATAAAGTAAACCCAATAATAACTTTTAAACATGTTTGCCTTTAGTTTAATTTAATAAAATGAACCCAAACCGCGAAACATCTGAAATTACAATTCAGGCCAACGACCGAGTTAGTTGGTTCTCTGATCAAGAAAATAACAGTAAGGCCTTACTTTGATTATAACTAAAACATTAGAATTGAAGATTTATTATTTAAAACTTATTGTAAAGGTAAGGGTTTGCGACAGGTGTGTAAATGTATGATGAAAAGGTAAAAGTACAGACACTTAAGACTCGACACGATTTTTGTAAGTTGACGATAACTTACAAAAATCGTTTGAATTTTATAAAACCAACCCTTACACTGCTAATAAGGATTGTCTTAGAAAATTGTTCATTATATTTAACAATGTTAAATTTTTCGTTATGACTATTCTTATTTGAAAGTTTATTTCATGCAGTTTAGTTATCAGTATTATTTATTTTTTTAAAACTTTATGCACAATTTGTACAGAGGCGGACTTAATGCCAAAGGCATTCTCTACCAGTCAACCAAGGGTGGTGCAGGTATTATATTATTGCAGTCTTACCTGATCTAAATACTTTAGAATGACTTTTTTAAATTTATTAATAACAAGAATGTACCTACAATAGTTTATTCATGTAAACTTTGTTATGTTATAATACAGTACACCGTTCATTATCTTGTTGATAGAAATGGAAGGCGCTGGTACCTGTGATACAGTGGTTTTCACTAGTACAGGTGCCAACGTTACAACCTTTTGTAATATTTGGATTAATCTAATATGTACTTGCTTTGTATTGCTCCATGTATCTTATTGAAATAAATGATTATTATTAATGTTTGTCATTTGTGAATAGAATAAAATCTTATAACACTGGCAACCCTCACCTTAAATCCAGATTTAGTTGGAGAATTATTGAGGCAATTGAACGTGAACGAACAGACTTCATACTCCTAAATTGATGGATTATGAAAATTCCTTTAATATTCTTAGATCGAATATCCAAAGTTTGTGCCCGGCTATCGGCCCCGGGAAATGAATTTCACTTAGGTCTAATGAAAATACTTTGATACGAGAAGCGTCAAAATTTTCGCCTTTTGAATATTTAAAATGTCAAGCCACTATTTTATTAAGTTTAAAACGTTTGAGGTTGGATATTTTGGTGACTTTAGCTCAGTTTTAGAGATGAATCGTATAATTCTGTTTTGCATTAAATATGGATAGAAAATATGAATTTTTAAATATGAAATTATTAGAGAAAACGATTAGCTATTTATATTACCAGATTATATAGTCTTTTTTTTACCATTTACCTTTTTCAACTCTTTGCTGATGCATGTATTTTGAATAATATAATAATATATTATGTTTTATTTTAATTTTACATTGATTATGATTTTTAATACGAGCTGACTAAATATATTTGACTTACAAGAATTTTTGCATGTACTGTCGACAAATTGGTGTACGGAAAAACCAAACTGGTTTATGTTACATTATGTTGTTTTAATTTTTGTAAGACTTTATTGTAAGTGATGAAATAAATAAATAAAATAAATAAATAAATAAAAACCTTGACTGTTTTTCGAGATACAATCTAAACGCCAAATATTCCTTTGATGGTACCGCCTCGTTTTGAAACGCCAGCAAACGCCAACGCACGATCTTTAGCGTTCGCTGAGCCGTCCAAGCTACTCCAGATAGGTTCAAAATTAAAGATTCAAATTATTTATAATCATAGGGGGCGCTTGAACACGTCAAAAAATAGGATAGAACGAAAGAATCCATTCGTTGGCGTTCGTTGGGCTGCGTAGACGCGGCATTGTACAAACCTTTGGCGTAAAAAATGGTGAACTCTGCCTTATTTCCAGTTTAAAATACAATTATAAATTCATAATAATCTTGGTTATCTGAGTGGTGACCCTAGCGTAATTCTCGGAGGGTCGGCCAAAGGTCATTCATTTGAATATTGAAATTCACATTAAAGATGCTAATTGTTTGGGAGTTCCCGACTTTTATCTTTCGCTTTGTTACTGTTGAAATATTTATTTATGGTTTCTGCCATATTTTATGTATTTTGGTCAGAAGGTCACTTATTTTTGAGTAGGTTCATTAATTTTGTATTAGTAATTCATATTATGGTAAGAATGAAACCTAATGATATAAATATTTAGTGTCATAGACAATGTTCGTTGACCTCTAGAGAATTAAGTCTAAACATGTGTTTAAAATCGGTTTTTTGGGATTCACCCAAATATATTTAAAAAAATATTTTAAAAACATCTCTCTCTTATAAGAAATCTAAATTAAACAGGAACCTACTTGGAAAACAGAAGCGTGATGTCATGTCATGTTTTTTATTATTTTTTCTCAAAACAAAATGACGCACCCTCTGTTTTACTTATAGCAGCCACAAGGAAACTAATGGAGGAAGAAAACGTGAGCGATATGTGACGCTTGCAAAAACATCTCAAACCATTGAGTTGAAATTGCTATGAAAAGCCATAAAACAAGTGATCCATAATAGATAAGGCTAAAGTCTGACATTATCAAGCAAACAGCTTTTAATAATAAATTGGAGGGCGTTATGCAGCATGCAATGTGATGTTTGAAACATAAAGTGTATGTGCGAAAAGTAATGTACTGTGGAGTGACGAGACGACGAAGCTTAAGTGGGCGAGTCTCGCGAACGTTTACAAAAGTCTTTGTTAAAATATTCATATTTGTCGAGCGCCACCCCTGAAAACTAGGGTTGGTGCATAAGATCTTTTGCTGTTTGAAGTCGAAAGAAGTTTTAATTGAACACGTTGTTACCGCTTACCATTAGGTCTGGCGTTCGCTTTAGGTAGATGGTGATTCTACTGGTAACTAATCACATGGGGTCTCGTTATTACTTTTTGATCATGTTAAGCCAAGGTTCCCACACTTTTCTATAAACAGAGTGCACTATGTGTAACCATTTTCATTCTCAGTTGATCAAGTTGATTATCCCTATACGGTAAATGATTTATCAGTTCAGCGCGGGTGAACAAACCAAATAGCGTATATTCCAGGAAAAAGTAAAAATATTTTCTTCAACAAAGCTTAGAGGATATTTACCTCCTAAAATTATTCATACAGAAAGTTTTCCGTAAATATGTATGGGTTTACCAACGCAAAAACATTTCTTATTGATATTTTAAGTTGTTTACCAAAATCAATCAAATTTTGTTGTGATAAAAATATCTTCCTCAAAATTATTGAAATAAATATACCAACTTTGTCTGACTGTAGTAATTTTAAACCTGCAAATAAAAGTGTTTTAGTGCACTTAGTATTCAACAGAACTTGTAACGATAGCTTGAAAATAATGTTGAGGACTGGTTTAGCATTTCAGGATTTATATAATTAAATCAAATAACCACCATCTTGTAAAATAAACTGACATATATAACAAAAAGTATTAAAATCACAGAACTAGTGTTTTCCACGGATTAAAATTTTCAATGTTGATTACAGCCAGCTGTTAGTGCAATACAATTTCTATGAGTAAGTGTAAGGTACTCGTAAGATAGATGTCATCACAATGGGAAGTTTCAAAAATAGAAATGAAATCTAGCTCGAAAAATTTTCGATGAAATTCAAACAATCTGAAATAACAAAGTTAAACCGAACGAGCAAAAACAATGGCAAAGTCTAGTTCTGAGTGAACTAAAACAATGTAACAGTAGTAGGAGTGGTTTGACAGGCCAATTATCTTCGTCTCGGTCTCCTGTTCGCGATATTTTACTTTTTGCGGGAAATGAGAGATGAGCCACGGGAAATAATTGGATGGCTTGAATGGATATCGATATAGTTTTTTTCTGTTAGTTTTAAACAGACTCAAGGGGTTTGTTGTTAATAGTTAGCTGATTTTGCAATGTGACTTGACAATTTTTATACTTGACGGTTTCGTTTTGTATTTCAGACTAATAAACTAATATGGACACGAAATTGACGCTTGACAATGACGCCTCCTCTTGGCTTATGGCTCTGAGTTCTTGTTGTTATTGTTTTTTTTTTGCTGTTGAAATGAGGCTTTTGAATTTGAATAAATTATTTTGTTTTGCTTTCGCCAAATAAAATTCATAAATAAGTTTCTAAAACCTTTGAGACTTTTAGATATATACGTTTTATATAACAAGGTTCTACTTTTCAAATAATTTAGAGTTGTGTTTAACTGTATATTTTGGCTTCATGTTAAAACCATCGCTTAGTCTTGATCATAGTATTGAAGAAATGGGTATAGAAGAATTTAACTTAAAAGTAGGTTCGTATAACTAAAAAAAAAAGAAAAGTTCAAGATCCTGAAGCTCGTCCGCTTTTCTTGGAATTAAATGTTATCTGCTTCCACTTATTCAAACAAGGGAACTACGATATACCTGTCCGTAAAGCAAAAAATTAAAAAAAATCAACTGAAAACAGAATATTCAAATGGCGATGCTTGGTTAGTTAGAACAATCAATATTGAAAATTCCCGAGACAACTTGACATGCATATAAAACCTGCTCCAAATACTCTTCTTGTATTGGAACCATTATACAAATAGATTTGCCAACATACTTTGCTTGGTTTTCAAGCAAAATTGTTCTTTATTACGGAGGAAGAAGGTGGTATTGATATGAGTTATGAGGTTGTAAGTGTGCAGATCTATTTTCACAGATAGGACAGCCAATTTTGTCGTTGTATCTGCCCGGTTGGATATATTCAGTTGATGGGTGTTGCTCAATGGGTGAAACATTTATGGATGAATAATTCTGGGTGGTGGTGAGATTGACGAAAGGGATTGGGTCTTGACATGTATCAAAAAGGATGATTGGTTGCCGCTATTTGATGTTCGTTTCGGTTTTGGCTTTTGTCCAAGGTAACAGAATCAAAACAAATTTTACAATTTACCTGCAACTGAAATTAACAGCTGGCAGTAGTCAGCTAGATAAGAGTAAGTTAGTGGAAATCATAGTAATAAAAATTATTTTCGATAGATCTACTGAATTTTGGGCTTGTTCAAAAAAACAAATTGCATAATGAGAGCTATCGTTTTTTATCTCACTTGGTGGTACTATAGTGTAAGATCTATCAAAGTTTGTTGACAGACCTTACTCTTTAATACTCTAATGTCCCCAACATTAATACGTTCGTCTCTCTTGCTCTCACACGTGCTTTATGCACAAGTGCTTTCTCTATCGCTCGTAAAAAGTTCGACTTCAAAACGCGCTAACGAACTGTGCCTCTATAGACACTTACAAACTCAATGACTGCATAGCCAACCCGCAAATAGTGGTATTTGACAATTCGGAGACCTCACGCTACACAAGCATCCCTAGCGACAAATTCATACGCGATAGCCCTCATTGCAACTAAATTATAAGTAAAATACTTATTTTACTAAGTTACGATAAAAGCCGTGGCATATGATATTTCCGGACAATTAAATTTAAGTCGAATTAACGGTAGAGGGTTCTGTAGTTATAAAGCAATGCGGAACTGTATGATTGTATTACTTTTGTTTGTATTCAATATAAAAATGTTCCTGTTTACATATTATTATATTTATTACTCATTGAGTCTAAAGTAAGGCCATTTTAATAGGTAACATTTGACAGATAATTTATGCAAAGCAAAGTGCTTCTTATGTTCATCAAGAGTAGAGTCTAATTTTCTAAATAAATAATTGTATTAAAAAAACTGATGTTGTTTTCTTGAGTTTTATTTCTTTAGCGTAAGGTATATTTTTCTTTGCATAAATGAACTGTCAAATGTGACCTATTAAAATGACTCCACTGTACCATCAAATAAGCAGATCAAATTATGTTTTTTGGAATAATTAACGTGGCAATTACTAAGATGGCAATAGGTATTAACACCAATACTAACCAATAATGCACGCTATATCATGCTGCATTCTATGTCATATGCGCGCATGCACCTTTCATGTATATTTCAACTGTCAGATGCCAATTTCACATAGACAATCAGACACTTTTGACAGGTTTCTAGTCGTGTCGTTTCAGTGCTGCCGCCTTTTAGGATTTTTTTCAGAAAACCCATATTGTAGCATTCTTTACACAATTGGTAGCATCTGTTGAATGAAAAATACAGTGTGCAACTATAATGTTACTAGGAATATAATGTAACTTTTACGAGCTAAGACTAAGCAGGTCTTCTGGCAGATTAACTGTTTAACGACGCGTTTTGCAGTCACGTACAATAATAACGTGCTCGTAAAAAGTAATAGGCATAGGAGTTAAGCTTATAACATCTCCTATTTGTATTAAAGCCGTTTTATAATTCATTTTGTTACACATTCTGTAAAACAATATAATAAAAATTGGATTTTGTTATGCAGATGACATTGTATTGCCTTTTCTAAAACTCCATTATAATGGATTTACGTTTCTGAATTACTTCGGTTATTTGTGTGAACGGCCGTTCGGTCCACCTGATGGTCGAAGGAGTCTACAACTCGTAAATATGCACAATTCATAAAAGAAAATGTGTCGCTATATATTTATGACTGCGATGTTATGACTCCATTTGGGGTAATTTTAGTATCCAATCTAGCTAGCATTCTTTGGCACCAGGCTAGAAATGAGGCGATAATACTTCATCCCTTAAGCCTGTTTTTAATCTACCAACTTTTACTTAGCACTTTAACTGTGTTATAATTTGATGGTGGATAGATGTTATATTCGGCAATAATTGGTTCATGGGACACAATTTTGTATCAAAAAGGTATCTCCAAATAAACCCAGTGTGTAGTTAGTGGCTTTTTTGTAAAAAAAATGTCGGTTAATGCAATACAAAAACTTTTAAAAGCAAGCCGTAAAAGTTTTCACTGCGGAACTCTGAAAACAGCATCGATTAAGCGGTAAGTCCTATTGAAGTCCACATGACGCCGATGACATGAGTGAATTTACTAGTAACCAAAAGTATAGCGAGCACCACAGTGTAATAGAAGCAGTGCAACTATGTAGATAATGTATAAAATAACGATATCGGCAGCCTACTGGAACAAAGTTTAGTTTTCGCAAGTTTAAGTTACGTCTTAAAAGAACAGTAAGTTGAGGAAAGACACACTGGGATAAAAAAACAAAGAACAAGCCTAACCAAGTGTGATCCCTACAGCATACTTTGGCTGAACAAAATTCTTAAAAAGATAGGCAAAATGTTGCCAAAAAGAATAACTCCGGTACTGATTTATAAAAGTCAGATAAAACAGGTGCCATATAAAATAACAGTAATTATTATGTCTAAGTAGTTCAGAAGATAACTTCCACCTAATAAATTAAGGCATATACTTAAAAATTTCATTATTTTATTTGTTTGTATGCGCCGGTAATTTCAGGGTCTAATTTCACTATCAATCCAGATAATTGCAATAAATATGCATTGCATGTTTTATATTTTAAATAATGTAATTATTAATTTTAAATAGGAGTTTGCTTATTTATATAATGCTTTATTATTATATAGGTGTAGTTGTTTCTTATTTATGTAATTTAGTTGTTTTTTATTTATGTAATTTGATTTAGCAGTTAAAAATATATTTTGTTTTGTTTGTTTGTGACACAAAATATCACACTAATCCTTACTCAGTGGGCGCATCAGAATTATCAGCGCTTCGGTGCTTTTAGCGCTGCAGTATTGTGCTCTGATGCGTATATACCATTTCCGGCATTTTAAATAATGTTTTATTTTATTATTTTTTTTAGTTTTAGACCCAATTATGCCAGAATAAATGTTTTTTTTTTCTTTTCTTTTTCTTTCAAATATTACAATCCGACAATTTTGAAATCTTTGTAAAAATATGTTAACAATTATGCTAAGCCTGACCGTTAAGTCAGAAATTTATATTTTTTATGCGAAATTGTTGCCCTGTCATCACTATTGGTGGTAGGTGAAAAACTACTTACAAATATCCTAAATAAAGGTTAAATTTTCTTAGTTCGATGGTCCATCTGTCTCATGTACACTGTGTACACAAGCCAATTACAGGCACGCGACTCCCCATTTGCGTTAATCCATGTGATTAACCTTTTTGCAAAAGGCTAATGGCGGATTTTTTGCGGATCCCCTGTCACTCTAAATTCTTTTTTTGTTATTGGTATATTTTATTTGATGCCTGTTGCTTAATTGCAGAGGTAATTTAATTAATTGTTGTTTTGTTTGATGAGGTGTTTGGATGTGAAGGAATTAATTTCGGGACTAATTGTGATGTGTTGTTATTGCCTTTAATAAATTGGTGTGACAGAGAACACTGAAGAACTTTGAGAGTATTTTTTATTGGAACCAAAGAACGTACAAATCAAATATTATTATTAAAGTTAAGTTTTAATACACAAATTAGTATGTAAAAGTGTATTATTTTGTGTTTTGGTTTTTGGTTTTTGGTATTTGATAAAGTCCTCAGCTCTCTGTATTTAAAAAAAAATGCTGCTGTAAGTATTTCATAAACTTTATATTGCATTTTAACTACTTTTGCTTAAGGCATGATCGGGAATACTTAGTCATTTTTATAAAATATTTAAAATTGCCGTTTCCGTGGATATAGAATCTACATATCGCTAGATTTTTGTCGTTATTTGCAACATCTTAATCTTTGTATTACACCCTGCATTCTGCATTCTTTAGAACCAACGCAACACAGTCAAACACTAATGAAAAAATAACTGAGAAAAATGTACCCCATTCATATTACTGCAATGAAAAACACAGATTATTTTCAAAAGGGAATATTTGGCGTAATTAAAAGTGACCCTAACGAAATAGTGTCATTAATTCTTTTTTTAAGCAAAAGGCTTTTTTCATTGTGCCGGCTTTTTCTAATGGTAAATTAACAAAATTATTTCCGTCGTTTATTTTCGAGATAGGAGCTTTAATCGATGTTGGCAATTCGGCTGCAAATAGTCGAGCCTATTATAGAACTTAATTAAAGTTTCCGGGAAATGCCTAAGTATCTTTTTCAAGGCTGGTAATTCTATGTAAGAGTGAATCTTAGAAGCTTGAATAAAAGACGGTATTGATTTTATCGCAAACCTTTTCAAAAACTGCATTGATATTTACTAGCTAAAATGATAATAAAAGAAATAGGATATTACAATATTGGTTTAGTATAGCTACTAATCGTATGATCTCGAGGTTCATTCCTGCATCTGAAAACAAATGTTTTGCAATGTCTATAGCAGACAGAAAGCAGTCAGTACCGCAGTTGTCAACATTTGGTCCGCCATTTTGTGATCAAGTTCATTCCTGTTTGGATTGCGTTGGAAGTGATACATATTTTTTCGTCTCCGTATTTGCTTGGTTTTTTGTTGTTATTATTCCGTTTCTGTTAGTTTTATTTTTGATTTTTGCTGTTATTACTTAGTTTGAATATATTTATGTTATATTTTTTATGTTTTTGACAATATAAGTTCCTTGTCAGTCTTTTAGTTATCTAGTGTTTCTTTAGTTTATTTCCTATTTTCTTAATATAATTTATTTCCTTTTCGCCTGGTTTCTTTACCTCAACCCAATCCACAACAATAATAATTTATTCAAATAAAAATGTTTTGACCCCCTGAACATTTGTTTACATTTTTTATCTCGTCTGGTTGGCCTTACTATAGTTTTGTACAAGGCCTAAAATATCTGAACTTTAAAAAAAAAACATACTTTACATTACGCAAAACTTAAACGCAACGCCAAGCGAAAATTAAATGTTACAATTCTGACTAGCCCTTTAAGTTGTTTTATTTTAATTTATTTTATTTTACTTTATGAGGAAAACTTACAGCTTATGAGATATAATATACAGAGATGATGAGAAAATGAAGGGCAATTAAAAGTTTTCACAGATAATATAGTAGATATACATAAAGATATTAGACATTTATAATATAGGTATTACAAACAATAAGCAAAACGAAAGAGCAAGAATAAGACACAAGTAGGATATTTGTGTTAAGAGAGAAATAAATAATTACACAAGGTTTTTTTACGTTGACCGCTACGTTTTAATCAAAGTAACATTAGATTTCACCATTAACAAAGATTAATGTCAACCGTCATTAATTAACACGTAACATTGAACCGTAAAGTCTAGAAACAAGAAAGCAATATGTCCGATCTAGAAAACAATAATGAAAAGTGCCTGAAAACCCACTTACATCACCATTTAACAAGTTCCTCGTATTTCCATCAAGCCTACTAAATGTATCTCAAGAGTATAAATTATTTTGTCAGTACCTACCCGCGCCTACGTGTAATCGTTAGTAAACATCCTGATTTCGAAACAAAACCTACCTTGATACGAATCGTAACCAACATTTACAGGTTTATCAGTAGAATTTCTATCTTAATGCTTGAAGGACAAAGTCGAGAGTCGTTTGTGTAGCTATAAATAAGATTGTTAAGCTATAAATAAGATAAGCTATAAATAAGATGGTTGTGGGTAGTTGGAGTGTTAGCACACAAAAAAAGAGCTCCCTTGAATTTAATTATAATTATTTATTTAATGATGTTTTTAAATACTTTATAACAGTTATTTACCTCTATAGCACTTGATTTATCATAACTTCTCCTCTCACCACTCTTTTTGCACTACAATCACTATAATATCACTATCAACATGGACCTTTACTTAAAGTTGTCAAGTTCTGTGGATCAGCTGTCCAACACATTCTCTTCACGGATGCAGCAACATGAGGATGACCTGAAGAATGCCATCGGTGACACAGCAACTCACAAAACAGTGGCCAGCCTTTCACGTGAGTTTACAGAATTTAAGAGTCTCATATGGAAAACAATGAGCATACTTAAAAGCCAGATGGAATTGCTTATTGTGGGTCTGGAGCGGCATGAGATGGCATCCCGGGCCAAGGTCCTGCTCCTTCATGGCATGTCTGAGGATAAGGATTCTAGTCTGCGAGCAGGTGTTTTGAGTATCTTGTCTCAGAGAATGGAACTTTCAACTGTTGCTGAGTCAGACATAACATCATGTCACTGGTTGGGCAGTAACACTAATAAGCCTCGTCCTGTGTTGGTTCGTTTCGTAAGCCGTGAAGTGCGGGGCAATGTGTGGCGAAACAAATCGAAGTTGAAGGGTACCGGGCTGACTTGGTCTGAGTTTTTGACTTCTATTCGCCATCAAACTTTCATGGAGGCCAGAAAGTTCTTTGGGATGAAGAGATGCTGGTCGTCCGACGGCAAGATTATCATCCAGGTGCCCGACAAATCCAGACACAAGATTGAATCGGCAAGTGAACTGCGTCAGCTCATGGCAAAGTTTCCTGTCGCCGAAACGACTGATAGCGGAACCACAGGAGCCAAGACGACGTCATCGGCCACTGATAAGAGGCAGCGTAAACTTTTAAAATGATGGGTATTTTAATTATTTTTGTTTTTTGAATAACTTCTCTGTTTTATTTTAGTTTTTTAATACTCAGTCAGTCGAACAAATTTTATCACTAACATTCAACGTTGACAATTATTGACACTTGTCAGTTTGACGTATTTGATTTCGTTCCGAAACTTGTGTTTCATTGCTATAGATTTAAGTTCATAGTTTGGATACCAATCTTTTTAGTAATGTGCATGCAATCGGCGAGTGCATAGAGGTATTAAGTGTTTAAGACTTAAGACTTTTCTTAGGTTTTTCTTTTATTCATAGTTATTTTATATTACATTATTTATTGATATTTATATATATTATTATATAATTTATAAAAATATATTAATATGAGTGATGATTTTAATGACATTATTGATGATGATTTTATCTCTTGTTCTTCATCTTCAGCGTCTGATGTTAGCTATGCTAGCGCATTCAGTGATGACAACTCTTTAAATCTCCAAGAAAATTTGGCTTCTATTTTTACTTCTTTTCCCAACTTCTTTAACGCTGTCCACATAAATGCTCAAAGTGTTCCCGGTCATTATCCTGACCTTCTTTCGTCCTTTGACGCCAATCTTGTCCATGCTGTCCTAGTTTCTGAAACCTTTCTAAAACCTCCACTTCCTTCTACGCAGTATTCTCTGCCGGGTTATAAGCTGGTGCGTAATGATAGGACAGGCAAGGGTGGGGGAGGAATAGGAATATATCTTCGGGGGGATATCCCATTCAAGATCGTTGATCAGTCTCCAAGTGAGTATTGTAGAACCGCAGAACATCTCTATATAGAAGTTATTTTTAAGCACACAAAACTACTCTTGGGGGTGTTTTACAATCCGTCTTGCCAATTTGATTATTTCTCCTCTTTTGAGGCAAAACTAGAACATCTTTCCGTACTCTACGATCATACGATTATTCTTGGCGACTTCAACACCTGCCTGATTAAAAATGACTCACGTGCCCGTAAGCTCTCCACTCTTGTCTCTTCTGTCAATATGCACATCCTTCCTTTGAGTCCTACCCACAATGCTCCTCACTGTACTCCATCCCTTCTAGATCTTATTCTTGTGTCCGATCCTAATAAAGTAGCCACGCATGGACAGATGCCTTCCTCTTTCTCTTATCACGACCTTATCTACCTTTCCTATAAAATTCGTCCTCCTAAACGCAAGAGTAAATTTCTTCTACTTCGCAGTTTTAAGAACATTAACTTGGAACATTTGAGGGCTGATGCGAACAATATTGACTGGACTCCTGTCTACAACTGCAGTGATCTTGACGACAAGGTGACTATTTTTACACGTGCTATTTTATCTTTGTTCGACACACACGCACCATTGAGAAAAGTACGTGTGAAACATCTACCTGCACCTTGGCTTACAAATCAAATTAAGAAATTAATGTCAAAGCGTGATATGGCTAAACGTAAGTTCAAAAGCTGTCCATCTGACGAGAACTGGGACCTTTACAAAAAATTACGAAATCGTTGCAGTCGTATGTGTAGAGATGCTAAAAAGCGCCACATCCACAAATCCATTGATAATCTCAAAACAGCACAAGTATGGCAGTTTCTTAAGTCTCTAGGTATTGGTAAGGTTTCAGAGAACAATGGTGTGGGTCTCGATCTCAATGTGCTTAATGACCACTTCTCTAAACCACCAAGTACCTTAGACATCGCTACTAAAACTTCCACTTTGAACTCTCTCTCTTCTCGTCTTTTGCCTCTAAATACTTCTTTTTCTTTTACCCCAGTTACGGAACAAGACATTAAGAAATCCATCCAGTCCATCTCCACCAAGGCAGTGGGTAATGACGGCCTCCAAATTCAGATGGTTTTACCTATCCTTTCAGAAATCCTTCCTGTTGTAACCCATTTAGTTAATTTTTCTCTATTCACAAACTGTTTCCCTTCATCCTGGAAAAAGGCCCATGTCATACCACTGCCTAAAGTTGCAAATCCCTCCTCACCATCTCAGTTTCGTCCTATATCCATACTTCCTTTCCTATCCAAAGTCCTTGAGAGCATTGTTCACAGACAACTGTCCGAATATCAGTCTCTCCTCTAATAACCTACTTAGTCCTTACCAGTCGGGTTTTCGACCTGGCCACAGCACTGTAACTGCACTGACTAAAGTAACTGATGATATTAGGTTCGCCAAGGAGAATAAGCTTCTGACGGTGCTGATATTATTGGACTTTAGCAGTGCGTTCAACTCGGTTGATTTTGATATCCTCCTTGGAATCCTCTCCTCTCTTAATGTCTCAGGTCCTGTAATAGGGTGGTTCAAATCATATCTTCAAGGTCGTTCGCAGTCCGTGCACTCTGATGAGAAGTTCTCTGATTGGTGTGATTTGACTGCGGGCGTTCCTCAAGGTGGTGTACTATCTCCTCTTCTGTTCTCCGTTTTTATTAACGCTATCACATCGGTTTTAACTTCTCATTATCATCTCTATGCAGACGATCTGCAACTTTATCGTCATTTCAAAGCTGGAGAATTGACCGAAGCTATCACTGCTATGAACACTGACCTGGTCAAAGTTTATGAATGGTCTAAATCTTTTGGCCTTATAGTGAACCCCATTAAATCGCAAGCCCTGATCATCGGTGGACGATACATGCTGAACACTATAGATCACCAGTCTCTCCTTCCAGTTCTTTATGACTCTGTCCCTATAGCATTCTCTAAATGTGCTAAGGACCTAGGTGTAATCATAGACTCGAACCTTTCGTGGGACTCTCACATTGCGGAGGTGAGCAGGAGGGTCTTTTGTTCGTTTCAGTCTCTCAAACGTCTTCAAAAATTCCTACCATTTCACACAAAAGTTACTCTTGTACAAACCCTGTTACTTCCTATTCTAGACTATGCTGATGTCTGTTTCCTTGACGCTAGAGAAGAACATTTGAATAAACTTGAGCGGCTGCAGAACTTAGGTATCCGTTTCATATTCGGTCTCCGCAAGTATGATCATGTTACCGAGTTTCGTCAGCGGTTGAAGTGGCTACCTATTCGTCTGCGTCGTGATAGCCATGTTCTCTCTCTTCTCTACTCTATACTTCATAGCCCCAAAGCCCCTCCATACCTGCGTGAACGCTTTGAGTACTTGGTTCCTCGCGATAAACCTGGACGATCTTCTTCCTCTCTCTTACTTCGCACTCCTCTTCACTTTTCCAGTTGTTACGATGGTTCTTTTACCATAAACGCTGTTCGATTGTGGAATCGTTTGCCTCATTCTATTCGAGATAGTCCTTCTTTAGACATCTTCAAAAGAAGAATAAAAGAGCATTTTCACTCTCAACTGTAATAATATATGTATATTTATGTATTTATCTATAAAAATATATATATATATATATATATATATATATATTATTTTTATGTATATTGTATTAAATATCTGTGTATGATTTTATATTTAATAGTATGTACCGTTTATGTAGGTCTATATAATTGTATACATTAGTATACAATCACTTTAGAATAGGCATGATATTATATGTAAGTAGTCATAGGTAGTTTATTTTCTTCTGTATAATTATCAATTTATTGTACATTTCCATTTACCCTCAAAAGTATCTTTTTCCTCTAGCACTCTAAGGTTTGCTGGAAGAAAACCCATTTTAGTGGTTAAGCTCGCCTTTGTACATAAATTTAAAATTGTATTTTATATTATTGTATTGTTTTTTATTTGTACAATAAAGAATTAAGAATTAAGAATTGTTAGGCTCACGCGAGTGCTTTCCGGGGCGTGATTTGTAGCGTCAAGCAGTGATCAACGAATACCTCTTTTAAGAATACGAATAGCAAAATTAAAACTAAGATTATTTTGGCTCTGAAATCTGAGATATTTCGAGCTGTTGTATTTTAATTCAAATTGGTAAAAGTGTTTTTTTTTATTGGGTGATAGATGAAAGGTTTTGCTAGCACGCTTCTAACCTTAAAGTATTTTGATGTTTGTATTGACGTGTTCAAGCGCACCTTGGGGCCCATGGAAATAAATGATTTGATTTCTGATTTCTTAGTTTAACAATTTATTAAGTTAAAGTAAAATATTTTAACAAAAAATAATTTAACTATATATATGGCGGATACAATATTCTTTATCTGAAAAATAAGTATATATGTCATGCTTGTAACATCACTAGCAACAAGCAATTTTGGTTATAGAATAAATTTGTCTGTTCGAAGGTTTGTGAGAAGCTCCTGAAATACTGAATAATTGTTCAAGAGTTGGGGTTTTGCTTTTGTTATGCAGTTGTTCTTGTGTTGGTTTGAGGAGTAATTACTTCGTGTTTCGGTTCTCGACAAGCGCTGTGATGCATTACTTGAATTTAAAATTATTTGGCTTAGGAAATCAGGAATCTCTTGAGGCTGATACTAGCTGTATTTAAAGCGTAACAACAATTTTATTATACTCTTTGGCGAAAGTAGGTTTTTAATATGGTAAATTATATCTGACATGTTTCGTTTTTCAAAATCCACTTCAAAATATAATGCATACAATATTTAAGCATATCATAAAATACTATAGTTAAATATGATACATTACAATATAAATTTAATAATGCCTTTACAATAGTCAACAATTAAAGATCAGATCATGAGTACCTACTACTAACATTCACAACAATCAACTTACACAACATACATAACAAATATAATTTTCTCCCTATTTCCCAATAAACGGAATTTGGAAAACTTATTTGAAAATAAAAATAATCTAGATAATAGGTATCTAGATTATTTTTACATTCAAATAAGTTTTCCAAATTCACTAATATAATTAATATAATTATATAGCTTTCGGCCACGGCTCTACCCGAGTGGTACGTCAATAATGTTGTCTCAGAAACTTCATTATGTATCAATTTATCCATTAAAAACTGCACCATAATCTATTTAGTAGTTTACAAGTTTATCACAAACAGGCAGACAGACGCGGCAAAAGACTTAATTTAATAATAATAATTATGTATGTAAGGATAATTTTAGCAAAAGTTTTCTCAAAAATTTTAGTTCATTATTTCACCACAGTTTTATTCCGGGAAAAAAAATACTCAGTTCGTTCTATAAAAGGTGTTAGCTGCAACGCTTTGGTACAAAGAGATTACTCACAGGCCGCATTTACGGTAAACTCGCAGTTTGTGCGATTCGAGCATTGCGGGAGGCGAGCGGGAAACCAAAATATTATTGTCAAGTTGCATTCTTCGAGAGTGCATAGTTTAGCTTGCTTTTAAACACCTTTTGTTGTTGAAAAGAGTAAATAGTGACCTTACAAATATCCACAAAAGTATGACATTCATATTGCATCTCATTTTGCTACGGAAAAGAAATATTTACAGCGTCCGCAATAATTAATGTATTCACTATGAACAAGGTACTTCATTGTTTATAATATGCCTCGGCGCCCATGGCCAATAAGCTTTACACATTACATTCCCTTTATTAGTCCACACAGTTCCGTGTAACAAATGCACAGTACATAAAGGATATTGTCCGCAACGCTTCAGTGTAAAGAGATTAATCATAGGCCGCCCGTGAGCGCGGTTAACCCGCAGTTTGTGCGATTCGTGACGGTGAACATTGTGGGAACGTAAATTATATAATATTCATGTTGCTTTTGTGCAGAATTTATATTTTTAGCTAGATTTTATACACTTTATTTATGGACAAGTGTAAATAGTAACTTTACAAATTTCTACAAAGAATGACATTTTTTATTTCGTTTTGCAACATAAAAATACTTATTTACAGCGTCCGCAATAATTAATGTATTCACTATAAACAAGGTACCTCATTGTTTATAATATGCCGCGGTGCCTATGGCCAATAAGGTTTACACATTACATTCACGGTATAAGTCCACACAATTCCTTGTAACAAATGCACAGTACATAAAGGGTGTTGTTCGCAACGCTTCGGTATAAAGAGATTAATCATAGCCTGTGAACGCGGTTAACCCGCAGTTTGTACGATTCACGGCCGTGTGCGTTGCGGGGACGAAGCGGGAACAGATTCAGATTCAGATTCATTTATTCACAAGAATGTAGTAGTACATAGGTGTTACATTACATATTAAGACACTGTGACATTCTACCATAACAACAATGGTGTGCAAATTTTAATTAGTAATTAATTTTAAGTAGTAAGTCATATTATATATATACATATTTTTTTATGCAACCTAGTTGTTTTCTGCTTCCGTTTTGTGAATGGATTTTGATTAAACTAGGTCTTTTAAAATGAATAATAATGATGAAGTAGATTAATAATAAAATAAAAATATTTATTTTCTCTTTCACAAATTGGTAAAAAAAATACATTTTACATTTAAAATAATCTTTGGATAGTTTGTAAAATTTATTAACATTTGCGAGGTTTCAGAAGAATGCAAGTTAGGATTATTACAGAGTCATTTAAAAACAGAATAATATTTTTTAACCACAAATAACATATTCTGTTTTGAAAAAATCAATGAATACCTTTAACATTTTTAACGTCTGAACCAAGTTTTGATAAAAATATGGGACCATTGGACAGGACAGAGGCTAGCTTCAAAAAAATGATCGTTTATCTCGCAGTCAGATCCACGAGCACAAGCTAATAAACATAAAATACAAAACTAAATAAATATAAATAAATAAATAAACGCCATCTAGTCCCAAACTAAGCAGAGCTTGTACTATGGGTACTAGAATAACTGATACTAATACATATACACTTTTCTTTTGTAAATACATACATATTATACATAGAAACACCCAGACTAAGACAAACCCCCATGTTCATGCACACAAAGATTTGTCTTAAGTGGGAATCGAACCCACGACCTCGGCGACGCAGGCAGGTACACTACCCACTCCGCCATCCGGTCGTCAACTGTTAAAAAATATTGTTACCTACCACCCTTTTAGCAACAGTTATTTCTATTCATATCCCGTACACACCATTCACGAAAACAGCAACGGTCGATTGCCAAACAAAACTCACGCCTCCGCGAAAAAGTTAGGAATTTTTATTCCATTACTCATAGAGCGTGAACGTTAACCTTGAAATTTGTGAATGCCGTGGCGTGACCGCAGCGTGTCGAATGCGTGGAACGTGCGGGGGAAACACGCAGCTTAATGTGACGCAGGAATTTTATATGGTGTGGTTTTAGCTACGTGTGGAAATAAGCTAGGCTTTTAAGTGGATTTTTTTATTCAAACAAGGTTGAACACGAACTTTTTTACATGTTATAAGTTATGTCAATACCAAAATTCATTTAGATTCATAAAACATTTTACCTCAAAAGTGTCACAGGATTTTAGATTGAAAACAACCCCTGCCATGTGGTTTTGCTCAAAATTATGTACCTATAGTAATAATCCTTATGTATATCTTAAAACAAAACCTTTTTTTTATAACTACATGGTACGAACTTCTTATCACCTGTTACCGACTTGATTTGCTCTCTATATCACAATTGACAGTGTAAAACAATATTACTTTTACATTAAACCAACTTTCACCTGCGGCTCTAGTCGCATGGTACGTCGGTAACCTATTGACACTTCGCTTAAACCTTCCTCATGTTTCATTGAATCTTTTATTTAAAACTGCATCGTAATTCGTTTAGTAGATTTTTAAGTTTATCGCAAACAGACAGACAAACGCGATGTAGGACTTAATTTTGTAATATTTAAGAAAGATAATTAATAACGATGTATGTTGTTACAGATGTCCGTGAACTGCTAACAGTGAAGTGTATAATTGAGTGATATTAGATGTGTGTCAATTAAAAGAAAGAATGAAGGCGTACAAGAAGTTATTCTGGACTTTGCTGCATGGCTTCGCTTTGTTACCAACCATTGCAGTAAGAGGTAAGTGAATAATCAAATTTCTTTACAATATAATGGCTTTTGTAAATACGTCGTGTTTTATAGATTCGATTTTGGATTATGTGCGTGTGTTTTGGTTAAGCAACATTAAAAAAAATCAGTCATAAAGTCATTTATTTATTTTAAACTCACAAAGTAACAAAACTGTGTAAGTAAAAGAGATTTTTTATTTTATATACGACGTAAATAGAGAACGAGTCTGTGTTTCACTTCATCCAAGAATTACGATGTTAAACTTTATATGCCAGACCGCATCATCATTCAGCCGCTCGTAGTCCACTGCTGGACATAGGCCTCTCCCAATTTGCGCCACAACACCTGGTTCTGCGCCTTCCGCATCCAGTCCCCTCCAGCAAACTTCTTCAGGTCATCAGTCCACCTGGCCTTAAAATTTGAAACCGCATGCGTATTTATAAACACACGTTAAATAGCTATAAAATTGCATAAATAGAATCAAATTAAATTGAAATTTCTGTCAATCAAATATCGATCGTATATATAAGGCAATAATGCACTTAAATTTCGAAATCGACTGTTTCCTTTACAAAATCGCACCACGGGACACGGCTGTTCAAGTCTGATAATAATTTGGCGACAAATTAAAGGAAAGAAGATGGTTCCTTCATGAAACTATACCACCTAAATATGCTAAATCGTTTCAATATACATATACAACACATCAGGCAAACCGTTTGCCTTACACATAACATATTCAAATAGATTAATAGCAAAATTCAAGACCCTTTGAGCAGCATTAATATTGATTAGTACCTAGTTACGTACATTAATTAGTTGCGATAATTGAAGTTGGTTAAATATTAATATAGTTCAGTGGTTTCATAGTCTATCTTGTCGATATATCCGACTGCTGATGAGATGTCGACCTCGATTGCCGTGTTAAGCCGTGCCGTAAAAAAGTGTTCTTCAGAGTATTTCGCCACTAGAAGTTTGGTATTGTGCCCTGTAGATTGCGCTAGGTATACCGTCAATTATGGGACCTAAACATAACAGGTGAAGTGTGGGTGACACTTCTTAGCGGGTTAAAAGCTTTAGAGCAGTATAAATTATTGATTAGTTCAGATAATTGGCGCTACTTAAATATGAATGAACTCAGCGGTTTCATAGGCTCAGATTGTAACAAGTTAAAGTGGTTCCGACTGTACCGACGCTGACTGTACGTAATGGATTTGAAGAAGCTTTGTTATTTGATTGTAAGTTGTTTGAGATTGATCTGGCATTTGAGATATATACAATGAGCGGCAATATAACAAGAATTTATCAAGAAAAGAATACGTTTTACAATAACATAGTATAATAACAGTATTGATGGTCTAGTGGTTAGCGTATGCGTCTGTCATCGCGACGTCTCGGGTTCGATTCTCGGGTGAGACTAAGTGTTATTTGTGAACTTTTCGTCAGGAAATTCAGAATAGCAGCACGGGTTTAGAATTTTGCTATCTATGGGACCTAAACAACAGGTGAAATGTAGGTGTTGTTCATCTCTGCCACACCCTTCTGAATAATATAGGCGTGATGTTATGTTATGTTATGTTATGTTATGTTATGTTAGGAACAGTCTCGTGGTCCAGCGGTATATTTACGAACGCTTACCACCGTGGATCACGGCTTCGATCTTTGAAAGTTCTTTGGGATAATAACGATAAAAAAAATCTCAGTAGGAGCACGGAGTGTAGAATTCTCCCTGGTAGATGGCAATAGGCTTCTTATGACATGAGTGAGTGTGGGTGTCATATGCTTTTTGGTAATATAGGCTTAATTATTATTTAATGTTTAAAAGCCTTTGACCAAATTAATATTGATTAGTTCAGATAATTGGATGTAGTTAAATACAAATGAAGCTCTGTAGTTTCATAGAATTAGATTTTAACAAGTTAAAGTGGATCCGACTGTACCCACACTGACTGTACGTAATGGATTTGCATGACTGAATAAGCTTTGTAATTTGGATGGGAGTTGTTCAAGATTGAATTGGCATTTGAAATATTATGCTTTGTGTTGAATGAAAAGTGTTGATGTTTATTAAACAAAACCTTGTAAGGGTTTTAGAATAGTAATTGTAAACCACAAAAAAGGTATGTGTGTCTTTAAAAATATTTACGCGATTAAGACACGTGTCTACAATATATTATTCTAGTCATTGTATAGTATTATAGTTGTAGACATTGACATGCTTATTAAGAAAATATATCAAAGTTGTAAAATAGTAGTATTTCTGTCAATCAAATATCTACCGTATATATGAGGGTAATGAAACACAAAAATTTCGAAATCAACCGTTTCCTTTACATAATCGACCACCGAACTATTTTTAATTTGAACTGTAATTCGATTCCATTAGGAACGCTCACCTTTTTACATACGGCTGTTTTTATGATAAGAAAAATTAAGCACCATTTAACAATATGCCATAATGGTATTTACCAGTCTAATAAAGTTTAATACTATTGTCAGCAACTCTACAGTTAAGGCTTACCAATATTAGGACTCAAATAAATTATTTCAAAATCATATCACAAAACTGAAATTGTCACTCATTATTTTGTGAGTTATAATGTGAAATTATTTATCTAGCACTTGACCCAAAACTGTTAGCACCAAAAGAGTCAACCAAAACGAATAAATTCTATAAAAATGCATAAAAGTATCACGCAAAATCTCAATATTTATCGAATGCAATTTCTGAGAAGCATTGCACAGACATAATATCGAAAACATGAGCTTCACCACGTTACAAGCTTGTGGCAATGGGCCAAAGGTTCTCGCAGATGGCTGTACTCTATATTTATTATATCTATTATTAATAATGTATAGTATACCTTTTGAGGAGACAGAAATAGGTGGTGTGTTGCATTCGGCTTTTGAACAAGGAACCTGCAGGGGTTTTGAAGAGATTGGCAATTACATTACATTAGGTCTTACCGTTTTAGACATGTTTCTTTATAAGTTGAAGAATAGGTAATAATATAATTTAGACAGCAGTCTAAATTTCTTGTTTATTTTCGTTCAATTTGTTAATTTTCAAATAGGTTTCTTTTATCGACGTACTACTCGACTGAAGTCGTGTGTGGCAGTTAGTAAATTATATTAGCTGTTGTTGTGTGCCTTAATAATGTTAAAAAGTATAAGCAATTAGTAAAGTCGATAATTTAAAACTTTAAGCCCTAATTTCACAGGTGTTAGCAATACCTTATTGGCAGGATAAGCATAATTATAATACACATTAAATGAAAGTGACCGCTGTGTTCTTTGTCAGGTTATATTTTATGGGTCGGATAAGAACTATTAAGAGTGAGTAATAAACTTCTATAAATACCAATTTTACCGACTTTCCTGTAAGTATGCTTCACCAAATTAAATAACACGTCAGACTTTGTTACACACACTGGGCAATATAATTAACCATTAGCACTTCACATTAATCACATCAACGGTCCCCGACAACGTTTCATCAACGCAAATTAAATAAATTCAATGATAAAAGTAAATTTTGATTGATTGCTTTAATTATAAATTTCGTTCATCAGTGTCTCTTTACTTTTCAAATCGTAATTAATGTTTGAGCGTGACCTTTGGCCTTCACCTTAATCACAATGACATTTTCCGTCCAATTATAGAATATAAATGTTTTAGTTCGGTATAACTCTGATGGAGGAATCAAATATTCCTTTACCCTTTGATTTTGTAATATAATACGAAGAACAGTTGTTCTTTTTGCGACTTGAATCCGTTTTTATTAGTTATTCGGTATCATTATTGAGGAAGCAACAAAAAATAAAAACAGAGGAGCTGCTTTTATAAAGCACAACCTATAAGTCCTTTTAATGAATACACACCGTAGAACAAAAGTTTTTAATTTTTAGAAACAGCTCCGATTTTTGTATCATTTGTTAGGTTTTTTTTTTATATACTTCAAAATCAGCATTTTGAAGCGGGAAAGAATTGTAAATATTATTAAAAATGATATTTATGGTATAAATGAAAAGCGAAAAATGTCTGTGCTTATAGTTCACGTAAACCGATTGAGTTTAGACTTATTAGATTTGACACAATGTGCAGTTTCATGACAATGTTCAAGGTCTGATGATGAGAGTGCCTCCAAGGCGCAAATATAGTCTACTTGACAGTGGATATATGTTTGTGCCTTTTGGGGTAGAGACGTTGAGACTGTGGGCCTGAGTGCCCTAAACTTATACAAACAAATTGCAACTCGACTGTACTGTATGAGGCCACATGTTTTTAGAATGATTGTATATATTTCTATAGGTCAGAAGTTAAGCATTGCCATAAAACGTGGTGATGCCGCCAGTATTTTGGGAACGTTGCCCACTGGCAGTGGTCTATTACATTTGTACATAGTTAATTATTATAGCTATTTAGTGATTTTTCTTTATATTGATTAAATAATAAAAAAATATATATGAAAAAGCCAAATAAATGAAACAACAATCTGAGCTGTTTCTGAGAATTTTATTAAGTGGTGATTATACTTTATTGAAGCCACTATTTGTAATGTTTAACTTTGAAATAAAAAAGGGCAGTATAAGACCTATTTATAACCTCATAAGTTATAATCATGTTTTCGCATTAATTTACATGATGTACCTGCATTGAGTTCCGTAAAGAATATCTTTAAATGGAAAAGCTGGCATGGACAAGAATTGTTGTTATTAATATTATCTAGATATATTAGATTTATGAATTAGTGCAAAATTAACATTTTGCTCACAGGTCATTCTTTTTTTTTAACGACGCCCGCACTTGTAATAACGCCTGTATAGCAAATATATGTGAAATATCACACATACAAAGCACACCCAGAGTCAGAACAAATCTTTGCAGATCACACAAAGATTTGTCCCGTGTGGGTATCGAACCCACAATACCATCGCAGTTGAAAGTGGCGAGGCGACCGCATAGAGCACGCCAACCGTGCACTCAAATACACTTATATTATGTTTAAAAAGTACCTTAACAAGAGGGTGCATGAAAGGAGCCTCCCCGAGTGACGTACATAACGATTCCCTACGTCCGGCGCACCCTGGGCAATTCGCGAGTTCTCCGAAGCGAATTGGCTAATCCTTTCACCACGATGGCAAGTCATAATAAAATTAGACTCAGGCATCGACACGACGAAGAAGAAGACCTTAACAAGGTGCCCATAAGCCACTAAATCACTTCAATTTCTCCATTACCCCAATTCCAAGATCCCACTTAATTTGCAAAACCGTAAACTCTATCCTATTTATTTTTCTAATCCGGAAAAATCTGCAAGAAATAAATTAGACGAAGAAGAAAAAGTTCGGTTTTAATTTCCTCGAGAATAAAGACTTACGTCTTTAATTAATTAAGGAAGGCTCTTTTTTAAACACAATCAAGTGTCTAATGATTGTTTTTATTTTTTCTTTTGTTCGTTAACTGGAAGTGTTTTTGTGTCTCGACAGAATTCTAATTGGAAAGGATCTGCTGATGTTGATTTACATTATTCCTTAAGTTAGAAAAAAAACCGAGTTGGAATTTGTAAATCAGCCATGTAAAAAGCTTGATACTTCGAATCTATTCAATAAACTTCTTAAATATACCTCTTTGCCAAACTATGTATGTATTAATAAATGAAAGACATCCAAATTAAATTACTATCTTGTAAATTGTTATCATTTTTTAATTATATAAAATAAACATTACATAACATCACGCCTATATTACCCAGAAAGGTGTGACAGGTGTACAACACCGACATTTCACCAGATATGTTTAGGTCTCACGGGATAGGGATGAGCCTATTGGTATTCACCGGGCACAATTCCAACTCCGTGCTGCTATAATTAGTTGCCTGGCGGAAAGTTTACAAATAACACTTTGACGACTAAGACGACCGGATGGCGGAGTGGGTAGTGTACCTGCCTGCGACGCCGAGGTCGTGGGTTCGATTCCCACTTAAGACAAATCTTTGTGTGCATGAACATGGGGGTTTGTCTTAGTCTGGGTGTTTTATCTATACTAATATTATAAAGAGGTAAAGTTTGTGTGTTTGTTAAATTGTCAAGGGTAATCTCGGAATCTACTGCACCGATTTTAAAAATTCTTTCACTAATAGAAAGCCACATTATCGCTGAGTGTCATAGGCTATATAAAAAACCGAAAAATTAAAAGGTTTTTACGTGGTAGTCCGTTTTGTAAAGAGAATCGGAGAAAAACTCATTGTTATACGTGAAGGCCACAGCAACGCGGCAGCGGCGCGCGATGGTTTCGGCTTATTTCGGTTCGCGTTCGTGCTCACTTCGGAAGAAGGAGGCGTGACCTTCCTTTTACATCTGAGAGGTAGGTACCCGCGCGGCTCATTCGCGCGGTCGGCTCTTTACGCAGCGGACGTCCCCAAAATTGAATTTTTCGTAACACACTTTCGACATTCATTAATTTTATTCTCGGTACATTAAAAAAAAAATCTTTTATGTTTATATAGTTTTCATTTAATTTAGGTTATAGATAGGCATTAAGTTTGTTTCATGTACCTAGATATTAAATTAGGTTATAGGTATTAAGTTAGTTTCATGTAGATATTAATTTAGGTTATAGGTAGGTATTAAGTTTGTTTTATGTAGATATTAATTTAGGTTATAGGTAGGTATTAAGTTAGTTTCATGTAGATATTAATTTAGGTTATAGGTAGGTATTAAGTTTGTTTCGTGTAGATATTAATTTAGGTTATAGGTATTAAGTTAGTTTCATGTAGATATTAATTTAGGTTATAGGTATTTAGTTTTTTGCAATTAGGTTAGGTTAGCTGAGAAGTTTTGAACAATTAAAATTATCCTGCGACTTGGTCCTCATGGAATTCGTTAATCGGAAACTCCGAATTCGTTAATTGGAATCTCGGGAATCTTCTTTCACGAATAGAAAGACACATTATTGCTGAGTGTCATAGGTTATACATATAAAAAACCGAAAAATAAAAAGGCTTTTACATGGTAGTCCGTTTTGCAAAGTGAATCGGCGAAAAAACATTCGAATGAAAACGTTTCTTACGAACGCTGCCTTAACTATGAAAGATATATATTTTTGAACATTATGCCCAACGAAGTGGGCACGGGTCAGCTAGTGTATAATAATTATGTATTTACAAAAGAAAAGAACATATTAGTATCAGTTATTCTAGTACCCATAGTACAAGCTCTGCTTAGTTTGGGACTAGATGGTGTTGTGTGTGAGTTGTGAAATATTTATTTGATTTATTTATTTGCCCGATCCGGGCGTCAAACCAAAGACGCAATGAGAGGTTCTTACGCTAATCACTAAGCCAATGAGGCATAAATATAATAATATAATATAATATAAAGTATTACCTCTGATACCGGTGAAGGAATCATGTTGCATACAAATTCAATCAGTATCTAAACAGTTTTGGATGCATTCACGTTTTTCTAATACAAAGCATAAAATTATGCTATGTATACAAAACTGCTATTCGCCGTAACGACAAAAATGTTTACGTACGAAAATCAGGTTCCAATATTTGTTTTAGCAAAAACAAAACGACTATACTTTCATAATAAAACTAAATGAAAATGTTCTTTTTAGGGTTCCGTTTTCAAATGGCAAAAAACGGAACCCTTAAGGGTAGACTACCGCCCACATATAAAGGTATTGCTGTCTCTATCAGTCTAATATATAGATGTGTGAGTGAAAATACATGTTGATGTTCAGTTGTTACTCAACGGTGCAATACCTAGGATTTGTTGTTTGATAAGTCTGCCGATTTTCATCAAAATTTTGTTGCTATGGTAACAATGGCGAGATTTGTATGTGGAACAGGGATGTTTATCGTTCCACAGTCAGTTGCATTATGCACTAGTCGACGAACTAGTAGACTACAAATAAAAATCTACTAAATATAGATATTCTATACCTTTAGACATAATTCAGACTAATGTAACGTAGTCTACTAATGACTAGTTAGGTAGGCAGAATAAATAGAAACAATCGATAGATTAACAAAGGTATTATTATTCTATATATTTATATCTATTAAATACAAGGTAGTCTCAAGGCGTAGGTTGGTAGGTAGGTAAGTGGTTTGATAAGTCCTGGCGCAGTGAAGTGAGGAACACTTAACTCGGCGCTGGTGACCGCAGGCAAGAAGGCCGCGACGCTCGCGCAGGTCCTTTATATACCCCACAGGGGTCTGCAGTGGGGGGCGCATCTTGAGTTTGCGGTGGCCGTGCGGTTGCGACGTCACACACCCCCTCCGTTAGGGCAGAATTTTTCTTAAAAAATTCGGCTCCTGGCTGACATGGAAGACCTCAGGAAGCAGTTCTTAAGCAGCACCGGCAGCTCGATCCGGCTTTACTGAAATCAGAACAATAAGTGTATATAAAAAAAATAACTAGAAAAAATATGAAGTTATGATACCTAAATAAAATTGAAAAGAACCGGAGTGATCGAGAAAGAAAATCTGGTACAATATTATCTGAACCACGACGGTGTCTTATTTCAAAGTTATAAGAGGAAAGACGAACTCCCCACCTGGCTAATCGCCCTGTAGGGTTGTTCAGTTTTAAAAACCATTTCAAAGCAGCATGAGCGGCGCCCAACAATAGAGGTTATATGGTACATGGTTTGGTTAAGTCTTGGCAGTTATTTAATTGTGTGTTATTTCTGTGTATATTTCTTTTCTTCGTCCGAAAGGTGCGTACGGTGTTTTTTTTATTCTATTATCTCACTTGTTTCACCTCGTGTTTTAAATAACCTACAAAAACTTCTACTTTTATGTGCTTATGTTTTTGTTAAAAAAAAAAAAAAAGAAACACATTCTTATCACCTTTTGGACGGATTCATTTTTTTTCAAATAATTGTGTATCTTTGTGTGCGTAATTCCCAATCAATTTTTTTTTAAATATGGCTTATGCTATCAAATTTAATCATTTAAGTAAGGCTGAGCTCGAATATGAAGTGCTTGTAAGAGGTGGTGTTGTGCCTGAAAAATCAATTACGGTTGAGGAATTGCGTAAACAAATTGCTAAATTGTCAGACCTGGCATTTGATGAAATAATATCGTCGTGCTTTTCGCCAGATGTTGATATTACCGCATGTAATGGCTCATTGTTGCGCGTTTCAAATAACCTTTTGACTTTGCAAACTCATTATGATAAAAACCTGTTTGTTAGATCGGAATCTATTATGCATCATGTTTTTCATAGATTATCAAGAATAGATACTTCGTTGCTTACTGATAAATCATCAATTCAAGTTGTATGGGATATGTTTCACGCTAATTATAAAATCTTAGCATCTTTTACCACGTGGTCGGTTCCTACCAATGTACCGTGTCATGTGGTCGAGCCAACGTGTTCATTACCACGTGAAGTTCAACACGTGGATTTCATAAATGAACGCAAAATGTTTTCTGAAATCTGCAAGTTTAAATATAGCGGTCGAACCTGTGTGAGGGCGTTTATTCAGAAGGTTGACGAGTTCATGTCGTGTCGAGGTATACCCGAAGATAGAATACTTTCTTTTGCTTTTGAGGTATTTTGTGATGATGCTTTGCATTGGTTTCGTTCAATTAAAGATAGTGTTCGTTCCTGGAAGGATTTGTGTATTTTGTTAAAACGCGATTTCAGTCCTCATAACTATGACTTTAACTTCACTGCGCCAGGACTTATCAAACCACTTACCTACCTACCAACCTACGCCTTGAGACTACCTTGTATTTAATAGATATAAATATATAGAATAATAATACCTTTGTTAATCTATCGATTGTTTCTATTTATTCTGCCTACCTAACTAGTCATTAGTAGACTACGTTACAGTGGCCCCACGTTGGGCGCCACTGCGCAGTGGGGGGCGCATCTTGAGTTTGCGGTGGCCGTGCGGTTGCGACGTCACACTAAGAACTTACGACGCTGTTTTAACAGGCGGGCAGGCAACTAAAAGAGATAAAAGATTTCACGTCGCGTTTTACGCCATCGGTTTTTTTTACATAATAATATTTATATTTATACATATCTTCATTATGTAGGCCTGCTGGAAATATATTAAAGATTAGCCCAGCAATTTAAAATAATCATGATTTTAATGAACTTAAAAAGCTGATTTTGCTTATGTTGTTGCTTTTCAGGTTCATTTGCATTTATCCATACAATTTGTCTACATCTATATTGGGCTAAATAGGCCATATAAACTGGACGCAACGCGACAACGCAGTGCTTCTGTGTCTACGTCACAGATTACAGATAAATATGAAGCTAGCCAGTCGATGTGAGTTGAGCCTAAGGATATAGCGCGTCCTTATTCTGTAACATGATTTAATTTTGGCGTCCGTATTCAGTTTGATTTTGATGATGATGTACAGTCGAGTTCAAAATTGCCATGAGGTTTACAGCAAGGGTAATTATTCTCGCTTTCGCAATACGTCCAATTTGTGCCCGACGCCCACGCATGAATATAGAGGCTATAGACACAAATTTGATATCAATTAAACTTTGCGTGTTTAGACTTATTTTTTTTATTTTTTTTAAGCTTACTAGCAATTTGCAAATACAAATTACTAGTATTCTTGTTAACCCCCTCCAGCTAAGCTTAATTCACTTGTGATAAGAGAAAGTTTTACGTCCGTGGTGTAATGGTCAGGATTCGAACCCACGACCTCTCGATCGTACGACCGATGCATTATCCATTGCGCCACGGCCGCTTAATTAAGCGGGCTTTGTCAACAAAAAAACATTAACACTCATCAAGATCGATTAAACGATTTTATTTTGCAGGAACAATAGACCGACAGACATTCAAAGTTACTTTGGGATTTATAATATCACTAGTTTCTTCTGCGACTGCACCCACGTAGTATGTCGATAGTATGTAATTGCATCAAAACATTAGTACTATAATATAATAGTGATAGTACCGTTTAACTCTTGATTCTGAGTGTTTTCTTTATTTAAATAATAAAACAAAGTTTTAGAAATGATACTGTATTATTTAGGGTATATAATAATAATATTTAATAATATTGCGCTAATATTTAGCACATTGCGTTTCTCTTGAGACAGTGATAAAAGAATTGCATTAATTTGCAACATGGCATTCGTTATTTATCTAATAATAATTACTTTCTTCAGCTCTATTTTACGTTTAAACTTATTCATTTTTCGCTCTCGTGAAGTATAAGCTGACAAATAGGCCAAGTCTCTTCTTTTCATTCTGCGGTTCACTAAAAACTCATAAACTCATAAACTTCTTTATTGGTAATTACAATTACACGTCATTACAATATAAATCAATAGAAAAAGCACAATTAAATTTCAAAACAATAATAGTAATAAAATAGAATAAGATTAGAATAGAATAATTAAATATCAATTAATAAATAATAATCATAAATTATTGCAATTAGTGCACGAAGTCATTGTTATTAGATAGGAAAAATAATATATATATAAGTCAAATAAATTTCATTTAATTATTATTAATTATTAATTCTTAAAATACTCGTCTACCGAATATAACGCTTGTTCGGCGAGCCATCGCTTTAGTCGGCTTTTAAAGCTGGCCTCGGTTGGGGCGTGTCTTATTAGGGATGGTAACTTATTATACACTGCCGGACCCATGACATACGTTGTTTTTGAAGTTTTTGTTAAAGTGTGGGACACGGCAGAAAGCTTGTCCCGATTCCGGGTTTGGTACGTATGCCCACTTCCGATCATTTTGTACTCATCCGCGTTCTGCCTGACGAATACTGCGACCTGATATATCACTATAGCAGGAAGAGTAAGCACACCGAGTTTTTTAAAATAAGGTCGAGCAGACGTGTCCTGCTGTACACCGACAAGTGCTCTCACGGCACGCTTTTGCATTCTGAAGGCGCGCTCCCAGTCGGCAGAGCGTCCCCACAACTCCGCGCCGTATTGCAGCAATGAATGCACCGTTGCAAAGTAACATGCACGCACTTCGCTTGCCTTAACTACACGAGCAATTCTGGCCAGAGCAAAACATGCACTCCCTAGTTTGCTACATGTCTTGTCAATATGAGCTTCCCACTTAAGGCCCCTATCGATCTCAAGACCGAGAAACGTTGTATTCTCGACCTGACAAATGCTCACTCCACCCACAACTACAGTCATCGGCTTTAGTGGCCGTCCTGACAAGTCGAAGTGGATGAAGTGAGTCTTTGCCAGATTGAGTACAAGCCCATTTATTTGAAACCAATTGACGAGTTCAGTAGCTGCTACATTGAGTTTAAGCTCTAGGGCGTCCACTGAAGCAGCAGATACAACGGCCGCGACGTCATCAGCATACATGAGGATTAGCGCACTATTCACCGCGCTAGGCAGATCATTGAGCAACTGAACAGCGAAAACAAAATGTTGGACACAGATGACCCTTGCGCTACCCCCACTTGTGATGTCAAAGGGTCAGACTTTATTGTGCCTCCACAGCCCACTACTATTTGACTCCTGTTCAAAATTAAATCTGTCATAAGTGCATGAGGTGTTCCGTTAACACCATAGTGCCTAAGCTTTAGCGCAAGTATGCTGTGGTCTGCTACATCAAAAGCCTTTGATAGGTCGCAGCAGATTACTGCCACCTGTTGTTTTCGCTCGCGAGCAGCCAACACCTGTTGGATAAGCTCACGGGTCAACGATATTGTCGATCGACCTGCCCGGTATGCATATTGACGATTGGACAATGAATTCGTTGACGCAAGAAACTTAGTTAAACGACTACTCAAGCCATTTTCAAAGATTTTCGCAATAGCTGGGATAATTGATACGGGCCTATAATTGTCAATGTTGTCTTTGGTCCCTTTACCTTTGAATAGCGGAGTTACTTTACTGATCTTCATGGGATCAGGATATGATCCGTGCCTGATGCATGTGTTAAATAGCTGCGTAAGTACGGGGGACAAAGATATAGCCGCCATTTTCACAATTTTCATGGATAGCCCATATGTGTCTTTCGAGGGCTTAGGTGGTATACGTTTAGTGATAATATCATAGACCTCACGCGGGCTAAAAAGCGTTAACCGCAACGAGCAATCGGATGGTGGCACTGCTGCACACAAGTTTCGATATACTTGCCGTGCGTCGGCTTGTGGCGCGCCGCATGCCGCTGCAGCACCTAAAAACCTACAGTTCATTGCGTCTACAACTTCCTTTTTCGACGTGAGGCATGTCCCGTCGGATATTTTTATCATGTCAGTAAAATCTAATTGAGGAACGTTGTATTTTCCCCTTTCTTTATTTACAACAGCCCACATCGCTTTTGAGATGTTATTCGACTTAGTTATTAAATTAGAATAATGTTCAGCCTTTTTAGTCCTAATCAAAATGTCATAATAATCTTTCATGTTATTTATAAATTCATTAATTGTACTATCAAAATTGCGGTTACCCATGTCAATAAATTCAAATAATAATAATTTATAATCAATAATGCTATCTTGCGTTATCCACGAGGACTTATCCCTAATTTTTGTGCTAACTTTTTTTAACGGAAAGCAGGTATTAAACTTGTCAACAAAGATGTTTATGATGGCATCTACTAACTTATTCGGCTGACAGTGCCGCGTCGTAATCTCATCCCAATCGACACTATCTAATGACGCAACAAGGTTCATTTTGTTAGCCTGCGAGTATGTTCTAATGAAGTGTGCCGCTACGTCTGGTTCATTTCTTATGCATAGTAGCTCGCTTCTTACCGCGAGATGATCGCTTAGGTTGGTGACTATAGATTTTGTATCTATACAACCAGGTGATAAGTTGGTGTATACGTGGTCCAAACTCGTGGAAGAGGATGTGCCAATCCGTGTAGGAAAATCTACTATATTCGTCATGTCATGAGACGACAGTGTATCAAGCAACCGTTTTGATTCGGTAGTTAACCCACCCAATGTGTTTATGTTAAAATCGCCGACGACTAAACATGCAATACCTAGCACGTCGATTTTGTCAAACAAGCAGTCAATTCTATCTAAAAAATCATACACATTAATTAAATTAGTCCTATAAATACATATGATTGTAATGTCAAAGTCAACTAAATCAATCGCTGATATCTCGCAATATTGCTCAACCGATAACGATGTTAACTGTGTATTCTCTACGCACTTAATACCCTCTTTGATGTAGATGCACGAACCGCCGTGCGACAATTGTTATCTACAATAATAAGATGCTAACTTGTATCCATCAATTTGCACACACTTTAATTGAGGCTCCGGTAGCCAATGCTCCGTAATCGCCACTTTAGCTCACTCCGTAGTAACACTTCTAACCTAAGGGTCTTATTATTAATGGCTGCTATATTCTGATGGCATACAACAATTTGAATTCCGCTTTATACTCGCATTCGCCGCCGTCACCGTGTCATCACTGTCGCGTCCGTCGCTCTGCTGCACCGCGCGCGCCGGTCTGAGGACCGGTTTGCTCGGAGCTATCGCTGTCCCGCTCTCTGCGGGAGCGCACGCGAAACCAGTCCGATATCTTGACTAGTGGGGGCCACGCAGTTGGCGAGCATAGTTGCTCATACAAGCTCTCGGGGAATCCGATCACAAATGCAGCGTGATTGTCAGTCCGTATGACCCGTTTCTCGACGTAGTAATCGTTGCAAGCTTGAATTTTATTTAAATAATTCAGTACGTTTTGCGTCGTAGTTTCCGGTCGAAAAGACCAGGCCTGAATATATTTTACTCGCTCCACAGTTTTAAGCTCATCGTCACTCTTTCCAGTACCAGTGACAATTCTGCGCTTCTTATTAACTCGCCGTTTTCCAACAGTAAGCCAACCCTCATTATCAGGACCACTTACGTTGTTCGATCTAGCGGCGCCCGTCGGTTTAGTGGCCACACCGGTAGATACAGGTGTCATTGGGCCGTCTTTTGAAGTTCCACTGTTAACTGTTCGGCTTACCTCGGGTGTTTTCGGTGGTTCATTTGAAGTTGGGACCGATGGTAATCCAGCTTTCGCAGCGCTTGGTTTTTTCGGGGCCGTCGTTGCAGATGTTGTTGCGTTCAAGCGCGCTTGACGTATTGGCCGCTGCGCTACCGCTTTAGGTCCTTGGGAACTTTCCAAGCTATCAGGGTTCTGCTTACCCTCAATTTTTTCGGTGAGTTCGGCAATACATCCAGTTTGTTGAGCCAAAATTGTATTTTGCTCCGATATTTTCAGCTCCAGTGCGTTGACTTTATCACACAACGTACTGATAGTTCTTTGCATCTCTCGAACACAACTTTCGAGAGCCTTTTGCGACATTTTGCATTTTTCCGTCCAAAAATTCACTAGTACGAGCACACTTGGTCTAGGGCAAACTACCCACCACCACCAAAATACAGAAATGTAAATAATTTACCTCAGCACAAACTCAAATGACAAAAATCTTTATTACTATGCGGTTTATATGCTGTAAATATATTTATCTTATTTTTGTTCAAATTTGCTGAAACGGTTATGTGTTTGATTGTACATATGAAAGAACAAAAATGACATGCACGATATTATGACATTACAATTTAAGTATTCGTAGATATAATGATATATTTACTATGTAAATAATTAACAATACACAATGTAAAGATTGTTTACCCATATTTAAGTCCAGAGAAACTATTTAAATATTATAATCAACATTATAAAATACAAGTGTGACATTATGACACAAGCGAATTGCAATGAATGACACTGTAATTAGGCCAAGAGCTATGCATTTTAAATGAATATTGTATAGGCATAGTTATTATTATGCATGTAGAAGGTTTTAGGTTCGAAAGCATTTAACGATTATTATTATTACTTCAACTCAATGATAAAATAACAAGACAATTAAACGTTGTCTTTTCAAAGATAATGTGACATGTTTCTATAGATACTAATACTCTGCTCGGCATATATAGCTGACTATTAATTTATAACAGCCCTTGAAAGTATGGAGTGATTAGGAACGTGATAAAAAAAAAAAAAAACAGATTATATGATCAGCCTCATCATTTACACATTTTAACAGTCAATCGTTTTAAGATTTACACTTTGTCACAATAGTACAATTGTATACAATTGTCTTTTGAAATAATATATAAATAACTATTAATAAGTTATTAATGCAAAAAACAATCATTGTTTTCAACTAACTGTTTTTATTTCTGTTATTCGTCTAGACTTTGGTAGGTACTTTTAACCCATATGCCATGTATACAGCTCAGTCCCTAAATGATTATTTACATAAAAATATAATTCAATTATGTTTATAAAGAACGAAAAGATTCTACAGCTAGATCTCGGACTATAACTTGTTGCAGTCGTGAATGTCAAAAAAGGTTCAATGCAGTTCATTGCATACTCTCTGGTCGGTAGACTATGGTATGTCATATCTCGGCTTGGTTCGGTATCTCACTGGCACCCCTCCTTCACTTCCGAGTAGCTAACAAATGGCTACCTTACCCCCCTTCAATGGTTTGAGATAGATATTGTAATTTTCTTTAATTTGTAATATGGTATTTACGAGGGTCCTTCGTTTCGAAAACTTGTAATAATCTGTTGTATAATACTAAAAAAGTCGCATTTGTCAGGCCGTTCAAAACAACGGATGTTTGGATGCCTATAATTTTTAAAATAGGCAGACTAAAGATAATTTGAAATCGAAGGAACATAGATAATCATGTTTTAAATTGACTGTGCAAAAATTATAACATTGTGATGAAAAATGTAAAAGATACAACCATACTCATTTTGTATGAGAATTCCATACCGGGAGTTCCCTCTTAAGTTATATCTGGTTTGAGTAAAACTCTTGAGAAATGTTCCTGTTATAGCCGTTAATACGTTTTGTTAAATTTTCCTCCTCAGTGTCCACCCTATTAAAATATGGAATACGTAATCTTTATGGACAGCAGAGCAGACTTACGATATCTACCTATTTATATGTACCAAGTTAATATATATGAATCATTTAAATAACCGCGAGGTCTTGGGTTTGATACCCGGAACGGAAATGACGGAAAGTTCACAATTCACATGTTGTACAACTATGCCACACCCTTCTGCGTAATATAGGCACGATGTTATGTTATGCTATGTTTTTTTCATGCATAGAGAAACATCTTTTCATGTAAATATTCCTGCCCAAGAGACGTACACAACGATTCCTTACATCCGGCGCACCCTGGCCAAGTCGCGAGTTCTACAAAGCGAATTGGCTAATCCTTTCACCACGATGGCAAGTCAAAATAAAATTTGACTCAGCCATCGACACGACGAAGAATAAGATGTAAATATTTTCTCGCAATGATTTTATAATGTTTAATAGTTTATATTTGAAGGCTTAAGATTTTAAATCTCTGATCATATATAACATCACGTTTTAAGCGACGAGAGCGGAACAGTAAAGATTAACGAAGACGAGCTAGTGCATAAATAAATTGGAATTTTATTTCATTCAAATACAATCGGATTTCGCTCAACCTTTCAATGGCAAGACCAATAAATAAAACCTTAGCGCAAAATGTCTCTGTATAATCTTTTTCTACTAAAGAAATAAATTGTTACAGACAGAAGCACTCAATTCAGTAAATAAGCCGTTATAAAGCCTTCATTACACCACCTCCGTTTAGATCTAGACCGAATCAGAGCTAAAAGCCTTTTGTGATTAGTCTCATTAGATACCAAATGGATTCGCCTCTTTATGGCTATTTGTAAACGGTCAGTCACGAACTTACACATCGATCTGTTTTGTTGCAGATAATTGCTTTAGTTTGTATACAAAGGTATCGTGTTTCTATCAGATTTTAGCTGGCTATATTGATCTGGTGTCTAACTTGAACGGCTATTATTTTAGATTGATTTTGTGAATTAGAAAAGCTGCTAAGTTTTCGATGGAAATTTAATATTAATAGTTTTTTTCAGAGGTCGACGTTTGACATATTATTATTGTTATATTAAAAAATCCTAATTTTGTGTCTTGGAAACCACTAGTTGAGCAATCAATGCTGAAATATCTAGGTCATTAGATTACTAAAACATTTAGGTATCAAAATTTATATAAAAAATCAAAAATCGCAAAATCCAAAAACGGACGCCGTGAAATCTCTCTTTCTCTTTTTTAAAACCTTTTAAACAAAAATTGTTCAATTCGTTAAAATTATACCAGATATTGTAACAAATATCGTCAGACAAAGTTAAATTGCTGTACAGTTTTTTCTAATATTAATATTTCGTCTTAAAATTGAGACTCAATGTTTTGCAGGTCATTTGTAAAGTTTATTACATATTTAAATTAGTTTGTCCTTGATAGGAACATGGACGAATGCTGGAATAAAATGTTTGTCAAAACAAAGTAAGTAAGGTTAGACGAAATGGACTCATTCTTTGATGGAACAAGAAACTTTCTATATTTTTCGTAGTATCCTCACTTTTTTCAGTAAATGTGCTTAAAATAAGTCAAACTAGTTAGCTATTAGGCGACTTTTGTAGCCTCTTATTTATCATTTTTGGATCTGATAAAACTGGCTAGCGTTTGATTGGCTATAAGACGTTATGATAGTAGTCTCATCACTGCTGGGCAGAGGGCACTATGATGTTCTCTCTGAACATCTCCTTTCTGAGAACACAAAAGTTCTTCACTATCTGACATTTTCATTGTCCACACGGCTTCACACCAACCTATACATTTCCAGTACAAGATGGTCTCACGTTGTTTATCTATCTGTGGAAACTTGTAAATGGCCTTTGTGTATATTTTTTCTTTTAATCTGTAAGTTTATAGCTGTAAGTTTTCCAAATAAAATAAAATAAAATAAAATAAAATAAAATAAAATAAAATAAAATAAAATAAAATAAAATAAAATAAAATAAAATAAAAAAAAATAAAAAAATAAAATAAAATAAAATAAAATAAAATAAAATAAAATAAAATAAAATAAAATAAAATAAAATAAAATAAAATAAAATAAAATAAAATAAAATAAAATAAAATAAAATAAAATAAAATAAAAAAAAAAAAAAAAAAATAAAATAAAATAAAATAAAATAAAATAAAATAAAATAAAATAAAATAAAATAAAATAAAATAAAATAAAATAAAATAAAATTAAATAAAATAAAATAAAATAAAATAAAATTAAATAAAATTAAATAAAATAAAATTAAATAAAATTAAATAAAATAAAATTAAATAAAATTAAATAAAATTAAATAAAATTAAATAAAATTAAATAAAATTAAATAAAATTAAATAAAATAAAATTAAATAAAATTAAATAAAATTAAATAAAATTAAATAAAATTAAATTAAATTAAATTAAATTAAATTAAATTAAATAAAATAAAATAAAATAAAATAAAATAAAATAAAATTAAATAAAATTAAATAAAATAAAATAAAATAAAATAAAATAAAATAAAATAAAATAAAATAAAATAAAATAAAATAAAATAAAATAAAATAAAATAAAATTAAATAAAATTAAATAAAATTAAATAAAATTAAATAAAATTAAATAAAATAAATAAAATAAAATAGCCATCCCGTGCAGTGCGACACCAGCTTATACTGAGAATGTATAGGTTGATGTGTAGCCGTGTGTACAATGACAATGTCAGATAGTGAAGAACTTTTGTGTTCTCAGAAAAGAGATGTTCAGAGAGAACATCATAGTGTCTCTCCTCTGCCCAGCAGTGATGAGAATACTAATACAACTGCACGTGTGGTGTAGTGGTTTAAGCGGTCGCCTCGCCGCTCTCCACTACACTGGTGTTGTGGGTTCGATCCCCAAATGCAACAAACATTTGTGTGATTCGCAAAGATTTATTCTGAGACTGGGCGTGTGCTTGTGTGAGTGAATGTGTGTATTTGGCCTTTTCATTGGGACCATTCGATAGTATAATTGCTTCTGGCGTTCTATCTAATGTAAAAAAAAAAACTAAATTAATACAAGACATACAGCGGGTCGTGATACTTGTGTCCAACATAGCATAAAGACAAGTGTCAAAAGATGCTTTAACCAACCCAACTACCGAGGCCATATAATCATGACGTCTTATAGCCAATTAAACGCTATCCAGTTTTATCTGATCCAAAAATGATTAATACAAAAACGTTATAATTTTCGTACAAGAAAAATACAATTGCACAGTCAGCAATAAAAGTAACTACACGCAAACAAATTTTCAATGATTTGATGTATAAAAACTTATAGTAATCGATAAAAAGTGCATTATTATATGTATAAAGGATGTTTTAATGTGAAAATGTAATTTCTTTGAAAATTTTCATGTGTTCAACTACTAACTTTTGTTGCTGACTGTAGCTGTGTACCTGGAGCCATTCACTTTTTATTTCTTGTTTCCTATTTTCGCATTCGTTCGGTAAAACTGCCTATCTAGCCAGCAATATTAATACTACCCCATCATTCTACGCGATTTTATTTGCGAGATTCAACATTATCTTTGCGAAGTAGACATGAATCGTCAAAAGCATTCTGCTTTGCATAGCAATTAGTCTGGAATCGTGAATGATTGTGGCAATATCGAGACTGAATCGTTGATTGTGCTGCTACGGAACAGGCGAATTCACTGGCGGTTTTGATCGATTCACTGATTGAGCTCATCGCTTGTTTTCTGGCCCAAAAGCTGGCATTTCTCTCTCGTGGTAATTTGGCATATGATTTTGAAAAAATATGATATTCATCTTGACTGCGTCAAAACCTGGTCTTATTTATTAATATGCCCATATTGTTAATATATTTGCGTATGTAATGTATTGAATACTGACAGAAGATTTGTGTTCTGATTAATTAAAAGTAAACTGTGAATAAACGTAATATCATATTTTTTCTTTTTAATCAAAATGTATTTAGTAAACTTTCCGTCAGAAAATTCCGTAGCTGCACGGAGTTGGATTTTGTGCCCGGTGGATGGCGATAGGCTAACGCCCTATCCCATGGGACCTAAACATATCAGGTGGAATGTGGGTGTTGTACACCTCTGCCACACTCTTCTGGGTAATAAAGGCGTGATGTTATGTTATGCTATATTTTTAAATATCTAATTAACCTAGTACATCCGTTACATAGACACAGACATAATGAACAAATTAATGTTAGTTATTTTTTTTTTTATATTTTAAAGTAGGAATTTAGGCGATTGGATTGTTAAGTGACTAATCCAATCTCCAGCAACGACACTCAATAGTTTCAACTTCTGTGGCTGAAAACGTCTTAAAATAACTAACATAAAACATTCAACTTAAATATGCCGCGCTAATACTAAACCAATTAACTTAACAAAATACTTCTAACCTGACAAGCTACATGCAAACTATCTAATCAATTTAAAACCTATCCAATCTTTAAACAACCTTATCTTACTCACATTAAGAGTGAAATTAGATTACACCCTTTTAAAAACTTGCGAATATTTATTGGTAGTCGGCTACAATTTTCTGAAGTGTCAGTAGCAATTTTCCTCGACACTGTACGGTAATGTAAAAGGCGGATTGACGTTTAAACGTGCCTCGCCACGGCTTAAGTGTGTTTGTAAAAAGTTCCATTACGTATTCCCGTTAAGGTTTGCATGTGTGTATTGGTTCTTGTCGACGGCAAATTTGGCTGTCAGCTAAGAATTGAAGAAGCAATCAATCTAATAACAGTCACGGAAAGGATACAGAATAATTTTGGAGGCTTTTGATCTTTATCAGTAGGCTGTCTTTATTATATTAGCATTCAATATATTTCCTTTACGTGTATCTTGTGGGTGATTAATTTAAAAAAAAATATACCTTTGTAGCATCAATTTATGTCACAATACCTTTGTTGACATGGACTAGTAAAAAATATCTTCAGGAAACCAATTAAAATATCGTCCTACAACAACTTGCCAAAAAACTTGATAATATACCGCTGGAAAACTAAAACCAAAATATTTTGTATTAAATAATTTGAATAGTAAGTCAGTATTATGAGATCGCTGAAAGGCAGTGTTGGCGCGAGTCCAGAGCCAAAGTTAGTGCGTTAGTGGCCACTTAATGTCAATCAGTATCACTTAGTGTACTTTAAGCTAACGGCCTGTAAATTTGGGATAATTGTACCACATATTTTAGAGTGCTGGATAGTTTTAGGATATCGTGATTTTTGTTTTTGATTTTTTTGTTTATTGTAGTTGGTATTATTATTTGTGGATGTTACTTGACTTGCCATTTGCTAATATAACTTTAAAGACCTACAAATATTGAGACATTACATTTCTAAATATAATAGTTTCCAAAGTAATCTAGTGCAAGAGCCGGCTGTTAAAATGATTTATCACACATAATGTTAAATAGTGTTAAATTACATAAACATAATTATTGAGTGTTAGTTAAATATGTTATACATTTAAAATTTGATGTAAAACCTCTGTGGTTTCAAACATAAATATAACAAAAATAAAGAAGTAATACATCAAGCCATTTAATAACAAATTGCGACTAAGGCTTAGTAATATTGCTGATGAAAAACCAGAAATATTCAATAATTGCTCTGCTTTCCTTTACTGACTGTGATAAGATTGATTTCAACCCCATTTCTTAGCTGACAGCCAAATTTACTGTCGACAAAAACCAATACACACATGCAAACCTTAACGGAATTACGTAATGGAACTTTTTACAGGCACACTTAAGCCGTGGCGAGGCACGTTTAAACGTCAATCCGCCTTTTACATTACCGTACAGTGTCGAGGAAAATTGCTACTGACACTTCTGAAAATTGTAGTCGACTGTCAATAAATATTTACTAGTTTTAAACACAGTGCAAACTAATTTCTACCTTAAATTGACACAAATAAGGTCGTTAAATGATTGGTAAGGTTTTGAATTGATTAGATAGTCTGCATAGAGTTTGTCAAGACAAAAGTATGTTGTTAAGTTAATTGCTTTAGTATGGGTAATGTCCAGGTGCTTTTCATCGTTGTTATATTTTGGTAGCAGAATATTTGACTTAGACAGTTTATAGTGCGTTTTCTATGTAGTCAGACATAAACTATTGTTATAGAAGTCAGTTTGTTGGATGTCGAGTTCATTAAATATTGCTGAAAATCAGACATAAGCTGTAGAAATTATCAGCAATATTATTAAGTTTAGGTTCAGACAAAGCGACGTCAATTTCTAAAGATACAAAATCAAATATTGTGTCTTTTTAGATAGCCCAAAATGTTATAATATAAGCAGAAATTAAAGCTTTTGTGTCAGAAAACAAGCAAGCACAATCTGTAAATCGATCAAAACCACCGGTGATTCGCCTGTCCCGTATCAGCACAATCAACCGTTCAGTCTCGATATTGCCACAATCATTCCCGATTCCAGATTAATTGCTATACAAAGCAGAATGCTTTTGACGATTCATGTCTACTTCGAAAAGATAATGTCCCACCTCACGAATGAAATAGCATGGAGTTGATAGGTTATTTTAAAAATAACTGGATAGACAAACGTGTTCAAGCGCCTCCAGGGGCCTATGAAAATAAATGATTTGAATTTGAATTTGAAATAGTTTATTTGAATCGATTCATATGAATTTGTATTTCTGTATTAAAATTTCGAGGAAATCTTGTGACTGCTATTTGACCAGCAGATCTAAAAATGAATTTAGTAGGTACCTACTCACACCGGCTGTAGTGAGTCAGTTTGAGTTTTTATAATTCAACATCGTTCGTTTTTACGGATGTCATTTCGACTTGATAATAACAAAGTATACAAATAAATTAAAATAACGTACTTAAGAAGCTATTCAGTAAGGCAAAAATATTCCAGCCTTTTTATTATAAAACAAGCGATGAGCTTCAGTGAATCGATCAAAACCACCGGTGAATTCGCCTGTCCCGTAGCAGCACAATCAACGATTCAGTCTCGATATTGCCACAATCATTTGCGATTCAATACTAATTGCTATGCAAAGCAGAATGTTTTTGACGATTCATTTCTACTTGGAAAAGGCAATGTTTAATCTCACTAATAAAATCGCATGGAATCAATATGTTTATTATTAAAATGACTGGCTAGACAAACAGTTTATTTGAGTCACAAATAACACTTTGCCCGACCCAGGAATCTAACCCGAGACCTCGAGGTGAGAGGCGCATACGCTAACCACTAGACCATCGAAACAATAGGCAGGTTATTTGTAATTGTTGTATTTTTTTTTTTTCCGTAACAGCAACGTAAACAATGCTCCTATGCTACCTATTAATTTTAACATAATATCTTGTCCAAACCATCAAAATAAAATACTATTTTTAACAATCATCCTTGTCCTTCCAAAAGAGCTAACGAATTTAATAATAAACTTCTCAAATAACCTGCACAAATGGACTCTCATTAAAATGGCGAAATAAGAATATTAGAAATAATCTGGATGGCAATTTAACTTGGTCCGACGATACCTGGTACATTTGCTTGTATAATTATAACGAAAAATTCAAATTGTTTGAAAATTAATTGATTTTATGAGGAAAGTTTTAGTCCCGCCCAGAGCACGAGTATTAGCTGTTTTTGAATTGTAAAGTCAGCATTTGGTAAAAGGTCTTTTTTATAAACGACGCCCGCAATAGTAAACAATCCTGTATCATGGGAGTGTTCACAAACATACATTCCACACACACAAATCACACCTAGAGTCGAAACATATTATCTTTGCGGATTAGTGTCACTAATATTTCACCCGTATGAAGATCGTACCCACAACACCAGGGCTGTGAAGAGTGGCGAGGCGACCGCTTAAACAACTAAGCCAACCGTGCACTCAAGGATACTTTTAAAACTATTGTTTTGGATTAGTCAATAGCTGGGATAGTCTTTCCCTTATAACGCAATAGAATATCTCAACTAAAGTGGTGTCATTTTAATAGGTAACATTTGACAGTTCATTTATTATACTCTATTAATAAAACTCGAGAAAACAACATCAGTTTTTTAATACAATTATTTATTTAGAAAATTAGACTCTACTCCGGATGTACATAAGTAGCACTTTGCTTTGCATAAATGAACTGTCATATGTTACCTATTAAAATGACTCCACTTTAAATACAATTGCCAGTTAAAAATGTGTCATAAAATCTAGTAATTAACGTTACCTGTCTACCCCGATAAAGACGTGATTTTATGTATGTATGCCATTTTCAGCTCACAACTGTAGAGTCTAGGCATAAGACAAACAAGCCAGCTTTCATTTGCCACAAAATATATTACTTAATTGTACGAAGGAAGGCTTTATATCTAGCAACAAAACAGATCGATGTGTAAGTTCGCGACTGACCGCTTATAAATAGCCATAAAGAGGCTATTTGGTGCCTAATTAGAGTAATAAGTAAAGGCTTTTAGCTCTAATTTGGTCTAGATCTTAACTGATGTGCTGTAATGACGGCGGTTTTATATCAGCTTATTTACTGAATTGAGTGCTTCTGTCTGTTACTATTTATTTCGTTCATATTGTGGAAAAAGATTAAGCGGATACTTTTTTGGCGAAGCTTTTATTTTGGACCTAAAATTAATAGGTTGAACGCCATGATTTTGAATGAAATAATAACATCTCTACATAGTATAAAAAAGTCCCTTTCCGCTGATCTTTAAAACCTTGCAAGAAATCTTTATGTTTTTTTAAACGACTTCAAAAAAAGGAGGAGGTTCTCAATTCGGTTGTATTTTTTTTTTTTTTTTTTTTTATGTTTGTTCACCGATTACTCGAAGACGCCTGAACCGATTTGAGAAATTATTTTTTTGTTTGAAAGGATATATGTCATGTGGTCCCATTTTTTTTAAGTCTCGTTCTGATGATGGGATCCTAGAGAAATCGAGGGCAACCCTCAAATTTAAAAGGCTTCTATATTGTTTTTTGTATATTATCTAAAACTTCTCGGATATTTGCATCTAGTAATCAGCATTTTATGTTGCTGAGCTGATGCTGGAAGGTACAACTCCTCAACGGTTAAGAGTACGGGTATAATTCTTTAAAGATAGGCTCCTTGAAGCAGTTTACTGTATTCTTTCAAGTTATACACAAATGAGGCGAGACGTTGAATATTACTTAATTAAATAAATAATATGAGGTCATGATTTGATGGTGGGATCCTAGAAAAATCATGGGTAACCCTCAAATTTCAAAGGCTTCTATATTGTTTTAACCTAAAACTACTTGGATATTTGCATTTTAAGTTGCTGAGCTGATGCTGGAAGGTACAACTCCTCAACGGTTAGGAGTACAGGGATAATTCTTTTAATTTAGGCTTAAATAAGTTTTCCGTCTCAAGTAACCGTCACTTAAAATCGTAAAATAAAAATAATTTTTAGCAAAAAAACCGACTTCAAAAAGTAGGTAAACTAAAAAGCAAAAAATAAATTTACTTCGCACAAAATAATACGTTTTTTCATTTAGTTAAATATAAATAATTAAATAATGATTTTATAATTCTGAAGTCGGTGCCAAGTAAAAGCTATAAGAACCTTTCTACAATACTTGTGTGTACTGTAAATTGATAAATTTACCGTACACACAATAAAGGGAGGCGTAGTTGTGCTAGCGCGCGGTCGCCCAGTATTGGTATCTACTTACCACAGAAATGTTCAGTCAGAAAATAGTTGTTACAAAGATTGATATTATATATACAGAGTAATTGTTTACTTGGCACCGACTTCAGAATTATAAAATCATTATTTAATTATTTATATTTAACTAAATGAAAAACGTATTATTTTGTGCGAAGTAAATTTATTTTTTGCTTTTTGGTTTACCTACTTTTTGAAGTCGGTTTTTTTTTTGTTAATTTAAGATATAATGATTGAATGCGAAATATTTCATGTAAACATCATCACAATCACTACATATTATAGAACAAAATAGCTCTCCGTTGTCTGTCTGTCTGCCCCTACGTATGCTTATATTTAAATCTACGCAAGGGATTTTGACGTGGCTTTTTTATAACATAGGTTCTTATGTATAAAACATGCATAAATAGTACTACATAGTACCCGAAGCCAGGGCGGGTCGTTAGTAAAATATAAAATGCTAATAATTTATTTGTTAATTCAACTGCAAAACGCCTACATATCATTACCAATCTGATTTCGATCACTTAGAACATTTAAAACACTAATAATAATAATCTTATTGCTGGAAAATATTCTGCGGTGTATGGTATAACTAGTTGTTTTCATGAATAAAAGGCGCGTATCTCTCAAAGGGACATAGCTGAAAATCAGTGTCAGGGACTTCACAAGTCATCGACAATAATAATGCTGAGGGACTTTCCTAATTGTAATTATGGCTAGTATATTAATATTCATTTGACTGTCACTATTAATATTTCTGTTCATTATTTTATTGTAAGTAGTTATATTATGTAATGTTATTTATTTTCTAATTAATTATTTTTATAGCATTTAGCTATGCTTAGCAAATTATACTAAGAAACAGTTGAAAAAGATATGGGACCGGCAGGATTTGAACCTGCGACCTTACTGCACACCGGGGAGCCGCTTTAGCCATCCAGCTACGGTCGCCTCTTACCAGAATCCTAAATTTCTCAACTGTATGATACGTCCTTTCGTGACGTCACATTTCGTGCAATAAGGTCGCAGGTTCGAATCCTGCCGGTCCCATATCTTTTTCAACTGTTTCTTAGTATAATGTTATTTTGTTAGTCGTATTGCTAATAAATATTGTTTCTTTCTTCTTTCTTTAATTTTTTTTATTATTTATATAAACTTCATACAAGATGTCGTAAGATTGTACTGCGGTTCACAAAGATTTTGACCTAATTTTAAAAGTGTGGAAACTGAGAAAGAAAATTCATGAAACAGCATTAACGGCTGTAAAAGGAACATTTTTGGAGAGTTTTTCCTTAAACTAGATTAAACATTAAAATGGTTTACCATTATTTAACGCTTTTGAGGGTAGACTCCTGAGCGCCGTGTTTTCATACTAACGTAATAATGGGTTTAACTTTAAAATTATTATGTTTTTATCTATTTTAATAGACAAATCATATCTAAAACTTTAAAATGCATGTTTGTTTGTGGCCATTTTGTGAGTAGCAATTACATATGTCAAAGTTAAACCCATATTACTTTTGGAAAACAGCCAACCAATTGTTTCCCCTTAATCTCCGGTTCCGCACATAATTATATAATTTTCTTGTTTAAATAAATTGTGATGTTATCAAAAGTCATTCAGATATTTGCAGCCATAAAAAACAATAACTATTCTCTATGTATAACAATATTAAACAAATTTTGTAATCAGGCATAAAAGGTTTTAAGTAATATTAAAGTTGAAAAATTAAGAATCCAGCAGGACTCGAACCTGCACCTCTTGGGTATACGCCCCAAGTGCTTTGCCAATTCAGCTATGGATTCGCATGCTGCCGGACTCGAAATTTCTCAACTCTTTTGTGCCAGCCGAAGCTAGACGAACCATTACTTGGTTTTTAGCGCCATCTATGCGTTACTTATTCACATAATCGCATACAGTACGTTTGAATTAAGATCAACTCATTACTGTCGAGAGATGACGCATTTTTATCAATACTTGTAATATTTAAAGCAAATTTTAGCTTTGCTATGCATTTATTTTATTATTACATAAAAATAAATGCATAGCAAAGCTAAAATTTGCTTTAAATATTACAAGTATTGATAAAAATGCGTCATCTCTCGACAGTAATGAGTTGATCTTAATTCAAACGTACTGTATGCGATTATGTGAATAAGTAACGCATAGATGGCGCTAAAAACCAAGTAATGGTTCGTCTAGCTTCGGCTGGCACAAAAGAGTTGAGAAATTTCGAGTCCGGCAGCATGCGAATCCATAGCTGAATTGGCAAAGCACTTGGGGCGTATACCCAAGAGGTGCAGGTTCGAGTCCTGCTGGATTCTTAATTTTTCAACTTTAATATTACATAAAAATAAATGCATAGCAAAGCTAAAATTTGCTTTAAATATTACAAGTATTGATAAAAATGCGTCATCTCTCGACAGTAATGAGTTGATCTTAATTCAAACGTACTGTATGCGATTATGTGAATAAGTAACGCATAGATGGCGCTAAAAACCAAGTAATGGTTCGTCTAGCTTCGGCTGGCACAAAAGAGTTGAGAAATTTCGAGTCTGGCAGCATGCGAATCCATAGCTGAATTGGCAAAGCACTTGGGGCGTATACCCAAGAGGTGCAGGTTCGAGTCCTGCTGGATTCTTAATTTTTCAACTTTAATATTACATAAAAATAAATGCATAGCAAAGCTAAAATTTGCTTTAAATATTACAAGTATTGATAAAAATGCGTCATCTCTCGACAGTAATGAGTTGATCTTAATTCAAACGTACTGTATGCGATTATGTGAATAAGTAACGCATAGATGGCGCTAAAAACCAAGTAATGGTTCGTCTAGCTTCGGCTGGCACAAAAGAGTTGAGAAATTTCGAGTCCGGCAGCATGCGAATCCATAGCTGAATTGGCAAAGCACTTGGGGCGTATACCCAAGAGGTGCAGGTTCGAGTCCTGCTGGATTCTTAATTTTTCAACTTTAATATTACATAAAAATAAATGCATAGCAAAGCTAAAATTTGCTTTAAATATTACAAGTATTGATAAAAATGCGTCATCTCTCGACAGTAATGAGTTGATCTTAATTCAAACGTACTGTATGCGATTATGTGAATAAGTAACGCATAGATGGCGCTAAAAACCAAGTAATGGTTCGTCTAGCTTCGGCTGGCACAAAAGAGTTGAGAAATTTCGAGTCCGGCAGCATGCGAATCCATAGCTGAATTGGCAAAGCACTTGGGGCGTATACCCAAGAGGTGCAGGTTCGAGTCCTGCTGGATTCTTAATTTTTCAACTTTAATATTACATAAAAATAAATGCATAGCAAAGCTAAAATTTGCTTTAAATATTACAAGTATTGATAAAAATGCGTCATCTCTCGACAGTAATGAGTTGATCTTAATTCAAACGTACTGTATGCGATTATGTGAATAAGTAACGCATAGATGGCGCTAAAAACCAAGTAATGGTTCGTCTAGCTTCGGCTGGCACAAAAGAGTTGAGAAATTTCGAGTCCGGCAGCATGCGAATCCATAGCTGAATTGGCAAAGCACTTGGGGCGTATACCCAAGAGGTGCAGGTTCGAGTCCTGCTGGATTCTTAATTTTTCAACTTTAATATTACATAAAAATAAATGCATAGCAAAGCTAAAATTTGCTTTAAATATTACAAGTATTGATAAAAATGCGTCATCTCTCGACAGTAATGAGTTGATCTTAATTCAAACGTACTGTATGCGATTATGTGAATAAGTAACGCATAGATGGCGCTAAAAACCAAGTAATGGTTCGTCTAGCTTCGGCTGGCACAAAAGAGTTGAGAAATTTCGAGTCCGGCAGCATGCGAATCCATAGCTGAATTGGCAAAGCACTTGGGGCGTATACCCAAGAGGTGCAGGTTCGAGTCCTGCTGGATTCTTAATTTTTCAACTTTAATATTACATAAAAATAAATGCATAGCAAAGCTAAAATTTGCTTTAAATATTACAAGTATTGATAAAAATGCGTCATCTCTCGACAGTAATGAGTTGATCTTAATTCAAACGTACTGTATGCGATTATGTGAATAAGTAACGCATAGATGGCGCTAAAAACCAAGTAATGGTTCGTCTAGCTTCGGCTGGCACAAAAGAGTTGAGAAATTTCGAGTCCGGCAGCATGCGAATCCATAGCTGAATTGGCAAAGCACTTGGGGCGTATACCCAAGAGGTGCAGGTTCGAGTCCTGCTGGATTCTTAATTTTTCAACTTTAATATTACATAAAAATAAATGCATAGCAAAGCTAAAATTTGCTTTAAATATTACAAGTATTGATAAAAATGCGTCATCTCTCGACAGTAATGAGTTGATCTTAATTCAAACGTACTGTATGCGATTATGTGAATAAGTAACGCATAGATGGCGCTAAAAACCAAGTAATGGTTCGTCTAGCTTCGGCTGGCACAAAAGAGTTGAGAAATTTCGAGTCCGGCAGCATGCGAATCCATAGCTGAATTGGCAAAGCACTTGGGGCGTATACCCAAGAGGTGCAGGTTCGAGTCCTGCTGGATTCTTAATTTTTCAACTTTAATATTACATAAAAATAAATGCATAGCAAAGCTAAAATTTGCTTTAAATATTACAAGTATTGATAAAAATGCGTCATCTCTCGACAGTAATGAGTTGATCTTAATTCAAACGTACTGTATGCGATTATGTGAATAAGTAACGCATAGATGGCGCTAAAAACCAAGTAATGGTTCGTCTAGCTTCGGCTGGCACAAAAGAGTTGAGAAATTTCGAGTCCGGCAGCATGCGAATCCATAGCTGAATTGGCAAAGCACTTGGGGCGTATACCCAAGAGGTGCAGGTTCGAGTCCTGCTGGATTCTTAATTTTTCAACTTTAATATTACATAAAAATAAATGCATAGCAAAGCTAAAATTTGCTTTAAATATTACAAGTATTGATAAAAATGCGTCATCTCTCGACAGTAATGAGTTGATCTTAATTCAAACGTACTGTATGCGATTATGTGAATAAGTAACGCATAGATGGCGCTAAAAACCAAGTAATGGTTCGTCTAGCTTCGGCTGGCACAAAAGAGTTGAGAAATTTCGAGTCCGGCAGCATGCGAATCCATAGCTGAATTGGCAAAGCACTTGGGGCGTATACCCAAGAGGTGCAGGTTCGAGTCCTGCTGGATTCTTAATTTTTCAACTTTAATATTACATAAAAATAAATGCATAGCAAAGCTAAAATTTGCTTTAAATATTACAACATAAAAGGTTTCATATAAAAGCAGCATATTTTTGTAGTTTGTTTATATTTATTATAATCAGTTTTACAAAGAAAACACAGTGAAGTATCAAATTAGCTCGCCTTCCAATATAAGATAATAATATTATGAAAATACCAGATTATTAGATTTTAGCTAGCAGAAACACGAGAGAAAATTTCCTTTAAGGATTTAAAATATCCTGATATTTTCATAGCCTTGTTTATCGAGTACCTACTGGAGGAACCCTGATTACGTTTAAGAAAAAAAAAATCTATTCAAAAACATTTTTAGCCGTTACGGTAAATAGCTATTTTTACCCGACTTAAGCCAAAAGTAAGGGTAATAATTTTGGCAGTCTATGTATGTATGTATGTTTGAACCCACAGTATTACCTAAACTACTGAGCGGATTTTAATGAGTGAGGTTGAGGGTGTAAAATTTTGTATTACTAAATTTAAACGTCATATTCTAACCTATCTGTCTCTTCTTACTCTCACGATATTTCCTATCAAAAGAAATAATGTTAATCAACATCAGCAGATCCTATCCAATTAGAATTCTGTTGTGATACAAAACCATTTCCAGTTAACGAACAAAAGGAAAATAAAAACACTCATTAGACACTTGATTGTGTGTAAAAACAGCTTTTCTTAATTCATTAATGATGTAAGTCTTTATTTTCAGGAAAATTAAAAACAAACTTATTCTTTTTCGTCACAGGAGATTGACTATTTTTGTATAGAATCTAGTTCCACCATGCAATAGATATAAGTGATATTTATATCACTGGATAGCTATTTCTGAGCTGAACAAAAATGTTAGTTCGTTCCGAGCTAGGCGTTCTAAAACAAATCCGGTTAAGTGCGTGTCGGGTCACGCGCAAATGGGTTCTATAGCTAGCGTTACAACATATTTGTAGTTAAAAGAGATAAGCTGAGATCTTTATTAAATAAGTAACATCTGCATACAAGTCATTATTTTTAAAGGATTTAGTATTATTTACGAACTACTACATGTAACTACATTTCCAATCAGAGCGCCTATTACTCTTGACTACTATAATTGTTGCAATAATATCTTTTTTTAGCTTAAAATACCTATCCAATGACTTTTCGTATGTAGCTATTGGAGGGTAGGACCAAAAAGGTTATAGTCCTTAATTTCTTGAAGATTTTGCCGGATTATAAAAATAGGATAAGAGTTTACGGTTATGCAAATTAAGTAGGATCTTGGCATTGGGTTAATGAAGAAATAGAAGTGATTTGGTGGTTTGTGGACGGACCTTGTTATATATGAGTTTCTTAACAAAGGTTAATCAAAATTCACTTTGCAAGAAATGGTAATGAATGGGGATCTTATTTATCCACCTTATTGGCAGTGCCTAGGTAAATTGGACATTAAAACCGTAGTTTTATACACCAGTTGGATTGATTGACAAGGTTTCTTTCTATAATTGGACGAAAAATATAATTTTGATTAACATTGAAGTCAAAGGTCATGCTCAAACATTAATTACGATTTGAAAAGTTAAGAAACACTGATTGGATCTGATTGGTCAATCAAAATTTACTTTTATCATTGCATTTATTTAATTTACGTTAGTAAAACATTGTCGAGGTACCGGGCTGATGAGATTAATGTGAAGTATTTGTATTATATAACCAGTGTGTGTGGGTGCATGAAAGGAGCCTTCCCGAGCGACGTACACAATCAACCCCTACGTCCGGCGCACCCTGTGCAGTCTGCAAATTTTCACCAAGCAGACTGGCGAATCCTTTCACCACGATGGCAAGTCAACACCATGTGAATATGACTGCAGCCATCGAAACGAAAGAAGAAGACCAGTGTGTGTAACAGAATCTGACGCATTATTTAATTTGGCGAGGTACCTTCATACTTACAATACTGTTGATAAAATTGATATTTATAAAAATATACTACTCACTTAAACGTATTAAATAACGAACGTCCCTAATTGCTTATACATTTCAAATTTATTCAGTCATACAATAATAGCTCATAATTTTACCAGCCTCCACTTCAGCCAAGTAGTACGTCGATAAAATAATCCTATTTAAAATTAACAAAATGAACGAATATTTTTACAAAAGCATTTGACCGTTGCTTGCTGTCTAACCTATTCTTTAGCTTATAAAGAAACTTGTCTGTGGACGGTAAGACCATTAGCTTACCGTCTATATACATTAGTATTGCCTGAAAGTAATTGCCAATCTCTTCAAAACCCCTGCAGGTTTCTAGCAAAAGCCAAATGCAACCCACTACCTATTCCTGTCTCCTCAAAATGTATACTATACATTATTAATAATAGATATAATAAATATAGAGTAGTACGGCCATCTGCGAGAACCTTTGGCCCATTGCCACAAGCTTGTAACGTGGTGAAGCTCATGTTTTCGATATTATGTCTGTGCAAATGCTTCTTAGAAATTGCATTCGATAAATATTGAGATTTGGTGTGATGCTTTTATATATTTTTATTGAATTTATGCATTTTTCTTGGGGTGAAAAGGTTATTTCAAGCCCGGAGAAAACAAGTTTAGAAAGCGTTTTAAGTTTTAGAAACTACTATAATGTTTCAAATGATAAATATCAAAAACTTATTGGGATACCCTTATCCCAAAAGGTTATTGAAAGTTTTCATTTGTGTTATGCTAGTCACAACTTCTAATGACAAGTCATAGAGTAGGTTTTTCGCTTTTATATATTAAGTTTTGGTAGGAGTTATAACATAACATACCTAACATCACGCCTATATTACCCAGAAGGGTATTACAGAGGTGTACAACATCCACATTTCGCCTGTTATGGTTAGGTCCCAGGGGATAGGGGATGAACCTATCGCCATCCACCGGTCAAAATCAAACTCCGTGCCACTATTGTGAATTTCCTGATGGAAAGATCACAAATAACACTCTGCCAATACGGGAATCAAAGCCAAGAAGCAATACTCAAAATAAATATCAATCAACAAGCCAGCTCAAAGTAATAATGATGTGGATGCCAGAATAAACTGATTTCAACGTAAAAACAGGAACCTCATCCAAAAATAAATGTTAATATAAAACCAAAAGCCACTGTAAAGCGTCAAGTTTTTACGAAGCTCCGACTTTAATCGCCTGATCATTTCAATGCATCCATCGTTTTACTTTGCGATAATAAAATCCATTATAGGGAATGAGTCGACACGAAATATGTCAATTAACTTATGCAAATGTAAATGGATACGGCAAATGGAAGAAAAATTAAATGACGGTAAAACACTACAGTTTTACAAATTAACAAGCCTTTTTCTGCTGCTTTATAAGGTTATTTTAAGATATTGTTAATATCAAATCTACATGAATGATTAATGGTATGTCACGACTCGGGATTTATTTTTAGACCAGCGTGATATTATAAAGACTGATTTCTCATGCGATGACTTTGGTCCTATCTCCATAATTTCAGTAAAACAGTTTATTCAAAAGCCCCAATTTTACCATAGTTTATAGTCCTCGGTTCGGCCACACCCTGTTTTGCTTTCTTTCTTAATGGTATACAATCGCACACATATAAAGGTATTGTTGTCTCTATCGGCCTATGATATAAATGTGTGTGTGAAAATATGTGTTGATGTTCAATTGTTAGTGTACGGGACAATAACTCGAATGTGTTGTTTGATAAGTCTTAAAGCATAATGCAGGCTAAAATTTTACGACACTGTTTTAACAGGCGGGCAGGCAACTTAAAGAGATTACAGATTTCACCATAGAAATATGATTTCACGAATAATATTATTCATATTTATACATATCTGCATTTTATGGGCCTGCTGGATAATTAAAGCGTTGCTACGGTAGGGCGTCTTGATTTTCAATGTTAAAACGGGCCTGACATATCTAAAATAACCGGCCAAGTGCGAGAAGTACTCGCACACGTAAGGTTCCGTACCACTTTACATCTAAATACATGTTTTTCTTTATTCTTTATTATATTGGAGTTGTTTGAAGTAAAGGTAAAATGCGGCTTACGATTTATTACGTACTAGCTTCCGCCCGCGGCTCCGCCCGCGTGGTATGTCAATTAAAAGTAGCCTATATGTTAATCCAGACTATAAGCTACATGTGTGCAAAATTTCATCGAAATCGACCCGGTAGTTTTGGCGTGAAAGAGTAACAAACATCCATACATCCATACATCCATACTTACAAACTTTCGCCTTTATAATATTAGTAAGGATTAAAAAAAAAACTTATTATTAGATCTCATTCAAACCAATTTTCGGTGGAAGTTTGTATGGTAATGTACATCATATTATTATATTATTTTTACATTTAACATTCCCTTATTTAGAAGTTACGGGGGGGAGTGACACACATTTTTCCACTTTGGAAGCGTCTCTCGCGCAAACTATTAAGTTTAAAAAAAAAATATATTAGAAACATCATATTTAAAGGCCTATCCACAGATACAGATTTGATAAAAAAAATGAGTTTCAGTTCTAAGTATGCGAAACCCCAAAAATTTATTGTTTTTTTTCTATTTTTGTATGAAAATCTGAATGCGGTTCACCGAATACATCTACTTACCAAGTTTCCACAGTATAGCTCTTATAGTTACGGAAAAAAGTGGCTGTGACATACGGACGGACAGACGGACAGACATGACGAATCCATAAGGGTTCCGTTTTTTGCCATTCTGCTACGGAACCTTAAAAATTGTGAAATTATTTAAAATTACACAACGTTCTAGTTTTCTTGTCACAAATTGCCATCACATAGAAGGAAGCTTATATAAATAGCGTGCGGCCAATATCCCCTCTTATCGGATTAGTATGCGAGTACACCACACCTGGGAAACGGCTCGCCCCTGGCCAAGATAATAACAAGGTCGCCTCCCCTAATATAATTATCTGCCTCATATAAATGTAATTAGCCCCTCAGCTTAGTATAACGATACCCTGTAGCCGAGGCCGTACGTTACAATTTTTTCAGGGACATTTCAAGCTTATGATTATAGAAGGTGTTAAAAGGTACTTATAATAAAAAGTTTGTAACCTAAGTCGGAAAAATGTTTAACTACTTATTAATGCTACTAGACAGAACCTTGTTGCATGATATGATAAAATAAACAACATAACAATATTGCACTGTTGATAAATTATATTCTTTCAATGATTACTATACTCCACGCATTACGAACGTGAGAACGATAACATCAGAGCTTTCACTCATACTAACGACTTTTGCAGCATGTGACATCCCATTCGGATTGCACGTTTGTAATGCGCGGAGTATAGTACAGTAACAGTATTAAAACTTGAACTATAAAATAATGTACAATCAAAAAAATAGTTTGATTATCCAAATTAATAATAATTTTCAAAGTCTAAATTCGCTTGTTCTATTAATAAATGTCAACTTGACAATATCAAAGAAAATATTTGTCAAATGGGTAAAGAATTAATTTTACTGCTACTACACAAATATTAAATATAATAATAGATATACTATCATGTAGTCAAATATCTATCAAAAGTAAAATATTTCTTCGTTAATTATGTTTAATGTAAAAACGTTACTTTTATTTCCAAAGTCCATCCACCTGAGTCTGCTATTTACCACCATCTGTCTAGAGCCATTCTTTTGACTTGTACAAAGTACGAATGCATTAGAACCTTTATGTGCAACTGAGCTGTAAAACGATGCTCTGTTTCAGGCAAACTTTCTTCTGAAAGAAAAACAGTTAAGACTGGAGCCCAGAAGAGTTTGGCAGAGATGTACAACACCCACTTTTTCACCTGCTATGTTTGGGTTATCATCTATTGTTGTCATCTACTGGGCATCATCGAGAGTCAGTATTGCTACAGAAAATGTCCCAACGGAATGATCCCCAATAACAATTTTGTTTGATATTATAGTATTCTAGGCTATTTTTATACAATTAGTAGTGCAAAGTCTCTGAGAACAGTCAGTTTCATAATATCATGTTTTTACTGACAAAACATTAATGTTAATTAAATTACTAATCCTTCTTTTCCCAAAGTCCATCTACCTGAGTTTTCTAACTACCGCCATCTGTCTAGTGCCATTCTTCTGACTTGTACAAAGTACGAATGCAGTAAACTGCTAACACAACACTAATGCGCAAGAGTGTTTTCTGCATGGCCCTCAACATTTACAACAAATTACCAAAGTGTTGGAAAGAACTTAATATTAATTTATTTAAAAAAAGTCTTCTAAACTTCCTGGCTAATAAAGCTTATTACAGTATAAGTGAACTTATGAATGAAAAAGATAGTGCATTTTTGTAGTTTGTATTAGTTTTTAGTTAATTGTTTTATATTATTGTTTAAATTTATTTTGTTAGTTTTGTAATATTTTATGCTGTCTTTGTTGCTTAATTGTATTTTAACGGTTATGTAACCTTTCGCATGCCTATTGGTAACATTTGGTGAAACTAATATTCTATATGTAACATCATACTGTACACCCATATTTGCGAAATAAAGTATCTTTATCTTTAAAATCTTTACGTGTAACATAACTGTAAAACGCTGCTTTGTATCAGGAGAACATTCTACTGAAAAAAAGGATATCAGGTGAAATTGTCGCCAGTGTAATACAACAGTATGCTGAAGCTCATGAACGACGACTTCTTCAACACGTAAATGTCGAGGCTATCCAGCTCCTTGATACCACAGACATAGTTAGAAGACTTAAAAGGACGAAACCTTTTGAGCTAGTTCAGTGAAATGAATGCTTCAAGTGGTTTAGTGCTACTTTAAAAGAACACAAGAACAAAGTGTCATTTTCGATAATAGAGACAATAAGATAGGTGTTAATGGACATATTCTTAGCATAAATTAATTTAGTAGCTTAGGTCAAAATTAAATTACTCATTAGTCTCTAATGTTATATCTAGACTAGATTGTAATATTTATGACGTATCTAATTGTTTAGAAACATCATAAAAAAAAAAAAAAAAGTGAAATGTGGCGTTGTACACCTCCCCCACATTCTAATATAGACGTAGTGTTAGGTTATATTCTATTAGTATAAATTTATAAAAGATTTTTTGTTGCCACGTATTTTAGTTCTGATACTAAAAATCCTTTTATATTGTGATTCTTGTATTGATCTTGTACCTGTGTAGGTTTTTACAAGTGTACAACACAACAACGCTACCCACACGCAAGCTCACATCTCGTAGATGTAAGCTTGCTTATGTAGACAGTCTTTAACAAGAACGCTGTCTTTGTCGTGATAATAAGCGTATAAATTTTACGTAGGAAATGCTGAGGAAGGGAAAAGGCGTTATTTTCGCACCTACACGTTCTGTACCCAGTAATTTTACCTACGTATTCCTTATTCATTCAAAGTCCTACCCTCGCAAAAGACTTAAGTTTATTTTTAGTTCACTTCCTCACGAACTCTCTACAATACTCATTTATATCTTAAAAGTACTTTACATTTTTCTAAAGGCCAGAAAAAATGTCGGACCGAAAAACTTTTGAATTAAATCGGTTAACAAAGGTGCCTGGGCCAAGTTTCTGAGATTGTTTCAAAAGTACGTGGCGGACGCTCAGTTCATTTAGCCAAATGAGCTGTGACCACATTATGAAAGCATTCCTGCCATTCTCGACCTTATTCCGACGCCATAAAAGCTATTAGTGGAACCGTTAAAATATTCCGAAGGTGCTTGAGAATGTAAGGACTGCTATTTGGCAATGCTGAAGTTTTGGTAAAAACATTCTTGGCTAGGCATGTGTAATTAGGTATGTGTACTTTTAACCTAATTTTTGTATAATAAATAAATACGTGCACGTTCCTTCCTAAATATTTTTATTATGCTGAATAACAAAGTCGTTTTAACCATTTTCAAATTGCATACATTAATGTACAACTGCCTCGTTGGTATTATGATTAGTGTATGCGCTCTAACCGGGCAGTCTTGGGTTCAATTCCCGGGTCGGGCAAAAGTGTTATTTGAGATTTTTCCGTCAGGGAATTCTCATATAGCAGCACAGAGTTGGAACTGTGGCCGGTGGATGGCGATAGGCTCGCCCCTATGTCATGAGATCTTAACATATCAAGTGAAGTGTGGTTGTTATACACCTCTGCTATACCGTTCTGGGTAATATAGGCGTGATGTTTTGTTATGTTATGTACAAGTCAGGTGAGATGGTCACCAATAAATTATATTGATAGAAATTTCGCAACAAAGCTACACTCAAAACACATCATTCCAAAAGCCTGGCAAAGCAGGCTGCTACTGATATATAAACAAGTCGAACGCTCCAAATTGCCACAGGAGCACGTCACCAGCATATTAACGCCGCAGCTCATTGTTAGTCGCCGGCGAACAACATATTCTCAATAGCGAGCAACGCTAGCTGCAATCAGATAGCTGTGCACTCACGATCTCAACTGTCTAACAGAAGTGCTACTGAATGCAATGATGCCCGGCACCCTAAATTATTAATATTAGTGTAACTAAATTTACTATGCAATAATGGGAAATAGTTGTGACAACTATAGATGTAACTATTTATGTCTATCTTTTAGCTCATAGTATTTTATAGATTAAATGCAAGGTTGTTAGCATACCAGCCTGTAATATGACACATTTTTATTTCATTCTTATACTTTGTAGTATCTGATCAAATAAATATGCAGTAATACACAAAGCTGATATTACATTAGACCACATTTGCACTCAACTGTATTTAGGTAACTAAAAGCCAGGAAAAGCAAGCTGCTACTGAAATATAAACTAGTTGAACGCTCCAAATAGCTACAGGAGCACGTCACTAGCATATTAACACCGCAGCTCATTTTTAGTTGCCGGTGAACACCATATTCTCAATAGCGAGCAACGCTAGCTGCAATCAAAGAGCTGAGCACTCACGATCTCAACTGTCTAACAGAAGTGCTGCTGAATGCAACGATGCCCGACCCCCTAAATTAATTTATTTGTGTAACTGAAACAACTACGTATAGTGAATTAATATTAGTGTTGACTAAACTCTAGTGTTGCCTTATTCAGTAATAGATATGACAGCTCAATGGTCTAGGTCGATTCTCGAGTCAGGAAAACTGTTATTTGTGAACATTCTTTAGTTGTTAACATATCGCTTACATAAATAATTAACTTCCTAATAAAGATATCAAACTTCAAACTTCAAACTTCAAAATTATTTATTGCGAACATGGGTGTTACAGAGTTGTTACAGAGATTATTCCGCCACATTCTACCTTAAGGCATGCAATGTATATGTACAGGGTTATTGGGTAAGTCGACCTAGATCCGTTAAGAGGTGGTAGTTCCTATCATTTCTGACTGATCTGACTATGAAACACCCCACCCTAAACCTAACCGTTTTCGAGATATTGGACTTAGAAGGTTTTTTTAAAAAATATCCCGATTTCTTAACTATAGCCTATTTTTTTTGTATCCTATGCCTTTTATTTTTTTTAATTCTGATTTTTGTGTGCCAGATAAGTTTGTTTATAATTCTCAACCCAAAAAGTGCAAGTATCTGAACCAATGGGATCGTAGTAGACGATTGATACCGTAAAAAAGTAATTAATTTGAAAAAAAAAATTGTTTCTTTTAGTAATATTTAAAAAAAAATCTATGGCGTTAGTTCTGCAGATGTTTTAAATAATATCTACGTTCCATTAGCTATCCAACAAGGTATCACAAGCTAGGGTCTTATCACAATTCATAGAAAAAAAATCGATAAAAGGCTCTCAGGTAGCAGTACAAATTTGGGTTCTTTGGTCCTATTGTTCTTCCACGGAGCTGTGGTGCGTACGAGCGGGACAAACTGACCAGGTGCAAGCGAGATAAAATAATCCCGGCCAATTTGTTGTTATTGTTTCGTTTTAGTCTGCTTCCGTGATTCGTCCGTAGTAGATGCGATATTTAGTGCTCTTCATTTCTTACCCGACTTGGCTTGTATTTCTGGACTGTTTCCTACAAATTGTGACTGTGCTTGTTAACTGGACTTTGAATTGTGCTTCTGAATTGGAACTGTTGAAGATGGCAACCTTCACGAACGAGGAATACGCGGATATTCTACTTTGTTATGGGTACTGCAATGGTGTTTCTGCACGAGCTCGTGACGAATACATTGCACGTTATCCCGGCCGCCGAATACCGGATGTCACTGTCTTTGACGGCGCTTACCGGCGACTCAGAGAGACTGGCTCTGTTTTAAGGCGTCGAGCAGACCTAGGCCGACCACGGATCATTGTTGATGATGAATATGAAGATAATCAAATAGTTCAACGGTTTAGAGCGGATCCAACTACTTCAACTAATGCTGTTGCCCGAGAACTTGGACTCTCGCAGTGGAAAGTGTGGTTTACGGTGAATACTGCAGGCCTCTACCCCTATCACTACACGCCAGTACATGTTATCGAAGAGGGAGATCCAGTGAGGAGGTTAGACTTTTGTAGATTTATGCTTCATGGAGATTTAGAAGACCCAGCATTTTTAAAACAAATCTTGTGGACAGATGAATCAAAATTTGATAAAGATGGAATTACAAATTACCACAACGCTCATTATTGGGCCCCAAAAGCGCAAAAAAAATCCTAACCAGAAGAGGACAAAAGCCGCACAAAGAAGATTTAGTTTAAATGTCTGGATGGGAATCATAGCAAACAAATTAATTGGGCCCTTCTTTCTACCTGATAATTTAAACGGAGAATTTTACGAACATTTTCTAAGAGAAGAGTTACCAAATTTATTAGAGGATTTACCCCTAAATCTGATTAGAAACATGAAGTTCCAACACGTCGGTTGCCCTGCACATTACAGAAGAGGGGTCAGGGAATGGCTAGACAACGAGTATCCTAATAGGTGGATCGGAAGAGGTGGACCCATACCGTGGCCAGCAAGAAGTCCTGACCTGACGCCCATGGATTTTTATGTGTGGGGACACATGAAAACATTAGTCTACAATGAGAATAATCCAATTGAAACTATTGACATATTAAGGCAGGAGATTATTGAGGCTGCTGACGAAATTCGAAGAGACTTAACGACTGTAGTAGTTAAAAGCGGACTAAGACACCGAATGAGAGTGTGTGTGCGAAACAGAGGCGGCCATGTAGAACAAGATTTATAAATTTAAATAAATGTTGTTTAATAATTATTTGTATTGTTTTATTTCGTTTCCTGGCCCAAAAGAGAAGTTTAATCTTAAGTACCATTGTTTTTTTTTACTACCTGGGAGCCTTTTATCGATTTTTTTTCTATGAATTGTGATAAGACCCTAGCTTGTGATACCTTGTTGGATAGCTAATGGAACGTAGATATTATTTAAAACATCTGCAGAACTAACGCCATAGATTTTTTTTTAAATATTACTAAAAGAAAAAAAATTTTTTTTCAAATTAATTACTTTTTTACGGTATCAATCGTCTACTACGATCCCATTGGTTCAGATACTTGCACTTTTTGGGTTGAGAATTATAAACAAACTTATCTGGCACACAAAAATCAGAATTAAAAAAAAATAAAAGGCATAGGATACAAAAAAAATAGGCTATAGTTAAGAAATCGGGATATTTTTTAAAAAAACCTTCTAAGTCCAATATCTCGAAAACGGTTAGGTTTAGGGTGGGGTGTTTCATAGTCAGATCAGTCAGAAATAATGGGAACTACCACCTCTTAACGGATCTAGGTCGACTTACCCAATAACCCTGTATAATAATAATAATTAACAGTATTTAAATAATTATCAAATTAGTCACATTATTACATTATCAGTCAAGTATTCATGCACAGTATAATAACATTTTTGCAATAAAATTGTTTTTATTTTCTGAAAAAAAGCCTTATTATAACTTATTTCTAGTATAGCTTTTGGTATATGATTATAAATACGTGGGCCCATGCAAAATATACTTAAATCAGTAAAGGTAGTACTGTGCGATGGACAACATATTTTATGTTTATGTCTTTTGCTTTTATAACTTTCAAACAGATTCATATTATTCCGAACGAATTGTATAACATCATAAATATACAGGCAAGGCATAGTTAATATATTTAGGTTCTTAAATAAAGGCTTGCAACTGTCGGTTTGTTTTAGCTGACAGATAGCTCTTACACACCTTTTCTGTGCTATGAAGATACGCTCGCTGTCTGTGGAATGTCCCCAGAACATAATACCATATTTTAATATAGATCCGACATATCCATGGTAGGCAGTCAGTACTCCAGTCTGGCTATGCCAGATTGTATTTAACTTCGAGTGACATTTATTTTCATTTTATCTATATCATAGAAAATTGTATACGGGTTGAAAGTGAAACCGCTAAAAAAACCCCACCTGAATATAAAATCTAATTTTGTAAAGATATGTCATCCAATGTCAAGTCTAAAATCAAGAAAGAAAAATCATTTATTCTGGCATAATAAAAATATAATACATAAAGCGTTTAAAACTAAATAATTTAAAATACCATTCATAATGCTAGAAATGGTACGCATCTCAGCACAATACTGCAGCGCTAGAAAGCACCGCAGCGCTGATAATTCTGTAAGTGTAAGTCAAGATTGACTCTAAAAACGCCAACTTCTCGTTATAATGAGACCTTAACTTCAATACAAACGGCAAAAAATTAATTAAAACTAAAATTATACATTATGTCGACGAAAACTCGCAAAAGTTATACCAACATAAAATACTTTTTTTATACAAACAAAAGAATGAGTTCACTTTTCATTTTCATTGTAATCCATAATTTTTTGAACGAATTTAAAAGTGAGACTTGTTAAAAGTTACACACATCAAGTTAATGTTTAATTTTGAGTTTTTAAATCCGTATTCTTGCAATTAGAGTTACATTTTACATACATTATTTGATAATTTTAACTTTAATTTTATACAGTTTTGCACTTTTATGGTGAATAGATTCAAAAACTATCACAAACTTAAAGTGGATTTAGTTTTTAAAATACAATTAATTTAGTTTTTATTTTTTTAATTAGTATTACGACCCATAGAAATACCCATAGAACAAGCTCTGCTTAGTTTAGGATTAGATGGCGTTGTGATATATTTATTTATTTTATTTTTAATCACTTTTCTTCTTCTTCGTCGTGTCGATGGCCGAGTCAAATTTATTTAATTACCTAATTATTCAACTATGATTTTACATGAATTATTCTTAATCGCATGCATGTTTTTATGCAAAATCTAAAATTTAAGCATACATTTGACTCTTTCTTTTGAGAGGCACGTCATTTAAATTAACGCTTCACACATTAATTCCTTCTTCCAGCCCTCATGCCTGCTCATTTTATTTGTTGCACACATTAATACAATAACCCAAAATCATAACAAAAGCATCGCACAAAAACATACCAACCAGCTGCCGTATAATTAAATAACCAAAAGTACATCGCGAATGGCGAAAAGCGTTCATCGTTCAGCTTAATAGTGTTCTGAAATTAGCATACTTGAATTTTGATTAGCAGTAAAACACAGTTCAACTTTGTAACATTGCGCTGAACCAGACCCCATTAACGCTGGATAATGGACAAAACCCCTGTCATTATGCCTGGTGTTCCTATAAATTTTGTCTACGGACAGATTTAATGTTCAATTTGGTTATTGTTAAATGAGTCGAGTTTTTTACTGGCGAAGGTTGAGTCATTTTTGTTGGATTTGATTGGATGACAACGATGTGATGGTTATTGCTGGTGATTCATGCTCGATGTGTAATGTCTTCGGCTAATTGACATTTCAAAAGTAAAGGGGTTCGGGTATATTAACAGAGGGGGGGAGGGGGATTTTTGCAAAATTACTCTTACTAATTATTAGATATAACGGGATATTTACCATGAATATTTGTTGTAGTGAGTTATATTGATATTTCAAATTTGAAATCTCTTTGTTAACGATAAAACTGTTAAATATTCCGTTATATCTAATAATTAGTAAGATAACTCTGATTGTCGGTGCAAAGACATAAAAAATGTGTATCTTTTCGTGTTGTGTAATATTAAAGGTAAAGGTAACACAAAAGTACGTTTTATGACATTATTATTGTTACGTCAAACATTAGTGTTTTGTGTTTCGGTATATTGATTAGATTATGCCACTAAATCACTAGCACATGAGACATAACATCGTAGTCCTCAGATGAAGCGATGCACATACAACCTACTTGCGCATACTGGATGTCTACGAACTTTAGTTGGTTTAACGATTGTGAGGACTTCACCCTCATTAGTAACATAATTATATCTTAAAAAGCGTTTTACCAACTGAAAATGAGTAAAAGTAATTCTTACTTTACCTTCACTTCATTAACGCTGCCGGCTTAAACATTCATTACAACATTTCCTTCCTCTTAGATTGTGAAATTCTTTAAAAAACACATTAGTTTCTCCGCTGTAAGACAGAGATGTCTCAAATAATTTCTAGAGGCGTCTTAATTTGGCCCGGCTTGTAATTAACGGCCAAGCGGGCCTAATTAATGACATCTATTCCAGATAATCACAGTGAAAGTCTAGAAGGGAGATTTTTTCTTGTTATTTATTCACCCTTTTAAAGTTTAACTATTTAAATTCGGGATTAAGGGATTTGTAATGTTCTAAGTAATGTAGCTGCAATCATTTTAATTTTCTGTGTTAAGCTTTTGTTCTATTTGACAAAGCTTAAATTATAATGATATAAATAAATACCATATCAACGGGTCGAGCGCAAGGTCATATGTAAACTTTCCGTCAGAACTTGACAATTCTCAATTGCAGTACATAACATAACAGATTGACCAAGACCTCACCTGATGGTAAGTGATGATGCGGTGTACGGTGGAGAACTGCGGTTTGTCTTGTAGTACGATGGTACAGCGGGTACGGAAGAAAAAGCTTGTGCAGTTCCACGGCACGCTCTTCAAAATGTATTTTAAAGACCTATAGGCGAATATGCTCCAGACTTTGTAGTCGAATCGTTAATGTTTAAGATTAAACTGCTCTTACTAGTTACGAGACTGCTGACCAATTATAGGGTGGTACATTTTTTTAAAATTATCTTATCCCATTGTTCATCATTGTCATCAACTATAAAATATTACAATCGCATTATTCCGGCAAACGTACTATAACAAACTTTATTTTTATGTTAAATTACTTACCAACTTACAAAAAGAACTCGATCCTCAAACAATATGTTTGTCTTCAACTTCAAGACCCAATACAGCAAAGATATTTAAACTTCTGCATCTCTGAATTGTAAACTTTAAAGTGGTGAGCTTTGTAAAGCTTTGAGTCTACTTTACCATTGCTGTACAATTGAAATAAATGCAGAGATGGATAAAAACACTACAACGAAATAGCAAGCAACGACACAAAACAAAAAACAAAACACAAACGGCAAAAACAATCTCATCAGTCCCGCAATAAAATTTAAAAATTCATCAAAACACATGTCACATGTAATATTTAACATCGTTTAGAACGAGACAAGCACGTAACGACATGCGGAAATACACCATTTTATCGTTTAAAGCATTGTTACAAAAAAAAAAAGATATTGAGAGTCCCTGTGCTGTATATTGTAAGGGCTGACAAACGGACAGACGGACAGATGAACAGTGAAGTCTTAGAAATAGTGTCCAATTTATCATCCTTCAAGGACAAAACCCTAAAATTGTATAAATAAGATTATAAACGTATGAAACAGCACAAAGTAAAAAACAAAACACAAACGAAAAAAAAACAATCTCATCAATCCGGCAATAAACTTCAAAAATTCATCAAAACACATCTCACATGTTATATTTAACATAATTTAGAACGAGGCGGGCACGAAACGATATGTGGAAATACACCTTTTTATCGTTTTCAGCTTTGTTATGCAAACAAGTGCTTTTGAAAAGTCCTGTGCTGTGTGTTGTAAAGGGCTGACAATCGGACAAACAGACCGACGTACAGTAAAGTCTTCGAAATGGTGTCCAATTTATCATCGTTCATTGATAAAACTCTAAAATTGTATAAATAGATTATAAACGTATGAAACAGCACAAAGTAAAAAACAAAACACAAACGAAAAAAATCAATCTCATCACTCCGGCAATAAAATTCTAAAATTCATCAAAACACATATCACATGCTACATTTAACATCGTTTAGAACGAAGCGGGCACGTAACGACATGTGGAAATACACCATTTTATCGTTTTCAACTTTGTTATGAAAACAAAAGTGTTTGAGGTTCCGTCGTCATTCACCGCTTGGAGGAAACATAGGAAAGATTTATTAAATCCAACAGAAATTCCCTGAGGGTGCCGTGTATTGTAAAGGGCTGCCAGGAAACGGTTGAACGTTTTAGGGTAAGACTATGCTGAAACGGGTTCAATGTTTTATCTCAAAAAAAAGATACATATATTTTTTTAACCTTGGCAAGCCTATAATATTTCTTTAAATTAAGATCACTATACGAATAGCATACTGGATTGATAGTAAAACCAACAAGTTAATCGTTCAATGAGGTTCTAAACTGCCTTTTTATCACGGTAGGTGGCGCATAGTCGGGATGGCCAATGATAGCTGTCAATTCAATACATTTTGTAACCTATTATTTATAAATTTAAATTTTCTCTTAAAATGCCTCTGTGTGCTGTTCTTGGATGTAATAATACCGTCGTGCATTTATTTCCCAAAGATAAAAAAGGAGTTGGAAAGGCTATACGTCGCCAAAATTGCGTAGCGACAAGGTATAGCAGGTTATGGCGGAATAATTTCCAAGAATCTGATTATTTTGGCGAGTCAGCTTACACTAATGAGTTATTATTAACAATTTGTTGATTATGGGCATAAATCAGATCACTGTGAAGGTTAATTTTAGATTTGGATCATATGTTTCTAACCTAAAAGTAACAATACCATTTACCATTAAAGTAATGTCCTCCCATTTCTCGTAAATTTTCCTACCAAGAGTCAAGCAACAATTAACAGGTTACAACTAAAAAAATAACAAAATCTGGAGCATACTACTGATAAAAAATATTTTAGGCCTACCACTCAATGTGATCTACTTTTCTTCCAGTTATCCTTCCTTCTCGTTTTTTTAGCTCATCTTTTAATTATTTGAGCTTCCAGGTACCGTACATGTTGTCAATAACGATAGCGGACCGGTTTCAAACGATTTAAACGCAAAAAATAGCACAAAACAAAGTGTAAACAAAGCGTATACGATTTGACAGCGGCCATCCCGCCGCTAGCGACATCTACGATAAGCTTTGCGTTTACATCCTCATTGAATACGTATTTCACATGATGATTCCACATAACATAACATCATACCCAGAAACGAATGGTAGAGATGTGTAACACGCACTTTTATTTCATCTGTTATGTTAAGTTTCATGTGTTATGAGCCTATCATCGCTATTCACCGGGCACAAATACAACCCCAAGCTACTATTGAGAATTTACGGTATAAGCCCAAATAACACTTTTTCTCGACCCGGGAATCAAACCTGAGACGTCGCCGAGAGGCCGCATAACCACTAGCTAGACTAGTCTTTTTTCAAATATGTATGCCAAATTGCTATTCAATTGTGGTTAATATTTCTAAAAGTAGCATCTCTCAACTCTGCTGCACTGAAAATTAGACCACTTTCCAGCCAAGTCTTTCGATCACCCGTAACGATCATTCAACCGCTCAGCTCCGTTCGCTAATGAAACCGCACCTCAGTTTATGTTTCGGTCAGTTACGTTACGAGGCGGGTGTTATTATTGTTATTAAGCTGTAATTATTTAAGGACTCAAATGTTTGTTATGTTTGAGCAATATAAACCTTATTTTTGAAAGTTATTGTTCCTGGTTGAATTTTCTGCCTCGTTTTGGTTTTTGTTAAGAATTTGCTGTATTGTACACCCGACTACATATCAAGCTATACATTTCCCATTGCTACACTGTATCCTTGCAACATCATTGTAAAAAAAATGTCTTCAATTACAAAGAATGGATGAATTTGACTGGATGCGGAAGGCGCAGGACTGGGTGTTGTGACGCACATTGAGAGAGGCCTATGTCCAGCAGTGGACTACGAGAGGCTAAATGATGATAATGATAAAAAGAATGTACTAAAAAGTAAGAAATACTTGTTATATTCAACATTTCGCCTCATCTGCTTATAACTTGAAAGAATACAGTAGCCATAAGGTGACTATATTTAAAGAATTATCTACGACGCGAATGAAAAGAAACTGAATACTTTCAAATGGAACATTGAGATCATTAAATTTGTCAAGAAAATGGGAAGATCGCACGACTTTTTATTTTATTTATTTATTTTATTTAATTACTTTATGCACAAAAAATGGTACACGGGCGGACTTAATGCCGTAGGCATTATCTACCAGTCAACCTTGTTTTTTTTATGGCAATGAACACTGACTTCGCTTGAATCTGTTTCAATAAATGTTCCTATGTCACATCGACCCCGTATAAAGAAAGTTAAAGCGGAAAACCTGTACATATATTCCTAGCATTTACCTTTTACCTGTAAAACTGTTTCACAGTCCAGCTAAATATATACCAGACAGTGTAACGAGTAGGCTTTTAATTTTAAATGACGTACGCGTAAACAGAGTAATGTATTCGTTTAGACTTAAACATTATACTGGCTCTTTTGCGACCCGTGTCTGTCATAGAATAAATTTGTATGTCAGTTGGCTTTAATTTTGTTATCTGAAGTGTAATAAAATGTTTAAGGTGTTTTTTGTCGACTTTGCAAATAACTTGTTCTAAAAGGAACCAGTCCAATTTTGATTTAATGTGGCAGCTACGCCAAAAAAAATTATTTCGAATAATGTTCAAATTCAAATCATTTATTTTCTTCATAAGCATGTTGATTTTAATTTACTATTAACGGCAAAAATTGTTTATAGAATCTTAAAACCAATATTTTCTGGTGCTGTATTAATAATAACGTAATGAAAATTAGCTCCCTGCCGCGCTTCTCCTACCATACTACAACGGATTTTTTTTTAAAGAAGGCTTAATTGACTTGGCAATATGCCAACTATTTGCCATGTATTAGTGAAAAACTTCATCAATACAATCTCTTAAAAATGTCTTAAACGGGAACAAGGAAAAGAAATATTGTATCAGACAAAGATATGCTCTCGTTTTTTTCTATATTTTTTTAATAATATTCTCCATCCAATTTTGAAACACACCTCTTAAACGCTTAAACAAACACAGTTATAATTAATCACCGCTAAGGTTATGCCACATTATGTACAATTTATGACGTCATATTTAAAGGTAGCCAGGTGGGTCTGCCGTTCTCCGCGGCAAGGCACACTTAGTGGTTACCCACTATCGATTGCACATGTGCCTTAACAACTTAATACATTAGCGTTATGCCGAGCTAAATTAAGCTTTATTGTGCATAATTTTAGAGTTGGTTATTAAATAGGCTTGCTAGAGATTTGGTTTTGGTCACATCTGAGAATATAAAGTTTAATGAATCATGATGGTTAACGATTTGAATACAAAATAACTAAAGTATTATATTTTCATGACTTTTCAAAGTTTTATTTATGCTTTTTGCAAATTCTTCACACTACTGTTTTTATTGACTAACAGTGTGGTGAAGGCAAAGACATAAATAACATTATTTTGTCCTATATATATAATAAATTTTAACTGCCGCCAGACAAACAACGCAAGTTGTTTAGTGAAACTATGATAAATCTTAAAAAAATATTATTTTATATTAATAATAAATGAATAAATAGCATAAGTCCTGAAACTAGCTAAAGCGAAACCTTACAACTACTAACTAAATATCATGCAAAATAATTGGCATGAAACTCAAAGGCTAAACTTCATATTTCAGTTACTTAGCATTAAACTACTTAATTCAGTAGCCAGTTGCTACCCTTTCCGCTAACTTATTGTTTCCGGAAATAATTAAGACATTACGACTCAAAATACCATACTGTTACGTGAAAATTAACCAGTTTATTGCGTGTTTACTAACACCCACGGAATACGGCCCACTTATAACAAAGCATGTTCACATTAATTTCTCCTATTGTACCAGTAACCCACGCCGACATTAAGTACAGTGCGGATTTAAAATTCCATTTCCGTGGACGTGATCTCGGGAGTTCCGATCCGGAACTATGCATGGTACTGTTTGCAGTGCCAGGCCGGGAATAAGAGTTCCGTGTTCGTTCCGATTCGTGGTCTGGTCGTTGTTTTGTAGCATTGATTGCGCCTTGTAGTTGTATTTTTTACTGGAGTGACGGATTGAAGTTTTGGTTTGCATTTCAAGATTTTTGATGCACATGAAGATTTGTGTGGCTAGTTTTAGCTTATGTTACTTACGTTTTAGGATTTTTCTGCAGTATTTTGGGTTCTCGGATCTTTAATTATAATATCAATATAAATATTTTCATAACTCCCTTCTCGTTATAAAGAAAACAGAGAAAATTGCTTACATTTCGCCGTCAACACTCACAATTTTGGCCCAGCCCTTCGTGGTACACAAAAATAGCACGGAAAAACATGACATGTATATGTTCAAGATTCCATTATGTTTTCTGTTTCTTTGAGTTAACTTTGAGAATGGTTAGGTGCGAGATCTCATCAATCGTAAATGGCCCCCAATTTGTCACTTCTAAGTGTTTACCATCACTTATGAATCTTTGATATTGCCGCATATACCCTGTTATGTTGCCAATTTGCTGGCAACCTGTCAACGCAACGTGGTTTCAATTAATGTTTGGTGCCAATAGCAGCTTTAACATAATATTATAATGGCATGCTCATCATAAGCACAACACGCCGGTTATAGCATACTGATATTAATAGAAATTAGCTGAGTTAATGGAAATTTCCATCAGTAAGTGCCTTTGCAGCTGTTAGAAGCTTGAACCTTTGCCATAAGTGTAACAGGAAAACATCGAATATAACTATAGGCTTTGGAACAAAGCTCATTTTGTAAATTTATAAAACATGCGCCTCTGTCTCCTTCCTTAAGGTTAAAACATAACATAACATTTTAACTATGTGGCAGAGAACACACATACTTCCCAACATTTACAGATTACATCAGTTTTGCAATTCAAAATTTGTTGTTTTTAGGGTTCCGTAGCCGAATGGAATAAAACGGAACCCTTATGGATTCGTCATGTCTGGCTGTCCGTATGTCATAGCCACTTTTTTTTAAAAATTATAATGTTACATTGCAGGCTAGCAGGCAATGCTAACGGTCCGGGAGCACCTTAACAGATATTTTTGTGAAAATATGTTTAAATGTTTTTGGATCGCAGAAGACATTTCTTTGTGCTACATCTATAAATATTTAATTGTCCATCCATCTGACTGATTCATCAACGCAGAGCCAAAACCACTGAAACTAGAAACTTGAAATTTTGCATGAAATTTTCCTATAGCGAATCACACTCCGAAGAAGATAAAATATGGGTTGAACGATTGTATGAAAGTCCGTCATTTTTAAGTTAGATTTTCGACATTTTTTGTAGTTGTACTTAAAGAAAAATAAATTATGTAGGTATTATTCTAAATTTTATTTTCAAAAAGATGAATTTGGGGAATTCAGTTAGTAGTAAGTTAACGCAAAAATTTCAATAAATGCATAATTATATTTTAACTAGTGCAGAGCAGGGTAACGTTCGACGCGGGAAAAACCGTGAGGTCATCTAGTCTAAGATAAACACGGAAGTTACTTCTAAAAAATAACAGGTAGGATGTAAATATATGTAAGTGAGACGTTTACTGCTGAATGGCTTTAGTTGCACATAAATCCGAGTACCTCTTCCCTGGGGCGTCGTAACCGAGTACTATATGAGATTTTCTTAGGAGAAACTGCATCTATCTGCGTCTTAGGGGCCGCTAAGGAAATTTATACTAGAACTACCTGGGTTATTAAAATGCTTGGCAGATTTGCTATGTTAGTCCAATTTTTATTAAACTTACAACTTATTCTTAAGTGTTTCGAACCTCAAGAGTAAAAATAAGAACTGTAATACGGCTCACCGTAAGATCTTGAGTTCAATCCCCGAGTCGAGACAAATTGTAATTTGGGTTTTTGCGTTAGGAATTTCTCAGTAGCAGCACAGAGTATGGCATTGTGCCTAGTAGATGGCGAATGGCTCACCTCCTAACTTTGCTCATTTACTTACTTGTCCATCCTAAGGTTGCCTGTAAGAAATTGCTTATAGTGATAAGGCTGCCAATTGTGCAACATAATTGGAACGAAGTTCCTTATCGCGCGTTGCGAAAGGGGGCTAGACGGAAAAAATTGGGACGAAAAGTTGTAACGACACATTTCGTAGCAATTCTCGTAGCGGCGTAGTAATTACATGCTACGTTACAGCTACGGTGCTACATCATCAGATACACAGAGAGTGTCTGTCTCTCTTTACTAATTAATCGAAAGGAACTTCGTTCCACCCGGGTGTCCCTTGACACCTCAGTAGTTTTTTTTAAGTGCAATTGTTTTTCAACATATTATCTGTGTTAATATTGGTGTACAATAAAGATTCATAATTCATAATTCATTTATTTTCATAAGATCATAGGTTGGTACAAGCATGCATTAAACAGATGTTCTTAGGACACTAAGCTCAGCTATGTCTCGCCCTTAAGGCATAATGAGAAATACATTTTTATTGATATTAGATAGAAATAGAGAAATAAAAAATAATAACAATAACAGAAATACAAAACAGAGCAAAATTGATACATTTAATTATTGATTGATCATGAGGTTGTTGCATCATAAATTGTTAAATACATTTTTGGTAGTAGGTTACAACTACACTGTTCACAACATGACTAAAGCAAGTGACTTTTTGTGAGTGATTTATCTTCTAGAAATTCCTTTACTGAGTAATAGCAGTTATTTACTAATAAGTCGTGGAGGTTCTTTTTAAATGTTGTTAATTCTTTAATATTGCGAATATGACTCGGAATATTATTAAATTAGATTACTCTATAAATATATATATAAATATATATATATATATATATATATATATATATATATATGGGTGTATTTTTGAAACGGGGCAGTAAGGGCAAGTACCTTAACCGTTGCAGTTACAGCAAAACGTTCTTAAAAGACCTTCCCTAACTTTTTGGGACATTTTGAACTGCATTCACAGATTTTGTAAAAAACTTCTAATAAGTCAATTTTTTCACGATTAGAAGACATTTTAATAAATGAATTTTATTTATTTTTTTATTTATTTATTTTAGCGAAAATCCTTAATTAATAACTCATACGAAGTTTCTCAGCTGAAACTAAGTATAACACACAGATTTTCGAATCAAATTCGAAATTTGAGGGTAAAAATTCTTTTTATTTACTTTACAGTCAATTCTACCCACTTCCAGGCCATAACAAAAAGTTAGACCATCGTAGAAATTCGTTTCTGTTGCCGAAATGTATGGGAAACGTTTTTGGCGATTTCTGTCTTTTCTAGTACTGAAAGCTAAAATGGTCCCATAGAGTTTTTTGATCCCCACATGAAATAGAATCGATTGGCATAAAAAAAAAATTTTGAACTTTTTGCATTTTTTTTGCTAACTGTAAGTTTTTTACAAAATCTGTGAATGCAGTTCAAAATGTCCCAAAAAGTTAGGGAAGGTCTTTTAAGAACGTTTTGCTGTAACTGCAACGGTTAAGGTACTTGCCCTTACTGCCCCGTTTCAAAAATACACCCTGTATATATAAAAGATTACTCTATCTATCTATCTATCCTATCACATGGGACCTAAACATAACAGGTGATTCGTGGGTATTGAACACCTCCGCCACCTTCTTGAGTAATATAGGCGTGATATTATGTTATATTATTATAGAATCAACACTCAGCGGTCCATCCATCTGTTTGTGTTTGTGTCCTGTCTTTGTCTTTCAGGAAAATCGCATTATTTAAATTAGACCCAAAACTTAAATTTAATCCGTCAACATTAAAGTGACTAAGACAAATAGCTTTTGAGCAAAAATGTCTAAAGTCTTACCTATGTTTTGATCCGGGGCAGCAATTAATTCGGGTAAGTGATGGTCTTGCCCGACCCGGTGAGGATAATGCCTGATGACAAATTGTCGTGGAAACAGGCAAGGGTTTCTTCGAGTCTTAGGACTTTATGTGCGGAAGGTCACAACTTTGTGGAGGATTTGCGAGGAGGAATTCTCTTTACCGTGTGGTGCATTAAATAGTTAAATAAATAAATAAATATCTCACAACTCACACACAACGCCATCTAGTCCCCAACTAAGCAGAGCTTGTACTATGTGAACTAGAATAACTGATACTAATACATATATACTTTTCTTTTGTAAATACATACTTATTATACATAGAAACACCCAGACTAAGACAAACCCCCATGTTCATGCACACAAAGATTTGTCTTAAGTGGGAATCGAACCCACGACCTCCGCGTCGCAGGCAGGTACACTACCCACTCCGCCATGTAAGCCTCTTTGAATGTAAGCTTTTCCTTTTTTGTTGTTTGTACTTTTGCAGACTGAAGTTGTATGTTTAATATTAACACGCTTATATTAGCTTCACCTGTATGTTTGTTTGTTTGTTTGTTTGTTTGTTTGTATGTAACCGACTCCTTTGGACTCGATTTTGACCCACTTTAAACGGACAGATTTAATTCAAACTTTCTACACTTGTAAAGAATCAGCGACAATATAATAATTTCATAAATTTATCTCATTATCCTGATTAGGATCGCCAGGATTAAAAAAAAACTAAAAAACACGCTTTTAAATAACATCAAACTAAAAAGTGAAAAATAAATATAGTTTAAAAAAACTAAAAAAACACGCTTTTAAAGCACATCAAACTAAAAAGTGAAAAATAATTCTTATTATAACCTGAAAATAATAATAAACGAAAAATACTAGTACTATTGTGAAAAAAGCGTGGGGCGCTCTGTGCCATATTTTTCGTCTATCGAGCGACCCACGCTTTTTTTCACAATAGTACTAGTATTTTTCGTTTATTATTATTTTCAGGTTATAATAAGAATTATTTTCACTTTTTAGTTTGATGTGCTTTAAAAGCGTGTTTTTTTAGTTTTTTTAAACTATATTTATTTTTTATTTAGTGCCTCTACGCAATATACGGTTAACCGCAATGCGGTTGATAATCCGTACGTTTGGCACTGGTACTGTCATAAATTCAAATAAAAAAAAAACTGCCTGATTAAACATAATTAATGCTTTGACAAAATGAAACGATATAGACTCGGTCTGTATCTGTTTGTTGAAGTATAAGGTGATCTTAGACCACGAGCCTTTGTTTGTAATGTAACGTTGGAGATGCCGAACATCACCTGTAATGATACAATTAGAAATTGTAACAGCAATAGCAAAAAGTTACATAACAACCGAATCAGGCCGTTATCTCATTGGTCGGCGTGGGAGCGGTATTGTCAAATAGTCTCATAAAAATAATATTGAATTAAATGCCAAGCACCATTTTTATGGCAATATATAACTGCACCGATACGGCACCGAACTTTGAGAAAACGGCCAATGTTAGGGAGACAGCTTTTAAAAGTAATGCTCAAAATATTCAATGTTACATTATAAGCGAATGCCGTGTGTGAGCACCTTTACATATCAAACCTTAGACTAAACAATATTTAACATTCAATTATTCATTTTTATTTTATTTTTTTTTCATTTTAAAACATTGTGCACATGAGTTTCTCACCAGCTTTTCTCTTAATGCAATGCCGATCGGAGCTGGTACTTAGATTGATTTTAATCTGATTGTATATAGTTGGATTAAAATTAATGTCTTCTTCTCAGTCGTTATCTTCATTGCTGAAGGTCGTGTCTAGCAAGAAGTGTTGGTCACTCGATGCACCATGCTTCTCCACGTATTTCTGTCCTCGGCGGTCTTTAAAGCCTTGGATATTGACAGGAGATTGGAGATTGATAAAATTAATCTAAGCCTTGGTTATTCAAATCATTGTTATTAGAATAATTTATTTTTATATTATTGTTTGAAAAGTTTTGACGTGTTCAAGCGCCTCCTGGGGTCTATGAAAATAAATGATTTGAATTTGAATTTAAATTCAATTAACCTATGTTAGTTTAAACCGTGGTAATAGAAATTCTCTCCTTGAGAGTTTCGTTTTATTCGTCATCGTGACTAGAACCAAATTCTACAGAGCGCGAGTGATTCAAAGGGGTACCCAAGTAGTCTTAAGACTTTATGTACGGAACTTTGTTTGCCAAGTTAAATTCTCTCTACCGTGTGATATAATGTAGTTTAAAGAGTTCTTTAAATACTCGTGGAAAGTCATTTTGAAGTTACACGTTAATGTATTAAAAGGGACGCGCCTAAATAAATCTTCAATAGTATTTTTGGGAGATACGGAATCAGTCATTGTATCAGAGACAATCTTAACAATACGTAACCTATAATATTGAAGTTATGTTATGTTTAATATTAATACAATTTATTCAATTAGGTCATATTTTAATTGAATGTGTGTGTGGAGGGATATTAAAATAAACAAAAGTATTAATTAACCGTCAGTATCACAAATAGTATCTCCGAATTAAGATACTCAGTAAATAAGACAATTATTACTTAGTTGATAAGAAAATTATTATACAAAATAATTTGTTCAATAAATGAGTTGGTAGATGTCACTTCTACGAAGAGATATTTATATCGTCTTTACCAGTCTATTCTTACATTTGTTTGGGTAGACACTCTAGTATTCCCAAACAAATCTAACGCAAAGCAAAACCACCTTTCTTCGTCTGTTTAAAAATGTAGCAACTACAAAGATATGGGTAGCTGAACTCAATTAGAGAAGTGCCTTCAGAACGTTAGCAACAACCACTTGATTAAGAGAATGTAAATAATTTGTTGTTGATATGGCCTAAGTGAAAGGCTTAAGCGATTTGCTCAAGCCTTTACAGTTCTTTAAAACAACTTAACTTAACCTGTTTATAATTAAAAAGTAAAGGGATATTTTATATTGCATATCAAATAAATAATCGCCTATCAATACATACTCATCATTTATATTCTTTTTTACATCAAATAACTTACTTCACTACAGATAAACTAAATGTTTAACAAAACTCAAACTGCAGATAATTCGAAATTACACATCAATATGACATTCCTTTTTTCCGCATAGTGCAATACAGTTAAATTTATTTTTGTAACAAAAATACTACATGCATAGCATAAATACTGACTGCACATCAAATTTACCATATTTCATAGCAAAATAACTATCCCAGTCGCATATTAACCAGTAAGTACAACAAAATCTGTTCATCATATTTGTCTTAATTTTCAAGAAGCCATGCTCGGCAAATTTAATGATTATTATAACAAAAAAATCCTTTTACATTGCATTATTTCTAAAAACAGAACAACTTAACTGAAAAACTTCGCGCGTTAAGAAGTAGTAGGTTAGGTTAGGTTGGAACTGCGACCATAACACAGCACGAGCCGAGCGAGCGAAGCGAGCGTGCCGCGGCAGCGGTCGGCGAGTGCTAGAATCAATCTGTGTGATACTCCGACCCCTTTTTGAATCCACCCACTAAATAAAATAATATTATACTACCTACCAATTTCTTATTATCATAGATCGTAACAGACGACAGTACGTGGCGCCACCTGCAGAAGCTAAAATGTGCCTATTGGGCAAAAAAGGAAGCGTGAACGCCCCGCGAAAGCAAGACCCGCATTAATTGTTCAATAAATTACAATTTTGTATCTAATTTTATATTTTTTTTGCTGATCTCATTTTGTGATAATTAATAAATAATAAGATGACTGTGACTAATAAAATGTTGTTTGATTTAGAAAAACTGCTGTAAATATTATAAAAATAGAAGCTATATTTAAAAGAAAAAGAGTTAACATGTATAATGTGCATTAAGATTATTAGCTGTGCATTGATAAAAAAGCTTTTGCTTTAGGAAAAATTGCTGTGCGCTGTGAAAATAAATTGTAGTGTGTTTAGTGATATTTTGAGTTAAATATTTTGTTGTGCAATCAGTAATTTTGATGGGAATTCGGTATTTAATTGCATAGAAAAAGGATATTTTATGATTTGCGTTTAAATACTACCCAAAAGTAAAAGATAATTGCTACCTCTAGGTTGACGTCACATTATTTCAAAGTTTATCTAAGACATGCCACTAAATATCTACTTTAATTCGTCCAAAATGAGAAGAGAGTATTTAAATGAAGCATAATTAATAATTTCAATCTTAATTGTATTAGCGGCAGTTCGTTTTTAGGGTTCCGTAGTACCTACAAGGAAATATTGGTCGCTTCGAAACCGTTTGTGCCAAAAAGCTGAAATGTTGCATGGATATGTATGCTAACTATGTCAATGTCATGTAATTAACTTTCAAGGAAAACTGTAGCAGCTACGTAAGCTTAATTTGTTCAAGAGTAAATAAGATAATTAGTAGTAAAAAAAGTGAATAAGTAATTCAAAATCGAAAGAAATACAAAAACCTTAAAATAAAGACTGATGAAGTTGTTTATGTTTAATATAGATACTAAACCTGTTTTGAGTCCATAATTATGTTGTGATAGATGACCACGGAAACGAATAGCATTGCTAGGAAATCTTTATTTAATTGCTGTTAAAGTTTCTTATTGCAGAACATTAAAATATGTATCTTATTTTGCCTGAAGCTTACAGTCAATCGTTACCTCCATTTTTTTTGCATTGAGGACGAATTCTACCATCTACTAATAAAATTTAACCGAAACAATTTACTAATAAAATTGTTCTCAATATCAGTTTTACCATAACGAAACAAATATATTGCTAAATTAATGTCACAAAATAATGGATAAATGCCGGAGCACGCACAGTACGCACATGCATAAAATATTGTGATTAACTTGGAAATATTTATAAAATTCAGTTGAACATTCAATTTACTCATATTTTATGATTTTTTGTTTGCAAATCGGTAACAAATAACAGATAATTTAATAACACATTGACACCATTAAAAAAAAAACCATAAAAAGTGGTTACTACAAAAACTAATGTATTCAATTAATCATTTTATCACTGGCTTTTACTAGAATATGATGATAATAATGTATTTTTTTTTATTTATTGAAAAGAGCTATTGATTTTATAATTAATTTTAAATGTTAATATTGTTATTTTAAATTGAATATAATAATATTCTTTCTTTCGTTTTCTCTTGTTATTAAATTAACTTAATATGCATGTTTAGTTTGCATGCTCAGATTCTATGAACAGTACATTGTTCTAATTCTATTTTGTGTGAATAAAATGATCTTTATCTTTAAAACGCTGCCGCCTCTCTTATCAATTTACACCAGCTCACAGAGAATTCTCAGTACCAACGAATATTGCGCCGAATTGGATTAAGCGGTGTTTAGTTAAAACCGATGAAAGGGTAAGCTCCAGTGATTATTCCAACGTATTGTCTAATTTAGACGCAGAGGTGCCACTTGTAATTACTTGAAATACTTGCAATTTAGTTACTGCCAAGTTCGATCGTCAAACTTAATTCAAACGGTTTGAAGTGATCGTTTCAAGTTCTCGGCTTGTAATTGGCTGGCGATTGGAATGATTATGGATATTTAAATTACTTCATTGTGATTAGCTTTCATTTGACTATTGTTTTAAGTCAGAATTACAAAGAGTTTTGAGAACTACGAGTATCAACTAAGCAGCATGATTAACAATGTCATGAACAATAAATAAATAAATTATAATTTTATAGATCACACACATATAACAATGAAAAAGAAAATAGAGAAAATTAAAAGGAACTCATTTTTAAAAACCGGCCAAGTGCGAGTCGGACTCGCACACGGAGGGTTCCGTACCACTATACATCTAAATAAATGTTTATCTTTATTACCATTTTTGCCATTCGGCTACGGAACCCTAAAAATGCTGTACATAGCACTGTTACTAAACAACTACGACATTATTCTATCAGAGCTTACAATCTGTTACAGTCTTACATCAAACTGCTTATAATAGATAAAATTAGATGTATTTTATCTAATTCTATCTATTTTTAAGCAACTTGATATACCTACGCATTATTTAAGAAAACCTCGTTTCTTAATTATTTTACCTCAATGCAATTACACCAGTACGTAAAGGGAAATCCTGTAAGTTAACTGAACTAAACAACTCCTTGTAGTTCAAGATCTAAAGACCACCAGGCGTTACTTATGAATGAATTATATATAAATTTAGAAGTAAAGCTACCCATACATAAACATATAAATATATACTATAGGAGACATACGTAAACCTAAAATTAATTACGTAACATCACGCCTATATTACTCAGAAGGGTATGGCAGAGGTGTTAAACACCCGCATTTCACATATGTTTAGATCCCATGAGATAGTAAGCCTATCGCTATCCACGGGGCATAATTTCTACTCCGTGCTGCTATTGTATATTTCCTGATGACACGTTTAATAATAACACTTTGCCCAACCCGTGAATCTAACACGAGACCTCGCGGAGAAAGGCGCATACGCTCACCACTAAACCATCGAGACAGTAATTATTATGTTAAAATATTTTGTATTTTTCGTAACTTTACCACATGTATATGCGGTACGCTGTTAAACGTTCGAGCTTCTGGTGCATAGCTATAACGTGGCTATAATGTTGTAGCTATTCACCAGAAGCTCGAAGTTTTATTTTCAATTTTATGTACCTCTATTACGTATTTTATATAATATGTACTTCTTCTATTTACATATCTATCATTATTCCTCTTTCTGAACTGCACCTTCCTATGCTTATCTCTGCACCACCCTAGATCGACTGTAAGAGAAAGCCATTAGGCATTAAGTCCGCCTTTGTACTATTTTTTTTGTGCAAAAAGTTAAATAAATAAATAAAATAAAATAACGTTACTCTATCCCATACATTTTCTTTAACAGAAAATAAGCAACGTCTGGCGGGCTTGGGATCTTGGTCTATTAGCAACATGTAAGATTCAATGGCTATGCAATCCCATTACCAAGATTGGAATGGTTACGATAATGGTTGTTCGTAAACCATTAAATCGGGAGTTTTGGCTTGAATTAGAATCGAGCTTTGTGTGTGTAGTATTATTTTTACTGAACTGTATGATTCTGCAAGCATCTGTCCCCAAATTCAATTGCATGGAACGCCAGTAAAAAGTTGGGTCATACAGGCTGGTAAGCAAGGAATACCTGTCCAAACTTTCACACAAAATCGGTTAAGAATTTTTGCGTAAATGAAAAAGAAGCATCCATAGATCTATGCTCATAAACTTTCCCTTTTGTAATTATTAGTTGGATTATTTTTTTACTCGTTTTTAGTTAAACATACATATGAATGAAAAAACAATGTTTCTTCTAACCTAAAAAAAGCTAAAGTAAATTAGTATGTACAAACCGCAACGTTCCCAAAATGCTGGCAGCATTGCCAGGTTGTATAGCAATGCTCAACTACTGGCCAAAATAAATACCGGCGGCATTCTGGAAACGTATGGCCTCAAACAAAAAAACTTAATTTGCAACTGCAATTGAGCAAATTTTATTTACTATAATTTGTAACATTAGTTGCAAATTATAGTAAATAAAATTTGCTCAATTTGAACTAAAACCGTCTTTAGTAATTTTCTCAGCAAATAAAAAAAAAGTCTATCTGTGAGACACCTTTCTAAATAACGTTACTGAGCAATATAAATGATCTACATTACTTATATCTAATGTAGCAATTTGCTAAACTATCACGCTATTCATTCCAGGCAATATAATTGTGAAATTATTAAGGTATTATTTTTTCTCCAGTTTACCTACCTCTAGACATGCTTCTTTATAGACTCTTTGACAGAGCTGAAAGGGTCCTAACTGAAAAGATCTAGACTATTTCTATAGAGGCATTGATGCAGTAGCTGGATCCAGAAAGAAGAATATCGTAATATATAGATATATAGTAACTGTAGTATTGCGAAATGCTAAAGCTGAATCAGAATACGTCCTTAAGTCATAACATAACATACATAATATAACATCACGCCTATATTACCCAGAAGGGTGTGATTCCTCACTAGAGGAATCCAACACCCACATTTCACCTGTTATGTTTAGGACCCCTGGGATAGGGGGTGAGCCTATTCACCGGGTACAATTCGTACTTAGTGCTGCTATTGTGTATTATCTGACGAAAAGTTCACGAATAAGTTTTTCGATCGAGCCCGAGACCGCGCGGTGAGAGGCGAATAAGCTAACCACGTGACCATCGAGGGAGTTATGTCATAATTGTTATAAAAGCCGATCCAGTGCTATAATTCCATGATACAAGATTCAGTGTACTAGCATAATGTAAATAAGCTTACACTATTGCCGTCTGTCAATTATTAAAGAAGCAATATAATAAATAATAAAGAAGCAATGCTTTAATAAAAATTATATATTCTGAAGAAATTTTGATACATCAATCAAACGTCTTCTGAAAATCCCAATGCACGAAATATACCGCTTTCAATACATATATAAATCCCACAGCATTTAACTATTGATTCTTTCCCGTATTTGTTCTTAAGCAATACTGAGACGTCGCTTAGCGAATGTTGTCGACAGCTCAACGCGACAAATTACCTATTCTATCTGTCATCTTGTACCGTTCAATTTCTTAGAGATCCGCAAGAAGTTTTGTGTAATGTCGGTTTTTTTGCAACTATATGGCCTAAAATTAAGTGCCGACAGTCAGTTCTGAGGAAAGTTAGTACGAATCAAGCAATTTGATTGGTTGTCAAAATAATTTGTTAGATTTTAGGTTGTTTTAGGTCGCAGGCGATAAGATTGTTGTTGATTGGCTTATTGAAAAAAAATATTTCACATCTTGATATCTATAAAATCTAGATGCGTTATTTACTGTTTAGAAGGGATTTATTGAAAATCGTTGCATTACACGTCATTATTTAGGCGTACTACACATAAATGTTTTTTTCAATAAATCTTTGATGGTTATATCTTGAAAAAAAAAACAATTGCCCAAGAGGTATCTAAAAATTTATCTAAAATAAAATAGTTAATGTTTTTTAGACTGTGATGAAGATATTAAAGATATCTACATCACAGCTGACTCAGTAAAATACTGAAAAGTGTATGCAGAACCACAACTTCAATTTTCTTTCCTCCCTCTATATTTTTGTAGTATTTTCGAGATTGAGTGATGGATGTACACTTGACGCCGCAGACTAATGCCTAGCAGAAGATTGATATGTCCCAGCGGCTTAAGAGACATGTTTCGTGCTTATATCATTTAAATACGGGACCGTGAAAGGATTATTTGGTGATGAATGCGCGTTTTATTGCATGGATTTTGTAAACATATCAATGTTTGTATATTGCTTTTGGTTATGTTCAGTTTGTTAAAATAAAATCCCACCAAAATGATGTAATAATAGTGATTGCTTAAAAAAAAGACGTGTCTCTTCAAAAATTGGCAAGTCTACTAGTGTCCTTGCGCTTTGCACTTTGCGCAATCTCGGGCACTATGGCACAGTATAAATATTGTACATATTTATACTGTGACTATGGTCGCAGAATGACCAAAGTTAGCTTAATTTTTGAATTCTTTACATAAATAAAAAGTTTGTTAAATAATCTAAACTATAGACTGAAAGATTTCTGAAAAATTTGAGATTGTAAACAAATTACGTTATTAAATATGAATTATTTCATATTTACTTATCCAGCTTACTTTCAGATGAGATGTGAAAAAATAACTGAATAAAATTTCTCATTTCATCATAATACCAAGATTAGTGATATCCCAACAGATGGAAAACTGAGAAAGAATGTTTCATACCAATAAATGAATAAATTAATTTTGCGGCGTTATCATTTTCATTTAATTTTATTTGTCGGGGTGACGCCATTGCGAATGCTATACAATAAAAATATATAGGGCTATAAATCTCCCCCTCTGTTTTAATCTAATCTTTTTTTTACTTTTAATCCAGCTTAATTATTTTGACAAAAAATAATTTATTTTTTTATTTTAAAAACACTAAATAAATATTATAAAGTTACATTAAAGATTATGAAAATAAATTGAAAATATATACATAGGTAAAATAAAAAGGCAAATATTTACATTAAGTTAGGCATCATAGTATTCCTCCGCATCGATCCCGGTTGTCAGAAGGCTGACAGCATTGCCACGTTGTATGGCAAATGTTTTTGCCAGTTTTTTTAAGACTTAGATTTTGGAATACTTTTTTATTTTATATATGTTTTATTTAATATTTCAGAGTATAACAACACATATTTTTTTTTTAGCAAATGATGAAATTTGCTAAAAAAAAAATATGTGTTGTTATACTCTGAAATTTTAAAATGAACTTTATTCACGTTGGAATATAGGAAATAATCCTTGCATTTAATTTCCCCTACCTTAAGAAAACGGCAACAAAAAAGCACCATTAAATAAATCTAAGAACAGCAGTATCCTCCATCGTAAAGTAAATCGTGAACATACTCAGTAAGATTAGCTCGCTCTATCATATTTCAGGGCAGGCAGTAAACGCAGCTCGTCCTAAAACGTTCATGGGCTATATCAGCTGAGGCTTTTATCTAGATTGCCGCACTGGACTGCCCAATTACTCCTAATTTTATAGTGAATAATTGAGGGGAAGTGTCTGCTGTTCTTATGAAGGGTGAAATGTGGTAGGAACAATTAATTTTCTCTATGAGTGCTCACCAATGACAGCGTAGTATGATATTTTAGTTCTTGAACTTTAAAATGTTTTCCTAATTTCAAAGAAAAAAATAGAATATGATAAGTATTGTACATAAATTAGAATTGATCAATTACTTTAGTGCTCACCATAAAGATTCGATCGATCGGGGTCGTTTTTTTTTTCAGGAAAATACGTCACGCAAATATACAAAATTACGAAGTAAAAACCATAAAGCTTGAAATACAAAAATAAAAACATAATAAAGGTTACAAAAATAAACCGTTTCAATAATTTAATAATTCAGAGACAACACTAAGATTATATGTATCTTAATCTTAGTATTGTCATACAGATATCCTACCATCTGCATAGACTAGATCGTTGCAGACACGATACTGAATATGTAGTGGACAATGCACCATTAAGCTAAGTGTGGTACAATCTCAAAGGACAGATATCCTAGGTAACATGACATTTGGAAACGTTAACTACAGATGGAAACGTGTTATTCAGGATTGTGTTATCATACATCTAAGGTTGTATTAGTCTAAGATAGTTACTGTATTGATGACAGTTTCGATTTGGTGCGGCAAAGATGTATAATACCCACATTTCCTCGGTTATGTTTAGGTCCCAGGTGAGTCCATGATACCAAATCCGTGTGAAAAAAAGAAAAAAAAAATTGCAGAAGAAAAACTCCCATATAACAATTTTGTCCAACCCGGAAATCGACTCCGCATACGCTAAACATTAAACCAACGAGGAAGTTAAAAATTTAGCATAAATTAAAATCATTATTATTAGTTATATAAAGCTTTATCCAATAAAGTGTATCTATTTATATACTGTGAGGAAACGTTAATCTCCATTTAAATCGCGATACAACATTCACTGAGCTTTGCTTTAGAATCAGATAATATTGTAAATTGCATTAGTATTTTAACTGAGAAAACTTAAACCAAGACACATTTTTCATCTAAGTTAAATGATTTTACATTTATTGGGTATGAAGGTATATAGGCACGTAGGTGCTGTGAGTTCGGTTCCCACACGGGACATTATTCATGTATGCAACTAATGACTATTTATACCTTAAAATTTAGACACATTATTGTTAAAGCATTATACTATTAGGTGCCAACATGATAGGTTAGACGGTAGTGTTTCCATCTCCAAGCTCATTAATAAAATCTCTGCAATCGATAAATCATCCAATAGATTAAAAAATATCCAGTACCATAAAAAAGTACCTGCAAGTCCGCTGCTAAAAAAAACGTGGCTATTACAAACAAAAATACAGCCAAAACACGCTGACCTGTAAACCATCAATCCATGCTTTATCTATCCCATTTACCATTTGACAAACACAAAAAAGTGTGCAATTGCAATAACACGTTTTATTCAGTTGGAAACAGTGGAAACAGACATTTTACAATTGATGCGCATCCGAAAATTGTCGGTCGGTAAACAAAATGAAACGCGCACAAACGATTGACGGTGCAATGCCATTTTGAAACTTAGGCCGTTTGGATGAACAATAGATGAACTTAAATTGCGTGTATGTGATTTTTATTTCGTGTGCCAGTTTTTATTAATGAATTTCAATCATGGTTATAAAAGTTTTTGTGACAATTTTTACAATTATTCTGTTGGCAATCATTTAGTAATGAAAAGGTAAAGAAATCTTAAGGAAAAAAAGTAAATATTATATACTCTATCTGTAAAAGAAAATTATTCTTAGCCGACCATTTCTCCAGCTATTGTGCTCAATGACGAATCTAGACGTAACCTCATCTCATTTGGCACAGAAAATACAATTTCCCGGTTCATTCCACGAACATAATCCCCGAATAAACATTTACTTGGTTCAAAAGAACACAATAGCAGAAGTCGTACTCGCCGTCTATTCAGAGCCGGAGATAACAGAAACATTCAACTAACATCCACCTTCTATAGAAAACGGTCCATTCCCCAATTAGTGATGTAAATCCGAAATGTTCATTGTTCAGAAATCGTGCGCCGCTTCCAAACAAAGTAATTAAATGAAAATTTAAGGCTTGTTTTCCTTGAATCTGTTTTAAATTACCGGAGTGAAGAGGTCAGATAAGAATAATAAAAAATGTTTATTGTTTTTAATGGGAGTTGTCGCTAATCTTACCACTTGGGTCGGCAAGTGAGGTTTATCAGGAAGTTTATCAAGGTTTTAGCTTTTATTTTACCCTTAATGCGACCTTTTGAACAACGTATTTGTATTCATGGCAATACACTTGTGCGGCATGATACCTACTCATTCACGACGCGTTCATTTTATGTCAGAAAGATCAATTTAGGTTGGCGTTTTGAATTCAACAATACGACTAGAACGAGAAACATAATAAATACAAAAGCCAATTGGTAATCTTGTTTGTTACCATGGCGTATTTTTTTCCTCTAACGGCCAGGGTCCAATTAATTCATAGGTAATATAAGTATTGATTGAAGTTCTACTATTGCCTTATAATAATATGCAAAAAATATTGATTTTTAGAGCTACGTTTCGGTGTTATTTAATTTTTTTGTACTAGAAGCTTCGATTTTCGAATCTTTGTAATTTTTAAATTAAATAGTTACAACTTGTTCGCCTACATTTAAGCGTTTTATATATAGTTATAAATGTGACCGTCACCGTCGACGTAGCACACAACGTAACTTGCATAACCATCATTGACATTCAAAGAAAAATACGAAACACAAAATAACAGTCACATAAACACACAATTTAATCTCATCTATTGTTCATCCAAACGGCCATTGTTTCAAAATGATATTGCACCGTCAATCGTTTGTGCGCGTTTCATTTTGTTTACCGACCGACAATTTTCGGATGCGCATCAATTGTAAAATGTCTGTTTCCACTGTTTCCGACTGAATAAAACGTGTTATTGCAATTGCACACTTTTTGTGTTTGTCAAATGGTAAATGGGATATAGATAAAGCATGGATTGATGTTTTCCAGGTCACTGTCTTTTTGTCTATATTTTTGTTTGGAATAGTCACGTTTAGTTAAACCTGTGAATACAGGTACTTTTTATGGCATCGGTTTTTTAAATCTTTTAGTCATAACCACAAATTATGCGTTTCTGATAGTGCGTTTGTTAACGATTTTAAAAGGGCAGCGTCCGAATTTAAATTGCTGCAAAAATAAATAGTTGTTGTTCGCTTCACATATTTCATGTTGAAAATTCAAAAAGTCTTTACATAACTAAAACATGCTCAAATTTTATCTAAAAGAAAACCCAAAAAGAGCACTTGTGGTTACAAGTGCTCTTTTTGGGTTTTCTTAGCAGTTAAATTTTTTAGCAGTTTTTCACTTAACGATTGGCTCCATCGACTTCGGCTTGGCATCGATTCAAATCGTTATCAGCCAAGACGTGATATTGGACTGTTGAACCGGTTATATCTGGATTTTGGCATGCATGGCTGCCTGTCAAGGGTGAATTGATTTTTGATAACGGACAATTGGAATGATGTCAACGTTTTTAAACATTTTAGTAATGCTTTCAGTCCATTCTGTTTTTGTAACATAAATGTACTGATGCGGAATAATACAAATAATTTAAATATTTTTGTGATTCTGCAAATAATATCTTCACGTAAAATAATACTATATGTTTCTAAAATAATACTGTATTATCAAAACAATGCAGTCAAACAAAGCAGACTTCAAAAGGATTAAAAAATCTATTTGAAAATTAGTGTGATGAATAAATAAGCCAATGTAAAATCACAAAAAACTGTTTTAAATATTTCTGAGGAATAACAATTTATTCATTGAGTTGCAAATGCAGTACACAAACTAGCAAAAAAAATGTACTTTTATTCATCAGCTTTCTTTTCCCTCCTCAGAATACAAATATAATATTAGTGAATGATACAAAGAAGTAAAAATAGGACAAAATTATAAGAAAATCGCTTTCTGGATCTACAAAGAATACAATGGCTTCCCCAGAATCCTTAAGGGTAGACTACCACCTACATATAAAGGTATTGGCTGTCTCTATCGGTCTAATATATAGATGTGTGAGTGAAAATACATGTTGATGTTCAGTTGTTACTCAACGGTTCAATCAGATTTTGTTTCAATTAAAAACTTGTAATTTTTGAGACATAGTTTGTTTTCTGTTACTTTTCATACAAAAGGATAGAAATGAAATTAAATATTTATTTATTATTTTAAGTTTAGCTTAGTTTTTGAGTCAGATAGCGTGATGAGTTTCAACATTTTGGTAGGAATCAGCACTATGTAGAAAACGATGACCACTAAGTTAGAGCCCCCGGTGACATGTAGGATATATAATTTTACACGGAAAAACTCAAAATTGAGTACGAGGGCATCTAAGGGTCAAATTTTATAGTGATCTTTTTGGTATCAAATGAAAGGTCTTGGCAAGCACATTACAAATATGTGTATTATATTACAGTTTAAGTCAATATATACGTTTAAAATGCATTTAAACAGTTCGTATGGTTCATTCATTTCAGTTATGTCCGTAGTCAGTTTATTTCAAGCAGAATCCTTTTAAGACTTAACAAATACTGAATTTATAGAACTATGGGAGAACAGTCTCTTAAGTGCTGTCATTTGTTTGACTACTCAGGTATCATAATCCCCGAGGATCTCAATGCAGAGTTATGATGTCTAACTAGTAAGCACTCACTTTAATGGTACCTTCGTAATTCTAAATTAAACAGACGTCGTGCGTGTAGGATGGAGTGATGCATAATAGGATATTGGACAGATTAGTATTACACTTATCGCCCAAGGCTCCACCATGTAGTACGTTGATATAAAGTAACCAATTTTTTTTATTTTTTTTATTTATTTTATTTAACACTTTATTGTACACAAAAGATTATAGAAAATAAACATATTACAGTAAGAGTATACAAAAGGCGAGCTTAACTCAGTGCTTGAGTTCTCTTCCAGCAAACCTAGAGCAATAGAGGAGACGATGATGCCATAGAGGGCAAGATAAGTGTACAACTTAAGTAGAAAATACATAATATTATTCATGAATAATATATATTATAAATATATATATATATATATATATATATATATATATATATATATACGACTACCTACATATATAATCATTTAATAATAATAATACATTAAGAAATAAAAATCAAGTAAAACTTTATGTTCTTTTGCTGGTTTTTAACTAACTTGAATTCAATTTTCAGCTTTATTAGTCCAGTACTTTTGAAGCCTATTTGATACAAACAAACTAAAACAATCTCATGCACAAACTATCAACTTACTTCTTCTTCGTGTGCGTCCACAGTGAATGCGCGGTGACTGGAGCCTGAGGCGGGCGCGGCGAGCGGGGACGTGCGGTGGCCACAGTGTGGCGCGAGCTCTTGTAGCGGTTCGATGTATATCAGGTGTTGCAAACTATGGACGACGATTTGCTCTTTTTACTAGACAGTCCGATCCTGAGATGGTGTGCACGAAATAAATAAAATAAAAAGAATTACTGGTGAATTTTTTAACTCATATGAAGAATTGAGATTATATCCTTCGAAATTCTTTGAGTATACTCGAATGCCCTTGTCAACTTTTGACTACATACTAAGTAAAATATCACCTAAAATCACCAAAGAAGATACTAACTTTTGTAAAAGTTAAACCTGAGGAGAAATTGTTAAATTAAATTATTTTTAATTGCACTTATAAACAATTCATTATTTACTGCCATTTTACATAACCCAAGCGGCAAGACCGAACTGGTTTGTTACCCGCGCCACTCGCGCATTGGTCCGCTCGCTGACTAGGCCCGTAGTGTGGCCGTAACACGCGGATAGGAACGTTTGAAAACTACGCGCCCTATCTCGCTCGGGTCTGTCGCAGTAGGCGCCCGCCTTAGTCACTACACTATGGACGCCAAAGGCGGTTTCATATGTTTGATAAATCGCGCCCGCTGTCGCAACCGCGCTAGGCTGGCAATGTGGATGCACACTTCGTCGTGTCGATGGTTGAGTCAAATTCTATTTTGACTTGCCATCGTGGTGAAAGGATTAGCCAATTCGCTTTGAAGAACTCGCGAATTGCCCAGGGTGCGTCGGACGTAGGGAATCATTGTGTACGTCTCTCGGGGAGGCTCCTTTCATGCAGCCCAAATCAACTTACTAAGTAACAAAGATACATAAATATATCGCCTATATTACCTAGAAGGGTGTGGCTGAGGCAACACCCACATTTCACCTGATATGTTTCGGTTCCATGGGATAGGGGGTGAGCCTATCACCATCCACCGTGCTGCTTTCCCGACGGCAAGTTCACAAATAACACTTTGCTCGACCCGATACCACACGTCCTATTACTTACTATTTAAGTAAAAAAAATATACGAGAAAATACATTTTAATCACGTGTCACATTCATTTGGACACAAAAGACCATTTTTACCTACTTAATCTAAATAGGTTTCAACCTATTTTCGAGTTAAACAATATACTTGGGAAACTTTCTTAACTTTCTCAGTTAATCGCAGCGACAACTTCCAAATTAGGTTTAAAGATAACAAAAGTTAAGTGGACGAGTTTAACTTTACTTTCAAGGGATAATGGAACATATACGACTTACGTTTAAGTTACCCAGGAGAAACTAGGTTATTTAAGAAGTCGGCCATATGTAGGAAGTTTTAGGTACTTCTGTATTATTTAATAGCTAACTTCAAACCATGGTTACACCCGCGTAAACTGACAATCTGGCATAAAATTATTTTATATAATGATATATTCATGAAAACACATTCAGTGCTCATCAAATGTATCGCGAAGGTAGACAGACAAATGAAGTGAAGGACTTAGTCTTTACATTTGTAAACATTACATTAACTTTAAATTCTTGATATAAACTGCATTATGGTAACACAAATCAAAGGTAAAATTACGCATATAACTGGCACAATTTAATTTGAAATAACCTTGACTTAAGAGGTCACTAGTCGGTATTCACAGTCTCTCAGAACTTTCCAGGATAGCAGTTAATATAAGATAAGCGAAGAATAGTAAAGAGATAATAACTGCAGTAAACACGATCATAAAACCTTCGAGACTTCATAATGGACTTAAACACGCCAATAATCCTCACTTAAACATTTTATTTCGCAAAAACAATTTTGATTACCGCTTCATTCATTAACTTCACAATAATATTTTTTATGCCGTACAAAAAATCTCTGACCCGTCGAAAATTGGAATAAACGGCTTACCACTCCAAATCAGACACAAAAATCTACTGTGACGCAGTCTGATTAATGACCACTGAACTTTTAAACCGAATTTAAATAACATTTTTACACTTCATGAAATATTTATTCAGGCCATGAATAAAACAACTTCAATAAATGTTTTAAAGTTTATTTTGTAGAAACTCGCTGAGTGTTCGCTGATATTCTTGAAGGAACTATAATGAAAAAATAATAAAGTGTCTCAGGTTGTAGCAACTGTGCTTCGGATGGAAGCTTTGAAAACACTTCTTTGTTTTATCCATGTTATATTATCTAGTTTCTTATGTATACAAAAGTGGTATTTTGAGCATTTTTTTTAAAGAATCTGGCGTACAATTCTTTAACTCTAGTATAATGACTTCATTGCGCATGTTTCTTATTTCCGAAGAGAAAAATAATACCTTATAATACTAAACTACCCAAAAAGTTTATATATTAAATAAAAAAGATTAATATTACCACAACAGAGAACTTCATTATTCACTTGGAAACTTGTGCAAATTTGGCAAGTAAATACTTACTCTGCTAATGATGAAACAATTCCTGTGAACCTTAAAAACGCCTGCCACCGATTCATACAACAAACAATCCACCGGACAGCAAAAGGGTAATTACAAAAGTTAAACAAGCAAGGGCCGCCCTCAGTAATTTGCTTGTGACCGGTAATTACTTAGAGTCCGTAAGAGTACGGAAGCGGACCAAATTCGCTTGTAAATTTGAAACTTTAAGCGTTGGATGTAACGTACTAGCTGCTGCTGGCTGGACTGAATCTTATGTTAATTGCTGTTTGTCGGCTAATGGACTCAATTTGAATTTAACCTTCGTTTTGGTTTTGTTACTTACTGATGGAAATGAAATTAGATATGTAAACTTTTGGTGAATAGATTTTGTTTTTAGCTTTACGTCTCAACATTGATTATATTTTTGGATGATCAAACTGAAAAACATTTAATTATAACCATAGAATTATTTTTTGTAATCAAAATACAAAAAGGTATTTAAAGAGCTCAAACAAACTGATACTGGTGCCTACAATTAATATTTTGTTAAAATAAGACAACACAATTAATTATAAAACATTATAATGAAACCTTTTCTCCCAGCAAATGTAATTACATGTGAATTTATTACTTAGACCACTTAACTCGTTAAATCCTCGCATGTTATCAGGTAACACCCGAATAAGTTCAATAAAAGCCAGCCCTAAAACCTGACACAAATGTCCCTAAAAATAATTATCCAACTTAAACAATAAAAGGACCCAAACTAGCCCGGGGGCTAATTTGGTCCGAGATTGTTTTACTAAAATTCTCACCGAGACTCTCGAGCGAATATTTTGGCGTGATTATGGCTTTTTACAAAAGGTCGTCGGATCTCAGTAATCTTGCCGCACTCGAACGAATTTCTTATAACCACAAAATAAATTAGGTGTCAAAACGTGTTAAGAAACTTTTACGAGAGTCATTAGATTTTTTTGCAGATAAAATAAAAATCTATAGAAAAGTTATTGTGGCTTCACTTGATGCCAAAATGAGAACATTTATTATATTTAGAACAGGGTGTTATGTAGTGGACAATAAACTAATTTTAAGATAAAGTTATGAAATTGTTTTTAACATCGTCGCATGTTTAATAAAAAGCCAGTTGATATAAAAAAACATTTCACTTAATTTATAAAATTGCATTATAGCATTCAAAACATAAACATTTTGAATGAAAACACGAAATTAGTATGCAAAAAGTACAAACCAATCGGCTGCGGTTCATTTTAATATTTCAAAGCTTCAGTAACTGTACCGCAGCCCCTTTTTGGCATTCCTTCGAGAACTGGTACAGGAAATTCGATTCACGAAGGCATTTTACAAGGTATTTATTATGACAAAGCACCTTTAAGCATAACACGATGTAATTGGTTGGTAAATAACAAGATTATGAACGAGTTTCTGAATTTGTGACGTGAATTCTGCTTTTTATCGTTAGGTTGACGTTGTTTAACATGGAGTCGCTCATTATATATGGTTAAGAGGTTGCGCCACTTCTGCATTCATATAATTAAGGCCTCCAGATCCAACTACCGAATTTCACATAGCATTCAATTCACTAGCAGCCTAGGATATCGACCCTTCGGTCGATTTACACTGAAAACATCAAGAAAAAAAGAAAGAAAGATACAGAAATATTAATAATAAAATAAATAAAAATAATACTAATAGAAAATAAAACTTAAAATACTAAACACAATTTTATGCCAGAAATGGACACCATCTCAACCATATGCTGCAGAGCAACAAGCGCTTTTCTGATGGCGCCAGAGAGAGGACGGACGATATAACATCGGGCTAGCATGATTAGTGCAAATGAGATTTTGTCATGTTTTCCAATTATTACAAAATATGGCAATAACGCGACAAAATCTATATCACACTCATTATCATAGCCTCTCTGAAGTTACATTGTTTACCTACTTTCGTATAAAATCCGTAAGACAGGCCTATAGCGTTTATTTTATGTACTTAACGTATTAACCTTTGTAAGTATCGTTTTTACAAAAGTCCCAGGAGAGACCCACCGTTATTCAAATACAAAACAAGCGAGAGTAACACCCTGAATATTTAATATAATTAGGTTATATCAAATATTCAGGGTGTTATCAAAAATATACTCCAAAATACTATAAGACCACATTTTCAGTATATTTTTTAAGTACATTGGATTCGATCGTAAATCCTTCATTGTTTTTTGTTTATCAAGTTCAAATTCAAATTCAAATAATTTATTTTCATAGGCCCCAGGAGGCGCTTGAACACGTCAAAATATTACAAACAAATGATATAAAAATAAATTATAAGAAAAACTAAATTATACTAATTACAATTATTTGAATAACCGGGGCTTAGATTAATTTTAATCCAACGGTTTAGAATCAGATTAAAATCAAACTAAGTACCAGCTCCGATGGGTATTGCATTATGAGGAGAGCTGGTGAGAAATTCATGTGCACCATCTTTTTAAATGAAATGAATAAAATATAATCATCATATCATACATATTGAAAGTCACATAAAAAGAGCAGTTTCCAGGTCATTTCCAAATACTATTATCATTTATGTAGTCTAAAATACAGTAATAAGCTTTTTGAGATAGCGTATACATTGACCTGGAAACAAGTTAGAGATTTTATGGAGCCTAGTAGTGGGCACAGCCAGTTTGTTTTTGTTCCTTAGATTTAATTTATGGAGATCACTATAGTAAATATTTAATAGAATAGACATCATAATATCCATAACAATAATATGGGATTATGCCTTATTACCTAGTAGAGAGTGGCAAAAGCGTATTTGCACCCACACTTCACCCGTTATAATTATAGAAATAACACTCTTGCCCGACCTGGAAATGGAGGGATCACTCATAACCTGGATGATCAAGATTTGTATATTGTAACCACATTTTTTTTTTTTTTTATTCTACGCCCACAGCGAACGAACATTTAGTCCACCTGGTGGTCACTTACCACCAGTACAGCCCATGGACATCAACAATCCACAAAAGCAGATTATAGATGCGTCGCTGCAGCTGAGGACTACGGTGTTATGCCTCATGTGCCAGTAATTTCATGGCCTGATCTCACCACCAAACCGGAACACAGTAATGGAAGCACTACTATTTGGCGGCAGGTTAAAGGTGAGACGGTGGTACTGCCACCCTCGAGCTCTACCACCAGTAAAAAATCCTCTTTTATTTTTAAAGTCAAAAGTCAAAGTTGGTGTAACAAAGCGTCTGTTCACCCAGCTTCCGATCAACCTATACATTTTCAGTATAAACTAGTCTCGCATTGCACAGAACGGGATTAGCTTATGCAGGAAATGTATAGGTTAATCGATAGCCGTGTGAACAATATGTACTCAATTTCATCCAAGTGTGAATACAACCTTGTTTGACCATCATTGTTGATGTGATTTGACATTGTATACATCGAATCAACCAATCAAATGTGAACAGACATCGCGAGGTAATTAATACAAATAATCTTGTGCACACTAGTTAGATAACAGATTACCTAATTATTTAGATTGTTAACTATATGGGCAATATACTATGGTTCAATGATTACAGTTCAACTTGGAAGACAAAAGGTAATAAACGTAAGGCTGAGCATAGACTAAGTATAATTACTACATAGACGAAGCATGACTGACGTTAAAATTTTAAATGAGTGGAGCTGTGAGTGAGCAACGGTCTCGTTGCCAAATTTTGCATTGAATCTAGAGATCACACCGCCACTCATTGCTGACGGTTATAGCTGACGACCGGACGCCGAGGTCGTGGGTTCGATTCCCACTTAAGACAAATCTTTGTGTGCATGAACATGAGGGTTTGTCTTAGTCTGGTTGTTTGTATGTGTAATAAGTATGTATTTACAAAAGAAAAGAATATATGTATTAGTATCAGTTATTCTAGTACCCACAGTACAAGCTCTGCTTAGTTTGGGACTAGATGGCGTTGTGTGTGAGTTGTAGAATATTAATAGAAGGGCCCAGTTGCAGAAGTCCCAAAGTCCAAAAACTCAGGTTGTCAAAAAACTATAGTAAAACATAAAAACAAATAGTGAAATATTTCTATTTAGGTTAGAGAAGAAAATGAAACTTCACAGTGTTAAAAAATAATCAACGTTTTATTTAATATAAAAATATTAAATATTACTATTAAACCTCTCAGTATAATCAACTTTTTGTGAACTGGACTTAGGTCCCAAACATTGGACTAAGCCTCTTTTAACGCTTATTCTAAGGACTTAGGTACTTTTATTAAAGATTTCTTGGACTTAAATCTACACAAACAAAATATGGTGGACTTTAGGACTTAAGCACTAAATTTTAATTGAAATATATTTTTTATGTGAGATCAATTTAAGTTATATACTCGTACAATGTACTATGTACTGAGATCATTCATAATATTTTGGTTTCTGGTATATTAAACTAAACATTATTATTATTACTAAATTAAATTTCACTTCTTGGTAAGTTATTTTCATCAGCTGACAGTATAATAATTATCTTCTCAAAATATTATAATAATACACTCTTAGAAGAGCAAAATAGAAAACTGGTTACATATTTGTTGAACTTACTGACTAAACATAAATATTATTTTGGTTTTAACTAAATAAAAATTACATACGGGATGGATGCAAACATAGCGACATTTATTGAAACCACAGCTTCTATACATGGTCATTATCAATTTCCACCGGTTAAAAATTCTCTGGCGAAACAAAAAATCCACGTCTGCCGAACAAATTGCACGATCGCAATGTTCAATTTGTTTGGAGAACGTGAATTTTTTTATTTCGCCAGAGAATTTTTATCCAGTGGAAATTCATACTGGCCATGTATAGAAGCTGTGGTTTCAATAAATGTCGCTATGTCGCATCCACCCTGTATAACAAAAACAGTTTTATGTGAAATCAAATCACACTTAGCGTTCTAGGATCATTCTTTATCATCCTCAGAGTCCACATCAACCAGATTTGGTGCATTATTTTCATCAACTTTACTTGGACTTAGGAACTTTATGATATTGAATGAGGTTACTTAGTGACTTCTTAACCAAAAGTGTTAGGACGTAGAGACTTATTATGCGCCAAGTGACTTTTTTACATCAAAATCATATTAAAAAAAAAAAAAATGTGTCTTTATATCGACCTAGGTACTTGTTTCCAAATAAAAAAAAATGTGATTATATAATATTTGACATGCTCTACACGTTGCCCTTATCAGATGAAAAAGACCCTAAGTGGACTTAGGGACTTCTGCAACTGGACCCTTTATTTATTTATTTATAGCTGTAAATTAATGTAAATGACCAATAGGGCGTATTAGTAATAGACAAAATTTTCTTTCTACTATTGGTCAATACGTTTAGTTCTATCTATTGTCGTTGGCAATGAGTGCTGGCTGTCAATCTATGTTATATTTGATCACCAGGTTGCAACGCGTAGGATCATAAGCATGTACGACGAGAAACATATATTTTTATATGTTTATCCCTTTCTTTCCAAAGTAGTATGTATAAATGAGAAGAAATAACATATAGCCATGTTCCATACAGGTAATACTTATCCAAGAGGGTGAGTGTCGACTTGCAAATTTGATTTAAATACTGAGATCATTGACCATTTTTAAAATATGTGGTTTCAATAATAATATTAATGATGCATCCACCCTGTATTCTTATGTGTGTCGTGTCTGTACGTGATACAATTGGTGATCTCGTTGACATATTAATTTTCTTCAAAGAAGGCCTGAACAATAATTTTGATAGAAATGCTATTTTATGAAATAAACATTATTTTATTTATTAAAACATAATTTAACGAAATCGTATAAGTTTAACAAATCGTGTGTATCTTCAAATTGAGTCATAAAATAAAGAAATAATTGACAAAGTTAAAGACTTTTTAGGGTTCCGTAGTACCTACAAGGAACCCTTATAGTTTCGCCATGTCCGTCTGTCTGTCCACGGCATAGCGACGAAACCGTTGGTGCTAGAAAACTGAAATTTTGCATAAACATGTATGTTAACTAAACAAATAAAGTCGTAGAGTAAAATTTGGAAAAATATTTTTTTTTCAGGTAGCTCCCCTACATGTAAAGTAGGGATGTTTTTTTTTTTTGTCGCCTACCCCATATTGTGGGGTATTGTTAGATAGAACTTTTAAAAACGTTTAGGGGTTGCTACGACAGTTTTTTGATTTAGGGATCCGTTTGCGAGATAATTAACTTTAAAGAGCAAATTTTTGTTCGAGTAGGGCGTCCCCCCCCCTCTAAAAGCTAAACTATTGGATCCTAAAATCTGAAAAAAATTGTGTCGGTATTACATGTAATGAACTTTAAAGGAAAACTATAGCGGATAAGTTCACTTCATTAGTTCAAGAGGAATAGGGGTCCGAAATGTCAGATGCAGTTACTCAGAATATTTGGTTCAAAATTCTTGAAACATAAATAAATATACATAATACATATATAAAATCACGCCTTTATCCCACGGGGGTAGGCAGAGACGATGGAACGCCATGTGCTTCGCTCCTTACATACTTCTTTCGCTTCCTTAACATTCATACATCTCGTCATACGTGCTAGCTGGTTTCGTGTACTACAAACATTTCCTATCTGAAGGACGCTATTTATCTGGGTACTTTAACTTAATTAGTTCTAGAGTAATTGGGGTCCAAAGTGTAAAATGCAGTTACTTAGAATAATTCGTGCAAATTACAAAAACCTTTGAAAGTAATGACTTGTATGAAGATGTTACTTGTTTAATACAGATAGTTAATCCCTTTTAAGTCGAAATATGTTGTTACGACTAGCTACGGAAGCCTACTGCGCGTGGCCCGACATGCACTTGGCCGGTTTTTTTTTTTTCTCTTTATTTATTTTTAGGGACTTTTATACAAAAGTACATGCCAGTCCCATCGGACCATACACTAACAATAACTTAACTAAATCGTAACATAACAAACATGTAAATACTAATAGCAGCTTCAGAACTAGGTGCAGCCAATATATTTATGGTGAAACATCCCTATATCTAAATTATTTAAATTTAATGCCTTAAATAATTTTCCTCTAGCAGATTGGAACCTGGTGCATTCCGTCAATAGGTGTGATACGTCCTCTATTGTTCCACACACTTCGCAATTAGGTGAATTGGTCTTCTTCATTAAGATGCCAAACTTATTGAGCGGCACATGTCCAGATCTCAATCTGTGAGCGATGACGACAAGACTTCTACTGAGCTTATTACTACTACAAAACCACGGTATACGAGGAGGCTCCGATACAATTGTTTTATACCAAATCCCTTTATTTCTAGATATTTCATTAAAATATTCCTTCCAAAGTTCGTAGCATTTATTTTTATATTTAGGTAAAATTTCACTAAAATCATTTTTAACAATTATCTCTTTCCCTCTAATACTGCCGATTTTTGCCATGCGATCAGCCTCCTCGTTACCTTTTATGCCTACATGTGCGGGGATCCATTGCAACTTCAGATCATAACCTGCATTACTTAAATTGGAGATTTTAAAAATAATATCATATGCTATCGATGCACCTCTGCAACCAGAAGCACATCGAGCAATATGCTGTAAAGCACTTTTACTGTCTACACAGATTAGTGCTTTCTTTCTGCCAATATTTTTAATATACACCAGAGCTTCTGAAATTGCAAGTAGTTCCAAAGACATGACTGACATATAATTATTTATTTTGAAACAGTTATCTGTATTATCCGGATTTAAAGGATCGTAGTAAGCAGCACCATTACCGTCATCGCTTTTAGAGCCATCGGTAAAAATGACATAATAATCTCTGTACATTTCATGCAGTTCTTTTATAGTTTCCGCTTTCAATACATTATAATCAACCGCCCTCTTGGATATCTTAATAAAATCTAAATTAACCTTAATTATGAATGAATGAATGAATAGACATTTATTTCAGATAATTACAATCCATATACACATTATTTAAATTATTAATTGTATTATACTATTAATATCAATATTGGTTACCCATGTTTCCAGACTAAACATTTCTAATATTGTGGACGATTTAACATTTTCTAATTTAACTTCTTCATAAACATCAGCAAGCAAACTTTTTTTAGACCAGTAGCTGGTCTTTCGTAGAGCACTAAGTTCTGACAGCAGCTTAATTGTTATGTTATCAGCTATTGATCGAGCATTTAAACAATATTTATTGGCTAACCACCTTCTCCTTAAATGCAGTGGAGGAACACAGAGCTCACTCTCCATAACGTGGATTGGAGTGCTTCTAATAAAACCCCCCACCACCCTCAACGCCTGATTCTGTACTTTAATCAATTTATAAACATTTGACTTTGCACTATTGTCAAATAAGAAACAGCCATAGTTAAAGACTTCAAAATATTCATGACTTTATAATACCTGTCAGGCATTAGAAATAAACTTTTTTCAAAACACTCCAAAAACACTTTAAACGACTCACTCGGGATCGAACGCACAACGCATCAAGGTATCGCATTACACACCTCCAGGCAATTTACGAAAGACCCTAATTTATGTAAATTTTAAACAAAACACTTTACGCATTAAAAATACAAGATCCTTCACATCTCGAGGGAAGGGGTGGGGTTTGAGCACGGCAGGGGCACGGGGGAGGGGGCAGTCTTCATAAGAGGATTAAACACGGTAATAAGGTTTGCATCCAACACACTTGGCCGGGTCAAGTAGGGTTTAACATTTCTGTACTGAGTGTACACTTTTAAAGTCTTTTTATACGGTTGTGTTATGGTATTTGGGTAGAGAAAAATTGTATGATGGATGGGTCAGTAACCTTGAAGGGATTTCGAATTCTTTGAGTTAAAGGAGTGAAAAAATGGGACACTAATTTATATTATTGCATACATGTCTGATACACTTTAAAGATATCTGTCAGTATATTATTCAGGGGTGCATGAAAGGAGCCTCCCCGAGTGACGTACACAACGATTCCCTACGTCCGGCACACCCTGGGTAATTCGCGAGTTCTCAAAAGCGAATTGGCTAATCCTTTTTCCACGATGGCAAGTCAAAATAAAATTTGACTAAGCCATCGACACGACGAAGAAGAAGTATATTATTCAGATTCAATTTAGTAGTCTTAGGGCTAGTTCCACGAGTTTTCTATGTAGCTACCTTCTTCGCCTAATGCCTATGGTTTTCCTTATTTGAATATGTATGTAACATGTAGAGTTTTGAGGTCTGTCCTACATAAAATAAGATATTTTGAGTAGTTCTGAAGCAAGAAAATGGGTAGTTAAAGCCTAAATTCACTGTAATGAATTGACCGCTAGCCAAACCGCTGTACCACACAAAAGATAGTGTTGAGAATTCATAATAGTTGTGTCATTAATACGTAGAGTTAAACTGCCTCGTTCATCTGAAAAGAACAAAAAAAAGTTTGCCATAGCTTATAAAAAACATTTGTTTGGTACATATAACGTAAATGAGTCATAGAACTAACATACGTTATGTAAAGATTATCTTCATACCTACAATAAAATATAAATAACTTTAATGATGAAAGTGAAAACTACAAAGTGTATTAATATGTAAATTATAGTGTAAGTGAAAGGTTGTTGTAGTTTATATAGCTAATTAATGTTTAAATGATTTTAATCCGAGTGCAATGTATTTCCACAGACAAACCGATCATTCGGTTTTGTGGAGCCTGTTTAAAAATGTATGTTTTTATTTATGAATAAAGCATTTTATCTGTCTATCTATCTATCTATTGTCTAGTGGTTAAGGTATGCGCTCTCACCTGGGAGTTTTTCGTCAGAAAATTCTCTTTAGCAGCATGGAGTTGGAATTGTACCCAGTGGATGGCAATAGTCTTACCCCTTTTTACATGGGACCTAAACATACCTTCTGGGTAAAATATATTTTGTTATATTTTGTTACAAAGGGTTATTATTATTAAGTTCAAGTACTTATTTATGTAGTCTTGTGATTCGTGTAGATGTTTGATGCCTTATTCATTTAAAATTTGATTTAAGACTGCAGGTAAATACATACTTCTCGTTTAATTTGAGATGGACTAATAGTTTTTGTCGCGCTTTTCTATAACTAACCACTTTTAAGATCCTAACATGTCATAAATTACACGCAATAAAAACGGTAATGACGTTACACACAGTTAAGAAATGTAGGGACTTCGTAAGGGGCAACTGTAGTTTGTTAAAGCGGCTGCCCAGTGTGCAGATGGTCGAAAATTCAAATTCTGCCAGTACCATAATTTTTCAACTGTTTCTTTTAGTTTAGTCAAAACGGGTTCATAAGAGGTGAGCTATAGAAAAGTGGGAGGGCAAATTTGACCAACTCAAAGCAAACACGTATTATACGTCCAGTAGATTATTAATTTCCAGACAATATAAAAACGATTGTGCTCCATTATAAATATTTCATGAAGGTTAAGAGGCTTTCTCATAAAAATGAAATCGCCAATAAAGCTTAATGGCATATTGGCAAAGAATGAGATAAAACTTGAATATTTTATTTTGCTCGATATTGACCCTTACCTAACTTACAATAATTCTGTACAATACATATCAATACGAATAATGTTAATTATGTAGTACATTTTTTTATAAGTATGAGATGAGTATCTGCTGAGGACCTCGTTGAGAATAAAAAGAGCTTAGATAAAAATAATGATGTCTTTATCAACTATTTATGAAAAAGATGTTTTTCCTTTACATAATATTATAGCCTATAATACTCAGAAGGGTTTGGTACTGGTGTATAGCAGCCAGGCTTCAACTATCATGGTTTTTTTTTTTTTTTTTGTATTGCCTAGTCGATTCACCCCGGACGTGATCCGAGACTTTTTTGTGCTTTTTATTTTATTTGCGATTTTTTAATTGTTCTTATTTTATTTAAGAACTAGAGAAGTGATTCTAATGTTTTTTTTTCTATTTTATTTCTTAACTTTATTTATATTATTTGCGGTTTTTTATTTAACAATATTTTTTTTATTTTAAAGTGATTAATGAGCTATTTTGATTATTATTCATTGTTTTTTATTTATTTTACCATTAATTATTTTAGGTCCCATAATTATAAGAGTGAGCCTACCGCTATCCGCCGAAAAAATATCATACACTATTGCCCGACTATTTAGAGGCGGGTCTATGTTACAAGCAAAAATTTGATATCCTTTTACTGAAAAAAACTCTGAAAAACTACTTGAGTCCATTAAAACAAAAACACCACAACTCAAAAAATTTAATTAAAAAAAATAGCACTGAAAAGTCAATTTGAATTTTGTTTCATTCGGACGAACGTAAACTTATCCATACACATATAATTATTGTCAAAAAACAAACAAATATTGTATGAATTATTTGAAAAGATGGTGCACATGAGTTTCTCACCAGCTCTTCTCATGATGCAATACCCATCGGTGCTGGTACTTGGATTGATTTTAATTCAAATCTCTAAGTTGAATTAACGTCAATCTAAGCTCCGGTGTCAAATCATTTTATTACAATAAGTATCTATTATAATTAAGTTAGCTAAGTTTTATTTTAATTTTATATTTTTTGTGTTTTGATGTTTGTTTTGACGTGTTCAAGCGCCTCTTGGGGCCCATGGAAATAAATGATTTGATTTGATTTGATATAGATTTTTATTTTATCTGCGGAAAACTAATGATTCTCATAAAAGTTTTGAAACAGATTTTATACCTATTATTTTGTGGTTATAAGAAATTCGTTCGAGTAAAGCGAGATGACCGAGATCTGACAGCCCGCTAAAAAGCTATAATTACGTGAAAATATTTGCCCGAGAGTCTCGGTGAGAATTTTAGTGAAACAATCTCGGGCTTAATTAGCCACCGGGCTAGTTTGGGTCCTTTTATTGTTTGGGGCTACCTGGCTACCTGATAACATGCGAGGATTTAATGAGTTAAGCGGCCGCCGTAATAAATTCGAATATAATTATTATTTGTTGGGAGCAGAGGTTTCATTTTATGGTATTTTAATTGTTTTGATGGTCGTACCTTAACAAACCAATAAATTAATGCACTTATTCAGTTTGTATGAGTCAACTAAATAAATACATTTGCCGTAGAACTAACATAAAGCATGCTTTACAAAAGGTGATATAAAATAATAATAATTAGATTAACGTACTAACGAAAAACTGCAAGCAAAACCTTTATAATCAGAGAAATTTTAATATAAAATGTATTCACCCAAAGTTTACATATCTAATTTAATTACCATCAGTAAGTAACAAAACCAAAACGAAGGTTAAATTCAAATTGAGTCCATTAGCCGACAAACAGCAATTAACATAAGATTCAGTCCAGCCAGCAGCAGCTAGTACGTTACATCCAACGCTTAAAGTTTCAAATTTACAAGCGAATTTGGTCCGCTTCCGTACTCTTACGGACTCTAAGTAATTACCGGTCACAAGCAAATTACTGAGGGCGGCCCTTGCTTGTTTAACTTTTGTAATTACCCTTTTGCTGTCCGGTGGATTGTTTGTTGTATGAATCGGTGGCAGGCGTTTTTAAGGTTCACAGGAATTGTTTCATCATTAGCAGAGTAAGTATTTACTTGGGAAACTTTGAAAAGGATTCAAAGCAAATAACAGAATTGTTTGTGTTCGGTACATAACAATATGTTTGTAGAATTATTTATTTTGTTTAAAAAGACATAGGATAAGATAACATGTTCCGGAGGAGTTAACAAAATTATACAACCCACAAAGTACAGTCAGCAACGTAAGTCGCTGAACACTTAACAAATTTCAAACATGCAATCACATTTTTTTACATTTGATATATATATTCCAAATATTAAATAATGCATATACATACAGGGTATAAATGACATCATAACGAAGCCACTTACCATTGATAAGGCCAGTCTGGATGATTTTTTTTAAATATATTGTTAATCAAATCATTTAATAATTAAAATTTTATGAAATAAGTGACTTTGAATATTTTATTAGCCTTTAGTGACTTTTGTTGCTGACCGTAAATCCAGCTAGACACTGAAGAATTCTTTGTTCAACCCATAAAGTTTTACACAATGTGGAAGTCGAACTCATTGAAAATTGAAGGCAGTGCTCGAAAATTCTTTCAATTGAAAAAAATATCAGCAAGTACATTGCTAAGGAAAGTTAAATATATTTTTGACATTTGTATTTTTGCTAGTATAATAAGTTACGTAGTTTTTGCTATTAATAATAAAATTGGAACATTTTCAACTTTCTTTATTTTTTACTTTAATTATTAACATGAAAGATTTTTTGGTTATATGTGTTTGTTTGTACCTATTGTTTTTCGAATCGACTAAATTAGAGTGAATATAGTTTAAGACGCTAGAAATAATAAAAGCTACTTTATATCGACGTAAAATACGAGCGGAGGCGTAAATATAAGTTAGTTATTTACAAGTTGTAAAGTGTCAATTATGAAGCACCGTAGCAAATGTCATCATTACAAATAGCAAAAAATAATAATTTTGAACCGAGGGAAGTCATTATACAGGTTATACCTACAACTGCTTACCTAAGAAACTGGATATAACACGGATAAAACAAAGACGTGTTTTCAAAGCTTCCATCCGGAGCACAGTTGCTACAACCTGAGACACTTTATTATTTTTTCATTATAGTTCCTTCAAGAATATCAGCGAACACTCAGCGAGTTTCTACAAAATAAACTTTAAAACATTTATTGAAGTTGTTTTATTCATGGCCTGAATAAATATTTCATGAAGTGTAAAAATGTAATTTAAATTCGGTTTAAAAGCTCAGTGGTCATTAATCAGACTGTGTCACAGTGAATTTTGGTGTCTGATTTGGAGTGGTAAGCCGTTTATTCCAATTTTCGACGGGTCAGAGATTTGAAGTAGATTATTGATGGATTATTATTACTTGTGCTAGCTTTACTACTCATCATAAATATTATGCATATATTTACAAAGGTAATTCTACATTTTTTTAATAATTGTATTGCAGATTTCCATCCATGCCACTAAGTTTTTATTATTATCTATGTTAGTCATGATTATTCATGTCAAGACATGTATTGTTATTATTTCCTTTGCATGCATTTATTTGTCAGTCTATCAGCGTCATATTTATCTAATTAGCTCAATTTGAATGGAAGAGAGTTATGTATTATATTTTAAATTCATCAGTTTAGTTGTATTAGACATATATCTTAGAGTTGAATTCACCCTCACCCTTTTTTAAACTTCGCCGTTTTTCGACTTACTGCTCTTTATTACCGAGTATGTTTTCTAAAATAAGAACAATTTTTCCTTGAAAGCACCATCCTTGCCTTGTCAAATATATTTCGCCCCTAATGACGATTGATTCTATCACAATCAGCATCAATAGTAATAATTGTTGACTAATTCGCAGTAATAAAAGAAAATAATTTATAATTAGGCGAGATAAGGATTATTTAAATAGACATAAACCTATATCTACCTACAAGATACTCCATTTTAACAATTTTCCATTACGATAAGCTATTTCGATCCACTCTTCCAAAATAGACCTAATTTCCTGTTAAACAATACACTTGGGAAACTTTCTTAACTCGGCTCAGGTAATCGCAGCGTCAACTTCCAAAGTGGGTTTGAAGATAACGAGGCAAGGAAGAGTTTAAATACTTCACTTTCAAGGGATAATGGAACACCTAGGACCGTACCTAAGACTGGCTATTTAAATTGTCCAAGGCTTAATAGGTTCCTTAAGCAATGGAAAATGTAACTGTGTCTAATTTTATTTCATTTGTATTTTAAATTTTTGTCTTTGTGCATAGTTACTTTGGGACAGATGCAATGGTCGGACATGTTTTGTAGATAGAAACATATTTTTTCTCTTTCAACATTGTGTTTTTTTTTAATTTAGAATTTTCAGAAAGTTCAGAATTAACTCTTTCTTTCAAACATAAACAAAACATATAACAGCCTAGAACGCTAATATCGATTTTCTTAGGCCAACTCTGCTCGTAACACTGTGTTGTTCACTGTGAACATTGTTCGAACAATCGCTTACAAAATCTCATGGATTCATTACAAATACTTATTGACGTACGTTTATGTAAGAATGATAATAATTATTAATAAAAAAGAACCGTGTTGCCTTAGACGTGACGATGGTAGAAGACCTGACGGAATGACTCTTGTTCCCTGGGGGATAGGACGACCTCTAGTGTGCGATGCAATTTGTGTAGACACACTGGCGCCGTCACTTCTGCCTGGGACTCAAAAAGGCTGATGCGGCGGCGAAATCTGCAGAAAGCCTCAAAAGACGCAAATATAGTCTTCTTGACAGTGGATATATTTATGTTTATCGCTTTTGGGGGACAGACATTGGGGCTGTGGGGGTCGGGTCCTCAATCTGTACGAACAGATTTCGTCTTGCCTGTTTGAGGTCATACGTTCTAAGAATACTGGTATTTATATCGGTCAGAAGTTAAGCGTTGCCATAAAACGTGGCAATGCTGCCAGCCTTAAGGAATGTTGGCCACTGGCAGTTGTCTGCTAGATTAGGTTTGTACATAGTTAATTACTTTATCGTTTAAGTTATTTATTTATAGGTTAGTAGAAACATTTTTTGTTCACTAGTTTGAATTATAAAACATAATATTAAATACTTTGATCATATTCAATGAATGCAAATTTATTTCTGCCACGCATATTTTAATATGCATATTACACGGTTTTACGTTTGCAGTATTAAATAAATTGAATTTTCATTTCGACAAAAATATAGCCATTAATAAATATCATTGATTCCATCCATTAATAATCATAATTATTTATCAATACGCAAACCATTTTAGCAATATTAATAAGTTATTTTATTTATGAGTCCACGGACCAATTTATAGACTTGCCTGAATATTGTTAATAATTATAAATTAATATTGTTGGTTCATTTTATTTTAACATCAAAGACCTATATCACATTCGCCAACTAAGAGATAACAGTCAGGTAAGCAATAACTTTACTACCAGTAACGTGTCTTTAGAGTTAAAACGTTTCAGGTAATTAAAAACTAGAGACCATGCATTTAACTAGAGAGAATTATAAGTTATAAATGACATTATTCTCACTGCACGAGCAGAGCTGCGCGTTCCAGATAAAATTCACGTCAAGGTTTAAAAGAAGGTTTGACAGATATACCTGGCCCGGGGAATTTGAAATTTGACAGTCCTATTGTTGCAAAAGTATAACCGTTTAATTTTCTTCATGTTACAACTTGACATCTATTATCTCAGCTAAAAACAATCATGTAGACTGTCAGCTTGACAAACCAGGTATGTACAGAGGCAATGAAAAAAAGCATGACCACTATTATTTTCAATTTCATCATCATCCATTTATTTATTATCATTAATAAATAAATAATAAATAAATATCTCACAACTTACACACAACGCCATCTAGTCCCAAACTAAGCAGAGCTTGTACTATGGGTACTAGAATAACTGATACTAATAAATATATACATACTTATTATACATAGAAACATCCAGACTAAGACAAACCCCTATGTTCATGCACACAAAGATTTCGGGAATCGAACCCGCGACCTCGGCGTTTCAGGCAGGTACACTAACCACTCCGCCATCCGGTCGTCAAATTACTATCAATAACCTAAAATAACATTTAACATCGAACGGAGACAAAAAATATGAAACAAAACTATATTCAATTATCTCAAATCCATTTCCTCATGAGTTAATGGTGGGCAATGCAGTAGTTCGTAGTTAGCCACTTTTTCCACCATCTAGTGTTTCATTTCCTGAGTCGACAAATAGCGGGTATTTTGTAGATGAGTAGACTGCCAAAGATGTAAAAGGCGAATGGAATGAGCAATTTTTCGTTTGATGAATGTAGCAACAGAACTTTTAGTTAAATTGACAGTAACTGCCGATGTTAAACATCCACAAATGTTTCTTATTGATTATTTTTAGAATATTTACCTATGCTTAGCAAATTATACTAATACTATAAAGTATCGTGCTTAAGATAGGTAGAAATGGATGAACGTGACTTCACGTAATACAGTTAAGAAATTTAGAGTCCTGGCGAGAGGCGACCGTAGCTTATTGGTTAAAGCGGCTGCCTGGGATGTAGAGATCTCAGGTTCAAATCCTGCCGGTCTCATTATTGTTTTACCTGTTTCTTAGTATCCACAACTTTTATAACAACATCCACGTTGTCTCATCAAAGGAATATGACAATAACTTTATGCTATAAAGTTAAATTTTGAGATTGATCAATAAAGGAAAAAAAAGAACACTCAATGTCAATGTTTATTCTTTTTTTTATAATTATACTCTTGCGCGGAGTTAATTAATTCCAAAGACCAACATATTTTTTTATGATCATTTATTAACCTAACTTTTGTCTAAATTCACCATTAATTTTATCATTCCTGCCTTCTCACACACCAATTCAGACATACCAAACAAAACCACAAAACACAACAATACGTATGTTCTATTAGCAGTACATCGTTGTACATCCTCTGTTCATTCAATAGATATTGTAAGGGGGCCGTGTGTGAATTTATGTGCGGTGTTTAGCACGCGACATTGTCTGTGAGACAACTTCAAGTCTGATTGCTCTTATTGAATGTGTATGCTTGTCTCTCTCTCTAGCACAGTTTGCCACTTTTGCCATTAATATAGTAGTATTTTTAGTATATGTATAATAATAATACCGTCAAAAAAAAAAGAAATTGACGGATTTCTGTTGAAAAATACGTCATAGTCAAATTTAAATGCCAAGAGCGACAAATTATTTTATGGGAGCAGCACTCATAGAAACACAAAATAAGATTATCTCTTCGGATAATGTGATCAGCTCGTAGTTTAATATCTTGCGAGAGCAAAGTAATTTAAAACAAAAATAACTAGAAACGCAGCAAGACTTTGAATCCCCATCGTATTTTATGGTATCCTGGTAGCTTAAAATTGTTACGCTCTTGAGTTTAGATCAGTTTCTGTTTTACAATTCTCCGTAATTCCACAGCCACACATAACAAACTATTCGTTTTAATATTTCAAAAAATCGTACATCGTTGTACATCCTCTGTTCATTCAATATAATATTATTGTCTGGTGTCCATGTGTAGATTTATGTGAAGTGTTTAACTCGTGTATTATTAAATCATAATATAAGATCAACCTCTTCAAAGATTATGATCGCCTGGTAGTTTAAAATCTTGCGGGTATGTTAATTTATAACAAAAAAGAAAGTCGTATATTTGAGCAAGTCGAAAAACTTCTTTGTATTTTATGGTATCCTGGCAGCATAAAAAATATGCATGGAACGCTTTTGAGTGTAATGTATATCAGTTTCTGGCATACAACTTATTGTGATGCCACAGCCCCACATACAATACGATACGTTTTAATATAAGGTAATTCTGCAAATTAAGCTAGGTCTGTTCTATTAGTAGTACATCGTTGTACGTCCTCTGTTCATTCAATAGATATTATTGTCTGGTGTCCATGTGTGGATTTATGTGCGGTGTTTAACACGCAACATTGGGCTTTGTCTCCAAGACAACTTCACATCTGATTGCTTTTACTAGTTTATTTGTGATTCTATAATTAGAGGGTTCAACAATAACATAACATAACGCCTATATTACCCAGAAGGGTGTGGCAGTAGTGTACAACACCCGTATTTCACATGTTACGTTTAGGGCCCATGGGATAGGGCATGAGCCAATCGCCATTCACCGGGCACATTTCCAACTCCGTGCTGCTATTGTAAATGCTGTTGGTAAGTTAACAAATAACATTTTGCCTATCCCGGAACCATACGCTAACCACTAGACCATCGAGGCAGTTTAAGAATATAAAAAGAATGTAGCGCACGATATGTTGAAGGATCCATATCTGGTTTAGTAACATAAATTTTTTGTATGATGTTTTTTTTGTTTTAGTCACTACATAATTAAAAGAAGAAGAAAAAGCATAGGAAGAATCTAATAATTAAAAAGTAACTAATCGCTTAGAGGTTTTCGCAATCATCAAAGTCAAAGAATACTTGTGTACTTTAAATAGCTAGATTGCGGTTCATCGACACACACGAGATGCATATGAATCGTATTTCAACGATAAACATCAATTACTATCTCCCAAAGGAATACAAACAAGCTTTTACCTTCATAGATCGGGCACGTGCTAGTCGAGGTTATTAGTCAATATTAAAATTTCATCTATAGTGCATGAGTTAACTAGTCAAGATCTAATACAGAAGTAGAAACTACGTTATTAGGCAGTATACTCTGTTCGAAAACTAGAAAAACAAAAATCGAGTACCCAAATGTCAAATTCACAGATAATGATACCAGATAGGAGACTTTATTTTATTTAAAAAAAAAGCTACATTCATAGATTTTAGAAAATATGCTTACCTAACCAGAAATCCAACTATACTCGCTCGATGTTGGTATTTCTGATTTTAGAAAAGAGTATTGTGTATGTATCTTTAAATAAGTATAAAATACCCTGATATCTCAAAAACAATATAGCAGCAGACTCACGCTCACAATTTTAAGCATTTGATTTCTGTATTTGTGTTTAACAATATCTATGATCTGAGATAAAAGACTGCAATCTCCACATTTTCTCAAACCGATACCGATAGAATCGCATAACAGTTTCCCATTCGAATACAGACGCGTTTCAGAATCAGGTCACAGTTTTTTCTCAAACATCCAAAACGATTTTTCAATTAGGAGCGCGTTTGATCACGTAAGTGGTTCATTTCGATCCCGATCACGTATGATGTGAGGATCGGAGGCTCATTTCCTTCTCTCATGGCAAATGAAAGGGGTTGATTAAACAATTAGGGATAGTTTGCGGTAATTCCTTGTTTGGATTGGAATGGATTTGTTAATGAGAGTGTGAAGATTTTTGTTGTCCCTTGAGATACGTTTTAGTGGGATACTTTAGCATATATTTTAATTTAATTACAGATTTAAATATAATGCGACAATAATAGCACATACATAATAGCTACCCGATTCTGAAGAATGTTTCACCTCATCAAATATAAAGTTCATGTTATTAAAACCGACGTGAGGTGAAGACATTGTTATTGAGAATACGGGTTTCTCACGTTATTTTAGCCAGACAGGGCAATTAATCGCGTTTCGTCGCCGTCGCATGACGTCAATGTAGTCGCAGTTGATGAATCTACGTAAAAGATTCGAAACTAGTAGGCATATCTCTTGTTAAAATAACGTGAGTAACCCGTATTCTCAATAACAAATATAAAGTTATTAGAAAAATAGTTGAATCATAAGTAAATTACGAAAATATACCTTGGAACTTTTACAACGCAATGATTCAGACGGTGCAAATGTCCCCAATGATCCAATAATATAATACACATGACTGATGTAATGATCAAAAACAAAATGCGCAACAAGTAAAGAAAATGTTAAAAAACAAAGACTGTACAATATATGTCATAACAAATAGTTAGACCACTTTACTGATAGATACGGGTATAACGTCTACAATTACTAACTAAGCTCGTTACGTTTAGAAAACTTAATTATTTATGAACAAAGAGACTTTTACCACAATTATATCTTTTGACAAAATCAGTAAGGGCCTTTGAGCTACACAATATCCGAACAAAGGCGAAATTCTAGAACCTTTTATTCTAGAAATAGTTTGGCTAAAAAAAACAAATAACAAAAGTATCATTAATCAAAGAACACAAAAGTATCGATAAATACCGAATTCTACCGAACCGTGCCGACTCGTACTAAATTTTAATTTGCTAAAACGTAAAAGTTGAATGTTTATCGCTAAGGGGAGTGCAGACTAACTTTTTGTAGTAGAGTGGTGATCGACGATTTTTCAAGTGTCTATGTTGGATCGCAATTCTGCCGCCACCGCAACGCGTTTTTCAGCTACTGGATTGCGGCATTTGTATTGTTGTGAGATACACTGCATCCTTAATGATTTTAAACTTTCGTGATTAGTTCACACAATTATATATAGACAAAAATAAAGATAGTGATGACCAAATGTGGGTAGTGGACAAAATCCTCGCTTCTCTGAGACGATGCTAAGTCTTCACCAGTCGGCTCGTGACCACAATTGGTGTGATTTAAACGAAACTGTCAAGCAAAAAAGGAATCATATTTTTTTTTTCAAAGAAAATTAGTTCATACTATACGAAATACATGACAATTATACTATTGAAAATGCAAAACGTTTCTGAAATCGGTTTAGACGTTTTCGATATAATCAATTGACAACGTTCTCCTTTTTTGGAAGCCGGTTATAAATGACCAAAGTGAACAAATAAAAGCCACCAAGGCAACTAATGAGTTTGTTAAAGTAGCAAGTCTACATTAAGCTTAAATACCGTAAAAGCTGGATGTTAGCGTTTACAACAATTATTTGTGCAAGGTTTTAATACAGGTGGCGTGGTGACAGCTCGTGGCAGTTACGGCTCAGTTGGGGGTGTTTCCGTTATCATAAAAAATACAGGCTTAGCCATGTGCTAGCTCAACGATGTTAAACGCTAGTCCTGTTAAAACTTTTGAATAGAAATATAAAAATATATATTTTGGAATATACGTAGATCAAATAAAAATATCACAAAATTCTTGTTTATACATATATTCTCGTAATAGAATGCGTTGCAGGTGCATAATTTTTGATAAGTCATTCTATAATTTAGGTATTTATTATTCAATGACTATCGTTTAAGATAGTTTTTATTCACACCATTATTGTATCTCACTTTCATCAACTCTGAAATTGACGATTTTATTTTTAAATTGTTTTATGCTTATTGCAGAACCCAGAGCTATACAAAGTTGATACTGGCTTACTTTAATATACCATCTGGCTCAATCACTAAACGAAATTCACCTGAATGAAAGATTTCTTTATGATAAACAAAATTAGGTAATAGCACAAACTTCACTTACCATAAGTTGCCCAACTCAATCACTAGATCGGTCGAAAGGTATTTTCAGTTATTTCATATTTATTTGCATAGACTGTCGCGCGAACAAATTAAGAGGCCGTGTATGGCATCTGCTATCTAAAAAGATATATTTAATCGAATAGTGATGTGATACGTCGTCGCGTGGAATCGATTCTTGTGTAAATCAACTATCTTGAGTTGTTAGCTGGCTACAGGATACATTATAAAAACACTCAATTACCTCTGCTTCAGCTTGATATACCTCTGAATTATTTATAGAACAACGGAAACGCACAACACGATGATAGCGTGACTAGGTAAAGGCGATACAACGTGAAGGAAGCTCGGACTCAATTATGTTACCGTTTTAATTTCTACTGCGTTGGAGTGAAGGTATTTTAGTGCAAATAACTTGTGTGTTCTGACATTTAAGAAATGAGGCTACAGGCATATCTTAACGCCATTTTGTTTATAGTTAATTGATGCCAACAAAAACAACCGCGGAAATGATAATTCAAATCGAAATTATGATAACCCGGTCGTACTCCTAAACAATAACTGTGCAATGCCAAAAACGTAGTGTTATTTCATTTTATGTGACATGTTTTTTTATGATTTTTGTAATATGCGTGTTTTGTTTTGTCAGAAAGTTCAAGTTTGGATAAATACTTATTTAACTTTTTTTTCGCCAGAGAATTTTTTATCCGGTGGAAATGCATACTGGTCATGTATAGAAGCTGTGGTTTCAATAAATGTCGCTATGTCGCATCCACCCTGTATAGCCTGAATAAAAATATAAAATGTACACTGTTAAACTAAATGATGGCAACAGCAATATATATCAAGCAATATCTTTAAAAGCTCGAATAATGAGGTTATCTATTAAAATAAAAATGAAAATCAATTCCATAACTTTAAATAAACATAATTATTATCAAATATAAAATACACAGTGTTAAGCTAAATTACGGCAACAATAAATTAGAACACTGAATAAATCAGTTGCAACTCAATGCAGAAACTTACTTATCCGATATTAGGTAAATGAGGATTTTGCACGCGCGTGCATTGTCATAATTGTTATAACGTGATAGCGGTTATTATTGATAGCTGTTAGTTAATTATGATAGTCATTTGTATCATTGCTATTATTTAAATATAGAACGTTTTTAATATTGTCCCCGAATAGGATTCGGTGATTGTCAGATTTGTCATTTTGAATACTAGCTGATTCAATAGACGCTTTTTTATTAAATGCATTTTTTGGAATTGTAATAAGATTTTTAAAAGGAAATACAGTGCTAATAATTGACCTACAACTCTCTTGTTACTTACATTTTATTAAAATTTATGGCACATAAATCATACATAATATATATATTTTTTGAATTTTAGTTGGTTGTTGGTTGGTTGTTGGTTGGTTGGTTAATGGATGGCAGACCTCACAATAACAGAATTGATTGGTTGAGTAAATTGTCATAATTAAATCATTTTTTTAAATATTATTATCCAAATTTAAACTAACTCAAATCGACCAAAAAATGGTTAACAGTATTGTATGAATAAAAAATAATTATGATTAATAATATCTCATCACACCATATAATTAATGGGGGGATACGATAACGTTTTTCCGTTGTATAATTAGTACAATAACATCACATAGTCGTACAATGTCCGATACTCGGGTACTTATCTACAATCTACGACTTCTCATCGAACAAATGAGGAACTGCCCATACATCGAGTTTGGGTCCAATCTGTGTTTAACTTTCACTAATTGTTTACCCTCGGGTCGACTTCAATCACCAAGCTAACATGACCCCTGCCGATGAACAAATATCTCCCTATATCCTCTAAATTTATCGCAAACAGACGGGGTGGGTAGCTCGATGTAAATTGGACGGCCCAACAATGCAATCTCGTGAAAACCGATGTAGCATGGAAAACTTTTGATATGATTAATATTTAATTCGTTTATTGGTTGTTACAAAGGTTTTCCTGAATTAAATATATTTTTGTGAAATATTAGGTCAAATAAAACGTTTAGCTAACATTTCTAACCAAGAGTACTAGTAGAATTATAGTATTTATATTGTGGCTAAACCATTGTCTCCATCTACATGTTGATATACTCTAACCAAGGTATGTCCGTAAATAAGTTTCAAATACACATGAAATAATCAATATTCTCAGAGAATTCAGCACATTCTTAGTAACTACTTGAATTTAATTTAATAATTTTCGGTCTGGAAGTAACACAACAAGTATTTGGCGAAAATATTGAATATTTCCGTGTGTTGGGTAAACGATATTGTAGTGTAAGTTGACTAATTAATAAGTACCTATAAGTCGACAAACAGTTGATTTATTCTAAGTCTTAACACGATTTTAATTCAACATTTGTGAAACTACAAAACAACATTTTTTAATTTTTTTTATACTACGCCCACAGCGAACGAACGTGTAGTCCACCTGATGGTAAGTGGAGTACAGCCCATGGACATCAACAATCCACAAAAGCAGATTATAGATGCGTCGCTGCAGCTGAGGACTACGTTGTTATGCCTCATGTGCCAGTAATTTCAGGGCCTGATCTCACCACCAAACCGGAACACAGTAATGGAAGCACTACTATTTGGCGGCAGGATAAAGGTGAGACGGTGGTGCTGCCGCCCTCGAACTCATTCACAAGAGCTCTACCACCAGTAAAACCTTTTTCCCCACATTGCTAATAAACAACCGATGTTTTATGTAAATAAAATAAAACAGTAAACAAAAACAAAGCCCTCAAACCTGATTCTAATTCCTGCAAGTAATTTATAAGTAAATATATCCATTGGTCGGATTGCTTGGACAAGGAACTAAATTCATTAAATAGAGATCAATACGGAAACGCAATTATAGAAATGGAGCTTTCCCCCACTATTGTAACTAACTAATTTTATATTGATGCATTTGCTGATGATGTAGGCATAAAAAAGATTTTAGAATTAGGCAAGACTCGTTTGTCGTATGTTTGTACGGAAAGCTATTTTTACCTCAGCCTTGATAACCTTGCAGTCCTTTCACAATCTACCCCGTCAATTTCCATTTTCTTAATTAAGAAAATAAAAGTAGCTATAACAAGGCCCTTTTTTCTATAAATACAACGTTAATGATTCGCGTGGGACGTTAAGCAAATTAATGTTATTTCCTTTTATTCTTTACATCCCAGTTGGCTACATAAAAAAGATCACTCCAGTTTATTTCGAGAACGAGTTGCTGATTTAAATAGGAATCATTTTTAATACTACTACTAAGTGCTTCATCTTTCAAAATGTCAATTACTTGTTACTACAGCGTCGTCGGGGTAGACCTAAGAGGCGCTGGCGGGACGACCTAGATGCCTACAACCACAACTGGTGGGGAACTGCAGGATATAGAGAGGACTGGAAACGTTTTGGGGAGGCCTTTGCCCAGCAGTGGGACAATGCAGACTAAAAAAGAAAAAAAAACTTGTTCCTTAAATTTGTTTTTACTAGACTTTGGATTTATTTTTAACATTCGACGAAGATCTATTCATTCTAATTTTTAATCCAGGAATAGACATTACTGGCTTAAAGAAAATAGACAAAACCAAAAATAGACATTTGTTAATTATACAAAGGTTTAATGTTAATAAAAGAAGGCAAAGGGTATTTACGCTGAAAAGGTTTTGAGGTTAAAAACTCTCTGAAGTGTTTCAAAGAGAGATTGAGATTATTATTTTTTTATACCACGTCCACAGCGATCGAACGTGTAGTCCACCTGATGGTAAGTGGAGTACAGCCATGGACATCAACAATCCACAAAAGCAGATTATAGATGCGTCGCTGCAGCTAAGGATTACGGTGTTATGCCTCATGTACCAGTAATTTCAGGGCCTGATCTCACCACCAAACCGGAACACAGTAATGGAAGCACTACTATTTAGCGGCAGGTTAAAGGTGAGACGGTGGTGCTGCCGCCCTCGAGCTCATTCACAACAGCTCTACCACCAGTATTAGATTGGATTATTTCGATTCGAAGATTCTTAAGACACGTTTTAGTAGTACAAAGTGGGTATATAAGTCAATATAACACAATTTTGTGTAACCTGTGGGTTGGCACGTTTTCGCTTAACTACGTCCACTTGTTTGGTTAACATTTTCTTTATACGATGTAAATCCATTTAATAGCATGTGGCCTGTATGGTAATAGGCTCTAACAGCAAACTATTAAAAATATGGCGCTATATACTATTACTATATAACTTCTGATATTAGCTATATGGGCAGGGCTGAATCACACTACTAAACCGGCAATTAGTAGTGAAACTAGAGCCATATGATAATTAAGGGTGTTTAGTACATCAGAAAGTAGTATCCTTAGCTATAGTTTTAGCACCCCTAACTCACTTTTCACCCCAGCAGTTTCTTTTATTTTTAATATTGGTTCTTTCAGATTTTTTTTTTGTATAAAATTAAAAGGAAAGTTGAGTTATTTGCAAACTATTCTCAATTTAATTGAGAAACACAATTCTAAACATAAAAACAAGTACAAAATGTTGAGGCTATATCTAATTATTTTTTCATTTCCATTCAAATGCTGAATATTGTATTTTTTGCGAAAAAAAAAAAAAATATTAAATTGAGTTAGGGGTACTAAGACTATGTGAGGATACTTACTACATTTTAGCCAATTAAATCTGGCAAACAATGTACCAAAAACTATTTACGCATGTGAATCATGTTTCATGTTTTTTTTTTAATAATTTTAAGATTCACGTTCTAAATCATAGGTGCGATAAATAGCACCATAAATTATTTCGTAAAAGAAAATAAATTAAGTCCTGCTCAGTGGTTTAGTGGTGTTTGCACAGAATGGTTTAGCACACACTTATGCCTACATCGGTTAAGCCTCTAAGAGGATGTCGCTCAAACGGGCTCTCGAAAGCCTCCTAGATCCGATTGAATTCAACATGAGCCCGGTTAAGCGCTACGTGATACGTAATGTTATTGCTAATACAGAATTGATAATTGGTATGACAAACTTATGTATCGTTACTTCGTTTTTAATTTAAATCTTTTGTTGTCACTATTTATTATTTTTGCACACAAGTGCACGTACCATATAAAATCTCTGCACTATCCTAAGTTGACTGGTAGAGAATGCCTTTGGCATTGAGTCCGCCTCTGTACAAATTGTGCATAAAGCTTTATATAAACAAATATTTAGTTTTTATCAAAGATATTGAAGATAGAATCAGATGTTCATCTCCTTCGTTACTCGTCTTCCTGTGTTTAACAGTATAAAAAACAGCTAAGGGCGTGTCAGGCCAATAGGGTTTCGTAGTAAGTTGTAACAACATATTTTTGACTTTTATTTATTATTTTTTATTGAGAAATAATAAGTGAAGCTTCAAAATTTATACTTTATCGTCAAAATTACTAACTCAGCCACGGGTTAGGTTAGGTTAGGTTGCTGACTTAGTAATTTAGAAGGCAACATACATTTTTGGGGGCGAATAATGGTATTAAAAAGAAGCCTGTTTAAATAGCACCCTTTTTTATTTTTACTTTTGTGCCCATTCTCTTTTTAAAGAGATATCAAAACGTCTGATCGACACTTCACGTGATCAGAAGGCTGGTTTTTACTTCGCTCAAAGGTTGAGCATAGCAATTCAACGCGGCAATGCCGCCAGCCTTCTGGGCACGTCACCCGCATTTGACATTGATGCGGAAGTATTTTTTGACGCATAACTTTTAAAAATTTTTAGTTCTATTTTTCTTACAGCTGTACATAGTTAGGTATTCAATTTTGTTTTTTTTGATTAAGTTATTAGAATATTTAAATGTACATAATATGTTTGAATATTTTATAATTGTTAAGAATTTATTTAGAAATTTTGAGTTATCCGACCATAGGACTATTTTGTACTTGATCATGGCATTATATGTATTATCATGTCACTACCACCTGTCCTTCTCACCTGGTCACACGCCCGATCAGCCGAATGCTTCAATTTCCATAAATTGAAGCATTCGGCTAAACTCTATTTTAGCCCAATAGCATCCCATCCCATATGCTATTGGGCTAAAATAGAGTTTATAATGAGGATACAATCAGAATAGACTCGCGGAGGTCGACGTGAACAGCCTCGTTCTAAATAATAATACTCTATGTATAAAACAAGTAACAACTTCACGACAAGTTATTTTTTTTAAGGTTTTGGTATACTGTACGAACTATTACAAGTAACTATATTTTGCATCTTTATTTTATATAAATCTCCCTTCCCACTGTCGTTTTGGCATTGTATACAATTCCTAGGCATTTTATAAAATATCAGATTACAAACATATATACGAAAAATGAAAACAAAAAGTCTTCAACAATATTCAAACTAATATTAAATCCTTTCCTATACGACAAGCCACACAATATTAACCCCATATGAGTGAGTGACTGGCACGCCACCTGTGTCTTTACATGAATATTTAAGGAACTTAGAATGCACCGCTTAGCTTCGTTTGCCATCGATCGGTTTTTCTATCGAGGTCGGAGGGCGGCCTCATTTGATTATATTATTACATTTTATGGAAAGTTCACTAACTATTGTTAATTATTGATTTTAAAGTTCTGCTACCGGATTGCTTTAGTGACGAAAAAAGTATGTGAGTAACTGAACATAAACAATATACACATCTACATAAAAGATAATTTTATTTCTTTAACAGTTTTGTGTCCAAAATATATTACATTACATCAAGCATATATTTACCCAGGAGGATGTGGTAGAGGTGTGCAACACCTACCGTTCACCTGTCATGTTTATGTCCCATGGGATAGGGGGTGAGCCTATCGCCATCCACCGGGCACGATTTCAGCTCCGTGCTGCTATTGTGAATTTCCTGAAGGAAAGTTTACAAATAACACTTTGTAAGAGCCAGGAATCGAATCCGATCGAAAAACTACATTCTACATTTTAACTTGTTAAGTCGTTATGTGTGCGTTTTTTTTAAACTACAACTGTCGCTCTGCCAATTTCACCAACATGTTAACCGACGTTTAACGCTAGGCTACAACTCAGTTTTTTTTTATTTTAGGTTATGGCAGAGGTGTGAATTACTCGCATTTCACTAGATATGTCAGTATGTAAATGAAAACAAAACACGACCACCCCCCAAGAGGTTGTAAATAACTCTTTTACAACCAGAGAGGCAAGCGTAGTGAACTTTTTTACACCTATGAAAGTTAAAAATACCATCATTTCTGTATTTATATGTGTGGGTGGAGACACGCTGACGTTTCATATAAAAAGACAACTTTTATTTCTTTTTTCAAAAAATAGACAACGGGTCTAAATAGCGTAATTATTATAAAGGTAAATAAATACCTATGCTCGACGTTCGGAACCGTCGCCGCGTCGCTAGTTTTACGGTTCCGAACTAAATAAAAATAAAAATTGTGACGACCAAGTGAGGGTAGTGGACAATTTCTGCGCTTCACGGAGACGACACTGAGCTTCACCAGTCGGCTCGTGACCAAGAATGATGCATGCCATTCGAAACGCCGAGCATAGGTATTTATTTACCTTTATAATAATTACGCGATTTAGACCCGTTGTCTAATTTTTGAAAAATGTTCTCAAATCGCGAAAGTTTAAAAAAATATATTGCAAACTTTTATTTCATCTTTTTAAAAACTGACGCACTAGGAATATCACCTGTTTCGCAGGGGGTGTTCACAAACATACATTACAAAGCACACCCAGAGTCAGAACAAACTAAGCCGTTCTATCTATTACTTTTGTCTGATTGCCCCAATAATATTCGACCTAACATATCCTAGAATAGTTGGCATATTTGGTACCGGAATGACACATTGCGGTCCAAAGTGACAAAGTTCTATGGGCGATTCGACCGTGTGATTGTTAAAACTTTGTCGAAGTACCGATGTGGTACGGTCTCAGATAGAACGAACTTCTGTGGAAGCCGAATAGTAAAGGCGAGCAAGATATCTAATAAATTAATAAATAAATATTTCACAATTTACACACAACGCCATCTAGTCCCAAACTAAGCAGAGCTTGTACTATGGGTACTAGAATAACTGATATACATATATCCTTTTTTTTTTAAATACATACTTATTATACATATAAAAACCCAGACTAAGACAAACCCCTATGTTTATGCACACAAAGATTTGTCTTAAGCTCAATGTACCTTACTATCTTCAATCACTGTTTCATTTATATTTAGAATAGAAAATGTACCGATTTGTTGATATGAAAACTCTCTTATTCAGCCGCAGAATAAAAAAAAGATTCTACCATTAAGCTAGTTTCCCCTTCTGTTTAAGTTGATCTGAAGCGACTTCCTTCCACTTAATGAGTCGTTAAGTGAGTAGGTATTTGTATTTATGTGAGCAGCTTAATATGCAATGAAGAACTTCGAACGATAAAATGCCAATTTTAAATACAAAACACGATTACGCCGACGATATTCCATCTATAAACCTATCGTTTATTTATCGTGCTTTGTTTATTTCTAATAATATTTTTTTACATGATATTGCATATAAATGCGTATCCCTTACATAATATTTATTTAATGCACAAATAAAAAATAAACAAAATTCCTTCTAACCTAAAAATAAATGACTAAATCTTAATCTATGTACAAACCTAGTCTGAAAGACCGCTACCAGTGGGCAACGTTCCCTCAATGCTGGTAGCATTGCCACGTTGTATGGCAATGCTCAACTTCTGGCCAAAATAAATACCAGCATTCTGAGAACGTGTGGCCTCAAACAGGCGAGTTGAAATCTCTTTGTACAGATTGAGCGATTCCGGTCCCCACGCCTCTAATGCCTCTACCCCAAAAGGCACAAGATTAATTACATTAATTTATAAGTAGGCCAGTTGTTATGAGGTTCTAGTTAGATCTTGCCCAACCCATAAAGTATAACCTGACCAAATTTAAAAGTGTCACAAGTAACACTTGAAAAAAGAACACAGCTATCAACTTTATTCATGAAGTTATATTCTTATCCTGCCCATAAGGTTTATCTAACTGAAATATATCATTGATATTCACTCACTGGTAAACTAGTTCCGAGTAATAGTATACAATTTTATGAAAAAAACCTAAATTGTAATGTTATATTTTTTTATCCATTGTCTTATAAAAATAGGGAGTAACGGAAAAAATATCTTACTCTCTAGGGAAGCTACTCGTATAAGAAAGACTTTTTGATATGTTATGAATAATGTATTTTTTGCTTTTACTTCAATATTATTATTATATTATCAACATACTAATTTACGCCTCTAGCTTCGCTCGCGTGGCGTGTCGATAAAAGTAAATTAAAGTAAATTTTTCGAGCTAGTTCTCTTCGTGGTATGTTTTTAATAGTATTGAAACAAAAAAATCGCACTGCAAATACATGCAATATCTAAATAAATACAAGGCAACATTGTTAACAAGTTAAACAAGTTAACAATAAGACAGTATAACTTGTAACTTATTCATCTTGTGCCAGTAATAGTTTTGCCGTTTGAGGTATTCAGCGGAAATATAATGCTAATGCGTTTTGCGAACGTACGGTTTGAATGTTAAATCGAATGAAAGGTTAGGAATACATAATGTTTAGATTAAATTTACTTTATGTGATATTCTCTCGAATCTTTGAGCGATTTTGACTTGACTTGTGACTTCAGTTGTCAGCTTTTTTTTAAGACCTTTATAGCACACATAGGTACAGAGAAATTTCACTATATCTAGTACTTAGTGTGTATAAATGGTCACTTTTGACGCCTGGATAGCGGAGTTGGTAGTGTACCTGCCTGCGACGCTGAGGTTGCGGGTTCGATTCCCGCTCAAGATAAATCTTTGTGTGCATGAACATGGAGATTTGTCTTGGTCTGGATGTTTTAATGTATAATAAGTATATATTAAAAAATATATTTATATATGTATGAGTATCAGTCTGTTATTCTATAACCTAATGTACAAGCTCTGTTTAGGTTGGGATTATATGGCGTTGTGTGATATTTATTTATTTACTAACCCTTTTATCTTACCGCTACGTGTGACCAAAGAATTAAAAACAAAATTATCACTTTTTGATGAATGAAAACCTCGCCCATCTTTCACTGAAACCACAACCTTACTTCTAGAGAGGACCGTTATTTTTGGTTGTTAGCCACCGAATGAGATAGCTCGCTCAATTGTGCAATATAAAACTTGTCCAGCTCTCCGACTACATGTAGTTCAGTAGCAACTACAAATTTTAGTTTTATTATGTTGTTACCGTAGGCAACTGGGACCGCACAACCGTTTAAAATTATTTATCACTAATTTGTTTGTTTCCAATTTGTATTTCTAGTTTAGTTCAATAGTATTTTTATGTGGGATACAGGCGTGTTTTTATGTATGAATCTCTATGCGTTGTTATTTGCATTGAATAAAATTAATATTTTAATTGAATTATACAGCTTTTGTGACAAAGAGGTTTGTTTGTTTATCACTACACATAAAATAAATGAATACTGATTTTCTTCTTGGTCTTGTTTTTTTTGCAAAAAAATTACTGATTAAAACGTCCCGGGTATGATTCCTGGATCAGGCAATTTGAATTGCTAGGATTTTCTACCAACAAAACAGACAAAAACAAATAAAATGAAAACGGATTTAATCATTCTCATAACTGAAGTTAATAGGTTACAAGGATTTTGACGACCGCATGGCGGAGTGGGTAGTGTTCCTGACTGCGACGCCGAGGTCGTGGGTTCGATGCCCACTTAAGACAAATCTTTGTGTGCATAAACATGGAGGTTTGTCTTAGTCTGGGTGTTTCTATGTATAATTATGTATTTACAAAAGAAAAGTATATATGTATTAGTATCAGTTATTCTAGTACCCATAGTACAAGCTCTGCTTAGTTTGGGACTAGATGGCGTTGTGTGTGAGTTGTGGAATATTGGAATATTTGGAATATTCTACACCTTTTTTTAGGGGTCAGCGGAAAGATGTCATGTAGGCATAGTTATAAGCTAAAACGTGATATATGTGCATAACATAACATAGCATCACGCCTATGTTATCCAGAAGGGTGAGGCAGAGGTGTACAACACCCACAACGTTATGTTTAGGTCCCATAGGATAGAGGGTCAGCCTATCGCCATCCACCAGGCACAATTCCAACTCCGTGCTGCTATTGTGTTATTTCTTACATAAAGTTCACAAATAAAGCTTTGCCTGACTCGGGAATCAAACCCATCAAGACCTCGTGGCGAGAGGCGCATACACTAACTCCTAGACCATCGAGACAGCATTTAAATAAATATGTGCATATAATATATTAAAATTTATACTGGCTATTCTCTTGTTCCCAGACTCACATGTGGTGAACCGCAAGCTTGTTGACGTGCCGCAGTTCGAGAGACCTATCGGCAATCAAACGTTCCACATTGGGAAGGAGGCTGTACTTGGATGTTCTGTCATCAATCTAGGAAAACATAAGGTAAGTTAGTGTTTACAGCAAGGATTTTGATCACGTAATTACGTGGTTAATGCGGCTGCCAATATGCAGAGGTCGCTGGCTCAAATCTTGCCCAAGTCCCATATTTTTTAACTGTTTCTTAGTATGATTTGCTACGCATGGCTAAATGCTATGAAAATAATCAAAAACAAATTATTATCTTAAGTTTAAGACTAATACGTTTAGGTTATGATACTTTATCTTAGCAATTTTTTTTTTTTACTCTGTATTCTTTTATTCATTTTCAAACATATTATGTACATTTAAATATTCTAATAACTTATTAAAAAAAAACAAAATTGAATACCTAACTATGTACAGCTGTAAGAAAAATAGAACTAAAAAATTTTAAAAGTTACGCGTCAAAAAATACTTCCGCATCAATGTCAAATGCGGGTGACGTGCCCAGAAGGCTGGCGGCATTGCCGCGTTGAATTGCTATGCTCAACCTTTGAGCAAAGTAAAAATAAAAGGTTATGATACTATATAATATTAATTTATGTCTACTTTTACCAAATATTCGATAGAAGATACCTAAATAAGTTTCCTTTATGAACATTTAAAGAGATTCGATTACGAAGACTTTGTTGGAGTCGATTAACTACTGAAGCTAGGTTCTGGTTTCTATTTATTTTTTATTTTTTTATTTTTTTTATAGGAAGATCAACAGCATGTAACAATTTGAATAGCTTAACGTAAATAAGTGACAGAGTGCTAATAATAGATCTTTACGAATAAACTTTTGAAAACCAATACAAATTTTGTGAACATCAAAAAGTAAGTAAAAAAGTAAGCGCTTAATTATTACACTAAAACTAAAAAAAACCCATAAAAGATCGCTATAAATATTTGAAAAAGAAGTCCTGACTGAGTATCCGTCTAGCCGGTCCAATGTTGTGTTAGTACTACTGTTCGCTCGCCACAAAAATGCATTCTGACGATAATTAGTGGTCACCAAGGGGAGATGGTTAGGATTGGTATTCCTTGCTGATGTTCATACATACATACTATTAATACTTACAAGCAAGAAGTTTTACTTAGGTAGGTACTCATAATTGTAAAATCTAAATCGAGTCTTCGAGAGGCGAGGATTTGGTCACTACCCTCACTTGCTCATCACTATTTTATTTTGATTTTTGTCCAAATTGTCACTATCGTATCTTTACGGTGGCGATTGCATTTATCGATGACAGGATTCCAGGCTGTTGAGAGTCTGTAATCATCTTCGGGGTTGAATTCGAGCAAAACAGGTATTTATGCCTTGAAAAATATTAACGCGATTAAGACCCGTGTAATTATAGTCATCGTCTTCCAAGCCTTTTTGCCAATAACATTGGGGTCGGCTTCTAGTCTAACGGATTTAGCTGAATATCAGTTTTTACGTGGAGCGACTGCCATCAGAACTCTCTTTGTTGGACTAGTTGTCACACTTTCTGGCCTCTGACTACGTGTAACGTAACATAGATGTTCAGGCGGCTTAATGTGCTCTTCGAGGCACGAAGGAAAACTCGTTATGTTAAAGATGGCCATCCACGGCCGACCGCGGTTAGCATTGCTTAACCTGCAAGATCGATCGGCAAGCGTGGCTTCGACTTAGCCACATAGAACACGTTATTTTTTTTCCGTCTTATCCTACAGTAAACAATGGCTAAACTTTAAGTGCAAAATTTTCGGACGACATTAATTCGTTTAAAGTAATTATGCTCGTTTATAGCCTCGCTCGAGTTACGGCACCATTAGCTGTTGCTGTAACTCACCTGAGCTGTGAGAGGTGCATTTTTATATCGAGTATTGTTTATATCGATAAAAAATACTCCATATAAAGTAATGTTATTTTAAGTTGTATGAAGTATTGACAGATAGTTTATAGTCTTGCTCGACTTACGGCACCATTAGCTATTGCGTTTTATATCGATTAAAATTACTCGATGTAAAGTTATGTTACTTTAAATTGTATAAAGTTTTGACAGCTAGTCTATAGCTTTGCTCGACTTACGGCAACATTTGCTGCATTTTGCTGTTGCTGTTGCTCACCCGCGCTGTGAGCGGTGCACTGTGTCTTATATCGATAAAAACTACTCGATATAAAGTTAAATGTTACTTTAAGTTGTATAAATTATTGACAGCTAGTTCATAGCCTCGCTCGACTTACAAGTACCATTAGCTGTTGTTGTAGCTCACCTGAGTTTTCAAGTGTTACCTAAGATATATATTGAAGTGAAGTGTAAATGTTCCCTAAAAACATAGTGAGTATTAGGAATACTCCTTTATAATGTAAGTATCGTAGTATGCTTAGTTAGTAGTTTACACCAATGCGCATTGTATTAAGTAGTTTTAATTATGATTGAATAAAAGACATTAGTTCGAGATGGTTGTCTTATTAAATCTATAGATATATATATATATATCTAAGATAGATATCGTTGTTTTAGCTTTTTTGAATAATTAATGATTGCGTCGATACCTTGCAATATAAGACCAAAAGTAAGCATTGTAAATTTCGCCAAGCTGCTCTATTTAGTTTTATCTTTATAGAGTCCTTAACACTCAATTGTGCACGTTTTGCTGAGCTCTCTAGCGAATGCGAGCAGAATAATACCACTAATTGTCTAAATCCATGGCGGGAGCATTTCGAGTAAATAACTTAGCAGCATATTAGCTTCCCGACGAAGATTACTTACAAAAGAAAAAACTCAGGTAATCTCTTAGTTGCTTCGTTATTCGCTTACCAATGGGAATAGTTTAGTAGTTTTATTTAAGATTAAATTACACAGACTGGACTTGAACAAACTATGTAATGTGATTGGTCCTAAGGTAGGACTCTCTCTTAGATTAACGACCGGTTTCTGAATTGAGACACGAAAACTATTTACTATGATTTTGCTAATTATAGTTGAGCTCTCAAAAGGAACCAGATGGATTTTGGTTGGCATTTGAATTTGGATTATTTTTAAATTATACTTGACAAAAAAGAGAAGAAATTATTAGGACGGCAGGAGGGATATGTTTTTTAAGCGTATGCATGTCCATTTCTTTGGCACGACCTACAGTTCAAACAGTTGGACAGCTTTTGACAAGTGAGGTGTCGTTGAATTAATCAAAATAGTGGTAGTGACTTAAGCTATTTAAATGTTCAACATAGCGCCCGCAAATGACAAAATGGTAGGGAGAAAAAGAAATATGGGTATCAAATGAAAGGTCATAAAAATATCAGTTTTATAATATTAATTTAATTGTAAACAAGCCGTAACAAACGTAGATATATAATGTAAAGAATTATTTTGTTCTTATTACAATTTTTTTTATTATATTGCCAGCAGACATAAAGTTCTTTCCGTTTAAAGATTATTTTGTCAAGCTGAAAAGCTTTTAAACTACGCCGAGGTTGTAGGTTCGATTCCCGCTCAACACAAATCTTTGTGTGCATGAACGTAGAGGTTTGTCTTGGTCTGGGTGTTTCTATTTAAATATAATAAGTATGTATTTACAAAAGAAAATGATGTACATATGTATGGCTAGATGGCATTGTGTGAATGTTATGTGGGTGTGTGATTTATTATATAAAATAGGCAAGCATCTGGTTAACATAAATGATGTTTAGGTATTTTGTTAGAGAGATAAACCTTTACAAAAAGTTTTAAATTTCAATGGACGTTGCCAAATTAATTAATCCTATCCTCCCTAAATGTGAAAGTTTATGAGAACGTTTGAATGCTTATAACTCAATGGCGAGCAAACCCTTAAACGGATTAAGATAATTAATATATAGAAGATGTATAATGCAACCTATATATGCATTTACTACTATTTTTAATTGCCTTAAGAACCACGTCGTTAAAGCTAAAATATGTATAAAGAGCATTTAAGTATAAGACAGGTCAACTACCTATATTTCTGTGAAAATGTTAACAATAATATTAAAAAAAACATCTTAAAGTTCCATAAATATTACAAAATTTCTTCAGTGTTTTGCGAACAACTCAAGTCTCTTCAAAGCATTTTTTTCTATAACTACCCACGCATACACTCCTATGAATATATTATAAGCTGCAATACTTTAACATAGTTTTTTTTTATTATTCATATTCTCATTTCAATGTAATGTTATATTTAAAAGTGTTCAATTATCATAAAACAAGAAAGGTAAAAAAAATATTGAGTATTTAACAACAGTAGTGTCACACTTTCTAACTCTTGATCACCAGTCTACCAGCACTGTGGTGGTAATGTGCTGAGGTGCGTACATTTTCTGACACATTGGCATGTTTATGTACTCATGTAAAATATAATACTTATTTTATTTGTTTTTTTTTATTTGTATTTTATTCTTATTCTAAAGAAAAATAAAATCTTAATTTACAAGAAATTCAGATTCTTAACACTGAAAACTACAAAGAAACTTTTTCTGCATAGCTGTTATCTTTTTACAAGCAACCTCTTTGTTTTTGTGACTAAGTCTTCCTAGGAGACATTTGTACGGCTTCATTATAAATAAAACTAATTAACACGGAGTGCTATTTCCCTTAATTATAAACAGTGGTTTTATAATTTAATTAATTGTATTCTTAGAAAAAGCTCCAATGGAAAGTGTCTTGTTTACGTGATTTTTAGGGTCTTTTGGCTTTTTTTTTCGAGTAGCTTTGTTGAGATAAAATATTCATGGTTTTGCGGACGAAGTACAAATTTTAATTATTTTAGGATGATTTAGTTATAAATAAAAGCTCTTTGGATTGATTGTTTTTGGTTTTATGATCTATTATGTATCTGTTTGGTGTACAATAAAGATTATACTATCTATCAATCTATTTACTTTTTTTGATATTTTTTGTGTAAACCTGTAGGTTTACACAAAAAGTATCAAGTCAATTAATTAACCTTTCCAACAATGTAATACAATACGCATATATAAATATCAATTCTACAAACAATTTAATTGTCGTGTTCACCTTTCCATTTTTGATTTTGTGTGTGTTTTTTTTGTGATTTTTGCAATGATCTCATTTCATGGCGCTATATTGAGCTACCAAGTACTCGGCCGAGGCTGTTTTCTTGTTACGTTACGTGTGAACAAGACAGTAGAGGAAAATGGATTTCAAAAATAAAGCTGCCTTATCTCACCAAAAATAACGTCGTATTTCAGAGTACCTAAAAATCCTACAGAAAATAACAAAAGCAAGAAATACCCCGAAAACTCAAGACCTAGATTACCACAGGCCACTTTTAAAATCCCACCTGAGCTAGGTTTAAGCCTAACCTATCCATAAACAAACGCAGTTACAGAGTAAAGACATTAAGCTTCATTATTTACTTTGAAATAAAAGAATAAAGTTTGAAAAATATTTGGGTTTTTAGGCCCTGTTTGAAAAGGCTGTGTATGCACAACTTATAAACATACTTTTAATTGTATGTTTAGAAACATTACTATTAAGGAAAGGATGCGAAACTGAGCTGAATTAACTATTTTATATAATATTAAAGTTGAAAAATTAAGAATCCAGCAGGACTCGACCTGCACCCCCTGGGTATACGCCCCAAGTGCTTTGCTAATTTTTTTTTTTTTTTTTTTTTTTTTTTTTTTTTTTTTTTTTTTCAGCTTTGGATTTGTATATGATACAAAAAGGCATACCAAAGCTATAATTTGCTTTAAAATATTACAAGTATTTGAATTATCTATGTTTAATATTCTGTGTTAAAAGTAATGTTTACAAAGCTTTAACTAACTAATATTATATATATTATGTACCTCAATATTATATTGAGAAACTAATTCTGTTTGCCTGTCTGTTATCCTTTCAAGCTTAAACTACTGATACGATCTTGATGAAAATTGGTAGAAATGGAGATAGTTCAAGACGAATGAGGATAGTACAAGATGTTTCTTATCGACATACCTAAATAAACTGCACAATTCTAAGAAAATTTGTTAGTAGACAACATTTATTTTCTGTATTAAAAAGATAATAATTTGCCATACTTAAAATAGTTCATAATTTAATCTTTTCTTTCTTGAAACTGACGTAAATATGTAATATTATTAAAAAATACGAGTTAGTCACGTATTGTTGGTCTAATTTGTAGACCGCGGTTTTGCCTACACTCGACAATTGCTTTGCGCCTGAGTCGCAGTTAGTCTTGCACAGAGCAAGATGCGTGTTGCGTGTTTCATAATTTGAATAGTTAAAAGCTGTTTAAACCTCGCTGTATAATTACACATTGTTTAAAATAATAATATCATTGCATAGGGGTGCATGAAAGGAGCCTCCCCGAGTGACGTACACAACGATTCCCTACGTACGGCGCACCCTGGGCAATTCTCGAGTTCTCCAAAGCGAATTGGCTAGTCCTGTCACCACGATGGCACGTCAAAATAAAATTTGACTAGGCCATCGACACGACGAAGAAGAAGATTGCATAGTCGCAATATTTTCGCTCAGTATGAACTTTGATCCACATTACTAGAAAAATGTGAAAAGCTCAGAAAAATGCCCACGCATTTATTTTCATTTCCACCACAAACTTGCTCAATTAAAGGGCTCGCGTTAATCTCAATTGCTCGGCCTAATGCACATGTGTTATAATGCGTATAAGTTGAGACCTGATTGTTGTATTCTCAGTTTTAAAATGTACCTAATGGGTTTATACATAAGGTCGAAGCGGGCGGAGAGCAATTTCAACTTATCACGCACGATTCGTACAAATGTAAGTAGGTTGTTAATAAATAATAATGACTCCTGTTCCAACCTTATTTTGGGGAACGTATGTTTCATCCAGATACGTTCTTAATTCAAACACGGATAATGGAATTTTAGATCTGTTGTAATTAAAAGAATGCAATCTTGGGATAGTTTGTTCCGGGTATATTTTCCTTGTAGAGCTGATTCGTTGTATTAATAATGGTTGTTGAACTTTTAAGGCACATAATATAAACAAATTTGCCTATTTTCATAAATGGAATGCAATAATTAGTATGAGTTTTCATAAATCATGAGTTGAAACTTTTATAGAATATTTATATAGTAGGTATATATATTATGTATGTATATTATTATTAATATTATTTATATTATGTATATATTTTTTTCATTCGGTATTCCTACACAGTCTACAAAATGTTTAGTATAGAGTTAAGATTTACCAAAAAAACCTGTTTTAATAATCAGATAATGTATATATCCCATGTAAAACATAGATAAGTATGATTTTGTTTTTTTATTATTTAATTTTAAATATCTGTAATATAGCACTATTTAATTGTATGTATAATAAATGATTTTTTTTTTGTTAAATGTAAAACTAAAATGTGAAATGAGAGCTAAGTTAAATAGGCGATAAAGATATTATTATCTTTCTTGTTAGGATTTTTTTAATATTTTTGATTAGCTAATATAATAATGTTTTTTTCGCGAACTAAGCATATTGAAAATTTTAAATACGGAAACCACACATGGTCGGTCCGCGCTCGAAAGGATACACACTCCTGCGTCGCAAGCATGGTTTTTTTTTACGCTGTTGCATGTCTATTATACATCAGAACAACTTACCTCTGTCATCATACAGAATTGATAGTATAAATCAAACATCTGTGTTGCACTAGCAATACATAGACTGGGTGTGCTTGAGTGAGTGAATGTGTGTATTTGGCCTTGTCATTGGGACCATTGGATAGTGTAATTGCTTCTGGCGTTCTATCTAATGTAAAAAATCCAAATTTACCTTTATTTATCTTTAAATGTTCATTATAATATGTATACTGATGTGGAAACTCACGTTTGAGTGTTGAAGGTAAAGGTAAACACCTGAATGAGTTCGACAGTTTGGCGTTCATAATGTCGATTAGCCTTCAAACTTGTAACTCAACTTGGCTGTAGAATAAACGTCGCGTGTAAACATTATTTTTGGCGTTTCTAAGAGCTCATTATCATAAAGCTACATTTACATTGTAGAGGAGCGGAGCAAAACGGACCGTATTGGCCAATCACAGTGCTTCAAACTGTACGAATCCGTCCCATCCCATCTCCACTCCACTCTACTCCACTTCACACCAGCTGCGTGGAGTAGCTCAGACTTTCAAATAAGAAATCTGGCTCGGCTATGCTTCGCTCTTATCGGCTTCAATGCAAACGCACCCTTAAACTATACTATACTAAGGTCGGCAACGCAAGAGTAATGTCCCTGGTGATGCAATTGTAAGTGTCCATAGGCTGCGGTAACTGCTTACCATCAGGCAGGCCGTATGCTTGTTTGCCACCTTAGTAACATAACATATCATAACATCACGCCTATATTACCCAAAAGGGTGTGGCAGAGGTGTACAACACCCACACTTCACCTGTTATGTTTAGGTCCCATGGGTAAGAGGGTGACCATTCACCGGGTACAATTCCAACTCCGTGCTGCTATTGTGAATTTCCTGACGGAAAGTTTACAAATAACACTTTGCCCGACCCGGCAATCGAACTCAAGACCTCGCTGTGAGAGGCTCATACGCTAACCACTGGGCCATCGAGGTACCTTATTTAAATAAAAAAAAAGGAAATAACTAAACATATGGACCAGGAGTTCATTAATCAATACCTTATTTGCAAAACTAAAGGATATTTACAACAAAAGTTTACTGTAAAATCCTAAATACTCATATAGAGGAACAGGGTGTGATGTTCCTGCACCATAAAGGGAGGATCCTCCGTCCAGGCTCAGTGGTATTGCCTGGCGGACAGCTGTACAACGGTAGCATATTGGAAGTCGTATATATGTATACTCTCTGTGAACACTTCGTTATCGCGATTCAGCACTCTTCGACATACGTCACGTGATTATGAGCGGATACCGCCACATCACTCCTTTTAAAATTTCAGTTTTAATAAAAATTCCCTTTCTATAGAAATAAAAGTATATTACTGAGCTAATTTGCCGTGAGTACTGTAATACTGGAGTTAAGTACTGCAGTACAGTCAGCATAATAATAGGAAAGGAAAATTAGTTTTTTGAATTATTAAAAGGGGCTGTATAGGATAAAGGTAAAAGTTGTCTGTAGAATTATTTGAACGTCGATGTACACAATTACATGTTAGCGATATGTATGGGATATTCCGTAATTTGAATATTAATTTTTGATCAACCTTTGCCTTGGTAAGGAAAAGTTTGTTTGATGTTCGATATAAAACCAACACATATTTTTTTAAGAAGTCTTTAAGTAGTTACTTTTTCAGATAGAATTAAAATACGAATAACATACGTATGAAAATATTTGTTTTCACGAGCCCTGAGGGTCAAGCGATCATAACACATATATTTTTTTCATTTTTATAGAAAATAAAATCTCATCATGTTTATTGCATAAAACTATAATGCTTGTAGCATTACAATATATCATCCTCGTGGAATTGAGGCTTGATTCTATTTATGTATGTATGTACTATTAGGCAAGTTTACGCATGCTCACTTTAGGGTGATAATTGCGTATCATCGCTCTCATAGCGTGATAGAAAATGTTCCTTGTTGCACATATACGCTTCACGGGATAATTTTGAAAAGTGAGCATGCGGTAACTTTTCTGATGGTACATAATATAATTGTAAAGCAAAGTTTTGACTAAGTGTTTTTGATGAAAATAGAACAAGATTTAGAGTAGAATAAAACAAGAACAAAATTCCCTCTTTCATTGTTCTTATTCCCTCGCACAATTAATTTACAGACGCTACATAACAGCTCAATCTACCACACGTTGTTATGTCTCATTTTAGTCGGATTATATTAAACACCTCAAAAAATGTTTGTGCTGTTGATGTATTTAATTAATTTGAGGCTTATTGCGGTGCTTAAACGCGTCACGTTGAGGTGTTACACTTCTGGTTGTTTATTATGAGCTTTAAGTTAAAGTGAAGAAAAAGGTCATTGCAAGAATTTAAGATCAAAATTTGCAGTTCAATGAGAACAATGAAAGAGGGAATTTTGTTCTTGTTTTATTCTACTCTAAATCTTGTTCTATTTTCGTCAAAAACACTTAGTCAAAACTTTGCTTTACAATTATATTATGTACCATCAGAAAAGTTACCGCATGCTCACTTTGAGCGTCAATAACAATAATTGTACTTGTTGCTAAAACTACATTTGTGTGTCAACAAATAACAAATAAGGTTTAAGTACCTACTTAAAACATAGGATTACAACGTAGAATGTCATTTTCATTTTCTTTCGCGCAATTAATTTGCACAGCTCAATCCACCACACGTTGTTATGTCTCGTTTGAGTCGGATTATATTAAATACCTCGAAAAATGTTTGTGCTCTTGATGTATTTAATTAATCTGAGGCTTAAAGCGGTGCTCAAACGCGTCACGTCAAAGTGTTACACTTCTATTTATGAGCCAAAGCTTGAACACCTTGAACTCAAAAGTTAAAGTAAAGAAAAAGGGATTTGTAAGAATTTTTGATAAAACTTTGCAGTATCAAAACCCATACAGATGTTTAACTTAACAAAATGAGGGTATTCGTTGCTGAAGCTACATTTGTGCCGCGACAAAAAATAAATAAGGTATAAGTACTTTCTTAAGACTTAAGATTACACCATAAAATGTCATTTTCATTTTCTCTAGCACAACTAATTTGCAGACGCTACATAATAGCTCAATCCACCACACGTTGTTATGTCTCATTTGAGTCGGATTATATTAAATACCTCAAAAAATGTTCGTGCTGTTGATGTATTTAATTAATCTGAGGCTTATAGCGGTGCTCAAACGCTTCACGTCAACGTGTTACACTTCTGGTTATTAAGTATGAGGTTTGAATTAAGGTAATGAATAAGGATATCTTGCGTAAATTTGCATGTAAATTAGGAACGCCTGAAAATAGGCACATTGTTAACACATAACATATCATCACGCTTATATTACCCAAAAGGGTGTGGCAAAGGTATTCAACACCCACATTACACCTGGTATGTTTTTGGGTCCCATGGGATAGAGGGTGAGCCTATCGCCACTCACCGGGTACAAAGCCAACTCCGTGCTGCTATTGTGAATTTCTTGACGGCAAGTTCACAAATACCACTTTACCCGACCCAAGAATCAAACCCGGGACTTCGCAGTGAGAGGCACATACGCTAACCACAAGACCAACGATGCAGTCATTGTCAAGTCAGAACACATTGTTATGTATCTTCTTCTTCTTCTTCTTTCGTGTCGATGGCAGCAGTCATATTCTATGAGCCCAGTGCGTGGCCACGCGGACACATTGTTATGTATACAAAATATAGGTTGTATCAATAGCATGATATTCTTTTTATAAATATTAGTGCATAGGTTACTTAACTTTAAAGGTTAGCTGAAAATAATCCTGAATTTCTGAGATTGAAATACCTTTAATAATAAACTTTTACTGTCACTAAATTATATAGCCTAGAAACTAACTAACAAATCTTATAATACTTCTTTCAATCAAGAAGTCAAATCAAACCCTTTAATTTGTCGCTAATGCAAAATGCTAACATAAAATACATAACGGTGATTTATTCAGTCGTTGAACAAATAATTTTTGCCAAAGAAATATACAAACTAAGCAACATTTACGAGCGAACAATATAAAAAATATATGAACAAACTATAAAACACATTTGTAGCTCCCCCGTGCGTTATAAGCTCTATATAAACATCATAAATTCGAAGCGTTATAACGCAAATGCTAAATGAAAAATTTGAATCACGCACAAGCTCGCAAATTGATTCTGTATTCGTCAACAGGCACATTTAAGCCCTTGGTCACGTTGTGCTTTATTGTGAAGCGAAGCTACAATAGCCCGGCGCGAATAGTAATCTCCCGGAGCAACATTACGTAATTCTTGAAAATTGCCGAACCCGTAGCGTTTGCAGCTACGGTAGGGTTGGCAATACAGTCTTCAAAAATCAAAGGTTTGAAGTTAGATATCCGGGATATAGACTGACACACTTGGAGTCGCGAAAAGTGACGTGATGCAGAAGCAAAAAATAAAGCTCAAAGGCTAATTAATTGCTAATGCGACTTCAGTTAAAGGTCCAAAAGATTTTGTAGTTATCAATATTTTCAAAAACTACTTATATTTTGAAAAAACTACTAGTAGTAGTTTTTTTTGACTACCAATATTTTCAAAATTTGTCCTAATTTATGTTTTTGTCGCGTTTGATTTATGTTCTTTAACCAACATGTCTACAGTTTTTTAGTGGACCTTTAACTGAAGTCGCATTAGCAATTCATTAGCACTTAAAATATCTCTTTTACGTTACTTTTTTTTAAATAGGTAAATCTTCCAATCAAGTAGTTATAAAAATCTAGGGCACTGTGTAAAAATTCTAGCTATTACTAACACCTGGGCAAACAGGACAGTTGGCAACCCTTAGCTACGCCCTAACCTGATTTTGCATCTGAGTTGTTCTCAAGTTTATTTTTTGTGCTGAATTCGCCAACCTTCCCGTATATAAGAATTTTAAATGAGACTAAGTACCTTCTTATATGGAATCTTCATTTACATTTACATATTTAAATGTGGAGTTGGATTTTCAGGAAATCTCTGTATGTGACTCTTTTGACTGCAGTAGTTTCTATTAAATTATTTTTAAGCTCTGGCTCAAACATTAGTGCAATAACCTTTCCAGAAATACAATTTAACTTAAAATAGATAAAAATCAGCAGTGGGTAAAACACCGTAAACCACAACGCCATCAGCTTACATTAACCAAACATAATTATCTCCGCGCAGGTATATTCTAGACAGCACAAAATTAATATTGTCCCTTATTTCTCTGCTGACATTAATGTTTCTAATTATATCTGCATTTAATAAAGAAAGTTCCCAACAAACGTATAAAATTAACGAGAACGTAGTGTTGGCATTAATGTGCTTGTTTATTCGAGTACTCGAGTCTATTCGATTTATTTTTTGTTGCGAATTAGGGATTACTTTGTTGCCATTGTGTTGTATAATTAATCTAGAAATGCTGAGTGTTACAGACGAAGGCGTCGTTATTTGGTTGATTTTATTTATTTTAAACTAAAGGAAAAAAATCAGAAAAAAATAATTGAAGCGACACACCTACGTAATGAGATTAATTTATGGAATGTGGGTCTTTGTTAGGTTCTTCTTGATGATTATAAAATTATGTTATCATGTTATAAGCAAAACAAATAAGATTAATTTACACTTGATAGGAAATAATAGAAAACCATACAAATAACACCTTTGCAAAATTGCTTGAGATCCACTTTAATCGAACAATAGAGTTATTATTCGATTAAAATCGAGCACAACAATCGGATACGGCAAACATTATCCCCACACTGTCCCACATCGAGTCTCGTATAGCTGTGTTTGTGTGAGATGATAATCATATTTCCGGTTGCATATTAAAGATTATATGAACCCATAAAGATATATTAGGTACTGCGAAAATGGCTATACTTTATTAGATAATATTTACGTTTCATTAAAAGGTTTTATGCGGTGTTTATGATGGGATAAAAGGGGTATTAATTAGAGTATCAAATGGTATCGGGTGTTACGTTGGTTTTTCAGGATTGAGCTCAAATCCTGAAAAACCTACATTAAGTTATGTTTTAGGTTTCATAGCCATGGAGATCGGTTTGTAGTTTGACTTGACTGACAACTTTTTTCATTATTATTGAGAATACGGGTTACTCACGTTACTTTAGCCGGGATATGCCGACTAGTTTCAAGGCGAGGACACGCGAATAACACCCCAGTTGATGAATCTACGTACTAGATTCGAAACTAGTCGGCAAATCCCGGCTAAAGTAACGTGAGTAACCCATATTCTCAATAATAATGTCTTCACCTCACGTCGGTTTTAATAATTATTTTCACTTAGGAAGCGTTCCTTGCGCAAACTATTCAGTTTAGAAAAAAAATATAATAGAAACCTCAATATATCTTTTATGAAGACCTATCCATATTACATGTATAGGTTTGATGAAAAAAATATATAGTAACGGAAAAAGTGGCTGTGACATACGGACAGACATGACGATTTATTAAGGATTCCGTTTTTTGCCATTCGGCATCGGAACCCTAAAAATAATATGAGGTGTCTCTATAACAACGATATAAGCCAAAACCAATAAATATTTGGTCTGTCTGTTCGTATGTTCGTGCGCGCATCACGCATTAACTAAAAGATTATGATTGAGAATGCTTGAGATTAAGATAAAAGCTCGAAGCATTTAGTTTAATACACTTAAATTTTTATAGTTAAGAAAAAACATGAACATTGTTGTACTAATAAAAGTTTTTTATTCTTCAGTAGACAGTAGTATTATTTTATTTTAAACCTACAATTTGGAATTGAAATTAAAGATTAACTTGTTTGTTTGAGCCAAAGTTGCCAATGTTTTCTGTTGGGAACAATAGATCATCTGCACGCGAATAGGGATTAATTATTTCGTGCAGATTTTCCTTTCTCTTTAAGAGAAATAGTACCGACGTATTTATCTCAGAGTTTTGTTTTGTTTCAATAATGTTCTTTGTTTTTTATTTTAGGGCTCAGCTTGTAATTTGTGTTTATTTTTGTCTCGATGGTCTAGTGGTTAGCGTATGCTTCCACCGTGAGGTGTCGGATTCGATTTCCGGGTCGGGCAAAGTGTTATTTGTGAACTTTTCAAATTCAAAATTCAAATTCAAATCATTTATTTTCATAGGCCCCAGGAGGCGCTTGAACACGTCAAAATATTACAAACAAATGATATAAAAATAAATTATAAGTAAAACTAAATTATACTAATTACAATGATTTGAACTAAATTATACTAATTACAAAGATTTGAATGATTTTCGTCGGGAAATTCACAATAGCAGCACGGAGTTGGAATTGTGCCCCGTGGATGGCGATAGTCTCATCCCCTATTCCATTGGACCTAAAAACATAATAGTACGAGAGCCCACGACCAAAATTTTTGTCTCATAGCAATACGGCCAAAACCGCATCAAATCGATAGATACGATTATCCTGAACTCGAAAATACCAATATCAGACATTTTCCGCGTAGCGTTTGATCTGACCGAATTTTCAAAATTGTCAAAGAATTTTACCGAACTGCATCATAGCAATATGTCTGATTTGCAGACTGTAGTTGAATGATAGTTCTGAGATACCGGAAACATATTTTTCAGACGTTAGTGGTGTAGCGCAAACCCGTAAAATCACTTAAAAAAATTAAAAATGAGACAAAAAAAATGTCTCATAGCAATACGTCTGAAAATCTTTTTTATTAGTAAATTTTGGTTATTTGATGCGAACAAAACAATTTTCAGACGGAAATGTGAACGCATTAAATTTTGAGATCGTTTTGAAAATGTTAACAAATTTTACCGATCGGTATCATAGCAATATGTCTGAAAATTGTTGGACATGATAAAATAAGTTGTCCACATGTGCAAAAAATTTATATCAGACGAATTAAGTGTAGCACCTTCTCTATCAGACAACTTTTCGATACTCAGATATCATTTAAAAATCGTATTGAGGCATCTTGAATTTTCTGTTACAAACCAATGAATACGTTGCGACCCTGAATTTATTAGAAGATAATTAACAAAGAATTTACCCGAAACCGTAACATTGAAGTTGAAGGACTGAAATAAATCGCACAAAAGAAAGCTGGCGAGTGAGCTGTATAATAGTAAGAAAGGGGCAGGAGCGTAACAAGCGCTGAGGCTGTTGAAATTAAATACTGATTGATTTGATAGTTTTGGTTTTATTTAAAGCACACTTGAGTAACTTTTACAAAAGAAATAAGTAATGACATCTGTCATCTGTCAAAGTACATATAATAGACAAGGGAGATTCTTGAATATCTATGAAGGCTGTAAATTTAAAAAAACATTTAACAGAGGCGTCGGTCAGGCGACTCCGAAACGTTATTTTCGTTTTTGGGAGTATATGCTACACTTAAAGTGTCTGAAAACAGGTTTTTGGTAATCATGGCAGCAATACGAAAAGTTGAAAAAAAAATTATCCGTCTTGCTATGATACAGGTCGGCTAAATTTGTTGACATTTTCAAAAATGCGCTCAGGCTATATGCTACGCGTAAAATGTCTGAAAACAAACTTTTTCGTAATACAATTATAAAATCTATGTACATTTTCACTATCAGACGTATTGCTATAATACCGACTGTCTTTTTTTTTGACACAGCAGAAATGGCCTCCCACGCAGTTGCTACACTTTCGACCGTTACTACACACCTAGTCGGGTACAGAATCATACAATCTAACGATTTTATAGGGTTTTTGCCGTATTGCTATGAGACATGGTTTTGGTCGTGGGCTCTCGTACTATAACCGTTGAGGGTGTTGTACAATTCTGTCACATCCTTCTGAGTAATATAGGCGTAATGTTATGTTATGTAATGTCGTTTTTATTTTGATATGGCAAAAAATATATCAAAATAAAATAGCCTTTTAAAATTTTAAATAAAAAGTTATCACCATACGCGATAAGAAATTGAATATGCCTGTTTAGGTTTATTATAAGTACCTTAATGCCACATAAGTTACATATATATACCTAATCAGTTTCTTAAAAAAAAAACATTACATCAAATCAACTGAATAGATTTTAATTAAGGTCAAAAAAGAGGATGGTTACAAATTTAATAATAATTATGAAGAAAAATGTTATTTCGGTATTTAGTTAAAAAAAAACTAATTTCTGAAAATGAAAAATGCTTGCAAAAATAGAAATCATATTTCAACCTAAATCAAAATGTAATCGTCATAAAACTACACATTTCGTAATAACAAATAGCTACCTCAAAAACCTTAATAAGGCTTAGGACTTGCTCTTTGCGGCTCGCAAAGGTTTCAGATATGAATACTCACGAAACAACGGCTAGAAATTCTGTAATCGGATTCATTAATCAAATCAATTTATTATCGTTGAAATCAGATTACAAATCGTTGTAATAAATTGTGAGGATGATGTAAAGAATTATCGTTATCCTTTGCTAACAGTACTAATCTTGCTGCAGCTAAAACGACAGTCATTGTAAGCGCTGGCCCAATTTACAAGAGGTTCTAATAATTTTAGATTTCGATTTGATTTGTTTTCAATTATATTGATGAGGTAAAATTTTCGACAAGTTTAAGGGCGGAAGCACCCTGTTTTACCAACCTGTTGGTTGGTTGGTGGTTGTTTTTATAATACGTAATGGTTTATAGCACTTTGAATCTTGATACTTGCAGAGGTTTAGTGGGATTACAGACGTTATTTTTAAATGTACTAAAATTAACAGCCGAGAGTGCTTGAAAATCTAGTGGATTTTATAGCACAAATGTTCTTGTAATTCAAAATAACCGTGGATTTGGCATAAAATATTATGAACTTGCAGGTTTAAAAGCGAGTATTTTTAGGACAATATACCTAACAATCATGTTTTAGACATAATGATGTCACATGCCTTTTGGAAATGAAAAAAATGTCGTCAAGTTAAATACAGGGTGTTCCGTTGCACTACATTTTCAGCCTTACGGCTAGATTACGATCTTGCGACTAGTATTTGCCCTACTGTGGGCTTAAGTGAGATTAGGTCTTTTAATTACTGGCACTTTGTTTTTGCGGATGTTGGTTCTATTAAACTACACGCCCGTTTGTGAAATTCTCTCAAAAGCTTTTATTTACTTACAAAATAGGTTATAAATTTAAATAAGATAAAACTAGTTGGTCTTGTGGTTAGCGTATGCACTTGGTTTGATTACCGGGTAGGGCAAATTGTTATTTGTGAACTTTCCGTCAGTATATTCTTAATGGCAGCACGGAGTTCGCATTGTGCCCGGTGGATAACGATAGGCTCATCCCCTATCCCACGGGACCTAACAACATACCAGGTGTAATGTTGGTGTTGTAAACCTCTGCCTCACCCTTCTGGGTAATATAGGCGTTATGTTATGTTATAAATTTCACTAAACGTTTATCTGTTTTATATTTCATACCAATATATTTATACTAATAGTAAGACAGATATACCCAAGCATCTAGTTCCATTAGTTACATAGCCATACTAAACATGACAGTAACACTCAAATATATTACCTCAAATATATCTCCCGGGACTTCCACGCGTCTCACAAGCACATCAGCGCAACGAAGCCTAAAGATTCTCGAGGAGTATTTAAAGTAATTGGGCCATCACCATCGCGCATTAAATTAATGGTACCTGTCAGAATTCGTTGGTGCTCGAGATACAAAGGCGCAGCGGAGAGGCATCACTCTGAGACTAACAATGGACCAATAAAATGTACAAGAAGGATAGGAGGTAGCGATGCTTGATAACTGTTTTGATGTACGGTTTTGGGTTCTTGTTTGTTTTGAAAGATATCATGATGTATTTTACTTTTGCTGTGAGGGATATTTTGAAGATTCAACCCGATACGTTCTGATTTGGACGACAAAACAAGCGGTCGATGAAAATGTGATCTTTTCCCTTCAGCTTACATAAGTAGACAAAAATAATTTGATAATAGGTATAAAGATGTAAAAAATTCGAGATTATTAATTTTTTTCCATATAAAATAGTGTTTCATTTGACTAAAAATAAGTCAATTAAAATTTGTCAAATATGTATTCATTCTGTACTTTCACTATTTGATTAATTAATTTAATATTCATTGTTTTCATTAATCATACACATCACTTAATATTTCCTAATTCCCTTTGTCTAGTAGCTATTAATATGCAAATACATATTTACAATCTTCCCCTACAAATCTCTTCATATTTCATTACTACTTTACCACCAGAGGGTCCTACCCTCTTCTAATCAAAATTGTTTCCCTTTGGAGTTTGCACTCATCTACAAGGTGTTAAGAGGCTTGAAATATATAAAAATATTTTGCTATTACAGTGAAGAATTGTTATTACTGTTGTATAAAGAAATAGTTTCTGTATTAATAATTATAGGTAACACATTGTCGGTCTCTGAAATTCATAAACTGAATATCGCGATGATGCTTCCTTCCAATTAAAAAAAATTGTTTTGAATTTAACTTGACGACATTTTTTTTTTATTCCAAGAGGCATGTGACATCATCATGTTTTAAACATGATTGTAAGGTATATTGTCCTAAAAATACTCGCTTTTAAACCTGCAAGTTCATAATGTTTTATGCCAAATCCTCGGTTATTTTGAATTACAAAAACATTTGTGCCATAAAATCCACTAGATTTTCAACAAGCACTCTCGGCTGCTCATTTTAGTACATTTAAAAATAACGTCTGTAATCCCACTAAACCACTGCAAGTATCAAGATTCAAAGCGCTATAAACCATTACGTATCATAAAAACAACACATGAATCTTGAGCAAAAATTTATGATCGTATTATCGCCAAATGTACCGAGCTCATCGTTCCGTGCAAAATGAGTAATTTCATCGCTTTTACAATCCTTCGTCATATCCTTTTCAAGTGTCATTTGACAGCCACCATTAATTCCCCCCTCCCCCTTTACGATGCTGCATCATATGATAAAGTGCGCTCGAATAAAGAGCTCTTGTGTGCCGTCGGAGTAATGAAGATGGTCTTAGTGACGCTAAAATGTTTTTTCAGCCGCAAATTTAGGGGCTTGTCGAGATTTCAGAGAGTGCTGTTGAGTGTTTGAGTAGTTTGGATAGAGATTTTTACACGTATTATTCTGATGAGGAACGCATTTTTTTTAACTAGATAATTTATAAAGTGAATTGTATTTATTGTTTAGTTAACTTAAACTGACTTCAATTAGAAAGCAACATTTATTTTCGAACTCAAAATATTAATAAAATTATTTCTAAAACTTGGTTTACAAAGATTAATCTGCAATTTAATTCCACCGTACCAATTTATCACACTGATTGAAAAACAATGTACCTACCGATTCCTGCGAGATTCGTTCCACAACATCATTAGTCTTTGTTAAAATGACATCTCAATATTATCAAAACAAAATTAAGCTAACGAGACGGGCTCGCCTTTCAAATTAACAAAGAAAAACTGAATGACAAAATCTTTGAAGAAAAAAATATAAAAAAACATTAAATTACATTATCCTAAAGATTAATTATAACTTAAATTATTATTTCTAACAGATAAAGGCTCGGCTGAAATGAATTTGGAGTATCCATTAATTTTGTTTCAAAGTAACAATTTCACCCGAAAATTTGTTTCTAGACATTGTTATATCAATTTTGGTAAATAAAAGGGTCTGGGATATTAATTTTATAGGCTTATTAAAGGCAAATAAATAGTGGTATAGAGATTTATGGGACGCATTCCCTGAGGGGACCTTTGACAGGATTAAATGGCGAGAGGTTCTTCATGGTGTTTGAAAATCACTGCGTAATTAAAACGGGTTCGAAACAATGTAAAATTAAGCTAAGCTTGTGAGTGTTATTTTAAAGTTTTGCAAATTTCAATAGAAAGCAGCAATTTTTTTGATGTGCTGTAAAAACTTTTCTTAATAATAATTCTAAACTTTCGCTTTCGGGATTTTGAACACATAATTATATATTTTAGACACGACATGTCTTAATCGCGTAAATATTTTTGTTCGACAGTCTCGATCGAAACACACCGATCGTGGTCCGAGCCGACTGGTGACCACTTAGCGTCGTCTCCGGAAAGCGCGAATTTTGTCCACTACCCTCACTTGATCGTCACTAATTTTATTTTTGAATATAAATAAAAATAAAAATAATAATAGGCCAGGGTCCGGGGCTTCTCGATTAATGTAAACAAGACTAATGTCACAAAAGTTATACAGTAATGTCGGAAGCGAACACACTTCAAATGTTACTGGTATTGAATCGGACAACGAAAATGATTCTGATGGGCCGTTTAAATGGAAAACCTCACGAGTCTAGGCTAGAAGCAAAAGTATTTGCTCGTATTTATAAAAAAAAGCTAAATATGCATATGAGAATTTTGTATTGTACATCAATAATTTGTACTGTGAATTAATGTAAACTAATAAAAAATGTATGTTTATTATCTTTGTTTTATTTGTCTATTTATTTTTTATCTATCTCTGAGGTTTTTATTATTATTTATTCGTTCCATTTTTTGAGTGAAAACGTATAAAATCTTTACTAATATCAGTAGGATTTAATTGAATCGTTTGTATAAATTTGTACTAATAATAATTTATCACAATTATATAATATTCAATTCAAATTCAAATTATTTATTTATTTATTTTATTAAACATTTATTTCAGATAAAAATCCATACGATAATATTGTTAGTGAGTGAAACTTAGTATCTATGTTAGTCAAAATGAAATTATTAATTTACATTAAGATTTACAGATACAGAAAACAGGTTATACAGAAAAGCATTGAGAATACAATTAACATTCATTAGTAATGATATAATAAAGATTATATAGCATTACATATATTTCCACAGTTTACAATATAGTCAGAATTCATAAATTACAATAAAATAATAAATACACCGAATAAATCCATTTTGTCAAATTAAAATACAATTACAATGTCACTCTTAAAAATAAATAAATGTCATACAGATTTTCCCATCAAGATCAGCATCCATCTGTGCTGGATTGGGCAATCTAGGCGACTTGCAATCATCTGCAGAATGCTGTTGTTAGTTGTTACTGGTTCTCAGGCGTTGTACTAGTGCTGCATTTTTTTTACGTATGATTGCATGAATTATAATATTCAATTTGTTAAAATAAACATAACATAAGGCATTTTATAGCCTGTGTTTTTTTAAAATGTGTATTAGAACTTTGGCCAGTTGACAATTTAGCAGATATCACAATAACATAACATAACATCACGCCTATATTATCCAAAAGAGTTTGCAGAGGTGTACAACACCCACACTTCACCTGTTATGTTAAGGTCCCAAGAGATAGGGTGTAAGCCTGTCGCCATCTACAGAGCACAATTCGAACTCCGTGCTGCTATTGAGAATTTCCTGACGAATAGTTAACAAATAACACTGTGCCCGGCCTAGGAATCGAACCCGAGTCCTAGTCCGAAACTATGTTTCTAAATCGTAATTTTAGATGGTTAGTTGATAGTTTCATACAGATTTAATTTTCTCAAACAAACTCTTTTAGTAATACGGTAATTACAACATATTTGCCATTGGATTAAACAACAATTGTATCGCTTGATTAATGAAGTACCTTGAGAAGCAAACATTGTTACAGATAATGATGTTATTCCGGGATTAATTTCTATCTAACACAAAGGAATCCTAATGGCTCATGTTATTATTATGTCTGATTCAGTTCGTAATCTTTTCCTTGGTTTATGTCATTGTGAGGAATCCATTTAGCAAGCTTGGGTTGAGATATAATTTTGTCCATATTTTTAAAGCAAGTGTATGAGTTTGAGTGCTCACTTTTCTGTTAATTGAAGAATAAAAGATTCAAATTTGAGTGCACGGTTGGCGTAGCGGTTAAAGTGGTCGCCTCGCCACTTTCAACTACGCTGGTGTTGTGAGTTCGATCCCACATGGGACAAAAATTTGTGTGATTCGCAAAGATTTGTTCTGACTCTGGGTGCGCTTTGTGTGTGTGAAATGTATGTTTGTGAACACGCGACGCGACACAGGATTTATTTCTAGTGCGGGCATCGTTTTTTAAAAAAAGAAGAAAAAAAAATTGGAGCAGACTATGAAAATCTATAAACTGAATTAAATATTTATCATTAAGCTATTGTACATTGTAAGATGCACTAGAAAGGATATATAATATATTTTTTTAGTGTGACAATATTCCTGCATGTGATAATTTCTCGTTGCAGGTAATATGAGTGTATTGTTTTTAGGTTATCATGGCGAATTAACATCAAATACCCACATATAAGTTTTATATAAAGTATAGTTAAGTCATTTCTTTCATCATGATATTGATAATAAAATATTTTTCAAAAATTTTTGTCATTTTGTATTTTTATAAGATGTTATTTTTGTCATGTCGCAACAAAAAACTAAAGTAATTAAGTTAGTTAATAATAAAAATAATTAAGAGTATAATACAGGCTTAGATTATCAAATTAAAAGTTTTTGTTGATCACTAATCATGATCACCGTACTTAAAGTACTAAAGAAAAATAAAAAAAAGTACGGAACGAACAATTTTTCATTTGGCAAATCCATTTAACAAAATTGATGAATGCGGGATCACTAAGCTCCGTTGTGTTTGTACAATCACATTTGCAGTACTGTACACCGAACACGTCTGTATGTATTTCCACATCATGTCCCTCGAGAGCTGAAATGCCACATGTTCTCTAGACCTTGCAGTCACGTAGTGGAATGAACTGCAATAATAATCGAAAATCTATTTTGAAAGACAAAAACGAGTATGTGTACTGTAGACTCTGGTTGTTTGTTGTTTGTTCGATAAAAAAGGATTTTAAGGAGCTTGCAGACCGGTGAGTTTTCGTTTGTAATGTAACGTTTCAGATTCTATATTGAGAATTACAAACTGCTTTCTGAACTAAATTCGCCTGTTAGCATTTTATTGAATTATATTTCTTATTTCGAATTATATCATTACAAGCTGCGCACCCTAATGATCGGTTCTCTTCCCACACTGGTGTAGTAGGTATTCGAACTTGTTTTTTACATTATAAGCAAATATGCGCCTTGCGAGAGCTCTTACTACAAAAATGTTTCTCCTATTTAAATACATAACATAACATCACGCCTATATTACCACAGAAGGGCGTGGCAGAGGTGTACAACACCCACATTTCACCTGATATGTTTAGGTTCCACGGGATAGGAGGTAAACCTATCGCCATCTACCGGGGCCAATTCCAACTACGCGCTGCTATTGTGAATTTCCTGACCAAAAGTTTGCAAATAACACTTGCCCGAGCCGGGCAGACCTCGTATACGTTAACCCCTAGAACATCGATTAAATACCTTTTGAATAAACGTATCAACGAGCCAAACTTAAAATCAACGGAAAATGTAAAAACATTTCTATTCAATAAAATAAAACCCAATTAAAGTAAGCCGCGGCACTCGACGCCAATCCGACAATTCCCGTTACCCGGCATTTTAAAATGCGCAAATTAGTTTTTGCTCTTCCCCGATAGTTGCAACAGTACAGAATTTACATCTCATCCAGCCAAGTCACCAGGTCTTCTATTTAATTTGGTTTACTCGAGACTGCAGTACGGCCGCGAGCTCTTTTGAATTTTAAACACGGATTAACGGCCACATTGACGAAAGGAAAAAGGGAATTGTTTTCTTTTACACGACTTGCTTATGTACAAAACAAATTATACTTTTTTACTATTTTAGTTATAATAATTCTTACACCCTTAAAAAACCTTGGTTTCTGAGGTTTTACTATCAACAAAATATAATAACATAATTTATTACTATTACTGACTAACACAAAAATGGTCTTAAATAATACTTCAAAACTACTCTCAAACTATCAAAGTGTTTGTTTAAACACTTTGATAGTTTGATATGCCGCTCGTATGTTTATACGAGCGGCATATTGCTAACGACGCTTCGATGACAGCAGTCAACTGCTGTCAATGCGTTTATTGCTGCCATCGACTGCCGTCAAAGCGTCGTCTATTGCTGCCGTTGGCGGCCGTCAATGCGTCGATTGCCGTCATTAATGCATCCATTGCTGCCGTCAATGTGTCAATTTCTACCAATGCGTCGACGGCTGCTGCTGACTGCCGTTAGCAACATGACGCTTGTCGGTTTGAACTTTAATTCCTGCCTAAAACTATCTTAACTATATGTATATCTCCCACAGGTGGGCTGGCTCCGAGCAGAAGACCAAACAGTCTTATCCCTCCACGATCGTGTAGTCCTAAGCCCTCGATACTCCGTGAGCTTGGACACACCCAGCACTTGGCAGTTGAGGATAAGACCCTTGCGAGCTGAAGACCGTGGCTGCTACATGTGCCAGATCAATACACAGCCTAGCATGAAGTGGCAGATTGGGTGCATTGATGTTTATGGTAAGTAAACTTTCATCGGTGGTAGATGTTTTGTGAACGAGTACGAGGGCGGCAACACCACCGTCTCACCTTTAACGTGCAGCCAAATAGTAGTGCTTGCATTACTGTTTTGGTTAGGTAGTGAGATCAGGCCCCGATATTACTGGCATATGAGCATAGCACCGTAGTCTTCAGTTGCAGCGAAGCATCTGCAATCTGTTTTTTGGATTGTTGATGTCCATTGGCTGTACTCCAATTACCATTAGATGGACAACACGATCGTTCGCTGCAGGCATAGTATATAAAAATAAATTGTGTGTCTAAAAAATAAAACTCATTACATAGTGGTAATGAGTTTGATGGTGAAATGGTTTGCACAGATTTACTGATGCCTGTAAAGAAAGAAAGAAAGAAAGAAAAATCATTTATTCTGGCATAATAAAAATAGAATACATTATAATACATCTAAAACTAAATAATTTAAAATACTATTTACATTACACTTTTTATTAACATTTAAAATTACACTATAATATAAGGGAGAAAACTAAATATATGCCTAACTATATATACATGAAAAAAAATAAAAATAAATAAAACAAACTTATTAAGAAGAAGATTAAATAAAAAGTTCAGGTGTCAAAAAATACATCCGCATCAATGTCGACCGTGGGTAACGTGCCCAGAAGGCTGGCGGCATTGCCACGTTGTATGGCAATGCTGATCCTTTGTCCAAAGAAGAAACCAGCCCTCTGGTCACGTGAAGAGTCAACTAGTCTTTTACTATTAATAATGCCAGAAATGGTACGCATCTCAGCACAATACTGCAGCGCCAAAAGCACCGCAGCGCTGATATTCTGATGCACCCAGTAAATGAGTAAGAAGTAGTGTGACAAAAGAAAAAATAAAATAAAAAATAATAAAGCAATAATTACATGTACATGTTACAATTTTGTGCCACAAAAAATAAAATTAAATAAAAATAAATACTACTACTGTACTATATGCTTTTGAAGAATGTGAATGTTCATGTGCTGTTGTTACTGCTATATCTATGTGAGAACAACAATGAAACATGAAGCCCCAAATTACAAGTATTAAATAAACCTTATTGTCAGGATAAGCATATAACACGCATAAATTAAAGTGACAGCTGTATTATTTTTTCAAGTGTAACTTGTATCACATTTACATTCAGTCAGGTTATATTTTGAGGGTCGGACAAGATCTATCCGGAACCTCAGAAACTAGCCCTAAAGGTTTATTATGTATCAGATCGCTAGGTTATTCAAAAGCAATAGATTGCATGATGCTACAGTAAAAAAAACTGCATGTAAAAGGTTATTCATAACATTTTTAAAGCTACCATTATTATAAGTTACTGTTGCTCTTAACAGTACATTTTATGTCTGTGTGTTTCCACTTTTGTTTTAAGTCACAGACGTAATAACCTTTTTTATTATAAAACAGTCGCCAATTTATTATAAACGAACAACACTTTTAATTAAAAGTCTGATATTTATAGACCGAAGCGTAAATTAAAAGAAAAACAGTTCTCTACTCGTAGAAGCAATTTTGAGAAGGTGTACCGGTAAAAAACTCAAGTAAATTACACAGAAACAAACAAAATTGGAAACTATACAAACAAGAAGTTCGGGACGAAAGTATTTTTTAATAAAACCTCGAAACGAACGGTTCCTCTAAACGTGTAATCGCTAGAATAAAAAGAGGAAGTCTTGAGCTTATTAAGGTTAAACTCCCGAGTGCCGTGTTTTCATACTAACGTAATATGGGTTTTACTTTAATACTATTAAGGTTTTATCTATTATATTATATAAGATAAATCATACCTAAAATACTAAACACTTAAATGCATGTTTGTTGGCGCTCAATTAATCAAAATTATTTTTTGAGTTTTTCAGTTTGTATGTTATTAAACAATTTTGACTTAATAGGCCACTAACAAACATGCCTTAAAGTGTTTTAGATATGATTTGTCTATAGTATCGTTAAGATTCGTCTTTTTGAAAATATGTGTGTATTTTTCGTATAAATTATCGTCCGCTAACGGTGAAGGAAAACATCGTGAGGAAACCTGCACGCCTGAGAGTGCCTTAAAAGTGCTCAAGGTTGTGTGAAGTCTACCAATCCGTTGGCCAGCGTGTTAGACTATGGCCTAACCCTTCTCATCATGAGAAGACGCTTGAGCCCAGCTGTAGGACATATTGTATTAGATACAGATCTGTGGCTGCTAATATTAATAGATAAAAACTAAATAATATTAAAGTTAATCCCATATTACTTTTGTATGGAAAACATCCAAGCAATTGTTCCCCTGGGGACGAATCTGGCGCTTCAAAACATTTAAAAGTACTTACGTAGAACTTAGAACAAAACTCAATATCAATGAAACGTCTCGACTGAACGCTGGAAAAGTATTTTCTTCACAAAAATAAATCACCTTAAAAGAAGTTAACGTTATTTCTTCGCGCCATTGAAGGTGGCCCCAAGTTATCGCTCGCAGCTCAAATTAGTTCAGGGGGGTTTATTCTTTTTTTCAATTCTGAAGTTTGTGAAGTATGGATTTCAATATTGAATTTTTACTATGTCTCTGAGGTACGTGAGGCGTGAGATGTAACTTTCTGGGGGGTGAGGAATTTAATATATAATATCACGGTCGACGTGGATTTTTTCAACATTGTAAAAAGTGTAATTGGAATATTAGGAATTGAGTGTTGGAAATCTGATGGCTTTGGTATTTAAATTGGATGGAACTTTGTATTTCAAAAACACACATTAAAAACCAAATAGAGAAAGATCGAATTTAATTTCCAAATAAGAATGTTTTTTTCAACAGATATTACATAGTTATTTGCACGATACCAATGCCTGAAGTACAGTTTTTAAAATATTTGTCTGTCTATCTGTATATCTTACTGTTTGTGTCGGCTAATCTTCTAAACGATTTGACCAATTGTGATTAAATATTAGATGCGGGTAACTGACTATAAGGTGCGTAACAAAGCTACTATTATATTGATGGTAGAGCTGGTGGTAGAGCTCTTGTGAATGAGCTCGAGGGTGGCAGCACCACCGTCTCACCTTTAACCTGCCGCCAAATAGTAGTGCTTCCATTATTGTGTTCCGGTTTGGTGGTGAGATCAGGCCCTGAAATTACTGGCACATGAGGCATAATACCGTAGTCCTCAGCTGCAGCGACGCATCGATACTCTGCTTTTGTGGATTGTTGATGTCCATGGGCTGTTCTCAACTTACCATCAGGTGGACTACATGTTCGTTCGCTGTGGGCGTAGTATAAAAAAAAAAAATGTACCTACCGCGAGCGAAAGTTTGTTTGTTTATTTGTTAGCGCTAATTTTGAGAACAACAGATCAGATTTTCATTTGTTTTTTTTTTATTTTGATAGTCTAACTATCAATAAATATTTAATACTACGCTAAATTACACAAGAGGCAGAGCAGTAAGGCTGTACGCGGGTCAGAACGCGTGAACTGCTCACGTGCTTTGATCCGCGTAAAACCTTAATAAAACGAATTCCACGCGAACGAAGTCGCGAACACGAGCCAGAGTTAAATAATTTAATAATAATAAATATATATTTCACGACTCACACACAACGCCATCTAGTCCCAAACTAAGCAGAGCTTGTACTATGGGTACTAGAATAACTGATACTAATAGATATATACTTTGCTTTTGTAAATACATACTTATTATACATAGAAACATTCAGACTAAGACAAACCCCCATGTTCATGCACACAAAGATTTGTCTTAAGTGGGAATCGAACCCACGACCTCGGTGTCGCAGGCAGGTACACTACCCACTCCACCATCCGGTCGTATCGATTGCCAAATACGATACACAATAGACAACAGCAAATATTACTTTGAGCTCTAAATAGCCAAATTGTGTCAAAGGACTCAATAGGCCTTTTCTTAATCTATTTTAAACTAAAATTTCAATTTTCACAGCTGATTCCCACAACATCTGCTTCGTCTGTTCATCCAAGCAAAACTGTTAATTGTCCTGATTGAATCTATTAAGAACCTAAAACAACTTTTGGGCAGACGCCTCTAGTTTCATCGTTTGAGCGCCAACGAGCTCAATTATATCGATTTTGTCTTACTTTTGTTGTTAATTAAGTAAATAAGTAAGACCTGTTGATAAAGATAATGGTAGTCGAGCTCTTGTGAATGAGCTCGAGGGCGGCAGCACCACCGTCTCACCTTTAACCTGCCGCCAAATAGTAGTGCTTCCATTACTGTGTTCCGGTTTGGTGGTGAGATCAGGCTCTGAAATTACTGGCACATGAGGCATAACACCGTAGTCCTCAGCTACAGCGACGCATCTATAATCTGCTTTTGTGGATTGTTGATGTCCATGGGCTGTACTCCACTTACCATCAGGTGAACTACACGTTCGTTCGCTGTGGGCGTAGTATAAAAAGAAAAAAAAAAAATTAAGTATAATTACATTACTAATGTAATATCATGCTTATATTACCCAGAAAGGCGTGGTAGGCGTATAACAAGCTGCACTTCACCTGTTATGCTTAGGTTTCATGTGATAGGGGGTGAGCGTTTCTCAATCCACCGGGCACAATTTCAACTCTGTGTTGAGAATTATCTGATGGAAAAGCCAAAATAATTCTTTTGTAACCCTCTCGCTCTTAACTTTCTCGAGCGAGTTTTTCTGCATTGTAGGTACATCAATAAAAAATCAGTTACTTTAGTCAGTTACCTGTTTCTAAAATTTATAAAAATCGGTTGGTTTAGAAGATAAGCCGACACAAACAGACAGACAGACAACAAATAAAAAAACTGGTTTTAGTCCATAAAAGAAACATAACACAAAGACTAAGTTAACTATATAAAAAAACATTTGCTACTTTGGTTCAATTTAGCACTACATACATTAAAATTTATTTAAATTGTAAAGTGATTCTCTCTTCTCCCGATACACTCGTGGAGTCATAAAAATACGCTCCTCACTGACTCAGGACTCAGGCAAATCGCATAATAATAAAGTGAACAATAAAGATGCTCGAGGTAAATTGATCGCACCTTGCATTTTGGTATAGTTATTGAGCTCTTAATCATTGTTCTACTGTCGTTAAGTTTATATTTTGTTGTGTCCTTATAGTATATTATATAAATAATAAATAAATAACTAAAAGATAAAAGATAGTATTTAGTAAAACTTGTTTTTAGTTAAAGATAACAAACTTTACAGGACAGGATAGCTGTAAGGGATATTTTGAAATTTCTTTGAATATTTTAAAACCTCATATTTTTTAACAAAACACTTTATAAAAGATTGACAATTATGCATATTGAAAAATGAAATATAAACAATAATATATACACATCAAAAAACTCCTCCGCTTCGATATCAGAAGGCGAAATCGTGCCCAGAAGGCTAGCAACATTGCCTCGTTGTATGGCAATGCTTATAATCTACGTTATACTTATACACATTATAAGTATAACGTAGATACGTTTAAAACTTTTTAGTGAAACAAATTTGAAATTTCTTTATTTAGTTTCCTTTTAATCTTGGTAATTAATTTCCTTAATTAATTTTATTTCGCCCACAGTCCCACCTGACATCATTAACGAAGAAACTTCAGCCGACGTATCAGCTCAAGAGTTGGAAAACGTGACCTTGATATGCAGAGCATCAGGTCATCCACCTCCCAAGATCACATGGAGACGGGAAGATCATGAGCCTATGCTGCTGAAGAAAGTTGGAGGCAGGGACTTTTATAAATGTGAGTTATACCTACTCTTTTGGTAAGTATTCTATAGACAACGTAATGGCACCCTGGTGTTAACTTGAATGATCACAAGCGTCGATTTGTAACGTGTTCAAACGGTATTCCAAAGGTATTGGCTTAAAATTTCGCATGATTCCTATTTATGTACCGTTTCTTATTAAATTTAAGGAGATTTAGGTGCTATCTAAACCAATCTACAAAATAAATGTATTCATATAAAATAAGAAACTGTTCATGAGCCAAAAAGACCATATTGAGCACTTTTATAACGCAAAACTTTATTTCTCAATTCTCGTAAACACCAGTACTAAAAAGAAATATGAAAGAAATATCAAATACCACAACCTAACGAACATAGTACTAATCCGTTTCAAACTCTTCCAGGTTATAAGTACAGAGCATTAAGTAAAAATTTTGTGCCAAAAAGTAAGTGTACGTACAAGTACTTACATCTAATGCAAAAATCCTTAGAAAACTCACATCGTGGCTAATGTATTGAAATTCAATGGACATTTAAAAGGCTATTTAGAAAAAATACGTTGAATGAATTGTAAGAGGGAACTCAAAAGCCAATGGTCCGGAACATTGCATACTTGAAGCTTTCAGTACTCCAGAAATGGGAAACAAAAGGAATCATTTGTCACAATACTATTGGGAAACTTTTGGCGAAAGGCTTTGATCATGCGGACGTTTTGATTCCAAAGTAGCCGTGGCGTAATGGATAAGGCATCGTTTTAACGATTGAGAGGTCGTGGATTCGAATTCTTGCGTATAAAGCTTAGTTGTAGGAGATTAACAAGAATACTAGTAATTTGTATTTGCAAATTACTAGTAAAATTTATTTAAAAAAAAAGATAAAAGTGTCTCGATGATCTAGTGGTTAGACCACCGGTTTCGATTCCCAGATACAGCAAAATAATATTTTTGAACTTTCCGTCAGGAAATTCTCAATATCGGCACGGAGTTGGAATTATGTCCGGTGGATGGCGATAGGCTTCCCCTTAACTCATGGGACCTAAACATAACAGGTGAAATGTGGTTATTGTACGCCTTTGCCACACCCTTCTGGGTAATATGAGTGCATGGTTGGCGTAGTGGTTACAGCGGCCGCCTCGCTGCTTTCAACTACGCTGGTGTTGTGGGTTCAATCCCACAACACGGGACAAATCTTTGTGTGATCCGCAAAGATTTGTTCTGACTCTGGGTGTGCTTTGTGTGTGTGAAATGTATGTTTGTGAACACCCCCGCGACACAGGAGTTATTTCTAGTGTAGTTATGTTTAATGTTATAAACAAATAAATGGAGGTACTTTTCTTTATTTTTCTTTAGTGGAAAGTTACACGGGCAGTTCTTTGCCGCTGTGGCGCGTGGACCGCAAGCAGATGGGAGCATTCCTGTGCATCGCAGCCAATGATGTGCCGCCAGCCGTCAGCAAGCGAATCACACTTAATGTTAACTGTAAGTTTTCTATCGATAAATTAATAAGAAATATTAAATCATAAGTACACTGTACGTACTCGTGCACGGTTGGCGTAGTGGTTAAAACGGTCCATCCCCACTCGGGATCTTCCACACATCTTTTTGTGATCCGCAAAGATTTGTTCTGACTCTGGGTGTGCTCTGTGTGTGTGAAATGTATGTTTGTGAACACCCCTCGTTTAAAAAAAATATATGTATAATTCATATAATGTACGGTCGTGATGGCAGTCTGGAGCCTTGTTATCGCTATTTTGATTATTAATGTTATTTATTAAGAAAACTTAACAGTTTAATAACATGCTTTGTTTATTACCTTATAGAAAGCAATCAGCCTCAGTTGATTACATTTACAATATGTGTTTTAAGTCAATTAATGGGTTATACAGCAGTAAAGCGGTAGTAAGTTTATTAACAAGATTAAAGTTACATCGAATGCACTTACCAATATAATAATTATTGTATTATTAATTAAAATTACATCGATTACGCACTATGACATAATCGAGAAAGCTTTATTATTCAATCAAATACACATTAACAATATATTATAATGTTTTAAAATGTACACCAGCGTTCATACTATCTTTTTTGTCATGCCACCAAGGACAAACAGATCTGTACTATGATATTACTCAATTATCTCTTCAAAACTTGATTCGACAGTAAATTTAATTATAAAATTTTCTAATAAATATATCTGAGAACAAGTGACTACGAATGCTAAAACACTTTGAATATGTAAGAAAATTCATCCTTATAACATATGAAACAATACAAACTCAGATTGTGTAGTTACTTCGCATATCTGAAAGCGCTCTCGCTCCCTCGAGTGGTGTATTGCGGTGCAAGACGTTTTAATACATCGGCAATGTTGCTATTCAACTTCAAACGTACGGTGTAGGACTATGTGCGTGCTCCAATATAAAGATTTGTTTCTCCATCGCTTCCTAGTCTAGTGGTACTATTTGCAAATGTAGATTGCAGCGCGTAAAGTCTCAGATTGTAAGTATTGCCCAGGTCAGTGAAAAGTGTATTTTGAGAAATTTTATAAGAAAATTCTCAGCAATACGGAATTTGAAACTTAACTTGGTAGCTGACTATAAGCTAATGAGACTCAAAATTAACGATTTAATGTTATGCTATGAAACATCCTTACAACATACAAAACAATATAAACTCAACTTCTTATTGATTATTTTTATAGCATTAAGCTATGCTGCGTTGAGTGAAACAGGTAGTCGGTGTGCGATCAATAAGCATTCTGATCCATGCGCTAGCGCATCAATAGGTCTGTATAGTCTGGTTACTTGCTTCTATAAGCTCAAAAAAATATTCCTGTAAATATTAACGATTTTTCTTAATTTATTCGAAGCACCTTACGAAAACTATCATAAAGAAAACGTTCCGTTACAGTAAGTTTAACAAATATATAATTATAATACTTAAACGTACCGTCAGAAAAAAAACTTTGTGCTCGCTTTAAAAAATATTTCCGTGAAGTTTATTTATGCAACAAGACTTCTACACCGCGCTACGAGAGCAAAACGACGCAATTATTACTTCAAGGTGGGCATGCGTAAACTTTCCTGATAACACTTACATGAGTTCAGTCTATTCAGCTACTGAAAAATAACTTTAAAACATTCATTATTATACAGCCTATCATAGCTATTAATAATCAAAAACACTTTTGATTTCAGAACGTTCAAAGAAATGAAGCTCAAATTGAATAAATTAACTTCAAAATCACAAAGAGCGACAAAAATCTTCTGTTTATTAAAATATTGAATAACAAACGAAAAATTATAGGAATTGTGAGGAGTTTGTCTGTAAATAAGGTTGAAACGAATCAAATAGAGCGGCTCTCACCTTTGCTTCCAATACAATTAGACGATTATTCCTCTTGCCTTCCTCCGTATAACTAACCTGGTGGTACGAGTTCAAGGTTCTAGCGAGTTTTATATTTTTGTCGATGAAAATTTTCTATTCTCAAAATATTGATAAGGATTTTTCATAATGAGAAAAAAATATACTTGAAAAATAAGACTGAGATATTTTTATTGGCTCAAATGTTAAAAGTTTACTAATAGAAAAGTGTTAAAAAAAACAAAAGATTCAGCATACATACATATTTAAAGTCACGCCTACATACATTACATAGTTCTTTCGTAGAAGGTTGAAAGTCATTCAAAATCATATTAAATATTCTCAATAGTGTCAAAATGTTGCTTTATGAAAACAGCAAAATTTATTATTTTTAAAACAGTTCAGTTTTAATTAGGTTGCACATTAATTCGTAAATATTCAATGTCTACCTTTATAGTTACCACTTACCGTGAAGTAAAGGGAAAAGTTATTTTATTTTAATAAAACTTGATTGACTAATATTCTTCTTCAACAGTGTTTGTATAAAAGTGTCAAAAAGTTAAAAACAACAAATAATACCCCCTCTTGTACCTTACACCACTCGTTACATCTTTAGTCGTGATAAAGCCGAATTGATCTCTCTCTTGTAAGCCACCGTAGCGTATAATTGACTCTTCCCTGTCATTGGCTGCCTGGCCCCTCTAAGCCGATATACAGATCATATACTTGGAATATTTAGTGGATCCACTACGCAGGTAATACGCCAATATTTTAATATTAATATCGTAGGTAAAGTCTGGTTTATTTCATTTCAATATTGGGATAAGTGGGTTGGTGTATATTTTATGATGGTATAAACCCGGGAAGTTACGAGTATGTAAGTGACGGCCGTGGATTGTATGAGTCCTGGATTATGAATACTGCGATTTGGTCAGACTTTTATATTTTTTTACTCATGTTTGCCTAGGAGATTAATTGATTGGTCTTGTTGCCGTTTTAATATAGATGGCAATTCAATAGATTTTTCAAATTTTGAATTAGGAATATTTATTAATTTTGAATTGTTTAACGGCCAAAAAGTGTCAAAATTGTCGGATTGTCGCGATTTTCATGTTTATACAATAGTACAAAATAAATAGCAGAGTGGTAGTTGAATATGTAAATACTCTTCAAGTTATATTAGAGTAATATAATAAATTGAAACAAGAAAATCGGTTTCCGCCATTTTATATTCAGGTTCAGTTTACCAAACCATAGATAAATCAAAGTAGAATCTGTTTACACTTTTTTCAAACCGCATAAAATGACAAAAAGATTTCATCACTTCCTATTACAAGTAAAAATCCTTTGACAAAATCTAATACAAAGATAACTCTTTATTTACAACTCCTCGTCTAACAACGTCATACTTTAGTAGTCTTTTTATAGTCTGGGAGCCTATTACGTTGAGTATAAATTTTTAATGGACCATTTTCTTTGTGACGAGCCGTAATAAGGGTTTAAGGTACAATTTTGTCTCTGGTAATCGGTTGGATCCTGCATGGGTTGTATACAGTTTGTTAATGAGATATTAACGAAAAGGGTGTTAAGGGTATCGATTACATTAAGGGTGTTTCGGATATTGCTGTTTATAGATTGGGTACCTTCTTTAATGAAAGGGGTATTGATGTAAGTTGTTGTTTATCTCGTTGATCTATTTATTTGAACATGAGGCTTTTCTCTGTAATTTATTAAGAGCAGACAGTAAGAGAAGCTTGTTTTATAATGGCTCTAGAAATGTATGAATAATGTTATATTACCTACCCATATACTTAACAACCTTTTTCTTCTTAATCGAATCTAAGAGTCTTTCTACCATTATTAATTTCCAAACATTTTTCCAGTGTAAAATTAATATATCGACGGGTGTTAAGATGAAAAGTTAAACTATATTTTCGCGACAAAATCTGCAGCATGGCAAATTCCAAATATCATTTTAGTTCTTGTTATTTTGACAGCTACGCTTATTTTGGAAATTCGCACAATGTAAATGCGTACAACAGGCTCTTGGCTGTATTAACCAAAGGAATATTTTCACAGAAAACTACATACAAACCACTGCCTGCTATTTTTTACTATTATTTTTATATAAGTCAAAACTCTATAGTGTATGTAATAATATGGTAATAATTTTAAAGAATTAGGTTTTAAACTATTCAAATGATATTTTTTTTGTATCATGTGCTCTCCACTAAAAGAGCTGTTTTGTAGATAACACTTTGTATCCGTCGATATGCAGTGTTACCGTAGTTTCTACGAATTTTTTTCAATTCTTTATTTCTCCGATATAAAACAGTTATTCTGCTATTCGGGGCTGAGAGGTGTTCACAAAAGCAAATATTAGTTCACCAGTTTTCAAGTTATAAATAAAAAGGAGAGGCAGTTTGTTCTATATAAAGACAGACAATATAAAAAATACCCACAAAATAATAAGAACATACAAAATCAATTCTATTTAAAAGCCGAACCTCTATAACGTTGAGTGGAAGGATTTCCTTAGCGGTTGTCGCACAAGGCAATGTTCAGATAAACGAGAACTGATCCCGGTTTGGAACTGAAGTAAGGACTCGGCTCCGATGCTGCGTGAAATTCATGAAACATTGCACCAGTGGTTCCGATTAACCTCAATTGTTCTGTAAAGCCCGATATTTAAGGCATTTTCTAGCTTGTTTTTTTTTCAAAATGTGTATTAGAACTTTGGACGGTTGACAATCCAGCAGATATCACAATAATATAACATAACGCCTGTATTACCCATAGGTGTACAACACCCACACTTCACTTGTTATGTTTAGGTCTCATAGGATAGAGGGTTGAGCCTATCGCCATCCACCGGGCACAATGCCAACTCCATGTTGCTATTGTGAATTTTCTAAAGGAAAGTTCACAAATAACACTTTGCCCGGCCCGGGAATTGAACCCGAAAACTCGCGGTGAGAGGCGCATACGCTAACCACTAGACCATCGAGGCAGATAATACCATAAGATATAACAATATAACACATTAAAAACATTTGGCCCCAGTTTCAGAGGTGTTAGATAAACCTTATTGGCAGGATAAGCAAATAACATAAATAAATGAATATGAAAGCTGTGTTATTTATTTGAGTGTTATATGTGTCACTTTTATATTTAGTCAGAATATATTTTATGGGGTAGATCTCTATACGGAACCTGTGGAAAAGTCGAAAAAGTTATTTTATATGTATTATCACTCATTACCGATATGCGCCGAGCTGCTGTTTGACAGCTAGAATGAAAAAATATTTTGTCTGTTCGTCCATTCTATTCTATTCGTTGTATTAACAAATAGTTGTATTTGACGTTTTAATTAAAGTCCTTTTGACGTCCGTTTTGTTCGCGTTACGAATGCAGTGATTTTAAATTTAAAATTTAAATGTGTTAACACAAATGACAGGAAATAAGCGTTACGTTCGAAGCAATGCCTTCAACTAATTACTGTAAACTTTACCTTGTAATTCGAAAATATTTGATTGGTTAGGGGGGGGCTAGGCCGGTGGACAATGATGACACAATGCATTCTCAACGCGAACGAAATATAGTAGTCAATATCACAATTGTTTGAATCGAAATCTCAAAAAATATTATAATAATATAACATTAAGCACCACATCCATGCAATTATACAATACGGATCAAACAATAAACTCAAACTACAGCTTTAGACTTCAGTTCAACGAGCTAACTCTAACATTGACTTTTAAATAAGCCATTATAGAGTACACACGGGTCCACATTAAGCTAACATAACCAGTAGAAACTGGTATCGCATTGTCTCGAAGCGTATACAATGCAAGACCGGTTTATACTGGAAATGTTAGCGAGATATGTAGCTGTGCTTATATACGATACTATGAAAATAGCGATTCGCAGGAAACGGTCTCGTGTTAACAACGTATTAGCAGCTATTTTCATGCAAATCGTCGCCACGCTAAATAAATAAACTGGTACTATCGAATCGTTGCGATACTAATCTTAGTTTAATGTTATGGTGCAACTGTGGAAGAATGTTACTATTATAAATGTGACAGTGTGTGAGTATGTTTCTATGTTCGTAACTCATGTTGTAGTGCAGTAATGGCGCATTCTCCAGAACGAATTCGGATGAAATTTGGAGCACATTTGGCAGCTACTCTTTACTCCTTTGCAAATATAATAAATGAGAAAATAACTTTGTTTGTCTGTCTGTTACGTTTTTCCGTTTAAAATTTTGTATGAAGATAAATCAAACTCCCAAATATAACAGCAGCTGCTTTTTATCGACGTGTTTCACGAAACCACGCATGTAAGCTAGTACATATAAATTGATGGCCAATGAATGATAGTAGCTAAGTCAAAGCTGCGTGGACCGATCGACCTGGCAGGTTAAGCAATGCTACCCGCGGTCGGCCGTAGATGGGTGACCATCTTTCACAAAACGAGATTTTCTCCATGCAGAGCACGTTATGCCGTTGGTCCCAGTTGTCATTTGAACATCTATGGCAGTCGTTAATACTTCTGCTTATTGTAATCGCCTGTCAATTTTTTTTTAAGATGTACATCTTAAAAAAAAAATTGACAGGCATTTAAATAAACTTTATTCTATTAAATTTTCAAATTTACAGAAACAAGTTTTGAAACTCAATTTACTTAACCAAAAAATAAAGGGGCGGCTGACGCCTGCCAGGTCATGGCTATTGCTCTTAGCATGCCATAAACCGTAAGTATACAAATTTCTAACCTTACAGGGAGACCGTTACTCCCAGGGTTCACTAGCTCTCCAGCTAGGAAGTCAGAGGCCACAAAGTCCGACAAGCAGTCTAACAAAGAGTATTGTATTACTTCGTACTGGGTTGCAGAGTTAAGATGGCAGTCGCTTCGCGTAATATACTGATTTCTAGCTCAAGCCGTTAGACTAGTAACCGATCCCAATGATTGGGAAAAAGGCTCTACAGATTGCTTGGATAATAATGTGCTAATTGCGTTTCCCTTATTCTCAAAAGCTTTACTATTCTAAATAATAACAGATCTTGGGTTCGGTCTATTTGAGAGCTGCTGATAAAGTCCCAAGAGTCCAAATTTACAAGACGACTAATTGTAGTTTTGAATACATTAATATTTGAAATTGAAGACCTCATAACTTATTCGGCACACTCGGCCATAAGCCTCCTAGATAGTCATTAAATTTGCTGGTCATTATTTGAGGTAAAATACCTTCACCTGAATATAGGCTTTTGATCTTAGTCTAGACTCCCACATGGCCCTCCTGGGATCACTTTAGAGAATTATTGATAAGTCCTACGCTCCAACGTAAGGTTGCGGTCGAAAGGGCACAAAATCTTTGGTTTAGGACCCTTTGCTTCAATTATTAGGATCATGTCGTATCATTAGGGAGTAACTTCGTCGGTAAAATGCCGTGACTAATTGTTTTTAATGTAATTTATTTGAATTTAATATCGTATTTGATGAACTTCTTTTTACTCGACTACGGCGAAGCTAAAGGAACGGTAGATTTTGGCAGTCAATGTATGTTTGTTTGTATGTTTATATGTTGGTATGTTTGTATTTTCCACCGTCGCGCCTAAACAACTGAACGGATTTTAACGAATGAGGTGTCATTAGATTTGTAAGACTAGGCCGAGTGACATAGATTATATAACGGAATTTAAACGTCAGATTCTACCATAAAAAAGTGACATAATCATAACGTGTTTGGTATCAAATGAAAGGTTAAAATCTATAGTTTAAATGCAGTCGTTCAGTTTTCGCGGTCCTGTCTTTGTAGCAAGCTTAAGTACAATATTATCACGTAGTCGGGTTATAGTCTTTACATACTCTTGTTCAAATTAAATAACTATCGTAGGTACAAAATAAAATGGTACAAGTAAAACTTTACATACTCACTAGTAACATCTCTGGTTTAGCAGTTGACTCGTTGATCTAAAGATAGCGTATGCAAGCGTAAACAATCATTTGCCAAACTCTGTGCTAGAAATACCATCGCCACATGTATTTAAAAAAAACATTAAAAAGTTTTTAATTGATAAGGCGTATTATAGCGTGTCAGAATACCTAGCAGATAAGCACCTGTCAAATTGTTAGACTATAGTTATATTAATTTTAATTGGAATTTATTTTATTTATTGATCAAATTGTTTTCTTTTTATAATATTATTATTTGACTTGACATTTTTATAATTGACAAACTTAAATGATTAGGTATAATAGAAAATTTGAATTAGGATAATACTTAATGATATCTATTTTTATATTCTTTACAAACACAAATACTATGTTTTTTATACCTACTGAGTTGCATGCCTTATGGTGAAATGTGGTGATACTTTCTATCTATTGTGAACATCTTGTAATCTACCCATATTTGCAATTAAAATAATAATTATTATTATTATTATTTAATCTCTCATCGCCAAGTCTTGAGTTCGATTCCCAGGACCTACACATAGCAGGTGAAGTGTGTGTGTAATTCACCTTTTCCCCTCCCTTCTAGGTAAAATAGTTGTGATGTTCGTTATGCAAATGTTGTTATGCTGGAATCAAGAATACAAATTAATATTCTCAGAATACGTATCAATATTATTTGTCTGCTATTAAACGTTTCTCGTGAAGTGACGCCTACATGAAAAGCCGGGTGAACAAACTAGCAGCTCCTGTTATTTTGCATTCGCTTCTAAGTAATACTTGAGATTCATATCTGAGCATCATATATCATCAATAAAAATAAATCAAATTTAAGTGTCTGCTCGTTTAGTGGTTTACGTATCTTACCGCGAAGTCACGGGTTCGATTCAACTTTCCGTCAGGAAATTCACAATAGCAGCACAGAGTTGGAATAGTGTACGGTGCATTGCGATAGGCTCATCCTTATCTCATGAGACCTAAACATAACAGGTGAAATATGGGTGCTGTACCTCTGCCTCACCCTTTTTGGTAATAAATACGTGCTGTTATGTTATGAAGTGTCTGTTTTTAATGTCAAAATAAGAATATTTTTTTAAGCTGGTATAGTTGTTTGCACGGAACCATTGCCTAAAATTACAGTTAGTAAAATATTTGTCTGGCTGTCTGTTTGTATCGGTTAATCTTTTAAACGGCTAGACCGATTGAAATATAATTATAATTTTCCAATAAAAAAACCGACTTCAATTAATAATAATGCTTATAAAATAAAAACTACTAGACCAAACTGAAAGTACAAACGCGTCGAACAAAAAAGAATCACGCGATTCGGTCCATTAACCGCGACGTAATCGATGTACATATATAGAAAAAAACATACCGACCGAATTGAGAACCTCCTACTTATTGGGTCTAGTAGGTTTAGTCGGCTAAAAATTTAAGATGCAGGTAACTGACTAAAAGGCGCGTAACATAGACTATTTTTTTTTTTTTAGTTTATTGTGCCTACCACGCAGACGAAACCGCGGCGGAAACCCGATTTCAATTTATCTTGTATAAATCTAACAAACAAACAGCAATGCTTTAGTCATACGATATATTTTGTATATAGTTCTGCTCAACAAGATCCTTGAATCTCGATAATTAACCTGTATAACGTCAATGTGCACAGAATTGGAGAACAACAGGTTTCTGTGATTATTGGCTATTGATATCAGAGCTTGTCTGTTTAGTATTAGCCTGTCGCTATTATCTCTCAGGCTTATGTCGAATGACGTCGCTCAGTGTAGAATATAAGACTAATATTAAAGGATTATATCCAAACATACATAACATAATGCCTATATTACCCATAAGGGTGTGGAAGAGGTGTACAACAACCACATTTCACCTATTATGTTTTAAGGTAGGCTCACATCCTATCCCGTAAGATAGGATGTAAACCTATCGCCATTCAACGGGCATAATTTTAACTCCGTGCTGCTATTGTGAATTGCCTGATAATAAATGTACAGGTTTTTATGAATATCTTTCAACTGAGCAAATTACAATTTGACAAACCTTTCTCCCATGAAAGTGTGGTAGAGGTGTCTAATGTAGAGGAACAGGGTGTGATGTTTCTCCACCACAAATGGAGGACCAGGCTCGGTGGTATTGCCTGGCGGACAGCTGTCCAACGGTAGCGTATTGGAAGTGGTATATAATTATATTAACTTGCTGTGAACATTTCGTTATCGCGATTCAGCACTCGTTGACATATGTCACGTGAGTGTATTATGTGCGGATACCGCCAAAACCTACCCACATCTGTTATTTTAAGATCCAATGTGATGGGCATATCGCTATTTACCGGTAGCTATTTAATTCTTTAGTTTATGTTGCAACTAAGAGTTGCCACTCGAAAAATCTCAAATATTGCCCAATTTGGGAATCGAACCCGAGACCTAAATAAAATAAATGGAAAGGCATTTCTATTTTTTTCAATTCAGCTTTTATAAATCTAACAAACAAGCAGCAATGCTTTAGTCATACGATATATTTTGTGTATATTTCTGCTCAACAAGATCCTTGAATCTCGATAATTAACCTGTATAACGTCAATGTGCACAGAATTGGAGAACAACAGGTTTCTGTGATTATTAGCTATTGATTCCAGAGCTTGTCTGTTTAGTATTAGCCTGTCGCTATTATCTCTCAGGCTTATGTCGAATGACGTCGCTCAGTGTAGAATATAAGACTAATATTAAAGGATTATATCCAAACATACATAACATAATGCCTATATTACCCATAAGGGTGTGGAAGAGGTGTACAACAACCACATTTCACCTATTATGTTTTAAGGTAGGCTCACATCCTATCCCGTAAGATAGGATGTAAACCTATCGCCATTCAACGGGCATAATTTTAACTCCGTGCTGCTATTGTGAATTGCCTGATAATAAATGTACAGGTTTTTATGAATATCTTTCAACTGAGCAAATTACAATTTGACAAACCTTTCTCCCATGAAAGTGTGGTAGAGGTGTCTAATGTAGAGGAACAGGGTGTGATGTTTCTCCACCACAAATGGAGGACCAGGCTCGATGGTATTGCCTGGCGGACAGCTGTCCAACGGTAGCGTATTGGAAGTGGTATATAATTATATTAACTTGCTGTGAACATTTCGTTATCGCGATTCAGCACTCGTTGACATATGTCACGTGAGTGTATTATGTGCGGATACCGCCAAAACCTACCCACATCTGTTATTTTAAGATCCAATGTGATGGGCATATCGCTATTTACCGGTAGCTATTTAATTCTTTAGTTTATGTTGCAACTAAGAGTTGCCACTCGAAAAATCTCAAATATTGCCCAATTTGGGAATCGAACCCGAGACCTAAATAAAATAAATGGAAAGGCATTTCTATTTTTTTCAATTCAGCTTTTATAAATCTAACAAACAAGCAGCAATGCTTTAGTCATACGATATATTTTGTGTATATTTCTGCTCAACAAGATCCTTGAATCTCGATAATTAACCTGTATAACGTCAATGTGCACAGAATTGGAGAACAACAGGTTTCTGTGATTATTAGCTATTGATTCCAGAGCTTGTCTGTTTAGTATTAGCCTGGCGCTATTATCTCTAAGGCGAATGACATCACTCAGTGTAGAAGATAAGTCTAGTATTCTAGGAATAATGTGAAAGCTATCATATTATTAACGTCGCCTTTAAACTAAATCAAATACTTAACATTACACCTATAATTACCCACACTTCACCTATTTTGTTTCGGTCCCATAGGCTCTGACATGTAACTTATCAGATAGAGAGAGAGAGCTTATCGCCATTTTCCGGGTCCGATTCCACATCTATGCTGCTACTTAGGATAAACTGACGGAAAACCCCAAATAACACTTTTTTTCAACTCGGGAATAGAATGCGAGGCCACGCGGAGAGAGGTCGCATACACTGACCACTAGACCAGCGAGGCAGTCTTTTATCTAACGAAAGGCTCACCCCCTATCCCATGAGATGTAAACATAACAGGTGAAGTGTGGGTGTTGTACACCTTTGCCACACCCTACTGGGTAATATAGGCGTGATGTTATGTTATGTGTTAAACAGCAATGATTTAGTTCTATAATAACCTTTGTATATTCTCACCAGCTCTTCTCATAATGCAATACCCATCGGAGCTGGTACTTAGTTTGATTTTAATCTGATTCTAAACAGTTGGATTAAAATTAATCTGAGCCCCGGTTATTCAAATCATTGTAATTAGTATAATTTAGTTTTACTTTTATATCATTTGTAATATTTTGACGTGTTCAAGCGCCTCCTGGGCCCTATAAAAAAAAATGATTTGAATTTGAATTTGAATTTGAATTTGAATTTTATAGTACTGTCCATCAAGATTTTCGCATCTGGATAACTAACCTGTTAACAGGTTATTATTAACGTTATTATTATTATTATTATTACTATTAACGTATTAACGTCAATACGCCCGGAATTGGAGACCAATATTACAGGTTTCTGTGATTATTAGCTATTGATGCCAGAGCCTGACTGTTTAGTATTATGTCTAAGGCTAACTTCGAATGACGTGACCTATATATAGTGTATGAAATTAGACAAATATTCAGAAAAAATGTGGAAATTATTACAATGATAGTTGTCTTTCAACTTGAATTAGTAAATTTATTTTCAAACCGTTGGGTAATATTAAAATTAAAGTAGAATAAAAGAATATTTTATTAACATTTAAAATTACACTATATTATTGGAAGTGAAAACTAAATATATGCCTAACTATATACATACATGAAAAAAAATTATAATACAAACTTATTAAATAAAATACATCTAATAAAAAGTTCAGGTGTCAAAAAATAGGTCCGCATCAATGTCGACCGTGGGTGACGTGCCCAGAAGGCTGGCGGCAACGCCACGTTGTATGGTAATGCTGATCCTTTGACCAAAGTAGAAACCAGCCTTCTGGTCGCAACTTGTGAAATTTCAATTTGACATAGGAACACAAATACTTAACATTACGCTCATATTATTACCCAGAAGTGTGGTATAGTATAGATGTATAGCAACCACATTTCACCTGATATGTTCAAATTATTTTTATTAAAACTGACGTGAGTTTGTAACATTATTAAAATTATGAAATATGGGTGTTACTTACTTAATGTTGGTCTATTTAGTCAACCGCGGTTTCAGTGCAAGACTGGCTGCGACTCAGGCGCGACCTATCGCACTCTCTTGATAATGCCTAGACGTATAGGCGAAACCGCGGTCGACTAAATAGACCGACATTACGTGAGTAACACCCGTATTTCATAATTTTAATAATGTTTAAATTATATGCAAAAGGGGGTGCGTATTGCGTGTATCCTAATAAAAGTACTAAGAGTTTCTTGATGGAAAACCCTAAATAAAAAATTTCAACGAACCAACGATCTATCTCGAGGCCTTATGGTTAGTATTCGCAAATTATACCGCTGGAGACAAACACCCTTCTTACCCGACTGTCAAGGAAGGGTGAAGTTTTTCAATAGTATACTGTACCATTTTTAGCTTATCTATATGTTATTATTTATTTTGATTTGTTATTTACTTGAGGTTGAGGGATTTTAAGTGCAGGCAGACTGGAGGAATGGCAATGTAGATTGGCGAGAGAACGTTGGCCTGAATCTTAGCAAATCAAAAACAGAGCAGATGTTCTATGATTTCGGCGGTCTCTCAAATTTGACACCAATTTACTCTTGATAGTTTCATACCAGTCTGCTCCACTTATCGGTACCTAGGTTTAGGGCATCGGCGACATAGATCGGGCAGTAAAGCACAGAATCAACGCAGGGTGGATGAAATGGCGGCAGGTCACAGGGACCATTTGCGACTGAAAGGGAAAAATTATAAAACCCTGATTAGACCTACCGTTATGTATGGATCGTGTTGGGCCACGAAAGTGACGGATGAATGACGATTGCATGTTGCTTGAGTGATTGTTCGAAAGATGAGAAATAGAAATAGAAATAGAAATATTTATTTGCTTAAAACATGGTATATACAGGGTGTTAAGGAGATGGCTAGAAAGGATGGATGGTGAGTTCTGAGATGACGTCTGATAGAAAAGTTTGGAAAGATAAACATAGTTCGCCAACCCCAAGTGATTGGGATAATGGCAGGTGGGTGATGATATGAGGTGGGCCCTGGTCTATCGGATGCCCAGTACGGTTTCCGTGCTGGACGTTCTACGATCGGGGCCATCCTGCGCCTGAGGGCTGCTGCGGAGGCGGCCGTCGCTAGCAGAGGGGTGTTGTTGGCGGTATCGTTGGATATCGCCAACGCCTTCGGGACTCTGCCATTCAGCTGCGTCAGCGAGGCACTCCGGTACCATGGAGTGCCGGTTTACCTGAGGCGGCTGGTGGCCGACTATCTCGAAGGCAGGGGGGTTCTGTACGAGGACCGAGACGGAGCTTTGCTCCGCAGGCCCGTGTCGTGCGGTGTCCCGCAGGGTTCGGTCTTAGGACCGCTCCTGTGGAACATCGGTTACGACTGGGTGCTGCGTGGAGCTTTCCCCCCGGGCCTAGACGTCATCTGCTATGCGGATGACACGCTCGTCACGGCCCGGGGGCGAGACTTCGAGGAGGCGGCGCGCCTGGCCACAGTGGGTGTGTCCCAAGTGGTCGGGCGCATCGAGGCGCTGGGGCTTAGGGTGGCCCCTGCCAAGACTGAGGCTGTGATGTTTCACGGACCTCGTCGCGGGCCACCTGCTGGCGCCTCAATTACCGTCGGCTCGGTCCTCGTACGGATCGAGGCCCAGATCAAGTATCTGGGCCTAGTGATAGACAGGCGGTGGAGCTTCGACGAGCACTTCCGCATTTTGGTGCCCAAGCTGGAAGGCGTGGCTGCCGCTCTCGGTCGGCTTTTGCCGAACGTGGGCGGCGCCAGCGTCGCCAGCCGACGGCTTTACGCGGGGGTGGTACGGTCAATGGCACTGTACGGCGCACCCGTGTGGGCGGAGGCCTTGTCCGCCAGGAACAGGGCGCGGCTGTGGCGACCGCAGCGCGTCTTGGCGGTCAGGGCAATTCGCGGATACCGCACGGTGTCGACCGACGCGGCGTGTGCGTTGGCCGGAACACCCCCGTGGGATTTGGATGCGGAAGTGCTCGCCGAAGTGTACAAGCGCGGCGCGGCTGCTCGGGCCGAGGGTTCTGTCCCCATGCCCGAGCAGCTGCGAGCTTGGCGCGAGGAGGCCCACCGGACGTTGATGGTCCGGTGGGGGAATCGGCTGGGGGCTCCACGGGCTGGTTTTCGGACCGTGGAGGCGCTCCGGCCGATTCTCGAGGAGTGGGCAGGGCGGCAGCATGGGACTCTCTCCTTCAGGCTAGTGCAGGTATTGACCGGGCATGGTTGCTTCGGGAAGTACCTGCACAGGCTGAAGAGGGAGGCGAGCCCCATGTGCCACCACTGCGACTGCGGTGAGGACTCGGCGCAGCACACTCTCGAGCAGTGTCCTGCTTGGGAGGTGCAGCGCCGGGAACTCACCGCGGTCATAGGGAACGACCTCTCGCTGCCGGCCGTGGTTGCGGCCATGGGCAGCGCGAGGTCGTGGGATGCGGTCGCATCCTTCTGTGAGGACGTCATCTCGCAGAAGGAGGCGGCGGAGCGGATCAGGGAGGACTCACCCCTGGCTGATCCGCTCCGCCGCCGGCGAGCTGGGCGGCGAAGGCGCGCGTACGCCGCGAGCCTAATGCCGCCCTAAGCGAGGCCGCGGGCGGTGGAGGGGGTTTTCCGCCGCCTGCTGATGCCTTCCGCGACGGAGTGACGCCCTGGGTGTGTCCGGGGCGTCGCTACGAGAGGAGGACCTAGAGTCGGGTGCCCGGTCGGAGGTCAGACTGGGCACGGTCGCCGCGGCGAGCCCTGTGGATGTAAGATCGATCCGGGGCTCGCCGACCCACCATCTTTCGGCGACGAGGGCACACCGCGGGGTTTTAGTGGGTATTCTGTGCCGTTTAACATCGTAGGCACGGGAGTCCCACATAGCCACTCTGCCCGTCCCCCCACGGGTACGGTGGTATGCGCAAATGCATTTCCCCGCGAAAAAAAAAAAAAAAAAAAAAAAAAAAGGTGGGTGATGATGTTATTAATTATTTTTTTATTTTCTTCCAACAGTTCCACCGACAGTGATAGTGCCAAATCAGCTGCTGGGTGCCCCTCTGGGTACTGACGTAGTTCTGGAATGTACTGTGGAGGCGTATCCCAATACGATTAACTACTGGCTCAAGAATAGAGGCGAGATGCTTCTTGATGGGTAAGCAAACGAAATACCACGAGATTTTTAGATGTTTTTTTTTATAATTTTTTATTATATTTTTTATTTTTTTTATATTTAATTACTTTTTTTTTGTAGATGGGTAAGCAAACATGATACCACAAGCTTTTTTCCTATTACATTGGAGTCGATTTCTAGTCTAACGGATTTAGCTGAATATTTGTATTTTAAGTAGAGTGACTGCCATCTACCATCAGACAATCACAACCCTGTACGGGGCGATACGATACTCTTTTGATAGACAGGTTATCAGAATTTCTAGCAACTGATTACCCGTAACGACTCTTATAGATGTTTAAATGAAATGAGTGGGTAAGCAAACAAGATTGATTAATTCTTTATAAAGAAAAAGCAGAGTCATGAGATGTGATTTGATAATCTATCAAGTTTTATTGTTTTCACATCTCCTCTCTGCTTAGCTTCAGTTCCAAAACCTGATTGGTTCTTTTCTCCGCTTTGACAAAGACCGGGCCTAAATAAAAACAAACATTCGTGTTCCATTACAAACTGTTTGTAAAGCATTCGACACCCTACTTACCTAATTTCTAAACGTTTCCCAATTTTCCCGGTCAATTGAAACCCGGTCCGATCTACTCAGATTATACATGAGTCGATTTCAACCAGTTTCGGTAATACCATAAGCTTTTATCTCCGTTCTTGTCCATCAAATAGGCTATACACGCTATTGTGGTTGCCATACGTGCTTATACTAACAAGTAGACCCACTTTACTGTACAACGCAAAGTTTAAGTACCAATAACTAGTTGTGGTCACAAAAACAGCGAGTTGTTGTTGTTAATAATATAGTGTGTCAATATTGGAGTTTTAGTGTAGGTATATAGTGCATATTATTGTGTAGGAACTAATTGAATTTCGTTTACAATTTATTTCAACTAGTTGCATGTCATGAATATCATTAGTTATATAATTTTAGTCCAAATTATGTGTTTCAAAAACAAATAGATACAGAATAAATTTGAACTAGATACGTTCTAACTAAAGAGTTAATTTTGCATATTGTACGGGGAAGGTACATCAAAATGATAAGTCATAAGATAAAAGTTAAAAGAAATGTATTTTAAGTCAGATAGAAAAACACTTAAAACTAATGCTAAATGACCGACACGCGGCGAAAGGAACGGTTTGATGTTGCCCGAACCGATTTATTGCAACTACTGATTATTGTGTCGAATGTATGTATTTTGTTCACTTCGCTGCGTGTTGATGTCAGCATAAAACTTAAACTATTGCGTTGTACGGGTTTGCTCGTACACATATCCTTGATAGACATTCGCAATCGGTTATTTCAGGAAATAATTTTTATCGTGCTAATTATAAAAATAACATTGTCATTATTAATTTATGACATATTTGACAAATTGACTTTAGTCTTCACCTAAAAACCTTCGTAGATGTAATTATGTAGTTGACGACTATTGAGTTGTTAAAAGTCTATGGTTATTGATAAGATTTAAACGGGAATTAACGCGATTAATTTTTATTTACCTTCTTCTTCGTCGTGTCGATGGCTGAGTCAAATTTCATTTTGACTTGCCCTCGTGGTGAAAGGAATACCCAATTCGCTTTGGAGAACTCGCGAAATTGCCCAGGGTGCGCCGGACGTAGGGAATCGTTGTGTACGTCACTCAGGGAGGCTCCATTCATGCACCCCCTTTATTTACCTTTCGGTGCTTGACGTTTCGCCAATGTTGCACTATGTCATACATGCCCCGGCTCCGTTCGTGAGGTTGATATTTTTTTAAACCACGCTCACTTTTGTTCCCCGTTTATATCATATGAAAAATATGCAACGCGAAAGTTTTAGTTATTAATCTAAAAAAAATAAAAGAAAACATAACCGCTCATTTCTTAGCCCCAAGTCAAGGGTTAGATTGCCGTGCGTATTGTATTGAACAGCCGGTAATAAAGAGTATAGGTATGATTGATATGCCTCACTATTGTGGCTACGACTCAATATGAGAACATTGAGTACACCCATTGTGAGCGCATTGTACAAGTTAAGTAGAACGAATAAATGGATTAATTATTGTGATGATTTGATTAATTGTCGTAATATTTTTTTATATGAGCCTAAATTTGATTGATTACCTATCAATGGTTTTATGTATTAATTAATCAATTACTCTTGTTACCCGACTGCGTAGAAGAAGGGTTATTGGTAGATATTAGTATCAATAAACAAAATCCCAGCGATTATTTTAGGTAATAAAAGTCATTTATTTGCAAGCAACTATCTTGCAATTATTTTTTTAACTATAAAAAAGCTGTCTCGTTGGTCTAGTGGTTAGCGTATGTGCCTTTCACCGCAAGGCCTTGGGTTTGATTCCCAGGTTGGGCAAAAATTGTTTTTTGTGAATTTTACGTCAGGAAATTCACAATAGCAGCACGGAGTTGTGCCCGCTAGATGGCGACAGGCTCACTCTCTGTTCCATGGGATTAAAACATAACTGGTGAAGTGTGGGTTCCGTACACGTTTGCCTCACCCTTCTGGGTTACATAGACGTGATTTATTGTTCTTTTCTTTTTCAAGACGATATTACGCTAGATAGAGTATTCAGAATTTCTTTCAAAGATTCTTATTATATTATGCACGTATCTAATAAGTATTTAGCTCCTCTCAGTTTTATTATCGGATTTAAAATCTTGACTATATTTTTAAAAATACACTTATTGGCAATCATATTATTGAAAACATAAAAAAAATGTGATAGCAAAATATAATTATTTTGTTATTTAGTATTGGGGAAATAATCACCCGGTTACCTTTAAAATCACAACTCTACTTCTTTATAAATTAGTATACAGGGTGGAAATGACATCATGACGAAGTCTACAAGTGATATTGTAAATTTTTGATCAACTTTGGGCTTTTTCGATTTAAAGAATTTTCCCATCAATTTTTTTTGTAACTTGTGCTAACACATCATGTTCTTAATCATTGAATATCTTGTCGCAAGCTTATTCTAATACTTTTGCGATTGTCTTGTAATGTGCAAAAAAAATCCAAGACCGATTTTCCGATGTGTGGTAATTTTCGATAGAAAAATTGCACCAAGGGCCTTAGAATTATGTACTTAGTCACTGGTAGGCTTGGAAATGATGTCATTTACAACCTGAATAACTTAAACCACTTCATTTGATAAAGAACTTCAAACTAAAGTAACGAATTCATTTTTTCGCAGGCCAAAATACACAATTAGTGAAGAGCGTTCATCATACAGGGTGATGATGAAGCTGACCATCAGATACTTCGCTAAAAGTGACATCGGGACTTACAACTGTGTCAGTACCAACTCACTTGGGAAAAGTGAGGGAACTCTCAGACTTTATGGTGAGATTTCATTAAATTGGTAATAAGCTGATCTTCTATCGACCATTATTAATATTCTATTTTCTATTGGATTTCCTTACCAAAGAAATAATATTTTATAGTTTATGTATGTTGTGGTATGTGGTATACTTATAATACCTGTTGTTCTAAAATAAACTACTATATTAAAAAACATAATACAGCAATGCCCACATAGAAAAAAAAAATAACAACTTTCTGGGCGGAAATGAAGACAATTTTTTTTTCTTCTGATCGTTTTTTTTTTATTTGCCTACGGGTGTGTGCTGGGCAAAGACCCCATGACTTCCAAGTTTTTGTTATTTGCTATCTCTAGCCAAATGCATCCAAGTAATTTTTTTTTTTAACCTATATTGTCCCATTGTTGGGCTAAGGTCTTCCCCAAAGTCTTCCACTCTTTCCTATCCAAAGCTCCTCCCTGCCAGTTTTCCAGAAAGGCGTCCAAGTCATCGCGCCAGCGTTTTCTCGGCCGGCCTCGGCGACGAAAGTCATTACTAAAAAATAAGTAGTCAAATCGTTCTTAAATGCATCCAAGTCACCACTGATCCTAGACCTTTGAAAATAAATAGTACAACACGTACTACATTAGTACCAAACGTTCATGTAAATGTAATATCATTACAATTTTGTAATTCCCGCACACATTTTTATCCATACCAGAACCAACATCAAACGAACTCATATTTTTTACATCGCATTAACTAAAAATCCCTAAAGAGCTTACCCTGTTTTTGATATTTTTTTCAGAAATAAAACTATATCCGAGCTCGCAGTCAGCTGAAGTTAACATAGGTGGTAAGTTAAATAAATATGATTTTAGTCCTCTGGGTGTACCGACATGAATAAGTAGTGAATATAAGTAATATGTTAGACGAAAATTGAAACACGTAAGAAAGGGGTATCGCCTTGGGAGTTGTTTTAGAGCCAGATGATTTTTTTTATTTCATTTTTGGGTCATGCTGGTGTTGGTTTGAATTTAGATTGATATTTTTACGAATAAACAAATAACATCCTTGTAATATTTTGAAGCAATTTATAGGTTTGCAATGCCTTTTTTGCGATAGCCCAGTAAAAAGCTGCGATAGCCCAGTGGGAGACCCGACGGCACACACCTCTGTTAATAAATCGTTAAGATTCGTCTTTACGAAGATAATGTATTTGTCCTATAAATTATCGCTCGCTAACGGTGAAGGGAACATCGTGAGGAAACCTGCATGCCTGAGAGTGCCTAAAATGTGCTTGAGGGTGTGAAGTCTACCAATCCGCACTTGGCCAGCGTGGTGGACTATGATCTAACCCTTCTCATCATGAGAAGAGTCCCGAGCCCAGCAGTGGGACATGTGTTAGATACAGGGCTGCTATTATTATGCCTCTTTGTATTATATACAATATTAAGGTTAAAAAATTATGAATCCAGCAGGATTTGAACCTCACACAAGTGGCGCTAAAAGCAAGTAAGGTTCGTCTAGCTAAAGCTATGTATGCCATATATACCTATACTGATGGCACAGATAGGGTTGAGAAATTTCGAGTCTAGCAGCATACGAATCCATGGCTGAATTGGCATAGCTCCTGAGACGTTTACCCGGGGGGTGCAGGTTCAAACTCTTCTGAATTCTTAATTTTTTTACCTTTATATTATTTTAAATGGCATCCTATAGTATATAGATCGGCTACTTACCGTAGATGTCGTTAATTATAGATAGGCAGGTGATTATAATTGGGTCTATTTTGCGGACTCGCTCGCATATGCTTCAATTGTATTATCAATGCTATCGTCTTTACAATAGCTCTTATGTTTGTGGTACTCGTATGTAGCTTTATTGAAACGTAGAAGTCTACAAGAGAGCACTATTAAATTCTACTTAATTAATTAATTTAAACATTGATATAATATATGTTTCTTTTGTCTTGAAATTGGATTATCGCTAATAAATTCAGTGTATTATTGTACTTTAAGTTACAAACCAGTGTTAGATCGTAATGCGAAAATAATAAATAAAAATATGAATTATTAAACTTTCGCAATTTGAGAACATTTTTCAAAAACTAGACACGTTTAAAGCGTAATTTTATAAAGGTAAATAAATACCTATGCTCAACGTTTCGCAATGATTTGCCTTTATCATTTTTATTATCTTTAATAATTACGTGATGTACCTATGATAAATTTATGATTATTCCGTGCCATACTTGCGTTTACCTCCAACCTCATAGAGTCAACCACATAACTACACCAAAAAAAACGTAATTTCTGAAAATCGTAATTGTTACGTAGTTGTTCGAAAGTTAAAGAGTTTAGCAACTTTAGTTGCAGACTGTACTTCGATAGGATTATGTAGAAAACTTTAAACCTAAAATAATCAATTATGTATTTTCTTTTGTATATTAACTACCTCAATTTTCCAGGTCTAACCGAAGGAGCAGTGAAACAAAAACCTCCATACAAAAGTTCTAGTAATTGTATATCGAGGACAGGTCAAATACTCGTGTTGATGATATTATGTATAACGATATTATGCTAAGTGTTCATTGTAGTTAGGTAGGCTAACAGGAGAGTTGAGGAGGAGTCGTGGCGCCAAGGAGGAACAATTTTGTACGGAGCTGATTAAACTTAATGACGTCACCAGAATAGTCATGGGCGTTATTAGATATTTTTGGTAACCGGTATTACACCGGTATGGTGATACAATACCGGTATAGACAACCGTTGCCGAATACCGGTGTTTTAGGTACAGTTACTACAGTTATTCTAGCTATAGCGTTTACAAACGTTTTAAGCTAAGGTAGGTATTATTTGTTATTATGGTATCCAAGTTAGTTGCCCTTATAATGATAACCTTGAATGGTTTGCGCCGCCCTCGCCCCTTTTCTTTTACGCATGCGATATTATCAATTGTAAGAGAGAGATAGATAAGTTAGTTAGTTTTGATCGGTTGCGTGGATTCAGTTGGTTTTGGTTGTCAGTTATTTAGTTATTAGATATGATGTGGGTTCGGTTTTCAAACTACGTTGACGCGGGGACGCAGTGATTCGGTAGTTACTTCATAATTTCATAATAATACCTGATAACCGTTGGTAACTATTTCAATACCGATACGGTACGTTAGAGAGATGATACCCGTTTTCAGTTACGTTTTGGTATAGCGGACACATGACTACACCAGACCCTATTTACTAGTAATTTCATTTCAAGACTGCCTTGTTGGTCTAGCAATAGATTACAAGATGGCTAGCCATTAGGTCTTTGGGTTCGATCTCCGGGTCAGATAATAGTGTTATTTGACATTTGCAAGTCAGTAATTTTTCAGCAGCAGCCTTGAAGTCTGAACCGTCCCAACAATATTAATAATTATTTTTGAGAATACGGGTTACTCACGTTACTTTAGCCGGGATATGCCGACTTGTTTCGAATCTAGTACGTAGATTCATCAACTGGGCTCGCCTCCGCGCGACGTCTAGCACTGGAGGCGACGACACGCGAATAATAGCCCAGTTGATGAATCAACGTACTAGATTCGAAACTAGTCGGCATAGCCCGGCTAAAGTAACGTGAGTAACGCGTATTCTCAATAATAATGTCTTCACCTCACGTCGGTTTTAATAATATTAATATTAATAATGGAGTCTGAAATTGTGACCGATAGATCTACTTCGTCGTGTCGATAGCTGAGTCAAATTTTGCAGGCCCAAAATTTTGTTGGCATTTTGGACAGTCAGTAAGGTGGGCCATAGATTGTATTGCTCCAAATTCACAATTTATATTAGTGTCAATCAAAATGGCGATAGGCTTCTGTCACATGGGACCTAAAAAAACAGGTACAATAAGTGTGTTATATAATGTTATATATAAACAAAAGCGCGCCTCCTTGGTGCCACGACGCCAACTCCACTCTTTTGTTATTTATTTCTTAAAATTGTAAATATTGTACATAAACATTTATGTATATTTTTTTTGAACAAGATTTGTTGTAGATATTTTGCTGCCCGCTACTGAAACATTATGTATCCAAAGACATTATTAGACATACTTATGTAGTTATCCTTGTAATTTGTATCCTATCTACAGATTGTTATCCTGATTATTGTGAACCGAATTCCTAATAAACATTTTAGAACAGTTTTTGTGTAGTTTTACTCTACAAACCTTTAAGTTATCCAAGGTAATACGTAAGTATAAGAACTAGTTTCCTAGTTGTCAAGGATGAGTTTAAACACAAAGAAACATTAATAAAATAGAACACAGTTACTGTTATCACTTTCATTTATTTCTGCTAAATGTTTATCTAAATAAATGTTAATGCTTACTACCCTTGAGGTTTATGTGACGCCTGTGAAACTGAACTTAAAATAATGTCTCGCTACAATTAAAGTCATGAATTTAATTTATATTATTTTCTATATGCCTATTCATTTTCAAGCTATAAAGTCTAACAATATTGAGCAAAGGTCTCGTTACTGGCAATGCCTATGGTTATTCATTTAAAATCAGCTGACTCTAATCAAAAATATTTCACAAATAATATGAGGCTTCCAACCAAATCAGCTCTTTTCTAATAAATAAGATAACAAGCCATCATCAAGAGAATATCCCAAATTCCTTCATTTTACAATTCATTCTCTCAGCTAATGAAACGACTCAAGCACAGAGTTTTACTGCCTGTTTAACTCCATGGCTTAAGGTGTTGTAAAATACGACTACAAAGAACAGATGGCGTTTCCCTACTGCCCCATAATACCGAGATGACTAATTTGGTAAATGATGACCCCTATATTTTTTTTTATTGCGATTGTGATGTAATGAAAGTATTTTGGAGAACACTGACTTTGTTATTAACAAAATTATTTTGGCTGTGTCTGATTTCATTATTAGGAAGGCAAAAATAAATTGGAATATGTTTAGTAACATTCTAAATCTGTCAGGCACACCACGTTTACTAATATCATCACTAAATAGGTACACATAATAATTAGCAATAATATATTGCGGCAGGTCAAAGAATAATAATGTGGGCGGTGTTTGGTTCTGTCTTGAGCTCATTTATAGGAACTCTTTCCTCATAAAAATAGTAAATAAACAGCCATTTCAATAATTAATTAATCTTAATTGAAAATTCCTCGCACTAATTTAATCCTCACAGTAACCTCAAAACTCAAATCTCAAACAGCAATTCCCGAAAAGTTACAAACCGCAATTTTGATATGAAACCATTAAAACAATCAGTAAAATTGATGAATTCATTCTCGCAGCACTTAAATTAAAACATCCATCCGGCTACCAGTTAAAGTCCAATATATTTTTCTCCCCCGGATCAATATTGACCTCCGGTACCCGATAAAGTGTTTGAGTTACCGCTACGGCCCATCTGTAAATTGTTAGTGTTTAATGAAATCCAATAAGGGAGGTTTAACTTGCTAAATGTATTGCAAGCCTTACGGAAATGAATTCTGTTCAGGATGTAATATTGGGCGGTTGGAATGTGTGGGATGAGAAAAAGATTAAATAAACGTAGCGCTCTGCTGTCCAATGTTCATGATATTATTGTAATTACAATAATTAAAGCTGAATTTAAAAGTGCATGATACTGTTAATTCATTCCATAATTAAAACAATAACAATAATGGAACGAAACCTCTGAAGCGCTTTTAAAATAAAAATTAACTGAAATCGTGAATTTGCGATACCAGATTGTTTCAATCTTGTTAACATCAAAATCGAGTCAACGACCACAATCGGTTTTTATGATAATCTTCTAACCACCATATTTTATAGACAAGACCGAAAGCTAGTATTAAAAATGCGACGGTTTGTGACGAGGTATGTGTGTTGGAAGTTTGATGCTTTTTCACATAAAACTATGACCTATGTACAAATATTTAGTTCTTTCTATCGATGCATCTACCACGTGGGTACTGAAACTTGGTACCTTTATCATAATCATAAATGCTTTCCATTGTAAATGTTTTGTTTTTTTATGATGATCAACTCTTTATGTCGCGTACGGGGGTTCACAAGCATATATTTATACACACACAAACAAATCTTTGCGGATTACACAAAGATTTGTCCCGTGTGGGGGTCGAACACACGACACCACCTCAATTGAAAGCGACGAGGCGACCGCTTTAACCACTATGCCAACCATGCACTCTGACAATGAGATCGTGTACAGGTTATCTTACCGGTAAAATACGTGGTAATTAGGTACTCACTAAACCTCTAAGAATAATGCCATAGATAGATAGAATAAGCTTTATTGCACACCAAAAAATAAGACACAAAATAGAACATAATTAAACATTAAGACATGTACAATGGGCGGCCTATCGCTAAAAAGCAATATCTTAGACTGATATGGGGCAGTTAAGGTGTAAGAGATGAGATAGAAGGTTCACTATAACTAATATTTACATAAATTTACAAATTCAAGAGGTACATTTACCTACAAATTAAATATATATTATATTAACTTACATAGGTATACTTAAAATAAATATGAACATATCACTGTCATCACATATCACTATTTATATATTAAATACATACATATTATTATAAATAAATATCACCTTTATACATCACACAACAATAAACAGCATAACATTAAGATTTAAGTTATTGCTCACTTATACAGATCTATTTGTCACTAACAGCACTAATACACTAGCAACAATAATTTATTGAGCAAGGGATAGTTCAGGAAGGCCATTGTAAAAATAATGGTATAGGGAAAGACCCTTCGACCCAACGATTACCAAATCAAACAAGTCAATTTAGAGTCGCCAAGGTTTCCAACTAGACCTTTTTTACGATATATTTAACGGACTGGTGTGTAGTTCATTTTATGGTAAGTAGCATCTTGAAAATCTATAAACTGAAGAATCAATTATATAATAATAATACGGGACTCTGTCGTCCCGAGATATGGTAACATAAACCACAAATAATAATAATAATAATTTATTGAAACTTATTAGTACAATGATCACAAAGTATACATTTTTTTACAATAGTTGATACAATTTGTACATAATTGTTATATATTACAAAAGCAACTGACACCTAAACTAAGCATTGCTTGTGTTATAGGAGTCAGGTAGGTACTTCTTCGTGGTAATTACATTTGTATTGACAGCATATTCTGTGGAAATACAGGATGATTTGTACTTAGTTAAAATTTAATAAATGAAGTTAAAATAAGAAATAAAATTGAAAACTACATTAATACTATTTTACTATTTTACGCTGTCTTGTCATTTAAATAGTCCGAGATTGTATAGTATGCTTTCTTACATAGTTTAACTTTAACAACTGTCTTAAACTTATTTATAGACAGTACTCGAATACTAATAGGAAGATTGTTGTAGTAGCGTATACATTGGCCCATAAAAGAATTTTTAATTTTGTGGAGACGAGTCGTATGAAGTACAAGATTATCCTTGTTATAAAGCGTCCTATATTTTACATAATTTTATGTTTATTGATAGTATTCTAAGAATTTTTCAGAGACAAATCATCAACGAGATTTGCTCTAGGTATTTTTCATGGAAACACATAAATTAAGCCTAATTAGATATACTTTTAAGGTTAAACGCAAAAGGCTTAGCAAGCAACCTTGTCACAGTTAATTTTACGTGTTTCTTGATTACTATGTCAGTCAAGTGCCAAATGAGATACCAAGACGGTAATTTGTTTACAAAAATAAAACCAAACAATATAGTTTCGTAACTTAGTAACTTAGTTCTTAGAATCGGATCGCTTCAACAAAACTTATTCATATAAATCCTGGGATCGAACACTTGGTGTATGAAACAAAGATTAGATGCGACGGGGATTAAACTCAGTAATTTATTATTGTTCTTCTGCCAAGAGTAATTAATCCGCCTCTTGTTAGAGTCCACTTAAGACCGAAATTGATAACTTAGAAATTATTACCAACGGCTTATCAAAGTAATTTCAGAAACTTACAAAGTAAAGGAATCTTTGATGGTTCGAGAAGGAAGAAAATGTTAAGCTTGGTATACAAAGGGCGAATAAAGTAATCGAGATTTCCACTTGATGGTAAGTGGTGAACTAAACTGATGTGTTGCTTATTTATTTATCTCCCAAACATAGATTAACTTAACCTGCAAAATATATTTACAGTATTCAAATTATCAAGAGAGTGTTACACGTCGCGCCTGAGTGCAAGACTAGCTGCGACTCAGGCGCAACGTGTGTGACGCACTCTCTTGAAAATGCCTAAATGTGGTAAAACCGCGGTCGACTTAATAGACCAACATTAAGTGAGTAATACCCGTACTTCATAATTTAAATAATGTTACAAACTCACGTCAGTTTCAATATAACATATTTACAGTTATATGTCTGCGTGTCACTAATTTTGCGCAGCAATTTGTTGCTTTCAAAATTCTCACCACCAAAGTGGAACACAGTAGTATAAACAGTTTTGTTTCGTGAAAGTTTAAGAGTGTTTCTTTCTTTTGAGATTTAAAAAACTGTATCATATAACATAATATCCGACGACATGGTCCAATCCGACCCGTCACCTAAGCCGCATGCGCGCCGTGCGTTTCCGCGAGTCGCGAATAGATAATAGTTAATATTTTTAGATAGATGTTAATTACGCCATCAATAAATACCTATTTACCAAATCACAGTTTTTTCAATAAAAAATATATATCATAACACCACCACTATAATCACCTAAATATATTGCTTATCAACGAAACCAAAGAAAAATTGTATACGATTCATAAGCATAGAAACGCAAAATGAAACAATATATTAATAAAAATATTGGTTAACCGAAATTCGATTTTTTAGACGGGGTTGCATTCCAAAACGTGAGCACAAGCCTTAAGGATAGCAGTAAAGTGGACACAATGCCACTAAGTTTTTTATCTGCCAGATAATTCTTAAGTGCCCATCCAAACAGTTTACAGCCTTGTAAAACGTAACCCGTTTCGGCTGTAAAAAGTTTAATAACGAAATAGGTTATAGCTTGGCACAAAAGAAATGATATCTTAAAATTACTAAGTCACGGAGATTTTATAACACATTTTAGGATTAACTAGATGTAAGTATAATATTTGTTTACACAAGACTTAGCTAATATTCTTATTATATTTATATAATATTTTTTAAATTAGAATATAATATAAAAAAAAAGAAACTATCCATTAAAAATAATTAACAGATTTCAATATTTTTACAAAATGTAATATAAATATACTGTTGACATAATAATAACATCAACATCACAGTGGTGTTTCTATGTATAATAAATATGTATTTAGAAAAGAAAAGTATAATAATATGTGTATTAGTATCAGTTATTCTGGTGCCCATAGTACAAGCTCTGCTTAGTTTGGGACTAGATGGCGTTGTGTGTAAGTTGTGAGATATTTATTTACAATTATTATAAAACTAAAACAAAAGAAAAGTATATGTGTATTAGTATCAGTTATTCTGGTGCCCATAGTACAAGCTCTGCTTAGTTTGGGACTAGATGGTGTTGTGTGTAAGTTGTGAAATATTTATTTACAATTATTATAAAACTAAAACTAAAGAGTTCCATTTATATAACGAATGACGTGAATTCAATAACACTGTCCATAAACTATTTCTATTCATCTCGCCTGCGCCAGTAAAAAGGCAATGTGTAAAGATGTAGTCTCAGAAATTTCGCCTTTTTATTGCATTCCCGGTCGCAAGAGAGCCTTAATTTAATATGGCCTGCTCGATTTGTTTACAAAGGAAAAATTTATTCATGAAATTTGTTTTGGAGGGTACAGCCCGGTTGGATAAAAATAAACTTTCTAAACGTGAGTTACTTTGACCCGGGATCCTTTCCTCATATTTATCTAAAATGCCTTGTTTTCTAAGGATTGCTTGAAATAAATCTGTAGCAATTGATAACACTGTCTTACTTATTTTGCCGGGGTTTCACGAATTACGAGGAATGACTAAAAATATATTTTACGAATATTTTATATCTGTCTGTTTTGTTTACCGAGAAATTTGACTTTATCTGGCAGCTTTGTTTTCTTACGGAGAGTAACGTTTATTTTTTGTATTCAATGAATATAAGAAATGAAACACAGTATTTTGTATAATGTTTTTTTGACATCAAAAACAATAATATTTTCTAAGGTTTACGCGAATGTTATACATGACTAACACTTCAATTTTACGGATTTTATTATTATTGAGTTAACTAACACCCTTCAAACAAAACACAGCTAGACTTAAAGACACAGTGAGTTCAGCCTGCGTAAATAGAAACTCTCAACATTAGAAAAAGTGAAGAAATGGAGGGTACTGCGGAACAACTTCTTCCAGATGTCAAGACGCCTACCAGCTCAGTCTACCCGCGACCATGAATGCTGAAATAGCATTTGAAACGTCGGGAAATCAAAGTAAGTGAAATTTAAGTGAAATATCGCGATAAAATCCGTAAAATTGAAGTGTTAGTCATCAAAAACAATGTTGACTCACGAAATAAATTATTGGTTCTATCTTCAAAATTATATTTTACAGCTTTAGCTCTTGCTTACGTCTTCACTCCTCTTCGGGCCTGTCCAACTGGCACTTTACTACACTTCAGTAAAAAATCACAAATATTACTTGAACACAATACTGAATTACCATATTTATAAAAAAAATGCTGTGTACCCGGAAGTTTTTTCGTCATTCAACTTCCAAGATTCAACGATAACATTCAAACACTTATTAAAGAACCCTGTAAATAATCGAATGACAAAACCTTCTTTGTTAAGGGTAGACTCCCGAGCGCCGTGTTTTCATAATAACGTTATATTGGTTTTACTTTAATATCACTAAGTCAAATGATTAAGTCGTCACAGATAATCTTAATAATTGTTAAATAGCTATTCCAATTTTTTAGGGTCCACAATGACTCAAATTTATGTTAAAACTTACCACCTCAGAATACTTTGTGGAACGCAACAAAGAATTAAAATTGAAATTGAAATCATAACTAAAACACAGGTTTGTTTGTGGCCATTTTGTCAAAATTGTTTAAATCGTTAATTGAATTACATACAAACTGAAAAAATAAAAAATAATAATTTTAAAATGGGCGCCAACGTGCAATGCATTTTAGTGTTTTAAAATGATGATTTGTCTAATAATATTAAAGTTCAACCCATTTTACTTTTGTATAGAAAACAGCCAAGCAATTGTTCCACTTTAAGAAAACGAATGAAAATATTGTACAGTTAAAAGTCAACAAGCTTAACAACAGAGGTCGCAAGTAAACCGAGCTTTACAAAATTGTTAGCTTTATCAATGTAAGACCATTCAAAAAATGATGACAAAAGGTTCCATAAATTACTGGAGACTTTGGTGTAGCCTTAATTCTGTATAGGTACACCTTTTGAAGTAACACCAAAAGATGGGATGGACTTGCAGCTGGTGAGAAAATATGAAATCATTTTGTGTTGTTTAGTTCGAGTCGTAATTAATTTATTGTGTACTGGCTGTTGCCTGCGGCTTTGTACGCGTGGAATTCGATATTTCCATACTATTTTCTACAGAATTGAAGAACTTATTTCTCATATTTTTAACCCCGAATATTTTTTTATTATGATTATTGTTAATTTATGTCATGTGCCAATGTGCAAAATTTTGTATAACTTCCTTTCTATATAAACTTACAAACCCTAAATAAAAGTTCTTTAATTTACATTTAACAAGAAAATTTATTTTACAGGCATTTAAAATTAAATAATAAAAAAACAAAATCATACCTAACTATTTACAGCTGGAAGAGAAATAGAACTAAAAAAAATTAAAAAGCTATGCGTTAACCATAAATGAACCCCTTAGGGACAAACAAACAAATAAAAACTTAAAGTTCTTCAACGTCATGTAAGGAACCTATGTGCAGAATTCCATGCATTTTCCTTTAAATTAAATTTAACGAAATGCCCATATAAACTTACACCCCGTAATTTACCACCCTCCTTTGGAATAAAATACAAAAATAAAACATACTTTAAGTAAGACCTCGAGCTACACAACTGTGAAAATCGTATCCAATGCTATGCAGTAGTTTTTGCGTACAGGCATGGCAAATTTGTAAGATAAATGTAACAGAACTGTTTCTACATCAATGCAGTGAGATATTAAAAAATAATTTGGCGTTTAGATAATAATTTATGCACGACAATTTCTATCGTGTTACACCGACCGTGGTCACGACCCGAAAGGTGACTTGCTCAGTGAAGCTAGTCTTTTAAAAATATTTACATGTCTATGATTAATGTGTATAAATCGCAAAATTTTATAATTATTAGTTGAAGTAAAAAAAAACTTTTGTTTTTAGCAGGTCAAGTATTAGTAACAATTACGAAGAAAACGTTGAAACATTAACTACCAAACATAAAACCTGTCCAAAAAAATGCAGTAAAATAGTTAAATTGTAGCTTCTGCGTGACTCATCTTTACAATTTGTCAACTCTTATTTATGTGACATTGGCACGCAATGCAATTATTTCGTCTGTAAAATAAAAACTGACTAATTTGGTATAAAAGCTTCACATACATTGATAGATATCTGTACTTACATACATACAAAACATCATATTACCCAAAAGGCACACCTTTCTGGGCAGAGTTGTACAGCACCCACATTTTAGCTGTTATGTTTAGGTACCATTGGATATGAAGTTACCATTTTATTGAAGAATTATCCCCTATTAATTATTATTAATATTGATTATTACCGTCCGCCGATCCACCTCCACCGGGCACAATCCCAACTCAGTTTTGTTTTTGTGAATTTCTTGACTGAAATATCACAAATAACACTTTGCCCGAGCCGGGAATCAAAAGGATTTAGAATATAAAAGACGAAAAATATTCAAACTTTCTACAATACTTAATTTTTTTTCTGATTAAATTTTTTTTAGATTCTCATTATGTCGTATCAATGTTGCATTTTTGTAGGGAAAACATTTAATTTACCCAATTTGTTTCAAATGACAAAATTACACTACACTCAACTAATTTTTGCATCGGAAAAAATCTTCGTGACTCAAACCGTAAACTGAAAAATTTCGACTCATTCATTTGGCAACTACAACCAGACAAATAATTTTATCGCGTCTGCATCAGATAAAACAAAGACAGACCAATTTGGCGCCATAAAATACAAGTAAATATTATTTAGGATAAATCAAGAATTTAGTAGCGTTGTTTGCCAAATAGTCATGCAGTCTGGTGCAATATCCTGTCTGCATGCCATCTAGATTACGTCGAGATGATGTCATTTAGATTATGGGGGTTGAAAATTGTTTTCAGTTTAGAAATTGAATTAATTCTTCAGTTGGTTACAGTAAAGTCTTTTTTATGGACGACTGGATGGCGGAGTGGGTAGTGTACCTGCCTGCGACGCCAAGGTCGTGGGTTCGATTCCCACTTAAGACAAATCTTTATGTGCATGAACATGGGGGTTTGTCTTAGTCTGGGTGTTTCTATGTATAATAAGTATGTATTTACAAAAAAAAAGTATATATGTATTAGTATCAGTTATTCTAGTAATCATAGTACAAGCTCTGCTTAGTTTGGGACTAGATGGCGTTGTGTGTGAGTTGTGGAATATTTATTATTATGATTATTTATTTGACGCGAACAAGTAACGTATCAATGCGCCAAGGCTGCCGTAGTGGTCTAACGAGTGGTAAGTAATTAAAGTAAGTTTTAACATAAGTAATCATGCTACTGCAACCGTTTTTTCACTAGACTTACGACGAATTATTTGGCAAAGATTGTTCTCAACCAAAAATTTACTACCTTACAACTAGAAAAGCCTTCACGTTTTACCATAGTAACAGCGATGTTTTATTTACAAAGTAGGTAACTAAGTACTCGCATCACTTAGAACTACCAAGCGATCATATCGTCTGAAGAGGTTTTATTCTATGCAGTAGATTATTTACAGGTACACACGTTGCAGTTGGCAGTTGCCAAAGTCATTCTGCAGTCTGGTGCAATATCTTGTCTCGCAGACACCTCAGAGCTAATTGTGTAGTTGAATTCCATTGTGCAAGCGTTGGCAGATCCTAATTATTAGGCTTAATTAGCGTATACTTGTTTCAACATGATTATGTGTTGAAATGAGTCTATTTCCTTTATTATAAGAATCGGTTCTTCTTCGTCGTATCGATGGCTGAGTCAAATTTTATTTTGACTTGCCATCGTGGTGAAAGGATTAGCCAATTCACTTTGGAGAACTCGCGAATTGCCCAGGGTGCGCCGGACGTAGGGAATCGTTGTGTACGTCACTCGGGGAGGCTCCTTTCATGCACCCATGAAAGGAGCCTCCCCGAGAGTCTCTCTTTCATGCACATAAGAATCAGTAATGTGATATTTCATTAATTGAAGTTCTCAAAGGAGGCAGCACCCAACCAAAGATCAGATTAGGTCCAGAATTCACTGGCTTAGAAGGCATAATGTCGTAATCCTCAGATGTAGCGACGCACCTATAATCTTTTACAGATTAGGAATATCAATTACCATCAGGTGGACAACACGCATATTTGCTATATACGTCATAATAACTATAGTGATTTATGAAACTTTTAACAACGAATCCTAATTTTTGTTCTAATTTCCTTTTGCTACATAAATTATGCTGGAATTACATCTTACTGAAGAAAAACTACGATACATTAAAAAGAGCTATAAAAGAAAATCGGGCAATAAATATCAATTGTGCCTGATACGGAGTTTTCTTAGTGTTCTTGCAAAGTTCTTTTTTCTTTACACACATGACCTGATATCGCTAATACCGAAAGTTAGGTCGGCGAAGTATAGCGAGCCCATAAATATTCGCAAGTAACTCACGCACGACGACGTAGGTTAGGAGACGGTGGTAGACAAAAATAAAGTAAGTACGTAGGTAAGTATATATGTATAACAATGCATATGATGAATTCAATAAGCCTATTTATGCATTCAAAGCAATCTTCTTCTTCGTCGTGTCGTGGTGAAAGGATTTGCCAATTCGCTTTGGAGAACTCGCGAATTGCCCAGGGTGCACCGGACGTAGGGAATCGTTGTGTACGTCACTCGGGAAGACTTCTTTCATGCACCCCACTCAAAGCAATAGCCGAGTGGGAGACCGTAGGACGTGTGAAGTCCACTAATCTGTACTTTGTCAGCGTGGTAGCCTAACCCTTTGCCTCATGGGATCAGGTCCGTGCCTAGCTGTGGGTGGATGCATATTATAATATTATATATTTACAATAAAATCAAGTTGATGACTGCAAGAATATTTCTATAGTCTACGTTGACCACACGTCATACGCACGATTAAGTCAGTTGTCGATACTTGACGACTGCTTGATTTTCGTAGAAACAATCATTCCAGCCTGTGTCGATGAAGCAGCATTGTTGCGTCATCCGCACGTCATGAGTTCGTCATGCGATGCGCGTGGCATGCAGTATGTCCCTACCTAACCGTGTAGAATGACTTAAACGTCTGTGTTTCGAACAAAATAACTTGGCGGCAAGTTTTGTTCATATTATTATTAAACAATACTTCTTAGTAATAAATTATCAGATTACCTACTTCAGAAAATATTATATCTACAATTTATATGTAATTGGATGTATGAATGAGTTCAGGACATTGAATCCTGTTTCGTGACTTTTTAATATAATCGTATGCTATAATCACATCATCATCACATTTATAATCACATGACGTTATTCAAAAGAAAAAATAATTGCTTTCTCGATGATACGTGAAAGCTCACTGAGAGGTTTTTGCAGCATGATTGACGATTACATGACGATTGTGGGGACACAAGAAATATGCAAAGTATGCCTATCGACGTTTGTAGTTTGAAAACATTCGTCAAATGACGCGCCCGTGGACAGTGAGCCTAGGTATGTGTATTATGTCGTGTGGGTAAAATAAGCGTGTAAAATTAATCTTTTAGTCGCATTAAATATCTTCTATAATTATAAAAGTTACTGTAACACTGTGGAGACAATAACACACCGGAGGATTATTTTTTAGGAAAAAAAAAAATAAACTTCAAAATACCAATAGTAGTAGTAAAGTTATAGTATAGTTATATAACAAACTACATAGCTGAGCAAAAAAATTACTTTGTGTGTAGCAATAACAGTATCACATGACTTAAATACACGTGTAGGCACTCTCCTACACGTATATTTAAATCATGTTAAAAACCCACTTGGGTGAAATACTTAAAATACTTCAAAAGACGCTTTGCAGCTCTCTTCGTACAACAAAGTCGTTTAAACTTAATAAAATTCTAGAATCAAGTCAAATACACTTTCGTTATTAAATAAAATATTTTATTATTGTAAACGTCGCGGTCATAATATAATTGTTCACGTACCTAATAATATTACCTCAGTATATCGATTTGCTTTTAACTTTCAGGTCTGTATGTATCATAGAAAGTGTCATATAAGCAAACAAACGAATATTTACAACCCACGCCAGATATTTTTAACCTTTGCTAATAACAATACAATTATAATAAAAGATAGATATAAGAAAAGGTATTATGCCTCACGTGCCACTAATTTGACTGTCTTTGTTTACCAACAAACTGGAACTTAAGCAATGGAAAATTATGTTATTATTATTTTGACTAAAAGCGTTGATAGTTTGACATACTTTAAGCTCGTATTATGTCTACCTATGCTTAATATACTTTAGCGTTGTTTTGATTCTAAATGTTTGTATTATTGGATAGCTTATGTTTACTTCAGCATTGCCAAACCTCGCTTCTATGAGCAGCGAACTATACAGAATTTAAAAATATGTTATCGTTTTCATTATTTGTAAAATTTCATAAGAATATAATGCGTTATATATAAAACTGCATCAATGGCCAAGTGGTAACCGTATGCGTCTCTTTTACGGCGAGATCTCGTGTTTGATTTCCGGGTCGGGCATATTGTTATTTGTGAAATTTCTGTCAGGAGATTCACAAAAGCAGCATGGAGTTAAAATTGTACCTGGTAAATGGTTATAGGCTCACTCCCTATCCCATGGGACCTTAAATAGAACAGGAGAAATGTGGGTGTTGTACACCTCTGCTACACCCTTTTGGGTAATATACGCGTTATGTTATGTCATGTCATTATGCTTTACGTTAAAATAAGGTTTTTCTAATGTTTAAGTAATCATAGAGTGGTCTCCCCTGTCCCATTTTTTAATCGGTAAACGATTTCATACCTTTATGAGCGTTTTTTGGAGCGTTTTTTCGTGAGCATTAGTGCATTATGCATTGCCAAACGTCCTATTTTTCTTGGGCGGTCACCTTTTACCTTTATAAAACAGAAAATAAAGCAGTTTTCTATAAGTGGTTAGTTTTTAACGTAAATATAACATGAGTCAAACCTTTTACATACTTAATTTGCTTCATAATAGTCTATTGTTATAAGATCATCACTTATTTTATCTCAAGACATGGAACAAAATAAACTCATAAGTGTTGCTCAGAGCCCACGTATAAAATAGTCCAAGTGTTCCGTTTAGAACAAAAGCTGTCACATTACGTGACATAGGTATTCCTGGGATATTACAGCGCTTCTACTAAATCGTTTCTGAGAAAATACGGGAAATGCTGTCGCGACCTTATGTGGGAAGATTTTATGCAGGATGTATAAAGATGATTTTATTTTAGAAAGAACTTGTTTGAGCTTTGATACTTAGCCTGACCATAATTATATTGTGTTCAGTAATTTGAGAAGTAGATTAAAGCACTTATTAGTATTCTATTTACAAAATAGCAATTCTCACAGTACTTTATATTTAATTTTTTATTTATTCAAAAACTTCCTACACATCTGACAAAGGCTGACTTAATGCTGATCGCATTATCTACCAGTTGACCCTAAGCGTGGTGCAGAGATCATTGGTAGGTGCATATGGTTATATCTGAAAATAGTTTAAGGTACTTGGTACAATTACTGAACTTGGTATAATTCTATACTTTCGCATTCACCTGGTTCAGTAGTCAAAATTGAGTGTATTTTTTTATTTACGTAGCAAACAAACCTGTAGTTCACCAGTTATGTTAACTGATAACTTATGCCTTTGGAAAACAACAATACACAAAAGCAAATTGTAGATGCGTCGCTTTATCTGAGAACTATGAAGCTATGCCTCATGTGTCAGTAATAACCACGGCAGCTAAAACAGGTGCTGGTGGTGTTTCCGCCCTCAAGCTCACTCAAAAGTTCTACGACTATAAAAAAATAAAAATTCACACCACTTTTCATTTAGGAAGAAGATACTTGAAAAAGATCTGAAACACCTTAAAATTAAATTGCGTTAAAATGTATAAAATTAAAATGCACCCTATCACCTGCACAAGTCGCTCATGAACGCCAATGAGAGCGCCAACAGTGGCCACTTATTGGGCCAATAAAATTTGACGCAGCCATCAACAGGACGAAGAAGAAGAACTTTAAAATATTAATCATTCTTTATAACCATTAAACAAAATATGAATAAACGATACTATTGCATTTTTGCGACCATAAATAATTGTTAAACACCTTACTAAAACACTGTTAACCTGCAATATATCACCAAATGTAAAGGTAAAAGATTTAAGGGCTGGAAACAATGGTGCTACCTTTAGATCGTTATCGCTGTGTTGAGTAAGAGTAAGGGCTCTAAACTGTCACAGGATAAAGGGTAACAATGCTGGTGTTAACAGTATGGCTAAAGGATTAAGAGGAAATGTAGAGAGTAGTCCAGGAACTTTTTGTAATTAACGAATAATATATAGGTGAACAAATTAATGAGAAATGTTTTGACAGAAACTATTTCTTTTTGACTTAAAATATCACTTAATAATAATATAATAATAATAATAAACATTTATTTCAGGCATAACTACCCATATTAAAGTAACAAACTATTAACTTAAATTCTAACAACTTAACTCTAAAATTTTACAAATTGCATAAAATGAGATCATAATATAGGTGGTCTTAATAAATACACAGAAGAATGGAACACGGTAGCCACTACAGTGTTGCCGCTCTTACTAATTCTTTCATAGAAAGAAGCCCTGAGTTTCCGCATTAGCCCATGGAAATCTGTAACTTAAGAAATTGTGGTTTCAGTTACAGAATAAGACAGTGATCAACTCAAACAGAACTTTGATCTCTTCTCCTGTCAATTGATTTGAATTTTTTTTATTACAATATCAAAACGCTTATTAATAATATATTGAAAAAACTGGCCAAGTGCGTGTCAGGCCACGCGCAGTAGGGTTCCGTAGCTAGTCGTAACAACATATTTCGACTTAAAAGGGATTCACTATCTGTATTAAACAAGTAACATCTTCATACAAGTCATTACTTTCAAAGGTTTTTGTAATTTGCACGAATTATTCTAAGTAACTGCATTTTACACTTTGGACCCCAATTACTCTAGAACTAATTAAGTTAAAGTAACCAGATAAATAGCGTCCTTCAGATAGGAAATGTTTGTAGTACACGAAACCAGCTAGCACGTATGACGAGATGTATGAATGTTAAGGAAGCGAAAGAAGTATGTAAGGAGCGAAGCACATGGCGTTCCATCGTCTCTGCCTACCCCCGTGGGATAAAGGCGTGATTTTATATATGTATTATGTATGTTTATTTATGTTTCAAGAATTTTGAACGAAATATTCTGAGTAACTGCATCTGACATTTCGGACCCCTATTCCTCTTGAACTAATGAAGTGAACTTATCCGCTATAGTTTTCCTTTAAAGTTCATTACATGTACTACCGACACAATTTTTTTCAGATTTTAGGATCCAGTAGTTTAGCTTTTAGAGGGGGGGGGGACGCCCTACTCGAACAAAAATTTGCTCTTTAAAGTTAATTATCTCGCAACCGGATCCCTAAATCAAAAAAATTGTCTTAGCAACCCCTAAACGTTTTTAAAAGTCCTATCTAACAATACCCCACACTATGGGGTAGGCGACAAAAAAAAAACATCCCTACTTTACATGTAGGGGAGCTACCTGAAAAAAAAATATTTTTCCAAATTTTACTCTACGACTTACTTTGTATAGTTAACATACATGTTTATGCAAAATTTCAGTTTTCTAGCACCAACGGTTTCGTCGCTATGCCGTGGACAGACAGACGGACATGGCGAAACTATAAGGGTTCCTTGTAGGTACTACGGAACCCTAAAAAGGAGCTTTTCACGATTATTTGATGTATTCTTTTCTCCTGGCAATTCAAAGGCGCTCATAGATTTAAAATAGAATAATACAATTTGTGTGAAGCTCTGCCTAACTATGCTCAATTCTTAATTTGAAGTAATATCAAAGGTATCACATTGTACATCTTTATTAGAGTAGTCAAATGCAAATATTCAAGCTCTTTGTTGTCCAAACCTTTACAGAACGTTAACGAAGGTTTGAATTTAACTTTCAGAATAACATGGAGTGTAAAAGTTATTTAAATATTGTAATTGGGTTATGTTTACAATATTATAATACATTATGTTTGTTTTAAAAAGATTTAACGAGATAATGATTTCAATCCTTTATTTACAATTCTTTTTTATTTCATTAATAATGCAATATTCTGTTTCTTTATGATATAATAGTATGGTGGTATTTTGTTCTTATTCTATTTTTGTAGTTAAAAACATAAATTTCGTTACAGCAATCTAATAATATAATTTATTTTGATACAATCTGAAATATTGAAAAAAAAAATACATATACATATTAATGTACAGAGTTTAAACGTGATATCGTGAAGAAGCCGATTACCAGTGATTCAGTACATGTGATTCTTACAACCTGAGAGCTAAAATTGTTAACCGGAAAATTCATGTCTTTTTTTGCAGGAAAATATTATGTTTCGCAATTTTTTCGACTGATTGTGTACTAACGCTACCCAAGACTACAATACATTTGCCATTTCCTTGGGACTTTTCGATTTAAAAAAATCTTATTTATAGAATTTTGCGACCAAAAATATTCGCATCTAGAGCTTCAAAATTATGTTCTTAATGTGTTTTTGCGAGCTTATTACCGTTCATTGGCTAAAACTACTAGCTAAACAAATCAGATCCACACGCAAAAAATGTAACATCGAAGCTCAAATCTACATAGTAACCAAAAAACCAACAGCCGAATAACTGAAGTTAAGTCATAAAAGTTATTACATTGGCTTGTATTCCCACGTATTGTGGCTTAGAAAACAACCAAAGTTAGCTAAAATATTTGTTGTTTGTCTTTATTATAAACAAATTCTTATATTTGTTTGCTTATTCATCTTATATCAGGGTTTAATTTTTTTATGTAGATTGCTTTGAAAACTGCTTAAGAACTGAAAAATGATAATTTTGTAGATAACTAGCTACGTATGTCGACCTTAATCACCTAGACCGTCCTAGGGGTATAAAGAATAGCCTACACATCTATTCGTAGACCTACCAATGATGATTATATCATCATCATCCGCCTGCCCTTATCCCAATTACTTGGGGTCGGTGCAATTTGTTTTATCCTTTTATACTTTTCTATCAGACGTCTCTTAGCACTCGGTGTGAGTGCTGAGATGACGTGCATTCATCATCATTTCCTATCTTTTCTTCGGTACCATTTAAAAAACATAAAAATTTGTCAATCCGTTTTGGAGGACTTCGATAACTACAGGTGGTCAAAATAGTCTATAAAGGAAAACAATTTTCAGTTTAGTTCCAACATTGTCAAAGTATTGACGTTTCCTCTAAACAAAGCTCCACGATTGGTTAACGATTTAAAATATTTTAATTTGGGTTGCGCTGATTGGTTGGTTTGTAATTTTGTTGCCATACGAAACCGTAATATTTTCAACTCTTTTTGACAAGCTGGTAATACTGTGATACGAGTTTTTTATGTCACCATTAGTAGATTATGTCTAGACTGAAATAATGGAATGGGGTGATAATTATGAAGTATTAGGTGGATAAATTATAATTAATCCTCCTCACGGTACACGGTAATTGTAGACCCAGAAAACATAACAACATTCTGTATTATTTATATTTATTTTGTTCCAAAAAGTTTTTAACCAATTTATTCATCTGTTTTTGCAAACCAAATATGGCTAAACGAAAACAAGACCAACGAACCAGCATAACACGTTACTGCGCACAATCTGCCCTCAACCTGTTATTACCTTTTCGATAACTTCCGATTGCGCAACGTAATACGATTTCAGTAATGAATTTAACACCTACAGACCGTCCGTCCTAATGATTCGACAATTTTTCCCCAAACAAAAGAAAAAGCGGCGAAAGGGAAAATCGTATTGAAAACAATTACCGAAGTAAGTTTCGCTTGATAACGATACTGACGCAACTTTTGTGAAAAATAACATTTTAAACGTTGCCTCAACAATTGCGGCGGCATTCGGACGATTCTAACCAGCAATGTAATCGCCTTTGAAACGAGGAAAGTAAATAAAATTGGTAACAAATGTTTCAGAGATATGACTGTTGTTTTTTTAAAGGACTGTTGATACTGTAAGACAGGGTTGTTAAAACTCGTAATGACTGGCAAGTACAAATAAATAAATGTAACTATCTAAATAACGAGTAATATTTTACATATTATATATTTTAAAAAAGTGCAAGTAATTAAGTTTATAATTATATCTAATGTTTAAAAAAAAACTCGTTAATATAATACAGGTATAATAATATGCTTTGATATTACAAATTATATTTTATTTTTGTCCCTCTGGTTATACTTTCTATCTTATTTGTGGAAACAGGTTTGTGCAAACCTTAGTCCAGCTGCACATTTGTGCAAACAGGTCTTGCACAAACCGTTTGTTCAAATTGTAGATGGAGCGAGTAGCTTACTAAGGCTTGTGAGCAAAACATTTAACCTCAAATACTATACAGTGCGTTTGATTAGGGCCCATGTGATAGGAGGTGAGCCTTATATTGCCATTCAGCGGGCATAAATTCCTGTTGCTAATGACAATCCAATGTATTTTGGCTGACCCGGGTCATCTATCTATATAGAACCTGTGACCTCACAATAAGCGGTTGTAAATTATACTACCACATCATGAATCAGTAAAGGTAACTTTATATCCATATTCACATGAATACCCATAAGTTATGAATCGATCAGGTATATTGAAGTTAGTTTTCGTAATATACACAATTAACTGTGACTTTACGCAAAAGTACACAATCAATTCACAATGGGAATTACCTACATACTATACTGCTCCTTGTAGATGAAATGTTTTGTTAAGAAGTAGGGGATACTACAGATATTTATTATTTAAAGAAATTGTTGTTTGAATTGTGAATCTACAAAAAAAAATACATTATTATTGTTGAAAAAATGTGTATGCTAAGTGCAGAAAACACAAGTCATTAATTGTGACAAAATATTATTATAATTATATGCATTACAAGTTAATGTTACGACACACATTATTGTGTAGCTATATTTTAACAAAAACTTAAAATAAAATGTTGTATGGCGCACACGTAATCTAATTTCCATCGGGGGTGCTTTAGGGATCCTTTGGTAGTTTTAAAAAATCTTAATTTTTTTGATTTAGCAATACGGTAACCCGCAATGAAGCAGCGATAGAAGAGTGGGTTCGAACCCACGGCACACACCTCTATCAATAAATCGTTTAGATTCGTCTTTTTAAAGATATGTTTGTATTTATCATATAAATTATCCCTCGCTAACGGTAAAGAAAAGGTGAAGACAAAACGTGAAGAAACCTACATGCCTGAGAGGGCCTAAAAGTGCTTGAACCCGTGTGAAGTCTACCAATCCGCACTAGGCCAGCGTGGTAGACTATGGCCTACACCCTTCTCATCATGGGAATAGGCCCGAGCTCAGCAGTGGGACATGTATAAGATACAAGGCTGCTATTATTATACCTACAATAAAGCAAAAGTCTAATAATTGTGCTCTACCAGACTGATATTGAAGTGCGTTAAAATTATTTAAGTTGTAAAGTCATTCCCAATCGCTTGTATATTTATCATATTCTACCATTCTATTTGTGAATCTTCTTTCAAGGTTGTTCATCATTGTAAGATTACGAAGAAGACGTATTTTAAAAGACTACTTTAAAAATAGTTTACTGATATTAAGTATATTTCAAATCCAGGTCCATAGTAATAATAATGTTATACGAATCTAAACACACATGGCGGTTTCATTGATTAACTAAATATTGAGTGTGGTTGTTTGTTGTCTACCCACAAGAGAATATAAATAGTTTACTTCCCTGTAATTTACCTTTGTTTGATGTTGATGGGAATACAAAACAAGGAAATATATTATTATAAATATTTTCTGTAATGAACTACCAACTTTTTCGTGTCATTTTGTTTTTTTTCCATATGAAACCAGTATCTCGTTAAGATAGTATTATTAATCTAAACATAACAGACAAGTGTTTCTATAATAAGAATATATTTACAAAAAGAAAAGTATATATTTACTATCAGTTATTCAAGTACCCATCGTACAAACTCTGCTTAGTTTGAGACTAGATGGCGTTATGTGTAAGTTGTGAGATATTTATATTTATATATTTAATTCCATTTAAAAACGCAGTAAATAAGTATTTATTGTGAAGAAAATAAAAACTATAATCAATGTTAAAGATCTTCAATTACCGTCTGTACTTTAATAACATGTACGACAAACATACTCTACGTACAAAGTAAATACACTGGCGAGCAAAAAAATCGACTCACTTCATACTTTCGCACTCAAAGTGTTCTAATTTTAAAATTAAGACCTAAATATTAATTTAGGTCTTAAATTCTCTAAGTTATAGATGTTAGCTTTAAAAAAAAATAACAATTACTAGTGTTAACTTATAGACATTGTCACAATAGTCGAGGAACAGTAACTCTATGATTTCGTTCTCGTTCACTCAGTTAGCATTGCGTGACCTTAGGGCGTATAAAAGGTGACATACCCCTTTCACCCTTATCAGTTGACCGTGAAACGTCAACAGGTACACATCCCCTCAATCTCCAAGCAAGAAAATTGCCCGGAAATGGATACCACAGCATAAGCCTCGGCTCGAGCAGTTATCGTATTGCAACAGGGCCTGAATCAACGTCAAGTGGCTCGTACTTTGCAGATGAGCCAGTCAGCGGTATCAAAAATATACCAAAAGCACCAGGAGACTGGTGGTTTTCACCGACGAAGAGGTTCCGGTAGAAATCGGTCCACTTCGGAGGCAGACGATCGCTTTATCGTCCGTACTTCGCTGAGGAATCGTTCTCTCACCGGGGTCCAAGTTCAACAGGAGCTCTGAGAAACACGTGGGGTAGCTGTAAGTTCTTGGACAGTGAGAAGAAGACTCAAAGCAGCAACCCTCACTCCAAGAAAACCAGCAACGGGTCCCAAATTGACTGCAGGTCATCGAGCAGCCCGGCTACGTTTTGCAAGAGAACACGTCGATTGGACTGAGGATCAATGGCGCTCTGTTCTCTCCTCGAATGAAAGCAGAGTATGCCTACATGGTAGTGACAGAAGGAGAAGGGTGTACAGAAGGCCGGGGAAGCGTTACGCACAATGCTGCATAGCAGAAACTGTTGCGTACGGACGAGGTTCCTGCATGGTATGGGCTGGCATATCAATGGAAGCAAAAACTGAACTGGTTTTCATTGAAACTGGCCTCCATGTGGGAGGGTTGACCGCACATCGGTATATTGAAAATATCTTGGAAGACCACGTCATCACATACGCTGGTTTTATTGGAGAAAACTTCATCCTGATGCATGATAATGCCCGTCCACACAGCGCAAATGTCGTGCGGCAGTACCTACGAGAAGTGGGTATCGCTGTTATGGACTGGCCAGCTCGTAGTCCGGACTTGAATCCTATTGAGCATTTATGGGATGACCTAAAGAAAAGAATCCGGGCTAGAGATCCTGCACCAGGTACAAGAGCTGACCTGCAAGTGGCTCTGACTGAGGAATGGGAGGGTATACCACAAGACAGAGTGGAGCATCTCATTGGGTCAATGAGGAACCGTTTAGAGGCTGTCATCAGAGCAACAGGGAGTAACATTCGTTATTAAAGTGGTCATCATTATGTAATAAAGTTTATTTAAAATGTTATGAAGTCTTTTATTTAAAAAGAAATACCCTTAATTTTCAAGTTTTAGCACTCGCAAAGTTTAAAAACATTTATTGTTCAAGAAAATGAGTAAAAGTTAAGAGTATTTACTCATTTTAAAGCTAAGATCTAGAACTTAAATAATTTAAGGCCTAAGTTAAGATTTTAGTCTTAATTTTAAAACTAGACCACTTTGAGTGCGAAAGTATGAAGTGAGTCGATTTTTTTGCTCGCCAGAGTTGCACAAATATTTTTGTTGTAAAATATGATTTTCAACTGATAAAAATGTCTATATAACTTTCCATCCTTTCAACAACATGATTAAACACAAACGAATTTAACTTAAACATAAAACTGTATAAAATACATGCGGAACCTTTAATCCTGGCGTTCCACTTACCATTTTTATTTTTCACGCGACGCAGCAGTCACGAGAAGGTTTTTACAGCGGCATTGCGAGCATGTCTGTTGTTCTATACGAAGATTGCATTCAGTGCAACGTTTATAAAAGCTAACGTGAAAAAGCGCCTTTTACGCTCCACATACGCGGTTTTTAGTGTCGTCCGTAATTCTTTTATAGTTAATTGTTCACTGTTTGCTTTTGTTTGACGAAAAAGGTTTTAGAGTGTTTGTTGAGGAGTGAAAGGAAAGAAAATGGATCAGTAATGTGGTTATTTGCGACTAGCTAGGTTCACTAAAGTCACACGCTACTTTTAGTATCGGCAATTTGGCGACGTTTTCCATCTAAACACGTGATTCCGATGCAATCACTGTATCGGAATGATGTGTTGAAGCAACTGAAATTATCGTATAAGTATGCATTAGCACTAAGAGCTTATTTACTATTTATTTAGTATTAAAAAAAATAATACTTTTTTTGATTCAAATAATTTTTGCGATTATTTTCGAAGTGTCTTTGCGAATGCCTGACGTTAACGATGCAAACCCAATTATGCGTCGGCTTAAAAGCGTTCATCGAGTGACGTCATTAATAACAGGGCAAGCTGCAGGTGATAATATTTTTAGAGCAGCGGTGGTTAATAGAGATTTACTAATATTAGGTACCAGCTACTTACACGTGGTATGTTGAATAATAATATCAACCCTGTATACATAAACATGTTGTTAGACAAGGGCCTGTTCTCATGAAGAGAAAGGTTATGCCATAGACCACTATGTTATTAAGTACGGGTTAATAGACTACACACACTCTCAAGTACTTTTAGGCACTCATATGCAGGTTTCCTCACGATGATAATTTTCACCGTTAATTTTTTATGAAAACCTTCAACATTATATCGAATGTTGATTAGTAATACAATAAAGCCTGTAAAACGCAAGAAGAACATACCTTCGACAGAAAAAAATATGGACTTGTTAGAAAGATTAATTGTCTGAGTGTATGATTGGGGGTTCTAAATCACGCGCACAAGCGAAGTAACGACAGCGGAGCGCAGCGAGAGTAAGTGATCCAGAACCCCCAATTATACACTATGAACAATTAATCTAATATTCATACATCTTTATAATATTTATACGTAGTTGTGAACTAGAAAGGGGCTTCGGAAAAATGTATTTTGAAAGTAAGCCTTTAAAATACATTTTTCCAAAGACTAAGAAGATGCTAAGGTTTAAGGAGTCATATAGTTGTGGAATGACAACACCTACCTTTATAAAATATGTAAGGACGACAATTACAATAAAATCTAAGATTTATTAAAAAATAAACCTCGACAAATTGTTGGAGCTACCAGTCATTACGAGTTCCAGCGACCCCGTCCGACCGTATCAACTGTCCTTTCAAAGAAAAGAACAGTCATATCTCTGAAACATTTGTTAGCAATTTTATTTACTTTCCTCGTTTCAAAGGCGATTACATTGCTGGTTAGAATTGTCTGATAGCCGCCGCAATTGTCGGGGCAACGTTTAAAAATGTTCTTCTTCACAAAAGTCGCTTCAGTATCGTTATCAAGCGAAACTTACTTCGGTAATTGTTTTCAATACGATTTTCCCTTTGGCCGCTTTTTCTTTTGTTTGCGGAGAAATTGTCGAATCATTAGTACGGACGGTCTGTAGGTGTTAAATTCATTACTGAAATCGTATTACGTTGCGCAATCGGAAGTTATCGAAAAGGTAATAACAGGTTAAGGGGCAAATGTACGCAGTAACGTGTTATGTTAGTTTATTAGTCTAGTTTTTGGTTTACCTTTTTTGTTAATAATATTCCTTTTTTTTAATACATAAGTTTTCTCATCATTTCAGTTAATGTAAGTAATAATGTGCTAAGATATCGATCTGTTAACTTTAAATTACTGAAAATCAAATTAATGTGTGTGATAACAATATATATGCGTTTTAATAAATTATTACTAATATTATAAATGAGAAGGTAACTCTGTTTGTCTGTAAAACCTTCACGGCTAAAGGTCTCAGATTTGATTGCCGAAACTGGCAGAAGTTATTTGAGATATTTCCGTAAGGAAATTCTAAATAGCAACATGTAGTCTCAAATAGTGCTCGGTGAATAGCGATATGCTTACTCCCGAAAGGTGATTGTTATATACCTCTGCCACATCTATCTAGGTAATAAATATACGCGTAATGTTATGTTATATATTATTGTTGTTGTGGAAAGAACAAACAGCTATTCAAAAACCCACCTCCAAATTTTCACGGCACAGATTCATCCTTCTGTTAACAATTGTCATGAATCAGAGCACTGTCATAATTAAATTTATTGTGCGCGCATAAACGCCACATTGCGTTATTTACAGCTTTTCATTTCCTATTCGCTTTTCAGTTTTCTGTTGCGTGTCTTTTGTAATGTGTTTGTTTTTTATTTGCTTAGCTCTTTATTGTTATGATGCTTTGTTTTTTAAGACTATCGTAATATTTTGCGACTGAAGAAATTACAAATATTTTTGTTGTGTTAAAATGAGTTGTTTTCTATAGTATCTTTTATATTCAAATTCTTTATTGTTAATATAGAAAAATCACGGTAGTAGCTTTTAGCAGAAGATACATTTTTAACCAATAATATTCACATTCATAAAGTATAATACTGTATTAAAATTATAAGGGATAAAAACCCATAGCAAAGACTCAAAAAATAATTAGTTATTGTACAGAAACAATACATAACTGTCTATATTTTCCATCAGAAGTAGCAGTGATGGATAACACACCAATTTCACCTGTTATGTTTAGGTCCCATATGTAATGGGGAGAGCCTATTGTCACCTAACGGTTACAATTCCAACTCCGTGCTGCTGTAAAGAATTCCTGGCGGAAAAACTCCAAATAAGACTTTGAAGAACCCTGCGGTAAGAGTCCGAATGCGCCAAACCACTAGGCCAAAGAGGTAATTCAAACACCGTAAAACATAAAGAAACATTTTAGTGGCAATGCATAAATAAGCTTAGTCTAGAGTGCTATTTAGTTCTTCAAGCAAGACGTAAGTAACAAAATCACCACTCCATCTTGCTATTTGCTTCTCAACAAACACTCTAAAACCTTTTCCATCAAACAAAAGCAAACAGAACAATTAACTATAAAAGAATTACGGACGACACTAAAAACCGCGTATGTGGAGCGTAAAAGGCGCTTTTTCACGTTAGCTTTTATAAACGTTGCGCTGAATGCAATCTTCGTATAGAACAACAGACATGCTCGCAATGCCGCTGTAAAAACCTTTACGTGACTGCTGCGTCGCGTAAAAAATAAAATGGTAAATGGAACGCCAGGATTAAAGGTTCCGCATGTATTTGTGCAGTTTTATGACAAGTTACATGTTAAATTCGTCTGTGTTAAATAATATTGCTGAAAGGCAGGAAAATGCTTCAACATTTTTGTGAGTTAAAAATATAGTTAACTGAATTTAAAAATATTTTAGCAGCAATTTATACAATGTAGATAACATTGTATAAATTGCAGCAAAAATATTTTATTATTCTTGTTGATATTTTTATTAAATATACTAAAATGGGTAAAGTTATTTATTTAACTTACTCATCTAGGTGTTTGTACTTTAATACTATTTTGTAATTATTTTTAACAACATAACATTTTTTTTTTAAGCTGACTAGTAATTTGCGATTTCAAATGATTACAGGAATATAATAAAATAATATTATTAATAGCAATAATATATTACAGAGCATAGTGATTTACGGGAACACCCAAATGTATTTTATTCCGAATTTTGCTGTTCCGTTGGTCAAAAGGCCAAATTTCATAATACCGCAAAATCATAAGGGTTATTATTCAAAAACACGAAATTTATTTTACCGAAAGTCGTAAATTGACTTATAAGATAAATATTATGTCCTACAAGAATTAGTGACAGAAATGACTCGCTAAAAAACCGACTCCACACAGTCCTATCTGTCCTACCCTTTTTTATACTGGGAAATGCCTGACGCATACCACTGATTTGGACAAATTAATAAAAATGACAATAAAAACGAATGCTAAAATATTATTTTTCCTCGTTTTGTTATTTCAAACATCAAAGGTAAATTATAGGAAGGTAAACTATTAGCCGTGGTTTGTATTCTCTTGTGGGTAGAAAACAAACACAAACACTCAATATTCAGTAAATTATTGAATGGCGTTTTGTTGAATGCCACTAAATTGATGTAGTGCTGACCGCAATGTGTGTTCGGACTATGTGCTGTTTAAGTTACATTTTGTAGGCTTGCTTTTTAAATGACTCACAAAATTATTAAAGTTATGAAATACGGGTGTTACTCACGTAATGTTGGTCTCAAGAGAGTGCGATACGTCGCGCCTGAGTCGCAGCTAGTCTTGCACACCTGGCTAGTGCAAGACTGTCTGCGACTCAGGCGCGACGTATCGCACTCTCTTGATAATGCCTAGACGTATAGGCGAAACCGCGGTCGACTAAATAGACCAACATTACATGAGTAACACCCGTATTTCACAATTTGTTTAATGTTACAAACTCACGTCAGTTTTAATAAAAATAGACTTACAAAATGTTTAATTTACCCAATTGACAATTTATAAACAGTTGCGATTATATAAACAACACGGTTGTCAGATCATACCCGGTATAAATATTCAAGACTTAAGAGTTTGATAGTGAGGAAATTTTCAGATATTAGTATCTTATTTTTATTAAAACTGACGTGACTGACGCAGCCAGTCTTGTCAGTGCAAGACTGGCTGCGACTCAGGCGCGACGTATCGCACTCTCTTGATAATGCCTAGACATATAGGCGAAACCGCGGTCGACTAAATAGACCAACATTACGTGAGTAACACCCGTATTTCATAATTTTAATAATATTAGTATCTTTGCAGAATGCCTACAGCAAAAAACAGCCTCTAAACATGCATTATAACCTAGTAAAGTATAAGTACTATTACGTTATACGTATTGAATATGTTTAAAAATAGTTTACAAGCTTAAGGATCCCTAAAAGAGTTCCGAGGGAAATGAGATTACATGCGCGGTGCATACTGTATTTTATAACTATTTGTGAATAAACCTAGAGAAATAAAGTGTACTTACAGTAATTTCTATTAATATTTGTAAAATTTTAAATACAAATACTTTTTCTAGACCCAAACAATATATATTTTTTAAATTAGACTAGTTCAAAATTAAAAGATTGGCTTATGATTTTACACCATCGTTTTTTTTGACATTTATCATTATGACTGGTCACTACTAACATTTGAATTTAAATTATCAAAGCATATTTACATGGTATTTAAAGTCACTCTCTCTGTTTGTCTGCTTATGTCTTATAAATTACTCAACGTGTTATGGTGTTTTTTTACCAATAGATATAGGGTAATTTATGAAAAAGGTTATGCATACAAATTGTATATATTATCATATTAAACAATAGGCACGCTGAGCGAAATTATTAATCCTAATAAATTTGCAGAATAAGGTTTGTAGGTCGCGCGTTTTTAAATCGAAATTATTTTATTGAATGAATTTGCAAATATTCAGCTAACTCAACCCCGTGCTTAACTTTATTCAGGAAATTACGCAATTTTGTTTTTATTTAGCGTTGATTTCTGGTTGTTTACAATTATATTCGCATCCTATTTGATTTATTTGCTCCCAAAAAATATTGCTAATAAATTTTGATTGAAATTGGATTCAATACAGTTTTGTTAAATGTAGCTCGAATATTCAAGCAATTGCTTTATGCTATTTTCATGATTACTTCAGCATTCAGTTGGTCAAAATAACAAAATGGGTATTTGATTTTCAACGGAATATTTATAAACAGATAGATAAAAACTTTATTAGTGCACCATTTAAAGGACATTTCTACATCTAAGCATACAATAATAAAAACTTATACATAATTATAGATCTTACTAAAATATCAAGGCAAACAGTTTTGGAATAAACTACTTAAAACCAACTAAAATCATTACAGTTTGTTTGTTTTACTAAAAATAAATAAATAAATAAAACTGTAGACAAGATTTTCAAAGCATTTAAATCTGTACCTGCGTATGAAATCCGTCCAAATTGTGTACTGCCGCTTAAACTTCGTTTATTGTATATTTTTCGATTGTGTACAGACCGCTACACATCAACCAATACATTTCCAGTATATGGTATCGCATTGCACAGAGAACCTTTAAAACGCAAGATCATTTTGTACTGGAAATGTATAGCGAAATTCTCTGACGCAAAAAGCCCAAAAATCACTTTTGCTAGATTTATAAAATATTAAAGTTGAAAAATTAAGAATCCAGCAGGACTCGAACCTGCACCTCCTGGGTATACGCCCCAAGTGCTTTGCCAATTCAGCTATGGATTCGTATGCTGCCGGACTCGAAATTTCTCAACTCTTTTTGTGCCAGCTTTTAGCTAGACGAACCTTATTTGGTTTTAGCGCCATCTATGTGATGTAATAAGTCACTATTCACATACTGTAAGTTTGAATTAAGATCAACACTGTTACAGTCAAGAGATGACGCATTTTTATCAAATACTTGTAATATTTTAAAGCAAATTTTAGCTTTGCTATGCCTTTTTGTAATTTATAAAATATTAAAGTTGAAAAATTAAGAATCCAGCAGGACTCGAACCTGCACCTCCTGGGTATACGCCCCAAGTGCTTTGCCAATTCAGCTATGGATTCGTATGCTGCCGGACTCGAAATTTCTCAACTCTTTTTGTGCCAGCTTTTAGCTAGACGAACCTTATTTGGTTTTAGCGCCATCTATGTGATGTAATAAGTCACTATTCACATACTGTAAGTTTGAATTAAGATCAACACTGTTACAGTCAAGAGATGACGCATTTTTATCAAATACTTTATCAAATAGAAAAGGCATAGCAAAGCTAAAATTTGCTTTAAAATATTACAAGTACTTTTGCTAGAACCGGGCATCGAGTCCGAAACCTCGTGGGTGGCGCATACGCTAACTACTACACTAACGAGGCAGATCAGATGGCTTTACTTATTATGAATAAAAAAGCGTGGGTTGCTCGATAGACGAAAAATATGGCACAGAGCGCCCCACGCTTTTTCACAATAATACTAGTATTTTTTGTACATTACCATTTCAGCTTATATTAGGAATTATTTTTCCCTTTTTATGTGTGTGTGTGTGTTAGAAGTACTTTAAAAGCGTGTTTTTTAGTTTTTTAAACTTTTATTTATTTTCTACTTTTTAGTTTGGTTTATTTATAAGAGCGTTTATTTTATTTTTTTTTAAATTTTATTTATTTATTTTTTTATCTGTCCGTTTAAAGTGGGCCAAAATCGACTCCAAAGGAGTCGGTTACATACATACATATACAGGTGAAGCTAATATAAGCGTGTTAAAAAAAAACAATTAAGACAAAGCCGTGCGTACCGATCGATCTTGCTATTTATGTTTACCGTGGTTGGATAACCATTTAAACATAACGAAATTCCCGATAAACCACGTCGGTCCCGGTAGTCATTTGAACATCCATGACACACAACGTTACGGGTATTTAGAGCCCAGAAAGTCTGACAACTGGTCTAACAATAAAATGAATAAAATAAAAAATAAATATTTCACAACTCACACACAACGCCATCTAGTCCCAAACTAAGCAGAGCTTGTAATATGGGTACTAGAATAACTGATACTAACATAACATATTATATATACTTTTCTTTTGTAAATACATACTTATTATACATAGAAACACCCAGACTAAGACAAACCCCCATGTTCATGCACACAAAGATTTGTCTTAAGTGGGAAGTAAACCCACGACCTTGGCGTCGCAGGCAGGTTCATAATGCTTAAAAGACTAAATAAATAAATACCACACATCATTCAACACATCATTATCTACTCCCAAACTACGCAGAGCTTGTACTATGGGTATAAGAATAACTGATTTTAATACATTATATACTTTTCTTTTGAAAATACATACGCGTAGAATGATGAATGTCACTAACGACGGGTTTATTTTATATGTAAAATCTCTAAAAACTGAATACAATAATGTTTTTTTTTTAATTTATATAACTCTACGCACGTAGGCTACAGACAAAAGCTTGTATCTTAAAAGCTTGATAATAAAGTCCAGAAAATATTGAAGCTACAAAGTCCGGCAGTGCGTCAAGCGTTTTATTACCCGCCAGTTTTATGGCATACTTGTGTGGTGCAGACCTCGAGCAAAAACAGTCCTCTAACTCGAAATTACTGCCTTGGTAATTTATATTAACGAATAAGTATACATGTAAGAAGAAATGTATGTCGTCAGTTATTCTAGGAAATGTATAGCATACCCAAAATCAATCTAAATTGTACGAAAGAAAGGCGTTTTACACAAGAAATTTTATACAATTCCTTAATGATAAAATCAAAAGTCTTCTTGTCTTTGTTACTACTTCTTAGGTTAAGTTTAAAGCAAGAAAAACATAATGAAGCGTGTTTTTATCACATTTTAGAAGTTCATAGTTGTGTGTTTTAAAATCTAAATAAAAATGTTCGGTAAGGAACGTAATGCATCATTAACAAAGCACAACATTAATTAATAAGTTTTTTTTAAATATATTTATACTCATTCCTGTAATAAATGGATCGGTAAAACTATTTTTCGAATAACTAAGAAATAAATAAAGATAAGCCATCGAAGTTTTATTTTTATCTCTTTCTAGCAAAACGGAATTCAACATGGATTTTATACTATATGGCCGTTATGAAACATTACATACACATAATATTATGATCTTTCTATTTAATCGATTCGTAATTCATAGTTTAAAATGCATAGCTGTATTTATTGTCCGATTTCAATATTAATTTCACTTTTTGTCATTTCTACTACGGTATTTTCAAATTATGATAATAAATACAGTAAAAAAAACTGGCACATTCGCTATAGTTAAATTCATTCACAAATAACACATTAAGATGGCATTTAAACTTGACAATTTGTCCTTACAGTTACATTCTATAGCACCAAACCGAAATTAAGGCAAAAGTTGCAGTTTTATTCGCGTAACAAAGTATCAAGTATTTTACTATCTAGAGAGACAAAGTGACGCAGTTTTAATTAATTTACATTGTCTCTCGTTATTGTTGCATGCTTTTTATTTGTTCGCTTATTTTATATTAAAAACCGTGATGAGAATGTGTTTAAAGTGTAAAATCTCCCTTATTGTTTATTTGTGTCAATGGCCTTATGTCAACACCCGTCCGCTGTAAGAAGTTTAATTCAAATGATGCTATTTTTCGACTCTGGCTGATTTATCTACCACAAGGAGGTTCAGTTGCCATAAACAAAAAAGAAGAAGAAGATGATTATTATCCTTCTGATATTGTAAAGATTCTATAGATGCGTGGATGTTTGTCACTCATTTAGGCAAAAACTACTAGCATTGAATCAGATTCTAATGTAATTTCTTGGTATGAAAGTTGACATATGAATCTGATTCAATCACAATTTAACATCAATCGTAGTCGGGGCGGGTAGATTTTGATGAAAAAAATTGAAAAACTCAAAAATAATTATATCTCAGAAACCATGACCCATAGGACTTTCAATCTAGCATCGAACGTTAGCAAATGATCTCTTCTATCTCTTATAAAAGCTTGTCGGTAGTTGAGCCGAACATTCTAAATAGGATTTTTTTTAACGAGGTACCACGTGGACGAAGTCACAAGCGAAACATAAATTATTTATGAAACTCATCTTTGTTATTTGCTACTAAATAGGTTTATCAGCATTATAAAATTTTTAATGTAGGAATGTAAGATGAGTAGAATGAAACGTGATTGAATGATGAGTGAGTGCGAAGAAATGAATGAATGAGTGAGACAGACGAAGCATGGAGGAGTTAGAAATAGGAAGCACGACGCTGTATCGAGCCAATGAAAATTAAAGTTAACACATTATCTCAGCATCACAGGATTTTATTTAAACCGATCCCCGCTATGCTATTCTGTAAATGTGACTAATTTCCAGTCGCTTTCGAAATCGACTAATAATTTGGCAAGTAACCGGTACATCTCGGATTTAGTACATCCTTACTTCCATACAGATACGGTTGATAACTGCTTGGCAAAAAAATTGACAGCTTGCCAGTTACTATCCTCTAGCAGATTTGACAGCTTTACAGGCAAGTAACGCAATTTCTTATGTCAAAATCGGAAACTGGTCATGGAGCAGTTTCTTAGTAATTTCTTGTACTTTGGCGAGATAAAATAATGATATTTAAAAGGTTTTTTTACTTCAGATTAACGTTATACAACAAATCAATAACTGTTTAATACTATGTATGTCATAAAATACTAATTAAATACGTAATGTAATATAATTTAGGTCATATTATTTTCAGTCATAGATCTCGAGATTTTTCATACGAAAACTTATAAATATGACAAGTAGTAGCACGAATTATGCCAGTCTGGGATATAAAAAGCACTAAATGAAAATAATGTATCTTCAAAATATTGAAACAATAATATTATGTAGCTAGGTTGTAGGCTTCCTCTTTCTCGCCAAACTAAACAAATTTTAATGAATTCTGGCACACGGGTAAGTGCTTTTTATCGACGTAGTTCAAATCTAGTTACATACTTTAATAAAAAATGAAAAACCTGATTCATTCCATTTCAAGGATGGTGGAGATCTTTGCCCAACAATGGGACAATACAGGTTATGCACCAGATAATGTAACTGCTTACATTCTGTATTCACGTTTATTAATTTATTCGGAGTTTACTTTTATAATTTCTTATGTACGTAACGTAGTGTCTATGTTTATGATAATTATGTGAGAGAAATAAGAATATATTAAAGAAAAATCAGAAGTTTTGAAAATTTTATTATTTCACAGAATTTCAGGAACATTTGTTTTCTTCTAATGTTCGCTAGGCTTGCACTGATGAAACTTAAGTCTTAAAAAATATTTAGCTCTGAAATCACCCGCCGCTATCATCTTTATCATAATACTATTATAATATAGGTGTGCTGTATTCGTGTATTGCACCTGAAAGACAAAAAACATTACAACACAAGTGAGAGATATTTATATGTATTTTTTTTTTGTATTTTTAAATACAATATGTGATTTCATCGTGTCACGGAGGACAAAGTAGAAATTATAACGCATACTCACTGTTTCTAGTACATAGCAGTAGCAAAGAGTGAAAATCACATTTATATATATTATCGTTTTTATAGTTTTCTTAAAAGACTGTCTTGATCTTAGATATTTGTTTTGTAATAAGGATAACTTTTTTTTCCATCACATCGCGTTCCATTCTTATTTTATTTAATTTTATGCACTCGTTTTACACTAAAGAGAAAATCTCTCCGAAAATACCTCTTACCATAATGACTTATTTTGTGTTTGTTGTTATAATGTGTACAATTTTCTATTGATATAATCAGTTAAATAATTTAAATTTTATTGTTTGAATTTGTTGCTTTCTTAATTCAGTTTAAAGCTATTTAAATGCTTTTTGTTGTAATGAAACGTTCCAATTTTCTTCAGCCAAAGACATTAGTTGCCACAGAGTAAACATGCATTTTAGTAAGTGTCAACAAGAAGGTTTTATCAATACAAATAAATAATATTGAATTGTCTGTTTTTATTTTAATGTCACAACAACAATATTTTTAATATAATGTTATAGTTATTTGCTCGATACTTATTTATAAAATCAGTTTTAATTTATTTAGCTACCACGCAGACAAATCCGCGAGCGAAAGTCAGTTCGTTTATTTTATTGTTTTATTCTCGCGAACTACTGAATATTGAACTGATATTTGAGATTACGCTAAACGTCACGGGAATGGAGCTGTAAGGTTTAATGCGGGTCAAAGCGTGGGCGTAGCTATTACTAATTTATAATGAATTCCACGCAAACGAGGTGGCAGGCAAAGTAGTTATATAATTAAATATATGGAGGATGTTCAAGTTAAATATTGAAAGCCCAAAAACTTAATTTATGATTTTGTGTTTATACTCTTTATGGCTACATGGCGAAACCTCACGGTAAGCGGCCGCAAATTTTACCTCTAAGGTGATACTAATTTTTTTAACTACAATAAACTTCCATTAGACGCAGTAGAATTATCGATAGGTAAATTTAAGAAATATATTAAAATCAGATTATCTCAAAAAGCTTATTACTGTATTTTAGACTACATAAATGATAATAGTATTTGGAAATGAACTGCTCTTTTTATGTGTTGTAATTGTTATATATTATTATATATTAATATAATTGTATATTATTCATTTCATTTGAAAAGATGGTGCACATGAGTTTCTCACCAGCTCTTCTCATAATGCAATACCCATCGGAGCTGGTACTTAGTTTGATTTTATTCTGATTTTAAACAGTTGGATTAAAATTAATCTAAGCCCCGGTTATTCAAATCATTGTAATTAGTATAATTTAGTTTTACTTATAATTTATTTTTATATCATTTGTTTGTAATATTTTGACGTGTTCAAGCGCCTCCTGGGGCCTATGAAAATAAATGATTTGAATTTGAATTTGAATTTGAATTTGAATATTTTTTTCTAAGTGGCTGGCAGCAATTTTAAGGCGTCTTTTCACTTTCAAATATATTTTTAAAAATGTAGAAGTTATATTTCACTCTTTACATCAATTTCAAATGTAGTTTAAAAAGTATTATTTTATTGTTAAATATAGCTTCTGCCCGTGGTTTCATCCCCGTTAAGTTCAATATTTCTGAGTTATTATATCTTTCAAAATTGAGAAACCTTCCTCATACACTTGCAACCCATAATTTACCCTCTTTGAGAGTTAAATTTCCAAAAATCTATCCCAAATTCATCTACAAAATTTATTTTATTTACTTTACCTATAATTATGAACATATTTACAGACAGACAAAAATCCAAAAAATATGTTTCGGCTTCTACTGCTGTTCTAGTCTCCTCTTATTAATTTTTCTTAAAGTCTTTAATGAACAGGCATTTATAATTTCAAATTTTATTATATGTATGGATTAGCTAATAATCATAAAACCATTAAACCTTTTATTACGACTCAAGTTATTTCAACCACAGATAAAACATCATCAACTAATACAGTGCGCGCCACAACTCAGTAAAAAACTATAAAACAAAATAATTTTTACTTCTATTAAAACTATAACACAACACTAAAAGTGGATAAATTTGTATATTCCTCGTCCTATTAAATAAGAAATAATTTTATATCAGTTAATAATTTACAAATTGGTCATTTCCATTTAGTTTTGCCTATTGTCGTAAGCCATAAGTAATAACACGCACTCTATTTTTTTGCTATTTTGAAATGAGTTTTTAAGCGTAAGTATTAATATCAGGCAAGTAACCAGGAGAGTAATCCGTGGTTTCGTTATGTCAAAAATGCATGTTTTGAGTGAAAGAATTACTAATTGACAGAAACTATTTGTTAAGAAACCAAAATCTCAATAAGCGAATAACCCCACCGGCACAAGTATTACTACATAAATATTCATCAAAACAGTTCAACTCTCATCATAATAACATACAATTATTTAGTTTTTTAGCTTTATTATTTTCAGATTTAGCTCAACCTCTTTATTTAAAAACTTTTCCAACTCTTTTTAGCCCAAGCTCATATTTTCTGAGGTATTTACAACGTCGCAGAATCTCCGCATCTTTTTTGAAAGTGTCGTGTTTGAGATATTCTCCACGACATTTTATTACCTAAGGACTCTAAGCTTTACCATCTGGATGTTAAAGTTAATATTGAAAATAGGTTATGCTATGTTTCTGAACATAATTAAATAAAAGTCAAATTTATTACTTGAGAAATATTTTTTAAGCCCAGTTTTTCCTGTTCCAGATAAGGTTTCGAATACCTAATTAAGTGCTGGTTATTTCTAGAAATTTCTATACATTGACACTTCATCTGTGATAAAATTTACCAATTGTTAGGTCTCAATTTATTTAATTTTAATTTGTATTCATTTTCATAGATTTAATTTCATAATGTAAAATCTTAACATAATTAAAATATTATTTGTACTGACAAGTTTAAATTGATTCATGTGAATATTAAATTTAAAAAGGTGTCGATTTATTAAATTTCAATTTGTTTTACTTTAATTAATTTCATTTCATAATGTAATAAGTCAATTATTTTTACTACCAATTCCAAATCGATTTAAATATCATGTATTTGATTGCATGAATTTAAATTAAAACGAGTCACTTTTGATCCGGCCTTTAAAAAGAAGGCCTGAAGTTAAAAAGAATATTGGTGATTGTGTGAGAACGGTGAACAGTGTAACTGTAAAATTAAGGTATTTAAATTTTGTTATCAACATTATGCAGCTTTGCTTTTAGAGGATTGAAATAAAAAGATATAACACATATCTATAAAAAGTCTTTTACATTGATGCTATAAAATTAAATATAAATATTTGAGTGTTTTAATAATATACTTTACAGTAGTAAAATATGAAGTCTAAGAATAACCTTTAATATTGTGACGGTATTTTGTAGTAAGCATACGGTAGTTTTGGCTAGTTCTAGTAACTTATATAGAACAAGTGAAATCGGCCGTTAGAATCGGGTCGGTATTTTTTACTCTTGATGTAGAAATGAGGTTTTCTTACACAGCAATACACTTATACACCCCTACGTCCGGCGCACCCTGGGCAGTCTGCTAATTTTTAGCAAGCAGACTGGCGAATCCTTTCACCACGATGGCAAGTCAACACCATGAGAATATGACTGCAGCCATCGATACGAAAGAAGAAGAAAAAGAACAGCAATAAAAATAGCCAGACAGTCTATAATAAAAACAAAACATACTGAAACTTCCATAAACATTAGGTACAGATCAGTTGTTGTGTAGACAAGTATTTTAACGGAAAAATTATTTTTCTATTTGCCAAGTGAGTTCAACAGCCTTTAATTCCATTGTTGTGACAATATCACAAAAAAATCTTCATTACGTACCAAATGAAGTGTAAAAGTAAAACTACAGCTTGCTCTAATATTCTATTATAAGGACAATTTCACATTGGTCTGGTAACAAAAAGTGCAATAAAAAGTAACAGTCTAAGGGGCGGGGCAAACAGATAAGTCGTAGGACGCGGACGCTGACGAGACATGGGCATGAGACTTAAAAGAGTCCACCCTATGCTAAAAAATACAGAAGAGGCAGGGCAAAACGCAGCAGGAAAAGGTGCACAGAGGGTTAAATCCAAAATTTGACAATCACGTACCCGTGCATTTGTTCGGGTCTCATCAGTGCCCCGTCTTATTCATATTTATACTAATATTAAAAAAAAGCTTTTTTCTTGTTCACAAAAATCTTCAACTCTACTGGACTTAACTTAATGAAAGTTGGTATGGAGGTAGTTCAAGACCCCAAAAATATTATAGGCAACTTTTTATAGACATGCCACGCGGACGGAGCCCTGACGCGCCTGTGCCTTGTCCGAGACGCGTCCTAGTTCCACGTCATTTCTGTTTCACCGCCCTTAAGGGTCGTTTGATAAGTACGAGCGGGAATGCATTCGTTTTTCTGATTGCCCTTTGTGCTTGCTTGCATTACTTCTGCTGGAATGTTTACGTTACTGAGCGATATAATCTACTGTTTTGTTATTGTTATTATAAGCAGTTGAAAATTCATTGTTATTGCTTTTGACATTAGAGGAAAACTCGTTATTCGTTTGAGGTTGCTTTTTATAATAGTTTTGGTTGAAAAGCAAAATCGTAAACTTTTTAAATCGATGGCAATGAACTCGTTTTTCAAGTGACCTGAGAGATTTTTTTCTTTAACCGACGAAAGTAGCGAATGCCAATCAGGTGACTTGTCCTGCCTTATATGCTAATCATTTCAGGTACTGATCTCACTACCAGACTGAAACACTACCGGCAACACACTTGCACTACTGGCAAGGCCTACAGCGGCGTTGTTTCTGCCCTTTTATTCGTGCACAAGAGCTCTACCATCATAAAAAGACACTATTGTATAATACTGTGACAAAAAAAACCATACATATTGTCCAACCCAGGAATCGAACCCGAGACCACTACTCTAACCACTAGACCATCGAGGCAGTTGAGAGTATAAAAATAAGAATAATAAAAATCGGATGTAGTGCAAAAGCGTACTAAAGGGTTCCTAACCACGTTTGATTTCGGACTACTTACAACTTCTTACAAGTTTGGAACGTTTTCGCTGAGTGCTTAGAGGCTTTACCGGGATGTGTTTTGGATACATTTATAATAGGCTGTAACAAATTATTTAAAATTGTTGTCATTAAAAAAAAATACTAATATGTTTCATTAATATTTTAGAGAGGTATTTACTATTATTTATTGCAATATAAATTTAATTATTTATATCTTAATTTGTTATAAAGAAACTGAACCTTATTCTAATATCTAAACTATTAAATAAGAATTACGAAGACGAAAATTAGTAGCTACAAGGTTAATTATTTTGGTTTTTTTTTCAACATGAATGTAATAATATTTTGTACAGTAAGTATTACTAAAATAATATTGAAAAGAAATATAATACATAGCCCAAGCAAGCAAAATTTTGGATAGCAATCGTTACAAATCGGTGTAACAAAATCCTTCTTTAAGATAAGACCCTGCAGGGTTGTCAAAATTTAATTACGTGTACCTTTTAGCTACATCCATACATTGCCATTAGAATCGATGTTTTATAACCTTTTTAAAACAATGCTTTATTGCTCCTTAACCTGGCTTATGCATATGTTTTTCAATTTTAGACCTTCAACACGTTAGTTGAATACAGATGTACCACTTACAAGGACAACGATTTAAAACAAATATTTATTTTTATTACTTTTATGACACAATCATGTTACAAACAATGTATTTAATATTTTGCCACAATATAAGCTATTCTTTTTTCAACCAATAAAAAAGAAAAGAAAATGTGTGGCAACCCTAAGACTGCAATGTCGCCCTTTCTCACAAAAACCCTCGCAAAAAACTTTCTTATAGTTTGTACAAGTTTTTGATAAATTCAACAAAAAAAAAACATATTTTATTTCCCCTCGAATAGGTTTCCATCAACAAAAGTTTTATTCAATTGTCCGGTTCTCGATTGTGTTACCGTTTCACAGAATATTTGGATATTTATTGTGTGACAGAAAGTTTTAATTTATTGAACCGTATTCATATTTTTGACATGTCTGTTTGTTGTGTATAAATATTTGATTATATTGCGAGATTGTTTAAATTGTTGAAGTCTAGCCTCATCTGTATGTGGCTGTATTTAGATTAGATGTGTCAAAACTAATGTCAAAACTAGTAATTGATGATTTTTTTCGAAGAGAAAAGAGGCGGGTGCCTCTTTTACAAGTATTTTTGGTTTGGGTATCCCTACATTCTATATGGATGTAGAGTTCTGAACAACGAGAACGAGATAGAAAGTACCACCGTCACACCTATAATCTGCCGCAAATTAGTATTGATTTCAGTACAAAACGTGTTTTGGTATGGTAGTGAGATTAGGTTCTGAAATTATTGGAATTTGAGACATAATATTGGGACCATAGATAAAGGGCTACTAAATTCAGTTTCAGTGTGAGAATACGCTTATCCTGCCAATAAATACCTGATAAGCTAACTCACATCAATGAAAGTGACAGTTGTGTTCTTATTTCAAGTATAACTTAAATCAGTTTAATAATTGGTATAGTTATATTTTATAGGAGGATCTATCTGGAACTTCTGAAACTGGTCCTTAAACTAAGTGAAACTCAAAAACTTGTATTTTTTTATATAATACAAGGTGTTTGGTACTATCGAAAGCAGTTCCGCATGCCCACCTTTAAGACGGTAATCGCATAGCACCGCTCACGGCGTGTATACTCGATGCTAACGTTCTGACCAATGGGGAGCGCGAACGATATTCGAGTTGTATGCGTATAAATATCTATATGTATAATTGTTACACTCACACTAAGCGAGTGTGCGCTCGGTTAATTGTAGATGATTTTTAAATAAATGTAAATCCCATTCGCGTGAGCTCCTTGTTATGAATAGTGTTATTGCCAGCGAGAAACAATTTTGAACTTATTACTATCTTAAATGTTTAGATAAAAAAAATATATTGGTATTGCCAAATATATTCAAATGATTATTTGAACTTTCTGAAACAAATTTTATTTTTGATAAGAATTAATTTATTCAACAATTTATTTTAGTTTTATCTTTTTTTATTTATTAAAAATTTCTTAGTGACTAGATTATGTTAAAAGAAATAAATTGATAACTATCCTTGGGTTATTTTTGGGCTTCAATTGAAATAATATATTTTAACAGAGGCTGCTCAAGTCTTCGAACAAGTGTTAAGTTAATCTGTGAAGAAATCTTAAATGGAATGTATAAATAAATCTCTGATAAAACTGATTCCAACGGCGCGGGCGCATTGAATATCGTAATATCATCATTGTGTTAAAAGATGAATGGATTGATATGCAAGTATTTGTAAATAGGATTTTTATATTGATGCGTTTAATGGGGGTGAAATAACTGTCTTGATTGCTTATTATTTGTTAAATAAATTAAATGTGTTAAATTATATACTAGTAAATTCATTTTAAGTTAGTTAAAAGTAGATTTTATCACGGGATATTGTCGGCGATTTTGCCAATATTAAAAACCGAGTTAACTATTGTTTTAAATCGTAAGAAGTTCAATAAAACATGCCGACAAGCATTGTTAGCGATTTTGAATCACCTTACCATAGTTGTTAAGTAGATAAGGTGCAATATTGTTTAACATGTTTTAACCATCATTTATCGGCTTCTAACACAAAAAAAATAGCTATTGTTTAAGTTCTGAGAAATTTGACTAAACAATGCACTTACAAAACGTTGCACATTTCGGCTATTGTTTATATTTTGCCCACTGCACTCACACAAATACAATTGTCTCAAAGGGGGTGGGGTAAGGAAGTGTGGCTATTGAGCTTGCACTCACACAAATAAAAAAATGCCTCTGATTCGTTGGTTCAATGTGTGCGTTACTACCTGCGCTGTCGCAGGAATATTTTCTAAAGTGGGCATGCTTATCTGCAGCCGATAGTACATCTAAATTTAAAGCTTAAATGAACCGTGAACCTAAAAACTAGTACAGAATTTAGTCTAAAACAGACTTTATTAAAATTTTGATTCAATTCAACCCGATGAAAGAGTTGTTATTCTGTTAAATCTTAAAAATTAAAATAAAATAACTGCTAAGGTGAAGAGTTAGTAAGGAGTTCCAAAACTATAGCTGGAGATAATTTGGCAAACGATGTACCAAACTCCCAGAAATTTTGATAAATTAATGCACCCAACTTAAACAGTTTTAAAAACCAACTTGACAAATTCTCCAAATCGCAAAACACACACGCATCAGCTTAATAGCTGCTAGTCAATTATTCTGAGTATTATTATGTTTTTTCAGAAATCAAAAATCAGAAACATTAATTTGTATAAACAAGGTATATACGAGGATCTTGTTTACAGAACAAAAAAGTTTCACTACGTTTTACCCTGTTTCTGTTAAGTAAGCATGAATTTATGTATTAATTTATTTTCATTTAATTAATTTGTACACCACGATTAGTGGTAGAACATAGCGCACATATAATATAGTATAAGACCTTTGTAAATTTCCTATGTTTTACAAATAAAGAATTATGAATTATGAAATATAATAATAATAATGATGTTATTGCAAATCCCATGATTTGCATTTCCTATGTGTAATTGATGCTTTAAGCTAGTGATGCAATCAAAAGCTTTAACTAGCGAATACTAACTAAAACAAATACTTTGACATATTGAAAGGTTCCATTTTTTAGAAAAAGCGCAAGAGTTTACGTGTTCACGTCAATATTTCAGCAAATTTATTTATTTATTGGAAGACCAACAGCAGTAACAATGAAAATTAATAAAAATATTATGTAACATTTAGCCAATTACAGGTCCTCACGAATAAATTGCAATTGCAGTATCTTTCAAGACTTGGAACTTTAAATTGTATAGCGAAGTAACCCTTAATTCATTATTCAAATCAAAGGTTTCTCACGTTTGACTATAAAATTAAATTTTATTGTCTAAAGTGAGAGACCTTTAAATAAAATAATTAATTTAAAATAATAAGCCTCTCATGAAATACATTATTTTGATCCATTGTGTTCAGTTTCGCTTGTTTAAACTATATAGTTCAAACTATAGTAAATAAATATTGTTGTATTCGGTAAGTATGAATATTTGAATTTTGTTACATCACTACTTATTATATTTTCACTAATCGTATTTGATATGCAAATTCAAATTAAATTCCAAATTACTGACATATTATGCGACGCTTCATTATTTATTTTAATTAGTAGGTACTAGTAATTAATTCTTATCACATGAAACAGAGCGGTTATTTTGGGGATTAAACAAAATTTTAAATTCTTTGTTAAAATTAAACAAAGCTCATAAATAAAAGATTTAATTACATTATGGTATGGCATTTTGATTCAAATTTCTGTGCTCATTTAAAGTTAAATGATAAATTCGTGGTCTAATTACGTAAAAACGACTTTGTATTCTATACAATATAGATATTTCTACGATATAACTAAAAGAATTGAGTATTCAGAGCATATATTAAAAAAAACCTACTGCTACATAATTATGCGTAAAAATTAATATCGCTTAATAATGTTTCATGAAGTATCGATGATGAAACCTTAATTTATTACTCACTAGCTTTTACCCTCAGCTTCTTTCTTTTGGCTCGCATTAAACCTAACTGCTCCGTCTAATAAAAAAATCTTTATTGATAGTTCATAAAAATCCGATGAGCAGTTCCCGGGATAAGCGCTACCAAATTTACTAACTTACTTGTTTTATTTATTTATTTATTTGATACAATACAAAAGAGTATACAAATACAGTGGTTCTGAGGTAGACAGTAACTGTTGCCGTCGAAGCTCAGCAGGAGTTGTGTTAAATGAAAACGAGTGGACTGTAGTTTTAAGATGTATTGTATCTTACAATATTACAAGCTTATGCGAAGCTACGTTATATAAATATGTAAAGAGAGAGAAAGCGCGAGCGTGAGCGTGCGTTGCGCAGTCTATGGCTGACTGACGAGCGGGCTGGCCATCGGCGGCCAGCTGTTGGCGCGGTGAGGTGCGGGGTGTGCGGTGCCGATGACTAGTGAAGGAACCCGTTTCGGCGCCGTCAGCTGATGTGCGCGGGCGATGCATGTCGAGTTCTCGACATACTCCCCGCCGTTGAAGTATCTTCAACAGTAACACTGAGCCTCACACTAGGATACCCTGTGTTGTGGGGTTTAGTCTCTTTCATCTTATTAAATTTGATGTATTAACATTTGAAAATTGCATGCATTAGTATTCTTAATAATAAATTATTTAAATTACAATAAATTATTTCGTTGCTTTAACATATTATATTATAGTTCTACTTTTCTCGCGGTTTCGTCAGCGTGGTATACAGGGTGGATGCGACATAGCGACATTTATTGAAACCACAGCTTCTATACATGGTAAGTATCAATTTCCACCGGATGAAAATTCTCTGGCGAAAAAAAAAAATAACGTTCTCCGAACAATTTGAACATTGCGATCGTGCAATTTGTTCGGAAGACGTGGATTTTTTTTTCGCCAGAGAATTTTTTATCCGGTGGAAATTGATACTTACCATGTATAGAAGCTGTGGTTTCAATAAATGTCGCTATGTCGCATCCACCACGTATAATGGTGCATTTCTATAGTGTGAACAGGGATGATCGTCGGTTAGTACCCCATCACATTTAGATTAATGCGTTAATCGGGCCTCTGCGCTGTTGGCTTCGGCCCCATGCATACCTGCCAAAGGTTCGGGAATCCATATATCCGAGATACGGAAACGTTAACCACATAATAATAATAATCTTTATTGTACATCACTATGTTGCAGAATCGGCGGTCTTATCGCTTAAGCAATCTCTTCGAGACAACCTGGCAAATCATTTTCAAATTATATCAATTAAAAGTAGCCTATGTAACCTGCATCAAAAATTTATCAAAATCGGTCCAGCCAAAAATAAATTAGCTGATACAAATAACTAGACAGACAGACATTATTTTAAACCTGTATTTTAGGCATATGTATCGTGCAAATAACTATATAAACTGAAAAAAACATTGTTACTTAGGCTTGCACTGTTTTTTTTTTTTTTTTTTTGTCTGTCCTCTGGTTCTAAACTACCTAACAGGAAATTGGATCAGCCATTCTTGACGTATAAATAGTTTTACTACTACGACTTTTTTTTTTATATATAGATGAGATTATTTGTAACCTGGAAAACCAATAAAAATCTTTACTAATTGAAAGCAATTACGTTAAAAGTGAGACAAACTTTTTATTCGAGTCAAAAAACTTCTTAAACCCCATTTGCCTGCAGACAGTACACGTACGTTTTTCAATTATAAAGAGAGTAAGACAGTCAGTTAATGGGCCTTTTCATAATAGCAATAAAACTACCCTTTATACTATATTATGTATGGTCCATTAATTTCATATTACAAAAGACCTCATATATAAAAGCTTAAGGAATATAATAAGATCTCCTTGCAGGGACATAAGGCAATGCAATTACGCATGGCCAGGGGAGAGATGGCCAGGGTAATTGAGTGGAGCACAATGTATTCAATTTGCCATGTCCAGCGGTAGGACTATACATGCAACATTACGTGTTACCAGGGTACGGTACAGTGTATTGGTATTGGTGCATCCAATGTGTTTACTGATTATAGTGCCTTAGTTTAATACGCAATTGTATTTACCCTGTAGCTTTCATTAAAATAGTATGCTAAAACCATCATTGTGGTTTTAAAAAGTTGGTTTTAGTGATGATTAGAGTTACCCAATATTAGAATATCTAATTAATAGTATTAAACATCAATTAATCAAATACCGTAAGGATCGTATGGAAAGTCATTTAAATTATCATCTTCAGAATTTTCATGAAAAATATGTACAAAAAAACCGTTTTCCAAATAAATTAAACACTATAGATCATTCAATTTTATTTCATATTAAGGTTGAAAAATTAAGAATCCAGCAGAATTCGAACCTGCACTCTCCGGGTTAACACCCCATGTGCTTTGCCAATTAAGCCTTGGATTCGTATGGCAGCGTTATCTTGCAGCATACGAATCCATGGCTGAATTGGCATAGCACCAGGAATATAATACAACAAGGCAGAAAAGTTAAAATATTACAATCATTCAATTTGTTCGACAAACGCATAATATACTCGTTTTGTTATGATTTTTTCTTTTGTTGTTATTTATTTAATAGTGAATTATTTCTGTTGATGCACGAATTTAATGAACGTACAGCTTTCATTAATAAATAAATAAAATAAATGAATACGGGTTTCTAATAATTAATGTTCTATATGTACCTATCTTTCAACAACAACCACGCTTTCGTTATGTTTAAGTACCAGTTTTCTTAACAAAAGATTTTTCACCTCGACCTTTTGAATCCACATTATTTTAAGAAGCTTAATTTATACAGTTTTAATCACTTGAAACTGAATCAAAGCGCAGACGAAGTTCCTTATTCCCCTGAGTTGTTAGATTTATAAGGCAAACTTGTGTGAGTTCACTTTCTTTGTGTCACACTGTATTCCTTAAATTTAATGGCTCAATGTAAGAGCTGAAGCGATTTTCGTTATATTTATTATATTTGAGAAACACCGCAAAATAGTAACTGCTGCAGATAATGTGTGAGTATGTATGTGTGCATGTTTGTTACTCTTTCACGCAAAAACTACTGAATAAACTTTTATCAAATAAGGTTCACAAATATTTCAGATTGTAGCCTAGATTATCATGAACTGAGTACTGAACTGAACTGAGGATGAGAAAATTCAAGTCAGTTAAGTTTTGACAAAAATTTCGTAAGTAACGTTTTTGCATTGTCTGTGCGATAATATGAGGTTTATTTAATTAAGGAACTATGTTACCATTAAAAAGAAAATATTATCACATTTATTTTCTTAAAAAAAATGTCTGGTAATAAAAGTTATTTTCAATGATACTTTATAGCACTTATTTACTCATTATTAACACGGATCTTAATTACGTAAATATTATAGGGTATAAATGCCTCATTGCTCAACAGTTTCAACCGAATTGCACCGATCGTGGTCATGAGCTGACGTGATTTTATGTATGTTATGACGTTATGTAAAAAGATCGTTATTATTTTGTTGTTCTAAGCATTGTCCATATTCTTAAAAAAAAAATCATCTCTTTGCCTTTTATCAAAAAAATAAGTTAAATAAGTTTTATTTCAACTGCGATAAAAAAATAGCAACAGTCAGTATCTACAATTGCACCTATTGATATTTTTGTCGTATTCCGTACAGAACACGTGATTTTCATGTTAGCGCTGACCAAACGCAATTTGTTTGTGTAAGTGATTTAAAAATGCCCACGCAGTTTTGCATTTTGAATGGATAGGATTAAATTGAAATACAAACAAAATACTTTTCTGTAATTGAATCGAAGTTTTTGTAGTATTGTCTAATAAAAGAATGGTATCTAGTTTCATTTTCGCAATAGTTAAATTAAAATTAATTGAATAAGTGACTGATGTAATAAACATATTTCTGAAACTTCAGGAGCGTGAGTGCGTTTTCAAATCATTGCTATTATTAAAAAAAAAAATCCAATCCGTAGTTCCTGAGATAAGGGCAAACAAACAAACAAACTTTCGTCTGCCTGGTAGGTACATCAATAAAAAGTATCTTATGTACGTCATATAATCAATAATTGCAATAGTAATTACTTGCATGTTAAATTTTATTAAAATCGATCCAGCTATTAGAAGTTTTACTGTTACAAACAGATAGACAGACGAAATTTTAAAAATTATATTTTAGTCATAGGTGCTTTGTACATAACAAAATTATCTGAAAATAACATTGTTATTTCGACATTAAAAACAACCACTTCAATAAAAATTATTTGTATTGATTTCCGTCAGCCATAAGTGATGGCCCTTACTATATCGAAATCATTCGCTATGCTTAGGGTGTAAAATCTACAGTCACAACAGAAGTATTAACTTTTTCTCACAGGCTTTTACTCGCTCTTCGTTTGTAACTTGCACAAACATACATCTAAGAACAGTTTAAATTGCTTTTTCAGGCGTAGCGCTTCCATTCTGTCGGCGACAATACTACGGGTTGCAGATCAAGTTTGTTTCTTTAAACTATTCTTTAAAGATAATCGGGAGTGATGATAAGGCGGAGTGCAACTGACTTCGACGCTGAGGTCGCGGCTTCGATTCCCGGTCAAGATAAATCTTTGTGGGCGTGGTCATGCAGATTGGTCTTGGTGTGGGTGTTTCTATGAATAATAAGAATTTATTTACACAAGAGAAATAAATATGTTAGTATTAGTTATTCTAGTACCCATATTACTAGCTCTGTTTAGTTTGGGACTAGATGGCATTGTGTGTATTAGTGTGATATTCATTTATTTATTTAATATAATAGCAAAACTCTTTGTTGATCCATGCAAGCAGAAGCTTTAATAGTATGTGTAAGCAGCATGATATTGATCCCTTTAATAGTAGTGTGGCAACAGTGCGAAGGTGTTTGAGTCTGGAATTTTTTAAGGGTGCAATGGAGGCCTGATTGGTCAGTGTTTATTTTGGTATGTACTTATAAATTTAACTTTAGTTTTATTTTGTTCTGACTTTTTAGTGTTTACGTTTGTTATTATTCAGTTTTATAAAAGCGAAGACTTGTCATTGGCTGCCAGATTCCTCTACAACTATATTCAACTCTGTTAATTTAGCTGTAAGTCTTCCATATATCTTAAATAAATAAATCAATAAATATTTGAATGTGCAGTGTAACAATTTAAAGTGATGCAGGCTTTTGTAAATAAGTTTAAAGGAAATTCTTAGGCCTCATCTTTTTACGGTTTTTTTTTCTTTTTATGCTCATGAAAATCAACAATCTGGTAAAGTAGATTTTACATAGCTACGTCGCTACATCTGAGGGTATGGTGTTATGCCTAATGGACCAATATTACAGAGCCTGATCTCATCACCAAACTGGAACATACACGGAAATGTGAGACGTGGATTCTCTCCCACTATCAAATCATATAAAACTTTTCAACATTATAATGTTATTATGTTTGTTTCGGACATTATAATGTTAAATTAATTTGAAATTGAATTGATAATTTTTTGCATGTCATGTAAATGTGATAAAAACATGTTGAGCATTATTTAATTGTAAGACCTTGTTGTACCATGTTTTAGCAAAATAAATGATCTTCAAATAATAAAGATGGTAAGGCAGTCAGAGGCTTAATGTTTAAGTAATTCTTAAATGATTTTTGTGGAAAGTAGGAATGTTGGAGTTTTCAGATTTTTAACTATATTTTTTGGCGTATATCGCATCTAAACATAACATAAAATCTTTAATAATTATTTTAAGATGAAGTGCCAAGATTTTCTAGTTAATTTGTTAAATTGGTACTTAGCTATTAAGAGGAGATTATTATTTAAAAGCAAATGAAAATGTTAACAGAATTCCTGAGAGATTTTGAGTTTTCAAATGCTTATAAATAAATGGTTTGTAAGAGGAAACGGCTTATTATCTGAAATGGAAGGGCTAATAAGTGTAATTGACGCTCATCTGCAATAATGAAGGCAGAAACAAAGTATTCCAGTTTGTTATAAATTGACTTGTTAGACCAATTTATGGGCTTTTAATTATATACAGGTATTTTATCTTACAATCCTTACCCTTCCTTACAAATATGATAAATGTGAAAATAAATAAATATAAAATAATTATTTCACAACTCACACACAACGCCATCTAGTCCCAAACTAAGCAGAGCTTGTACTATGGGTACTAGAATAACTGATACTAATACATATATACTTTTCTTTTATAAATACATACTTATTATACATAGAAACACCCAGACTAAGACAAACCCCCATATTCATGCACACAAAGATTTGCCTTAAGTGGGAATCGAACCCATGACCTCGGCGTCGCAGGCAGGTACACTACCCACTCCGCCATCCGGTCGTCAAAGCTCTGCCTGTCTGTTACGCGTTTACTGCTTAACTACAAAACCGATCAGAATGAAAATTGGCATGAAGATGATTTAAAATCTGAGGCAGAACATAAGCTACTTCTTTGAATTGATCCTCTCATCCCGCTTCATATACAATAATTTGTACAGACACTGACAAAAGTAAGTATTTTGTTTAGCAGGTATTATGCCTATATTACTGGTGGTAGAGCTCTTGTGAATGAGCTCGAGTGCGGCAGCACCACCGTCTCACCTTTAACCTGCCGCCAAATTGTAGTGCTTCCATTACTGTGTTCCGGTATGGTGGTGAGATCAGGCCCTGAAATTACTGGCACATGAGGCATAACACCGTAGTCCTCAGCTGCAGCGACGCATCTATAATCTGCTTTTGTGGATTGTTGATGTCCATGGGCTGTACTCCACTTACCATCAGGTGGACTACACGTTCGTTCTCTGTGGGCATAGTATAAAAAAAAAATATATAAACACATATATTTTCATTATGTATTCATTAATTGTATTGATTTTTATTACCTTGAATTTCAAATCAAAACGCTATATTTTATAACATTACCTTTCTTGTTAATATCTACATCACCCAAAGGTAGACTGGTAGAGAATGCTTATGGCATTAATTCCGCCTTGTATACAAATTTCAATATGAAGTTTTTAAATAAATAAAATAAAGTGTTACGCACTTACCGTCAAGAAATTTTGTGTTTTGGTCATTGATATATTATATAAATGTCATTGGTTTTGGTGGTATTAGCAAGTGTTTCTACGTTGATTGCTTAGTGCTCAGGTGGCATTACTAAGTAGTCATTACGTATAAAATCAAATCACATTATGACTTAGAATTAGTAAAGCAGTATAAACTCTTTATAGCAGTATATATATTTCTGTATTATTTATATTTTATAATCTATTATCATGACGTTTCTTTTAACTGTATTTTTCTTTTTTTTTTCTTTAATTAACGCACCAACAACTGCCCATAACTTTGCTCATTACTTACTTGTCTATCCTAAGGTTGCCTGTAAGAGATTGCTTATAGCGATAAGGCCGCCCATTGTGCAACATAATTTTTAAGTGCATTTGTTTACATCATAAACTTCTTTGTTAATATTGGTGTACAATAAAGATTACTCTATCTATCTATAAACAGAGCAAATGTACCAAGAAACATTTCTCAACTCAACTACCTCTAAAATACAGTTTCCATTTCACTTCTTTACCCAAACTTGGTGGAACTAAACCCAAGAGAGGAAGGGGTGGAAGTTTAAAACGTTTTCCTAAAAAGTGGGACTGCAGGAGAGGTCAGTGACCCGAAGGCAGGTGTGCGGACGACGCAATTTATGAAAGGAATTTCTTTTGCAACGGAAGAAATTCAACCCTTACTATGTAGTTTTGTGGTATACATTAACAATAATATAACATCACGCCTATATTATCCACATTTCCCCTGTTATATTTAGGCCCCATAGGATATAGGGTGAACCTATCGCTATCCACCGGACACAATTCTAACTCCACTACTACTACTAACTTGCAGTGAGATAGTTTCGTGGTTTCCTTTAATAAATCACAAATTTATAACACATTGAGTCGAAAGCTCAGCTAGCCGCCAAAAAGCCGGGCATCCTCAACAAGGTGAGGCAATATTTTACACCAAGGCAGTTGCTCGACCTCTATAAAGCGCAAGTCCGGTCGTGTGTGGAGTACTGTTCTCATCTGTGGGATGCTTCAGCCAAGTACCAGCTTGAGGCACTCGAGTCAGTCGAGAGGAGAGCCAAGAAAACCATCTGCGACAACGATCTGACGGAGGCTCGACTACAAAGTCTAGAGCACCGTCACAAGGTTGCCAGCCTATCGGTCTTTTATAGGATACATTTCGGAGAGTGTGCCGAGGAACTTCACAACCTAATCCCTCCGTCCCCGTTTCACCATCGGACTACCAGACAAACGGCACTCAGGCACCGCTTCACGGTAGACATTCCACTAATACGCACTAAGCGTTTCGCTTCTACATTTCTTATGCGAACTGCCAAAGAATGGAACGCCCTGCCCGAGTCTGTGTTTCCGCATGAGTACAATCTGGATCTCTTCAAAGCAAGAGTTAATTGGTATCTTATAGGTAAGCGTGCTCCACCGTAGACCGCATCTTCACTTACCATCAGGTGAGATCGTGGTCAAACGCGTGCCTACCCACCATAAAAAATAAAAAAATAAATAAATAAACTAATATGTATTATAAAAAGGAAAGATTTGATATTTGGTTTGCCTGTTTGTCTGTTACGATCTTACCTAAAAATGAAGCGATTAGAAGCCTAAAATCGGTCTTGGTTACTCGAGAATAATTTGAGTAACAAAAGCTGTACTTATCGAGGTACAACGCAGGTAAAGCCGCACGTGACTGCAAGCCACGATAATCGCCCTGATGGCAAAGGTAAAAAAAAAGTCGATGATGCAAGAAAAAAAAACTATTTCCTTTTAATAAACAAACCTTTTTTATTGATTTACAATCTTACTAAGCAATTTATAGTGTAGTATTACGTAATCCAGCAAGGTTTTTTAAAACTTCTCTGTAAAACCACACAAATAGTAGTTCCCTGCAGCTGTGTACTTGAAACTTAATGTTCAAGCGTAAGACATGTTTATTCTTTTGAAAAGAGCGGGATGCGCGTTTGTACACAACATAAAAATGCATTATTTTACACTTTTCTCTGGCATTTTACGGAAAATAACTTGTGGGTATTGGAGTCTTGGGTTTACAGTGAAAGAAGGCTTTATTGGATTAGGAAATAGAAGAAAATAGTGGTAATTTTGAAACGATAACGTATTTCAGTCTTAGCCTTAATTTTATAACTGTTAGTACCCAATAACACACATCAATGAAAGTGACAGCTGTGTTCTTTTTTCAAGAGTAGTTTGTGTCACTTATAAATTTATTCAGGTTATATATATATAGATATATATATATAAAATGAGAACTTGTCTGCACGAGTGGTGTAGTGGTTTAAGCGGTCGCCTCGCCGCTCCACTGGTGTTGTGGGCTCAATCCCCACATGGGACAAATCTTTGAGTGATTCGCAAAGATTTGTTCTGAGACTGGGTGTGCTTGTGAGTGAATGTGAGTATTTGGCGTTGTCATTGGGACCATTGGATAGTGTAATTGCTTCTGGCGTTCTATCTAATGTAAAGTTATCCATTTAAAAAACTTACAATCTGCATTTTAATTGCAATTAAATTTCATCGTAGGCAATTGTTGACTTGTATTTTATAAAAAAATGTTTGTGAAGATAGTAGACTTTTTCAAACCGCACTTAAGAGAGGTAGGATTTAGACGAATATGCTTAAAATTTGTGGTAGTTTCTACATACACATATTTTTTTATAAGCAAAATCTTAGAACGATTGAATTTGAGTCGTGGTGGCTTAACGAATATTTTTTTTTATATTTAGGCTTTTTTATGTTGTTAAAAATAAATGACTCAGGTCTAAAGTATCATAAAGTTCTTAATAAACACGCACTAGAAAAAACTATAATGACAACAATTTAGAAGTATAAATGTGTTTTATCCGCAAGCACGCGTCAAACGTCCAGTCCAAATGGATATCATTACAGAAAGTTCTGAGATAAAATACAAAAGGAATGTAACAATACCGCTGATAAATTGTTTGTAAGATGTTTGTTGAGTGAAATTTCTTTCTTCGGATTTTTGACGGTTTTTAACTTTATTTTATTTTAACGAAACGTACCTACTTCTTTATTTTAACATTATAAATAATTATAACTCATAAAATAACTGTTTCAACAAAGCATAATTTGCTGCCAAGCAAGCAAGCTGCCGGTGGTTAGGGCTCCAGAGTGACGAACCTCCTCACGATGCGTGCTGTCTATTTATACATTATTATTATGTTCCCGTAACACAGGCCTATGGAGTCCTGGTACTTTGGAAGGCATGCGTGGGGCCAAAGCCAACAGCACAGAGGCCTGATAAACATTTTAATCTGAATGTAAAATGGGACACAAACCGACGACTATCCCTGTTCACACTATATAAATGCACCCAAGGACAGTCCCCGGTTCGTGTAGAACTATTGCAGAAAAATGGAAACTTAGAAAAATAGTCGGATTTATTGTAATAAATGGCTAATTAAATGAAATCTAGTACTATGGATGCACTTTGTCGCCTGCCCTAATAGCACGTAAATTACACGGAAATATAAGCAGGCGGTGACTCGCCAACTTACTATCATGGGCCGCCCAATCAGGCAACAGGGCGCAACATTGTCGTGAGCGGCCTTTGATAAATAATATTCATCAAAGTGAGCGGCATATTATTACCTCTTAACCAGGGAAAAATACTTCATTTACTATAAAATAACAATAAATTAAGTTATAATAACAGTCGTGTTGCCAAATTATCGTTTATCAACAAAACAAAATGAAATATTCATATTTTATGAAGCAAAAACTTACTTATCTCGTTTGAAAAGGACGCTTTGTTGTTTTAAACGGACGTTTTTCGTGTCAAGGGATTGTATATTTCGTTGATGTTCGCGCCTTTGTGGAAAGTCTACCTTACTTTAAAATGTACATGCTCCTGGCAGGTGTAATAAACCAGTGGTCGCTTTCAAAAAGGAGAGTTATATTTTTGGTTAAATTCACGAGATTAAAAAAACTATTTCTTTTTTATTTTTATAATTCGATGCAATGTGATCGCAATCTTGATTATTAAATGGATACCAATTCCACTGTCAATAAAGTCAACTTCGAATTTGTTAACTACAAGTATAACATAAAAAAAAAACAATTTTGTTTTGATTTTTTTTTACATAACATAACATCACCTATACTACCCAAAAGGGTATGGCAGAGGAGTACAGCACCATTTCAACTTTTATGTTTTGGTTCCATGGGATAGGGGGTAAGCCTATCGCCATCTACTGGGAACAATTCTAATTCCGGGCTGCTATTGGGCATTTCCTGAAAGAAAGTTCACAAATATCACCGGGAATCGAACCCAAGACCTCGCGGTAAGAGCACATGCTAACCACTAGACCAACGAGGCAGTCAGTCAATTCTGATTTTAATTTAAAAATAATATCGAAACCTTCTTGTAGCATTATTTTAATATTATTACTTTGTAGTTGTACACTCAACTTTACTCTTGCCTAGTCTTCTATTTCTTCTTTTCCTCTACGGCTCAAAGGTTTGCTGGTAGAAAATTCAATATTGAATTAAGCACGCCTTTGTTCCCAATATTTTAACTGTTTTTCTATTATGTTATTGTAAATTATGTGTGTGTACAGTAAAGTATTTAAAATATTTGAAAAAAAACCTTTTTTTTAGTAAACTCATATTCCTAATACCACAAAGATTTTTTGAAGACAAAGTGCATACTGAAAGCTAGTAAGAAACTCAAACACTGGCGGCATGATTTCAAGTGAAAATGTCCAACAGCTGATAGTATGGCATACGGCCTAGAAGTAATCGGATTGTACGGATTATCCGGTTTTAAATTTGGGATTCACCGCTATAGGCCGTTATATCCGTGATTCAATGTAAGCGGTGTTTAATTATGTTTCACATTAATTTTATTATTGAGTTAACAATCATCGTGATTGCTTTAGATGTCGAGTTGATTTTGGTAAATCTAAAGTACTTAAAACCTGATGCTGGTTAACGTTTTAAGTTGATTCCACAAAAATATGTCAGAGAGAACTTATGATTTTTTTTTTAAATGTTGATGACTTTTACTAAACCAAATTTTGAACTTTCGAAGTAAATTATGAAAGTGCATAAACTTTCATCAGTAACTTCGAAAGTGCGCCTCGCATCACGAGGTCTTAGGTTAGATTTCCGGGTCAGAAAAAGTTTAATTTGTGGACTTTCCATCAGGAAATTTACAATAGCAGCACGGAGTTGTTACTGTGCCCGGTGGATAGCGATAAACTCACTCCCTATCCCTATCCCATGGGACCTAAACGGAACAGGTGAAGTGTGGGTGTTTTACTCCTTTGCCTCACCCTTCTAGGTAATATAGGCGTGATGTTATGTTATAAGTAACTTAGACTCTTCAGTTTAATAAAACGATTACTGTTTATCAAACTTATTAAAATCTTCAGTCACATAAACAGAATCGACTCTTTTAATCGTTCGCACCATGAACTCGCACACAAACTTGTCGAATTACAAATCGATTAACCACCAATTAAGCGTCCGACCGTAGCTCTTCACAGTACTGTGGTCGGATTGTGGTCGGAGTGAATGCAGTGCTGTGGTTCAATTAAGAGTGCCCATATAACTGTGAATCGATTCATTTGAATCAAATTCAAGAGTATTTGCTTTGTATGTAGTTAAGGTACAATGACTTAAGATGTAGGTGTCATTTAATATTAATTATTTATTTATTTGTTATATTCTAAGAGAGATGTACAAGACCCACATTTGACCTGTTATGTTCGGGTCTTATGTGATAGGGGGTGAGCCTTTCGCCATCCAACGGGCACAATTCCAACTAACAGTTTGCTAGAACCGGCAAATAAACCCTAGTAAACCTTAGTATTCATATTTTTATTTTGTATTACTGTAGAACCCTATTTCTAAACTTGTTTATAACAATGCCTGCCTAGAAAACGTAGCTGTTTACAAATGTATCAAAGATTTTAATGTGATCGTTCAGGATTAAAACCAATGCTCTTTGAACATTTCAAATGTATTGAATGCATTCAATACATTTGGAGATTTCCAACTGCTGTGTGCATTCAATCACTTATTGCAGATACGTTCTTTGTAAATCTATTGTAAATACTGACCAACTTTATTTAATGTGAAAGGTTAGTTGGATTCGGGTAACTGCATTTTTTTATTAAAAATAGTGCAGTGATCAGAAGTTAGATGTTTAAACTCTATTAATTGCAAGCCTCAATCACATTTTATAAACCCTATAATCATCCTACACGATATACACTTTAGTATATACTCATTTTGATAGAACTATCATCAAACCATCATCCCGAACGCATCAATTGTATATAACATAATTTATTACACTTGGCTTAAATTCTAAAATAAACACAGAACGATAGACTTTCAATAACTAAATTAATGCATAACATAATTAAACACCGCTTACATTGAATCACGGATATAACTGGCTTTGGCGATGAATCCCTTATTTAAAACCGGATAATACGTAAAACCCGATTAAGTTGAGGCCGTACGCTGATGTTGTCCGACCTTTTCGTTTAAAATAGTGCCACTACGGTGTGTTTAAGTTTCTTGTAGCTTTGAGTATGTACTTTGTCTTACAAAAGTATAAGTCAAAGTTGTGTTTAGAATATAACCTGAAGAAATTTAACATTTTAATTATACTTATTTTACATATTATTATATATTATAAATGTATATAAAATAACTATCTTTATATTTCTTATAAAAATTATGAAAATTTATGTTTTTACTGACCACATATTGCAAACAAATTTATTATTGACTAGCTGACCCGGCGAACTTCGTACCGCCTTAGCGTAAATTTGATGCACTACTTTATTTTGTATAGCTGACCTATCTTATGTATGCGTACCTATTCAATTTGAACTGGAATCTATAATATTCGCCATATAAAAATGAATACCTATTTCGATGGTCTCGTCATACCTGAGAAGGACTTTACTAATTTTATTAAATAAAGATCACCACAGAGTTTTTTGTTTTAAATTGAATGACGTTGACATTCGAAACGCGTTTTTTTTTAAATATGCAAAATTAAATGTATATTTTTCAATCTTCCTGAGAGATTTTCTTAATATTTTTTTCCGTAAGAACCTTGTACAGAGTATTAGAAAACTACAAAAAAAAAACCTGCCAAATCGGTCAAGCCGTTTTCATGCTATGTCGTGACAACGGAAAACGGGTTTCGTTTTTATATATATAGATAGATAAGAACCTTGTACAGAGTATTAGAAAACTACAAAAAAAATCAGCCAAATCGGTCAAGCCGTTTTCATGCTATATCGTGACAACGGGAAACGGGTTTTATTTTTATATATATATATCTATAATTAAATATTCCACTGTCATAACACAAAAGATTTAAATGCAAAATAAAAATGGCAACCCAAATATATTATTTTAATCCTTACAAAAACATAACTATTACAATATTATCACTACTATTGCTCTTTAAAAGCGACCACTGGTTTGTAACACCTGTCAGAAACATATTATTACACATTTAAAATTAAGGTAGAATGTCCATAAAGGTGCAAACATCAGCAAAGTATCATATAATCCCTTGAAACGAAAAATGTTCGTTTAAAAAAACAAAGCGTCATTTTGAAACGAGACAAGTCTGATTTTTTACTTCATAAAATATTTATGAATATTTCTATATGTTATTTGATGAAAGCGCACTTGGCAACCTGCTAATAGTATGAATTGTTTTATTAATATTTTATTTTTATAATACTGTACTAATTAGGTAAATATTACTGCAATTTTATCTCTTTCAGTCTTGTGTGATTGAAGTATTTTTCATTAGTATTGCACAAAATAAATTATTTTATGTCTAAATTATCTGTATAGTTAAATAAAATGATTTTCTTATGTGTCTTTCTCATTCTTAACTGAGATGTTTAATAACAAATTGTCCTATTTTTCTTTATCCAATGTTATTTTATAGCCTTGAAATGTGTAAAACGCTTCACGAAACCTAAGAAAATAATTCTACTCAACAACACATCTGACAAGCAATTTATTAGCGGTATTGTTACATTCCTTTTGTATTTTATCTCAGAATGTTTTGTAATGATATCCATTTGGACTGGGCGTGGACGTGTGTTTGCGAAAAACACTTTTATACGTCTAAATTGTTTGAAAATTACTTCCTAGTATTAGTTACTTAATAGTACTTCTCGAATCTCATAAAAATAACATAACAAGAATCTTAAAAAATATTAGCTAAAACAATGTCGCAGATGTTTTAAACCACGTTTTTTTTTATATTTGACTGGAAATATGAGTTGTTATTGATAAGTAAGCGCTGATATCAAGTATTTTTTGCGAATCATAATCATAATAATATTTAATAATTTATCTCACTTCAAAATAATTTATTCCTAGTAAACTCAGTAGCCAGGTCACCAAGGTCATTGAAATGTGACAACAATTAAAAAGTATATTAATTATTTTTCATCGTATTTGGTTGAAATATAATGATCAATTATGAAACATTGTGTTACTGATTGGGCCTTATTATTAAATAAAAACAAAGGAAAATTATAAATTATTATTTATTCGTTTATTAAAAGGCCTCATTTTCAACAATTTGGCACGGATGTTACTTAAAAGAGTTTGCTGTTTTATTTCACCCCATTTCTTTTCATGAGAGAAAATTTTAACGAAGTTAATCATTGTTGTTATTGCGTGTTTGCCTAGCCCTGGCCTTACTTCTGACTCATCGGTGTAATAAGATGAATGCGTTCTTTTACCCGTTATTGAACACGTGCTTAAAGCATTGAGAGTAAAGATTTCCGATAATAACATCGATACAAGATGAATAGGATTCTTTGAAGTTGCTAAACAGTGGAATAGTCTCTTTTCGTTGACATAAATGTGACTAGATTGTACCAGTTCTACAAGACCAGGCATTGGGTATTGATGCTTCAATGTCCATCTCGGATTAGTTTTGTCATATTCCTTTGGCAGAATGAATTTTCGGTATTCGTTCAATATATCTTGTACTATCGTGGTATCTTCATCTACATTATCTACTTTGGCTGCTTTAACTTCCATTGGTCTGGAATTCATTTTATTAATTTCAGTAGTTGATTCTACATTTGTTATATTTTGATCTAGTACTTCTTCTGGTTTGCTTTGTTCCATAAATTCATTAGTATTACCTTCTACAATTATTAAATTGTCAGTAGGTTCATCCTCAACATATTCATTGTTCAGATGATGATATTTCTGTATTATTTGCATCATATTTTGTATTTTTGAGGCTTTCTGAGCATACTCGTTGCTAACCTTCTCAAATTCGTTACCCATTACTTCAGAATAGATATATAATTCCTTCAAGCTATCTTCAAAATATGTTCCAAATATTGGTTGCCTGTTTATTTCAATTCTTGATGGTTTACTTAGGTTAACGTCATTTGGTGATGACTCACCACCGACAAGCCTAGGTGCCACCATTTCTTTGTTTGGGAATATAGCTGATGCTGAGTTGATATTCTTAGATCGTGTTCTGAAATTAAAAGAGCGAACAAATGAATCAATATTATGTTAAATATAATCAAAATTCTATAACTATGCTGCTGATGAAGTTTAATCCAAATGGATTTAATAGATAAAATAAACATATTTTTTTCTTTTATAAGATGATGTAATTATGCATTTAATCTTGTATTATTTTAAATATTTACAACTATACATTTTGAATTAAGAAATATATTTATATACAATAATATACATAAAAATTACAAAACGATTTTTACAAAACTTTATACAGCATCAAAAAAATCCTCCGCATGTATATCGAAGGGCGACATCGTGCCCAGAAGGCTGGCAGCATTTCCATGTTGTATGGCAATGCTAATTCTATGAGTCAAATAGAAACCAGCCTTCTGGTCACGAGTCACATCGATTAATCTCATTGAGATATCTTTAAAAAGCAGCCGGGCGCTCGGACCCCATGGCCATTAAGTTTCTACCCCAAATGGCTCAAATAAAATATAATCAATAGATAAAATTGAACAAAAATATATACCAAAGTATAAAGCAATTGACAATGATTTTGCAAATTAAACCAACTCTCTGCCGTCATAAGTCAGTGAAAAAGATACTATATTTATAGTGCAATAAACAATAGATGAATTATTATATTCTGCCAAATTAATGAGTTTCATGTATTTTATCTTTGTAGAAATTTGTGAGCAAAGACGAAAATGTTTGATTTCGAAAATCTTACATTATTTATCAATTATTATTATTTAATAAAAAAACTCAATTTTCTATACACCTTTCAACTAAGATATTAACCTATACCACTACTATATTACCTAAGGCATTTGACAAGCACTGCACTGTAGATGATAACCTAATTATTACATAAAAAAAATACTCACATTTATTTCCAAGGAACCCAACCCAACGCTCTTATTTTGCAGTTACCAACACTCTTATGAATACTGCAATTACTTAATCGTCAGATATCATATAATTAAAAACAATAAACATGCTCAGAACCCTTCGTCCACCAAAACTACTACAGATATTTTCAACAAAACCATTGTTCAAACTAACCAACCTAATTTTTAAATGATTTCATCTGAAGCAAATCGAATATAACTGCAAACTGTCAAATAAAATTGAGAATAACTTCATATGAGCTCGTTGGTCGAACAAAAACACAACACGAACTGTTTGGATGGCAATATTAACCAGAAATGGCGATGACCTTTAATTGTAAAATTCCAAACGAGCTGCTCCCTTTAGCTATACTGACGTTTAGCATTACTGCCCAGCTCCTGAAAATTTTGGTGTGATGTTATAGAACCTACAGCCTTTTTCGATAAATAGGCTATCTATTACTAAAATATTTTTTCGATTCTACCTGTAGTTTTTGAGATTAGCGCGTTCAAACAAACACTCTTTGGGTTTATAATATTAGTCAAAATTGCGAGAGTAAAAGAGACAGATATGGATCACGCGTTTCGTTTGACGCGTTATCACAGATATTTTAATACGTCAAAGTTCATTATTATTATAAAGTCTCGGTCGAAACCGATAAAATGTGGTGCTTTATCAATTTGTTTCTGTTTTACTGTGAATGAAACGATATAATGATTATTTCCCAATAGTGTTTTCAACATTCAAGTATTCAATTTTATACTCAACATAAGAATATAAAAATAATTGTATAGTTACCGAACAATTAAATTCAATATTTTGTATTACTTATCCGAAAATGAGTGAAAGCTAATATAATAACTATTTTTTAGTCTTCTATTATAATAATCATACGCTTTTTTACTGGATTCAATCACGGTGGTTTAATATAAAACGTTATAAAAAAAGGCTAAATTATCAACAGAAAACTAAGGTTCGTTAATATTACTATGGCAAATAACGATAACAGTTCGAGATGTGTAGTGGTAAGTCTACAATACGTCTTCATTATTTAAAATGAAAACCCCAACGTTTGAGAATACCGAATTATATCACATTTCCTGTCGTCCCATATTTCAGTAACATAGGAATAACTATTCTATTTATAGCTATTAAGGTCGTATAATAAATTTACCGGTAAAACAGCGTAAAATAAGTCCTATTATAAGTATAGTAAGGTTAAAATTAGAAATAGCAAAAGAGGTATAAGATTATTATAACTATTGTGTTTTATATTTCTAAATCATACCTAAAATGCTTCCTTTTTCCTTGTACTCGTAAAATAGGATTATATTCGAACTAAAAGCAGCACTACCATATTTATTTGCTAATATATATAAGCTAATAATTTTGTTTAAACCATTTTATTCTTCTAGTAATAGTTTATGCTTTAGATATATTTTAATTGGAACGTATGGATAAACTCTTCTATAACATATCAACGCTCGTTGATATAATCTAAGATAACAGCAACATAACAGATAATGTAACATAACACACAATACAACAATGTTTTCAGGTGCCTGATGAGACTGCCTCGATACTGTAGCGCATCAGCGATGTTTGCGGAGGCTAAAGTTGATGGCTTTGCTGCTATAATACGCAAGCGAACTGCATCGCTGATGCGCAGAGTACCTAAAAGTAATTGCAAATAAATTAGAAAGTCCTATATGGAGCCACTGGAATGATTCATGTTTTAAAAAAAAAACCGACTTCAAAAAGTAGGTAAACTAAAAAGCAAAAAATAAATTTACTTCGCACAAAATAATACGTTTTTTTTTCATTTAGTTAAATAGAAATTATAAAATAATTATTTTATAATTCTGAAGTCTGAAGTGAATTATTTTATTTTACGATTTTAAGTGATGGGTAGACCGAGCAAGAATGTTTCTCGAACGAGGAGACGACGGTTACTTGAGACGGAAAACATATTTAAGGTGCTTATATTAAAAGAATTATCCCCGTACTTCTAACCGTTGAGGAGTTACCTTCCAGCATCAGCTCAGCAACATAAAATGCTGACTACTAGATGCAAATATCCGAGTAGCTTTAAATAATATACAAAAAACAATATAGAAGCCTTTTAAATTTGAGGGTTGCCCTCGATTTCTCCAGGATCCCATCATCAGAACGTGACTTGAAACAAATGAGACCACATGACAAGTATATCCTTTCAAACAAAAAAAGAATTTCTCAAATCGGTCCAGGCGTCTTCGAGTAATCGGCGAACAAACATAAAAAAAAATACAACCGAATTGAGAACCTCCTCCTTTTTTTGAAGTCGGTTAAAAAATAAATTTATGTTCACTTACATAGTTTTAAGAATAATGTTTTGCTAACACTATATGGATCTTTGAGTCTGAAATAAATGAATATTATTATATAACATAAAATCACGCCTTTATTATCAAACGCTAGAACAGGTCAAAATTGTACTGGCAGACATCTGAAGTTATTGTAATACCACGACGCGGACGTGTGACGTTTTTATTTATCTTTGGCAGACGTGTTTTACACACACGTCACCTGTTATTGTTCAGTTTAGTTTATAATTCAGCATTTGGCTATTTTCAAAGCTCTTAAACAAACTATATTCATCTTGGAACTGTAAAATGGTCTAAATTTGTGTAGAGGGACGAGGTGTGATGTTCCTCCACCTCAAGGCTCGGTGGTATTGCCTGTCGGACAGCTGTCCAACGGTAGCGTATTGGAAGTTGTATTTATGTACACTTGCTGTGAACATTTCGTTATCGTGATTCAGCGCTCTTTGACAGTTGTGACGAGTGTGTCACTTCTTGACGAATGTCAACCGTCATTTATAATGTGCGGAGACCGCCACAATGTGTACTGTAATCTTGCTTATGTGTTACATGGGTTGTCAATGATATCAACTTCACAAATACTCAACTTTCTCGGTACTTTGAGTCATGAAAGTCGTAAAACTTGAGTTACATTTACTTGTTTAGTTCCAGTTGAAAACAGTGACTAAATGGCGTTTGTTTGGAAACAAACACTTCGTTTAAGAACGAAAAAACTTTATTTTTTATGTTCGAACAGTATTTGCTTCTGCTTTGCCGGTTGGTTGCTCAGTTTTGTTCTTTTGGTACAGAAAACTGCAGATCACGAAACTGTGGTGGCTAAAGTTTGAAAATACGGTTTGATTTTAGTCAACCAGTGCTATATTTTTGGTTTTGTATCTTTGGCTACAATAGCATTCTTTTTGTGGGCAATTTTTGTTGGTCTGGTCGTTTATGTGTAAGACATAATTATTTTGTTTCGATTCAAGTGTAAGTCAACTATTGTACAACATTATCACAAAATAGAAAAATAGCCACTTTATTTTTAGCATTTTTCGTATGGCCAATACGCACATGAGATTCGGACAAAATCCGATCAGAGTGCCGACCTAAATAAATAATAAATAAATAAATAAATAATAAATAAATATTTCACAACTCACACACAACGCCTTCTAGTCCCAAACTAAGCAGAGCTTGTAATATGGGTACTAAAATAACTGATACTAATACATATATATATACTTTTCTTCTGTAAATACATCTTATTATACATAGAAACACCCAGACTAAGACAAACCCCCATGTTCATGCACACAAAGATTTGTCTTAAGTGGGAATCGAACCCACGACCTTGGCGTCACAGGCCCACTCCGCCATCCGGTCGTCATAATCTGTCCAAATCTCACGTATTTTTTTTTTGTAAATATAACTAAACTTTGCACAACTGTATTATTTTTGCGTGACGTCAACTTCAATTTAAATCATCCACGATCATTAAGAAGTCACAGATAACATAAACATTCACCCTTATGTGTCATGGTGAAACTCATTAAACCATAAAAGCGTTGAAAACTATTTGAACACGAGCCGCCTTCGCTTCGCTTTGGGTACCATGACGTAGGTACTTTAATAATATTACTCTATAAAAGCTGTCTTTATAAATCACTCTTTAGCTGAAAACTGTATAACAATCCGTTGCATAGTTTAAAATAACTGAGTGAATTGAAAAAATATCGTCTTCATTTTATACTATTTAAATATACAAAAATAGATCTTAATTTGCCCACGGTGACCTAGGGCACACTGAATGCAGATATATTAAGGGACAAGCAGATGAACCGCGTATTTACCTTTCCGAAGCAAGCGCAAAATCAAATGGAGTAGGTAGTGCTATCTTTGCCGCAAGCTGATTATTTATCCCTGTGAAAAAGCACTACTGGTCCTTTAAATGTAATTTATTATATATATATGTTGTTTTTGTGTTTATTAATGTTTTTGTTACAAATACCAAGATTAATATTGTCTTAATGTAATTAACACAATAGTAATAAGTAAAAGTACTAAAATCACAAATGATTGCGAAATTCTGTTTGTCTCAGAAAATCATACTTCGCCTGACCCTTAAAACAAGAGCAGTAGAGCAGAGGTAATAAACTACTTAGAACAAACAAACTACTCGGTAAAGAAACACAGAGGCACTGTGCGGCATAGTGTCGCGCCAACGTTTTGTACCTCTTCTACGAATTTCTGTAGTTAGCATTTACATAATGTAAATAAAAAAACTGTCTTCATTTTCAAGTTGCACTGGATTTTTAATATTGTAGTATTGGAGTTATAAGATACTGACATAGAAAATATCAAGTAAAATCTAACAAGAATTAACGCGATCATGCATTATTTACCAATCCGCACTTGACCGGCGTGGTGGACTATGTCCTGACCCTTCTCGTCAAGAGGCCCGAGCCTAGCAATAAGACATGTATTTAGATACAGGACTGCTATTATTATTATTATATAACCATTATTTATCTTGTACTCTGCTTGCGACCACGGCCATTGTAATCTGTCTGCCGAAACGTCAAGCCTAAAAGATAAATAATGCATGATCGATAATTCCCGTAAGATATTATTAATCATGCAACGCGTTAGTTTAAAACTTAATAGTAATATCTCCTTTTGTGTGTCACATTATTACACCATTACTAATAATATAATCTTAACTACGCGCTACGACTTATGTACCTAATGTTTTTTTATACAGTAGGAATAAAATCAGTAGTTTTCTTTCTCGAAGAATTATGTCAACACATAACTCTTTCAATCTTGTCGCCTCAGTGGTGCGTATTTGGTCCGACTAACGCATCGGGCTACGGCCCCCCGCTCTTTTTCCTTCCACTTTGCCAGTGACCACCAGTTTTTCGAGGTTGTCCTCATCTTTCCTGGCTGTAGTATTAACGTAGTCGATAGCGAGTGTCACGAATACAAAATTAATGTTATGGAACAAATAGTAGCGGTCCTCCTACTTGCTCCAGGTCATTAAATGGCAGTCGGAAAACTTTTCTAATTAGGCAAGCGCATTAATCTTGTTGACGTCTCGCGATTCGTTGTGACTGGCACAAGTTGCCAAATTATAGAAATAATTACATTGAATCGTATTGACTAGTGTGCGTGAGGGTGATTATCTGAAAACTTTTTAAATCTATTAATATTTTTGTTTTTTTTTTACAATATGTTCAGTAATTTATATAAGATAAATATTAAACCCATTTTACCAGTTATGTTAAGGTCCCATGGGACAGGGGGTGAGTTGTTGTTGAGGCGTGATGTTTTGTTGTTTGTTTGTTTCTACCCAAAAGGATCTGATACTATTGGACTGACCTTTATGAAAATTGGTGAATAGATACTTCAGAATTTCAGAAAAAAATAGAGGCTTCATTTCATTGATTTAGATCCAGGCAGAGGTGCGTACGGAACTAGTATTATTAAATTCGCGTGTACGATTTTATTCTCTAACTAAACAGAATGAGTTTAGTAGAGGTATTACGTTACGAATTTTGTGATGGAAACTTGTATAGAACCAAGTTGTCTGTTGCCGAGTATAATATATTATGATAAAACTTTAATAGTAGATGCATTTTGAGTGTATACATATTATTAAGTAAAGGTACAGGTAGATATTTGATTTGTAAATTACCATTTATTGATGTACTACGCTTTTAAATTAGACTACTGATTTTGTATTGTATATAAGATACTTACAATTTTACCTGAATTAGAAGACCATTTTTACACCCATGCCATACCTATATTTCAGTATCTCGTTCCTCGTGACAAACCTAGCCGAACCTACTCCTCTCTACTTCTTCGGACTCCTCTCCACACTTCTAGTCGTTACGACGGCTCATTTACTATTTACGCAGTGCGTCTATGGAATCGTCTTCCTCATTCCATTCGAGAGAGTCCTTCGTTGGACGTTTTCAGGAGGAGAACAAAAGAGCATTTTCTTTGTCAACTCTAATTAAGTGGATATATATTTATATATGTATTATGTATGTATTATGTATGTATGTATATATTTTATGTTAAACATATATTATATAAATTAGTTTTATCGTAAGTATTATTTATGTTTGTTGTGTAAATAATTTAGGTTACATTAGGTATATTATTAGTATGTAGAATATGTAAGTATGTAGATATACATAGCCTAGTTCTTTTATTTAAGTTTTTTTTTTTATTTTTTCATCTCTCTTTGTTTTTACACTTCACTCTCACATATTACGAGTGTCTTTTTCCTCTAGCCCTCAAAGGTTTGCTGGCAGAGAACTCATTTTTGAGTTAAGTTCACCTTTTGTCATCACCACTTTTATATAATTGTATTATTGTAATTGATGTGTACAATAAAGTATTAAACTAAACTAAACTAAACTATTATGTCTAGATTTTTTATACTAAGCATCAAATTTTAGTTCTGTTTCTCTAAATTGATATAATGTGCTTCACGCATTGCAGCTATAATATATCTTTTAATACCAGCTGTCGATACATTTTCGTTTGTCAAAATACGAAGACCCAGAAATATACTCTTCTTTTACTGGTGGTAGAGCTCTTGTGAATGAGCTTGAGGGCGGCAGCACCACCGTCTCACCTTTAACCTGCCGCCAAATAGTAGTGCTTCCATTACTGTGTTCCGGTTTGGTGGTGAGATCAGGCGCTGAAATTACTGTCACATGAGGCATGGCACCGTAGTCCTCAGCTGCAGCGACGCATCTATAATATGCTTTTGTAGATTGTTGATATCCATGGGCTGTACTCCATTTACCATCAGGTGGACTACACGTTCGTTCGCTGAGGGCGTAGTATAAAAAAAAAAAAAGAAAAAAAATATACTCGTACATTATAGCTACCGTGTCCTCACCTGTCAATTTCTATGGAACTAATGTGTGTAAACTGGTTAAGGTATAAGCATGTACGTTCATCTCTAAAATTTCATGCATCACTATGCCATATAAATATGAAGTTAAATTAGACTGGATCAAGAATAGCATCCTTAGACAGTTAGCATCTGTACATTATAATAAAATTATAAATTAGCCATTAATACGAAAACTTAAAACAATGGGTTTTAAAAACAACAGTAGAAGACTAAACAATTGTACTAAGAATTTTTGTCTGCCTGTCTGTCAGTATTTCTGTATGTTCGTGGGTACGAACATACAGAAATACTGTTATTACGTAGTTATAGCGTGATGCGGGTGCATCACGCTATAACTACTGCATGGAATTGGATGTGGTTTTCACAGTTATATAGCTATATTTAATAAACAAGTGTATGCATATATAATTTTATTTAAAAACAAGTATAATAATATGTTTTATCTTTGTATTTTATCCTTAAAGGTGTAAATAAGGGGATGAAAGTTATATGATATGGGAGTTTAGTAAATTTTTAAAAAAAGCTCATACAATTCTGCACGACGGTTTTCCTTACATTACTTAAATGGTCCCTACAGTGAGATAGATACCTATTAAGAAGAATCACTCCCCAAGGAGGTGAATTAGTAAATTTTGAAAGAAATTGCATGCAATATCGAACTCCACGCGGATGAAGTCCTGCGCAAAATCTAGCATTATAAAAAAAAACTATGCCCTAGTAAAGTACCTTACCAGCATCCATGAGAACCCCGAGTTAAATCTGACTTTTTGACTTTAAGCGACGTGCGTTCCATATTTTTCGGTTTTTGAAGTTTTGTGGTGTCATTTGTTTTTATTGTCGAGTATTTTTATTATTATTTTTTTTTATTTCATTTGTTTTATTTTTTCTATAACTTATAATTATATTTGTATATTCTGTGAAATTTGTCATCGTTAGGACGAATGTCGCAATACCTTTACTCGCAATCAGGGCGCACCAGAATATCAGCGCTGTAGTGCTGATGTGCTGCAGTAGTATGCTGATGTGTGTACCTTTTTTGGCACATCAATTAAATTTTTATTATAAGTAGTTTTATAAGTGATATTAAGATTAAGATCTGCCAAAATAAATGTTTCTTTCTTTCTTTCTTTCTTCTTTCAAGCTTATTCCTTTACTGAACGATTCAGTTTGAAAAGCAACAAACATTGCCTCAGGAACAGGTACAAATAACAACAGCCTTGTGCATGTTTACTAAGAGTAACATGGGTAATGAGATATTCTGTTACAAGTACCAAGTGAATGTTGAGTTAAGTTAAGTGTATTTTGTTTTCACATGTGCAAGCCACCATATTAATTTATTTATTACACCATATTAGTTTATTTAATTCGTAGATGTCGCTGGTTTCAGTCGGCCCAAAACTGCGCGCTGTGGCAATCAATTGGTGAGGCTTATGTCCTGCAGTGGACTTCTCTGGGCTGATGATGATGTAGATGTATACTATCTTCATGCACTTGGCTTAAATTAAGAGATATATGTTAATTTTGAATTATTTTTTAACCTTTATTCATATTTTAGGCAACTCAATAGCTGCAGATAAGAACTTGCCAAATCCAAGTGCAAAAAAAATAAATACCCAGATTATCTTGTGGTTAGCAGACTATTAAATCTTTCGTCATGTCAACATAATTTGATATTGCTATACAAAATAAATATTAATATTCCTTGTCTAAAAGCAAATAATTTTGTAAAGTAAGTAATAATCAACGTTATATTTATATTATGAAGCTTTTAATGAGAACTTTGAATATACAAAACATTTTTAGTGTGAAAAATTGATAATAAATAGAGTTTTAAAATTTTAGCTTTTTTTTTTTTTTAAAAAAACGACGCCCGCACTAGGAATAACTCTTGTGTCGCGGGGGTGTTCAAAAACATACATTCCACACACACAAAGCACACCCAGAGTCAGAACAAATCTTTGCGAATCACACAAAGATTTGTCCCATGTGGGGATCGAACCGTCAACACCAGCGTAGTTGAAATCGGCGAGGCGACTGCTTTAACCGCTACGCCAACTGTGCACAATACAAAATGAAAACAATGTTGACTCTTCTCTGCACAGTAAAAATATGAAATCACCTTGTATCAAAACGTTATTTAATAAAGAGACATGCGATATATTTAACAAAGGTTTCTACTTTGAAGCAATTATAGATAAAGTTGTTGGTTTTAGAATAAACTAACTACACTATGCCTGCAGCGAACTAACGTGAAGTCCACCTGATGGTAAGTGAAGTACAGCCCATGGACATTAACAATCCACAATAGTAGATTGTAGATGCGTCGCTGCAGCTGAGGACTACGGTGTTATGCTTCATATATGCCAGTTTCAATAATCTCACCACCAAACCGGAACACAGTAATTCAAGCACTACTATTTGGCGGCAGGTTAAAGGTTCTGCCGCCCTAGATTTTATTCACAAGAGCATCAGTAGAACTTGTTTTTTCTTATAAATAAACTTTACTGTGTTACTGCAGTTTTTACGATTTTATTTTTAAAATGTCCTCTTTTCTGTTATTGCGGGTTAAAAAGGAAAAGCATTTATCATTAAAGTCGGTCTATGAGTTTTCGAGTAATAAGTAGTGTAAGTAACTAACCAGACTTTGTTTTAAATAATTAAAACAAAAATTACAACGCTTATGTGGCTGGCAGTACTGGAAGAGGTCATCCTTAAAAGCATGTAGGAACCAGATAAATGGCGACTTCAGGATGGCCAGTACGTAGTACACGAAACCAGCCAGCATGTAGAATGTTGAGGAAGCAAAAGAAGTATGTAAAGAGCGTAGCACAAGGCATTCTATCGCCTCTACCCACCCCGTAGGCTAAAGGCGTGATTTTAGGTAATACCTACGTAGAGGCGATTGAACTAATAAATAAAATACAGATAAAATACTTGCGCGTCGCGCGCTACAATGAGCGTAGGTTCTTTTTTTTAAATTTTGTTTTGTATATTTCTTGGGTGTTGTGGCGCACATTGAGAGAGACCTATATCCAGCAGTGGACTACGAGAGGTTAAAATTAAATGATGATGATGATGATGATATTTCTTGTTTGTCTCAGTCTATAAAAGTATAATTTGTTCTACTAAATTTACAAGGGACTCCGCAATAATCATATTATTATGATAAAGGTAAACACTACATCAGTTTAACCGGACTTCTGTCATAATAATATGAGGCATATTGAGTTTTATTTAAAAAACTACATTTCTGATATTTAAAGTTGCAATGTTCCAAACAAAATGTAAATAATGAAGTGACCCACAAAATTCAGTAATGTTGTCATAGACGTCGTGACGCGCTATCAAACAGTATTTAAATGTGATGACACAAACAAAACGAGAAACCTATTGTTATCTCGCTTACACTTGAGATTTAAAGAGGAATGGGAGCTAATCATAATCACAAAACAAGAACATTGCCGGAATTCTATAAATAAGTCATTCAGAATTCACTGTTTCGCGTTGAAGTACGCATTGTGCAAGAAACATTGTTTTTATCGATTTATTTTACTGTTAACGTCAAATTTATAGTAAAAATACTTCAAAAATCAATAACTTTTACTTAAGTTTTGATATTTATAATTATAGTTATAATTTTAGGTTACAAATTAAGTGCATCTTGTGCAAGTTTAAGTTTTAAATCTGTGTCTAAAACTCAAATTAAATCTAAAATTAATTAAAATCTGTTTAATGTAATAGTGAAGTGGAAGAATAGTTTGTGAACTTTTTGTGGCATATTTTGGAGTTCAAAGTCAAGGCTAACGCGTATTTTTAGTAGATGTACATTCAAGGTCAGAAATCGGAATTCGCATACTCATATTTCGTTTGTTTACATACAGAATAACACAGATACGATATCAAATGTCTATATTTCAAGTGTAGATATATATTTCGTTTTTTACGACAGATGGTTGTGTTTTATTTCATTTAGATCAAAACAAATCAAATCATTTATTTCCATAGGCCCCAAGGGGCGCTTGAACACGTCAAACCCAACATAAAAATATAAAATGTTAATAAAACTTAACTAATTAATTTATAATACTTACTGCAATAAAATGATTTGACACCGGAGCTTAGATTAACTCTAGCAATCCCTCCGATGGGTATTGCATCATGAGAAGAGCTGATCAGTGAGAAACTCATGTGCTCCATCTTTTCAAATTTGCACAATATTTGTTTGTTTTATTGGATTATTCGTTGATATTATTATATGCTCACTAATATTATAAGCGCTAAAGTTTGTAATTAAGAATATAATATATGGAAGTTTTTCGTTGAAATTTTGCACATAATTATATTATGTGGCTTATAGTATAGTCTGGATTAGCATATTAACTGTTTGTTAGTGACGTTTCACGCGAGCCGCGGCAGGAAGTTTCTAAGTATTTTTTTTTTTTAGCGATTTGTAATAATTGGTAGCTGTTGTGAAATAGTCAATCCATAAAATCACTGCGTAAATCACTTGCTGCTGATAAATTTTACGACATTAAGGGTCAGTTTCTCAGGTAAAATATAACTTGACTGAATTTAAAAGTGACACAAATTACACTTTAAAAAAGAACACATCTGTCACTTCCATTTATGGGTGTTATACGTTTATCCTGCCAATAAGGTTTATCTAACACCTGTGAAATTGGGCCTAAATATAATATAAGCTAGTAATAACGATGTAAACGTAAGAAAAGATGTTTTACTAGATGTAGAGATTTTGATTCAGGCAACGATTTCCAACTTTTGTAAATAAGGTTCTATGACACTGGTCGAGACTGGGGATATGTAGATTTGAATACTTACTTATTGAAAAACTTCATAAGTTAATTTTTTTCGATACCTACTTGAGCTGTTATGGAACTAAAATAAAATATGCTCAGTCAATTATGTTTTAATCGACTTTGAGAGCTTGTAATACTTGTTATTTGCACTATGCAGTAATGTTATCAACATCATAATCCCGGACGTCCAACCTTGCTGATAAGAGACAATGAGACATTTCCGATTAATGTATTTAATTGTGACCTATGCTTCTAATATTATTAACACTGATAATAACGTGATATATAAATAGTACCTTTAGTTGTGAGGATGTTTGCATTTGTTAGACTTTCATTAAAAAAAAAACCATAACATAACATCCAGCCTATGTTACCCAGGAGGGTGTGGCAGGGGTGTACAACACCCACATTAGTGTTATTTAGAAAAAGAAAGAAAGAAAGAATAATTATTTATTCTGGCATAATTGCGTCTAAAACTAAGAAAAATTATAACAAAATAAAAACATTATTTAATATGCCGGAAATGGTACGCATCTCAGCACAATACTGCAGCGCTAAAAGCACCGCAGCGCTGATAATTATTCTGATGCGCCCAGTGAGTAGGGATCAGCGTGACAACAGAAAAAAAAACAATATTTGTGAACTTCCCATCAGGAAATTCACAAAAGCAGCACGGAGTTCTAATTGGGCCCGGTGGATGGCGATAATTATGATCACCCCTATCCCACGGGACCTAAACGTAACAGGTGTAGTGTGGGTGTTGTATCCCTCTGCCACACCCTTCTGGGTAATATAGGCGTGATGTTATGTTATGTAAATGTTATTAAGGTTGGTAGTTCATAGCTTGTTTTTGAATAATATTACTCTAAATGTAGAAGCTATTTAAATAACTCTGGCACAGTATGTACTAAACAGACGTATATTTTTTGTGTAAATCTTTATGCAAATAAAAATGAGGCCCTTGTAGGATAGTAGCCAGACATTTTATCACACAATATGCAAATTATTTTTGTAGGTATTATGCAGCTGAATGAAAAATCATTTTCTTCAAGGTCTGGGAATGCTCACGGCTACGTTTTAAATTTAGAAGGAGGTCACAAAATTTAAAATGGTTACTGATCAACCTATACATTTCCAGAATAAGCTGGTCTCACATTGTACGGGGTTTTATACTGCAAATGTATAAGTTGATGTGTCCTTACATGTACTTTTGGCGATACAATGACGAAATCACGAAGAATATTAGTTCACTTAGTGCGATTGATTTACGAATATAATCGCATTACATGTTTGCACTATTTTTTTATATTTTTTATAATAATATACAAGTAAAGTTAATGCTGGCATGTCGATTGTCCCACTTGTTTTTCAGGAACCATCGATCAGAGACAAAAAAAAATCACTTATAAGAATCTAGACTTCATCTGAGAGTTATTAGTTATACATAGGATTTTTTTTTTTTTTAAGACAACGCCCGCACTCGAAATAACGCCTGTGTCGCAAGGTTGCTCACAGACGAACATTTCACACACACAAAGCACACCCAGAGTCAGAACAAATATTTGCAAGTAACACAAAGATTTGTTCCGTGTGTGGATCGAACCACAACACCAGCGCAGTTATAAGTGGCGAGGCGACCACTTTAGCCACTACGCCAACCGTGCACACTCAAACATTCAAAAATGAAAGTCAAAGATAAAACTAATATTAAGATATTTTTGTTTGTTTGTAGATGACAGAAGAGAATGATCTCGAAGATATAATCAAACGATTCTACGTTGCGAAAATAATAGACGTATCAAACGACTGCCCAAAACATTTCAACAAATATGTCTGCATTCCAAATTCTTGGATACAATCACGGAAAGGCATAAATATTCTTGTTAAATACTATATTAAGGACTTGATGGAAACTAGAAGGAGAGCTAAGTATGAAGAAACCTTTGTACAAGATTGGCCACTGTATGCTGCGAGTATCGAATATGCGACTGGTGAGTCATTTGAATATTTGTTATTTAACATAGCAAAAAAATTACTATAAAAACCGGCCAAGTGCGTGTCGGGCCACGCGCAATAGGGTTCCGTAAATAAACATAAATAAATAAATAAACGTACCGATTACCGACAAATAGCCAAAATACCAACATTTTTTCGCCATTAGAAATAACTTTGTTTTTCATAGTATTTTATGGAATTTGTATGAATAACAAAGTTATAATTTGCGGTTGTTTATTTTTTGTGTAAAAATCGTAAAGCGGTTAACAGAATACATCTACCTACTTAGTTTCAATTGTGTAGTCCTAATAGTTTCGGAATAAAGTGGCTGTGACATACGGACGGAAGGACAGACAGACAGACAGACAGACATGATGAATTTATAAGGGTTCCGTTTTTTGCCATTCGGCTACGGAACACTAAAAAACCAGACATGTGCATATCGGGCCACGCGCTATAGGGTATGTATACGTAGTCAGCCGTTACGATATATTTGTGTACTTAAAAGAGGTTAACTATCTTTCTTAGGCAATAACCTCTTCTACAAGACATTATTTACAAAGATTTTTATTTAAATACGAACTATGCCAAGTTATTATTACTCTTGAACAAGTTAAGTTAATGAAGTCGCCAAAATTTTTATTTAACGTTTTAAAATATTAATAATTTATTTACAAACAAGAAAAATGAGCACGGTATCTAAGTCATACTGAATGCGATGCACACTGGGTGAGCCAACGAACGACCATCATAGACTAGAAATATTTTATTTATTTAACCTAATGCAACAAACAGTGCAGCTATCAACTTAACCTTAAATCACATTTTTAACAAAATCACTTTTTTTTTATTAATATTAATATATAATAATTATGATGAAATCATTTGTATCATGATTACTACGAGTCATTCGATTGTAATGTTTATTCATCTTACTTAAATATTGCGGCTGTCAAGACTCGCAAATAATCTACTTACTACATTATATGTTATTAATATTCGAATAAACTCTAATTGTAAGCATTTTAAAATAACTTAACATTAAAATAAGTGTATCAAAACATGTGAGAAAATTGGGACTGTAAATAGCTCTTTATTAATTAAGTGATGAAACCACGTGTATCCTTACTGTGGTTTTGATTTCGTTTTTTTTTTAAACAAAAACAACAATTACCTTAAAGAGTATCTTTTCATTTGTCATTATTTTACTTCATTTCAGATTGCTACAAGGAAGCTAACCATTACAGCACTATTCTGCATAACAGATCTTTAATCCAGGGTGTTATTGAAGGTAAAGCTATTTATTCTTTATAATAATATTATTATTAAAAATAAATCCCTACGTCTGGCGCACCCTGGGCAATTCGCGAGTTCTCCAAAGCGAATTGGCTTATCCTTTCACCACGATGGCAAGTCAAAATAAAATTAGACTCAGCCATCGACACGACAAAGAAGATTAATTTAAAATCACTTCTGAGTAGTAGTCCTACTTTTGTTAATTTGATTATTAGCAAGATACTACTACTGGTGGTAGAGCTCTTGTACTGGTGGTAGAGCTCTTGTGAATTAGCTCGAGGGCGGTAGCACCACCGTCTCACCTTTAACCTGCCGCCAAATAGTAGTGCTTCTGGCACATGAGGCATAACACCGTAGTCCTCAGCTGCAGCGACGCATCTATAATCTGCTTTTGTGGATTGTTGATGTCCATGGGCTGTACTCCACTTACCATCAGGTGGACTACACGCTCGTTCGCTGTAGGCGTAGTATAAAAAAAAAATACTGATTATACAAATCTTCGTATAAATTGTTTTTATTTTTTTTATTTGTACCCTACACTTCCATTCCAGAGAGTCATTTGTATCCGATGGCCGAAAATATACATACAACTCAACAAAACACAACAACCACCTCACTAAACCAAGAAACATTCCGAAACACTTCGGAAAATGCTTCAATAGTGAATAAACTTAAAAATCCGAAAACAACGGGCGATATATTATTTAATGCAGATTTTTTAATTCAATTAAAATCAATGCTAAACTATGCAAACTATATAAGTGAAAAAGCAGCTGCGATTGGTCGTGAACATCGTAAGAACTGTTCAATGTTAAAAGAAATGATGCAATTAGTACAAGATTTTAATCATAAGTATAGTGATGATCCTTTTGATACAGACTCAGATAATTTAAGAGAAAATAGAAATGAAAGAAGCCACGTTATGCAAACAAAATTAATAATCAAACGACAAAAAAGTGATGATAGCTACAGAGTAGTGGAAATAGAAAAAGAAAATACAAACGCTTATGGAAATGAAAATACAACCGAAGGTGAAAGAAGCATACCCAACTTAACATCACCCAAGGATTTCAGTAAAAACAGCACAAGATTGACGTTAAGGCATCGAAAAATAGGACCAGGCATTGTTCCACTTTTACGACATTCAAAAATATTCATTGAAAAAGAAAAACTTCTGCAATGCAAAGCAGCAAAAGATAGTGAGGCACTTGCAAATATATTATTGCCAGCCATTTTTACTGATGATGCACTGAAAACCTGTGCTTTGACTAGGAAAAAGAACAGAAATGAAGAAAATAGGCAGCCCGTTTTAGATGCACATGCCAAAAAGTACATATTAAAGTTTATGACTAAACATGCTACTGAAAACAAATGGAAGAAGCCTAAAATTTTATCTATGCTTGCCGTTGTTCGAAAAGCTTTATATAACTACAAAGATGTATATGACTTAATTGTTTAAGCAGAAGATTTATACATGGGGAAAATGTTATCGTGGCCAACCAGTCAGTCAGTACACACAGCTAACGATCAACGAGTGTAAGATGGTATCGCATTGTATAGTTTTTCCATACTAAACGAGACCAGATTAAACTGGAAATCTGAAAAAAGAAAATCTGAAAAACTGATCGGTGGGCGTGTGTTACTAGAAGATTTTATGCATAAAAAACCATCAGATTATTTTTCCAAGTGATTATGGAATAATTATGTGGGAAATTGCACTACCAGTTTACACCTTTTATTTGTGAATTTGTTATTACGGTTGAAAAATCATGATCATCACCTCTTGGTTCAACTATATACCATAATATTATAATAAATGCTAAGGAAAGCCAAAATTGGCTTTAATATTAAAAGAATTTGGTAGTTTTTACTTAATTAATTTAGTAAGTAAGTTAAGTATACTAACCGTATATACGAGTAAGTAAGCTAGAAAAATAGTTTGTTTATTGTTTAAACAAAATGAGACAAATATTGTAAACATACTGATGAGGGTCATAGAGAATTCTAAACATTTTTTAACATAAATACGCCGCCATCACTTGGAACAACTCGTTTGTCACGGGGGTGGAACACAAACTTGCATTTCATACACAAAGCACGCGCAGAGTCGGAACAAATCCTTGCCCTATCTACTCTATTACTATGATTTGCATGATACAACAACGAGAGAGTACAAATAAATTCTTAAATTCTAGAAATCATTTTTAATTACAATAATTAACTAAAACAATGAACGTGATAATAATATACGAGTGTTGTAATAGTTGACATAGTACAACCAATATTCTACCTCAATTCAGTTTCTAGCTTTTAAGTTAATTATTGTATTGTTAGAGTAAGTTATTAATAATAATGATAAAATTATTTTAAGTTTTGGTGACTAGTTACTACCTACTATAATTTTAATCTGTAAACTTATCGACAAATAAAAAATAATATTAACTCATAATTTGTAAAAATACATCTTATTTTAATTCCCCCTTGTATTGTGTCTAAAGTTTATCCCTAGGTTTATCGACATAAAGTTTTTTTATCTGGTATTTGCTGTTTGAAATATAATTAAAAAACTAATTTTACAAACATCAAATTTTATCATTTGCAAAACAAATGGTTGCAATAAAACTAAAATTGCCCGACAATCACGTGCTAAAATTGCAAACATTGAATTTGTTTTCCAAACTGCAAATAGGCAACAGTTGAACTTTAATTGAATAAACGAAATATATAAAGCGTGAAGTAATTTCCATAAATAAGCATTTTCCCGCAAACTTCCCATGACTTTCAACGTGAAATTATTCAAATATAAGCAGATTTTAACACTTAGGTGCAGGATGGCCACTCCTTGAAGTTTTTGCTGAATATTTGAGAATAAGCACTTTTAGTTTATCGCAGTTGACTGAATTATATGTACCGCAGCTGATGCTACTATAAGTTTAATACTATACAATTAATGCTAGGACATTATCATATCATATATTTACAAAAGATTTACATTTGTATCCAACTTAAGATAGGAACAAATGGATGAACGTGACGTCACGAAATGACGTAACATACAGTTGAGAAATTTAGGTTCCTGGCAAGAGGCGACCGTAGCTGGTTGGTAAAAGCACGGTGTGCAGAAGGTTGCAGGTTCAAACTCTGCCGGTTCCATATTTGTTTCAACTGTTTCTTAGTATAATTTGCTAAGCATAGCTAAATGCTATAAAAATAATCAATTAGACATACAACATGCAGACAGGCAGACAGACATTCTTAAAAAAATATGTTTTGTTTTCTACTGTTGTAATTTTTTTTGACATGGCAAAATTCCAATTTTATTATACGTATATTATGTGTAGATATATTATAGAAGATAGATAAATATTATTTACCTTTGCTATACTTTTTGGTTAATATAGATGTGCTGTAAGGGTACAAAAAATAATCCTATGTTCTAACATGGGAAATATTTGAGTACCAAGTCTACTTAACATTATCAGCAGCTCGCTCCAACCGGTACACGCGACGTAAATGATCAACGTAGTGTATAAACGAATGTGCGCATTATACAAATGTGGTGGAGCAGTTCACAGCAGACCTCTTATGAATGGAATATACGGGGGATAAGTGGCGAAGGAAAAGCGACGGGTCATGACTGTCTACGGTAATTAGATTCAGGTTGAGAATAAATTATTGGATGGATGCTAAAGGAGATGCCTTTGAATTATTTTAATTATGCTAGACTTTTTTTTTTTGGTTTTATAGCTCTATATTCAATAAAGACTATTTTGTTTAACTGAAATTGTTATTTTTTTGCCTTAATTTTTGAAATGTTTTTTCTTCAGACTATTTATGTAACCATCTCAACTATGTCCATTAAATTTGTAGACTGAGCAAATTTCCAGTATTTCACTTAAACCTGTACACGCGCTGTTTGTAAATTATTAACGTAGTGTATAAACGAATGTGCGCATTATACAAATGTGGTGGAGCAGTTCACAGTAGACCTCTTATGAATGGAATATACAGGGGATAAGTAGGGAAGGAAATGCGACGTCTATGGTAATTCTGTATATACAGATACAGTCTGAGAATTATTATTGTTTCAGGGTTGAATCAATTAAAAGTAATTTATAACATACAAAACAGGGCAACGTTAATCTCTATATAGATATGATTTTTAAAAGCTATTTTATCGGTCTATTACATTTTTGTAATTAAAAGTGGTGCGGTTGAAAGCCGCACCACCGCAAACAGAATTATTTTGCTTAAATTAAATGAATTATGGTTTTTATCAAACTAGCAGTAAAATATTAACGCTGTCACGAGTTAAGTTTAAAAATTTATTTATTTAAGTATAAGCCGCTTCAGCCTCAACTTTACAGCCGCGTGTTTTCCCGCGTAAAGTTCTTACTACTGAGCGTTTATATTCGGCAAGTGTGCTTTTAGTTTCTTGCTGAAAGCGGCAAAGTGGTTATAACGACCGTCTACAAAGTTATTATTTCATTTATTATTAACGAAACAAGTTTTCATGTTAATCTTGAAGTATAAGAAAAAGTACCCAATTAGTTTTTACTTAGAACTTCTTCTAAAGATTAGTGAAGATGAGCTTCGATACTTAGTGTTGATTTTACCAAACTTTTCACTCTGTGGGTGCTAAGCTAGCTTTTAGACTTGCTGTCCCTTTCAAATTTTGGAAGTGAGCAAGAGATTGTATCGATTAATTTAGCAATACGTTATACGTCGGTTTAATACTTTGGTGAAATTCTGGCTGAGTTTTGATACCAAACATTGCCCAACAATAAATTCAGAATGTTCACAGCTCTATTATTTTTTGTACAATGATACGTTGTACTTTAAAACATGTCTTGCCTACTTCCATAGAATGAAAGGTGATTTTATGTGTGTATATAACTATGTATGAAAGAACGGTTTTCTTTTAGTGAGTGTAGCTAACTTTAATTTAAAAAAAATCGAATTGTTTAAAAACGTTATATTTAAACACGCAGCATCATTTTTTCAAACGTAAGCATTTTGATTCCATTAATAATTATACTAAGAAACAGTTGAAAAAGATATGGGACCGGCCGGAATTGAACCTGCGACCTTACTGCACACCGGGCAGCCGCTTTAGACATCCAACTACGGTCGCCTCTTACCAGAACCCTAAATTTCTCAACTGTATGATACATCATTTCGTGACGTCACGTTCATCCATTTGGTCCCATATCTTTTTCAACTGTTTCTTAGTATAATTTGCTAAGCATAGCTAAATGCTATAAAAATAATCAATTAGAACCATTAATAATTTCTTTTTATATTAGGTATACTGACATTAGAGCTAAAAACTATGTCTACATCACTGCAACACGTTCATATTAACGTATCTTATAACCTCTTTTCAGTGGATGAGTAGAAAGTATCATTAATGTACGTCAAAGAAACAATCTCTCAAGTCTTATTTCAACAACAACTCAGGAGCTAGAACAACGAGCACGAAATAGACTTTGTCGCGTTAATGTCATATTTTTGTATGGAGTAACATGACAAAAACACGAAGAAATCTATCTCGTGCTCGTTATGTTAGCCTGGCATGTTATATTAATGTTTCCGTTAAGTTCAAGTAAGCGAACCATTTTGTCGCAGACAAGACTCAAGTAGGTAAAACGATATAATGTAAGTTAGGTGTTAGTTTTTGCGAAGTTTGCTATAGGTGAACAACATTTGTCGCCTTGTGAAAAACATACCAATATTTATAATTACATTTCTAATACACAGAGTTAGTTACATACACACATAAAAGAGTGTTTTTACGTAAAGCAGCTGCTATCATATTACATTATCATATTTATTAGTATGGGGCGACACGATAGTCTTTATTAAAGTACTTGTCAGATTTTCTGACCTCTAATTCTTCGTAAAGAGATGTTACCTATAGATTTTTAAATAACAACAAACAGGGTATAGTTCTCGTACTTAGGAAAACTTGTTATAATATTATAATGTTTGCAAAATGGTGCTGGAGCAAACCAAGTTAGGTTCGTCCAGGTAAGGTATCTATTATACTTACATATAACGCTGGCACAAAGGGTTGAGAATTTTCGAATCTAGCGGTATGCGAATCCATGGCTGAATTGGCAAAGCATCCGGGGCGTTAACTCAGGGGTGCAGGTTCCATATATTATGCTGGATTTTTAATTTTTAACCTAAATATTGTATAAAATATTACATCCTGTAGTCGACCGCGACTATCATTGCTTAACCCGACTATCAATCAGTCAGAATGACGTTAACTCAACCTTAGAATAAAATATACAAATTGTTCAGTCCAAGAGCACGAAAAATGTCTCAATTCATTAAAATGTAACATAAATTGGATATCGGATCGACAACAACCGTAAAAAAGTGGATATCGTAACAGAATTCACATTTGATTTGTAATCTAATAATATTAAGTTATTTACGGGCCGCGGGGCAATAAGTTCTTGTTTCCGATGAAATGTTGCCTCGGGACGGAGATCCTGTGTGGTACAAGAGGTCAATAATTGAAAACAATTTTTAAATGGTGTTTTTTTTATTAACTTGACATTTTTGAGCAAACACAGCACTCAATATTTAAAACTGATGGTTGTATATATGGCAAAACAGATTAAATGCTAGAACAGGTCAAAATTGTACTGGTTGACATCTGAAGTCATTGTAAACCACTTCTTTACACACTACGCTTAGGTCTCATGGAATAGGGGTTGGGCCTATCGACATATACCGGGCACAAATACAACTCCGTCCTACTATTAAGACTTTCCTGGTCGAAAAATTCCAAGCAACACTATTGCTCAACCCAGGAATCGAAACCAAGACCTCGCGGTAAGAGACGCATACACTTACCACTAGACCAAAGAGGCAATAACGAATTTGTATACTTGTAAAAAAATCATTAGAAAACAATAAATCATTTTTTAAGTTAATAAACAATAGCGTATTCAAAATAATGATCGACCTGCTACAGACACATTCAGTTGGCAACATTTTTACACAAAAAAGTTAAGTTTAATTCAAGTATTTTTTACCAAGAATCTAAAAATCGCTTGGCACTCATAACTTTTACCTCAATGTTGCACACGGGGAAATTTATTCATAGAATTCAATTTACTCCAGGTGTGGCTTGACCCTTAACAGGGAATAAACGGGCCTTATTATGACTGACTTTTGCTGTGTTTCTTTTTTGTTTACCTCAATTTCGGGGCACGGCCTTTTCTGAGAAATGTTAGTGCTAAAGATTGCCCGAATGATTTTCAATTTGTTAATCTACGGACGATTTATTATTTTATTTTTGGGTTTTCTGTCCGATTTCGGTACATTAATACATTTTAATCTTCTCTACAAGGCAAGATAAGTACTATCAAAAGAGTGGATTCATGGTCCACCATGACACTATCTTTGGACCACTTTAAAACACTAAAGTCTAGATACGCTCGTTCTTTCAACAAATGTCAACATTATTGACTTTAAAAGTTTCAAAGGAAATATTTGTTAAATGTGTCATGAATAAATTTTGCTGATATAACTATAATAGATGACATTCGAAGTTCATGTTTCGCCCGTATTGTTTGAATTTATGATTCGGAATCTTGCGACCTTAAAAATGTTATTTTAATAATATCAATGTAACTCAGATTACAGAATAAAGGCAAATACAGCCTGTTTACTCTTTTGCCGTGCACACCGGGTTTTCTTGTGTCATGAAATTTGTATTTGCTTTGCTCTTGCGTGCTCGGTGCACTCTAGATGCTTTTTTCTGTAACCTGAGCAATGTAATTTGACTTTTCAATTATGGTAATGTTGCAAATACTGTGTTTGAAGGTTAGAAGATATATTGTGAAATTAATCTTTATATGTCACATTGTTCAAAAAAATACTAGTTTCAAGTTTATGCTCGCTTATCAAACATAATTTAATCAGTGTTAGCGACACGGGCCTCCTTTTTATAGGTTTTAGTTTTTAATATTTTTGATAGTTTTTTATGTCACTTATGTCACCTTTATGTCTTTAGTTCTGAGTCCGATTTTTATGTGTCAAATTGTAATTTTAATTACCGAAGTTTTCGCCTTTCGAACCCTCGCTCACCAATAACAATCACTATCTCACATCTTCTCAAAATAGACAAAAACATAAGCGTCTTCTACCATTTTTGGTTTCGAGGCCACCTGTCACACCAGTCGGAGCTAGACCGAACTATTATTAGCTGTGACGTGTATTGCTAAAGACAGATGGAGAGGTATCTTGAGATTCGGAGACATAAGTGGATTGATCAATAATCCAATTAAATTGACTGATCTATTTTTAATAGAAATGTTATGCAAATAAATAATGGAATTTTGGGAGACAAACATTCGAAAAAGTAAGAAATTAGACATACTAGTTTCTCTAAACGAAATGTCTTCTCGTCTCGTTGCTTTGGATTTAAAGAAAGTGTCCGTTTTGCCCCGTATTTTTGTATGAAGTACCAAGAAATAATTTGGTTTGCAATTACGCATTCTCGATAAAATATGCAAGATTAAAAAGGTACCTTAAGGGTACCATCAGGTGAGATCTTGGTTCACCGCGTAAATATCTACCACAAAAATCTTTAGTATTTGTTTGAAATGGAAACAAACAGCTATTTAACATAACACACTACATTATGTAAATAAATAAAATATATATCACAAACTCCAACTCGGTTTTTGTACAAAATAGCGCCAAGTATATCTGTGCCAAAATCGTGCCGAATTTCCCCACTTTAGGACAAATGTTTGCAGTTTCCACATACATTTACGTTTTTTGCCCACACTGCGTCTACATTATGCTAATGTTTGGAATTACTAATTGCTGAAACTTCAAAGTTAGCGTTGACAAAAACTAACAGCTTCTGTGATATACCGACGTATTATACGATATGAAAATGTGGCTAAAGTTAATGTAGATTATTTCCGGATTATCATAACCCAGTTTTCATGAAAGTTATTAAGACTGCCTGGTAATTAGAAATGGCGTGAAGGCAATAAAGCAGTGACGTCATGAATATTTCAACAGACTGGATATGATAATGAACGGGAATGACAGTGAATATTATTGTACGTAACGTTTAACTACTGTCCACCTCGTTGGTCTATTTGTTAGCGTATCTGGCGTCTCACCGTAGGTTTTGGGTTCGAATCCTGAGTCAGTTAAGTGGGTTTGTGAACTTTACCCGACCCGGAATTGAACATTTCCACCATTTTGTTCGATTGCGGCTTTTTCCATAATGTGAACGCTAACCGGCAAAGTGTGCGACGCCTTAAAGTTCTAATAGACCGCAAACAATTACAAGCAACACGGAACATAGAATTCAGAACTCTGACCACACACAGCTACTTCGGCAGTGTCGCCGACGAAGTCTTATCCTTTTGTAATACGCTCAAAAATACTCCTTCGATATGGTATCTAAGATATGGTTTAAAAGATATAATGATCCTCGTCACACCTTATAATATTATATACCTACTACCTTGACATTATGAAGTAGAATATCTGTAATACTAAGAAACAGTTGAAAATTATAGGATTTGAACCTGCGACCTTCTGCACACCGCGCAGCCACTTTAACCAACCACCTACGGTGCCCGGTGCGCAGAAGGTTGCAGTTTCAAAACCTGCCGGTCCCATAATTTTTTCAACAGTTTTTAAGTATAATTTGCTAAGCATAATAAGCTAAATGCTAAAAACAATCAATAAGGAATATCAATAATAATGTAGAAATAACTCCTCGATAAAAATTAAAGTTGTATACCAATTTACTTATAAAGTTCAGCTTGTTAAAAACCATAGATCATAGTGCAAAAACAGTTAATTCAGAAGATGTACATCCCGTTTCAGTTATCATTGTTCTAGAATGTTTCAACAAGACATAAAAGCGCAGGTGCACTTGTTCTTTTGATATATTGCAGTGAAATGCTCAAGTTTATGCAACTAAATAAAATGAAATAAGTTGTAGAGTTGTATCTGTCAGGTTTTTGCTGGTAAGTGCATACATGAAATTATGTTATACTTATTTAAAAACATTTAGTCTCATCTCAATACAAAAGCTTCAAAAAATACATTGTCATGAGAAATGAAATATGTGATATGATCCATCTGTGTTTTCTCGAAACGTTTAGCTGAAGTCACATCTCATCAAGATAAGGAGGAGCTTGTTGGCATTCACTTGACACAACTCCAGACTCTGTGATGGTACTCAATGTTTTGGGATAAAAAATTACAAAATCGTCCTGGACATTTGACGCGAAACCTCATGATGAACAGTCGTCGTCTAGCCATTAGGCTAATGATGTAAACCTAAACATACTAGCAATAAAAATCTTGGTCATACATCTACTTTTGCCTGACTATTTTTAACAACAAAAAAATATAATGCACTACAATCTACCTAAAGGAAAAAATGTCAGATGAAAACAGTCGGTATTGTCTCAAGGGTCGGCTGTAGTATTGGAAATATTGGAATTCACTGAGAAATTAATCGGCAATATGAATAGGAAGACATGAATCAGTTTTACTTTCTTGTTTGTCCTGGTTATGTACAGTTGTATTCCCTGTAGACTTTCGGATATATTTCATAGAAATAACTAGATCTTATTCTTTTTTGCACAAAATACTTCAAGCGATCGGTGTTGGGAAAAAAATACAAGCCAGAAGAAAAACAAATGTACAAGAGTATTGCGACCGAGGAGTTTTACAATTTTTTTACAGCTTATAAGTAAAATTGTTGTTGGTAGAGTCATCAAAACTTAGTTTATTTTTCTTTCTACGCCGCCGTTCTAAACAGTCAAATACAACAAATTTATATCAAAAATAATATTTCAGAAATTTCTTTCCTCAGAACAATTCCCAGTGATCACCACAAACTCGTCTTACAGAGCGTAATGAATGATCAAGGGAAGACATTCCGCAGCGTAAAATTGTATTATCTCCCAACAACAAAACTGAATTTCATAATCCGCGTCGGTAACAATTCGGCCCTTGCAATATTTTGTACAAACTTCGCCTCGCTGTAATCGTCGCTCGCTCGAAGCCGCGATCTTCCAAATTGAAAAATAACTGAACGTCCCCGCGATAAATTTCACTGGAAAACTTTACCGTTTTAATCGTTAAAACGGAATTTCGGTCATTTAAAGTACTGTTATTAAACTCTAAGACATAAATAAGTTGGGTGACTTAAGGAAGAAGATCGTAGTACATTTTAGAAAGGGATTAAGTAAGTGAAAAATTCTTTCGTCTTTGCCTTGGTTTCTGATATTAAATTTAACTTTTCGGAACTTTTTTCAACCTTAATTTTGAATCCCACGTGAAATTTAAAAAACAATGATTAGTTATTTTTATATCTTCTTTTGTGTTGTTTTTTACGATGTTGTAAAACAACGTTGTTGCTTTTAATAATCAAACAAATTAAAAACTTTTTAAAGTATCAATAATATTATAATCATTGACTACATAAAAAAAGGCAGGACTCCGTCTCTTGAAACACTTACTGAAGCACCCATAGTAAGTCACACGTACACACAGAACACACACATTGACACAATTAGTAAGTCAATCGCCCGCCATTACGCTTTGGACTGTGCTGTTGCTCGGATGTTCAAGTAAAATAATTAAAAATGCCGTCTTGTGTTGTGAAAAGCTGCCGAAACCATAGCGCCTCGATAAAAAAAAACCAGGGGATCACTTTTCATAGGTAAGCAAGTAATATATTCAGCTTATTGCCGAAATTATATTGTTTTCGTAAAAAAATATACCAAAACTATCAGTGTTGACAGTCAATAAATATTTTCATTTACCCTGAATTTGGGTAAATATTTTTTAGTAGTTTATTACATTTAGTATAAATTATTATTCTATGTTTTATAGATTTCCTGCTGCAAACGACGCATGGAAAAATTATTGGATAAAAATAATTAGAAACTGCAGAAATGATAACAGTTGGTATCCATCAAAATATAGTGTAGTCTGCAGTATACACTTCGAGGAAATTGATTTATGTATATAAAACAAAAGGTGGACTTATTCGCATTGTCAGCTTTGCCGTACCAAAAAAGGTAAAACAATAGTATATTGTTTTAAATAAAGTATTAAATTAATAAATACCAGTACTTTAATCTAAAACTTTTTATTTCTTAGTTTAGTTTATTATTATTATTTTTTTCTTTATTTTTTATTTGCCAATATTTATTTAAAATATTGAAAAATCGCATGTAAGTGAATCTAAGCTTCGTGATTGTTGGTTTAGTTTAACTTAGATATTTTATTTGGTTTGTACATTTTGTTGACGTTTTCAAGCACTTTCTGATAGTTTATGTAATGGAGAATTTTTGTTTTTTATTTTTTTGATAACTGCCATAACTTACCCTACTATCCAATTTCGGCTCCAGGTCCTAAACTGGGACACCCTGTATATCACTAAAGCATCTTCACCATCTAAGAATCAGGAAGCGCCGTAGGAGTCGTAATTTTAAAATATTTTCCAAAAACTGGGTAGCTGCACTAAAGCATCTTCGCTGCCTTGCGTCAGGAGTGCCCAGAGCAACGAATTTTGTACATATTCCCTTAATAAAAACAAACAACTTCCAGCTGCAGGCCCGCATCGACTGCTAGAAATATACAATCAACTTTGTTTCGAAATTCAATCATAAAGTTGTTTTATATTGTTTGGTTTTTGGCCACGGTAGTATAAAACTACCTATATCATGTTTGATGGTAAAAAGCAGCAAATAAAAAAATATAAGAACTAAACCTCTAAAATATTTATTTAAATTATTGTAAAAATGTGGGTAATATTTCTCATGGCTGGTAACCCCTAACACACGCACACATAAACAGACCGCCGCCATTTTGGTGCTTCCATCATTTTATAAGTGACATTCTCTCCTGCTTTTTTTATGTACTCTATGATTATAATACTTTGTTCGACCGTTTTGCAAACGCAAACCAATTAATTTAAAACCAAATTATCTAGTGTGCACAACCGAGATTAATACTGTCGAATGAATATGTGCAGATCAGTACAAATGGGGGTATTAACAGCTTGGAATTGCCATGGCAAATTAGCAAACTGATAGTGAAGCGATTTGATAGTTCCATTGGGTGTTTAGTGCATGAGCTGATTGTAAATATGTAGATTGTTGCCGAAACTCATATTATTATTTTAATGAAAGACATCTAAATCGGCTGTAATTGCTAATTGCTTATACTGTACTGGCACTTTGCCAAACCCGGAAATTGAACCCGAGATCTTGCGGTGAGAGGCGCATACGCTAACTTCTAGACTATCGAGGCAGATTTAAGTAAAGCATAATTTGCAATGTTTAACTTTATAATAATAATAATAAAACTGCTTTGCCTCTTTTTTTTTAAATCAGGTTAGCAACAACACATAATCAACGAGCTCAAAACATCTCAAAAATGAAACAGGATATATTTCACCAATAATATTTTCATATTATTGATACATCTCATCGTATCGAAACGTAATCCTCCCATGACAATTGAGAATAACATTTTCATTACGCTGAGTGGTACAAGAACCGTGCTGTATTACTGCCTGTAGGGAGTCTCGCGAAACATTGACAATGTGTTATGAAAATAATAATGGCTTCCGGATGTGATGACATTTATTTGTTTCATGGATTCAGGCTTGTTATATTAAGTGAGGTAAGGAAAATATAGCTTATTAGAAAATACGTTAACATAGGTAAAAATGACTTTTACTTTCTATCATGAGTGTACACATTTTAAAAATGACGTTTTTCTAAATAGATTTTCTGCTACACAGACCATCATTCTGATAGTTGGACGTTTTGCTGCATGGGCATTTTGCTAATTAGACTTACTGCTCATTAGACGTTTCACGTTGTTGGGCATTTAGTTTTAGACCTTCTGATCAGGAGTCATTATTTCATCCTAAAAAAATGCTGACTAGAATAATGCCCATTTGTTGTAGTCTTTTTAATACAGTTTATAAACGTGCCTTAAACGTTATGCCAATTGATCAAGGATAAATGGGCAGAATTGGCTGTTAACATTTTATTTTTTTAATCGAGTGATAAATAAATGATTGCTAGGTAAAGTAGATTCCCCTTCTCTAGATTTAAATAATAAAATGTTACAGCCGGTAGGAGCTCATGGATAAGTTAGAGCCGCGCTTGATCGATCTTGCAATCTTTTCAGCAAGGATCAGCAATGTAGATATAAAGCAATAGAGTGCATGGTTGGCATGGTGGTTAAAGCGGTCGCCTCGCCGCTTTCAACTGCGCTGGTGTTGTAGGTTCGATCCCCACATGGAACAAATCTTTGTGTGGTTCGCAAAGATTTGTTCTGACTCTGGGTGTGCTCTGTGTGTGTGAAATGTATGTTTGTGAACACCCTCGCGACACAGGAGTTATTTCTAATGCGGGCGTCGTTTTTAACACGCTTATATTAGCTTCACCTGTATGTTTGTTTGTTTGTTTGTTTGTTTGTATGTAACCGACTCCTTTGGACTCGATTTTGACCCACTTTAAACGGACAGATTTAATTCAAACTTTCTACACTTGTAAAGAATCAGCGACAATATAATAATTTCATAAATTTATCTCATTATCCTGATTAGGATCGCCAGGATTAAAAAAAAACTAAAAAACACGCTTTTAAATAACATCAAACTAAAAAGTGAAAAATAAATATAGTTTAAAAAAACTAAAAAAACACGCTTTTAAAGCACATCAAACTAAAAAGTGAAAAATAATTCTTATTATAACCTGAAAATAATAATAAACGAAAAATACTAGTACTATTGTGAAAAAAAGCGTGGGTCGCTCGATAGACGAAAAATATGGCACAGAGCGCCCCACGCTTTTTTTCACAATAGTACTAGTATTTTTCGTTTATTATTATTTTCAGGTTATAATAAGAATTATTTTTCACTTTTTAGTTTGATGTGCTTTAAAAGCGTGTTTTTTTAGTTTTTTAAACTATATTTTTTTAAAAACGACGCCCACTTTTAAAAATGTTTACCGCGGTCGGCCGTGGACGGGTGACCATCTTTAACACAACGAGTTTGTCTCCGTGCTTCGGAGAACACGTTAAGCCGATCATGGCCTTGGTCATTTAAACATCTATGGCAGTTGACACGGGTAGACAGAGTCCAGAAAGTCTGACAGCTTAGTCTATAAAGAGGTTTGGTATTACTTCGTACTGGGTTGAGGAGATCTGATGACAGTCACTCCCCTTAAAATACTGATATTTATCTTAGATAGATAGATATATAGAAAATACTTGATTTGTACATAATTTCAAATGAAAAACTCAAGAGGTCATCTTAATCTGTTAGAGTAGAAACCGACCCCATTGTAATTAGAAAAGAGCTTTAATACTTAAAAAGTTAAAATTAAAGTAAAAATAAAGTAAGTAAAGTAAAAATTATTTACTAGATCACCATCAAAATTAAAACTTAAATCAAAATAAAAAACAAATTTAGGTAACAAATTTATTTAATTACTGCAAATAATGTTACACAGTAAGAAAAAAATAACTTCATGCCGTTGAAGTTATTGTTTTATGTATTAAAATACTAAATCAGACAAGTTTTCATCTAAAGAACTCAAATAATCGTCGCAATAAAGTAAGTGCCGAACTTTGTAAGAGACAGGATATTATAGCATTAAAAATGCCAAGTTTGAACTGTAGACTAAAGTTATTTCATTACGTGGGACTAATGCTCGAGTTGAGGACATGAATGCCAAAGTGAAGGACTTATAGCGTTGAGATTCTGGACAGGCCCGTACTGAGATCGCGAAATAGATTAAGGAATTTGTTATAATGTAATATTGCTTGCGACAAATGTTAATTCCTTTGAATAAAAAAATAATCATAAATAACTTATTTTAATCTAAAAAGTAAGAACAATTTAGTTGTTTTCTAATAGTTATCATATTTAAAAGCGATTAATTTATAAAACCAATAACAGTTACACAATTTATGGCTATATGTTCTTTAAAAGAAATAAAGACTTGAAACCACTACTACTAATAATTTCTAAGGTCACCAAGAAATCGACATAACAATCTATATTTTCCACTCCATCCAATCCCAAGTTAATACTATCCAATAAAAACATCAGACACGCAACAGCTTGGTATCATAAAATGGAGTAAACATGATCCCGGGCAGCGATCCAACTTTACTCTGGCTACGAACAAGACACGATAGTTCGTGTTTTCATTCCGCGCAGTTGATGTAGTCTTGCAGCATGCGGCCGGTCAATATTAAGTCTAGATTGGCCTCATCTCTTTTTTCACTGTTTTGAAAGTTAAGTCCTTGTATCAATTGGCGATTATTGTTATATCTAAAGAGCACTTTATAGAGTAACTTGTTACTTTCAAATTAAACAGATTTGATATAAAAGGTTTGATTTGACAAAAATGGTCCTGTCCAGAAGTAATATATTTTGATACGTTTTATATCATCTGTGATTGAGAAAATGATCACAATGTAATGAATTTAATAAAGAATTACACTTCCAATTAATGCTCGTGTAATGTTTCTTAATTATGCTTCGTTTTAAAATTACGATCCTTTGACATTTCTTTCTCACCTGTAGTGCAAAGCTCTTAAAACTTATAAAGTCAAAACTCACACACGACAATAATGGTGAGTCGTAACCATAAAACCATCACACACAAAAATCTGTTGAAAGTTGAAAGTAACACACAACAAATCTAATATCTTGTCACAGTCGCTACGTTAAATAAAGTTCTATAATTATAAACGCCAATCTCCTTTCCAATTAGGACCAAAGTTATTACGGGGCTGACAGATTTGATAAAATGGAACGATGATGACTGTTGAAAAATAAGTTGATTCAAAAGTGTAATAAAATTGACGAATAAGTATAATTTTAGCTCTTATTTTTATGCTCTGTATTAATTATGTCCCTATGCTGCGTTAATCTTTTGCTTTTCATTTACAAGAATATGTAATAATACTACCCTTTTCAATTAAATATTAAAAATGTATAGTGTTGCTCTAAATTTATTCTTAAACAAATATTATCCAGACAATGTGTATTATGCTCCTTTTTTTGCTTTTCACTCGATTTTGGATGTGTGCATTCCAGAGTTAAAAAATACCTCCAGTTAACAACTAACCAAGGATTAAATAAACATAATTTTGAAATATATAACATACATGTTATATTTGACATAGTAGGTATAACTAGTTATCTCATAGTTTATTTTTAATTCTGGTACGCACTAGTAGGCTAAATGTGTCAGTCCCTTTAGACTGAGGGTTGTAATGCCTCTAACCTTTGACGTTTAATTAAATTAAACTTTTCACTTATTATTTGAGTTTTAGGGGCTCACTTTATGATACGTTTTATTTAATGTAAATTAAAATATGTGGTGATACATTTATTTTCTAGACGAATTTAATTAGGTCCTATTGTTGGTAAAATACAAACTTTAAAAGGATCAAAAGTTTATATTTGACTATGATTTCAAGATTGAAAACAGACTTCGTTAAACTATCATTATTAATTGTAGACACAGGTCTTAATCGCGTAAATATTTTTAAAGACATAAATACATTTTTCAGTTGACAGTTTTGATCAAATCACATCAGTCATGGAAACGAGCCGACTGGTGAATACCGTTTGGCGTTCGTGTAAATAAATTGTTAGCGCGTATAAAACAGAAATACACAAATGTACCTAAATACAAACAAAAAATATCTCAGTGGGTAATTTGTACACGTATTTTAAATCTATCCACACGGTATGGAGCAAAAATTATTGTAATATTCAGGTAATTTGGGTGATTCATGGCCCATTACGACGCGTTATTGAACTTTCTTAAAAAAAAGACGAGGAGGCCTTCAGCTGAAGGTAAAACATCAATGCAAAGAAATGATATTCTACGCTTTTTACTTGCTAGAACGCTTTGTATTGTATTATTTTAACTTTATTTTAACTTAACAATATTAATACTAAAGCAAGTTCTATTTCAATAAAAAATATGTAAAAAATAGTGCCAGTATACATATAATACATAAACTTCAGGTTTGAATATAACGTTTATAAGCTAGTTTCTCAGAGGTGGAAACGGAAACGTAGATTCGATAGACGTATTCATTCAAAGTTTGACCTATACTTTGGCTTAAATTTCGTTTTGGCTCTGCCTGCTTGGTATTTCGAAAAAAAATAGCTTTATTATTTCTGGAGTCTTGAACTAACTCCACACCAATATTTTCCCTTTTATTAAATTAAAGTAAAGATAAATATTATTTATCAGATATTCACATTAAAGATGTATTACGATTTTATTATATTTATGGCTATCGCATATTATAATTAACTATTAGATTTGCCTAATCGTGTTTTTTTAATATAGTTTTAATATAGACGCTAGATTCGAGGGGTCTTCGCGCTCATTTACTATTTACAGAAATAGCCAGAAGGCTGGGCTACCTTGGTCAAATAATCAGCATTGCCATCCAACGTGGCAATGCCGCCAGCTTTCGGTGCACGTTACCTGCGGCTAACATAGATGCGGAGGTATATTTTGACTTCAATATTTTTTTACCAGTTGTACCTATTTTAATTTTCAAAATTTCTATTCACTTTTATTTTTTGTGCATAGTGAGCTATTTCTTTAAGAAGGTGTACGAAGTGTTAATGTAATTTATCTGTTTAATTTTTAAAAAATTATCTTCAAACAGATTTTAAAATTGTTATTGCCCAAACAAAACAAAATAATAAAGTATAATACCATACCCTACATGCAATCCAATGCCTCCATCATGTTCATGTTATTATCTAAGCGTGTGATATATAGCCGCCATTTTAAAAATATGAATATTCATAAGCCTATTGGTGTGCAAGTTGTTATGGTTTGATTCTGATTTTGGTATATCGTGTTGTTGGTATGACTCGTATTTGAAGAGATGTTAGTGAGGCTATAAAGATTTAAAAGGACATTTTACGTACTATTAAATCATAATGATTATTGTACAGGGTAGATGTGACTTAGCGACATTTATTCAAGTCATAGATTCATTTCCATCAGCAAAAAGTCTATTATGTTTTTTTTTCGCATTTGCATGATTGCAATGTTCAATATGTTAAGAAAGGAGGTTTCTTTTTTAAATATTTTTTAACCGGTGAAATATATTGACATTTGTTGCATTCACCCTTTATTAAGCCAAGAGCTATTACGCACTGTCTACCGGTCGCCGGTGACCAAATTATAGGCATAGTCGCCCAGACGAGCGGCAACCAAGGGCATAATAATAAGCACCTTTTTAAGCTAGTGTGATAGTCACTGGCGATTGGCTAACAGTATGTTTAAGCTCTTTATTAATCGTGTTTAAGCTGAAAATAAGCGCTTTACTGTTTGCGCAACCGCAATTCATTTCATTGGTAAAACTGGCCAATGAAACCTGAATACTCTTAATCTCACGTAATATCATGAAAGTGCCTTACTTTTGGGCACTTCGAGCGTGTTAACTACGGTATTGCCTAAATTTACTGTTAATAATTTTGTTTAACGCCTACAATCCATCCGTGTCCACTATCCGTGCAATTCAATTGAATCGGAAAATCAAAGCTTGAAGCTAACTATACGCAAATTTTCAATGCGAATCAACGAGGATAATTGTTTGGGAGTTATACCAAAATAGATTGCAATTATTAAAATGCAGAAAACACTAAGTAAAATGCTTAAGCTTCTTTTTTATGGATAGGCACGCGTTTGACCACGATCTTACCTGATGGTAAGTGATGATGCGGTCTACGGTGGAGCACGCTTACCTATTAGATACCTATTAACTCTTGCTTTGAAGACGTCCATTGCACTCATGCGGAAACACAGACTCGGGCAAGGCGTTCCATTCTTTGGTTGGTGGTTCGTTATTAGGCGTATTTTATAACTTCAACGAAAATTAATTTACTTTATATTTCATAAGGTAAATTTCGCTTGTTCGTTTCGTATAATTCTTCTTTTCAAACTTTGTTTTATTCAATCGGTTATCACGATTGCGGACCTGGTCAAACCATTAATCTTTTCGATGTTAATGAGAACAACCACAAAATAAGCCGTAGTAATATAAATCATGAACCAATTTATACTTTATTAACAATATCCTATTTGACAACACAAAAATCGTTTATTATGGAGAGAATTACAGTATGCAAATCCTGTCGGTCTATCGAACGATACCCGTATATCTGTCCCGTGCAAACTCATATATGTATTACAAATTTAATAACCGTTCCCCCACCTCTAGCGAAAACAGGTGGCAGTATAATTAAAAAGAAGAACATTATAAATCAATTTCCGAAATGAAAACATGATTATTTTGTTTACATAAATAAGCAAAATAAAAATTTTCTTATCATAAACATTTATTTAGTTCATTACTTTCATAATTTCATCATTCATTTATTAATCTCACACCAGTCATATTCTTTATCTATCTAAAAACAATACATTGAAATATCAATCCTAACAATAAATTATTTAAAAAAAAGAAACTTATTTTATTAATCTTATTATATTTATAATAAAATTAATCACAATAAAATAAAATCACACGCAATAATAATCACATTAAAATAAAATCCATAATCCATTTCGCGATCTCAGTACGGGCCTGTCCCATAATCTCAACGCTATAAGTCCTTCACTTTGGCATTCATGTCCTCAACTCGAGCATAAGTCCCACGTAATGAAATAACTTTAGTCTACAGTTCAAACTTGGCATTTTTAATGCTTTAATATCCTGTCTGTTACAAAGTTCCGTACTTACTTTATTGTGACGATTATTCCAGTTCTTTAGATGAAAACTTGACTGATTAAGTACTTATTTTATTCTTTTAAGAACAATATTTTACCTGTAAGGTACTTTTTTATGAAGAAAATATTCAAAACAGTTTAATTTGTGTAAGAATGATTTTGTATTTAAATAAATTTCCTTATTAAAAAGAATAGAAGAAAAAATCACTGTTTCTGGATTATTAAAACAAAATGCTATAACGGCTCCGTCCATTTAATCATAATTATAATATCTATTTTCTATTTTACTGGTGGTAGAGCTCTTGTGAATGAGCTCGAGGGCGGCAGCACCACCGTCTCACCTTTAACCTGTTGCCAAATAGTAGTGCTTTCATTACTGTGTTCCGGTTTGGTGGTGAAATCAGGCCCTGAAATTACTGGCACATGAGGCATAACACCGCAGTCCTCAGCTGCAGCGACGCATCTATAATCTGCTTTTGTGGATTGTTGATGTCCATGGGCTGTTCTTCACTTACCATCAGTGAGTCTTGGAACGCGGTACGGTGTAGACCTGTGTTGCTATTCTAGAGCACGCTAATTTGTGATTGGTTAATTGGTGTAAAGTGCATTTCTCACTTGCTCCTTTTGTGTTTGTATGGAACGTTACCACCCACTGGGCAGTCCTAGAGGGAAACAAATATATTTTCGCGTGTATTTCGACAAGGAGGTCCCACCCGGTTTCGAACCTGCGACGTTTGATTGGAAGTCGACTACACTGCCGCCCCGCCACGAAGGTCAGTCTCTGCGCGACGAAATAGCCGAGCGCTGCGCGCACGCACACTAGGATATCGTGACGTCGGTCGCACAGCCCCCACCCGTGCCTTTGGACTGCTACGGCGTAGCGCCTACCAATAAGCTACATAGGTTGACGTCTTGCTATTTATTTGTTTTTCGTGAGGCGCTATGATGAAGCGCACTCCACCAAAAACAGTTCAACAACCTGACGAGGGGACCTCTGAGTGTGAGATAATAAAGGCATCCACACCGAAGGCAGATAAGAAAAATCCAAAAAGTCGATCTCGTAAGCAGCCTGAAAAACCTAAAGTGGATTATGCAACAATTTGTACCAATATGCAGGAGGAACTTAAGAAAACTCTCGAGGAATACAAAAGAAGCATGGATAACAACTTTTCAAATATACATGACAGTATTAAAACCATTAAATGTGATTTGGGGACCTTTATTCAGGAGATAAAGGCGGAAATGAGTCATCTTCGTTCCGAAAACACGGCAATTAAACAGCGAGTTGCTGAATTATCTGCTGAGATAATTGAAACGAAAAAATCTGCCGAGTACATCTCCAATCAATACGACGATTTCAAAAAGCAGATGGATAATCGGATCGTACTGTCAAGCAATGTGCTATACAGGCCCTTGAAACAAAGATCGAGAATCTGGAGCAACAGGCACGTCAATGCAACTTGGAAATTACCAACTTACCTGAGCGGCGAGGGGAAAATCTCTTCACAATGCTGGAGGAAATCGGCAATATTATAAGCTGCCCAATTCCACGTGATGAAGTAACATCTATTCACCGTGTGCCACATGCAGCATCTAATGAGAGGCCGAAAAATATCGTAGTTATGTTCAAAACTCGTATACTTCGAGACAACATCATCAGCGCTTGTCGCCTAAAGAAAGGACTGACCTCAACACAGTTAGGTATCTCAGGAACATCTCAGTCTATTTACCTTAACGAACACTTAACTCTCCAGAGGAAACAGTTGCTACGTGAAACCAGAGATATGGCCAAGAAGTGTGAATACAAATTTGTCTGGGTTAAACATGCCACCATCCTAGTCAAACGATCGGAAAGTTCTTCTACTCTAGCAATTAGATCCGCCATTGATGTACGCAAAATTAAAAGTAACAATAGTAATTAATAGATAAATACTATTAACATCTTATTGTTATAAATAATATTTCATTTAAACTTTATTCATCATGGATAACTCCAAAAATGATATCAATGTACTAGCTCTTATACATTTTTGCTGCTGTTACCAATTAGTTATAAGCATCGGTCTATATTATTGCATGTTGTTTTCGTGTTTTATATCTCCTTTATATGAGAGGTTTTCAAGATGGACATATTATTATTCCAAATCTTTTTTTAATACATGTTTTTACGGTTATAAAAGTTATATATCTACCAACTCTGTGGGGATGGAGACTGGCATGTGCATACACATAACAGTTATCGACGTGTATTTTGTGTGCCAGAGCATCAATTCGATTATGATAACACTGTCTTATTGCCTTACGCCAGAATATGGATAACTGCATTTTATCAGTATTTTATCAGAATTGCCGTGGCTTGAGATCGAAGCTAAACACGCTTTATATGAATATTTTAGCACATAATTATGACCTAATTATTTTGACGGAGACGTGGTTACATGGTGATATCAGTGACAATGAATTAATTGATGCTAGATATCACGTTTTCCGTTGCGATCGAGACCGCGCGGCGAGTGGGAGACGCGATGGCTGCGGTGTACTTGTGGCAGTGCGGCGTGAGTTCGATGCTAGATCACTGCGTACGCAGGCGGCCCTCAGCTCCACTATGCCGGGCAGCCAAGCAGCGCCTGCGCTCTCGACATTGTCCCCAATGATAGACCATGTCCTCCTCGAATTGCGAATGCGTAACTGCCGTTTTCTTATTAGTGCCGTATATATCCCACCTAATATGAACTCTGAGGTTTATTCTGTGTTCTTTGATAGTTTATCCTCCATACTTGTAAAGGCTGATAAGCTTATAATAGTGGGAGACTACAATTTACCTAGTATTGAGTGGCGAGACTGCGACTCACACGTAGAGCCCGTTGTATGTAGTGGTTACAATTCATCTGTTAAACTTTTAATTAATTTCATTAATCTTGTAAACGGTTTTCAAACAAATAAGTATACAAATTCAAATGGCAGAATATTAGATCTATTTATAAGTAATGTTTATGGAAGTAAATCGACACCTGCCCCCGTACACCTTGTTCCGCCAGACGTAAACCACCCCGCATTTTTTACACTCTTACCTATTGGTAGTAACTTTATACCTCTTACCACAAAACCCAGAATTGAGTACAATTTCAAAAAAGGTGATTACACAGCAATAATTAATGAGATGTCGCAGATAAACTGGGACGACCTATTCGTGAGTTTGAGTGCCGAAGATGTGATCTCCATTTTTTATGAAAAGATATATCATATTGTAAAAAAACATGTACCAACTAAAGTAATAAAGTCTTCTGGGTTCCCTGTATGGTTCTCACCTGCCCTGATTCACATATTTAAAGATAAGAATAAGTCATGGATTAAATGGAAGAAGTACCAAAATCTATCAGATTACCTTGCGTTCTCTACATATAGGGATAGATTTCATTCGGAGTCACAAAAATGTTTTAAAAAATACATGACTTCGGTCGAGGACGGTATAAAAACTGATGTGAAGTATTTCTGGACATATATAAATAATTTAAAAGCTAAATCTGATATTCCAAATAAAGTAACATATCATAACTCTACAGCTAACAATCCGGAAGGCATCTGTGACCTATTTTCTTCTTTTTTTAAATCAGTCTTTGAACCCTCCACTGTCGCGGGTGACTACGATGTCAATGACATACCTGATACCAATCTTAAATCAGATCTCATTTTAGGTAATATTGACATACCAAAAGAAGCTGTGCTAAAAGGACTAAGAGCCTTATTGGTAACCAAGGGTTCTGGCTTAGATAATACATCTCCCTTTTTTCTTAAGGCGACTGCTGACGTCATATGCCAACCTCTACATCATATATATAACTTATGTCTACAGGAGGGTGTATTTCCGTTGATCTGGAAGTCTGCACGTATTGTACCCGTGTTTAAAGGAGGGGACAAATGCAAAGTTGAAAACTACCGTCCAATTTCGATCCTACCCGTGCTGTCGAAGCTTTTAGAGAGACTGGTGCATAATGTTATATATCCGTCGCTTCATAGCATCATCATACCAGAACAACATGGCTTTGTAAAACGTAGGTCCACTAATACTAACTTATTATTATACACCACCTACCTATTTGAAAATATGGACAATAACAAACAAATAGACAGTGTTTACACAGATTTTCGAAAAGCCTTCGATAGCGTGGATCACAAAATACTTTTAGATAAACTTGCATTTAATGGTATACGTGGTAACTTGTGGCGTTGGTTCAAATCATATATAAGTAACCGCACACAGTGAGTTGTACTAAATGGTTACGAATCTCAATTTGTGCCAGTAACATCCGGGGTTCCGCAGGGATCGATACTCGGTCCGTTATTATTTATTATATTTATTAATGACATTTATGAGTGTTTCAAATTTTGTAACTTCTTACTGTACGCAGATGACTTAAAAATTTATCATACTATTGATGATTCAAATGACTTAAATAATTTTCAATCAGATCTGGATCGTTTTTCTAACTACTGCATCAATAATAAATTGCGCCTAAGTATTAATAAATGTAAAGTTATAACCTTTACAAAAAAGATTAACACACTTAAATTCAAATATAGCCTATGTGATGTTCAATTAGATATTGTCCACTCAATTAGAGATCTTGGTGTCACACTAGATCAAAAGTTACACTTGGATATACACATCGATAATATTATAAATAAGGCATTTAAAATGTATGGGTTCGTTATGAGAAACACTAAAAACTTTATGCAACCATCCACCTTTCTACATCTTTACAAAGCTCTTATTAGATCCCAACTTGAGTATGCAGTGTCCATCTGGAATCCTTTCTATATTAAATACAAGGAAAGTCTTGAATCTGTACAAAAAAGGTTTATGTATGCTATGCAATACAGATGCTTTCACAACTACCATAGATATGAACAATTATTAGAGAGATACAATATGTTGACCTTAGAAAATAGACGAAAATACTTAGAAACAATGTTGCTATACGACATATGTCATAATAGATACGATTGTACTTCATTGGTTACTAAAATCAGTTATAGAATACCAACTAGAACGCATTGCCGTAACCCATGTCAACTATTTGCAACAACTGGTTGTCGTACTAATGCAGGTATACGCTCTCCAATGTACCGTCTTGTTCATAATTACAACACAAACTTTAATTCAATCGATATTATGGCAACGCGTCCCAGTAAATTTAAAAATAGAATTAGCATCCTCCTAAAATAATATTATATAATTTCTATATTTCATACTCGTGCATGACTCTTACTTTATAATTTGTTATTATTAGTAAGCTGTGGTAAATGGTGTTAGTGACACAATTGTTAAATAATTTGTAAGCATACCATAGATTTATAAGTATTGTGTTACTGTTTGTTTACCCAAATAAATTAAAAAAAAATAAATAAATAAAAAAAAAAATCAGGTGGACTACACGTTCGTTTGCTGTGGGCGTAGTATAAAAAAAGAATCCAATTCAGTCTAGACACACTGATATTATTGAACATAAAAACTAGGCACTGAAACGTATGCCTATAACATATTTCTAAAAGTAAGCTATATTTTCAAGACGAAATAAATTATATTTTGTCCAACAAACATAAATTTTTCGAACCTTACTTAACATAACAAGCCTGAATCCGTGAAACAAATAAATGTCATCACATCCGAAAGCCATTATTATTTTCATAACACATTGTCAATGTTTCACGAGACTCCCTACAGGCAGTAACACAGCAAGGTTCTTGTACCACTCAGCGTAATGAAAATGTTATTCTCAATTGTCATGGGAGGATTACGTTTCGATACGATGAGATGTATCAATAATATGAAAATATTACGTACAAAGTATTGGTGAAATGTATCCTGTTTCATTTTTTAAGATAAATATTGGGCTCTTTGATTTTGTGTTGTTACTAACCTGATTATGTTCAAAGAAAACAGTAAAGGAAGTTTGTTTCATTATAATTAATTTCGGTTTAATTATTATGTGTTTTATGTTTATAAAGTTTTCAATATTAATATTGAATGTGACGTGAGTTGATATTATTTTACCTGTTAAACAGCGGGTATTATTTATCTATTATTAAGTCAGGAAATTCACAATAGCAGTATCGAGTTGGAATTGTGCCTGGTGGATGGCGATAGGCTCACCACCTATCCCATGGAACTCATGGGCTCGTTGATTTTATGTTGTTGCTGGCCTGATCATTTTTAAACACAAAAGTAAAGGAAGTTTGTTTAAAATTATTATGAATAATTTCGGTTTAATTACTATATTTTTTATGTTTATAAAGTTTTCAAAGTCAAGTGAGTTGATATCATTAATTACTGTTAATCAACGGGTATGACTCACGTACTATTCGGTCGCCCAAATGAACCGAAATAAACTTGAGTTATACCCGTAGTTTAACCGTTAAAATGATTTCAATATTCTTTTGATGTTCCAGTTGTTTACAGCGTTTAATTCTGATGACAAAAGCACGGTTGATAGGTATGGTGATTTCGTTGATTTGAATCATACTACTGATATTGCAAAATCTAAATATTTTTGTGAGAATGTTTGAATATAGGTTAACTTGATAGCACTCAACAATCTGAAGCAAATGCTTAAACAATAATAACATTTCAAACACTATCTGTGTTACATATTTATGTAACACAGATAGTGTACAGTCAGCAACGAAACTAACTACACAAAACCGATTTTTCAGTCTTCTTTCAAAATAGTATTTCTTTCGTAGTTTTATGAAAGTTTGAAAATATTGAAGTATTACTTTGAAATTGACATTATATTAATTTAAAACTAGTTTATTGAACAGTTACCCTACTACAACATTTCACTATGATGTAATTCAAGATGCACTTTTTTGATAGCAATAAATATATAATAATATATATAAAACATCATAGAATCACGATTAAGATGCCTTTATATATTACATATCCCCGATTAGATTCGGCAACAATCTCCATATTTACAATCAGCTCATGCACTAAACACCCGATGGAACTATTAAATCGCTTCACTATCAGTTCGCTAATTTGCCATGGTAATTCCAAGCTGTTAATACCCCCATTTGTACTGATCTGCACATATTCATTTGACAGTATTAATCTCCGTTGTGCACACTAGATAATTTGGTTTTAAATTAATCGCTTTGTATTTGCAATTTGGTTCAACAAAGATAATTAAATTGTATTATTACGCTTCATATATTTAAGACAGTTTCGAGTATTTGCATTAGCTAGTTCAAAGTTTTGTAAAATGTAATATTATCAGATATAATAGTAAAAGAACCAACCAAAAAAAAACATTCACACTTTGAGATCCAACATAAAGGCCAAAGCATATTATGCCGAATGGTTAAATTTAGTATACATAACCCTTTTCTACCATTGTCTCGATGGTCTAGTGGTTAGAATATGCGCCTCTCACCGCGAGGTCTCGGTTTTGATTCTCGGGTTGGACCAAGTGTTATTTGTGAACTTTCCTTGGGGAAATTCACAATAGCAGCACAAAGTTGGATTTATGCCTGGTCTATCCCATGGGACCTAAACATAACAGGTGAAGTGTGGGTATTGTACACCTCCGTCAGACCCTTCTGGGTAAAATAAGCGTGATGGCATGTTAATTAAGATTTTCTTCGTTAAGTCACCCAACTTATTTATGTCTTAGAGTTTAATAACAGTACTTTAAATGACCGAAATTCCGTTTTAACGATTAAAACGGTAAAGTTTTCCAGAGAAATTTATCGCCGACGTTCAGTTATTTTTCAATTTGGAAGATCGCGGCTTCGAGCGAGCGACGATTACAGCGAGGCGAAGTTTGTACAAAATATTGCAAGGGCCGAATTGTTAGCGACGCGGATTATGAAATTCAGTTTTGTTGTTGGGAGATAATACAATTTAACGCCGCGGAATGTCTTTCCTTAATCATTCATTACGCTCTGTAAGACGGGTTTGTGGTGATCACTTAAAATTGTTTTGGTCCAGAGAATTATTGTGGAATACTTTTTATCAATTTATAACACTGCGTTGAATTATATGTATTAACATAACATCACGCCTATATTACCCAGAAGGGTAAGGCAGAAGTGTAAAACACACTCTCCATCTGATATGTTTAGTTCCGACGGGATAGAGGATGGGCCTATCGTAATCCACTGGGCACAATTCCAGCTCCGTGCTGATTTTGTGAATTTCCTGAGGGCAAGATCACAAATAACACTTTGCGCGACCCGGGAATCGAACTCGAGATCTCGCGGTGAAAGGCGCGTACGCTAACCACTAGGCCTACGAGACAGCATTCTATGAATTAGTATGCAAAATAATATAAAGTATTCCTGAAACACAGGATTTTTAAACACTATTTTACTGACTTATTTACAATCAAAGAAAACAAAACACAAAAAAAATACTAAATAAACTACTTAAAAACTAGCGATAAAAGACTACCTAACCTAATCTAACAAATCGCAGCCAGTGGGCAACGTTCCCAAAATGCTGGCAGCATTGCCACGCGGGATGGCAATGCTTATTCGCTGTCTAAAATAAAAACCAGCATTTCGGCAACGTGTCGTATCAACCAGTCGCGTTGATATTTCTTTAATTTATTTTATTGACAGCTTAAACACACTCAGCCTTGGATGAAGGATAGTACTGGATAAGGGAATGGCATGGTCAACAGCGAGACAGAGAATCTCGGCACAGTGTGGCGACATGTAAATTAAATTACCCTAGTTTTAGGATAAATTTGCCAAAATATTAAGATATATATTATTTACTTATTCCAAAATGAAAAATGTATTTATTTTATGAAAATAAAATAGATATAAAAAACAATTGTTCGGTTTATTTAACATATTTCGTGATGTACTGTTATGTTATTACTGCATAATGACTGAAATTAAGTCGATCAACCAATGTTGGAAGTTTCACATCTGGCGTTTTAGCTGCATGTTTTTGAACACTCTCTGCTGGGGCATCATAGTATTGAGTTTTGTAGACACATCAAAGGCAATCTTTGTGAACTCTTGGCCACTCGTTGGCGGCATTACTATGCTAGCTCCTCCACTACCTGCTTCTTTTGCCTGAAACTGTAAAATGTTTAGTAGTAACTTTACGCAAAAGTTTAAATAGATGGCGTTTAACATACTTTCTAACTCACGCTACATCGGACGGGGACGGGCAGTTACGGTTGCCACATGTAAAAACGTGAGGATCAACGAATCCCACAGAGCAGAAGTCACGGACAATAGCTAGTTTCATTAAAACGAAATTAAATATTCAAGTCTATATTGCACGTAAAATCCTTAGGACCGTAAAAAACGGCATTACGCTACGGGAAACATAAACTTACAAGATTTGTGATTTGCACATCTATTCAAAGTATCTCAACTTGACTATACCCAAATATTGTAATATAATAATATAAATAAATAGTCCCTTATTATACTCAACTGATAATACTCAAATAATAATTAATATTATATATACACGCTGTATATAATGTATCCTACAGGTTAAATATTAATTTACCTGTTGTGGCACAGCATTTATTAACAAAAGAGTTACTCTCTTTTTTTAATAATTCAGTCGTCCAAAATATCTGATACAAACTTTAGAGAATTTTCTCGGAGCCCAATTTGTTCGTCCTGTAGCTTCAATCCACTTCGGACGTAAATCAATATTTTCCGGGAAACTGTTATGCAATTAAGATATTGAAACTGACTAAAATACTACATGATATATTTATCATAAGAAATGCAACATAAAATTTTTACCCTTAATTTTGGGGAAAAAAATATGGATGTCTTGACAACATCGAACAAATTTTTTTTGTAGGTTGTGAATACTAAAATTTCGTAATTTAGATGATTTTGTCGATCAAATTATAAACAAACATAGTTCACACGAGATAAAATCATTGAAAATACAACCTGGCATATGATTCAAAGGCCAAAATGTGTGATACTTACGAGTGGAACAATAACTCAGGCAGATTTCTTCTACTATCATTTTTACATCCTTAAACACTTCACCGCACCATATTTCCTACAATAATGCTTAACAAAGACACTTGTGATGAAAATTTACTAATATTTTTCAGGATTCACTTAACTTTTATAGCTTTAAGCTAACTAAAATTAAAAAATACCGAAATATTTTTCCAGCGTTGTCAAATACGTCAAATTTGTTTGACTATCCTTTGAGCAAACCTTGAAAAAACTCGACACGCATGGCGAAACAAAAAATCTTATCACCTGTCTTGTTTTTTTACACAAAATTGGCATAAGTTGATCTTTTTCTTGTGTGAGGGAGACCGAAGCTATCAGCCGTCTATACCATTCTCTGTCTACGCACTTAGCCGCGTACAGAATCGGTCTGCTGTCTCGTCAAGTCAGTCTTGTCGTCCTATTCTTTTTTTCTATTCGTCTTTTAAATTTAAAATATTATGTCAGTCCAACTGGCCAGCTTCGCCAGCCAGTGTCAGTCAACCAAAAAAGTCCACAACACCAATTGATTGTTTATTTTATCCACATCTAAGCTGAATAGTGTTTAACATATATTATTAACTCACTCTACTCTTTATATACTACTTTTAGTATTTCTCTGTGCTATAAATCCACGTTCAAATACAGAAGTTTTTTTAAAAACTGATTGCTCTAAAAGATTTAAATATTTGTTACAAATAAGAAATTCTTTTAAATTCTCCGGAGAAACAGGCAAACGTAACCAAGACAAACAAGAAGAGGAACTGATTCATTTCTTCCTATTCATATTTCTGATTAATTTCTCAGTGAATTGCAATATTTCCAATACTACAGCCGTCTCTTGAGACAATACCGAGATTTTTTTTGTTTTCAACTGACGTTTTTCTTACTTACATTACAGATAATGCATAATGTATTTTTTTGTGATTTTTTTTTGATACTTCTATCTTAATGCTTTTGCGATTAAGATAAAAATCTTGACATGGATATTTAACATGTTTTAAAATGTATTTTATATATTTTTTTTTTGATTGGACAGACAGAGCCCAGAACAAAAAAATGTGGTCGAGTATGGCGAAGACCTTTGCTCAGCAGTGGGACATCATGGGTTAAAAACAAAAAAAAAAAAATAAAATACCAACATGTTACGTATACAGCATTGCAGCAACCTGACAGATACACTACAACTTATCTCATTTTATTTAGTTGCATAAACTTGAGCATTTCACTGCATTATATCAAAAGAACAAGTGCACCTACGTCTTTATGTCTTGTTGAAACATTCTAGAACAATGCTAACTGAAATGTGATGTTTATCATCTGCACTAACTTCTTGTTATATGAAAGCATAAACTTTAGTATAAATACGTATAAGAAAAAAATTACTGGCTGTTATAATGTTTGCTGCAATCGCCAACAAAAAAAAATTATATTTTTTTTCTTTTCCGCATTCAGAAATAGTTTTAATCTCATTGAAGAACCGCAGTTAAAATTTAACTACGTATAAAACTTTTACACCTTTCTGAGGGGTAGGGATTGGTGGGGAACGGTTATAAAATTAGTAATTTATGAGTTTTCACGGGACAGATACCTATACGGGTATCGTTCGATAGACCATCAGGATTTGCATACTGTAATTCTCTCCATAATAAACGATTTGTGTGATGTCTAATAATACATAGGATATTGGAAACAAAGTATAAATTGGTTCATGATTTATATTTTCACGGCTTATTTTGTGGTAGTTGTCATTAACATTGAAAAGAGTAATGGATTAAATGGCTAAGCTGGCAATCTGGACATGTATTTTTTGTAACATTTAAAATTTTCCGCATTTTCAAAAGGTTACAACTGGTTGAAGTATATTATTAAAAAAAAAATACTACTATAGTTTTTAAAAGAGTTAATCTTGGTGCTGACATTTTTTCGCATTTTAAACAGTTTTAAACTCATTGTAGTATAAAGTAAAACGTATAAAACTTTTAAACCTTGCCGAGATATTAATAGAATTAGGTCTTCCGGATTATTTGGCTCAATGGACTTGCCACAGGGCTCGATTGCTTTTTCAATTTTTTTTCTAAATCGATTTGTATATTCGAAATACCTAAATTCGCAAAAAAGTGTTATACAACTCAAACAATTTGGGTCATCATGCCTTAAAAAAATATATCTATTATTCATCAAAATCTGAAATGTAGCAATAACAAATATTGTACTTAACAAAATAATATTATATTGAGTACAAATTATAATTGCTACGTACTCAATACGTCTGCGACCACGAATTATATTGAGTAAAAATTGTTATTGATACTTTACAGATCTTGAATTAATAATGTAGATTTGCATCGAACTTTTCAGTCAAGTTGGCTTCCAGCTTTTATTTGCCATTTCAATTGAATTGCACGGATAGTGGTCACGGATAGAAATAGCAGACTCTGCAGCTAAATAAGGCTCTAAACAGAATTATGAATATTAAATTTAGCAAACGTTCGCCGTAGTTAGCACATTCAAAGTGCCCAAAGTAAAGCACTTACATAATATCACGTGAGACTAAGCCTGCGTCTAAAATACAGGTTTTATTGGTAAATTTTACCAATGAAATGAATTGTAATAATAATAATAATGTGAGAAGTTGATTCGGCGGTCATTGTGCCGATAGTCATATCAGTCAACGTACTAATAGCAAAAGACATGGCACGAATTGTCAGGGTTTCTGTTTCTGGAGGCCTAACTACCAACTTGGTCTATGTACCCGATGCTGGTGGGCAACGGTATTTCTTATAATGAAACATTTAAATATATCTTTGGTAAGTTAAAAGATACATAAAGACAATAATAATAATATAATAGTTTATTAATAAAAAGTAGATTACAATCACACTTTTTTAAATTAACTAAGTAATTTAAGAACACAGATGATGTTAAACTATGGTACCCATGGAAAGATTTTACTTGTGTTATAGGTACCAATTAGGTCTCCCTCATATTGGTTGCTCATATTTAATTTTTGGTCTAGACGTGATCGAGATCGTTTTAAAATGGTAATAATTAAAAATTAAAATTGTAGTTTATAAACAACGTAACTCGTATTTTCAGCTTTATTTTTTTGGTTGGTGAAATAAATCATTTGATTTGACGATATTGAAAATATCTAACGCAGTGCTTCTCAGTTTTATTAAGTATGAAATGAAATGAGGAAGGACCGGGTGTTATGATACAAATTGCGAGAGGCCTATGCCCATCAGTGGAATACTATTTGCTAATTGATTTATTGATGAAAGATAATTGCCTGTAAACTCACTAACATCTCTTTAAACGCGAAGCATGCCAACAACGCGATACAAATAGGTAATCAGAATCAAAACATGTCCGCACATGCAAATTAATAGGCTTATAAATATGAAATTTTCAAAATGGCGGCATATTTTATTTCGTTATATTTTACGTTTACATAAGCACGTTAGAAAGCTTTAGCTTGTTTTTTAACGCCTCAAACAACTTTACAGTACATACCTTCACGTTAAAAACTGCCTGTTGTAATGGGTTTTGTAGATGGAAAAGCCTATTAATGGAAATACTACCTGTATTTCATTTCTGTAGTAATATAATCTACTAGTTAAAAAGTACTCGAACGAAAAGTGCTATTATCAGTCAAGCTGGCCAACTGCGGGTTCATCGAATAAATGCTTTGCACTCGTGGGTATGCAAGTTTTCTCGCTTTTTTTATGATAAACTTCTGTCTGCGGCTACACCCACAAGTAACGTCGGTAAAAAATAGCCCAGTTAATCCAAGCTATAGCTACATTTGCGTAAATTTTCATCAAAATTTTATACCTTAGTTTTTGCGTGAAAAAGTAACAAACATCCATACTCACAAACTTATGCATTTATAATATTAGTAAGGATTATAAAACACAAATTATTTATTATATTTCCGAACACTCAAATCATAACGGTTCATGCCTACACTTACACCTTACACCTTCATAGCTATACCTTCATATACAAAAAGATATCCATAGATATACAGAAGTCACGAATTCGGAAATGGGACGTCGCGACGGAATCCCGCCATGATTGAAGACTGTCGTACATTTTCATAACTTTGCTATCTGTACACAAAAGGTAAATGTGAACCAACGTTACTCGTATATCTTGCTAATGGAACAGTCAAATGTAATCTATGAAAGTTTACAAACATCACATGGGATTTTTAAGTCCACGTCTTTTATATTTTATTATAATTTCCAGCGAAATAAATTTGAGATTTTAAGCCCTATGGAAAACTATTACTGGGACAAAATATCATAAAGCTAATTAAATTTATACGACAATGTTATGCCTTATTGTAAATGATCGAAAGATAACGCAATGCGTTTTCGTTGTATGGTGAAAACAATGGACTGTGCTCGCGCAATAGCTCAAGGGCATTTTTTTTTCCAATGATTTATACTCGGTTGAAAAACCGGTGAGTTTGAAAATAAATTTAAACATATTTTACAGAATAATAAAATATGTTATACTAATATTAATTTATATAATTATTATTATATTCATTAAAACTAGTACACTCTAAAGAAAGTATAGTATGTTTCAAGTTATTTTGAAAGTTGGGATAGGACTATGATAGTTAAATTAACTCAATTCCAAGCAAAATCACAATACACACCAAATAGCATCCACTATACTTCTTTGTTTTATCTTGAACAGAAAGACCTTCTCACCTTTTTTCGAGAAAGTTCAATAACGCGTCGTAATGGGCCATGAATCACCCAAATTACCTGAATATTACAATACTTTTTGCATCATACCGTGTGGATAGATTTAAAGTACGTTTACAAATTACCTAGCAAGATTTTTGTTTGTAAATTCGTATTTATGTACAAGATTATTTTTGTTTTGAATAATCTAACAGTTTATTTACGCTAAGATGTATGTTACTTCTCTTTTTTTTTTTATTTATTAATTGAAATGTGGGTGTTATATTGTTTGCCTCACCCTTCTGAGTAATATTATAGGCATGATGTTATTTTATGTAATACACTTTGCAATAATCACAAAAATACATTGTTTTGGACTGTAAAAGTGCTTCCACACCGAGCAAGCATTCGCCTGTAACGTAACATTTGGACCTTTTTATGCAAACAGGGACCAACAGCAAAATTACAATTTTGTTAAAACGCCATTTTTGTCATAATGTTGTATACGTTTTAATTGTATGTTATTTTGCATAGAATTTTTTATATTTTTGTATGTAACTTGATTTTGTAAACAATAAATATAATATTGGTCAAAATCATTATAATATTCATTAAGAGCCAACCCACAGTATCCACACACAATAATTCATATCTGAATAATACTTTTATTTGTTTTTATTTAGTTTAATTTATTGAATCTATCAATTCAGCGGTTAGGCTATTTAGTACAAAGCTAAAATTATATAAATTCATCAACCTTACTATAAATAAAAAATCTATTTATTTTTTTGCCACAGTGACACTCGTTTAATTTCATAAAACTGTCAGCTTCTTTATAGCTCCGGTCCTAATTGGGAAACAGATTGTCATTTATAATTATAAGCCTATTTAACGTGAAGACCGATGGGGTTGTTGATTTCTAGGTTTCGCAGACTTCGCCGATTGTGAATGCGGTGCCAGTCCCCAAACGATGGCTCACCTTCTTACATGCCCCTTATGTCCCACCACCTGTAACAAAAATATATTGTTGTTTGTGAGACAAAAAATAATATAATAGTATATAATAGTAATTTTTTTTTTTTTGTTGTCACACTGCTCCTTACTCATTCACTGGGCGCATCAGAATTATCAGCGCTGCGGTGCTTTTAGCGCTGCAGTATTGTGCTGAGATGCGTACCATTTGCGGCATTTTGTGTAAAATTTTAAAATTATTTAGTTTTGATGATAATTTTTTCTTTTCATAGACGACCTGAGGAGCACCACTGATAATGCCGTTCTTGGGGCAATTTTTGGTCTAATAAAATTTAAATATTAAATTTGGCATGTGTTTTGCGTTGACACGCAAACAAGAAGAACGTAGCGACCATGACAATGTATTAGACTTGTTATGTGATACTTTCAAGAGATTTTTGCTCGTGAAAGGTTGTTTGGATACGACTCGTAAATGCTATGTTTGAGTTTTGACTTTAGGAGTTTGAGGAACGGCATGACAGGTGAAATACAAAGGATGGAGATGTTAAATTTAAGGTACATTATTTTAACATGATGACGATACGAATATGCCGAGGCAAACTTATTTCAGGAATGTTTCAGGGACGCTAATCGTCAGACGTCTCCTCACTGCCAAATGTAAAAGACCGCCGCTCATACAAGTCATAATATGACTTGTATGAGCGGTTTTAAGTTTTCCAGCACCAACGGTTTCGACGCTATGCCTCGGACAGACGGACTTGGCGAAACTATAAGGATTCCTTGTAGGTACTACGGAACCCTAAAAATATACCATCAAAGCACAGAACAGAAAAAAATAATTTAAACCAAAGGTAATATCATAGTAAAAATAGATAAGTAGGCCAACTCCCGGCGTTTAGGAGCGCACGATACCTAAACTTGCTCGAGGCGCAGGGTTGTCACTTGTCAGATTGATATTTTAAATTACCTGTACTGAAATTATTTTTTTAATTATAAAAAAACGTTTTTTTTTACAAAACAAAGCATTTATTTGTGTCAAGTCAAAGTCAAATCATTTATTTCGATGGGCCCCAAAGGGCGCTTGAACACGTCAAAACAAACATCAACGTTCAAATAAATAAAATTAAAATAAAACTTAAGCTAATTAAATTATAATATTAATTGCAACAAAATGATTTGAATCACCGGAGCTTAGATTGATTTCAATTCAACTTTGAGGTTTGAATTAAAATCAATCCAAGTACCAGCTCCGATGGGTATTGCATCATGAGAAGAGCTGGTGAGAAACTCATGTTCACCATCTTTTCAAATAATTCATACAATTTTGTTTGTTTATTGACAATAATTGTTATGTGTAAGTTATAGCAACCAAAATACAATGACTAGAAATGGTTATGAAGAGAATAATACTATGAAATTAAATTCTTTGTCAAATAGACCAATATTATATAAAAAAAATTATCCGTAGTATATAAGGTTGCAATCTCTTACACTTAAAGCAGAAAGGAAAAGGAGTAAAAACAATGTGTGCATACATACTGGTACTAGAACAGACATAGAAAAATTAAATAAAATCTAAACTGTAAAATTAAATGCTAATTATTTATGCTCCTAATGAAAAACAAGCATAAAAAAAATTACAAATTTGTGACGAAATTCTGGGTTAACGTTAATTGGGTGTGAAATAGTGTCGTTTGAACAACCATAAACTTCACAATAATATCTTTTGACTTGTGAAGACATTTTGCAGTGCAGCGCGTAACCGTACCTAATTTTTTAAACAAACACCGACCGCTCACAGTAATGACACGGCCCGCACTACCGGTGACCGAGTGAGTGGCCGAGCGGCGTAGTGTGCGTGCGTACGTACATGAACCCGGGGCGTGGCAAGCGCTACGCGTACATACAAACGGCGCGATGTACCTTTGTTCGAAGATAACATACTTATCTATTTTTACTATGCTAATATTGACCGGCCGCATGCTGCAAGGCTACATCAACTGCGCGGAATGAATACACGAACTATCGTGTCTTGTTCGTAGCCAGAGTAAAGTTGGATCGCTGCCCGGGATCATGTTTACTCCATTTTATGATACCAAGCTGTTGCGTGCCTGATGTTTTTATTGGATAGTATTAACTTGGGATTGAATGGAGTGGAAAATATAGATTGTTTTGTCGTTTTCTTGGAGTTTTGCGATTTTGATAGTCGGGTAGTATTATACGACTGTTCACCGAGAATTGTCAGTTTTATTTATTATTATTATTTTAAGAGTCAGGCAAAATGTTATCTGGGGTATTTCCGTCAAATAGTTTTTATTAACAGCACAAGGTCTGGCATCATGCTATATACAAATATTTGATATTTTAAACTAATGTAAACAAAAAAAACATTAATGTCCCTGCAACTCCATCCATAATTAATAATGAAATTAACTCTCCATTCACTAAAATATACTTTTATTACAGTATATTTGTGATTTAAAGGTTAGTTTCAAATAGGTAAACCGTTTTTAATGTCATTTTACGCTATGTTTTTTTTTAATTTTTTATTTATTTATTTAATGGTAAGTTACATTTACAAAGTTTGATGGTTTTTCTCGCCAAACACAGTTGTTTATAGGCGAGATGCGCTCTTTAAGTATTAAAATAACCTACCTATCTTTATGAATTTAAATTTTAACATTAACAATATTTTATATTTCACATAATATATAAACTAATAACTAACAAACTAATAACTAATAGATAAACTAAATTAAGCTAGGTTTTCTTGTCGTCAAGCAACAACTCTTTAAGACCCTTTTTAGTTTACCTATACTGACTTTAGAGTTAGCTTATGCACACTAGCTAGCTTACAATAACTAGGATTGATCAATATTCCGGATATATATCACAGGGCAAATCAACTGACATAACAAGGATAGAGATATTGACACTCGGGTCATCATGAAAGTATAAATTATACCCAACATTCTAAAATTTGAATGACTGGCTTGACAAGCTGGAATGATAAAGGTATAGGCATATTTTTTTTTTTTATATATACTACGCCTACAGCGAACGAACGTGTAGTCCACCTGATGGTAAGTGGAGTACAGCCCATGAACATCAACAATCCGCAAAAGCAAAAAACAATGTACTGATAATCATGTGGTTAAACTATCACTGTCTCTCGGAAACTATTCCTAACTCCGTACTGCGACCGATATTTGTTTGACAGAATAATCTCATTTTTGATCAACGTGAAATTGTTCGTCGTCAAATTAGTGTCACGGCAATAATTTTATCAAAATTTCACCGTGTTAACATAAACTTTTACAATGCATACAAATAAATTCAATGAGTCTTTCCAAAGAAAACTGCCGTGAATTAAAAAGCTTTTCACATCTGCATTAAACATTATTTATCATCAGCTAATATTGTTTGTTTTATTGGCAACAATGCCCCTTTTCATTGCGATGTGCAGTAACTTATGTCATAGAAACGAAGATATAGCACTGTCTGTAACTGGGTCAAATTTGAGATCAGTACGTCCCAAAGCACGAGGGGTGACCCAAATGAAAATGCTGCAAGTGTACAGAGCTCGGAAAAGTCAAGATTGAGATATAATATAAAGTATAATTTACAATTACAGAAGCCTGCCTTGACGGCGATAGGCTCACCCACTATCCCATGAGGTTTTAACATAACAGGTTAAATGTGAGTGTTGTACACTTCTGCCACACCCTTTTGGATAGTGTAGACGTTATGTTATGTTATGTTTTATTCAATTCTTTTTAACATACAGTCGAAATAAATATAGGTGTTATGATAAAAGTCCTACTGTAATTTTTTATATTTATAAAAAGGAGTAGGCACCATACTTCAACGTGGTAAAATATACAAGACTGATTTTTTCAATTTCTGGATACGCATTTTTTATGCCTCGCGAAAAATTTCTTTAAATGAAATAGTTTTTCATCTGCCAAGAAGCGACTGTCTTTCTTACAATACAGAATTTATTTGTCCATAAATACATTTCATCTCATATTCGTATATACAGGCTGTTTTTATTTGGGACACGTTGTTTACTAGAGACGTTTCACTGGTGGTAGAGCTCTTGTGAATGAGCTCGAGGGCGGCAGCACCACCGTCTCACCTTTAACCTGCCGCCAAATAGTAGTGCTTCCATTACTGTGTTCCGGTTTGGTGGTGAGATTAGGCACTAAAATTACTGGCACATGAGGCATAACACCGTAGTCCTCAGCTGCAGCGTCGCATCTATAATCTGCTTTTGTAGATTGTTGATGTCCATGATGGGCTGCACTCCACTTACCATCAGGTGGACTACACGTTCGTTCACTGTGGGCGTAATAAAAAAAAAAATGCTTGATGAATAAGTTTGTGATTCTTAAAAAAATGTAAAATTGTTATATAACTTTTTCATTGTTTAGATAAGGAAGTCACTGTGAGAACAACATTAAGTCAGGGTTATTGATACAAAGGGGGTATATCGCAAGTTTTTCCAGTATGTTTAGATAACTATTAATTAGCTAAAGTGAATAAAAATTAGTGAACATTAAAATAAATGGCATCGTATTAAAATGTGGGACTTAACAACTTACATCGAAATCAGTTTTTTTAAACCCTATTTTAAAAGTTTGAGACTCCCAGAGTATTATTTCTATGCAGAATTCAGGATACATATATAGACTTTTCAGTAATCAAGCCCAAAATTAATTTTGTTTCTTCCAAAGTCACAACGCTTGTGGGTCGATCAACCGTGTGACGTTGGTGCGTCAAATGTTTATTACTTAAACAACCCCAAATAATTTAAACCTCACCCTGTATTGGCGGATAAACGTGAAGTGTAGGCATGCAATATTCTGTTATACAGCGTTGATCTATTTCGTAGAAATTCAATATGGTGTATATAGGATTCGGTGGTCGTACGGTGAGTTTTGTTACCGACCGTTGTTACCACTAAAAACGAATTGTTTGGAGTTAAATAGACGCTTTTTATTAGGTGGATAAAATTTGGATGGTAGTAAAACTAAGTTGTGTGAGGAGGAGAAGTAGTTTGGGTGTCTTTTTGTGGTGTTGCTATTTTAGCAAGTAAGTGTAAGACTTGGTCTCTTGAAGTCTTATAAACATGTATGCTATATCAACTACTACTATATTACAAAAAAAAAAATCTACCTCATTTAACTGCCTCGACTGGTCTAGTGGTTAGCGTATGCGCCGCAATGCGAGGTTTCGGGTTTTATTCTTAGGTCGGGCAAAGAGTTATTTAACAATAGCAGCACGGAGTTAAAATTGTGTCTGTGGATTGCGATAGGCTCACCCCCTATCCCATGGGACCAAAACATAACAAGTGAAATGTCGGTGTGGTACACCTCTGCCACACCCTTCTGGGTAATATAGGCGTGATGTTATGTTATGTTATGTAATTTATTCTAGTGTACATTATGAATTGTTTACAATTTGATCTCGAATTATGTGATGTTAAAGGATATAACACTTTTAATAACTATTTTAAACCCTGAGTGGTTTGATAGATGGATATTAGCTGAACAAGCTTATTTTTTGTATAAAATTGCATAAAATAGTATGTTAATTCACGCAAACTTTTTTTTTATTATTAAAACGACGCCTGCATTAGTAATAACTCCTGTATCGCAGGATTGTTCACAAACTTACATTTCACGTTACAGTCGCACAACGTTTTGAAACTATTTCAAATCGAAACTTTCAATATTAACCTGAAAATAGAGATTGCCTTGTGCTCTAGCGTATAGTTGGCGATATTTCACCGGGAGATCTTAGGTTCAATTACCGGGTTAAGCAAAAGGGTTTCTGCGAATTTTTTTGCAGCACATACTTTGGAATTGTGCCCAATTAATGGCGATAGACTAACTTTTATTACAATCAGGGTACTTTTAAAATACTTAAACTAATTAGCAAATCAGTCAGCCAAAGAAACCCACCAAACATAAACGTAACAGGTGAAATGTAAGTGCTATACACTTCTACTACACATTTCTGGGTAATATAGGCGTGAAGTTATGTTTTTTGTTTTTTTTTTAATTCTACGCCCACAGCGAACGAACGTGTAGTCCACCTGATGGTAAGTGGAGTACAGCCCATGGACATCAACAATCCACAAAAGCGGATTATAGATGCGTCGCTGCAGCTGAGGACTACGGTGTTATGCCTCATGTGCCAGTAATTTCATGGCCTGATCTCACCACCAAACCGGAACACAGCAATGGAAGCACTACTGTTTGGCGGCAGGTTAAAGGTGAGACGGTGGTGCTGCCGCCCTCGAGCTCATTCACAAGAGCTCTACCACCAGTATGTTATGTATAAACTTATGCAGCTTTAACAATAGCAAACATTGATCACATCCTTTTTATTAGCGAGACGTGAGCAACCGGTACTATCTCAACAACACTTGTTAAATTGTTGTTGAGCAGAATTACTACCAACATTAATTATTTCTCGTGATATCTGTTCTGTAGCATTAATTTTCACTGTTGGTTCTGAATGTTTATTGGTCGCAGATTTGTATCATAAGAGCCCTTGTACACTAAGGGTATACTAGCTATGTGGTTAGCCGCATGCGGTCGGCTATCCGGGTGACAATTTGTATTAGCAGTAGCCGCACAGTGCAGTGCAAATAAAAACTAGATTTTTGAACAACATTTTGATTGACACCAACCGCACGGTTGACTGCATTGCATTAAAAGTAAGTTCGCATAGTAAGTTCTCATTCGCATTTACAAGCAACGGTTTGAAATGTTTCTTAGGTCAACGTAACAAATTATCATGTATGGGGTGCATGAAAGGAGCCTCCCCGAGTGACGTACACAACGATTCCTTACGTCCGGCGCACCCTGGGCAATTCGCGAGTTCTCCAAAGCGAATTGGCTAATCCTTTCACCACGATGGCAAGTCAGAATAAAATTTGACTCAGCCATCGACACGACGAAGAAGAAGATCATGTAATCTTATGGGGGGCTTCATGAGGCTGCTATTTTGAAATAGAGCATTTTATTGCATAATTTGAATTTTAAATTAAATACAATCTATCAGCTGTTAGACAAAATAAAAAATATTTTTTATTAAACATTGACTATGTTTCTTCAGCTTAATAAAGGTGCCTGTGGTAAAATGGATAAGGCATCGGTCTTACGATCGAGAGGTCGTGGGTTCGAATCCTGGCCATTACACCACGGACGTGAACTTTCTCCTAACACAAGCGAATTAAGCTTAGCTTTAGGGGGTTAACAAGAATACTAGTAATTTGTATTTGCAAATTACTAGTAAGCTCTTTAAAGAAAAAATAATGCAAAATAAGTAGCACCTTAATTTAAAAACTGCCTCGATGGTGGTTGTTAGCGTATGCGCCTCTCACTGCAAGGTCTCGGGTTTGATTCCCGGGTCGGGCAGAGTGTTATTTGTGAACTTCTCATCCTCTAAATGTGATATGTGAGTGTTGTAAACTTCTGGCACACCCTTTTGGATAGTATAGGCGTATATAAAGTGTATGTATGTAGTATAAACAGAAACAAAATTTATTTTTTTCGACAGTGTCATAATCAGATGTTTTGGCTGTTTTCTGTTTCTATTTGCAGGGGAATTTCAGTAAATTCTCTGCCTGGGTTTTTGTGAAATGGTGCCCTTTTAGGGTTTTTGGTCTAGATCCAATATTTGCCATCTTTTCAGTCTTGTTGCGTCCTTGTTGGTGTTAATAAGACTAGTTTGTTTATGTGTTTTTCCAGTCTCTCCTTGTATTTGGTACAATATTTGCTTAACTGTTGGAATTTCTAAATATTTATGTATTTCTACATTTCTAGTAAACCATGGCGAGTTGGATATTGTACGACAAAATATTAACTAATTTATAAAACACAAGGATTCTCTGAGCACATGAAAAACAACAGAAAAGTCCATTATCCACAAAGCAGCTATAAACTTTCGTACTTACGTTATGTAAAAGTAGCCCAATGTACTATGCTATATTATGTTCTTATGTACCATATAGGTGAGGACTGGCAATAAGCGCAGCCAAATAAAACCTAGTGTTCGTCGTATTTCCAACATCCCGACGCTGTTTTGTGCAGGTCCAAGTTATGAGAGGACCGATGAATTAGCAAAGCAATTTATCTAAACATTGCCAAGTTAATTGTTTTATTCAATAGATGAATTATTTGGTTGCACAACGAAGAACATTTTAAAGTAGATCAAAAAGATTTTGTAGTGTAATGAAAACTATGAAAGTTTTTGGGACACTACGATACCTCCATTTTTCCCTGCACTGAAAAAACTTGATGTTTTACACGGGAAATGTTTTAGGGAAATTCACATATCATTATAACGTATACATTTTATCTTAATACACAGTCTCAGTACCTACCCAGACCTATATCGACCTACAAAATATTGTTAAAAGGCTGCTATATAAACAACCGGCGGTAGATCTCTTGCGAACGAGCTCGAGGGCGGCAGCATCACCATCTGACCTTAAACCTGCTGCCAAGTAGTGCTTGCATTACTGTGTTTGGATTTGGTGACATCAGGCCTTAAAATGACTGGCATATGAGGTATAACGTCATAGTCCTTAGCTGCAGCGACGCATGTATAATCTGCTTTTGTAGATTATGGATGTCCTGTAGACGTAGAATAATATATATAAATTATATGTAAAGAAAAATAATAGTGCTGGATCTAAAGTTCGTATCGCAGTTTAGGTAATGAACACAACTTTAAACTTCACCAACTCACTACTACTTCAACAGCAAAGAGAACTTACCGCTTATAACTTGCATCCTTGATGAAGCAATAAGTTTGCGACCACTCCTTTAAATACACGCCTCTTGACTTCAAAATTTATGAATTGTTTTGTTTTCGTCAAGCTTGCGTCCTTTTGGAGATTTGAACTGCGGATTTGTGATTTAACCCTTTGTGGAGCAAACAAGTATTGTGATGGTTAAATAAAAAACAAACTAGGCGAAATCAATGTTTTTTAATTATTGAAACAAAATCGAAATTAAAAATAAGTTTTCAGAAAAGTAATACTGAGTTTTCATGATGTAGCTTTTTAGATACAATAACACAGTTTAATAAAATAGGTTATTGCGAACTTTGTATCTAAAAATGCACAAAATTACTTTAGGACTTATTAACTTGAAAACAAAAATAACTATAAACAATAAAAATCGTTAACATAAGTAGGAACTTTCGTCATAGACAATGCCAGATACCCCAGCTCTGACTAAAAATTTAAATCCCCAAGGATGAGGTTTATTTTTAATATATTGCCTTCTTGATCCAGCTCTTGTCCCTTTGTACGGAATCATAATCTCGTCAATGAAAAACTTATTTCGGGCTCTATTCGTAAACAATTTTATCTTACGTGTTCCATGACAGGTCTCACTTTGCAATATCGATCATTGGGGTTAACATTACTGTTATCGGAAAATTGCATACATTTTCGTAGGTGCTGGTACCTTTTCAGTGGCATTACCGAAGCAATTTTGTCGTATCCCAATAATCTTTGTACGAAGGCATACCGACAATACTCATCAGCATATCAATACCTAAAAAGTTTTCATATTCTTCTACTGTCATATCAACTGATCTGCCTGTGCTTTGAGTCGAGTAAAGGTTTGTTTGATAACAAATAAATCCCATCAATTCATCGTCAAACAATTTTTTGAAGTATTGATATGGAGTATCAATACCAGTGATTTGTTCCTGAAATGTACTGTCAACACTTGTTGGACAGGGATGTCCACGGGCCACATAAACTTTGTAGATCTAAATTTGAATTCCATGTGTTCTTTTTTCGTTTTCTTGTACGCTGAACTTCAACACCAGAAAGTTGGGGTTGAATTAAGGCTTCTTGATGTGTGCTTGATGATGGTTCTGTTCTATTGTTTTGGTTTTGGATTTCTAATCTGCGTGAGCGTAGGAGTCTTGGTGCAATTGGTATCAGAGGACTACAAGTATTAGAATAAATTGTATTTGGCGTTCTTGGCGACTGTACCGATTGTGTTGTGTCGGGTGAAGGATTTACTGACACAAGAGAAGGTGAAGATGGGATTGTAACATGCACGGCTGGGGCAGCGGGTAACCATGAGTATTCCGGTGGATGTGGTATTTGTGATGGTAAAGAGTCATCTCCGCTATCTGATTGATCAAAAATATCCATCATATTGTTTGGGATATCGGGAGCGTCTGAAGACAGGTCTAAATCTAAGTCAGAATCCTTAGACCCTGAGTCAGCTGGCGGCACCAGGGCCAAGATTCTTGAGACCCTTGAACTTCGCTTCATTTTCTGTAATAAACGTTAAGTGTTGTTGTATCTTTTTGGACACAAACAAAATAAGTTGCTAATTACCGGGCAAGACGCCCAGTATCTAATAGGATACATAAGTAATAAACCCGATTTATAGGGGTAAGTCGCGATGTATCTATTTAGATACAAATACTATTAACCTTCCTTTTACGTAAATTAATATATTTTTTTAATAAAATAACACTTACTTGTTATAATTAAATGCCTTTTCAATAATTTGACACTAAAATATTTACACTATAACCACTTTTACCATTAGTTTTAACAAAAAAATGATTACAGTCCACCATTACTCAAATTTGGCGCGAACCGTCTAAATTATTGCCGTGATTGGAGGAAAAGAGATAGAATGCGCGGCGTAACGTATTGCGTTCTCGTTCTGTTGTACATTGATGACTCAAACGGCAAGAGGAGTGCGATCGCGCGACTTTTGAATTTTGTGTAATGTGCGTTTAAATTGTTTGTGCACATTTAGATACAAAAATACTTAAAGGGTTAAAGGTAGACTCCCAAGCGCCGTGTTTTCATACTTACGTAATGTATGTTTAACTTGAATATGAATTTGAAGTTTTTATCTATTTTTATACTCAAATCTTATGTTAAACACTATATAACTATATCTTTTTGTTAGTGGCCATTTTGTCAAAATTGTTTTATTGATTAATGAACATCCATACAAAATCAAAAATTTTAATAATAATTTTGAAAAATTGGGCGCCAACAAACATGCGTTTTAGTGATTTAGATATTATTTATCTTTAATACGCTAACCACTAGTCTATCGAGGCAGTAACGTGTTTGTCAAACAATTCGTATAAAACTTCTTTTATATGAAGTAGAAACTTTTTTAACAAAATTTCCGGCACTGCAGCTAAAAAATTAGTGTAACAATGTTATGGATTGTTTCAGCTGCTCCGGAGAGACCCTTATCCCCTCGCGGCCTCAATATGCGAGTTTGTGGAAACCACATTCACTAGGATTGCAGATGTGATGTGAAGTTAATATTTATTATTTCGAAATTACATAAGGGTTGGGTTAAATTTAACAGATTTGGATAAATATCATGTAGTATGAGTATTTTAGGTAGGAAGACTAACATAAGAACGGCACAGCCAGGTACGGGGCAATATGATGCTGTTATCTAAAAACAGAGAAAAGACTGCCTTGATAGTCTAGTGGTTAGCGTATGCGCTTTATACCGCAAGGTCTCGTGTTCGATTCCAGGTCGGCCAAGTGTTATTTGTGAACTTTCCATCAGGAAATTGACAATAGCAGATGCCTATGGCCATCCAACTCCGGGATGGCCATAGGCTTACCACCTATTTCAAACATAACAGGTGAAGTGTGGGTGGATTTGTACACTTCTGCCACACCCATCTGGGTAATATTTTTCTTTTATTTTTCTAGTTTATAACATAGAAATATTGTCTTACTTAAAAATACTGTTTTTTAATAAAAAAAATACTTCACAGATATAAAATGTTCGTAAATTTAAAAATGTGATATAACAAAAAAAAAAACAATAACCAGGTAATAACCAATCTCTAGTTATCTATAGTAACTTGCAGATGCTTAATAATTTGGGAACGAAAAAGGTAATCAGGGTTTTGCACATAACAATGCAGCCAAAACTGACTTTTATTTCATTACAAACAATATTTCTGACTAGACATTAACCTTGTGCATCGAATTACATCCATGACCCAAATGTTACTAACATGACTAAAACCTAATAACCCCACATTGCAAAATTGAGTCACATTAGTGTACGAGGTAAGTGATTTAGTTACACTTCTCATTGGCTGGCCTTTTGCCCATTCATACGGCTAATGAGAATATTAGTCTCATTTGAGCTAGCATTAAAATTAGGCAAGCTATGAAACGTTATTATGTTCCGTCAGAATGTAATTATAACTATTTGAATCTTTATGAAATTTCTGGTAACGTAATCTCTCTCTCTTTCCTTAATCGTTCGTATCCAGACAATCTGACCTGTAGCCTGGTAGAAGGTGGCGCTGATAAGTAGCTCCAGCTGTTCGGAGAGCTGGTCCAACTATCGCTTTGAGCTTCGACCTCTGGGACTTTTGCCTTCGACCTTTCCCAACACTTACAGTCTTTCGAAATAATTCGTCTGTCTTCTTGCGATGTGGCCAAAGTAGCTCTAAACATGGTGTAAACAAATGAAACAAAATTAAATGAAACTTGAGGACCGAGATATTTGTGTGGCGCCAGCACCACATTTCAAAGCCATCGATCCTCTGTCTATCGGCGGAAAAAAAAAACAATCGAATTGAGAACCTTTTCTTGAAAGTCCGTAAAAAAATATACTAAAGAGCCGCTTTAGTATATTTCTTTGTTTGTGTACTCTACTCATCAATATAGATCACGCTGCAAAATAAATGGTACTCAAACCAAATTAGTTATAACGTGTCGTAACACACGAATCGTCACACCCAGTATCGCATGTGCCAGAGTTGTGTGACGAACGATGTCATATTTCTCATATACACTTACCGTGAAGTGGATTAAGTGCCACTTTACCACTTGATGTATGAACGAGGATCTTGCTATATACACATAAGGTCGATTTTCGTGTGCCAATGACACTATGAGAGTATCAGTATGAGAGGTTTTGTTCGTCATTGTTGTGGTGAAAAATTACGATGGTGGAAAACTATGAAGTGTGGACTGAACGTCTTACTACTTTATTTCAAAGTAGCTAACTAGTTAACAACTCTTATGACCCTTATTTTTGTACTTATAAAATTGTGCAGATTTATTAATGTAACGTCTTTAATAAAGATAATAATTCATCTGAGCAGACTTGTCTGTACCTGTAACGATATATAAACGTGTGTAGTGGGCATTACATATTATTATGCGTAACAGATAGTTTATAAAAATAAAGATTTACTTGACATAATGTCTATGTTAGTTGATTTAAAATAATTTTAAATATATCAGATTTTCTTGACGAAATAAATGGTCCGTATTGGTTAATTTTTTGAATGTAATGGAATTTTGCCTATCGAAACTAATCCAATAAACAAGGGACGGTTTTAGCTTCAAGAAAACACGGTCGCTACAAAGCTTCAAAGTCGAAGATATCTAATTTGAATTTACGGCACGCACCAAAGGTAATTATCGTTCGCTAACGACGAAGGAAAACACCATAAGGAAATTGGTACATTCGATTATCTTTTGATGTTTACGATGCCAAGCAAAATTGATACGCACTTTGCCTTTGCCGTTTATTGTTCAAAGAAGTGCCACGACCAGTACTTGTATTCTAACATTAACTCTAGCGACTAAGGGCCCGTCATCAATGCCTAAAAATAACTAACTTTGTTGAGGAATAAAATGTCATATTTATATAGACTTATTAGGTGATTAACTATCTAAATATTTATCAGGAACTAGTGATATTGGGACAATGTCCCACAAAACAGTACATATACAGTTTGACTGTGGGTTTTTTATTATTTTATACTACGCCCACAGCGAACGAACGTGTAGTCCACCTGATGGTAAGTGGAGTTCAGCCCATGGACATCAACAATCCACAAAAGCAAATTATAGATGCGTCGCTGTAGCCGAGGACTACGGTGTTATGCCTCATGTGCCAGTAATTTCCGGGCCTGATCTCACTACCAAACCGGAACACAGTAATGGAAGCACTACTATTTGGCGGCAGGTTAAAGGTGAGACGGTGGTGCTGCCGCCCTCAAGCTCATTCACAAGAGCTCTACCACCTATAAATATGTTAACATCATAAGTATTCAAATCTAAATCTAAAATTAAGTTAAAAATAAACACAAATATTATTCTTTAAATGTAGCGACCAACTGGGTACCACGTGATGCGTGCGGGACGACTTGAATGCATTTCAAAACGATTGGCCAGGGATAGCAAATAACAGAAAGACTGGAAGTCATGTGAAGAGGCCTTTGCCCAGCAGTGGGACACACCCGTAGGCTAGTAAAAAAAAATGTATTAATAATTTTGTATAATATACCTAATATCGATATAATAGATCTATGATTGTTAAAGTAAGTTATTAATTAAACAATTCTTTAGCTTATTTTAAAATTGATTGATTAATATCAACCTTTCGCATTCAATGTCTTGCCTTATAATATTTTCGTGAGGCATTTTGGGTATTTTTATGTCAAGAAAAGAGAAATGGATCTTCTTTAGGAATAACAGGTACTAGCCATGTATAAATCTGGTAAATACTCAGTAATACATTACATAAGAAGGTGTAATAGCTTTATAATACCTTATTTGGAGATTATCAATAATTAAAAGTTTTTATTCGTATGCCCTTTGCTTTAAAGTGTAAATATAGTTATTTGTAATTTTACATTGATATATGCCCGATTATTCAAGAAACCCATTTTTTAAGTAGCTGCAATATTCGTAAATCCTTGACACAATTTCAATCTCAAATCCTTAAAAACTTCCACATCCATATTTCTTAAGAAACTTGAACACGAAAAACGAAACGATTTAAAAGTAATTCTAGAGTAAAACAAGTCGTCCGGCAAAGATTTATGTGGCGTAGTGAAACAGAGTCGGCGGCGTGACGGACAAGCCAACGGAACGAACTACTGCTCGTTAAAACTTACTGTAAATGGTCTCAATGTGGAGATAGCTCTGAATGTATTCTTTAGAGGTATAAGATGAACGTTATTTCATTGAAGTAATTCCCTGGCATACTTTGGCATATCGCATTTGGATAGATAAAATAACTAACTTTTTGACGGATAAAATGTCATATTTAAATAGACTCATCAAGTGGTTAACTATCTAAAACTTTATCAAGAACTAGTAAAATCGGGGCTTATTATTAGACCAGTGACTTCTATGGTTAAGAACTCACGTCACTGTTTTCACCGCGCCCGCATGCGGCTGCGGGCAGCAATGTATAAAAAACCGTATTTGTTCACCCTGACACAATTTCAGTCTCAATTTTAAAAAACTTTTACTCCCATATTTCTTAAGAAACTTAAACACGAAAAACGATACGATTTAAAAGTAATTCTAGAGTAAAAGCTCACAAGTCGTCCGCCAAAGATTTATGTGGCGTAGTGAAACAGAGTCGGCGGCGTGACGGACAAGCCAACGGAACGAACTACTGCTCGTTAAAACTTACTGCAAATGGTCTCAATGTGGAGATAGCTCTGAATGTATTCTTTAGAGGTATAAGAGGATCGTAATTTCATTGTAATAATTCTCTGACACACTTAGAAAGATCGCATAAGGAATGTTGCAACGATACGTTTTATGCAATTTTGTAGAATGTTGTTTGTCTGGTAGACTGGCAGTGAAACGGGGACGACGGAATAGGTTTGTGTAGTTCCTCGGCACACCCTCTAAAATTTATCGAATAAAATACCAGATTTTAAAGTCGAGCATTTGTCAGATTGTGACCCTCTTGTCGACTAACTCGAGCGCCTCAAAGTTCGTATTTTGCCAACATGCACAAATATTAATGAATAATTAAGTACAAAAATTCATCTACCTGAATTAAGGTTAAAAAACAATCTCTGACAAACATGATGGTATGAAAATAATCAATCAGATAATTACTTTCTACCGTGAAATGCCGTGCTAGCCGCAAATAAGCTAGGCATCCTGAACAAGATGAGGCAGCACTTTATATCGACCTTTACCAAGCACAAATCCAGTCGTGTGTAGAAATTGTTCACTTCTGTGGGATAAAGATCGATGACGATCTGACAAAAACTCGACTTTAAAGTCTGGAAGCATCTGGAAATTTCGGTGGGTGTGCCGAGGAATTGCACAACCTTATGCCTCTATCCCTATTTCACCATCGGATTACTAGACAAACAGCACTCCGGCATAGCTTCATGGTAGATAGTCCTCAAATACGCACCAAGAGTTTTGCTTCAACATTCCTTACGCGAACTGCCAAAGAATGGATTGCCCTGTCCGAGTCTGTGTTTCCGTTAGAGTACAATCTGGGAGTCTGCAAAGCATGAGTAAAAGGTAGCTAGTAGGGTAGGTAATAGGTAAGCGTGCTCTTCTATAGGCCACATCATCACTTACCATCGTGGTACCAAACGCGTGAAAAACTATTTTCCCTGAACATCATTCAACAACGTTACCATAGAACTAGGAACTCAAGTATTGCGGACGGCTAATAAACAGATTGTGTTAAAAAAACTTTCATGAAATGGTTTCTACGGAAAATATGTTAATGGTTGAACCTTGCTCGTCGCTTTTTAAATGGTAGCGATTTGGAATTGTGTAGAGTGATTGAACTTTGCTGTGCAATTGATTTAGAAGTTCAATGATCTTTAATTAACCGGTTTTTTTTTCCTTGACTGTTATTACATAATCAGAATAAAGTAACTTGAAAAAATATAGGTACATGCCAAATACCAAATAGATATAACACTTTCTTGCCAGTCGAGTAAAAATATATCATATTAGGCTGTTACTTATTACATGCTTCGACTTCTAAAGATTACAAAAACACGATTTAATCACCATTGTAATGTTCGAAAAGTTTCAACTTCCACCAAACCACAAAATACTCGTTAAAAGCTCTTACTTAAATCCAATAATGACTGCACATTTCAAAGGAAATACAACATTCTCTAGGGCTAAGCAGTTCAATGAAAGCTATATAGTGTTGCATATAAAAGTGTAGTACTTACACGACCGGATGGACATGTGCAATATCCGGGCTGCTAGCACTTGCTGCACTGCCGGGCAAACAAACTCAAATATTGCTGTTATATTTTTATGTTGGAGAAATATTTTAGGATATGAGATTTGGGAAAGATAAAGAGAATTTCATACCGACTATTATCCTATAGGGGAGTAATTATAGAAATGAATGTGTTTCTATATTAACATACCTCGTTCGCTTTTTCGACATTCATCAATTTATGTCAATGTATGAATGTGGTTCTTCGGTTTTATGTATTGCCCTATATAAAGGACGCTACTTATTATCTTTTGCAAAAGTACTTGGCTTTTGATAGCTAAGCAGATAATAGAAAATTTTAAAAATTCATGTGTGTAAAATACAAATTAAAGGTATGATTTGGGTAACATTATCTAGAAGCTGTTGTGTGCTGTTAATGGACTTTTAATCAAGACTATCTATTTTTTTTGACAAAACACTTACAGAATATTTACGCTTATTAAAATATAAGCATATTCATGCTAAATAATAGATTTAACACTGAAAAATACTCATTAGATTACTCCAAAGTGAAACGTCAGCAACAATTTTATTGATATATAGTTGATAATAATTATATGATCTAGACGTAACGACTATTAATATATTTTAAGGGTCAATATCTTTCCACAGCCTCGACGAGCTATAAACTACACTTTTGCAAAGATTCATCAAAATTAAGCGTGTTACTTTTTCGTGAGAGAGTAAAAAACGTACAAACATTTAACTTCCATCCCACAAATAAAAATTAAGTTATTTTATCTACCAGAGTCATATTTTGTGTTGTATCTGATCCCATAGGTTCTTAAAACAAAAAAGACTAGGGGTAATATTTTGTAGCAAATTATAGCTTTTTTATTTTTTTTTTGTTTTTTATACAATGCTAAGTTTGTTTAGCTACGGTAATTTATCTATAACGCTGGCACAAAGGGTTGAGAAATCCATGGTCGAATTGGCAAAGCACCTAGGGTGTTTACTCAGGGGTGTAGGTTCAAAATCTTCATTTTCTTCGTTAGTCCTTAATTTTTCAAACATAATATTGAATAAAATATTATATTTATTTAAAAATCGTATAATAGCCAAAACGACTAATGGCTTAACTTGCCATAATAGTTTTAATTGGAGTATAGCTCTAGTTTTGCAGTGAATGTAAGTGCTGAGTCAACATTTCATTCGCTAACATGTAGTTCATTTGCAGTGTATTCAAAATGACCCAGTTCTATTTAGTTTTTAAAGGTAGTCCAACTTTCACAGCTGGTATTTTTATGTTCCCTTTGCGTTAGCGCTTACATCTGTTTTTAAATGAGCTTTTTAAAACTTTGCTAATATATTTCATTCTCATTTGCTTTTGCAGCGCTTTTCATTTTAATTTAGGCTCTGAAATGGATTTTAAATTCGAATATGATGACGGTTTTTGTTGAATTAAAATTGAAAACAATGGGCGTAAGTTTACTTGATCCTATCAAAAAATATTGATGGAGAATATTAAAGTTCAAGTATTTTCGTTAATTATTCTTTAGACTTGATTAATGTAGGAACCCAATGCTGTAAATAACTTAGTGTGAACGTAACGCTGTTATAGATTCCTCGCAATGTATGTTGTGGTATCAAATAATATTAGTTATTTTTCTTTACCATAAACCTGAAAACTGTTAGCACAGAATCAGTAATCAAATCCATTCCACTAGACTTACGGGAGGATACGAAAACAATGCTCACGTTTTACATACATTTTAACTTTTAGATTGTTTAATTGTTTTAAAAACGTGTTGTTTGTGTTTTATTTTAATAACTAGTGGGAAGGATTCTACTTATGATTCTAAAGAAATCACTTTTTTAGTTTTGGTGTTGTAAAAATAACATAGTTCGATTGATCAAAGATCCAGTCCCAACCTGGGCGACACAAAGCCTCAATAGAATAATGCAACATAATCATGGTAAAGATTGTATTCTCTTCAGTACCTACAGTTTGTTCGGTTTCTTTCAAATAAAAAAAATATATTGGAATGACCAATAGCCTCGTAAGCAGTTATGTACAATTTATACACAGGTGTGACTTGAATATCTGATTTAACTATAAAGGCTCGTTTATAAATAATAATGTTATTGCAGTACCAAATTGAATTATGAAACAAATTTAACAATTTCAACTAACAGTTATATTTGGATTAGCTAATAAAATAATCAAATTCAGTAATACCAAACGCATATCTGATATCCGACGTAATGCATGTGACACAAAACACTAAATACGTCGCAAATTAATGTAGTAATACCCTAGAGCACTCCCACGCCACTCCAACGCCACACCTACGCCACTCCACGGCTACATGCCACATGTGTCAAGTTTTATTAACATTCTGGGTAATGCAATTGACGGTGGATTTTCTGATAATTTCACTAGACGGTTTAAAATATGGTTATGTGACTTGTTCGAGAGATTATTAATATTATTAACGGTGTTCAACTAACGACTTTTGTCGTGGATTGTATGGGGATCAGTTCAGATAACAGAAACATATCCACACTTTTGAATAATCAAAGAATATTGTTCTATTCACACTGGTAAATATTCACTTTTTATAATTAATCACACACACTTTGTGCATAATCTACTTCCACTCAAGGTTTACACTTCCGATGATACCAAAAGACTATCCGCCATTTTCGCGAAAAAAGGCCGGTTACGATCGATCCGAGTCGATGCTTAAACTTAATCAAACAAATGCAAGTGATATCATAATAGTCCAATTAAATAAACACTTTTAATAAAAACAATTTACACTAGAAAATCTCTATTAATTATATTTATGACCAGCTACTTCCTGTATCTTAATAATTCCATTTGCCTTTTCAAACACTTCATCCAATTCAGTGTCTAATCTTTAATCCTTAATCTTTTCCAATCTGAAATAATTTTAGTAACTATGTATATCTAAACCTGAAAATCGTCACTACAAAATTGTAGTACAGGTGCGATTTTGTCGGAAAACAAAATCGCAGTATTTCGGTTAAACAATTCGGTATGTTAAGTTTTTTTTTGTGATTTTTTTTTTATTTTTAATTTGTAGAGACAGTTATTTTAAACAACTAATTTGAATATTTTATTTTTTTATGTATTGGTTATTTTTTTATGATTTTTTAAAGTTTTTGATCTGATGACGTCACAAAGTAGCCTGAATAATTTAGATCCTTGACACATTTCAAGTATATTTAAAAAAAATAAGGAACTTCACCGGGACTTCAAATTTGACAGTGACACTTGACATATGACACGGATGAATGATGCTCAAGCTCACTATTTTTTCTTCATTCTTGCTTTGACTTTGGCTAATTACTTGTTTTGCCGTGATTTTCGCTGTTAAAAGTGATATAAAAAGATAATAATCATTTATAATGAATCGAGCAAAGACTCTTAGTGCGAAATGCTTCATCCTGTCTTGTAAAAACACTACTACTAATAGCCGGCACTAAGTTTTTGTGTTGGTAAAAGAAACTCTGAAAAAGAAGTGGTGCGAGGAAGTGAATGTGGAATACGTGCCTGGGCGGCGTTTGTATTGTTGTGAAGATCATGTAAACCCAGTAATCGAAACCAGAATCCCTTTTTATGCAATCACACTTTCCCGACCACTCGACCAACGAGGCAGCAAATGTATAAATGTAAATAAATAAACAAGTGTGGTTTAAATATTTTTTATATTTAATGTTTTTGCACTATTAATAATTTTTCTGTAAATATAAGTTTTCAAAAAAAAAATCTGCTTGTTTTATTAAATCCTTGGTGTATTTGAGCATCATAATTTAACCAATGCAAGGTTATCTGTTTATTTTCTTCAAATTTAGGATCAGCAATGCAAAATACAGCTTTACTTTTATTTGCAGCATGCATTTGAGCAACATATCTGTCTTGCACAATACCATTATTAACATAGCTACATAATGTTTTATTTGAAGCAGAGCATTTAACTTCTATAATAAAATCTTCTGCAACTCCATCAGCTATCACAAGTTGTATGTAGTAATACATCGTCTTTTTCATTGATTGTTACAGTTTAGTCGACACTCGATGCTCTGGTACAACTTTAGCTCTTACAATGCATTCGACTTGGTTTCTTTTAACCTACACATACACATACTCGACAGCGGTGTCAACGTAAGATTCACAAAATGACCTGTAACAATAATTATAAGAAGTCGGTTATTATCGCTTTAATGGTGATATAAGCAATTTGAAACTTGATTACGATAATTTGTGTATCAATATTATTACTTACATCAAAGCCTGGGCCCCGCGGATTTCAGCAATGTTATGGTTATCATTATTATGCAAGTTGGTAGAGTTGGCGCGTACAAACGGGTCCATATTTCAAACAAAATCTAAACGGTGGGCAAGCAGTTCCTTCAATCGAGCAGTGGTCAATGTAGTAGGCGATATCAAAGTCCAAAAGAGAGCAGGGTTGGTCAAGAGAAAAGCACAAGGAACAAGCACGATTAGAGCAACGAAAAACAAACTTGAAAAGCTACGAACTTAACAATCATTGACAGTTAACAGTTCACTGTCAGTTGAATATTTTTTGTAATGCACTGACAATTCATCAATTCAGCCTACTTTGTGACGTCATTTAGAGGTCAAATGAAAGTCATCTGATTTTACATATTTTTGTTAAAATAAACGCAATCTTACAATTTTAGGAGCTAAAATTACGAAAATACGACTCGAGAACCTGAAATCTCGAAATGGTTTTGGAATTGGCATAGGTTGATTTTTACTTAACATACCGAATTAATAGTCTTATTTCAATACTAACATAATCAGACTGTAACATCAATATTATTCAGTCTCTAAAGCACTTTCAATGCATGTGTATTTGTAACCATTTCGTCAATATTATTATTTAACTTTTTAGTTTGTAAGTAAATCAATTATTGATTAAAAATAATTTTAAAGAAATCTATTAAATAGCCACGATTTCTCGCCATCTCTTCTTGTTGGTAGACAGTCAGATACGTTGCTTTTTAGTATGATTTTATGCTCTCCACATTTTCTGTACAACTAACCAGGCGCTCAGTAGTTGTTGTCCCACCGTTACTGTCAGTAGATACCTGTATATTTTACTTCCTGCTATGGGCTGTAAGCTGTACTTCTAGTTCTGTATACATTAAAACATTCTTCTTCTTCTTCTTCTTCGTCGTGTCGATGGCTGAGTCAAATTTGGACTTGCCATCGTGGTGAAAGGATTAGCCAATTCGCTTTGGAGAACTCGTGAATTGCCCAGGGTGCGCCGGACGTAGGGAATCGTTGTGTACGTCACTCGAGGAGGCTCCTTTCATGCACCCCATTAAAATATTTTATATTTATTTATTTTTATTTTTATTTTATAATATTTTTTTTCCCACGTAAGCCAGGTATTGTTTAAACAAAACAAAGGCACAACTAATGTTATTACATAGCACTCTAATGGTTAAAGCTTATTGCACTGTCACGGCAAGGATTTGCTACTAACGATGCTTATTGAGAAATACTGCTGTACCTACTTATTTAAAATGGAATAGAAGAAGCTAAGTGGCTACCTCGTTATTGGATTCTTTGTTGCATTGTATCGTAAAGATTCTCACTTAGTAGGTAAATGGTAATTTTTAATTTCTGTATGAACATTTCTGCTGCCCCATTTGCAGAGGAAAGGTGTATCTTATTTCTTGTAAGTATCATAAACCGTAGGAATTTCATAATTTTGGTAAACTTTATTTACACTATTACTAGAAAAAAAACGGGTTATTTACGGATTTTTGTCGGAATTTTGCCGACCGGTTTCTATACTTCATTAAGGAAGTATTTTCATTAAGGAAGTATTTTCATCAAGTTGGTACTGACTGTATCGAGCGTACTGCACTCACAGCCCTGATGAAAATACTTCCTTAATGAAGTATAGAAACCGGTCGGCAAAATTCCGACAAAAAGCCGTGAGTAACCCGTTTTTTCTCTAGTAATGATGTCTTCTCACGTTAGTTTAAATAGTTTTATTTACACTAGTTTCTGGTTTAAGTTTTTTATACTTTTGAAGTTAAAGTTAATTATTTCTTTGACAAAATAATTTTGTTTGTTTGTTTTTGCAACGTGAAAATCACAATGTTCTTTTACTAAGGTATGTTTTATAATCCTAATCTACCTCTTAAAGGAAATAACGTACTAATTAGAAGTTAAGCTAAATGTTAGCTTTTCCATTAGTGTTCAATGTAATGAGATAGGGTACGGTTTATTTTTTCTTGCTGTAAGCTGCAGGTAATAGAGTACAAGTCGAGGTTAGACCAGTAGGTTCATCCTTAGATATCATCATAATAGAAGTAACTACTACAAAGTGAACATAATATTTTAAATGTTTAATATTACTACTAATTATTACTTAGAAATTACTAAGTAATAAATAAATAAATATCTCACAACTTACACACAACTTCATATAGTCCCAAACTAAGCAGAGCTTGTACTAGAATAACTGATACTGTTCCTTTATAAATACATACTTATTATGCATAGAAACACCCAAACTAAGACAAACCCTAATGTGTAATGCACACAAAGATTTGTCGGCGTCGCAGGCAGGTACACTACTCACTCCGCCATCGTCTATAAAAAAATATACATATTACAACAAAAAGTCATATATCTAATCTTCGTTTTTGCTTTAAAGGCCAGGAATAAAAATACTTTTAGGTTTTATTATTAATATTTTATTATTCACACGAAGTATAACAGAGGATGAAATAAAATGTTAACAACTTTATTAAATTAGTATCGAACCTTCTCCCGTTATATTTATTTGAACTGCATTTGGCTTGACTTGGAACACGAAATTATGAAAAGCGTTTGATTTGCGCACGTAGGCCGGTAGACAAATATGCACGATTCACTGACTACTGAATTTTATCGACAGGTTTTTACACTTCAAATTTTCTTTGATTGCGTGATTTTATTTTATTTTCTTAGGATGAAATACGAAACTGATTTTTCGACCAACTTTTTCTCTTGAACACGAGAGTTTACAAAACCTAATTATTTTTATTCATATTTTTTAAATCCTTAGTCTGCCATTTCTTTTAAGACTTGGTCATCAGAAGACACATGTTAAACAAGCAATATTTATTTGCCCGTAGTCATTTCATAACTTTATTCCACACATATATAATCTTCTTATTTTATGTATGTATGTTTAATTATTTTTATATAGTATTTATCATTTAATAAATTATCTTCATAATATAATATGTATTCGAATTTTATTAATTAAGCATTTAATGTTTATTATAGTTTTGATCACATTATTATGTTATTTCATTTTTTAATATTACATATTACTATATTTAAAAAGAAATGTAACTTAATTTCTGCACCACCTTAAGGCCGTCTTCGTCACATGTTTTGTGCATGAAGTTAGTATAAATATGTTTTAAATAATAGTTAATTTAACTATGACTAGTTTGATATAAATATAGCCTTTCTGAACTGCAAACTACGAGGATAATGTTGTTATCAATATTACTTTGTTAACAAGCGTCTTTCTTCAATAAATTAATTTTAGAACTTTAATTACGTTTGAAAGTTAACGACCTTTTACAAAATTAAAACGAAGATGGTAAAACGTTTTGATTGAACGTTTTATAAACTTATTTGTAACAAGTAATTCTTTTAATTTATTGTACTTCAATATCATTAAAACTTGTAAAGTAGTTGGAGAGTTAAAAGGTTTTTTTCCCAAATTATTAATTATTATATTCGTCTTTCTGGTAAATTTGTTAAATTAATTTTGTAAAAGGCTGCACCATTTTTAAAGCGTTTTATATTATTTAATCAAAACTGTGTAGATTAATCATATCTTTGACGAATTTTGTGCTTTGATAAATTGTATTTTTGTAATAACTAAATAACTTTTTTTCTTTTTACTGTGTCATCTGATTTTCATGTATATTGTTTATACAACCAATAAAAAAACAGATAAAAATTATTACTAAAAATAACTAAATAATAAGCTAATGATTAATTTGATAAATATTTTTTTATTAGGTCACCATAAGATAAAATAAAAAAAAAATTACGCATTTTTTTTTGTAGTACTTTATTTTGCGTTTATTTCTTGAAGGATTTTTAAAATCGTATTATTACTCCCGCACGACTCTAAATGTACTGGCAGCAGTTGCATGTTTCCTTTGTCTTAGTAACGTTACCGTGCATGGAGCCCATAACAAGCCCCATCGATCATGTTACGTTGCTGCCCCTACATCTGTATCTGTTACTTTGTTGTGACAGATAGTGACGTCATAGGTTTGTTGGAGTTCCTTTTATACATGAGATACCTATTTCAAGGTAAAATTAAACTGATTTAATCCATCTTCCTTACATCCTTTTCATATTATTAAACAAACACCCTCACTGCCTTTGTCTATCTGTTTGCGACTACTTGCACACTAAGTAGTAAATTACGACTAACTTAAGAAGTAAATTACAGATGAGACTACAGTCTAATAATGCAAAACCATCCTAAAAAATTAAACTAACTTGTCCATTCCACTTTTAATATGGTTTAGCCATAGAAAAACTGTAATATTCCAAACGGAATAGTTCCAGGTCGATTGTCGCGTTACGTAATCCCATACAAGTATGGCACTATTTCCTCTAAGAGCGAGCTAGAGAGAAGTTATTATTTAAGCCGACGCTTGGCGCTGACGGGTTTAGACTGCGTGCAAGTCATGAACGAAAGGTAGTATAAAACTACCGCAATAATATAAACCATAAACTAACATTACGCCTTTATTACGTAGAAGAATTTTGCGGCAGTCTATTCCATCCACGTTGTACCTGTTATGAGCTTATCGCCATCTATCAAGCACGATGTCAGACTTCATACTGCTAGTGAAAATTATCAGTCAGTGAAAACCTCACGATCAGTAGAAACCAGAAGTGCTACGCTACGCCAACCAATGACCCAATACCGCCAGTTGAAAAATCGGCATAAGGTCGACTGGTGCCCATAAATTTCAGCGTGTGTACTCTCATCGGCTGGAATGGCGCACACGTCTAGTAGGCACAAACGCTAAGCACCAGACCAATAATAATGGAGATAGCTGGGACTCCGTAACGATTTGTTCAATCACTTGACTGCAGGTTAGGAATATAATATAATTAAATATATAGCTCCATTGCAATCATTAGTGTAATCCTTGCCTCCCTAAATAGAATAATTCAACTCTCCATGAAAGTTTAACTACTGTTCCTCAAGTACCTACCTATAAAATCTGACTAAAACCAGCCCTGTCTCAATCCCCGAGTAGGCAACGAAAACATACTTACGCGCGGCTGGTACCTCATGCACCTTGTTCCATAAGGGACTCGCGTGCGAGCGGAGACGTACCTACACGCGCTGATTTAACCGACTGTTCGTATTTCGGTGCTACTATTGGCCGCGCGCTCCATGGACGAGTGAACTCTAGTGCTGTACGCTAGATGGCAATAGTATCTTCTTGTCGCATGATGACCATAGAGTCATCAAGCGACATACAGACAGATGGCATAGGGCGACACACGAGCAACGCTCACTGAATAGGTTTAAGTGTTTTGAATCGTAATCAGCGAAATAAGAATGAAATTTGATTATCATGAAATTGTGTTGGTAATTAATGAAAAAGATTGTACAATTTGAGATGAGCGTCGATATTTCTTTAAATACTTTTGCTAAGAAATCCTTTTCCTCCCCTTTATTATATGCTAAAACTTCTCTTTAGAACCCAAACCAACACCTAATTTAATCACACATTGCAAGCCAAAAGCCAAAAGGCTGACCTAAAGTGTAAGGAAATAGAATAATCCCTTTAAACTTGCACCACCCTGAGCTAGACGACAAATTCGTTCAAAAAGCTACAGTATGATAAAATGCAGTTTCAGAGTACATGGTGCTGGAAATTACCCAATGCGAACTTAATGTTTGACATATTGCGTACAATCCATCTTGTAAAGGACCTCTTGATTTACTAAGCGTCTTGGATGTTTATTTTGTACTGTAAAGTTTTTAAATCGTCCATACTCTTTATCTTAATTTTAATATGAGTACAATAGATCGATTGAATTTCTGCAGTTTTTGGGGTGTGCGACTATCTACGATGGAGGCACAATTGCTTATCTGTTTTCCACACAAAAGTAATAAGGTTTAACTTTAATATAGTTCAGTTTTTTTCAATATTTATAGAAAAATCATAAATATCTAGAACTCCATCAATGATTTTAACAATTTTGGATAAAATAGGCGCCAACAAACATGCATAATAGTGTTTGAGGTATAATTTGTTTATAAAAATAGATATAACTTATTTATATTAAAGTAAAACCAATATTACGTTAGTATGAAAATACGGCGCTCAGGAGTCTACCCTTAGCAATTGCCTCGTAGCCTAATTTACATGCATCGTTTTTGTTTGAAAAATTGGAGTGCATGAAAGGAGCCTCCCCGAGTGACGTACACAACGATTCCCTTCGTCCGGCGCAATCTGGGCAATTCGCAAGTTCTCCAACGCGAATTGGCTAATCCTTTCACCACGATGGCAAGTCAAAATAAAATTTGACTCAGCCATCGACACGACGAAGAAGAAGATGTTTGAAAAATAAGCATGGGGTCCATAATTTTAAATAGACCCATCAACATCTAAAGGTTAACAAAAAAAAATACCACCAATACACCAAAGTTCAAGCAAGGTCCATGCATAAATAAACACATTTTAAATACAAAAATTATCGTTTTTAATAACACACTTCAAAATAATACTACACCCGAAACAATTTTGCCGGCAACAAATAAAATATAAGCAGCAATATTTGAGTTTGGTTGTCCGGTAGTGCAGCGAGTGCTAGCGGCCCGGATATTACACATGTCCATCCGGGCGTGTAAGTACTATACTTTTATATGCAACACTTCATGGCTTTCATTGAGCTGCTTAGCTTTAAAGAACGTTTTTCATTTCCTTTCAAGTGTGGAGTCATTATAGTAAGAGTATTAACGAGTATTTTGTGGTTTGATAAAATTAAAAACATTGCATTGTAACGATATTATTATAATGTGTTTGAAATCTTTGCAAATCGACGCTTGGAATAATTTTTTGATCCTATTCAGAAATCAGAAATGAAATCATTTATTTCATTGTCCCCAAAGGGCGCTTGAACACGTCAAAACAAATATCAAAAAAAAAATATGAAATTAACATTTAGTTAGCTGAAAAAAAAAATCAGCTTAGAAATTTAAATTTAAATCAATCCAAGTACCAGCTTTGATGGGTATTGCTTACATATATTTTACCCGACTGGCAAGGAAAGGTTATGTATTTCGCATATCTAAATGTTTCTAGATAAATTTATTAATTTTAACAGCCGAAAAAATATTACAACAAAATACAAATATAAATTTTATACCAGATCATTGAAGTTCCAAATCTAACAGCGCAATAAAGTGAAATCACTATTCAATTTCAAATCGATACCATTTAAAAAGCGACGAGCAAGGTTCAAAAGAAAACTAATTCCAACAAGTTTAAAGAACCATTAACATATTTTCCGAAGAAACCACTCCATAAAACTTAGTTTCAACACAATCTGTTTCTTAACCCTCCGTTTAACTTGAGTTCCTGGTTCTATTGTAACGTTGTTGAATGGTGCTCTGGGAAAACAGCTCTCTGCTTTGAGGTTTACGTTTTTGTAACAAAAGACTTTACAATTTACATTCGTACAAGTAAGTAAAATATTACTTTCTTGTTCATAAATAGTTAATTTTTATTATAAATATCTTGAATATTTACTTATTTTAAGAAACATTTGAATGCAAAACATTATTTTCAAAAGAATGAGTTAACTGATAGACATACTCTCTTTTGCACGCGATTCTGCCCACGCGAGAGACTTTTTAATAAAAAAACCGGCCAAGTGCGAGTCAGACTCGTGCACGAAGGGTTCCGTATCACTATACATTTAAATAAATGTTTTTCTTTATTCTTTATTATATTGGAGTTGATTGAATGAAAGGTAAAATGCGGTTTACGATTTATAACGTATTAAAAAAAATCTAATTATTAGATCTCGTTCAAACCAATTTTCGGTGGAAGTTTGCATGGTAATGTACATCATATATTATATTATTTTTACATTTATCATTCAGTTACGGGGGGGGCACATTTTTCCACTATGGATTTGATGAAAAAAAATGAGTAAAAATGAGTCTAAGTATAGGGAACTCCAAAAATTTATTGCTTTTTTATTATTTTTATATGAAAATCTTAATGTGGTTCACCGAATACATCTACTAACCAAGTTTCCATAGTATAGCTCACATAGTTTCGGAAAAAAGTGGCTGTGAAATACGGACGGACAGACATGACGAATCCATAAGGGTTCCGTTTTTTGCCATTTGGCTACGGAACCCTAAAAAGTCGCCTGTGTTCATTCTTAGGTCTTCAACTATCTCCATGCCAGGTTTTAACACAAACAGTCAGGTTCAGTAGTTTCACTGTGAAAGCTTAACAGTCATACACAGTTAATATTATAAATGCGAAAGTTTGTGAGTATGGATGTATGGATGTTTGTTACTCTTTCACGCCAAAACTACCGGGTCGATTTCGATGAAATTTTGCACACATGTAGCTTATAGTCTGGATTAACATATAGGCTACTTTTAATTGACATACCACGCGGGCGGAGCCGCGGGCGGAAGCTAGTATTCTATAAAGGCAAAGACAAATTAAAAAGAGAAGATATGGTACCTTCTTTCTACTGCACTAAAAGAATCTGTCAAGCGAAGAAACAGAACAGCGATTTACCGTCAAAATGGCTAAATGCATTGTCAATTCTATTCAAGTCAAATATTATTTATTTAATAAATAACTAAATATCTAGTGCTTGTAAACGTATACGGGGTGGATGCGACATAGCGACATTTATTGAAACCACAGCTTCTATACATGGTAAGTATCAATTTCCACCGGATAAAAATTAAAAAAAAAAAATCACGTTCTCCGAACAATTTGAACATTGCGATCGTGCAATTTGTTCGGAAGACGTGGATTTTTTTTTTCGCCAGAGAATTTTTTATCCGGTGGAAATGCATACTGGCCATGTATAGAAGCTGTGGTTTCAATAAATGTCGCTATGTCGCATCCACCCTGTATATATGTATGTATTAGTGCTATGCACTTAAATTCACTTTCGCAATCAAGATATTGCGATGATTGATGAAAGTGAGTATGAGCGCCGCCAGTTTAGAGTAGAATTATTTTTGTATGACGATTCTAAGTGCTTTGTGAAGTATAAGGAATAAAGATATTTCACTTTCATTTAATGTCATTTTAGTAAAATTCTTATGAATTTAACTAAACTCTGATCCCGAAGCTCAGATTCTCATTTCTTAATTTCTTAATTCTCTCGATTTAACTGCAGAGTACCAACATGTATTGTGTTGCGCTTCATGACATATGACATCAACTAAGCCATACTTAGTACTATAGACTTAGTTCATTGCGCCCATAAGAACTGGTTCAGTGCCATATCTAGCATTTTTAACATATCTCTGTACAAAGGATTATTTATTTGCGTCACCGAAAAACCTTAACCAGAAATCAACAGTTTGATATACTCACACACATCAAACATCACCATACAATATTTTATACTTTAAACACAATTTCACAAGTATATTACTATTCTGACGTACATTACATTTATAATAATAATAAGAAACAGTTGAAAAAATTATGGAACCGGTAAGATTTGAACCTGCGACCTTCTGCACTCCGGGCAGTCGCTTTAAACAACCAGCTACGGTCGCCTCTTGCCAGGACCTTAATTTTTCTACCTATATGTTACGTCATTTATTATAATGATTGCTATACGTATCATGGTTTACCTAATTACAATCTTGGTTATATTTCCAGAAAACATCAAAAGCTATCTTCTCATTGAAGACATTTGCAGTAAGTTTTAACGAGCAGTAGTTCGTTCCGCTGGCTTGTCCGTCACGCCGCCGACTCTGTTTCACTACGCCACATAAATCTTTGCCGGACGACTTGTGAGCTTTTACTCTAAGATTACTTTAGAATCGTTTCGTTTTTCGTGTTCAAGTTTCTTGAGAAATATGGGTGTGGAAGTTTTTTAGATGTTTATAGTATCAAGGGATTGAAAAAACTGCAGTATCTATATAAGAAAGAAAGAAAGAAAGAAGAAAGAAAGTAAAATCATTTATTCTATATATTATATTATAAGTATCAATATTTAGTCAGAGCCGCAAGTATTTTAACTATATTCATTTGCGAAACATTTTAAAGCAATAATCTACTATAATCACTTCCGACTTATAATAAATTACTTTCTTTATGAAAAGTATGGCTCTGTGTTCACCAAATTTTGTTCCCCTTTCTTAGGAAAAAAAAATATCCCAAATGCCTCACGCAAATATTTTGCCACATACCTGACAATATTCACGAATTTTGACGCACGAACAAAGGGAAAACATTGAATGCGAAAGGTTGATAGCCCCTAATAGACAGGATGTCATCAAAGGAACCAAACATCAGCCAAACGAGGTAAAACATTCGAAAAATAGCTCCGCCAAAGATGATAAGTTGCCGCAGAAAATTGCGCGGAAGGTGCTTTGGAAATGTCGATTTATCTTTGAGAAATTTTAGGTGAAAATAAGGATTGCTAACAAGTTAGCACAATATTTTAAATACTTTTTTTAATTTATCTCAAACTTGAGTGTAGCGCATATCAAATTTTAATATATATTATAATAAATATTTAAAAATAGTTTTAATTTACCATAACGTGTGGTAAGCAGACAATACACTTTCTTTGAGTAGGGACTGTGAGGCAATCTCTTCAATCTCATTTTTTATAATTCTGCAATCGAAATAGCTCTCAAAAGTTAAAACATCATTAAAATGATTACTTCGTTAACACGTAATTTGCCCAAAATAATACAATTTTAAATTCACATCAATAAAAGACTTGCCCAAACGCTCTAACCAAATGGCGACATAAGCGTGACGTCACGGTTAAGTATTTTGTATGTGAAGTTATGAGTTTTGTTTGATAGCTATACAAATATTGCGTTTATGAAAATGGTTTCATTGTAAAATCTGCTAGAAATTGTGTGGTTAATCTTAAATTACAATTATTTTTTAATAATTTCGTACTTCTAAATTCTTGCATTTGGTATAGGGTCTACCTATATTTTACTATATACGTATGGATCACTCACTATGCCCATTCTTATATTTTCGGGTTCGCATTTTAGCTTTTATTACTGAATACAGAACAAATGTGTTAACCGATTTGTGTTTAACATGCCAGCTGTCTTCTTGTTCTTTTTTTGAGCTTGCTTTGTTTATCACGATTAAAAAGACGGATAGAGACATTTTTAGCACATCCACACAATGACAAATAATACATCTCATAGTGCCATTGCACACGGAAATCGACTTTTAATAAAGTGGGTAGGTAACTGCAAAATAAAGATGTACTGTCCACACTTCATAGTTTTCCACTAGTACCGTAATTTTTCACCACAACAATGACGAACAAAACCTCTCATACTGATACTCTCATAATGCCCTTGCCACACGAAAATCGACCTTATGTGTAGCAGGATCCTCGTTCATACATCAAGTGGAAAAGTGGCACTTAATCCACTTTACGGTAAGTGTATATGTGAAATATGACATCGTTCGTCACACAACTCTGGCACATGAGATACTGGTTGTGACGATTCCTGTGTTACAACACGTTAAAGGTAATTTGGTTTGAGGACCATTTTTTTATAGATCCATATTAATGGCTACGTATGTTGTTGATTTTCCAACATCCCTAGCCCACTGATAATGCCGTTGTTGTGGCAAAGTTTTGGTCAAACAAAATTTAAATATCATGCATTTCCATATGTGTTTATCCATTGACACGCAAAGGAGAAGAAGAAGATGGCTAGGGAATACGTGAATATCCAAGGAAAAATACTTTTTACTATGTGTTTCTTAAAAAACCTTTTATCTCTGAGTTGCCTTAAATTAAAAAAAATATATAATAGGTTAAGAGTTTGAAAAAAAAGAGTTGAACATTGAGAACTGAAAAAGTAAAACCAAGATTTTTAAGAATATATTTTGGATGTAATTCTTGTAACACTTTACGCTTTTAGAAGTAAATTTGATTGAATAAACCTTCGTGCCAGTAATGTATAAAACAGAAAAACGATAGTTCAACAATAATATTTAAAGGATGATTAAATTGCATGCTATTCGTGTATCCATATTTATTCAGTTCGCCTGACGCGAGGACGCTAATTTGTTGACGATTAAATGCTCGCGTGCTGAAAACTGAGCCTTGACGTTAACTATAGACACAAATTGTTTTCAGACTTATTAATTAGCCTTCTCGTAATTATCTTTGTGTTCAATATTAAATGAAAATTAATAAAATTGCTTATTTAAACTCTTTTAAACAGTTTCCAACCAACCACCAGGTTGGTTACCAACTTTTTAGCTCTTTTTGTATTTGGGTCTACTAGGAAATTATTTGTAAATAAATTACTTATATTTATTATTCTTAGGCAGCTAATAACATACAAAACTTTTATTTGTTTTTTTATTTTTATGCAACTATTTGAGCTTATTGTTTGCATTTAACTATCAATTGGATTTAAAATTACCATTCCTGCCAAGATCAGAACATTCTTTTACATCTAGTTGCTACTTAATTCTTGATTTGAAAATCTCTTTTATCCAATTCTTCTTGAATTTAAATTATTATAGTATAATTGAATCTAAAAATCCAAAGGCTATTCGAATGGGCTAGGGAAATCTAGCTAGAGAAACTTCATAATTACGGCATGCCAACTTTTCATTGTACGCCAATTTCTAACCGTCAAAATTTATAACCCGTTATTATTTTTGATGAGCATATCATTAAATTTTATATGAAACTTTGATTAATCATTAAATTAGTTAGATTTATAGTATGTAACTAAGAAATCTTGCATTTGGTTAATGTTTACCTATATTTTGATAAAGTATCCTATATTTTACTATATACGGATCGGTCACCATGCTCAACAAGTTGGAAACATAAGAAAGCTTCTAAAGGTTTATTAAATTAAAATTATTAAAAAAAGGTGGAGTGAATTGGATTGTAACTGTGAACATGTAAGTACTATTTTAAATATATAGTCAACCAAATAAAAATAGTGTGTGGCAAAGGAAATAAATGTATTTTCGTTTAATAGTAGTTTTAACACTTATTTAAAACCCCTACATTCTGGAAGATGTTCTACAACCCGAAAGTTCATTATAAAAAAAAAACTGTTTTTAACTGATGTGGGTATTTAATCTATAGTTTTAAAAATAACATAACATCACGCCTATATTGCCCAGAAGTATGTGGCAGAGGTGTATAACACCAATACTTCACCTGTTATATTTAAGTGCCATGTTAAGGCCCATCGCCATCCACCGGACACAAATCCAACTTTGTCCTGCTATTGAGAATTTCCTGACGGTAATATCACAAGTAGAATTTTGCCCGACCCGGGTATCGAAACCGATACCTCGTGGTGAGAGGCGTATACGCTAACCACTAGACCATCGAAGTAGTAGTTTTATTCTAAAGTAAATTATATTCAATATACTGTTTATAATTTTCCTGACTTATTAACATTCAAAGGTTTACATAGATCTTCACCTACAGCTTTTGACGACCGCATGGCGGAGTGGGTAGTGTACCTGCCTGCGACGCCGAGGTCGTGGGTTCGATTCCCACTTAAGACAAATCTTTGTGTGCATGAACATGGGGGTTTGTCATAGTCTCGGTGTTTCTATGTATAATAAGTATGTATTTACAAAAGAAAAGTATATATATGTATTAGTATCAGTTATTATAGTACCCATATTACAAGCTCTGCTTAGTTTGGGACTAGATGGCGTTGTGTGTGAGTTGTGAAATATTTTTTTATTTATTTATTAGCTTTAGTTGTCCTACGGGATATTGTTTGAAGATATTAGGTACTCACCAACATTTATCAAAATTTCAGAACCAATTCTAAATTAGAGTATTTGAATTTACAGTCTCACGCAATTTTATTTTAATACGAGCTTATTATAATGTGGTCAAAACGTACTATGCGAATAAAAACTATCCCGCCGTTATGAGGTCGAAATTTGCGTTCATAACAATGACATGTCAAATGAAACAAACTGCCAGCTTATGGTGAAACATGTTAAGCTACTTAATGTGTGTTAAAACACCAAAAATGTATCTAAGTTTCATGCTTATAAATCATCATTCATTCATTCATTCACTCACTAAAGATGTATGAAAGAACAATTCGTATTTAATCGCATAGCATTAACAAACTCCCAAATGATTTTTATACATTCACATTATTTATAATTGGAAGTATGTCATATTGTAAAAAGTAGGAGCTATGTCGGTAACTTTACTTCGCCTACGGATCTCCTCATTGGCAAACACCAAGCATAGCTCTTTTCATCGCTCGCTGTGTGACTCTGAACTTCCTTAAGGCCACCATCTTAAGCGGCCACGTCTCTGATCCATAGGCAACACATTGATCGAAGACTTTCGATTTAAGACACTGGGGTATATTGATATATTCTTATTAAATTGGACTGTAGGTGGAACATTTAAGTATATCCTAACGATACAATGCAACTAAGAATCCAATAACGAGGTAGCCACTTAGCTTCTTCTATTCCATTTCAAATACAGTAGTATTTCTCAATAAGCATCGTTAGTAGCAAATTCTTGCCGTGACAGTGCTTTAACCATTAGAGTGCTATGTAATGACATTAGTTGTGCCTTTTGTTTTGTTTAAACAATACCTAGCTTACGTGGGAAAAGAAACGTTATGTTTTAAATGTTTTTATTTGGCCGTAACCAAAAGATCAGCCCTTTCTCATTCCTATCTAAAAAAAAAAAAAATGGTAATGATATTAATACCGTGAATTAATAAAACAAACGAATTTGAGTGAACGGTCTCCTCACCACTTTCAATTGCGCTGGTGTTGTGTGTTTGATCCCACACGGTACAAATATTTGTGTGATCCGCAAAGATTTGTTCTGACTCTGGGTGTGCGTGAAATGTTACTATGTTTGTGAACATCCCCGCGACACAGGAGGAAACCTAGCGTCGTTTTTAAAAAAAAAAAGAGAAAAAGAAAGATATATTAAGAGCGTGTATTCCTTTTCAAAATGTAACTGTAAATTTTTGTAGTGTTTTGGGAATATTTCGTAAAAACTGAATGAAAGTATGATTTTATTCAACTAACTTTTTAGAATGCAAGTTTTGAAAGGTAAATATAACAATTTCATTCGTAAATACAGCATAATTTTGTAATTTATCAACTTAACAGTTAATACTCTTTCAACTGATAAAATAGAAAAGTATGCTTTAGTTATTAAATGTAATTGTCATATTTACCTTTTAAAGCCCACATTCTAAAAAGTTAGTTGAATAAAATCATACTTTCATTCAGTTTTTACGAAATATTCCCAAAATATTACAAAAATTGACAGTTACATTGCTACCTTAAAATATACAACAAAAATCAACATGAAGTTTAAATTTAAAATCCATTTCAGAGCCTAAATGTAAATAAAAAGCGCTGCAAAAATAAATGAGAATTAAAAATATTAGCAAATTTTAAAAAGCGCCTTTAATAACAGATGTAAGCGCTAACGCAAAGGGAACATAAAAATACTAGCTGTGAAAGTTGGACTACCTTTAAAAACTAAATAGAACTGGGTCATTTTGAATACACTGCAAATGCACTACATGTTAGCGAATGAAATGGTGACTCGGCACTTACGTTCACTGCAAAACTAAAGCTATACTCCAATTAAAACTATTGTGAAAAGTTTAACAGTTAGTTATTTGGAACTGCCTATAATGGTAGAAAATTAACAGTAATGCAATATTTAATAATACATTTCTGTTTTCTTTTCGTTACGACTAGTTAGTATTGAAAAGAAAATAATTAAGGCAATTGGTTTTTTTTAAAAGTTAAGACAAGTGTTATCTTCTTAAATGTTTTTTGTTTTGCTAAATGTTCAAATTATTATTTTGTTTTTTTGTACCTACTGGGCACGTTACCCATGGTTGACATCGATACGGACGTATTTTGACACCTGAACTTTTTACGAGATTTAGTTTATTTAGTAAGTTTTATATATTTTTTTTATTTGATGTATATATATATATATATATATATATAAAGTTAGGTATTTCTTTAGTTTTCACGAGTTCATTGTTAATATTTTTATATAACTGTTATGTATGTGTGCGTAGCTGCGTGTGCAACAAGGAGCCCTACGCTCCTTGTGTGCCATTTAAATGTATTTAAATGAATTTTGGATTTTTTTACATTAGATAGAACGCCAGAAGCAATTTACACTATGCAATGGTCCCAATGACAAGGCCAAATACACACATTCACTCACTCAAAAGCACACCCAGTCTCAGAACAAATATTTGCGAATTACACAAAGATTTGTCCCATGTGGGGATCGAACCCACAACACCGGTGCAGTGGAGAGCGGCAAGGCGACCGCTTAAACCACTACACCACACGTGCAGACAAAGTTAGGTTCCGAATAAATGCAGTCCAGTCATAGCCGCCGGTTTTACTTGTCACACATTTCCTATTCCCGCATTCGCAAACGCACTAATATTGTATCCACTCGTTTTGAATTGCTTTTGTTTAAGTATTTTTATTTGTTTACTAGCTGACCCGGCGAACTTCGTACCGCCTTAGCGTAAATTTGATGCACTACTTTATTTTGTATAGCTGACCTATCTTATGTATGCGTACCTATTCAATTTGAACTGGAATCTATAATATCCCCCATATAAAAATGAATACTTTTTTTTTTTTTTTTTTGCCGTAACAACCTCGTACAGAGTATTAGAAAACTACAAAAAAAAATATCAGCCAAATCAGTCAAGCCGTTTTCATGCCAAGTCGTGACAACGGAAAACGGGTTTCATTTTTATATATATAGATTAGTTATGTTTATATCTTCAATTGAATTGATTGAACGCGTGAGATAACTTGTGGAATTTTGTATAGTAAACATGAAAGTAACAAATAATTGAATAGTATTTTGAATAATTTTCGCAACAATGTGTCTCATCTTTTAGTAGAAGAACTAAGCTAACCAGGTATACTCATGCTTGGTTCATTTACGACTAGGTTTGTGCGGGCTAAGTCTCGTAAATTCACAGTAAGTGTTTTGGTAGATAAATTAAAAAGATAACGTTGATGAAGAGTCCACGAACAGCATACAACAGCTTCTAGATAATGTTACAAAATCATACCTTTATTTGCATATTGCACGTGCAGTGTTTTAAAATAATATGAAAGTGAATGTTGTGTATAATATAACATAACATCACGACTATATTACCCAGAAGGTGAAGGTGGTAGAGGTGTAAAATACCCACATTTCACCTGTTATGTTTAATGGGCTAGGGAGTGGACCTATCGCCAACCAACGGGCACGATTCCAAGAACGTGCTACTATTGTGAACTTCCTGACGGAACGTTTATAAATAACACTTTGCCTCACTCGGGAATCGAACCCGAGACGTCACGATAAGAGCTACGCTAACCACTAGACCATCTAAGCAGTATTAATACTTATCTTACTATATTTTTTGTAGCCCTAGGCAAATCCTGAAAAAAAACAAATATATTTTATAAAGTTATATAAACACTGAAAGAGACATGCTACAAATATCACTTACAAAATATATAAATTACAATCAATATTTCCATCTACAAAATAAATCCTTTTACCTCGTTCAATTATCTCCAGAAGAGCCTACTTTAATATTTGCTGAAAGAAATTCTAAATAATGTGTCAACACAACACACACTTGACCAAACCTGTAAATCTATTGCCTTAATCTTTGTACTGAGATCTGGGGCACGTTTGTAGCAATAAAACACTGCGAGCAACATAGTTGATTATATTTTTCAAGATTAAGAACTGGAGATTGTTACAAGGACTTTTTTTTTGTCGTATGTTGCTGAAGGGAGGTAGTCAAAAAGGATAAACAAGAGTACAAGCTGAAGAGGATGGCAAGGATAGAGCTAGCTAGAGTGAAGTAAAGGCAGAAAATAAGAAAAGCCACCGGCCACTACCATGTAGTATTTATAGTCGAAAAGAAAGAGAGAGCATGTAAGTCTGTAATTAACTCAATCGTATGTAACGACTACAACTCATTACCCCAAAATTGCGGACACAAATTAACAATTAACTTGAGTAGCACCAAAGTTTCTTTCAGTTTTTTAACAACGCCCCACTGCAAAAAATTCAAAGGTAAAATCCAGAGAGCCAGGGCAAATGTAGTTAAGTTAAGAATCTACTTATTTGTAAAACTGTTGATATGTGTTTTGTAAGATCTGGGAGACATTAAGTCGTTAGTGTGTAAGTTGCCATCACAAGAAAGCGGAGCGCTTCACTACTAAGTTGCCTACAAAGTAGCCCAAACAGTCTCTTTAGGGTATGAGAGGGACATGCCCCTTTTTTTTTTTTTTTTTTTTTTCGCGGGGAAATGCATTTACGCATACCACCCTACCCGTGGGGGGACGGGCAGAGTGGCTATGTGGGACTCCCGTGCCTACGATGTTAAACGGCACAGAATACCCACTAAAACCCCGCGGTGTGCCCTCGTCGCCGAAAGATGGTGGGTCGGCGAGCCCTGGATCGATCTTACATCCACAGGGCTCGCCGCGGCGACCGTGCCCAGTCCGACCACTGACCGGGCACCCGACTCTACTCAGTCCTACTCTCGTAGCGACGCCCCGGGCACACCCAGGGCGTCACTCCGTCGCGGAAGGCATCAGCGGGCGGCGGAAAACCCCCTCCACCGCCCGCGGCCTCGCTTAGGGCGGCATTAGGCTCGCGGCGTACGCGCGCCTTCGCCGCCCAGCTCGCCGGCGGCGGAGCGGATCAGCCAGGGGTGCGTCCTCCCTGATCCGCTCCGCCGCCTCCTTCTGCAAGATGACGTCCTCACAGAAGGATGCGACCGCATCCCACGACCTCGCGCTGCCCATGGCCGCAACCACGGCCGGCAGCGAGAGGTCGTTCCCTATGACCGCGGTGAGTTCCCGGCGCTGCACCTCCCAAGCTGGACACTGCTCGAGAGTGTGCTGCGCCGAGTCCTCACCGCAGTCGCAGTGGTGGCACATGGGGCTCGCCTCCCTCTTCAGCCTGTGCAGGTACTTCCCGAAGCAACCATGCCCGGTCAATACCTGCACTAGCCTGAAGGAGAGAGTCCCATGCTGCCGCCCTGCCCACTCCTCGAGAATCGGCCGGAGCGCCTCCACGGTCCGAAAACCAGCCCGTGGAGCCCCCAGCCGATTCCCCCACCGGACCATCAGCGTCCGGTGGGCCTCCTCGCGCCAAGCTCGCAGCCGCTCGGGCATGGGGACAGAACCCTCGGCCCGAGCAGCCGCGCCGCGCTTGTACACTTCGGCGAGCACTTCCGCATCCAAATCCCACGGGGGTGTTCCGGCCAACGCACACGCCGCGTCGGTCGACACCGTGCGGTATCCGCGAATGGCCCTGACCGCCAGGATGCGCTGCGGTCTCCACAGCCGCGCCCTGTTCCTGGCGGACAAGGCCTCCGCCCACACGGGTGCGCCGTACAGTGCCATTGACCGTACCACCCCCGCGTAAAGCCGTCGGCTGGCGACGCTGGCACCGCCCACGTTCGGCAAAAGCCGACCGAGAGCGGCAGCCACGCCTTCCAGCTTGGGCACCAAAATGCGGAAGTGCTCGTCGAAGCTCCACCGCCTGTCTATCACTAGGCCCAGATACTTGATCTGGGCCCCGATCCGTACGAGGACCGAGCCGACGGTAATCGAGGCGCCAGCAGGTGGCCCGCGACGAGGCCCGTGAAACATCACGGCCTCAGTCTTGGCAGGGGCCACCCTAAGCCCCAGCGCCTCGATGCGCTCGACCACTTGGGACACACCCACTATGGCCAGGCGCGCCGCCTCCTCGAAGTCTCGCCCCCGGGCCGTGACGAGCGTGTCATCCGCATAGCAGATGACATCTAGGCCCGGGGGGAAAGCTCCACGCAGCACCCAGTCGTAACCGATGTTCCACAGGAGCGGTCCTAGGACCGAACCCTGCGGGACACCGCACGACACGGGCCTGCGGAGCAAAGCTCCGTCTCGGTCCTCGTACAGAACCCCCCTGCCTTCGAGATAGTCGGCCACCAGCCGCATCAGGTAAACCGGCACTCCATGGTACCGGAGTGCCTCGCTGACGCAGCTGAATGGCAGAGTCCCGAAGGCGTTGGCGATATCCAACGATACCGCCAACAACACCCCTCTGCCGGCGACGGCCGCCTCTGAGGGACATGCCCCTAGCACAGAGGTGGATGCAGCTTCATTGTGGCATCTCTCCTCGTATTATTTGAAATTGTGTGTAAATGTCTTATTTTGTTGATAATGTAAAAAAAATAAACAGTAAAAACCAGAGCCAGGGCAAATGTAGTTAAGTTAAGGATCTATTTATTTATAAAACTGTGTAAATATGTGCTTTGTAAGATCTTAGAGATATTATTCATATTATGAAATACGGGTGTTACTTACGTAATGTTCGTCTATTTAGTCGACCGCGTCTATCTAGACATTATCAAGAGAGTGCGATACGTCGCGCCTGAGTCGCAGCCAGTCTTGCACCTGTGCAAGACTGGCTGCGACTCAGGCGCGACAGACGTATAGGTGAAACCGCGGTCGACTTAATAGACCAATATTACGTGAGTAACACCCGTATTTCATAATTTGAATAATGTTACAAACTCACGTCAGTTTTAATAAAAATATCTTAGAGATATTAATTATTTTGTGTGTGAGTGGTTTTGTAACAGATTACAGATGAGGCGCCGTGGTAAAATCTTAACCCCCATAAGTTTAAGGACACTAAAGATCATTAAGGAACACTATAACATTTACGGTCGTTAATTAAGCATTGTATCAGCTACAGAGAACAATATATCACAAACTGTTAAGGCAAACTCTGCCGTAAACTCTAACTATCTTATTGAAAGTTTATAGTACCGTCGTCATTAGCTGCATAAACTTCAAGATCTTTATAACGATAACAATGTATATTATTATTAGGTATCAATAAATTTGTTGATGTTATAATAATAATTGTATAATAGTACGCAATTAGATAGTAACTTTAATTTGTATTCCATCAATAGGGGAATAGCACTGTAACTCCTTCGTAAAGGTTATTCAATAACCTACTCGTAGTTAGGAGCACAAACCCATACCCACTAAGTATAACTGTAGTCTTAGTCATTATTACTTATAACGTTCTTTTTATTATTTTATTATTATTTTTGTAAATCTTATTCATTTATTCTCTCATTTTTTATAATACATGTTTAAATACAAATTATAAAAGTAAAGTACAATTAAAAAAAAATATCTTATTTTGTTCATGATGTTAATATTATGTCCTATTTAATTTCTATTCTACTTTACCTATTTTATGAAATTGTAAAATTGTTCCCATACAAATTAATTTTAAAAAATTAATTGTATGAATATTTGTAGGTTTGTATTTTATGACTATTTTAATGTGTGTTTTTAACCGACTTCAAAAAAGGAGGAGGTTCTCAATTCGATTCGTATATAATAATATGTTGCTTTTTTGTTATTCTTATTTATTTTTAATATGTCTATCTGATTTTAATTGAATATGGACCATGTCTGAAATATAGAAATGAATTTAAACTGAATTAAATAATGAAAGGACTACTGTACTGTATCTGTGATACACGTGTTAGCTACACGTGTATCATAGATACAAAGTTCTCTTAGGATCAAAGCAGATACATGACAATACATGTGTACCTTTACATACAAGTTAAAAAACCGTCTTAACACGCATATTCCAAGACATTTCTTTAACACGTGCCAGATTTTATCTCCAACGGGTAAATGTAAATTTATGCGTAAGTAAATGTCCTACCGCCAGCGAGCAAGTAAATCTAGAAACTAAAAGTGCGTGAGTGAATAGCCTTTAATATTTTTAAAATTGAGCGATTAATTAATAAAGCGAGTCCTTGTAAACTCAACTATATGTACAGGCGTCATAGAGGCTTTTATTAAAAACACAGATTCATTTATTAATAACACTAATTAATTTATTAAAAATACTGATTCATTTATTAATAACACAGATTCAAGCAAAGCCGTGGATGGAAGTTCGTAATACTTTAAAAAGGCAGGCTTTTCTTGTACTCGAGGAGTGGGCAGGGCGGCAGCATGGGACTCTCTCCTTCAGGCTAGTGCAGGTATTGACCGGGCATGGTTGCTTCGGGAAGTACCTGCACAGGCTGAAGAGGGAGGCGAGCCCCATGTGCCACCACTGCGACTGCGGTGAGGACTCGGCGCAGCACACTCTCGAGCAGTGTCCAGCTTGGGAGGTGCAGCGCCGGGAACTCACCGCGGTCATAGGGAACGACCTCTCGCTGCCGGCCGTGGTTGCGGCCATGGGCAGCGCGAGGTCGTGGGATGCGGTCGCATCCTTCTGTGAGGACGTCATCTTGCAGAAGGAGGCGGCGGAGCGGATCAGGGAGGACGCACCCCTGGCTGATCCGCTCCGCCGCCGGCGAGCTGGGCGGCGAAGGCGCGCGTACGCCGCGAGCCTAATGCCGCCCTAAGCGAGGCCGCGGGCGGTGGAGGGGGTTTTCCGCCGCCCGCTGATGCCTTCCGCGACGGAGTGACGCCCTGGGTGTGCCCGGGGCGTCGCTACGAGAGTAGGACTGAGTAGAGTCGGGTGCCCGGTCAGTGGTCGGACTGGGCACGGTCGCCGCGGCGAGCCCTGTGGATGTAAGATCGATCCAGGGCTCGCCGACCCACCATCTTTCGGCGACGAGGGCACACCGCGGGGTTTTAGTGGGTATTCTGTGCCGTTTAACATCGTAGGCACGGGAGTCCCACATAGCCACTCTGCCCGTCCCCCCACGGGTAGGGTGGTATGCGTAAATGCATTTCCCCGCGAAAAAAAAAAAAAAAAAAAAAAAGGCTTTTCTTGTACGGTGTTTACAATGGTTCCTCTACTCAAAGAAATAAGCCAACCGGAGGAATCATTGTTAGGCGTCTCCCGCTGCCAAATGTGGAAGAGCACCGATCTTGCATTATGTCAAATCCTATGAATAAATAAAAAGGTGTGTATATTGGTTTGATTTTTTTATTATTAAAACATCATTAAATACATATAAAAAAAAATAAAAAATAAATTACAAAATTAATAACTAGTTGTTAAATCCCATGATTTAACAACCAGCGCGAAACAATGTACCCGCCCGCTCCCCTGCGAGTTTCGGCACACTTTTTTGCATAGATATTTGCGTTAATTTTGTGTCTATATTGTGTTTTATTTAGTCTGAGCTCCTCTACTACTTTACTTTTTTTATATAAACTTAAAATAAGTCCTAATAGAACCAGTTGCTAATGAAACATAAAATACAATCATCAAGTAAGTACAAACCACAAATGTGTGGGGCGATGGAGTGTTTACTTGCTAGAGTGTGCATTTAGTCTAACCTCAAGTCATTCTCCCTAACGGCTGAGGTCAGACGGGCATCGCTCTTAGCAATAATTTGTTACATTAGACAAGATATAAGCCCACCCCAATTATTTCTAGAAATAAAGCATTTGTTTACTTTGTGGAATCAACACAAATATTTTACTTTGATTGGTCTCAAAGCAGTGTCTATATGTACGTATAATGATAGCATTACTAAACAGTTATTTGATTCTAAGGTTTCACAATTTCCAAGTAAGAGTTATTCACAAAGTAAATTATTATGACGACCGGATAGTGGAGTCGTTAGTGTAACTGCCCGCAACGCAGAGGTAGCGGGTTCAATTCCCGCTCAAGACATAATCTTTGTGTGCATGAACATGGAGGTTTGTCTTGGTCTGGGTGTGTCTCTGTATAATAAGTAAGTATGTATTTACAAATGAAAAAGTATATATGCATAAGCATAAGTTATTCGAATACCCAAAGTACAAGCTCTGCTTAGTTTTGGGACCAGATGACGATTGATAAAATCAGAATAATAATTATAATTTTATTTTAATAATTTTTTATCGTGTTGTGCAGAATAATTTTCATGTGTTTGAAGAAGGAAGAAGGTGTGAGCTAGATACTAAACGAGACCAACAGAAAGCACGACCACCTTCGAATATAACGTTTAATTATATCAATGGTGCTCTCACATGTCCGCAGTGTTCACGTGTGTTTACCGCAAAAATAGGGTACATAGTCATCTAAGAGCAAAACATCCAAGCTTGTAAAATAAATATCCCACAATAGCTAAGTCGCCGTTGCCGAAATCGGCTAGGACTATATTTATTACTTGACCAAATATAAAAGTGATTGTTTTTAATGTGACATAGAACACAGCTGTCACTTCAATTTCTTCGTGTTTTATTTTATCCTATGAATAATGATTACCCGCAGATTGTAAAACAGACCATAACAGTGCAGGTTAACTTGTTGCTATCATTTTTTAGAGTAGAGTAGCTAGAGTATTTTTTAATGGTTTGGCTTTTAATTTATATTATCTGTATCCATTTTCAATAATTACTATTTTCAAATACGTTCAACATAGTTAAGGTTGTGTAAATGGATATACCCTTTTTTTTTCTTTTTTTTAACTGGGTAATAATGCCTGACCATACCATCGACCCGGGCAGAGTCGCTGGTTATGTCCGAGTTGCACGGACCCAGTGTGTTCCGTCAACGTGATATATGGCCGGGGTGCCAGGTATCACTCGCGCATGTACGCTAGCACCCAGGAATCTCGACTGCCGTGCAAACTGGCTGTCTCGTCGTAGTGTTGGAGGAAACTAGTTAATTTTCGTGGTTTCAAACTATTGAGAGAATGAAACAATCCTTTAGAATAACTAAAGATGCAGATGGTATAATAATATCTAGAATAATAGCAGTCGCCAATTAAATAAGCTATCCAAAATACGATGTCAATTAGTAGCTACTATCACTCAATTTCTTAGTACATTTCTTATCTTACTTGCGCGTGCCGTAATTATTTGTAGGGTTGTATTTCGCATAAAAGTTATTATGGTGATCTTTATGCTACTTCCCCTGAATAAAGGTAATTGTTATATAGAAGAAAATATACCCAAAGGTGCTTCTGCAATAAACTAAAAAGAACCTACTATCCAAAACAAAATATCCATAAATCACTAGGGAGCGCTTGATTTAAAAAAAACATTTGTAACTGCACTTTAATACTTGTATCTTGGTTGTTTATTAGTAACCATTCTAGGCTCTATGCTGTTACTAAGAAATTCCTGACGACCAAATTCCAAAGCAACCCTCTTTCTCGAATTGGCAATCGAACCCGAAACCCCACGGTGGACAATCGCAAATTATATCGCTAGATCAAAAGGCAGTCAGTATAAAAAATAATGTTACCCATAAATCATTTAGAGGCAACCATCATTCAATTTCTTGGTACATTTGTTACCGCACGTAAATACTCGGACCTTAATTGTATGAGCGCGGGACATGTTTGCGAACACTTCATCAATCTTGTCCGTGACAGATGGCACAGGTATTGAAAATGACTACGGATTTAGGAGATGAAATGCTGATTATAATGTCTTTTTGCTCAGTTTTTCTGGGTTCTAAGTTTTTTTGAAACTTGTGTATGATTATGCCCTATATTTAAAAAAAAAGATTGTATTGACACATAAATACGGTTAGTTTAAGAGTTTTAGCAGGCACTATCGATTTTCATAAGAGGTGGTTTTACCCAACATAATACTAATTTAATTACAAAGTATTTAATTATCCCTACAGGGGTGACATATTTATTTTTTTACGTTAATTGTTTTCTATGGAAATAACTGAAAAAGAACGAGAACCAGAAGTAGGTTGACGATGTTTATGGAAGCATAAAATCCGTGCTACCGTCTTAATTTTTAGAGCTCACAAACTCGTCAAATTTCACCCAAGTCAGCCTTAATAAAAGTTGTTGCCTCAAAAATAAATTTAAATAAAAAGAACTTTCATTCCAAACCAAAGAAGCAACACATAAAAAGGTTCTTAAAAATCATGAAAATGTCTCTTAAAAATTTCTTACCAAAGTTTCACTATCCAGTTTTATCTTTTAGTTCTGTTCTTTTACAAAACGAGTAGTGTAAGGAGTGAAAGATGCGGAGACAGGCACTTATCTGAGAGATTTATAATAATGTCATGACAGTTAGAATTTCTCATCGCAGTAACAAAGACAAGGGAAAAATTTCTGGACGAGTTTTTGCCATTTTTTTCTTATCGTCTTTTGTTGGGGCGTTGCTGGGGCGATTCGGAGGGAGCTTTGTTATGATATTATTACGAGGATATATTGAGTGATTAGTGATATTTATGTTTGTTTGTTTCGGTAAACGTTAACTTCATAACCAAATTATAAATGATTTTATAGACATCTAAGTTCAGAATTTGTTTAAACAAACAACTCCGCCATCTTTAGGTTCTTTTCTAATTAAATAAAAGCTTTTATAGTTCCGTGAACTTTGCGTATTACAGTTATTAAAATATGTATTTACATAATAGGAAATATAGGTCATTATGTAGGTAGCTATCTTTTTTTACACTTAAAATAGAAAAATAATTCAATCATTTTATGAGTGACACTGCATTAAGAGGCCTATCACAAAATTGCATTTTGAAAGATTAGGTATATCGAAGCACGGCGACAACTCGCCCGGGGTCACGAGTTCACGATACTCTGCTATAGCTACGACTAAATGACTTTGATACTTTTTCTATAATATAGCTATTTGTTATTTAATTATTGTCCTTGTTGAATATTACTATATAAAAGATATTTTAATTAAAATATTGTTAATAATGACAACTGATCTGATAATCAATTTCAAAAAAATCAATGACACATTAGACCTATATTTATAGCTGAGTAAAAATATACTTTGCTAATTACAGTTCTTTTTTTCGATACACTTTGTAAATAGAGTAGAACCCGTTTATTATGACTCCGCCTATATTGACCAACCGATTATTATGACGTAATTACATTACGAATTTTGAATTTCATATAAAACTCTTATAAAAAGTCGGATATAATGACTTCCCTTACAGTTACACGTCGCTTATTATGACCGATTAAATAATAATGTCAGTCATTATAACTGGACATATTTAATCAATTATGTCCGGTTATAATGACTGACATTATTATTTACACCTTCGGTAATGTTCGTTGATTCTCGACGACACGTTCGGCACTTGGCTCGTTTTTGTCTTGATAATTTGACAATACCGATTTATTTTATACACAATCGTATTAGAAACTGATATAACAATAAAACGAAAAAACAAAAGCAAACAAAAATTACAGATTACTTACATTAAAAAATACCCTTATATATGTTATAATAATGTGTTTATAACGTTCAATTTTAATTTTGATTTAATATGTATGTATACATAATGTAGTTACTATGTTTCTCTATTAAAATATTAAAATAGTACATACATATTTACATAAAAAAGGTTTTTTTTTTACAAAACGCTTTGTATGACGTCCGCTTATTATGACGTGTTTGTCAATTCCTTTCGATATCATTATAAACGGATTCTACTGAATTTTTAATTGATTTTTATATAGCATTTAGCCATGCTCAGCAATCTAATACTAAGAACTGTCGTTTTTTTTTGTAAATATTTCGAAAGTGCTGGTGTGGTGAAAAAAATATTTACCAGTTATGTAGAGAAAATACTATAGAATGATCTGGAATCGAGCCTACAATAAACGTAATCTGTGTTTACAGGCCAACAAAATACAATGTAGAAGATTTAAAAAAGTTCTATCTAACTTTTAAATTTTTAAGGCCCGCTTTTCTCATAGTAAAAAGAAATTAATAATATGTTTCGATTTTAATATTAATAGTTACAAAAAGTACCTACATGATCAAAATCGATAAGTCCAACTATACCAGTTCAAGCTAGATAGTTCGGCGCGAAAAAATTCGCCATAGATGTTACCTCAACGAGCGCTCGCGCGGTACTGAGTGCGAGCAGCCGATGCATCGCAATTTAAAGCAATGTGGCAATTGTAAATACGTTTATTTAAAACTTTATAGCTTATTTATTTTTGAAGAAATTATGACTATTTAATTTCTTATGAACTAACGTTTGTTCTAGTATAAATTTTACGTACCAATATTAATTTAGTAAGGAGAAATTTACAGTTAATTCTGAGCGCTTTTTAGTAATTTTATGGTTTAGAATGGGATTTTTATCATAGATATTCCATACATGTTTTAAAATTCTGAGGCCACTATGAACTAAACCACTATATAAGCGCTATTATTAAATATTTTTCATTTAATTTGCTATGTTTAGTAGTACAAACTTCGAGCTCGAAAAAGTGATGTCGTGAATTTTTTGAAAATCTCGCTTAGGAATTTTGCCGTTATATCAATAGATAAGAAAAAAATTAAAAAACCGAAGCCACTATAAACTATTTTAATAACTTGTCTTTACCACTACTTAAGTCAAAGTTATTGAGGTCTCACAGTTTCTTAGAAAAATAACGTCAAAGTTGACCATTAAACACAAAAATCACAGTCGAAATGTAATAGGCCTCTTAATGGTACTTTCCGCAGCTAAAATGCACAGTCAGCTAAACGAAAACGTATTTTCATATTTTACCAAATCTTTTCGTCCTCGTGTCATTCATACTAACCGAATTTATTACAAATGACATCATCTACCAGTCCTTCCTTGATTAATAAGATAGCGAAGGGGAATAATATTTCTTATTCCAAGGCGGTATATTTTTTGCTCCCCCAAGCATGTCATTACTTAAATAACAAAAATGATTGATATCAATAATATTGGCAAGCATTGTCATTGGAATTTTTTTTTTACCTAAATAAATTTTGTGATTAGCTTGTGAATTTGAGCATACCTAATTGTTATATAGTAAGAACGCGTCACTTTATGATTTAGGTAAAATATATTTATCATAATTTATTAGTCCGCCCCCACTGTGCTAAATCTAAAATTTATACTGGAAAATTAATTTTCCATCGATTAAGTGACTATACATTTTTTTTATATAATTCTGATCTTTTTAAAACAATGAAATACTGAAGCGGTCTTAAAACCTTCTAAAAACTTCCTAGATCGAACGCCGAAGTAAATAATGAGTATGTTCTACAAGAACATTCTCATTATGTACATAATGCGAATGTAACACATTGTAAATACTGTAATATTTCATTTGTCGCCCCTGGGAACGTCTCGCGAATCGGCAAATGTCATTCTGATTTACGGTAATGATTACGTGTTCGATACTGATGTACGAGTATGACACAATGAAACAGTAATTTCCTATAAAAGATTCAGAGTGTATTTATTTTATATAATTATTATTTTACTTAAAGCATTGGCAAGTATACCTACTAATCTAGATGTGAGATATTGAGACAGTTTGATGCAGTTTTCAATCAATATTATGCGTTTACATTAGACTTTCACGTAGTAACGATATTTTTTTTAAGTAAAACATTCTATAGTATTTACCAATTCAAATACACAGCTTCCGAAATCACTTCGTTAATGAATTTGTTTCGTGTAATGCGGGTGTAACAATATAGTAATATTTCATTTGCCGCCCCTGGGAGCGTCTGCGAATCGACGTGTGCGATACTGATTTACGGTAATGATGACGTGTATATATGAATTATATAATTATAGTATAATGCCATATAAAAGGTTCTGTATGTATTTATTTTGTTCTGAAAACATTAGCTTGTATGCTTAGCTGGTTGTAAAAACATCGCTAAACAGTCAATTGCGGGTCAAAACTATTTTTAGCGTGCGTTTTCCCTGCCAATTCTGCTGAAGTGTTTTAAATTATAAAGTCATAGTTATTCCTTTAAGTTCAATAATTAAAATTCACAGCTTCCAAAATAACTTCGTTTATTAATATGCTCGTGTAATGCGGGTGTACCTCGACTAATATTTTACTCGTCGCCCCTGGGACCGTCTGCGAATCGACGTGTGCGATACTGATTTACGGTAATGACGACGTGTTCAATACTAGCGTATTGCATAATTATATTAATTTTATAGTAATGTCGTATAAAAGTTTCTGCGTGTATTTATTTTAAACTGAACATTCACTTGAGTGCTAAACTAGTTGTAAAAACATCGCTAAACAGTCAATTTCGGGTCAAAACTATTTTTGGTGTGCGTTTTTTTCCTGGCAATTTTGCTGGAGCGATTTAAATTATTAAATAATACTAATTAAAATTCACAGCTTCTAAAATTACTTCGTTAATGAATATGTTCGTGTATCTTTTTACTAATATTTCATTCGTGGCCCCTGGGAGCGTCAGTGAATCGACGTGTGCGATATTTATTTTCAGTAATGGTGACGCGTTCGATGCCAGTGTTTGAATTTATTGTCAACGACAGTATAAATATTATTTATACTGACAATATATAATACTGACAATAAATTATTTTAATTGTAAATATGATACAGAAATATTTATATTAATCTGATACAAAAATATAAACAGAGAATGATTGTGAGCTGTAACGAACAGTATATTTATTTGCTTATTTTTTGCAATAAATAATTAAATTGATGACAATCGCGATTTGAAAACATTTTTCAAAAATTAAACAATGGGTCTAAATTGCGTAATTATTATAAATGTAAATAAATACCTATGCTCGACGTTTCGAATGACTTGCATCATTCTTGGTCACGAGCCGACTGGTTCGAAAATTGATGACAAGTTAAATAGAAATAGATATAGAAATAATTTATTCACGTAAAACATGGTAGGTACAGATGTTTTAACATTTTGTTACTTTTTTGTATCACATATTTCGCCAAGAATTCGACATGCAAATATAGATATTATTGCTAAAATTAATAAATAAATAACGTGCTTATTTTATGAGTTTTACGGCGTAGTTTTTGCCCGCATTAAGAAGAACATAACATACAAACATTCATTTCACACACACAGAGTACACCCAGAGTCAGAACAAATCTCTGCAGATCTAACAAAGATTTGTCCCGTGTAGCGGCGTCACAACACCAGCATATACCTATTGTATGATATGATATACCTATTGCTTTGATAATTAGTAATTAACTGTTTGATGGTATCGTTAGTTTGATGACCGAATGGCGAAGTGGGTAGTGTGCCTGCGAGGCTGAGGTCGCGCGTTCGATGCCCGCTCAAGATAAATCTTTGTGTGCATGACCACACACACGCAATATAATGACCAATATTTTTCTCGGATTGACTGGTTTTATTGAGTTAAAATAACTAAACAAGACGGTGACTTTTAACTAACGCTATGTTTACAGCAATGTAAAAAAATATCACATTCAAGGTAAAACGGATTTTAGTTATTTAAGCTAATGACATTTAAAAAGTCAATAATCTTCGAGTAAAGGTCATGGCTGGTACGTATTTTCGATAACGAATATTTTATGAACTGTAAAGCCGGTTGTGACTCGGGTCACGGCAATTACGACAAATAAGTAATAGGTTGGTAAGCATATTCTACTTTTTTTAGTGACTTCTTTTTAAAGATTCCTCCTTTATATATTATGCATAGTGCATTGTTTCCAAGGGGTGCATGAAAGGAGCCTCCCCGAGTGACGTACACGACAATTCCCTACGCCCGGCGCACCCTGGGCAATTGGCGAGTTCTTAAAATCGGATTGGCTAATCCTTTCACCGAAATGGCAAGTAAAAACCTTGACCACCTTACAGACTGTCTAAAATGCCCTACCACCTGCACTAGAGAGAAGCTCATGAACGCCAACGAGAGCGCCATAACAGTGACCACTTATTGGACCAATAAAATTTGACTCAGCCATCGACACGACGAAGAAGAAGAATTGTTCCCAAAAATACTTATGTATCAAACGCTATTTCATTGCATATCTCTGACGAATTTCTCAACTAGGACATATTCTTTTCTTGAGAGGTTTTAAATACGCATGAAAGATGAATTAATGCCGTCTCACCCTGCCGTATGCCGCTAGATAGTAATTAAACCTTTTTTAGTCTAGGTAAAATCAGGAATCTTGACGCTTTAGAAGTTAGCTAGCTAGTTATAAGCAATCGACGAGCACCGTACTCAATCGTGGCCAATACCTACCCATGATATTTCATCTGCGGCTCACTTCAAATTTTCAAAAGCGTTTAGTTCCCCTATTTTACCTATATTAATTTTCTGTTTGATCATGAGTGATCATAAGATTTACCGTCACTGTCATTGTCAAAATTTAATGCAGGTAAAATCTTTTTTAGGAAAAGTAGCAATACAATTCTTGTTAGAACGCTTAATTTATAATTTAAGACGTGAAGGATCCTTCCTACTTGGTATATACGTATTTCTTTCGTGTATACAGAGTATCCTTGTGTTCTTACATGTCTCTAAAATAATGTTCAGTATCATAGACAAATATTAAATCTTTCTTTTTATTTGAATATCGTCATTTAGTTGACCAAACTTCTGTATAAAATAGTCCTTTAGTACATAAAGTGACATTATATCCCTTAAGAATAGCACTTTTAGGAACCGTTAGTGTCCAAAGGCGCCGTATTCTATTTTCAAACGTGTAAAATATATTTAAAAACAAAAGGTATTCCCTAAGGTCTAAAGCGGGCACAATAACGAAACAACTGTGTCGCATCTGCATAGTTTTACAGCGTAGAAGCTTGAAACAAAACCGTGCAACTGAATATTTTATCAAATAAATTGCGTTCTCTTCGTTTTGCATCGCCAGCGTCTCTGGCCGCGTTCTGAAATTGTTATTTTTTAAGAACAAAAACAAAATACGAATGTTGGGAATGTTCTGTTTTATTTCTTATTACGTTAAAATTATTCTCTTTTTCGTGATAACTACACGTGAAAAATGTTCGGCGTGAGTTATATAAGCGTAACAAGGTTATAACACAATAACCTTCATTGTAATTAGGCAATAAAGATTACATTACATGTAACTTCCTGGTACTGCGATAACAGGAAGCATTAAGATTATAATGATCCTTTGTTTAGGTTACTTAGCTTATAATATTTGATATTAAATAAAGTTAGTCTTGCACTGCTCTTCAAGCGGAACACACCTCTTGTTCCTTTTTAAAAAGCCTTTCGTCTCAGCCCACAACCTAACTGGCGCAGTCGGTACGTCGCGTTTATCGGTTCTAGTGGAAGATTTCCGTAAACCTCGAATCCGTGGCGTGCATTAAAGAACCTACCGTGGGCAACTCGCAGAGCGTCAGGCAGCAGAAAACAAGCAGAGCAGCTCAACAACAGCAGACTCATCTAAGCATCGAACAGCCTCTAATCGGCTATGCTCGTGGGGTAAGCATCGAATCTGATTATTCCCGAGAATCCTTATATTCTATTCCTGTCACACTAACTATAAGCAACTTTTGCGTGTTTCCAGTGGCTAGGTATCTGTATTTTAATTAATACAAAAATTGTCGCTAGTTTTTCAATTCTTGGTTGCCATCTGACTCACTAAGATTAACATGTCTAATGACAAGGTAGCACTAGATGAAAAACCAATCCCGGAAGTAAAGACAACTCCCGCAGATTATTCAACGTTCTCAAAGTTGTTACCATGCTACGATGGAAACAAGAGAACGTTAGCATTCTACATAGAAGGTGTAGAAAATGCATTAGAACTTATTACTAATAAAGATGACGATTGCATAGCGTGTCTTATTAGAAATAAATTGACAGGTAAAGCTGTTGAAGCACTGTCAGAAAATCCAGGCACCAAAACCTGGAGTGATATAAAAGATGTTCTTAAAAAAAAATTTGGAGAATTCAGAACTGAAATTCAATTAGTCCAAGAACTAATGCTAATTAAAAGAGATAACAGTACAATAGATGCATTTGGTGATAAAATTAGAGCCTTAATGTGTACACTTATTTCAGCTAATCCTGAAAAACGCATCTATTATGAGCAAATGGCTCTTGAAACATTCCTCGATAAATTAAACCCTATAACAGCTATTTTAATTAAACTTAAATATGTACAAAATTTAGACCAGGCCATTACGGTAGCTAAACAGGAGGAAGTGAAATTAAGAGCTAGGCGTAACGAACAATCTAAAGCAAACTCGTTCAAACCATCAGTACCATACAACAAACCGAACAAACCGGGTTCTTTTCAAAAGAAATTTACAAATAAAACTCCGAATAACTCAGAACAAACAAAGAAAATTTATTTCCAAAATGAAGGAGAAGATAGTGTAGAAGAAAATGACATCCCAGAACAAGAAACGGAGGACGTCTCCGAAGAAGTAGAAGATGAAAATTTTCTTACAGACTTAGAAAACCAACTCGTAATATAGTTTTCATGAACAACATAAAAAACTACAATCGCCTTCCTTATATTTACATCAGTGAATTAGGCGGTAGATTTTTATTAGACACAGGTGCCTCACAATCTCTCATTAATCCAAATATATTACAAAATGCAAAAAACATGAATATAAAAATAAAGAACGAAACACATTTCATCAAAACAGCACATGCAACCTCCAAACATAAACAGGTAGCATATATTAAACTCCCGGAAAAACTATTTAAGGAAAACATAACTCACAAGTTTTTAATCTTTAACTTCGATTCAGATTTCGTGGGATTACTAGGATTAGACTTATTAGTCCCACTTAAGTGTAAAATAGATATAAAAAACATGATACTTCGCACTGAGAAAACTATAATACCAATTAGAGACGACATAAAATCTTATAGCCAAATAAAACCTAATTGCGAACAAGTTATAAATATACTATGCAATTATAAAGAAGGAGAATACTTTTCAGAAAAAAAGACAACAAAAAGTGGATTGATTTTCCCATCGGCACTAGTGACGGTAAAAAATGGAAATGCATTAATGTCGGTAATTAACACATCAAATAATACAATAAACTTAAAAAAAAGTTGTTTCCTAAACTTCCAACGATTAAATATAAAAAATAAAAGAATCCAACAAGAACCGGTGAACAACACTAAGGAATCATACAAAACCATAGACAATTTACTAAAACAGAACCTAGAAAGATTACGTACCAATCATATGAACCCGGAAGAAAACCGAGAAATTAAAAAACTTTGTTATAATTACAGAGACATTTTTCATTGCGAGGAAATACCATTAACATTCACACACGAGATTAAACACCAACTTAGGTTAACCGATAATAAACCTATTTTCGTGCGTAATTATAGACAGGCACCGAAACAAAAAGAGGAAATTAAAAAACAAATTAACCAACTACTCGAAAATAATATTATTCAGGAAAGTAATTCCCCATGGTCGTGCCCAGTACATATAGTTCCAAAAAAAACTGATGCTTCAGGAGAACAGAAATATAGGTTAGTTATAGACTATAGGAAACTAAATGATAAGACCGTAGAAGATAAGTACCCTCTACCTAATATAGATGATATTTTAGATAAACTAGGACGTGCACAATATTTTACTACAATAGATTTAGCCTCAGGCTACCATCAAGTGGAGATGCACCCAAATGACGTAGAGAAAACTGCATTTTCTATAGATCGAGGACATTATGAATTTCTCAGAATGCCCTTTGGTTTAAAGAACGCACCCAGCACATTTCAGAGACTAATGGACTCAGTATTACGTGGATTAGATAACGTATTAACATACTTGGATGACGTAATAATTTATTCCACATCCTTACAGGAACACCTGGATAAATGTAAACAAGTATTCAATAGATTCAGGACACACAACCTTAAAATTCAACTAAATAAATCCGAATTTTTACAGAAACAAGTCAAGTTCTTAGGACACACATTGACAGACAAAGGCCTTCAGCCAAATGAAGATAAAATCGCAGCAGTTAAAAAGTTCCCTCTACCAAAAACTCAGAAAGAAATTAAGTCCTTTTTAGGCTTAGTAGGCTATTATAGAAAGTTCATTCAGGACTTCGCAAAATTGACAAAACCACTTACAAAATGTTTAAAAAAGGGTAGCAAAATACTGTTTACACCAGAATACACTCAAGCATTCGAAAAATGCAAAGAAGTACTAATTAATGCACCAATACTTCAATACCCGGACTTTGAAAAACCTTTCATTCTTACTACAGACGCATCAGACGTAGCCATAGGCGCAGTATTATCCCAGGGACAAATAGGCTCAGATAAACCAATAGCATACGCTTCACGTACACTATCAGAAACAGAACAAAGATATTCGACTATTGAAAAAGAACTGTTAAGCATCGTATGGGCTATTAAATATTTTCGCCCTTACCTTTATGGTAAACGATTTACTATTTATACAGACCATCGCCCGCTTACATGGATAATGTCTATAAAAGACCCAAACTCAAAGCTAACACGCTGGCGCCTAAGATTAGCAGAATACAACTACGATGTACAATATAAAAAAGGAAAAGCCAATACAAATGCAGACGCGCTCTCAAGAGTTCAAATTATACACCATAATGAGGTTAGCAAAAACAATCAACCTAGTACATCAAACGATGACGTAGATTTGACAAACATAGACATTCGAACGCTATTAGACTTACCCATTACTCCTGATATCATAAACCATCCACAGGAAATTCAGAGTCAACCAACAAATACAAACCAGACCCTCGACAGTCAAACAGAAACGACTATAGTGAAAATCCCTGAAATAGAAGACGCTATAGACAGACAATTAAAACAATTCCACATTAGAAAAACACCCGGAGACACTTACAGAATAGATGATAGATCAAAAGGTAAAACTATAATAAAAGACGTATGGATTCCAATTAACAATACAAAAGAACAAATAATACAATTCCTAAAAGAACATACAATTGCAGATAGAATTTTTCATTGTTTTTTCCACTACGAAGAATATTATCCACTATTCTGTGAAGTATATAAATCAATATTCAGCAATCGTGGACCAAAATTAATTAGATGCATGAATAGGGTAACATTAATAGAAAATATTTCCGAACAAACAGACTTAATAAGGAAATATCACGAAGGAAAAACCATACATAGAGGTATACAAGAAACATATAAACACATACATAGAAATTACCACTGGCCTAATATGTTAGCTTCTATACAAAAATTCACTAACAAATGCGACAGCTGCCTCAAAAGCAAATATGAACGCAATCCATTAAAATTACCTCTATCCTTAACAGATACACCACATAGACCAATGGAGCACATGTTTATGGATTTATACAGCACCGGAAGTATAACCTTCCTTACAATAATTGACAACTTCACAAAATACGCACAAGCAATACCTCTTAACGCTGCAAACAGCATACACATCGCTGAAGCTTTGTTAAGTCTATTCTCAGTAATAGGAGTACCCAAGAAAATCACAACGGACTCCGATACAAAATTCGATAACGAAGTAATCACTGAAATCTGTGCATTACATGACATAAACATACACTTCACAACACCATACAATCCAAATTCAAATTCTCCAATAGAAAGACTACATTCAACGTTAGCAGAAATAATTAGATTACAAAGAATAACAGACAAGGACGACACTACATATTTAATGAAATACGCTATAATAGCTTACAATAATACAATACACTCCTCAACAGGTTTTACACCATTTGAATTACTTTATGGACACACTGATAGCAGAAACCCACTAGAATTACACTGTCCTAAAGAATTCTACCAGGAATACGTAATTAAACACAGGCAAATAATGGAAAATGCACAAAAACTAATAAATAATAAAATAACTATCGATAAACAACAAATAATAGAAAGATTCAATAAAAATAAAGAAACTGCACAATTCAAAGTAGGAGATTCAGTTTATAAACAGGTAGCAAAGACAGCCAGGAGCAATAAACTAGAGCCCAAATACTTAGGACCTTATACAATAACTCGCATACACCCAGAGCAAATAGCGGAAATAGTAGGCAAACATGTGAACGCAAAATCAATAAGAGTTCACTTCCGCTTATTAAGGCGCCCTGAAAATGTTTCAGGAACGCCATCGCCTGCTGCGCAGTGCTCTACCTCACCGCTGCCACAGCAGTCATACAGCCAATAGATAACCACAATGGGATCTTAGTACTAACAGAAGCTCAAGCCCAATACCAAGTAGATACATATCACCTAGCAGTAATTTACAATACAACTAAATTAAGAGAAATCTTCCTAGAAATTTGTAGAAACTATTATACATTTAAATTAAAACAAAACAGTTCAACAGATACCAAGTCCACTATTAAACAAATAGAGTACCGTATAGATACGATAGAAAGTAAGTTAGTTTATTTAGGACTAGACACCATAGGTTATAGACTAGGATATAGACAAAAACGAGGACTTATAAACGGCTTAGGCACCATAGTAAAAGCCATCACAGGAAACTTAGATCAAAATGACGCTACAAAATTCGAAAACGAAATAAAATCAATTAAAGCATCCCTCAGTAGCGATAGAGTCAATCAGAAAAAGACCATTAGCATCATGCAAGATTTCAAGAAACAGAATTTGAAAATAACTACATAACTATGAGCATCTTTTATAGCATAGAAACTTCGCTCCAACAGCTTTACGATAGATTAGATACACTAGAAAACGCACTAACATTTGCACATCTTGAAAAGATGCACCCTAGCATAATCGACCCTTCGTATTTAATAGAGGAGTTAAATAGCATCCAGAATGAAATCAGCGCATACTTGGCTTTTGCCCCAAACATAAACAAGATACAACTTTGGGAAAAAGCTATTACAGTACGAGCTTATAGTACTAATGAAACAATTAACTTTATATTGGATATACCACTAGTTGCAGAACAACCTTATAACCTCCTACATCTATATTCCATACCTAACAATAATAACACAATCCTTATACCTAAAAATCCTTACCTTATCTTGGGCAATAATGAGTTCGCTTATCCCCACGAGTCATGCAACAAGATAGCAGAAGATGAAGTCATCTGCAAGCACCTGGAATGGCAGCCCTTGCTGCACTCTACTGATTGTATAGCTCAACTCATACAACATCAAGAGCCACACAATTGTACATATGTAACTGCAACCTTTCAAGACAACATAATACAGCAAATCGAAGATAACAGCTGGATAGTCATCATGAAGCAAAAAGAAGTCATCAAAACCATCTGCGGCAATGACGTACAATACCAACGTAACAAAGGTGTTTTCCTGATAACAACAAACAATAACTGCAAAGTACAAATTATGGACCGAACTCTAACAACACATCAGCGGTACATTAACATCAAGGAAACCATACCGTTACCACGCGCACATCAAACACCGAAAGCTTTACCTATTAAAATAAAGCTGGAAAACATAGAACTAGACAACCTGAAGAAAGCCTTACAGCAATCTGAAGAAATCAAAGACTCCATAATTGATCCAGTATTCATTTCAAACACACCTAGCTGGTCATCAATAGTCCTGTACATCCTAATACTCGCAACAGCAATCGGAGTGGCAGTATACAAACTTTGGTGGATACCCAGATCGGCGCATACTTCAGTCCTGCAACAACCTGAAGCTGAAACACTCCAACTTCAGTCGCAGCCTTCGACGCGCCTCCATCTTAAGGGGGGAGGAGTTATATAAGCGTAACAAGGTTATAACACAATAACCTTCATTGTAATTAGGCAATAAAGATTACATTACATGTAACTTCCTGGTACTGCGATAACAGGAAGCATTAAGATTATAATGATCCTTTGTTTAGGTTACTTAGCTTATAATATTTGATATTAAATAAAGTTAGTCTTGCACTGCTCTTCAAGCGGAACACACCTCTTGTTCCTTTTTAAAAAGCCTTTCGTCTCAGCCCACAACCTAACTCGTGACTGTCGTTTTTTCATATATTTAAAGCAAACAACAAACATACTGTTGAGATTATTTCAGAAATGCAACTACATACGGAAACACAAAAAGCGGCCGTGGCGCAATGGATAAGGCATTGAACTTGCGAGGTCGTGGGTTCGAATCCTGCTCATTACACCACGAAAGTAAACTTCCTCTTAACACAAGCAAATTAAGCTTAGCTGCAGGGAGTTAACAGGAATAGTAGTTATTTGTATTTGCAAAATACTAGTAAGTATTAAAAAAAAACCTTGTAGCAATTGGTAAAATAGTTTACTTAACTTCATAAAGACATGATTGTCTGCATGTGTGGTGTAGTGGTTTAAGCGGTCGCCTCGCCGCTCTCCACTGCACTGGTGTTGTGGGTTCGATCCCCACATGGTACAAATCTTTGTGTGATTCGCAAATATTTGTTCTGAGACTGGGTGTGCTTGTGTGAGTGAATGTGAGTATTTGGCCTTGTCATTGGGACCATTGGATAGTGCTATTGCTTCTGGCGTTCTATCTAATGTAAAAAATCCAAATATATTTATTTATTTATTTATGATAGATCCATTGACGTTCTGAGTTGACGATCGACGACTCGTATTTCCGTATGAAAGTATGAAGGATGAAGTCGTATGAAAGATCCTCATCTCGTCGACGAATTCGTCGACGAGCTGACGATCTAGTTCACCACAGCCAGTGAGTGCTCCCTTAGTTTGCTGTGACAATAGTAAGAACTTGTGTGATGGCTCTCATACTAGTGTTAGGACTCAGCAGTCATTAGGTGCATCAATTGATGTAACATGTTGTACACCAAGTGATGCACAACGTACTATTATGTTTAGTGATGGTATTGGAAAACATATGGGCTCAAAACTGAATTCTCTTGTTAAGGGACAATCAGTTGTTAACCATTGCTTACCATCTGCAACATATGATTTTATTATGAAAAGAATTTTAAGTTATAACTTCAGTAATTATAGAAATCTGATTATTTTAGTGGAAAATAGGGGTAATGTTACCAAAAAGGATTTAGTTAATTATTTTGATAATTTATTATCTCTAGGCTTAAGTAGTATAATTTTGTTCACATTCCCCTACTGTAGGAGCCTGTCAGATGCGGAAAATAATCTTAGATATAAGTTGAACAATGTACTACACACTATAAGTACATATAATGATAGTATTCATTTGATTGATACTAACAGTTTTGTTAGCAGCAAATTATATTTGACTAAAGGTAACTATTACCTTTCTGCTAGTTTTAAGCGACAGATAGCAATTTCGCTATCCTATTTTATTGACATTACAGCCAAGAACTTGGCTACTAACAGATCTGCTTCTATTGAGCAGACTAATGACATGCAATTATCTAATGATTATTTGAATCATGACATGAATTATAACTTAGCCTCTATTGAGGGTACTTCTGACATTCTTAATATTAATGATATTGACATTTCTAATTCTCATATTAATTCTGAAATCTGCAATCATTTAAATTAGTTCATGAGACAACAGAGGTAGCAACCTCTAGCTCTAATTTATTACATGTACAATTGATCAATTTAGCTGCAGAATCAAATAGTAATTATATGTCAATACACCCACAAAAATGTACTAATTACAATACAAACGAAAATATAAACCTGGTGCATCAAAATATATGTTGTTTAAATCTGGGTAAGCAACTAGAACTGGAATTATTCATGAAATCTGAAAATATTAGTATAATGTGTGTTACTGAGCATTGGCTTAAGGGGCATCAGCTCATGTTTAATTTCAGCAACCACCAGGTTGGTAGTTCATTCTGCAGGGTCAACACAATACATGGGGGGTCCCTAATTTTACTTAATAAGAAACTTAAATTTAAAGAACGGAAAGATATTGTGTCCCTCTCTGTAGAATGTTCCATAGAACTCTCCTGTGTACAATTAGAGCAGTTCATTATTATATGCGTATATAAACCTCCCTCCGCAGACCTTAATTTATTTTTAGAAATCATGGATGAAGCCCTATGCAGAATAAATAATTTGGGTAAAACAATTTTAGTCTGTGGAGATTTTAATATTAATATTCTAGTTAATACAACTGCATCATGTCAAATCTTGAGTCTTTTTAAATCCCATAATTTAATAAACTTATTTATGGAGCCTACTAGAATAAGTGCCACCACGGCTACATGCTTAGACAATATTTATACAGATATTAGTCCAACTCACAGAAGTATTATTAATAAACTAGATTCTGATCATTCTGGGCAAATGATAAGTTTTAAAATAAAAAGTAAAAATGTAGTTAGGAAAAAAATTACTTCTGTACCAGTAACAGCTAGTCGCTTTGAACGTATGAGAGTTAACCTAGCTAATAACTTACCTTTCTTAGATAATGACATAGAGCCTAATGTAATGTATAATTCGTTTTTTGATTCATTTCTTCGCGATTTTAACTCAATATTTACTTCCAAGGAGATTACTGTTACTAGTAGTCCTGTCTTTGGTGACTGGGCAACCGCAGGTATCCATAAGAGTAGGCAAACATTGTACATTTTATACTATGAAAGACAATTTAATAGCAGTGAAGAGTTTAAAGAACATGTCAAATCATACTCGAAGATTTTTAAACGCGTTTGTAAAATTGCCAAATCTACATTTATTAAATCTAAAATCAAAAACAGTAGTAATAAAATTAAAGCCACATGGAAGGTTATTAATGAAGAGACTGGGAAGGTTAGATCAAAAAATTCAGACTTTAAGTTAAGTATCAATGGTCAAGTAACCAAGTCAGATTTAGAAGTTGCCAGTGCTTTTGAAGGATTTTTTACTGCTTTTCCTGTCTCTCTAACTAGTGCTTTAGGCTCTTCCTCCTCCGTTGCCGAGTCGTTACTTAAAGATAATGTGCCTGAGTTTTACAATAATTTCGATTTTCACCATGTTAATTTGTCTGATTTTAAAGCCGCGTTTAAATCAATTAATATTAAGAAAACGGCTGATCTATGGGGCATTTCTGTACATATTATAAATTCGTTGATTGACATTATTGCACCTGATTTAATCGTGATATTTAATAGATGTATTGATTGTGGTGTGTTTCCTGACTTAATGAAATTAAGTAAAGTCATTCCATTGTTTAAATCAGGTAGTACATTAGACCCCACAAACTTCAGACCAATATCGGTGCTACCTACGTTTAGTAAAATTTTTGAAAAATTAATTCTCGCGCAGTTACTTAAATATTTTAATAAAAACAATCTGTTGCACACTAAACAATTCGGTTTCACTCGCGGACGGTCAACATGTGATGCTGGGGTAAAATTACTGGAATGCATATTTGAGGCTTGGGAAGAGTCGCGGGATGCCTATGGGGTGTTTTGTGACTTATCTAAGGCTTTTGATTGTGTGCAGCATGAAACTCTAGTCAAGAAGTTACACCACTACGGTATAAGAGGCATCGCTCTGGATCTTCTTACTTCATATCTAAGCGATAGGATTCAGAGAGTAGATGTCAATGGAAAGCGTTCGCATGGATCAGCTGTAGAAATGGGGGTGCCACAAGGCTCTATTTTAGGGCCTTTCCTGTTTCTCTTGTATATTAATGATTTACCTCATCTTGTTAAGGATAATCATGAGATAGTATTGTTTGCGGATGACACTTCTTTAGTTTTTAAGGTAAAAAGACAACAATCAGTAATTGACGATGTAAACAATGCTTTATCAAAGATAGTGAACTGGTTTAGTGCTAATAACTTGCTTTTAAATGGTAGTAAAACAAAATATATTAGATTTTTTACAAAAAATGTTAAGCAAGTCAAAACTAGTGTGGTGATGGACAATGAGGAATTGGAAATGGTCAATAAGGTTGTCTTTCTTGGTATAACATTAGACTCTAAATTACAATGGGGCCCACATATAGAAACGTTGTCTGGTAGACTCAGCTCAGCAGCTTACGCCGTAAAAACAATTCGTCAACTGACCGATGTTGACACTGCGCGTTTAGTTTATTTTAGCTATTTTCACAGTATAATGTCATATGGTTTATTGCTTTGGGGTAGTGCCGCGGATATAGATTCAATATTTGTGCTCCAGAAACGAGCTATTCGAGCTATCTATATGATGAGTCCCAAGGAGACACTAAGAAATATTTAAAGAGATACATATTATGACGTTACATTCTCAATACATTTACGAAAATTTAATGTACGTTCACAAAAACCAAACGAAATTTAAGAAAAATAGTGATCTCCATAAATTAAATCTAAGGAACAAAAACAAACTCGCTGTGCCCACTACTAGGCTCCATAAAATCTCTAACTCGTTTCCAGGTCAATGTATACGCTTTTACAATAAACTTCCTTTAGACGCAATAGAATTATCAATAGGTAAATTTAAAAAATATGTTAAAACTAAATTATGTCAAAAAGCTTACTATAGTATTTCAGACTACATAAATGATAATAGTATTTGGAAATGAATTGCTCTTCTTATGTGATTTTTTTTATGTACTTTTATATTGTTATATTTTTCATTTTAAAAGATGGTGCACATGAGTTTCTCACCAGCTCTTCTCATAATGCAATACCCATCGGAGCTGGTACTTGGATTGATTTTAATTCGATTCTAAACAGTTTGATTAAAATTAATCTGAGCCCCGGTTATTCAAATCATTGTAATTAGTATAATTTAGTATTATTTATTATTTACTTTTATATCATTTTTTGTAATGTTTTGACGTGTTCAAGCGCCTCCTGGGGCCTATGAAAATAAATGATTTGAATTTGAATTTGAATTTGACGTCGATGATAGCAATAACTCGCAGCTTGCATCACAAGCTATACCAATGGCTACATCTACCCCAGTCTAAGATGGTCTCGCGTTATTTGTAGGTACGATATCTATGCCTAAAATACAGTTTTTAAATTTTTTGTCTGTCTGTAAGATGATCTGACTGCCTTCCGTACTTACCAAGCATGTGAAACTGGAAAATTACGCTTATAGTCCGATACTGAATATTTACACCTACATTTCTTTGTATACCTATTTTGTTCAAATGTCTGCGACTCATTTCGAATTTTAATGTGCATTACAATTGATTCTTCACCGGGATATTGATTGAAAGGCAAAATCTTCGAGGTCTGGCTTTTTCGAAACGTTTAACCCGACTGGAAAAGAAGGTAAAGGGCAGTTATATTTTTTTGATAAATAAATTGTTTTTAATTTCAGATCCCACAGAGATACCAGAACAGCATACTAAAAAACATAGCCAATGCGCCGTGGTTCACTAGAATGTCAGATATTCATGAATACCTGGAAATAAACACAGTTAAAGAAGAAATAGAGAACAAAATTATAAAATATAAAACTCGTATTAACTCGCATACCAATAGCCTTGCCACGGTACACGGTACAATCCGAAACCAGAAGACTGAAGCGAAAGCACACATGGGGACTTCCTTTAACATGATGTCTGAAGACAATAAAACAATGAGGTTGATTCCTTGATGGAGGAATGTACCCTCACACGCCAAATACTTCCCACAAAGCATTACAAGCATTAGTAATAAAAAAAAAGCGAGAGAAAAAGTTAGCGAGCGATAATTTATATGATAAATACACACATTTCTTCGAAAAGACAAATCTTAAGTTAAGTTTGATCAAGCTGGTCAAATTTGACGCTATATCAAGTGTACATTAACCTGTAATTGTGGGTAAATACGTAACAGTATAACTGAAGTACTGCTCAACTAATATTCTAGTCCTAAAAGTAAGCTACAAAATATGACCAAACATTATTGCTTCAATTAAGAAGTTTCTCAGCAGAAACCTCTCAAAACATAACAAACAAAAATAACATTCTAAGCTGGCAACATAGTAAACAAAGGAAATAATATCTGTACACGATTTCTTAACGCGGTCACGTCTAGAAATTGTAAAGTATTTGAATATTTCGTGCAGAAATATTATACAAGTGTTTGTCGCCCCGTTTGGCGTTTTATGTGTTTTAATGTTTTTGCTGTGTGACTACAGCTTTATATGTTTTACATCGTTAGTACACAATTCAAAATAAGTTTTTAAATTGTGGCAATTCTATTGCTTGCTTTGTTTATTGCGTTTAAAAAGACAGAGATGGCTAGAGACTTCTGAGTAATATAGGCGTATTGTTATGTTGAGAGTGTGGGATAATCGGCATCGCAGATATTTCTAGATGTTGTATAAATGATAGCAAAAGCTCATGTTATTATAATTCAAACCTATATTTATGTATATAGTATTATATTTTATAAGTTATATAAACTGTATCGATATTATAGAGTTTTATAAATTAGCCACTCGATCTTTGTTTTTTTCCTTTCTTTAAACGACGCACTAGGAATACCTCCTGTGTCGCAGGGGTGTTCACAAACATTATACATTATACATACATTTCACAGTCAGAACAAATGAACAAATATTTGTGAATCACACAAATGTGGGGATCGAACCAACAACACCAGCGTAGTTGAAAGCGGCGAGGTGACCGCTTTAACCGCTACGCCAACCGTGCACTCTTTGCCGTACTATACTCACCTTTATCTACGTGTCCAAAGGGAAAAAAATTGCCAAGTGTTATAATCATTGCAGTGATTCACCAAACAGTAGACGTTGTACAATGTATGTCATACTTTTACCACTGCTAAAGTTTGACCCACATAGTCCACCACATAGTAGCCAACCACACAGTAGGTGGTTACCCGACGTTTTGAACGACTTTGTGCATTCCTAGTTACAAACAAACTTTTACTGTAAACTTATTTCAACTTACCTTTATTTATTGTGTAGTCTTTGTTAATAACGCTGTAAGGCCGTAGTTTACTGTATGAAGAAATGCCGCTCATCAAACTACGGTCATTTTAGTATCAGATTGACCTCAAGAGGTGAGAAAATAAGATTTGTTTTATTAATTTCAGTTTTTTTTTCTGTTCTTGGTTTGATCTCACAAGTATTTCTCTTACTTCCTCTTTTTACCCTGGTTATACCTGTGTCAGTAGGTATTCAGGAAAACAAAACCATGTTTAATGTCTTTACACAAAATGTAGCAAAGTAGTCATTGCTTGTTGATTAGAGCAGTAATTTTGCATGTATCACAAAACATTGTATTGTTTATCATACTCAAAATGCTTCTTTAGATACTTTATATCAACTCAAGGGCGCTAAAAAAATCGCTGGGCAGCTTGCGTTCAGGGTTCACAATATGGAACGCTGACAGAACGTGCGTTCATTTTAATCGTCGCAACCTGACCGCTTAAGTGTGTGAATAATTCTACTGCAGAACGCAGACTGGAGGGCGATGTGTTTGACGCCTTATTGATATTACATCTTGTTACTGTTAATGATAGTAAATAAAATACACTACTTTGAATACTTTTTATTTGTTGTAAACAGTCTTATAATCGAGCGATGAGTTTACATTACTTATAGGTAAACAATAATTTCAATTTGGCTGGGTTTACTAAGCGAATACACAATCTAATCTCACAATTACTATATCGTTGTCTTTATATTACAATTACATTACAATAAATTACATCTTAACGATAATATTTACAGGAATTGAAACAATGTAATTGCATTACGTTCCTCTTTGTTTTTTTCAAGCTATTCAGTTTTGGGTGCGACGAAAAATATCCGGGACACTTGTACAACAAACAATTAATAGCTAAACCTGTAATGCTAAATAGAAAAATAAACCAGCTTTTCAAAAATTAAATAATTAAGAAAGTTACCAAAAATGTTTGTATAAAAGCAGGAAAATTCCAATTTATTTTTTTTATATTCATGTTTATTTTGCTTTTATTAACTGTACAGTATTCAAAAGTATGTAGAAACAATATTTTATTATTCATTTGACTGTTGAAAAGTAAATTTTAGTGTTATTAGCTTTTTCACCTTCCGTCACATCCCAAACTCCACAATATGTACAATGACAATGACTACGTAAACAAGTATACACAGGATACATAACATAACATTAAACATAACAACGTCCTCTCGTGCAAGCTTTGTGAACTGCCTTTCGCCGCTTCTGTTAGACCTGGTGAAAACGAAAATCCGAAATGAATATCTATTTTATTCAGAAAGAGTCAAAAACTTCATTGTTTCTATTTAATAATGAAAGTCATGATTTGCATCATTGACGGTGTCCAAATTATTCTTTTTTTTTAATATACGTATTAATTAGTAAAATTATGATATCTCATTTATATTACAATTTAGCCTTTATAAGTAATATTATAATGTTAACCTAAAGTGCTACGTAATAATATTGTACAAGAATGCGTCCATTAACACTTTACTTAGTTTCTGTTAAGGGTAAGACACACACTTATATATTAAAAAGTTTCGAATTATGAGTATTCTGACTCGAAAAAATGGAGTTTTCAAAAAAAAATTGTTTGAAATGTTGAGAAGTTTTTTTTTAATTAATACTATTATGATGATTATTACAAACAAATCTTACCTCCTGCTACACTTATTTGGTTGCCGAAGTCTTCAGAATAGGAGTTGAGTTTGATTTCTGAAACAAACGTAAACATCATGTTAAAATAATATAAGCCGAAGTTTAAGGCCAAAGCACACACGCTACTCTTAGGGTAAAACCAAACGAGCGTAATTTTGTGACTCGTGAGTCACAGAATTTTGGAAGCATAAATTTTGCTGCATTCGGTTTCAGACAAAAAGGCAGTTGGTGCCACATGAGGACGCAAAATGAGTTGTCTGCCGACTCAATGTGCGTAAACTCGACCGAATTTCGGTCAACAGCCGAACTTACAAATAAAGTTGGTTTACCCAGCTTCTTTTTCTGGTCTTGTCTTCAGAATATGCTTCGTAAATACACAATATTTTTAATGGATCCATCGAGCTCTACGACACGAACAGCCCGTACTAAGGCTCAATACTGAATAAATTAATAAAGTTTCAGGTGAACGTAAAATGAGTGACCAAAAATACGCCACTACGACTCACAAAACTACGCTCGTTTGGTTTTACACTTAGTCACTAAAACGCGTGATAACGATACCCTATTGAAATAAAGGAAGTCGCGATGTAGCATCAATAAAAACGCATTTTCAATACTGCGATCGAATGCAGTAATCACCAAAACGCGATGCAACATCGATACAATCGCAACATCCGTGATCGCAAATGCCAACAGTAGCTAATGTGCTATGGGTCTAAATGCTTGGGCAAAAATACTCTCTCGCCTAACTGCAATGCCGTGACCAATTGGTCATGAATAGCAATAACTGTGATCCATTGAGATATAATTTATTGCGGTTGTAAGCGTTGTGAATGGGCTGCAGGATCCATTCCGAATCATTACCAACCAAAGGCTCTTTCACAGTATGATACCATCTGTATTTGTAAATAGCAATGTTTTGATTCGAACGTCATTCAATCAATATTGCCGCTCGCCGGGGTCACAGTATAAATATGTACAAACAGTACGGAAACTGCCTACAAACGTGCGAAACAGCACGCACACATAAACATGCACACCGACGAGACCCCTAAGCGGCACTCGCTACTGAGAACACCGCGACAACCGCTTAGGCGTATCGTCGGTGTGCATGTTTATGTGTGCGTGCCGTTTCGCACGTTTGTAGGCAGTTTGCGTACTGTTTGTACATATTTATACTGTGCCGGGGTTCTCATCAGGCAGTGTTATACGTTACTGCTTTATTCCCATAGTATGTAGCATGATGTTAATACGTAATTTTCGTCAGGAAATACTTTCAAATTGCACTACTATCAATATTTCTTCTGATTAAAATAGTAGCACATTTAAACATACGACCAACCCACAGACTCTACTTGATATTTAGTATAGACTAGCTTTATCCCGCGACTTCGTCCACGTTTAAACGTGCTACTCCGCTCCCGTGGAGTCTACCTTTATTGAGTTAGATAAACACAAAAATAAATATCAAGATTCAATAGAATAGCGCTAAGAGTAGCGCTATCAAACAAACAAACAAAACTTCGATAAAAAATAGCGTAATACGCGCCTTGTTGTCAGTTACCTGCGTCTAAAATTTTATGACAATCGGTTCAGCCAATAGAAGATTAGCCGATACAAACAGACAGACAGACAACATTTTTAAAACTGTATTTTAGTCAAAGGTTAGGATATATAAAGGTTCAAACAACTATGCCAGCTTATAAAAACATAGTTAATTGACTGTAAGAACACTTAAACTTGAACTTTCATTTTATTTATTTGTATTGATAAGAGTGTTTAAATTTTGTAATATTTTACTTATTACTTACTTATGTTTTTTATTATTTAACATATTTTTTTCCAAATTATGCTCACCGTAAAGTCTGAGAGTCCCCTCACTCTTGCCAAGAGAGTTGGTGCTGACGCAGTTGTAGGTGCCGATGTCACTTCTTGAAAACTGCCTGATGGTCAGCCACATTGTCACTCGGTAGGACACCTTCTCTTCTGTTATCGTGTATTTGGGACTGAAACAAAAATGCTTATTGAACAAATAATAAAATTGCGAAGAAAACAAAGGTGGCTTTAGAACGTAATGTCGTTGTTTTGTTAACTGTGCTTTTGACAATAAGAAGAATAAAATAACACACAATATAAAATAATATATAACACTCGATGGTCTAATGGTTAATGTATGCACCTATAACTGCGAGGTCTCGGGTTCGATTCCCGGGTTAAGCAAAGTGATTATGAAGTATCTGGCAGGAAATTCACAATAGCAGCACGGAGTTGGAATTGCGTTTGGTGGTTGGCGATAGGCTAACCCTCTATCCCATGGGACTTTAACATAACGGGTGAAATGTGGGTGCTGTACACCTCTGCCACAACCTTCTAGGCCATATAGGCTTGATGTTTTGATACTAAAACAGAATTTTGGAAAGCATAAAGCGATGCCCTTTTTAATCCATGTTAGTGAAAATCATAAACATAAAAACTAAACAGTGAAAAATGAAGCTTTCTGTGCCACGCACGAGAGCACGAAGAAAACTGTCTGTACAGTCAATTCATTTACTGTTAATACAGTTATAGAGCAGCATAGAAAATTATGCTGCACACAGAGGAAATCAAAATTTCATACAATAAGCTGACCCGGATTATTTTCTCTAGATAATACACAGAATAGTATCACTCAACAAGAAACAGCAGTTAGAATCATGCCATTGCATTATGCAATTGAGCTAGCGAAACCAACTTCAAATATAATTTTAAAATTTAACTCCCGCTTGTATGCGCCACGTAGTTGTAGCCGTTTCATATACATAATAGAAACATTTTGCATGTGAAATCCAGAGCGTGTATATTTTTAGTTGCACCCCGGGATGGAGGCAATTAAAGTTTTTAAATTGATAGCCCAATGGAGTTCCAATAATTAGTTATTGGTAACTTTTAACTTGCCACAAAATAAAGGTGTTTGCGCGCATGTTTTCTTATTTATCGGCTTAGGTGTAATATATTGTTGCCTCGATCGTCTAGGGGTAAGCGTATGCGTCTCTCACTGTGAGGATTCGGGTTCGATTGCCGGGTTTGGCAAAGAAAATTCACATTAGCAGCACTTTTTGCCTGGTGGATGGCACAACTTTTTGTTTCTGTTTGTTTATAAAAAACGATGTCCGCACTTGGAATAACTCCTGTATCGCGGCGGTGTTCACAAACATACATTTCATACACACAAAGCACTCCCAGAGTCAGAACGAATCTTTGCGAAACATAAAGATTTGTCCCGAACCCACAACTCTAACGTAGTTGAGAGCGGCGAGGCGACCGCTTCAACCACTACGCCGTGCACTCTCAATTCCACATAGCAGGTGAAGTGCGAGTATTTTACACCTCTGCCACACCCTTTTGGGTAATGAAGGCGTGATGTTGTTATATTATATGGTGTAGTATATCAAGTACAAGTAATTTCTTAATCTCATTACTAAACCAAGTGTTTTTTTCTCGAGCTTGTTTACGAATCCTTTACTTTCATTGAATTACAATTTATTACTAGCTTCCATAAGTATGTCGATAGAAATTAGCATAATGTTTCATTCTTCATCCCCCTTCTCTTCATCCGTTGTTTATATAATTATATATGTATATATTTATAAATATATATATATTTGTGTATATTATTGACTAATTTAAAGTATTATGTATGTACCATATATGTATTAATATGTATTTAAGCGATTTTCAAATCAATGTATAATTATTTACTATTAGTATTATCGTAACGCACCTACCTTTGTTTCTCTGCACCACCCTAGGTTGACTGTTAGAGAATGCCACTAGGCATTAAGTCCACCTATGTACCATTTTGTGTGCAAAAAGTTAAATAAATAAATAAATAAATAATGTCCTTGTTCAGGTTTTGAACCATTTCCATATTAATTTATATCAAGATCGGTTCCGTATTTTATCCGTAATAGCGCAACAGACAGAGTTGTTTTCGCAATAATATTAACAGAAAGGCCTTTAGATTGGTGACCGCGATGTCTACCTAAAAAAAGGTTATTTGCTATATGACCATGGGGACCCCAATCCCATCTGCTGAATGTAGGGAAAACGACACATATAAAAATAGCACCCCGATATTTTCTAATTTCAAAAAGGGAAAAGCGCAATGCTCAATAAATATTTGCTAAAGGTAATTTGAAATACGGCCATCCCGATACGCGAAACATAAAATATACGAAAGGACGGCTCCGCAAACATCCCCCGGGTGTATTTATATATCAAAACAAGAAATATGAACAAACATCAATACCATGTAAGCGAAGGATGAAGTTAATTTTTATGCTGATTTTGTAAACGGAAATATATATTTTTCTGTTATTTTCAATCGCACTTTGGTTATTATTTTTATGATTCTTTGTATTTTTCTTTATAGTTTTATTTGTAACCTACTATCTATCTACTATTATTAGCTAGCTTTCACCGCGGCTCTGCCCGCTTGGTATATACTTACCTAGCGCACGGTTGGCGTAGTGGTAACAGCGGTCTCCTCACCGCTTTCTGCGGTGGTGGTGGGTTCGATCCCCACACGGGACAAATCTTTGTGTGATCCGCAAAGATTTGTTCTGACTGAGTGTGCTTTGTGTGTGTAAAATTCATGTTTGTGAACACCCCCACGACACAGGACTTATTCCTAAAGCAGGCGTCGTTTTTAAGAAGATAAAAGTTAGAACTCGCCTTTTGGTGTTGTCTGCGGTGGATCATGCTTACCTATGAGATATCTTTTTACTCTTGCTTTAAACAGACTATTGTTTTTTGTAATCATGACATGTGCAAACACAGACTCGCACAGAGTGTCCCACTCCTTAGCAGTTCGCATAAGGCAAGTTGAAACGCTTCGTGCGTATTTATTGTGAAATATACTATGCTGCAGTGCCGGCATGCCGTTCTTACGTCAATACAAGTAGCTTTGATGTTAGGCTAGCCATAAGTTTTCTGTGTATGCATCTCTTAAAAACATTTACTGATACATTTAGGGCCAGTTTCTGAGGTTCCGGATAGATCTTATCATATCGATAAAATATGAGCTGACCAAATTTAAAAGTGACACAAGTTACACTAGACAAAAGAACAAAGCAGTCACTTTCATTTATGCTATACTAGCGACCCGCCCCGGCTTCGCACGGGTACAATGCTGATACTAAATACACTACAGAAAAACTGTGAACGTTGTATATAAAAACACAGCGGCCCGCTCCGGATTCGCACGGGTATAATATAATATATAGCCTATGTCACTCACTGAAAAAATGATTAAAATCGATCCAGTAGTTTTGATTTATTCATTACTGCCCGTGGCCCGCACGCGTTAAATTTGGAGTAAAACAATTCCCCTTTCCCTATACCATGAAGATTTCCTGCTATCTTTGAAATATTCATACACAACATTTTTACTTATTTACTTTTTACATTTCTCAGCTCTATATCTATCCCGAAGCTGACTGAGTCGAGCCTCACGCTCTACTGACAATTCTCTGACCCTTTGAACAGGCTCGCTCTCGCCGCCCCGAACGGCCGATATCGCCGCGAACGCTACGTCCCGCAATTTTTAAATCTGTAATATCTTCGAAAATATTCATTTAAATCACATGCTGTAAAAGGCAATTTTGATCTACATGAAATGCACAACGTATTTAATGTATTTAATTGGATAAGGAATGATACCGTATCGTTTAAAATAGCTTGGTAAATAACACATATTTTTTTGTAATATGTAAAAGATAAAAATGGTTACTGTGGGTTATCCGTAGGAGATAAACATATGCTGTCGCGGACTTTTTTATTTATCTTTTTAAGATATACAATTCCGTAGTACATCAATTTGATCTATCTCGTAAGGTTTAGCCAGCGTTTCCAATGTTAGCGCAGAAAAATATGTTTGTTACGACATCACATTACAAATCTTTAAATTACATAAAAACCATCCTCTTGAATCATTCTATTTATTAAAAAAAACCCCATCAAAATCCGTTGCGTAGTTTTAAAGATCTAAGCGCACATAGGGACAGAGGAAGCGACTTTGTTTTATACTATGTAGTGATATAATATGATTATCCTTGACCAAATTTAAAAGTGACACAAGTTACACTAGACAAAAGAACAAAGCTGTCACTTTCATTTATGCTATATATTATATGATTATCCTTGACCAAATTTAAAAGTGACACAAGTTACACTAGACAAAAGAACAAAGCTGTCACTTTCATTTATGCTATATATTATATGATTATCCTTGACCAAATTTAAAAGTGACACAAGTTACACTAGACAAAAGAACAAAGCTGTCACTTTCATTTATGTGTGTTATATGCTTATACTGCCAATAAGGTTTATCTAACACCTGTGAAATTGGGGCTTAGTATTGCATATTAGTGAGATAGGATGCTTACCCATCTAGCAGCATTTCGCCTCTGTTCTTGATCCAGTAGTTAATAGTGTTGGGATGAGCCTCCACGTAGCACTTTAGTTTGACATCTGTGCCAAGCGGCGCGCCCAGAAGCTGGTTTGGCACTTTTACTGTTGGTGCAACTGTGGACAAAAATATAGTATCAGAATTTCGGTAAATTGAATTAAAAAAATAAATGTTGACTACGACCTACACCGACCCAAATTAAAAAAAAAAACTTTATTTTTTTGATCATTATTTGAATCTTAAAATGCCATCGTGCATTGAAAAGAAAGAAAAGTTCTTGGCTAGAACTTTCAATTGTGATGCAAAAACTTAAACCAATGAGAGATTAATGTAGAATGAGACTGCCGCTCTATCTGTGTTTCCACCGAATGACAGCAAATCAAGTTGCTATCGATTGCAGATTCAGTTTTCAATTTCTTAATAATCGAAATATAACACACATATTTGTAAAAAAATTAAACAGGATTATGATAGATGGCGATAGGCTCACCCCTTACCCCATGGGACCTTAACATAACGAATGAAGTGTGGGTGTTGTACACCTCTGCCACACCCTTTTGAGTAATATAGGCGTGATTATTTTATGACGTTATGTTATGAAAGTAATAATATAATGCTCTAAAATAGCAAGCACCTCTTATATATAATTGTCATACCCACTCATCCTTAAAAATAAAACAGCCATACAATCTTACATCATTCTTTGATTCATTCCCACGTGAAGTTAAAAGGCGTAAAAAATGTGTCATTTTGTTCATATTCATGCGTTGGCCATCCCTACACGTTTTGTCAATCCAGAGATTTTATGAAGGAGCAACGAGCTATTTATTGAGGTAACAGCTGGTGGCATCGAGTGTTCTCAAAATCCTTTTAGTTGAGGAAATGATCTGTGAGTTTATGAAGCAGGAGAGGGATGTATTATTTTATTTACAACACACAGTGTTTTAGATATGATTTGTCTATAATAATAGATAAAAACACAATAATATTAAAGTTAAACCCATATTATTGTATGAAAAACCGCCAAGCAATTGTTATATTGTTCTTCCTTAAGCGATGAAATATCGCACTACAACTATGTAAAATACAGTAGCAGAAAAACATAACCTTTTTTAACAAAGGAACTATAAACTTTTAAACTTTTAATCTGCCGCACTGTCTTCTTAATGAGTCGTTAAAATTCATACAATTTGATTAAATATCTGGTTTCATATCTTGAAATTTTTAACACGCTTATATTAGCTTCACCTGTATGTTTGTTTGTTTGTTTGTTTGTTTGTTTGTTTGTTTGTTTGTTTGTATGTAACCGACTCCTTTGGACTCGATTTTGACCCACTTTAAACGGACAGATTTAATTCAAACTTTCTACACTTGTAAAGAATCAGCGACAATATAATAATTTCATAAATTTATCTCATTATCATGATTAGGATCGCCAGGATTAAAAAAAAACTAAAACTAAAAAGTGAAAAATAAATATAGTTTAAAAAAACTAAAAAAACACGCTTTTAAAGCACATCAAACTAAAAAGTGAAAAATAATTCTTATTATAACCTGAAAATAATAATAAACGAAAAATACTAGTACTATTGTGAAAAAAAGCGTGGGTCGCTCGATAGACGAAAAATATGGCACAGAGCGCCCCACGCTTTTTTTCACAATAGTACTAAGTAGTATTTTTCGTAGCTTCAATTTTATAGCTTCAATTTAATATTATTAGTTAGGCAACTAACAATATTAATGAAATTAACTCACGCCTAGTACAAGGCCCAGGGCAGGGTGTAGCTACAGGGCTTAGCAATAAAGATAATTACCATTTTTGAGACCGCACCTTGTTTTTTTTTTTTTATCTTTCTTTTGTTTGAATTTATAGCACCGTAGTCGTTGAATCTATAAATTAAACGTCAAAGAAAAACATAAACGTCGATTTTCACACTAGCAAAATTGTGGCCAAAAGTAAAGGTAACATTTATTTATTTATTCATTAATGTATAGTATATCTGGTTAATTCACTCACAGTTGCCCGATATGTGTAGTAGGCCATTTAAAGTTTTACATATATAATTCAAAGTTAAACAATTAAAATAACTATTAATCTACTTAGAAATAATGTGCATGTCTTTAAAAATTAACCTATTTTGTAAAAAAGATGTCAACATCTGAGTGTTGAGTAGTGAGTGCATGCAACATAAATTTTGGTCCAGCTTTTGTTTGAGTATAATGTGTGTATCTCTGCAATCTGCATTTTTTTTTCTAAATTGTGACCTAAAAGAACTACAATTTACCGCGCCAACTCTTCGAATACTGCATAAACACTTGCAGCAAAAAGTACAAACAAACTCCAAATAGAAAAATAAATCCTAGCTTTGGCGAAGTCACGTAACTTTGGTTACTCGAACATAAAGATGAACTTGTATCATTTTGGATAGCATCCAAAATTCGTGACGGTAGCAGCCCTGAACGGATTATATTATTCAAAGTGACAAACAAACGGATGGGGTGAATTTTATATTGTGTTTTTTCTGCTTTGATAGGGGAAAATCTTGAATCTGAATGTTGGTAAACATTTATATTTGAAAAGCGGTCAGACAATTTTTTTTTAAACGTCGCTGCTCTAGGAATAACTCCTGTGTCACGGGGGTGTTCACAAACATACATTTCACACACACAAATGTGGATCAGTATGGTCTAACGAAATCACATTGAGAGGTTATCAGTTGCAGTAGTTTTAAAATGACCCTGCACAACTATCAAGGCTAAAGTTATTAAAACCGACGTGAGGCGAAGACGTTTTCGTCGACGTCCGATTAAACGCCCAGTTGATGCATCTACGTAATAGATTCAAAACTAGGCGGCATATACCGGCTAAAATAAATGCTTAATTAAGCTATTGTTTTAATAGCTACACATATAATATCTGATAAGATTTTATTATTTAAAGGGACTAAAGAGGTGAATTTTTTATTGTATTTTTTCTGCGTTGATAAAGGCAAATCTTTAATCAGAGTGTTAGTAAACTTTCTTAGTATATGCATTCGTTGCGAAGATGCCAGAGAACTTTGCGTTGTAGATTAGTTTAGACTAAATTTATTGAATATTTTACGTAGTAACTTCGTAAGTGGATTCTTAGTAAATTCTTTATTTTTCTTAATTTTATCTTTCTTTTTTAGCGCAAAGTTTGTATTGTTTTAAGAAAATGTTGTACGAACATTATCAAAATAATACACCTTGAAACTGTATGTATTATATTGGATTTATTAGTATATGTATATATTATTATATTATATTGTTATATATAGGTATTATATATGTATTATAATAAAAATAGCATATTAACTTATTTTAGTATTATACCTATTATTATTTCTTTTCTCCTTTTTCGTTTCTGTCTAAAACTACCTTTAAGTAAATCTTTTACTTAAGAAATTGCGTTAAGCGATAAGGCCGCCCTTTGTGCATAATATATTGTAATTGAAACTTTCGTACAAAATGTATTTCCTATGTCTTATGCACAAATAAAGTTTTTATCTATCTATCTATCTATCTTAACTTTCTTTTCGTGCCAAAATCCGTAGCATAACAATCACTGATATTGCACAGAAGGGTGTTGCAGAGATTTAAAGCACCCACATTTAAGCTATTATGTTTAAGTCCTACGTGTTACCGGATGAGCCTATCGCCATCCACCAAAATCAAATGCACCAAATCCAACTACGTGCTACTTTCGAGAATATCCTGACTGAAAAATCCTAAATAACACTTTTCTAGAACTGAGAGTCGAACCCGAGACCCCGTGGTGTAAGGAGCAGAACAAAACAAAAGTGAAAATTGAATTTTAAAAGACAAACTTGTATTCTTTGCAGGCAAGAGAAAATTCTATGCTTGTCGGCCACATACTCTTGTATTCTTCATTAATCGAGATTACAGTGGAGTCATTTTAATAGGTCACATTTGACAGTTCATTTATGCAAAGAAAAATATACCTTACGCTAAAGAAATAAAACTCAAGAAAACATCATCAGTTTTTTTAATACAATTATTTATTTAGAAAATTAGACTCTACTCTTGATGAACATAAGAAGCACTTTGCTTTGCATAAATTATCTGTCAAATGTTACCTATTAAAATGGCCTTACCATAATATTATTAAAATACTGATAGAATTGTGAATTTCTCACTTGCTACATCTGCCACATGTGCAACAACAAGCCATTAGACGCCAGACGTTAACTGCCATGTCTAAGACCGCAGGCGATCGCGTCTGTCATTGTAACGAGCGTTATGTATTAGTGATTTATCAGTTATGTATTAGGTATGCTTGTTGAGGAAATTAGATTCAGATAACATTACATAACTTCATACACGTTAGAGGCTGCGGCAGAAGAGCATTACAGCAACATTTCTCTTAATTCACAGTCTACTATGAGTTCTAGCTTTTAAGGTTCGTGAAATACAGTCAATACTGCAGCTCACTAACGAACAAACGGACGAACTAAGAGCAAAGTTTTAGAATAATGGAACTTCTGGCAACTTCTGGGTATAAAAAAACTAAAAAATAAATAAAATAAATATTCCACAACTCACACACAACGCCATCTAGTCCCAAACTAAGCAGAGCTTGTACTATGGGTACTAGAATAACTGATACTAATATATACTTTTCTTTTGTAAATACATACTTATTATACATAGAAACACCCAGACGAAGACAAACCCCCACGTTCATGCACACAAAGATTTGTCTTAAATGGGAATCGAACCCACGACCTCGGCGTCGCAGGCAGGCACACTACCCACTCCGCCATCCGGTCGTCCGAATAATAAAACCGTAATGTCCCATTTTTCAAGAGTCCATGATTTGTGCAGAATAATAATAACATAACATAACATCACGCTTATATTACCCAAAAGGGGGTGGCAGAGATGTACAACACCCACATTTCACCGGTTATGTTTCGGTCCCATAATAATATAATTATTATAAAAATACTGAGCATTTCACACATGCTACATCTGCTACCAACCGCAAGCCATTAGACGCCAGACGTTAACTGCCATGTCTGAGACCGCAGGCGATCGCGTCTGTCATTCTAACGAGCGTTATGCATTACTGATTCATCAGTTATATATTATGTCTGTTTATTATGTAATTTTGATATAACGAAATGATTTATGCCTGTGGGGTATTATTGGGTACTTTGAGATGGTTCCATTAAATCCTAGTTTTTGATGTACGGACAAAATGTACGCTCCATTTTAACCATTAAAACCATTTAATTAAAATTTTGCAACCTTTAAAATTATATTAAATAAAATAATATTCATACAATAATAATATTATGTTTAAAATCGAAAGTCTTCGATTATTGTGTGTTGGCAGTGATGACCTATGGATCAGAGGCTTGGCCGCTTAAGATGAGTGCTTTATAGAAGTTCAGAGTCACACTAAAACAGTCACAGACACACTAGAAAGGGCTATGATTGGTGTTTCTCTGCGAGATCCAATTACTGAGTGAATAATGGCGATCGGATGGCGGAGCGGGTAGTGTACCTGCCTGCGACGCCGAGGTCGCGGGTTCGATTCGCGCTTAAGACAAATCTTTGTGTGCATGAACATGAGGGTTTGTCTTAGTTTGGGTGTTTCTATGTATAATATTCATATTCATATTCATATTCAGTATTCAATAAGTATGTATTTACAAAAGAAAAGTATATATGTATTAGTATCAGTTATTCTAGTACCCATAGTACAAGCTTTGCTTAGTTTGGAACTAGATGACGTTGTGTGTAAGTTAGATATTTATTATTATTATAATATTACTTACAGTTAACATTAAGTATGATGCGTTTGCTGACGGCTGGCGGCACATCATTGGCTGCGATGCACAGGAACGCTCCCATCTGCCTTCGATCCACACGCCACAGCGGCAAAGAACTGCCCGTGTAGCTCTCCACTAAACAACAAACAAAAATAATGTTATTAATACTCGGTATTATCAGACCAATTAATTCATGACCCAATTCCCGTACGTTAGGTTTCAAATACTCAGGTTATAAAATAAAGTATCCAGTAGGATTTAAACATACAGCCCCGGGATATCCATTTTTAGCGTTTTAACCCTTTTATCATAGATGGCGCTGTGCAGCCGCGAAGGCTCCGCTGGCATTATGATCAAGTTGTTGAAGAAATTAAAATCAGTAGTACTAGAATTCACTAACATTGGTTAAAGCGCTGAAAACGGAGATCCCCGAGGCACAGTATAAATATGTACAAACAGTACGGAAACTGCCTACAAACGTGCAAAACGGCACGCACACATAAACGTGCACACCGACGAGACGACTAAGCGGTTGTCGCGGTGTTCTCAGTAGCGAGTGCCGCTTAGGGGTCTCGTCGGTGTGCATGTTTATGTGTGCGTGCCGTTTCGCACGTTTGTAGGCAGTTTCCGTACTGTTTGTACATTATTTATACTGTGCCCGAGGTATGGGTTCAAATCCCACTGTATTTTTAATTTTTTAACCATCATATTTTTTTAAATGCATGTGAAAGCTATAATGCTGATATAAATATTACAAATTTGGTTTGAAAGCATTCGTTAAGGTACCTAAGCATATACTTCTCTCCGCAAAATTAGTACTAGATATAATACATTCAGACTTTTAATCTTTCGATGACATCGTTGCTTCTAAAGTAATAAGATGGCTTAGGTGCTTTCATTTTTCAATCATATTAGTGCATTTTCATCTCATTTGCGATGGGATGAAAATTGAAGAACTAAATATTCATACAGCAACATAGTAAGTACGTACAACGTTCTATATCGCACCCCCAGTTCAACAAAGACGTAAGTACAATTACGTCGATTTTTTTTTATTGCAGATTTGAATAGTACAAGTAAAAATACATACGCTCAATTTTTTCCTTTAATTTTTGACGTAAAATTAGGATTTTATAACAAAAATATATTTTTGGACGTTCTGAAAGAGTTTAATTTTTTCAATCAAAGAAGTCGATAAACCAGCTTACTCACGCAAAATTGTATCAAAATATACTTAATCGTGCTCAAGCTATTATTTCGTTTAATAATTAAAATATTTAATAGATATATTTCTTATTACGCTTTTTATTGCTCTATAAAAAATCTAATTTCTTAAAATAATACTGATTACATCCCATCATATTGAAAATAAATCAAACAAAGAGTGCCGTATTTCTTGTTTACGTGTACATCCGTAGCACAATTAAACAAAATAAACATGCTTACGCCTTTTTTTCGTTCATGTTATTGATTAGTACGCGGACGTAATTACGAACAAGTCACAATCAAGTCAAAACTTGCGTAGGTACTCATCCTTACAGCGCATGCACTAGTGCGCACTGTTTATTTTCCTTTCATAACTCACGCGCCGCTTAGAGATAACAGCACTTAATTGTTTGTATTTTCGCATTTAAAACCAAGTGTTGCTAATAAAAGCCTATTTGCGTAATAATTTTGATAATTGTGTTTGTGTATCTTGTTTTTATCTGAATTATCGATCATAAATTTCAAGTTTAAGTTAAAAAGACAATAACTTTTTCTGTTCTTATAATGATTGAATGAAAAGGTTCTCGTCGGCTGAGGATCTATGGATTACTCTTATACTGCAGGCAAGAATCCTCAAACCTCTTATAAGATACACATCGGTGTCGTTTATATTATGTAGTCAAAATCTGGGGAACTCGTTAGCGAATCAACTTAATATTTTTTTAAATAATTAAATGGATATAGTCCTTACACACCCATAAGACAAATTTGTTATTGTAGGTGACTTTAAACAACCCAGTATCTCTTGGATTCCCTCAGATGTTGACTGCGCGTTGAACCAGGATAAAGTACAGGGTACGATCCAGTCAAACTTCATCGACAATCTAAATATCTGTAACCTTCAACAGTAAAATTGTTTCATGAACACAAATGATAGGATTTTAGATTTGGTGCTGTTTAATAACGAAGTATCAGTCTCTCTTACGAACGATCTATTGCTACCCGAAGATCAACAACACAAAGCCTTATGTTTGTTATTACACTTTGTACAGTTTCACAGCTTACCTATTCGCCCCTACCTCAAATTCTTAGATGCACTGGCCGATTATGAGGCAATAAGGAGGGAGCTTGATCAGGTGGCCTAGCACTATGTACTGCAGTGTAGATCATTCGAAAATGCCTAGGCGCACTTCTATAAGTAACTAAAACAATTCGCTTAACTTATAAACCCTCAAAAATAATTAAATCCCCCATTAGATATCCTTCATGGTTCAAAAGTCCACTGATTAAAATAAATTAAGAAAAGTATATAAAATTCACACAAAATTTGAAAAGTATCAATCAATATTTACTTTTGGACTATCAATCTTTTGTTTTATTGAGGCAGCGAGCTAAGGAACTTAAGAAAAAATTATTCGATGATTACATATCCAAAATTGAGTCTAACCTTTATAAAAAACCCTCGTACTTTTTAGAGCTACGTCAAGTCTAGAAGGTCATCAAATGCGTATCCCTCAATACTGCAGTTTGGGCAGATTTCATCCAGTGGGGGAGCGGAAATATGTAATATAACGCCTATTAATATGCAAACAATAATGATATTTTAGTAATGTTTTGATCGAATTTACATCATGATATAGAAATAAAATAAAAAGTTCTACCTACCACTTAGTAAACAAAAAAACCGACTACTAAATTACGTAAAGTGGGTAGAGTTGAAATGAAGGTAGTACCCAGATAACAACGTTTGAAATATTTAATAATGAATTTAGGAATACTGCCTACTAGTGCCTACTTGCAAAAAAACCAGCCAAGAGCATGTCAAGCCACGCTCGGGTTCCGAGGTCAGCGGTTACAACATAATTTTAAACATAAATCGGGTTTAATATCTATGCTGAACATTAAAAACTAAAAATTCATCGATATAAATATTTTTGAAGATTTTATTCTACTACTTTTTTGACATAGTTCACATACCTACATATCCCTGCGAAATGCCAGTCTTCTAGCATTAACGGTTTCGACGCTATGCCTCGGACAGACAGACAGACAGACGGACATGGCGAAACTATAAGGGTTTGTAAGTACTACGGAACCCTAAAAGGTTTTATTTAGTAGTCCTCCTTCTTGTATCAATGTGTAGACGAACGGGGTGTGATGTTCCACCACAAAGGGAGGATCCTCCGACCATGCTCGGTGGTATTGCCTGGCGGACAGCTGTCCAACGGTAGCGTATTGGAAGTGGTTTATACATGAATCGGGTATATATGTACACTCTCTGTGAACACTTCGTTATCGCGATTCAGCGCTCTTTGACATATGTCACATGTGTGTCACTACTTGACGTTGTCAATATTGTCTGTTATTTATTATGTGCGGATATTTATTTATTTTAGATTAATTGCAGTACTACAACATCCGACGGCTTAACGTGCTCTCCAAGTCACGCAACACGACCGACTGCGATTATCGATCAGTCCACGCGATTTTGACTTAGCCATGAGCCTCCCCATATTAGAGCTAAATTACATTAGTAAAACACAATCACTAAAATATTATACTATTTTACAAAGGAAACTCATCACTATCATCATTAAATCTTCGTTAACCGCTATACTCTAATCATCAAAGCTGTGCCTCATCAATTTAACTGAAATTATCAACAGCTACATTATTCATAATTAATTAGTTTTGTAACACGCGATCCAATATTAACACTAAAAGCGTTGTTTATAGTTTGTTTACAATACTGATAGGTCTTTGGACTATTAGTTTATACTCTGTACCAAATCAAAGAGACAAAATTCGCGTTTGAAAATGATAATCTTATATATATATAAAATTCTCGTGTCACATGTTAGTTACCTTACTCTTTCAAAACGGCTTTATTGATTTTTACCAAATTTTTTATGCAAATTCAGTAGGTCTGATAATCGGTTACTATCTATTTTTCATATCCCTAAGTGAGGGTTGTTCACCCTTAACTTTTTTTTATTTTTTGGACAACATTTTTATTTTTCTTTGGCATTAAAAATACATACAACCCTAAATTTTTACCCTTTTATCACCAACCCCTATTTCTTAATAGCCATTTTAGTAATTTAATCATTTTACATCCCGCTCGGTAACTGATCATTTATCGTCTTTTTTGTAAATGTTTTTCACTCTATTTCGATAAAAATTTCCCTGAGCTTATGGCAAATCTAAATTTTTTGGCAAAACAACGTTTGCCGGGTCAGCTAGTTTTAAAATAAAATATTTGTGAATAACTCTTTGGAGCTCGAGTCTTGTCTCTGACTGACCAAACGCGAGCTTTGTGGCATCGGTGATTTTGGAAAAATGAGAATATGCGCTTGCCCGCATACAACGGGTTGTTTTAGCAAACGACTGTACAATATTGTAATAATCATCATAATTGTAATAATCATACCTAGCTGATAAATTAATATAGAATGAAATTTTATTATCTTTGATTTAATTATTATTGCATTTTATTGTTTATTATTATTATTATATTATAATTTACTTCGTAATATTTATATTTGACATGTAATTATGATTTTGTGATATTTTCTTGAATATAGTTATTTTATTTCAATACTTTTTTAAAATGAATATGTTCATTTTGCATGCTGACAGGCTGATTATGGTGATACTCATCTGTTATGTAACAACATTATAAAAACCCATATTCGCAAATAAAAAAATAAATTGAATTGAAGAAGTTTATAAAACAACGAATGTATCGAAGGCAAAGCATCATTCACCATCTGCCAAAACCTACGGTTACTAGAAGCTCCTTAACGTAAGATAAAGACAGTTTCTAGTTTGATTTAATTTTTACGGATATAATGTAAATATGAAACTAGAAGAGGAAATGCAGAAGAACTGCCTCGATGGTCTAGTGGTAAGCATAATAATATGTGCCACTAACCTCGAGGCCTCGGGTTTGATGACCGAGTCGGGCTAAGTGTTATTTAGGTCTTCTCCGTTAGGAAGTTCTCAATAGGCCCATCATCTATAACATGGGACCTAAACATAACAGGTGAAATGTGGGTGTTATACAACTCTGTCACACCCTTCTGGGTAAAATAGGCGTCTTCTTCTTCTTCGTCGTGTCGATGGCTGAGTCAAATTTTATTGGCCAAATAAGTGGCCACTGTTATGGCGCTCTCGTCGGCGTTCATGAGCGCCTCTCTTGTGCAGGTGGTAGGGCATTTTGGACAGTTAGTAAGGTGGTCAAGGTTTTGTCTTGCCATCGTGGTGAAAGGATAAGCCAATTCGCTTTGGAGAACTCGCGAATTGCCCAGGGTGCACCGGACGTAGGGAATTGTTGTGTACGTCACTCGGGGAGGCTCCTTTCATGCACCCCCAAAATAGGCGTGAACGTGTGCTATGTAATGTAATAAATATGTTAGTAGTTCTTTTACAATATGTAGCCCTAATTTCACAAGTGCTAGATTAACTTTATTGGCAGGTGAAGCATATAACACACATAAATGGAAATTTTCGATTAATCGCCATCCATCGGGCAATATTTCGATGCTATTGTGAATTTCCTGGTGAAAACTCACAAATAAAACTTTGCCCGACCCGGGTATTGAACCTGACACCTCACAATGAGAGGCGCATACGCTAACCGCTAGTCCATCGAAGTTATTTATTTATTCATAAAGATACATTGTCCTTGAAAATAATACGAAGGTACAATAGGCATGATTAAAAATCTTAATTTTTCTGTCTATACGAAATACCTCTCAATGTTATAATCACTTTTTAATTCCGCCAGGGTAAATTTTATGCGTCGGATCTGATCTTTCCGAAACCTCTGGCTAAAAAACTGGCCCTTCAAATCGTAAACTAATTGATTAATCCGCATGGTAACTCCATGCCCACAGCCTTATCAAATAATAAGCCAGAACGTTATCAAAATTTTAACGAGCCCATTAATTAATTCCTTTCCTGGCACACAAAAGCAAAACTTTCTTAGTTTTTACGTTCAGCTAACTAAACGACTGCAAAGCAAGGAAATGAGTTCACACGCTCATAGGAAGGCTCCTAGCGTGACCAGAACTCATAATTTACTAAAATATACTGCTCCATATCAAATGTGGGTATTACTGCCTACGGTTTAAGTATTAATTTATTATGGTAAGTGACTGATGGGCTGTCAAATTAGCTATAATTATAATAATTTTGGTACCGCTTTTAAATGGTGATCAAATATTTAGCTGCGTTTGTTTTCTTGGCTATAATGTGTTAGTTTTGGAAATGGTGATAAATGTTTTGCTAAGTTATTTAGCGTGACACGTATTTTGAAGGGTGGGAAGTAAAGGTGGTTTTATACCGGTGAGGCGTGGCAGACCAAAAAACCATCCCTTCCCGCCTTTATGTGGTGTAAAAAGTGAAACGTGTGAATGTACTAGGTGAGAATTGTAATATTTGTTACTACATTATTGAACTTTATTGCTTTAAGAATAGGAGTAGAGGACCTCGTGGCTAAGTCAAAGTTGCGCGGACCGATCTAGCATGTTAAGCTATGCTAACCGCGGTTGGCAGTGGATGAATGACCATTTTGAACATAACTTTTCGACAATCCCAGTTGCCATTTGAACATCTATGGCAGTCGTTACGGGTAGTGAAAGGCCAGAACGTCTGACAACTAGTCTAACCAAAAGTATTATATTATCTCGTACTAAATTTGGATCGATTAAAGGGTATAAATGCTTCGTGGACAGCAACACAAATGGGTAATAAAAATATATATTTAACCAACCAGGTAAGACTGAAATAAGGACAGGCAGATAATAAACCGGTGTAGTTCCTATTTCAAATTAAATTAAAAGCAAAATAATCTTTAGCAAAGACACAAACTAAATTTGTTTTTATGATGTATTATTTTCATCTTATCAAGCCATAGTGGCCAAGGTTTTTAACACGCTTATATTAGCTTCACCTGTATGTATGTATGTATGTATGTATGTATGTATGTATGTAACCGACTCCTTTGGGCTCGATTTTGACCCACACCTGTCAAAGATCGATGACAATGCAATAATTCGATAAAAAAATAAAAAAAATAAAAATAAAAAAAACGCTCTTATAAATAAACCAAACTAAAAAGTAGAAAATAAATAATAGTTTAAAAAACTAAAAAACGCGCTTTTAAAGTACTTTTTAGTTAGAAGTACTTTAAAAGCGTGTTTTTTAGTTTTTTAAACTATTATTTATTAGTTTGACAAAATATAACAGTGTAACTACCCACTATTCTAATTTTATACCTAATCAAGTGAAAAATGTAGGTCAAATCAATAAAGTGGTTCCCTAACTCGTACTAAAAGGGTAGGCAATTTGTACTATCTCGATTCCAACTCTATTGTAATATACTGATAGTTTTGCCAAGATAACAGAGGCGTAGTTTAATTGGGTAGCCTCAGGAAATATAGAATTACTCGTCATGACTGAAACGTTACTATGTAAGACGGGTTTTATGTTAGAACTTGATAAGTTAAATAGTAGTAGATAAATAGTAGTTTTACTAAGAAACGGTTGAAAAATTATGGGACCATCAGGATTTGAACCTGCGACCTTCTGCATACGGGGCAGCCACTTCATCCAACCAGCTACGGTCGCCTATTGCCAGGACCCAATGTTTTTACTACTAATAGTTACTAATTATGTCCCACAGCTGGGCAAAGGCCTCTTAACTTCCAAGTCTTTCTGTTATTTGCTCTCTCTGGCCAATTCTAAAATGCATCCTTAATATTGCACAAAAAATAAACTGTCCTGAACCCACGATTAACTCTAGGCTTTACTCAAATCAAATTAAATCAAATCATTTATTTCCATGGGCTCCAAGGGGCGCTTGAATACGTCAAAACAAACATCAAAATACAAAAAATATAAAATTAAAATAAAACTTAGCTAACTAAATTGTAATACTTATTGTAATATAATTTTTAACAAAAAAAAAACCGACTTCAAAATGTAGGTAAACTAAAAAGCAAAAAATAAATTTACTTCGCACAAAATAATACGTTTTTTCATTTAGTTAAATAGAAATTATTAAATAATTATTTTATAATTCTGAAGTCGTTGCCAAGTAAATCGGATAATTAAGAACTAAGAACGAAGATTCAGTCAGAAAATAGTTGTTAGAAAGATTGATATTATCTATACAGAGTTATTGTTTACTCGACACCGACTTCAGAATTATAAAATAATTATTTAATAATTTCTATTTAACTAAATGAAAAAACGTATTATTTTGTGCGAAGTAAATTTATTTTTTGCTTTTTAGTTTACCTACATTTTGAAGTCGGTTTTTTTTTTGTTAAAAATTATTTTATTTTACAATTTTAAGTGATGGGTAGACCGAGCAAGAATGTCTCTCGAATGAGGAGACGACGGTTACTTGAGACGGAAAACTTATTAATAATAATCCCCATACTCCTAACCGTTGAGGAGTTGTACCTTAGCTCAGCAACTTAAAATGGAAATAGCCAAGTAGTTTTAGGAAATATACGAAAAACAATATAGAAGCCTTTGAAATTTTAGGCTTACTCATGATTTCTCTAGGATCCCATCATTAAATCTTGACCTCATATTATGAATATACATAAGTAATATTCAACGTCTCGCCTCATCTGTGTCTAACTTGAAAGAATACAGTAAACGGCCCCAAGGAGCCTATATTTAAAGAATTATCCCCGTACTCCTAACCGTTGAGGAGTTGTACCTTCCAGCATCCGCTCAGCAACATAAAATGCTGATTACTAGATGCAAATATCCAAGAAGTTTTAGATAATATACAAAAAACATTGTTGCCCTCGATTTCTCTAAGATCCCATCATCAGAACGTGACTTGAAAAAAATGGGACCACATGACGATTATATCCTCTCAAACAAAAAAGAATTTCTCAAATCGGTCCAGGCGTCTTCGAGTAATCGGTGAACAAACATAAAAAAAAAAAAAAAATACAACCGAATTGAGAACCTCCTCCTTTTTTTGAAGTCGGTTAAAAATGATTTGACACCGGCGCTTAGATTGACTTTAATTCAACTTAGAGATATGAATTAAAATCAATCCAAGTACCAGCTCCGATGGGTATTGCATCATGAGAAGAGCTGGTGAGAAACTCATGTGCATCATCTTTTCAAATAATTCATACAATATTTGTTTCTTTTTGACAATAATTCTATGTGTAAGTTATAGCAACCAAAACAAGATTACTGTTAGATATGTAGGTAGGGAAGGACGACCATTAAACACGCTAGTCAATGACACACTGCTTTATTGAGCTAACAGGTTATTGTACCGGGTCACAGCCACGGTATGCGTACTTATATCTATAGTTACATACATAACATCCCTCACCCTTTATTATAAGACATACTTTTAATAGCATTTAATATTTAACACAAGTCAAATCATAATTCAAAACTACGGACTAAAATTATCGGGTGACAACTCTAAACGTCGTGGATTGATCGCGGGCACATCCGCCATAGATGCATCGTTTGCCTCAGGCGTGGCAAAGGACATATTCCGTGCAGATCCATCATCCTCTCCTTCCTCAATGGCCGGTGTACTACTGACACAAGAAGATAATGTGATTTCCTCTGGAGGTGGAGTGCCAATGACGACTACATCCAAGTCGTCGCTGTGATTCGTTCTCGCAACATCATTTTGAACATCTGGAATGACGTCGGAATCCCAGCTGCCGTCACGAGTAGACATATTTTTCTCACCTTTTGATCTGATCTGATCTATGTGCCGCTTGACTAAACGATCAATCCCCGGGACATATACTTGATAAATAACACTCCCGATTTTCTTTGTAATTATGCCTTCAATCCACACGAATTTTTTTATGTTAATGTTTTTCGTTATCCAAACCAATTGATTTTCCTTAAACTCCTTTCGAATTTTCCCTTTAAAATATTTACCCTGTAAGCACTGATTCCGTTCGACCGTTTCAGTGAGGCCAATGGATGAAGAGGTGGGCGCCGGCGTCGGTGCTGGAGTTAGCATATCGAGCCGTGAACGCATCGGCCGCCCGAACACGAGTTCGGCGGGTGACTGTTCAGTGGTACTGTTTCTGGAGTTCCGGTAGTCAAATAAAAACTTTGAAATTTGTTCCTTTAATGGTTTTTTATTTGAATTACATAATATAATATTTTTAAGACCTTTTTTAACAATTTTCACAAAACTTTCGGCCTGCCCGTTGCTGGACGGATGAAATACCGGTGAAAGTTTGTGACTAATGCCATTTCGAGAACAAAACATTTTAAATTCTTGTGAAACGAATGAAGTACCATTATCAGTTACTAAAGTATGAGGAATACCGAAACGGGACATTAACTCTATTAATTTCTCAATGACTGATTTCGAACCATACGATGACGTCATAATAAACACTTCAACCCACTTACTATAGGCATCAACAGCTATTAAAAACATTTGGTTGTTGAACGGTCCAAGAAAATCTAAATGAATCCTATAAAAGGCATGAGGGGGGTGAGGCCAGGGTGCGAGCGGTGCATGGGGTGGTACTGGCCGTAGCGCATTACATACAGCACATGTACCGGCCAATTTTTCCAATGCAGCATCCACTTTTGGGAACCACACCCTTTTTCTTGCTTCTGCCTTCATTTTTACTACCCCAAAATGTGAACTGTGGAGTTCATTCAAAATTTTATCCCGCAACGACTCTGGTATGGTAACTTTGTGGCCTCGCATTAAACACCCGTTTTCAATCGACAATTGATTACGACAGTAAAAATATGGTTTCAATCGATCATCATATACCTTCCGAGGCCAACCCAAATTGACATAATCTTTCACTTTACGTAAGGTATTATCTAATTCTGTTTCGCGCTGTAAATCAACTAACGTTATAGGCAGGCTATTGTCAATAACAAAGTTCACATAAGTTGCGCGATCGTCAGCTGTGTGAGGTTGATCACACGGATCACACCCCGCCCCTAAGGTCGGCCCGCCGCTACCTGTCAACGTGAACGATGACTCATGAATACTTTTATTCTGTAGCGGCGCGCGCGATAGATAATCGGCGCTGTTATTTTTACTACAAACATACTCGATTACATAATTGTATGCCGATAAAAAAATTGCATAGCGTTGTAGCCGGTTTGCTGAAACTGCCGGTATACCTCTGTGTGGACCAAAAATGGTTAATAAGGGTTTATGATCGGTTCTCAAAACGAAAGGCACCGTTCGAGCATATAAATATTGATGAAATCGTTTCACCCCGAATACTATAGCCGTAGCCTCCTTCTGAATTTGAGCATATTTCTTTTCGGCCGCCGTTAAGGTTCTAGAAGCAAAACAAATTGGACGTTCGGATCCATCGTTCCCTATCTGAGACAATACGGCACCCAGCCCGTATGGCGACGCGTCAACTGACAAAAATGTCTTCGCCGCAGGGTCAAAATGTGCTAACACTCTATCCGATGCCAACTGCTGTTTTATTATTTGAAATGCATTTTCATGTACTTCTAACCATTCCCACTTGGTTTTTTTTTGTAATAAGTTATATAGCGGGGTCAGTATAGTGGAAGCTTGTGGTACAAAATTACGATAGTAATTAGTAAAACCTAAGAAAGATTGCAATTGCGAAACATTCTGTGGCCTAGGTGCTAGTGAAAGTGCTGTGACTTTTTCTGGTGATTTTTTTATTCCATTCTTGTCGATTATATGGCCAAGATATTTAACTTCGTCTTTGAAAAATTCACACTTGCTTTGTTGAATTGTTAAACCCGCATCGGCCAACCTACCTAAAACTGTGACTAGGGTCCGCATGTGTTGGGATTTTTGGACCCCCGTTATTAAAATATCGTCCAATAGTGCTACTACACCATCCAAACCAGACAGTAAACATTCCATAGCACGTTGGAAAATTGCTGGTGCGCTCGATAACCCGAATACAAGTCTTGTATATTTAAATAAACCGCGGTGAGTATTAATACAAGTAATGTTCTGGGACTGTTCTTTTAGGCAAAATTGAGTGTAGGCCATTGATAGGTCTAGCTTGCTGAACTGGACCCCACCATGTAATTTTGCAAACAAATCATTCACCGTTGGCAACGGGTAGGTATCGACAATTAACTGTTTGTTGATAGTGACCGAAAAATCCGCACAAATTCTTAAACCTCCGTCTTTCTTTAAAACGGGAACAATAGGTGATGCGTATTCCGAATATTTAACCGGTTGCAGAACTCCTAAGTCCACAAGTCGATCTAATTCTTTATCAATTTTGTCTTTCAAGGCATAAGGTACTGGCCGGCTCTTAAAAAATATCGGTTTTGAGTTCGGTTTTAAGTGTAATTCCACTTCGTATTTATTGAATTTCCCTAAGTTACTGGAAAACACAGTAGGGAATCTCGAAACTAATCCATCCACTAACGAATTGCTGTCTAAACCGCGTATAGATTTAATTGTTGGTGCGAGTTCTAATCCAAAATTCCAAATAAAATCGCGACCTAATAATGGAGGGCCACCGTTACGAACCACGAATAAATCGAGCTTTCGCGTTATTTTAGAATATTCAATCTCTAAAGTTATTATTCCAATCGTATCTAAACGGTCTCCCGTATAACTAAACAATTTTTTCTCAGTAACTGATAACGGAACATTATTAAAATGCAGGTTGTAGGTATTCTCAGAAATTATACTAACTGCGGAACCGCTATCGATTTCGAACTCCAGAACCAGTCCACCGATATTGACACTCGCCAAAATCGGTCGGCCTTTTTCACACCGAATATTAAAGCACAACTTACCATCGTCACCCTCATCATCCACTGTACTCTTTTCGACATGCTTTACTTTCGCGTCATACGAACACATTTTTTTAAGATGCCCTTTTTGGTTGCATTTTTTACACTTATAATTTTTAAAACGACACTGATTTGATTTATGATTGTTATATCCGCACACACCGCACTTCTCTTTGATCGCAAACACTGAGCCGTCATTACCACCGCCGAAGGTGACCGCGCTCGAGCCGCCCGGCCCGGGAGCGGCGAGCGCGGCGCGCCTTGCACACCGCACACTTTCTGCCAACTCCACCGCTTTAGCCAAGGTTAAATTTGCCTGATCCTGAGCAAAAAGCTTGTCTCGCTCGTGTCCTGGCGTCAATCCCATGATGAATTTATCCAGCAGAGCTTCCTCCAAGTTTTTGAACCCGCAGTGTGCTGCCAAACCTCGAATTCTGGCCGCCCATTGAGTGTGACTTTCATCCTGTCTTTGCACTGCCCCGTAAAAAACTGACTTTTCAGCAAACCCAAGCCGCTTCGGCTCAAAGTGACCGTCTAAAAGTTTCAAAATCTCTTCGAAACCAGTTTCTTCTATTTTCTTAGGCAGCGCCAGGTCCCTTGCTAGCATGTATGTAGGTCCAGTAAGAGCACTTAAAAGTATTGCCCTTCGTTTGACCTTAAACTTGTCCGACTCGTCCGTTATATCGTTCGCGATATACCATTGTTGTAGCCGAGATTTGTAACTGCTCCAATCTTGAGACAAATGATCAAAATTCGTCAACAAACCGAACGAAATCCCAAAAGATGACATATTTTTGCACTCGTAAATTCGAACCGACTCGTCGCCACTGTTAGATATGTAGGTAGGGAAGGACGACCATTAAACACGCTAGTCAATGACACACTGCTTTATTGAGCTAACAGGTTATTGTACCGGGTCACAGCCACGGTATGCGTACTTATATCTATAGTTACATACATAACAATTACTTTCGTAAAAATATCGATTTACTTTATTTAAATGATGTCTACAAATTTATGCCAACAAAAAATAGTTATCTCTATTTACATACGGACTGATAACAATAACACTTTAAAACTTGTTGATAGCAACCAAAAACTTAGACATAATCTGTTAACCGACGCCATAACACCCTAAACTGTACCCTTAGAAGTTTTTTCCTTAAAGTTTTTATCATAGTTAATCTGAAAAGGGAAAAAGGAACGGTTTACTTTTTTTTTCTTTGTTCACTTTTTCACTAACTCCTTTTATTTTATTAGCCAAAACAATCTAGAAAAAAAATACAAGGTTTCATTAGTTATTTACCTGAAATAAAAGATTTATTATTAATATTATTATTCCTCTTTATTTATTTTTAAACTTATTTTATATATTTTTAAATATGATTTATAAAAAATACAAAAAAAAAACATTTAAAAATATAAAAAACAGTGTCCCACCGACATCAGGTGCAGAGACCAAGCTGCCGTTGGGTTGGGCCCCAGAGAGAGGAACCTCCTCACGATGCGTGCCGTGTCCAAAAGGACCGCCTTTTGCATCTGGTTCTTGGTCCAGCCGCCTAACGCGAGCCTCTTAAGATATTATTATTATTATTAGTACGGCCTTACCGGAAACTAAAAACCATTGCTCCATTCTTTTAATTTAAAATAATGCCTGGATGGTCAAGTAGTTAACGTTTGCGCCTCTCACTGCGAGGTTTGATTTCCAGGTCGGGAAAAGTGTTATTTGTGAACTTTCCGTCAGGCAATTCTCAATAGCAGCACGGAGTTCGAGTTGTGCTCGGTTGATGGCGATAGGCTCACCCCCTATCCCATGGGACCTAAACATAGCAGGTGAAGTGTGTTGTATAACTTTACCACACCCTTTTGGGTAAAATAGGCGTGGTGTGATGTTATTACATAATACAATTATTTGTAAACAAAGTGTGGACACAATTTGATTTAAATTTTATTCGATTCGATTCAAGAATCAATTGCGTAAAAGAAATATAATCAAATAATATAATGATCAAAAACCCTACACACAATAGGAATAACAGACAGCCCTCTATGCAGAGGATGCATGAAGGCAGAAGAAACGCCTCAGCATGTCATCATAGAATGTAACAGCGTGGCCGACCAACGGACACAAATTCTTCAGTCACCGACATCGCTTCCGGAAGCCTGCAGCAGTCTTCGGAGGCTGCTTTCCTTCTGGACCGATTTAGGCTGGCTGGAGTCTTCTTCGTCGTGTCGATGGCTGAGTCAAATTTTATTTTGACTTGCCATCGTGGTGAAAGGATTAGCCAATTCGCTTTGGACAACTCGCGAATTGCCCAGGGTGCGCCGGACGTAGGGAAGGCTCGGGGAGGCTCCTTTCATGCACCCCATGCTGGCTGGAGTAAATGGCCATTTACTCCAGCCAGCATGGGGTGCATGAAAGGAGCCTCCCCGAGTGACGTACACAAAAATTCCCTACGTCCGGCGCACCCTGGGCAATTCGCGAGTTGTCCAAAGCGAATTGGCTAATCCTTTCACCACGATGGCAAGTCAAAACCTTGACCACCTCACTGACTGTCCAAAATGCCCTACCACCTGCACAAGCGAGGCGCTCATGAACGCCGACGAGAGCGCCTTAACAGTGGCCACTTATTGGACCAATAAAATTTGACTCAGCCATCGACACGACGAAGAAGAAGAAGGAGTAAACGGGAAACCTTTCACGCACAACGGTCCCATAGTAGTACTAAGTGCGGATACCACGCAGGAAAACCAAAACCATGATCAAAAACCCTTGCTCGGCCTCTAAATCACATTAGGCAGTCCCTCTATGAATAAAATATAAATAAAACCATATCAGTACTAAAAATAGTGTTCAGGTTCATATTTGCGTGTCAATTTACATTGACAAACACCTACAAGTTTTTATTTGCGGATACCCTTGTACGGACGGTTACACCTCATTCTAAATTACCAGTTTAAGGTGGTGTCGCGTTTTATAGACATTTCGTGCAATGCGAGACCAGCTTACACTGGACGTGTATAAGTTTATTGGTGTGTGTACAATACTCAATAATATTCTGATAAATTCTTTTGAAAAGGTGGTTTTTCTATTTTTCTACAGAAAGGTTTTTGGTATATATTTGAACTAGCTTCCGCTAGCCTATATGTTAATCCAGACTATAAGCTACATGTGTGCAAAATTTCATCGAAATCGACCCGGTAGTTTTGGCGTGAAAGAGTAACAAACATCCATACATCCATACTCACAAACTTTCGCATTTATAATATTAGTAAGGATGATTGTTATAAAACTGAATAAATTGTTTAAGCTTTTTCCTGCGGTCATTGAACTAAAATTTGAATCATGTCCTCGGTAATCGCCATAAAGAGACTTGTAAAGATTCCATGTGTGTAATTTTTCGTCGACTTATAATTTTAGTTAGTTACTCAATAATAATAATTTATTTTAGCTATGCTAAACAAATTATAGACAGTTGAAAAAGTTATGGGACCGGCAGGATTTGAACCTGCGACCTTCTTCACTCCGGGCAGCCGCTTTAACCAGTTGCTGTGCAGAAGGTTTTTCAACCGTTTCTTAAAATAATTAGTTATTCAATAACTTAGTAGCGACAGAACTAATTAAATCATGCGAAAATATACGTAAATTTTTTTTTTTTGTGATTTTGAGCCTTGCTGTATGATTAAAATTAAAAACAAGATAGGATAATACAGAGTTACAAAGGTACAATAGCTAAATGAGAAAAAACCATAAAAAATTATGGTCCAACAGATTTTCGAATATAGAGACACTAAAATACCTTGAAATATTCGATAAATAATAACAAGCTCAAGATAAAATCAAAAAATCTTTATCCGTTTTATAAAACCTCAAAAGTCTTGCTAAAACAAGATTATTTTCTCAAACTTTCTTTTGAACCACGAAGGCCTAGCTCCAAAAACCAGTTCTTTTTTCAGTTGACTTAACACAATCTCGAAAAGAATCTTATAGACCCTTTTAAAAGAACAACACCGCAAAAATAGCGAAGTTTACAAAAATAGGGTAAGAGAGAATTTTACCCACTTACCCCTCTAGTATTTTGGGTAGTCAACGGGGCGGGTAATAAGAGCAACTTCCTTGCTCCCAATTTGTCGGAACACCTGTGTCTGGTTATCCCATACATGTATAATCTTAAGATTAAACTTCAGATAAGTGTAAACAAAGGTTGTCTCGCGTGCAAATATCTTCCGTTCCGAATTGGATTTAAAGTGCTGCGACTGCTTTGTTTGGATGAAATTGTTAGGAACATATTTTGTTGAAGTTATCGTGGCATGTTTTTAAATAATATATACATTTTATATATATAACGTATTTATAATAAAAAACAAAATTGTTTGAATTCCTAAAATAATAATAGTTACAATATTAATCATTTTATAATTTACTTGCGTCAGCAAGGGATTCCGCCCACTTGGTAGGTATGTCAATATAAAGTAGTGTATGTCCGTCTTAAATCTTGAACTATATCCATAACAATTCATAAAGATCAGTTCAGTAGTTTATCTTTGAAAGAGTTACAGACAAACAGAAAGGTACTTTCTCATTTATAATATAAGCAAGGACTTATACGGTAAGGGCAAGATTTTACTGCTTTTACTATAAAAAAGAGTTTCTTTAAAAAAAAAACCTGTTTCCTAGTTATCCAAATTCCAAACGCGCGATCCGGTAAATCAAGACCTAAAAACAGAACACAAAACGATCACAACGCTTCGGACAGCTTGCAAAACCGCCAAGCCAAACAGGATTTTTTCGTTCCACGGACCACGATTTCGGCAGTTTTCCGTGACGTAGACATCTGAAAGCCGTCGATCAAGTGTAAACGCAGCAAAAAGTGCTTGGACAGATGTCACGACGGCCAATCTCAGCGTTCCATCAACGGGATCGATTTAGTCAAAAACTCGGCAAACATTCGGTGCGGTGGATGTGTTTCATAGATAAATAGATAGTTAGTAGAGAAAACTTTATTTGCACATCAAATTTGTAACAAACATACAAAGAAATAGGTACTTAAAACTATAAAGTACAAAAGGCGGCCTTATCGCTTGACGCGATCTCTTTCAGGTGGTCATAATGGGTTTATGTTTTCGGTTTGTATTTGTAATTTTTCAGTATTTTTTATTTATTAATTTAAAAACTTCTTGCACAACATTTTTGACAAAGCCGGACTTAATGCCGAAGGTATTTTCTACCAGTCAACCCTTAGGGTGGTGCAGAGATAATTGGTAGGTGCTTATTAAATAAGTAAGAGTGATTGCTATAATAAATCACAATAGTTAACATACTAGACTAACATTTAAAGATTAGCAACATAATACTAAAGATTTTTACCTTATTTGGTTTGTTTTTTAGTCTTATTTAGGGTCACCAATTTAGGGTTATATTTTGTTGTTATTGAGTCGATGATTTATTAAAACACGTGAAGTTATTTAACTCACTATATTATATGCGCAACTTAAAAGTATTACAGTGCCGAACTTATTATAAAAATAGGAAACGACCTAATTGAGTCTGCGCGAGATGTCGACTGCCGAAACTAGCGAGTCGTGTTTTAAGTGCCTTGAACATAAGGACGCTGTGTCCCTACAGTTTGATTCCCAGATGAGGCACGCTGTTTTACTTTCTTTAAAAAATTAAAAAAAGTTTCCATTCACCTAAACATCCTATTTATGAAATCAGAATATATACTTAAATACAAAATATCTAATTAGTAATACATAAATATAATAACGTAAATTACATAAGGTATAACATATAATAACATACATACATAACATAATAACTTAGGACACTACTGAGAAATTTCCGCTAAATGACCCAAGTATAACTGCTGTGCTTTAAATTTAAATATATTATTATCACGACTGGATGCCTTCCTGATTTCCAGAGGCAGCGCATTCCACAAGAGAATAGATAGAATTGTGAGGGAAGAAGAGTAATCATGTAGTAGAAAACAAGCAAAGTGTTTGTTTACATTGTCAACAGTTTACCCAACGGTTTCTTTACGTCTACAGAAACAATAAGGTTGTTTTTGTTTGGCTTCGACATTTGATTGCTTTTTATGATTGCCTTTTGTTTCCTTAAAATATTTTTGCCACCCAAGTCCAGTGTTTAACTGGACGGAAAGTCGGGCCGTACCGAATTTTATAACCGATGTTCTGTAGGACGTGTGCAGACATTGCCGGATGTTCTTCTTTTCCTACATAAAATCGGTCTCCAATTAGATCGGTGGGGCTATTCTGTAAGGGAAACTGTCAGTTGCACCAATTTAGTGCATCCTTACCTGCATATACATATGGTCGATATTCGATTGACAGAAGTACAAATTTCGTGTGATTCCATTTATAAATAGAAAAAAAAAACAAATTAATGAAGATTATTCTCACCTTTGTCAAAATCTCTTGATTGTGGTTTCTTCAGCAGCACAGGTTCGTGATCTTCTCTCCTCCAAGTAATTTTTGGAGGGGGATGTCCTGTCGCTTTGCACGTTAATGTGGCATTCTCCAACTCTTGGACTGATACGTCTCCTGAGGTCTCGTCGCTCATGATGTCAGGGGGCACTGGGAACAAAAAAAAACTGATAAAATACCTTATTATTATAATTTTATTATGTGTGCGTTTTGTTCGCGCGTGCTAAACATCTAAAATTTATAGCAAAAACTTTCTTTTATATTTGATAATTATGCTTTTACGGTACCCCTGATGTACTGATCTAGTTGAAAATGATTACAAAAATGGCCGTAAACTCTATCGAAAAGGCTTTTATCGATATCTCATACGCCAGAAGCCAAAGTCGGACACAATTATAAATATGACTATCTTAAAACGATTTGATTTCCATACTAGAACAGTAAAAGACCGTAAATAGCAATGTATTTTTAGGTAAATTCCGGCAAAGACCGGCTTTAAAATAGCAGTCAAAGTTGCCATCGAACTGTTCAACGAATAAAATCAAAGCATTTGACTTACACTAAAAAAATATAACTTGAATGGTGCCGATAAAACCGTATCGGTTCACCGCGACGGCTTGCCAATTTATAACGCGAAAATTTTGTAGTTGGACTATGCAGGGTGTGTTTTTAAACGAGTGTCGTATTGAAGTGAGTTATTTGGTGGTCGATACTCTAAACAAACATTTCATGAAAACATTTTGACTTGAATGTTTGCAAGTAATATTTTGTTGTAGTTCATGACTATGTGATATCGAAAAAAAAATCCGTAGGGAGCTGTTAAATTCGTACCGAAATTATCATTAAAACAATAATTCTTGAAAATAAATTTCGAAAAAATGTTGTTGATTTTTTTAAATTATTAAATATTCAAGAAAATTCATCAAAACTTTTTTTCGTAACCATGGCCTGACAAAGCTCGTTGGTAGTGTAAAAACGTTCCTCGACTAACTAAGCATCCTGTATGAGTGTATAAGAATAGGCGGGGTGAAAAAAGGTGAAATTTCACAATATTGCCATAATTTGTTGTCGCCCGCGCTGTAGAAACTTTTTGGTCGTTGAATCGTTTGACAGGCACATTTGCATTTGGCCAAGCCTAAATTTAGTTATGCCTCTTTCAAATTTCAAACTAAAACGGTTTATCTCAATCGCTGGCAAAACTACATGTCTATGGAAAAAAAAACGTTTTGTGTTTATTGTAAAAAAATCTATATGATTTAAGCATTGTAAAATAATAAGCTGGTAAAGAGTAATAAACCCATACATATTCGATTTGTTACTAATTTTAACTCAATTTTGAGTTGAATAAAATACTTCAGGTTGTGCCCCTCTAGCGCTGTAGTCGCTCTATAGATCTGTATATAACGAATGTATAGATTGACAAACAAACAAAACAATACAAAAAATCTTTATGAATAATGGAACCGTAGTGACGGAAAATAAAATATAGCCCATTTCCGAAACTCATCCGACTTGAAAAACAAACGACTGCATACATTTTAGAACAAGCTAACAAAATGCAATATCTGCAAAAACATCGGTTTACCAAAACATGTTTTTTAGAAATTCTATTTTAGAACATGAATATTTTTATTGAACTGGACAAAGCATCGCGCTGACAACGACTACGTTATTTATTTAATGAAACAAACATAACTAAAAATGACTCTAATGTTAAATTTATTATTGGTAGGTATTGGATTTTAATCTATCATTTTATTGTAATGTATCAGAATAGTTTATCGTATGTCTTTCATAAATAGTCAGAAAATATCTTTAAAAACATCTTTGATATAATCATGAATTTTCGCTAAAATATTAGTACACCGAAGGTCTCAGAACCATGTACTTAAATCACTGGAAAGCGACTGTCTTATGGTGTCATTAACATCTTGCATATTTTAATACAGGCTATAAACTGAGTTTGCGTCAATTTATATCAAAATTCCTCTATTAGTTTCGCGTGAAAGAGTTTTATACACTTAGATGAAACAAACTCCATTTGTTTGAAGGACGCTTGCGAAAACTACCTTTACTACCCTTTTTCGCAATTTTAATATGTATTACGTAACGTAAGATATTTATGAACAACGTAGGCTACATCGCAGAGTCCATTCACACGAACACACACAAAGAAAAGTATCATAATAATGTTTCACAAAACGTAAACATTCTGGCTGGACGGCCGCACGACCTAGCATTATTTTTAGCCCAAACTCATTAATATTGTAATAGCCAATAGTATCAACGTATTTTATCTAGCGTTGTCGGACTATCGGTAGTTTCACAATCGATAGTTTACATCAAAACAGCAAAGAGCATTTAATTAATTTAGAGAGGAAGCTTAAGCAAATATCTATGTAGGATCACAGTAAAACTGGCGCATTTTTGTATTTAAGTGGATTATTAGCCGCCCGATTTGCCAGTTGCCTTCCCGTATCGCTAGAGATAGGTCGTAGTTAAGGTAATATAATGTAGTCAATAAGTTTAATATGTATTCTGGTACCAGTAAAGTAAATATATACATTTAGTATCGTGACCTATTCAGTTTCTCTTCAACATCCCAAAACTACAACTACAATATATCCGCCCTCACAATCTATTTTAATAAGTCTTAACTCACGGGGGTGGTAGATTTCACCGCACCTCTTTGATTTGACAAGAAGTTTTAATTTCCGTACAAGAGCAGCACACATTTGGCAGCGGGGGACGCCTTACAATGACTAGTTCTCTTGGTTTAATTGTCTCAATAGAGGCAATACTATCGGACTATCGATAGTTTGTCCGACAGTATCGATACTGTCGATAGTATACATTGTTTTTGCAATTGTAAGCAAAAAATATCGATACTATCGGTAGAGTATCGATACTATTATGTTCTTTAGACTATCGACTATCGATAGTTGACTATCGACCGGCAACACTAAATTTCATGGGATTTACGGAATCATTAATAATCGAAGCTTTAATTGTATAATTATAACCATTACACCGAATGATAATAATGAACAATTTAACCATTATCTATTTAATTATTACAACGGTGCGCTCGTAAAATATGAAACATAATAATACATTAATTTAGTTATGTTTGTTTTGTTTGTTTTGTTAGTTTCTCCTACTATGTACCTGCTGTAAATTTTTTTGTGTGCCAAATAAAGATTTATTAGTCAGTTGTGTAGTTGTGTTTTCTATGACTGGTATAATTTGTTATCGATTCGCCTATAAAATGCTGTTGGAGAATACACTCCCGACTGGTTGTAACCTTAATATTAGTCATTCTTAATCTTTTTTATAGAAATATGATATCTAAAACACCAAAATACATGATTTTTCGTAGCCATTTTATCAATAACATACATTTTTCAGTTTGTATGTAAATCAATAATGATTTAAACAATTTTGATAAAATGACCACGAACAAACGTGCATTTTAGTGTTTAAGCTAATTATAAAAATAATAAAAAACATAATATATAAAAGTTGCAACCTATACTAGTACTGGTAGCAGGATACCGATTGTTCCCTCGTTGCCAGTTACTCAATTTGTAATTTTCTACAGTAAATGTACCGCGTATTTTCTTTAAACTAGGTAAGTTACTACAATTTAAAGCCTTATTTTCATTACGAAACTGATGGCATAAAATTATTGTATGCATTAAAAAAGTTATTGTGAATGAGAATGTCAGTTTTGTTATTTAAAATAGCCTAGTATTACTATCGATATCTGCACAAATGAAATACCTGAATTTTAAGTTTTCAGACTAAACATGGTTATTTACTTACTATAATATATTAGAGTAAGTAAGTAGTAAGTAATCTTTATTTGGATGAATATGGTACATAATAGGTGACTTAAACTAAATACCCAGTATCATCATATTCTGCCAATCAAGGCGTGCAAATATTAGTAGGTATATAAAATTTAAATAATTATGATCAGCTGCTTATCTAGAAATCACAGAATATTTACCATGACTATTTGTTGTAGCGTCACTTTGTTCATGATAAAACTAATATATAGAAATAACTCGCTAGAACAAATGTAAATGGTAAATATCCCGTGATATCTAATATTTAGTAACCTGAATTTTAGTTAATAAGTATCGTTATGAAAAGCATCATTTGCCCGTTAAGTGAATAAAAACATTTACCCTGCATTTTGGGGCAATCGGGGAACAAAAGAGTAGAAGTATTATTAATCTTATTATTCAGGCCAAACCAGAATATTATATAAAAGATTTTATAGAATTCCATTCCTCAAAAAATGTGAAGATTAAAAGCCTTAAAGTGCTACAAAAAGCGTATTCTATCGCGTTTCCCTACAAAATTATCTATGTAGGACAAGGCTCGGCAATTGGCTCTTTTCAAATGCCTATTATTTATCAGAGAACATTTTACATTTATTCAAGTCGGCCTTTGCAATTAATTTCACTCATTAGTACCTCGTCATTAATTAGTTTAAATGTAAAGAGCGCTTTAATTGAGGGAATAAATATAGTAAATTAAAGGTGTTTCATGGTAGATGGATGTTAGAAATGGTAAACAAGTGAAGCGTTTTAAAATTATTTCTTAATTAGGTGTTTCATGTGATTATGTTTATTCACATGCTTAAATTTATTGAAGAAATATTATCAATACAGAATTGGTAAAATAATAAATTTTAATGAGGAATTCAATATGATGTTTAATCTTTTTAAACGTTATTAAAACTGTTGCGAACACGACAGGTAACTTTAATAGTGTAAAAATATACTCATAAAGTTCTCTACACAAGTTTTTATTCAAATCAAACCGATTGAAAGTGTTGTATTCAAAACAATATTGTTCGACTACATTATTTTCAACCACCAATCAAAATCCGTCGATCGATCAACGCGTGATCAATGATCCAAGCTCTAAGCCTTTATTTTGTATCACACAACAATAACCAAAAATCTAGACGTTTACGAGACTTTCCTGTTTTCAAACGTGCACTTTTTTTTTTAACGGGATATAATCCCACCCACACGCCCACCACTGTGACTCCTGTGACGCCAGGATCTACAGCGGTAACCAACTGAAAGGCACCGTGCATGACACACGGGCAATGCCGGGGAGAGTTAAAATTGTCTTGGAACCCGCAACGAATTTAATCAGAAGTATATAGTTGGAGTTGGAAAGTATGTATCTTTACTTCCCTCCAAAGCAAAGCGGGAGACTGAGTAATGCTAAATATAGACAGAGTGTCTATATGGAAAGAGTGTAGACACCACGGACAGTGACAAAACTATGGGGCCTAAATTTGATTGCTATAATAGGTATGGCAGAAACGGCTAAATGCACGGAAATTTGCACGGAAATTTTTCAAACGTGCACTGTATACTGTCGGCTTCTAGTCTTAATATCAGTATATTATAGGCAGCGATAGCCGAGTGGGAGACCGTAGGACTGCGAAGTCAAAGGTCTCGGGTTCGAACCCACGGCACACACCTCTGTCAATAAATCGTTAAGATTCGTCTTTTCGAAGATAAGTGTGTATTTATCATAAAAAATATCGGTGAAGGAAAACATCGTGAGGAAACCTACATGCCTGAGAGTGCCTAAATAGTGGTCGAGGGAGTGTGAAGTCTACCAATCCGCACTAGGCCAGCGTGGTCGACTATGGCCTAATCCCTCTCATAATGAGAAGAGGCCCGAGCCCAGCAGTGGAACATGTATTAGATACAGGGCTGCTATTATTACGTGAAGAGTGCCATCAGACCAATTGTACTAAGCAACAACAAAACAATTATGGGACCAGCAGCATTTGAACTTGCGACCTCTGCATAGGGCAGCCTATTTCTTTGTATAATTGGCTAACCATAGCTAAATGCTATAAATAATTAATAAAAAGTTGCCATAAGGCCTCCACAGCCCAGTACGAGGTCATACGATACTCATTGTTAGATAAGTTGTAAAAATTTCTGATCTCTGACAATCCGTAACGACTGCCATAGATGCTCATATGGTAACCGGGACCGATGGCTTAACGTGCTCTCTGAGGTACGGAGGAAAACTTGTTATGTTGAGATGGCCACCCATCCACGACCGACCGCAGTTAACATTACTTAACCTGCAAGATCGATAGGTCTGCGTAGCTTTGACTTAGCCACGAGTATATATTGCCTTTACTTGGTCATATAGGATCTTTCTTGTTTTTTTTCTTTTCTTTTTTATAAAACGTTACCCGCACTATACAAACACATATTTCACAAATACAGAGCACACCCAGAGTCAGAACAAATCTTTGCGGATCACACAATGATTTGCCCCTTTATGGGATTAAACACACAACACCAGCGTCGTTGAAAGCGGCGAGGCGACCGCTTTAACAATTACGCCAACCGTGCACTCGAATCGTATGATATCGTGCCACGATTCAGTTTCTAAGTTGTCTTTTAGAAATTGCCTGAATAAAAATGCAAGTATAGAGGAAGAATTTTAGTGATATCGTTAAATTATACTCAGGTCTTGCTGTAAAATTTTACTGTTATTCAATGCGCAAGTGTGCACGCCAATGTTCGTGATTATTGTATCAATTTATTTTGAAAGGAAATGAGTAGTCATAAATCGTGAACGGATTTTGAGTTTTATTCTTCGTTTTAAAGCCTGCTTAACAGCGAAAATAGAATTTTCTGTCTTGTTGAAAGTTTGTAGAGGAACGGCGTGTGATGTTCCTGTACCACAAAGGGAGGATCCTCCGACCAGGCTCGGTGGTATTGCCTGACGGACAGCCTGCTGTCCAACGGTAGCGCATTGGAAGTGGTATATATTGTCACTTGCTGTGAACATTTCGTTATCGCGATTCAGCGCTCTTTGACAGTTGTCACGTGTGTGTTGACACCTGGCGTTGTCAATGTCGTTCGTCATTTATTATGTGCGAATACCGCCACAAGCTAATAAGGAAGAATTATGTTTTTTTTATTGACCTATTTCAAGAAGTATTGTTTAAGGTAGCAAAAAGCTTGGCAGTTTTAGTCAGAAGTATACTCCAAAGCTTGAATGCATGAATTGCCATATCACTGTGAATCTGTAGTGAACTGGCAAGTCATGCATGCACTAGAATCAGCTCAGTAGAATGCATCGATTTTTCTCCGTTGTATCTAATATTTTATATTATTCTTAGAAGTAGGTTATTTTCTATATTTGAATACTTCTAATTTTTATTTTTTATGAGAGTATTTATGTACTATGGCGTTATTTTAATTATGCATAATAATTAAAATAACGCCATAGTGTGCTATTTTTCTATAGAATATGTCTCACGTATTTATAAAATGATAAGGATGTAACTTGTTACATTACATGATATTTTTATTCATATCATTAAATCAGATTACAATAGGTTTATAGATAAGTACATAAATTACCAATTCCACACTAATATTATAAGAAGTTTTTTTTTGTTTGATAGTTAGTATCCAATTATCTCCGAATCTACTGAATGGATCTTAATAAAAACTAGTGTGAAGATAGTTTAAGACGTAAGAAATAATATAGGCTACTTGTTTGTAACATACCACGGGGGAAGAGTTGCGCACGGAAGATAGTATTATATACAACGATGAACAACACAATGCAAACTAATTGATGCCCGTGGCTCGTGGAACGCCTATAAAAGTAACCTATGTCCTTCCTAGGGTCTTGAAATATCAGTATACCAATTTTCATTAAGATGGCTCAGTAATTTTTCCGTGAAAGCTTTACAAACAGACAGACAAACCAAGTTATTTTCTCATTAATATATTAGTAAGGAATAATTAAAAGAACACATATTTGACAATTTTATTACATTGGGAAATTCCCTAGCATTTCAAAAATATGGCCACACTTTACCGCTTACACCCCAATTTTGCATTCCTGAGAGCAAAAACTCGTCGATCAATCATTACGGATTTATCTGTTATGGAGGAATTAAGCCTTTATTGACAACAGACGCGACAGGACAATCTTCTGCCCAGCATTTATTTTAAAATTGCCCTATTTCGGGTTTAGCTGAATTTATAATGTACACTCGGCAACTGATCAACCTATACATTTCCAGTATAAACTGGCCTCGCATTGCACAAGCTTCCCGTGACCACTCTGTACAACGTGAACCATTTTTATACTGGAAATGTATAATTTGATGTGTAGCCTTCTGTACGTGTCGAAATTGTAAGCGTGTTGTTAATTGAGAGATAGATTGAGTCTGTATAAATAATATAAAATATTGTACACCTTAAAAATACCAAATATACACTCTATATTAAAACGTACGTCACGTTTTTTTCTTTTTACGATGCTGGCAAGTATTAATTACAGCTCACAAAACATGACCAAGTCATATAAGCAGTTTGAAGATGCGTCGTTTCATCTGAGGACTACGGTGTTATGCCTAATGTGCCAGGAATTTCAGAGCTTGATCTCAACACCAAACGTCGTCCGCCCCTTCTGTCCCCATTGCACCATCGGACTACCAGACAAACGGCATCGCTTCATGATAGGTATTCCTAAAATACGTACAAAGCTTTTCACTTCAACATTCCTCTTGCAAACTGCCAAAGAATGGAACGCCCTGCTGAGTCGGTGTTTTTGCTAGAGTACAATATTCAAAGCAAGAGTAAATATTATGTATCTCTTAGGTAAGCGTGCTCCACCGTAGATCTCATCATCATTTACCATCAAGTGAGAGGTTCAGGATCAGGTTTTTTAAAATGTAGTATCTAATGTATGGTATAGACACGTAATTTAATAAAAGAAATATTTGGGGCACGTGAATAATTGATATTTTATTACTATGCTTATGCTTCTATTATTATAATATAAATAGTTAAAGTAAGAACAGTGTACCAGGCATAAACACGGCACAACTCATTTTCCGTTCTACTACTAAGAATTTAATCACGAAAAATAAATAACCCTTTTATCCAACCCTAAACCTCGTGATCAGCAGCTGCATACACTAGCTACAAGAATAACGATAAAGCGTATTATAAATTCTGAACAAAAAACTGCAACCAAAATTTTATCATACCTCAAAAGAAAATTCGAGCGTCTCACAAAACTAAGGATATTACAAATAAAACAGAAAAGGAAACTAATCGAACAACCCGAAGTGCTCCAATATGGTACAAGTTGGAAATTGGAAAGCGACATTTTCCTTTTGAGTCATGCAAAGTGGAGGCGTGAATAAAATCAAATTGCTAAACTTTAAGTATACTGCGGTCAGACCGTAGTGTTGGGCACTGCTGGGATTTGACTAGCTACTCGAGTCACTCGAGTTTTATAACTGACGACTCGATTGAAGTTTACTTGTTGTTTGATAGAATTCTGTCCGATTTGTGTCTGGATAAAATGTTTTCATAAAATTGTTTGTAATGGTTTGTGAGAATTTGACTGATAAAATAGGCAAAACGATTTTTATGTTAAAGTGTTCAAACCATTTTCATTGCTAAAATCAATCGCAACACTCAAAACTATCTCATATTTACTATACTTTTTTCTAAATCAATAATGATTGTGTAAAATATTTTTGAATTTATCACTGCCTATAAATCCATACGCTTGAATAATAAAACCTTTTATTTAAAGTTAGTACATACGATTATTTTGAGTCAAGTGATTATTCAAAGTGATACAACTCCATATCCAGTGTGGCTAACTGTATAAGGGCACTTAGTAAAAACCTTGAAAGAATCATTAGTCATTTTCCAAACAGACTACAACCAAGTACTTTGTATCCTTGTAACTCAAAGAAAAGCAAACAATGATAAATAACTTTATTAAGCAAACTACTCGGTAAAGTAACTCGAGTATAATAAATTGCCGGCCCATCACTAGCACGTCAGACAAACTTCCAGTTTGGATATTTTTCTTTATGAAAACGTGTTAACATAGTGACTCGGGGGTTTCTTCTCGGTTTTTATTAATAAAATAATAATATTTTTGCAGCGTTCGCAGCGCAATCTCCGTAATGACTTGAAGTCTGGGTCCTTTGATAAATAAATGTAGAAAAAAATATAAATAATTCTGTTTTTACTATGTTTAACAAGTTTAATTTGCTTGTCATTTGAATAGACTGGTATAGTTTTGTCAAAAATAATGTGCTAGTTCAACTTGTTAAATTTAGAACGAACCATGAAAAAGATTGATATTGTAGTGTGAACGATAACGATAAAAAGTGAGCTAGCTGAGCTACTACAGTTTACTGCTAATAATCTTTGTTCATTAATGTATGAGTATTATTCCAAGATATAAAAGCAATATTCCTCTTTATTAACGATTTCGATATTGATATTTTTATCAAAATTTTGCATAAATATTCCGTTTCATTAAGTAGGACATCATACTGCAACATGGCTCAATAAATACTTCACACTTCTGCCGCACGGGATTCCTTTCCAATCGCCGAAATTATAATCGCATTAAAAGGTATGCGCGAAAATCTGATGAGTACGACAGAAATATCTCTGATTTCGGATTGCGAATAATACCGTATGCATTCCAACTGTCCAGTTATTAAACGAGTACATACTTCATAAATTTCACTTTAATACCATTGATATTAACAGGTTAATGTTACTGTTCATTTTAATGGACATTCAGATTGTTGTCATTAAAGTTTTTTTTTAATATTGAGCGTTATAAATATATTAAACATGACATGACATAATTATTGAAAATGATAATTTTACTATCATCAAGAGACAATATTTCATAAATTATAAATCGATTAGCTAGTCTGTAATATTATTTCTCTTCATTTATTTGATATTTTTTTTACAATTTAAAAAAATAACAAAAAAACATTAAATAATATACCAAACTGCACGTGGTAAGGGCTCCAGAGAGAGGATCCAAAAAGACCACGTTCTGTATCTGAACCTTGTTCTAGCTCCATAACGCGAGCCTCTTAAGGTTTGGTCGAGGCTCTTGGCTATCCACATCCCACATGTCAACAATCTCGTGTGCCAGATCGATATATTTTTTGTTTATCTGTCTCGGCTTTACTAGATTTCCGTCATGGGGGTGGTGATGTCAACAATCACTGCACGGCGCTTCGATCGATCAATCAACACCATATCAGATTCATTGGCGACAATAGTCCTGTCAGTGTATAATAGATCGATCGCAGTACAGCGTGGCACGGCTAATTTACTAAACTGAGTCGGGCACAATAGTAACCAGACCACCGTTGCTAGGATATCTACATCGGCTCCGTGTAAAGCCCGAAAAATAACGACAATGTAGCTCCTCGCCCTTCCATACATTCCTGCGATCACTATTACTTAGTTCTACAGGTTGGCACCAGTTTTTTTACCTTAAGCGAGTCGGGTAAAAAGAAGCGTTTATTATTATTATAATTAGGTATTTTTGACTTAATTTGGGAGCTCCAGTATATGAAACTTTTTTTTATAAATATATGGTATAGAAAACCTTTCAGCATAAAACCAAGTTATTAAACTCTATAATACAACACTAAAGCATTTCACAGACCAAGAGAGCTCTGAACAAATTCTAGTTGCTATAAAGGTAGACTTAACAAAACAACAAACAATATCCACCTAACAAACGTTATCTCGACGAAGTTTACGTCTATCAAGCACAGTCCATTCGATTTTCATCCTATACGAGTTCACAACGAAAGCAATCTTAAAGTTTTCACACTATTATGTTTCTATATATCAGAGTTACTACGACTGTGTCCCCACTTGAAAGTGCGCAGATGGAGTTCTGCGCAAACTTTATTTATACCAGCGAAGGAAATGTTTAATGTTGAAATTTTTACTCCCTCCCTTTGAGACGCCGCTTGCCGTTTTACTTAAGAATTTTTCATTTTAAAATGCAATATGTGTTGCCAGTGTTTGATGTGCCATTTAAGTTACAAAATAATATAGAGTTACTTTCAATGCGTTGAAGACGTTTGAAACGTGAAGTAGGTCAGAATTACTTATTTATTTTAGAATTTAGATTTTGGCCGCCGCCGCGCCGTGCCAGTTTCTGTATATTGAGTGTTTAATATAGGCAAGATTAAAAACTCCTTTCTTTGTTAAAGTGTAATTTTCCAGGTGGTTATCACCCTTGAACATAACTATTTCTTTGTAATTATACTACTAACTTTTTTACTCTTTACGCAAGTAAAGAGTAAAAAAGTTAGTAGTATAATTACAAAGAAATAGTTATATTCTTCCTTTTGAAATGCTCTCCTTGCCGCTTTACTTTTTATTTTTTTATTTTAAAATGCAATATGGGGTTGCTGGTATATGATGTGCCGTTGAAGTTATAAATACAGAGTTACTTTAAATGCGTTGAAGACGTTTTAAACGTAAAGTTGGTCAGAATTAGTTATTTATTTAAGAAGTTTAGAATTTAGATTTTGGACGCCAAGCCAGTTTTTTGATGTTGAGTGTTTAATATAGGTAAGATCAAAGATTCCATTCTAAGTTAAAGTGATATTTTCATAGTGGATATTACTCGTGATTGCTCCATAAATAGTAAAACAGTCAGGAGTAGGGTCTCCAAGAAATGGTTACTTTTACATCCCCTTTGACTCGCGTCGTATTCCGTTTTGCTTGAGAATTATTCATTTTAAAATGCAATTTATGTTGCCAGTGTTTCATGTACCATTTGAGTTATAAATATTGAGTTACTTTCAATTCAAATTCAAATTATTTATTCATTGTTTGTTACCGGTGTTAAATATACAGTTCTTATGTACATTAAGTCCCCATGCGTAACATGCCATATTTGGCGAACAATATAATCATGCAAATTTATTTATTAAAATAGTAACTTCAATGAGTTAAAGACGTTTGAAACGTTAAGTAGGTCAGAATTAGATATATATTGAAGTTCTTTTGAATTTAGATTTTGGACGCCATGCCAGTTTTTTTTATGTTGAGTATTTTATATTGGTAAGATCAAAGATTTATTTCTGAGATTTAATGTATTTCATGGTAGTTATTACCCGTGATGTCGTAAAGAGTACAAAAAAGTTGGTAGTATATAATATAATAAAAATAATAGCAGCCCTGTATCTAATACAAGTTCTACTGCTGGGCTCGGGCCTCTTCTTATGTTGAGAAGGGTTAGGCCATAGTCCACCACGCTGGCCAAGTGCGGATTGGTAGACTTCACTCACCCTTGAGCACTGCACATTTTAGGCACTTTCAGGCATGCAGGTTTCCTCACGATGTAGTATAGTTTCTAAGAAATGTTTCTATATTCTCATTACTAATATTCTTCCCTTTGAAACGCACTCCTTGCCGTTTTACTTAAGCATTTCTCATTTTAAAATGCAATATGGTGTTGCCAGTGTTTGATGTGCCATTTGAGTTATAAATATAAGAGCGTAAGTTTCTATGCTTTGAAGACGTTTGCTACGTGAAGTAGGTCAGAATGGAATATTAAGTAGTTTTAAGTTTATTCTAAGTCCATTATGTATCCTTGGTTTCAGACAGGTACTTATTTGTCTAAATTGTTGGCAAATAATAAGTGTTGATTATTTTAATAGCATTCAGCAGCAAATTATACTAAGAAACAGTTAAAAACTTTTGTTTTTGGCTAACAACAAAGGTTTTTAACTGTTCTGTTCGGTTTTTAAATGTGAACTTCTGCACACCGGTGTGCAGAAGGTCGCAAGTATAAATCTTGCCGGTCTCATATTTTTTCGACTGATTCTTAGTATATATTATAAGTAGCTCTCTTAAATAACAGGTTCATAATGGAGTCAAAATTATCTAGATGCGTGTGATAGTGACCGAATTAAAATCTTTGTAAAATTATTCCTCCATTTTGGTAACCAACAATATTTTAAGGGATCACAATTTAATTATCAATTCCTCAATTATAGTTATCATTTCTTTTTCTTTTTTTGGTTTATACCGGCAAGATTTATACTTGCGACCTTCTGCACACCGGTGTGCAGAAGGTCGCAAGTATAAATCTTGCCGGTCTCATATTTTTTCGACTGATTCTTAGTATATATTATAAGAAGCTCTCTTAAATTACAGGTTCATAATGGAGTCAAAATTATCTAGATGCGTGTGATAGTGACCGAATTAAAATCTTTGTAAAATTATTCCTCCATTTTGGTAACCAACAATATTTTAAGGGATCACAATTTAATTATCAATTCCTCAATTATAGTTATCATTTCTTTTTCTTTTTTTGGTGATTGTACGGGGAAACCGTATACTATAAGCATTGTCAGCATTACAAGCGCGCGGGCAGTGGGCATGTGTCTTTACCTAAGCATTTACGTCAGTTCGCGATCTTGCCGCATCGGCTGAAGACACGGCTCCACCAAACCGCGCGTGTAGCCTTCTTTTACCTGTACACGTTTAAGTACAAATTTACGTGTTTCATTTGTGGACCTTATCGTTAGGCTCTACAGTGATTAAATATATATTATTTGGTTAAATTAAACTGTGCCCTGTGCATTTGTGTGCTGGGTTTGGTGGAGATATAAATATGTCCTGAAGAAAAACACAACTGATGAACTGAAGATGTATTTATTCACAAGAGATACTTAACTTAACGTTATTCACTACTGAAAGCATAGTGTTGCTATCTCAACGAGAACTAAATGCAAAGTGTTACCCGCTCGTCAAAAATCGCTTCTTTTATACTAACTCGAGCGGGCATTTGGAAAATTCTACGTGATTCGATTACTAGATGAATCAGAATGTTCTCGATGTCTGTACGTCAGTTGTTCTAGAAACTTCTCAATGCTTTGCGAATTATTTTGAATGCTCTTGATGTCTCGAGAACGTTCCATAACATTCTAGAGCCTTGTAAAACGTTCAAGAAACCTTGATAACGTTATACACTGTACTATACACTATGATTCACTGTTTATTTAATTGTCCCGCTGAAAATCCAAACAGAACAAACCTCAAAGAAACCTTCGATCAAATTTTAAAGTGTTGCGTGCATACACAGCTAGTTTTTTTATAGCCTACCTCTTTATTTCACACCAGCATATTGCATTTGGGGTGCATGAAAGGAGCCTCCCCGAGTGACGTACACAACTATTCCCTCACAATGGGCAATTCGCGAGTTCTCCAAAGCGAATTGGCTAATCCTTTCACCACGATGGCAAGTCAAAATAAAATTTGATTCAGCTATCGACACGACGAAGAAGAAGAAGAAGACCAGCATATTATTAAATTTAACTCGTTAATATAATACTTTTCCTAAGTCAATTGCCTTGTGGGCATAGTGGTTTGCGTAAGCGGCCTCTCACCTTGCGGTTTCGGGTTTGGTTGCCAGGTCGGGTAAAACTGGCATTTGGCATTTTTCAGCATGGCCAAATTGTGCCAGGTGAATGACAATAGACTCACCTATTACATGGGACCTAAACATACAATAAATTGCCACCTAATATAAAAAAAAACGCTTTAACCGATAGTTGTTTTAAATATCAAATTCAAATTCAAATCATTTATTTTCATAGGCCCCAGGAGGCGCTTGAACACGTCAAAATATTACAAACAAATGATATAAAAATAAATTATAAGTAAAACTAAATTATACTAATTACAATGATTTGAATAACCAGGGCTTAGATTAATTTTAATCCAACGGTTTAGAATCAGATTAAAATCAAACTAAGTACCAGCTCCGATGGGTACCTATTGCATTATGAGAAGAGCTGGTGAGAAACTCATGTGCACCATCTTTTCAAATGAAATGAATAAAATATAATCATCATATCATACATATTGAAAGTCACATAAAAAGAGCAGTTCATTTCCAAATACTATTATCATTTAGGTAGTCTAAAATACAGTACTAAGCTTTTTGTGATAATCTGATTTTAATATATTTCTTAAATTCGTCTGAAGCGATGACTTGCTGAACAGGCGTTATATTCTGTTGACGACTTTTTTAAATAACCTATTTTTAATTGACATTGCTATATTGAATTTGAATTATATTTATTTTATTTTATTTGTTATGTCATTAATTTACAAGTAGTCAATTTTATTATTTTTGGACTTGTATTTGCAATTTTTATTATTTATTAAATATGATTATTTTGGACATTTTTATTATAATTTTATATGAATTTGGAATTAATATACGTAATTTAATGTTGAATTGGAATTTTATGACAATATTATTAATTATCTATTATTTTATATTACCTACTCACTTGAATATATCTATAATGACGTGTAAACCAATTAATAATAAATGAGTTTTATGAGTTTTATAATAATAGTAATAATAAATATTCTTTATTGTACACCACTAAAAAAATACAGTTATGAAAATTACATAAAACAATGTTGCACAATCGGCGGTCTTATAATAGCTAATAGCAATTTCTTCCAGACAACCTAAACTTTTATTTTTATGTTTTTTTAGGAGAAATGCAGGAATTAAACACCTCTGCTACACCTGAGTAGTAAGCGTGATGATATAATACTTATCATAAGTCAAGTGAATTTGACTTAGACCCTCAGTTATGTTGCTGACAGAATCTATCAACGCCGTTTATTATTATGACATTTATACGGGTCTGATAATTAGGATCGTATATGACTAGCCGCTGATATTGTAACGTATTCGAATGGTTTAATTTATAAAGACAAAAATATAAAACAGTATAACCATGACATCACGTCAATAGCTAGAGGGGTGTGGCAGATGTGTTAAACTCCTTACTATTACACCAACGAGGCATTAACCGATACAATACTACAATAATTATTGATGAAACTGAATCTGATTAATTATTTATCAATAGGTATATTAAGGTTTACAGGAACATTTAAACGATAATTTAAAGAAGAGATATTGTAATTAACTAGACTTTAAATAAAAAAAAACTATAATATGGTAATATGTGTTCAACTTCAATTTGATTGTATTTTTATTTGTATCTGAATTTGTTATTGTGTTTCATAATTTGATGTAATGACTATGATGTGTATTTTTATGTAAACTAAATATTTACACGCCTAATATGGCAGATTATGCTGAAAAAATATCTTTAACACCTGTAAACCACTATATTCTGGGCAATAAAGCTTATTCTTATTCTTATTCTAGGATAATCTAAATATATATTGTAAATACCCCAACTAGATGGAGCGACCAGGTGTGAGGCCCATCAACAGCTAAGTTTAGCTCGGTCGTCAGAGACGCGACAAACAGACGCCCGCCGGTGGAGGCAGAGTATTGAAACCAGGTGCAGGCCATCCACATCCACTGATGACCACGATCCTCAGCCATGAGAAACCGACCGCAGAGAGAGAGAGAGATCTTAAGAGGCGGGGTAGGGGGTTTTTTTTCGAATCTTAAGGGCATTCGCTGCGTTAATCGGGTGTCCGTCGCGGATGCCCGCCACGGACGTCCGCGCCGTGCGCCCGCTTGCTCCGTCGCGGGCGCCCGCGACGGTCGCCCGTCTATCGCAGCGCCGCCAGTATAATTTCGATCGCGTAGGTATACTCCTTACAAATTCCAAGCCATGCAGCTTGACGTGCATCCCTATTTTTGTTTAAGTCATTAGACATATCCCATATAACGGGACGACATTGTACTGCCAGAATAACACGTTCTGTATCAATAACACTCATTGTGACTGTACAAGCACGGCGCGTGCGATACGGATAACGTAGCGGCGTTGATTGATTTTGTAGAAACAGCTCCGCTCGCGTGCTCCGTCGCGCATACACGCGGCGCGTACTCCGTCGCCCGCGCCGCGCGTCCCGTCAGCCGCCCCGCGTGCGACGGCTACCCGCCTCACGCAGCGCTGCTACCTTTAAATGACATGAAACAAGCACGCGAAGCGGCCGCACGCGCCGTGCGTCCGCTTAACGCAGCGAATGCCCTAGATAGGACTGCCGCGGGTGCGTTGGTAGTAAGTGCGACGTCACAAGAAATGAACATGTAGTTGCAGGTAACTTACTGGTAAATATTTTCAACTTCGACAATTCATCTAATGCAGTTCAGACATGAGTGCTTGGCATTTACAACGAATTAATAAAAAATATAAATTCAGTTAGTTTGAAGCAGACGATTTCTATAGCTTTGCGATTACTTTTAGGCGTAATAAGGAAAAGTTGTTATAAACAAAAGATAATTGTGTTTTTGTAGATAGACATGAATACCTATAATATTAATGTGCTTATCGGATGAACGAACTTTGAGGCAACATTTAATAAACCAACTTTGTTAGAACTCACTGTAAACGCAAACTTCAGTAACATACGAGCAGTTGAAAACATCAAAGCGGTTCCAAAAAACAGGTAACGTTACGATTAATGTTTAAGAGAAATATAAAACCATTTGAGTAACTGTAATATCATGTTGAAAATAGTGTGGTGTACTTTTTGTTATAGGTATAATAAAGATAAATAAAGATAAATTTGAATTTTTACATTAGATAGAACGCCAAAAGCAATTACACTATCCAATGGTCCCAATGACAAGGCCAACACACATTAACTCACACAAGCACACCCAGTCTCAGAACAAATCTTTGCGAAACACAAAGATTTGTCCCATGTGGGGATCGAACCCACAACACCAGTGCAGTGGAGAGCGGCGAGGCGACCGCTTAAACCACTACACCACACGTGCAGACACACATAATAACACAGTATAACATTGCGTATTTGCTTTTTACTTCAGACAGCCATTGGATACAATTACTCAATGAAACCCCAGTATTTGCCTTAAATTGAAGGTTGAGTGAGTAATTGTACCTTTCAGGATCAGCTCAGCAACATTTATCTGAGTTGCTGTAGGAAGTTCATAGATATAGACCTCTTTAAAAATTTGAGAGAATCCCTCGATTTCTCTAAGATCCTATCATCAGATCGTGAGGTGATGCAAATGAGACCACATGATAAGTATACTCTTTTAGTTAAAAAAAAGTTTTCAAATCGGTCAAGGCATCTTCTAGTAAACAAACAAAAACATAAAAAAAAATATTAAAATAAAACTGACTTCAATAATAATAAATGCACTAAAAAGTAAGAAATACTTATACTTAAGTAATATTCAACGTCTCGCCTCATCTGTGTAGAACTGGAAATAATACAGTAAACGGCCTTAAGGTGCCTATATTTAAAGAATTAACCCCGTACTCCTAACTGTTGAGGCGTTAATATATGTTCCAGAATCAGCTCAGCAACATAAAATGCTGACTGTTAGATGCAAATGTCTGAATGGCTTTAGGTCATATACGCAAAACACTATAGAAGCCTTTAAAATTTGACGGTTGCCTTTAATTTCTCTCGAATCTCATCATTAGATCGTGACCTGACGAAAATGGGGCCACTTGACAAGTATACTCTCTATAGACAAAACATGAATTTCTCAAATCGGTCTAGGCATCTTCGAGTAATCGGCAAAAGAAATAAAAAAAATAAAAAAACAAATGAGAACATCCTTCTTATTTTTGCAGTCAGTTAAAAATAAATCCGTTTAAACATCACGGCTCAATTTTTCATGACGTCATCCATTGGTTTTTTAGGTAACTGTCTCTCAAAATTTGTGGCAGCGATAAACTTCGATAGATTTATAGTGCGGTGTTTTAGCGTTTACGAGAATTTTATTGGCTATCCGCTATGTGATGTACGAGAATGCACCTTTTATAGCTGAAACATTTTTCGGTGCTAATAATTTAGCGTTTCGAAAGATATTCGCAAGCTTATAGTTGCTAAATGTAAACGTATCATAACATAACATTATATTATCCACAAGGGTGTAGCATAGGTACACAAAACCCTCATTTCACCAGTTATGTTTAGGTCCCATGGGATAGAGGGTGAGCCTATCGCCATCCACCAAGCACAATTCCAAATCCATGCTGTTATTGTGAATTGCCTGACGGAAAGTTGACAAATAATATAACCCAAGTCCTCGCGGTAAGAGACACATACTAGATCATCGAGGCAGTCACGTAACATAATTATCACGCTTATATTACCCAGTAGGGTGTGGCAGAGGTGTATAACACCCACATTTCACCTATTAAAAAGGATGAGTCTTTTGCTATCCACTAAGCTCAATTCCAACTCTGTGCTACTATTAAGACTAACCTGACAAAAAAAAAAACTCACAACAGAAAAGTCGCATCCGCTAACCATCGAGTTCTTGGGTTTGATTCCCGGGTTTGGCAAAGTGTTATTTGTAAACTTTCGGGCAGGAAACGCAGCACGGAGTTGAAATTGTGCCCATTGTGCCCGGTAGATGGCGATAGGCTCGCCCCCTATAGCAGGTAAATAGAGGGTGTGTTGTGCACCTCTGCCATACTCATCATAGGCGTGATGTTATGTATGCATGTTTGTGTTTATTAAACTATTTAACAAACTCATTTACCAATCAAATACTATTTTTGTTCGAGTCTCGATCAAAGCGACTTTTAAGTTTTAAGATTGTGTTTGTAAACTAACTTTAATAAGTTTCCAACTAACTCATTGCCTTCGATAAATTGGTACAACTTTGAAGAAATACAGTGCTTTATATTTTTGTTTGAATCGCAATGGGAGCGTTACAGACTGCTTGATTTAACTGGGAGATACTCAGTGTTTGATTTTTGCTTCAACTACGAGTCAGGAGAAATTCGCTGCTGTGTTTTATAATTCAGTTTTATAGAGTTTAATTACTAACAATAAATTGATTTTTGTGTTTAAAACTGTAATATCTACAATGTTGTGTATGAAAAGTACCGCATTGTATAAGAAACTTCTTTTTAATAAAGCTTTTCAAAATATAAAATCCGTTTGAACTATAGTGCCGAACTGCTGAATCTTGTGTTGACTGTCTTTTCTTTTAAATTACTCTACATTCATCCTAGCCAAAAGCCGAATTATATTCTTTTTTCATAAATATAAACCCCACCCAACGATCTAACCTTTACAATTTCAATTTAAACCTAAAAAAGCTATCCAATCCCAACCACAAATGGAATAAAGCCTGAACTTAATCAAACAATAATCCAGGAAGTTCCCGTTTACCATACGTTACCAGAGTTGTCGGGCCAAGTGACACCGGGCGCCAATAAAGCCCGAACAAGTACGAAATTGAAAAAGAAATCGGCCCGGGGCATGCAAATATCGAGCACACAAAATTGCCAGACTCGACCCTACTTCCAAAGTCTGCCATAAATTAGCCGAGTTTTGTAATGAAATATGATTTCAATAAGACTCAGTTTTTAAATGAGCGGTGGAACAAGCTTTTGTTTGCTGCGAGGGTGCGAACTTTCAACGGATGTATTTTTTTTTCTTCGCAGCTATTGATTCTTTTTCTAAATGATTTATGTATAGCATTTAGCAAACTAATAAAGAACAGTCGAAGAATTCTTTGGACTTAAAGTGGGATTTGAACCCGTGACTAAAGGGTAGGTATATATATATATATATATATATATATATATATATATATATATATATAGGTAGGCCTTACAAGCCCTACTCCAAATCCACGAATCTTTTTTCTTTTGTCTTGCCGGACGCCTCACGTCATCGTACCTATATATTAGTAGTAGTTAGTTTAGTAGTCCAATAACTTTTTTGACTATTTTTAGTATATTGATTCTTTTACCGCAAATGTAGCAAACGTTTTTACTAATAACTCATTAGAAGAACTGAATGATTCCTTTTGAACCTATTTCAAATTTAGGCAGGTAGGTAAATGCAACATAGTATAGGCTGTCAAGAAAGAGTAGATTTGGAACTAATTTTTTTGTCTGTTAGCAACATTGTCAAAATAATGACAGATGTCAATAAATAATGTTGTGTTGGCCTTGGTGGACTTTTCGAACGCCTTCAACAGTGTCAGTCATGACATTCTCCTATGTATCCTCTCCCATCTTCTGATCTCCTCTGATGCGCTGAAATGGTTCTCTTCATATCTTCAGGGACGACAGCAGTCTGTTCGCATTGATGAGACTATGTCTGGTTGGTGTGATCTCAGCTCTGGTGTCCCTCAAGGCGGTATACTTTCTCCTCTTCTTTTCTCCTTATTTATCAATCTTATCACCGAAGAACTTCAATGTGCGTATCATTTGTATGCGGATGATCTACAATTGTACGCGCAAGCTAGGGTGGAAGATTTAAGTGCAGCGATCGGGAGTATGAATAGGGATTTAGATGCTATTAAGGACTGGTCTAAAAGGTTTGGCTTATCGATAAATCCTTCTAAGACACAAGCCATCATAATTGGGAGTTCACGTATGATGAGTAGAATCGATAAGTCATCCCTACTGCCTATTACTTTCAGCGGCACAACCATTCCTTTCAGCTCTAATGTTAAGAACTTGGGGTTGTATCTTGACTCCACTCTTGATGGCCGAACCCATGTGTTGAATATAAGTCAACGAGTAACAGGTACTCTCCGATCGCTGTATCGCTTAAGAAATTTTCTTCCAGTTACGACCAAGACGATGCTTGTGTACACTTTAATCTTTCCCATAATCGACTATGGTGACGTTTGCATTTTCGACCTGAATGCAGATCTACTCAATAAACTTGACCGACTTCTCAACAATTGCATTCGATTCGTCTTTAACCTCCGTAAATATGATCATGTATCAGCACATCGCAGTCAGTTAAACTGGCTGCCTATACGTCAGCGCCGTAGTCTGCGTGCGTTGACACTTCTCTTCACTCTTTTGCATTCTCCCTTTGCTCCTGCATACTTGACATCTAATTTCAAATTTCTCTCTTCTACTCATGATCTAAACTTAAGATCTTCTAATAATCTTCTTCTTTCCTGTCCCTCTCACACCTCTGGTCTTGTACATTCTTCCTTCACAATACGATCTGTTCTCTTGTGGAATGCGCTACCTCTAGAAATCAGGATGGCATCTAGTCGTGATGTCTTTAAATTTAAAGTAAAACAATTATACTTGAGCTATTTGGCGGAATCTTCTCAGTAGTGTTCTTTGTTATTATGTTATGTATGTATGTTATTTTAAGTATAGTATGTTATGTTATATGTTATGTAATGTATGTTATTGTATTTGTGTATTATATAGTATTCGAGTATTAGTATAGTATGTGTATTGTTTAGATTTATTATACAATAAAGTAATTACTCCTACTTTTATTATTATGCACCTACCAATTATCTCTGCACCACCCTAAGGGTCGACTGGTAGAAAATGCCTTCGGCATTAAGTCCGCCTTTGTCACAATTTTTGTGCAAGAAGTTTTTAAATAAATAAATAAATAAATAATATAAACAGAGTTTACGCGCTGGTAAATTTTATTTATAAGAGTATAAAACGGCAATTAAAACAGGAAAAAAGTAATAAACAATTAATAAAACTATCCGAAGGTCTGGCAGAGAAATAATTTACAATGTATATAAAAGATGTTTAATGGAATATGAGGCAAAAAAAATTCTTTCGGATATCGGCAATGTTTATCAAAGAACCGCTGATATGACCGGTATGTGAGAGTTTAACATGTTGTTTTTAGTCAAATCAAGTATAGGTAATGGATAAAACCAAAACTGTTTTGAATTTGTTGCTAAAATAAGCGGATCATTCAATAATTAAAACTAGCATATTGTTTTAGTTGACGTTCGTTGTACTCAGTGTTGCGGTATAGCGCGACTAGGTTAATGTTGATACTTGAGTATAGTTTAAGTAAATAACATAAAATAATATCACGCATGGGCGTAGCCAGGGGAGGTGTTTAGGGGTTCAACCCTCCCCTCACTCCGAAATGGCTCGGACTGCTTTATCTTTTCTGCTATATCTATGATTTTTACTTAATTCAGGTAAATCAGTAAGTACTATTCGAAGAATTGCACGAGGAGGAGCACAAAATAGAGGCGTATTTCTTACACCAGGAAAAAACCGAAAAGGTCGTCCGAAGAAAGTGTTAGATTACTTTGATTTTTGTGCTATTAGACAAAAAGTTAATTTTTTTTAACGCTAACCACTAGACCAACGAGGCAGTTTAATAATATGTATAGAAAGAAAAGATTTATTCAAATACTTAAAATAAAATATTTTTCAAATATATTTTTCTTTTATTTTCTGGTTATTGATAAAAACAGAGGACAGGTAAAACCACAAATCAGCTTGGAAAAATAGTCTGGAAACGGAACCTAATTTGTGACTGCTGGCTGTACAAATTAATTACATTATTTTTACTATTACTTAGTGCCGATTTCATCGTGTTAAACCGACGTTTAACGCTTGGCTACAGCTTTCGATATAATGGGTAATAATAGAATATTTTTTTTTTATATACAGCTAAGTATCAAGTCCTGGGAAGTGAACTATATGGGTTGCCATACGAACAGTAGAACAGCACTCTAGCGCCCCTATTAATTTCAACTCTTTCTTGACAGCCTATACCTATTATGACGTTCCTTAAGTTGACCATAAAAAGTTCTACAAATCAATTGAAATTGATTAAAGAATAAAAAAAACCTACACACAAGAATCTGGCCAGTTTTCCGTTTAGTGCTTTTTTTATTTTCAGAATCCAGCGCTTAAATTCAAATTAGAATAAACGGAACGAGTTCTGAATTTAAATCTTTCGCCGGCCGTACAATCGTTAAAGATTCATTAAATTGTTCCTTATGAGATACTTTTTAAGGAAAATCGAAGAAAGAATTTAATTAATTACTAACGACTTTGTAAGCGTCAGTGTCACGTTTTTTAGAGACTCTCAGTGACGTCATTACAGTTGACCGTCGATTCGATAATGTAGGTACTACCGTAGTCATACGTCATGATTATTTTTGTCATGAATATTATACTAATCACGTACGTAGATATTGTAAAAATACGTACTAAAATGTTTTTTTAAAAAATAGTTCCAGCAAAACTTCATTATTTTTTAACCAAGTACAACTTTGTTATTCAAAGAAAAACTTACACGAGACAATGTAAATAGAGAGATTTACGCATTTATTTTTCGAGTAAAGCCGCAGGTGATATAAGGAGTCGGATATAGGACATACCCATTATAAATACGTCCTCCCTCTATCACATAATTTCCATTTCCAACGTGTCACCGCGCCCATTTTATTTCTATTCGAGTTTCTGGGGCATACGAGACCACGTGATCGATCGCTTGCCGAAGGGAGGACCACACGGGTGGAATCCGATTTCCGCACTCTATTATAATTTTAATATATCTCTTGACCCAACAGGATGGCTTTGAAAAAGGTCGGAAATAATATTTTTGGTTTTGAAAAGGCTATTTTTTATTCGGTCGTATTGATAGGCAAATTGGTGGCCGTTAGAAATAGTTGTGAAATAAATGGTGTTTTTTTTTATCGGCAGTTGGGGTACAGAAGACGTGGATGGCAAACACGGAATAAAATTAACCTTTTTCTATATTTAAATCAATGAATAATACGATACATTATAACATTAATGCCATACTGTCTTACTCACGATCAGGGTGAACCAGAATATCAACGCTGTGGTGCTTATGTGCTGCAGTATTATGCTGAGATGCGTACCTTTTTGAAACATCGGTATGTTCATGTACTTATTTTAAATAGAAATAAGTAGTTTTTAAATTTTAAGATTTGCTGGTATAAATGTATTTTATTCTTATTCTTATTCTATACTTTTTAAATATCTATCATTACTTTTGCAAAGCAGTAATCATAGTTATTCACATAATACTTTTAAACTCTCTTGCATGTTTTTGCAAAATGCGTTAAAATAAACATAATGTCTTTCCTCCTCAAAATCTAGCTGGCAATATAATTTACACCTTACTGTATTTTTCTGCCGTTCTTCTAAGGAATATTGAAATAACTTTTTTAATATTACACATGTTGCCATTCGAGCACGTACCGTTAGCTGTTTTATTTTTAATTATGCCCACCGCATCGCATTTGCCTGGTTTGTTATTTGTGAATGTGGCTTTGTGAAAAAAAAACTTTACAAACAAATTTTATGTTTTATAATAACAATTGAGCTCAGAGTTGTTTTTGTTTTGGCTAATACCTGGTTATTTAATCTGGAATAACATTTTGGTGTTTCAAAAACTGTATTTTACCTAAACATCAATAATTTTAGTAATTATAGGCATATCCAAGTGGTGGGTTATAACAACAGTACCAGTTTATTCCCACTGAATCCTGGTATCATAATTATCATAAATTACCATAGATTAAAAATAACATCTATTCCGTTAATTGCATAGTGCATCATATATTTATAACTCATTCAGATCAGATATATAAACAACAAAAATAACAATACTCAGAGTATCCGAATTTTCTATCCACCATAACGCTAAACCATTCGCTTCCCCAACTAGGTTATCACAGCCATCTAGACTAAAATAAAGCTAGGCAGAAATCGCAAAATGCATTATCCAACTTTATTTCCCCATTTTCAACCGCAGAATTACCTCAAAAATAGAGGTGGAATAGCACAAAATCGTCCCGTATAGCCAGGCACACGCGATCAAAGAAGCCACACCTATCACTTAAGTTGAGTGACCCATATCTTCAAGAAGTTTTGTCTAATCTATTCTTAGTTGGATTAAGTAAGCTTAGTCACGAGGGGAACACCATACCCCGGTGTTCAGTGGATAAGCCGGCTATCTGTCACTTTGAAAAGATAAAAAGACGCTTAAGTTGTTCCCTTGCCCTAATTGGTTGATCTATGGCCAAGGATTTTAATTTCGGGGTGGTTAGCCTCGTGATTGGTTAGTTCATTGTTGTTTTCTTTTGGTAGTTACGTCGTAACTGTTATTACAAGGTATGGTATTAATGGTGATGGTATATTATTTACGTGATTGTCATGCAATGTATTGGTTGATTGATACATTAGTATGGAAAACACATGTAGTTTTATTGTTTAGCTGAGCTAGATGTTGTTCAATAATTATACTCAAAACCTAGATTGCTAATCAAATAAACAAACAGGATCATTGCAATGCAAACCTTTGAACAATGTTCTGTGTAAGTGTTATTTTAGTGAATGATATAATTTTAATTTAGATATTTACGGAGTTGAGGAACGGGGTTTGGCTTTGGCGTATCACGATTATCTGAACTTTTTATGTCATAATACAAATTGTATAGTTTGTTTGGTTGAACGCGTTAATTTCAGGCTCTACTTGGTTTAAATTGAAAAATTATTTAACTGATCAATAGCCCATTTATTGAAGAAGGCCATAAGCTATTCATAACTATACTAACACGTGGAAGACGACAGGAGTTGAACAATAATTTTGCGCTCGAATAAAACTACGGCGAGCAATAAAATAAAATATTTTAACGATCACTTTTGGTGTCAAACGCGTAGCTGCTGTTACAACTTCATCAAACGTCAGTCAGTCTAAATACTCAAAATAATAACAAACTCACCATAAACATCAATGCACCCAATCTGCCACTTCATATTAGGCTGTGTATTGATCTGACACATGTAGCAGCCGCGGTCTTCTGCTCGCAAAGGTCTGATCCTCAACTGCCAAGTTCTTGGCGCGTCTAAGTGGACAGAGTATCTGGCACCGAGGACTGTGCGCTCGTGCATCGTGAGGACGGTCTGGTCTTCGGCTCTTAGCCAGCCAAGCTGTGAAGAGAAATATACTGTCAATAATAATGCTTTTATTTCGCTTTAATATACTTGTAAAGTTTGCGTCAGGCATACTCATGTAGGTGACATGAGCCGTGGCGCAGCGTCAGCAAAACGTGCGGTGGACGTCGCGCCATACAACCATTTTTACCGGATTGGGGCACTTTCGTTTCTAACATCGAGCGTTAGTCACCAATCGCAGGATGTAGGCATTAAGTTTTATTCTAATTTCTTAATTGAAATTTTATTTTAAGTTAATTTGGTTTCCTTTCGGCCCTCTAGCGGCAGCCGACGTAATTTAATAGTCATATTACACAAAACACTATATTTAACCTGAAAATTAATGTAGTTAAAACTGCCCGTAGTAGCCAAATGTGCCGTCCCGCTTGCCCATATCTAAACCCCACTTCTCGTATTCATATAACACGGTCACAATAAAATGAGTTTATGAAAGGTGAGGTATAGTGAGAAGCAAGACGCGAAAGTTTTGAAGTGAACTGGTAGTATTTATGTTTCTAGATTCTTGAAAATCTTGCCGGTATGAGAGTTTGGCCGACAAATACGGAGATATTAAGCTTTATTCAAATTGTTTATGAATCAGTTATAATATAATAATACAATATAGCATTAGATCAATTAAAGGAGTCGGCCGTTAACTTTTATTATTTTAAGAGACAGTAAAAAATAATATTATTATAATAGTCTCCAGATCAGCAAAGCGTCCATAAATCATAATAAATCTAAAAGGGCGATCACTAAAATTACATTGTAAACCCACCGAGCCTCTTTTCAAGTCGTAATATCTTTCCAAGTAGATGATTCGAGTGAAATAACACATTTTCCTCTAGTGGCTGCGGACGGATTTTTGCGAATCCTCTTAGAAAAGGTAGAGCTGGCTATTGTTTGCGAAACCTTTTAAACAACGCCCTTATCATGGACTTGCAGTTGCCAGATTAGTGCTAGTTTTTAGTCTGTCAGGCAGAATTTTAATCTGGGAACGTTAGGGGTAGTTCTCGAGCGACGTGTTTTCATACAAACGTAATATGGGTTTTTTTTAAATATTTTTTTTTATCTATTTAAAATATCTATAAAAACTTTTTTAATGGTAAACCTCTATTACGTTAGTATGAAAACACAGAGCTCGGGAGTCTACCAAGCTTTTGTTCCCCTATTTATGGCAAAAATCTGATTGGGAAATGATTTTTTATAAATATATTTTTTACGTCTTCTAAAAAACATAAAAATTATTTAAATTATTTGTAAAGTTTTTATGTTATTTAAAATTAAATAATTATTTATTAAATTAAATATTTATTTTCGTCTGGTTTATTTAATAGAATTAATTGCTATATTTTAAAAATTAAACGATATATTTTCGTAGGTAAAATTAGTACTTATAATAGGAGCCCTGTATCCAATAAATGTCCCACTATTGGACACGGGCCTCTTCTCATGATGAGAAGGGTTAGGCCATAGTCCACCACGCTGGCGCTAGATAAGTGCAGACTGGTAGTTTTCCTTATGATGTTTTCCTTCCCCGTTACCAAGCCATAATTTGATTGATAAATTCACACATGTTTTTGAATAGACGAATTTTACCGATTTATTTAATATTATTCTGAATCGATTTTCATATTTTAGGAGATATAAAATTGTACTTAATATTATGAGATTTCAAATTTTTGAGGCAACGCAACAGTTTAGCTTTTAGTTATTCCTTGTGGGTACTACGAACCCCTAAAAATGTGACATTATTTTTAAGATCGGCCATCACATCATCTTCCCTATTCCATAATAACATTAATTACGTCAACACACGTGAAATGTTTACCAATATGAAATACGGAACATCAAAACGTTGTAAACACGTGTCACATCAGATGTATTATTAGCATTATATGGGTAGTAGGTATATTAAGTAATGAGAAACAACACTTGTGACCCACATATGCGTGAAGCATAAAATTACTGTAAATTGTGGTATGGAAATACCTTGTGCAGTATGCAATCAAAGCTTAAAGGAATAATTTAAGCCAGTTAGGTTTCTATTTAAAGCTGCGATCTTCTTCTTCGTCGTGTTGATGGCTGAGTCAAATTTTATTGGCCCAATAAGTGGCCACTGTTATGACGCTCTCGTCGGCGTTTAAGAGCGCCTCTCTTGTGCAGGTGGAAGGACATTTTGGAGAGTCAGAAAGGTAGGTTTTGACTTGCCATCGTGGTGAAAGGATTAGCCAATTCGCTTTTTAGAACTCGCGAATTGCCCAGGGTGCGCCGGACGTAGGGAGTTGTTGTGTACGTCACTCGGGGAGGCTCCTTTCATGCACCCCCAAAGCTGCGATATCAAAGGTGTACGGTTGGCGTAGTGGTCGCCTCGCCACTTCCCACTGCCCTTATTGTGGGTTCGATCCCCACTCGGGACTGCTCTGACTCTGGGTATGCTTTGTGTGTGAAATGTATGTTTATGAACACCCCTGCGACACAGGAGTTATCCCTAGTGCGGGCGTCCTTTTTTTTTTAAAGTACTATATGTCAGTAATGCTTTTAATGTAAAATTACAGATTCGAATTTAACACCAGAGTAGGGGGACATGATTCGTAATTTTTTTTTTTTGATAATGATAACTTTGTAATGATACAATTTAAATTTCTTATATAAATTTTCGAATAATGTAACAATGGAACATTTCGCTTAAAATTGAAGTTACATTGTAGATGAATGCTCGAGATCTGAAAGCTCTTTTACAGGAACTGGCGATGTTTTAACATTATTGATACTATATTAAGGTCACAGTTTCAAACAAAGATATTGCACTAAGAAACAGTTAAAAAATATTGGGACCAGCAGCCAACGAGATACGCTTGCCTCTTGTATCCTTGAACGTGACGTCACGAAATGACGTAACATACAGTTGAGTAATTAAGGGTCCTGGCAAGAGGTGACCGTAGCTGGTTGGTTAAAGCGGTGTGCAGAAAGTCGCAGGTTCAAATCCTGCCGGTCCCATTATTTTTTCAACTGTTTCTTAGTATAATTTGCTAATCATAGCTAAATGCCATACAAATAATCGATAAAAAGATATTGCAAGTAATGTAGGGGCTGATGATATCCTCTAACACATATGTCGTAAAGAAAATTTGCTAATGCGGCGGCTTAGGATGATCAATAAAACTGCCTTCCTTGAATGCTAATGATGCACTGACTTTATTAATATAAAAGCGATGAGTATGACGCAGTTAAATAATAGAGTTGATTTACGCTGAGCAAGCAAAATTTTAATGTGCAGCAAGCCTGTACATGCATTTACTTTCACATAAGTATACGAATATAAAAAATCTCAAATCAATCCATGAAGCTATATTTCCGATAAGCAATGGCCTTCAGAAGGTTTGTGACAGCCAGGAAATGTATCACAATGAAAGATAAGGGCTAAATGTAAAGGATTTGGAGGGTCGAAGACTTGAGCGGATCCCTGACCAAGAAAAGGACAATCTTTCAAGGCGGATGGCGGATTTGATAGTAATATTTTTTCGTTTTGATTTAACATGTTTAAAAAATTGGTTTTCTCTTGAACTATCAGATCAATAGATGATCCACCATAACACTAATTTGACAAAGACATTTCAAAACATCAAAGTCTTAATTTGCTTTAAGTTGAATTTGCAATAGGTATAAAGTAGTGAAGGGTGCTAAATTAAAACATACTTTTTAACAATGTATAAGGAAACTCTAATCAAATATGACAATTACTATCGAAACGTTTGTCAAATAGGTTGTGAATTAATAAGTTTGATGGGGATGCATGAAAGGAGCCTCTACTAGTGACGAACACAACGATTCCCTACGTCCGGCACACCCTGGGCAATTCGTGAGTTCTCCAAAGCGAATTGGTTAATCCTTTCACCAAATAAAATTTGACTCAGCCATCGACACGACGAAGAAGAAGAAGAAGAATAGGTTTGATAGTATATTTCCTGATTGTCAAAGTCCTGCACATTATTTACTTATCAAAAATGAAAATCTACATAGCTACTTGTTAGATACTGATTCGGGTGGAAATTATTTTCGACGTAACGTGTGATGTGGCCATTGTCTTTAAGGTAGACTCCCGAGTACCGTGCTTTCATACGTATACACAAAAGTAATGTGGGCTTAGCTTTGATGTTATGATTAAGTTTTATCTATTTTTTTTCATATTTGTACGGTGCCATTTTGTCAAAATTATAAGAATCATAAATTGAGTTAGTATTTTGTTGAGTACACACTAAATAATTAAAATAATAATTTTAGAAAAATGAGCGTCAATAAACATGCAGATTAGTGTTTTAGATATGATTTGTCTATGGAATGTCTGTAGAAAACAGCCAAGAAATTGTTCCTCCTTAAGTAATTAGAATGCCGTAAAATTGATAAGTTAAAGATTCAGATGGCTATAGGCTCACCCCCCATCCCATGGGACCTTAACATAACAGGTGAAATATAGATGTTGTATACATTTGCCACACCGTACTTTCTGTATGTATGTTAAATATTAGCTTCAACTTCACCATAGTCATATTTTCTTTAACTAATTTTATCAAAATTGTGTGTGAACTAATTAGTTTGGCAATCAATCGCTAGCGGTAATCAAACACCACTTGATAAAACCTGCTTAACCACAAGTTTCAAGACTTTATAGTAATAATTATGCTCTCGTTAATACATACGGGCTCGTATTTGAGGTTTCTGAATGTTTTTGATATAAAAAGTGTATAATGTTATAGATATTTCCATTTCTCGATAGTCTAATAGTTAGCGAATGAGCCTCTCACTACAAGGTCTCGGGTTCGATTCTCGGGTCAAACAAAGTGTTATTTGTGAATTGCCCGTCAAAATATTCACAATAGCAGCACGGAGTTGGAATTGAGCCCGGTGCATGGCGATAGGCTCATTCCCTATCCCATGAGACCTAAGCATAACAGATGAAATGTGGGTGTTGGACATCTCTGCCACACCCTTCTGGGTAAAATAGGCGTGATGTTTGTAAGTTATGATATTACCATTCCATTTTCAATCAAAAACGCCCAGAAACAATAAACAAAATCTCATTATTTTCGCAGTAACAATAAAGAAAATTACGAAAACGAAAACCTATATTGCTAACAAAAAGATAAAATCAAGTTGAAGACAAAAGATGAAAAGAAGCAAAGGAAACAAAGGCCAGTATTCATCTGTCGTGTCGTATGTACCTACGGGTATTAAAATTCACGACGTGGCAAGGTGCAGCACTATTTTAACACACTTATATTAGCTTCACGTGTATGTATGTATGTATGTATGTAACTGACTCCTTTGGACTCGATTTTGACCCACTTTAAACGGACAGATTTCATTAATATTTTGCACACCTGTCAAAGATCGATGACAATGCAAAAAATCGATAAAAAAATATTAAAAAAAACGCTCTTATAAATAAACCAAACTAAAATAAATAATAGTTTAAAAAAACTAAAAAAACACGCTTTTAAAGTACTTCTAACTAAAAAGTGAAAAATAATTCCTAATATAAGCTGAAAATGGTAATGAACAAAAAATACTAGTATTATTGTGAAAAAGCGTGGGTTGCTCGATGGACGAAAAATATGGCACAGAGCGCATTCCTAAACAAAACACGTTTTCTTAACTGATTTAACTGCCTAGAAACTGTAGTTTTAATAACTATCGCTACGTATGTATCCACGTCGCAAAATTAGATGATTTTTGAATTTATATAAAAATATTTTTGTGGATTTAACAATTGCGTAAATCTTTATTTTATACTTGTAATACAGAAAGAAAGAAACGTATTTATTCAAGTAAAAATAAAAATTACTTAATACAGCGGTGTACAGGGTAACAATCAATCTTATAAATATATGTTACAGTGCTTTTAAGACCTGAAACGCTGATATTCTAATATAACTGGAAGAGTGAACGAAGGTATGACCTAAATTAACAAAACTAATTTTACTTAACTAAGTTTATACACTACATATTTTTTTTTATACAGGGTGGATGCGACATAGCGACATTTCTTTAAACCAGATAATCTGTACATGCCCAGTATTAATTTCCAGTGGTCCAAAATTAGCTGATACAAAAATTACGAAAATTTTTTTTTCGAACAAACTAAATGGATTATTTTATGTAAACACATCTTTACTCACCGGCAAAGCGGAACGGCAACGTCGCACACAGCTGACAGCTTATGTCAAAATCATGTGATTGCTTCCAATTACAGGCCGTATTCAAAAATCAGAAATTACATAATTTAGCACAAAATCACTTCAATCAATTCACGATGTATAATTTCAATTGTAATTTTCAATTAAATGTTTAAATTTTCGATGTGTGCACCGTTTTGTTCAATACATAAATTTTAGCGACGCACAATATTGTTTTTTAATTTTGTCATGAGATCACTATTCGCAGCTAATCTATTTACTTTATGAAAGGCCGAAATAACACGTATTCGCAATTCTTCTATCGTGTTAACGTCTACATACGCTACAGACATTAACACAATAGAAGAATTCTTCACTTCGTTTTTCACAAATCCCCACAAAAAAAAGTCCAGAGGAGTTAAGTCCGGGGATCGTGGTGGCCACCCGACGGGCCCGAATCGACCATTTTCAAAAACACTCACAAAACAAATATCCAATAAAAATCTGTGTCCTGTCACAATAATAAACTTAGCACTAATTACAAATTAAGTTTGAGTCCGTTCACATCACAAAATTGAATACAAAACATGGCGCCGGCGTCTTTGAGGTTAGAATATTTCCGAGAATGCGCAATCTATTTCCCGTAAGATTGCCGATTTTGCACTAAACAAATTTAATGATCTTTCGTTGGTGACGCGGTTTGAATGCATTTGAATTTGCGTAAACTATTTGCGTCTCTTTTACTCATATTGAATTGGAGACATTAAAGTGAGATGAACTTCTTTTATTTACTTCTCTAGTAATAATTAGTCAAGTAAGTAACTAACTCAATTCTTTAAATAAAGTTATTTAAACTGCCCGGAAGTTACGTACTTGAGTGTTACCAGTTTAGGGTTTTGGTAGGTTGGTAGGATTGAATTTTCATAGAATTTTTACAAACAAAGCGTACATTCGAACCGCAAAGTTAAATCGATTTAAGATAGCATGAAAATTAAGCTCTGCAAAAAAAAACTTTTTGTAAATACCACAGAATGCTGTAATAAAGATAGAAAGTATTAAATGGTAGAGCCATTGTGAACGAACATGACAAAAAGCTTTTCCGTTTCACATAAAGGGCCATTAAATAGTAGTAATCCCGTTATCTGGTTGATGATAAGATTATAACTACCAAATTACTACACAGGTAGGTGCCATCTTGTTTCTTATTTTGTAACAAAGTGACAAAGCCGTGAAATAATTCTTTCATAAATGTCAGTGGCGAGACCTACCTACAGCATACAGCCCCAGTCGTCCGGCTAACGTTACTAACATGTAGACTCAGCGCCGTCACTCATTGCTTGTGGCCACAGTTGGAACTAAACATAAATCAGAGGGATTTTTTTGTCTATTAGTATCATGTTGGTCCCATCACTTAAAAGAAGGTTATTATTCAGCAGTTTTGTCAATGCATAGTTGCGTACCCTTTTACCTCAGAGCTGGCTTTTGTGTCTGAAACTTCAGGGTTTAAATTTACCATCAACGAGATAACAGTAATCCAAGCACTAAAATTAATTGATAACATTCGACCTGAGACAGTGAAACTCTTCTCCGTCGAGTCGTTCCCAAAAGCTCTACCATTTACTACCTTTATTTTCTATCCTTATTATAGCGTTCTGTACACACCAATAAGTAAGGTTTACTGACTGCTGCCAATTCCATAATTTGCAAATCGTTAGATTCGATATCATAAGTCGCTAAACACCGCATCCTCGCCGGCGACAATGAGCTTTCTTATTTTGCTTAGTTTTAATTGGTCTTTTTTTATAATAATTAAGTAAATGTAATAAAATAATAAATAAATGACTGAATAGAATAAACCTAGAAAAAGTCGCTAAAACTTTTTTTGTAGGCAAGGCAAAAGTTGCACTATCTGGTGACAAAGACGCTAAATTGGCAACACTGGCTGTTCTCCCATCCTTGTCCGTAAACGAAAGCGCAAGCGCCATTGTTATTTATTATCAAATTTAAGTGTTTTATTGTGATGTGACACGACGCAAAGAGAAAAAATTGAGATGTAGTATTATAATAGTGTTCTGTGTGTTCGTGGCGTTCGAATAAATTAAAACGTTTGACCGCAAATAGAGACCTCATGACCAAATGAGTAGTTCGCGCCGATGGGCACTCTGTGAATTTAGGAATGCAATTGAATTTTATTCAAAGTGATGTTTGTGATAATAACGTGTGACTTTCCGTGGCTGTGTATGTGAAATTCAAATGTGAATACGCGATTTGATATGAGTGCGTCGGCGTCCTTAGTGATGCCGGTAGCATGCGACGTTGCCATCCATGGCCTGTTTAGGTAAGTAAGGGGTCTTTACACTGTACGAGCCATGTAACTCGTTTAACGTTATATTTCTCGTATTTTTCTCGTCATGTGATTTTGGACCACTGGAAATCAATATTGAGTGTGCACAGAATATGTGGTTTTAAGAAATGTCGCTATGTCGCATCCACCCTGTATATTTATTGTTAAACCTAAGACATATCACAAAAGTCACAATTTGGTATATATTATATAGTTTGATATTAACTTGTTGTGTAGCCCAGTCTTTTAAAAATACTTTTACTAAAACGTCTGAAATATTTCACAATTTAAATATAGCCCGCTATTATCATTAGCATTTTCTTCGCAGTTTTTCTTAAGAAAAAAAACTATTTTATAAGACAGGACTGCGCATTAACTGTTCCACGAAGTTTTACAAGATTTATTGGGGTTTTTACGTTAACTTTTGTTGAAACGCGCACAAAACACCTCTTTTTGTGCCATTAACGTTTTTTATAGAAAAACACGGGTCACGTAGTCACGTAATAGTCGAATTTATTCAACCGTTTTAGCTCTGTTTAAACATCCTTCAGCGGCGTAAAAGTAAAGTTTCTTAATAAAACAGACTACTTTATGGTATTTGGAAACGGCATATTACAAAATGCACAGCAAATTACTTATCACTGACCAATTCAATATTTTTTACATCAAATACGATAGTAAAATTAGGCTTTAATTATGATGATGATGATGTTGATGTGTGCATACGTATTCTTAGACGGCGACACCCTTTTTTTGTTAGGCGGTAAAAATACCTGAGCGTATACCACACCGCTAGGAGGTACGGTATGGTTATGTGGGGGTCCTAACCCACTAAAAACACCACCGTGTGCTGTGAGCCGCGTCGTGGTGGCCGCCAAAACCGCGGATACGTCATCAGCGACCACAGCGCCTATGCCCGAAAGTGGACCCTCCTCAGGGCGACCGAAGCTATGTGACACCCTGTCATTCATGTCAATCTATGGCAGTCTCCTAAATTCATGTGGCCAAATGTGGCTAGCAGAACAATATTTTAGGAATACAAGTGACACTTCTATACGACTTCACTTCAGGAAAACATCATCAAATGTGTCAAATGCATTTGACGTACAAAAAAACACTTATAAGACTTACTAAATCCTTTAAATAGTTTCACCAAAATATTTAACTTTCATCTCACATATCACAAGTTCGATATATCCACAGAACATTCCGCCAACTATAACACCACGTACTAACCGAACAACACTTAAGCTTGCTTTAGCCCCTGAGCCTCACCGAACTCCCAACTTATAGACTTGCTACAATACTACCAATAAGATACTATGATACAATGTCGGGTAGACCGTTAAGCTAAAAGTTTCAGCGTATTTATTTTTTGATTCACTGAAATGCAAGAGAAAACTTCACACGAAACCGACGAGGATGCTTGCTTGATATATGAATGATGAGAAAGCAAGGGAGTTTAATAGTGTTAGAGCTCTTGTAAACCTACTCTCGAATTTGTTTTTGGGGATTGTTGATGTCCATTGGCTATGGTTACCACTTATCATCAGATAAACTAAACAACCCTTTGCTGCATACCCACATCATATATTAATATAAACAAGAGTTATGTTCATTCAAATAAACGAAAGGAACAGAAGTGCTTCGGATCCCTCTGACTGTTCTATCCTCTTTTCAATTGTAGAGTGCTCCAAGAAACTGTTTGACCTGGTGCCATCGTCACCTTTTTCCTAACACACGACACCGCAGTCGGGTTCATCCTTAACACCTGAAAACGATTCGTTCCGGACCAGTTCTTTAAACGAGGTTTAAAGAGAGCAATCAACGTAGGTAGTGGCTTCTTCTGGTGTAGTCGAAGTCATGACAACGGTTTTTATTTAACATCAGACAGCTCTACTGCCACCGCAGGTGATAAAACTAATGAAGCACACGGTTTTCACCACCCCATGAAGATTTTTCATACAGATTAGACTACCTTTCAATGTGATTAAATCACAAATCCATTTGAAATCAATACAAAACACATTGTATCTAACGTATTACTCAGAGAGTTACCATTTTAAAGTAATAACCATTAACCAAAATCCATTTTAATATAGAATATCGTGTTGAATGAACATTAAAGGAAACATTAACATTTGAAAACTATCCTTAAATCGTTAGTATGTATGCGAGGTAGTTAATTTAAGTTCATACATACCAATCTAACATAATATGATGTCATTTTAAATTGTGATGTGTGCCTTGGTATTTCATATTGTATGTTTGTATTGTATATTAGCATACATGTATTGTATTGGCATCCTTCAGAAAGGACAAGGTACACGAAACCGGTGAGCATGTATGAATGTTGAGGAAGCAAAAGGAGTATGTAAGGAGTGTAGCACATAGTGTTCTATCTTCTCTTCCTTCCCCCGTGAGATAGAGGCATGCTTATATGTATGTATGTAATCTATAAATCTAGAAAAGATATACTTGCTACAAAAAAAGAGGTTATCTTAGAACTTACTTTCGATTAGTTGCTACACCGTAAAACAGTAGCGCTACGACGCCGTAGAAGTAGTGCTACGGCGTGGCGTGTGGGGTGTCTGGTACTTTGGTATTTGTTATCTATACTTATATATTTGTCCGCCCACCTGATTGATTCATCAACGCAGAGCCTAAACTGCCAGGGCCAGCAACTTGTAATTTTGCATTAAGGTTCCTTACAATGCGTAAGAATGTACTAAGAAGGAATTCATGGAAATTCCAACTCAAAGGGGGTTAAATAAGGGCTGAACGGTTGTATGAAGAAGAAAGAAATCCATCATTTATGAAATTAGAAGCAATCAATTTCGTTCAGTTAAACTTGAATAAAAATTAATAAAATTTCTGAAACAGGGTTTTCTTAATTTTACGCCCAAGAGGTTGAATTTAGGGGTTTAAGTTAAAATTTAGTTTACGCAAAATTTCAATACGTGGCATTGTACATATTATTATTTTCTAACATGAAAGCACCGAGCAGAATTACTAGTAATAATCTAGTAGGTAAATAACCGTAGAAGCCTTCATTCACAAACATCCTACATGTTTGTAAATACAGGTTTTGCCAGCGTAGTACCTCGATGCAACATACCTTATAATTATGTAAATCCATGCTATAAGCAACTTGTGTGGCAAACTTTATCTAGATTCAAACAATTAATGTGCGCGAAACATATCTATACATTTAAACATTCAGAAATCGTCGTAATATTAGTAATAGTAGTAAATAGAGTAAGTAGTTTGGATTAACATTTATTACAGGCTACTTTTATCGACGTACCATGCGGAAAAAAGCTAAGTTATATTTTTATAAAATATTAAAGTTGAAAAATTAAGAATCCAGCAGGACTCGAACCTGCACCCCCTGGGTATACGCCCCAAGTGCTTATACCCAGGGGGTGCAGGTTCGAGTCCTGCTGGATTCTTAATTTTTCAACTTTAATATTTTATAAATTATAAAAAGGCATAGCAAAGCTAAAATTTGCTTTAAAATATTACAACTAAGTTATATTAATGAAAAAACTATTTTTTTTTGCAATCCGTCAACAAAGAATGGTCAACAAACTTTTATTTCAATCCATCTAGCTCGAAGGAAGTAAGGTTGTTAAGTCCTACTATAAATTGAACTGTGTTGTTACAAAACTTACTTTATGTTTTCCAAGATTAGTGACTGCACAACCAAGTACTGCTTCTCTGCCAAGAAAAAACGTGTGATTTCCGATGGGACGCTCGAACTCCGGCTCCTCTGTGAACTTCTTTGTCGTCATTTGGGAGTCTGGAACAATGGAATAGGGCTGTGTTATATATAACATATATATTATATGTATTAAGTGGTTATAAGATAAATATTTTTACTGTATTAAAGATTTTATTGACATAATATAAAGAATAACATTAATATTATAATAATTGTTGTTAAAATTTAATGAAAGCATGTTTAGTTTCTACTGCATGACTTCTTATATTTTTTTATTTTTTGCACGCTATTGTTATGGTAGAATGTATTGAACCATTGTTTAATTATTAACACCTGTATTAAAACTACATTCTTGCAAAATAAATAATTTGATTTAATTTGTAATTTATATGTTTATGATAATATTATCTATATTTACTGTTGATAATGCGGTGATATTTTTTGTGCTTTAGGTATATAAATAGTATAAAAATATTCGACTGTTTTTCAGTTTTAAGGCCTGTTCCACAATTCTCAAGTAAACATTACTTAAAAGATAACAAACAGAAAAATAACGTTTACTTTGGTATACCAAAAAACAATAAAGTTTATAGAAAGAATAGTGTATTGATATCTAGCAATATGCATATAAAACCAGAAACTAAAAAGTTTTACCTCAATATTCTTACAACTAAGCGTCATGTTCAGAAAAAGAATACATTTAATTTGCCATAACCAGGTCAAAACAAGTTGAACAACACAGTTCAAAGACATACATTGATTGCAGTGCATGATTTATTCATTAGTCGCGTAAACAACTTCCAACCACGACCACCTGCACGGTTTCTATCGGAGAATGAATGAAATACCAATGTGTGTGTTATTATATGTTTTAAATATAAGACATATTGTATTGATTAAAAACTTATTTGACGAACAGACAGCGGTGTCGGCAGTGCAACTGCCTGTTACGCAGAAGCTGTGGGTTCGATTACCACTCAAGACAAATATATGTGTGCAGTAACATGTTGGTTTGTCTTGATCTGGGTGTTGATTTACAAAACAAAAAGTATAGTAAAGTTATTCTAGTACCTATAGTATAAGCTCTGCTTAGTTTGGGACTAGATGAGGTTGTGTGAAAGTTGTGTGATATTTATTTATTTAATAATTTTCTACATTCATAATACTCTAATGAAAAAAAAATACACAATTCTGATTGTAATAAATATGAGTATGTTGAAGTAACTGAATGTATGTGTCTGCGATAAATTTATTTGATGTGTAGATGTGTTATAATAATTATGAAGTGATATGAAATTTTATAAATTATATCATTATTGTTTTCAGACCATCAGGCTACAGTAATTAAAAAAATGCAATGACTTACTTAACTTTGAATTTGCAAACTCAGAATACTCTTATCTTTATTGCAAAAATATTTTTGGACAAGTACCGAAAAGCTTATACTTGTGAAAATAACGTGAAACTAAAAGACATACGTACACACGGCTCAAACAAGCTGTACATTGCCAGTACTAGATGGTCTTTCCTTATATAGTCATCCCGTGCAGGCAAGACCAGCTTATAATGGAAATGAATAGCTAGATGTGGACCCATTGGAACCAAGATACCACATGATTTATTCATTAAATTCGCGTGAACAACCTCCGTGCAGTTCGTGCCGCCAGCTGCTTTCTATCGCATTGTATTTAATACCTGCAAGCATCTCACTTTATCTGGTTTAGGATAATCTTTACATTACTAAGAAACTGTTAAAACATTATGGTACCTGCAGGATTTGAATGAGCGACCTCTGCACACCGGGCAGCCGCTTTAACCGCTAAGCTATATTATGTTGAGTATATATTAAATAAAATATTTTAACCCAAAAGAGTATGGCAGAAAGTGTACAGCACCAACACTTCACCTGTTATGTTAAGGTAATAGGAAAGGGACTGAGCGTAGGTATCCACCGGGCACAATTCCACTCCGCGCTACTATTGTAAATTTCCTAACGGAAAGTTCACAAATAACACTTCACCCGACCCGGGCATCGAACCCGTGACCTAGCGGTGAGAAGCGCATACGCTAACCAATAGACCAACAAGGCGGTACATCATTTATCTTGATATTTTTTTCATAGTTGACATACTAGCTATGCTATTTGCCTTGCTAGCTACCTTCGCCCGCATATGGAAGCCATAATGTGATTTCAACAAACATTAATTCCAAATACGCTGTATGAATAAATAAATATCTCACAACTTTCACACACAAATCTACTCCCAAACTAAGCAAAGCTTGTACTATGGGTACTAGAACAACTGATTCTAATACATATATACTTTTCTTTTGTAAATACATACTTATTATACACGTATTATACTAAGACAAACCCCCATGTTCATGCACACAAAGATTCATCTTAAGCGGGTAAATACTATTTTGTAATATTTTCTAGTTTCACCGACTGTATAATAAAGACAATCTAATTTGCACCACATAATTGATTTATTAAAGTCGCAAACTAGTTCCATGCCGCATTGCCGCCACCTTCTCGACTTCAATCGCCGACTGAATGAATTAAATGCCTCTATCACTTTGTATTATATACAGGTCACTCGAAGTTTTATACAATAGGTCTCAATTTCATTAGCCTACTTTTGAAACCACGGAGTTTGAAATATGTGCTAATAAGTATTTTTTTCTGTGAGTAGAGTAAGAATTTATTGTGCATTTAACAAATACATTATGGCTTCTTGCCAAAAAAAATATTATATAATTTGGGGATTGAAAGTGTATGAGGATAGTTCATCAATGTTAAGGAAATAGCAACAAAATATCGAATAATGCAACAATTTTTTACTGACATTAAAATAACACTTTAAACAGAGCCAAAATTACCCCCATCATGCAGAAAAGTAACACACTTTCATAACAAAAACCTCTTCTGTCGCCAACATAACACTTTGCTTGCAAACTAATTACTTTTTTCAACAAAAAAGGAGTTAACACTTCAGAAGTCGCTATCAGGTTTTACTGACCCAATCAACCTATATTTTTATACTTTTTACAGCTCTATGACGTCACTTCAAGAGCAGGTGTTGGTATACAAAAGGCTCTGTTTTATAAATTTAACATTTTTGTCGGAGAATTTATAAGCAATTTGATATATTCGGGTTATTTTGGTATTCAGAATGTGGAATAAGAAACGGTCTACGCAAATAGTTATTCCAATAAAAATGGTTATTGAATAGATAGAATATTTTTCTATTTGAATTTTATATTGACAAAGTATTTGCTTTCGCCCACGATTTTCTCTGCAACAGTTATTAAGTTAATTATTTAAATCGTATCCCTATTTTAATTTCGGTACTTACAAAAAACTTTTTCAACACTAGTATCTTTTTAATTCTTATATAAAAAAGTGTCAACCATTTTTATGGCAAAAAAAATATAGTTAATATCCGCATCATGCAGTAAATTAACACACTTCCGATACAAAAACCTCTTCTGTCGTCACTTTTCTCGCAAACTAATTACTTTTTGCAATAATAAAAGAAGTTAACACTTTAGAAGTCGCTATCAGGTTTCACAGACCCAATCAACCTACATTTTTATACTTTTTACAGCACTATGACGTCACTTCAAGAGCAGGTGTCGGTATACAAAAGGCACTGTTTTAAAACTTTTTGTTGGAGAATTTTCCAAGCAATTTGATTCGGGTCATTTTTGTCGCAACGTGTTGGACCTATAAAAGTGGCAATTGAATAGATAAATAAATTTGAATTGTAATATATTTACAGCTTATTATTAATTATTTTATAGGATTTAGTTATGTTTAGCGAATTATACTAAGAAACAGAAAAATATGGGACTGGCACAATTTTAATAAGTTATCACGTAAAGACGTAACAAACAGTTGTGAAATTTAGAGTCCTGGAAAGAGGTTAAAGCAGATGCCAGGAATGCAGAGGCTTTAGGTTCAAATCCTGCCAGTCCCATAATTAACCATCTGTTTCTAAGATAGAAACAAACTTAAATTATTTAAAATGTACAATGGGCGGCCTTATCGCTAAAAAGCAATTTCTTTCAGGCAGCCTTTGGTTGGATAAGAATATGGTTGGTGTTGCAAGCAATATGTTATGTTGGTGTATTATTAAAAAAGCTGAAAAAGTCTTAGAGCTTATATTAGCTTTAAGCTTAGCTGAAGGGGGTTAACAAGAATACTAGTAATTTGTATTTGCAAATAGCTAGTAAGGTTTTTTTTAAAAAAAAAAAAAATATTTACACATATCTTACAATATTATAAACAACATATTTATAGCGGAGGCGTTTCTTAGTACATCGTAAGGTTTGAAACTTTGTACTGATCTATGCAAATACTGTTCAGTGCTGTCAAAACACTGCCGCATTATCGCGAGTCTGCACTATTGCTGCTAGTATGGCTGTATACATTATAGATTTACCAGGGTTGTTTCTTTAAATGAATATGTATCAAATCAAATCATTTATTTACATGGGCAAAAGGGGCGCTTGAACACGTCAAAACAAACATCAACATACAAAACTTAGCTTACTAAATCATAATACTTATTGTAATAAAATGATTTGACACCGGAGCTTAGATTGACTTTAATTCAACTTAGAGGTATGAATTAAAATCAATCCAAGTACCAGCTGCGATGGGTATTGCATCATGAGAAGAGCTGGCGAGAAACTCATGTGCACCATCTTTTCAAATAATTTAATACAACTTAGAGGTATGAATTAAAACTTTAATTCAATTAGAGGTATGACTATAATTCAACTTAGAGGTATGAATTAAAATCAATCCAAGTACCAATTGCGATGGGTATTGCATCATGAGAAGAGCTGGCGAGAAACTCATGTGCACCATCTTTTTAAATAATTCATACAATATTTGTTTGTTTTTTTGACAATAATAACTGTAGTGACTGCCTCGATAGTGTATTGGTTAGCGTATGCGCCTTTCACCGTGAGGTCTCGGGTTCAATGTTCAGTTCAGGCAAAGTGATATTTGTAAACTTTCCGTACGGAAATTCTCAATAGCAGCACGGAGTTGAAATTGTGCCCAATGGATGGCGATAAGCTCACCCTCTATCCCATGCAACCTAAGCACAACAGGTGTAATATGGGTGTTGAACATCTCTGCTATACCCTTCTAAATATTATAGGCGATATGTTATGTTTAATGTTAGCTATGTAGTGTAGAGATATGGATTATAATATCTATTTCGGTATCCGCTATGCAAACATTGTATTAAAAAGATCTGTGTTAAATTTAAAGTTTTAGTTTACTTAAATTCAAAACTAGAACATTTAAAATAAACTAGCAAGAAATAAAAGTCAAAACTTAGAACTGAACAAACGTAGAACAACATTGTAAAGTATGAAACTCAATACTGATGTATGCAAATACTGTTAAGTACTGTCAAAACACTGCCGCATTGACGCAAGTTTGCACTGTTTCTGCAAGTATGGCTGTATGTAGTATGTTTGTATATGTATGTAGTATTGAGACATGGATTATGATATCTATGTGGGTAAACGCTATGCACACATAGTATAAAACATATCTAAGTTTTGCAAATCAAAAATAATATTCTTAAATCAAATTAATATTTGCTTCATGTATTACAAAGTTTAATTTTACTTAAAATCAAAACTAGAACATTTTAAATAAATTAACAAGAAACAAAAGCCAAAACATAGAAATAAACAAACGTAGAGCTACATTGTAAAGTATCAAACTCAGTACTTATGTATGCAAATACTGTTCAGTGCTGTCAAAACACTGCCGCGTTAACGCAAGTTTGCACTGTTTCTGCAAGTATGGTTGTACGTAGTATGTATAGGTCGCGTCATGTAAAAAGAACTCTGGCGGTCAAGCTGCGCATTAGGCGATTTTTCGGACTGTTTGGCGGTATGAGGTGCGGCGCGGGGCAGGCGGGTCCCGCGCCGCATGCTTGCCGGTGCGCTATTGTTTCATCAGTCAACCTTTGGCTTCCGTACTGTGTCCACGTTATATTCGTTCTCAAAATACAATCGCGCACAAAAGTTTTTATTTACGAAATGGTTTTACACAGAAAAGTGAGAAAAATGATTTATCACGTATATTGTTTTATGAAGAGAGAGGCTGATAATAATGCAGTTGATAATTTAAAACAATGTATGAAACGGACCGCAGTGCCAACAAAATGTTCTGAGTCTACAGTGAGACGAATTGTAAAAGGTTCAAAAGATTCAGAGTTCCTTACTGTCTTCGGAACTCCCGGCAAAAATAAAAGAATCAAACAAAAACCAATAACAGACATTGACAACTTTGACCAGGGTGTTATAAAAAAAAATCATCCACAATTTCCACGTCACTGAAAAAGAATTGCCTACCATAGGCAAGTTGCGAAGACCGCGTCCTTATCTGGTTTTCACGTCACCAACGACGACTTAATGGAAGGAGTATCAATATTACTTTAATTTTTTGTAATTAGATTAAACATTTTAAACTAAATTAAACATGTTTTAAATTTTATTTAATGATATTTTACCTAATAAATTTTGCAATGTACTTACCGAAAACCAATATACGAAGCCGCGAGCGACAAGCTTGTTCAAAAATAAAACAATAGGTAGCTAGTACTTTCATGAGCGAGTGTACCAATGCGCAAACACCCCCCCCACCACTTTCTTCCAGCGTTCTTTTTACGTGACGCGACCTATATGTATGTGTATGTAGTATTGAGATATATGGATTATGATATCTAATAAGGTAAACGCTATGCACACACTGAATTAAAAATATCGAAGCTATGTAAATCGAAAATAATATTCTTAAAAGAAAATTCATATGTGCTTCATGTCTTACAAAGTTTAATTTTAATTTAAATATAAACTAGAACATTTTAAATGAACCGACAAGAAACAAGAGTAAAAACATAGAAATGAATAAACATAGAACTACATTGTACAGTATGAAATTTTGTACTGATGTATGCAAATATTGTTCAGTGCTGTCAAAATACTGCTCCGTTAACGCGAGTTTGCACTATTACTACAATATACACATAAAGGATTATCCATTAATAATGGTACACTCTGTATATGGGTGTAAATATGAATGAAACATACTTTTTTTACTATGTATGTCTGTGTAGATATCTGGGATTGTCATAGAAAGTATTCCACAAAATAAAGTGAAATTTCAATGTTCACATCTACAAGCTTTTTGAAAAAAACTTTTTAGTGTATTTAAAGTCACAATTATTATATATAAAGTCACTGTTCTCCATTGAACACATCGTATTACTAATCAAAGTATACATAAGAAGGATTAAATTATGTTTTCTTGAAATAACTTTGCTTATGACAGAATTCACTGACTAAATAAATATTCGTAAAAGTTTCATTTTCCACAACAAACATGTATTATAAGAAACAGTTGAAAAAATTTATGGGACAGGCAGGATTTGAATCCCCACCTTCTGCACACCGAGCAGCCACTTTAACCAACTAACAATTAAATTTCTCAACTACATGTTACGTGATTTCGTGACGTCACGTTCATTCTTTAATTCTTTATTGTACAAATAAAAAACAATACAATAATATAAAATAAGTACAATTTTAAATTTATTTACAAAGGCGAGCTTAACCACTAAAATGGGTTTTCTTCCAGCAAACCTTAGAGTGCTAGAGGAAAAAGATGTACAATAAATTGATAATTATACAGAAGAAAATAAACTACCTATGACTACTTACATATAATATCATTCCTTTTCTAAACTGATTGTATACTAATGTATACAATTATAATAGACCTACATAAACGGTACATACTATTAAATATAAAATCATACACAGATATTTAATACAATATACATAAAAATAAAATATATATATTATATATTTAATATACATAAATACATAAACATACATATATTATTACAGTTGAGAGTGAAAATGCTCTTTTATTCTTCTTTTGAAGATGTCTAAAGGTTCATTCATTTGTTCCTTCCTTAAGTAGGATACAAACCAACAAAGCCATGTTACATTCAGCACAAATGTTGTAAGGAATGAACGCGTACCTTATTTTTCTTAGTATATTTGCTAAGCATAGCAAAATTCTGTAAAAATAATCAATAAGAAGTTAAAATTATCTCCATTTTCAGCAGTCAAAACTTTTCACTAATATTTACATATTATTTTTAAAATCAAAGACGTTTATTATGCCGGCCAGTGTCAGTAATGGATATCCTTTGAGACCTTTATAAATGTGGATCTCCGTGGTGCCCCTCAGGACTAGTAATGACGATGGGACGAGATTGACTGATACCCGGATGGGGTTGCTACATTCATGGTTGCTATGTTGCTACGCTTGTGGTTCGGGGAGAGAATTAGCAGTAGTTTGTTTTTTACCTTCGGGTATAAAATTGGGTTTCGAAATATTTAACTTTTTAGTTTTAGGCTGTAAAAAGATGCATCTGTTGGCCAAAGCCATATTGTTTAGCTCCAGCGCTATTATATTATAAAAAAGTCCTTAAATGATTATATTAACTGAAAACCGGATGGAGCTGCTACATTCATGGTTGCTATGTGTTCTTACATTGCATAAACATATGACATGTATAGTTTCACGCATGTGGTTCAGAAAGGGAATAAACAGTTGTTCGTTTTTTACCCTCGGGTAAAAATGGATATTCAAATATTTAACATTTTAGTTTGAGGTTTTAAAAAGATGCGTCTGTCAAAAAAAGCTATATTTGTTAGCTCCAGTGCTATTATATTATAAAAAAAGATATAAAAGTAACCAATAAGAAGTTAAAACATGTATTTATCGCTATAATTTTAAAAGGGTATCTTGTGTGAAGTTTGTGTTTTACTTTCATTACTTTAGCTTTAGAACTTTCGTCTAACATGATAATCCTTTTACAAGATTATAATAAAATGTCTTCATTAATTAGGAAACATCCCAAAATTTTACTTAGAAAGAAAGCCCAAAGTCGAAAAGTTGAAAACCTTTATACCATCTCTTTACATTACTATTTGCTACTCGAAAAGCATCACAGTAATAAATTCGATTCATTATTGAACTTTAAAATAATCTGTGAGCAGTTTTGAACTTTACGTACCTACCTAGTAAAAAACAAAGTTTAGTTTTCGGTAGCAATAACCTGGAGTTGATAAGGCGATTTAATGCATTCGTTATTACTAACCTAATTCTGAAGTTGGTATTTTACAAGCAGTCAGCAAATAGATACTTATTTGTTGAATGAGATTTGTTGACTGCCTCATTAGTGTAGTAGTTATCGTATGCAATGCTCGACTCTTACCACGAGGTCTCGGGTTCGATTCCCGGGTCGGGCAAATTGTTATTTGTGAACTTTCCGTAAGGAAATTTTCAATAGCAGCACAGAGTTCCACCCTATCTCATGGATCCTAAATATAAAGGGTGAAGTTTGGAATAAACACCTCTGCCACACCCTTAATAAAGGCGTGATGTATGTATAAGATAGTGAATTACCTGTGGTTTGCACGTAGGTATGTGCATAAAGTTATCGCAATGGCTTTCTTCTCGTTAAAGCACACAACATTACTTCTCCCAATATACCTAAACTTGTGAAAAACACCACAATTCTATTCTACACAAGTCACACACTCTTGTAACTATAAAAACACGGTCTACATTAGTTTAAAACTATTTACACTATACAAACAATACGGAAGACACGGCAAATTGTTTTTAAATAGCTGGATAACTTATTTTATACAACAAAAAATATGTATGACTTGGACCGCTTGGGCGTATTTTTGAGAACCCCGCTCTTCCTTCCCCGAATTTCTTTGTTGACAATATTAATATTTAATGGTTGTCAAAAGCGTATGGGTGCGTTCCGGGTTTCACATTTAATATATTAGTCATTAATACGACAAATTTAGTTGTTAATCCATAAATATTATTGTTATATTGTGACACAAAAATTGTGAATGTAATTATTAGATATTATTTATTTATTTATTTTCTGTCACACTGCTTTCTACTTATTCTCTGGGCGCATCAGAATTATCAGCGCTGCGGTGCTTTTTAGCGCTGCAGTATTGTGCTGAGATGCGTACCATTTCTGGCATTATGAATTATATTTTAAATAAAAAAAGAGTCAAAATTAAATTACGAAATTAAATTGTTATGCTCTAAATTTAAGAATGTAAATTATGTAAACATGGATTTCAGTTGCTATAAAATTCATAGAACTCAATTCCCTAGCTATGTTAGTCAAAAATTGCACAGGTATATTCTTAATATTGCCTATCAGAAACAAATTCATTATGAGAGACAATCTGTAAGACATAAACAGACACAGAATGAGCAATTCCGGGTTACAGCACAGATAAATAATAAAAATGTTAACCAAAAGTTAATATCACACTACTTCAAGCCCATAACTACAAAAGAATCACAGCAAAATTGTACAATAGATTTTTTTCGTGAATGATAAAGCAGAGTTAAATCTTATAAGTGTAAATATATTTTTCCAAAATTTGTGTGGTGTCTCTAACAAAAGGAATGAACTAGAAATATATTTGGATGGAAGAGGTTTGGATTATATTTGCGTAAGCGAACATCATTTAAATAATGAGACAATAAAGCTTTTCAATTTGGAAGGGTATAATTTGGTTTCTTCGAATGTTAGACAACATAAAATAAGGGGTGGTAGCTTAATATTAGGATGTTTGGGTAGACAGGTACAAGATGTAGAATCAATAAACAAAATGTATACAGTGGATAGCTTCGAGATTTGTGGGATCAAAGACATTAAGACTGGACTATATATATAGCTGTTGTTACCGGACACCTGTAAACAGTAATTTTGAAAGTTTTATGAAAAAGCTTGAAAAGTTATTAGATTATTTATTCAATAAAAATAGCATCATATGCGGGGACTTTAATGTTAACTTGTTAAAAGACACCAAAAATAGTACAGAGTTTCTGAATCTTTTGAAATGCTATAATTTCAGACATACCGTACAAGAAAAAACATTTATCAGAAATAACAATACTTCTTGTGTTGACAATTTTTTAACTAATTTGCAAATTGATGCTATAAAAAGATTCCATTACAGTAAATAGAAGGAAGTATACCGATAAAAATAATGAACAATTTCAGAATGTTATTGAAGGTGAAAATTGGTTGGAGATGGGCATAAATACTTTCATTAGAAGATTTAATAAGGCTTTCGTTCAAAGTTTTAAGAAAAAAGAATACAAAATTAATACAAATAAGCGAATTAAACTAGATTGGCTGACTAAAGGCATAAGAGTTTCAAGCGAAATGAAACGATTCCTATGTGCGCGAAATGGGAACAGTCTGAATTCCAGTATTTTGCAGTATAGAAATAATTATATTAGAATTTATAGGAGGGTCATATCAAGGGCCAAGAAATTAGCTGTGGGAAAGCACTTAGAAAAACACAAAAATTCAAGTAAGGAAATTTGGAATATAGTAAATAATAGTACGAATAGAGCAAAAGTAAATCATTTAGAAGACCTAAAACTCCGAATTAATAATAATATCGTAGGAGATCCTGATAAAATCTCAACAGTTCTTGCAAATCAATTTATTGGTACATTTGACAATCATACAAAATGGGATAGTAATCCAGACCAAGCATTAATATTTATTAATCTGAGTACAAGGCCCGTTCTAAAAGAAATGACTATTAGCCTCACTTCACCTAAGGAAATATGTCAAATAGTAAATGGTATGGCAAATAAAAATTCGGCCGGCTTTGATGAGATACCTATCAGTATTTTAAAAAAGCATATAGTAATATTAGCTGAACCCCTATCTTATTTCTTTAATAAATGTATAGAGGAGTCCATCTTTCCAGAACAGCTTAAAATAGCAAAAATCACACCAGTGTACAAAAAAGGATGTCGTACCGATCCAAAAAACTATAGGCCTATTTCTATATTACCATCCTTGGCAAAAATTTTTGAAAGAAAACTCAAGAGCCGCCTCTTATCGCATATAAATTCTAATAACATAATTAATCGACGTCAGTTTGGTTACCAAAAAGGAGTGGGCACTGGTGATGCCATGTATACTCTCCTGGATGATGTGCTAGATAAATTAAACGTTAAAATGCGAGTGGCAGGAGTTTTTCTGGATCTCAGTTCTGCATTCGACACAGTTGATCATGATCTTTTGATTAAAAAATTGGATCACTATGGGGTAAGAGGCAATGCATCTAAACTTTTTTCAAACTACTTGAGAAACAGAAAAATGTATGTACATATCAACCGAACTCAGGAAAGTGGCGTAATTTCAGCTCACAAGTCATCTATGATGACAATAAAGACAGGTGTGCCACAAGGGTCTATTTTAGGGCCAATTTTATTCATAATTTTCACAAATGATCTAGTTGACTATATAAAAAATTTAGCCCCTGATGCCAGGCTCACTATGTTTGCAGATGATACAAATGCTGTCATTGGAGCTCGTGATATGAAGGAAATGGTATCAAAGGTTAATGATGTAGTGAATGCATTTTCCTCGTGGTTTAGTGCTAATAAATTAATAATAAACACCAGTAAAACCAAAATTATGTTATTCAGAACGACAGCTAGAGGTAAGGACGATCTACAAATAAAACTAAATGATGACAATATCGAGGTTGTAAATAATGTTAAATTTCTAGTAATACATATCGATGATTTATTAAACTGGAAACAGGAACTAACTTCACTGGAGTCTTCTGTCTCATCAGCGTGCTACGCATTAAGGACCCTGAGAGACAAACTAGATGTCAAACACTTAATAAAGGTATACTATGCTCTGATAGAATCCAAAATACGATATAGTATTCAGTTCTGGGGACATAGTTATTGTTATAATATAGACAGAGCCTTTAAACTCCAGAAAAGAGCAATAAGGACAATTATTCGTATCTCACAGATGGAAAGCTGTAAACCATATTTCACAAATTTAGGCATATTAACGGTACCAAGTCTATATGTTCTGATGGTCCTCACAAATTTCAGTTACAGATTTTGAGAATCCAGAGGAACGAAAAATAAGAGAAGAGTCGCGTAGAAAAGATTTTAAATCACAAATATATCCCAAACTTAACGTAGTAAAACATAGTTCTAAGTACCAATCATTAATGTTATTTAATAAGCTGCCGGTGGAATTAAAAAACATTGTGTATATGAGTTACTTTAAAACTAAATTAAAGGAATACTTGATAAAAAGATGTCTCTATAGTGTGACAGAGTTGTAATGTTCGGAACCTTTATATAAGGACGTTTTAACTATATGTTTGATAAAAGCCTTGTAAGTGAAAAAATTATAAAATATTATGTAGGATGTAAAAAATTGTAAATTATTATATGTAAAGGTTTTATAGTCATAGTCATAGTTTTAAGTGATACTCTTGTATATTCAAACACAATTTGTAATTGTTTTATGAATAAATGAATAAATAAATTGTTTAGTTTTAGACGCCCTATTATGTATTTTATTTTGCCTGAATAAATGATTTTTCTTCCTTTCTTTCTTTCTTTCTTATGCATATTATGTAGCGAAAGGGCGAATGGGCGTGTATTTAAACTGATGGTTAGTAGTTACTTCAGCTCATGAACATCAACACGACACAAAAGCTGGTTAAAGATAAATAAATAAATAATAAATAAATAATTTTTCAACTTTTATAATAATATACAAAAAGGCATAGCAAAGCTAAAATTTGCTTAAAAAATATTACAAGTATTTGATAAAAATGCGTCATCTCTCGACAGTAATAGTGTTGATCTTAATTCAAACTTACTGTATGTGAATAAGTGACTTATCATCACATCGCATAGATGGCGCTAAAACCAAGTAAGGTTCGTCTAGCTATGGCTGGCACAAAAGAGTTGAGAAATTTCGAGTCCAGCAGCATACGAATCCATAGCTGAATTGGCAAAGCACTTGGGGCGTATACCCAGGGGATGCAGGTTCGAGTCCTGCTGGAAAGATTTAAATATTAATTTTTCAACTTTAATATTATATGAAATACAAAAAGGCATAGCAAAGCTAAAATTTGCTTAAAAAATATTACAAATAAATAAATATTTCACAACTCACACACAACGCCATCTAGTCCCAAACTAAGCAGAGCTTGTGCTATGGGTACTAGAATAACTGATACTAATACATATATACTTTTCTTTTGTAAATACAAACTAATTATACATAGAAACACCCAGACTAAGACAAACCCCATGTTCATGCACACAAAGATTTTTTTTAAGTGGGAATCAAACCCACGACCTCGGCGTCGCAGGCAGGTACACTACCCACTCCGCCATCCGGTCGTCAAAGATGCGTCACTTCATTTGATGACTGCGGTGGTACGGTTCATGTGCCAGTAACACATAGTCTAAGTACTACTATTTGGTGGCAGATTAAAGGTAAAACAGTGATCCTTAAGCCTTATTAATAAAAGCTCTATCAACATGATACTAAGTCCAAGACGTAAAATACGGCCTAGGTAAATCACTTAGTCTTTAATAGTTCTAATTTGATAAATGGATCGGTGATTCTTAATCTTAACCTTAAGGCTACCTAAATGGCTTCAGCAAATTGGTTATGGCTTCTTCATATTACCCAATCAAAGGCCCTGTCCCTACTTAGACGAATAGTCTTCTTCTTCTTCGTGTCGAAAATTTTATTTTGACTTGATTTGGGTTAGCCAATTCGCTTCGGAGAACTCGCGAATTGTCCCAGGGTGCGCCGGACGTAGGGACTTGTTGTGTACGACACTTGGGGAGGCTCCTTTCATGCACCTCCTCATGACGGATAGTCTGATATCTTATAAGTCTAAATTTAAACAATGAGTGAGATATTTATCTCCTTAGACTTATCAAGAAAACAGACGTATCGTTAATGTACCGATTTTACCGACTGTGTTAGACTCAAGTTTTACGCTTAATTACAGCATATTTTCAAGACTTTCTATAGTACTCTTGATGGTATTCATAATAAAGGCCAATTTGGAAAGGTTAATACCAGTTAACTTTATAGATTTCCATATAAATTTGACATTACATCTGTCAAAATTCAACGATCAGAAACTTATCCGGAAAACTAGCCCACAATTTCACAGATAAACCTTTTTGGCAGGATAAGAAAATAGCACACATAAATTAAACTGACAGCTGTGTTCTTTTCTCGGATGTGTGGTAAGATAATATATAGCCAGAACCTCAGAAACTGGTATTTAAACTATTTACTTACGCGCCTGTTTGTTTTTTAAAACCAATTCACGATTTAAAAACAAAACAGTTAACATAAAAAAACCTGACTCGGAATCCGAACACTTATAAATCTGGCCAGTAAAAAGGCGAGCCCTAAAACAACAATAAAATAAGTTATATAAAAATGGCGTGTGGCGACGGTTCGCACCTGTCACCAAATGCTAATGCATGGGATTCACACAAAAACGCCGAGGTTACTTTAAGGAGCGTGTACACTTGAAAAAAGAAGTACCTACCTGTTTGAGAAGTTTTTCGTATGTAAAAGTGAAAATAATAAAGTGTGCCAGGTTTTGGTGAATGAGATTTGTCTTGAGTCAGTAAATTTCATTCATTGTGTTGAAATTTTAAAGATGAGTTAGCCTGCTAACATACCTCTATTTACAGGCTCGTGCTGAGTACATACTGAAGGTCATTTGCTATCCCATTATTTTTTTTCAATTTATCTTCTACCGTGTTTAAAAAATTTACTCTTTCTCATTTTTTTAATTTTGTGATAGTAAAACTTATGTATCACAAATATTAAAGTTATTTTCTATATTTATCATTAACTCTTTATTTCAAATTTCAATGAAGAATCTGTCACATTCAAGAACTTATAACCGTCACTGAAGGCCTGATAGAATAAATTATACAATCGATATACAAAATTGACAAGTGACAACACGGAGCGTCATCGTTTGTCTTGATAATTAATTATTTTAAATTTTGGGCGCCGCTCTACAGAAAATTAGATCACTGCCCAGTGGAAGTCTGGCGGCTTGGTGCGGGCTCGCGTGAAGGAGCTTCGCAGTGGGCTCTTGTTTGTAAAATAGCCTACCTTTTGTGTATATAATTTACCAGCTGATGTTGACAAGCGCCATCAAATACTCGGTTGCCAAGCAACGCCTCGGCGGCGTGTGATGTGCCAATCTGATTGGCTTTAAATCATTGATAAGAGGTCATCCGCCAATCAGGAAGTGGTGTATAATATTATGATGTCTGCGCTAATGCTACGAAAATCAGTACATTTTTAGTGAATGTTTGCGCAGTGCAGTCTTGTATTTTTCTATAATCATTTTGTTAATGTATGCTTTTATTAGTTTGTATTTTAGTTTTCTTAGTTTTATTTTCTGTGTTTTATAAGTTTATCTTAAGTAATGAGTGTCTATTATTGATGCCCCGGTGCGCGCAGGAGAAAGAAGGTGAGTCGAGTGCACCTATTAATGCGTCGCTGGAGGAATTTGTGCAGTGCCCCGAATGTTCCCGGGGGCGCTTTAGGGGACAGAGAGGCCTAAAAATCCACCAGGGCCACTGCCATAAGAAAAACACGTCACTTCCGGCTCCAAGTAGTGTCCCAGTTAATCAATTGAATCATCAACATGAAGTTTGTTTTAGCACAACACTTTCCATCTACAAATCATCCAAACCTGTCATCAAACGAATACCCCGCGGCGCCCGCCTCTCTGTCGCCACTGCTTTATCACAATCTATCAAGGCCGTGATAAAGCATAATTCTAAGCGTTCCTGGGAACATCTGTTATTTTTTCCTTATGCTGTACTTCACGTCAGTCGCGAAAGCGGAAACAACAAATCTCTAACAGCTAGGATAAAAGAAAACTGCGTGAAGTACAGCACATTGGACTCATTTTCATTTATTGATACCAACTGTCCGGCGGCTTTCCAAAATTTTAACAGGAGCGCACCCGCTGAGTCTGCCATCTATAAGTTAGTGGAAGGTAGACTCAGTGATGGTGACATTAAGGGTGCTGCGCGGATTCTATTTTCCAGCGACTCAATGGCACCGTCTAACCACGAAACCTTGTCGGAATTGCAGGCAAAGCATCCAACTCCAGCAACACACCACCATCTTCCCGAGGCACCGAGGGACTCCGAAACGTTTGATGTGACCGCCCAAGACATGGCTGCTGCCGTTGAGTCCTTCCCGAATGGCTCTGCAGGCGGCTTAGATGGGCTCTCGCCACAGCACCTTAAAGATTTGCTGGGTACCGGCTGTGGCGAGGCTGATGATTCGCTTTTGAGGGACTTAACGGCTTTAGCCAGTCTCATGCTTTCAGGGCGTGTCCATAAAGACGTTGCGGAGCTCCTCTACGGTGCCAACTTAATAGCTTTAAAGAAGAGGGATGGCGGCATCAGACCCATTGCCGTCAGTACCGTTTATCGTCGCCTCGCGGCCAAAATCGGGTGTAAAAAGGTAAACTTGGATTTACAGAATATTTTCGTACCTCTGCAACTCGGTTTTGGCACGCGAGGAGGCTGTGAGGCTGCTGTCCACTCAGTGCGTACTTTTACAGAAAAAGACTGTGGTGAAGTGTTGCTAAAAGTTGACGTTAAGAATGCTTTTAATTCCGTAGATAGGGGAGCCCTCCTTACGCAAGTAAAAGAGCAAATTCCAAATTTATTTAATTTTCTCTGGCAATGTTACGGTTCGGCTTCTAAACTTACATATTTAGGCAACGAAATTCTTTCTGAAGTTGGCTGCCAGCAGGGTGACCCACTTGGCCCTGCAATTTTTAGCCTCGCCATTCACCCCATTATCCAACGCCTTCGTTCTAAACTTAATGTCTGGTATTTGGATGATGGGACGATTGGCGGGGACTTCAGTACAGTCCACGATGACCTTCTCCTTTTGATAGATGAATTCAACAAGATTGGTCTACAGCTAAATTTTAAAAAATGTGAAATATTCATTTCTGACAACTGTACTGCTAAAAATTCCATAATAGAAAAAATCAACAAATCAGCTCCTGGCATCAAAATTATCGACAGAAACGCTTTGTGCTTATTGGGCTCCCCCATCCTCGATGATGCGATTCCTGCTTTTATCGATCACAAAATTCAAAATTTCTTACACACCTCCGATCGGTTATCGAAAATTAACACACACATGGCTTTCACTATTATAAAATTTTGTCTTTTTGGCCCCAAATTCACTTATACTTTGCGATGTTGCCAGCTCTGGAAGCACACTCAGCTGCTTCTAAAGTTGGATAACATCGTAAAAAACACTTTGGTCTCTATTTTAAATGTAAATTTGGACGAACGGACGTGGTTACAGGCTTCGCTTCCAGTGCGGTGGGGGGGCCTAGGTATAAGGGCTATTTCAGATGTTGCTCTGCCTGCATTCCTATCCTCAGTTCATGCCACCAACAATCTTTCTCAACATATTCTTTCGGCTTCCCTTAATAAATTTGAATTAAGTGGCATGTCTGAGGCTATGAGTGCTTGGCGCCTAGCCTGCCCAAACACCGATTTCCCTACAAACCCAACATCCCAGCGGCTGTGGGATGGGCCGATCTGCAAGCTACTACGGAAAAAACTCATTGATACGTGTGTAAGCTCTGCAGATCGTGCTCGTCTTTTGGCCGTTTCGGAATGGGAATCGGGTTTGTGGCTTCACGCCATCCCATCGCATAACACTGGCACCTTGTTGGACACCGCTACTTTTAGAACTGCGGTGTCCCTTCGCCTGGGCGCACCGTGTTGTGCTCCGCACCGCTGCCAGTGTGGCGCCGCAGTGAGTCGGCTTGGTCACCACGGCCTAAGCTGCGTTAAGAGCGCAGGCAGATTCACTCGCCATTCCAGCCTTAATGAAATCATCCGTCGGGCTCTTGCCACCGCCAACTGTCCGGCCATCCTGGAACCGAACGGTCTGAGCCGTGACGATGGTAAGAGGCCCGACGGAATGACTCTTGTTCCCTGGAGATTGGGGCGGCCCTTAGTGTGGGATGCTACCTGCGTCGACACTTTGGCGCCGTCGCATCTCCCGGGGACCGAGACTAGACCTGGTGCGGCGGCTGAATCTGCGGAGGACCTCAAGAGGCGCAAATATAGTCTCCTTGACAGTGGCTATATGTTTGTGCCTTTTGGGGTAGAGACGCTTGGGACGTGGGGGCCGGGCGCTCACTTTGTATATAAAGAAATAACGTCTCGCATTTTTGAGGCCACACGTTCCCGAAATGCTGGCCTTTATTTTGGACAGCGGATAAGCATTGCCATCCAGCGTGGCAATGCTGCCAGCATTTTGGGAACGTTGCCCACTGGCTGCGGTCTCTTAGAATAGGCTTTTAGTACATAAGTTAGGTTATTATATTTTTGTTTATTATTAGTTTAGTTTTAATTTTAATTGTTGTAATCACATTATTCATATCTTTGAAATAAAATAAGTTCTAATCGATATCTTAATAGAAATAATGAAGGTTTTATTTTTCAATTCGACCGGGTTTGATTACCGAGCTGAGTACAAGATTTTTCTTAAATCTATGCAGTTTTGGTTTTTACTAAAATCGATGTCATTGTTTCTAGGAACATTTGCATTTGTCTTATAATAACAGACTTCCCCTACTGACCGATATAAATGAGCCACCCTATATGCATCCATACGATGCGCAAAAATAAAATTAACAATGACGACCGGATGGCGGAGTGGGTAGTGTTATTTTTTTTTTTTTTTTTTTTTACGTGGGGAAATGCATTTACGCATACCACCCCACCCCGGGGAAGGGCAGAGTGGTTATGTGGGACTCGCCCGTGCCTACGATGTTAAACGGCACGGGAATACCCACTAAAACCCCACGGTGCTCCCGCACTCGCCTTGATGGGAGAGTCATGGGAAACCGGCGCAGCCTTTACGTCCACGACCCTCCCGGCGATGCCCGCCGAAGCAGGCCCCTCATGGCCCCCAAAGAAGGGGCTGGCGCAAGCCAGCGACCAGCGCGAGGACCGCGTGCAAAGCCATCAGATATCCCCATATCTGACGGCCTGGTCCTCTCGCGGCGAGACAGGTGGTCGGTCCCGCCGCCCACCACGCCGCAGTTCAAACGGCTGCGGCCCCGCCGAGACCACGGAAGGCAGGAATGCGGGGCATCGATAAACGACGCGCGCACCGACACTCCTACCCGCCGCGGCCCCGTATCCACCCGGCCGCAGTGTTAGCTTGCGCCAACACCGCAGCCCGGCCTGTTGGGCCACTCCTCCATGGGCCAACCCAACCAGTCAGCCCGAGGAGCGGCCCCCCGTGTCGAGTTATTGGCCAACACAAAAAGAAATCCCCCGAAGGAGAAGTTTTTTTGCGAAGTTACCAGGGTGCACCAAACCCAAAGACTATTGTTCCCCCCTAATCCTCGCGGATTAGTAAGGGACCAATAGCCCCGGATCCTCGTGGAGGTTACTCGACCTAGCACCCCTGGGTAGTGTACCTGCCTGCGACGCCAAGGTCGCAGGTTAATTCCCGCTTAAGACAAATCTTTGTGTGCATTACCATGGGGTTGTGGGTGTTTTTATGTTTAATAACTATATATTTACAACAAAAAAAAGTATATATATGTATTAGTATCATTTATTCTAGCTTTGCTTAGTTTGGGACTAGATAGCGTTGTGCGTAAATCGTGAGATATTAATATTTATATTTATTTATATTTAACTAACAGCTCAAACAAGCATACCGCCCCACATTTCCAGGTTATACAACTAAACCTGTAATTCTCCTAACTCGCCAGCTTATGTAAACACTCCCTAACAGCAGCGCTTGCTTTAGTTTGTACTATTTATTCCTGCGTACTGTTTGCTCGTTCGATTCTAGTTGTTTCGCACTCTAACCGAGAATTGGACCATTTGTTGTTTGTCTCACGTGCGGAGGTCTATTAAGTAAACAGCACGCGTTACTAATATTTTATTGCAGGAAAAGATATTCAATTTGAAAGAAGTAGAACCTCGGTAATAGTATTTTTGGCTTGCGTTTCTTTGAAAGAAAATTGAACTCAACTGAACTTAGATGCTTTAGAGCTCTTGTAAACGAGCGGGAGGATACCATAACATAACATAACATTACGCCAATATTACCCAGAAGGGTGTGGCAGAGGTGTACAACACCCACACTTCACCTGCAATGTTCAGATCCCATGGCATAAGTGTGAGCTTATCGTCTGCCACAATTCCAACTGCTGCTATTGAATAATTTCTCATAGAAAATTCACAAATAACATTTTGCCCGACCAAGGCATTGAACCTAAGACCACGCGGTGAGATACGCTAACTACTAGACCAAAGAAGCAGATTTGTTACATAATATATCATTATTGTTCGAGGGCTTAGAAAAAATACTGGTACTGGTGGTAGAGCTCTTGTGAATGAGCTCGAGGGCGGCAGCACCGCCGTCTCACCTTTAACCTACCGCCAAATAGTAGTGCTTTCATTACTGTGTTCCGGTTCGGTGGTGAGATCAGACCCTGAAATTACAGGCACATGAGACATAACACCGTAGTCCTCAGCTGCAGCGACGCATCTTCAATCTGCTTTTGTGGATTGTTGATCTCCATGGGCTGTACTCCACTTACCATCAGGTGGACTACACGTTCATTCGCTGTGGGCGTAGTATAAAAAAAATAGACATCGAATTTTGTATTTCAGGTACAATAAAAGTTTATTTTGTTAAATGACGTGTCAGTCAATTCAAAGTGCTTTGCGTGTTCAGTATAACCCATTTCTACAGTCTACATAGTTTCGAGACATAAAAATCGAACCCAAGGGTACATTTTGTATAATGATTCACATATATATATGACTGCTGAATAAATTTATAATCGATCATACTTAGTTTGACATTGTGTAATGAGCGAGTGTAATTGAATGTGTAGAGGAACAGGGTGTGATGTTCCTCCACCACAATGGGAGGATCCAGGCTCGGTGGTATTGCCAGGTGGACAGCTGTCCAACGGTAGCGTATTGGAAGTGGTATATATAGTCACTTGCTGTGAACATTTCGTTATCGCGATTCAGCACTCGTCGACATATTATTATGTCACATGTGTGTCATCCGTCATTTTATTATATGCGGATACCGCCACACATGTAAATTAATTGAAATAAGAACGTAGTAATTCACTCTATTTATTTGAAAAATGTCGTTTGATATCACTTTCGACGAGGTAGCTAGCAATTTATTGTAACGTGACACTTGTCACTATACATTATGACATACATACATGTCGCCATTTTTATTTTTTTTTTATTCTACGCCCACAGCAAATGAACGTGTAGTCCACCTGATGGTAAGTGGAGTACAGCCCATGGACATCAACAATTCACAAAAGCAGATTATAAATGCGTCGCTGCAGCTGAGGACTACGGTGTTATGCCTCATGTGCCAGTAATTTCATGGCCTGATCTCACCACCAAACCGTAACACAGTAATGGAAGCACTACTATTTGGCGGCAGGTTAAAGGTGAGATGGTGGTGCTGCCGCCCTCGAGCTCATTCACAAGAGCTCTACCACCAGTAAACCAGTAAGTTATATTAACCAAAAGGGTGTGGCAGAGATGTACAACACCCAAATTTAACGTTTTTTATGTTTAGGTCCCATGGGAGAGGGGGTGAGCCAATAGCCACCCACCGGGCACAAATCTAACTCGCTATTGTTAATTTTCTGACAGAAATTTACAAATAACACTTTTCCTGACTCGGTAATCAAACCCAAGACCGCACGGCAAGAGGCGTCTACGCTAACAACTAGAACATCGAGGCACTTATAGATAAATGCAATTTGAAATAAGTTATCTAGTGAATTTAGACTTTGATGTCTTAGAATGTCTTAGCAAGATTAGCATTAAGGTGAAACATCAATCTATTAGTCTGATAGTAAATTGGCAATACCAACAAAATATAGAAAGCGTCTTCATGAAAACTTAATACATAGTTATGCAGAAAGGTCTCTTTACCTTGTACTAGTTATATTAGTTACTGTAGGTACTTACAAAAGTTATAAACATGTCATGTATTTAAAAGTCAAATTAAAACTACTTTTTTTTTACACATGGCTACACACCAAGCTATAAGAATAATGATAATAAATCTTTATTTGGCACTCAAAAAAAAGAGTAGGTACATAGTAGGACACTACACAGGTACATATAGGTACAAAAAAAAACAAAATATAATGTTCTGCTGGTACTTAAAATAGGAAATCCTGTGCTATAAGTACCAGCACCTTCCAGTTTCATAATTAAGTTAGGTACGAATAGGAATCATATCGCGATTAAATAATTTAGAATTTAAACTTGTCTGGTTTTAGTACCATTGTGACGTCGCAACCGCACGGCCACCGCAACCTCAAGATGCGCCCCCCACTGCAGACCCCTGTGGGGTATATAAAGGACCTGCGTGCGCGTCGCGCCCTTCTTGCCTGCGGTCACCAGCGCCGAGTTAAGTGTTCCTCACTTCGCTGCACCAGGACTTACCAAACCACTTACCTACCTACCAACCTACGCCTTGAGACTACCTTGTATTTAATAGATATAAATATATAGAATAATAATACCTTTGTTAATCTATCGATTGTTTCTATTTATTCTGCCTACCTAACTAGTCATTAGTAGACTACGTTACAGCGGCGCCCAACAATAGAGGTTATATGGTACATGGTTTGGTTAAGTCTTGGCAGTTATTTAATTGTGTGTTATTTCTGTGTATATTTCTTTTCTTCGTCCGAAAGGTGCGTACGGTGTTTTTTTTTATTCTATTATCTCACTTGTTTCACCTCGTGTTTTAAATAACCTACAAAAACTTCTACTTTTATGTGCTTATGTTTTTGATTTAAAAAAAAAAAAAAAAAAAGAAACACATTCTTATCACCTTTTGGACGGATTCATTTTTTTTCAAATAATTGTGTATCTTTGTATGCGTAATTCCCAATAAATTTTTTTTTAAATATGGCTTATGCTATCAAATTTAATCATTTAAGTAAGGCTGAGCTCGAATATGAAGTGCTTGTAAGAGGTGGTGTTGTGCCTGAAAAATCAATTACGGTTGAGGAATTGCGTAAACAAATTGCTAAATTGTCAGACCTGGCATTTGATGAAATAATATCGTCGTGCTTTTCGCCAGATGTTGATATTACCGCATGTAATGGCTCATTGTTGCGCGTTTCAAATAACCTTTTGACTTTGCAAACTCATTATGATAAAAACCTGTTTGTTAGATCGGAATCTATTATGCATCATGTTTTTCATAGATTATCAAGAATAGATACTTCGTTGCTTACTGATAAATCATCAATTCAAGTTGTATGGGATATGTTTCACGCTAATTATAAAATCTTAGCATCTTTTACCACGTGGTCGGTTCCTACCAATGTACCGTGTCATGTGGTCGAGCCAACGTGTTCATTACCACGTGAAGTTCAACACGTGGATTTTATAAATGAACGCAAAATGTTTTCTGAAATCTGCAAGTTTAAATATAGCGGTCGAACCTGTGTGAGGGCGTTTATTCAGAAGGTTGACGAGTTCATGTCGTGTCGAGGTATACCCGAAGATAGAATATTTTCTTTTGCTTTTGAGGTATTTTGTGATGATGCTTTGCATTGGTTTCGTTCAATTAAAGATAGTGTTCGTTCCTGGAAGGATTTGTGTATTTTGTTAAAACGCGATTTCAGTCCTCATAACTATGACTTTAAATTAATGTCGGAAATTAGGGCTCGTACTCAAGGTGAAAAAGAGAACATAACCATCTATGTATCTAAAATGCAAGGGTTATTTTCCTGTCTGGACGTACCCATCAGCGAGTCTATTAAATTAGAAATACTATTAAATAATATCAGGCCGTGTTATACAAATTCACTCTTAACTGGCAATATTGTGGATATTCCTTCTTTAATTAGTGTTTGTAGAAATTTTGAGAAGTATGACAGTCGTAGCAAGGAATTTTCGGAACCACCTAAAATTACTGCCAATACTCTAGCGCCAGATTCTGCTTATAGATATCCCAATGATACGAATTCGAAAAAAACTTCTTATAGCAATAATTCTTACAAAAAACATAAGTACTTTAAACCTACTTACAATGTTTTAAATACAGATCAATGTTCGACAGAAAATAGTAATTCTGCTGAACCGAGCGTCAATGCTGTTTCTGTCACTAGTACTGCTATACCTAAATTATACTGTCCGAGATGCAGAACAGATTCACATTCTTTAAAATATTGTCGTCAACCTCGTTTTTTGGTTTGTTTTAAATGCGGATTACCTGGCTATCGAGTTTTAGACTGTCCTAGTTGTAACAATAAAACTAATAAAAATTCAAAAAACGTAAAAAATACGGTTGGGGAAAATCAAAAGTAATTGTGAAAACATGTAAAAATGAATGGCATAATTGGCTAAATTATGTATCTAAATTTTTCAATTCATATCAACTTTCCTCAATCGTTAATTCTAACATTAATTATACTCCATTTATCCCCGTTACGGTTAACGGGAAGAACACTGTTGGTTTACTAGACACTGGTTCATGTGTAACTATTTTGGGTAATAATTCCCACAAACTTTTTTTGGATAAATCTAAATTATTACATTCTAAACCTCTGGATTTTATCACCGCTGGTGGCGACAAATATTCTTCACTTGGCTCAGTGGTACTTCCTTTTGAATTTCAAAATAAAATTATTTCTCTTGTTACTCATATTGTACCGGGTATTAAGAAAACTTTAATCCTTGGTATGGATTTCTGGAGGGGTTTTGGGTTGTTCCCTGATCAATTGGAATCTATTTTACTCACGAAAAATAATAACGACGTTGTTGTTTCGGAACTACAGCCTAGTTCTACCAGTCACTTGGTATCTTTTGATCATTTGTCTGATGAGCAGAGAGCTACTGCTAACGACATCATCGCCCAATTCACCGATATATCTTATGAACGGCGAGGGCTCGGCCGAACTTCACTCATTACTCATTCGATTGATACAGGTGATAGTCCACCTATTCGTCAGCGATACTATCGTATGTCTCCCGATAAACAGCGTATTTTGTTAAAACATGTCGATGCAATGTTGGCAGAAGATGTCATTGAACCATCTGAAAGCCCTTGGTCTAATCCCGTCATTTTAACGCCTAAAAAAAATGGTGAATTGCGTTTTTGTCTCGACAGCCGTAAACTAAATTCAGTAACAAAAAAAGACGCGTACAATTTGCCTTATATCTCTGAGATTCTGGATAACTTGAGAGACGCTAAGTACCTAACTAGTTTAGATATATCTAAATGTTTCTGGCAGACGTCAATAAGGGCAGAGGACCGTTGTAAAACTGCTTTTTACATTCCGTCACGTGGAACTTTTCAATTTAAATCCATGCCTTTTGGTTTAACAAATGCTCCTGCGACACAACAGCGTTTAGCAGATATTTTATTTTACGGGCCCGAATTTGAAAACAAGGTCTTTTGTTTCGTTGATGACATCGTATGTGTGACAAATTCCTTTGAAAATCACATTTCACTTCTAATTAAAATACTTAACAAATTAAAATATGCAAACTTAACTATAAATTTAGAAAAATGTAATTTTTTCAAAGACAAACTTAAATATTTGGGCTATATAGTGGATTCAGAAGGTCTTCATGCAGATCCTGAGAAGGTAAAATCAATTACAAGTTATTCCACTCCGACAAATAAAAAAGAGGTACGTCGTTTTCTGGGTGCTGCATCGTGGTATAGAAGGTTCATACCCGATTTTAGTACTTTAGCGGCTCCCTTAAATAAATTAACTTCTAACGGCAAAAAGGCTCCACTGTTCGCATGGTCGCAAGAGGCGGATGTAGCTTTTAATAAATTAAAAAAATGTTTATCTTCTTCCTCGGTCTTATGTTGTCCCGATTTTGATCAGCCTTTTGAAATACACGCCGATGCTAGTGATTACGGTATTGGAGCTGTACTTTGCCAGGTCAAGGAGGGACAGGAAAGAGTCATAGCCTTTTATAGTAAATCCTTATCGGACCAGGAAAAAAATTACAGTGCTACTGAGCGCGAAGCGCTTGCTGTCTTATCTGCTATCGAACATTGGCGGTGTTATATTGAAAACGGAAAACAATTTATTGTGTACACCGATCATGCTGCTTTGAAATGGTTTTTAAAACTGAACAACCCTACAGGGCGATTAGCCAGGTGGGGAGTTCGTCTTTCCTCTTATAACTTTGAAATAAGACACCGTCGTGGTTCAGATAATATTGTACCAGATTTTCTTTCTCGATCACCTAATATTATGGATATCGATAGTAATCTCCTCCCAGATGGTAGTTCCTTATCTACTAATGACACTTGGTATTTGAATATTTTTAATGGTTGTTCGCAGTCTCCTACATCCTTTGTTGACTATCAAGTGATCAGTAATAAATTATATCGTTTCAAAAAGAGTCTTAATCCTCTTACCAGAGAATTTCAGTGGAAGGAAGTAGTTCCATCTGAACGGAGAAACGAAGTAATACTTCAGAGCCATTCCTCCCCTACGGCGGGTCATATGGGTATTTTCAAAACTTTCAAACGTTTAGCCCTCAATTATTATTGGCCTGGAATGTATTCCGATGTTGTAAAAGCGGTAAATTCTTGTGATAGTTGCATCGCACATAAGCATCAGAATCATGCAACTTTGGGTCTTATGGGTGAACCTAAGTCTTGTTCTAAACCTTTTCAAATGATAAGTATTGATTTGATCGGTCCCTTGCCTCCTACAAGGCAACAGAACAATTTTATTTTTGTCGTTTGTTGTTGTTTCTCAAAATATTGTTTACTTTTCCCTATTAAACGTGCGACTGCTGACGTAATAACTAGAATCTTAGAGGAAAAAGTTTTTCTGGTACATGGTATTCCATCTACCGTAGTACTAGACAATGGCAAACAATTTATAAGCGCAACTTTTAAAAACTTGTTAAGTAAATATAAAATTCCAAATTTACATTACACACCGTTTTATGCACCTCATGTAAATACGGTAGAAAGATATAATAAAACTATAATAACAGCTGTTTCTACGTTCATTTCAAACGATCAACGCATATGGGATACACTTATACCTAAAATTCAGTTCGCAATGAATTGTGCAGTAAACGAAGTAACCGGTTTTACACCATCTATGATCGTATTCGGGCGTGAAATGGTAACCTGTGGTTCTCATTATGTTTCTAGTAAATCTGATACTAATATAATTCATGAGCCACGTGATAGTTATGCTGAGTCACTAGGCTACTTATCCTCTATTTTCGAGAGAGTACAGGCAGCGCTAATAGGTGCACACAAGCGTAATTGTCATTCTTATAATCTTCGCCGTAAAACGGCAGAATTCAATGTTGGTGATATTGTTTGGAAACGTACCTTTTACTTGAGCGATAAGGATAAATATTTTTGTAAAAAACTCGCTCCTAAATTTATTAAATGTAAAATCGTAGCAAAAAAGTCTCCATTAGTGTACAAACTAGCAGATATGTCTGATAAGCCACTTGGCGAATGGCATATAAAGGATATTAAACAAATAAACTATAAACAATAATGGTATAAAAAAAAAAAAAAAAAAAAAATTACCCTATGGTTCAGTGGTTAAAATTCTCATTGTCGAATCGGGTATACCATTTTGTTCGCTAATATTCTTCACGCTCATAATTCCTTTAGAATCACATCTACTAATGATGTCGAATTCTATTATTTTCAACTATACGATGTTGTTCATTCATTCATCTTGAAATGTGTCATGCCTTCTGTGTAGACGCGCACACCCAATACTACTTCGCTAACGCGCTACTTGGTAAACAAGTTGTTATACTTACATTTTTAGTTATATTTAGTTCCGTTAGATAAGAATGAGTTTCAATAATCTTCTTTAATTAGTAAAAATTCAATCTTAATAGGTTGCACGTAGTGTTATTTTTGAATGACATCATGACATTGTTATTGTATTGAATGCGTTTGGCTCGATCACTCCGGTTCTTTTCAATTTTATTTAGGTATCGTAACTTCATATTTTTTCTAGTTATTTTTTTTTATATACACTTATTGTTCTGATTTCAGTAAAGCCGGATCGAGCTGCCGGTGCTGCTTAAGAACTGCTTCCTGAGGTCTTCCATGTCAGCCAGGAGCCGAATTTTTTAAGAAAAATTCTGCCCTAACGGAGGGGGTGTGTGACGTCGCAACCGCACGGCCACCGCAACCTCAAGATGCGCCCCCCACTGCAGACCCCTGTGGGGTATATAAAGGACCTGCGTGCGCGTCGCGCCCTTCTTGCCTGCGGTCACCAGCGCCGAGTTAAGTGTTCCTCACTTCGCTGCACCAGGACTTACCAAACCACTTACCTACCTACCAACCTACGCCTTGAGACTACCTTGTATTTAATAGATATAAATATATAGAATAATAATACCTTTGTTAATCTATCGATTGTTTCTATTTATTCTGCCTACCTAACTAGTCATTAGTAGACTACGTTACACCATTTTTACAACTAGATGGCGTTGGCTTCGAGTTAGATCGTGATATGGTTTCGTTACCAACAGGGGTATATAAGGAAAGATATTTTTATGTTTTATGAGCAGCAAGTCAGTACTATAATTGTTGTCAATATTATACGTGCTTAGTATTCTTAATTCAGTTTGATTTTCCAACCTCCTCGCCAACCCTCGATCAGTTAGTTTAGGCTCGCATCGCACGAAAAACCTATAATAATAAAATGCCAGACCATCTCATATTAGAAATCTATAGCTTATAAATTTAATTAATCTTTCATCAAGACCCGCAAACTGATAATAAATTCAAAATATCTGAAAGTAATAATCCAAATTCCATTACGTAATCCAAAAATTATTATCCATTTACAAGCCAGCGGTTTATCTACGAGTTAAGCTTCACTAAGTTATAAGTAACTTTGTAAGTGGTACTTAGCTAAGTTGATAAGATATGAATTTTAACTGTCCACCGAAAAGCCGCCGTTAATGAATAAGTTTAGTTTGCTTCTTGGGACTTAGGAATATTTTTTTATATATCACTCATTATTTTTAGACGACTAGCGAGGCAAACGTGTTTATTTTGCCGGGTTATATATCAGATTGCCGCGGTTTCACCGTCAATCTTCACACGAGCAATCTTTTTCCAAACCGTAATTAAAAAAGAAACAAGTTTTTTAATTGAAAATAAATAATGGCCCAGTAATTACTTAATAATTAAGACTTCAATCGAGAAAAACAAACTTTAATAACTCTAATTTGTAATTTGTCTCCAGTTATGGTAGCGTTAGAGCCTTTATTTTAGGTTGTTCTCGTCCATCCTAAATATCACAGATTTCTTCAGACAACTTTTGTTGACGACCGGATGGCGGAGTGGGTAGTGTACCTGCCTGCGACGCCGAGGTCGCGGGTTCGATTCCCGCTTAAGACAAATCTTTGAGTGCATGAACATGGGGGTTTGTCTTAGTCTGGGGGTACCCATATTACAAGTTCTGCTTAGTTTGTGACTAGATGGCGTTGTGTGTAAGTTGTGAGATATTTATTTATTTATTATTTTTGAACGAACGTGTTACTTTTAAGTTCAGTAAGGTTCAATTTTATGGGTTGGGTAATATCAATCCGAAACCACTAAAACTGGCCTTGTGTTCTGGTATTTCCACTTTCCGTAAGGTTTAAGCCGTCAGTCATAATACAAAACACCTTTTCAACATGAGCCTATATGATCCTTAAACACGCACGCACCCTTTTACTGCTACGATGCATATCACATACTTGTTCACCTTCCACAAATCCATTAGTAAATGTTGCCATTTTATATTCAAACTACAAGTGTAGCAAATATATCAACTTTAAGATTAATTTCATCATTTTACACTTCTCGTTGTGGCTCTGCTAGAGACTCTGTAATTTATCATGTATCTAATATGCAGTTGCACATTGGAGCCATATAAACCGGTGTTTTTGTCTTTTAAAAAAAATCTTGCAGTCCTTAGTCTGACAACATAATGCCGTAATATGACCAACTAAATGAATGCGAAAGTTCGTGAGGATTCGTCGATATTTGTCATCTATATGCAAAAAGTACTGAACGGTTTTTGATCAAACTTAATACACAGGTAGCTAATGTGGCAAGCCTCGGGTGGTGCCTAATTCCAAAATTCAAGCTAACTTTATTTACTGTTGTAAGTTATATTGAACCTCATCCGAGTGTTAGTTAATCTCATCCCATCGTCGTTACAGGTCCTATGAGACGCCATGGAGAACCACATTTATAATGGTCCCGTAGGACATCCATTACAGACCACAAGCCGGAATAATCGATGCAGGCAATTTCATATGCTTCCTCTAGAAGAGCAAAGGAAAATAGCAGACATTTCTCTATTACATGGCATTATGAGCGGATCAACCGACGTGGCCGAGTTGGTGGCGGGGGTGGGCCTGCGTGTACCCTGTGCGTTGCTCCGAAGGCATAACCTTTTGCACAGTCCTGCAATTCAATGCAACTACAGGCTGAACACGTTCACAATAAGAGCTTGTCGATCATACAACACTGTGTGCCAGAGAGTTGACATCGATCTTTTCAACATTAATGCAACTACACTAAGGAAAACCATGTGTAACAACTTCTTTTGTAAATAATTGTATGTGTATACTTTGTTGACGTCTCATCTTTTTTTTTCTGTTTGATTTAATTATTTATTGTGACTTTTTAAAGTGAGTGCATATCTTTAGTGTCGTATAGGATTACATAATCATTTATTTATCATAAGTGAAAACTTGTAATTGGCCATCACACAACATACATATTTTTATACCTTTCGTGCTACCTGTAAGTTTTCTGTATTTTAAAATAAAATAAATAAATAAAATAAATAAACGTTTTTGATTTTAGATAAATGTGGAATAAAACGTTACCTACACATAGGGTATTTCTTAGTTATAGGTAAAAATCAAAGGTATTGGTGGGTCAAATATGGCTTTTGCCAACAGACGCATATTTTTACAACCTAAACTAAAATTTTAAATATTTGGAAACCCATTTATAGCCGAGGGTGAAAAACATACTACTGCTTATTCTCTCCCCGAACCACAAGCGTAGCAACATAGCAACCATGAATGTAGCAACCCCATCCGGGTATCAGTCAATCTCGTCCCATCGTCATTACAGGTCCTGAGGGATACCGCGGAGATCCACATTTATAAAGGTCTACGAGGATATACATTACTGACACAGGCCGGCATAATAAACGTCTTTGATTTTAGAAAAAATATGTGAATAGTAGTCAAAAGATTTTACATTTAAAAAAGAAAACAATTTTAACTTCTAATTCATTATTTTTATAGTATTTAGCTATGCTTAGCAAATTATTCTAAGAAACAGTTGAAATAATTATGGGACCGGCGATTTGAACCTATCACCTTTGTGTACCGGGCAGCCGCATTACCCACTCAGCTACGGTCCTGGCAAGAGGCGACCGTTTTGTTACGCGATTGCTAGGCCAATACTTGATCCATTTAGATATTTATTTTTTATATTTGCTTATAATTATAGTATAAGAATTTTGTCACTTTAGCTATAATAATGTAATATATCAACCCACACCCGGGTATTGCACAATATCATCCCATCGTTATTACGGGTCCTATTGAGATACCATGAAGAACCACATCTATAAAGGTCTCTCAGCGGACTCCATTAGAGAGACAAGCTTGAATAACAAACTTGAATTTAAAAAAAAATTGTTAAATTTCGTTAAAGAAAAAATATTTTGAAGATTTAATGAAATTGAGTATTTAGACTTAAATATTTTTCATCATTTTAAAATCGTTTTAATAATTTAAAAACAAACTTTAATTATGTTCCTACATAAGGCTAATCTTAGCAGCAAGTGTGTTTCGTGGTATTAAAAAGTTCAAGGTGATTATCTTATTGCATGCCTTGGTAAAAAACCAATAATTAAAGTTCTTGTCAATAGTTAGTTTGGCTTTATCCATGATTATATAAATACATAATTAAACAAAAACCTTAAGGAAACCTGCATTCCTGAGGGTGCCTAAAAATACTTGAGTGTGAAGTCTACCAATCCGTACTAGACCAACGTGGTAGACTAAGCCCTAACCCTTTTCTTCACGTTAGTCGTCTTTAAATAGTTACATTTTGAAGATTCTTTCTATAAATTAATAAAGATTCATCAATCAAATTTAAATTACATCTATTCTACTCGCATTTGTAAGTCATGATTTTGATCAATGTTGCTCTTATATTAGAACATCTATGACATCTCTCACAATAACTTTAATTTGTATTTGAGTTTAATCAGTAATAACACAATAATACTAGTATTTTTTGTTCATTACCATTTTCAGCTTATATTAGGAATTATTTTTCACTTTTTAGTTAGAAGTACTTTAAAAGCGTGTTTTTTTAGTTTTATTAAACTATTATTTATTTTCTACTATTTAGTTTGATTTATTTATAAGAGCGTTTTTTTTATTATTTTTTTTTATATATATATAAAATATTTTTTTTTTTTTTTTCGAATTATTGCATTGTCATCGATCTTTGACAGGTGTGCAAAATTGTCCGTTTAAAGTGGGTCAAAATCGAGTCCAAAGGAGTCGGTTACATACATACATAAAATACATACATACAGGTGAAGCTAATAATATAAGCGTGTTAAAAACATAATTATACGTAAGTTTTTCATCACAAAGTATGGTGTAAAAGATAAACGTACAGTTTAATTATATTGTTAGCACGCTACCTGCAGAAAACTACCGCATTCTGAAACTAATAAACGCTGGCGTATAATTAAATATCTTTCTTTCTACATAATCGTTGGCAGAAAGGTCTTACTGTTTAGTCTGAGAAATGTATAATAGAACTACAGTACAACTTAATGTTCAACAGTATAATAATACATATACCTGTAAAAGAAAACCTTTAACTGGCAAATAGTTGCTTGTACGCGGGTTTAGTGCTAGAATAGCAGGTTTGGTGGTAAATAGACTGTTCTATTCGATTCTAAGAAGTGACTAGATTGCAGTATTTTTACTATTAATTTATAACTAACAGATGAATAGCTGTCTTACAAATCGACGGTCCCTACGTACATAAAGACATGTCAAAAACGAGGTTTACAGAAGAGCGTTTTTTATGTTCAAACTGCTCTAGAAATAATTTGTATGTACAATATAAATGTTTTTTTTAAATGATTTATTAGTTTTAGGAACTTTATAGTGGTATACATACACATTTTCATACATAAATATTTTCTTTTTTTATATTTTCTTGGAAAAACTGATAGATGACTGTTTCTACGCTGATATTAAAATAAAAACATGTCAGTCATGTCTATGATAGCTTTTTATACGCAGAAAAGATGCAAACAGTTTATAAAATAGAATAAAAATAAAATGTTTATGAACACGTGGAATTTGGTTTTTGTTTTCAAACGTTGCAGTTAATATTATGAATAACTAAAAAACAGGCTACTAATTCTGCAATATTGTATCAAAACAAAAATATTTCACGGCGCGGACATGTATCGACACGTCTTATTGGGGAACTCAAGCGCCGCCGTGAATGACGTTATGTCAGACATGACCGTGTACGCAGCGCGTGGCGCGCATTTAAAAACAACGTAGAAAACGATACGTATAGATATCCTGCGCATCTACGACACTTATTCGCTGTAAATATAATACTTGTTCTCATAAACGATTTGTAACAGACGTTAAATAGGTAATATTAAAAAAAATATTTATATCCAGGACTATTTATATGGCAAATCTATAGCCAACTGAGCAATAAAAAAAAAATGCCACTTTTGACATGTCTTTATGTACGTAGGGACCGTCGAAATGTGTTTTAATTAAACAAACATAAACATCACATCACGCTTATGCACCCACATGTTACCTGTTATGTTTAAGTCCCATGGGATAGGTTATTATATTCTAAGTCCGTGCTGCTTGTGAATTTTCTTAGTGAAAATTCACAAATAACACGTTGCCCAACCTAGGAATTGAACCCGAGACCTTGCGGAGAGAGGCGTATACACTAACCACTAGACCATCGAGGCAGCAATGTGTAGTCCACCTGATGGTAAGTGGAGTACAGCCCATGGACATCAACAATCTACAAATGCAGATTATAGATGCGTCGCTGCAGCAGAGAACTACGGTGTTATGCCTCATGTGCCAGTAATTTCAGGGCCTGATCTCACCACCAAACCGGAACACAGTACTGGAAGCACTACTTTTTGGCGGCAGGTTAAAGGTGAGACGGTGGTGCTGCCGCCCTCGAGCTCATTCAAAAGAGCTCTACCACCAGTTTAAGTACTAAGTAAGATACAAATATAATAATTATATTGTAGCCCTGTCTATATAGCTTTGCGCTCCCTAATCGAATTAGGGTGTGATTTTGTGTATGTGTGTATTGTGTGTGTGTGTACAACACCTATATTTTACATGTTATTTTTAGAACTACTAGACCAACGAGGCAGCAATTTAGCAAATCAACTATTTATTCATAAATATCTAAGGGTTATGGTTTGTACATACAAACAGATGACTTACTGGATAACAAATGTGTTTTAATAATGTATAATAAAGCTTTATATAAGTAACACGAAAACCTAGAAAAATTACAACAATCTCTTTCATTACTAAGTAAAATACATATCTCTCCACACGTCCGTCGAATATAAGCATGATTTTGTGTAAAAAATAAATAAATATAAAAATGTTTATTATGTTAATTAATGTTAGCTCGAGGGTGGCAGCACCACCGTCTCACCTTTAACCTGTCGCCAAATAGTAGTGCTTAAATTACTTTGTTCCGGTTTGGTGGTGAGATCAGGCCCTGAAATTACTGGCACATGAGGCATAGCACCGTAGTCCTCAGCTGCAACGACGCATCTATAATCTGCCTCTGTGGATTGTTGATGTCCATGGGCTGTACTCCACTTACCATCAGGTGGTCTACACGTTCGTTCGCCGTGGGCGTAAAATAATAATAAAAAAAAAAAAACAATATAAGTGAGAAATATTTATTTACTTTATTTGTTTGACACATATATTATAAAGTAAATAAATTTTTTCACTTATATTGTTGTTTGACGCTATTCTATTACATATGTACATATCTAAAGGTATTGGCACTGTTTACTAAACTGATTTTGTGTATGTGTGTATTGTGTTTGGTACGAAAGATAAACATACAGTTTTATTACGTTGTTAGCACCCTACCTGCAGAAAACAACCGCATTCTGGAACTAATGAGCGCTAACGTATGATTAAATATCTTGCTCCTCTTTAATACTTTATTTTTACGTAATTATTGAAGAAAAGATCTTAGTGACTAGTCTAAGAAATTTCACATTAAAACTACATATTTCTTTTATATAATTGCACTATCCAATGATCCTAACGACAAGGCCTCACATTCACTCACACAAGCGCACCCAGTCTCAGAACAAATCTTTGCGAATCACACAAAGATTTGTCCCATGTGGGGATCGAACCCGCAACACCATATATGTACCGGAAGATTTTAAGTGCCCTAAGATGAAGCAACACATGTAAAATGTTTTCCGAATTAAGTATTACAATCCGATGGTGAGTGATTGTTGTCGACACTTACCAAAGAGGTTGTAAATAATACTTTTACAACTAGAGAGGAATACATATCAAGAGACCGTTGTCTGATTTTTGCACCTATGTATGCATGTTGAAATTCACCTATTAAGTCTAAAAAAAGTCGTAAAAACTTTCTGTATATATTATTATATGTGCGGCTGGCGATACGCTGACGTTTTATATAAAATAAATAACTAAGCCGTTTTATCTATTTATACTTTTCTCTGACATTTACCATCAAGTAGAAAAATAATATTATCCAGTTTGCTTCATACATCTTTTGTGTTGTTTAAGGTTTTTTAGTTATCATTGACCAACATAAATTAATGGATACATGATGATTGCTTACATTATCAAAAACCGCACTCGTACTTAATCATTTAAATAACATTCTACAACAAACTATTATAATGTAATCTCTGGGGCTGCAATAGCTAACGAAACTATCATATCATGCACATCTTGAGATAAGTAAATATGTATTACACAATATACATAATAATATATTATGTATAGAGAGGTTAACAGGTTTGCATTGCATTGAAGTTGACAATATGATACAAACCTAAAAATATGAATAACAAAGATTTATACAACATCAACAGTAAAAGAAAACATCGTGGGAGAACCTTTAAATCTGAGAGTGTCACTGGGCACAATTTCAACTTCGTGCTGATGTTCAAAATATCCTGACGGAAAGTTCACAAATAACACTTTGTCCGACCCGGTAATCGAATTCGAGCCCTCGCGGTGAGAGGCGTATACGCTAACCACTAGACAAACAAGGCAGTATTATTATATCTAATATTATATCTTACCTTTGAGCGCCATTGTCGGTAACAAAGCGAGAGCCTGCAGCATCGACCAAAAGTAAGTCTTTCCGTTCCTCATTCCGTCCTCATAAAACATTTACACGATTTCACCCAAAACAGTACATTTTAAATGTTACGTCACTGTTGTGTTCATTTAAATGTTCATTTATTTCGCTCACGATTCATTTAGTTTGTTCACGTTCGTTTTTTAAAGCATGTGTTTACGTTGTGATTTTGCTGTTTTATTTTTCTGCGAATTGAATTGAAACTGAAAGTTAAATGAAATGTGTGATTTGTTTACGTATAAATCGGTTTTGTATAAATAAAATGATATTTAAATGTCTTATTTACAATTGTTTTAATGTCAGTATCAAAGAATTTTGAGAATCAATAATGTCTTAATAATTTACATTAAGATTGGGTATATATCAAGTTCTGATTGTTTTGTATTGTATTTACTGGTTAACAATTTGATTATAAATACAAAACAAACCTGAACAACTTTAAACAAAATTACTTGGTCCTCTAAAGAACATAAACAGTAAGTTCTTGAGATTGTTCTCAAAGTGATGACCAAGTATAAACTCCGGACAATAGAAGAGAAGTCCGACTGCCCCAAAAAGTTAAATTGTGTCCGAACCCGCTCCGGCTTAATCGGAAAATAAGACCCATAATACAGTTTTCAACTATCGTCCCGAGAAAAGCGGTTCTCCGCGCTAGCGGGACATTTTACTCGGAGATATTTTTCTAAATTGGATTATTTTAAATGATTCTTTGACATCTTTGTTGAAAAATAAACCTTTGAAACTACTCACATAAAATTGACTAAATGAATTTGTTTTAACAATCACTGTTCACAATCCACTGTTTGTCCTATCCATTCATTTAAAATCGTCAGTTATTCATTTAAAATGGAACAGAAATCGAACGCGGACATCGCGAAAGTGTCGGCTACGATTCGAGCGCGGCACGTCGTCACCGTAGCAGGTCCCGTAGCAAACTGGAGCGTAGCGCGCTACGGCGTAGACTCGTCGTCATGAAAAGGTTATCGTTGAGGCCCTTATACATTTCGCCTTTTGCATGAATAGGAATACGAATGTGACATTTTTTGCTTTTGCTCCGTTTTATGGTACAAAGAATGTTTGGATTTCTTGCGTAAAGCTGAATGCCTGGTGCAGTAGAAGTGTCTTGTACAAAGGGATACGGCTGTGAATGCGATTCACGAATTCGTTGTGTTTATTTTTCTGACGCCTTTTACTATTTCTTAGTAATGAGGTTTTTACTTTGCGATATTCTTCTTTGCTATGCAGAGTCTTAAGTTTTCTTTTTATATTATTTAGTTACTAATAATATTTTAAATATAGGAAATTATAATTTTACTGCCTCGATGGTCTATTATGGTTAGCGTATGTGTCTGAAACGAGGTTTCGGGTTCGATTCCCGAGTTGGGCTAAGGGTAATTTGTGAACTTGTTACAGTCAGGAAATTCACAATAGCAGCACGAAGTTGGAATTGTGCCCGGTGTATGGCTATAGGCTCACCCCCTTTCCAAGGAGACCTGAACATAGCAGGTGAAGTGTGGGTGTTGTACACCTCTGCCACACCCTATGTTATGTTTTTTGTAATGATGAACAAAATTTTAAAAAAAAAACTGTAGAATCGGTTTGTTAATCTAAGTAAGAGTAGTTGTTCTCATATAAAAAAACTAGGTAGTTTCCAGTTTGATTTACTACAGGTAACGTGATTTTAATAAAATTTTAATATGAGGAATTATCTTTTACCTTTCTAACACCTCAGGCCACATTAAAATGCCCCATGGCGTGTACTAATGGAGTTTTCTCATACATCATACGAAATGAGCAAAACCTGCATTTACTTTTTTATTGCATGACTGCAAGCGCTATGCATGGGGAAATAAAAAGTTGTCAGCACAACGCCATAAACCCGTTATTAGACTAAAACCTTTACTTACTTTGCACTCAATCACTTAAGAGCGTGTATTCCTTTTCAAAATGTAACTGTCAATTTTTGTAGTGTTTTGGGAATATTTCGTAAAAACTGAATGAAAGTATGATTTTATTCAACTAACTTTTTAGAATGCAAGTTTTGAAAGGTAAATATAACAATTTCATTCGTAAATACAGCATAATTTTGTAATTTATCAACTTAACAGTTAATACTCTTTCAACTGATAAAATAGAAAAGATAATTGTCATATTTACCTTTCAAAACTTGCATTCTAAAAAGTTAGTTGAATAAAATCATACTTTCATTCAGTTTTTACGAAATATTCCCAAAACACTACAAAAATTGACAGTTACATTTTGAAAAGGAATACACGCTCTTAATTTGTTTACACATAACCTTAAATCACGCCTATATCACCCAGAAGTGTATTGCAGAGGTGTATATCACACACACTCCGTCATAATCCCATGTGATACAATACAATGCAATACAATACAATTCTTTATTGATAACTCAATGTTACATGTCAGTTTTTTACATTTTCTTATAATATGTCACAAAATAACGTCAAAGATAATGAATAAGATTAGTAAAGTCACATACATAATTAATTAAATTAAAGATATAAATAATAAAGAATGAAGAACATTAGATTAGAAATTAAAACAAGTATAGTTATTTAATAAATACATTTTAAATTAACAAGGAAAAAAGTTATCGTCAGAATAAATGATGTAATCAATGTCAATATTATTATAGGAAGTGAGCATCCATCTGGATGGTGAGAAGAACATCCGCTAGAGCTACGAGGCAGTAGTTTATACACTGGTATAGTAATTCAAGTTGTTCACCTTCGAGGCTAATTATTGAGGCAGTAAAATTTTTACAAGACATCGACACGAAGTTAAATTCAAGACAAAGGAAGTAAGGAGGCTAAATCAAAGGCTAAATCAATTATTTATTCAATTGATTAGTTTTTTAATTTAATTTAATTAATTTTAATTTAATTTAATTATTTTTATTTATTGTTATTTATTTTTTTTAAATTTAATTTAGTTTTAATTTAATTAATTAATTTATTTAATTTATTTTATTAATTAGGCTCGAGGCTTAATCAAAGCCTGTTTTGTGGAGGTCTGATGGCAGTCACATTATGTTAATAAACTACTGGTATTTCGCCAAATTCGTTAGAATTTAAACCAACCCCAAAGTAATGGTTAAGGAAATGAATGACTTATGATATAAAAACGTGTTTTTAGATAATTTTTTTTATACTACGCCCACACACGAACGAACGTGTAGTCCACCTGATGGTAAGTGGAGTACAGCCCATGGACTTCAACCACAAAAGCAGATTAAAGGAGCGTCGCTGCAGCTAAGGACTACGGTGTTATGCCACATGTGCCAGTAATTTCAGAGCCTGATCTCACCACCACACCGGAACACAGTTATGGAAGCACTACGATTAGGCGGCAGGTTAAAGGTGAGACGGTGGTGCTGCCGCCCTTGAGCTCATTCACAAGAGCTCTACCACCATATTTTCATAACATATCATCACATCAACATCCCACATGATAGAGGAATAAGACTATTTTCATCCATCAGCAACAATGCCAACTCCGAGACACCTCACAGAAAAATCCCAAAAATATCAAGCCCAAGACTTCGCAGTGAAAGCACATAAGAGGCCACATACGCTAACAACTAGACCAACGCACCAGACATTCTCATATTCATATTCTGCAGTCATATAATTATAATCAGACATCCGGGTTTTCAAACAAAATTGCTTTCTAGAGTGTTGCGAGTTGCAGTTAGAATTTAATATAAGGAACACTCATTTCCCTCAAAAAATATAACAAAATTAACATTACAAAAGCCACCAAGCTTTTATCCACATAAAAGACATGTCAGAATTCTTGACATACTTTTCTAACAAACATAAAGAAACTCCAATTACGGTGTGAATATGTTTCACCAACACTTTGACATTTTGATAATAGGCGCACGAATATTTCAGCACGTAATGACATTAAAAATAGAAAGAAATTTCAACCCTATTTCTTTGAATATATAGTTCAGATTTGTTGACTCGTTTGGCATGATTAGTTTAGGCCGTTGCTATGTTTTATCGCCTATGAAAGCACATGTCGTACTCGCCCGTATGAATTTTTGATAAGAACACACAGGACAAAGGTTTTTCAACTTGCTAAAAGGTCTAAGTTCAATAAAGCTTCCTTAGCAATTTTGTAGAGGTCATTTTTCTATTATGAATAGTTAAATGACGTCTTTTATTCAAAAACTGTCATCAATTATGTAAGTCTTATTGTCTTAATATATTTTGTGATAACGAACTTAAAGTATTTTTTACTAGCTTCATAGTCTAGCGGTTTCTGAAATTAACAGCACGGAGTTGAAATTGCGCCCGTTAAATGGTGATAGGCTCACGCCCCATCTCATGAGACCTAAACATAGCAGGTGAAATGTAGGTGTTGTACACCTCTGCCACACCCTTCTGGGTAATATAAATAAATATCTCACAACTTACACACAACGCCATCTAGTCCCAAACTAAGCAGGGTTGTAATATGGGTACCAGAATAACTGATACTAATACATATATACTTTTCTTTTGTAAATACATACTTATGATACATACAAACACCCAGACTAAGACAAACCCTCATGTTCATGCACACAAAGATTTGTCTCAAGCGGGAATCGAACCCGCGACCACGGCGTCGCAGGCAGGTGCACTACCCACTCCGCCATCCGGTCGTCAAATATATATATACGTCAAATATAGGCGTGATGTTATATTGTATGTAGATGTAATACAAATACATTGTAGGTAATAATACCATTAATACAATGGTATTATTGTCATTTAGAAACATACCGTCCATTTGTATTGAGAATGTTTGTTCCCTCACAAAAAAACCACTGAAAAGATTTCGATAAAGTTTTATACGCGTAATAGTAAATATCTTAAATTTATTGCTATTTCTATTTTATTTTTATTGCCCATCTTGAAACATGAAGACAAAGATTCAAGATCCAAATCATTTAAATATTTCATATGCTACACGGGTCGCTTGAACACGTCAAATCATTACAAACAATAATCTAAAACTAAATTATAAGTAAAACTAAATATTTTATTCATATTATTTCATTATTTATCATTAAAAGTCATGCGATACCTACTAATAACATTTGAATCACTTAAACTTAAAAAATTAAATAAAACGAAGATAGTTAACCTTTAAAAGCTACGTCAAAACACATAGTTTTAATTGGACGGCACACTTTTAATATTATTACTTTCTAAACATTTTTGTATAACTTCACTAGTTTATATTTTTATAACGATAATCTTCTAAAATAACGTTGATTGTGCGACCAAGACCCATAGAGATATTCTGAGAAGGACTCATTATTATTAACAAAATACATTATATCTGATAAAATACGTAAAATAAGAGTAAACAAATCTGTTTCCTTGTTGGATGATAATATTTGATATTACGTAATATTAATACGTATAAATAAAATAATGTTATTAAGTAAAATATCTGCGACTCATAAAATCATAATAATTTTAGAACTTAAAGTGGGATTTGAACCCGCAACTAGGTATAGGATTCCACTCTATTCCTTTACCATTCAAGCCCTGTTCCAAATCAACGAATTTTTTGACTGTATTAATCGTCTTTCCTTACGCCGAGAACAGTCATAAAATGATTCGACTGTAAAACCGATCGTTTTCATCGATACAGCATTTGTATTGATTTTAACATCAGTTATGTTGGTTGCTATTGACTAATATGTAGGTACAATTTATGGCACAGGGCATCCAGAAAGATGATGCATACAGTCAAAATATTCGTGGTTGGTGGAGTGGTAAAGAAACCGGCCGGAATACTGTAGTTGCGGGTTCAAATACCGCTTCAAGTCTAAAAAAAATTCGACATAGATAAATGCAATACATAAATTGATAAGAATTTGATTATATTAGTAAATATACTTCGCTCAAGTAAAACGTAAACACAACCAATAAGACGTAAAAAATATTTAAAATAAACAACTTAATGAAAATTAAATAATTTGTAACTCATACTCAACTCATATTTATAACTCATGGTTTAAGAATAACTTTGTCAATCTCTTTTATAAAATACAACCAATCACTGAGAAATTGAAACTAATAGAAATAACAAATTAGTTATCAATGTAATCATTGAATGAAATTTGCTAGTTAAATGGCGATAGGCTCACCTCCTATCACATGGAGCCTTAATTTATTCAATTCAATTCAATTTATTTCAAATTAGAAGACATTTAAATAGCAAGACAACCAATAATTTAATATCTAAGATAGTATACAATACAATTGTGTTTTGTTTAGTGGATGCCTACACTAGGAAAACCTGTGTTGTAGGTCACCCAACATTTTATTGGCAAGATGGATGTGGACGTTTACATTCCAGAGAAAACAAGAATCATGCTCCATGCTTAAACAAGTAATAGGTCTCTATAATATTTAATATTTAAATGCAAGAATTCAAAAAATTATTTAAAATTACAAATTTAAATTTAAATTAAAATTACAATAAATAGTATTTAGGTGTTATACCTCTCTGTCTCACCCCTCTGGGTTAAATAAGCGTGATGTTATAATATGTAATCACAATACCTCTACCACTCCAGAAGCCAACCTTCAATTTTACTATCAATAACGCTCTCACTATTCACAAACAGAGCTGTTTGTGAACAAGAAAATAATGTCTGATAGAGTCAATATTTTTTCATTGGAAAAACAATTTCATCCATCAATTTGTTAGTCTTCAGGTAAATTGACGATGTTTGTTTGGATGTTTTTGATGTAACATTCGAGTCGTACTTCCTTTGTTTGTTCAATAAACGTAGACGGTTCGAGTCCCATTATTTTATTTCAGCTAACAGCTGCGTTGATGGTACAGTGGTTAGCGTATGCGTTTCTCACCGCGAGGTTTCTGGTTCGATTCCCGGGTCGAAAAATTGTTATTTGTGACCTTTTCTTCTGGAAATTCACAATAGCAGCACGGAGTTGAAATTGTGTCCTGGGAATAATAATAAAATAAATAAATAAATATTGCACAACTCACACACAACGCCATCTAGTCCCAAACAAAGCAGAACTTGTACTATGGGTACTAGAATAACTTATACTAATACATTATACTTTTACAGACTTAGACAAACCCCCATGTTCATGCACACAAAGAATTGTCTTAGGTGGACATCGAACCCACGACCTCGGCGTCGCAGGCAGGTACACTACCCACTGCGCCATCCGGTCGTCAATGGCGATAAGGTCACCCCCTATCCCATGGGACCTCATTAAATGTAAAATGTGGGTATTGTACACCTCTGCCACACCCTTCTCGGTAATATTGGCGTGATGTTATGTTAAGCAAACAGCTTCGCGATCAATTTATAGTATCTGCATCGGTATAGTCACTAAGACCCGGTTGATCAGCGCTAGATGTTTGCAGGCTATATACTTAATTAAAATATAAGTGAAGGCCGCTGTGAGGCATACGCATACTTCCAAATGTGATTGTTTATTAATGGTTTACCGCTACTTCCCACTGCGCTTCCCGCTTCCCACAGCGAACGAACGTGTAGTCCACCTGATGGTAAGTGGAGTACAGCCCATGGACATCAACAATCCACAAAAGCAGATTATAGATGCGTCGCTGCAGCTGAGGACTACGGTGTTATGCTTCATGTGCCAGTAATTCTGATCTCACCACCAAACCGGAACACAGTAATGGAAGCACTACTATTATTTTGGCGGCAGGTTAAAGGTGAGACGGTGGTGCTGCCGCCCTCGAGCTCATTCACAAGAGCTATACCACCAGTATGTGTGCCTCATTCCTCAGATCAAAAAGATACTTTTATATATATTTTTTAATATATTTATATTTTTATATATTTTTCACTGTGCCTTATTTTCCTGATCAAAAAAAAATCTTTGATATTTTTTTTATATGCCTTTCCAAAGTAATCAAAAATATATAATCAAAATCTCAGACTTTGTTAAAGTTGTTTGTTGCTATGCCAGTAACTAACAAGCATTGAAACGTAATTAAATATTATGTATTTATTAAATTAATTTTATTTTGTGGTTCTCATAAACAAAATAGCCGAATTTTACTAGCTTATTTTGACTTTACTAAATCATAAATCATATCATTTATTGCTATATATACTATAAATTGAATATTATATATACTTTACTATATTTATTGCTATATTCATTAAATGTGGTGGTGTGGTGGTCTTCTTCTTCGTCGTGTCGATGGCTAAGTCAAACCTTATTCCGACCTGCCATCGTGGTGAAAGGATTAGCCAATTCGCTTTAGAGAACTTATGAATAGCCCAGGGTGCGCCGGACGTAGGGGATCGTTCTCTACGTCACTCGGGGAGGCTCCTTTTATGCACCCCAAACCACCACACTCCGGTGTGGTGGTGGGCACTGGTGACCTGTAACACAGGTTTTTACTTAAAACCTACATCAGGCACCAGTCTCTCACATAAGGTGAAAATAAACAGATGTCTTCAAACTAACCTAATTATAACACCTTTGTGAAGAGATAATAAACAATTTATTATTATTATTATTTATTATTATTAAATAAATAAATAAATTAATATACAAGCTATGAAAATTTTTATATTTTTTTCTCGACCGATCTGGAAAACATGTTTAGGAACCGCATTTGGATTCCAAATGTGTGTGCCCAAATTAAACTATCACATTTACTTTGTAAGAAAATATCACATTTTTTTATATTAAATAATTGGAAAGTTTTTGCTGTAATTTTGGTCTCGGTGATATTTATTAATCTGCTTTATAAGCATATCTAGAACATCACCGGCACTACCTTTAACTTATGACCAAACCTTAGTTCAAGGACCAAATAATCCTCTACTTAATAAGTCGAGTAGACATTAGACAGCACGACTAATGAGCAGGATTTGGCGGAGTTGCGGTGCGTTTGAGTTATGGCTCGCCGGTGTGGCTCAGCCCTAAGAACCCTAATGACGTCACTTTGATTAAATGACACACGTTTTGTCTCTGGTTTAAGATGTGCACTTATGTTGGATGTGTGTGTGTGAGTTTGTTTATGTGTGTGTGAGTGTGTTTGTGTGTGTGTGAGTGTGCGAGTGTGTGTGTGTTTGTGTGTGATCTTTTAAATGATTATAATGTTAGACCTCGTTAGAGACTTAGGTAGGTTTTAGACGCTTTATTATTTTAATCTCAATACAGTTTTAACCACAGATATAGATCTACATAGATAACGCAAGTATCACGATTTGTATTGAAACCAAGCGTGCCGACTTTTTAATACCTATTGTTACGTCACAGCCGAAATTTAGTGACAGGAAATCCAAACCGATTCAAAGACACCGATGCCGCCGATGCCCATCCGCCCAGTACGATTCAAACGGCCGTCCGCTATGATTTTCTCTAACAAAAGACGCGCGTGGACTGAAGTTAGCGGCGACCAACCTAGACGCTTGGTCGGGGTTCGGACACGCGAAGTACATGCATTTGCGTTATCTATGTAGATCTATATCTGTGGTTTTAACATATTTTTCATAATTAATTCCCTGGATCTTTTTTAGGGTTCGGCTTCTAATCTAATGTATTTCACTGAATTTAAGTACCATAGAAAGAAAGAAAGAAAGAAAGAAACGTTTATTCTGGCAAATCTTAAGCTTAGTGATACACTTTTAAAACTTCTTATAATAATAATTAGTTGGTTTGCGCGGCTATGACTTAGCTACGATTGCCTACTTTTATTCACATAACTCTAGAAGTTATACCATACAATGTCGGCCATTATTTAGTACCACAATATCGCACATGGGTGACAAAGACAGCGTTATGATACAAAAGGCTTCAATGAAACTTGTTTTGACATATAATAGCCAAAAGTTTGGTAGTTAGCGCGCCTAGACGTTTTTGGGTGGTTTAAAGTGTAAACTGTTGGCGGGTTGGTAATTATGATTATGTGATTATTTCTCTTTATTCATTAACAACTTATTAAATATATTTTTAAATATTAAAAAAAACAGTGTCCTACCGACATCGGGTGCAGGTACCAAGCTGCCGGTGGTAAGAGTTCCAGAAAGAGGAACCTCCTTACGATGCGTGCCGTGTCCAAAGAGCGCCTTCTGCATCTGGCCCTTGGTCCAGCTGCCTAACGCGAGACGATAAAGGTGTTGGTCGAGGCTCTTGGCTATCAGTCCATTGACTAAAATATTGTGATTATTTGTAATTGTTATTACTTTCCAATTCAATTAGGACGACGCCTAAGGCAGGTTATTGACTGAGATCGCTCTAATCTGTTCAAAACTTGTCATCGTACGATTATTGCCAATCAGGATGATGCCTGATAAAATAATTCGATAATTATATTTTATTTAGTACCTTACTTATATCAAAGACGACAACATTACTGTCGTCGAGCAGTGAATCTGCAACCTGCTGCCTCATTGCATTAAGCCCCTCACCACAAGCTCTCGGTTTCGATTCCTGAGTTGGGAAAAAGTAGTATATGGGACTTTGCCAGCAGGAAATTATCAATACAAGCACGGAGTCGGATCCGTGCCCGGAAGATGGCGATAGGCTTACCCCCTACCACGTGGGACCTAAAACACAACAGGTGAAATGTCAATGTTATACACTCTGCCACGTCCTTCTGGGTAATATAGGCAAGAGTGCATTTCGCTGATAAAAAATAATAATTGTGTTTAGCAAGCCAAACTATCAAAGACAAAGATAATAATTAATTAAAGACACCGGATGGCGGAGTGGGTAGAGTACCTGCCTGCGGGTTCGATTCCCGCTTAAGACAAATCTTTGTGTGCATGAACATGGAGGTTTGTCTTATTCTGGGTGTTTCTATGTATAATAAGTATGTATTTACCAAAGAAAAGTATATATGTATAAATATCCAAAATACAAGCTCTGCTTAGTTTGGGACTAGATGGCGTTGTGTGTAAGTTGTGAGATATTTATTTAGATATTAAAAAAGAATATTAAAAACATAAAAACTTACAACATGTATTACACGACTGCGCCATGGTAAGTTTCTAGTTATAACAGTTGTGACTTAGTATTCAAACAAAAATAATGCCTTCTTATTTTATGTAACGAGTCCGAGGCCATTTGAATGTCTTAGTAAGATAATATTTAAGACTTTCCGGTTTCTGATATTCCATATTGACGAGCACAATAAGTCATTTCAATGGGTAATGTTCTATCTGGCACAAACAATTGGCATAGTCCTTATCAATCAGTGAGTTGCTTTATAATATTATATTACCCGCTGTTTCTTATGATTCGCGCTACTATCTGCGGTCCCACCTGGCCGCGGTGTGTTTGTAGATATAACAGTCTCGAAGCACTTACATACTGGCCTTGTTCTAATGACCAAAGTTTTCAGTGTTGCCAACTTAATATATACAAAATTACCATACCTATAACATTGTGGTTTAATGGTGCTTGGATAAAAGCATATTAGTATCAAACTGGCTTTTTGTTATATCTAATGTTGTTTTGGTAACGATAATTCGAGTTAAAGTCCCTTATCGCTTTGATTTCATCGGTATTGTTTTGTATATTATATGTTACAAGGGTAATGAAAATTTAGAGTAAAGCTTTTTGGTTTGACGACAGTTTGTAATGTATTCGACTTGTGAATATGTTTTTTCTTTCATAAATGTGAATGGGTGTAAAGTTTTATTATATTACTAGCTATAGCTTGCGCTTAACGTGCAATAGCCTAGGGTTCCGTGGTGAGCCGTTGCAATATAATTATGGACTCAAAAAAGGTTTAATTCCCAAAAAAATAAAAAAAATAAATAAAAAAGCTTTATAAATTCCTTACAGTTGGCATGAAAAAAAAAGATATTTTAAAGTATAGGATAACACAGTATTTTGAGTATGTAGTTTAATTAAATGCTAAAATTAGTGTATTAGTAATTATGTATTTAAGTTTAGTATTCTTTTAACATATTATGTTAGTTGGTTAGTAATTTCCTGTTCTTCCGTAAGGACCGCCTATGGCGGTGAAAGCCTCCTCCAAATTTTATATCTATACTCATAATTAAAACTGCAAAATATTCTTAGTAACCGCATTTTTTACTTTGGACTCCAATTACTCTTTAGTTAATTAAGTAACGTAGCTGTTATAGTTTTCTTGATTGTTAATTACATAAACTACCTTCCTGGATTTTTTTCAGATTTTTCAAGCAAACGGTTTAGCTTTAAGAGGGGGCAGGAACGCCCTACTCAAACCAAAAATTGCTAATTAAAGTTAAATATCTTGCAAACAGATCTCTTAATCAAAAAACTCCCATCCAACCTCTTTATGTTTTAATAGGACCTATCTAACGATACTACACACATATATGGGCGACGCGACAGAAAAAAACATCGGAAAAAAAATAAAGATTTTATTCTACCACTTTCTTGACATAGTTAACATACATATCTATGCAAAATATCAGCTTTCTACTACTTATAATTTCGTCACTATACCTAGGAAAGACAGACAGACGGACAGACAAACGGACGTGGCGAAACAATAAGGGTTCCTTGTTGGTACTTTGGTACCCTAAAAATCTTTACATTGTCAGTGTTCTTATTGATTATTTTATAGTATTTAGCTATGCTTAGCAAATAATACTAAGTAACCGTTGAAATCCTGCCGGTCCCTTTTTCAACTGTTTTTTAGTATAGTCAGTGTTGATTTGCGCCGGTATTGTTTACTCGCATGCACGCCGTGTGATAATTAAGTTTTATTTTCACTCTTTACAGCCTTCTACAATGTCAGCTAAAAGCTGCGGTTAAAGCGTCATATACATTCCACACTTTCTTTACTAGTACGTAAAGGGTTATACAAAATATTTAGATAGTTACATGAAGAAGCAGCGATAGACCGTAGGACTGCTAAGTCGAAGGTCTCGGGCTCAAACCAACGACACACACCTCTGTCAAATCGTTAAGATTCGTATTTTCGAAGATATGTGTGTATTTATCATATAAATTATCGCTCGCTAACGGTAAAGGAAAACATCGTGAGGAATGCATGCCTAAGAGTGCCTAAAAAGTGCTCAAGGGTGAAGTGAAGTCTACCAATCCGCACTTGGCCAGCGTGGTGGAATATGGCCTAACCCTTCTCATTATGAGAAGACTGGACGCCGGATCCACGCCGTGTGATAATTAAGTTTAATTTTTACTCTTTATAGCCTTCTACAATGTCAGCTAAAAGCTGCGGTTAAAGCGTCATATACATTCACACTTTCTTTACTAGTACATAAAGGGTTATACAAAATACTAAGATAGTTACATGAAGGAGTAAGTGTTGGGTTTAAAGGTCATAAAGCGACGGTATTTGCAGCTCATAGTTTACGAGTAGTCCATTCCACTTTTACAACTTGCGTGCTAATACACTGAAAGTATTCATTTGTGTTGTAAAGTCTTACATGGATGTGACGTTTGGGACGCCCGTTTAGCAAGTCTAGATTTAAATAGATTGAAAGATTCGAAGATTCAGCATAGGATAACATCACGCTTATATTACCCAGAACAGTGTGCAACACCCACATTTCATCTATTCTTACACACACACACACACCCTCACACCTCAATTTGCCTCTTTTACATTTTATAGTTTATTTTACTGCAACATAGTTAACCACTCATATATAGATAGATTTATTTCATATGCGCCAAGGGTCGCTTGAACCGTCAAAGAATTACGGATAACAATATAAAATACAACTAAATTATATTAATTATAACACCATGATTTAATTGTCCAATGCTTAGATCAATTATAAAACAACTTTTAAGGATCAGATTAAAATCAATCTAAGTATACCGTTACTTGATATTTTTATAAGAATTTAAGATTTTTTTTTTTTCTCTTAAGCTTTTCCTGTAACGTAGCAATCTGTTTTCTTCGAAACGGTAAGCTATTTCTTTGGGCGTTGTTATTCTGTGCTATATTTAATGGGTCGGAGTCCAGTGTCCAGTGACACTTTCGTCTTTTATTGGGCGACTTTAAATCTGGTCTCTAAGTTTCGAATAAAAATATTAAAAAATAATAATGCGTTACGTCGCTTAGATAGGACAACGCCTTAGGGACCAAACGCGTACCAAAAACGAATAGTTTGTACCAAACTTAAGAAAAAACTCCGTTTTATTTTATTTAAAGCTGAGATGTACATTTTTGGTTTTATTTTCATTTTATTTTGATGGTTTGATTGAATAGTGCTCTGTTTTCTTTTATAGCATACAAGTGTCTCTTATATTCCTTTATGGTACATCACAACAGCAAATAATAAGCGCAATTATTGTGTTATATAAGGCAGCGATAGCCGAGTGGGAGACCGTAGGGCTGCAAAGTCAAAAGTCTCGGGTTCGAACCCACGGCACACACCTCTGTCAATAAATCGTTAAGATTCGTCTTTCCTAAGATAAGTGTGTATTTATCATATAAAATATCGCTTGCTAACGGTGAAGGAAAACATTGTGAGGAAACCTACATGCCTGAGAGTGCCTAAAAAGTTCTCGAGGGTGTGTGAAGTCTACCAATCCGCACTTGGCCAGCTTGGTGGACTATGGCCATAATGAGAAGAAGCTCGAGCCTAGCAGTGGGATACATGTATTAGATACAGGGCTGCTATTATTTTTATGTTATATCTGTTTCTTAGTATAATTATATTGATTTTCAAAAATACATATATTTCAATAACTTTTTCCCTTCTTTAAAACGGTCAAACAACGCCACAGGATAAACGCGAGTAATGCCGTGGATTATATAACGAATTCTACGCGGTCAAAGTCACGACCATTGGTTAGTATATTATAATTTAAGAATCACCCGATTTCTTTTATCTTGAAAACACTGATTTACAAATTCATAATATTGTTGTCAGTAAAGACTGATAAAGTGACATACCTGTATTTTTTTTGTGGACTGTGTATGTATTTTTAACCGACTTCCAAAAAAGGAGGAGGTTCTCAATTCAGCCGGTATGTTTTTTTCTATGTATGTACATCGATTACGTCGCGGTTAATGGACCGATTCGCGTGATTCTTTTTTATTCGACGCGAAATAGCTGCCAGGTGGTTCCATAAAAAATTATTTCAGTTTGGTTTAGTAGTTTTTATTTTATAAGCATTATTAGTAATTGAAGTCGGTTTTTTATTGGAAAATGATTGTATAGTTTACTTCTTTGCTATAACAATAAAGCCTATGCAACCAATTGTATTACTAACATACTTACTTATTATTTAAATATAGGTTAATTAATTATGGGGTTGACATGTTCATTTAGAACAAAAGCCTCCATTTAGAAAAAAAAACAAATTTAATTAAATTGTACACACTTCTTAACAATAGAAATTATTTCATTGGCAATTGCTTGTTTCTGGAATTCTAAGAAGAATTCCAGAAACAAGCAATACAAAATTATATCTATATTCATTCTTACCCAAAATACCTTATTGAAATTGATCCCCTGATTGACAATAACCTCATTCACATCAAAATGGCGATACAGAGGGGAAATTTCAAAGAAGCAAACATCCAAATATCCACCACATTTTTTATTTGATCAATTTTTGCAGCAAGCAATTGAAGGGGCGCGGGGAAGGGTGAAGAGGGAGGAATTTCGGAGGAAACGATCTCATTTGTACGAGCTCTTTGATGAGATGACTGACTGGTATCGATGTACAAGAGGTCGATGGACTTATTCTGGAGATGTGCTGTACTATATTGTTTTTATTTATTTAATTAAACACTTACAGCTATATAATTTGATTGCACGGTTGGTGTGGCGCTTGTGTTGTGGGTTCGATACCCACATGGGACAAATCTTTGTGTGATTCGCAAAGATTTGTTCTGACTCTGGATGTGCTCTGTGCTAGTGAAATGTATGTTTGTGAAAACCCCCGCGACACAGAAGTAATTCCTAGTGCGGGCGTCGTTTTTAAAAGACAAAAAAAAATATCTTAAAAAGCAATTACTTGCGAAAACTTATGATTGGCCATCACTTTATTCATAAACTTATTTTACTGTATTTATCTAGCTATTAGTTATCTAAACCAATAAAGTAAAAATAATAAAGGAAACATAAAGCAATAACCACTAGTCCCTTCACGTTTTTTTATTAATCTATTATTTTTTATTAATTCTTCATTTGTAAATAATATGTCGGTCTTTCTTTTAAAAACAATTTTATTGCATAGCTACCTACTGCAATCACCAATAAAATAAGAACCTATTTATTAACGACTTCAAAAAAGAGGTTATTTTATTTTATGTTCAGTTCTCACAAAGGAAAGATATTTTGTATCCACTATCTAGATCAATCAATCTTTATTACCTTTGACTAATTTGATAATCAATTACATTATTTCAGTAAGTAAGAAAAATACTTTCAAACACAATACTGAAAGAACTACTATTTGGTGTCAAAAGTTAATTCGTAATATATGCCAAACGTACCAAAACACGTCGCGTTTCGACCTCATAGTATCGTCCAGAATACAGCCTTGATCTTATATCATAACATCCAAGGAATCTTTCATTAGGCGGCTGTAAAACTTATTTATATAAAGAGTAGGCTTATCTTTATGTACGTAAGGATTACTTTGTTGAGCCGACACTGAAACGCGATGATGAAGATACATTACATGGTTGATGCGATGTTTTTTTTTTTTTAAGAACTTCGGTATAAAACGAAAAAGACGCTAAGAGTAACTTGTTTGGAATAATATTACTTTGAATATGAACAAAGATCTTCCTCCGCGTACAAATTCCATGATTATATTTGACTGAGTTTATTAGGTTAGGCGTAAATCTAAAATGGATAAAGTGTAACCCATCACATCTAAACTATAAATGAGAAATGAGAGATCTTTTATTAGGTAAATTCGTGTCGGTTTTTAAAAAAAAAACTGCCTGTTATCAGTTTTGACACAAATTATTATACCGAGTAAAAACTTTGGTTATCTTATCAAAGGATATGCAAATATAGATGATATTAACAGATAAATAAATTTATCGTAAGTTTATTAGCCTTTAGGAAATATATATTTCTCGTACATAACAAAAGAAATATATCTGACTCATTTGTTTTTAATTATTTTATCAGATAAACAATATCATAAATAACAATAAATTGTGTTCAATTAATGCCCGGTTTACATTATTCCAGTCCAGCGATCCAGTCCAGTACTGGATTGCTTACTGGAATAATGTAAACCGGCACTGGAATGAACTTACTGGATTCAGTTTATTCCAGTGCCGGTTTACATTATTCCAGTAAGCAATCCAGTACTGGACTGGATCGCTGGACTGGAATAATGTAAACCGGGCATTATATTTTTGTGTAATATTTTTGTCCAGTCAAAATAAATTCAGGGCTTTCTTCTACTACAATAAATGTTAAAGTACGTCATTCTAAAAACACAAATGTGAAATTCGAGCTAAGTTCAATTTTAGGAATATGCTTCGCTCTCGACTTCACCCACGAAAGATTTAAGATCGATATGTGCAGTAAGGTAAATCCAAGCTTAATGTTTGACTTGGCTACTTTTTATAATAAACCATTTTTTTAAAAGAATCATAGGTATTTAGAACAATCTTAATAAATTGCGTATGACTTAACGTACGTACTTAAATTATTATTTGCGTTCCTTTATTTCTAAGAAACAAACAAATGTGTTTTTGTGTAAAAAAGCACTCACATGCATTCAAAATCTCCCAAAGGAAATATAAATACTGAATTGAAATATCGTATAATGTGTATCGGAATCCCTTTACCGTGAACTGGAGATGACCAGACAACTAGGCCTTACCCGCCCCTCTGTTAGGAAGAAATTGAGGAGTCTGAAGGGGTCTTGTAGCGGTTGTGAAGATTCAACTTATACCGGGCAAGTAGTAAACGTTCGATAGGTTGGAAGCTACTTATGACTATGAATATTTATAACATATTAGCTGAACGTCGCTCGTGTTGCTACCGGTGAGCGTTAAGGCCAAGCTTCTCGTATTTTTATTTATTTATAGGTAGCAATTTTGTGAAGTAGCTCGAAGAGCAAGACACGAACTTATCTTTGCAAAACATAACATATCATAGCATGACGCCTGTTAAGTTTGGATTTAATGACACTGACTGGCAAAGCTGGCTAATAAAACTGATAGATATAATAAGACGTCATGATCATGACTGAGCTGGCAAAGCTGTAGTTTCAAAATATAAAGTGTTTCGAAAACCGTTCATTTTTTTGATAACCCTGATCCATCTCTTAACACCCCCCCGTGCTCTTCAGCTGGTCCTACCAAGTCACTTATCCATAGGGATAAATACTTACCCATGGAAAAATACTACATTGTCAATTTTTTTTGACAGAAGCAAGAGTTCAATGATCTCCGGGGCCGTGGCCATCTTGCCACCACCGCCAGTTATCCATGTAACCCCATCCTCGCTTATCCACTATCGGATAAAGCCACTAATCTATACAGACTGGTGACTACCTTTTTGCTATTTTTATTGAGCAATACGGTCACTAAGTGAAAACGTCCTTCCATTATAAACAAAAAAAACATCGATGATCGTAACATATTTAAATAATGTGAAAATTCACCGTAGCATAATCAAAGTCTAAATTCTAGATGATCCTAAAAAACACATAAACATCGCCTTAAATGCAAATTATAAATGTTTATATAAAGAGTTCAATTTATATTCTAATTCAATGGCTTCCCGCTAGAGGGCGTGTCGCCGATGACTGCTCTTCTTAAACTAAATAAAGCCTGAGCGATAAAATTGTGGCTCAAACTGCACTATAAGAGATTGTATCTTAACGCTTCTTAAGATATTTCAGAAGATATTAATACTTTTTAGTAAAATTAATTTAAATTTTGTTATTTTTAAGATCATATTAAAGGGGTATCCCAATCGACTATAGGATTGTTTATCGCTACTGTGCTATCTATTCCGTGGCTTTGTCAAGATAAAACTGCTGTATTGTATGTAGAATAATATGAAAGTTTAATTTTAAGCCGGATATTTTCATAGTAAGCTGGGATGTCATGAAAAAAGTTAGTAAACAATTGCAAAAAACGTGAGCTAAATGCTATAAAAATAATTAATTAGAATTAGAACAATTTGTCGCCTATCAGTTTTATACTCCATGCAAATATATTAATTTCTGCCTCGTTATTCTTGTGGTTAGCGTATGCAAACTCTCACCACAAGGTCTCCAGTTCGATTTTCTCCAGTTTGATGATATTGTATGAACTATTTGAAAAGATGGTGCACATGAGTTTCTCACCAGCTCTTCTCATGATGCAATACCCATCGGAGCTGGTACTTGGATTGATTTTAATTCATATCTCTAAGTTGAATTAAAGTCAATCTAAGCTCCGGTGTCAAATCATTTTATTACAATAAGTATTATAATTTAGTTAGCTAAGTTTTATTTTAATTTTAAATTTTTTGTATTTTGATGTTTGTTTTGACGTGTTCAAGCGCCCCTTGGGTCCCATGGAAATAAATGATTTGATTTGATTTGATTACTGGGTCGAGAGTTTTTTGGTATGTTTTCGTCAGGAAATTTTCAATAGCGGTTGAGTTGAAATTGCGCCCAGTGGATTAGGTAATAATATCTTTGAATATAAGATTTTACATAACAGGTGGATGTGTTGTTTACACATCTGCCTCACTCTTCTGGGTGGGTGGGGTGAAGTTATGTTAATATGTGAGTTTACATGACGCATGTAGATAACAATAATATAGATATTAACTACACGTGCAAACAACATACCTTGATATATGATTTACTTAAGATAACATAATATGTAATGCTTTTAAGGAATTAGATGTTTTGACAATACTTTTGAAGATAGAAATAATTTATTTAGTAAATATAAATAAATAATTGGTTTACTTACTTTCAAGGATATTTTATTAAAAACACTTTTTGTAACAACTCCAAAAAAAGAGGTTCTTAATTCGATCGTTTTTTTATGTTTATAATTATCACAAAAGTAACCAACGTAAATTACAAAAAATGCACTAAAAACTAAGAAATACTAAGGTAATATTCAACTTCCTGCCTGCTGCTATGTGTATAGCTTGAAAGAATACTGTAAACGGCCTATAGGTGTCTTTATTTAAAGAATATGACGCGTGCTCCTAACCGTTGAGGTTGTGTACCTTCCAGCATCAGCTCAGCAACATTAAATGAAGACTGCTAGATCATGCATATACCCACAAATTTTATTGTTTTTCCTAAAGATACTCGATCTTTAAGAAAAACAATAAAATTTGTCGGTTGCCCTCAATTTCTCTTGGATTCCATCATCAGATTGCGACTTGATAATAAAAATGTGACAACATGACAAGTAAACAAAAATAATTTCTCTAATCGGTCAAGGCATGTCCGAGTAATCGGCAAAGAAACATTAAAAAAATAAATATACACTCTAATTTAGAACCTCCTCATTTTTTTAAGTTGGTTTAAAAACAGAAGCGTTTGTTTAGTGTCGTATTGCGTCGCGTTGCACTTGTCTCTCAACTAGGACAACGCCAGGGACTTTACCGTCATACTTAAGATAATCACTTCTAGTGATAAGGTGAAGTCCCGAAATTATTTTAAAGAGTGTTGCACTTAAGTCATTAACCTTTGGTGTAAAAGATCGGCGATAAAAAATGATTTATTTTAATATTGTATTACTTACGATTTCCATCATCAGATCGTGACTTGATGAAAATGGGACCACATGACTCTTTCAGACAAAAAATAATTTCTGAAATCGGTCAAGGCATCTTCGGGAAACAAACAATAAAAAAATATATATTCAATAAAATTTTATTATTAAGTAATTAAATATTTACAATACTAACCTAACTATAATTTTATATTTTAAACTAATGAAATAAATACCTAACTATATACACATTGAATAAAAGAATAATATAAAATTATTAAATAAAACAAAGTCGTAAAAAAAATCAAGTGTCAAAAAATTTAAAATAGTTTATAGTCAAGTTTTCAATCAAATTGAGAACCTCCTCATTTTTTTTTTAGTCAGTTATATAACAGAAGCGTTTGTATGGTGTCGTATTGCGTCGCATTGCACTTGTCTCTTAGCTAGGACAACGTCAGGGACTTTACCGTTTTACTAAAGATAATCACTTCTAGTGTGACGATAAGGTGAAGTCCCGAAATTATTTAAAAGAGTGTTGCACTTAAGTCATTGACCTTTGGTTTAAAAGATCAGCGATAAAAATGCTTTTTTTTAATATTGTATTATTTACGATTTCCATTATCAGATCGTGACTTGATGAAAATGGGACCACATGACAAATATACTCTTTCAGAGAAAAAATAATTTCTCAAATCGGTCAAGGCATCTTCGGGAAACAAACAATAAAAAAATATATATTTAATTAAATTGAGAACCTCCTCATTTTTTTTCAGTCAGTTATATAACAGAAGCGTTTGTATAGTGTTGTATTGTGTCGCGTTGCACTTGTCTCTCAACTAGGACAACGCCAGGGACTTAACCGTCATACTTAAGATAATCACTTCTAGTGATAAGGTGAAGTCCCGAAATTATTTTAAAGAGTGTTGCATTTAAGTCATTGACCTTTGGTTTAAAAGATCAGCGATAAAAATGATTTTTTTTAATATTGTATTACTTACGATTTCCATCATCAGATCGTGACTTGATGAAAATGGGACCACATGACTCTTTCAGACAAAAAAGAATTTCTCAAATCGGTCAAGGCATCTTCGGGAACCAAACAATAAAAAAATATATATATTCAATAAAATTTTATTATTAAGTAATTAAATATTTACAATACTAACCTAACTATAATTTTATATTTTAAACTAATGAAATAAATACCTAACTATATACACATTGAATAAAAGAATAATATAAAATTATTAATTAAAACAAAACTCGTAAAAAAAATCAAGTGTCAAAAAATTTAAAGTAGTTTATAGTCAAGTTTTCAATCAAATTGAGAAACTCCTCTTTTTTTTTCAGTCAGTTATATAACATAAGCGTTTGTATGGTGTCGTATTGCGTCGCATTGCACTTGTCTCTTAGCTAGGACAACGTCAGGGACTTTACCGTTTTACTAAAGATAATCACTTCTAGTGTGACGATAAGGTGAAGTCCCGAAATTATTTAAAAGAGTGTTGCACTTAAGTCATTGACCTTTGGTTTAAAAGATCAGCGATAAAAATGCTTTTTTTTAATATTGTATTATTTACGATTTCCATTATCAGATCGTGACTTGATGAAAATGGGACCACATGACAAATATACTCTTTCAGAGAAAAAATAATTTCTCAAATCGGTCAAGGCATCTTCGGGAAACAAACAATAAAAAAATATATATTTAATTAAATTGATAACCTCTTCATTTTTTTTCAGTCAGTTATATAACAGAAGCGTTTGTATAGTGTTGTATTGTGTCGCGTTGCACTTGTCTCTCAGCTAGGACAACGTCAGGGACTTTACCGTCATACTAAAGATAATCACAGGTGAAGTCCCGAAATTATTTTAAAGAGTGTTGCACTTAAGTCATTAACCTTTGGTGTAAAAGATCGGCGATAAAAAATGCTTTATTTTAATATTGTTTTAATTTACGATGTACCGCTAGTGAAATGTTTTAGCAAAAATAATAAAAGTGGTTCATAGATTAAGCCCTAATTACACAGGTGTTAGATGGACCTTATTGGCAGGATAGGCATGTAACATACATAAATGAAAGAGACACCTGTGTTCTTCATTCAAGTGTCACTTTTAAATTCGGTCAGGTTATATTTTATGCGTCGGATAAGATCTATCCAGCACCTCAGAAACTGGCTCTATATGTGGCTGTTTTACCTTTCAATTAGGTTTATGAGCCAAAAAACAATATATTTCAAGTCACAATATTATAGATGTGAAAATAACTTTGTCCATCTGTTTACGCTGTTACGGATAAACTACTTAAATGATCATGATTAACATTGGTAAGCAGGTAGTTCGATACCTGAGAATATCTATGTTTTTAAATATAAGCTACTTCTAAGGATGGAGCCACCAGAGACGATTTGTAATTCTTTTTCTTCTTTCGTGTCAATGGCTTTTTAAGTTATACAAATTTCGCCCAAAAAGCAACAACGTCCACTCCTTTTTTAGTTGCCTGCATTAGATCTTGACGCGTACACGTGGCAGGAGCAAACGGGCATGATATCAGGTGAGCCATATTTTGTGTAGGAACCCACAAACAATTGTTTGAAGTAATTTATTACATTTAATACATAATTTAAAACATTACATGCGTTATCTTTTTCTCTAATCGCTGTTATCAATTAGGATTGTCGTCGTATTTATGAGTGTCTTTAGTTTCACAATTCATAAGTGTGTTATCTTATTGCTGGAGGTATCAGACTAGAATAATGTCATTTAGAAACAAAGAGTAATCAATGTAATTATGGTGTAACTTTTATAGATAAAATTGTTTTTCTTGGCCGCTGGAATGATGCATTATCTTAGTCACTCTTACCTGCTTTACGTGCTACGAGCGACTGATACAGCGTATTATTCCAACCGTCTAGAAAAAATATTATATCTCTACTATGAAATGACTCGTGTTAAATCTTAAAAAGAAAGTACTGACACATGAGGCATAACACCTTAGTCCTCAGCTGCAGCGACGAATCAATAATCTGCTTTTGTGGATTGTTGATGTCCATGGGCTGTACTCCACTTACTATCAGGTGGACTACACGTTAGTTCGCTGTGGGCGTAGTATAAAAAAAAAAGAAAGAAGGCAAGAAAAATCATTTATTCGGGCATAATAAAAATAGAATACATTATAAAGCGTCTAAAACTAAATAATTTAAAATACCATTAATAATGCCAGAAATGGTACGCATCTCAGCACAATACTGCAGCGCTAAAAGCATCGCAGCGTTGATATTCTGATGCGCCCAGACTGGGTTCGGTGTCGGTCTAGTAACACCCCCTGCCATATTTATTTTTTTGATATTTTCAATGTACAGAAATTTTAATACTACAGATTTATTATTAGTATAGATAGAAGATTTTACTGAAAGAAGACTTCATTTTACTTTGTTTTTTTTTTTTTTTTTTAATATAATTCACAAAACTGGTGTACAATCTGACTTATTAATTAACATGTTAAAATTCAATGCACCTGACTGACACCTACTAGATGTGAATCCAACAAACTGCAGTTATATCATAACTGCAGAATAAAATATTTAAACTTCAGTTTAGGAATTTTGAAAATATGCTTACTCAAGGGAGAACAAAGAATACTACGCGGATGAAATCGCGTGCAACGGTAGTTACATAGGTATAGATAGATAATAAATAGTGAGAAGAAAAAATGAAAATGAAAGAAAAACGTTTATTTTTATGACAATAAAACAAAGATGAGAAGAAGATCTTTGCCCAACAGTGAGACGGCATAGAAAATGGTTTAGTACCTTGTCAGTTGTTATCTTTCGTGATAATGAATTGAGAAAAACACACTCTTTTATTTAATTATTTATTTTATCACATTTCCATACAATTTTTATGACTATTTTTAACTCGCCATAGAATTCCATATATTCTAATCAAAACAAAATCTTAAAATATTACAAAATACCCCATAGTTTTGTTTGCCATGAAGTTACAAATATATGTCAGAGACGACGCTAAGCGACACTGGTAGTTTCTTGCCTACAAAATTAAATGATGCAAAAAAACTTCTGCGTGGCATTAATCATCATTTGAAACGTAGAGAAAAAGGTATTCTACCTGTATGTTCCGTATTTCTAATTTATTAAAACGACACAATATTTTCTGCCAATAATAGACAATACCAGAGACAATGTGAGTGATATAATAATATATTTCTTAGTGTGACAGCCAGCACTCATTGTCCACGGCAATAGCCAGAACTAAACGAATTGACGACGGATGACGAAAATTTCGTCTATCTGTCTCCCTCACTTGCATTTAGTTCCACCTATTGTCGTCGGCAATAAGTGGCGGCGCGATCTCAAGGCCCTACGTCCACTACGTGATGCGTGATGTCTCCTGTTTTCTATAACTTTTACGTACATGGCACCTTAACAGTGTATGGTTATAGATGTTGCAAAGTGTACAGACGCAATGTACGTAAAAGTCATAGACAACAAGAAATTGACGTTGCGTAGTAGCTACGTGGACGTAAAACAATTTCAAAATATCCAAGAAATGGTTACGTCACTGCACTCAATTATAGTACACTACATATTATAACATTTATTAGGAAAATTGTGCACTTAATAATTGTAATATTTTCTTTTCTTCAGGTTTCGTTTCATCAGGTTTCGTATCATCAGGTTTCGTATCATCAGGTTTCGTATCCTCAGGTTTCAAAGTTGTAGTTGTAGTAGTAGTTGTAGTAGAAGTCGCTTCTGTCACAGTTGAAGGAACTGCTGTCGGTGCAACTGTTGTCGTATCGGCCAAACTGGCTTTAAGTTGATTTAATTCAGCCACTGCACTGTTTTTCTGAGCAGACAATGCTAAAGTCGAGACGAATAGGCAGAACGACAATAACGATAGGAACACTATGATTTTGTTATTTAACATCCACCCCAAAGTTCTTTCTGTGTAGTATTTGCAAGCTCCGTTACTCATTTTCACTTTTTTTTTTCTTTCTCTGACGTTTGACACAAGTTTCACTATCAATTCAGTAACAACGAATACTTCACTTTCGATTTATATTTTATCGACAACAAAGTTATCAATATTGTTTATCAACTGATAATTCGTTATCTAGGTATATACAAGGTAATATAAACCATATTGTGGCATGGAAAGGTTGTGTTTAGCTTGACGGCCTTTGAGTTTATCAGCGTGTGGATTAGATAAGGCGTCTGCTATTATTTTTAAAGACTATTCGGTAAACTGTAGTATTTTATCATTAATATATTGCTGGTAACGTTTATTTTATATATCAAATACTTTTTTTTAACTGACATAGTTATCGTGCATATAACTTCACCAGCTTAAAAAAACCGGCCAATTGCGAGTCAGACTCGCGCACGTAGGGTTACTTACCACTATACATCTAAATAAATGTTTTTCTTTATTCTTTATTATATTGGAGTGGATTAATTAATGAAAGGTAAAATGCGGTTAACGATTTATAACGTATTAAAAAAAACGAATTATTAGATCTCGTTCAAACCAATTTTCGGTAGAAGTTTGCATGGTGAATCATATATTATTTTTACATTTATCATTCCCTTATTTTAGAAGGGGGGGGGGGGGGACATTATGCCACTTTGGAAGCGTCTCTCGCGCAAACTATTCAGTTTAGAAAACAAAATATATTAAAAAGCTCAATATCATTTTTGAAGACCTATCCATAGGTCCGTGTGATTTAAATACTATACCCCACACGTATGGGTTTAATGAAAAAATAAAATTTGAGTTTCAGTTCTAAGTATGGGGAAGCCCAACAATTTATTGTTTTTTTTATGAAAATATGAATGCGGTCTACCGAATACATCTACTTACCAAGTTTCCACAGTATACTCTTAAAGTTACGGAAAAAAGTGGCTGAGACATACGGACGGACAGACGGACGGACAGACATGACAAATCCATAAGGGTTCAGTTTTTTGCCATTCGGCTACGGAACCCTAAAAACATCGTTATTTGTCATCATTAATAGAAACTTATTTTATTTTATTTGTATTGATTAGAATTATCGTCATTCAGGTGAAAGATGCGTAATATATTCCCACACATATGCTACGTAGCATAAGTATAGACAATTTGTTCCCCCAACATTTAAGGTTAATGATGTCATCCGTATAACAAATTGTACGAATTTATATGAAACCCTCCGAACCTCCGCCCTATGTCTTCAAATGAAGTAATTTCTAAGAATTATCCGATGTAGCTTGGGAACGAATAGAATAGGACGCACGTATTTTGTTTTAAATTTTAGTAGAATAATATTAATATACCATTTTTCATACGGAAGACATTAATTATTTAAAATACGGATCATACCGTAATAATGTTATGCCTTTTTCCTTCTTTCTTTATTTATAATATTTTCAATAGTTAAATTATATTTTGGCATTAATTAGTTAGGTTAATATTTGTTTTTATCGAGAATTATGATTGATTATACAGGGTGTATTTTTGAAACGGGGCAGTAAGGGCAAGTACCTTAACCGTTGCAGTTACAGCAAAACGTTCTTAAAAGACCTTCCCTAACTTTTTGGGACATTTTGAACTGCATTCACAGATTTTGTAAAAAACTTACAGTTAGCAAAAAAAATGCAAAAAGTTCAAAATTTTTTTTTTATGCCAATCGATTCTATTTCATGTGGGGATCAAAAAACTCTATGGGACCATTTTAGCTTTCAGTACTAGAAAAGACAGAAATCGCCAAAAACGTTTCCCATACATTTCGGCAACAGAAACAAATTTCTACGATGGTCTAACTTTTTGTTATGGCCTGGAAGTGGGTAGAATTGACTGTAAAGTAAATAAAAAGAATTTTTACCCTCAAATTTCGAATTCGATTCGAAAATCTGTGTGTTATACTTAGTTTCAGCTGAGAAACTTCGTATGAGTTATTAATTAAGGATTTTCGCTAAAATGTCTTCTAATCGTGAAAAAATTGACTTATTAGAAGCGTATTTTGTCAATAATCGAAATGCGGGAGCTGCATTAGTGTGGTACCGCAATAAGTATCCGTTGCGGCATGTGCCAACAAGAAAGGTTATTACAAATCTTTTGAAAAACCTGGAATTGCAGGGTTCTTTCAAAATACGCTTCTAATAAGTCAATTTTTTCACGATTAGAAGACATTTTAGCGAAAATCCTTAATTAATAACTCATACGAAGTTTCTCAGCTGAAACTAAGTATAACACACAGATTTTCGAATCAAATTCGAAATTTGAGGGTAAAAATTCTTTTTATTTACTTTACAGTCAATTCTACCCATTTCCAGGCCACAACAAAAAGTTAGACAATCGTAGAAATTCGTTTCTGTTGCCGAAATGTATGGGAAACGTTTTTGGCGATTTCTGGCTTTTCTAGTACTGAAAGCTAAAATGGTCCCATAGAGTTTTTTGATCCCCACATGAAATAGAATCGATTGGCATAAAAAAAAAAATTTAGAACTTTTTGCATTTTTTTTGCTAACTGTAAGTTTTTACAAAATCTGTGAATGCAGTTCAAAATGTCCCAAAAAGTTAGGGAAGGTCTTTTAAGAACGTTTTGCTGTAACTGCAACGGTTAAGGTACTTGCCCTTACTGCCCCGTTTCAAAAATACACCCTGTATATACATAGGTAAAAATAAAAAGGCAAATATTTACATTAAGTTCGGCGTCATAGTATTCCTCCGCATCGATCTCGGTTGTGATTGATTAAAAATAATTATTATTATTTGTTATTGATTTATTAATTGATTGATTATTGATAAATTTATTTTGTTTAAAAACCATCATTGGCTTTCAGGGCGATAGTGGAGTTATTTAAGGTTTTAATTTATTTTATTATTTTAAGAAGGTTTCGCTTGCGTCATTTCGAGAATATATGACATTAGGATCATCTGTATCCATAATTAAAAATGCTTTTTGAATATTAATGTAATATTTCAAGATACTATTCTTAGACTTTAATGTTGAAAGACATAATTAACTCATAATATTTTACTTTCATCTAATATTGTCTGCACGTGTGGTGTAGTGGTTTAAGCGGTCGCCTCGCCGCTCTCCACTGCACTGGTGTTGTGGGTTCGATTCCCACATGGGATAAATCTTTGTGTAATTCGCAAATATTTATTCTGAGACTGGGTGTGCTTGTGTGAGTGAATGTGTGTATTTGGCCTTGTCATTGGGACCATTGGATAGTGTAATTGCTTCTGGCGTTCTATCTAATGTAAAAAATCCAAATTTATCTTTATCTTTATTGTTATTTTTCATCTACACTAATCTTTAAACTAGTTGCTGAGTTGTTTCTCAACGGATTTCGTTTGATCTTGAATCTATTTAACTCTTTTTTTCTGGTCTTTTCTAACCATCAGTAAATCTGTTTCCTGGGTGAGTGCGCTCAGTTCTCTTATCTAACGGCAGCCATTCCTTACATCGAACGAACGACAGCTACCATTTGTCGCTGCAGCCACCCTTTGTATTACTTCGCAAAGCTTTTATTGGTCGGTTTGGTTTTCGTTTGGCGATACCAAAATACGACGTTATTTTTGAATAAAATCGGCAATTGAGAGAGGTTTTGTTTCAATTGTTAAAACATTTAATCTTTATTATCATTAGTGTAAAAAAATACATATTTTAAGGACTTAACAGCACATTCCAAAAAAATGTTTAAATAGTTTAACAAGTTTCGTTTTAAAGTAAAAAATAATAATTAAGAACAAAACGTAACAAATATCTAAAATGTTACATTAAAATAAGTCTGTCTTTTGATCCATGAACAGGAAAACCGATTATAATAATAATAATTAAGTGGCAATAATAAACTGATTGTTCATTACTCATGAAAACTTATTACACGAGCCTAAGAGGTACTCCAATATTATTCATCTAGACATAGACATCTAGACATCTAGATGTCTACGTCTAGGTGAATCATATTGGAGTACCTAAGTTTATCATATTGAACAGTCATTGCACTTTTGACATAGTTTATTTACTAATCTGCCAAAGAAATCAATACATTTTTTTCTTTGCTCAAATAAACACATCAACAATGTTTATGGATATTACATGAAAGACTTCTTAACTTAAAAACTATTTACTGTAAAAAAGTTTGTACATAAAATATTTTCTACTCCGAAATTTTCTTTCGAAATTCAAAAAAATAAAAAACAAAAACTCATTTTGAAACAAAAGAATATCGATTTTTCGAATTTGGCGGTCGAAAAGTTAGTTCATGTTACAATAAAACAATGAAGTTTTGAAAAATTAAAAGCGATTACCATAGAAATATATACTATAGAAATGGCTTGTCCGAACAAATTGCCCTTCAAATTTGACATTATGAATAGCAGGATCAGTAACGCCATCTGCATTGAACTACCATGTGACAATTCATAACAAATACTTTTTTAAATTACCAAAAATATTCTCTTGAACGCCCGCGGCATAGTTCAACTAAGCGCAGTTGCGCAGTTCCAAAGTCATGTCACGCGGATATTCACGATTAAGGAATATGGCGTCGGAACGAAAAATTTTAGCAAATAAAATTGATAAAATAATGTAAAGAGGTGGATATAATAAGATATTTGTGACTTATCGGTGATTATGTAATACCATAATCTTTTTTGTTATGTTTAATTTGGTAGTTCGTACAACTTTTCAGTGCACAATTAGGCATTTTGTCGTGTTTGACCGCTCACGGAGGCAGCCAACCACAGACAATTTCACTACGCGCTTTTTGTAGTCTGATTGACTCCAAAAAGGTTCAGTTCATTTATCGCGCGTTAGCCGTGTCCTTACTTTATACGTCAATGTACACATTTTCTTTATCGTAATTTCAATGTTTGTTACATTTATTGTTATGTCACGTCGACATTTGACAAGGGAAGAGCAGATTAGAGCTGTAGGCATGTTGGAAGCGCTATTAAAACGCGTGGTTGCTGAAACTCTGCAAACCGACCAAAATGTAATCGCCCGGTTATGAAAGGAATTTCATATAATAAGGTAAAAATGAAATATCCCTAGGCAATGTTGATGTGTGTATGTTCTATATGTATGTGTGATTTAAATACTATTCGTTTTTATTAGGTTTTTAAATTAATCGGTCTGCTAACACATCAAATACTAAGGTCCAGTTTAACCATTTCCTACCTATATTACTCTATACAAATCTGAGATTTTATCCTAATGGGCTACCTGACTGGGATTATCTAAAGCTGTCACAACTGGCCCATCTCTTGGATCGATTTAAAACTAAAATAACATTGAATTCGGATGCTAAAGTTAATGAAAATGCTAACACATGTGAAATTTGTGGTGTTTCGGTGTGTTAGTCATTCTTATAATTTATAAGAATACCAATATAGTGGGCAGATTATGGGTTTGATATTTATTGTAAAGCCGACTAGTCCTTATAACTTGCCGAACCGGCAGATCTATAATTACTTAATTTATTTGCGCCTAAAAAAAGTTAGAAACCATAAATATGAGCGTTAAATTTACTAAAAACACGATGAATCGGTCACAAATACAGATACGGTATTTCCAGGTGTAAAAAATAAAGTATTAAATTGTTGTCATTATAATAGATAAAACACAAAGATATAACTTCAGAAGCGATTACAATAATCTATCTGAGTCATATTAGTGTTCATAGGTAATAATATTATGAGTCATCTTCTGCCGAGCCTTTTCCTAATCACTTCAAGGCCAGCGTCTAGTCTAACGGCTTCAGCTGAATAGTAGTATTATTGTATAAGCATCTGCTATCAAACCTCCGTAACCCAGAACGAGGTTAAACAATACTCTTTGTTAGACTTATTGACAGACCATCGGACTACCAGACAAGCGGCACTCAGGCACTGCTTCACAGTAGATATTCCATTAATACGCACTAAGCGTTTCGCCTCTACATTTCTTATGCGAACTGCCAAAGAATGGAACGCCTTGCCCGAGTCCGTGTTTCCGCATGAGTACCTACAATCTGGATCTCTTCAAAGCAAGAGTTAATAGGTATCTTATAGGTAAGCGTGCTCCACCGTAGACCGCATCATCACTTACCATCAGGTGAGATCGTGGTCAAACGCGTGCCTATCCACCATAAAAAAAAAAGACTTTCTGGTTTCTGATAGTTATTTTTTTTGACTGCCATAGATCTTTAAATGGCAACTGGGACCAAACTTAACATAGTCAATGAGGCATAGAAGAAAACTCGTTATGTTAAGATGGTCTTCTATCCAACGACCGACCGCGGCTAGCATCGTCTAAAGTGACTTAGTTACGAGCTCCTCTATATACTACTTCTTCTATGTCGTGTCGATGGCTGAGTCAAATTTTATTGGCCCAATAAGTAGCCACTGTTATGGCGCTCTCGTCGGCGTTCATGAGCCCCTCTTGTGCAGACGGACGGGCATTTTGGAGAGTCAGTAAGGTAGTCAAGGTTTTGACTTGCCATCGTGGTGAAAGGATTAGCCAATTCGCTTTTAAGAACTCGCGAATTGCCCAGGCTGCGCGCTGCCAGTTGTTGTGTACGTCACGTTGTGTCGTCGGGGAGTCTCCTTTCATGCACCCCAAATATACTACTAAAAGTAGAATATTTGAATAAATTCATTCTTCTTATTCATACATTATGTAATCAAAGGCAAGTGTTTATTTATTTATGGTTAACCAACAATTGTTTACACTGTGCGATTACAATATTAACAAACTTAAAATACTTACATGCATGCACAAAATAATAAAATAGTAGACAATATTCAGTAAAAATTATGAATAATAATTATTAACCGACTTCAAAAAAAGGAGGAGGTTCTCAATTCGGTTGTATTTTTTTTTTTTTTTTTTTTTTATGTTTGTTCACCGATTACTCGAAGCCGCCTGGACCGATTTGAGAAATTCTTTTTTTGTTTGATAGGATATACTTGTCATGTGGTCCCATTTTTTTCCAGTCACGTTCTAATGATGGGATCCTAGAGAAATCGAGGGCAACCCTCAAATTTAAAAGGCTTCTATATTGTTTTTTGTATATTATCTAAAGCTACTTGGATATTTGCATCTAGTAGCCAGCATTTTATGTTGCTGAGCTGATGCTGGAAGGTACAACTCCTCAATGGTTAGGATTACGGGGATAATTCTTTAAATATAGGCTCCTTGAGGCCGTTTACTGTATTCTCTCAAGTTATACACAGATGAGGCGAGACGTTGAATATTACTTATGTATATTCATAATATGAGGTCATGATTTAATGATGGGATCCTAGAGAAATCATGGGTCAATCAAGCTTCTATATTGTGTTTCGTATATTACCTAAAACTACTTGGATATTTGCATTTTAAGTTTCAGAGCTGATGCTGGAAGGTACAACTCCTCAACGGTTAGGAGTACGGGGATTATCCTTACTAATATTATAAAGGCGAAAGTTTGTAAGTATGGATGTATGGATGTATGGATGTTTGTTACTCTTTCACGCCAAAACTACCGGGTCGATTTCGATGAAATTTTGCACACATGTAGCTTATAGTCTGGATTAACATATAGGCTACTTTTAATTGACATACCACGCGGGCGGAGCCGCGGGCGGAAGCTTGTTATTAATAAGTTTTCCGTCTCAAGTAACCGTTGTCTCCTCATTCGAGAAACATTCTTGCTCGGTCTACCCATCACTTAAAATCGTAAAATAAAATAATTTTTAACAAAAAAAAAAACCGACTTCAAAAAGTAGGTAAACTAAAAAGCATAAAATAAATTTACTTCGCACAAATAATACGTTTTTTCATTTAGTTAAATAGAAATTATTAAATAATTATTTTATAATTCTGAAGTCGGTGCCAAGTAACCAATAACTAGATAATAAGTATAAATCTTTCTAACAACAATTTTCTGACTGAATATTAGTTCTTAATTATCCGATTTACGTGGCACCGACTTCAGAATTATAAAATAATTATTTAATAATTTTTATTTAACTAAATGAAAAAACGTATTATTTGTGCGAAGTAAATTTATTTTATGCTTTTTAGTTTACCTACTTTTTGAAGTCGGTTTTTTTTGTTTTTTAAATATGAAAGTTAAGTAATATTACAGTTATATAATATACTTCCAATATTAAATTAAATTAAATGTAAAGTGGAAATAAATTGATTTGTTTGAAAATTTTGAAATTATGCATTTTTTTTTAACATTGTATTTGTACTTAATTACGGCAATTAACAATATTTTGGTGAAATTGCTTAAGGCTATCATTATAAATGTCTGTTATGTCACTACAGCTGTTTAATACTTTACAAATTCTGGGAACTGGCGAGTTTGCACCTAAAACTGTCTTACGTAATGGTGGACATAACGGCGTAAGAGCGTTTCTAGGATATCTAGATGAGACCCGTATATTTATTAATCTCAGCAAGGGAGGACAATCAATATGACTACGGAGAAGTTTGAAGCCAAACAAAGCATCCGTTATTTCTCTTCGAACTGACAGTGGTTGCACCCCAAAGTACTGCAGACGTGTGTTGGACGATGACAACTGTTTAGATTTCCCCTCGCCCCTAGAGGTGCCAGAGAAAACGTTTTTGAACGCGCTCCAGTAGCAGCATATACACAGTGTGTTGCCATCAATGTAACGCGCCTTAATAATATTCATGTAAATTTTGTATACCTCTTACTACCTCTGTACCCATGAAGTCGTCGTCAACGAAAACAATGTTTTACGAAACTTACTAATAATATACGGTTTTCAAAACTACTTGACCTTATGGGACTACAAATGACGAATTACTCCAACCAATAAAATAAAAAGGCAACAGTAATATAAGTACTGTATGGCAACAACAAAAAAAGTACTCTAAATCAAAGCAGTAGGTACATAAAATTGAAATCAAATTTTCTATTGGTGGATGTCTCGCGGGAAATCATTGGTGTCACATGTCAAGCTTTGATTTGTTTCGCTGCAAAATAAATATTTTATTGGTGATTGGACCTGCTTTGGTTCCAGTAAACTTTTAATGGTGATTACTTTGGTAAAAATCTACATGTTACGGTGTTCTGAGACATACTGGTGGTAAGGTTTTATTCATTTCATTTTAAAAGATGGTGCACATGAGTTTCTCACCAGCTCTTCTCATAATGCAATATCCATCGGAGCTGGTACTTAGTTTGATTTTAATCTGATTCTAAACAGTTGGATTAAAGTTAACCTAAGCCCCGGTTATTAAAATCATTGTAATTAGTATAATTTAGTTTTACATAAAATTTATTTTTATATCATTTGTTTGTAATATTTTGACGTGTTCAAGCGCCTCCTGGGGCCTATGAAAATAAATGATTTGAATTTGAATTTAAATTTGAATTAAGAGTGATAAGTTGCTTAAACAATATTAATATTTTAAATTGAATAAATTATAAAAAGTCATCGAAAAGCTATAATTTGTTTCAATATACAGAATAACTGCCTTAGTTATGTTAAGATTGATTTAGAAGAAATTGTTAGGTTTTTTTAAAGCGCTTATATTCGGCGTAATAATATTTTTCACCAATTGCCAATAAAAAAAAAGATAAATTACACAAGAAGATATTTAAATAGTTATTGTAGTAAGTGCATGAATCATAAATTTCAAATTACAAATGTATGACTAGCCCCGACTTCAAAAACTATTTAACCGACTTTTTCCTTACTTAATGTTTTTATTGAAAATATTTTGAGAATTACGTACCAAACTACAGTCATTTGTCTGTAAAGTAACAAGTTTTAGATAAAACGTTAAATTACTTTTTTTTACACCTTGTGCAGTGTAGTGCTTAGTTCTTCCCCAAACTGGGTGTAATATTCTAATAAAAATGTAGTTTAGTTAGGTGTTTATTATTTTTAAAAACAATTTATTTTTTATTCAAATTATGAAATACGGGTGTTACTTGACCGCGGTTTCGCCTATACGTCAGGCATTATCAAGAGAGTGCGATACGCCGAACCTGAGTCGCCGCAGTGCAAGACTGGCTGCGACTCAGGCGCGACGTATCGCACTGTCGACTAAATAGACCAACATTACGTTTGAATAATGTTACAAACTCACGTCAGTTTTAATAAAAATAAATTTTTTCATAACCAATCTTAAAGATTGAAATCCATGTTAGCATCATAATACGACATTCATTGCATGAACATAGTAATGCATTTTACTACCCAACATTGGTTGATTTGATACTGGTTGTAATATAATTAGTTAATTCTTTGTACCCGACTGCCAAGAAAGGGTTTCTAATTACGCTGCCTCGATAGTCTAGTGGTTAGCGAATGCGCTTCTCACTGCGAGATCTCGGGTTCGATTCCCTGGTCGGACAAAGTGTTATTTGTGAACTTTTCATCAGGAAATTTACATTGAACCCGGTAGATGGCGATAGGCTAACCCTTTATCTCACGGGACCTAGACATAACAGGTAAAGTTGAGGTGTTGTACAACTCTGCCGCCTTCTGGCTAATATAGGCGCGATATTATGTTATGTTTCTACCCGATTGCCAAGGAAGGGTTTCTAATTACGCTACTCATTATTTATAACGAACCTCCTTTTTTTAGGTCGGTCAAAAAGTGGATTTAAATAAAACTTGAGTAGTTCGTATGTCACATGGTAGCACTCAACTCAAATTAAATTTCGATGTCGTTGGTATTCCCAGCCGAATGACGATATAATTATGAAAACTTGATAATATTTGAAATTTAATATCAAAATTATTTTTAAATATTAATAATAATTTATTATCTTAAAAATAATTTATTATCTTGCTTGAAGGCTGATTGTTATTCATTTAATTATTATTAACATTAATTTATACCTGTAAATAACTTTCAGGAATGTTTTCCTTCATAATTTATTCATTTTTTAAAACCTGTTTAATTCTTTTGTATGAATTATGTAGCGAGCGAGTGTGTAGTCTACCTGGTGGTAAGTGGTAGCTACGGACCATAAATATAAACCAACTCAACAATCCAAAAAGTAGATAGTTGGTGCGTCACTTCGTCTAAGGTCAACGGTGTTATCCCTCTGCTTGTAATTTCAGACCCTGATCTGATGATAGAAAATTTATCACATTAAATTTTGTAACGAAATTTATATATGACACAAAACACAAAAACATACACGCAGACAGCTAAAAAAATATTTCAAAACAGGACTAAAATCTTTCAAGATTTTAGCCCAAAGCTCTGGCAAGCCGGCAAATGGACGCTGTAAAATTAAGATACGATTCTGATGAGTACATAAATAGAATAAAGGACTTGCCTAGTGTCTGAAACAACAGTCCTAAGGATAGTTTGCGCAATGGTATTATACTCGAAGCTCTGAAACATTCATTAAATAGTTCGGAAGTAATCACAGCAATATTTTAAAGCTTACTTTCTGAAGCCTCAATTTCACAGCAGGATAAGAAAATAACACACATAAATAAAAGTGACAACTGTGTTATTTTTTCTAGTGTAACTTTTGTCACGTTTAAATTCGGTCAGCTAATAATTTATGGGTCGTATATGATTTATCCGGTACCTCCCTAAAACCAGGAACTTTAATCATTTATCTATGTTCGTTCTAAGGTTTTAAGCCAAAACATAGGTCTTAAATAAATTATAGAAATGAACATAATCCCAATATTGTAACAGAAATGAAAAAAAAACGGCCAAGTGCGTGTCAGGCAACGCGCAATAGGCTGCCGTAGTTAGTAGCCAAAACATATTTGTATTTTAAAGTTTTAAACTATTACTATAATTACCGGGTCGGTCAAAAGTATTATTTGTGATTATTCCGTTCTTCTTCGTCATGTCGATGGCTGAGTCAAATTTTATTTTAACTTACCATCGTGGTGAAAGGATTAGCCAATTCGCTTTGGAGAACTCGCGAATTGCCCAGGGTGCGCCGGACGCAGGAAATCGTAGTGTACGTCACTCGGGGAGGCTCCTTTCATGCACCGTTATTTACATTATACATTTTTCCGTTAAGATATTCTCAATGGCAACAGACATGGGATCTAAACATCACAGGTGAATTGTGGGTAATAAGGCGTGACGTAATGTTATTATGTCTACATTTAGCGGGACAGTGCAACCTAAGTAAGTTGAGCTTAAGTTGTAATTAATTCAGTTCGATTATTTCTAATAAAATTAAAATCATGTTAATTTTACTGCTTTATAACATTTACTCGTAAGTACGCAATAAGAATTCTCATTGAGAAACATGTATGTTCACAAAAAGTATTTCATTACCAATAAAATGAAAACGGTGCACGCTCAATTGAGCCGCATGTATTGCTCAATGAAGCCGCAAGTAATTAAGCGTTTGAGCCAACAATCGTGGTCTGCCGTTCTTGATAGCACGTTGGCTTAACTCCTCAAGTGAAAAGGCAAGCGTTCCGAGCTTTACACTCTATGAGCCAGGGTTGTTACAAATATATTTTCGAAAGATTTTCGTTCGTAGTTTTTCACTGTCATAACAAAGTATAAGTAGTTTTTTTGTCGGGTGCATGAAAGGAGCCTCCCCGAGTGACGTACACAACGATACTGTACGTCCGGCGCACCCTGGACAATTCGCAAGTCCTCCAAAGCGAATTAGCTAATCCTTTCACCACGATAGCAAGTCAAAATAATATTTGACTCAGCCATCGACACGACGAAGAAGAAGAAGAAGTATTTTTTAGTAGTCTCATTTTATTCCTTATCCTACTTGTAAAATTATGAATGAGAAAGTTAATCTGGCTGTCTGTTTCGCGTTCACAGGCAAAAACAGAATCGATTGCTATTAAAAATTGGTAAGGAGATAATTCAAACCCTAAGAAAGAACAAAGGGTACTTTTTATCGACATAGCTGCTCCACCGTAGACCGCATCATCACTTACCATCAGGTGAGATCGTGGTCAAACGCGTGCCCATCCACCATAAAAAAAATAAAAAAAATAACTACCACGTAAGTGGAGGCGTGCGTTAAAACTATTATTTAAAAAAAGGTTTTCTTTAAATTAATTGGACTTTTAGATTAGTTTCCCTTTCAATGTTTCAGTGTTATAGACTTACTTAGAATATCATTGCCAAAATACAATTTATAAAGTTTAATATTTTTTGTTTAACAGTGCATATAATAGTATAGTTGGGGCGCATGAAAGGAGCCTCCCCGAGTGACGTACACAACGATTCCGTGCGTCCGGCGCACCCTGGGCAATTCACGAGTTCTCCAAAGCGAATTGGCTAATCCTTTCACCACGATGGCAAGTCAAAATAAAATTTGACTCAGCCATCGACACGACGAAGAAGAAGATAATAGTAATATTCACACTCGCATTTTAATGTTCTTATAAAGTTTTGTGACAGCCCTACCGTGGTCCGGAACTATGTGTTTAAGGCGGACAATGTAGTAGACTTGTTAAAATCGGATTATATAAACGTTCACGTATCAGCTACTAGTTTTGATCGAGATTATTTGTCACTCGTTTTTTTATACAGCTTTGTGTACTAAAATATTATTATGACAAAAGCAACTTTGCTTTCCTCATAATAATTTGATAAACTGCTGCTATGGTCTAGTGGTTAGCGTATGCGCTGTTTACGAGTTCTCGGGTTCTATTTCCAGGTCGGGTAAAGTGTTATTTGTGAACTTGCCGTCAGCATTACCAATAGCAGCACGGAGTTGGAACTGTGCCCGGTGTTGGCGATAGGCTCACCCCCTTTCTCATGGGATCTAAACATAACAGGTGAAGTGTGGGTGTTGTACACCTCTGCCACACCCTTCTGGGTAATATAGGCGTGATGTTATGTTGTGATAAGTCACAAATTCTGAGTAAGAGATAAATATCAGATAATTATTAATTATTGACAAAATACGCTTCTAATAAGTCAATTTTTTCACGATTAGAAGACATTTTAGCGAAAATCCTTAATTAATAACTCATACGAAGTTTCTCAGCTGAAACTAAGCATAACACACAGATTTTCGAATCAAATTCGAAATTTGAGGGTAAAAATTCTTTTTATTTACTTTACAGTCAATTCTACCCACTTCAGACCAGTTAGACCATCGTAGAAATTCGTTTCTGTTGCCGAAATGTATGGGAAACGTTTTTGGCGATTTCTGTCTTTTCTAGTACTGAAAGCTAAAATGGTCCCATAGAGTTTTTTGATCCCCACATGAAATAGAATCGATTGGCATAAAAAAAAAAAAATTGAACTTTTTGCATTTTTTTTGCTAACTGTAAGTTTTTCACAAAATCTGTGAATGCAGTTCAAAATGTCCCAAAAAGTTAGGGAAGGTCTTTTAAGAACGTTTTGCTGTAACTGCAACGGTTAAGGTACTTGCCTTTACTTGTAGATGCATTTGAGTGTTTTAGAAAATTTAAATTAAAAAAAAAAATTAAAATTAAATTATTATTGACATGTATCATATTATTATATAATAATAATATGATACATGTCAATAATAATTTTCCAAAAATAAAAACCGACTTTAATTACAAAAAATGCACTAAAAAGTAAAAAATACTTAAGAAATATTCAACATCTCGCCTGAACTGTGTATAACTTAAACCATCCGTGTTGTCACTTAGGCCTGATTGAAAATCAGCGTCAGACCTGAGTCTGACAATATGCTGAATCAGGACCTATTTGGTGCAACCATGGGGCATAATTCAAAATGTTGTGTATTTATATAATCTGTATATTGTTAACTTTCTGTGTGTTGTTAGAACTAAATAAATTTATTTTCTTTCTTTCTTTCTTCAATACAGTAAACGGCCTTAATGTTCAGTACCTATATTTAAAAATAATCCTCGTACTTCTTACCGTTGAGAAGTTCTACCTTCCAGCATCAGCTCAGCAACATGAAATGCTGACTGCTAGATGCAAATATCCGAGTAGCTTTAGATAATATACGAAAAACAATAAAAAAGTCTTTAAAATTTGAGGGGTAGCCCTTGAATTCTCTAGGATCACATCATCAGATCATGACCTGGCGATAATGGCACCGCATGACAAGTATACTCCTTCAAACAAAAAAAAGTTTTTTTTTTAAATAAAAAAAAATACAATCAAATTGAGAACCTTCCCGTTTTTATTTAATTTGGTTAAAAATAAAATATAACTTTATATAGTTTTAAAGTTACAATCCGATTACGAAAGTGTGAAAATATGGTGTCTGGGAGTGTCCCCTAGATTATACTAAACCCCGATCAACTTACAAAAGAATAGACTATTCGACTGACGTTTATCTTAAATCCGCTGCCCAAGAGAGGTGATTGTGGTAATCTCCCCTTTGGGAACTCAAGGGTTTGGGCCAATGACATACTTACTGATTGATTGATTGACCTACATCTCTTTAAGGACTCACTAATGATACCGATAGAAACCTGTTTGGTTTACTTGGAAGATATATCGGGTACCAACTGTTTTTTTTACTATCATACCATTCATTTTATTGTTAAAATTAAACATAACATAACCTCAAGCCTATATTACCCAGAAGGGAGTGGCAGAGGTGTACAACACCCACACTTCACCTTAATGTTTAGGTCCAGGCCATTTACTGTGCATGATTTCAACTCCGTGCTGCTATTGTAAATATTCTAACGGAAAGTTCACAAATAACACTTTGCCTGATCCGGGAATCGAACCCGACACCTCTCGTTGAGAGGCGCATACGCTAACTACGAGACCATCAAGGCAGTAAAAATAAAAATATCCAAAAAGAAAATTCTTTAATGGATTCTTTTGATACCTAAAATTCATTTAGGCATAAAAAAAATCAATCAAAATCAAATCGATAAGAATCTTTTAAGACAATGGATTCTTTCAATTATATTAATGTAAAATAATTGGTATGATAGTTAAAATCAGTTGGCACCCGATACGGTTTATTGTTTTACATAGCATTCAATTTTAACTAACTTTGGTTTTTAAAGGCTTCAAAATATTCTTGCTACAATCATATCAGGAATAAGAAAGGTTGATTACAAATAATAAAAATAAAATACGGATATATACTGGCTGAGATCTATAGAGCGTACTTAGACTTTGCTATTAGCTATCTTAATTAAAACACTAATTTTATCCCTTAGCAAAAGCAGAATTGCATCTAAGCTAACTTAACTAAGCTTTAGCTAAGTTGAAGTTCGATCTATTGATCTCAGCTTAGGTTTCATTAACACAATGTTTGTAATAAATAAAAGAATCGCAGTTTTTCATGTTCTAAATTATACATTTTCCGTTTTTATGTATGATAACATCTCAAAACAAGCACAATGCAAACAAATACAATTACAACATCCATTTAAAGGAACAAACAAAAACGATGTATAAATCTTTGTTTTCTAGGTAGCAAAAGGTAGCCCGTTTGGGCCGATAAAAAACCTTGAAGGAGTTGTGACAAATGTCGCTTCGCGGTTGCACTGACGTGAAAAATGATCCTTTTAGATAAAGGGAGCGACCAATTGTTATGTAGAACTTGACCAAAAATACTTGACCCGCCGCGTTCTCACATAGGCGGACTTCGGGAACAGGAAGTAGTGATTGAGTAAGATTAAAGAGGTCAACGTATGTGGACGTCCAACACCCAAGGGATGTGCCTTTAGATCGACGACGGGCGTTCCTTAACTGTAGGAAATAATTTCGGACCCATGATGGCGAAATTAAAGGTTTTCCGGTAGTTTTGTTAGCGTTTTGTTAATTTTGTTTGCGAATTTATTAATTTGGGGCACGAGTTCTACAAATTTTGTTTGGCAAATTATTGGCGATTGTGGTTGGAAGTTGGAAATGTAGTTTGATTAGTTTTTCAACATAGTTTTATATTTATTCTAGCATTAGGGATTGTTGTTATGCCTACCGTTTTGTTCTATCAACAATGTAGATTCATGATCCACCTTAATACTATTTTTGTATAGACATTTTAAAACACTAAAGTCTAAGTTAAATAAATAATAAACATAAAAAATATAAATAAATGAAATGTGGAAATATTTGTCAAACGGGTCATGAATCAACTTAGCTGATAGTACCAAATAATAATGTTCAATAGCGTCTCTTATTTAACACATTTTTTTATTGAAACTACCTTGTTGGTTTAGTCGTTAGGGAATGCAGCCCCTCACCGCAAGATCTGGCAAAAGTTGGTTGAAATAGTGCCCAGTAGCTGACAGAGCCTATTGTCAGCTACTGGGCCCCTAGGATAGATATGATATGGTAAAACTAATATTCTGCGGGGTTAGTAAGCTGGTAAATAACAACTAAACCGAATAAGACCGAATCGACCTCTGTATTCCATTTCATTCCTTCCTGACTCTTAAGCTTCGGTTTCCTAGGCAAGCGGTGTGGAATAATACAACCGTAAAGATAACGGTAGAATGACGTCACTAGAACGTTGCCTATGTAAAGTAAATGTAGTGGTTTCCTAGACAGCGGTGATCGACATAACATAACACGTACTAATCGTGTTACGGCCATAATATTACGGCCGCATTATTCCACACCGCTTTCCTAGGAAACTGAAGCTTTATTCTTTTGTTTTATAGGTCTAATGACAAGTCAGTCTTCAACATATTTAATTTCAAGGCTCAGCTTAGTATGATGGTTATCTCAACAGCAATGGCATATAAGTTTCGCCGACCGTAGTTCGGTACTGTGACATTATCTAATACCTTGGGAATTCATCGCCCTTTTACAACAATGTACTGGGTTCGCTACTTTAATGGTAATTTGTTAAAAGGTTTTTAGTTTTAAGTTCTGTTGTAGTATATCTACTTAAATTTGGAGTTAACGCATTATAGTTTTACATGAAGACCATTATTACTTAGCCAGAATGATGAGGAAGACGTGAATAACAACAGTCACCAGTTACGTTTTGAGGATGAGCCTATCGCCACCTACCACTTTGCCGCGACTCAGTGGCTGAACCGGAGACTTCACGGGGAGCGGTACGAAGCCGTCTTAATAACACTCAACAACAATATTAGTTTATCCAGTAAAACAACATCAACATTATCCAATAAAGTTTACTACAGCAGTTGTTCAGATAGCATTAAGAGACCGGCAGTCAAACCGCGTTTTACTATTTAAAGCAAGTGCAAAAATCAGACGAAGTATCTCTGTTTGTTCAAAATGTACGCGCAATATTTTTTCCATTTATTTTTGTAAGTGCCAAACATGACAATATAAACTATGTTTCTGTAAATAAAACATTACAGATAAAAATGTTTATAATACAGAACAAATATGATGAAAAACTGACGTTGACGCTGTAAAAATACTAATTCACGAAAATATTTTGAATATTTTTTAACAAATATTTTTATAGATTAATACTGTACAATGTAAATAACACAATAGTTTTAAGTAAATACGCTTGAATCACAAATGATTGCGGAATTTCATTTGAAAGAAGAAAATCATACTCCGCCTGACCCTTAAGCGATGTTAGTGTATATACTATAACGAAAGCACTGCGTTTGTGTCAACATGTGCCAACATGTCTAAAATGTCAAGAGTGTGGATATGGCGACCGGATGGCGGAGTGGGTAGTGTACCTACCTGCGACGCCGAGGTCGCGGGTTCGATTCCCGCTTAAGACAAATCTTTGTGTGCATGGACATGGGGGTTTGTCTTAGTATGGGTGTTTATATGTATAATGAGTATGTATTTACAAAAGAAAAGTATATATGTATTAGTATCAGTCATTATAGTACCCATATTACAAGCTCTGCTTAGTTTAGGCCTAGATGGCGTTGTGTGTAAGTTGTGAGATATTTATTTATTTATTGTGAGATATTTATGGCATGGAAATATAAAATCACGCTTATGTTACCCAGAAGGCTGCGGCAAAGGTGTATATAAACCACATTTCACCTGTAATGTTTGTCCTAAGTGATAAAGGACGAACCTATTGCCTATTGGTACGAGAGCCCACGACCAAAACCATGTCTCATAGCAATACGGCAAAAACCCTATAAAATCGTTAGATTTTATGATTCTGTACCCGACTAGGTGTGTAGTAACGGTCGAAAGTGTAGCAACTGCGTGGGAGGCCATTTCTGCTGTGTCAAAAAAAAAAGACAGTCGGTATTATAGCAATACGTCTGATAGTGAAAATGTACATAGATTTTATAATTGTATTACGAAAAAGTTTGTTTTCAGACATTTTGCGCGTAGCATATAGCCTGAGCGCATTTTTGAAAATGTCAACAAATTTAGCCGACCTGTATCATAGCAATACGGATAATTTTTTTTTTCAACTTTTCGTATTGCTGCCATGATTACCAAAAACCTGTTTTCAGACACTTTAAGTGTAGCATATAGGTACTCCCAAAAACGAGAATAACGTTTCGGAGTCGCCTGGCCGACGCCTCTGTTAAATGTTTTTTTAAATTTACAGCCTTCATAGATATTCAAGAATCTCCCTTGTCTATTATATGTACTTTGACAGATGACAGATGTCATTACTTATTTCTTTTGTAAAAGTTACTCAAGTGTGCTTTAAATAAAACCAAAACTATCAAATCAATCAGTATTTAATTTCAACAGCCTCAGCGCTTGTTACGCTCCTGCCCCTTTCTTACTATTATACAGCTCACTCGCCAGCTTCCTTTTGTGCGATTTATTTCAGTCCTTAAACTTCAATGTTACGGTTTTTGGTAAATTCTTTGTTAATTATCATCTAATAAATTCAGGGTCGCAACGTATTCATTGGTTTGTAACAGAAAATTCAAGATGCCTCAATACGATTTTTAAATGATATCTGAGTATCGAAAAGTTGTCTGATAGAGAAGGTGCTACACTTAATTTGTCTGATATAAATTTTTTGCACATGTGGACAACTTATTTTATCATGTCCAACAATTTTCAGACATATTGCTATGATACCAATCGGTAAAATTTGTTAACATTTTCAAAACGGTCTCAAAATTTAATGCGTTCACATTTCCGTCTGAAAATTGTTTTGTTCGCATCAAATAACCAAAATTTACTAATAAAAAGATTTTCAGACGTATTGCTATGAGACATTTTTTTTGTCTCATTTTTAATTTTTTTAAGTGATTTTACGGGTTTGCGCTACACCACTAACGTCTGGAAAATATGTTTCCGGTATCTCAGAACTATCATTCAACTACAGTCTGCAAATCAGACATATTGCTATGATGCAGTTCGGTAAAATTCTTTGACAATTTTGAAAATTCGGTCAGATCAAACGCTACGCGGAAAATGTCTGATATTGGTATTTTCGAGTTCAGGATAATCGTATCTATCGATTTGATGCGGTTTTGGCCGTATTGCTATGAGACAAAAATTTTGGTCGTGGGCTCTCGTACGATAGGGTAGAAACCTCAAACATAGATGTATTTGCTATGCTAATTACGTGTGAGGGTGTCTGTTGTGAGGAACTTAAATGAAACTGGCAGAAGTACCGAAAATAATGTGTTATAAATTTTACACAAAGATTTGCTTAATCTAAGAAAACTTATAACTAAGTAAAAAGGGACCATTCTCGTCGATGTTAGATCAAGGAGTCCACGATATTGAATATCCGTGTATCTTCCTAAACGGTGTCCAATGCGCGGTGATTCGCAGAAGTCACATTGTTAGGCCCGTAGCGCTGACGAGGCAAGTTGCCCTCGTAACACACTCGCTTCCTTCAGGCACCTCCTTCTACAGTTATATCGATCCTAAATACTGCCTCGTGTGTAACATGTATACACGAAAACTTTAAAAAACATTTTTTATATATTTTATACATGTTTTCGCAATTTGTCTTGCCTTGTTAGTTAATTATAAATTTTGTTTAGTTATTATAATACGCATGTTTGTCAAAAGGTGAACCTATTGCCATCTACAAAAAAAATCTAAAAGACAAATCTCAAAAAACACTTTTACTCGATCCGTAGACCGAACCCGATACTCCACGTATATCCTATGTGATAACGGCTGAACCTATTGCCATCTACGGGGCACAATTTAAGACACTGTGCTGTTACAAAAAAAAAAACAAAATACACTTTTGCCCGTTCCGTGGGCCGAACACAAAAGACCCCAAGTAAACAGTACGAGGCAGTCTTGTTTACACTCAGCAACAATATTAGTTGATCCAGTAATAAAACATCATCCAATGAAGTTTATTAACGCGGTTGTTCAGTCAGCATCAAGCGATGTTCAAGTATATACGATTTACGGAAGCGCTACACTGTTACCGCGCATTCGCTGGACCGGCTTTGTGTGCCAACATGTGCTAAATGTCAAGAGTGTGGATGTGGCATTGAAATATAATGTCACGCTTATGTTATGCAGAAGGGTGTAGCAAAGGTTTATACTACTTACATTTCATCTATAATGTTTATGTCCTATGTGATAAAGGTTGAACCTATTGCCATCTACGGGTCATAATTTTAGCGATGATATAAAAAAAAAAACCTAACGGAGAAAACCTAAACAACATTTGCCGATCCGAGGACCGAACCCAAGACCCGAAGTTAACAGTACGAGGCAGTCTTGTTTACACTCAGCAACAATATTAGTTCATCCAGTAAAACAACATCATCCAATGAAGTTTATTAAAGCGGTTGTTCAGTCAGCATTAAGCGATGTTCAAGTATATACGATTTATGGAAGCGCTGCACTGTTGCCGCGCACTCGCTGCACTGGCTTTGTGTGCCAACATTTGCAAAATGTCAAGAGTGGATGTGGCATTTTATTAAAATAGAGGATGTAAATTATACAGGGTGAAAATAACATTGTGACGAAGCTGCTAACCAGTGATTCATTATTTATATAATATGTTTTTCATACATGTTTTTCGCTATTTTTCCGTCTGATTATGGTAGAGTAACGTTACCCTAGACATAATTTATATATTTGCAATTTTTTTTCGCATTGACGCATTTTTCGATTAAATATTTTTGCTTCAAGAGCTTCAAAATCATGTTTTTAGTCATTAAATAGAGTATTTTTTGCTAGGTTATTCTTATTATATTTGCTTTTGAAAATAAGAAAACGTCATTCTCTTGAAGACTGAGATGTTGCAAACCTATTGTTAAATGGGTCGACAATATTGTGGGACCTCTAATTACCGGACGCTTCTCCAAGGGACGAGAAACGATGTGTACAAAAGAAGAGAATAAAATACGTCATAAAATGATGTTTTATGGCGGTAGACTATATAATGTGAGACTTAAAAGTATGCTCATTCTATAAAGTCAAAGCCGTGGTAAGTATTGTAAACACAGCGCACTTGTCAAGTAGGTATTAGATACTTCGATAAAAATAGTTAATCTTTAGGTATGATTTTAGACTATTAAAATAGCAGCCCTGTATCGAACACATGTCCCCCTGCTGGGCTTGGGCCTCTTCTCATGATAAGAAGGGATAGACCATAATCCACCAAGCTGGCCAAGTGCGGATTGGTAGACTTCACACGACCTCGAGTACTTTTTAGGCATGCAGGTTTCCTGACGTTGTTTTCCTTCACCGTTAGCGTGCGATAATTTATATAATAAATACACACATATCTTCGAAAAGACGAATCTTAACGATTTATTGACAGAAGTGTGTGCCGTGGGTTCGAACCCGAGACCTACGACATCGCAGTCCTACGGTCTCCCACTCGGCTATTGCTGCTTTTTTACTACTATTAGCTATCTGTATATTAATTTTATTAAATGCGTTTTGGTATTTTTTGCGTAATATAACAAACATTCATCCTCAATAACTGACATTTATAATATTAAAAGTAAGATAAAGTTTCTTCGTAGCTCCCGGCAATCGCGCAATGTTGTAAAGGTATAAATCGCTGTGGCTTATTACGTTGGCACTGCCGTTAGCTCGCTTTATTATTATGACATTTTATTTACATTGCAGTACTAAATCCGCTCTTTAGGTACACTTTAAAACAGTTGTTGTTACACTAAATAGTGTTAAGGAAAAGCTGATACATTTTCTAATTGATTATTTTTATAGCATTTAGCTATGCTTATTATTATACTAAGAAACAGTTGAAAAAGATATGGGACCGGCAGGAATATAACTTCGCCATGTTGGTTTGTATCCTACTTAAGATAGGAACAAATGGATGAACGTGACGTCACGAAATGACGTATCATACAGTTGAGAAATTTAGGGTTCTGGTAAGAGGCGACCGTAGCTGGATGGCTAAAGCGGCTGCCTGGTGTGCAGTAAGGTCATGTGTCATTTTGTTGTAGACATGTTTTTCTGTGTAAGACTACTTGTACATTTTAGTTTTAATAAGATTCTGCGGACTAAACGAGGTGAAAATGCCTGTAAAGTAGGTAGAGATACTCGATCAAAAAAAATATAGCGGAACGGAATTTAAGTAGAATTATTTTGTATGACGATTTTAAGTGCTTTATGAAGTATAAAGTAGTATTAAGAGCAGCAATAGCCGAGTGGAAGACCGTAGGACTGCGAAGTTAAAGGTCTCGGGTTCGAACCCATGGCACACACCTCCCGTCTTTTCGAAGATATGTGTGTATTTATCATATAAATTATCACTCGCTAACGGTGAAGGAAAACATCGTGAGGAAACCTACATGCCTGAGAGTGCCTAAGTGCTCGAGGGTGTGTGAAATCTACCAATCCGCACTTGGCCAGCGTGGTGGACTATGGCCTAACCCTTCTCATCATGAGAAGAGGCCCGAGCCCAGCAGTGGGACATGTATTAGATACAGGGCTGCTATATGAAGTATAAGGAATAAATATATTTTTGTTTCATTTTATTTATAAATTGAACGTTTAACATACGTTTCCCAAAACTTGCTCAAAAACAATTATAAAGTAAAATTGTATTTTTTTTTTTCACAACAACATACACAAAATAATAAAGATCTCTTACAAACCAGCTTAAACGAGAGAAGTCTTAAAACCCTTAAAATATTCCAGCTAAATTATATAGCAACACCAACATCTAATTTGGAAGTCGACGCCGCGTGCCGAGTATCCGATCCGAAAAACTCGATAATATCGGTTGATACCAGTTTAATCTAGTAACGGGTAAATTACGCTCCTAATCCGTATTCAGGGAAAAGCAATCAGCATTAAATACGTAATAGGTATTGCGTGTTTTCGTGAAAAGACGATGTGTTTTCTAAGAAGGAGGAAACGAGTGATTGATATGTTTACGTATTAGCGTACGAATAGAGTATTAAAAACTTAATTGAAATTGTATTTATAGATTTTCGATTACTGGTATACATGTCATTGAAGAGAAGAACTAAGGAGATTTAAAGAAGAATTTGCAAAGATATTTAACAACCGGATGGTGGAGTGTACCTGCCTGCGACGTTGAGGTCGTAAGTTCGATTCCCGCTCAAGAAACAACAACAACAACAAAACAGTAATGGAAGCACTACTATTTGGCGGCAGCCTTATATGTAAAATATCACATTGAACTTAGATTATTATTTTTTAATTATTTTATTTATTTTTATAGTCTGTACAAAGAGTTGTCAGCGCATCTAACTGAGGCAACTCGTTTTCGAAATGCTGCCTTATATTCCGGCCAGCGACTTAGTATCGCAATTAAAGGTAGTAATGCTACCAGTATTTTGGGAACGAGGCCTTATGAGTTATAAAGTATAGATTTAGTTATTACTACAATAGGAATGTGTTTATTTTCTGTAAATAAAGTAATTTTTTATTTTAACTACATAATTTTCTGGCAAAAATATCCCAAATATCACTTTTGCCCGACCTGGAAATGAAACCCATGACCTCGCAAAGAGTGGAGCATCACGCTAATCACTAGACTAACGAAAAATTATCAATACCAAATTATTATATTTCTGTTTTGTTTTTAAAACCACACTAAATCACGCATGCTTAGTCAAAGTTATGTAAATGAATTTCTCTTTACTCCTTCACAATCTGTGAATCCCTTTACGACATACACTGGAGTATACGTAACGATGTGGAGACTTTGATACGTGCAAAATATTTTGTCGTTCTTCATTCTCATAACATTTGCTAAAAGAGTATAGTATCACCTACCTCTTAAGCTTGCAATTGGAAGCAAACGTCAGTGTCAACGCCTGACGTATATTAAGATATTTCCATACATAAAATATGTGCGCGCAGATGTGAAGATTGCTATCATAATATACAGTACAAAATTAACAGTAATTAAACATAAAAACTTTAGCTTCCATTATTTGCACACCACCTACGGATTTAAAAAGGACCTTATTCAACGCATATTTTTCACTTAAAATCCAAACACCTTTAATGAGGGCAAACAATCTCCAACATGACAAAGGTCTGGATATACAGTAATAATACTTTCATTACATAGATTTACTACACCTAAAAACCGAGCATGAAAAGTGAAACCACCGCGCACCGTGTCGATTCGGCTCAATTAGACTTACACATCAGATTTTTGAGAGGACGTGTTGACCAAACGGGCTTGGCAAAACGATCGCACTCGGCAGACTCATCAAAATGTTTTGGCTTCACTTTAGAAGAACCGCTTTTATAAATACAAATATAATTATATATATGTCATACAAATCTTTGTGTGATTCGCAAATATTTGTTCTGAGACTGCGGGTGTGCTTGAGTGAGTGAACGTGTATATTTGGCCTTGTCATTGGGACCATTCGATAGTGTAATTGCTTATGGCGTTCCCGATGTCAAAAAAGAAATATCAATCTTGGCTTTATTAATCTATGTTTCATTATAAAAATCTAACTTTCTAATTAGCCCTTTACTTAGGAGCGTAAAAACTGCGACCGCAAGAGTCTGGTCGGACAAAGTGCTGGTTTTGACGTTGCTGATACTGTGAACTTGGGTTCAATTGTACCCTTAGAGCCCATTTTGCATGTAAAAGTACCAAGTAATGTAAGTAATATTATTATTATTATTTTTTTTATACTACTCCCACAGCGAACGAACGTGTAGTTCACCTGATGGTAAGTGGAGTACAGCCCATGGACATCAACAATCCACAAAAGCAGATTATAGATGCGTCGCTGCAGCTGAGGACTACGGTGTTATGCCTCATGTGCCAGTAATTTCAGAGCCTGATCTCACCACCAAACCGGAACACAGTAATGGAAGCACTACTATTTGGCGGCAGGTTAAAGGTGAGACGGTGGTGCTGCCGCCCTCCAGCTCATTCACAAGAGCTCTACCACCAGTAAAAAATTATTATACAATAATAAAAAAAAAAATATTATTGTGAAAGTGACACCAGTGTCAAGTTTAAACTAACTGTAGTTGAATCAACTCATGTAAACGAAAAAACATAACATCACGCCTATATTACCCAGAAGGGTGCAGCAGAGGAGTACAACACCCACACTTCACCTGTTATATTTAGGTCCCATGGGATAGATGGTGAGCCGATCGCCATCCACCGGGCACAATTCCAACTCCGTGCTGCTATACGAAAAAAATAACTAGAAAACACAAACTAAAGAACACACTAAAAATACACACAAATAAATATATACACGCTCAATTTTAAGGTTAAGAATGTTTGCCCCATGTGTCAAATGGATAGAAAATTATATGCAAAATTCACCCTGAAATTGAAAAATATAATTTAGCTAGCCCGGTATTATTTTTAAGTAAGCAACAGAACTGTCAGCCTTTTTATTTAAGTAAGTCTCGTGAAAATTTTCCACTTGTAAAAATATGACCTAATTTCACAGGCCACTTGAAACACAAGCAAGCGTTTTATAAGTAGGAAGTGTTTTTGTAGAAAACGTCTCAAATGAGATTTACCAGTTGGCAATATAAACATAAATTCTTTGAAGAATTTACTAATACTTAATTTCCAATAGCTAATAACATCCCACGTTTTTAATACCGAGAAACGATATTATTAAATATCAGAAACCGTTTTGTTTTCATCTAAGTATGTATTACAAAGTATTTTTTTATCGTCTTTATTTATTAATAAATTAACATTATTTTGTTTTTTTTTAAACAAACACTTTATTAATATATATTTTAATGTTTAAATTTACTATTAGAACATTGACATGACCATATTATATTATATTCTACAGCTGAATAACTTTCAATGTAATTTTTTAACAAACTTGTTCTCGCGAATTAATTGTTAATTTAAATGAAGATGGTTCTACTCAAATCAAATCAAATCATTTATAGCCATGGGCTCCAAAGGACACTTTAACACGTCAAAACAAACATCAAAATACAAAATAAAACCTAACTAATTAAATTATAATACTTACTGCATTAAAACGATTTGAATCACCGGAGCTTTACTTTTTCTTAACTTAAAACTACTACCTTAATTCTTTTACGTTTCTAAGTAAAAATGAAGCCTGTCGTGGTGAAAATATAGCCATTTTTTTAAATTACGTCATCAGTTCTAATTGTACGTGGTTTCAGTATTTACTAAGCATACATTCTATCGTCGGGTCTCATTAAACGCTGCAAAGAACTTTCTGCCAGTTTGCGGCCATAAAAATGGCAGGAAAATAAGGCTTAGGATTTATTTAAATATGCCTTACAGAATAATTTAGGAGTGTTGTGTATTTTATAGCAATTAGCAGAGATGTACAAAATACCCTCTAAAAAGTATCTGGAATACTAAATCCAAGATACTTTGAAATTAAGTATTTCAGATACCAGATACAAAATACTTTCGAGAATGGTATTTGAAATACTAGATGCAAGATACGTATCTTCTAAATACTTTTCAAGATGAAAATACTTTTGTAAGAAAACAACATTTTGTTCCATTGAATTTAAGATTATTTTTGACATTATCTTAATAAACATTAATGTTATTTATTAACGAATATATTAGGTATGTTAATCGCTGAAATGTGACAAGACAAAATATTATACTTTTAAGGGAATAAACATAATATCAAAAGTAGGTATTTACTTTATTTCACCAATCAAAAGCCATCAATTTACTTGGTTGGCCATCAGATTACTTATTTTTTTCTGACCACCCTAAAGTTTTTCTAAGACAATAAAACAAAAAGACATGACATGATACAACGTGAGATAAGAGACTTATGACATGAGGCATAATCATTCCTAAAAGTATTTTGTCAGAAAAAGTATTTGTAAAATACTAAGATACCTAACAAAATGTATTTAAATACAAGATACAAGATGATTTTTGGAAAAGTATTTTAGATACAAGATGGAAATACGTATCTTGTATCTTGTATCTGTATTTCAGATACTTGTATCTTAGATAAGTCACATCTCTGGCAATTAGACATTGTTTTATTCATTAAGATGGTATTGCAATATTTTATGACGTTCTTATACCAAGGTTATACATAGAACTGTGTTAATTTTGTTGCCACTCAAACGCGTTTTGGAATTGGCAAGTTTTTATAAGGCAAACTGCTCAAAAAATCGGAAGTAAATCTGTTGGTCTGTCTGTTAAGCTTGTCCGGCCTCATTAATAAATCGATACTGATAAAAATTAGTATGTTGATGATTCAAGGCCCCATACTACATAGGCTAGTTTATATTGACGTACCTCGCGGACGGTGCGCAAGGCTAAAGCTAGTCTATCTATACATAATAAAATTGTAAATAAGCCATGTCTGTACATTGAAGATATTTAAGAAAATATATATAATAAGAGGGGTTTTTATAACAGCAGTAGAAGTGCATTAAACAAAAACTACTGCATGGAATTGAATGCGGTTTAAACAGTTGTGTAGCTGGTTATATAACTTAGAAACTGGTATATATTTTATATTTGTATTTCATCACTATGGGGGTAAGTAACGGAGTGTACAGTGCCTTAAATTCTGCACGTAGGTTTCTTACATGACGTAAATAAACTGAAAAATATAATTTTTGGATATATATCACCTCGCATTAGGGCCAATTAGGGGTTGTATGTAAATAAGTTTATATGTGAAGTTCAAACGATGTCAAGGGCCAAAGCTAGTTATTTGTAAATAGAACAGGCCATTTAAATTTCATTTTAATTACATAATTGCTACCGATGACAACGTATCGATTGCACTTAATGAATAATTTAATAAGTATAAATGAATTTATTGGAACCATATTATAAAGAACAGTGTTAAATATTTGTTTATTTGTACTTCGAGAACAGATCGCTAGTACAATACCCAAAAGGGTATGGTAGAGGTATATAATAACACTAACAATATAACTGTTATGTATAGATCACATGTGATAGGAGGTTGGCCTATCGCTATCTACCAGACACAATTCTTCATGCTGCTATTTAGATATTCCTAGTAAAACTTGTTATGCCCAACCCGGAAATCGAACCCGATAACTCGCGGTGGCTGAACGAGGCAGTGAAACGCATAAGTGCGGCAAGGCCAGGTTTGAAACCGTCCGAAAAGACAGGTTTGAAGGCAACCAAAAAGGATGCAAAAACACAACAAATACTGTAAATAAAACAGTAACATAGATAAACAATAATTATAACCATCAAAATGAACTATTATTTTACTTTTTTCATGATTTTCAGCGAAAGTTATCTGATTTTTATAACAACTCAATAACTTTGTAATTAATTAGCCAGTATTTAAAAAAATAGTAAAAGTTTACCAAAAAGTGTAGATTTTGCTCGGAAACTGAGGTCGTGAGCAAGAATTTAAGCCATGAAATATACCACCAACCATAACAACGTTGCCAGCAAGCGTTAAAATTCAATAAAAATACATTCCATCGAAATACTTCGCCTGAATTATAATTGACACGTATAATTTTAAATTTAACACAAAGTAAATATCACAACAAATAACATACTACATCCTTTCGCGTTTCTCTTAATAACAAAAGTGGACGCGACGTACTGTGAAATTAGAGGTTTTTAAATTCCAATTTTAATATGGAAATGTGCGAACATCTTGCTGTGTTTTTATTATATAGGCTTTCATTATGAATGTAGTTGTGATGCGAAATAACATATTATTATACGGTGTAACGGTTGGTCGGTTTATATTTGCATACTAACTTTTGCCCGCGAGGAATTCATTTATTTATTTATTTATTAATCAAAACGGTACAGGACCAATTACATTGATTAAATATATGCATTAACAGAAACAATTTACAATTAAATTACAACAAGAGAAAAATCATAAAACAAAAGAGACAATACAATTAGAATAAGTTATCCGCAGGAGCAGATTTTTAGAAACAATATTTTTAATTACTTCTCAGACATCTCGCTAAATCTCAAGCACACCAACAATATTTTCGTCCAGGCATCCACAAACAGCGGGCGGTGGAGGGGGTTTTCCGCCGCTCGCTGATGCCTTCCGCGACGGAGTGACGCCCTGGGTGTGCCCGGGGCGTCGCTACGAGAGTAGGACTGAGTAGAGTCGGGTGCCCGGTCAGTGGTCGGACTGGGCACGGTCGCCGCGGCGAGCCCTGTGGATGTAAGATCGATCCAGGGCTCGCCGACCCACCATCTTTCGGCGACGAGGGCACACCGCGGGGTTTTAGTGGGTATTCTGTGCCGTTTAACATCGTAGGCACGGGTGTCCCACATAGCCACTCTGCCCGTCCCCCCACGGGTAAGGTGGTATGCGTAAATGCATTTCCCCGCGAAAAAAAAAAAAAAAAAAAAAAAAAAAAAAAAGGCATCCACAAACAAGTCACAGTCTGGGTTTGATGTCAAAAGAGAGTTAACCGCGGTAAGACTTCGGGGCACAGGAGACATGGATCGCGCTACAGTACGACAAGTAGGAACCGCGATTAAAGTATGTCGCCGCGCACGGATATAATTGTTCGGTACAAATAAGCGACATTAGGAATTTGTAAGATCTCATATCGCAGTCGTTATAAAGATCCGGCGTATCTATTGCTCCGCGAAGGATCTTACAAATTCCTTTCAATTTGTCGAATGTGCGCCTTACCTGGAGAGAATTGTACCCAAGACAGCCAAGCAAAAATTGCGTAGGGTAAAGATAAGGATAATACCCGTGTATGCGCTTATGCAATTCATTGTATTAAGTAGTAGCTGCTCCCGCGCTTTGACCCGCATTAAATCTTACTGCACTGCTCCCGTGGAGTTTAGCGTAATGTTAATTATTTTAAACCATTTATTGATAGTTAGACTATTAAACACAAAAATAACTGTTACAATCCGATTAGTAGTTCCCGAGATTAGCGCTATCAAACAAACTAACTAGCTTTCGCTCGCGGTTTCGTCTGCGTAGTAGGAACATCAATAAAAAGTAGCCAATGTTACGCACCTTATACTTAGTTACCTGCATCTTAAATTTGATCAAAATCGGTCAAGCCGTTTAGAAGATTAGCCGATACAAACAGACAGACAGCAGCAACAATTTAAAAGTGTAATTTAGGCAAAGGTGTCATTCAAACAACTATACCAGCTAGAAAAAACATTGTTATTTTGATATTAAAATCAGATACTTCAATTTTATTTACATATTTGTATTGATGTTAAATTATGTATATTTTTTACCAACGGGAATCGAAACTAGCCTGTTATGTATTTAGGGCAAATATTTCTAGAGAGCTTTGCGTTTACCTAAATTAATATGCATACTTATTAAAGACTTAGTAAACAAACCTTTAGATACATGTTTAACATGTCCTGACTACAAACATGGAGGGGGTTCTGCAGTGTCACAACGAAACGATAAATAAATAAGTAAATAAATATCACACAACTTAACCATCTAGTCCCGAACAAGGTAGAGCTATGGGTACTAGAATAAGTGATACAAATGCATAGCACCTATTATTATAAGAATAAGAATACGTTTATTTGTCTTTAAAATACAGTTTTCAGTTGAATCCTTATACAATAGGGTAACCTAACTTAAATTACTAAAGTGATAATCGATGAGATAGTTGTAGTACATTATATATATGTCATTGGTAGGTACACATTTCAAGAAAGAGAACAACTACCAACAATCATATCGATAGTTGTTCTCTTATCTCATCCATAAAAAAAGAAAAGAAAAGATTGACCTTAACTGTATTACTATAAAGTTTTTTTTTTTATTATTAGAAAAACGAGTTCATATTTAAATAACAGCCACGATTCAAAGCGTCGCTTATTCGCAACCAATGTTAATAAGAAGTAATAATTGTTCCATTCATGTTATGGTTTTTTATAGCAATATAAGAATTATTTTATTGTAAGAATTATTTCTTTTTCTCGATAAAATAAGATAAAATTATATTCTGTGAAATATCGTACGATTTAAATCAAATCTGCATCGTTATTCTAATGGTTAGCATGTGCACCTCTCACCACGAGGTCTCGAGTTCGTTTCCCGGGCCGGGAAAAGAGTTATTTGTGAACTTTCTGTCAGGCAATTCTCAATACACGGAGTTGGAATTGTGCCCAGTGAAACATAACAGGTGAGCAGTGGCGTAACTATACCACCTGGGGCCCGTGGCAAATTCTTTTGTTGGGGCCCTATCAGTAAAAATCATCACATTGTACTTAGTTTGATTTTAATAGACTTCGAGATTTTCAGCGTACTCAATTACACGTTGTATATGTCCCACTCACACAGGCCTCCTCTCCTAGGCGAGAGGGAATAGTCTGTAGTCCCCAAACTAGCCCAATGCGTATCGGAAACTTCACATTCATCCATAGAACATAATATCGCAATGCATTCATCATCTATTCGCTAGCTTTTCGTTGAAGGATCAATATCAATATCGTAAGAAAAGCTGCATACATTTACAATTAAATAAAAATATATTTTTTTTATTAAGATATTTATTAAGAATTTTTTTTCGAGTAATTCTTAGTAAATTCTTTCTGTGCCGCAAGTGGCTATAACATCATCAAAGTTCAAAGATCGGGCCATAGAATTTTCAAAAGACAGAATAGCCAAGTAACATTACCTGTCTTGTCTTATAGAGTTTCTTAAGTTGGTTTTTATCAATTTTAGTTTTTATAATGATCATTCAGCACTAACTCTACTCTAGTCACAGGAATTGTAAGAAATTACAATAATGCAGTGCATACTCCAGAAAAGCTGCTGGACATAAAATGTTTTTTTTTATAATTAATAAATTAGAAAGGTCTAATACACGAATATTTTTCTATTTCGTCTCTAAAAGTGGATCGAAAACTGAGAATTTCTCTGGCAAATGATTCAGATATATGTAATTTTTAGGGTTCCGTAGTACCTACAAGGAACCCTTATAGTTTCGCCATGTCCGTCTGTCTGTCCACGGCATAGCGACGAAACCGTTGGTGCTAGAAAACTGAAATTTTGCATAAACATGTATGTTAACTAAACAAAGAAAGTTGTAGAGTAAAATTTGGAAAAATATTTTTTTTTCAGGTAGCTCCCCTACATGTAAAGTAGGGATGTTTTTTTTTTTTGTCGCCTACCCCATAGTGTGGGGTATTGTTAGATAGGACTTTTAAAAACGTTTAGGGGTTGCTAAGACAGTTTTTTGATTTAGGGATCCGTTTGCGAGATAATTAACTTTAAAGAGCAAATTTTTGTTCGAGTAGGGCGTCCCCCCCCCTCTAAAAGCTAAACTACTGGATCCTAAAATCTGAAAAAAATTGTGTCGGTAGTACATGTAATGAACTTTAAAGGAAAACTATAGCGGATAAGTTCAAGAGGAATAGGGGTCCGAAATGTCAGATGCAGTTACTCAGAATATTTCGTTCAAAATTCTTGAAACATAAATAAACATACATAATACATATATAAAATCACGCCTTTATCCCACGGGGGTAGGCAGAGACGATGGAACGCCCTGTGCTTCGCTCCTTACATACTTCTTTCGCTTCCTTAACATTCATACATCTCGTCATACGTGCTAGCTGGTTTCGTGTACTACAAACATTTCCTATCTGAAGGACGCTATTTATCTGGTTACTTTAACTTAATTAGTTCTAGAGTAATTGGGGTCCAAAGTGTAAAATGCAGTTACTTAGAATAATTCGTGCAAATTACAAAAACCTTTGAAAGTAATGACTTGTATGAAGATGTTACTTGTTTAATACAGATAGTAAATCCCTTTAAGTCGAAATATGTTGTTACGACTAGCTACGGAAGCCTACTGCGCGTGGCCCGACACGCACTTGGCCGGTTTTTTATATATCTCAACACATTCTAGAGCTTGTTTTAATAGATCATTGTCATTCAAAACTTTTAAAGTGGAAAGCTGCAAAACACTGAAATTTAAAACAATTTCATTTATTGGACGGAAATGCGATTTCAGTTAGTTTATAATGATGTTCGATACTCGATAAAATATGTTCACTTTGAACAAACTTGCCGAATCTTGGAGACGCTCATTTTCGCAAAGCTCATCAAAATGGCGTTTTACCTTCCTCTGACGAGTAGAAAATTCAGAGGGGATGGACCATTTTTCCGCTACACTATTTGCTTCCACTTTTGAATTTTCAAATTCATTTCAATACCTTTCCAATTCTTCTAGACAAATATTTAAACATTTAAAGGCGCCCGTGCTGCCAACGTACCGCGTCAAAATATGTAGAAACCAATAGATGCGTTCTAAAATGAATAGAGAAGTGCATCTACCGGTATTTCATTTTAATCAACATCTTTTTGTTTAGATTGGTTAAAATGCTTAACGATTAATATAAATTGTATTATGGTCTTTAGTTGTCTCACTTTGGATTTAAAGCAGAAGTTCTAAAAATATACTTATTTAATAAAATAAAATACTCAGGTACAATGTGAAAAAATATTTTTGAGCTCGCGGCCGGGGCCCTCTTGGGTCGGGGGCCCGTGGCATTTTGCCAGTCCTGCCACCCTATTGTTACGCCACTGCAGGTGAAGTGTGGGTGTTGTACACCTCTGACACACCCTGCTAGATAATATAGGCGTGATGTTATGTTATGTTAAATCAAAGCGTTTTACTCCACAATCGAAAAGTACAGGCAAGCTTAGACATACAAAGTACAGCGACAAATAATTTTATTACTTTTAAATCTCATGGAAGTACATCGAGCAAAACTAATTAAAGCTTGCCAAAACAAAAACTCCGTGGAGCTTAAACAACTAAGATAAATTGCTAAGTTTGTCTTTAAAACATGTACTTTTATAAATCTTTTTTGCTACCCGTCGTCGTAGGCGAAATGTATTTTTTTCTTAAATGTTTTAATCCCTTTTAGGATTTGTTGGGTGTGGTGTAACATTTAAATGTATGTTTTTTTTTGTTGTTGGTAACTAAATCAGTAAGTTAAGTCTATTCTAGAATGTATATTACTATTAATGCTTGTCCATAATATGTTTCTGCACAATGTAGGCCGCCGCATATTTAAGGTTATAAAAATCGCGTAAGTGCTTGTAGGGCTACGCGCAATATAGCGTTCTGTGGTCAGCCGATACAACATAATAATGGACTCAAAAGAGATTTAATATCTATATTAAACATATAAAACTGCATACAAGTCATTATTTTCATAGGTTTTTGTATTTTCTACGAAATAATCCTCATAAATTCTTTATAAATCCGTCCGTTCGCCACAAACGTATACAGAAAAATACGTTTTTCTTTTTAATTTACAAAGTTCCAACAGCTCTTTGTCAGTATAACACTATCCTTTTACAATTTGACAACTCTTTGTTAAACGAACAGTATCAATAACAGAATCATATCACTTCTAGTGTCCAAAGCACTTGAAGACAATATACATCTCAATTTCCCAAACGAACCGCGAAACGGCTTTTAACCGTCTTTCCACAAAAGGGGTGGGTTCCGTACCCAACGTTCCGGCCGGACGCGATAATTCCACTCGCTTTTGTGCAAAACGACGGACAAACCGACCGTATGATGGTAAGTACAAGGAAGTTGTGTATACGGACTACGGACCTGCATGGGTTTAGGTGGCTCTTGTTTTTATGGTAATCTTTTTGGCGGGTTCCGGACGTAAGATAAAAGATTATATAATAGATATATAAAAGACAAAATATAAGAGGGTTTTTAAGTTGTCATCTGTCCCGTGACCACTTTTTATTCTGCTTATGAAAATAAGCGTTTGACTTGTTTAATAAAAAAGATACCTGCGACTGAGTAACAAAATACATCTCTTTTTTATTGTGGACAGTAGCGATAGCCGAGTGAGAGACCGTAGGACTGCGAAGTCAAAGGTCTCGGGTTCGAACCCACGGCACACACCTCTGTTATAAACCGTTAAGATCCGTTTTTTCGAAGATATGAGTGTATTTATCATATAAAAGAAAAACATCGTGAGGAAACCTGCATGTTTGAGAGTGCCTAAAAGTACTCGAGGTCGTGTGAAGTCTACCAATCTGCACTTGGCCAGCATGGTGGTCTATGGCCTAAAAGAGTTAGGCCTCATCATGAGAAGAGACTCGAGCCCAGCAGTGGGACATGTATTAGATACAAGGCTGCTATCATTATTATTTGTAGAAGCCTTATCAATGGCTGTTTGGCTTGCATTGCGCTAATAGATTCAAATCTGAAAAAGCATAAAGCATTCAGTTTTTAATTTCATTGAAATGAAAATATACGACTTGCGTGGTCGAATTTACTTTAGACCTAACATCATCAATAACTACGGTGTTTTACTACCATGTTTGCCCACATAAACTACCATAAACATAATTCCAAATTTACGGTCACCATAAATCTATTACCATTATATCATACTAGAACCAGATAAATGATGAGTACCCTAAGATGCACCTGAGACTGCCAATCTACCCAAAATTACTCATCAAATTGTAGAGTAGGTAGCTGGATTTATAGTTGGTCCTACAAACGGCTGCTACAAGATGAATAATCAAATCAATGTAATATAACTTGGCACCCGGCTATATAATCAAGGTAGGTAATTGCCGCTGTAGTGAGCTACTCGTGCAGTGTGAGACTAAGCTGGTCTCACACTACACTTAAAAATATGTAGCTTTATGTGTTGCTTATCATTCTATAGTCGGCAAAAGGCATCTTTATGTTGACAGTTGTGATATGGAAATAACCATCAAGCAGAAACAAAAAAAAACCACAGTTCTTTTATTTTGGATTTTTAAAATTATGTTTTAAACTTTTTATTTCTGTAGCTGACAAGTTGCAAGTAAAGGATGCAAACTAATTATTTGATTGTTTTGATTATTTCTATTTACTCTGTAATAATATTTGTTGAAGTGCTCAAGCGCGCCCAAAATTTTTATGGAGTTGATTTGTTAAAATACTAATGACGACTAATTTCAAAAATATAAGACGCTAGACTACATCTTATTATAATTTAAAATAAACACTTTTATTTACTTACAGTATTCTAATTCTGAGATCAGGGATTTATTTAAACGTATATTTTTGTAGCCTCAGACCAGATTATCCGTGTAAAGTGCTGACCGGCCAGTATTATCCGGGTACAGATTTAGTGGCCGGGGACGATTGTCGCGAAATACGTGAGATTGAGGGACGCAGGCACGGCCGCCTAAAAGACAAATAAAATATGGAGCTAGGCTCTTCTTTTAACATAGACGGGCCTTATGATATTTTTTGTTATTTTCGTGTTAAATTGACCGTCTTAAAATATATGTAACTTGAGAACAAAACAAGTACATATTATTTATTTCACAACATGAAATTCAACTACATACAGTCAACACATCATTCAGTCCTAACAATTTTAACCCAATGTGGAAATTAGGTTAGCAGGTTGGCAAAATGTGTAGTGTTACTTTTTTTTTATCCTCTCCTGCACTAGGAATAACTTATGTGTCGCGGGGATGATCACTAACATACGTTTCACACACCCAAAGTCAAAACAAAACTTTGCGGATCACACAACGAAACGATTTGACCCGTGTGGGGATCGAACCCACAACACCAGTTGAAAGCGGCGAAGAACCGCTTTCTCATTTTCAACTAAATATTTACTTACAACGAATAAGAAATTCCTGATCTATGTAACTGCAACAAAAAGTTCTCATTCCACAGCTGACCAAGTCGTTCTCTCCGTGTATCGGGTTAGGGCAAATTGCATTGAAATCTGTAGGAGTCTGTCGAATCCGGACGTTCGTGCACTAACTCTCGACTTGTGTTCTCCTACAAATTTAAATATTTTGTTGTAAAATAAAACAATGGTCAAGAATAAATGGACGTCAGAGTTTCTTAATACCAAATAATATAAGACTGCTTTGTTGGTGCAGTTTTTTCTTAATTATCGAAAGGAGCAAAGATAATTGATTGATTATAATTTTATGCTTTCCATGACTGACCATTTTACGACCCTTTTTCCAGAATAATAATTTAAGAAACAAAATTTAAAAAAATACAAAAAACGCAGAAAAAGCAAGATATGCTGACTTCTAGATGCAAATGTCCGAGACTGAGTAGCTTTAGGTAATATACGAAAAAGTAGAGAAGCCTTTAAAATTTGAGGGTTGCCCTCGATTTCCCTAGGATCTCATCATCAGATCGTGACCTGGTGAGAATGGGACCTCATGTCAAGTACCTATATTCTTTCAGACAAAAAAAAGTCTCAAATCGGTCAGGGTGTCCTCGAGTCATCAGAGAACAAACATAAAAAAGCAGTTGAATTGAGAATCTCCTCCTTTTTTTAAGTCCGTTAAAAAGTCAGTGGAAGCTATCCCATATTAAAAAGTCAAGCTTATTTAGCTTAAATAGGTGACAGCTTTCATTTCACCTTCACACTTTTATACCATACCCACCAATTGAAATATTTTCTTGAACAACGCAATCATTTGCCATAAAAGTATACTAAAGCAATCACTTTTATAACCACATTAAGTGACACTAGCCGACCGCTGGACACCATTTCCATTTATCTTCCTACTTAAAACACACGAAACTGCCAATTGCCTCATTGAAATATAAAGGCGCATACACAATATCACTAAACACAGTGTACCCGGGGGAAATCACAGGCCGGCGACAAATCTTCCCCACGATCGCATAAAAATACCGGGAGGTCTGATAATAAATTCCATTTATTGCGACCACCGGCGAACGGTAGACGTTTTTTTAAACAGAATAATGTGCATTTGGCTTTAGGATACAGATGGGTTAGGATTAATTGTCCTGTTCGGAGTACATTGCTTTTTTGGGGTAGTTATTTATGTGTGATTGGGCAACATTTGTTGTTCGAATAGTAATCGTGTTAGTGAGTGTAATTGTGTTTGGGTGGAACGAACACGAATGGTAATAGCAATTGGAATTGAGTATTAACTAATTGATTGCTTCGTCCGTGTGGTGAGATTACTTTTAAGTTTTGGGATTCTGTTTCTATGAGACTAGAGTTAAAGTTGAGTTGAGTTGTTTTTATGCGGTGTATATATTTTGCAATCTACCTATCCAGTGTCTAACTAAGCTTTTAAAATATAATTTAACAAAAAATAAAAAAATAAACTTCAATAAAAAAAAACACTTAAAAGTAAGAAATGCTTTAGTAAAATGTCTGTGTACCTCATCTGTGTACAACTTCAAATAATACAGTAAACGGCCTTAAGGTGCCTATGTTTAAAGAATTATCCCGTACTCCTATCCGTTGAGGAGTTGTACCTCAAGCATCAGCTCAGCGACATGAAAGGCTGACTGCTAGATGCAAATATCCGAATAGCTTTAGATAAGTATACTCTTTCAGACTAAAATGATTTCTCAAATCGGTACAGGCGTCTTTGAGTATGCGGCGAAGAGAAATACTATTGAATTATGAACTTCTTCCTTTTTTTAAATTTGTTTAAAAATTAAAACTCTTTACTAATCCAGGCCGTACAGCTGAATTATTTTGACTTTACTGGTGGTAGAGCTCTTGTGAACGAACTCGAGGGCGGCAGCAACACCGTCTCACCTTTAACCTGCCGCCAAATAGTAGTGCTTCCATTACTGTGTTCCGGTTTGGTGGTGAGATCAGGCCATGAAATTACTGGCACATAAGGCATAACAGCTGCAGCGACGCATCTATAACCTGCTTTTGTGGATTGTTGATATCCATGGGCTGTACTCCACTTACCATCAGGTGGACTACACGTTCGTTCGCTGTGGGCGTAGTATAAAAAAAAAGATTTCAAGACCAGTCTTACTATAGACCACAATATTACAAAAATGGTGGTAGTGTTTACCTCCTTTAACTCCAATACAATTTTAAAGAATATTTTATATAAAATATCCGTCGTTTTTTTTTCATTTCCGAAACCATCCTATAATAAATAATGAAACCTTTTTACGGCTTCCGTTTCCGGAAAACCCTTAAAACATTTCATAAAAATCATTTTCCAATCCAAAGCTGAAAGGTAAATTAATTATGCTTCTTAATTAAGATGATGATCATTAAAAATTAAACCGTTGCTTGTTTATTCCAAGGTTTATTATCATTAATATTTTATAAAAGCTGGCAAATTGGTCCTTATTTAGAATTATCCTTAAGGGGCTAAGCCGAGGAAATTAATAATGTTCATTATTAGTTATTGTTATTATCTGTTATGCTTTGTTAAGAACACATGGCGACTAAGAGACAATCTTCGTTATTCTTTCTTTATTTTATAATGTTATACTGCATGTTAAATTTAATATTAATAATAATCATAGTTAATCATACACAATGTAAATTGTTAATGATAAATAAATAAATAAAAAAAATATTCGTTTAACACTAGCTATTACCTGCGACTTCTTTCTCGTGAAATATGCTATAATAATCACAGTTTTAACCGCATTATACATAACCGCTCCACTCCGATCGATTTTAAAATGTAAATCTCAAGGAAGGTGAAAAAAATCCTTGTTTTTGCAATAAATTTAATTATTGCTCGGTTCCTCTTAGTCGTAGCATCGCTCCTCAATAAATAGGCTATCCACCATCAAAATATTGGTTCTAAACTAGTGGTTTATGAAATTAGCGTTTGAAAAATCAAACACTCAAACAAACTCTTTAACTTCATAATCTATACTTAAATAATTGTTCGCCTAAACCACTAGGGCCAGAATACTTATAAAACGTTGGGGCGCACTAAGAAGAGATTTTTGAAAATTCCACTCCGAATGGGGCCAAATAAGGGTTGAACTTAAAAATTTATATTATAAATTAAAAATACAAGTAACTAAAGTAAGAAAACCAATCAATGGTATCGAGGAGAACATCGTTTGACGCGCGGGTCATCTAATATCAGTATAGATTTTGAGTACTACATCCAAATACACTATGTTCAATTTATTTAGCATATACGTAAATCATGAACATTGCACAAGTTCGTATCTAACTTAGATGTTGACAGTCAGTACTTTGATTGCAGACTTGAGAACAAACTTCTGAGGAGTTCCTTGTTTTTCAATCATAAATTACTGTACCGTTTTGTGAGAATGCTGAAGATTTAATGGATTTTCTGACTTTTGAAGATGAAAGTGAATTAGAAAGGTTGTTTAGTACTTTTGAGATACATTATTACTTTTTATATTCGAAGTTTTACTATTTATTATACTAAAATTAAACAAAAGATTCTGCGTCTTATTTCGTAAATTTATTTAGTGTTTAAAACAACTTAAGTGTATTTTATTAAAAATGATTAATATTAATGTCTCAAGAGAGCTTGAGAAAACTTTTGGCAAACATTTTAAAAATTCTTTAATTTTATTAGGATAAAAATCCTTAATTAAAAAGATTAAATTAAATTTAGATGCCCGCTTAAGACAAATCTTTGTGTGCTTGAACATGGTGAAGTATATATTATTATGTATTAGTATCAGTTATTCTAGTATCCATAGTACAAGCTCTGCTTAGTTTGGGATTAGATGGCGAAGTGGCCCATAGACATCAATCTTCCACAAAAGATACGTCGCTTCATATGAGGACAATGGTGTTATGCCTCATGTGCCAGTAATTTCAGCAATCGTAACGCTTATTACCTATCATTCAGTAGAACTGGCTAGTGGCTATGTTCCTTCGGATACATCTATTGGATTGTGAAGGCTTGGCAGCAAACCTTGAGCGTACCATTTCTGGAATCAATATGTTATGGTATTAAGTATATGTTATTACTCAACACTTACAAAAAAAACAGCGAAAGCCGAGTGGGAGGCCGTAGGACTGCGAAGTCAAAGGTCTCAGGTTCGAACCCACGCCACACAAACGGTCAAACAATTGTTAAGATTCGTCTTTTCAAAGATATGTGTGTATTTTTACCCGACTGCGTCAGAAGGAGGGTTATGTTTTTCGAGCGTATGTATGTATGTATGTATGTATGTCTATTTCTTTGTACCGCCGTACAGCCCAAACGGCTAGACGGATTTTGACATATGAGGTGTCGTTGAATTCGTCGAAACAGTGATAGTGACATAGGCTATATAAATTTTCAAAATGGCGCCGGCAAATAAAAAAAAAAGAGGGGGGGAGGTATGGATTTTCTTTTCATCATAGTAATATGGGTATCAAATAAAAGGCCATGAAAAGACCATTTCAAAAATATGTACTTCTTATCGCATTTATATTACTGATTAAACACAATTTACCAATTTATATATCGGCACGCTCGCGCGCCCGAAGTGGTTGGAAGTTAGTATGTTCGCTCACGCTAATCTTAGAAACTGCCGGTCGAATTTGAATAATTGTTTTTGCATTTGATAGTTTAACTCACGATTAAGGCTCATTGATTTCAAAAAGATTTGATTTCTACAAATTAATAGATATAAAAAAACATGTCGGTTAAAAGAACTAAAAAGAGTGAAATAAAAAATAATTATTAAAAAAACAAAAAACCCGACTGCTTAAAAAAAAGAACTGAAAAGATAAAAACAAGTATAGCATTATCTACATTAAACTAAATTCTTTATGATGTTGCAGGCGGGGACAAACAATACTTTGTTACTACTATATAACTTCGTTTGTCACCGCCTGCAACATCATAAAGAATTTAGTTTAATGTAGATAATGCTATACTTGTTTTTATCTTTTCAGTTCTTTTTTTTAAGCAGTCGGGTTTTTTGTTTATATTATAAATTATCGCTCGCTAACAGTGAAGGAAAATATCGTGAGGAAATCTACATGCCTGAGTGCCTAAAAGTACTTAAGGTCATGTGAAGTCTACCAATCCGCACTTGGACTATGGCCATATAAGAAGAGGCACGAGCCCAGCAGTGCGACATGTATTAGATACTGGGCTGCTATTATTATTGCTCCGGATGGTTGAGTGGGTAGTGTACCTGCTTGCGACGCCGAGGTCGTGGGTTCGATTCCCACTTAAGACAAATCTTTGTGTGCATGAACATGGGGGTTTTTCTTAGTCTGGGTGTTTCTATGTATAATAAGTATGTTTTTACAAAAGAAAAGTATATATGTATTTGTATTAGTTATACCAGTACCCATAGTACAAGCTCTGCTTAGTTTGGGACTAGATGGCATTGTGAGTGAGTTGTGAAATATTTATTTATTTTTATTTATTTATTATTACTTATCATAAGATTTAACTGATATGTAAAACATAAAACAATATTATACTTCAGCCAAGCTGCTAAAATAATATTAACGTAATATATAATGTAACCCAAAGTACCATAAATACCAGCCTATTACAATAACAATACATTTTCATTAACTCTTTAACATGTCGGAAGTTCGCAGGCGGAAGAAACCGCACACAAAATACGTACATTTTAAATATGCCGCCATTGTCATAAAATTGCGATAAATATTATAAAATAACGGTCTACCAAAACCACTCGGCATTGAATTTAAAAATAGTTTATTATAAATATCTGCTACAACGTTAATTTTCATCCATTACTCAACCATCAGTGCAAGTAATAAAATTGAGGCGTCGGTTTGTAAAAAAAAATATTTTGTTTTAAATTATGTTGCAGTAATTTTAGACAGTGTTAAGGTTTTCTTTTGTTTTTTTTTATTAATCTTCTAAACAGCTTGACCAATTTTAACATAACATTACTAACTGCCGCGGGGAGAGTAAGCAATAGTTAGTTATTTGACCATTATACAGGGAACAAAAACAGCGGATTCTGGACATCGTCAGGATGCATATCAACCGATTTTAAAAGATTGTTAAAATAACGATTTCAATGTATAAATTGTTGGGCAATTTAAAAAAAAAAAGCATTTTTTTTAATGAATACTGACCGTCTTTAAATTTTGTGACTTTATAAGACCATCCTATTTTATATTTGGTTGGAGCACACTAATTTCTGGCAATACTGGTCGTATTTAGATAATTTTTTGTTGTCCCATATTCAATTTTATTATTGCCGTCTGCTTTTTAAAAACAAATTTCACAAAGACTTATCGATGCGACTCGGCTGGTTTTTATTAGGCTCAAAAAATAAGGTTTGCCATACAACGTGGCAATGCTGCCAGCCTCCTGGTCAAGATGTCGCCCCTTGACATCGATACGGAGGACATTTTTGATGCTGTATAGTTTTGTAAAAATCATATTATTATTATATTTCTTTGTGTATATTATTTTATATAAAAAAATATATTTTCTTATTAGGTGTAGTTGATAGGAAGTTACTTGTATTTTGTTCTTCTACTTCTTCTTCGTCGTGTCGATTGCTGAGTCAAATTTTATTTTGACTTGCCATCGTGGTAAAAGGGTTAGCAAATTCGCTTTGGAGAACTCGCGAATTGGCCAGGGTGCGCCGGACGTAGGGAATCGTTGTGTACGTCACTCGGGGAGGCTCTTTTCATGCACCCCGTTTTGTTAATGTGAATGTTTTTCGTTCAAAAATGTGTATTATCAAATATAACCAAATGTAATTACTACCTTTAAAAAAAACACTATAGATATAACACTAAAATCCACGAGAGCAGCAGTATGGCTTAACGCGAGTGAAAACGCAGGGATCGGCTAGTTAAAAATAAATGGTTGGAATGGTTGATTGCGGCGACAACAATACAATATAAACTGAATGGTTGGTCATAAGCGTTGCGTTTGCTGATATTATTATTATGAGTTAATAAAATATTATATTTCATTTTAACGTTATTGAAATAATTTTATTTCTTGTAAAATATGGGCAAAGTATATTAACCATACTCAATTATTTTTGATGTAATGTGCGATACAAAGGAACCGATGGCTTTTGTTATTTTGTATTTCACATTTTGATGTGGTTAATGGATTAACAGGACAAAGAATTAACTGGACGTTGCGCCTATATTACACAGAAGGGTGTGGCAGAGGTGTACAACACCATATTTCACCTGTAATGTTTGGGTTCCATGGGACAGGTGGTGAGCCTATCGCAATCCACCGGACACAATTCCAACTCTGTTTTACTATTGTGCATTTCTTGACGGAAAGTCAACAAATTACACTTTTATCGAATCGAAATTTAATCCGCGACCTAGTGGTGAGAGGCGCACACACTACCACTAGACCATAGATATTTTAGCGAATAATGAAACGAATGAAAACGCAAAGACATTTGTACATAAAAGACTGAAAATTTTACTTACCGTATTAATAAGACTTCTAAAGCTAACATTTACATTTAATTCAATTTCGATCGATTTGATCTTTTATATTTTTCTTTGCCCAGACGAATATCAAAACTTGCATCTATCCAAAACACAACAATACTACTTTCAATAGCAATTGACTTTCTAACCCCTGGTTAATGAACAGCTAGTATAGTCGAGCAGTAAGATGGGTCAACGATATAGTGAAAATACCGGGACAAACCCAAACTCGATTACTGACGACACCGCACCAAAGGAATTACGAAGGTAAGCCTATACCAATCGAAGCCAAGCGAAATACAACCTCCCTGTATTTTTGCAGCGAAAAGGTCGATACCTAAAAATACTTGGTGTCTTGGATTGTAAAGTAAATAGGCCATTATCTGAATAAATAATCTTTTGTGCTTAGAGTAGAAGAACGCGCTGTGTTTTCATACTAGCGTAATATGTGTTTAACTTAAACATTATCAACAATACAAATATATAAAATTGAAGTGTCTACCAAAACCACTCGGCATTGAATTTAAAAATAGTTTATTATAAATATCTGCTACAACGTTAATTTTCATCCATTACTCAACCATCAGTGCAAGTAATAAAATTGAGGCGTCGGTTTGTAAAAAAAAATATTTTGTTTTAAATTATGTTGCAGTAATTTTAGACAGTGTTAAGGTTTTCTTTTGTTTTTTTTTATTAATCTTCTAAACAGCTTGACCAATTTTAACATAACATTACTAACTGCCGCGGGGAGAGTAAGCAATAGTTAGTTATTTGACCATTATACAGGGAACAAAAACAGCGGATTCTGGACATCGTCAGGATGCATATCAACCGATTTTAAAAGATTGTTAAAATAACGATTTCAATGTTTAAATTGTTGGGCAATTTAAAAAAAAAAAGCATTTTTTTTAATGAATACTGACCGTCTTTAAATTTTGTGACTTTATAAGACCATCCTATTTTATATTTGGTTGGAGCACACTAATTTCTGGCAATACTGGTCGTATTTAGATAATTTTTTGTTGTCCCATATTCAATTTTATTATTGCCGTCTGCTTTTTAAAAACAAATTTCACAAAGACTTATCGATGCGACTCGGCTGGTTTTTATTAGGCTCAAAAAATAAGGTTTGCCATACAACGTGGCAATGCTGCCAGCCTCCTGGTCAAGATGTCGCCCCTTGACATCGATACGGAGGACATTTTTGATGCTGTATAGTTTTGTAAAAATCATATTATTATTATATTTCTTTGTGTATATTATTTTATATAAAAAAATATATTTTCTTATTAGGTGTAGTTGATAGGAAGTTACTTGTATTTTGTTCTTCTACTTCTTCTTCGTCGTGTCGATTGCTGAGTCAAATTTTATTTTGACTTGCCATCGTGGTAAAAGGGTTAGCAAATTCGCTTTGGAGAACTCGCGAATTGGCCAGGGTGCGCCGGACGTAGGGAATCGTTGTGTACGTCACTCGGGGAGGCTCTTTTCATGCACCCCGTTTTGTTAATGTGAATGTTTTTCGTTCAAAAATGTGTATTATCAAATATAACCAAATGTAATTACTACCTTTAAAAAAAACACTATAGATATAACACTAAAATCCACGAGAATAGAGCAGTATGGCTTAATGCGAGTGAAAACGCAGGGATCGGCTAGTTAAAAATAAATGGTTGGAATGGTTGATTGCGGCGACAACAATACAATATAAACTGAATGGTTGGTCATAAGCGTTGCGTTTGCTGATATTATTATTATGAGTTAATAAAATATTATATTTCATTTTAACGTTATTGAAATAATTTTATTTCTTGTGAAATATGGACAAAGTATATTAACCGTACTCAATTATTTTTGATGTAATGTGCGATACAAAGGAACCGATGGCTTTTGTTATTTTGTATTTCACATTGTGATGTGGTTAATGGTTTGACAGGACAATGAATTAACTGGACGTCATGCCTATATTACCCAGAAGGGTGTGGCAGAGGTGTACAACACCCACATTTCACCTGTAATGTTTAGCTTCCATGGGACAGGGGGTGAGCCATTTTTATTTTTTTTTACGGGATATAATCCCACCTACACGCCCACCGCTGTGACTCCTGTGACGCCAGGATCTACAGCGGTAACCAACTGAAAGGCACCGTTCATGCCACACGGGCAATCCCAGGGAGAGTTAAAATTGTCTTGGAACTCGCAACGAATTTAATCAGAAGTAAATAGTTGGAGTTGGAAAGGGGGTGAGATTATCGCCATCCACCGGGCACAATTCCAAATCCGTGCTCCTATTGTGAATGCCCGACCCGGGCATCACCGAGCCGATGACCCGAGACCTCGTGGTGAGAGGCGCATATGCTAGCCACTACACCATTGAGGCATTTTATTTAGTAAAATACAAAAGAGACAGAGAATCGTACTTATAGTATTAATTAGACTTCTAAAGCTAACACTTACATTTAAATTAATTTAACTGGTGGTAGAGCTCTTGTGAATGAGCTCGAGGGCAGCAGCACCACCGTCTCACCTTTAACCTGCCGCCAAATAGATGGCTTCCATTACTGTTTCGGTTTGGTGGTGAGATCAGGCTCTGAAATTACTGGCACATGAGGCATAACACCGTAGTCCTCAGCTACAGCGACGCATCTATAATCTGCTTTTGTGGATTGTTGATGTCCATGGGCTGTACTCCACTTACCACCAGGTAGACTACACGTTCGTTCGCTGTGGGCGTTGTATAAAAAAAAAACTCGACTACACGAGACCTAGGCGAGTGCAACTCAAAGCTCTTATTATTATGCCTATACCTCTTATTATTTAAATTACTTCCAATTCGTAACTCAATCTTTTATATTTTTCTTTGCTCAGACGAATATCAAAACTTGCAACTATCAAAAACACAACGATGCTACTTTCAATAGCAATTGACTTCCTAACCCCTGGTTATATATGAACAGCTAGTATACTCGAGCAGTAAGATGGGTCAACGATATAGTGAAAATACCGGTACAAACCCAAACTCGATTACTGACGACACCGCACCAAAGGAATTACGAAGGTAAGCCTATACCAATCGAAGCCAAGCGAAATACAACCTCCCTGTATTTTTGCAGCGAAAAGGTCGATACCTAAAAATACTTGGTGTCTTGGATTATAAAGTAAATAGGCCATTATCTGTATAAATAATCTTTTGTGCTTAGAGTAGAAGAACGCGCTGTGTTTTCATACTAGCGTAATATGTGTTTAACTTAAACATTATCAACAATACAAATATATAAAATTGAAGTGTCTGTTTTTAATGCCAAAATAACAATGATTTTTCAGTTAATATATTTATTTGCACGATGCCTATGCCTAAAAAACAGTTTTAAAATGTTCTGTCTGTCTGTCACAAGATGCGTAACATCGGCTACTTTTTATAAATGTACCTACCACGCAGACGTAACCGCGGGTAAAAGTTAGTTTGTTTGTTTGTTACTACACTTAACTGACTGGTGACCACACTCCTACTCCCACAGGAGTCAGCAGTTGAGAGCGCATCTTCACACAGCGGCGAGAGTGGCATTGCAACATCACAGGTGATATTCGAAACTGTAACGTTGTAAGGTTAAAAACGTCAAGCGAACGCTTGCGGTTTGAGAGTATATACATAACATTTGCTTTTAGCGTGAACTTAATTGGTCCAATATTCCCACAAATAATTGCACTCACATAAATCCTTAAAATAAATCCATAACAAGTCCAACTAAATTGCGGAGTCGCAACTAAATGATCAGAGTTTCTATTTAGAGTTGGACAATCAAATTTACTGCTTGAATAATGTAGTGCCAACGAACATCGTACGCTATTTTGTTACCAACACATACAAGTATATAATACATGGAGTTAGGAAATGTGTGATGAGAAGACATGTTAATTCAATGCCGAGGTTCATAGTCTAGAGCACTTTTCATTTCATTTCATTTCGTACGTTGTGTTGAAAAATATGATACAAATTTTCTTAATCTATGTCTAGTATTAAATTAAATTAAAACATTCAAAAATATATTATCAATTTCACATTCATGTTAAAATAATATCAAATTTGCAAATTTATATCGAACAATTATGTCAATTTACCGATATAAATAATAAAATAAAAATTATAGATAAAAAGGCATGTATAGTCTACATTAACACCAGAATGTCATTTATAAAATTCATCTTTTGAGTAGAAACACCCACTGACAAGAAAAGCCTTATGTTTAGATTCAAACTCATATTTGTACACCATACTTTTAAGTTCTATTAAAAGTTTATTAAATACTCTGACCGAGTAATAATAGGAGTTATGTTTCACTACATTTAGAACAGTAGTTTAGTAGAACTATTATATTATATCGCTAATTAAATAAATAGAACGCGAGTTAGTAGCAACAGCATCCTAAAGATGATAAGCGAGGATTATACCCAACTTCTTCTTCTTCGTCGTGTCGATGGCTGAGTCAAATTTGATTGGTCCAATAAGGGGTCACTGTTATAGCGCTCTCGTCGGCGTTAATGAGCGCCTCTCTTGTGCAGGTGGTAGGGCATTTTGGACAGTCAGTTAGGTGGTCAAGGTTTTGACTTGCCATCGTGGTGAAAGGATTAGCCAATTCGCTTTTAAGATCTCGCGAATTGCCCAGGGTGCGCCGGACGTAGGGAATTGTTGTGTACGTCACTCGGGGAGGCTCCTTTCATGCACCCCAGTATAAACTGCCATCTGGTGAACAGGGTGATTGGGGCTGTTACCTGAAGTAGCTGGATTTTTTATATGTATAGGTATGTGTTGTATTAATGTGTCTCAATGTTATGTGATGTCTAATGTAACTTAATGTTGTTTTATGTGTTTCACCTAATAACAATTGGTTTAAATAATGTTGACATTTTATTTTATTCATATAAAAATGGCACAGTGTAAACACTCAAGAAGTAGAGTCCAAAACACTTTATGTTGTCTTCCTCTACTGCTGTAGTCACTCTATGGTTATGGGTGTATTTTTGAAACGGGGCAGTAAGGGCAAGTACCTTAACCGTTGCAGTTACAGCAAAACGTTCTTAAAAGACCTTCCCTAACTTTTTGGGACATTTTGAACTGCATTCACAGATTTTGTAAAAAACTTACAGTTAGCAAAAAAAAATGCAAAAAGTTCAAAATTTTTTTTTTATGCCTATCGATTCTATTTCATGTGGGGATCAAAAAACTCTATGGGACCATTTTAGCTTTCAGTACTAGAAAAGACAGAAATCGCCAAAAACGTTTCCCATACATTTCGGCAACAGAAACGAATTTCTACGATGGTCTAACTTTTTGTTATGGCCTGGAAGTGGGTAGAATTGACTGTAAAGTAAATAAAAATAATTTTTACCCTCAAATTTCGAATTTGATTCGAAAATCTGTGTGTTATACTTAGTTTCAGCTGAGAAACTTCGTATGAGTTATTAATTAAGGATTTTCGCTAAAATGTCTTCTAATCGTGAAAAAATTGACTTATTAGAAGCGTATTTTGTCAATAATCGAAATGCGGGAGCTGCATTAGTGTGGTACCGCAATAAGTATCCGTTGCGGCATGTGCCAACAAGAAAGGTTATTACAAATCTTTTGAAAAACCTGGAATTGCAGGGTTCTTTCAAAATACGCTTCTAATAAGTCAATTTTTTCACGATTAGAAGACATTTTAGCGAAAATCCTTAATTAATAACTCATACGAAGTTTCTCAGATGAAACTAAGTATAACACACAGATTTTCGAATCAAATTCGAAATTTGAGGGTAAAAATTCTTTTTATTTACTTTACAGTCAATTCTACCCACTTCCAGGCCATAACAAAATGTTAGACCATCGTAGAAATTCGTTTCTGTTGCCGAAATGTATGGGAAACGTTTTTGGCGATTTCTGTCTTTTCTAGTACTGAAAGCTAAAATGGTCCCATAGAGTTTTTTGATCCCCACATGAAATAGAATCGATTGGCATAAAAAAAAAATTTTGAACTTTTTGCATTTTTTTTGCTAACTAAGTTTTTTACAAAATCTGTGAATGCAGTTCAAAATGTCCCAAAAAGTTAGGGAAGGTCTTTTAAGAACGTTTTGCTGTAACTGCAACGGTTAAGGTACTTGCCCTTACTGCCCCGTTTCAAAAATACACCCTGTATATCTGTCTCAGAATAACAACATACAATTTTGAAATTATTGTGAGAGTACAGATATAATAGTACCTCGAAAAATCCACGGGCAAACAAGTATATAACTCACCAGAAGAAAAGCATCTACCGTAGACAATGGACACTTGAAATACCAGAGGTATAATTTGTGCATCGCCGACCCTTTAAGATCGATTATATTCGCATTATTTTTAAGTTATTAAACCAGTTACCTGCTGTTATTGTAATGTCCATGGGCAGTTGTTAGAAAAAAAATATTGTGAATCCGATTAGGTTAGGAATATTTCTCGCCCCTAGGTACAAAGCTGACTTTTTAAGTTAATTAGACCAGAAAATAACCCGAAAAATGCAAAAACGTTAGAACAATCCAATAAAAATAATAGTTATGTTTTGTTTGCTTTACTCTCGATAAAAATCAATTTTCGACTGCATGCATTTTAAAACTAGGTACGCTATTCCACTACTCTGCAGGCCATAGTTTCAGTTTTCAAACGAAAAGTTGAGTCTTATTGGTATTTGGTAGAAAAATGTCAGGTGATTTTTGGGTTAGCAAAAATATTTTTTGCCGCTGTACCAACCTGTCTGACGTAACTAAACGGACTTTTGCATAATGGACAAGGTATCTGCTTTCAAGGCAATTATTCACGATTTTTATTCGATTTTTAAAAGCTTTCAACTCGGGACTAACTTCAATGTAGTGTTGGATACTTTTTGGCATTTTCGGCTTTGGTTCTTTTGACAAGCTCCATGTGTTTCTATAAACTACACGAAATTCTGGAATTTTGGATGAGACAGCACAGTTGAATGAATATGGAGAGTTCTTTTCTCCTAGTTTTTATGCAAATTACTGAATCCACATGTTTTAGCGTTGAACTGTAAGAATTTTTAGTAATTATATAAAAATTGATACTGACCTATAATAACTTTTAAAGTTTCGCGTTGCATATATTATGTTATATATATTATATTATATTTATGTTATTAAACAAGAAATCACGCGATTAAATAAATTTACCTTTCGGTGCTTGACGTTTTGAAAAGTTTGTACTATGTTATAGTCGCAAGCAGACTGATTCAGTAGCGCCCCGGCTCCGTTCGTGACGTTAAATATTTCTTGACCTATATATTTTTATATATTTCCTTACCGAAAGGTAATTTAATCGCGTTAATTTCCGTAAAATCATATTAATAAAGTTGATCCAGCCTTTGTTTTGAAATTAGATGATTAATAAAAATGTGCACCATTGTTATTATCTGTGTTTTGTATTGAAATTGAGTTTTAGAATCCAGCCGGTAAAAAATATGATACTAGCCGGTAAGAAAAGATCAACTAGATAAGAACAAAATATTGAATTATCTTAGGTATTTAAACGTACATAAGCCTTCGGTCCCGGTTGCCATTTGAACATCTATAGCAGTGGTAGTCAGAGACCAGAAAGTCTGACAACTAGTCCAACAAAGAGAATCATATTACCTCGTACTGGGTTGTGGAGGTCAGATGGCAACCGCTTCATATAAAATACTGATATTCAGCTTAATCCTTTAAATTTGAAGCTGACTTCAATGTAATTGTGCAAAGGCTCGGCAGATGATGATTTAAACATACATAATGTATAGTGTTTTTTTTTTTATTCTGGTATGTGGCATTTGGCATAATAAAAAGCATGTAATATACATTTTCTTACGTGTTACCTTTTTCCAAGATCTATTTACAGATGTGTGGAAACCAACAAAAAAAATTGCACTCTGGGGTCTTCAAATCATGTACTGAATCACTGGTCTGTGGCTTCGTCACGATGCTATTATATATTACTTAAAATATATATTACAAAAAATAAATAATTAAATAAAAAACCCAATAGAAAGCAAAGGCTTTCTCCGCTGGGAGCAGTGCCTTACACGCCAAACAGCACACACCCCATTTGCTTAAAGTCTGAAAGACTGATTGCAAGATAAGAGAAGAAAAATAATATATTACAAAAACTTCAACAAAAATACTTACTGTGTAACTTCACGGATAATAATAAATATCCATGTGAAATAATAAAAAATGTGTACCGCATCCAACTGACCATAGATCTCTGTAAACCAACGGAGGCAGCTGCGTATTTCGCTTGGTGGACCGTCAATTTACACAACGTTGATTTATACAGATAGCGTGTGCGATACGTAACGCGTATGAGATACGCGAATACGCGATACGATACGTATATGCCATACGTATTTTGCGCTATTATGACTCTGTTTGGATGGTAAATAAGCTCAGTAGCTCTGATTTTCGTATTCAGTATTTTTTGGGTGTCGTTTTGTGATGGTATAAAAGCTTTGATTGGTACGTTTGTGATGTTTCAATTGGTGATTAAAAACCTTTTTATACCGTACTTTGGACCTTACAGACTTTTTTTATGATTTTGGATTGCTTTCAATTTTGATTCTTATTTGGCGCAAAATTGTAATATCAAATAATTAATTTGAAATATTTGTGTCACTATACCACAATGCAGTACAAACAGTGTGTACTAGCAAATTATATTATTGGTAAACGGTTGACAATGATCCTTCGAATTTATTTAAAAAAAATTCTAATTGATATCAACGCGTGAAAACAGTTTACATAATAATATTAACTAAGCCCACACATTACAGAGATTAAAACGTTGCAGACCGTAAGGTAGGACGCCCCCTGCCAGGTGTACTGACGACCTGAAGAAGGTCGCTGGATAGGACTGGATGCGGAAGGCGCAGGACCGGGTGTTGTGGGGCAAATTGAGAGAGGCCTATGTCCAGCAGTGGACTACAAGAGGCTAAATGATCAATGATGAAATGTTGCAGGCTATAAATACAGGCATCTCTTCGTATAAATCGTTTCTAAATATAACGCTCCTTTTATCCTTAAAAATACATGCATCTTAAACACATATAACCATAAATTTAGTAGCACAGAAATAGCTGTACTAGACTGGCACATTTGGCGCATATTTCAATGCAATGAAATATCGCTATGTGAGGCACCAAGAATTTCGTATAAGCTTCAACGCGGACGATGGTTGGCCAATTTGAAAATATACCCGATACGTGGCCGTCTCCGGGTTGCCATTTTGATATACTAGCAATCCGTGACGGAATTGAGTTTTGATTTTAGAATATTAAGTGTGATCTTTTGTCTATGAATCATGTAAGTTTTTGAAGATTGCTAAGTTCGTATTTTCGTATATTAGCTTGTAATTACGTTACAGATTTGAATATTATACCTGTATTAATATGTATTGAGTAATAGAAATGAAAAGTTTTATGTTTAATATCAAAGAATTAAATTGACAAATCTAATCAATTTAGTTTTGGTCTTCTAAACACAATACCCCTTCCCCCTCCGCTCTAGTCCTCCCTGCAACACTCTTCTTCGTTCCGCTCTGCTCCGCCCCACTCTGCTCCGCCCCATTCTGCACTGCACCGCTCTGCTCAGCTTTAACCCATTCTACTCCGCTTCACCTCAGTACACACCGCTCCACCCCGTCCACTCCGCGTCAATGGAAACGCACCTCAATAAATAACTCAATATTTTTCAAATTCACCGTCGAAATCCAAAGAAACCAATATCTGAATTCAAAGCTTAGCCCCAATAATCCAGCACAGTGGAACATTGTAAGCTTCTTACGTCATCGCTTCATGACTTTTCGCCGCTAAAACTGAAAACTGAAAAGCTAGGTAACCCAAATACAGTGAATTGTCCTTTATAAATCTTTGTAACAATTTTAATCCAAGATATAGTTACTGTTACGTTTGAATATTTTTATTCTTCAAAAAACATCTTTTATAACCCTCGTTATTAAATGAAGCACCGTGGCTCTTCTTAAGCGGGTGAACCAATTTGGATGTGACTTTTTTGATAGCTATCTTTCTTACTTTATATCTATAGATATTTAACATTTTCTTCTAAAGCATTGAAAAAAGAATTGTAGCCAAGGGTACAAAATATTTAAGATCACAATTACTGAATAAATTTTGTTTTAATAAAGCCAGTCTAAAAGCTAACAAAACAAAATAAAGCCTAGAAACTTAGTAAATGTTTTCTTTTGAAACTTGAAATTACAAGAGTAAGAATAACATAGATTTTAAAGAAACTCCATTAATGAGATCTAATATTTGTTTTGAATAGAAGAATAGAATAGAATATCATTTATTTCTGAGTATATGGTATTACAGGTTTTACAATTATTACAAAATGGTTCACATATACTACCGTAGCCGGTGTAGACATATTTCAATTTTTACCTTATAATCTATTTATAAACTATTTTACATTTTATTGAGAAAAAAAAAAGAAGCATTTAAATAAATTAAATATGTTATTATGTTAATATTTTCTACCTTTATTTATTTTACATTACAATTTATAATCCATGAAATCTTTAATTGAGTAGAAACATTTGTCCAAAAGCCAAGAAAACATTGCATGTCTAAACTTATTTATAGGTAACTGTCTGATCTGTGTTTGTTGTTTAAGACTTGTTTATTTTGAACGAAATACTCCTTTCAAGTCTGAGATACTTGGGTATATTATTGTATTGAGTTATGCAGGGTGTCAATGACATTGCGATGAAGCCGCTAATCAGTGATTTAGTATGATTTTGAGGCTCTAAAATTTGATGCAAAAAAGGAAGAGGAAATATTTCCTATTTTTGCATTTTTTATTTGACTGATTATAGTAGAGTAACTTTACCTTAGGCGATCCCAATACATTTGTAATTTCTCGGTCAACTTTGAGATATTCGATGAAATTTATGCCTATTTAATTTGTAGAATGTTTCGATGATTTTTACATTTAAAGCTTCAAGATCATGCTTTTAATCATTAAATGTGTTTTCGCAAGTTTATTTTCATACATTTTCTTACGTGTTACCTTTTACTAAGATCTATTTAAAACCGACCGTGGAAACCGACAAAAAATTGCACTCTCAATTGCTTTCAAATCATGTACTGAATCTCTGTCCTGTAGCTTCGTCACGATGCTATTTATACCCTATATATTACAAAAACTTCAACAATAACAAAAAAAAAAACCGACTTCAAAAAGTAGGAAAACTAAAAAGTAAAAAAATAATTTACTTCGCACAAAATAATACGTTTTTTCATTTAGTTAAATAGAAATTACTAAATAATTATTTTATAATTCTGAAGTCGGTGCCAAGTAAATCGGCTAATTAAGAACTAATATTCAGTCAGAAAATAGTTGTTAGAAAGATTGAAAGAGAAAGAAAGAAGAAAGAAAGAAAATACATTTATTTGGAAGTACACGATACACACAACAAAAATAGATTGATTCATATTATCTATACAGAGTTATTGTTTACTTGGCACCGTCTTCAGAATTATAAAATAATTATTTAGTAATTTCTATTTAACTAAATGAAAAAACGTATTATTTTGTGCGAAGTAAATTATTTTTTTACTTTTTTGTTTACCTACTTTTTAAAGTCGGTTTTTTTTTTTGTTAAAAAATATTTTATTCTACGATTTTAAGTGATGGGTAGACCGAGCAAGAATGTTTCTCGAATGAAGAGACGACGGTTACTTGAGATGAAAAACTTATTAATAATAATCCCCGTACTCCTAGCCGTTGAGGAGTTGTACCTTCCAGCATCAGCTCAGCAACTTAAAATGCAAATATCCAAGTAGTTTTAAGTAATATACGAAAAACAATATATGTAGGGTACGTTACCTACGCTGCTAAGTAGATGCTAAATCAAACACTTCGATAACCCGGTAAATCCGTTTATTACTATAAAAGTGCTTAATGCTATTGATGACGATGGATGATATTTGCTTAGCTAATACGAACGAATGCACCCGGTTGCTGTCCGAATATGCACTGAGGTCGCCGCGCACTTGAGGTGGCCGTATTATAATAGCTTGATCAGCAATAAGGTGTTCGATCGTAAATATTGCATCGAACAATATAGAAGCCTTTGAAATTTAAGGGTTACCCATGATTTCTCTAGGATCCCATCATCAAAATCATGTTCCACATAAGTATCTACTATTCAACGTCTCGCCTCATCTGTGTATAACTTGAAAGAATTCAGTAAACGGCCTCAAGGAGCCTATATTTAAAGAATTATCCCCGTACTCCTAACCGTTGAGGAGTTGTACCTTCCAGCATCAGCTCAGCAACATAAAATGCTAACTACTAGATGCAAATATCCGAGTAGCTTTAGATAATATACAAAAAACAATATAGAAGCCTTTTAAATTTGAGGGTTGCCCTCGATTTCTCTAAGATCCCATCATCAGAACGTGACTTGAAAAAAATGGGACTACATGACAAGTATATCCTTTCAAACAAAAAAAGAATTTCTCAAATCGGTCCAGGCGGCTTTGAGTAATCGGCGAACAAACATAAAAAAAAAAAAAAAAAAACATACAACCGAATTGAGAACCTCCTCCTTTTTTTGAAGTCGGTTAAAAATACTTACCTGGCTGTTTTTTACACATAAGTTATATGGGTTTAAATTTAATATTATTAAGTATTTGTCTATTTTTATAGCCAAATTATACATAAAACTCTAAAATGTATGTATTGGCGTACATTTTTTCAATATTATCATTTTAATTATTAGTTTATATGTCACTCAATTAATTATTAAAACAATTTCGACAAAATGGCCACGTACATGCATTATAGTGTGTTAGATATAATTTATTTATAAAAATATATGGAAACTTTATAATATTAAAGTTATCCCATTTTACGTGAAACACCATAACCTTACATTTCACGAGCATTTTAGATTATTCTACTCCAGCTCAGCCAGTCCACTCTAGCTTGATATTTGAGGCATCGGCCGTAAGTGATTATTGCGGCAATTAGTCCTAGTTCATGCACCGAGCAATCCAGCTGGCGTGTGTTTATCTGTCACTATTATCTACGAAATTGCTTCAATGGCTCCAATTACCTATTTAGAGATCGTGTGCTTATGGATGCTGTTATGGGTAAGATAAATTAATATCCTACTTATATTGCAAATTTAAAAGTATTATATATATTATTATTTATTATGTGGCTGTGACGTCATCTATATCCCAAACCAAACATTTTTTTATGGGAGTTATACAAAGACATTGCTCACACTATGTTAACATTTTACAAGATTTAATAGTAAAACAGAAATAATAGTTTCATAGATATTTTTCCTAGCTATAGAATGGTAACTTGTTTCAATAGCAAGCAGCGATAGCCGAGTGCGTAGGACTGCGAAGTCAAAGGTCTCGGGTTCGAACCCACGCGCACGGCGCATACCTCTGTCAATAAATCGTTAAGATTTGTCTTTTCGAAGATATGTGTGATTTATTATATAAATTGTCGCTTGCTAACGGTGAAGGGAAACATCGTGAGGAAACCTGCATGCCTGAGAGTGCTTTAAAAGTGCTCGAGGAAGTGTGAAGTCTACCAATCCGCACTTGGCCAGCGTGGTGGACTAATGGCCTAACACATGTATTAGATACAGGGCTGCTATATTATTATTATTATTTAGTTTTAATATTTTTGATATTATATATACTTTATGAACTTTATTCAGACCATATCCATTTTCTACTGCAGTTTGATATTAGAAGACTGGACCGTAAGTAATTAAGCGGCAATTAGTCGTAGTTCATGCGCCGTGCAATCTAGCTGGTGTAAGTTTATATGTCACTATTATCTACGGAATTGCTTCAATGACGTCACACATTCTCGTAATTTATGCAATTCGTTAGGAGTTAGTACGCGTGGCGTCATGTCTGGCCAAACTTCCTCTCGTGATCATGATATTTTTTTTATACCTTTTGTACCACACTAATAATAAATTTTCGAGTGTCATGTTGAAGAAATTAGATCACATTTTTTTTTGTATTCTGTATATCAATCGGACTAGATCAGTTTGATACCACGAACAAAAGTTGCAGTATGATATTTGAAGTGAAACGCATAAGTAGAAGAAAAGTATAAGTAAAACCTACACAATATGTCATACTATGTAAGCATACCCAAGAGATACCCACTTTCCAAAACCGCACAACAAAAGATATCGTCTTCGCTATCGTAAAGATCCCGTAGGACCTCGATACGGCCATGATTCTGCTATAAAATTAACAGAGCACCATGTAGGTAGGGAATCCTTTGGTGCTGTTTTGTTTGTGTTTGTGACAAACGGCAGCCCTTATTTATTTTGTAGTTCGTCGGCGCTACGAGCAAATTCGCTCGCGGCGCGCTTTGCTCACGATTAGGGTTACCACGAAGGAGTGGTTATGATGCTCGAAGAATTTTGTTTTCTGTTAAAGGTATAGATTTAAATTCATGAACATTTATTTTACGGGTTTTGTTGGTTACCTATTATATACGTCACAAGGCTACTAATAAAAAAAATTATAACAGTTATTAAAATATGATATATCTTTACAACTTAACAATGATTTTGGATTTCAAAAATGGATTGTTTTATTTTCGTATCAAATAGAGTACTTGAAAATTATGCACTTGCATTAATTAACATTAACTTTTAAGCTTAGACTGACTGCTTGCGACCACGGCCAGTGTAATCTGTCTGCCGAAATGTCAAGCCTAAAAGGTACATAATGCATGATTGCGTTAATTCCCGTTCGATTTAAATTAAATATTATACATTACATAATCACACGCCTATATTACCCAGAAGGGTGTGGCAGAGGTGTACAACACCCACACATTATTTGTTCCTGCACGGAATGAATGAATTGCCTCCCCGCCGCACGCCCCCCGCGCTCGCCCGGCTTCGCCGGACACTCGCCTTACTGAACGCCACGCGACAACAAGTGCACCGCCTTGTTTATTTTTTACACAGAATCTACCTTCTGCATTTCTATAGGTATTTTTAACAAAGTGAGCCTCACAAATAGTATCCTCGTCGGTTTGTTTATTACACGACTCAGGAATTTGTTCTATTTCCCAGAACTTTGTAATACTTTTGTTTAAAGATTCATTTGAAATATAATCATCATTGGACTGAATAGAGACGTGATGACACCTTATTGATTTGCTTTTAGGTAAATCATCGTTTGTAAATATGGGGCCTGCCAATATCCAACCCAGTTTTGACTTGCGCACCACTGGTTGGTTGGGGCCAAGATGAATTTGTTTAGGCTCAATTAAATACCAAAATATGTCGGCGCCTATCAGCATGTCCACAGGCGCTGAGCAGTTAAATGAAGGATCGGCAAGTTTAATATTAGAAGGTAAGTTAATTTGAGAAATATCTATAGACCTATTTGGTAGATTATCAGTAATTTCTGGCAGTACCAGACATGACAATTCTGATTCGAATGTGCTGGTTCTAGATTTTAGCTTCACTACACAACGTTGAATGTTGTTGTTTGTGTGAATATTGCCTACACCTACAATGTTAACCTGAGTTGGCTGAGAAGTTAAATTTAAGTTAATTTTTAACCTATTTGTTATTAGAGAAGTCTGACTTCCGCTATCTAGTAAAGCTCGAATTGTAAGGTACGCATTTGTGATTGGATTGTATAGATCAACCATCGCGGTTGATAGTAGCACGCTATTGTTAGCATTGCAAGACATGCTCGACATGACTACATTGTCATCCGATGCTAAATTACTCTCGTTGTTATTTGAATTAATGGTGTTCACACTGGATGTATTTACAGCCTGAGAAGAATCCCTATGTAGCAACGAATTATGCCTATTCTTACATTTAGAACAAGGGCCCAACCTGCATTGATGCGAAGAGTGGCCTTTACGAAGGCAATTAGAGCACAGCTTCAGGCGTTTGACTTCTAATATCCTTTCCTCCACTTTTTTCCCCAAAAACGATGCACAATCATAAAGGCGATGACTACCTTTACAAAGAACACACGCAGCAGAAGAAGCAGAAGCATTATCAGCAGCTGAAATCACAAATGATCTTGTGTTTGACTTTTCGAATTTGCGAGTGGGGGCTAAGGGGGCTTCGTTCTTATAATAGACCTGTCTGTCGAGTTTGGTGCTACGCACAGATTCTAAAATGTCTGCACGCGACTTTAAAAACTGAAAGAAGTCTTTTAGAGAAGGACTTTTGCTAAAGGAATTTTTGTGCTCTTCCCATTTGAAATTGGTACTGTTATCGAGCTTGGCTGAGACCAGGTGAACAATTAAGGTATCCCAATGCTTGGTGGGCTCACCTAAAGTGCTGAGGGCACGCAAATTTTTGGAAACATGATCTACTATAGCCCGTAAATCTTTTGCTGAGTCTCGAGGTATAGGTTGCATATTAAACAATGAACATAAGTGATTAGTTATTAATTGTTTCTCATTGTTATACCTCTCGCAGAGAAGATGCCATGCCTCCTCATAGTTAGCAGCACATACTTCTAAATTACTGATGACATTAGAAGCTTCTTTCTCTAAATACGAATTAAGATAATGAAATTTGTGTATAGATTGTATTTGGTTGTTGCTGTGAATAAGTGATGTAAAAGTGTCTCTAAATTCCAACCACTTTGAAAATGTTCCGTCAAAAGGGTTTATTTTTATTATGGGTAATTTAAAACTTACATTATTTCTAGCACATGTATGTGCGCAGCTTGACTTTGTCGAATCACAGTCTTCCTTTTGAGACCGATGTTCACCGGGAGATTGATTTTTAGCGATAAACATCTGACTCTGAGCAAGAAGAGATGAGAATTCTAACTCAAATTCCTTCCGGATGTTTAATTCATCCTCTAGACAGGAGGAATTGAGTAGTTCTAACTGTGTTTGAATGTCCTCAAAACCTAAGGATAATTCGCGAAATCTGTCATAACGTTGCGTAAAAGCACATACATCAGTCGCAGATACTGAATCTGCATTAATAAACGACTTTAAATAGTTTTTGTATTTTGTAATACGACCCTTTATGGAACTTCGCTTAGTGCTAAGGTCCTTGTAATTACTAGAAGAAACAGTTGCCGGAACATTTAATTTAAGCGGGGACTTTGGAGCACTAGGTTCCACCATTGTATATAAATCAGTAATTCAACAGCAAAAATAATGCGTTAAAAAATAATAGAAGTAAGAAAGAAAAATAAAAAATAACGATACGTAAATTTAAATCCGGCCAATTCTCCACACGATCAACGCCCTGGACTTTGACCTCAGCTGACGAGAACAAAAGCGGCCGTGCGATAAGCAACCGGTCGGCGCCCGCGTCACTGGAATGTTTAGAAAATAATATTCTATTAGCAATTTGACCTAGTTAATGAATGCATCACCTAGTTAGATAAGAAATTATTATGTTCGATTTGTCGAATGAAGCGTTTACGAAATGAAAATAATGCGAATAAAAATGCAAAGCAAAGGCCTAAAATTAAATAAAATCAAGTTAAGTACTTATTACAATGGATAGAAATGTGTTTCAAGCAAAAAATGCTATCTAGACGGCTCGCAGCACATAGAAAAGAAAATAATTGCTTGCTTTTAAAGCTGAATGGAATGTTTAAAATTCGTACACAAAACTTGGATGCGAATGAAAAACACAGATGAATATTTGCCAATGCTATTCAGACAAAGAAGAAGCTAGAATTAAGTGGGTAAAGGTAGGAAAAAATGGGCACTTCCCTTGTAAAGCAGAGCTGCGGCGCTAATTATCTTGATAGGTATTTGGCTGGCCGGCCGGCTTCATACAAGAGGTTATATTATTGTTTCCGTATTGCAACAGTGGCATTGATTGCAAAATTCCACGATTTCTTGGTAATCGCAAGCTTCGTGACACGGGACGTTTTTTGTGGCCGTTGTCGTCCAAGTCGCTTCCAAGATGGCTTCTTTAGAATTTTGCTTAATCACGTCGGGGTCACCATGTTCCTTTGGGATGCTTGATTAAAAATGCCTATAGAAATGCAGAAGGTAGATTCTGTGTAAAAATGCCTCTAATTACTGAGCCTGATTGCTTAGGCAACTCTATGAAGCTAGCCAAAAGGCAATTTGTTGCCACAGAAAAACGATTTAACAAAAACCCAGAGCTTAAACATCTATATTCGAAATTCATAAATGAATATGCTGATTTAGGTCACTTGTCAGAAGTAACCTCAGTACCTGAGCCATCTTTCTTCATTCCACATCACGCCGTATGGAAGCCTAGCAGTGAGTCCACAGTCTTGAGAATTGTTTTTAATGGTAATGCAAAATCAACTTCTTCTTATTCTATGAACGACCTACAAATGGTAGGTCCTCATATTCAAGACAATTTATTTAATATTTTATTAAGATTTCGGCAATACACATACGTGATGACAGGTGATATAGAGAAAATGTATAGGCAAGTAGAAATGCAAGAAAGTCATCGTAATTTACAAATGATACTGTGGCGAGAAAACGTCACAGATCCAATTAAATATTTAAGATTAAATACTGTCACATATGGCTATACCAGCTCTAGTTTCTTAAGTACGCGCTGTTTATGGCAGATAGGACTAGAATGCGCTGATCCCAGAATTAGGGAAATAATTCAAAAGGATTTCCTAGTCGATGACCTCTTGACAGGAAGTGACGACAGTAAGGATCTTTTATACATTAAAACGGCTGTAGAAACCGAATTAAAGTCTGGTTGTTTTAGCCTGCGTAAATATCGCTCAAACTTATCATCAATTTTAGTAGAGAAACAGGAAAATCAAAGCAATTTAACATTAAGTTCAGCATCGCATACATTAGGTGTAGCATGGAATCCTAACGATGATTATATTCATTTTCCATGCAACTATCAAAACAGAACTAAATTCCCAACTAAACGAACTATATTATCAGATTCATGCAAAATTTTTGATCCTTTTGGGTTATTGAGTTTAATAACTGTTACATGTAAAATTCTAATTCAGAAACTTTGGCTAGAAAAAATCGACTGGGACGAACCAGTACCTGATTCAATTCGTCAGGCTTGGGAATTGTTTGTAGGTAACTTAAAATATTTACACGATCTTCGTATACCTAGACATGTTTTTAGTAGGTCGTCTGTGAGCTCAGAGCTGCACATATTCTGTGATGCTTCTCAATGTGCCATAGCAACAACCATTTTTATTAAATCGCAGAATGAACAAGGTAATATTACTGTTCGCCTTTTATGCGCTAAAACTAAAGTAGCTAGTGTAAAGCCTACGACAATACCGAGACTGGAGCTTAGCGCGTGTCTTCTTGGAGCTCAGCTCGCGGCCGCCGTGTGTCGCGCTCTGCGATGTGTTTTTATGCGCAAGGTATACTGGACAGACTCAACTATTGCGTTAGCATGGCTTGGTATGAGGTACGATAAGCTCAAAACCTTTGTAGCGAATAGAGTAGGCGCGATTTTAGAATTGACTGACTGCTCTGCATGGCGGCATGTCCCCACAGAACAAAACCCGGCCGACTTAGCCACACGCGGTCTGGACGCAGACAGAGTTAGAAACTGTAGTTTATGGTGGAACGGACCAGGCTTCCTACGTGAGCCTGAGTCTGTGTGGCCTGCCACTTGTTTAACAAGGGGCACAGTAGCTAATCAGGATTTACCAGAATTGAAAGTTCACGTCACCACTTGTGACGGAGTAATAAAAAAACAATCACTTATCAACTTTGATAAGTATTCAAATTTACGATTTTTGCAACGCTCGTTTGCATATATACTTAGGTTTATTCATAACTGTCGAAATCCTTCTTACAGGAACACTGGTGTATTGCAGCCTGAGGAGCTCATTAATTCGTTAACGCATCTTGTCAGGTTATCGCAAACGGAATCTTTCGAAAAGGAATTAATCATTCTTCGAGCAAATAAGACGCTTAGCTCAAAAAGTTACATTATTTCGCTAAGTCCATTTTTGCATAACGATGTAATACGGGTTGGAGGACGTTTAGACAACTCTATTTATCCATATGAAAAGCGTCACCCAATGCTATTGCACTCTAAACACATGCTTGCAAAATTATTATTCCGTCAGGAGCATATACGTCTTCTCCATGCTGGCCCTCAGTTGCTGTTGGCATCAATCAGAGAGTTTGTGTGGCCTATAGCTGGCAGAGATCTTGCTCGCACCACCGCTAGGCAGTGTGTTGTATGTAGAAGGGCCAAAGGTAATACAACTGCCCCTATGATGGGCATGCTACCCAAACAAAGAGTCAATCCAGGGTTTCCATTTGTTACTATTGGTATCGATTTTGCTGGACCATTTCTCATCGCTGATAGGAAGGGTAGAGGCTGCAAATTAAGCAAATGTTACTTGTGCATTTTTGTGTGCTTCAGGTACAAATGCGTACACCTCGAAGCTGTCAGTGAATTATCTAAGGACGCTTTCATCTTGTCTTTACGTCGTTTTATCTCTCGGAGAGGCCGTCCTACCGAAGTCTTTTGTGATAATGCTGGTAATTTTGTTGCCGCTTCTAAAGAAATAGGAGAGTTTCTTAAATATCATGCTGATGACATTATAAGTTTCACATCTGGAGAAGGAATTACTTTTAACTTCCAGCCGGCTCGTTCTCCACATTTTAACGGGCTGTCAGAATCGGTCGTAAAATCAGCCAAAAACGTAGCAAAACGTATTCTTAGTAACACTCATCTAACATTTGAAGAGTTGGCAACTCTATTTAGCCAGATAGAAGCAATCCTTAACAGCAGACCTATTTGTCCTTTATCCTCATCTCCCAACGATTTAAACCCATTAACCCCAGGGCACTTCCTCATTGGGCGCCCTCTGATGTCACTTCCATCACCAGATCTTCTAGATATGAATCCTGGCCGTTTAGATCGGTTCCGGCGCCTCGAACAGCTTAGACAGCATTTCTGGAAACGCTGGCAAACCGAATATGTAACGGAACTGCAGGAAAAGCACAAATGGCGCACCCATAGCAGACCGCTACAGAAAGGCGATTTAGTCTTACTTAAGGATGATAACTGCCCTCCAATGCAATGGAAGCTTGGACGCATTGCAGCACTTTTTTCCGGAAAGGATGGAGTTGTTCGCGTCGCTGAAGTCAGAACCACTGCAGGCACCTACCGACGAGGTATCAAGTATCTGTGCCCGCTATTGGAGCCAGTGGACGAACCTACCGAGAACACTCAAGCTTCCCGGGCCCCGGATCATGTTCCTGCACGGAATTAATGAATTGCCTCCCCGCCGCACGCCCCCCGCGCTCGCCCGGCTTCGCCGGACACTCGCCTTACTGAACGCCACGCGACAACAAGTGCACCGCCTTGTTTATTTTTTATATAGAATCTTGTGACGGCCGTGGATATATTTGTAGACCTCTATTTCAAGAATAGTACACGATAGTATCAACCAAACTGCATTTTTAATCAAGCATCCCAAAGGAACATTATTATTCTCAGTGAATAACATAGATTTTGAAATCTTCTTCTTCGTCGTGTCGATGGCTGAGTCAAATTTTATTGGCCCAATAAGTGGCCACTGTTATGACGCTCTCGTCGGCGTTCATGAGCGCCTCTCTTGTGCAGGTGGAAGGACATTTTGGACAGTCAGTAAGGTAGTCAAGGTTTTGACTTGCCATCGTGGTGAAAGGATTAGCCAATTCGCTTTTAAGAACTCGCGAATTGCCCAGGGTGCGCCGGACGTAGGGAATCTTTGTGTACGTCACTCGGGGAGGCTCCTTTCATGCAAAATAACAGACAGATAGTGGTTCAGTGGCAAATAAAAAAAATAAACACAATAATGGTGCTGCTACCTCAAATGTCAGTATAATAAGCTTATTTTGTATTGAGCCTTACGACAGTGCATTTAGAATATTATTTGACGGCAAACAATAGAAAAGCCCACTACTGTTTATTTTCTACGAAGTACCTTTATTTGAAGACAAACAACAGAGAAGCCTACTACTATTTTGTTTTTACGAAGTGTCCCATTTCCTATACGAAATATCCTAGCCTACAATCCACCATGGCTACCCTTCTTACTATAAATACAGACTGTTTGTCGACTAAGAAGATGGCATAGTAAGTTTGCAAAATACAATAGTTTGTATTGCACTGTTGTACAGTCGATGGGGTGCCAATCCCATGGATAGGGCGAACCCCTTCAATGATAAAAGGCCATGAATCTGAGAACTTATGAATAAGAAAATACATACGTCTGGGATGTTTGTTTGATATGACGTAGGAAATCGCGAATGAAGTCGTTATCTGGTCTGTATGCACATTTATTTTCTGTTTTGTTTTTGTTATCTTCGTCTTATTGCCACTCAAATGTCAGACAGTTTTGACAGTTGGCCTAACAAAATGATGCTATTTAAAAATCGTTTCGTTGGCAAATAGGGTGAAAAAAAAACTTTTTAGTCAATGAGCTAAAGTAACGAGTTGCGAGCCTGTTTGTTAGGAGCGATGTTGTTGTGGGTTTGATTCCCACACGGGACAAATCTTTGTGTGATTCGCCAATTTTGGATTGGTTTGGGTGCGCTTGTGTGTGTGAAATTTATGTTTGTGAACACCCACGTGACACAGGAATTAATTATAAAGCGGGCGTGATGTAAAAAAAATGCATTATCTTAGCACAAGAGTTTTGTGTCTTGTGCCTACATGATATTTTTTATATCGTTGTGTAACAATTACGAAATATCATTGTTTAAATAAATATTAAGTATAATCGGAAAATGCTCCTAAATCGATAAAAGTTTGGCAAAGTTGCAAAACAAACTTGCATAACGATAACTATTCGTACCTATTAAATGTTTGTCCGATGAATAATGCAATCTTTATTAAAAGTGTTTAATTGAAAAAATAAATAAATAAATAAATTTGGATTTTTTCCATTAGATAGAACGCCAGAACCAATTACACTATCCAATGGTCTCAATGACAAGGCCAAATCACGCAAGCACACCCAGTCTCAGAACAAATAATTGCGAATCACACAAAGATTTGTCCCATGTGGGGATCGAACCCACAACACCAGTGCAGTGGAGAGCGGCGAGGCGACCGCTTAAACCACTACACTACACGTGCAGACAAGAAGGTTCATCATCGTGTTTATTGTTATGATTTTTTTACCATCGAAGTTCATGTGCCTTTCTGGTTAATTGGATCGAGAGATCGAGGCTCGAATTCTGGCCATTACACTACTGTCGTGAACTTACTCCCTACACAAGCAATTTAAGCTTAGCTGGGGATTAACAAGAATACCAGTAATTTATATCTGCAAATTACTTGAAAGCTGTAAAAAAAAAAATCTGTGATGTTTTGTTAACTCGCGAATACCTATCATTCTTTTATCTCAAAATCATCTCTTTGCTGTATCTGTCTAGCAAACATCCCCTACGTGTTTGAAATACCCTAAGGACGTAATACAATTCAACCGACACACCTGACGTCCTGAAGGGAACTACTGACGTGGAGCTACACGATTCGGCACGTGAAATGCCATAACTGTCTGTTTTAATGGCATGAGTGATAATATCTATTATCTAGTACTCGTATTATCATGAAGTTAGGTTCATATTAATATGTAGTAATTAAAGTTTATTATTTTTATTTTTTTTTATTTTAAAAACACGACGCCCGCACAAGAATAACTCCTGTGTCGCGGGGGTGTTCACAAACATACATTTCACACACACAAAACACACCCAGAGTCAGAACAAATCTTTGCAAATCACACAAAGATTTGTCCCATGTGGGGATCGAACCCACAACAACAGCGTAGTTGAAAGCGGCGAGGCGACCGCTTTAACCGCTACGCCAACCGTGCACTCAAAGTTAACATAACATCACGACAATATTACCCTGAAGGGTGTGGCATACTTGTTTGACACCAAAGGCGTATGACCAATCGACTTTGGGATTGTTTATCGCTGCTGTGCTATCTATTCCGTGGCTTTGTCAAGATAAAAACTGCTGTATTGTATGTAGAATAATATGAAAGTTTAATTTTAAGCCGGCTATTTTTATAGTAAGCTGGGATGTCATGAAAAACGTTTGTAAACAATTGCAAAAAACTTGTAATATTTAAAGCAAATTTTAGCTTTGCTATGCATTTATTTTATAATATTAAAGTTGAAAAATTAAGAATCCAGCAGGACTCGAACCTGCACCCCCTGGGTATACGCCCTAAGTGCTTTGAATTCAAAGCACTTAGGGCGTATACCCAGGGGGTGCAGGTTCGAGTCCTGCTGGATTCTTAATTTTTCAACTTTAATATTATAAAATTGCAAAAAACGTCATAATTCTATTAAAACAAAATTTCCATGTCAAAAATCCTTCATGTTTAAATAGAAAATCTCTTTTGTTTATTAAATCCCGCTTAAATTATGTCTCTTATTACTAGATAATCGTCATACACAAAACTAGAAATTATTTACTATCTTATATACGTGACACAAGGGTAATGGCGATACAGTTTTTGGGCATTGCCTTTTCATCTGTTAAATTTCGGACCCATAATAATAATTTGGATTTTTTACATTAGATAGAATACAAGAATCAGTTACACTATCCAATGGTCCCAAATACACACATTTATTCACACAAGCACAAAACCCAGTCTCAGAACCAATATTTGCGGATCACACAAAGATTTGTGTCATGTGGGAATCGAGCCCACAGCACCAGCGCAGTAGAAAGTTGCGAGGCGGCCGCTTAAATCACTACGCCACACGTCCAGACAGGGGATAGGATATTTAATACAATTTTACAACAAAAACACTTCTTAGAAACAGAAAACGGTATCTTTTTATTCAAATATCAACACGGAAGCTTACAAACCATTAGTATACTAAAAGCTGCATCCCATGTGAAATACTTAACGAGTAGAACCTAAGGAGCTTTTACTTTAATTTTTGCGCGAGCCTTTGAAGCCTTTGGCGTCTAATTAAACCACACACACCACAAAGCAAAATACATTAAAGAAAACATGCACTTTTACAAATTGGCGGAATACTTAATGCGAATTTATTTGGAGAGTACAAAGTGTTGGAGCCAGGTCAACTGCAGCATTTCCCATATTGTTTTTTTATTTTTTTAGTTTAAAAAAAAACGGCGCCCGCACTAGGAATTACTCCTGTGTCGCGGGGGTGTTTACAAACATACATTTCACACTAACAGAGCACATCCAGAGTCAGAACAAATGTTTTCGAATCATACAAAGATTTGTCCCGTGTGGGGATCGAACCCACAACACCAGCGCAGTTAAAAGCGGCGAGGTGACCGCTTTAACCACGACGCCAACCGTGCATTCAATTTGCTCTTCTATTTATGATGGTGAAATAATATTTAATTATTCACAATTTGCAGAACCTTCGCTGCAGGCGTAGTAAGAAGCGCAAGTATAAAAATAGATTGTATAAGGATAGGAACAAATGGATGAACGTGACGTCACGAAATGACGTATCATACAGTTGAGAAATTTAGGGTTCTGGTAAGAGGCGACCGTAGCTGGATGGCTAAAGCGGCTGCCCGGTGTGCAGTAAGGTCGCAGGTTCAAATCCTGCCGATCCCATATCTTTTTCAACTGTTTCTTAGTATAATTTGCTAAGCATAGCTAAATGCTATAAAAATAATCAATTAGAACATAAAAAAAACAATTGAATATTAATCACTCCTTAAATTAGTTAATTTGTTACTTTATTACTGCCTAGTGGTTAGCGTATGCGCATCTCACATCGAGGTCTCGGGTTCGATTTCCGAATCGAACAAAGTGTTATTTGTGAACTTTCCGTTAGTAAATTTTCAAGAGCAGCACAGAGTATGGCGATAGACTATCTCCGTATCCCTTGGGACCTAAACGTAACAGGAGAAATGTGGGTGTTGTATAACATCACGCCTAAATTACCCAGAAGGGAGTGGCAGAAGTGTATAACACCTTTATATCACCTGTTATGTTTAGATCCAAAGGGTGAGCCTGTCGCCATCCACCGGGCACAATACCATCACCGTGTTGCTATTTGGGGAATCCCTCACGCAAAAATCGCATATAAGCCTTTTATACCAACTGGGAATCGAACCCGAGACCTCGAAGACCTGAAAGGCGTATACGCTAACTACTAGATCAACGAGGCAGTAAGCGATTACTAACCATTACAAGAAACACCTTAGAACATAAACCACTACGGATAGAACACATTCCCCATGTCATAATCTTCGTGAACTATCGACGCCAGGTGTGCTAAGCCAAGAACTCCTACATAACGGTTTTAATGGTCCATAGCATAGAAATCTTAATAATAAGGCAATAGAAATGTCAAAGACGCGTGACCTTGTCACCGCGCATCTGTCAAGTCAAACACAAGTGCGAGTTGAGGAATTGTCGTCTTAATGTCATCGCAAAAAGAATAATTTTGTTTGCAGGAATACAAGCGCATTTGTCTAATCGAACAACAGTGCGAGTTGAGGAATTGTCGTCTTAATGTCATCGCCAAAAAGAATAATTTTGTTTGCAGGAATACAAAAAGTGGTATTTGAAAACCGGCGACATGCGTCCCAGTGTTAAAAGATAGTCGATAGCATTTCTATTGACTAGTTATTAAGATTTCTATGGTCCATAGCTAGTGGCTTTTCCCAGAAGCCACTTATAAAGTTAGGAAAAGCCATACACGTACAAATGCTGGTGCTATCCCGTAAAAGGCAAGTAACTTACTCCTTATTAATGATGGTCGATACTAGTCTTCCCAAGAATACTCCATTTACCTAACTAAGTTGTCATTTTTATACACGATGTATTATGTAGATAATGAATGTTGGCACAGAAAATTCATCATCATTTTGAATACTCTGTATGCTAACTTAAAATTGAATGAATGTTTTCCCGATCCTTTTGAATACCTTAAAAGCTTAGATCTTTTTGTGCAAACTGTACAGGCTCAGAGGAAATAATCTCTAGAGGGAGTCTCGTGCAGTGAACATTGCAACAAAGACGTAGAAAGTTGACAAGCTAGTGTGCGTGAAACCATTGCTTTACGATGACTTGACATTCATCTGAGAGTTACCAGTAATTGAATTTACCCCAATGTAATGGGAGAAAAAAATAAATGGGGGTAAAAATACACAATACTGCAGTTATAAAATAAAATACTGGCGCTTTAATTTAATGAAATGAAAAAATATATTTTTACTTCGCAAAGTTAAAATATATAAGCAAGCTACTGTTGGAGAATTTAAGTTTTATACTGTAAATAAAATAAATATCAATTAAATCCTTAAAAAACTTGTTTATTTTAAATAATCAAATGCCACAATAATAATCAATTAAAATAATAATTAATATAATATATATATTAATTTAATATTAATTAAATTTCTTTAATTTTGTCACACCCTGTATAGTAAGTAAATCAACGAACAGACTATTGAAACCAGCTGTAAATTTTAAATTATTAACTAAAGAATAAAAAAAACAGAAATACGGGTAAATATAGTATCTCAGACTGGCAACACCAAAAAATGGCGTGTGGGTTCTGAGATTAAATGTCAGAATTTTCTAGATTTGTTTTAAAAAAATACGATTGTTTTTGGATTACTTACCGATGGTAGGATATTGTGTTAGTAGCATTTGCACGTCTGCTATAATTCCGGCATATTTTTATAGAACAATACGACATTGTAACTCACAAAATGATTTTTTGTAATTCACTCAAATGACCTTATTGTTTGAGGTGATAATTGACACTGACAGCGGTTTTTGTATTTATCAGGTACTTTACGGACAAAATTTTTGGACAATTTAGCGTTGATGAGGCGGTATCTATAGATATATATCGATGCCCCCAAGCAATAAGTCGGTAATCGAAAAATCCAAATTTTACAGGAGAAAACATTTACTGTTTTTGTCGAATATCTTTTCAGCCAGTGGGAATATTTAAGTCATTGATGTATCAAATGAAAGTAGTTTTTTTTATAAGTGTAGCTGTGCTTTTAATATGAAATTCTTTCAATTCAGAACCTTACAATTTAATAAAATAAATAATACCTTAAACTATATTGTTTAAATATTACAGTAATAATACTTACAGAGTTATTGCAGTAAATTTGTGAAAGAATTTATTTCGTATTATTATATTATGTACTTTTACCAAGTTATTTTTTATCGTAGAGATGATGCATAATGTGTTATTACGGAGTTATTGTGGTAATATTAAATAATTGTAGAAACAGTGTTGATACATACCAATACTATTTACGGGAAAATTTTGAATAACTGTGTTATTGTTATCACCCAGTACCTTTTAATTTTTTTGAAGCGTGTTAATGTAATATTTACGTGGTTGAAACGAAAAGCCTACTATTTAATTACTTAACATAGTTTTATTATTTATAAATTTGCTGCAGGAACATAAATAATCAATAATAACAATCCAAAAAAGTAAATGACATAAAACACATCCTGCAAACAACTTTGGTACATAATATTCATACAGTATGATTCGTCTTCAGAGAAATTTTCGTTCCTAGATTCAGGACAAGACAAAAAGTCAAAAAGGATGGTAAAAGCGTGGAATAGCTCCACTTTTACACAAACTTAAAAGGCACCGTCATGGTGCCTTTCAGTTGGTTACCGCTGTAGATCCTGGCGTCACAGGAGTCACAGTGGTGGGCGTGTGGGTGGGATTATATCCCGTTAAAAACTTAAAAGGGTTGTATGTAAAGCTTTGCTTATTGTAATCGGTTGGTGGTAAACACGTTCCAAGTGCACGTTATCTAGATGTACAGCTCCGCTATTCTCTTGTGTACACTTTCACCACTTCGTCTACCTAAGGCACTCTGCCTTAGGTAGACGAAGAGGACGAAAGTGAGTGTTTAAATCAAGCTCTGAATAAGTGTCTTTAAAGTTATATTTGAAAAAACAACTTATTTGCTTGTGAATCGGATACACTCACCTACATCACGTCTGCCCATCACATTTTCGTTGTTATACACCGCCAATGCTTTTCGTCTACGAGTGGTTTCAAATCATAAACTTCAGATTGCTCTAATTCTATGACACAATATTTTCACCACCCAGTAATCTTTGAATTCAAAATAACGCTGCAAATTTAACAGCCATCTGAATACAGTAAAAACTTTGTAATACCTTTCTCGCGTTCATTAAAAAAAAAGCTTTTCCTATTTTTCATACAGCCTCTTTTAGCTATTTGAAAATGACATACTTAACGAAATCCTATTTTTGTATCGCAACAAACATTGTGATATTGCAACATGGATATTTTATTTTATAATACATAAATGCTACACTTCGGATTGAGGTACACTCAAAACTTTTTGCAATTCAAATATTGCTACTGTAGTATTATCTTTGTCAGTTGCCTCTATTACTTCTTTTTTCAATAATCTTACATTTTCTTTTCTCTGTAAATTAAGTCTTTGTTTTTCCTCTAGGGTGGCTTTCATAGTATTGCCTGATTTTTCATATAAGAAGCACGAAGTCGTTTTGTTGCCATTACAACATCAGAGTAATTTTTATGTGTAAACTACTCCGTATAAAAGCTATACATTTTTTAAATATTCAAGTTCTCTGAAATATATTCTCTGGTAAAATTCATCCTCGTAGAGTGCGACTCCAGTTTAGAAAATATATCAATGTGAGCTTTAATAGTTGCTTCAGTCATATTATACATTTTGTACAAGAGGACAGCATAATAATAGACCTATTATTATGCTTTCCTCTTGAGTCTTTAAGTCCCTCATCAGCTTTCATTACTATATTTAATGCCGTTGAAACCATTTGTTATATATTCAAATAAAATCCTTACAAACAGCAATGTTTTCATTATTTAAAGTGAAAGAATAATTTAAAGATTGCGTGCGGTTATTTTTACGATATAAAGTATTTTTTTTTAATACTTTTAGTATGGACATTCCTGCTGATATACAGGCATTGTTGTTTGCGATCACCAAGACCATAAAATTGGTCAAATATAATTTGTCTTTCTGGAGAACAAAATATTTGGTTACAACCCTTTTTACACGTACATGGAGAGCCTATAGTTTTATTAGAATATTTTTTTGGAATTGCAACCCTCGTAGGCTTTATCAGGATTTTATTTTTTTAGAACGCCAATCACTGCTTGCGTTTCCTAGTTTTTTGTATTCCCTACGTAGAAGGTTGATTTTGTATATTTGATTCATATATGTTGTTATCTATGTGTTCATAATCAGTTGTTAAATAACACTTACAGCTTTCTGAGCATGCGAGCAATCGTTTGTAGTTATTTCATTTCATCAAATTTGGAAGAATTGAAATGTTGCGTACATTAATGAACCAATACTCATCTTTAAAGACATGGTTAGAGTATATTACGGAATACGTATATTTCAATTAGTTCGACAAAAACCCCGTAAATGCTTTTACCAAAATACTTATGAAGATTATTTACGCCAATAATCCGGTAAAAGCTACTTACCAAAATAAAATATGCAATATTTCTTTGTACCGACCTATAACAGTATTTTTGCCGACATCATTTTGTTTGTAAATTTCCCAACAATAAAAACGTGTGTCGTGATATCTTTGTAAATTATCGTTAGAAAAATACAAAAAAAATTGTAGAGGTGTAATCCAGTCTGTAGATGCCAAATTTGCCATAACAGCAAGAAGTCCATAATAGTACATTACCGACTTATTGCTTGGGGGCATCGATATAATCAAAGTGTACACTGCCGTCATAAGATAAAGGGGCACAACTAACATTTTTTTCGAAATTAAGTTATATATATATTTGGAATCAGGAGAAAAAGGCCTATCAGCTAAATATTTTTATGTATTTTTACATACACCATAAATAAAAGTACCATAACTTGAAAGGGCACAACTGAGTTATTTTTTTTGTGATATTACGTGAAAGAGGCATGTCTTACTTAGATTACGTGAAAAGGTCACAAGTAAATAGATATGGTTATTTATTTAATTTATCGTATAATACTTTTTTAATTGGAAAGGCGTAATTGACTTAATTCAAATAGTAAAGGCATATGTGTCAAATGTGGCCATTCATTTAAAATTTTACCGGCACTTCACCAAACATTTAATTTAAAAGAAAAGGCACAAATGTCAGTTGTGCCTTTACTACGAAACATAATTGAATAGAGGTGAGGTGAGGGGGTTGAGGTATCAAAGTCTCTCGCGTTAGTTGTGCCTCACGAGTTACGACGAGTCCACGCTTGTCTAAGCTGCGCTGGTAAGATATAATTTTGTTGATTATATTAATTCATTTCTATATGTCTATTATTTGGTGGCTTGTACTTTTTTTGAAATATTTCATGGTTTTCCGTTTTTCCTCACTACCCTAGGCTACAACCGAAACAACTGTAAAGCAGTTAGAAATATTCTCGACATAGACTATGATTCTACATTATATCCACAATCTCTCATAGATAATCGGGGTCATAACCCGAATCCGTTAAAATAAAAGATAAAATCTCTAAAATAAATAAAAATCTCTAAAATAAAAGAACATATAATGTCATTTCGTCCCGCTGTATCCCATTACAGACGTGAACACGCACCCAATAAAAAGTATTTGCCTTCTGATCTCAGTATTCGTATTATGTATGACCATTATTGTGAATCTAATCCTGAAGTGCCTGTATCGTATAGTTATTACAGAAAAGCTGTAAAGGAACTAAATATATCATTTACAAAGTTAGGCCATGAAGAGTGTGAGCTTTGTGAAAAATTTATCATTCACAACCCTAACCAAGAAACAAGACACAGACGTTGCATAGAATGTAAAAATTACGAAGAACATCATAAAAAATATATTTTAGCTCGAAAAAAGTATGAAGAAGACGTTGATAACCAGACTCAGAAGAAGAATGGCACCGACACTGTTATTTTTGCTGTAGATCTCGAAAAAGTTATTATGTTACCTCGTATGGAAGAATTTAAAACTGTCATGTTTTGCCCGCGACTTATTGTCTTTAACCAGAGTTTCGTGCCGGTTGGCGACAAAAAATTGCACGAGGTGGGTAAAATTTTAGCCGTTTTATGGCATGAAGGCATGTCTGGCCGAAAAAAATAAGATATTATAAGTTGCTTCAGGGCTTTCTTTATAGAAAACCGGGACTTTAAACACATAATTTTGTGGCTCGATAACTGTGCTGGTCAAAATAAAAATTGGGCACTTTATTCTCATTTAACGTATTTGGTAAACACTGCTGAAGTTAACTTCGAAAGCATTACCTTACGCTACTTAGAAGTCGGTCACACGTTCATGGCCGCAGATGAGTTCCACCATAGAGTGGAACGATCACATAAAACTAAAAAACGCATATACGACTTCGAAGACTTCTGCCAAGCTGTATCTGATACCTGGCCATAGCACTACTGTTAAAAAGATGACCGTTCAAGATTTTTATAGTTTTGAGGACTGCTCTTCAACATCCAAACTTAAAAATTCCAAACCTCGAGCTTACATGAATGGAATTTGTGAAGCAAGTTTTAGAAGGGGTTCCTATTCCATTTTCTACAAGAATAGCCATGATAATGAAGAGTACTTCGAATTAGATTTTCTTAAGTTAAAAAATATTAAAGTAGGTATTCCACCGCCATGCCAAAAACTTGCTGCGAGGGGCATTACGTTTGACAGAAAAGCTGCTATAATCACTAAGCTTGCTCCGCTTATGCCTACAAATAGAAGAGTTTTTTGGGAAACATTACCCGTGAATGATAGCTCAGCTGATCTCACTGAAACCTATGAAGACTAAAAACAAGACTGATTTTTATATTACTGATTTTGATTGAAATGATATACTAAGAGTGCCTTAATGATTGTGATAACTATGTATAATGGAAGTTGATTTGATACCAAAGGTATAATTTTTAATGTTTAAATAGTTTAATTTGGTGTTTTTTTTTTCTTTTAATTTCTCGTTAATTCTGATTACTTTGAAACTTAAGAGAGTGCCATTTAATTATCAATAGTTTTTAGTTCCTATTAGAATACAATTTATTGTTAGTTACTACAAATACTTTTAATAAAAGATTTATTATTTCCTGGTTGTATTTGTTATTTAAATATTTAAATCATTTTGACTTATTTAAGCTATAATGGAAAGGCATAATTACAGAAGTGTGCCTTTTCATTATAATATTAAACTTTTTTTCACAAAATGTTAGAATGGAAAGTCACATTTGGTTAATTATGCCTTTTATACGTAATATTAATGTTTTTATTATTTTTTAAAGTTACGTTGAAATGGAAAATGTTGATTATTTCATAAATGCAGTAAAAAATTCTAAAAATAAGTTATTCGTCTTATAGGATTCACGTAGACGCTATTATTTCCATTCATACATTTTCGATAACTAAAATACTGTAATTTTTTTTCGCCAAAATCCATGAAATATTTTGAACTTGATTTTCTCCGGATTTGTAAAATGTTAGTTGTGCCCTTTAAAGTTATGACGGCAGTACAGGTCTTGAGAGGTCAAGTTGAAATTGCCGTCATCAAAATAATAAGATACGTAGCTACTGGGTATGTTGATATGAAGGTTTCAACTCATTCAAACTTATTCACTAGCTCCTTAATTTTGAGTTGTGTATGATCTTATTTTAAATTTATTTTATTAGAATGTTGTGTTTTTACAAAATTTAATTCCAATATTGTTATTATCTTATTAATCAATTTTAATTATATTTTTATTTTTTCTTAGTCGTGTAATTTAGGTAATGTCAAAATGAAAATAAAAGTAAATTAATTGGGTTTTAACAAATTAGGTTAAGTTTGTATTTGTAATGTAATTTAATGAATGGCATGAAGTTAGTGAATGTTTGTTTTGTGTTTTTAATTTAGATTATTATTATTTATGTTTTTTTTTCGATGCATGAAGAACTATGGACCTATGTTGTCTTAATAAATAAATTATTATTATTATTATTATATTATATTATTATTAAGCATGTTATTTATTTTTATGAATCGAGCAATATACTTTGCACGATTAACCCAGTATTACGATATTGGGATGTTGAGAGATTTCTTGTACGGAGGAAATAATAATATGATATTATTATAAAACAAAAAAGTAGCATTCACATTTTTCCATGCAAAAATGTCTTGTCAATTCCTGAATTAGATGACCTGCAGCCAATAAGGCGAGGCCTGGCATTCACGTCAGGTTACCAAATTCGATTCCACTGCGACTTGATTTCAAGGCAGAAGTGGTTAAGGTACTAGATACGTGGAACCCATAGGTGTGGGTTCGAGCCCATTTAAACCGTAATTTTGCATAAATAAATGCTAATCAAATCTTAAATTTGCTTTTACATTACATTCACATTTTTTGTTCAAACAGAAGATAGATTGTAATGTATCTCCATTAATATTGCGATCATTTACTGTAAATAATAAGAGCACGAAAATTCCAATGAAACTCCATTCCATATTGTCCAGCGCACTAAAAATACATCGTCACCTTAAACCCGCCATCAAGCCACACTCTCACCTTATCCCTCTAACAGTAGATACATCGTGTGATATCACAGTAATGACGTCTGATCGATCACCTCTGTCGTCTCCACTCGCGAGTCAATCAATCAAGCTTTTTGTCAAGCATCGCCATTGTTTGCTGTTTGTCTAACCCGCGTGGTGTATTGTTGGTAAGTGACAAGAGACGATCAACCCTGTTTTTATGACGATATTGGGATACAATGAAATCTTATTTAATGGAAATATAAATATTAACGTGATTTTGTTTGCAAAGTGCAGTGTGTTAGTTAGTACATAGTTTATCTGGACAAAAATAAACCGTGCGTAAAATTTTAATCATGGCATAAATATTACAATACTTCTTTTTTCTTCTAGGACCTGGTGGAAACTTTACCGCGTACCCTTTGACTGCTTGTGGATAACGGCAGTTAAAGGGACGGTGTTCACCCGAGGTTAACGTAGCGTGCGGCAGCACGGCGGTGATCCCGGGGGGAAAACCATGTCCCGTGGCGAATTCTGGCATGGCGGCCTACCGCGTGTTTTTCTGATCAGCAGAGGGCACAGTGGTGGGGCAAAGGTGGGTTTGGTGCGACCGTGCGCACGCAGACCTACCAAGTTAGATGAGTGGAGATCTTCTTTACGCCACCACCAAGGGAAGGCACGGGTGTAGTGATAGTGATACCCACATGACTACAGAGACGAGGTTACTCATTCGTGTACAAGGAGTTGCTTTCCCAGAGAGGGGCTGATCGGTGCCATGAATACAAGCTGGCATCGGTAGCTCCTCGCCTTGAGGCGGGCCCACTTGTGTGCATAGTGGTCGCTGATAACGAATTCCGTCGGGCACCAACGAGCGACTCGATGGCACGTGGCGGTATTTTAAGTGGGTGAAGGCCCCATATAACCACACCGTACCCTCTAATAAAAAGTAAGATCTACATTATACATTCAGGATACATAAACCATAAGAATATCAAACCCTGCTCACATAATGTAACGGGAAAATTATCCTTTCAAGAAGTACTTTGCAGCACCTCTGAATAAGCCTATTTAACTACTCCAGAAACAGTTTTCACGAACAATTAAACGTGTCTTACGTTACATTATATTTGAAGAAACACAATTACTTGGCATGTTTGAACACCTATAACTCGAGCAGGTTCGTTGTAAAACCATCGTAAAGATACCTGCACACCGAGTGAGATAATGAACCATTCATTGTGTAAGAGTAAGTGCACTTACTGAGCAATGTAATAGACATACGGATTTTACAGATACGGGTCTGCTTGTTACTTTATGTGGTGTTAGGTGAAATTTTAAAGGAAAATGTATTAAAACTTAGAGTTTTTAGTTAAAATTCTAAATAACTGGGGTAGTTTTATATACAAATAGCTCCTGCTCACGGCCTCTTCCGCGTGGTACGATCAAAAAGGAGTCTATATTATTCTGGCGACTTGAGCTATCTCCACATCAATTCATTTAGATTTGTCTAATAGATTCGAAGATTTTTGGGTATAATAAATAGAAAAAGAAGAAAAAGATTATTGTTTATTCAAATGACTGATTTATCAACGCAGAGCCTAAATCGCTCGAGCTAGAAACTTGACATCTTGCATGAAGTTTTTGTTCACAAAATAAAATTCAATATAACAAGAAGCTCATGATATCTAGTCAGCGAACATTTAATTTTTAGGCTTTATATAAAAAGGCCGTAAGATGTGTTTAGTTCAGAGGGTAAGTAAAAAAAACACCTCGTATGATATCATGTTTAAACTACAAAAAAGTTTATTGACTGCCGAACCCACCTTCCACAAGGATGGATTTTTTAAATGATGATTTATTATCAGTCTAATAAAAAAATACCGATTTGGCAGGCATCTCGCGGTTGCGTTATAAAACAACAATTTTTTAAATTTGTATTTTTCTTTTTAAGAATCTCATGATTTCTAGTCAGCGAGCATTAAATTTTAAGGCTTAATATAAAAAGGCCGTAAGGTGTGTTTAGTTCAGAGGGTACGTAAAAATAACACTTAATACATAGTTAAAACAACAGCCTAAAAATACTTTTTAGGGTTCTGTTGCCGAACGGCAAAAAACGGAACCCTTAATGAGTCGTCATGTCTGTCCGTATATTTTTTTATCCGTATATTTTCCTATATATTTTTTTCATCAAACCCATACGTGTGGGATTTATGGATAGGTCTTCAAAAATGATATTGAGGTTTTTAATATTTTTTTCTTAACTGAATAGTTTGCGCGAGGGACGCTTCCAAAGTAGAAAAATTGGTCCCCCCCCCTCCCGAAACTTCTGGGAATGATAAATGTAAAAATAATATAATGACGTACATTACCATGCAAACTTCCACTTAAAATTGGTTTGAACGAGATCTAATAATTAGTTTTTTTATTACGAATTAAATCGTAAACCGCATTTTACCTTTCATTCAATCAACTCCAATAAAATAAAGAATAAAGAAAAACATTTATTTAGATGTACAGTGGTACGGAACCCTACGTGCGCGAGTCCGCCTCGCACTTGGCCGGTTTTTTTACTAGCTATTCATCAAAACTTTTCTTTGGATGATTTTTACAATAATTTGAAAAAAGAAATTAGTTTTCTTATAAAAGTAAAGTCAAGAAGAAGTTTAGATGTAAATATAATTAAGACGTTTTCAAATATGAACTAAGAGGGCCCGCTAGCATTTGGAATTTAATTTAAACCTTAGAACAACAAACTGAAAACTAGCGGCTTTTTAAATAATATTTTAGTTGAAAATATAAGGTAAACGATTTTACTTACTGCCTTGATGGTCTAGTGGTTAGCGTATGCACCTCTCAACGCGAGGTTTGATTCCCGGTCACCGTCAAAAAATTCACAATAGCAGCACGGAGTTGGAATTTGTGCCCGGTGGATGGCGATAGGCTCATCTAGCCATGGTACCTAAACATAACAGGTGAAATGAGGGTGCTTTACAACTCTGCCACACCCGTCTGGGTAATATTATAGGCCCTATGATATGTTATGTTAATTGCGTTGCCTTTAAAATAACTGTCGTGAGAAGTCTACAAGAAAGTTTTTGTTTCCGTAAGATCTTATTCTAACCTATATTGCTTATACTAACTAAGTATGTAGTAGTATTACTAAGTATCAATTGATTGTAAATTTTTATTGTACCTACTTCAGTACCTTTTTTATGTCAATTAAACATTTTAATTATTTTTTATATGTAATGTTATTTAATTTCAATAATAAATTTTCACTAATTAATGTATTTGATTTTATTGACGTTACTTGACATACAATCAAAATCTACCACGTTAACAATAACAGGTACATTTTAGAGATCGTTGGCAAGACAGATTTTGATTCAGAGAGCCGATTGCAAGAAATTTTACGTTACCTCTATAAATCTGAACAAAAAACATGATGGTATTTTATGTAATGAATTTTCAAGGAAAACTAAAGCTACGTTAATTTAATTAGTTCTAGAGTAATTGGAGTCTAAACGTAGAAACAACTTGTATAAAGTTGTTAATATTCAATATAGATATTAAATCTGTTTTGAGTCTATAATGATATTGAAATGGCTGACCACGGAATCCTATTGCGCGTACCCTGATACGTAGTTAGCCGGTTTTTTAATTTCGTGATCTAACTTTTAAATCTTTATTTCGAAATAAATTCACAATATATTATGTACAATTAATTTACCTGCAATTCTACCTCAAAGCTAAACAAAGCTAGCTTCAAACGGCAATTCGCGAAACCTCAACCAAATCCACAACAGCTAAATAACAAAGCATTAAACACTTAGCTGAAAAATATTAACAGTTAATTATGCTCTTAGAGCGTCTAGACAATAGAAAACGGTAGTATTTAAGTACCAATTTACTGGTAAATTAAGCTACGTTTTATGGTCGCTATAGCAGATTGTAAGCTTGGAAGCTTTAGGACAGTTTAACTACGAAAATATAGACTAGACAACCAGTCATGGTAGATTAAGAGATATGTGAATGAAAGGATTTTGTTTGAGCCGTCTAGATTGAGACTAATAGAGATTATTGTATAGCCTGAAGGTCTACGATTTTTCTTCAAAGGACGCTGTGCTGAATCGATGAGTGTAAATCTAAGAAAAAAAACTTTTATATGTACATTTATTTAAAATTTTGGTAATTTTACATATTATGCACGCAAAATCCGTGTTACTGTTTCAGATTTATTTATCAAAAAAATTCTTATTGGTTATGTTATAAACTAAAAAGAACGGCGACGCTAGACTATAACATAACTTTAATTATGTTGTTTTTCAAAAATTAGACATCAGGTTCGAATCGCGTAATTATTAAAAAATCAAACAAATTATACCTATGCTCGACGTTTCGAAAAAACTTGCTTTATTCGTGTTTACCTTTATAATAACTACGCGACTTAGACCCGTTGTCTAATTTTTGAAAAATGTTTTCAAATCGCGAAAGTTATAAAATCTAAATGTTGTTTTTGTACAAATGGACATAAATTACCATTTTTTTGAAACCAAACAACGGTTACTCAGAACTTAAATATCAACACAGCTTACAAAACATTAGTATACTAAAAGCTGCATCCCATATTAAATACTTAACGAGAGAAACTAAGCAGCTTTTACTTTAATTTTTGAGCGAGCCTTTGAAGCCGTTGGCGTCTAATTAAACCACACACTCCACAAAGCAAACTGTATTCAAGAAAACATGCACTTTTACAAATTAGTAAAATGCTAAATAAATACGTATTTAGTTTGTTTTACAAAGTTTTCGAGTCGTTTCAATTGTGCTTTGTGTTGTTGTTTAGCATAATTTATTTAATAAAATGTTTTTTAGTATTCCAGTAAAATGTTATAGTGAGTATTTTGCATTTGGGAAAACTTGACTTCTAGACAATATAGCCTTAATTCGGTAAAAAAATCTTTCTTTTACTCTTTCTGTAAAATTTTACGTCTCTGAACTAAATAAAATAATACTTACAACATTTTTACATTAAGTCTAAATGCTCGTCGACTAGAAATCACGGGCTTCTTGATAAATTTAACTTTATGTTGTGCTTAAAAGAGAAAGTGCGCCAGCATTTGGGCTTTATATTAAAGAATTTTGAGGTTGTATTTTTGTGAGTTCTCTTATTTTGTTAACGGGTATTTATGTTATTATTTAAATAAAGCAGCAATAACTTTGCAAAAGTAAATAGGTAAATATACAATTTTGCTATAAATTAATGTTCTTATTATGACTTCTACAGGGTGGAAATGACATCGGGACGGAGCCACTTACCAGTGATTCAGTTCATGATTCTAAGACCGGTGCAAACATTCTTTTTTGGACTTTCCTTGGAAAACTTTATGACGTCATAAATAAATCTAAAATTCATTACAATACTTTTTAGTGATTGAGAACATAATTTTGAAGCTCAAAGTGCAAACATTTTTGACCTTAAAAATCTGCAAATGGGAAATATTATTCATCGAAAAAATGTATGGGGATCGTCGAAAGTAACGCTGCACTTCCATAATATGCCGAAAAAAAATCCGAAAAACAAAAAAAAACTCGGAATAAATCATAACTTATCCGGTGGTATCTTTTTTCCATTTAACTGTTAACAGTTAAACGGCTTTGTCATTGTATCACTTGCAACCTGCATTATAAAAATAAACGTCTAACATTAAATGCCAGCGTTTCACACACAAAGTAGCAAGCTCACTGTAAACTCCCTAACTGTAAAATCCCTTCTATCTATTACATTGCTCAGTAAGTGCACTTACTCTTACACAATGAATGGTTCATTATCTCACTCGGTGTGCAGGTATCTTTACGATGGTTTTACAACGAACCTGCTCGAGTTATAGGTGTTCAAACATGCCAAGTAATTGTGTTTCTTCAAATATAATGTGACGTAAGAACACGTTTAATTGTTCGTGAGAACTGATTCTGGAGTAGTTAAATAGGCTTATTCAGAGGTGCTGCAAAGTACTTCTTGAAAGGATAATATTCAAGTTATTATGTGAGCAGGGTTTGATGTTTTTATGGTTTTTCAGATATTTCCTGAATGCATAATGTAGATCCTCCTTTCCGTTAAGGAGTACGGTGTGGTTATGTGGGGCCTTCACCCACTTAAAATACCGCCGCGTGCCATCGATTCGCTCGTTGGTGGCCGACGGAACACGTTATCAGCGACCACCGCAGCTATGCCCACAAACGGGCCCTCCTCAGGGTGAGGAGCAACCGATGCCAGCTCGGTATTCATGGTACCGATCAGCCCCTTTCTGAGAAGGCAACTCCTTGTACACGAAAGAGTCACCCCATCTCTGTAGTCATCAAGTAATTGTGTTTCTTCAAATATAATGTGAAGTAAGACCACGTTCAATTGTTCGTGAGAACTGTTAAATGCTTATTCAGAGGTTTACAGTAAGTCTTTCTGACAAGTATAATTTTCCAGTTTGCATGTGAGCAAGGTTAGATATTTTTATGGTTATGTGAGAGGTTGGTGGTGGATTTTTATGGTAATGTACTTCATTTTGTACTAAATCATCTGAAAAAGGTTAAAATTTGTAGCTGGGACCAGTGATCAAAGTAATTTTTTGAATAACGACTTACCCGAGACTTGTAATGGAGTCGTGTAGATTGTACAATTAACACCGAAGAGGAAATACAATCAGCATTTTTTTTTGTATACGGTTCATTTTTATGAAGTTTAATAAAAATATGTAAAAGCATTAGGAAAGGTAGATTAGATAAAAGTAGTATTAACTTTCTCGCGATCGTATAATCGATATAGATTCCCCATTACTATTTCATACGAGAATCTTGACGTTATCTCGCTTACTTCACAGTGCTGTTTGCTCGGCCGTAGAAATAAAACTGCGTGGAACTACCCGCAATATAAAAAATAAATCAATAAGTATGGTGTTAATGTTTGTAATTGTGAATGTAATTTATCTTTATTTCAGTTCAATTTGATTTAATAATATTTTGTTAATTATGTATATTAAGAAATAGTATTTATCTATAAATATTTTTTTACTCGTTATCAGTGCAATATAGCTTTAGTCTCAGCGTAAGTTCGGCTCATTATTTGATGGATGGATAAACAAAATAAATTCAGGCATGTTACATATTTTTTGTTATTATGTGAAACTGTTTGCAAAGGCGCATAGCATCCAAAAGCATCAACAACATTCAGACTAAGATCGTTTGTATTTATTACTAAAATAGTTTATACCAAATTAAGACGTTGAAAAATCAAATCAATAAAAATATGCAAAAAAACAGAGCCGATCTGGATAATGGGACAAAAAGTTCCCACTGGACAGACTAATCTAACCATTGATCTGACCAACGGGAAAGACCGAAAATATGTAGGTGATATGATATATTAATTATCAGGGCTAACACGTCACTGTAACACACTTAGTATTATGGGGATATACAACAAACTAGCTTAATTTAAAAAAAAAATGGCTTTTAATTTAAAACTATCATAACTATTACTATTGCCACCATAGAGGAAATCTCTCAATATCCCAATAACGTCATAAAAACAGGGTTAATCGTTTCCCGTCACTTACCAACAATACACCACGGGTTAGATAAACCTCAAACAATGGCGATGCTTGACAAAAAGCTTGATTGATTGACTCGCGAGTGGAGACGACAGAGGTGATCGATCAGATATCATTACTGTTATATCACACGATGTATCTTCTATTAGAGGGATAAGGTGAGAGTTCACCTGAACTCTCACCTTATCCCTCTAACAGTAGATACATCGTGTGATCCACATCGTGAGCCACACTCGTGGCTTGATGGCGGGGTTAAGGTGACGAAGTATTTTTATCATGGCGTTAAGTTGGAAAAATAATAGTACCTATCTTTATGAGATTGTTAAACGAGAATTGGCACATTAATGTGTTTGTAGGTAGGCTAGAATTAAGGACCTACATAGTAATCGAAACATTAATTTCGGGGAGAGAGAGAGAAATACACATGGAAGGTACCTTTTCATTCATTGAAACCCCGGTTATACTTAGAACTAATTAACACTTTGTTATTTATTTATTCCCGCTTAAGACAAATATTTGTGTGCATAAACATAGGGTTTCAGTCTGGGTGTATATGTATAATAAATGTGTATTTACAAAATATAAGTATTTATGTATTAGTATCAGTTATTCTAGTACCCATAGTACTAGCTCTGCTTAGTTTGGGACTAAATAGCGTTGTGTGTAAGTAGTGGGATATAAATTTATTATTATTTTTTATTTGTTTTAAGAGATATTACAAAATAATATCCCATTTCCAGTCATAATACAATCTGAAAATTCTCCACCAACAAAAAACAAAATCTCATCTCATAAAACTCAACAAACATTAGAAACGCATTAAAATACGCTCTAATAAAACCACAATCATATTCGAATTCTTCCCGAAATAATAAAAGCTAATAATAAAATACCAATAACATTTATTAGGGACGGAATTTCTGTAGCAAAAATTACAAGTCCAATGTGGTCTCGGCCATGATATTAAATTTTATCATTCTAGTGGCCACGTCGAAATATCTTTGTTCAACAGAGCGTGAGGAAAACGCCCGTGTAGTTTTTCAGGGAGAATTTATTGCTCACAGTAGAACAACCGGCATGTATTACTTTGTGTAATGAGTATTTAATTTGATGATATTAAAACGTTATTACTTTTTGGTTGCTAGGCTCCGGTGAGAATGAATAAGGCTTACAATATATTATTCGACTTTCTCGTTCGTCTAGTGGTATAGCTTCGTTGGTTAGCGTATGCGAGCTCTTGGGTTCGGTTCCCGGGTCGAGCAAAGTGTTATTTGTGAACTTACCGTCAGGAAACTCTCAATAGTAGCACGGATTTAAAATTGTACCCGTTGAATGGCGATAGGCTCACCCCTTATCCTATGGGAACTAAACATAACAGGTGAAGTGTTGTGGGTATTTTTTTATTTATTTTATACCCTTCTTGGTACTATAGGTGTGATGTTGTGTTACATTATTCGACGCGAAATCTACTTAAAGCGAGGAAATACCACCTGTGTGAATATCTAATGTAGAAATATTTTTGCGGTAACAATGGCTTTTGACGGTAGGGTCGAACTATACCTATATAATAATAATATAATAAACTATTTTAACCGACAAAAAAAACTGAGGCAGTCAACGTGTATATTTTTTTATTAGTTTGTTAGTATAGCATCAACATTCACATGGTGATAAAGTCTTTTTTTGATGAAGTTTGGTGTAAAAAAGTAAAATTACGTGCTTTTGAAACAAAAGGCTGAACAAATATCAAATGTCAGAAAGGCCTTTATCACTCGACACTGGTCGGATTTAATACACTGGGTGCTATAAATATACTCCATAACTCCAATAAATGCGTGTTCCACAGTCTGCAGTCCCCAGTACAGTTATATTATTATCTCGGCGTGTGCTGGTCGGAATACAGATGAGTGCTAAAATTCACCCTTAAACGTATATCAACAGATATTTTTCCTGTTATTTCTTGTTGATCATACAAAATCACTTACGCTTATAGCACGATGGAGAAGATAGGTATAATAAAATGGATACATTGTCATGTAAGTTACAAATGGTAACAACGAGTACGGTTTTTCTTTACTTTTTTTCTTTAAAATAACCACAGTCACAAAAAGCAAGTTATTTGTTTTCAAAATAATTGTAAAAGTTTTTTTATTGAGAATTTTGTATAATAGAGCAAAATACTAATTCAACTTTAATTAAACTATTTGTTAGTTAAAAGTCATCCAACACTAGTTGCGAATGTGGATTGCCCACCCAAAGTATGGCCCATCTGTTGTCCTGCTAATTACTTCCTACTCCATGTACCCTAAAAGACCTTATGCAGGCCAACCAAAAAGACGTCCTACTCGCATCCTATTGGTCTAAAACTGTATAAGTAAATGGAAAATATTAAACAGGATTACAATGTTTGACGACTGGATGGCGGAGTGGGTAGTGTACCTGCCTGCGACGCCGAGGTCGTGGCTTCGATTCCCACTTAAGACAAATCTTTGTGTGCATGAACATGGGGTTTTGTCTTAGTCTGGGTGTTTCTATGTATAATAAGTATGTATTTACAAAAGAAAAGTATATATGTATTAGTATCAGTTATTCTAGTACCCATAGTACAAGCTCTGCTTAGTTTGGGGCTAGATGGCGTTGTGTGTGAGTTGTGGAATATTTTTTTTTTTTTTTTTCTAGGTAAAGGTATTTCAGGGATCTAGTGGTAAGCCTATGTGCCTCTAACCACGAGTTCTCGACTTCGATAGCCGGGTCAGGCAAAGTGTTATTTATAAACTTTCTATCCGGGAATTCACAACAGCAGCACGGAGTTGGAATTGTGCCCGGTGGATAGCGATAGGCTTATCCCCTATCCCAAGGGACCTAAAAATAACAGGTGAAGTGTGGTTGTTGTACACCTCTGACACATCCTTTTGGGTAATATAGGCGTGATGTTATGTTATGTATTTGACGTTATCTTATAATTTTTTAACCCTACCAAACAGTTTTCTTTTATAAGTAAACGAAATGAAATTCATAATGAAATAACTTTTCCGCCTTGTAAAGTTTAGAACAATTTTATTTATTAGAAAACTTTTAACAATATGCTGAAAGTTGGTACAGTTTCAACTATCCAGTAACTCGGTTCGATTGAGCTTTGATTTACTATATGTCGCTTCAAAAACATGGAAAATATATTTCTGTAAAATGTAAATTACAATACTTTGCATGAATAATCGTGAAATATGGGTTTTGAAGATTTATAATTCAAAAAAGCCCCATTTTTATATCCAAGCATTATCAAATGTTGTCTAACTTTCGGCTACTTTGTTATGATGCTAAGGAACTTTTTTAAAATGGTCAAGTAAATATTACACAAAGGATAAAATGTAATATTTTTATTAAAACTGACGTGAGTTTGTAAATTTACGTAATGTTGGCCTATTTAGTCGACCGCGGTTTTACCAGTACTGTTAGGCATTTTCAAGAGAGTGCGACACGTCACGCCTGAGTCGCAGCCAGTCTTGCACTGCGGGTAGCGGCGATAAAATATAACACAAACAAATTAAAGTGACATCTGAGTTTGATTTTGTTTGAGTTATATCGTTCAAGATATAATTTATCATATGATTTACTTGGCGATTGTGAAACAAGCACTTAGAATAATTCATTTTCACGGAGTTAAATTTAAATGTTACAGCAAAATAAAACTATTGCAGGTCAATCACTTTAAACATTCAAGCACAAAAACTTCGTTTTAAATTAATTACCAGCCATTTTCTCAAATAGCACCCATTAAAAGTAATCGAGAAAATTGCTGTTTCTCGTGAAATATCAATAATGAGCAATGTTTAAAATTAATTAATTTGACTTTTAAGTCTCTCATTTCGGCCATGAATTTACTTGCAATCACTGAAAAGTTATCAAAATAATTATTTATATTAACCTCTTGTTTTACCAATCGACTAACGAGAACGAAATTTGTTGAAAGCTGAAATTCTTATAGATCAATTACTTTTGAAAGATAGGCTTAGGACAGACACAATGCCCATATTTTTTTCAAGTTAAACTTAAACATGCCTAATTAAAAAAAACACAAAAGAGAAGCAATTATTATAAGCCCCAGTTTCAATGGTGTCAGATGAACCGTAGTGTCAGGATAAAGCAATAACGCACATTATGAAAATGACAGCAATGTTCTTTATTTGAGTGTTACTTGTGTCACTCTTATATTCGGTCAGATTATATTTTATGTAGCAGATAAGAGCCATCCGGCACCTCTAAAATTGGCCCTAAATGTAGTAACCATGTAGTACGTATTACGTACGTTTTTCTGTTTTCTTTATAATTTAAATTGTCATTATCATGACGTTTCATTTATCTATCTATATATATAAAAATGAAACCCGTTTTCCATTGTCACGACTTAGCATGAAAACGGCTTGACCGATTTGGCTGATTTTTGTTTTTGTAGTTTTCTAATACTCTGTACAAGGATCTTACGAAAAAAAAAAAAAATAATAATATATATTAATAAATTTTCTGTAAAAATATAAGTAAAATTTTTTAACCCTACGGAATAAACACTATTATGAAAATATATACCTATTTTGTTATTTATTTAATAAAATTAGTAAAGTCCTTCTCAGGTATGACGAGACCAGGGAAATAGGTATTCATTTTTATATGGAGGATATTATAGATTCCAGTTCAAATTGAATAGGTACGCATACACAAGATAGGTCAGCTATACAAAATAAAGTAGTGCATCAAATTTACGCTAAGGTGGTACGAAGTTCGCCGGGTCAGCTAGTCTTTTATATTTTTCTTTAATTAACGCACAAACAACTACCCGTAACTTTGCTTATTTACTTACTTGTCCATCCTAAGGTAATAAATTGCTTATAGTGATAAGGCCGCCTATTGTGCAACATAATTTTTAAGTGCAACTGTTTACAAAATAACCTTTATTAATAATAACGATTACTCTATCTATCTATCTATCTACGAGGCTATAAACTACCTTTGTACCAAATTTTATTAAAATATCCAACCACGCTTACAAACTTTCGCGTTTATATTAGTAAGATACGTAGCTATAATATGTAAATTCACATATTATTATACAAACTGACAAACAAACTTATAACAAAGTTGGACACCCAATGTCCTTGGAGATTGCACTCGCTTATGCATAAGTTAAGTCCCTTTCAGACACCAAGTGACAATGCAGTGGGGTGTGATCCGTTTATATGCATGAAGAGATATAAATTGGCTTGAAATGGCAGTGTCTTGTTTGTTTATGACGAATGGTTGTAGAGGTTCTGTGGTAGGCTTTAATTAGTCTTAGGCTTTAACTTAGGAAACGTGATCCGCTAATCCTTTTCACCTTAGCAGCAGCTCGAAAAGGCGTCATATTTGTGTGAAAATAGCGAGCAAAACTTGATATGGCTTCAAATAATTTTTCTTCATACTAAAAATAAAATCGAGATTTACTCAAATCAAAATTATTTACATCTCGTGCTTGTGAGTCTCTAATCATAATTGGTCTTTCGTTATTCGGGACTCATGCATTAGAATAAAATACGAACTTTGCTCGCTAGTTGCACAATTAACTAACTATTTCAGTATAAATATTATATGATAACGCAATTTTTAAAAAAATATTCTACGATTAAGAGATTGTTGATGACACAGGCTTGCAACTCAATACCAATATGTTCTTACCACAAAAATAGGCAGCTTAAGGACCCATTTCCAATAAAGCAGAGAGAAGAGACGTGTTTAAATGACTAATCGGATTTTGTTATTTTCACCTCTCCGCTGCTAATCTTTAGAAAGGTCACATAATTGGTTATCCAAACACATCTCCTCTCCTCTCCGCTTTGGTATAAACCGAAATGCCAAATAAAAACCTCAACCAGGAAAATCAGTAAATACTCAATAGGTGCACAGAGTTGAATTTGTGCCCCGTAGATGGTGATAGGCTTACCCCCTCTCCCATAGGACCTAAACATAAAATATAAAATGAGGGTGTAAAACCTCTCTGCCTTACCCTTTTGGGTTATAAAGGCGTGATGTTATGTGTTGTTAGCTTCACTACAAAAGCGTCACCATATTGCATACACGTGTAATGAGACAACCCTTACGCCCCGAAGCTACAGCCGTAATTACTAGAGATATTCTTGTGTCAGAGGCAGTAATCACTTCTCTCTTGTGAGAGTATTGGTATCTCTCGGCATGACCACCAGCATTTCCTGTGTGAGACATGCATTTGCTTGTGTGAGATGTTCCTTAGACGAGAATAGTGCTGAGAGCTGTTTTACTTTTTTCAAAAATTAATGTACTTATATTACTAACTATAAAAGCTTTAAGGTTATTAAAAAATACGTAAGGTGAAGACATTATTATATACATTTTATATACATTATATACGTTTTGAATCTATTATAAGTAACTAGTTGGCATATCCTGGCTAAAATAACGTGAGTAACCCGAATTTTGAACAATAAAGCTTTAAGTTGTATTAGATTTTTAAGTCAAGTAATAAAAATCATTCGCAGTTTCTTCAGTAAAATTATACTTAATAATAAATTATCCTTTCACATTACAAGAAACGGCGCCAATATCTTTGAATGTCGCTTTTAATCTTAATAGGCTGCTAACTTCCAAAAAAACATTACACAAGTATTGAGTCCGATCATTCCCATGATGCCTTCGTCCATAACTTTGGGCTTTCGGGACTGCTAAAACAATGAGAGTTCTATAGTTCGAGACTCTTTGACAAACTTATTTATACACTTTACGAAGACCTTAACAAGAGGTCGTAGAGTTGAGATTTGCTTGGAACTTTTGTGGGTAAGTTTGCCAGAATTAATAAGAGATTAGTCTTGGGTCGGCGTTAACTATGAAGGTTGCTATAATATTGGTAAGTTACTAAGTGGTTTCGGGCGTTAAAAGACATCATTGAGGGTCGATGGACCTCGGCAGATGTTTAACGAACTTACTATTGGATAGCTTGTCCATTTTCATAGGCTATTTTAGGAATGGCTAGGTATGAAACCGACGGATTTTATAAAAGGATTGCCTAAGCTATAATTAAAATTAATGATTGCACTCATTGTTTTTGATTAGTTAAATTAGGGTTTTGGGATTATTTATTTTAATACTTAAATTTCATTTTGAGTATGCGTTATGTTTGTGACTATTATGACTCATGTTTAAGTCTGTTCTTTGTTAGTACAGAAATAAGTTAATATATTAATGACACCCCATTACAAAAACTGTTTTTTTTTTTAGAGGTTAACAAGCAAAGCTTTAATTTTGCACCTAATGACTTTGAATCATGTACTGAATCACTTGTAAGCGACTTTCTCATCATATCATTTACACACTGTTTTTCTAACGCTCTTAACAGCATAGCTCATTTTACAGATTTTAACAAGTTTATAAAATCCAAACAAAAAGCACTTCCTTTTTTCTCTCCATCAAATATTCCATAATTTGTATGACGCTTTCTCATAATTTCGACAGAGCCTTTGAGATTTTTACCGAGACTTGAAAAATATCTTGTGTAGCCTTGATTTGGTGGAAAAAGGTAAAATGCAACCTTACCGCAGGAACTTTGATGTTACTTTTAAAATATTCCACCTTCATTTTGAAAGAAGTTGTTAGCTCGGGTTTAAAAGTTACTATCATTACTGAAATGTAAGGTGCGCTCAACATTTGAATGAATTTAATTCTTGGAGTTTTCTTGAAGAATCTACGTAAATGTGAGAGGTTGCAATTATATAATGAGACTCTATTTTTATCTAAATTTAATTCTATTTTATTTTAATATGCATTTTTTGTGCCAAGTAATGAGTTTTCTTTCCTTTTGTCATTTTCGCAAATTGCAATTTCCATGCTTATTGTTTTAGTATATGTGTTATCAATAATCAACCCACGCAATTTGAAGCCCTAATAAACATGTCTGCTATGTATTGCTACACATTTTCGTACAATAATAAAATTATTTATTCGACAGAATGTTTCAACACACAGTTGCAGTTTGTTTAACGCAAAAAGTACACTCGCAAACTTTAAACCGAAACTAAACCGTATTTCCGTAATTATATTTGTCGTTATAAAATACGGGGAAATGTTAAACGAAGTTAAAAACACTCTTTTCTCTACTCCGAGATCAAACGTCAGCCCTCGCTTTGCAGCAAAAAATATTTCCCTTCTAAAATAGAAAACGCATACAAAATGAGAGGATATTGCAGCTTTCCCGGCTTCTTCTTAAATATGCAAATTTAAATACGATTACGGGAACGAGACAGAAACATGCTTAAAATCTGTTAACTATTCTAGGTGAGAAAAGGATAGGCGCATATTTTTGGTTCAGGCTGTATTTAAAAATGATTAAACCAGGTGCATAATTTAAATAGCTATGGCTATTATACAATTTTGTAGTCGAGACAGTAATTAAATTATGATGAGACATACACGCAAGCTAACAAGCTAAACAAACAGATAAATTATACTATAACTAACAGTAAAAAACATTCAAGTAAATTCACTTAATATTTTAAGTGAAGTATCTCATGAGTATTGGATAGTCTCTACTTTTTAAGTACTATAATAACTGTAACTTGCTGCTGTCGCTTAATCCTAAGTCGCTGTTTTCATATTTAATTTTTTTGTTTTAAAAAAACGAGGTCCGCAATATAATAATTCTTGTGTCGCGGAAAAAACATAAATTTTACACGCACAAAGCACACCCAGAGTCAGTACAAATATTTACGTATTACATAAAGATTTGTCCCGTCGGGGATCTAACCCACAACACCAGTGCAGATGAAAGTGGAGAAATTACCGCATTAACCACTACGCCATACACGCACTCTCTCATGATTATTATCAAAACAAGATAAACCAAAACTGATTACTGTGCGCAGGGACACAGGTGAAAACACAAAAAATCTAAATGCTTAGGACTCTAATATAATTTGTCAAGTGCAAATCCAATAAGAAGGGCCCTCGTCATGCACGAAATTTAATATTTCATGGAGACAAAGAGTCTGGAAGAAATAAAGGAGACTGCTTGGAGGTGAAAATTGAAAACTCTTCACAATTGGTTGAATTTAAAAGAAGATAGATTACTTATATATTTTAATAATTTATATTAAATAAGGGTTGCATGAAAGCAGCCTCCCCGAGTGACGTAAACAACGATTCCCTACGTCCGGCGCACCCTGAGCAATTCGCGAGTTCTCCAAAGCGAATTGGCTAATCCTTTCACCACGATGGCAAGTGAAAATAAAATTTGACTAAGCCATCGACACGACGAAGAAGAGAATTAATAGAATGAGATTATTTTTTTTATTTATCTTATTGATAAATAGATCTGGACTTTTTTGCACTGATTTTTCGAAAGCGAGGCGACATATTTGTGAGACTTTTTATATTTAGATTGATATACATAATAATAATTATGCTAATAATAACTGAACATTTTACTCAATCTACTAGCTACTCGTTGGTGTAGTGGTTAGCGTATGCGCAAGGTCTCGGGTTCAATTCCTGGGTCGGGCAAAGTGTTAATTATTAACTTTCGGTCAGGAAATTCTCAATAGCAGCACGGGGTTGGAATTGTACCCGGTGGATGGCGATAGGCTCACCTCCTATCCCATGGGACCTAAACATAACAGGTGAAGTATGGGTGTTATGCACCTCTGACACACCCTTCTGGGTAATATAGGCGTGATGTTATGTAATGTATGTATGTAAATTACATTATATAGCATACGAAAAACACACATGTAATTGTTATAATTCTTTATATCTGTCTCGCATACACTATGTAGATTGAAGATTTTATGATTATATACCTACAGTGTACTTACCCCGAGAGTGTTTCGTAACTATTACATTGCTCAACTTAGGGACCTATAATTGGCTTACTGTTACTATAATATTGTATTCTCTAGTTAGATATTATAAGCTGTTGGACCTTCATGTATTAAAGAAATAATAAATAATAACTTGCTTGGCAAATTAATGGTCAAAGATTAAATATGATTGCTAATTATAGTACCAAGAGCCTCATTGCTGCGGCTTACATAAACCCAAGAAGTTTTGGCTCATTCATTACATTTGTCTTAAGAAAAAGAGCTATAAGTTTTTGCTATTCTCGTGCGATTTTTTAGCCAAATGCTAGGTACCGTTTAAGAACTTATGTTTTTACTAGATAATTATTTAAACCGAGCGTATTTCCATTTAAGTAATGTTTCTACATTAGCGGCAAGACTAATCAACTACACTCCCAAAATGAGGATTTACCAAAATTTACCGATTTTTAAATGAGTACACACAATTTTTACCTTCATTAGTTAGATGGCAACAAACCGCAGGAGGATTTGAAAAAAAAAAGAAAAATAGCACATCCGAATAGTCCTAACTCGAAAAGCAGCGCTGTCTTTACTCCGGGGAAATCAGGGATCACACTGCGTTGGGCGTTAAGCCCATGATGGGTGTGTCTGAACACTGCCTCGCGATGTTTCTGGATATACCCTTGTTTCAATTCTTTGTTATTATGTGATAGCTGGATAAATTGACCGTAAGGTGGTGCCATAACGCCGATGTTCCGAGTTTTGAATGCTGACTAAGATTTTCAAGAGGAACTTGGGATTAATTTTCCATTGCAGTTTATTTTGCATGGAAATGAAAAATTAAGATTAAGCTCGGTGCTAAAACTCACAATGAGTCCTGTTTGAGCACAAATTTAAAAACTTTGTGAATGGTTGTTATTTGTGTAACTGCATAAATACTTGGATTGATTTTAATTCAAATTTCTAAGTTGAATTAAAGTCAATCTAAGCGCCGGTGTCAAATCATTTTATTGCATTAAGTATTATAATTTAATTTGTTAAGTTTTATTTAATTTATATATTTTATTGTATTTTGATGTTTGTTTTGACGTATTCAAGCGCCCTTTGGGGCCCATAGAAATAAAAAAGATTTTTTTTTTCTTTTTCAGATTTATCTGCAATCAGTAATTTTCGACTATAATCAGATGCGTTGAGCGTCCATTATTTTGTAGAGTGCTGCCTCAAGTGAGGATAGCCACTCATATTTATTTCAGCTACGATCTGTTATGTAGCTTAAGTATGTCAGGTCGTTTTAGGCGATTTGAGTAGCCTTGACGTAGGAGTTGGAGTGCCAATTCATTCGGGTGGTTTGACAAACGATGTTTGTATATATACCTATATATATAATAAAGTTTTTCTTCTTCGGATCTTCTATTACGACTGCCTGATGGAATATATGCTTGATATCTTTAATGAGCTTGTTCTTAGAATTTGGTAAGAAGTTGACGAAAAAGGTTGAAGTAGGGAGCTTGTCCGGTCCATATTTTACGTTGATTATTTCTCCTTTTACAATATTGCCAGTGCTCTCCAGTTCTTTCTTGAAGGCTTTAAAAAGTTTTAAAAAATATATATAGAAAGATTTTATGGATAGTGCTAAAGTTGGAGACAAACAATATTTTTCTCCAGCATTATTTTTTAACCTATCTTTATAGGACACTCTTTCCTTTTATACAAAATCCTATAAAAAGCTTACCTAAAGCCTGTGGTGAAATAAAAATTTCGTCGTTTAAGGTTGTAAACTTGCTTACTCTATTTTCATGTAATATGGAGTTAGTGGGTTTTAAGAGCCAACCTGTTGCTCTTCCAGTATTGTGCCTCTTTATTAATTCATATTAGCTAATAAGCATTTGCTATTACTGTACCTAAAGCCTTATAAATGTAAAGCAATGGCACCCAAAGTTTGGGTAAAATTTAGCACATTTTTTGTCCATTAAAGAAAGCGCTCCAAGACGTAAAAAATGGAATTTGTTTGAAAAGGTCAGTTTTATTATGTAGACTTCGAAATATGGCAATCAGAATTTTGCTTAAATAGGATTTTCTTTTTGAAAACTAACTAGAATATTACCTTACTTCAATTTACAGGTTCTTGTCTTTAACATTCGAAGACTGATGAATTTTTTTAGTGTAAAAATAATGCCTTATTTAAAACGTACAGCAGGATGCATTAACTTAATAATAATAATAATAATAGCCTTTTATTCAGACAGTATTACAGTTGCAGTTAAATATTACTAATTTGTACTTAATTATTACATTTATTTTCTTACACTCTAACACTTAATTATTTTGCATCGACATCGACATCTCTGTCTGTATGCCACAATGGGCAAAGGCCTCCTCCAACTTTCTCCATTTTTGTCTGTCATGTGCAGCTCTTGTCCATGTGCCACCTGCCAGGGCTTTTATATCGTCAACCCATCTCCTAAATGGTCTGCCTCGTTTCCTTTTCTTGTGGCTTGTGAACCAGTTCATTATGGATTTTGACCATTTTTCCTTCCCTCTGATTGTATGTCCTGACCATTTCCATTTTAAAGTTTTTATTGTTTTTGTAACATTTTTAGTTTTTGTATGTTTCTTTATGGTCACAGTGCTTATTTTGTCTGATAGTCTTATCCCTAACATACTCCTTTCCATAGAGTTTTGGCAAGTCTCTAGTTTTTTGATGTGTGTCTTAGTGAGAGCCCAGGTTTGGCAACCATAGGTGAGTATAGGTAGTATGCTAGTGTCAAAGAGCTTCCGTTTGATCTTAATGCTAGTTTCTTTATTTTTCATTATCTCTTTTAAGCTCCAAAATTGTTTCCAAGCATTTCCAATGCGTCTATCAATTTCTTTTGAGGTAAGGTCCGCAGGTGAGATTATCTGGCCTAAATAGATGTATTCATCGACATAGTCGATAGGATTGTTATTTATCAGAATAGGCTCTTGCGTGCCATTGGTCATAACTTTGGTCTTAAGTGTATTCATGGCCAATCCTACGTTAAAACTCTCTCTAGCTAGGTCGTTCACCATCACCTGCAGTCCCTCACTCGATGGCGAGAAGATTATTAAATCATCCGCAAATCTTAGATGCGATAGATTTTCACCGTTAATGGACAGTCCACAATTCTCCCAATCTAATTTCCGAAATATCTCTTCCAAGACGGCTGTGAAGAGTTTTGGTGACAGTGGGTCACCCTGGCGAACGCCTCTTTCTATTTTGATCTCTTCACCTTCCTTCTCTAGCTTTATTTTAGCCTTGCCGTTATCGTAGATGTTTTTCAGTATTCTAATATATTTAGTTTCAATACTTTGGTTTTTGAGTGCTTGCCAGATTTTTTCGTGTTCTATTGTATCGAAAGCTTTACTGTAGTCTACGAAGCAGCAATAAAAAGTTAAGTTGTATTCTTTGCCTTTTTCGAACAATTGTTTGATGACATAGATGTGGTCTAAGGTCGAATACCCACTCCGGAAACCTGCCTGTTCTCTCGGTTGGTGTTCATCCAGCGTCCTAGTTATTCTGTAGAGTATTACTTTAGCGAAGATTTTGTAGATATTCGACAAAAGACTTATGGGTCTATAATTATTTATGTTATTTTTATCTCCTTTTTTATGTAGAAGTATTATAGATGATGTTGTCCATTGGTAAGGTATTATCTCGCTTTGTAAGACTTCATTGAAAAGATATTTGAGGATTGGCATTAGGTGGTTTTTGTTTAGGATTAGGAACTCGTTACTTATGCCATCTGATCCTGGGGCTTTGTCTTTGTTTTGAGTTTTTATTGCTTTTTCTATTTCTTCTTGTATAATATCCGGTACTTTGCTTTCTTCTGTGAGCATTGTTGCTTCTACAGTGTTTGCCCTAGAATACAGTTCTTTAAAGAATTTAGTAGCTATAGATATGATTTCTGGACGCCGCTTTTCGCATTTTTTATTTTTATTTATTAGATTTGGTATCCAGTCTTGTTTCTCCAATAGTTGTTTAACTGCCTTTTTGGTACCTCCAGTTCTTTGTATGCATTTGTCCAGTTGTTCTAGTCTGTATCTCTGGCGGTCTTTTCTCATATAAGTTTTGATTTTGCTACTTATATTGGCTATTTCCTTTCTTGTACTTTTTGTTTTTTCAGGGTTTGATATAAGGTCTGCTCTATTTTTTATCAGTTCTTTAGTTTCTTTTGTTATCCATTTTGTCCTGTCAGTTTGGCTTTCTAGTTTGACTTTTTTATGTGTAAATAGAAGTTCTTGGAATTTGTTGTATTTATTTTGTACGTCGACATCCTTTGTTTGGTCTATGAAATGTTCTAGCTTTTCTCTTAATGATTCGGTACTTTCTAGTGTTGTGTTATTGGTTTGCTTTACTTTAAAGGGTCTATTTTTCTTAAATGTATTTAGTTGTAATTTAGCTCTTACCATTCTGTGGTTGCTGTTGAAATTGATATTGTTTATAACTCGACAGTCTTGACAATTTTTACTTTTGTTGGTTAATATGAAATCAATTTCATTTTTGTGGTGACCATCAGGAGATATCCATGTCCATCTGTTGTTCTCACGTTTTTTGTATAGACTGTTTAGAATTTTCAAGTTGTTTTCGTATGCCAGTTGCACGAGTTTCTCTCCATTTCTTGTTCTTTTCCCTGAACAGTGTGGGCCCAATATCATTTCTTCTCCGTTACGTCTTGTTCCCGTTCTTGCGTTAAAGTCACCCATTACTATCAAGTTACTGTGCGAGTGGTTATTTATTGCCTCCGATAACATGAAGTAAAAGGAGTCGATTTCTGTTTTACTGGATCGTTCAGTTGGAGAATAGACTTGAACGATTGACCAATTTTCATTTTTCGGGGGTAGTTTTATATTCAATATTACAATTCGTTCTGAAATGCCAATAAACTCGTCGATATACGGTTTTAATGCATTTTTTATTAAGAATCCTGTTCCATATAAGCCTGGTGTTTCTCCTTTGTAATAAAATATAAAATCACCATAGTCTTCTATGCTCTCTCCTAGACGTCGGACTTCGCTCAAACCCAGTATCGACCAATTTACATTTTCTAGAGCTAGCATTAGTTCCGTAAGGTTTTCATGAGTTCTTAAGGATAGCGTGTTATATGTTGCAATGTGTATTATATCTTCCATTTTTCGATATTTCTTAGAAGGAATGTGTGGTTGGTTTTGTGACAAGGTAGTTGGAGGGTAGTAGTCTACTTTCCCCACGGTGACTGGCCGGATTGGGGTGCCTTTGTAAAAAGTTGGTTTGTTTATAGTTATGTTGCTTTGGTTCCGGATATCGATGCAATTTAGGCGTTTTTTTGGATTTCTGGTTGTGAAGCAGGTCTTTCCCGTTGAACATAATTGAGGATATTAGGTTTTATAGCGTCCTTTCCTAAAGTTTTCGTCGCTATATTGGTTTGTCTCTTTATAGTGGTGGATGTAGTTTTCTTTTGGTTTGAAGCATTTGGAGAGCCTGACTCTTCTCTTTTCCTCTTTTCTGGGTTGTTATCTCTGTTTTCCTTCACTACTAATTTATCATATCTTAATATGAAGGCTATATTTCCTTTTTTCTTTTCTTCTTCAAGCTGTGATTGCAGCAGCTTCCTTTTTTCTAATACTTCTTTAGAATAATCTTCCTTAATATATACTCCTTGGGGGAGATTGGATTTGTTTCGCAGAATCAAGTGCTTTTTCCATAAAGTAGTTATGGTGACTACGATCGGGCGGTTTTTGTTGTTGATCCGCTGTCCAATTCTGTATATTTTGCTGATTTCATTACTCTCGAGGTGCGTTCCCGAGTCTGTTACGGCCTCCTTGATACATTCTACCAGCTCATATTCGGTTTTCCCCATTTCTTTGATCCCAAAAAATACCAAATTGCTTTTTCGGTTTTCGTTTTTCAAGAATTTTACTTCCTTTTCAAGTTCAGATATTTTTGTTTTTAGGGTATTATTTTCTTCCATAATAACTTGCATTTTGTCATCAAGAGCCTCCATCAAGTTTTTAGTTACAGAAGTTGTTATAATCTGAGTTTGTTTGTTGAGTTTCTCATCTAATATTGATATTAGTTTTTCCATATTTTTGTCGTCCATTTCTGCGGAGATTTTATGACAACACTGATTTTTGTTGGCCACACTAGATTTACGTTGGTAATACTGAATTTTAGTGGGCAGCACTCGATTATTGTTGGTAACACTGTTTCTACTTGGCAACACCAGATTCAGGTTGGCAACACTGCTGAATGACACTTAGTTTGTTATGGTTTGTGAATTGTTGCTCACTTCACATTCGTATTTAGTCATAAGATTCGTACCTTTTAGGTTATATTGAATGTTGTTTATTTCCGTGAAATACTTATTTTTCACAGTATTTTATTCTTGATCCTCTTTGTTGTTGTTTTGTTAGGCAGTTTGGTAAAATGAAAACAGTGGATTGCATTCCATTACTTGGCGAACAATGGCCGCTCTTCACAGGTTCGTTTGTGTATTTTTGACGAAACCACAACATGTATTTGGCAGTTTTGTTGTTTTTTATCACTGGGTAAACGTTTATTTGCGATATTTGCACACTTTTATAATAGATTATACACTTTAGCCATAAATTTGTTAAATTATTTACGGAACGACTAACAGTACGTGTTTTTAATATGACAACCGGAACCGCATGCATTAACTTACTCTACACCATATTGATGATGAAAACTTGCTAAAGTAATGTGCTGAAGAGTATAATTTATACTAATGTAATACAAAAAGGCATAGCAAAGCTAAAATTTGCTTTAAAATATTACTAGTATTTGATAGAAATGCGTCATCTCTCGACAGTATTGTGTTGATCTAAATTCAAAAGTACTGTATGTGACTAAGTGACTTATCACTCATCGCATAGGTGGCGCTAAAACCAAGTAAGGTTCGCCTAGCTTAGGTATATATGTATATATATATATTATATATATATATATATATATATATTATATATATATATACCTATGAGGCTGGCACAAGAAGAGTTGAGAAATTTCAAGTCTAGCAGCATACGAATCCATAGCTGAATTGGCAAAGCACTTGGGGCGTATACCCAGGGGGTGCAGGTTCGAGTCCTGCTGGATTCTTAACACTTTTACTTTTATTTTATAATTATAAAATTTATAATTTATAATTTTATAATTATAAAATACAAAAAGGCATAGCAGAGTTAAAATTTGCTTTAAATATTACAAATATCGTAGTATTTGGTCTAAGTTTTAGAATCTCTCGTATTGAAGTGACGTGCTGTGACACTTTGATAGCTCATTAGAGAATGGTATTGTAATAGAATTCAATCTTAACATCAGATGTCTTGTACACAAAGGTAAGGCAAGCAATTAGGTGTTGGGTTAATTCTCTGATTGTGGCATTTGATTGTCACTTGTTAGTATGTGGTCTGATTTAATTGACCGATATTGCAGGCTTAGACTAGTAAACCAATATAGAGACAGATATCTATGCAACGATGGACTGCCTCAGGCGAAGTGTTATTTGTGAACTTTCGCAATAGCAGCATGGAGTTAGAATTGTGCCTGGCAATATCCCATGCGACTAAAACATAACAGGTAAGGTGTGGATGTTGTACACCTCTGCCACACCCTTCTGGGTAATATAGGATTGATGTTATGCTATCTATGCAAATAATTCTACAAAAACTTTTTTTTTCCGCGCATCTTTTATTTAACAACTAGTTCCATATGAGGTTCACGAGCGAAGCACTTCCACATTTGGCAGCGGAGCGTGCCTTACAATGACGCCTCCGTTTGGATTATTGCTCTGAGAATTGTGGTCGCGCTTGGTGGCTTCAGTAACAGCTGACAATGTCAGTATTTTATTGTCAGTTGTATTTTGCGTTATTATAATAATGTTGTTACATATTTGTTATTGCTATAATTAAGACCCAGGCAGACTATTGTTTAATTATTTTATCGAAATATTATGTACCGCAAAATATTGACAATATTTTTGCTCGTTATAATAATCGAATGAGTATATTGTAAAACAAAAATATGTTTGCACAATTTTTAAATGTCCGCCCAGGCGTATAGTCTGCAGTACCGCGGAGGTCATGCAGCCTGCATGCAGCTACGCGTATGCGAAGATAACGCTCCGTGGACACAGTTTCATAGTTTTGTATAAAAACTGCGCTCAGGCGTACACCAAGCGTAAAATGACAAATATGCTACGCGCGTTGTACGCTGCCGTGGATATTAGGTCTAAACAGTATCCAATAATAGCAGCCCTGTATTAATACATGTCCCACTGCTGGGTTCGGGCCTCTTCTCATGATGAGAAGGGTTAGGCCATAGTCCACCACGCTGGCTAAGTGCGGATTGGTAGACTTCACACACCCTCGAACACTTATCAGGCATGTAGGTTTCTTTACGATGTTTTCCTTCACCGTTAGCGAGCGATAATTTATATGATAAATAAACACATATCTTCGAAAAGACGAGAGGTGTGTGCCGTGGGTTCGAACCCGAGACCTTTAACTTTGCAGTCCTACGGTCTCCCACTTGGCTATCGCTGCTTATCAGGATACAAATAGTAAACATAAAATGCTTGTTAATACAAGCCCCAAAGCAGTGCAGAAATGAAATTGTATCTAAATGTTCGCACAATATTCAAATTAGTAAGCAACGAATTCTACACGTAGCTAATTTACTCGCGAAACAATTAATTAACTGAGTCCATTGTGTTAATCACGGCTCAATATAGCATTAAATAGTTAGGCGCACAATTGTCATTACAGTCAATTTGAGCTTGAAACACTGAATATTAAGTTTGATTATAATCAAACTTATTATTCAGTGTTTCAAGCTCAAATTGACTGTTGAATGTAAAACTTAATGTGTGTACATTAGGGAACAATGCAGCAATGAAGTCATAGATATAATGAAAAAATACATGTTTGGACTCAAGTAGGTCACAAGGTAGACGTGTTATTTAAAAGTTAGAAGATGTAACATACAATAATGTTTTAGGTTGTATTAGAAATTTTAAAAATTAATAAATTCATAGTATACTATGAATTTATTAATTTTTTTTGGTAAGTGGAGTACATTACATGTACATCAACAATCTACAAAAGTAGATTGTAGATGCATCGCTGCAGCTGAGGACTACAGTGTTATTCTTCATTTGACAGTAATTTCAGGGCCTGATCTCACCACCAAACTGGCAGACACTATTTGGTGGCAGGTTAAAGGTGAGACGGTGGTGCTGCCACCCTCGAGCTCGTGAACCTGAACCTCTTTTTGCTAGTAGATATAACGAGCATATAAAATGACATATACCTACTTTCTCTTTATTTTTTTTATTAATTAATGTAAATAGTCCTTTTCTGCCAACTTAAATACAGCATATTAAATAGGTGAAAGAACTATTTTTTCGAAACAAATCAATGTAACACTGTTTCCTTATTTGACATACATACGGCGGATTAAAAGCATTGTTCATGGTTGCCACAGTGCGTTTAGTGCAACCATATGCTTTTATAGCAGGTCTAATTCATTACAATTAGTCAAATATTGATTAATCTATACTTAATATTATGAATAGTGATTATATTTTGTGTTTTTGTAAAGGGTACGCTCCAAAACGACTGGATTGAACTTAGTAAAAATGGTGTGCAGATTCTTCAAAACCACAGGATAAACATATGCCAGTTTTAATCGACGTGTTATGTAGACGGAGCAGCGGACGGAAAAAACAAATACAAATATATTATTATGAAGAAATACTTTTTTATTGTTTGTACCGCATAGGCTCCGAAAATACTAAACCTATTTTGATGAAAATTGGTGGGGAGAGAATTCAAAAGCCAAGGGAAAATATAAGCTATTACATTATTTTATCGACGTACTATGCGGACGGGAACGGAATAAACCTAGTGTTAAAATAAAATGGGATGAATCACGAGTAAGCTAGGATGCTTATCAGAATAAACGTGTGATGTGATTGTCCTTACGTCCCGGGGCTACAGCTGTAATTACTGGAGATATCCTTGTGTCAGAGGCAGTAATTGCTACTCGTGTGTCTTGTGAGTGTATTCGTCCCTCTCCGCATGACCACTACCTTGTAAGACACGCTTACTTATGTTAGGTGTTATTAAATATCAACTGACAAAACGATTATTTTGCTAACAAAAAATATAGTTCGGCAACATTTACTATTTTGCTGGAAATCTATTATTTTTGTTTCATGGGTGAGTCCATTTTTAAAGAACGAAATTATTAAAAAATAATTTTATCATTAAATTACCCACACAATTTATAGCAACTTTTGTAACGTAACCATTTTTATAAACACAATATTACATATAGCTATTATACAAAATTCGTAACTTCACATACAAAATACATAAACGTGACGTCACACTTATGTGGCCGTTTTTTTGGGCTATTGGGCGAGTCTATTATTAATGTGAAAGTAAAATTGTATTATCTCAGGAAGTTAGCGTGTTCAAAGTTATTATTTTCATGATGATTTTAATGTCGAGAGGTTTTCAATTGCATATTAAATTACATATTTGTCATCATACCTATTCACAACAGGATGTGTATGTTCCTATTATAAGCATCCTCGTTTTCAATTACATTCCTAATTCCTCGATCGTACTCACTATAATGAATTAACCCAGCAATTACATCGCGTGGTTGCACTAACCGCATTGCGGCAACCACAAACAACGTTTTTAATTCCCCGTATTTCAAATATAGACATAGTGTTACATTGACTTGTTTGAAAAAGAAATTTCTGATAGCAAGGAATTGCTATTGATTTTGCGGTATTTGATTGCAAACGTTTTAGTTTACCTGTTTGTAAAACAATTTACCAATTGAAATAATATAATTATAATAAGTACTTTCTTGGATTAGATATTTTCTCTTTGTCTCCTGGACAATTTCGCAAACTTGCTGTACAAACAACAAATCTTTATATTATTAAAATCTTTATGAACAAAGAAATATACATATATAGCATCTTAAATTAAATTATCCTTATAACTAAAATATATAATATATTTTGGACTTTTGTGTTTACTGTACAAAAGTGTTCCTAATAATAATAATAATTTTTAGTGTTATTAATATAGTCGTGTTACTATAATAGCACGTACGACTACTTTCATATATTTTTCAATGTATTTTGTGAATAACGTTGTGGATTGCACAATTGTCATTCTTTTAAGTACTCTAAATGTGTATCATTTATTGTGTAATTGTTTGTTGTTCCTAATAAATAAAAATAAAATAAAAAAATAAAATAATAAATAAATAAATAAATATCTTACAACTTCCACACTACGTCATCTAGTTCCAAACTAAGCAGAGCTTATACTATTGGTACTAGAATAACTGATACTAATACATATTATATACTTTTGTTTGGTACATACTTATTATACATAGAAACACCAATAATATGTTGTTGTTAGTTACAAATGAATCTTAAGCCTTTCAATCAGAGTTGTAATTAATTTATCTGTATACAAAGGGCTTTATAATAATACATTCTTAGTATAAGCTGGTCTTGCATTGCATGGGAAGCCTATACCATTTTATGCTGGAAATGTAAAACTTAATGTGTGTACATTAGGGAACAATGCAGCAATGAAGTCATAGATATAATGAAAAAATACATGTTTGGACTTAAGTAGGTCACAAGGTAGACGTGTTATTTAAAAGTTAGAAGATGTAACTTACAATAATGTTTTAGGCTGTATTAGAAATTTTAAAAATGAATAAGTTCATAGTATACTATGAATTTATTAATTTTTAACATAAAAAAAAAAATCAAAAAAACTATGGCGCTTGCACCAGCATCATTATATTGTAAACTCAACCAAAAAAAAACACAATGAAGTATGTAATTTAATTTTAATATTATGTTTAACACAATTATACCTACCCATTTAGTTCCCTATTGTGTTTCTCAGGCTTTCAGAGACTTAAATGAAAACTGTGCTCTTAACTATTTAATGCTATATTGAGCCGTGATTAACACAATGGACTCAGTTAATTAATTGTTTTGCGAGTAAATTAGCTACGTGCAGAATTCGTTGCTACTAATTTGAACATTGTGCGAACATTCAGATACAATTTCATTTCTGCACTGCTTTGGAACTTGTATTAACAAGCATTTCATGTTTACTATATTGTATACTGTTTAGATCTAATGTCCACGGCAGCGTACGACGCGCGTAGCATATATTTGTAATTTTACGCTTGGTCTACGCCTGAGTGCAGTTTTTATACAAAACTATGAAACTGTGTCCACGGAGCGTTATTGTCACGTACGCGTAGCTGCATACAGGCTGCATGACGTCCGTAGTACTGCAAGCTATACGCCTGGGCGTACACAGCCCAACGTACGTTTTTATTTATATAATAACTGTGGGAACGGCTGCAAATTTAGTTACGAGTGTTTTTTTTTAAATATTTTGTACTTATAAATAAAAGCTTTGTGACATGTTATGTAAATGTTTGCATGGACCTAATATAATAGTCGTCTTTGATGACCTCAGATGTAGTTATTCGACAAAATATCGTTTTCTCTATCATTTGACTCAACTAAACGAAAGATTCGAAAGTTCAAAACGTACGCTTATAGTACGCCTCGTGGACAGAGATCAGTACGCCACGCTGCAAATAAAATTGAGGGTATTTTGACGCGTCTTTGCAGCTACACCTAGCGTGGACAGCCTTACTTCACTTTAGAACTTTCACGTTCAATTTATTTGAAAAACAACTTTGAGACGCTTCTTGAAAGTCGTACAACTCTTGAAGAAATAATTGGCAAATATTGTTTTTGATTGGTGAAACGCATTGACATATTTTCTTAGTATTTGATGATTGATCACAATAAGGCTTATAGTATTGCCTAAAATTAGAACCAACTATGGAAAATCTATGCTAACCTTTAAAATAGCCCAACTGTACAACAATCGCCCCCACACATTAAAAATGTACACTCATTTAATGCATTCAAAAATAAGCTAACGCAACACATTTTAGATATTTAACTTATTAGATATTTAATGTATTTTGAATGCATTAGGTGGGTAATCGTAAATCGTAAATTTATAATGCATAATTTTATATAAATTCATTGTTCTCAAGTAAATGACTTATACTAATACGTGTTTTTATTGAGAATTAAGATCTTAAAACCTAAACCTAAACAGGTAGCGGTTTGCTTGATTAGTGTATATAGTTTTAGTTTTAGTTATTTTTATTATAGGTTTAATTATTATAAATAGTTATTGAACATGTTACTAAAGTAATATTATTATCTGAAATAAATGTATATAGTATCTAACGAATTAAATAAATTAAAGTTTTAGTTATTTCAAAAAAAAAAAAAAAAACCTAAGGTAATAAGTATGTTTTTTTTCTATTATAAGGCGCATTAACTGTGTGTAAGCAAAATATTACGTTATCTAAAGCATTATCATTCCTTGCAATCTGAAATTAGATAGATAATCTAAACTATCATCTCCTCAATTCAGTATTCAAAGCACAAAGTAAATATTTTGTTACCTGAGTGCTGTTTAATTTGTGTCCTAGATACAACCAGGACTAGCCGTAGCTTGAGCTTTGTATCAATTTTGATACCGGCAGGTTTCATAGAATATTGAAACTATAATCGACAGCTATTAGAAAGTAAATCGATTATGTTCGAAAATTTACATGGTCTTTATTTTAAATACTGGTAGAATATAGATTGCAAATTTCAGTTTCAAGTTGTAAAAGTTTTATTTTTTTAACAAAAGACTATCTAAAACTAAACTAAAAAAATGATTGTTAGAATCTAAGTTGCTTTACAATTTAAACAAACGATTTGCAGCAAACCCAAACTGTAAAAATAGTAAAATTTTGTTTGTTGTGAATTTCTAATACTCAAATTCTTTCTCAAAAACTGTTAACTGACTGCCAATCGCAAACCTATTTCCACTTCGTGAATACGTCTAACGGTACCAAAACCGTTTGAAAATGTAAATGTTTAGTTTTCATTATAAGTTTTTTTTTATATCTCTAAACACTCAGGATTTTATTATCTTGAATTTTCATTACATAACGATTAAAATGCAATTAAAAAAACTTTAGTAGACTTATAATAAACCAAATGGTATTATAAAAAGATAAGTCAAAAAAAAAATTGGGATGTTGAGCAAAAAAAAAAAACAAAACTTTTTTTGCTAACTACTATAAAACTTAAATGTTTTAACTACCCAACGCTACTCATTTTGATCTACAAACAGTAAATTAATAATTACTTAAATTACAAATAGTAAGATCCTTCATGAAATGTAAATGTGTTAATGCAAGTTATGGAATTGTGAATCAACACAATACGAATAACTATAAGATCTTTGCTGCTATCCGTCCGTCCAATAGCACATACTATATAAATGCAATGCAATAGCAATTGGTTGTAATAAAAGCAAGGTATGTTATTCGCTTCCATACGAACTATCGAATGCAATCCGCTATCAATTGCACGGAATATGGAGGTTTCTTTTCAAATCTGTATCACATTGGTATGTCTGATTGAATTGAGTGAATAGAAAATTTGAAGAGTTCTATCAGTAAATTTTCAACTTATCATAGTAAGGTACGCTTAAACTTGCACTAAAATTACTGACACCTCTACTACCATAGACATTTAAACCAAACGGACTAGTCATTGTCATGCATCTCCCAATGCCAAGTGTAGAAGTGCGCTGCTCTTGCACGTCATAAAATACTAGTGGTCAAATTTTCAAATTCACCTTTGCTTTGTCTCATCATCCTGGGACTCATGTAAGGGCTGGCGAGGCGGCTGATTCTGCTAAGTGCCTCAAGAGACGCACATATAACACGCTTTATAGCTATAAAGCGTGCTATATGTTACATTCTTGGATCCGTAATACGTATAGTCTGCACAAAGAGTTGTAAGCGCGTCTAACTGAGGCGACTCGTTCTCGAAATGCTGGCTTATATTTCGGCCAGCGACTTAGTATCGCAATACAACGCGGTAATGCTGCCAGCATTTTGGGTACGAGGCCTTCTGACAGTGGCTTATTAAGTTTACATTAATTAGTAAACTAGTTTTATTTAAGCCAAAACGTGTATTTTCTCAAATCATAGATGCGGGGCACAATCTTCTACACCGCTGCTCCGCGTTTTGTCTAAAAATGAGTGGCTAAGGTAACCTCTTGACATCACTTAGTGATTAATAAATAAACTTCTAGTCAACTTACATACAACCACACTACCCTAGCAACTATATACACATGTTATGTCGTAGGTAGATATTAATCACATTATTTACGGTAAACTTTTGTAGCCTGAAGCACAATAAAAACGTATGTGGGCTAAAATACCTTTTTGTGGGCGTACCCTTGTTTTGTATTTCAGATATTATGAATGTTACTAAAAAAGATAAAGATAAAAATAATTTTATATTGCTAAAAACAATTAAACAATATTTAGCCATAATTATAACATGCAAAAAACGATTTTTAATGCATTTTATTATATAATATAGCGTCCGTTTTTGAGTGGGATATTAAATTAACCAACAACAAAAGATTGAAGATCTTGGTATCACGTAGCGTCTATAATCCAAGGCACAAGCGCTCATATTGACTTTTTTTAGTCACATATCGCGGCATGACAACAACTTGATAGACCGGAGACCTCGAACAGGGGAAGGTTGATGGTATCTGACCAATCGGTGTTATTACCGATGAGATGGCAAAATCAGATCAAGGCAGCTACCGTCTGCCCCATCCACGAGCGCACCAGAAAAGCTGCAGTCCGTGAGTAATGGCGCCGAATAACAACGCTTGTTACTCATTCGTGACTTAAAATGATGACTTTCACTTTGACAAGTTTCCAGCCTAAGAATAACAATCAATTTGTGTAAAGAGTATACTTGACATTGAAAATACCAACGTAATCTGCAAACAAAGCCATGATCGAGACTAAACCACAACTGCAATACCAGTCAATTAAATACGACCACTAACTCACAAGTGACACTCAAATGCCACAATGAGAGAATTAATACAACACCTTGCTCGCTTTACCTTTGTGTCACTAAGTTTGATTTCTATTACAATGCTATTCTCTAATGAGCTATCAAACCATCATAAGTGTCATAACACATCACTTTCTATTACTATACATGAGGCTCTCAAATTTAATGACAATGCCATCTACAGAAACAATTTAAATCTTAAATTTAAATTTACACTTTTATAAAAACATTTTCTTACACTTGCAACATTGTAATTCTGGCAACACTACAGCTGCAAAGTGGCGGGAGTGTAACTGACAGTAAGTCTTTAAAATAGCACGTACGCCGGTGTGTCCGTTCAGTTGAATTCAATCATTCGTGCGATACAGTTCGTAAAGTAACACTGTGACTATTTTCGTAGAACGTCATTATGTTAGTCGTTATTCACATTTCATGTGATTTATACAGTGACGGTAATAGAGTGTCTTCCGAGTAAATACTGGTAATGTAAACCTTTTCTAGTTCTACTGTGTGTTGCGTAATTAGTTAAGTGAGTGTGTGTGATTTGATGTCTGTATCTCAGTAACATATAATAAAACCATTATTTTTATAATTATGGCAGTGGGTAACACTGTGGCCACAAAACCATTTTAATGCGAGTTTTATATAAGCCTTGAAAACCTCATGAGAACCGTCCTAATATTGTTGACTGTTTGTATGAATATTCTATAGCCACCTCCTCATCTCTTTTATACGATTATAGTTTACTATTATATAAGACTCACAAGTCTGGATTCATGGTGCTAACCACTAGACCAAATTTATAAGAATCTCTCTTACTTCGAACTCGGGTTCGATTCCTGGGTTGGGCAGAAGTATCATTTGGGACTTTGTCGTCCGGAAACCGAAGGTGGAATTATGTCCGGTGGAAGGCGAAAACCTCACCCCCTATCCTATCTATCACATCAAACTTTCTGCACGTAATAATCAGCGTGATGTAATATATCTTGTGAAGTGGAGCAATTTTTAATTAGTTTCCAAAAGTTCCATTACCTTTCTATTCTATCTATCGAACAATCATTTTAATCGCGGTATTTAACCCTCTTCTTTTCATCGTTAAGTACCAACTAAAATAAGCAGAGAATTTACCTTACCCAGTAAAGGCTAACCAAACGCATTTACATAAACTTTGAGTAACGTTGCTTTATACTAATAAGGCTTTAGTTACAGTAATAGCAAATGCTCATTAGCAAATATGAATAAGTAACGAAGGGGGAACGATAGTTGAAGAGAGATGAGGGTGGTTCAAAGTAAAATATAGTTTCGCTCTTTATATTTTAACTGAAATCTAGAAGTACAAAACTGACTGTATCTTTATACTTTTCAGAGAAATAATTTACATAATATTTTGAAACATCTACCGCGTTGGTCTTGAAAAATTATAAACGTATGCAGATTCCTGGGTCGGATTTTTTTCGTCTGGAAGTTCATAATAGCGGGATGGATTTGCAATTGTATCCGGTGGATGACGAATGGCTTATGTATTTTATTATAAACGAGAACGCAGAATGGTGTCATTGTTAGTAATAACACCAACCCATTTTTAAGAAAATTTTGAAGGCATATCCAATTCCGAGCTAAAATACGCATTACGCATTTACCTAACTATTATACCCGCTGTAAAAAAATTCACCTTCTTCCATTGTCCGAACGAAGAAATATTGCTGATCTGTCCTTTTTATTTAAAACGATGACCGGATCGACCGAATTACCCGAGCTGGTGGGCAAAGTGGGTCTTCGAGTGCCGTCTGCGTTTGTCCGTAGATTCCACCTTCTTTACACCCCAATGGCAACAACCACCTATCGACAAAACTCTTACCTGGTTAGAGCAACGCGATCGTATAATGCAGCGTGTTGGAGTGTCGACATCGATATTTTCCATTTTAGTACAAATGTGCTCAAAACAAAATATGTGCAATGCATTTTTTGGCGAGATTTAAGTTAATTTATTTTTGCTTACATTGTAATTTCTGTGTTTTGTTTTTTATGCGTGTGTATCTCATTGTTATCATAGTTTTTTTCATTTAATCTTTTATTTTTGTTCTTTTCCTGTTCGTTTTTAATTCATCTTTTATTGTGCTGTACTGTTTATTGTTTTTTTATTTATTTTTTTTGCTTTATGCTATGTTTATATGTGGAAACTTTTAATTGGCCTTAATAATGTTATTTTTGTTTTTCTAGTCTTAAGTTAGCTGTAAGTTTCCCTATGAAATAAAAATAAATAAATAAACCCTAATCACAATTTTTTGATTTCTTTGCATATTTAATAAACTGTATTTTAAATTAATTCTTCTCTTCTAGCTTACGGTCAATTTATCCAGCTATCACATAATAACAAAGAATTGAAACAAGAGTATATCCAAAAACATCGCGAGGCAGTGTTCAGACACAACCATCATGAGCTTAACGCCCAACGCAGTGTGATCCCTGATTTCCCCGGGGTAAAGACAGCACTGCTTTTCGAGTTAGGACTATTCGGATGTGCTATTTTTCCTTTTTTTTAAATCCTCCAGCGGTTTGTTGCCATCTAACTAATGAAGGTAAAATTTATAATGGTAAATAGTACGTCAGACTCATTTTGAAAGTTTGGTTAATTAGTGTCTTACTGCTAGAGGCTAAGTTTGGGTGGTATTTTTAAGCCGAGTAATATTTTGAAAGTATCGTTTTAATTCTAAATTAAATGCACAAAGTAACCCCACTTTGTGCATTTAATTATTAGTAAATATGTTGGTAGTTTTATATTCTAGCTTATGAAGTATTAAATATTACGGTATTTTAACATGTACGAGTATATTAGTTGTAGTAAGTTTATGCAAAAATGAATATGTTTAGTCTCAAATGCTATATTTTATTATTATTGAGAATACGGGTTACTCACGTTATATTAGCCGGAATTTGCCGGCTAGTTTCGTCATCATCATTCATCAACAGGGAGGTTAATTGCTATATTTTAGTCCATATGTTACTAAAATCATTTTATTATCCTTTTTAAGCGAAAAAAAATCCATTGACTAATCACCAATCCAATGTATATTTACCAATTCTATTTCCAAATTTTTTTCCTCACTTTCATCTCGTTTATTTCTGCCAGACTCTTTGTCTTCATACAATATTTAATTTCGTGCATGACGAGGGCCCTTCTTATTGCGTTTTCACTTGACAAATTATATTAGAATCCGAAACATTTAGATTTTTACCGTTTTAGTAGGCAAAAACAGTAAGTTAAAATTAATTGAATTTCTGGAAGTAGAAAAAAAACAATAAAACTAACGAGCTATAATACAATTTTACATAAATTTTCAGGAATTATTTCATCTGTCATATTATTATGTATTGTATTAATTTTCCATTTGTTTAACTCGTTTGCTTGTCCCTATATTACTTACAACTAAGCCAACCAAATCTCTATGATTTCATTACCGTCTCGCCTAGTCTCGCAAAATGTAATCATATATATCACTCAGGCCATTTAAATTATGCATCCAGGTTAACCATTTTTAAATACAGCCAAAACACAAAATATAAAATATGCGCCTATCCTTTTCCCACTTAGAATAGTTCACAGATTTTAAGCATGTTTCTGTCTCGTTCCCGTAATCGTATTTAAATTTGCATATTTAAGAAGAAGCCGGGAAAGCTGCAATATCCTCTCATTTTGTATGCGTTTTCTATTTTAGAAGGGAAATATTTTTCGCTGCAAAGCGAGGGCTGACGTTTGATCTCGGAGTAGAGAAAAGAGTGTTTTTAAGTTCGTTTTACGTTTCCCCGTATTTCAACGACAAATATAATTACGGAAATACGGTGTAGTTTTGGCTTACAGTTTGCAAGTGTACTTTTTGCGTTACCCAAACTGCAATTGTGTTTAAAGCTACATGAGTATTTTTATTACTTAATAATTGGATTTTTGAACATATTTTTGTACTACTTAATTGTTGAAACGCGAATAAATTCGTACCTTTGCCACAATGCCAAGTTTAATAATGTGTTTCCACTTAGTTTTGTTTTAAGTATTTTTTTTCTTTTGGGGCGCATTATTATTACACTTGTAGTACTCCTGTAATGAGGTCAAATAAATATTTTTTATTTTGTTCATTCTTCCTTTGTCGACATCTTATCGTGATCCGAGAGAAAATTTATTCAGTAGTTCAGACATAATATGATGACAAGAAGACAGATCAATATTCTGAAAAAACTAAAGTATTGCTAGCTCCACCATATTTATATCCGTTTACTCTATTAAAACCTAAGAAAGAAAACTCTCAACCATCCACAAAAATGTATTTTGTATGCGAAAATAGAATGAAAATTTGATAAAAATGAAGTCGCGTTATATAATTGCAACCTCTCACATTTACGTAGATTCTTCAAGAAAACTCCTAGAATTGAATTCATTCAAATTTCGAGCGCACCTTACATTTCAATAATGATAGTAACTTTTTAAACACGAGCTAACAACTTCTTTCAAAAAGAAGGTGGAATATTTTAAAGGTAACATCAAAGTTCCTGCGGTAAGGTTGCATTTTACCTTTTTTCACCAAATCCTGGCTTCACAAGATATTTTTTAAGTCTCGGTGAAAGTCTCAAAGGCTCTTTATCTGCCGAAATTATGACAAGCGTCATACAAATAATGGAATACTTGATGGAGAGAAAAAAGTAAATGCTGAAGATAAAACATTTCTACTTTGAGGTTTGTTGAAAAATGAGTTTGTTGAAGAATGATGTGCTGCTTATTGTAACGAGATTTTGTGCTATCTTTAGCATGCAGTACTAGTTCGTTAGTCATGAAAACAATAATACAATGCAACATACGATAGACCTAAGGATAATTCCAGAGAAGAGTAGAAATAGAAAGAGAGGCTTAAAATAGACATAAGCTTATATGAAACTCGAACGTATAAATACAGATATTATGTTACACAAAACATTATTTAACAACATTCTTTTATTTTTTTTATTTTTTGTTACTTTATTTCCATAATACAGAAACGATGAACTGATGCACAGTTTCATTCTGCTAATATTATAAATAGTTTAATACATCAGCTGATCACTGTCTCTTGAGATACAAGACTACCTAGTTTAAGAGGCAGGGACACTATTATGAATGTATATTACAGATATAACAACATGAATATCATCTTTGTACCTAATAAAATTTAACTACGCTTTCTTGATATTTATGCCTCTAGTTGTAAAAGAGTTATTTACAACCTCTTTGGATAATTCAAATTAATTTGAACTCATACGTAAGATGTTATGATTTCTGTTACAAGTTATAAAATTTATAAAATACAATTATTCACGTTGTTTAAAAGGTCTTAATGTATGGGCCCTGATGCCTGAAATATATATTTGATTTTGATTACAGATGATGGTGCTAAGAAACAATTACAACTTAAATAAATCCTAAACCCAAACAGTCTGTTCATAATACAAATTTTTGAACAGTCCTCAACCAATTATATAATAAAAGACATAATAAAAATGAACTTGTAATTTCGTAAATTGAGTTCTCCGAATGTGTTTTCTACTCAACGTCTCAAGTAAGATTTCACCCATTTTTCAGAAATGAGTCCACCGCATAATGAAATTTTAATAAATTCTTTCAAATCTTGAAAGCTTTGACGACTTAGTTTCTTTTTTACAAATAGACACGAGATGTTTATAATGAAAAACTATGTTTATTTTTTTGAAGATTATTTTCTGTGATACCTATACCTACACTTAATTACTGTAGTAACAAAAAAACATAGTTAACATGAAAAATTTAATGGGTCGTATTATTATTTCATACACAAAATGCAACTATAATAGACTGCTGCACCCGTTATATTTTAAAATTGTATTCAAATCATAAAAGATATTTTGGGTTACAAAATAATCCTGAAAAAATCATTACTAATAAAATCTTCACAAAATTCGGTGGCTACTTGCAAAATAGCCTATGAAAATGGACAAGCTATCCAATAGTAAGTTCGTAAAACATCTGCCGAGGTCCATCGACCCTCAATGATGTCTTTTAACGCCCGAAACCACTTAGTAACTTACCAATATTATAGCAACCTTCATAGTTAACGCCGACCCAAGACTAATCTCTTATTAATTCTGGCAAACTTACCCACAATGGTCTCAAGCAAATTTTAACTTTACGACCTTTCGTTAAGGTTTTCGTAAAGTGTATAGATAAGTTTGTCAAAGAGTCTCGAACTATAGAACTCTCATTGTTTTAGCAGTCCCGAAAGCCCAAAGTTATGGACGAAGGCATCATGGGAATGATCGGACTCAATACTTTTGTAATGTTTTTTTGTAAGTTAGCAGCCTGTTAAGATTAAAAACGACATTCCAAGATATTGAAAGCGTTTCTTGTAATGTAAAAGAATTGTTATTTTACTGGAGAAATTGTGTAAAGCTATTATAATTGCATCGTAATTTCTGATAACGTTACTTTCTGATTATGATGAAATAATCAGTTCCTCTGCCCTCTGCGTAATATACTGATACTCAGCCGCAAGGACCTCAATGGCCTAGTGGTTAGCGTATGCGCCGCTCACCGTGAAGTCTCAGGTTCGTTTTCTCCGTCGGGCAAAGTGTTATTTGTGAATTTTCCATCAGAAAATTCAGCAGCACGGAGTTGGAATTGTGTCCATTGGATGGCGATAGGCTCACCCCCTATCCTATTGGACATAAACATAACAGGATAACCCTTCTGGATAGTATAGGCGTGATGATTGTATGTCTTAAACCAACGTTAACGAACGTAACGTTGACCGAACCTCTGTGATTTTTCTGACATGCGGATAAAGAACTTTGGTGAAATAATTAATCTTCATCATCATGATAATTGCATTTCGGGATTTAAAATAGAACAATAGATTTATTAGGGATAAGCAATTGTACAAGGCACAGAGTTGACAGCCCACAGAAGACAGCGCCAAAGTATAGGTTACTACAGTTTAAATACCATAAATAAGTTTATATAAACTGTTTGGTTTATACCATATATCTTAACACCTTTTAAAACCTAAAAGTAACTTTTGCCAAGCAAGAGCTTTATATCCGTAGAAAATGTAGTATTATATCAGTGATATTTATACAAATCTAGATAACGTTATACAGAAAGATTATTTGAATTTATATTTTGTCGGGCGGTTTACCAAAATAATGTTGAATTTTAATCTTGCTTAGCATTTTCGTTCTCCAAATGACTTTGGCCTCATTACAGAATACAATTATTTTAGCCCATTGCAAAAGCTTTTTAACTTAAATTTTAAATATATATGCAAAAATGACGAAAAAATAATATGCGTCAACTATCACCAGGATGTGGTTAGTGAGTGCTAAAGGAAGCTCGTAAACGATGTTCGTATCTTGATGAAATAAGGTAAAATCAAAGATCTTGGCAGGTTGTAAAATGCACTATCTCAGTCACTCGTGTAGGGTTCACGTTATACGGATGTCTCGCTTTCGCTCTCGCGAGCTGCCAAGAAGTTTGACGTTTGACAGATAGCTTATGGCTAAGATTAACAAATATAGGCTACTATTCATTACACAGATATAGATCTACATAGATAACGCAAATGCATGTATTTCGCGTGTCCGAACCCCGACCAAGCGTCAAGGTTGGTCGCCGCTAACTTCAGTCCACGCGCGTCTTTTGTTAGGGAAAATCATAGCGGACGGCTCCAGTTGAATCGTTTGAATCGTACTGCATCGGTGGCATCGGTGTCTTTGAATCGGTTTGAATTTCCCGTCACTAAATTTCGGCTGTGACGTCACAAAAGGTATTAAAAAGTCGGCACGCTTGGTTTCAATACAAATCGTGATACTTGCGTTATCTATGTAGATCTATATCTGTGATTCATTAGGTATGTACCACGCAGGTAAAGCAAGGGGAGTCAGTCAGGATCATGAGCCAGGAAAAATACTATTGATGGCTATTTACAAAATAAAATAAAAAGAAAAGAAGGATATATTGTGAGGTTTCTTATTCAGTAACTGGATGCAGTTTACGCTTGGACAGCGTCCAGCTCTAGCTGAAATTCTAGAGACGAGCGACTCTGATGACGCAATTCAATTTGTACTTGAAGATGGACCGAGAAAAGTGTTACCGAGGTGAGAATTTAAGACTGCAAATAAAGAATGAGTAGTACGTACATGGAGTGTAACTGTGAATTGTTGCATTTATTTATTTCGACGACTGGATGGCGGAGTGGGTAGTGTACCTGCCTGCGACGCCGTGGTCGCGGGTTCGATTCCCGTTTAAGACAAATCTTTGTGTGCATGAATATGAGGGTTTGTCTTAGTCTGGGTGTTTCTATGTATAATAAGTATGTATTTACAAAAGAAAAGTATATAATATATATATTAGTATCAGTTATTCTAGTACCCATATTACAAGCTCTGCTTAGTTTGGAACTAGATGACGTTGTGTGTAAGTTGTGAGATATTTATTAAGGTCTAGCTTCTGCCCCTGACTTCGTCCGCGTGGAATTCATTGTTTTAAGTAGTAGCTGCTGCCGCGCTTTGGCCTTAAGCTCCGCTCCCGTGGAGTTTAGCGTATATCAAAATTCGACCAGTTAGCGCTATCAAACAAACAAACTAACTTTCTCCCGCCCCGGTTTCTAACAAACTAACGTTTTCCTTCTTCGTCTGCGTGGGAGGTACATCGATAAAAAGTGTGTGTATGTTAAGCGCCTTGTAGTCACTTACCTGCATATAAAATTAAACTTAAATTTAAATTAAACATTTAAAATTTTATTAAAATCATTCGAGCAATTAAGAAGGTTAGCCGATACAAACAGTCAGACAAAAGTTTTAAAAACTGTTTATTTATTAGGCAAAGGTATCGTGCAAACAACTATACCAGCTTAAAAAAAACATTGTTATTTTGACATTAAAAACAGACACTTCAATTTTATTTATATGAATTGATAAGAAATGGGGCTACTTTATGTTGTTGTTGACACTGACTAATATTATCAATATGTAGTTAATTTTAGTCCAATCCTAAATTAATTTCATGTCGTCCACATACTCGCCATAAGCTTCACGGACTTCTTTGAACGTAATTTCTATTCCGCCACCAAATTCTACTGCAATACGCGCCTAGCAACCCGTTGAAATTTCACTCACCCAAAACTTAACGAAACATGAATGTTTGTCTGAAAAAAATCTTTTATTTTCATAGGCCCCAGGAGGTGCTCTGCCTTGTTTATTGTCAGAAATCGGAATTATTTACATGAGCCGCAAAGTCACACGACCAAAATACGAAATATATAAATTAAAATAAAACTTAACTAATTAAATTGGATAAAATGATTAGAATCACTGGAGCTTAGATTGACCCAACTTAGAGATTTTAATTAAAATCAATCAATGTAGTGTAAGACATGTTCAGCTGCTATCCATGCGTTCTCATGTTCAATACTTGGTTTGGACAAAAGTATTATTTGGGATTAAGCAACGGAATAAAACATCGTGCTCGGTGGATGATTTTATGTGAGATGGTTTTAAGCTCAATTTATCACCATATTACTCTACTAATACGTAATAAATAAATAAATAAATATCTGTTTCACCCTTAACATAAATTCACATCACCCTACTTTCAACATTGAACGTGATTTTCATTCCATCACCAAAAACTACCGCATTGCGCGACAACGACCCACTGAGATTTTACTCAACACAAAACTAAACGGGGCTAAAATATTCAACAGTTTGTACGAAAACACTTTGTCGAAATGCTTTATAAAGGGTTTTTATTTACAAAAGTAAAAGTTTATAGAAAACTTTAGTCTTTAGTAAATATAAAGTAATGTTTTTACATAAAACACTGTTAGCTCAATTATAAACTGTACAAACAATCTAAGTTTAAATATAGAAGCATATAACATTTTATAGAAGCCTAGTCTCTATTATATGAATGAACTCACATATCAAAATAATTCGGATTATCATTTGATTTGATTGCCGATTTACTATTAAAGATCCAAGCAAGTAGTCGTAGGGCACGTGGAGCACTCTCCAACAGTCGTATGATTAAAAGAAAATAATAATAAAAAATATAATATTCTACCGCATTCATCTTCGAAGACGCATATATATAATCCAGAGCAAGATTCCTATTCCCACCCGTCATCTCATGACGATCAAGCATTTCTCAAGGCTTCCTCAATTACGTCACACAACTCGATCAAATCTCACGTCAACAGCGTTCGAATTTCAAACTCAAGTAAGCTCAGCAATACGTCGTCAACGTCCTTATTTGGCAGAATGACGGCTTCGACGGCCGAAGCCAGCGACGACCATTCGAGTGTAAATGATGTGCCAACTCTGGAATAAACGTCACTCGTCCGCGATCCGGCCAATGGGAGCTACGAAGCAAGGATTCGAATAAAATTGTTCTATTTTTGTTTTGTTTATGATATTAAAACATGAATTTGAATAATAATGTACTATTTTTTATTCTAAATCACCAATCAATGGTATAAAAAGCGGGGATTGGAATAAAGTAGTTCTATTTTTAAATTTTATATAACGAAAAAGTTACAATGGATTATTCTATTTTTGGATCCAATTAGCCAATTTGTTTTTCGAAACATGGATTAATTTGCTTGGAATCATTCAAACAAATTAAGATCGCTCTATTTTTACAACAACCTATTCTTGTACCAAGGATTTAAATAAGATGGATTTTATATAATTTAATTTTTTTTTTTTTTTTTTCTATACGTAGTAGTCAAAGCTATCTGTAAAGCAAAGTTTCTCCTAAAAATATTTTATTTTCTCTGAATAAATAAGGAGAAAACATATTTACTTCAGTTTCTAAAAGAAATAGTTTTTGAATTAATCACAAAATTAGCTTTTATTAAGAAAATAAACTAAAATAAATTACATCCACCTATAGATAAAAAAAATCCTAGGTACAGTATAACTAAAAAATATAATCTAAGATTTACAAAAATGGCGATTATTTTTTTTAATAGAATTTCCTTGTAATAAATATAACTGACTAATTAATAAATGAATAACCCGTCATCATTATGATGTGGGTTTTTACAGTTTTATTTTGTCAATTCTGTTTAAGTTATTTTGCTGTTAAAAAATGTTATTCTCTCTTGACATTTACTTAAACAAAATAGTTTTAAATAGTACTACTCGGCTATTTGCATCTAGCAGTCAGCATTTCATATTGCTGAGCTGATGCTGGAAGGTACAACTCCTCAACGGTTAAGGCCGTTTATCGTATTCTTTCAAGTTAATATAATGTAATAACAATACGAAGATGAGGCGAGACGTTGAATATTACTTAAGTATTCCTACATTTTAGTGCATTTTTTTTTTGTAATTACAGGCAATTTTTTATTGTAATATTTTGAGAAATAATGAGATTTGAAACATTCGCGATTTGAACACATAATTATATATTGTAGAGTCTTAATACCTCTAAAATATTAACGCGATTAAGACCCGTATATAATATGTGATATTTGTATAGTGTTAACTAAACTTGTAAAGTAAACTGGTCTTAAGTATCTAGTAAATACATTTGCCACTCCGATTCATAGCTTCATGTTACAAAGCACACTCAATTTAAACATGGCTTCGATTGAGAACCATGATTTCAATCCCACATCATAAGCGATGCCTTCTGTTACTCAATACTGAGTCACAGTCAAATAAATTCTGTAATAGATACTATAAGAGGGATTTCTCACTTCTACTTTTTATTTGATTAACATTTACTTTGTACACCTCAAATTGTAAGTTCCATGATAAATAAATAAATATCTCACAAATAATTTATCTGACAACTTACAAACAACGCCACCTCGTCCCAAACTAAGCAGAGCTTGTACTATAGGTACTAGAATAACTGAAACTAATACATTATATACTTTTCTTTTGTAAATACATACTTATTATACATAGAAACACCCAGACGAAGACAAACCCCCATATTTATGCCCACAAAGTTTTGTCTTAAGCGGAAATCGAACCCGCGACTTCGGCGTCGCAGGCACACCACCCTGTCCGCCATCTGGTCGTCAAAATGTTAATTATATTAAATAGATTGAGCTATTTAAGTATATTATAACGCAAGTAATAGCGTACGGTGGATTGATGGCGTGTGACCGATAATTGAAAGCGAAAAATCGAGTTTACAGAGCAAATTTACTTAGTTTTTTGCTAATAATGGTAAAAGCTATTGGGAAAAGGCAAAGCAACCTTAATAATTATGCCAACTAATAATACTTGCAATACTTAATGACGTTTTAGTGGTAACATTTAGCTTTTTAATGTAATCCTCAGATGACATCTTCAAAAGAAGAATAAAAGAGCATTTTCACTCTCAACTGTAATAATATATGTATGTTTTGTATTTATCTATATTAAATATATATATATTTTATTTTTATGTATATTTTATTAAATATCTGTGTATGATTTTATATTTAATAGTATGTACCGTTTATGTAGGTCTGTACAATTGTATACATAATAATATACACTCAGTTTAGAAAAGGCATGATATTATATTATGTTTATTTTCTTATCTATAATTATCAATTTATTGTACATTTCCATTTACTTTCTAATCTACTTCTACTAAGTATCTTTTTCCTCTAGCACTCTAAGGTTTGCTGGAAGAAAACCCATTTTAGTGGTTAAGCTCGCCTTTGTACATAAATTTAAAATTGTATTTTATATTATTGTATTGTTTTCATTTGTACAATACTTAATTAAAGAATTAAAGAATGAGGCGACGCATCTTTTGTCAATAGCTATAATAATTTGTCATTTACTATCAAGTGGACTATCAGAATTTTGTTATAAAGTCAAAAATGCCACTTTTTATATCTAATATATTTGTTCGCTCGACTGACTGATTTATAAGCGCTGAGCCAAGAATCTTTAATTTCGCACAAAGGTACCTTACATGACACGCACTAAGAAGGGAATTTTGGATTTACAACCCCTAAGAGGGTTGAACGATTGTATGGAACCCCGTCATTTTTGTTAAGTTTGGAGCACGGAATTTTATATACTTCATACTTCATCTTCAATAAAAATGAATGGACTTCTAAAACAAGGTTTTCCTATAAATTATTCCAAGGAGTCAAATTAAGGGTTTTAAAGTTAGTAGGAAGTTTACATCAAAGCGCGATAGATGGCGCCACGGATACAGAGCAATTAGTTTGCGACGGGTAAAACTGCGGGGATCATTAAATGTCACGCAAACGAAGTCACGGGCAACATCTGGTATTGTTAAAGATTTCAAAGCTTTTTCTAGAATGTCATTAGTGTCATAAAGCAAGTAATAGCGTACGGTGGGCAGATGTGAGACCGACACGATTGGAATTCTACAGAAAATCGAGTTCACAGAACAAATTGACTTTTGAGGCTTTTGAGCTAGTACTCGAAAACGACTTCTATTTGGTTTAGTGTGTGCTTTTGGCATTTGGTGAAAATTCTGGTTCAGCTTTCGGATTTAGTAACTTGATAGACTACATTTTATTGAATATTTTGAACAGTATTTTTACAATCAGTTAGCCGTCGTATTCTCTCTAGCCGTCAGTATTTTTACAATCAGTCAGTCAGCCAACAGCAAACGAACGTGTAGTCCACCTGATGGTAAGTGGAGTACAGCCCATGGACATCAACAATCCACAATAGCAGATTATAGATGCGTCGCTGCAGCTGAGGACTACGGTGACATGCCTCATATGCCAGTAATTTCAGGGCCTGATCTCACCACCAACCCGGAACACAGTACTGAAAGCACTACTATTTGGCGGCAGGTTAAAGGTGAGACGGTGGTGCTGCCGGCCTCGAGCTCATTCACAAGAGCTCTACCACCAGTAAACTTCTATTTGGTTTAGTGTGTGCTTTTGGCATTTGGTGAAAATTCTCGTTCAGCTTTCGGATTTATTAACTTGATAGACTACATTTTATTGAGTATTTTGAACAGTATTTTTACAATCAGTTTTTAGTAATTAATGAAAATTAATGATTCAATGTCAATTCAAAGTCCGGCAAATATCTTTTTCAACTGTTTCTTAGTATAATTTGCTAAACATAGCTAAATGCTAAAAAAATAATCAATATGAAGTTGAAATAACGTACGCGTTAATTTTTCACAACATTTGAGTATCCTACTTAAGATAGGAACATATGGATGCACATGACGTCACAAAATGAAGTAACATCCAGTTGATAAATTTAGGGTCCTGGCTAGAGGTGACCGTAACTGGTTGGTAAAGCGACTGCCCGGTGTGCAGAATGTCGCAGGTTCAAATCCTGCCGGTCCCATATCTTTTTCAACTGTTTCTTAGTTGAAAGTCTGAAGAAAGCATAGGTTTATTATTATTTCATTTTTAACATACCACACAAGAGGAAGCTGGTATTGTTATAAAAAAATCAGACTGTTATGAAACTGTCATGTATACCCAAGAGTTACAATAGAACAGCTCTTGTAATTAGCTAGTTCGTAACGTCCATTCCGGTGCGTAACGGAGCGGTAATGGGTTATTGTGTGGAGCACATAAATACTTATTACTCAACGTGAGGAACTATGGAAAAATGCCCAGTAAGTAAGGGTTCTGTAGCTTTGATTTTAATATACAACGCTCTTCTGATCTAGATGGTTTTAATATGAAGTTTACACGTGTGCCATCGGGGGCCTAAGTACGAGTTTTATAGTTTTTAAAAAGTATGACACTGATAGTTAATTAATGAAGAATAGCAGAATCTAGTAAATAGATTATGCTCGCAGCTTCGCGCATGGTATGACAGTAAATAGTAGCCTATATGTTAATCCAGGCTATAAGCTACACGAGTGCCAAATTTCATTACAATCGAATTGATAGCTTTTGAGTGTGTGACTCACAAATTTTCATACTTAATTTTAGTATTTAGATTCCCATACATAATTTAAGTTCGTGATAGCTTCCGTAATAGTGATAACTGGTGTGTAATGTAAGGGAAAAAATGCTAGATTTGTTGTTTATGAAAACTGGCTAAACTTGTACTAGATGCTATTATGTGAATTGTAGAAAAGCTCTGTGAAAGATTTGAGAATCTAATGGTTTACATATGGCAAGTATTTTCTCATGCAAAAGTTTCCATCCGAATAACAGAAGATGTTTAAATAATCACAAAAAAAAATTGTTTTAAAGTCATGATAAAAGAAAAATCTGGCCAATATAAGGATCCCTAACTATTCGGCTCTCTCCACACGATGTACTGTAATGTCGTCTCACAATGAGTTTTATGAGTCGCTCAACGAATATGGTGTGCAGGAACCCTAACGTGTTATGTGCTAGTTACATTACAACGCATTTTGTTTCTATTATTAAATAGAGAGAAATACTAAAATACTTTTTGAGTTTATTTTTTAAGAACATTAAGCCTAACTGCACCGAGATCTAGCAAAATAATTTGCTCGCTGCTTAGGTCTCCGCTTTGATCCCCGGATCGAACAAAAGTATTATTTAGGATAGGGGTGCATAAAAAGAGCCTCTCCGAGTGACGTACACAACGATTCCCTACGTCCGGCGCTCCCTGGGCAATTCGCGAGTTCTCCAAAGCGAATTGGCTAATCCTTTCACCACGATGGCAATTCAAAATAAAATTTGACTCAGCCATCGACACGACGAAGAAGTAGAAGATTTATGGCATTCCATCTTAATTATAAAGTAAATTTAAAATAAAGAAAATACTGTAATCAGTATAATCGACATCCATCTGTAAAATAAAAAAAATATATTCTATGAGTCAGTGCTTTGTTTCAGACCGTATACAATGAACAAAACAATGACCTGACGCTTCCATCGAGCATGGGTCAGTTGCGTCACGACGCGACATGTTGTGTAAAGTGACCAAATTGAAGTGACGCTCACTTTGCACAATCAAAGAGTAACGCCGAGCGTTTTTCATTTAGCTACTTAGTGTCCAATTTGGCACTATTTTTCATCACTACGATAGAAAAATTATAGATATCGGTAACAACTCTTCAAAAGAAAATAACTAATTGATTATGTTGGTCTTGGAACAAGCCCCGCGTAAAATTCGATAAAATCAACTGTTACTTGCTGATAATAAAAAAGTCTATTTGGTCTAAAATCTAGAGTCTACTTTCATAAAATTTACGCACTTAAAATTTCAACCCTTAATCTCTTATTTATTATATATATTTATTATTATATATTACAAATAAATAAAATTGAAGTGTCTGTTTTTAATGACAAAATAACAACAAAATAACATGATGAATGAAGGATACCAATGCATATAATACAGTTTTTAAATTTTTGTCTGCCTGTCTGTTTGCATTGGCTAATCTTCTAAGCGGTTAGACTGATTTTGATAAAGAATTGAGATGCAAGTAACTGACTATAAGACGCGTAACATAGGCTATTTACAATAATGTACCTACCACGCAGACGAAACAGCAGGTGAAAGTTAGTTTGTAAGTTTATTAGCGCAAATCTCGGGCACTACTGATCGGCTTTTAATAATTATTTTTGTGTTTGATAGTCTAAATGTTTTTTAAATATTTAACATAACGCTAATTTCCACGGGAGCAGAGCAGTAAGGTTAAGCGCGGGTCAAAGTGAGACAGCTACTACTACGTAATATAATGAATTCCACGCGAACGAAGTTGCGGGTAGGTAAAAGCTAGTAACCTATATTAATGTTAGAATTGAATTAGGTCATTTCAACTTCTAAAGCCTAGACCAATTTTAGTCCCGATGTTTAAATTAACATTAAAGTTTATTCAGTGTCACATTCAGGGAATTTGGACTTTGAATTTTGTGGGCCGATTTTATTATATTTTATTGAGTAGGTAATTTTTTGTGTAAAACCTGCTCAAAACCTACCAAATCTGATTTTAAGAGACAACTAAGTTATCATTAACTACTAAAATAAATAAAAATTACGAAACCCCTATCATATATTAAAAAAATTAAGCCTAGAATTAATCAAAGATAAGGTGACAATTTTACGCCTAAAACATAAAATAACAGCGCGCCTGTATTACCCAGAAGGGTGTGGCAGAGGTGTACAATACCCCGACTTCACCTGTTATGTTAAGGTCCCATGGGATAGGAGGTAAGCCTATTGCTATCCACCGGGCACAATGCCAACTCTGTGCTGCTATTGTAAATTTCCACACGCAAATTTAAAAAATACGCTTAAAAAAGCATTAAAAACCCTTAAACCAAAACCGTTTTGTTTTTTAATTAAACCCTATGCGTGTTTGGGTCTTATTGGGACATAAAAGGAGGCTCCCCGAGTGACGTACACAACGATTTCCTACGTCCGGCGCACCCTGGGCAATTCGCGAGTTCTCCAAAGCGAATTGGCTAATCCTTTCACCACGACGGCAAGTCAAAATAAAATTTGACTCAGCCATCGACACGACGAAGAAGAATTGGAACAAACGCGATAAAAAACTGCCCACGAGTCATGGGCCAGGAATGTCCAAATAAATAATGTCCACATAAGTAATGGACGTTCCAGCACTTTATTGGGCGAACAGATTGGAATTGATTTAATTGACGAAGAGTACTCCATTTTTTATTGATTTAAATGTGTTATTTGCTGATTTATTTACAAGCATTGATAACCAAATGTGTGACTTCGGGATTACTAAATTATATGTATCTGTGTGATATGTGATAGTCTTGTTCGTTACTTATTTAAAAAAGTTTATTTTAGTAGTTATTTTCTAATGTGAAAGGAAACTCCTATTGCACTACAAACTCTTATCTATTTGAATCAAGCTCTTTGCGAAAATCAAATAAAATACCAAAACGAAGGCAACGGACAATCTACAATAGAGATCCTCTCACAAATATCCCTCCAATTCTCAGTAATCGAACATTTGTTAAGTAACATTCAATTTGCAGATTACTCGTTACTTTAATCTATCCTTAACTAAATGAATTATTCAGGTTTTCCATGTAGATCTTTTCTCACTAATCAACGTATAAATGCCCGAATTACTGGAGAGCTGTATAATCCTCATGAATTACCAATTGGGGTGAGCACTCCATTCCAAATTCCAGTTTTGGCGCGAAAATTTCTGGAAAGTTACGTTTCGAATCGAGTATAAATTTCTCCATCCCCCTTTTTTCCTTGAAAGTTATTTATGCGACAATCTACTGTTGCGAGCTCGGAGCATTTAGTTTTAAATTAACGATGCTATGCAAAGAATTAGGTCCGAAGCGAGGCAAAGACAAACCCCGGCTTCTCTCGTTTGTAATCTGTAGATATCGTGTTTAATCTGATAAAAGAAGGAATTAAGTCGATTTGCTACATGCCGCTCGTTTTATTGCTTTTGGAACGATTTCAGTTTTATATCCGTTATTGGGGTTTATAGCTATTTGTTATTGTATAACTTGTGTTTGTCTTTCGTTTTTATTTATGTATTACAATAATATTGCCGTTCTTTTTATTCAGGGCCTTGATTAAATTGATGCTCTTTATTAAGAGAACATAAATATATAATACAGTAGGTTGTGATATTTAAATAATATTTAATGGCTATTTATCTCTTTTTACCGAAATTACCACCCTCCTGAAGTGGAACCATCAAAAAACTACAAAATAAAAACGACATAGAACAGTCAATCCTTGTCAAAAACTCAGGACAAAACGAGGCATCCAGGAATAAAATAGTGTAAATAAAAATTCTACTCGTACAGAGACGAGCATGTCGTCCTAAATAGATACAGCCTTTGTGTCATTTCACTAGACAGTGTACAGTGGGCCAACTACCTAACTCGTATGCAGGGCAAAAACTTCGTAGTCATAGGAAAGATAATAACCAGTCATGGATAAGTGAGGTACATATTTAAATAGAAGGTATACTACACTTATTAAATATGTAATTGATAAATGCATATATATATTGTAGTCAGTTTGCAGTATGGCGTAGAAGTTTTTGCCCTGCATATCTAATTGCTTGGCCCCCTGTACAACCTAAACCATTGTTCTCTCCTTCGTCTTCTATAAATACTCTACTAAACTTGTATATTAAATTTAAATTAGTTAATTAACTTCCGTAATTTTAGTTGCGAGTAATGAGATCCTTTGTTTGTCAATGTTATCGTGAGATGGCTCTAGTCTTTTATGGTTTAGTTGTCATTAAATTGGGCGTTCCTATGAAAATTAAATGCTTTATTTAATCACAGCAATTAACTTTGTGTAATAAGCTGATGGAGTTAATATGTTTTTATGGTGGCAAGGCACGCGTTTGATTACAATCTCACCTGATAGTAAATAATAATTAAAAAAAAGAAATTGTATTTTTTAAGATGTTTTCAATATACAAATAACGTAACACATTTCAAACACCTCATTTATAATAAGACTTTCACGTTGTATATATATTGATATAATTTAAACGGGAATTAATGGGATTATTATTTTTTTAATAAAGTTTTCCATAATAAATACAAAACATCTAAACCAGTAGTGAAAAATGTTGCTAACAAAGACATCCAACCTAAAACGGGGCAAACATTTTGTTAACCAATATTGGCGTTGAACATTAACCCCAACAACCCATATACCAACACCATTCGCTGTTATCACGGCGTTCTATCACCTTAGTTTATGTTATAACCATGGCAATAACACATACGATTTTATTTCGTATGTTTGGGCACAAAAGTAAATCATAAAGGGCGTTATTGGACATTATTATTGCCCCGGCCAATGTTATTAGGTACAGCAGCGGTTTGTTGTGATTTCAGGACATTAGCGGAATGGCAGGTCGTGTGAATAAATGTTCAGTAAAGGGGTTGAATGATGGTGTTTTGAGGTAAAAATGTGTTATTTTGATATTTATCGAATTGAGAGAATTTTTTTAGTTGTGTCTAATGCTCACAACTTCTGTTAAGGCCATATAATATAGTAAGTGAGTGTCATAGTAAGTGTCATATAAAGGCAACGTAGGTATACACCTACGTTTACTTAATATGGCACTTACTATCAATTTTATTGAATATGTTTTATTTCTCTTCATAATTTATGTTCTGAATAATGTTTATTTTTGATTTTCTTGGTTTAAATTATATGACTACTATAATAATATGATATTATAACAGAAGTTGTGAGCATTCTCTAAAATAAATATTAAGTTTGAATAAGTAAGTACACAAATGTTATTATAAGATTGTTAGCTCACCTGTACATCTCACGATAGAAGTAGGAAGCCAAAACTTCTGTATGCTTACTAGCAAAATACTGTCACAACATTTAATGTAATTCATAGACTTCATATTTTACTACTGCAAAGGTTCACTATATTATTAAAACACTGAAATACTTATAATTTGTATTATTGCACCAATGCAAGATGTAACAGACTTTCCATAAGCACCATAATTATATCGTTTTTTTTTCTATCCGCTCAAAACAAAGTCGCATAATGTAAATTACGTAATCTAATTACCTTAATTTTACAGTAAAACTGTACAGTTTTACAGGATATCGGTGATTGTGTGAGAACAGTGTTCTTACACAATCACCGATATCCTTTCTAACTTCCTGCTTTTACAAAGGCCCGATCAAAAGTGCCTCGCCTCAATCATCATCAAAGTATTCGTTTGAATTTTAAATCATGCAACGACAACACGATATTTATATCGATTTAGAATTGGTTTAAAAATAACTGACTAATACATTTAACTTTAGGAAATTCAAAATTGTATATGAACATGAATCAATTTAAACTTGGCAGAACAAATAATTATCTTATGATTTTACATTTTATAATTAAATAAATTAAAATGAATACAAATTAAAAACAAATAAATTGAAACCTCACCAGATGAAACTTATCAAGCAGACATAAGACAGGTATTTTTTTTCTAAATACCCTAAAGTTACAAACGAAAATATTACTTCGAGACTTAATACTTCAATGGTTTTTCTAACAAACAACAGTAATATTTTACTATGTCCTAGACAATCATTGTTCCGTAACACACAATGTGTATTTATTTAGACGTAATACGGGAATAAATTCGATTGCTTTTGCGAGCGGCAGTTATTATTTTCTTTTGTAATTTTGGCCGCTTTTCCCATTGCTGGTCATATATTTCCGCTAATAATTTACCGTTGGTAAGTGGTTATCGATATTATTAATTTATTTCTCTTAAAGGTCGCAAATGTGGCTATTAACTGTTTCCGGTAACAAATTACTTTGGATTATTATAGGGTAGGAAAGGTAAACAGGAATAGTACATAATTACGTACATTTTGAAAATTAACAATGAAATCTTTAAATGTATTGTTTATGTTAATAATTTATCAAAGACACACAAAATAATTATTAATAAAATAATTCATTTTATTAAATATTTAGTTATACGTTTCTCAAGCTATTTCATAAACGTGTTAACACTATTTCGTCTTTTTGACATACCATAGACTTTCATGCAACAAAAATAATCTGACAATAACTTAAAAGTCGAACCCCACCACAAAAAGCCATTCGCCACAAATCTGGAGCCCCGCAAAAGTGCAAACTTCGTGACAAACAGACAGCATTCAAAGACACTTCATTATACGAACATCGCCTCCAAACATCTGTTCAAAGTTGTAAGGATCTGGCACTTCGACGATGTATTGCGCCTTAGTTTTTGTAAGGGAGGGATTATTAATTTATTATTTTAATTGAGGGTTTTAATTATAAAAGAAAACTAGCTGATTGAGATTAAGAATTATTGTGCTTAACACTAATAAGTAGCAATAATATTTGGGTCAGCTAATTAATAGAGACTTTTATTTTGTGTTAACTTCTTTTCTTTACTAAATGTTCTTTGCGTTATTAGTTATTTACGACGTCAACGACGATACAAGATGTAAGAACCCTATTTGTATAAATACTTTTTAGAAATCCTTTTTATTAACCGACTTCTAAAAAAAAGGAGGAGGTTCTCAATTCGATTCGTATATATGTTGCTTTTTTTTTATGTTTGTTCACGGATATCTCCATCGTTTATGAACTGATTTTGATGATTCTTTTTTTGTTGGACAGGAGATAATTCCAAAGGGGTCCCATTGTCAGCATGTCGTGATCTAATGATGGGATCTCAGAGAAATCGAGGGCAACCCTCGAATTTTATAAGCAAATGTAATGTTTTAAGTGTGTTTTTCAAAGCTTCACCAGTATTTACGTATTTTTATGTGGATGAGCTGATGATGGAAGGTCAACTCCTCAATGGTTAGGAGTTAAAGGATAATTCTTTCACTACTGTACACATATTCAGACTGCTAGTTATGATGTCAAGTGAGCTGTTGGAACGGAGATATTTCAAAGGTGGTCCCATTGTCAGCATGTCATGATCTGATGATGGGACCCCAGAGAAATCGGGGGCAACCCTCATATTTATTAATCGAGGCCAGGATTTACGCTTGGTCGCAATAATTTTATGTGGTTGAGCTGATGATGGAAGGTCAACTCCTCAATAGTTAGGAGTTAAAGGATAATTCTTTCACTACTGTACGCATATTCCTACTGCTAGTTATTGTGTAAAATAAGCTGATGATGGAAGGTCGTGACCCTCAATAGTCAGGAGAAAGGATTTAATTCTTGTTTATTATAAATAAGTTTTCCGTCTCAAGTAACCATCGTCTCCTCATTCTTGCTCGGTCTACCCATCACTTAAAATCGTAAAATAAAATAATTTTTAACAAAAAAAAACCGACTTCAAAAAGTAGGTAAACTAAAAAGCAAAAAATAAATTTACTTCGCACAAAATAATACGTTTTTTCATTTAGTTAAATAGAAATTATTAAATAATTATTTTATAATTCTGAAGTCAGTGCCAAGTAAACAATTAATAACACTGTATAGATAATATCTATCGTTCTAACAACATTTTTTCTAACTGAATATTAGTTATATTTCTGTGGTAAGTACCAATACAGGGCGACCGCGCACTAGCACAACTACGCCTCCCTTTTTTTGTGTGAACTGTAATTTGATATTGTAGAAAGGTTGTTTTTACTTGGCACCGACTTCAAAATTATAAAATAATTATTTAATAATTTCTATTTAACTAAATGAAAAAACGTATTATTTTGTGCGAAGTAAATTTATTTTTTGCTTTTTAGTTTACCTACTTTTTGAAGTCGGTTTTTTTGTTTATTATTTTTGTTCAATGTCTTTAGAATAGTTTAAAAATATGAATAAATGACACTTGTCTGACAAACGCTGAAAAAACGTGTACATTTTCAATTAATTTTCCCAAGACTCACAAAAAACCCTGCAACGGCTACACAAGAGATATCTTTTTCTTCAGCGTTTGTTGATTGGACATAAACATTACATATCATCACGCCTATTTTACCCAGAAGGGAAAAGCAAAGGTATAACGCCCACACTTCAACTGTTAAAAATTAATTAATTGTGATTGGGTCTAGAGGCTAATGCGACCACCAGCATCCACCGGGCTCAATCTCAAATAAAACTTCTACCTGACCCGGGAATCAAACCGAGATCTGTTAATTGGACGTGGTTCGACCAAATTACCAACAAAAAACGATAGTCCAAGACAGATAGTTGAAAACCAAGTTCATTATTTGTTGCCGTTGTGATGCACGCCTCATACTTCTTAGTATGAAAATTTGTAATTTAGAAATAAGCTGTGTCACTCCATTTTTAAATATTTAAATGTATATTTTGTTCTTTGACGTTCCAAAATAAAAGCGAGGCGATGTACCACGGGGTGCGGGGAGCGACGGACTGTGGACGCTGCACCGAGCAGTCGCCCCAAGGCATCGGGATAGAACGCATGTCGCTCGTCGCGCCACGCCCATTTGCCTCGCGATTCCACGTGCCATTTTGTTGTTTTATTTTCTCGTACGGGGCCAGTGACCCGCTAACGCCTACAAAGTGGTCCTTCGAGCCGGATCATCACCCGTACACGAACTGTTGTGAAAATACATAAAATTAAAAATGGCGCACGTGCCGAGAACGCCGCGCAAATCGCGAAAACCACGTGGCGTTAAAACGGACTGTAACGTTGAATCGGACTATATGCCGCCTCCCTCGTCCAAAATTTCAGTGAAAGTGCGTAATAGTGGTGTATCGGGGTCTGTAAAGACATCGTCCTCTGCCGCTCGACGCCGCCAGCTCGAGATGGAGGCCGAGGCCGCGAAAGCGCGGTTACAAATTGAAGCAGCCGAGGCGAAAGCCCAAGCCGCTGAAGCAGAAGCTCAGGCCACCGCATCCGCCGCCCAGGCCCGGGCCAAGGCGGCCCAGGTAAAAGCCAACGTCACGGCAGAGCTCATTGACAAGCAACTCGCCGCCGACGTCGCCGATCTGGAATCAAGGTCACAAGCTTCCTCAATAAGTAGTATAAATTGCAAGGTAAGCAATTGGCTTCATGACACCGTCACGCTAGAACCGGTTTGTGCGCATGAAAAAGCCGAACAAAGCGACATAAATAAATTAGCTTATGCACTGAAAGATGCTATCGCTGAATCTTCTGCACTGCATAATAAACAACTACTAACTCGATTATCTACATCTAAAGACTTACCGCTATATTCTGGTGACCCGATGGAATGGCTTCAGTTCAAAGAGGCGTACCTAGAAAGTACCCGGCTATGTAAATATACTGACGCAGAGAATGTATGGCGCTTACGCAAATGTCTTAAGGGGGATGCTAAAGAAGCTGTTTCAGCTCTTCTGATTGGAGGTACAACGCCCGACGTAATCATAGAAACACTAGAGTTGCGCTTTGGTATGCCTGAAAATATTATAGCAAAGATTACGTCACAGCTTCGCCGCATACAGCCCATAGCATTGCACGCATTTCAACATGATTTGATACCGTTTGCCATTAAAATTAAGAACTGTGTTACAGCTGCAAAAGCCTTAAACCAGAATGACTGCTTACGAGGTCCCGAGTTGTTTTCTATTATTGTAGCTAAATTACCTGCTGTTTTATTGTCAAAATGGACTGACTATTATAGTGAGAAACAGTGCAGTAAGATTGATACGTCGAGACTTGAAATACTTAGCGAATTTCTTTATTCAGAAGCGAATAAAATCGCACGAGCAGGTGTGAGTCATGTTTATACACAGACTGTAAAGAAGAACTTTGACCACCGCGAACACAAAAAGCCGAGCAGTCACGACGTCCTTTTGTCGACGAATTCGAGCGAACCCGACGCTACATGCAAGTTTTGTCGCAAGGCGGGTCATGTATTACCTTCGTGTCAGCGCTTCAAGCGCGCTATGAGAAAGGACCGATGGAGGTATGCCCGCACAGCGAACTTGTGTTACAAGTGTCTCGCACCGCGTCACCAAGACTCCGAGTGCTCAGCTCCTAACTGTGACATCGAGGGTTGCAATCAGCCACACCACCGTCTTCTTCACTGGGTCAAGCCCGGAGACAAAAAGAGCGAGAAGGTAGAAGAAGCAGAAGAAACGACTAGCGAGACCGTGAACCACGCTGTCGCGTCCAAGAACTCTAAAGTGCTCTTGAAAGTAGTGCCACTAACGGTTTATGGACCTGCCGGAGAGCTCCACGCACATGCCCTCCTGGACGATGGAGCCACCGTGACCCTGATCGCCTCTGACCTGGCTGACGAGCTAGGTCTCTCCGGAGAACCAGAGCGTATTCGTGTCCGCAGCGCGTGGGACAATAGTGAGATAACGTGTGACACGCAAATAATAAATATTAAAGTCTCTAATAGTGTTGGTCAAAAACATAGTGTTCGTGCGCGTAAAATAAAAGAGTTAAATTTACCCGTTCAAGTTAAACCGACAATAGAATTAAGTAAATACGGTTTAGATAATAATTTTGATTATAAAAACAATTTATGTAACTGTAATATAAAGCCATCCTTACTAATAGGGCAGGATAATCATCATCTCATTGCACCTATCAGTTGTTATCGTGGTGAGGAGCGTGAGCCGTACGTCACACAGACGGCACTAGGTTGGTGTGTACATGGAAGCTCGGTAAGTGACGTCACACATTATTCCAGCTCTCGTTCATCTCGCGACTGTTGTTTTATCGATAATAATTGTTGTGATCCTATTGAACATTTATTTCACTTGTGTATAGTTGATGATAATATCACGGGATCTACTCCCGCCGTTGAACCCTGTTACCCTTCCGCTCGTGCCCCGAATAAACCACACGAGCCCGTAGTTCAGCCCTGTTGCGATGCCGCTCGCCACCTGGACGAGCTGCACGAGGAAGTGCGCAAATCATTTCTTTTAGACTCGATTGGTAGCAGTACGCGTCCTCGACGCAGTCCAGATGACGTGCGCGCAGTTTCGATTTTAGATAGAACTGCTGAACTTCGCGATGGACACTGGTACGTAGGTTTACCCTGGAAATCAGATAACCAGTGCATGCCAGACTCTTATCCTAACGCGCTTAGACGTTTAAAATTAGTTCAGAAGAAGCTACTAGCTAATACTGAGTATGCAATTCGTTATCACGAAAGAATGCAACATTTGTTTATCAACGATTATGCTAGTGAGCTTACAACTATAGGTAACAATAGCGTAGGAACTAACGAGCGCGTATGGTACCTGCCTCATTTCGGAGTCGACAACCCGAACAAAAGAAAATTACGTTTAGTGTTTGATGCAGCGGCTAAGTCTAGTAATAGCTCTTTAAATGATTTTCTTTTACAAGGGCCAGACCTCCTACAATCGTTATTTGGTATAATGTTACGCTTTAGAGAAAATCCCGTGGGATTAATTGGGGATATCCAAGATATGTTTTTACGTATTAAAATACGCGACGAAGATAGGAACGCATTACGTTTTTTATGGCAAGATGGGTTCTTGCCCCGTGAGGGACCATCTTCAGGCTCTCATGACGTTCCCGGGGGATCAAGGCTACATGGAGATAGTCAAGTTAAAATATACACAATGACTTCACTAATTTTTGGTGCTAATTGCTCTCCTTTTATAGCCCAGTATATAAATCAAATAAAAAATACGGAACCTTTTATAGAAACGATGCCTGAATCGGTCGCCGCGATAAGAATTAACCAATACATGGACAATTATATAGATAGTGTTAGCGACGCAAGTACCGCTATAAAACTGATAAACGAGATTTCGTTGATAAATCAGCGCGGCGGTTTCAAGATGCGGGACTGGCTAAGTAACTGTAACCATGTACTGGACGACGTACCTAACGACGCAGTCAGTGATAAGGCTGTTAGGTTTAATGTTGAAGGTCAGTCGGAACGGACGCTAGGGTTATTGTGGTTCCCGGAAACTGATAGTTTTGCCTTTGACCTTTCTTTTAAACGTATACCGAGGGATATTTTATTATACGTTAGAAAACCTACAAAACGCGAATTATTGAGCATTATTATGTCCATTTATGACGTGCACGGCTTTCTAAGTCCATTTACAATTAAATCTAAAATTATAATGCAGGAGGTTTGGAAGTTAGGATTTAAATGGGACGAACAAATTAGTGATAAATTATTTATTCAATTTAAGAATTGGTTAGATCAATTAAAATCGATATCAGATATACGCATTCCTAGATGGTATTTTAAGTTGAAGGAATCACCCGCTACGGCTTGCGCCACGGGTGCGAGTGAGACAACGCTACAATTGCATTTATTTTGCGATGCCTCGCCGCGCGCTTACGCAGCGGTAGGCTATTGGCGGCGCGTAAATAGTATCGGACAGATTCACGTCTCGTTTATTGCTTGCAAAAATCGAATTACACCTTTGAAATCCGTGTCGATCCCGCGACTTGAACTGCAGTCGGCAGTTTTAGCTTCTTATTTAGCTGAAACAATTAGAAATGAACATAGAATAAAACCGGTTGCTACGTTCTATTGGACTGATTCGACAGTTGTTTTACATTGGATCAGAAATGAGCACCGAAATTATAAAACTTTTATAGCTAATAGACTAGGGGAAATCGACGAGCTAACAAAAATAGGAGAATGGAATTATGTCCCTACGGATTTAAATTTAGCGGATTTATCTACTAAAATAAATGACTATGACTTACGTAGTAACTCTTCCTGGTTTACTGGACCTTCCTTTTTGTACCAGAACCCGGACCAGTGGCCGCGCCAACCTGAGACACTACAAAATGAGATAGAAAGTAATACGCTAGAGGAAGTACTTACCACTCTCGATACTCACAGCGAGACCTGTGACTTACCCGTCCCGGAGCCGACTAGGTTCTCCTCCTGGATGCGCCTCCGTCGTTGTGCTGCTGCTGTGTTGCTTTTTATCGCTAGATGTAGGAAAGTTAGGACTCAGTGCATTAATTTAGAATTAATGAAGCGGGCTGAGCTGTTACTATTGCGTCATTCTCAGTTTCAATCATTTTCGCGAGAAATTAATCTGCTAAATAATAATTACGAGATTAATCGAGACAGTCGTTTACGCACGCTTACGCCGTTCGTTGACGGTGATGGACTTTTACGTGTCGGAGGTAGGATTCATGCCGCGACGCAGGTCGCTGAGGACGTGAAAGTTCCGATCATACTCGATGGCAAACACCATACGGCTCGCCTTATTGTAAAGTACATGCACGAGCGCGCCGCTCACGGCTTCAACGAGCTAGTTGTGAATGAACTGCGTCAGTTATATTGGATAATTAATTTAAGACCGACCGTACGTAGAGTCGCTTCGCAATGTTTATTTTGTCGTATCAGGAAAGCGGCACCAAAACCCCCACGGCTGGGTGATTTACCGGTCCAGCGCCTGACTCACCATAGGCGACCATTTACAATGACTGGGGTTGATTTATTTGGACCCATAGAAGTCACCGTAGGCAGAGGCAAACAGAGGCCTAAGAGGTACGGAGTTTTGTTCACTTGCCTAACAGTGCGAGCCATACACATTGAACTGGTGGCTACACTGTCGGCGGACTCCTTAATTATGGCTCTGCGTCGTATGGCCGCTCGCCGCGGATGGCCATGTTCTATAATATCGGACAACGGGACTAACCTCCGAGGTGCCGATGCTGAGCTCCGTAAATCGATACGGGAGCTCCACACGGTTCAAGTTGAAAAGGAGGCATTGGTCCACGGGGTGGAGTGGAAGTTTATCAGTCCAGCGAGTCCACACATGGGTGGAGCTTGGGAAAGGCTGATCCGAACTGTTAAAACGGCCCTTAAGGTGATCCTCAAAGAGCGAGCCCCGCGTGAAGAAGTCTTAACTACCCTCCTCGCGGAGGTAGAGAACATCGTAAATAGCCGACCGCTTACCCATGTCTCTGTAGATCCTAAAAGTCAGGAAGCCCTGACCCCAAACCATTTTTTATTAGGCGGCTCTTCAAACCTACCTATTCCAGGAGTATTCACTAACGATGAGTTTTATTTGAAGCGGCATTGGCGTACCGCTCAGCGACTTACAGACATGTTTTGGTGTAGATGGGTTAAGGAGGTCTTGCCTGTTCTCATCCCGCGCTCTAAGTGGACTCACGAAGGTCAGCAACTAAAAATAGGTGATCTTGTTGTGGTCGTGGACCCGTCATCGGCTCGCAATAGTTGGCCTAAAGGTATAGTCGAACGCACTTATCCGGGAACCGACGGAAGGGTACGGGTTGTAGATGTTAGAACCGCGACAGGTGTGACGAAGCGACCGAGCACCAAAGTAGCATTGCTCGAGCTCAGTGATAGCTCTCATGAGTAAATTGTTTCCACAAGTTCTTTATCCCAGCTCGACGTTGAGTGTCGCGATCGACACTGGGGTGGAGAATGTTGCCGTTGTGATGCACGCCTCATACTTCTTAGTATGAAAATTTGTAATTTAGAAATAAGCTGTGTCACTCCATTTTTAAATATTTAAATGTATATTTTGTTCTTTGACGTTCCAAAATAAAAGCGAGGCGATGTACCACGGGGTGCGGGGAGCGACGGACTGTGGACGCTGCACCGAGCAGTCGCCCCAAGGCATCGGGATAGAACGCATGTCGCTCGTCGCGCCACGCCCATTTGCCTCGCGATTCCACGTGCCATTTTGTTGTTTTATTTTCTCGTACGGGGCCAGTGACCCGCTAACGCCTACATTATTCGTAACATTTGGAGTCTTCAAACAAGTTGTTCGGAAGTCGATAGAAGTTGTTTGAAGCCAGTTGAATTTGGCAATATGCCGCGTATAACGAGCGATAAAACCGTTGGTGCATTCGTAAGTTGCTTCACAATTTAAAATGTTTTGCTTTTTAGTTGAAACATTGTTTAAATTACCTATAATAGGTATAAAACATAATTATATGTAATTGAATAAGAAAAGGTTGTTGAAGGTTTTGATAGGATTATTTTAATCTTTATTTTTGTGAAAATATAACATAACATAACATAACATCACGCCTATATTACCCAGAAGGGATTAGCAGAGGTGTACAACATCTACATTTCAGCATATCGCTGTTGTTAAGACTATTATTGAAACCTATGTTTGACAAGTAAAACATTCTGATTCAGACATTTCACCTGTTATGTTTAGGTCCCATGGGATAAGGAGTGAGCCTATCGCCATCTCCGTGCTGCTTTTGCGAATTTACTGGCAAAAAGTTCACAAATAACACTTTGCCCGCCCGGGAATCGAACCTGAAGACCTCGCGGTGAGTGGCGCTAGCCACTAGACTATCGAGGCAGTATTAATATTAATATCTATAAAACTGCATTACTCAATAAGCATCAATTTTCCAGTCGAGTCACACATGCCTTGAATTATCTAAGCTATTGCCTGAATTCCAAACGCAGTCCATTCCATTACAATCTATTATTCATCTGTTTCCTCCATCTCGTGTCGATGTATGTTCCATTATAAGCAACGCGTCTGAAATAATAAATTTTTGGTTACACGCACACACAAAATATTATAATAAGTATGTATTTACAAAAGAAAGTTATATATGTTTTAGTATCAGTTATTCTAGTACCCATAGTACAAGCTCTGCTTAGTTTGGGAATAGATGGAGTTGTGTGTAATTTGTTAAATATTTATTTATTTATCATTTATTATTGTTAATATTACGCTTTGACTGGCAAAAGCAACACAAAAACTTGAAAATGTGAGAAATATTGTCAATAATAGTGTAGGTGAGCGGACAAGCCTTTGATTTCAATGATTTTTAATACAAACAGTAAAAAAACGAAATAGTCCAACCGTCACATAGTCCATAAAGGCTTCGGCTTAGCTTAGGTACCAATCTCCCACAATAATGTAAACATTTATATTGTGTATCCTGTATATATAAGCAAATTACTAATAACCTATGTAAGTATAGTGAGAAAAGTGTGATTATACTCGTAAAATATATAGAACTTACTAATAATGGCTTAATTATAGCATTTTATGTTTGGCAGTCCATTGTTAGTTAAGTAATACAGATTTAAATATTAAATAGCGACTCTCTAAGGAACTAGTTTGTAGCCTGTATCTCAGAAGATATCGTTCAAGAATTTTATTGTAATAAAATAATTATCATTTAATGAAAAATATTTTCTATGGTATCGTCATACATCCTCTTTTGTCTGCTGTTTCGTTGAAAAGAAAGGATGGTACATAATTTGCACAACTTACCAGAAGTAGTATTACTTACTAAATATTAGATTTAACGGGATATTTACCATGTATATTTTTTATAGCGAGTTATTGCAATATTTCAGAGATGTTGCAATCTCTTTGCTTACGATAAAACTAAAACTTGAACACTATAGTCATTGCGGGTAATGTGAAAACAGTTTTATTGGCAAATGAACCGATCTACCTTCTGCCGCACTCTTTAACTACGCGACGGGGCACTTTTATTGTCAGCACTCCCCCAAACTCGTACATATTATTACTTATATTAACATCTCTGGCAAAATTTTAATGAGAAAAAATCTTAGCGTTACATAAATTACTGTTTGCTTAAGTCAATCTATCAAAATCTCGAAGAAAATATAACGTAAAGAGAAATTTCGTGGCGCAATAATACGTGAACGTTACCATTCAATAACAGCAGCTGCAGTTGCGTTTCATTTGAGCCGATTGTGAGATCTACATTGGAAACTCAAATATTACTGAAATATGGTAATGCGGTGAGAAAATATTTGAATTGTGGAAAGATTGCCTGCCGTGGTTGGGAGGTGAAATATTTTTTGAATGTAGGCTAGAGGAGCTGACTTGCATTGTAATACAGTCATGTTTTTGAAAACTACTATTGGTTTTTAATGGTGTTTGGAAAGATTTTAAGCCTGGAAAAGTACGTCTATATCAACTGACAAACGATTTGTTAAGTAATGAACATATTATGTTATGAATAACAAAGCAAATGTGTCGCACAAAACGGTCTTTAGCAACAAAATAGCTGCCCAAAGCCGTCAATAACGTGGCAAAATCCTGTTTACATCACAAAGCACCCTATTCCAGAGCGCAATATTTAGCGCTACACAATTATTATTTGGTATTCAGCCGCGGGACTCAATACTCAATATTCGTACTCACGTGCGTACGTGAAAGATTTACAAACAGCGTGATTGCGGAGTGCCCCTTTGTGTCCCGCTGTCGGCGGGCGTGACGGGACGAAACTGGTTTAGTCCGGTTATGGATTTAGCGGGAAAACGCCCTATTTTATTTGAAAATCTGTGACGCTATTTTCGGGATAAGGTTTTCAGTTTGATGTTGACGCAAATGTGAAAAGGGATACAACGGTTTATCAGATAACTTGTATGAAATAAATAGTAGTTACTTTTTATTGTTTTGCAGTTTAGATCTGTTTTTCAATTCTGATTTCTAGAGGTAAGATATTTTTAGCTAACGGTATATTGAATTGTGATAAATAAGTGAACAAGGTTACTCTACCCATTGATAAAATAGGAAAAGAAAGAGTACTGCGTTCCTGTTTTTTCCTAATAGGTTAGATATTATTTAATTTTGCGCTTTTTCTAAGCTTGATTAAACAAAAGTTGTTTATTAATATTCGAACCTTTGGTGTTTATGTCTCAGACATTTTGTTTAGTTTTGACGCCTTATTTAACACTAAACCTAAATATATACTCACAAAACCTAAAACAAATAATTATTTAAAATATAAAACTTACTTTACTTGTTTTTATTAGCTTAACCTTAGATTTTGTAAGTCGTATATCAGATCACATTTCTCAAAAACTTGAAATAATAAATCTTTAACCAATATTCGTTAATACAAAATAATTTACAAGTTCGCAATAACTTTATTTTGTTTGGCTTCATATATCACAGATTTGCTTACTGCCCAAGTAAGTAATATATAATGATTATTATGAATATGCAAGATGAAATGGCTGGAAAGACGACTCTTAAATTTCTATGATTTCATGAAGTAACGTATTTTGGTTTAGAATTTTAGTTGTTTTTTTACAATTTTAGCCATGTACACTTTACCTTTGTTTTAAGGAGCCAAAAACAATTGTCACAAAACATTGATACACGAACTTAGTGAATTTATTTTTTTGCTCATTAATCTATACATATATTTTATTTAAATATTTACAATACTAACCTAACTATAATTTAATATTTTAAACTAATTAAATAAATACCTAACTATATATACATTGAATAAAAAATCAATATAAAATTATTAAATATACCAAAACTCGTAAAACATTCAGGTGTCAAAAAATACGTCCGCATCGATGTCGAACTTAGGTATTTTTTGAAATATTACAATTAAAATTCTTTTCTGTCCTCAACAGCGAATATTCTCCAAACTCATTAAAATCTTATTATCACCAAGTATAGAAGTTTTAAGTACTAAAATGAGAAAGAGCTAATTGCTAATATTGCTGGAGTCTTAAGCTTTTAACTTTTAACCTTTTTTTTTTTTTTTTTTTTTTTCTCTTTATTTATTTTTAGGGACTTTTATACAAAAGTACATGCCAGTCCCATCGGACCATACACTAACAATAACTTAACTAAATCGTAACATAACAAACATGTAAATACTAATAGCAGCTTCAGAACTTGGTACAGACAATATATGGTGAAACATCCCTATATCTAAATTATTTAAATTTAATGCCTTAAATAATTTTCCTCTAGCAGATTGGAACCTGGTGCATTCCGTCAATAGGTGTGATACGTCCTCTATTGTTCCACACACTTCGCAATTAGGTGAATTGGTCTTCTTCATTAAGAAGCCAAACTTATTGAGCGGCACATGTCCAGATCTCAATCTGTGAGCGATGACGACAAGACTTCTACTGAGCTTATTACTACAACTTTTAACCTTTAAAGATCTGAAATTAGATAGATATTGCAAGATAACACGCCAGTTATTCTTATAAACGTTACATACAACTAAAGCCTTAGGTCGTGTTATTCCAAAAATCTAGTTGACTTAATACAAAAAGGTAGGTGAAGGGTAGACACGAAGGAACATCATTGACATGAAGGAATTCTTATCAACCCCCCGTTGATCGGAGATCTACTGCGACATATTTATTGTTTGTCAATAAATATATCAGGTATGTTTCCTCTTAATATTGTTTTATTTCCTATAGGAGGGTTCTGTAGCTGTAAAAAACCCGTTATTGTCGTTTTGTCTTGTTTAATATTTCATTTATGAAAAATATATATTCACAAGAGAAATCTTTTAAAATATAAAGAAGTTCACTTCTTAGAAAGATTCTTCGTGCAATTAGTTCACTTAGGAGTTGCGACACTCAAGGACGCTGTCTATTACCGCGCTGATTACTGAACAGCTATTCTCTACTGTCCTTGCACAGTAATGTAATGAATCCAGAGCTTTTGTTATGATGAGTACCTATTCTCTATTTGCTGTTGACTAAGACTAGATACCCTTAGTTTGTAATATGAACCGTTTAAATATAGGGATAGGGTACTGTAACAAATGAATCTTTGAAATCTTAGTACCAAATCCCAAAAAATATTGCGTCTATAGTTATATTTTTTGCCAAGTCGGCTGGTGGCACCGTTGTATTCAACAAACTCGTTCACAAAAACGCTATAACCTTAATTGTAAGTACACAGTTATTTTGTACTAGCTTCTGTGCGTGACTCCACTCGCTTGGTGGCTATAACATTAAAAAATAGCTTTTGTCCTACCTCAAATCCTGTACTATTGCCATACCAATTTTTATTAAGACTAGCTTAGTAATTTATCCGTGAAAGCGCAATTATAATATTAGTAGTAAGAATTTTAAAATCAATTATAAACTTCGAGTCCGTCTTAGCATTTTGAATTTCATTATGTTAATGCATCAGGTCACTTTAATAACAAGTATGAACACCTTCAACCCTAGCTCTTGAAAGTTTTAGTTCGGTCTAGAACGTAGTAAAGATATCCTCGGAGGATAGTCGCACACAATACCCACTAGTTGAGTTCCTCCTGCAAAAGACACTAAGATTTAACTGAACTCAGCAATGAACCAGTTCATATAGCTACGTTCTCACGTACGCGACTCACTTAAACCTGTACGTGGTTACCTTAACGCTAAGTGCATTACTTATTGGGATTTTCTAACCTTTGAGAGCTTCTCTTAATAAACTCTTTAAATATTAATAAAGGAGAAAGTATATATAAAGAGGGTTGTAAGACTTGCATTTAATGAGGATACTCTTCTTATTAAAAATATGGAGGTGGAATTTGGTATCGTAATTTAATATTCAACCCAATTGAACACTTATTTTGTCAAACAGCTGTGTGTACTTTAGGTCTATTAAAAAACATTAGTGAATATATTTTTTTAAAATAAAATCTCACAACTTTTACGCAATGTCATCTAGTCCCAAACTAGCCAAGCTTGTACTATGGGAATTAGAAAACTGATACATATATATATATACTTTTTTACTAAATTAATACTTATTATACATAGAAACACCACGACCAAGACAAACCTCCATGTTTATGCAAACAAAGATTTGCCTTTAGCGGGAATCTAACCCGCAACCTTTGCATAGCAGGCACTACCAACTACCCCTATAATAAAAATACTGACAAAACTTAAACATGAATTAATGGCTTTTTCTGTAAATCACATTTCACTGTAAAAATAACATTTTAAACTGGCATGGATACGGTTTATCTGAGTACGTATCTAACAAAAAAAGGCTTATTAACATCGATCACGTTTCTGTACATTACTGTACAAGGACAATCAAGTATAGCTGCTGTTAAGACGTAATCGCGCGGTAATGGAAAGCGTCTTTGAGTGCTGCAGCTCCTTAGAAAACTAATTGTACGGAGTATATTTCTTAAAAGTGTATATAAAGTTATCTTGTAATAAAACACATAACCGTTTTTCAATTGACTTGCTACGACATTATTTTACAACTAAATATCTCTTTTCTCTAACGGAACAAACAAAACAATACAAAAATAAAATCATCACCGATATATTTATTGACAACAAATAAATATGTCGCAGTAGATCACCGATCAATTGCGGGTTAATACGAATTCCTTTATGTCAATGTTCCTTCGGGTCTTGCCTTTATCTACTTTTTTTATGAAGTCAACTTGATTCCTTGCAATAACAGGACGTAAATATTTGATTGTATATAACGTTTCTTACAATAACTTCCTAAAAATCTGGTAACGTCTCTAATTTTAGATTTTTCATTATATACTGCAATATCTTTCAGAAGGTTCAAAGTTAAAACGTAAGGCTATACCGACATTGAGCTCTTTCATCTTTAGTTCTTATTAATTTTATCAAATTAATACTCGGTGAAAATAGATTCTTAACGAGTTCTGAGAATTTAAATGACACCAAAGATATTGCAAATAGGTCTACTTTAATTAACTCAACGATACGTTTGTTTAAGAATAAAAATTACAGTTGTAATGACATAAAAAGGTAGGCATAATATTATTTTGAGACTTGATCGATTTTCTCAAAATGATACAAAATCAAATCAAAATTACTAATTTTATTTGTCAAACCAACTCAAAGATGACATACAAATCCAGCTATTATTTAATTGCCAATATTACTTATTGATTTGCTTTTTCTGTCAGCAAACCTTCAAAAAAAGAAGCCAAACAAACAAAATGATTGGGGAATTGTAAAATATTTTTAAACGTATCATTTAAGAGACAAAGATGCTACGAGTATTTAAACTTGGTCTGGATGTTTATATTTAATAAGTATGTATTTACAAAAGAAAAGTATATAATGTAGTAGTATCAGTTATCCTCGTACCCATAGTACAAGCTCTACTAAGTTTGGGACTAGATGGCGTTGTGTGTAAGTTGTATGATTATTTATTTTTATTTATTTATTTTGTGTGTCTTTACACGATAAGGTACTCTAAATTAAGATTATAAAATAAAGCATATCCCAAAAATAATCACTTTTATTTTATAAGGCTGAAAATCATGTTACCAGCATTCATAATAATCAACATGCCGCCAATCTGAATATATCTCTACCATACGTGAAACCTACGTAAATTTATAACTAGGCCAAACTGTCGTCCTTTATATCAGCGATGGGACATGAAATTTCATAGTTAAATGGGATATTATTAAGGTTTTTTTTAAAAGGAGGCTTTAACTTGTAGTAACAACTTGCTTTAAATGTGGTTATTTTTAATTTTAGATGGAAGAATTTTGGTCAAAGCTTATAAGAAAAAAAAGAACTTGGCCTCTCAACCACAAATCACTAATCGACTTAATTACCATCTCATCTTTACATCTAAAAAACCAATCAAGTGCTCAATTGCAACTTAATTTGTAAAAGTGAAATACAGTTACTGCAATGCCTCAAATTCTCTAGTCAGCATAATACCGCAAATCTGATCCCAAAAATAGCATCACAGTTTCCCAAATAAAATAGGGCATCTTCCCGCTAAATCCATAACCGGACTAAACCAGTTTCGTCCCGTCACGCCCGCCGACAGCGGGACACAAAGGGGCACTCCGCAATCACGCTGTTTGTAAATCTTTCACGTACGCACGTGAGTACGAATATTGAGTATTGAGTCCCGCGGCTGAATACCAAATAATAATTGTGTAGCGCTAAATATTGCGCTCTGGAATAGGGTGCTTTGTGATGTAAACAGGATTTTGCCACGTTATTGACGGCATTTGGGAACCATTTTGTTAAAAAATATCATTTGATACGACTTTTTTCCTGTTATTGTAGTGAACCGAGAAAAAATACGAGATTAAGATTACTTTTGAGGCAAATGATGTGATGTAAAATCAAAATAACCATCAAAACACAAAAAAGACGGACTATAACATATTATGGTAAATAAATATTGTGAAAAACTACAAAATTAAAAATATATATATATTTATTTAATTAAATCTGCTAAAATAATGTTATGTATATATTATGGCAAATACAAGAATTGTATATGAAATCAATGCATCCTAAATAATGGCAAGCAAGCGCGATGAGAGGCACATACGTTAACCACATGACCATCGACGTAGTTTATTACCAATATACATATTAAATAATGACTTTCGACGCGTCTACCAAGGCCTTCAAACCTACATTCAATATAAGCATAATAACATGTCAGCTGGATTTTTTTCTACAATTCAAATATTTTCTTACTTGATAACCATATTTGAGTTGCCAGTAAATCTTACAATTGGCTCAAATGAAATGCAACTGCATCTGCTGTTATTGAATGCTAACACGCAGTACACGTACTACTGTGGAAAAGAAAATCTCATTTTTAGGGTTCCGTAGTACCTACAAGGAACCCTTATAGTTTCGCCATGTCCGTCTGTCCGTCCGTCTGTCCGAGGCATAGCGACGAAACCATTGGTGCTAGAAAACTGAAATTTTGCATAAACATGTATGTTAACTATACAAAGAAAGTCGTAGAATAAAATTTGGAAAAATATTTTTTTTTCGGGTAGCTCCCCTACATGTAAAGTAGGGATGTTTTTTTTTTGTCGCCTACCCCATAGTGTGAGGTATTGTTAGATAGGACTTTTAAAAACGTTCAGGGGTTGCTAAGACAGTTTTTGATTTAGAGATCCATTTGCGAGATAATTAACTTTAAAGAGCAAATTTTTTGTTTGAGTAGAGCGTCCCCCCTCCCTCTAAAAGCTAAACTACTGGATCCCGAAATCTGAAAAAAATTGTGTCGGTAGTACATGTAATGAACTTTAAAGGAAAACTATAGCGGATAAGTTCACTTCATTAGTTCAAGAGGAATAGGGGTCCAAAGTGTAAAATGCAGTTACTTAGAATAATTCGTGAAATTACAAAAACCTTTGAAAGTAATGACTTGTATGAGGATGTTACTTGTTTAATACAGATAGTAAATCCCTTTTAAGTCGAAATATGTTGTTACGACTAGTTATTCGTATTTTTATTGATTTACGTACTGAGGAATGTTGATTGGAAGTTACACAATATTTTTACTGTTTATATTACGTTCTAGTATCTCAACTTTTATATAGATCAATGATCTTCTTTTATAATTTTAATAACAATTTTCTTATAAATTTGTATGTTGTATTGATTAATCATTAAAGGTGAATTGTCGTCTTCAGCAATCCTTCAAATCACCATGATTAATCTATTTTGGCGTAAAAATAAGCTATATATATTATGTTAGGTTTATATAGTTATTTATTATTTACATTGTTATTCAATTGATCTCTGATTGTAACATAGATACTGAATTGGACTAAGTGTTGGAAACGGCAAATGAAATAATAAAGATTCAGGAAGTAGCTGGTAATAAATATAATGAATGGTGATTTTCTATATGTAAATTTATCTTATTTAAAGTAATAATTTAATTGATTTATTATGTTATTATTTGCAATTGTTTGATCAAGTTTAAGCATCGACCAATCACGACTCATTTCCGGTGGTGGGGTGACGGATCGTGATCGGACGATATATCGCGAATATGGCGGGCAGTCTTGTGGTTCTAGTACGAGAGCTAGCAACGTCAGGAAAACAAGCATTTCAGGTAGGCCAGTTTTTAGATATCCTATCTCTCTCACTCTTCCGGACGTCATATGGACTATCTGGCTGGCGGTAGTGGTTGCGTTCATCAGTGCGCATCCTACCTGCACAGGTAAAATATCGATTTTTTAAATCATTTTAAGAAGTTTTTTTTTTTATTCATTATTCTTATTGAACTTTCCACAACGTAAATCTAATAATGCCAGACATTTTTATTGCTGTTTAAACTGTGCCAGACGCTAATTTCGAATTAAAAAATATTGTTTTTTCAAAATAATACAGAATTGCTGATTTTTTTTTATTATATTATTTAAGTATCTACAAACTTAAAATTAATTTGCCAAGCAATTATTCGGTTGTTAACCTTCAGCCAGACCGATTTAAAAGTGAAAAGTGATGTGGTAGTTTAGTATCAAAACAATTATTTATTGTTGAACAAAATTAAGATGAAAATAAACAAAAATTATATTTTTTAATTGATAATTGTATCACAAAAAACGGAGGCATCTTAATCATAATCATCATCATCATCTTCATCACTGCTGTCATTTTCATTGTCATCATCGTCTTTTGGGTTGTCATCGTCTTGTAATAACTTCTGTTTATTTTTATAGCATTTAGCTATGCTTAGCAAATTATACTAAGAAACAGTTAAAAAGATATGGGACCGGCAGGATTTGAACCTGCGACCTTACTGCACACCGGGCAGTCGCTCTTAGCCATCCAGCTACGGCTCTTACCGGAACCTTAAATTTCTCAACTGTATGATACGTCATTTCGTGACGTAACGTTCATCCATTTGTTCCTATCTTAAGTAGGATTCTTGTAATAAGTTATTATCTGTAAAATAATAAAAAATTAAATAATCTTTCGGCAAAGAAATTTATTGGTTTTTTATTTTTAATTTTTACCTTTAATAATAATGTCGGCAACTAATGATGGCAATTGCTCTCCAACAAACCAGACAAAATCATATTTATCGTCATTTATGGTCCAGGCGGAAGCTTGAGGTGAAAGAGATGTCGGGTGTTTTAAATGAGCATTTCTCCAAAACTTTGTAACGTAACGAATTCGTAGTAAATGCTGATACAATTCACTTCTGCATGGTGGTAGGCTTGATGGATCAAAGTTACGAATTTTTTTTTGCAATATTATCATTTGATTTTTACACCTATAAGTATTTGAAAACAGATTGAACCGAACTTCATTGCGGTTCCAAGAATCACAAGCTCCGAAATTTTAGCCAAACTAAATTATTTTGAAAAAAAAAAAATTTGAATTCGAAATTAGCGTCTGGCACAGTTTAAACAGCAATAAAAATGTCTGGCAATATTAGATTTACGTTGTGGAAAGTTCAATAAGAATAATGAACATAAAAAAAATCTTCTTAAAATGATTTAAAAAATCGATATTTTACTTGTGCAGGTAGGATGCGCACTGATGAACGCAACCACTTCCACCAGCCAGATAGTCCATAATATGACGTGCGGGAGAGTGAGAGAGATAGAATATCTAAAAATTGGCCTACCTGAAGTTCTCTCTCAAAAACGTTGCTACCTCTTAGACTATTCGATTAGAAGTGAAAAGATTAAGTGAAAATAGTTTATGCGTAAAGTGTGCGTTATTACTTAAATAAAGGTGAATAAATACGGTGTAATAAAATAATAAATTGTAATTATTTAAAAGTGTGCATTTGTTTTTTTGTCTGACCTGATCCCCATAATTATTTTAATATGATTTATTTAATAACAATTTATTAAATAACAATTAATTAAATAAAAATTGAAGTTAAATCACTTGAATTTTTCTAATATTTTAAATTAATTTACCAATTTTCTTTTAATGTTTTATTAATATGATTGTCTATGAAAGCTATTATTGTTATATTTCTTGAATGTACTGTTATACTATTGTCACATTTGTCACGTATTTATTGTATGCTATTATAGAACTTTCTAAATTAATTAATCCTCCAAGTCAAGGTTTATCTGCTGCAAATATTAAAACCTACCTTCATACTTTATCGAAATGCATAAACGAAAACTATTTGAAATGCATATAACCAAAAAACGATTTCTTCAATAAAAATAATTTAACCATTAAATAGTATCCACATACAAACCCATTTCAGACGCGTTGCTTATAATGGAACATACATCGACACAAGACGGAGGAAATAGATGAATAATAGATTGTAATGGAATGGACTGCGTTTGGCATTCTGGCAATAGCTTAGATAATTCAAGGCATGTGTGACTCGACTGGAAAATGGACGCTTTATGAGTATTACAGTTTTATCGATATCGATATAAGTATTTCATATAATTTTCTGTCTACCTATTTTTATCAGAATATTATTTTCATAGCTGTAAGCTGTTCGTCAGGAGTAAAAATACCTAGTGAATAAAGTGAATATCATTTACTTAACGACTATAGATAGAAATTAATTAATATATTTTTAAATAATTATATTTTTGTACATAATATTTAGTTTTTTATAAGAATTTGCTTTTGTTTTGACATTTCAGTTTCATGTTAGTCTTTTGGTTATCTTCCTAGGGTTCAGTGTGTCTTTTAGTTTATTTCCTTTATTCCTGTTTTCTTTGTATTAACCCAATCCACAACACATTGGTCAAGGTCAACACAATCAAAATATAGGGTAGATAGCGGCAAATAACTTCAACATAAGGTTCAGATAACAGAAACAAAATATCAAAACTAAAGTGCGCTACGATCGAAAAAAAAGTTTGGGAATACTGCTTTGAATGGTAAAACATGCAGGTAACCAATGCACCAGCAATTTTATCCGTTCTTTGTATTGCCAATACAAATTCAACTGACTTCGAACAACTTATATTGACTTCTATACTTGTTTAAGGAGTCTAATGTTCCGAATAAGGAACTCGGTTTTCAACTATCTGTCGTAGATTTGGGGCTTTGCTTAACTCGCTAGACAGTATAAAGTGAACAATAAAAAAGCTGTGTAGCAACCACTTACTGTATTTACCTATTCGAAAACAGTATCTCTGACAATAATATATATACAGTAGGACCTCTTTAATCCGAACTCCGAAAAATTACCCCCCGTTCGGATTCGCGGAGCGTTCGGATTATAGTATACTTATTTTATATAGGTTATTTGTATGAAATGAAACTAATTACATATGTATGAATTTGTTTTTATTGTACGTTCATAATATAAATGCTACATTTATTAAACTTTTTTAAAGAAATCCAATATATTAATTTGTTGGGAAGTATTTAATGACAAATAAAAAGCTTTACTGGCAAAAAACTCTCCTCGCCCAAGCCTTTCATGCAAGTATTTCGCCTTTTCCATCAAAATATCTCCTGACAATGGAACATTTTTTCGTCGTTGTTCTATAAACCACGTGAACAATGCATCTTCAAGTTGTGGATTTTCGGGCGTTTTTAATGTCTTTCGAGCACCTGGACCCTTTTGAGTTCTCACAACATAAGATTGTATCAGTTCTTCTTTCTTCTTTATATCAAAAATGGTAGATTTGCCCACACCATACTTCTGCGCAAGAAAATTAAAAGAAATACCTTCTTTAAGTTGATCCAAAATCTCGCATTTCTGAGAAATAGTCAGGGTAACGTGTTTTCTTTTCTTTGACGTGGAAGCCATGTTGTAAAAACACAAATATGTTAACTGTCGAGATGCGCGAGCGACGCAATAGCAACACAAAATGGTGGACGAGTAACAATAAAAGAGGCACATGACACGTAGGTGCACTACTCTGCACTCGGCAAGCAACTGGCGAGATGGCGTGTGACAACTCGGGGGCGGGGTGGGACGTTCGGATTACGGAGGGGTTCGGATTAGAGGGTGTTCGGATTAAAGAGGTCCTACTGTATATATATATATATATATATATATAATATCTGAAGGTTTGTGCAGAGGTGTATTGATCCACATAAATGTGCACCGCAACTTCTAAAACGGAATATATCGTCGAAATGCCAAATCCTTACAACTTTGAACAGTTGTTTGGAGGCGACGTTCGTATAATGAAGTGTCTTCGAATGCTGTCTGTTTGTCACGAAGTTTGCACTTTTGTGAGGCTCCAGGCTTACGGCAAATAAGTTTTTAGAGAGTGTTTCGAGTATTTTTATATGATTTTACATTCGGTTTATGATTTGTTATAATCATGAAATCGGAAAAGTAAGGTAAATTTTTATTAGAAAGTATATTACTTACAGTTTTTGAAATGTTTGTTTGTGCTGAAGGGCTTATTAATACTTCTTCACAAATTCTTTTGGATCGCATGAAAGGAGCCTCCCGGAGTGACGTACACAACGATTCCCTACGCCCGGCGCACCCTGGGCAATTCGCGAGTTCTCCAAAGCGAATTGGCTAATCCTTTCACCACGATGGCAAGTCAAAATATAATTTGACTCAGCCATCGACACGACAAAGAAGAAGAAGAAGACAAATTCTTTTTATTTTTTTAATCTTCATAATATATTTTATGAGGGTAATTTGAACAGTACCAAAGATTCGATTGTTATATGTAATTAATTTATCATTGAGATAAGACCGCGTTATACAAACTACCTATACCCTTGCGTCCTTCTGATAACAAATAATCCCAAGCAATTTGTTACCGGAAACAGTTAATAGCCACATTTGCGACCTTTAAGAGAAATAAATTAATAACATCGATAGCCACTTACCAACGGTAAATTATTAGCGGAAATATATGACCAGCAATGGGAAAAACGACCAAAATTACAAAAGAAAATAATAACTGCCGCTCGCAAAAGCAATCGAATTTATTCCCGTATTACGTCTAAATAAATACACATTGTGTGTTACGGAACAATGATTGTCTAGGATAGGACATAATAGAATATTACTTACTAATGGATGATATGAAAATAATTGAAGTATTGAGTCTCGAACTAGTATGTTTATCTGTAAGAGCACGTTCCAGCAAACATTATACGGAAATGGTTAGTGTTAATTGAGAAGCATTTTGTTCGGGCTGCCCACGCGCCTAGCGCCGCGCCCGACGCCAATTGTATTCCTAAACGTGCCCTTAGTCAAGGTACACTAACGAGAAATATAGTTCCTGTCTACTTGATCAGTTTTCTCTCATTATTCGTCGACTAATTAAACAATCTTGAATCCTTGATGGAAATGCCCACAAACTTCCAGTTTTATCCTTAGTCATTATTAAAATAAAGAATTTTATATGAAAGATTCAAAACATAAGTAAAGCATTTTTGTATTAAGTGTCACAAAAGGCAAAGCATGTTCTTAGGTACTCAGAAATTGCCCATTCAATGAACATCAAAATAACACATTACCACCTCAAAACACCGCCGTTTAACCCCTATACTAAACATTTATTGACACGACCTGTCATTCCGCTAATGTCCTGAAATCACAACAAACCGCTGCTGTACCTAATAACATTGGCCGGGGCAATAATAATGTCCAATAACGCCCTTTATGATTTACTTTTGTGCCCAAACATACGATATAAAATCGTATGTGTTATTACCATGGTTATAACATAAACTATGGTGATAGAACGCCGTGATAACAGCGAATGGTGTTGGTATATGGGTTGTTGGGGTTAATGTTCAACGCCAATATTGGTTAACAAATGTTTGCCCCGTTTTAGGTTGGATGACTTTGTTAACAGAAGTTTTTAGCTATGGTTTATTTTCGGTGTTTCGTGTTTGGTGTGTGTGCTTTATGTTTTTATGTTGGTATGTATTTTCTGTATTAATAGTGTATTGGAAATAATAACGTTGAGTAATCAAATAGAAATTGGATGGTTGGCGTAGTGGTAAAAGCGATCGCCTCGCCGCTTTCAACTGCGCTGGTGTTCGATCCCCACACGGGAATGATCTTTGTGTGATTCGCAAAGATTTGTTCTGACTCTGGGTTGAAATGTATATTTGTGAACACCCCTTCGACATAAGCTTTATTCCTAGTGCGATCGTCGAATTAAAAAAAGTTTAAAAATATTTCTTTTTTATTTAATTTTAATTACCTTGAACCAACTTGAAACTAATTTTATTCTAACTTACCGCAAAATGGTAATGAGCAAACTATGCATTTAATATTTATGTACACAGAAAGACCAAAAGTAATAGCAGCTAAAACATAAACAACAATGACCCCGTAAAACGTCAATTACCATAAAACTGAAAATCCTTTAGACCCAGATATTAAAAACTTGACCCAGCTTACGACAACATTGACAAACAAAGGATCTCATTACTCGCAACTAAAATTACGGTACTTAATGAACTAATTAAAGTTTAATATTCAAGTTTAGCAGCGTTAGCCGAGTGGGAGACCGTAGGACTGCTAAATCAAAGGTCTCGGGTTCGAACCCACGGCACACACCTCTGTCTTTAAATCGTTAAGATTAGTCTTTTCGAAGATATAAAAATCTCACAACTTACACACAACGCCATCTAGTCCCAAAATAAGCAGAGCTTGGAATATGGGTACTAGAATAACTGATACTAATACATATATACTTTTCTTTTGTAAATACATACTTATGATACATAGAAACACCCAGACTAAGACAAACCTCCATGTTCATGCACATAAACATTTGTCTTAAGCGGGAATCGAACCCGCGACCTCGACGTCGCAGGCAGGTACACTAACCACTCCGCCATCCGGTCGACATGTGTCTATTTGTCATATAAATTATTATCGCTCGCTAGCGGTGAAGGAAACTTCTTGAGGAAACCTGCATACCTAAGAGTGACTAATTGTGCTCGAGGGTGTGAGAAGTCTAACAATCCGCACTTGGTCAGCGTGGTGGACTATGGCCTAACCTTTCTTATCATGAGAAAAAACCCGTGCCCAGCTGAGGGACATGTATTATACAGGGCTGCTATTATTATCCAAGTTTAGTAAAGTATTTAAAGAAGTTAAATGTATAGACGAAGGAGAAAACAATAGTTTAGATTGTACACTGTATAGTGAAATGACACAAAGGCTGTATCTATTTAGGACGACATGCTCGTCTCTGTACGAGTTGAATTTTTATTTTGACTATTTCGTTCCAGGATGACTCGTTTTGTCCTGAGTTTTTAACAAGGTTTGCCTATTCTTTGTCGTTTGAATTTTTATATCCTTTTGTTGGCGGGGTGGTAATTTCAGTCAAATAAAAACGATATGACATTCGTTTTTATTTAATAAATATTATGAAAATATCACAACGTACTGTATCATTTATTTATTTTTTCACAGGAATCTTATTAAAGAACACCAATTCAAATCAAGGCCCTGGATAAATAGAACGGCAATATTATAATACATAAATAAAAATTCATAAATAATCTATTCGTGAGGACCTGTAATTGGCTGAATGTTGCATAATATTTTAATTAATATTAATTGTTACTGCTGTTGGTCTTCCAATAAAAAAATAAATAAATAAATAAAACGAAAACCAAACACAAGAACCTTATACAATAACATCTAAAACAAATAGCTATAAACCCCAATAACGGATATAAAAACTTAAATCGTTTGTTTCAAAAGCAATATAACGAGCGGCAAGTAGCAAATCGACTTAATTCCTTCTTTTATCAGATTAAACACGATATCTACAGATTACAAACGAGAGAAGCCGGGGCGGGGCTTGTCTTTGCCTCGCTTCGGACAATCGTTAATTTAAAACTAAATGCTCCGAGCTCGGAACAATAGATTGTCGCATAAATAACTTTCTAGGAAAAAAGGGGGATGGAGAAATTTATACTCGATTCGAAACGTAACTTTCCAGAAATTTTCGGGCCAAAACTGGAATTTGGAATGGAGTGCTCACCCCAATTGGTAATTCATGAGGATTATACAGCTCTCCAGTAATTCGGGCATTTATACGTTGATTAGTGAGAAAAGATCTACATGGAAAAACCTGAATAATTCATTTAGTTAAGGATAGATTAAAGTAACGAGTAATCTGCAAATTGAATGTTACTTAACAAATGTTCGATTACTGAGAATTGGAGGGATATTTGTGAGAGAGTCTTTTGTAGATTGCCCGTTGCCTTTTTTAGGTATTTTTATTTGATTCTCGCAAACAGCTTTATTTAATTAGATTTTTTTGGCGATGAAGTAAAAGATTTATTTTCATTGGGTTGATTAATTAAAAATATGTTTTCCTAAATTACCAGACATAATAAAGTTTATTTAGTGATTTTCCACTTTTAAATGTAGCAATCTCTAATTTGATTTGAAGAATCAATCATCAAAACAAATGCACATCGAGCAAGATTTAGATGCCTTTTAACCATGAATACAATCCCAATCTGTACATCCAATAAAGTGCTGGAATGCCCAAGGACATTATTTATGTGGACATTCCTGGCCTACGACTCGTGGGGTAGTTTTTCATCGAGTATGTCCAAATAAGTCCCAAACACGCATAGGGTTAAATTAAAAACAAAACGGCTTCGGTTTGCGAGTTGTTTATGCTTATTTTAGGCACATAAATTAACTTGGTCTAGTGATTAGCTTATGCGGCTCCACGTTGGGTCTCGGGTTCGATGCCTAGATCGGGTAAAAGTTTTATTTCAGATTTTCTCGTCGAAAATTTTTCAGCATCAGCACGTCATTTAGCCGCTCGTAGTCCACTGCTGGACATAGGCCTCTCCCAATTTGCGCTACAACACACGGTCCTGCGCCTTCCGCATCCAGTCCCCTCCAGCGGCTTTCTTCAGGTCGCCAGTCCACCTGGCAGGGGACGTCCTACCTTACGGTTGCCGAGTCGCGGTCTCCATTCTAGGACTCGTTTGCATCAGCACGGAGTAGTAAAAAGTTCAACCCCAATCACATGGGAACTAAACGTATCAAGTGAAGTGTGAGTCTAGAACAACTCTGACACACCCTTATGGGTAATATAGGCGTGATGTTATTTTGAGACACATAAATTAACAACTGTATTAAGGGTTTGATTTTCAATAGTCAAGTAAAACTTGTTCTCGTCAAATAAATTACATCTTGACCGAATATAAAGTGACACGTTCCATTTTGTTATCCTTCGGTTAAAGTTTATTTAGAAATTGTGATAAAATTAGACAACGGGTCTGAATCGCGTAATTATTATAAAGGTAAATAGATACCTATGCTCGACGTTTCGAATGACTTGCATCATTCTTGGTCACGAGCCGACTGGTGAAGCTCAGTGTCGTCTCCGTGAAGCGCGGATATTGTCCACTACCCTCACTTGGTCGTCACAATTTTTATTTTTATTTAGTTCGGAACCGTCGGTAGTTCGACACACAATACTAACGGTATCAGATGGTTTACGCGTAACATTTGTTCGCCGAACACTGCACTTGCTTATTACCGGATTCCAAGATGACGATAAGCAATATCCATCATCGCGGTTAAAATTAGAATATTTTTTTGATTTCAACCGCCTCCCGTGCTATCCTGGAATAATAGCACCGTTCCGTGGATAATACGTGATATATAGTGATTAGTTTACCTTTATAATAATTACGCGATTCAGACCCGTTGTCTAATTTTTGAAAAATGTTCTCAAATCGCGAGGTTTAAAAACATAAATTGTGATAAAGTCCCTAAGCAAGTCTGAAAAAATAATAAATACTAAATTAAAAACTTTATTAATGTTTTAATTATATTTGAGTGTAATTTACATACTTGTCATTCCTTTTATTATTTTTATAGACACGGAGGGGTAATATTCAATTAAAGTTACGAAGATCACCTACGCAATTTTATTTATAGTTGTAATGGTTGAAGCTTGCATTATCATAATTTTAATAAAAGTCCTAACATATTATATATTATTAAAATTAATTCAAGCTTCGAAGACGAGTCAGCGCTCGAACGGCCGACTTGTTGGCAACAAATAACGTGGCGTACTAGTTGGTTAAATTTTAATGCATTTTAAAGTTTAATATTCCAAATCTTTTATTTGTACATATAATACAGATGTTCTCTAAATTAATTATAACATATTGATCGCTATGTCTTGCCATCATTGGCGTACAAATATTATAACATATATTATATAGTAAGAAGATAGTAGGTAGTAGTAGTTCACGTTTTAATATTGTTATACTATATTTTTATGAAAACTGACGTAAGTTTGTAACATTATTCAAATTATAAAATACGGGTGTTACTCACGTAATGTTGTCAGTGCAAGACTGGCTGCGACTCAGGCGCGACGTATCGCCCTCTCTTGATGATGCCTAGACGTATAGGCGAAACCGCGGTCGATTAAATAGACCAACATTACGTGAGTAACACCCGTATTTCATAATTTGAATAATTGTTATACTACCTGTATAACAATATTAAAACTTAAATGTACAATAGATAGCTATTAATCAGTTAAATATTTATTCACTTTATAATACGTTTTTGTGCATAATAATGATAATAATTCGTTTTGTGAAATCAATTATATTTTCCTTGTCCCGTATACATTGGTATCTTATTATTAATTTTTGAAAATATTGAAGTCTTTTATTGAGAGTTATGAGAGTAATGGTATAAATAATTTATTTTGGACAGTCTTACCTAAAATGAAAGCCAACATAAGAAAAACGCGGTAAAACAAAGTCAGTCAAGCATTAAACATTTCAACCAGCTAAATTAAAAACCTCCACCTTTACTCTTCCATGATACAAAGTGAGCGTCTCTTCAATTTGGTCAGTTACCCAACATGACGCGTCTATTGAAAATGTCACGCGTATGTCCAGTGTTCAATAGAGGCGTCCAGTCATTGTTTTGGTTCCTGTTTGGTTCGAAACAATGGCGGGACTCGTAGGGTAGGACGTAATATTTGTGACAATTGTATTACATAACTAAACATGGCACATGAGGCATAACACCGTAGTCCTCAGCTGCAGCGACGCATCTTTAATCTGCTTTTGTGGATTGTTGATGTCCATGGCCTGTACTCCACTTACCATCAGGTGGACTACACGTTCGTTCGCTGTGGACGTGGTATAAAAAAAAAAAAAACATACCTTCACGCCTTTATTACCCAGGGTGTGACAGACGTGTACAACACCCAAATTATAAATAAATAAATATCTCACAACTTACACACAACACCATCTAGTCCCAAACTAAGCAGAGGTTGTATTTTTGGTACTAGAAAAACTGATATTAATACATATATACTTTTTTTTGGTAAATACATACTTATTATACATAGAAACACCCAGACAAAGACAAACCTCCATGTTTATGCACACAAAGATTTGTCTTAAGCGGAAATCGAACCCGCGACCTCGGCGTCGCAGGCAGGTACTCTACCCACTTCGCCATGCGGTCGTCAATTTCACTTGTTATGTTTAAGTCCCATGGGATAAGGGGTGAGCCTATCGCTATCCACCGAGCACAATTCCAACTCCGTGCTGCTATTGTGACGGCAAGTTCACAAATAACACTTTACCCGAACTGGATATTGAACTGGAGACCTCGCGGTCCGAGGCGCATTCGCTAACCACTAGACTAACAAGGCAGCATAATGTTGTCCATTCAATTTTTTTTTTTTAACGTATCGGCCATGTCCATTAAAAAGCTTGCTATACGGCTGTACACTTAATATCCTAATTATTTTTAAGGTGTAAAATTCAGATACTTTGCATAAACTTTTGAGATATTCTTTCGCATGCTGTGTCCACTTCTAGAAGGGCAAACATTATTTTTGTAAGTTAATTTTAAGCATGTTTTTTCTTTTGCTATTTATTGTCCAGTTTAGTGGACCAAACAATAAAAAATAAAAAAAAGCAAAGGCTATGTCGACTATACTCTATAATCTGTGGTTTTTTGTTACAAACAGTGAACTTCCCTAAAAAGTATCGCTTGTCAATAAAGTACATTATTATTGTAGTACATTAATCTGACAAAAAAAACGGTAATTCATAGGCGTGATCTGTCAAAAAGAAAATAAAGGAATGGACAGAGTATAATAATATGTAGTATGAATTATTATTTCGTCAGTCAATAGACATTCTTTGAATGAGTATTATAATAAACAACATGTAGATCGTAGGACATGAATGAAAAATAAAAAGTCATATTTGAAAGTTCGAGAAAAGTCTAGAAATCGGATGAGTGGGTGACATAGAATGAAGAAAATACTAAGTTATATTGTATTAATTCTTTACAACGACATAATTTAAAAGTTAAAATAAGGTTAGTACAAAAATATATATTCGCTTTTCCTTTTTGGATACCGAATTATTTGTAGGTATATTCAAGATAAACAAACTGTTACAATTAACGATTTTTAATAACACAGATTTTACATAACAAATAAAGTATAAATGACGATAAGTTTACTAAAGCAGAAAAAAAATTGCTACGGAACCTCCAATTCCAGGACATTACTCTGTAGCTCCTCACTATAACCCATTACCGAGGTACGTTACGCGCCGTAATTTGTAATGGAGGCTACTAAGGTACTAATTATAAATGTAATTATACTGTCGTGTTTTATTTCAGTTGGATCGGATTGAATAATAGGCTAATTAATTTAACGATTAATAGTCAAGTACAGCAATGCCTTCCGAAGCCGGTCCACGGATGGGTGACCTTTTTTCCTATGCCTTTTTTTTATACTACGCCCACAGCGAACGAACGTGTAGTCCACCTGATGGTAAGTGGAGTACAGCCCATGGACATCAACAATCCACAAAAGCAGATTATAGATGCGTCGCTGCAGCTGAGGACTGCGGTGTTATGCCTCATGTGCCAGTAATTTCGGGGCCTGATCTCGCCACCAAACCGGAACACAGTAATGGAAGCACTACTATTTGGCGGCAGGTTAAAGGTGAGACGGTGGTGCTGCCGCCCTCGAGCTCATTCACAAGAGCTCTACCACCAGTACCAGCACCACCTTTAAAGCGTTGGTTTCAGTTGTCATTTGAAGATTGATGACAGTCAGAGGTAAGGAGAAAGCTGTATGACCAACGTAACGAATTGCATCATCATACGGTTAGCTGATGGTAAAGCAGTCGTGAAAAGCGAAAGAAAAGAATAGCATTTTATAAAATATTGTACAAGACCTAAAACAGTTCCTCGCAGTCATCTAACGTACTACGCAAAATAAAGATAACGTGAATCGCCTTCAAGGTTAAAAGCTTCTGAGAAGCAAAAATTCTCAACGTTTTATGTCGGTTCAGAATCGTATGTAAATCCTATACTCCAAAGCTCAAGCAACAACGATCAAAAGGCATCAGTCTGACAAGTGCGGACGCAAACATGACACGCGTTTCATACGAAAACACTCAGCATTTCACATCTCAACCAAGACAAGCTAAGCGACTATTTTACGGAGAACCATCCAACACACTCCTTTTTCAAATAACAGAAACAAAATGGTGGAGAATGGGGTCGTTTCAACTTGGCCGGGTGGCTTGAAGACGTGTATCGCCTGCGGCGGACAAACCTCCTTTGTCCGTGGAAAGAAACAAAAAGTGAGCGATTGTTTCCCTTGCTTTTTGATGTGTTCCATTTTTGAATTTTGAATTTTTTGTTTCATTTTCTGACCAGTGTGTCAAGGAAAAAGTTTCACTTTTAAGGAATTTCAGATGAAAGCGAAAAATATTTAGTATCTTTTGTTTTCAGTTTTCTCAATAGTCTTTGTTTGCTTTTATTATTGTTTAAGACTCTTTGTTCTCTTGTTTGTCAAACAGCTTGTCTATACTTATGAGTATTTTCTTTTAGCATTATTTATTATGACTAAAACACTAGAAAAAAGGCAAAAACTACCAAATGAACAACACAAACGTTCTTCTTCATTCGAGTCGACGGCAAAGTCAAATTTTATTAGCCCAGTATTTGGCTACCTGAACAGCACTTTCATCCGCGTATAACACAAACGTTAAAATATTGCTATAGCATTTGTGGCGGTTTAAGCGGTCACCTCACCGCACTCCATTGCGTTGGTGTTGTGGGATCTATCTCCACACGGGACAACTCTTTGTGTGATCCGCAAAGATCGTGTCTGGAATGTATGCTTTTGAATACCGCCGGGATACAAGAATTGTACCTAGTATAAAAAAACAAAATCCATTTCTTGTCATTACAACGATCATTTACCACAAACTTAAAAATATTCGCCCACTCACCCGTCAAAGTGTAATTAGTTGCAAAAGTATCGAACAAAACACCCACTAATGAGAACGCGAGCCAACTTTGTATAACCCACAGAAGTGAAGCGTTGAGGAAAACTTGTGAAGTGCAAAGAGAACGTCAAACCTAACGCCATCTGTAGCGATAGTTGGCGACCATTTCTCACATTTGATTTATAAACGCAGTGGGATATGGTGCAGCTAGGGGAAAAGCGATAAAAAGTGTATTTTCTGCATTTTTATTTTAAAATCTCAATTAATACCTCGCGTTAGAAACATATTTATTTATTACTTTATTGCGAATCCAATTAGTGAATATTATTGTAATCAACGTGAAAAGCACCAAAAATAGCAAGGAGCTTACGGCCAGTTGTTCCAGTTCCGGATGTTTCCTGGTTGCCTATTCGAAACCTAGTTAATAATAATGTTATTAGATTGCGAGAGCGAGAGCGAGATATACGTAAAACGTGAACCCTACACGAGTGACTGAGACACTGCATTTTACGACCTGTCAAGATCTTTGATTTTACCTGTGGCACTACACTAAGTGAAGTTTTATTAGAACCAAATGCAACTGGCTCCTATAGTAAAAATAAATATTTTGATTTATTTATTTCAATTTTTATCACTTACATTATATTTTCAAAGTATGTTTTAATTCACTCATCGATCGAATCGAAGTTGAACAGTAAGGAGATTCAATATGAACTAATATAATTTTGATGTTAGTATTGTATAATAATAATTATAATGACCACTATGGCTTTTACACCTCGTGGCACTCAAAAATATGAAATACAAAGAAGAACGAAAGCAATTTCAGCTATTATTTGAGAAATTATTTGTACTCGTCCTCGTAACGAAACCATACCGCGATTCAGAGCAACCTAACAACGCCATCTATCGAGCGAGTGTGAAATCACTGTCTGGTTGCCTAAAAGTATACACTGCTTCCGATCAACCTAAACATTTCCAATTTAGGATACTCTCGCGTTGTATTGGCTTCCATAATATTATTCGAACTTAAACTAGAAATGCATAGATTGATTGGTAGTCTGAACTCGCTAATGTTTTGGTGTATAGTTTTATTTGATAGTATTTTAAGTTTGCTGAATGTTTAAAAACTTTTGGTCTTAACTTTAACTTTAGATAATTCTTCAGTCATAATAATATATTGCTCATTTTCTTCCTTTCTTTTAAAAAAAATATTGTAATTATCTTTACCCCATGAAAAATAATTTTTAACAAAAAAAAAACCGACTTCAAAAAGTGGGTAAACTAAAAAGCAAAAAATAAATTTACTTCGCACAAAATAATACGTTTTTTCATTTAGTTAAATAGAAATTATTAAATAATTATTTTATAATTCTGAAGTCGGTGCCAAGTAAAAACAACCTTTCTACAATATCAAATTACAGTTCACACAAAAAGGGAGGCGTAGTTGTGCTAGTGCGCGGTCGCCCAGTATTGGTACTTACCACAGAAATATAACTAATATTCAGTTAGAAAAATGTTGTTAGAATGATTGATATTATCTATACAGAGTTATTGATATTATCTATACAGAATGATTGATATTATCTATACAGAGTTATTAATTGTTTACTTGGCACCGACTTCAGAATTATAAAATAATTATTTAATAATTTCTATTTAACTAAATGAAAAAACGTATTATTTTGTGCGAAGTAAATTTATTTTTTGCTTTTTAGTTTACCCACTTTTTGAAGTCGGTTTTTTTTTTGTTAAAAATTATTTTATTTTACGATTTTAAGTGATGGGTAGACCGAGCAAGAATGTTTCTCGAATGAGCAGACGCTGGTTACTTGAGACGGAAAACTTATTTATAATTAACAAGAATTAAATCCTTTCTCCTGACTATTGAGGGTCACGACCTTCCATCATCAGCTCATTTTACACAATAACTAGCAGTAGGAATATGCGTACAGTAGTGAAAGAATTATCCTTTAACTCCTAACTATTGAGGAGTTGACCTTCCATCATCAGCTCAACCACATAAAATTATTGTGACCAAGCGTAAATCCTGGCCTCGATTAATAAAATATGAGGGTTGCCCCCGATTTCTCTGGGGTCCCATCATCAGATCATGACATGCTGACAATGGGACCACCTTTGAAATATCTCCGTTCCAACAGCTCACTTGACATCATAACTAGCAGTCTGAATATGTGTACAGTAGTGAAAGAATTATCCTTTAACTCCTAACCATTGAGGAGTTGACCTTCTATCATCAGCTCATCCACATAAAAATACGTAAATACTGATGTAGCTTTGAAAAACACACTAAAAAATTACATGTGCCTATAAAATTCGAGGGTTGCCCTCGATTTCTCTGAGATCCCATCATCAGATCATGACATGCTGACAATGGGACCCCTTTGGAATCATCTCCTGTCCAACAAAAAAAGAATCATCAAAATCAGTTCATAAACGACGGAGATATCCGTGAACAAACATAAAAAAAAAAAAAAAAAAAGCAACATATATACGAATCGAATTGAGAACCTCCTCCTTTTTTAGAAGTCGGTTAAAAATAAGTAAAATATAAAATCAGAATCAATTATTAATATAGCTTCAATCTTTTTGATCTTATTTTATTTAAAAAAAAAAAAAAAATTCATAAGTTTTTTTGCTCGTTTTTGCTCTATATTGGTCACCAGGCTGTATACCTGAGCCGTGATAGCTAGGCAGTTGTAATTTTCATATATACGTATATGTATATGTTCAGTGGCAACACTTATACATATAAGTGTTACCGCTATAACAACAAATACTGAAACGCGAATAAAATAAACATTCAGAAGAGGGGGCTGCCATACATTAACCGTGCTTTTTTTACTCGTTTCAGCTTGATATTGATAACGGTAACAGGTATATAATATTTACTTTCAAAATTCATAATTAAATTACTTTTGGGCTATTTGCCACGTTTCCTGCACTGTAAGCGTTTGCATTCACTCATATATGATGGCAATATTTTCTAAATAATCAGTCTTAAAAGTAAAAAACCGGCCAAGTGCGTGTCGGGCCGCGCGCAGTAGGCTTCCGTAGCTAGTCGTAACAACATATTTCGACTTAAAAGGGATTTACTATCTGTATTAAACAAGTAACATCTTCATACAAGTCATTACTTTCAAAGGTTTTTGTAATTTGCACGAATTATTCTAAGTAACTGCATTTTACACTTTGGACCCCAATTACTCTAGAACTAATTAAGTTAAAGTAACCAGATAAATAGCGTCCTTCAGATAGGAAATGTTTGTAGTACACGAAACCAGCTAGCACGTATGACGAGATGTATGAATGTTAAGGAAGCGAAAGAAGTATGTAAGGAGCGAAGCACATGGCGTTCCATCGTCTCTGCCTACCCCCGTGGGATAAAGGCGTGATTGTATATATGTATTATGTATGTTTATTTATGTTTCAAGAATTTTGAACGAAATATTCTGAGTAACTGCATCTGACATTTCGGACTCCTATTCCTCTTGAACTAATGAAGTGAACTTATCCGCTATAGTTTTCCTTTAAAGTTCATTACATGTACTACCGACACAATTTTTTTTCAGATTTTGGGATCCAGTAGTTTAGCTTTTAGAGGGGGGGGACGCCCTACTCGAACAAAAATTTGCTCTTTAAAGTTAATTATCTCGCAAACGGATCCCTAAATCAAAAAACTGTCTTAGCAACCCCTAAACGTTTTTAAAAGTCCTATCTAACAATACCCCACACTATGGGGTAGGCGACAAAAAAAAAAACATCCCAACTTTACATGTAGGGGAGCTACCTGAAAAAAAAATATTTTTCCAAATTTTACTCTACGACTTTCTTTGTTTAGTTAACATACATGTTTATGCAAAATTTCAGTTTTCTAGCACCAACGGTTTCGTCGCTATGCCGTGGACAGACGGACAGATGGACATGGCGAAACTATAAGGGTTCCTTGTAGGTACTACGGAACCCTAAAAAAGAACTATGATCAACGATAACCTACTTATTGTAAAACAATGACTTGTGTCTTAAAATAAATAAATATTTTAATTTTTTTATAACTTAAATAAATATTTATACAACAGACTTAATATTTTGGCGTTTTTAAAATGAATGGTTCGGAACCCTTCGTGCGCGAGTCTGACTTGCACTTGGACTTTTTTTTTTATTATACATCTTTTAGTTGCTATTAGAAAACTCTCGTCACCCTTTTTCTACATCTCTTTAACTGGTATTGTTAGATACGAAAATAATACCATACTCCTTTTTTGCAATCAGGTAAAAATAATACTATCGCCATTTTTCTAGCCCCTAATATATTACCACTAGAAGCAAAGCGCCTAAAGCCAGTCATATGTGGGCTATTTGCCACGCTTCCTGCTTTGGTAAGCGTTTGCATTCACTCATATTGATGGCAATATTTTCGAAATAATCAGTCTTAAATGTAAAAAAAAAAATAATAGTTTAAAAAAACTAAAAAACACGCTTTTAAAGTACTTCTAACTAAAAAGTGAAAAATAATTCCTAATATAAGCTGAAAAAAGCGTGGGTTGCTCGATAGACGAAAAATATGGCACAGAGCGCCCCACGCTTTTTTCAGCTTATATTAGGAATTATTTTTCACTTTTTAGTTAGAAGTACTTTAAAAGCGTGTTTTTTAGTTTTTTTAAACTATTATTTATTTTCTACTTTTTAGTTTGGTTTATTTATAAGAGCGTTTTTTTTTTTTTTTTTTTTATATATTTTTAATTTTTTTTATCGAATTATTGCATTGTCATCGATCTTTGACAGGTGTGCAAAATTTGAATGAAATCTGTCCGTTTAAAGTGGGTCAAAATCGAGTCCAAAGGAGTCGGTTACATACAAACAAACAAACAAACAAACAAACAAACATACAGGTGAAGCTAATATAAGCGTGTTAAAAAAATATGATCAACGATAACCTACGTATTGTAAAACAACGACTTGTGTCTTAAAATAATTATGAAATTTTAGATTGTAATTATATAGATGATTTTTTTTTGGAGTATCTACGTAGCTACAAGGAATAAAATATTTTTTTTACATAATCAACTATGCAACCTATAAAATAACGAAAATTTTTTTTATAACAAATAATGTTATTAAAACATTGAACAGCCATATCTACCCATAACGCTGAAATCGAAAAGGATGTATTGTTAGTAAGAACTACATCTCACTTAATATTTACCAACTTTTTATTTTTTTATTTCTAAAGCAAGCTAAGCTAAAACCGCTTACTCAGCAAGTAGATAAAATTCTTCGCGATAATAATTTTCGAAGTAAAAGTTTAAGTGAAACTTTCTCAGGCTTTACTTTACACGGTCCATTAGCAAAATACGAGCACCGATGCGAGACAGCTGTGCCAATAGAACACTACAACATTGCAGTAACTTTTTACTATTCTTATGTGGTAAGGAGATACTGTGCTACAATTCTTGGTGTTTATACTCTGAAACTACGGATTCGGACGATAGATTTGCTATTTTTATCGATAACATGACTCATGTCACCGTGACCTCAGATGAAGCGATGTCCATCGGCTGTTGTTACCATTTACCTGCTTGTCAGTTTGCTGCATACGTCGTATATAGAAAAAAATAGCATAGCATGTTTTGTTATGCTTTCCTTTTTTTTGAACTTACCACTAGTCAATCTATAAGCATATTTTCCGTTGCATGAAAAATGTTCTTTACACGTTTTGTTGGCCAACCGATGATAAAAAGGTGGTTATTCTAATTATTCATTTATTTATTTATTTCATACAGGCACTAGCTAAATTATTGACATTGGAACAGTACGCCAATTACTAAGTACAAAATATCACATTAACAATGTAATCCGATAGCGGAAATATTCTCATGCAAATGTAAGTAATACAAAAAATATGGATGTTTTTAGATGTATAAATATCTGTGAACTTTCTGTGCTTGATGAATTTATCGTGACTAAAGTGATTAGTATTGTGTTATCCAAAGTAATGTATGTGGCTTGAGTGTATGCAGTGTGTGTGTGTGTGTGTGTGTGTTTTCTATAAAAAGTTATTACGTATAAAATTTAAACTTTACCTATTCGGTGAGAACATTTTTAGTATTTTATCTCTGAAAATAGTATTAAATACTTACATACAGCTTACCGACGGCCGTATTATCACAAATCCTACAGTTAAAGATTGGCATCCCACTGAATCTATTGAGCTACGATTCGGGTTAACCAAGTTATGTCAAAAAAAAACTCGTTTTATGGTTCCAGACCGGCGAGCATTTGCCTGTAACGTACATTTTCAAATTTAGAATTGTATCGCTATAAATGTGGAAAAAGTTAAATTACAAGTAGTTTGGGAGGACCCTAATATCATTTTTATTAAAACTGACGTGAGTTTGTAACATTATTAATTTAAATAATGACCCTAATGTCAAATTAAAATTACGTATTTTTGTAACAGAAATTACGGAACCCAAAAGACGTTGATAAGACTAACTTCTAAATATAACCACATCAAGTCTATAAACGCTAGCGACATCTATTAGAATGTTCCAAAGTTAAAGCGCCATGGATAGCAGGAAGCGTAATGTAGGGTACTTGACAAAACTTTTAATATACGCGCACTAATAGAAGACGCGCCAACTTTTACACCGCGTTAACCTTATCGGATACACTGGGGAAATTGTATGCGAGCTTGTTGGGTTGGATAGATTGTTTTTTATTCTATTCAGAAAAAGGTTCGGCGAAAATACGGTCAAAGCATTTTGTAATGTAGTCACTAGAATGGATATGCTTTAAATCGTTTAATGAACAAAAATATTTGAAAATACAAATCACGAAAATTCAAAGCTTATTAAAAATTACTATACAATAATGTGAATATATTGTATAACATACTTGTAATATTGCAATTACAAGTATTTGCATCTTAAGAAAGATGCAAATACTTGTAATTCAATCTAGAGAAAGATCTCTAGATTGAAGATACGCGTCCAATCCAGTGAAATTTGTCCTAAATAATAACTTATTTTAATTTATTTCTTCCTGACCCCTTCTGTGGCAGATATTATTTTATGAATCTCAAAAGCCAGTATTACCTTTATCATGACAGCTTTCTAATTAAAACAATAATTAATCTTATTGATTGCTACGATACCAAAGACGGCTATTTGTGGTCACAGAGCTTGGGGATAAAATTATTAAACGCTATGCTTACGACACTTTCTAAAAAAAAATCGAAACTATATAAATGTATATATAGAATTATCTAAAACCAACAAAATATTACCAAAATTGCTGCCCCAATCCGCCGTATGTACAATCTCTTACAAAAGTGGCTAACTTCTCCACTTCACGTGCTCATTCGTTTGGAAATTAAAAACACGGCTTTTGAAGTTGCAAAGAGGAAGTAACTGCTTTTACCTACATCTTGAAGGGTTACCGTAGCCTTGAAAAGTTATAGCCGTTCATTGTATAAACAACAAAAGGATTTTTAAAGTTTGTTACATTGGAAGGTCGAAAAAACAAGCTTCGGGTTTATAGTTTGTTAAAGTTAATGTAAGTATCGAAGTGGCTTATCCAATTCTTGCAAGCTATACTAAGCGTAAACAATCCGAGAAAACTGTGACATGGAAAATCTAAAATGGCCTCCAAATGGCGACGTTTCCAGATTTTGATATGTAACTGCAAATTTAGAGTAAAGTCATGAGCTACTTCACCCATTCAAGTTTCATTTGCCTTTATTATAATCGAGATAACTGACGTAAATATAATCCCCGCGTGTCTTGGTAGAGATAGAACGTTGTCACAATCCACTTGTTTGATGTCTAAATAGCCATTAAAAGTACATGTAACCTCGCGGTGGAACCTTGTCTCAGTTCTCTGACATACAATTCACTGTGAACTGTGCCAAGTTCCATCCCATTAGCAATTTACTGTTTTTATTAGTAGCCCGACAAAAAGTTCGCACACCATCTCTCAAAGATTACCTAAAATCACACAAACACCTCGCAAAAAGGCATAATAGAACCGGAGCACATTTCAACACGGATTTGAACGCAGTAATTTGAGGAAAAACTCAGGGGAAAAGCTCGATCCAAACTCAGGGGTTCAAGCCAGTCCGACGGGATCACAAATGGGACACACCAGGAGATTTGCTCTGGAACAGGTTGATGAATGACGCCCGATGTTACTGGCGTGGAACTAAGCGGGGAGAATTTCATTTGGGAATGTTTAAGATTCCAACGTGTTCATCTGAAGACAATATATGGAATATTGTCGGATCAGTCATATTGTCTGTCACTAAAGATCAGACATGGGATGTCCCGAAGTTAATCAGTGTTAAGGGAAATTCTATTTAGGAATGTTTATCATTAAGGAATTTTCAATTAATGGCATTGCAAATGTAGGTATGTGTTTTAAGACTAATTTTGACATAGGTAGATAAATAGATGTATTGTGTTTAGTTAGTATATTCAGTATTGGCTGAAAGATAACTGACTAGACAGGTATGGGTTATTTAATTACTAGATACCTATAGGTGGTGTTTGACTTAGTATTTAGCAATTTAGACACTTTTTGTAGCTTGGTAAATTTCCAATTCACAGAGTATTTTTTTGCATTTGAGAATTTGACATAACATACTTCAAGGGATGTTACTTTTTATTTTATTTGTACCTGACAAATTTTCAAATAAATCGTTAAATAGTATGGTGTCTAAAAGCACACGTAAATAGGATAAAAACGTTAGAATATAACACCAAAAGTACTATCGCAGCAATAACGTTAAAACCAGTACATAAAATATGCCAGGAAGCGATTGTTATTTCAAAGCTAACAAGCAGGCTATGGATTGGAAACGCAAGTAACAATTTCCATAAAAATATGTTCTGACACGCAATATATTTTGTTCTCGCTATATTCGTATTTATATTGACACTGAAAGCATTGGCGTTCATACCCGTAAGAGCTACTGCGTATATTTTATTGCTGGATAGTTTATTTAGTAGACATGCGTAAAAATGCTTTTATATTTTTAATAGAGTTCGATTTAGCATGACATGTTTTAAATGCAAAAACCTGTACTAAGAAACAGTTGAAAAAGATATGGAACCGGCAGGATTTGAACCTGCGACCTTACTGCACACCGGGCAGCCGCTTTAGCCATCCAGCTACCATATCTTTTTCAACTGTTTCTTAGTATAATTTGCTAAGCATAGTTAAATGCTATAAAAATAATCAATTAGAAGTTGAAAAAACTTGTCTTGGGAAGTTAGTCTATTTTACATAACAATGTGTATTTATTTTTATTTTTGTTATCGTTCTAGAAGTTCCTTTGTATGTATGTATCTACATCAAGCACACAGTTTTTTCTCTTTTTTTTTGATGAATTTAAATGATTTATATTAAATATTACTAGTGGTACATTCAAATTGATTTAGATGAAACTCATAACATAACATACATAACATTACATTACGCCTATATTACCCAGAAGGGTGTGGCAGAGGTGTACAACACCAACACTTCACCTGTTATGTTTAGGTCCCATAGAATAAGGTGTGAGCCTATTCCCGGATCGGGCAAAGTGTTATTTGTAAACTTTCCGTCAGGAAATTCACAAAAGCAGCACGGAGTTGGAATTGTGCCTGGTTGATAGTGATAGGCACCCTATCCCATGGGACCTAAACATAACAGGTAAAATGTAAGTGTTGAACACCTAAGCTCTGCGCTATGTAAAAAATGAAAAAAAAATAATCAACTTTAACCGCGAGTTATTGAAATACCCAATACAAATAGTCCTATTCAGTAACAATCCTTGGGCCGAGAAGGCTTGGAAGGCTTGGTGGACGTGAGGTGAATAATACTATCCTTTAAATTATGTAACGTTAAACTTGTAACGTGCACCTAGCAACGGTTGCTATGTACTAGATGGGATAAAAGCAGACATTTTGCTAATGGTCGAATGGTCAAGAGTATTAAAAAAATAAATTTAAAAAATATCACACAACTTTCAGACAACATCATCTAGTCCCAAACTAAGCAGCCAGCACTGCTACTACGCACTATGGGTACTAGAATATAATAGCAGCCCTGTATTTAATACATGTCCCACTGCTGGGCTCGGGCCTCTTATCATAATGAGATGGGTTAAGCCATAGTCCACCACGATGGCCAACTGCGGATTGGTAGACTTCACACACCCTCGAGCACTTATTAGGCACTCTCAGGCATGTAGGTTTCCTCACGATGTTTTCCTTCACCGTTAGCGAGTGATAATTTATATGATAAATACACACATTATAAATATATTCTAAAAGACGAGATGTGTGTGCCGTGGGGTCGAACCCGAGACCTTTAACTTCGCAGTCCTACGGTCTCCCACTCGGCTATCGCTGCTATGTACTAGAATAACTGATACTAATACATAAATACTTTTTCATTTGTTAATACATACTTATTACACATAGAAACACCCAGACTAATACAAACCTCCATGTTCATGCACATTAAGATTTGTCTTGAGCGGGAATCGAACCCGCGACCTCTGCGTAGCAGGCAGTGGCACTACCGACTCAGCCGTTCGGTAGTCAATCGTCGGTCGGTGGTTCTATCCTTACGTGGTCATGACTATGACATGAAAGCTATGAACATATTTATTATTATTAGTATTGTAACTTGGCCTAGTGGCAGTGTGTTACACGTGTATAAAAAATCCACATTTTTTTATCATATTTATATTTTAACCTTGGGATGTATCCTACTTAAGATAGGAACAAATGGATGAACGTGACGTCACGAAATGACGTAACATACGGTTGAAAAATTTAGGGAACTGGCTAGAGGCCATGCCGGTCCCATATCTTTTTCAACTGTTTCTTAATATTATTTGCTAAGCATAGCTAAATGCTATAAAAATAATCAATTAGAACTTGGGGTTTAAGTTACATTAGCCTGGCAACGGTTATTCAAATCGTTGTAATTAGTATAATTTAGTTTTACTTATAATTTATTTTTATATCATTTGTTTGTAATATTTTGACGTGTTCAAGCGCCTCCTGGGGCCTATGAAAATAAATTATTTGAATTTGAATTTGAATTTGAACGTTAAATATCTCATGTTTGTTTCCCGGGTCGGGCAAAATTCGGTCAGGCAATCCTCATTTTTTTTTTACTTATATTCTAGAATATAAATTATCTTTTGCGAGAGTCAGGAGTTGAACAGCAACACGAAGTTGGAATTGTGTTATGTTTAAGTCTCATAGAAAGCGAGCCTATCGCCATCTACTAAGCACAATTCTAGACACCATGCCGCACCAAAAATTTTCAGACTCAAAATCTTAGCACTTTTGCACGACCAAGGAATCAAATCCGAGGCGCAGTTAAATAGTTATCCCGAGCAGCCTCGCCTCCGCTGTGGCTATGGTGAATTAATACAATTTATGTAACAGTAATTTTGTAACACCATAAACCAGGGACGTGAGCTGAAAACACGATATTTATTTGCCTGATAAAGCTGTACCGTAATATGGTGTTTTTATGGTGATTTCTTTGCTTAGGGGAGAGGAAAATGTTTAGTATTGATTAAGGTGGAAGTTAATTTTGTTTTGGGATATACCAGTATCACAAGCTCCTGATAAGTCTCTGATAAGACTATTCGGCACTTACCAGACAGATCAAAAGTAATTATAAAGTATTTTATATAATATTAAAGTTGAAAAATAAAGAATCCTCAAGAAGAAGAATCGCCTCAAG